>JAUMIR010000001.1:457571186-460071186 GCA_030847615.1 Gambelia wislizenii
TTTATATGGGCCAACATCCTAGATCAACTGCCTAGTTAAGTATACTTAACCTGGCCCAAGTCTCTGGCCTGAACCCCTCCAATCCTGTTTTACCAGGAATCAGCCACTGCAAGCAATGGAGGTCTATTCTCTTGTTGATCAGGGCACAGCAGACTGATTTTTCCACCTCCCCCTCTCATCAGCAATCTCCCGTGTGATGATCAGAAGCAGGATCCCTATTATAATGCCTGCTTGCACCAGAGATCACTGGGGGAAGCGGGGGTGGAACTGTCAGTCTGATGTGCCCCATCCAACAGGCAAACAGACCTCTGTCATTCACAGTGGCTGATTCTTGGTAAAGCAGGATTAGGGGACTTCAACAATTGTGGCAATAGTGCCACAATACTGAATACACACTCCTTGGGAATACAAATCAGTTACAGATCTGTACCTCTACATTATGCAATACTGTGTAACTGCAATACTGAATTTCAGCCATGGTTCTTAATGACTTTTAATGGCATTATCTTTACAGAGGGTTTAAAATAACTTTTATATTTCTGCTTTTGTACTGATGTTTTTGTACAGGTTTCTTAATTTTAAACTGTAATCTGCCTTAAATTCCATTATGAAGAAAAGGTGGAATATAAATGCATGCATGAATAAATGAAGTTGGAGGCACCTTGACTCTGAATACCAATTGCAGGGAACATTAGCAAAAGGGCACTTCTATGTCATCTATCAATCATCAATCTATGGGTCATCTAAACAAGAAAAAAAATAATCCTCTTACCCTCACAATATTCCCAACTCGCAGCACTGATATGTTCCCATGATGTTTTGCACAGTGTGTGTGTGTGGGGAGGGGGCGATTGGGCAATCAGAGGAGACTCTGAAGGTGAGAACCTGGTAGTGCCTGGAGACAACAGGTGGCCATGGAGACAAAAAGGAGGAGAGAGATGCCAGCCCTTCACCCATCCTGGCAGTGGTGGCAGCATCAGTGGCCTCCGTTTCTGGCTGCAAAGAGACAGGGTGAACTGTTTCCTTCTCCAAGTGGCTGGCCAGGTGGCTCATCCTGTTCTTTTGCAGCTGGCATCAGAGGCCACCACTGCTGTGGCCACCAGGATGGGTGAAGAGCTGTCATCTCTCTCTTCCTCCGTGGCAGCCCTCATCATCATCCCAGCCCTTTTTAAAAAAATAAAAAAGATTTTAAAAACCTGCACAATCTGGTGTCCTTCTGGGCGCTTGACAGCAAGCCTGTGCCTGCACACATCCGACCAATCAGACGGTCAGCAGTGCCCTCTCCAAACTGCGCAACTAGTTGTGTTGCTTGTCCGAATGAGCAGGAATGTGCATTTCTTCAGGGTATTTTAAAAAGTTTGGGGAAAGCCACAAAACCTTTCCCCATAGAGTCTTAGGTGCCCCCCTTCTTTTGAATACATTGATTTGTCATGGGATCCCATTGGGACAAAAGATATTCCCTTGCATTCCGTGAGGTTTTTTTTTTCATCATCAAGATAATCCCTATATAACTTACTTCTGCCAGTACAATGATTCTGATCTGAGTACATAATAATAGACAAAGGAATGCCTTAGTCTTTTCTAAATGATTTGATCTGAAATTTGGCTCTGACTCAAATTTGGGGCTATGACTTTTGAGTGATATATCTGATTTGTTATTGTTGTTGTTGTTTGCTTCACAATAGTTCAGGACTCCAGAAAGGTAATTCAATGAGATAATTTGTACTCTTCCTACTGTCTCCATTTTATGTATTATTTTGTTCCTCTGCTATACACAGCAGAATAACTGGAAGGAGCTCAGGGCATGTTTCTTATGAAAAAGCCATCACACAAATACATTTTAAAAATGCTAAGCCTCGTGTGGTCTTTTTTTAAAATGCGTATGTATAACATAGCATATTGCTTAGTAGCATCTTAATTCATTCCTGATTCTCCAAACTTATGAGCAGATGACCACAGTATAAAGTATCAGTCTCAGACCCTTTTAATGTTCTTGAAACTTTAATGCTGATTTTCTTGGCTAGAATAAATAGCTATCTCTCTACACAAGGATGGAAAGGAAACTTGTGGCACTCCAGATTATGTCAGACTTCAACTCCCACTATTAATGGGAGTTGTAGTCCAGCAATATATGACAGGTCATGGGTTCACCACTCCCTGACCTAGGGCATCTGTGCAGCACAATTCTAAACATACCTGCTTAGAAAAAAATGCTACTTAATTCAACAGGGCTTACTCACAAGAAGTTTCCAGTACTGGAGCTACTAGGTCTCTGAATTCCAGTCGCCTGAGTACTATTATGCCCATGATCTGCTCATGAACTTCTCATAGGTAATTAGTTGGCCACTGTAAGAACAGGATGTTGGACTAGGCCTACCCTCCAACATTTCACAGATGAAAACCAAGGGGTTGTCATAATGGTCAAATTAATCCTCATAGAATTTGCTTGGACTATTACCTGTCCTAATGGCATTCTGCATCAGATCACAGCATTCAGAAGGAGGGGGGGGCAAATTCACCATAAACTCTTCCAGGAAAGCCTTTGTGGCTTTCCCTGTATTGTTTTAAAAGCTCCGTAGAGAATGCTCATTTCCTTTTGTTTGGACAATTGGATTCACATTCATTCGCATTTGTGATAAAAGTGGAAGTGGAAGCTGATTGGTCGGACATGGGCAAGCGGTAGACTTGCTAACAAGGCAAGTGCCTGGAACCAATATCTTGGATTTTCACTTTAGTGAGCAAGCACTCAGGCAATGAAACAGCCTTTTCTTTTAAAAATTTATTTAGCCAGAATATTGCACTTTTGCACCTTAGATATGCTTTTTTTAAAAAAAAAAAACTGTTTGGTGAAAGCAACTGGCGACAATAAAAACACAAGTAATTGACTCGCAGCCACCATCTTGATTCGCAGGCATGCCCGTCGGGACAGTAAAAGCAAATAGCTTTGCATGCCTGTGATTTTTCCAGAAAACCGTTAAGACAAATAGAAGCTGCTTCAAATTTGTGTCAGTGAGCATCAATCCACATTTCCCCCCTCATATAGACAGGCCCTAGGATACATGTGGCCAAGCAAGATCAGAATGCGGTCAAGAGGGCAAAAGTTATTAATGAGGAAGAACACTGAAGCCAGGACAAGTAACAGTAGTTTGCTTTTGCTTGAAGGCCAAGATTCTGCCCCTTTCTCTCCTCCTTCCCCCACAGAGTTAACTGAGTGAAAACTACTTTTGCAGCAATTGAAATAAGCTGAGTTCAACAGGGAAAGGTAGGAGGAGGAGAGAGCAACTGAGACACTTTCAAAACAACTGAAAAAGTGGGATGACAGATGATAATTGGGTCTGCCTTTGCCAGATTGGGACAGTTGAATGGTATGACTAGGTAGACCTTTGGAGAGATGCATCAGGTCCCTTATTGTGTTTTTAAATTCACCTTTAAACTTCAGTCATAAATGTCAGCCAAAAGCTCACTGAAGGGACAGAAGAAGTGGTATAATTCACTCCCAGCCTGAATTCAAGATGTTCGTAATGACATTCAAAGCCCTAAATGGCTTGGGACCTTGATGCTTGAAGAGTGCCTCTTCCTATACATATTTGCCCAAGAACTGAGATTTGCTAGACCTCCTCCTTGCCCCACCTGTGAGAGCAATGCATCCCAAATACAAGGGAGAGGGCCTTCTTTACTGTGGCTCTTTTATGGAATGCCCTCCCCTAAGAGACCAAACTGGATCCCATACTGGTTTCTTCTAGGTGCCAATTTGAAACATAGCTTTTTGTTAAAGCCTTTGAGGCATATTCTCTCTCTCTCTCTCTCTCTCTCTTTTAAATGTATATGTATATGGTTTCAACTGTTTTAACCTTTTCTGCTTTTTTTAACTTGATGATCTATTTACTATGTTTTTTATACTATTTAAATTATGTTATTGTTTTTAACTGGGATCGTTTCATATAGTTTATATTGATTTAACTGTATATCACCCTGAGATCTCATGACTGAGGGCAGGATAGAAATATTTTTAATAAATAAAATGAATAAATATGAATGTCTCTCCACCATCAGGCAGGAGTTGGAGGACATCCAATATACTAGCAGAATGCTGTGCTAGTGTAGATGTCCCACCAATGGTGTTAGGGATTGGAATAGTACATGGTTTTGCATACACACGCGCGCGCACACACACACACAAGTATTATGGCCAACCTCTCCATTATTTCTAGGGTGTCACCACAAATACACCAGTCCTGGAGGTGGTGTAATTTCCTCCTAATGTTGTCAGTGGAAATGGAAAAAAGAAATAAACATAGAAGAAAAAAGGACAACTAAATAAGCTTGTCCTTCCCCTAAACTCTGACCTTGGGCACCAATAGCTGGTAGGGCTTTGGCTAGGGCAGCTATTCAGCCACAGAATATCCCTGGATGTACGTAGTGCAATTGTTCACTGTGTGAAACTTCGTAGTTTTAATATCTTGTTGGTATTGAAAATCACCTGGGGACTCTGTAAAGGTCTGAACTGAGATAATATATGGAACTAATATGAAGGTCTGAAAAGAGATAATAATATGTACACACACACACACACACACATACTTCATTTAAGAAATAAAAAAAAACTCTCCTCCTCTCCCCATTTATGACAACACTCCATAAAATGCCCTCCACAAAAGCCCCCCAGCCTGACCAGACATGAATGTGGGATTCAAGTCTGATAAAGAACCATATTTTGAGAAGCAGTACAGATAAATTTTCTCTCTAACATGCAGTGTGATATTATAAATCATTCCGGAACAGAGAGAATGGAATAAATTGAAATGTAATTAAATGTCAAAATTAATGACAGTTCCAAGTTATTTCTTGCCTTTGGGCATTAAGGCACAGGTTTGCCAAACTAGTTCCTGGTTTGATGAAAATGAAGCTTGATTTGTAGTCTGCTCCAGGGGTCAGCTACTTAGCAGGAAACCAAACGACAGCCCCCACGATTTACTTGCAGATGACAAACAGAGATAGACTTCACTTGTTTTCTAACAGAAATATCAGTAGTGATAAATTTTTTCAGGTGCTAAGGAAAAGGCAACAGAGGATGCTCACAGGGCTTGGAAATTTATTTTTTAAGTAATTCTTTATGTAACTTACCCAATCAACTCCCCTCTGCCAAAAAAAGAGAGAGAAAAGCCCAGGTTGTTATTGTTAATGATATAGAAAAGCACAAATAGCTTCTTACTTGAGTCTCATTGCAGGCGGGAATGCAGGATATAAATAAAGGGATGGATTGGCAGGCAGACAGATAGATGCATTGTTCATTGTGTTGCTTGTTACTTTTTACCTTTTAGATCTATCTTTTTAAGTAAAAATCCATCTTAAAAAGTCAGAAAATGGCCTACAATGTGAAAATAAAAATCTCCTCAAAATATCTCAAGTAAGTATTTTAACCACTAAAAAAATAACATAAACAAGTAAAGAGTAAATTTCACTTATTACATAAAAATGTTACCATTTGTTACATTATATGCAATAAAATATAAGATTATATATAGTTATATGCAATTTACATTATATGTAATAATATAATATAATATAATATAATACATTAAATCAAGATGTTCATCATCTTAATGACCTTGTTACCCTCAAAATTCAAAGTCTGGAAAAAGCTGCTTTTTGGATTCCCAAAAATCCCACAGCCATGAAGGATTCTGGTGACTGTAGTCCAAAAAGTAATTTCCTAAGCTCTACCCAATATTTAACATAATTGCTTGTTATGTGCTACTTTCAAGCTCTGACAGTACACCGTTACTTTCATGCCCACTCATAAAGTTCCAGAAGGACCATCTGGCTGGCTGTTGAAATTTGGCCTCCATAAATGAACTTTGAACAATGACCATTGGCTCTCCAATGGCCATTGGACAAAGGTCTTTCCTATCACTTAAAAAACAACCAGCACCTGGAGATGCTGGTGATTAAACTGTAAAGTGCCTGCTTGCAAAAGATGTGCCATGGGAGTAAAATAAGTGTGGTTCAGTGTTGCGGTGCAGAAGGCAATTGTTAATTTTGTGAAGGGGTTGTATGTATAGTGGTCCCTCCAGATCTGTGGTGTTCGATTCCAGGACACCCACACACACCCACACACACAGATGACAAAAAACATGGATGATTATGTTCCATATGTGGATAAATGCCAGTACTGCAGCCACAACATGAGTTTGAGCCTCCAGGGCTCAAAGGTTGACTCAGCCTTCCATCCTTTCATTGGTCGGTAAAATGAGTGCCCAACTTGTGGGGCAATTAGCTAACATATTGTAAACTGCTTAGAGATTTCCTAGCACTATAAAGTAATATAGATGTGTAAGTGATATTGCTAAACAATTAGTAAGCCACTCTGAGAGCTTTTGTGGCTGAAGAGTGGGGTATAAATACTCAAATAAATAAATAAATAAATAAGTATAGGATGTGATGAACTGTGGTTGCTCAAAATCATGGCTCTGGAGCCTGCGGATCAGGAAGGCCCACAGTATATAGTAATGTATGTGGATAAGGGTCTTCCATGGTTGGCCCAGGATTTCCTTGCATGAGCAGGTGCTTTAGAATGGTTTGCCAAAGGATAAACATGTTGCCTCCTATTTTTACAGCTCCCTCTGCTTTGTTCTGTACTGTTGCCAAAATTAATGGCACTGCACTGTTTTGTGTTTTTTTAGCTGCAGCTGTTTTTATTTGCATTTCTTTTGTTCTTGTAAGCTACCTTGAGTTCTAGTTTTGGTGACAAGCTGGGGTACAGATAAAATCATTCAGATATAGATAGATTTGACATGGACAAAACAGATAGATTTGTGTGGACAAAACAGAGAAAAGGGAGGAAAGTGGAGATAAGAGTAAACAGGGAAGCAATATCCAGTTGTACATGCTTAGGATTAGTAGGTTCTTTGCTAATTTGCAGTAAGATGTGGGGGCAAGGCCACATGCATATGCATACCATGCAACTGTGGACAAGTTTACATAGGGACCATTAAATGCAGTGTGCAAACACAAATCAAAGAACATGAAAGACACTGCAGACTGGGCCAGCCAGAAAAATCAGTAGTAGTAGAACACATTATAAAACAAACTGGACACAAAATGTTATCTAAAAACACAGAAATTCTGGACCAGACCAACAACTATCATGTCAGAATGCACAGAGAAGCTATTGAAATCCATAAAGTCCTGGACAACTTCAGCAGGAAAGAAGAAACCCTTAAAGCAAACAAAGTTTGGCTACTAGTCCTGAAAAACACCAAAATCAAAACTCTACACATGCAAATGAACTTCACCCAGGGACAGGGGGATTTCTAGCAAACAATGGACCATTAGCCAAACAGACACTAATCCTCCTTGCATATCCTCCCACCCTAGGAACTAGTCATTTAAATACACAATTTACATATCCTCTCCAACAGGGACTTACAGTATGCAAACCCCACCCACCCCTATCCCACCATTCTCTGAAGATGCCAGCCACAGATGCAGGCAAAACATCAGGAATAAACTCTTCCAGAACATGGCCTCACAGCCTGGAAAAAATCCACAAAAAACCCCAGTTGGATTTACTTACATGATGATTCATCCTTCCACAATGGGTTCAATAGCTCTGTTGTATTGGGGACAACTAATAGAATTCAGGCCTTTACGTTTGTATTTGTAGAGAACACCTATGATAGAGGCAGTGGTCTTATACATTTTTTTTTCAAGCCAAGCCAAGTCAAAGAATATTTCTCTGAAGTTCTCCATGTATCTTTGTTTTTCTTTGTGTTACAATCCATCCTTCCAAATCATGCACAATATATGTCCACATAATACACCATCCATGTTGATCATGTACGAAAAGCAAATAACATTTGAAGATTAGCTTAGATGTTTGGTTGAGCACTTTGAGTTCAACAGGTATCTCTGTTTTAAGTATATTTAATTTCTATAGATAAATAGCTTTCTGTAATATGCTTGAAATCAAATGCAACCCTCAGATGTTATTATACAGTTTTTCTCAAAAATGAAATTAAAATGAACAAGTGTTTCCTAGAAAAAGAAGCAAGGATGTAAGAAATAATACAATAACCATATGTGAAGTTCTCTGAAGATGCCAGCCACAGATGAAGGCGAATGTCAGAAGTAAACTTTTCCAGAACACGGCCTCACAGCCTGGAAAAAAAATCCCAAGGAAAATCTAATAAACATGGACATTTTCAGACACGTAAAATTACCTTGTTGCCACGCAAACAGCCTCGGGAACAGTATCGAGGCTGCTGTGCGGCAAGGGTCCATTTTGAACGATGCCATTTCTCTCTCGGCGGCGTCCGTGACTGTTGCGGCCAGCATTGGAGGTGGCCGTGCTGTTTTTTACTCACGGACAACTTCCGTGAGTAAAAAACAGTGCGGCCGCCTCCAATGCTGGCCGCAACAGTCACAGACGACACTGAGAGAGAAACGGCATCATCCAAAATGGACCCTTGCCACACAGAAGCCTCAACACTGTTCCGGAGGCTGCTTGCACGGCAAGAAGGTAATTTTACGCATCTGAAAATGTTCCATATGTTTTGTCTTGGGTGTTTTTGTTTGTTTGTTTTGCAAATAGTCTGCATGTTTCTCAAGAAAGGATGTAAGGGTTATTTCCACAAGTCCCCATGGCTATGCATTTGTTTGTTTGTTTGTTTGTTTGTTATTTGCTGTGGTATAAAAGGGGATCCTTGGAAACATTATTTCCAAGTGTCACTTAATGTAAAACACTATCCTAGGGAAAGGGGGAGAGTCTAACTGTTAAATAAAGGATGGATGGAGCATTGTAGCTTATCTCTTCTTGTTTATGATTAACATAGGAGATTTTCAGACCGCGTTTCAGCGTGCCTAGCACGGGAGGAGCTTTCGGGAGAGGGACGGCGGTCTTGCGCGGCAGGGGGGCATTTTCGGACGCCGTTGTCCCTCTCCCGAAACCATCTGTGTCACTTCCGTGAAGCTTCGGAAGCCGCAGAGCCATATTTTAATCACGGAGGTTGCCCATGATTAAAATATGGCGCTGAGGCTTCCGAAGCTTCACGGAAGTGACACGGATGGTTTCGGGAGAGGGACAACGGCGTCCGAAAACACCCCCCTGCTGCACAAGATTGCCGTCCCTCTCCCGAAAGTTCCTCCCGTGCTAGGCACGCTGAAACGCGGTCTGAAAATCTCCCTAGTCTATACTCCACCCTTCCAATGTCATCATAATATTCGGGCCATTACAACAGGTTGGCAGAAACCAAATGACCTGTAAAACCTAAACATCTTTTTTAAAAGGACTCTGTCCATTAATTTTTCCCCAATTGGTCTGCTTAACCACTTCCTGCAAAACTTCTTAACTAACCTGGGGGAAATCCAGTAGAGATGTAATCAAATTGTCCAGCCTACAAAATAAGTAATTTGGTAAACAAGGTCTACATCCCAGGAAACGTCTACACCCCATTTCCTCCAGTTTGGAGGGTAAGGAACGACCTGTTCTTAAGAAACAAGAAGGCTTAAACTGATGAAGGTGGTCATCAGCTACCAATTTTGACTTCTGGAGGAGCTGAGGGTAGAGGGTATAATTCTGGAGATCAAAATAGGGAGGAGAATGACTACTGTCACTGGTCTGGTCAGTGAGGTATCTCTTCAAGTTACATGCAATGTGTCTGTAATTCTTTGCTAGAACTCATGTTGCTGATAAAAAGGGTACAAGCTATTTGTAATCTACAAGCTGGGACCCTTTTGTCATGCCAGATGGTATGCACACATGCCACTAAAATCCAAGGGGGACCCATTTTGTGCCCTTCGCTGACCAAATAATTTAGGACATGATTACATATTACTCAATGTTTATTTCATTTGACAGTGATGATGACAACGGCAGTGATGATGATGGCTCATAGCTGAATTGATGTGACTATTTATTCATTGTCAAAAATGTGGACAAAAGAGGATACTGATTTGCTTAAAATTGCATATGTTTATTTATATTTATAGATCTACATTTTAAATGAATACAGTTGGAATAGAAATGCACTACATCTGCCGATAATGAGGAAGACTCTGAGTCAGGTGGCTGCTGAGGGAACTACTCTACTTTCTTTATGCTTCATTAAATTCAGGTAGAATTTTAGTAGGAAGCTTGTTAAAGAAAGGATACCTTCATTTTCCGACCATCCTGACCTTTGAGTGCTTGAGGATCATGAGCCACTGGCATTTGATGGATATCTTGATGTTAACTGATGGGGTCATAGAATCATAGAGTTGGGAGGAGTCCCATGAGCCAATGAGTCCAGCCCACAGGATCTCCAGCTAGAGCATCCCCAGCAGGTAACTGCCGTACCTCTTTTTGAAGATGTTCATGGAAGGAGACCTTACCACCTCTCTAGGCAATTGGTCCCATTGCTGAACCACTCTCACAGTTAAGAATGTTCAAATGTTCAACCAAAATTGATCTTCCTATAACATAAAACTATTAGACTTCTACCCTCTGAAGCAGCAGAGAACAAATCTCCACCTTCCTCTTTGTGGCAGCCCTTGAGGAATTTAAACAGTGCAGTCCTGTCACCCCTCAATTCTCTTCGCGAACATGCCCAGCTCCTTCGACTTCTCCTCATACATTTTCTTCTTCATACCTCTTATCATCCTCATTACCCTTCTCTGAACTAACACTACCTTTCTATATCTTTCTTAAAATGAGGCACCCAGATCTGAACACAGTACTCCAAAGAGGCTAAGATAGCATGTACCTTCTTGGTTGCAGCATCCAACTGCTGGCTCTTATTCAGCTTATGACCAACAATAATGTCAGCATGTTCTTTCAATATTCTGGGATGCAGTCCATCTGGCCCTGCAGACTTGAACTTAGGTCCCCTCTATACGGTCAAAATAATACAAAAGTGATGCAAAAGATCGGATATCTGTTCAAATGGCTGTTGGCACAAATACATGTCATTCAGAAGGGGGGCAGCCAAGCCTATCGCAAAGTCCGTGTGTGCCATGTCCGGGGCTTTGTACAGATTTTCTGAAAAGCTCTGCAAGACTTCTGAATGTGCAACCATTTGAACACTCACATTTGCAAAGATACAAACAGGAGTGCAATCTGATTGGCTGTACGAGCACAGGGGGTGGGACTAGCAAAGAGGGAAAGTGGCTGCGGCTGCCATATTAGATTTTCAGCTAAGCAAGTGTCTGGTAAGTCGATCAAATAGCAATCTCATACCCTTTTTTTAAAAAATTTCTTCATTTGTAAATACAAAGTATTACTTGTGTGCATCCTGGGGAACTTTTTCTTTAAAAAAATGGTGGCGGCAGATTTAAAATCCAAAGTAAATCACTTGTGGTGGCCATCTGGCTAGGGGGTCTTGCAGCATTTAAGGGGGGTCTTTTGGCCATGTAGACAGGTCACATTGCTGCGAACACCTGCCTTTCTGAATGTGTTTGTATTTTCCCCCCTTTTATAGACAAGACCTCATTTAGATTAACTAGGAGCTTCCTGACTAACACCTTATCAATCTTGATTTGCAACCTGGATTCATTGCCAAGGAATCTGCCAATGCATGGAAGCTCACAGTCCTCTTCTTTAGGGGGCAGTGGACTGGAGCAAAATAGGTACTGAGCAGTTCTGCCTTTTCATTGTGATGTGTTAGCATTGTTAGTCATCAGCGCGCTTGCAGAAAATGCGGGATGAGTCCTTCGTGAATCTTCGTTTGCGAAGAAAAGCCAGAGAGTTAGCATTTTATCATCCTTGCTGAGCCATGATCCCACCATGTCCTTCATCATTTCCTTTGTTGTTCCTAGACAGTCTCAGTTTATTTTGAGCTTTAGCTTTCCTTACACTGTTGTTGCAGGCTTGGGCTACACATCTGTATTCTTCCTTTGTGATTCATCCTTCCTTCCATTCTTTATTCTTCAATTCTTTATATTTTATACTTTCAACCGTAGTCCAATCAAGGTAGGCTGAGTGAGTTGAGTAATGACAGGACCTTGTATAACTCCAGTCCAAATGAACTCTTTTGCTTACCTACATCACTATAGGAGGGTATTGTCTCAACAAGATGCCAAGCCAGCTGAAGCCTTACATAGGCTCAGGTGAAATAGAATATGCTTAGTTCCATGCTGATACCTCCCCTCAGGATTCATTGGAATATTAAAGATCCCTTATCTGATTCTAGTCTTTGATACTGAGGATGGTAACAGGGTTGTATCTTCCAGCCACATGGAACATCAGCATGGTACCTACAGCACTCCCTCTGGAGAAGCTGCCTGAAGTCTCATAGGTATGGCCTGAGGTGGCTCCTTCACACATTCAGGCCATTGTTTGATATCACAGATATTTGTATGTGATTCATCCTGCTTTGTGGCACTTTTGTGATGACGTTTGCATGTGCTGGTATTGGATGGGAAAAGCAAACCAAAAGAGTGGACAAGCATAAGTTGTAAGTCCTACCAGGACCCTGGAACCTTGACAACTGTTGAAGAATGCCCCATGATCACACCAAGCCTGCTCCTTTTTTTTTTTTTTTTTTTTTTTTTTTTTTTTTTTGTTCTCCCCCCGCTGTCCATTGCAGATATTTGATTCTGGTGAAGGGGAAGATTCAGGGACATCCTTGCTGCCTTTGGCTACTGCTCACAACAGGTATATGATAAGTCTCAGCTTGAAAAATTGGAACATTTATTTCCTCTATTGGAAGATTTCTCCTTGGACACTGCTGTGGAGTAGCCTTTCATGTTGAACAAAACAGGTGTTTGTCTTCTGCAATCCAGCCAAAGAAGAACGATTTCATTTTTGTGTCTCCTTGTGTACAGCTACTTTTTAGAAAGACAAATGTCAGTGCTCTTTCCTTACCAATTTATTCTTCAACATGAGTGGCAAAGTGAGAAAGCTGAATCTCTAAGCTTTTGGCTAAGTATGAAGAGCTCAGACTAGCCTTGGAATATTTTCAATAGCCTTAGAAGTTACTTTTCAGTGTCTTTTCATTCTGCATAGTGTCATGATTGCATAACATATTTGTAACACTGGAGATGATACCAGCCATTCTGCTTCTACTGATGTAGAACCTTCTCACTTTAACAAAAAGGCATCAACAACCTCTTATTCATGATCATCGATAACTCACAGAACCACTTGCTCAATTCAGTGCATTAAGTTTCTGGAAGTATAAGAGACTATTCTGAATTCTGGTCCTCAGTTTTGCTGCCTAAAGCCAAGATGACCCTTTGAGTGGTAGTGGGAGTTACTGGAATGTACTGTGATGCTGGCTGGGAACCAGAAAGGAGATGTGATGAACTGGCTAAGAGAGCCCTCATGAGGCTGCTATGTTAACTAGCATTATAATATGTGTAGTGTGTCAGGAAACCATTGTTTCTATTCAGCCCTGTGTCAATGGACTGGAGTTTGTGGATATATTACAATTCTGCTGTTTCCAATCTTTCTTTCTAGTTTTTTTTTTTTGTTCAAGGATCACTGTTTTGAGATCTGAGATGGACTGCCCAGGGAGACTGGAGTCATTTGCAACTGTTTTTTGTACATTCCCACACACCCCAGGAGCCTTGGCCAGGCATATTCTCTCTCTCTCTCTGGCTTTTCTTCGCAAACGAAGATTCAGGAAGGACTCATCCCGCGCCTTCTGCAAGCGCGCTGATGACTAAAAAGGCCAATCCGAGATAAACAAGTCTGTTATCAAAAATGCATAAACAGAGCAACCCTTTTATCAGAAGCAAACCAGCTCCCCCTCCCCTTGGCTTCACTGCAGTAAATGCAGCTAAGGCAAAGCTGCTTTTACAAAGTGAAGCCAAATCCCGCTCAAGATGTTCAGTGTGAAGTTGAAGGCTTTCACGGCCAGCATCCATAGATTTCCCTTGGTTTTTTTCCAGGCTGTGAGGCTGTGTTCTGGAATAGTTTCTTTCTGATGTTTCACCTGCATCTGTGGCTGGCATCCTCAGAGAATGATTGGGTAGGAGTTCTCTGAGGATGCCAGCCACAGATGCAGGTTAACATCAGAAAGAAGCTATTCCAGAACACAGCCTCACAGACTGGAAAAAAACCAAGGGAAATCTACAAATCCCACTCATTCTCGCAAGAGAATGATCGTGCAGGAAATTTAAAAATAAAACCCCAACAAAACGTTTTTTAAAAAACCCAAAGCCCCATAATAGAAAAAGAAAAGCCCAAGTAACCTGGGGAGGGGGGAATGTTGTCACTTGCCTGGCTGTCCGGATCAAACCCGGAAGTCTTCGGCATGGACCTCCTGCTGACATCACGTCACAATGTCATCTCACCATCATAACGGGTCCTCTGTTCACTCACCAGTTATTCCATTATTATAATGGAACGGGCTTCTTATTCACAGCTTAAGCCATGAATAAGAGGAAGCAGGGGAGGAACAGGAGCAGAATGGGAGCATCACAAGAGAGGGATGATGTCATCTAAAAGGTAAGCCTTTTAGCAATCTCATGTCATCCCTCTCCTGGGATGTTTTCAGCATGTTATAATCTCCTAAACCAGAGTCAGATAGAGGATTTGAGAAAGGAAGGAAGGAAGGACAAAAAGGAAGGAAAGAAACTAGTTAGAGGTTTTAGTTTGTTTCAATGTAAATAGAAGGGAGGCAGGAATAAGACACTTTTGAGAGAAAGTAATTTGAGCAATGGGTTACGACTCTGGAGACCAGGGACTGAGTCCCTGCTTGTCCATGGAATCCTACTGGATGACGTTGGGCAAGTCACACACTCTCAGCCCTGAGGAAGGCAAAGGCAAATCGCCTCTGAACAAATCCTGCGAAGAAAACCCCATGGTAGGGTTACTTTAGGGTCGCCATAAGTTGGAAATGACTTGAAGGCACACAGCAACAACATTTATTTCAGATTAAAATTTAATGGACTCGAGCTCACTTCTGTAGACGCAAAAAAGGAAAGAATCTTTAATGACAATTATACTCACAAGTTGCCCTAATTAAAAAAGGGCTTGTTGCACATTCTTTTTTACTTCATCCTTTTATTTTTGTTCATTAGAACTAGTCTAGGTTTGCCACCTATTCTAAAGAACAGAGAGATCAGCCAGAATTATCTAAATTACTCTAGCCTGAGCAGTTGTTTTTCCTCTAGGTTTCTCTTCATGAAATTGTTTCATTTTGCCACATGCAGGGGAAGCATAATTGAATCATCATGTATTTTCATCATCTTGATAAGGTTCATTTCCAAATGTATCTTAGCATTTCTAACTTTTTAGTATCTCTGTGTACAGATGGTTGGCCCAGAATACAGCATTATCAAAGTTGGTACCAAACACCCTGTATGTTTTGCTGCAAGTATATCCATTTCTATGGGATCAAAACAGAAGTAACCCAGGCGTAGGAGGGTATATCTTCAATTGTTTTGTCCTTGCATGCAAAAACAATGAATTTCTGTAGTTTTCTCACTGAAGTTGCAGAAAAATGAATATTTCTATGATTTTTCCCCAGTGTTCACACATCTCAAAGTGTTTGGGGAAATTATTCTGTGCAGACATACACAATTTTGTGTGTGTGTGTGTGTGTGTGTACAAAGCCCATGATTTTTGCCCCATAAAAGCATGTGTTTCTGGAAAATGTTTTTTCATGCATAATTTACAATTTTTGTGTAAGAAAATTGTGTTTATCAAAATTGTTTTTCAATGTGAAAAAAAGCAATTTTTTTCACACAAAAATGCCTTAAACATGTCAGGATGTATGAATACCAGGTGAGTACTGTGTAAAATTCGGCCCTTTGTGTTATTTTTTTCTAGCCAGGTTTTAAGGGTGTCAAGAAATCCATGTTGCAATTGAGAAATAAATAATGGTGAGTATTTTTTCATCCCTATACTGGATAGCTCAGCCCCCCTAATAGCTTTGCAATGTGGGGTAGAGCAAGTGGGTTAATGAATTTAGATTGCAGGAAGCCAAAGCCATTTGCACATACAGTAATCAACAAGAGCATTGTGGATTGTGAGGGACAGAAAGGTAAGCGAATGGGATGAGAGCATGAAAGGAACCAATCCCAGAGCAGGACACTGAAATGGGAGGGGTTTCTGTATGTTTGAAGTGATGCATGATAGTTAGCCAGGAGTTCAGTTGAATCTGTGAGTGTGAGTGGACTGAAGCAAAAGGCTCTCTGTGTGTGCTATATGTTTGAGGTTTGAATTTAACAAGTTTGTGTGCAAGAGGTTAGTAGTCTGAATGAAAAGATTGATTGGACAAAGAGTGAATGAGTCTGAGGGATAAGGGAGAATATTAGAAAGATTGAGGAACAATCTATGCTAGGAATTTTAAATTGTGTTAATATTAAGAGTGGTTACTGAAAAGAGACAGTCTGCTCAGAAAGCGAACCATTATAAGCACAAGAGTTCCAAGTTACTGTACATCTTATTCCCTTCAGTAAAGTTGTCCCATGTTGTTTGAGCAACTACAGACTCCTGGCCATTCATTCAACCTATAGATAGTAATAAGGCATGCTACCATAATCCACACATTTGGGATAAAAGATATATCCCTGGTTCATGCAGAAAGAACTAAAGGAACCATAAAAGTTGAGCTGGTAGTAACTGAGAGTGAAGGCGGCCAGGCTGAGCCCTGAGGTAAATGGGGCTGGCACATTGGAGTTTGCTCTCGACCACCTTGTTGTGAGTTGTCACATAAATGGTTGGTGGCAGCCTCACATGGATACCAAACTACAATTTATATTTTCAGTATCTCTGTTCATGCACATAGTATACTAAATGTTTCTTCTTTGCATCAAAACATTCCCTTATTGGGTTTTCTAAAAGTCAATTTGATATAACTGCTCAAAATGCCATATGGAAACAAAGAAAAAGAACCAAACTTGTTAAATTGTTTTTTCTTCTGCCATTTGATATAGAAAGAATAGCTATAGCACAGTATGACAATTAGATGTTCCTCTGCTAATTTTTTTAATGTCTTGTTTATTGAGTGAAGTTGGAGCCAGTGTAGAATAGTGGTTTGAGTGTTGGACTAGGATGGTGGAGATCAGGAGGCTATGAATCTCATGAGTTGACTTTGGGCTCAGTCACTATCTCTCAGCCTAACCCATCTAATAGAGTTGTTTGATGATAAAAAAGAATTGTGGCTGAGATCTGATAACTCTGTTGAAGCATTTATGCAGAAGGTGGAAGCAGCAGACATAGCAAGGAAGAGAAGAAAAAGAAGGGGGTGACTGTAGTATGTGGGGAAATAATTATTGTAATATAAAACAATCTTGTGTACCCCATTCACATCCTAAGATAAGTCTAGGAATTTTTTCCTGCATGCTTCTGTTCTCCCAAATTCCCTTTCTCTTATTTCACTGTGCACTTCCAGCCAACCGGAGTGATGGGTCATTCAACACATGACCTAATTTAAATTTTATTGCTCTTTGTGCAAGTTCTCTTTTAAGTTAGAGTCTCCATGTGGCTGTAGCCATCTTATATAGCCATGCTGTTATGAAGCCTTGCTATGATGCTATGCCATGATGTTCACCATGCAGCCTCTACCGCTAAAGGCTGGGTGAGTCATTCTACCCTAAATCCTCCTAGTTAGTTAGGAACCCTTTTTTAAAGTTTGTTTTAGTATGTAGATTAAGATTGATATACCTTCGGTAAACTTTTGATATGCATTTTTAAACTGACTCCCTTGTTTTTGTAATGAGTCTAATTCACTGGGTGATCAGACCACAGACCTCAGAATACACTTTTAAATGTTAATTTAGCTTGCCTCAGCATTCTTGATGCGTCACTCTGCATGACTTTGAAAGTGAAGTGATCTTAACTTTTTTAAAAAAGAGATTTTTATTTCTTTTTTAAAGGGCTAGATTCCTGGAATTTTTAATACATTTTTATTTTTAGACTCATACCTCCCACATTGACAAGAAGAAAAGAAGGAGGAGTTGACATTGATCATGATAGGAAGATGTAGATGAGGCCACCTGTTTTATGAATGCTTAGATGCAAAGGTCTTTTGAGCCATGGCACTATGGGAAGGATGGCTAGGAAAATTAGCTGTGGACATTATTTTGAATGAGCACACAGATAGTTAAACCACTTGCAGTATTGTGTGTTATGTGAGTGATTTGCCTCCAAAAGATCCTGATGAGCTTTGTGGTGGTGAGGCAGGGGGTGGGGAGATACAGATTTTAAACAATAGTGTTGCTCCTAAACATTTGCTACACTTCAAGCAAGAGGTCTGATCATGCAGAGTTTCTCCTATGTTCTTATGTAGACGACATAGAATCATAGAGCTGGAAGGGGCCTCATGGGCCATTGGTTCCAACCCCCAGCTCAGTGCAGGATCTCCAGTTAAAGCATCCCTAACAGGTAGATGTCCAGCCTCTTTTTGAAGATGTCCAGAGATGGTGACTCTGCCTCCTCTCTTCTTCCCTCACTGAATCACTCTTATGTCAAGATGTTCCTCTAACGTTCAGTAGAAATCTCTCACAACATAAAACCTGGTTCTACCCTCTGAGGCAGCAGAGAAAAAAATTATACCCTCCTCTCTGTGACAGCCCTTGAGATATTTAAAGAGTGAAATCATGTCATTCTTCATTCTTCTCTTCACCAAGGTGAACATGCCCAGCTCCTTCAACCTCTTCTATGTTGGTTCTCTATGCCTCTTATCATCTTTCTTGCCCTTCTCTGAGTGAGCTCCACCTTTTCTATCATCATCATCATGTGCCTTCAAGTAATTTCTGACTTATGGTGATGCTAAGGTGAGTCTATCATGTCCCCCCCCCCAGCAAGATTTGTTCAGAGGGGGTTTGCCTTTGCCTTCCTCTGAGGCTGAGAGAGTGTGCCCAGTCCAAAGTCACCAAGTGAGTTTCCATGGTTGATTAGGGATTTGAACCCTGGTCTCCAGAGTCATAGCCCAACACTCAAACCACTACACCACAAAGGAAGTGTACTCCAGATAAGGCCGGACCAGCATAGAATATAGCGGGACTATTATTTCCCTCAATTTAGAAGCTATGCTTCTATGAAGGCTAAAATACCATTCATCTTTTTTGCTGCAGCATCACACTCCTGGCTCATGTTCAATTTATGATCAACAACAATCCCAGAGTCCTTTTCACAAGTAGTACTGCTGATCCATGTATCCCTCATTCTATGCCTGTGCATTTGGTTATTGTGGCCTAAATGTAGAATTTTGCATTTGTCTCTATTGAATGAGAGTTGCTAAAGGAAGCATAAGACTAGCTGAGTCAAATGCCACAAAGAAAATACATCTGCCTTCCAGCAGATCAATTTGTCCTTTAACCAAGTATTGTCTACTTTGATGGTGGCAGCTCTCCCAGGTCTCAAGAAGAAGACTTCCACATTGCCTGACCCTTTTAACTAGAGATGTCAGAGACTGAACCTTGGACTACGCATGCAAAGTATGCTACAAATCACTGAGGCACAAAGTCTAATTAGAATTGGTGAAAAGGGACCATCAAACTCTAGATCTGAGAATGGGTGGATCAATGTAGATTTCTCTCTATTTTCATTTCTCCAAATGTCTCTTTGTTTCATTCCATTTCTGAAAGAGTTTGCAATATTTTTTTTAAAAAAATCTACATTTTTATACAGATGTGTCATGTAAATTTGTCCTTATTCATGCACAAATTTTGTATAATATATTAATTTTCAAGCAATTTTCCTGAATATAATGCATTTTTGTATGTTATTTACATTAGCATATTTTTTTGTGTGGTATTACCTAATATCATGCTTCTCTAATATATGCATGTTTGAAAAGCATTTTTTTTTCAACAGCATCACAATTTTTGGAGAACAGCAAATACTGAAAGGACATTGAAATTTTCATATTGGTTAAAATGTCATTTAGGTGAGTTCACATTGAAATACAAACCATATGAATTCCTCCCATTTCCCTGTCTTGGCCTCTGGCCTCAGGCATAGAGAAGAGCTTGGGGATGTTATCTGACCATCTATGGAAGCAAATACTTAAAATCAGTGTTTGGTCACTGATCATTTCAGAACAAGAATAAAAATCTGCTTTAAGAATCTGAGACCAGCCACCTCCTTTAGTTTTTCCAGTCTGTGTCATATTTGTCCCCTGTATTCTCATGGGAGATCTCAATGGCTTATCTGTTTCCCATTTGCACCAATCAATCTGGTCCCTGAGAGATCAACAGAATGGTCACTCTCCAGAGGGCATCTGACACCTGAGTTCAGGAAGCAGTCAATTACCCCATTCATCATTCCTGAGTCTGCCATTTCGCATTGCTGAGACACAGCAATGATTATTGAAAGGATGCTCAAATGGCACATAATTGCCTTTTTATTGTCCATCATTCTCCTTTATATTTCCTAGCCAGAGATTCTGAGACATTACTATTTTGCTATCGCAGCCACTATCTCTAAATCATTATTCTTTGTATTGAGTTAGTAACTACAATTTATTTAAAGTTCAGTCTTGGGAGACACTGATTATTTACCCAGCAAAATGTTGCTTCTTACCTGGCATCTGTGCCCTGCCTTTTGATATTAGATTCATTCTTTTTCTTGCCAGTTCCTTAATGCTAGGAAGCACATATTTTTAAAACAGCATCTCCAACAATTAGCTGTGTTCCTGTGGATTATTTTTTACCTCTCATTTCTATACCAGGTTCCAGTTTCAATATTTTATTCCCATTTGGCATTAGCATGTAGTTTATTTTTATTCTAACTGTTTCCACTTTTTATATTTCCCATATCCTTTTCTTTGTTCAGTGTGAACAATGTTCATTGGTCAGTGTGAAAATTGTGGGATTTTTTTTTAAAAAAAGCTAATTCATAATATGTGTATGCCTTTCTAATCTAAACTTTATGCCTTTCTAATCTTTTGTGGGTCACATCATTATACATATAGACCATACTGTAGCACCCCTGTATCCATTGTGGATTGGTTGGGGGGGGCATGGATGATGATGAATTCCATGGATAATAGTGAACACCATCCACCACCACCACCCTGTCTCATGATCGCTCCTTCCTCCTCTCTTCCCCCTTCACCTGGTCATGGTCCCACTGTGAACTGAGGCCTCCCAGGAGGAGGGAGGGGGCAGGTGTGATTGCTCCTTCCCCCTCCCTTTGCCCCTGCCATGGCTCCACTATGAATGGAGGTCTCCTGTGAAGAGGGAGGGGGAAAGCATGATCTCCAGAGAGGAGGGAAAGTGAAGGTGTGATCACTCCTTCTCCCTCCGCCCCCACCATGGCATCACTGCAAACAGAGGTCTCCTGGGAGTAGGGAGGGAGCAGGCATGATCACTCCTACCCCCCCTTTCCCTTCTCCCCTGCCATGGCCCCACTGGGAACGGAGCCAACCTAGGTGAAGGGAGGGGGAGGGGAGATCCCTTATCCACCTCCCTCCCCCCATCACCAACCATGCATAATTGAATCCACGGTTGGTGAATCAGTGGATATGAGGTGCTGCTGAATACGCCCATTCTTATTAAGAGCATAAGAAGAGCCAAGCTATCTAGAGCAGTATGCATTTTCCCTAGGGAATGATTATATGGAGGATATAGATTTAGGCACCAGATCCTATCTGATCTTGGAAGCTAAGCAGGGTCTGCTTTGGCTAGCACTTGTATGAGAAACTACCAATGAATACCAGATGCTGTAGGCTGTATTTCAGAGGAAGGAACTGGCAAAACCACCTCTGAGTATTCCTAGCCTAAGAAAACCCTATGAAATTCATAGGGTCACTATAAGTCAACAGGCAATTTGAAGGCACATACACAGACACATAGTATGGACATGAGCAGATTCCAATTTCATTTTCCCCCATTTGACATTGGGAAGCATACTTTTATTTCATACTGGAAATACATAGGTATCATGTTTCTGTACTAAACCAGTGTCTGCTGTCAGTAATGGACTGGATGAAGGTGAACAAACTGAAATTTAATCCAGACAAGACAGAGGTGCTCCTGGTCAGTAGAAAGGCAGATCAGGGAATGGGGATTCAGTCTGTGCTGGATAGGGTCACACTCCCCCTGAAATCTCAGGTACACAGCTTGGGTGTGGTCCTGGACTCAGATCTGAGCCTGGATGCTCAGGTTTCAGCTGTGACAAGGAGTGCATTTGCACAGTTAAAACTAGTGTGCCAGCTGTGCCCATTCCTTGACAAGTCGGATCTATCTATGGTGATGCATGCCTTGATTACATCCCATTTGGACTACAGTAACACACTCTATGAGGGGCTGCCTTTGGAAAGTGTTTGGAAATGCAGTTGACCTGGGACTGGTAGAGGGAACATGCGACAACCCCCCCCCCTGTTGAAACAGCTTCATTGGTTTCCAATGAATTCAGAATTCAAAGTGCCATTTTTGATCTTTAAAGCCCTAAACAGCTTGTGTCCAGACTACCTAAAAGACCATATCTTCCCTATACAAGCGAGCCCGAGATTAAGATCATCTGGGGAGGGCTTTCTCTCAGTCCCACCACCTTCACAGGTTCAGTTGGTGAGGACTCGGGGGAGAACCTTCTCTGTGGCTGCTCACAGAATGTGGAACTCCCTTCCGCAGGAGGTCCAGTTGGACCCCTCTCTGCTCTCTTTTCATAGGCAGCTGAAGACATTTTTATTTAGGCAAGTGTTTGAAATGTACATTTTAATTGGTCTGCTGCTTTTAATGTTATATTTTTATCCATCTTATGTTTTTAATTCATGTTGTATTTTTAACTATCATATTTTAATAATGGTAATTAATTTAATTCTTTTTAAACTTGTGTAACTTGCAATATTTTAGTTGTATTTTTTAAATTATTGTAAGCTGCCTTAAATGCATCTTGGAAGAAAGGCAGGACATAAATCCAATAAATAAATAAATCATGATTAGCAGCCCTGGATAGCCAAATTCCTCCTGAATTTGTCTCATCCTCTTTTAAATCCAAACAGGTTGGTTAGTATCTCTATTCTGTAGAAGCCAATTCTCCAGTTAACTATGCATTGTCTGACACTGAGGAGGTTATCAGACATGTCAAAAAACCACAAACGCAGCACACAAGGATGACATTAATGTCTCGTGAACAGTACATGGTTTCAGATGTCCTCATCCTCATTGCGTTCTGCTCCTGTGTTGCAGCAGCAAGTAAGGTGTTGCTTTCAACTGACAAAATGAGAAAAAGCCTGGTATGAGTTTTTCCAATGTTATGCAACATCTAAACATCTTGCAACTATCAAGAAAATAATCAGGTCTTTGAGAAGAACTTTCTGCTCATAACCAAATAAACATTTTTTTTTTAAAAAAAGGAAAGAATGAGGCATTCACTTATCATGCAGTTAAGGCAGGTGTTTCCCTCACTGCCTTAATGTGACAACTAGGTGTCAATGGCAACCAAGGTACTGCAATCATGAAAAATTCTACATCAGCCAATTACTGCAGAGCAAAAACCTTCCTTCCCCAGGTGCTACTACACAGACTCTGTTTCATGATAAAGCTGCCTATGTAATCAAGTACAAATAGCTGAGACTGTGACTGCAAAGTATAACCAAAGAGGTTTAATCCTATGGATTAGCTGTAGCTCCTTCAGCATAAAGTCTGTACTGGACTAATGATGCAAAGACATCCCACCATGCTCCACTGTGCATAAATCCTGGTTATTTCAGGGTAAAAAGAAAATACAGTTGTATCATTATTCCCAGTTGTAGGGACAGCAAACAGATCAGAGGGTGCTGGCTTTGCAGCACTTCTTACTACTTTCCCATTCCAAATAATATATATGGGTCATATACTCAAAAAGGAAGAATGGTATACCAATGACCTAGGTGTCCAGGAACCACTGAATCATTGCATGCACTGGTACTAAAAGATTATCCTCTGGAAGTCTGTACACCTGATCAATCAAGAACTGCCCCCTATCAGTTGGCCTATGGCCTACAGCTCTTATCAAAAACACTATTTTTGAATGAGAATTACTCAGGCAGTGTAGTTTAACAAAATGCCTCAGCAGCCATAGAACACCAGTTTTAAGTACTGCAGTCCTCCCCCTTAGCTCTTGGATGCTTAAAATATACTTGCCACGTAGGGTTGACAAGTCAGGATTATCTCAGACCAGGAGCCTTTGACACTACTCAATTATAATAAATTGATTCTACTTTAACTACCATGGCAACATTCTATAGAATCCTGGGATTTGCAGTTTAGGGCATTTAAAATTCTCTGCCTGATAGCTCTTCTGCCTCCCCAAATCACAAATCCCAGGATTCTGTAGGATGCAGCTAAAATGGAATCATAGCACTATAATTATATAGTGTGAAGGGGCCCTTAGGGATGATTCCCTGTGATGCCCACAGGGACTGGGCCCTAGTAATGTTAGAACATTGATGTTACAATAGGCAGCTCTTGACAGTGTCATTAATCATGACGAATTAAGAGTCTACCATGGTTCTGCAGAGTATACCATTCAAGTAAAAACACAAATTATAGAAATATATATGCACACACATGTTGCTCAAGACAGCAGTCTTGCCCTGAGATTCCTCCCCCCTTCCCCTGAGAACAAAAGAAAACAGTGGGAACCCTAGTGCTCCTCTTTCATGTGACATCATAGCAGCTAGGCAAATGACAGTCAAATGTGTTGCTATACCTTTGCCTGCTCACTATAACACTGGGTAAAATTTTTCATCTTCCATTGCATGATGCTCAAATCCTACTGGCTGCAAATGTTGCAATTAGAAATAATGGCCAAAATCCTCTAGCATGATGTACATTACATAACTTTAGTAGTACTTAGCTACATAACAGAGATGCTGAGAAACCCTGTTAGTGAATTGTGATGATGTGTAACGGGACACCAGCAAGAATGTTCCAATGCACAGCAGAACCTCCTGGATCGTATATCCCAGTGCACCAGTCCCCTTGTGCCTCCGTCACTTTGCTGGCTCTTAATGTAACAGCAGCATTTTACTGGGTATGGATGTTATGGAACTGAATATGGATGTTATGGATGTTAAGGAGCCGTGGTGGTGCAGTGGTTAAATGCCAGTACTGCAAGTCACCACGTTGCAAGTTCGATTCCAGCGGGCTCCAAGGTTCACTCAGCCTTCCATCCTTCCGTAGGTCAGTAAATTGAGTACCCAGCTTGTGGGGGCAATTAGCTAAACACACATTGGAAACTGTTTAATGAAGTGTAGATGTGTAAATAGCTAAAACAATTTGTAAGCCGCTCTGATAGCCTTGTAGCTGAAGAGCGGGGTATAACTAACTAACTAACTAACTAAATAAATAATAAAAATGGAACTACTCAGTCCTAATTACCACAGATACCAGTCCACTTGAAGACCCAAGTCCTCAACAGGATTCTAGGCTAGATTTCATTTTAGTGAACATGATGATAGCATAAAACAGGATTTGGAAAGTCGCACCTCAGTGTCGATTTTGATAGATGGTATTAGTTTACTCATTCCTAATGTCTGACTCATTTTGCTCCTCAAAATTTGAGGCAGTGTGTAGAAAGAGGGAAGGAAACAATTAGCATGTCAGTTTACACGGACAAGTGCACTGCATTCAATCCTTGAAGAAGGCTGCTAATTTTAAAGAGGCCTCTACAGTCAATATGAGAAGAAACCATTACAGCAAAGGCAACCCTCATATATTATTTCTCCAACCTTTTGAATATGGAGGATGAGTTCTGTTCAAAAGAGCTGGAAGAACTTGAGTTTTGCATTAGACACAGATCTATTTTTATTCTGCTCTTTCCCCCTTCTCGCCTTCGCTCTCTGAGAGCTTCATCCATTCTCTATATTAATGTATAATTTGGCAGATGATGTCAGACAAACCTCAGATCCTACTGTTTATAGCAAAAATAATTCACTCCAGATTTTGTTTGGATTTTTTTTTTTAATGCCAAGGACCACACAATGGCTTTTGCAAAGTTATTTAATCCTCCCCCACCCCAACTAGCCACCACTTTTGGTAAGCACTTAATATGAACTTTTCAAAGTGCCTGGATGCAAAGTGCCTTCATAACTTGTCTTATTTGAATACTGGATGCCGCTAGTGCAAAGATTCCTAGTGCAATTAGGACCGGGAAAACCTACATTTTAGATGGCAGCTTCCAGGATACAGGGAACATAATGGCAAGGGAATTCTGGAAGATATAATCCAAAAAGCTCACTTTCCCAAGCACTCATGAAAACTGGGCATAGCTGAGGCATGATGAGGGAGGAATTCAAGTCAGAATCCTGTGCTTGTTCAGGCAGTGGCCACAATATGATAATGTTGCAGTGATGTATATGAAAGAAGAGGAGAACAAGAGGAGGACAGCAACAACTACAACAACAACAGCATGTAAGTATATGTCCCATCATCCCCACTGCAGAGGCCATAATCCCCTACTCGGTTCACAACTTTGGCTCACAATGTGAAGTTGAAGGCTTTCACGGCTGGCATGCATAGGTTTTCTGTGTTTTTTTTTTTTCTCCCAGGCTGTGAGGCCATGTTCTGGATCTGTATTCCTGATCTTTCTCCTGCATCTGTGGCTGGCATCTTCAGAGAACTGCAGATGAAATGTCAGGAATAAACTCTTCCAGAACACAGCCTCACAGCCCAGGGGAAAAAAAACGAAGGAAAACTTTGGCTCACTTCAATGGAAGAAATGTCTTGATATCAAATTTGATCTGGCTGTAAGGGCCATCCAAGGGCTACCAGGAAATAAAATGCACTCTATGACATGGCCAGAAGTCAAGCTGAGGGCAAGTGTAGAACATGCCTGGGAAAAGCCCTCATAAATTCCCCACAAATTCACACCTGAATACAAACATCCTGCATTTTCTTTGAAATGGAAGCATGGAGACAGATATTTTACAGGCATAAAACCTACAGAGGGAACTTCATTGCTATTAGAATACTGTGTCCAGTTCTGGGCACCACAATTCAGAAAGGATATTGACAAATTGGAGCGTGTCCAGAGAAGGGCAACTAAAATGGTGAAAGGTCTGGAAACCATGCCTTATGAGGAGAGACTTAGGGAGCTGGGTATGTTTAGCCTGGAAAAAAGACGGTTTAGAGGCGATATGATAGCCCTGTTTAAGTATTTGAAGGGATGTCACGCTGAGGATGGAGCAGGCTTGTTTTCTGCTGCTCCAGAGACTGGAACACGGACCAATGGGTGCAAGCTCCAGGAACAGAGATTCCACCTCAACATGAGGAGGAACTTTTTGACAGTAAGAGCTGTTCGGCAGTGGAACACACTCCCTCGGAGCGTGGTGGGGTCTCCTTCCTTGGAGGTCTTTAAACAGAGGCTGGATGGCCATCTGTCGGGGATGCTTTGATCAAGTTTTCCTGCGTGGCAGGGGGGTTGGACTGGATGGCCCTCGTGGTCTCTTCCAACTCTGCAATTCTATGATTCTATGATTCTATGAGACCACAGAGGTTTCCCTGTTGATCAGTAAGATATTAGATTGTCCCCAATCTCCCAGATCCTGGCTGTCCAGAATCCCTTTGTAGGCATTTTCAAAGGTAAAGCTTAAGTTCTTTGGTTCAGTCTCACTTTCTAACTGAATCTATGCTGTGCTGTTCCTTACCCCCACCCCTCCAATTATCTTCTAACTCTCCCAGACCTTGAGAAGGCATCCAGCTAGCTTCAGGCATTCCTCCCCTGCTCCACTAATCTTAACCTTTCCATATCCAAGTCTCTTCCACCCCACTTTTGTTGCTGCTACTCAAAAGTAATGCTACTTCTCTGTGAAGGCAATCTGCAATAGCAGATGTACTATGCTATTCCTTTCTACCTATTTCTTGCCTTACCCTGGTAGTCTTGTTTCCTTGATAAAACAAGTATGTTTGTGATGTGTGAATTCTTCAGTTCAGTTAGCCGCTCCTACTGTTTTAACAGAGGGGCAGGGTATAAATAAATTTTATTTATTTATTTATTTATTTATTTATTTATTATTATTCAGTTCAATGAAGTTTCATCCATAGCTTTGTACATCTGACTCCCATGTATTTCCTATACTACAGCCGTATACACAGGGTTAAGATCCTGCAAAGTTATGTGAACCTCTTGCTAGCCATTTGAAATGCTTCCAATTCCCCATTCAAAATAAGATCTTATGTGGGCTTTCCATGGACACTAATGATTTGTGTTAATAAACATGCTAATTGGGATCAGTTGAGAGCACCAGGTGATTTTTCCACCTCCTTTTTCTTCATCCCTACAGCTACAAAGGTGTATAAGATCTTAACTACTTTGCTGCTTACCATGGCATATAACCATGAGATAATCAAGTCTTAGCAAAGGAACACAGATCTCGTATATATTACACAAAACAATAAATTCAATTCCTTTAGACAAGGTACATGTGGAGCTTAGGGATAGGGAAAATATTAGAAAATGTTGGCTCAGCAGTTGAAAAAGAGATTGCCTGCATACCAGGAAACCCTAATAAGGAGGATTCCACACACACACACCCCCGCCGCCCATGTAGAGAATCTTCCCAGCTCAGGATTTTCCTGCAAGAGAATGCCACATGGTAGTTCTTGCACAGAAAAGATTTCTGCATGCAGTTGTCAATGCAAAACAACCAAGTAGGTGTTGTTTTTTAAACAAAAGTATTGAACAATAGTCTTCAAAAACCTTTCAGTTTTTGAATATTTTCTCACAAAGGAAAGAATGGAAAGAAAATTACTAAAATGGTTATTTCTTCCTTCAAGGATGAAATTATTGAAGATTTTAGGCTTCTACTCCTCTTTTGGTGATGAGCAGTTAACACAAACAGTAAGTAGAACACTTAGGGCAGATTGGTAATGCTTGTTTTCTCAGAGCAGAACATGGACTACGACCCACAGAATCCCCAACCAAGCAGAGCAAGCAGACAGAGATGCTAGGGGGATTCTGGGAGATGGTGATGTAACTTTTCCAAGGTCTGTCTCAGAGTTCTGACAATATTTTATCTCAGGGACCTAGGTACAAACTGCCACTAGGAGTCTCAACCCACATGGACAAGGCCCCATCACAGCTCAGTCTGAGACAATACCTCAGAGCATGCCACATTTACTTCTTCTCCCCAGTTCCCCTTTCAAACAGTGTGCCAATGCATGCACACACTCTTAACACCAACCAAGAACCCAGGTAGAAGTACTCTCCATTAAACAAAAAATGCATTTAATTAGAATCCTGTTTTCAGTCCTTTCAAAATTGGTTTTCACATGTGACCATGTGAGACTTAGGACTTTATCAGACCAGGCAAATATGTCATCATAATGCCACCTAATTAACGCAAAAGGGCATACATACCAGATGATGTTGTCCTTTCTTAATCATGTGTAGGGAATAAGGTGTACTTTTTTATTGATGGGCCAAGCCATCAATAGATCTCCTGTTCTGCTTTTTTGCCAGCATTGCTGGCATTTGAAACTTCACACCATTGTGCTCACATGACTGCAGAATGAATGACAGAACACTTCCGGGTGAGATCAGGACAGCCAGGTAGGGGACACTTTTTTTTTGTTTTTACCTCCCCAGTTTACTTATGCTTGTGTGAATATTTTGTGTGTTTCTTTTTCTTTGTTTTTAAATTTCCCACACTCACATCTTCTCACGAGAATTGGTGATATCTGGAACCAGGAAGTGAATGGAGCTCCATTCACTCTCTGTTAGTGCCTGGGCTGCTTTTTACCAGGACTGAAGGTAAGGTCTGGGGTGTGTGTGTGTGGGGGGGGGGGTCTTTTGCTGGCATAAAAACAGCACAAAACATGCCAGCAAAAGAACGAGTGAAGAGGTTTGTCTGATAAAGTCCAGAGTGAGGCAACTGGGCCTCCTTGTTGGGCTGAGGCCCTCAGATAGCCTCAGTTCATTTTCAGCACAAGGAGTCTTCTGCTCGCCCATCCCTAGGGTCAGTGCATTTTTGGTCAAATTACACCATCTACATTGTGATTACATAGTTGTTCCATTTTTGCAGTGAAGCATTCTGCTTACCCAATGGTAAGTTAAATATTTGGTTGCCTGTCTCTGCTCTAAAGCAATGTCAGGTAAATATACATGGTTAATTTGTTTCAGATGTTTTGTTTTGTTACGTTTAATTTGGAGAGGAGGGAGGATGCTCTAAAAAGCGAAAAGAGATTGTAGGAGATGCAAGCCAGAGAGTTAACACCAACTGACCTTGGATTTTAAAATTAGACCAATAAAACATTCAGTGCAGGGAGGAGGGAGGAAATCACAACATGTATTCTTCTTCTTCTTCTTTTCAATATAAAGAGGGTGGAGTGTCTGCATACACAATAAATAAGAGAATTAGAAGAGATACCTATCTTCCTGGACCGCTAAACATGAGCAGCCTGACAGAGCTACTATAGTCAGAGTGAGATTTATAATGAATTGCTCATTATATTTTCAGACTTTTGCATTTTAAAATTTTTTTTAGATGTTCACATTTTTTTAAAAAAATCAATGGTATTCTTTCACGTCGATTTTTTTAAAAGGTGAACAGAAAATGCCTTCAAAACTCTGCATGGCTTTGCCTCTGATAGTTAAAAAGAAGCCAACGCAGTGAGGGATTGTTCCATTTTTAAAACAACTGTAATCAGCAGAACCGGAAAAGGAGGAAAACACACTTCATTATTAAAAATTTAATTTTCAACGATTCCCCTCTTCTGCTGTGGTGCCATACCATTTAATAGCTTATACTAAATTTATAAAACAGAGAGAGAATGAAAGTGGACAGAAACAAATGAGCAAGTATAGCGTCCAAGGAAATGTGGGAGAAAGGAAATGAAAATACAGCCTGTTCATTAAAGATCAGAATATAAAATGATCAGTGTTTGATGCCTGCATGATGCCTACTGGACTGAGTAGGACTTTTTAAAAAGTAAATATGGACAGATTTGCACTGGAGGGAAGGCTTAGGTAACTATCCCCATCATCATTAAAATGCTTGAAAGCTTTCTTTCTTTCTTTTTAATTTTTTTTTCAGGGCACAAGAGGTCTCATTCCACCTAAACATTAGGAAGAACTTCCTGAGAGTAAGAGCTGTTCAGAAGTGGAATACACTGGCAGGGGGTTGGACTGGATGGCCCTTGTGGTCTCTTCCAACTCTACGATTCTATGATTCATTATAGGCAACAGCATTCTCATGTTGACAGAACTGTGAAGGAATCTTTGGCAGTTCACATATGTAAAATCATAGAGTCTTAGGGTTGGAAGGGAGTACAAGGGCCATCTAGTCTAACCCCCTGTCATGCAGGAATACACAACTAAAGCACTCCTGAAATATGCCCATCCAACCTCTGTTTAAAGACATCCAAAGAAGGAGAATCCATTACCCTCTGAGGCTGTTTTGCCACACTATAGAAATAATACCATTTGACACCACTTTAACTACCATGGCTCCATCCTATGGAATCTTGGGATTTGTAATTTGTTGTGGCATCAGAGCTCTCTCACAGAGATTGCTAAATTCACAAAACTACAAATTCCAGAATTGCATAGCATTGAGCCATGGTAGTTAAAGTGGTGTCAAACTGCATTATTTTTGCAGTGTAGCAGCAGCCTGAGACTAATGTTTAAGTGGAATTACTCTTTTGTTGTAATTTACAGCCTGCAAACTAAAGCTGGAGGGTGGAGGAACAACCGGAGATCTTATCTCATACTTTAGGCTGAGCTGTGATTGCTCCTGATCACAAGGCACCACAGGAGTTTCCTTTTTTTAATTTATTTTTATTGCAAAATAACATATTAATAGAATATCACAACACATAGACAAAACAAAAAAAATACATTCCATTCTACCCCTTCCCTTATCCATCTTAAATCATCAATGTCCCTCCACCCATACGATCATCCATACTATTTACATGACTTCCTATTTGATCTTCCTGTGATTGTACATTTTAGTTCTTTAATGTCTCTGTACTCACATTCTATGACAAGTATGTTCCCTGTGTACTTTTTAGTTCCCCCATAGTGTTTTGTCTTAAGTCATACCCTTTGGAATTGTGGCAAAACTTCCCCATGTTTTCCCCAAAAACTCCAACAGTTTGTACCATCCTTCTCTATGTTTCTTTACTGACTTACCTTTTAGAAGCATTGTTAATCGATCTGCCACAATCATTTCATACGTTTTGAGTAACCATTGATCCGTCGATGGAACTTCTTTGTCTTTCCATTTGGATGCATATGTAATTCGTGCAGCTGCCATCATATAAAATACTAATCTCTCTTTATCTTGGCCTAATTTTTCTTCATACATTCCCAATAAATATAATTCAGGTTGCATCGAGAAGTTACAACTCAACACTTTGTTTATAATCTTTTGTACCTGTTTCCAATATCTTTGTGCTCTATCACAGCTCCACCATAAGTGAAAAAAGGTGGTGGTATTCTTTCCACATTTCCAACATTCCTTTTTTATGCTTTTATATATTTTAGATAGTTTGTCTGGTGAAAGGTACCACCTAAAAAACATTTTGTAACAGTTTTCTCTAACGTTTTGACAGAATGTTAATTTTCTGTTGGATCTCCAAAATTTTTCCCACTTGTTCAAATGTATTTCATGCCCAATATTCTGTGCCCGTTTAACCATGCAATCCTTTATTACCTCCTCTTCCGAGTTCCACTCTATCAGTTGTTGATATAATCTGGTTATTAAATTCTTATTTCCTGGTTGTATTATTTTTTCCCAAAGTGATTTTTTTACCTCTATTCCTACTAATTTTTGGTCCATTTTATATCGTTCTTTCAGTTGTCTATAAAGATACCAATGGGCTGGTGTTCCTTCTTTCTCCAATTCTTCTTGTGTTCTAATTGTCTGTTGTCCTTCTTTTATTACAATTAAGTCCTTGTAGGTTATCCACTTTTTAGCTGTTCTTTTTCCTTTACTGAAAAATGCTTCATGAGGAGAAACCCATGATGGAATCTGGGGGCAGAATATTAATCTGTATTTTTTCCATACCTTTATTAGGGAATTCCTAATAAAGTGATGATTGAAATCTTTATTAACTGTTTCTTTATTGTAAAATAGATACGCGTGCCATCCATAACGGATGTTGAAACCTTCCAATTTTAATAATTTATTATCATGTAATGTTGTCCAGTCCTTTAACCAGGATAGGCAGCAAGCTTTGAAATATACTTTTAGGTTTGGAACATCCAAACCACCTCTCCTCCTTGAATCTTGCAATACCTTCATTTTCACTGTAGGATTTTTCTCGGCCCATATGAACTTTGATAAATCTTGTTGCCATCCTTTGAAGATCTCTTTTTTATGAATGATCGGAATTGTTTGAAATAAGAATAATAACTTAGGTAAGACATTCATCTTGATGGCAGCGATTTTATCTAGCATTGATAATTTTAGTTTTTGCCAATTATCTAAATCTTTATTTGTGCCCAAGTTTTATTATAGTTGTTCTGAAACAAATCTATGTTTTTGTTAGTTATATTAATACCCAGGTACCAGGCTTTTTTAACTACTTTGAAACTTGATTTTTGCATGATCTCATTTTTCTCATTTTCTGTTATGTTTGTTATAATTACCGTCTTGTCTTTGTTAACTTTCAGTCCTGTTAGCATTTCGAAATCTTTCAACACCTTCGTTAAAGTCTCAGTGTCTTCTACCGGCTTTCCTAGAGAGACTAATATATCATCAGCATACATTTTTATTTTATAGTTATACTTTCCAATTTTTATGCCATTTATCTTCTCTTCTTCTCTGATCTTTTTTCCCAGGATTTCCATTATCAGAATGAATAACAATGGGGAGAGGGGACACCCCTGTCTTGTACCTTTTTGAATTTGAATTTCTTTAGTTTTTTTTCACCGTTTATAATTATCTTTGCTGTTTGTTTACTGTAAATTGTTTCAATCCATTTTATAAAATTTTCTCCTATATTGATTATTTTTAACGTCTCTATCATGATCTTCCAACTAACATTATCAAATGCTTTTTCGATATCCAAAAATATTAAAGCCAATTTTCTCTCGTTGTTAACTTCATGGTATTTGATCAGATTTACCACCTGGCAGATGTTGCCCTTTATATATCTCCCTGGGAGGAATCCCCTTTGATCCTCATGAATCCAATCTGCTAAAACGTTTTTCAATCTATGTGCCAATATAGAAACAAAAATTTTATAGTCTGTGTTTTGAAGTGAAATCGGATTATAGTTTTTTTGATCCTGGGGGTTTTTGTCTTCTTTCCATATCAAGATGATATTTGCCTCTCTCCAAGAATCTGGAAAGGAACCTTCTTTGATCTTGTCTAAAGTGTTTTTAAGAGGAAGTATCAATTGTTCTTCTAACATTTGATAGTATTTTGCCGTAAAACTGCCCGGTCCTGGGGCTTTCCCCCTTTTTAAACTTTTTATTGCTCCCGATATTTCTTCCTGGGTTATTGGGTGGTTTACATTTTTTCTTTTATGTTCTGTAAATTCTTTAAGATGGTGATTCCCTAGAAAAGTTGCTATATCCTCTTTTTGTATTCCTTGATTAAAGTATAGTGAATTAAAGTAATTCCTAAAGACTATTTTTATCTTATCATGTTCTATATAGGTTACTGATCCTTCTTTGACTTTACTTATATGATTTCTTTCCTTTATTTTCCTCACTTTAATTGCCAGCCACCTACCCGGTTTATTTGCGTTCTCAAACTGTGCTTGTTTTATATATTGAAGTTTTTCCCTTAATTCTTCCACTGTCTCTACGTTTAATTGCTGTTGTAAAACTTTAATCTCTTTTAGAATTTTTACATTTTGGGGGTCTTCTTGTAAATCTTTTTCTTTCTTATTCTTTCTTTAATTTTTACTGTTCTTTCTCTTTTTTTTGTTTAATTCAATACTTTGTTGTATGAAGAATCCCCTCGTCACCACCTTTGAAGCTTCCCAAATTGTAATTGTATCAGTTTGTTCTTTTACGTTTTCTTCAAAATATCATGATAATGTGGTTTTTTTTGCTTTTTGTATTATATCTTATTTTTGAAGTAGATAATCCTGAAACCTCCAATTTAATTCTTTTTTCCTTTCTTTTAATTCCATTGTTACCGGGTTATGGTCTGACCAGATTCTCAGAAGAATTTCAATTTTTTTGTATTGTATTACACAGGTTCTTTGAAATCATATAAAAATCTATTCTTGAGAATGAATTATGGTGTTCTGAGAAAAATGTGAAATCTCTTGCATTACTGTACATGTGGCTCCAGGCATCTATTAACTCTAAATTGTTACTCATATTTTCAAATGGCTTTGGAAGTTTCCCTTGATTCATTTTTATGTTCTTAGAAGATTTCCTGTCTAGAGATGGCGAGATAACCCTGTTCTAGTCTCCAAAAATTATTATTCTGTCATATATTTGGGTTGAAATTGTTAAGATTAAATTTTCAGAAAATTTGTTTTTGTTCTCATTTGGGGCATAGAGCCTCACTATTAGTGTTTTCTTATTCTGAGTATTAATCTCTATACCAATGTAATGTCCTTTTTGATCGTTAAATATTTCCTCTGCTTGTATTTTTTTATTCACGTAGATAACTACCTCTTTCTTTTTCTTGTCATTGATGAAATGAATTCTTTGCCTAATTTATTTAAACGCAGAAGTTTCTAATCATAGAATCATAGAATTGCAGAATTGGAAGAGACCACGAGGGCCATCCAGTCCAACTCCCTGCCACGCAGGAAATCTTGATCAAAGCATCCCTGACAGATCGTCCTTCTTTATGTGTGTCTCTTGTAGACAGATCACGTCCCATTTTTTTCTCTAATGAATGAAAGATTTTTTTCTTTTTTCAGGGGAGTTGAGTCCTTTGATATTCCACGAAATAAATTTCAATGACATTATTTCTCCTTTTAATTTTTCTGAAGCTCCTTTTTTATCTCTCGGGTTAGTTCTCTGTTTCCTCCTCTTCTTCTTCTCCTTCTTCAAGCTCTTCTGCTATTTCCTCTTCCAAGTGATCTTCCTCTTCTTCTCGTTCCTTCTCTTTAGCTTGTGGGATCTGTTCTTCTTCTTCTTTTTGTTACTCTGTTCTGTGTGTTTTGTGTCTTTTTACCTTCTTTCATGTACTTCTCCAGAAATTCTTCTGCTTTTTTGGTTGTATCTCTCCTAAATATTTTCTTCTTGAATCGAAAGGAAACTCCGTCTAATTTTTCCCACCTGTATGGAACTCCCATCTGACACAGTTGTGTTGTTAAGTTGCTGTAATTTCCCCCTTTTTTTAATAGCCTCATTGGTATGTCTTTATAAATCATTACATCATTTCCTTCTTTTTGAAATTTGTGATCGTAATTATGTTGAAGTATTAAATCTCTAGTTTTCTTCCGTACAAAATGCACAACCACATCTCTGTGAAGGTTTCTCCGTTTTGCAATTTTAGATGGTATTCTGTAAATTTTGTCTATTTCACACTCAAATTGTAATTTCAATTTCCCTACAAATTTAGCTAATTTTGGAACCAAAAATTTGTATAGATCTTCATTGTCTTGTTCCTTGATTCCTCGAATTTTCATACCGTTCTCCCTCCATCTTAATTCCTGGAGTGCCCGTTCATCCAATTCTTGTTCCTTTGATTCCTCTAATTTGGTTGTTCTGATTTCTAGTTCTTCCGTTTTTGTCTCTATCTCACACACTTTTTCTTTAGTTGCTTTTGAATCTGCTGTATTTTTTTCTATAGACTCTTTTGTGCCTTTCAGTTCTTTTTCCATGTCTTGGCAGAGTTCATTTTTCATCTCCTTAATTTCTGAGCTTAACAACTTCAATTCCTCCAAAATTGGGGAAATATTCGGGTCCGACGATCTTCACATCGTTTGTATTGTAGATTGTGTCGTAACACATTTTACTGTCATTGTAATCTGTTCTTGAGTCTTAATTTATTCTGTGGTATCTTTATGTATTTATGTATTTATTTATTTATTTAATTTCTTTTCTTTTCTACCTAACCTTTATGGTTTTCTTTTTCTTCTTTATTTATGTATATTATTTACTATCAACTACTACTTACCTTGTTTATGTCTCTCTCTCTCTCTCTCTCTGGTTTTCCCCTTCCCTCTTTTATATTATTATTTAATTATTATTTTTTCATAACAATCTCCTGATTTGAATTCTTTTAGATGATATTGATCAATCAATCAAATTTTTAAATTTGTAAATATACTTATAATCCACGTATATGTGTGTGTATATATATATATATATATATATATATATTGTTAAATAGTTTGATGTTTAATATAACTTTTATAATCTCCTACTAATATTCTGAAATATTTGCAAATTATATTAATTAATATAACCAGATATATATTATACTGTAAATCAAATCAGATGAGGGAAAAAATATTGATGAATATACTTCTTGTTAGTTAGATTGAATTCACCTCCTTGTTTGTTTGTCTGTTTGTTGCAATACAAAATATCAACAGTCCCAAAAAGTTAGATATACCTTCCAATCCCCTCCCTTAATTTCAACAGTCCCACAGTATTAAAGAGCCTTCCAGTCCTCTCCCTTATTTTCTGAAACTTCACCAATTAAACTAAACCCCCCTCGATAAATTTTACACAATTTTACAGCAGATGCAATCTCTTATAGGACACATGTCCTGATCCCACTCAAATCGCTGCTCCCATCTTTTTTTCCCCTTCCTTTGCCTCTTTCTCCTTCTATTTCTCTCACTCAGCCCCTGCTTCGATCCAATGTTTATTACAATTCATGTTATTTAATCTAATTCTCTGTTCGTCTTTTTACCTTTCTCCTCTAGCATCTATCTTTACTTCCACCCGCCTTTCTCAACTTTCTAATACTTACTGAAGAGCTTTCCCCACTCTCCTTATTCACTTTAACCAATTTGGTTTCTATTGTTTCTTGCCCTTGCTAGTGCTTGTTTCGACCTGATTCTCTCTCCTCCCTACTTATCTCCTTATCTCCTTTCAGTTTGCTTTCTCTCACCTACATTCCTTTTGGGCTTGTCGTTTCTCTCCCTACTTTCTTCCCTTCTATCACCCTTTCCCCCCCTATACTGCCTTCCTTAATCTTCTTCTTTCCTTTTTAATAGTTTACCTTACTCTGCTGTCCGTTTATTTTCTCAGTCTTTACAACCTGATTTGCCTCAGCCAACCGCTGCTTTCCACCCCCACTTCCCATCTTCCCCTTGTTTTAATATTTTTATTTTTATTCGCCATTGTTTAGGTTTTTTTAAAAAAATTAGATCAGTCCCCAGTCAGCTTCTTCAACCCACAGTTGATTCCTTTTGCCTCTGTCTCGTTTTCTCTTCAGTCTGTTTCCCCTGTCTTCTGTCAAGACTTTCCACCTTCTATCTTTCCTCCTTAATGCTTCTTTCTCCCCCCCCCAATTTGTCCACCCTCCTCACCCTTCTTCCCCCATCTCAACAACCCGACTTTCGGCTTCTATTCTCTCGTACTTGTATTCTCCAATCTTTCCCTTTGTTTAAACATTCTTTGCTGTATTACAGTTGAATAACCCCCTTAATTTTTAATTTTAACCCCCTTCGTTTCTTGATATCTGCTTTTTGTGCACACGCAACTCAGTCACGCCCCCTCCCTGCTCCCACTTTTTTAGCACTTTTTTTAGCAGACTTCACCCTCTTCCCTCCCTTCCCCCCTCGTTCGCTAGGATACAAAGTTATACAAAGTTATTAAACACCTCAATGGGGCGGGTATAAGGGAAGCTCCTCCAGATCGAAAGAAATAAAGGAAATAGAGTAGTTGTTATCTTCTGGTCTTACAGCTTCTCTTTTTGTTCCAACAGCCACACAGTTCGTTCAGTTTTTTTTTCCCTTTCTGCTTTCCTTACATTGAATGTCCTGGTTAGACAGTCGCCATATTTAGTTGCTTTTCTGTCCTTATCGTCCAGTCAGCCTGCCATCCAGATTTCTCTCCACAGCTGCTTCCTCTCTGCACTCTCCTTTTCTGATTGCAAATGTTTCAATTTAAGTCAATATAGTATTTGTCCAATCGTCCTATTGATCCTCCATTCAAAAGATTAGACTCTGTCTCCGTGTCCTCTAAAGTATTTTTGTTTTATTTCAATTTGTAATCTACATGATGCACCCCTTCTGAATATAAAATTCACTTTACTCATCCTTTTCAATCCGTGTCCATCCAGCTGTCTTTGTACTTCCCAAAAAAAATCTATTATTGCATATTTAGTCTTCTATTTATTCTTCTTATTATTTTTGTTTGTTTTAAATTCGCTGCTCAGTTAATTAGCACTAGATGATCATTAAATTACTCAATCCTCAGACATGATAGTGTCTATGGCTGGATCGTATACTCAATAGAATCCTTTTGTTCAGTGAACTGTAACTGACAGAAAGTTCATACTCACATAAAAAGATCAAACACCAACATTAACACCTCTCAAATACCTTCCATTGTCTCTTTAAAATTGGTGGCAGTGCTTGTGCCAAGTGGATGGCTGCAAAAATGAGGCGGTGGTAAGCTCTGATCCCCTCTGATCTTCTTCTCCCCAGTCCGATCTACCACTGGTGTCGGACCTTCAGGGCAGATTACAGGCAGGCACTGGATCTTTGAGAGCCCCTCCGAATCCTCCTTTGCCTGGAGAGAAATTTCCACCAATCTGGCTGTCAACCTCAGGCAGTCTTCCTCATGCTGCTAGGAACTTTCACTGAGAGCTCTTCAGTGAAAATCTGATTGCGATGCCATAGCCAACCAGAAGTCGGCACCACAGGAGTTTCAATTAAGTCTTTGATGGGAAATTTGAGGCTCAAGCAGAGTAATCAAATTGTCAAGCAGAAGCTGAACAACAACCAGACCCACGTATAATGAGACACACATAATCTAGTAGAGAAAAGAAATAAGCTTGGTCTTCTTTGTAAAACATATGAAAGTAGCTTTACTTTCAAAAATGGTCTAATGGAAGAGAGTGGAGGATGAGGGGGGAAATGGCTGGAGGTCAGAATGATGCAAGAAGAGAGTGGGTGTGAAGTATCAAACAAAAAGGAAGTTACTATAAATATACAATATGCTGCATCTAAGCTCCTGAAGAGTAGCATGCAAAGTAGGAATTAGTGAAATAGACATGCTAAAGTTGCTAACTCTAACAGTCTTTAAAAAGATGGCTTGAAAATGTAACATGGGAAGTGTCATTTAAGGAGAATGTGGACAACACAGCCATCTTGTTCTGTCCCAATGCTTCAAACCAAAGGCAGAGATTTAGTCACCACAAAACTTATATTCTCTCTCTCTCTCTCTGTGTACACATATTCATTTCTTTCCAATAGAGATCCAATTGCCCCGCCACCAGTCCTGACATTCAGGTGTTAATTAAAATGTATTTTTCTGGCCTTTCAGAGCATACCAAATGTTTTATTTGTGTTGTTGATAGTGAATAAATGTCTCTTTATCTAGGAGCTGAAGGTGAAAAACTGTGGTAGATTTACCCTGCAATTCTCCCCTCCCATTCCTCCCAGGTCAATTTTCAAGTGTAACTGAAACTGGAAATGACATCATGTCACTGCCAGATTGGTTAAAATGTATTCCTGTAGCCCACCAACAGGGTAAAGAGGTGAAAATTGGTCCTCGCCTTCATGCAGCTTCCTGGTTTTGGTGCTTTGGGGCTGGTCGTTTACTTTGCTAATACAGTCATCCCTCTGTATCCACGGATTCTGCATCTGTGTGTTCTACCATCCACAGCTTGAAAAACATTTCCCCCAAAATTAATCCCAAAAGCAAACCTTTATCTTGCCATTTTATATAAGGAACAACATTTTTCAATGCATTGTATCAGCTGTTGATACTGGGGAGCATTTTGTTTCTGAAAGTGGGACTAATATTATTGTTTTATTTTTATTTATTTTTTACCCTGCCCTGCATCTAAAGGTTCTCATGTTGTTGTTTTTTTTGTGGGTTTTTTTCTGGGCTATGAGGCTGTGTTCTGGAAGAGTTTATTCCTGATGTTTCACCTGCATCTGTGGCTGGCATCTTCAGAGAATGGTGGTGTGTGGGGTTTATATACTGTGACTCAACAGATGCCAGCCACAGATACAGGAGAAATGTCAGGAATAAACTTTTATAGCCTCGTAGCTGGGGGTAAAAACACACACAAAAAAACCTATGGATGCTAGCCATGAAAGCCTTCGACTTCACGTTCTCAGGGTGGTTTACAAATAAGATTAAAACAGGTTAAAATAGTTTAAAACAATGAAAACAATTTAAATATAGACTAATAACATATTAAACATAAATAATGGGTTAAATGAGAATTAAAACAATAAATAATACTATATACATTAATATTGCAGAGATCACTGAGGTCCAAAGCTTTGATGAACAGTCAAGTTTAATTTGGCTCCTAAAATGAAGTCAATGATAGCAACAATCAGGCCTCCCATGGGAGAGTATTCCATAATTGGAATGACATAGTTGAGAAAGTCCTCTCCTATGTCTCCACACTGTGTATTGATCTTACTGGTGGGATACAGAGAATCTCCTGCACCCCACAGACCTCAAGCCATCATGACTAGTAGATGATGATAGCCTTATCTTCTGTGAGAGGAAGCTTGAAATTAATAGCCTTTCCCTTTCAATCTTCTCTAGCATCTATTATCTGAAGGTCTACTGCTTTTGTATGGAGCCAGCTCTACCAAGAGGCAGGTTGAAGTGGCTAACTCACAAAGCTGGCTTTGTTTGGAGCATACCAAAAGGGCACCAGGTTATGTGCCACTGAGGCTGTTTCTCCCAGAGATGTGGAAGAAGCCAGATTTGTGGAATTTTCTTCCTCAGGTGCCAAAATAACTGGTTTTGATGCCAAAATGACTTGACCTATTTGGCTACTACACTCCTTGACTCATGCTCTCTCTTTCCCTTTCTCCCCCATCCTAACCTGTTGCTATTTTTTGCTCTTCCTCGGGGAGCAACATTATCTTCCTCAGGCAGCAACATTATCCTGGAAGATCCAGTTTGTTAAATGGCCCACAGTCACCAATAGGACCATCCTGCATGACTTTCCCTAACCCTGTTTGTATTTCGCTAGTGAGAACAATACCACTGAGCCAAAACAGCTTTTTAAAATACCTCTCATTGAATGTTTAATGGGCATACTGCATTTTTTAAAAATAAAACCTGCAACTTTATGTGCTGGGGGGCTAGAACACAGGCCAAAGCACAGAGCAACATGATACAAGAGAAAACAGAGCCACACTACATCTTGTCTACAAGTTTAACACAGAGCTGGGTCCCAGGGGCATTTGAATATCCTGATAAAAACAATAAATACAAAAAGAAAAGGGAAAAATGTAATAAACTGTAATGGAAAACATGTTTCTGTTCTATTGCCAGGAGGGATTACAATATTATTCTATGTACCTTGCCAAATGGAAAGAAGAGACAGGCAAGTAGAGAGGGTGGAAAGGACCAAGAAAACAAACTTCCATTTGTTTTTCTATCTTAAAATATAAGAGATCTTGGGGGAAGAACTGATTTGATATGAAGAAAGACATCTTTCATGTAGTGGCTTCATCAAATGCCAGAAGACCTCACACTCCTGGCATATGCATCTAGATTGCAGACACTTCTTTAAAAAAAAAAAAAAGGAAGAAAGAAAAGAAACAAGGGAGGGGACCCTTCATATGTGATTGTAAAACTAGAAAACAAGTTGAAGACAGCACATTTTTGACACCTACTTTAGATGCTAAAAGATTGTTAGAAAGCTGTTCGTTTTCCATATCCTTTGTAGTAAAATCCCTGCAAATCCAAGATATGCTTATAATAAATGCACTAGAACTGATCATTAGAGGAATGGAAGTCAAAGTAGACTTTGGGAAAAATGCACAATTCCCATCTGAAAAACATGTTAGGGCTGCAGTAAATCCAGAAGCCTTGTCTTGTATACTTTCTTTAAAATATCATGTAATGTAACGTTAGCTTGAGCATCTCATCTTATAGGAAGACAGCTCTTCTTCAAAACAATTTAAGTGGAAGCAGAAGAACAGAAGATAAGAGGGAGGACTCTAAAAGTCCCAGGTTCAACTGCTAGCATATCTAGGACTAGAGGCTTGTTTAGATGGGCTATTTACCACTGCTCCCCCCTCCTGCCATCTTGGAGTCCTGCAGTCTAAACAACACAGGGCTCTTGCTCCATTTCACCTCAGGGCAGTCCTGACAATACTTGAGGCAAAGCCAGGGGGAAGCCCTGGGTTTATTTATGTTTTAAATAAACTCCTGGGAAAACTGCCTCGTGCAAGAAAACTTGGATCGGGCTGGCATGGGACACTGGAGTCACACTACAGCTGGGAAGGAGGCCCTCAGCATGTTATCAAAGCCTCCAGAATGTGACCAGCCTTGATCACATGCTGAGGGCCTCCTTCCTGGTTTCAGAAAGTGTGTTGCATGACAGGAGGGGAGGTGCCTTTCAGGGATAATGGATCATACAGTTCCAGAATCCCAGAATCCTAACAATAAATTCCCACTGTGGGCAAAAATACAGGCCTTTTTTGACTTTCAATTAAAAGCAGGCCTGCCTGAAAGGTTACTTTATGTAAACAAATGGTAGCTGTAGTTTCTGCTCACCAGCTATGTTATCTTTATTGGCTGCCATCCAATGCTGTGGAGTTCTCACTAAGGAGCTCCTGGGAAAAGTTTATGTTTGGTTATATGTAATCTCAGCCACTGTGTCTGTGATAACTAGAAGCAGTTTTTGCTCAGAGAGACACAGAGCTGACTTTGCTTTCTAACTGAGGGCTGCATTTGTTTTCATGCAGCCAACATGTAGTCTTTTTGTAGTGAACTAGAACTTTAAAAATAAACCAGAAAAGCTTATTTCTTTCCTGTCTCCATCATTTACACACCTGGGTATGATTGGGAGCAACTATTCATCATGCTTCTGCTGTTTTGCGGGTTCCCTCTTTGTTTGGTTCCCTCTGAACATGTACAAATTGCCCAGAGGGGCTGCCTATCCTGACAGGGTGATGTGCCCAGAACTGGACATATCATGGTGACCTGACTGGACATGGGATTGTTCAGGGTGCCCCTTTGCTGTCCAGGTGTGTTTTTAGATTTAATTTTGGAGATGTTTTGGGGATTCCTATCTATGCCTGACAAGTCTGGAGGAGCAGACCATCAATCCTGGATGCTGGAGGTAACTGTATGCTGCTGAGAGGAGCTGTCTGATGGTCCTAGCTGGTAAGCTACCCTTTTAAGCAATTTACCCAGCTGAGAGGGGATTGATAGTTCAAAGTTGCAGCCATGGCAGTCAGTCAGGGATGGATCTGCCCTTTGAGAAACTTAATGATAGAAATTAACATACTTGGGCCACAGTCCCATACAAGGGAAGCCTTGTTTTTGGCAAGGAGGCTCTTAAAGACATCCCTATTGAAATGAAAGACAAGATGTCTATGTGTTATGTTTCTAAGAAGGATACAAAATGACACGGTAAACAATCCCCACCTTTTTGTCTCTTCTGCTCATTCTCCCACTTGAAAAACTTCTGGGCTTTAAAACCCACCGGTTTTTCTTTAGTTCCCAGGGAGGCACAGGGAGGAATTCTTCTCAAAGGAGTCAACCAACCAGAAATAAACCAACTTTGTGACTATCCTCCTGCCAGGATAGGAGGGAGGTTTTATTACTTCATCCAAGCATGGTCCCTTTCCATGTCTGAGCAGTGGGTACTGAGGACAATAAGCAAAGGTTACGCAAAAGTTACACAATAGTTCAAAATGGCTGGCTACCATCTCTTGGAGGAGGAGGCAGAAGAGATAAGAGGAGAAAAAGCAAGGATTCTGAGGAAGGCAAAACCACCACCCAGCAACATAACCAAAAAAGAAAGAAAGGCCATCAAGGATCTTAATGCGGACCCAGAAATCAACATTCTCCCAGCAGACAAAGGCAATGCCATGGTAACCATGGAAACAGAACAATACAAACAGAAAATAAAGGAACTCTTGGATCCTGCAATATACAAAAAACTCAAGCAATATCCAACCAACAAAATCACCAGAATAACAAGTACCTTAATCAAGAACTCAATCCAGCCAATCACATGCCAGGGTCTATGCAAATCTGAGGCTCTCCCACCAAGACTATATGGACTTCTCAAGATTCACAATGACCCATAGTGAGCGACATTGGATCCCCTAAATATAACTTAGCTAAGTTTCTAGCCACACAATTACATATAGGTCAAACCCCCCACTACATCAAGGACTCAGCTCACTTCATAGAGACAATCAATAGCCTCAAACTGAAACCCGGAGACAGACTGATCAGCTTTGATGTTGTCTCCCTGTTCACCAAAGTCCCCATAATGGACACTGTGACACTCATCCAACAAATGTTTCCAGCAGACATCACAGCCCTATTTGAACATTGCCTCACCACAGGATACTTCCAGTGGGACAATGGATTCTATGAGCAGAGAGATTGGCTAGCCATGGGAAGCCCTCTGAGTCCCATGATAGCAAACTTGACAATGGAACACTTTGAAAAGCAAACCCTGGAGACAGCATCAAAAAAGTGTACAACATGGTTCCAATATGTGGACAACACTTTCATTATTTGGAGCCACAGAAAAAAAAAGACTTTACCATATTTCTGAACCATTTGAACAGCATCCACCCAAACATCCAATTCACAATGAATCATAGAATGACAGAATCATAGAGTTGGAAGAGACCACAAGGGCCATCCAGTCCAACCCCCTGCCATGCAGGAATACACAATCAAATCATTCCCGACAGGTGGCCATCCAGCCTCTGTTTAAAAACCTCCAAAGAAGGAGACTCCACCACACTCTGAGGCAGTGTATTCCACTTCCAAACAGCTCTTACTGTCAGGAAGTTCTTCCTAATGTTTAGGTGGAATCTCTTTTCCTATAATTTGAACCCATTGCTCCGTGCCCTTGTCTCTGAAGCAGCAGAAAACAAGCTTGCCCCATCCTCAGTATGACATCCCTTCAAATATTTAAAAATAGCTATCATGTCCCCTCTCAACCTTCTCTTCTCCAGACTAAAAATGCCCAGCTCCCTAAGCTGCTCCTCATAGGGCATGGCTTCCAGACCACTCACCATCCTGGTCACCCTCCTCTGGACACATTCCAGCTTGTCAATATACTTCCTGAATTGTGGTGCCCAGAACTGGACACAGTATTCCAGGTGAGAGATGAACCTATCACAATGGAATTGCGATTGGAAAAAGAAAAGGAAGTAACATTGCCATTCTTGGATGTCCTGGTCATCTGTAACCCAAACCAACAATTAGGACACAAAGTATACAGAAAACCTACACACACGGACAGATACCTACACAAAAACTCCAATCATCACCCAGGACAAAAAAGAAGCGCAATAAAAACCTTGGTAGACCACACAAAAAGGCTCTGCGAACCCCACTACCTGGAGGACAAACTGAAACACCTAAACTGGGCTCTACAGGCTAGCGTTATTCCAGCTCAGACATAGCAAGAGTGACCAGACTCAGGAAAAACCATATGAGTGAAGAAAAACAACTACCCAAAGGGAAGGTATTTTACCATACATCAAAGGAGTCACAGATAGAATAGGGAAACTGATGAAGAAACACAACCTCCAAATGATCTATAGACCAACCCAAAAAAATCCAAGAAATGCTGTGCTCAGTGAAGGACAAAAGAGACCCTCTAACAGCCACAGGAGTTTACTGCATACCATGCAGCTGTGGACAAGTCTACATAGGGACCACAAAACTCAGTGTACAGAATGAATTAAGGAACGTGAGAGATGGGCAAGCCAGAAAAATCAGCAGTAGTAGAACACGTTATAAACCAACCGAGGCACAACATGCTATTTGAAAACACCAAAATTCTGGCCAGAGAGAGAGTCTATTTAAAAATATATGTTTTACATTCTGTATTGCAGCTATGGATCTGTAACCTAGTCCAGATTCACACTACACAAAAAATCCAGTTTGAAACTGGATTATTTGCTGTGGGTCCTTCCCATGGAATCCTGAGATGTGTAGTCTGAGGAGGCACCAGCAGACTTTGGCAGAGAAAGCTAAAGGCCTTGTAAAACTACAAGTCCCCGGATTCCATGGGAAGGAGGCATGGCAAATAATCCTGTTTCAAACTGGATTATTTATGTAGTGTTGATTTGGCCTTGGAGTTACAGATCCATAACTGCTCCATATTCAGCAACACTTTGTAGTTCACTACTGTCGAGTTGACTTATGGCACCCCCATGAATGAGAGACCTCCAAGTCACCCTATCATCAACCGCCCTGCTTAGATCTTGCAGGCTCAGGGTCATGGCTCCCTTCATTGAGGACTTTATCAGATGTGGCAAATATGGCACCATAACAACCCCTAATGACCATGAAAGGGTGCCTGTACTGAACGATGTTGTGCTTTGGAATTTTTAAGTAGTGAATAAGAGGTTCCTTTTTCTTGATAGCTGAAGCATTTTTTCACTGTTTGCCAGTGTCTGAAACCACACACCATTGTGCTCTCGTGATGCCAGTGTCAATGGGCAGTCCCTGCTAGAACAGTTCCAGGTGAGAACATGAAAGCCAAGTATGGGGTGCTCTTTTTATTAACCTCCATGGTTTATTTGGAAGTTCACGTGTTTCTGTGCTTGTGTGTACATTTTGGGTTTAAATTTAGCTGTTTTTGACATTTAAGGGCACTCGCATCTTCTCGCAAGAACTGTCGAGATCACACACCCCAGCGAATGCAGAAGTAGATGGCGCTAGTGTTCATGCTCCAATAATGCTGGGGCTGCTTTTTCATGGTCTGCCCTGGCCTCACATCGGGAGGCATGGAGATGCACTATCCACAATGCTGCAGCATTATTTGAGAACTCATGCCGAACAAGTCTTGAAGAGAAATGACAATGCAGAAAAAATCACAACCCGGAAACATCACCCAAGGAAACCTACTGCTGTGCTTTCTGCAACCAGACTTGTCTATCTTAGATTGGCCTTTTTAGTCATCAGCGCGCTTGCAAAAAGTGCGGGATGAGTCCTTCCTGAATATTCGTTTGCGAAGAGAAGCCAGAGAGAGAGACCTTCTCTCAATAGATATTTCAAAAGCTTATTTTCATATCCTTATCAATTTTCAATCTCACATGAGCCTTCGTTTTTACTATCTCAGTGCCCACCATCAATTCAAAGTCCTGCCTTTCAGGTTGGACTTGACCCCTTGCATATTCATCAAGGTGATGATTTCCCCCATTCCCCACCTGAGACTGCAGGGCATCCATATCTACCCGTACCTGGATGATATCCTTTTGAAATCTCACACATTCCCAGGGACCTGACAAGCTCTAGTGACTACCCTATCAGCTTTTCAGGCTTGTGGTTCATGGTCTACAAACAAAAAAGTCATTGGTCCCCAACCCAGAAGCTAGTCCACTTAGGAGCCCTAATAGATACAAAAAAAGTGCTGATTGTTCCCTCTCCAGAGAGAATAACAAACATTAGAACGGATGCTCTCCTATTTGTGAGGAAGAGAGCTGCAGACCTTTGAAACTGACACATCTATTGGGTCTGATGAGTTTCTGCATTCACCACTCCACTTGGGCAACGTTTCACTCTTGTCTGCTGCAGTGGTTTTCTTACCTTTTCAGACACTCATAGCAACATGTCAACACATCAGGGTTCATCTATCCAGGGACATCCACAGGTTCTTCCTTTGGTAGACAAACATTCTTAACCTATCTTTAGGAATACCCTTACAAGACCCTCCAAAATTGTTATCACTACAGATGTCAGCCTTCTGGGCTGGGGGCTCATTTACAAGGCCTCTCAACTCAGGACTCAAGCAGAAAAGTTGCACAGCATCAGCTGGCTAGAGCTTCGTGCCATCGGGTTAGCTCTCCTTCACTTCCAACAAGCCCTCAGAGGAACACATGTTCTGGTCAGACTCGACAACAAGACTTAAAAATCTTATTTGATTAGACAAGGAAGGGCTCACTCCCTACACAATGACACCTGTCAGCCCCTCTCCTGGGTGGAAGAGAATGTCTTCTCTCTTTCAACACAGCACATTCACGGCTCTCTGAACATGGAAGCAGAGTTCCTGAGCTGCTACACCATGGGTCCAGGACCACAGTGACTCATGTATCACCACAGCTTCTTTTAGGCAGGATGGAATTTCCCTTGCTACAATGAGGCATTTACCACTCCCCTTTACCCACTCAGATGGTCCCCCTCTAGCTGCTTTCAGAAGCTAGGACCAGCAAGGAACTATAGTATACACGGGGTGGGTCTCACTTCTCCAAGGATCCTGTCCACATCCTCAGGTTGCACAAATTGAAACTTATCCAATAATACAGGAGAAGCAGGCATCAATATTACATTCATTGGACCTGTCTTAACTACAGCATCCAAGTCAGAGAGGATCAGAGCAATTTTGTCTGCAAAGTGTCTTTAAATTCCTCACAGCAGGCTGCTGAATGGCCTTCATTCTCTTCTTGTGGGCCAGAGCATAAAATATTCCTGACCACTCAAGACAGCTGAACTGAACAACACTGTGCAGATGCAATGGTGGCAAAGCGGTATAATTTTTTCACTGCCACATTCACCATGGCATAGGCCTTCCAATGAGCTCTAGCCCATATTCAGTCAGACTTCCTCCAAGTCTTCCATCATCTTTGCTGCAGTTTCCACCCCACTTGTTTCATAACTGCCTGCTTCCTTGTGCACCAGGGGGATCACTTGGCTCCACTATGTGGGAGAGGACGCTTAGGGGAAATAGTGTCCTCCATCCAGGACATTTCCCATTCCAGAGATCAGCCAGGGCTTCAACAAGATCACCTGCCAAGACAACAGGAAACTCCCCAAGAGCCATCAGGAATGGATCTGGATCCATAAGTCTCTTGAGGTGGACCATCTTAATTGCACCCCCCAAAACACACACACCCCTGCAGAAGCTCTGAGTCCCAGTGAGTCTAAATCTCACCAGGTAGTGATCAGTCTATGACAACAGAACAACAGAAAGTTCCTCCACACCCAGGTCAACTTTATTCTTCCCATAACAGAAAATGTGGTCCAGTGTGTGTGCTGCAGCATGTGTGGTACCAGATACTACTTAGGACAGCCCCCTTGTTGTCATGGTGGACATGACGTCTTGAGCTGCTCCTAACAGAGATGTCTGTGCACAGATGTTGATGTCCCGCAGCGCAACAAGGCGAGGGGACTCCAACAACGAGACAAATTCTGCCAGCTCATGCAGGGAGACTGTTGAGCAGCAAACCCTATCCTGTCCTGGCCACCAACGTTCAAAAACAAATGCTCAAACCCAGCCAAATATGAGACAGGGCACCTCATAAGGGAGATGGAATCCCAACAGAGCACTGTAACTCCACCTCCCTTCTCCCAGGCCTTGCATGCTGCTGTACAGAGAACCTATGTGGACAAAGTTGGGAGAGATTGAGCCCCCTCCCCCACTTTCATCCCACCAGGTCTCTGTAATGCAAGCCAGCCAAGTCATGGATCAGGGAGGTTTTTCAATTCATTGACCTGGCATTGAGCAGCAGCATTTTAAGCGCAGGGGGCCTGTTGCCAAAGCTATCCAGACTATTTGAAATGGGGAACAGCTTGTAGATCTATTACTTGATGCTAGTTGTCTATCTATAATCTCCCCTTCCTCCTAAAAATTATTGTGAGTGTCCATTATGTGGGCACAGGGTATAAAAAATGAATCTCTTCTTTGTCCAGACTTGAGGTAAAATCCCTGTGTAGTGTTTTGCATGGAGTCATCCAACCATCTTGTTTGGCTTGCACAGGCTACTAGTGTAGCCTTATCCTTGCACAACAAACATGAACAGTAGCTTCTAAATCAGGTAATACTGCTAATATTAGAACTATTTTCACAGAAGGCATAATGCAGGAGTGCATTGCACGTTTTTGCAACAACTTTGGAAGTGGTCCTGATTAAAGTTCCAAGAAAACATTATTTGGCTTTTCTTTTTTCACTCCACTCTTTCCCACACGATTAGCTAGTGAGTGATGTGCCAACATCTATGCAATGAAATGGTTACTAAAATAAACAGTACTTGACTGATGAAACCCAGGGAAGGAAGGAAGGAAGGAAGGAAGGAAGGAAGGAAGGAAGGGAGAGAGAGAGAGAGAGAGAGAGAGAGAGAGAGAGGAAAAGTATGTGGTTCCCTCTGAAACTCACATTGTGGTGCACAAAGCCTTGATCTACACATGCAAGATTAAATAATGGCTTTTATGTATCCAGGCCAAAATCTAGTCATGCTAACTACACATGTTCTGTATGCTTTATATAAGGGAGAAAACTATTATTCTTTAAACCGATTATTTAACTGAATTGCTAATTCTGATGTTCACTCCTAACCGTAAGTGGTTGCTCTGACCTACAACTCCCTTACCACCTGAAACATGCTTCTGTTGCCTGTGGTGGCATGGCTTGTCAGAAATTACTGGCCACCACCAACAGATTTCATAAGAGTCATACAGATGCAGGAGCATGGGTTATAAGGTATTTATACACATGTTGGAGTAGGGAGATAAAGTATCAATATCTCCCAATTGAGGCTATGCTCAAAGCACTCTGATAAGCCCAGCTGGTGCAGTGGTTAAGTGCCGGTACTACAGCCACAACGTTGCAAGTTCAATCCAAAGGGTTCCAAGGTTGACTCAGCTTTCCCTCCTTTCATAGATCAGTAAAATGAGTACCTGACTTGTGGGGGCAATTAGCTAACACACATGGGAAACCACTTAGAGAGGGCCTAGCATGCTATTAAAGTGGTGTAGATGTGTGATTGCTATTGCTTAACAACTTTTAAGCCACTCTGAGAGCCTTTGTGGTTGAAGAGAGGGGTATAAATAGATTAAATAAATAAATAAAGCAGACTGGAGTCCATGAAAACTACCACTACCACCACCACCTCTTATCCTTCTCCTTCTTTGCCTTCAAGATGACTCCAACTTATGATGACCTTGATCACAGGGTTTTCTTGGCAAGATTTATTGCCATTACCTCCCTCCTAGGTTGAGCAGAGATTCAAACACTAGTCTCCTGGTTCACCAGTCCAACACTCAAACCACTACACCACACTGCACCTCCAACATGAAAGAGAATGGCTAATAAACCTTGTTCCATAAGGTTTTGTTTTTGTTGTTTTTGCTTTTCCCTCCATGACCTAACCTGTTTATATGTCAACCTGTACATTTAGTTCATGGGTAACAATCATGTGTCTCTCCAGATGTTGCTAGATTGCAACTCCTAGTACCAATAGACAACCAACAGACAATGGTAAAAGATCATGGAAGCTGTAGTCCAACAATATCTGGAGAACTACATAATTCCCATCCCTGAATTCAAACCGTGTGTTTATACAGCCTATGAGTTTTGTGCTAGATCAGCCCCATAAAGAGTCTTGTGAAATTTTGACTATCTTTGGAAAGAATATAAATTTCAAAATGAATAAATTCAGTACTTAAGAATTTCCTTTTCTGATATGGTTCATGCTACCCTAGACTCTGGCCATGCCAGCAAAGCCCCAATAACCTTTATGGAGCACATTGATTGTACATATTTCCTCCCACATTGATTTAAGTTGGGGCATTCTCACAGAGACTTGGGCAGAGCAACCAGTCTGAATAAAAAGGTCTTCACATACTGATGGAAGGAGAGCAGGCACGGGGTCAGCCTAGTCAAATGTGTGAGAGCCTACATAGCTTGGGTGAGTTTGGAAACCACAGAGAGTTCAAAAATTTCAGTTGGCCCATAGAGCTGTAGCCATATTGTTAACTGGGCCTGGCTACAGGGAGCATACAATTACCTTGTTGTAACAGATCCAGTGGCTGCTGGCTCATTTCTGGGCATGATTCAAAGTGATGGTGATGACCTATAAAGCCCTATCTGGCTCAGATCCAGGTTAGCTGAAGGACTGTATTCTACCTTATGAACCTGCCCGTACTTTGAGATCTTCTGTGGATGCCTTTCTCTCTGTCCCTCTAACTTCACAGATACACCAGGTGGGAACATAGAGAGGGCCTTCTCTGTGGCTGCTTCCAGATTTTTGAACTCCCTTTCTAGAGAATGGCACCCCCTTTGCTATCCTTCCATAGGCAGGTGAAAACATTTTTTTTTTATTCCAGTAGAGCTTTGAATTTATTTATTTATTTATAGGGGATAAGGGCCTTTATAATGTGCTAGATTTTTATTTGTTTTTGTTTTTAATAGTTTAACTTTTTAACTGCCTTTATTTTTATAGTTGAATTGCTTTTTAACTTTTATATGGTGTGAATTTTGAACTATGTTTTTAATGCTGTTAAACAAGCTGCCTTCTGTCTCATGCTGAAAAAAATGATGATGATGATGATGATGATATTTCTCATAATATAGTGAATGGGTAAGCATTTTATTCATTTCACACACACACATTTTGCAAAATTATCATGTCTTCACTCATTGAAGGAGATAATTTGATTTTTTTTAAAGTGCTTTGTGTGTTTAACTCTCAAAATGTGAGGTTGAGTCATTGCATATTCAGTCATGTTTGAAGTGAGGAATCGGAGTTCTCACCTCTTCCTGCCCACACACACCCAACAACCTCCTCATTTTTGACCGCTGCATGGCAGCTAGGTACAAAATGATTCTTTGCCAGGCCTTATCTACATGAGCCAAAGTACACTAGCTCCTGGCTCGTGTATTCTGGCCACAGATCAGGCCCATTCCTCTCCCATTAGCTTCACAAAATGGGAGGAAGTCCAGATGGGCATGCTGGCCCAGCGCTGCAGCCACCACCGCCAGTGTCTTCCTTTCTTTCTTGGAAGCGAGGGAGCCAGCCTGCAACATGTGGCCAAGGCCCCCTGCATGTGACCAGCCTTGGTCACATGCTGCAGGATTTCCTCCTGCTTCAGAGAGAGTGAGGCAGACCAGCATCTGTAGCAATGGGCTGGCCTGCCAGGACGGGTTCCTCCAGACACATGGAGCCCGATCGGTTCCTTCCCGAGGGGAATGGATTAAAGCAGGTATTTTTCAAAATGCACTAAAGGGCCTGTCTTTCCCCCATCTTAGGCCCATCTCTGCCCCAGGGATAGTGAGGACTGCCCAGGGGCAGAATGGGGCAAAACCCTTGCATCATCAGGACTACAGGGCTCTAAGATGGGGGTGAGATGAGGTATATTGCCTGTGTAGACATGGATAGCAAAATCTGGACCGGTTGGGTTTCAATGGAGCGGATGGTTGAGAACTGAGATCCTTTTTAGGAGATTACTTGCCCCTCCTCCTGCAACAGATGAGTGAGGCCATTCTAGAACTGCCACTGTACCTGCTGTCTTCTTCCCCTTCTCTTCCCATGGCAGGGAGGGTGCAGGAAGATGTGTGCATGCGAGCATGCATGTTCATATGCATTCATGTGGTGTGGGTGGAACAGACACTATGAATTAAAGAGCTGGCTTAGTTTACCATCATTGCTATTCATGCAATTGCATTTTTCTTTTTGCTTGGATAAATTTTCATCCTGAAAGTAAATACAGGGCTTGACCTTGTATCCTGAAAAATTGGTATCTTTCAGGTTTCTCTGACTCCTGTATATGATAGTGATTTTTGGTTGTTTCATAGGATTACTACTGCATAGTGTATATACATCAGTAACACGGTTCTTGCCAGCAGTGTGTGGATGTGTGTGTGTGAGCATACATCTCCAAACTTTGTGGGTTTGCCAAGCCTGCTGATGCATCTCTTTCTGGCTTCTGTGAGCCCAGCTATAAATGAATACTCAAACATAATCACAATTTAAGCCCAAATTTGTTATAACAACAATATAAGACATTATATATTAAAATGAACATATATCCAGTGTCCCAATGTCCCACAAAACCAATGAGGTGCCAGTGCAGGACTTGATTTTATGGACTTTATCAGATGCATGAAAAACCTCGTCAGAAGAACATGTCAAAAACACAAACCAGCAAAATTATCAGATGATGACATCCTTCAGTTATTCCGGGGGCATAGCATAGGTGTGAATAAGGTGTCACTTTTTATTGATGGCTTAGCCTGTCAATAAAAAAGGGGATATCTTATTCATGCCTGCACTATGCCCCCAGAACAGCTGAGGATGCAGGCATCTGATAATGTCACCCTTTCTATTATTGTCACAATCTTCTGATGTAATTTGGGATGCAGATTTGTGCCATGTTTCCCCGCATCATATAAAGTTCTAAGATTTTTCTATATATGCTACTTAGCAATATTGCAACCCTGGATGCAAATCTTAAAGCCCTAAATAAGTCATACAAAATACATAATAGAAATTCCACTAAACCCCTTACATTTATGCCTCCTAGACACATAATTGATGTTCCTGCTACCTTATCAGTGTAAAAGGGGCCTAATTCTGACCTTACAGCTCCTTGTCTCTCCAGCTATCCTTCTCTTTCTGAACGAACTGCAGGTTGAGTCTCCCTTACCCAAAATGCTTGGGACCAGAGGTGTTTGGGATTTTAGAATATTTCTGATTTTGGAATACTTGCATATACATAATGAGATATCTTGGAGATGGGATCCAAATCTGAACACGAAATTCACTTATGTTTCATAAACACCTTATGAACATTGCCTGAAGGTAATTTTATGCACGATATTTTTAATAATTTTGTGTGAAGCAAAGTTTGTGTACACTGAATGATCAGAAAGCAAAGGCATCACTATCTCAGCCACCCATGTGGACAATTTTGGATTTTGGAATATTTTGGATTTTGGAATTCTGAATAAGGGAGACTTAACCTGTAGTAAGCACAGCCTCTTCTTTGGGGTTTCATCATCCATTAGACCAAAGCAATAATTCATAGGCATAAAACGGACACCTCCTCTTTTCTGCACATATTTATGTGTGTGTTAATGTTTTGGCTGCAAGACCAAAGACACAGCCTGAACGCTGGAAATAAATGGGAAACTGTGAATCCCCACCCACAGCCTGAAGTGATACCACTTGAACTGATACAGATGTACCACTTCAGTGAGAGTTAGGCCTAACTATCTGAAAAGCACCAAACATTTAAGAGAAAGAAGTTTTTTTTAAAAAAAGAAACACACACAGGTGTAATCCATGTTTTGCAAAAAAAAAAAAAATCAATGCCACATACTTTTAATGAATCCATTTGTAGCTGCTTGTAACTTCCCTTCTGAAAATAAAATTCTTTTAAAGATAATCTCAGTTTATTTCAAAAAATGTTTAAGATCATGTTGAACATTAGTAGCGGCTGAGCCAGAATACACAAGGTCACTGACTCATAATGGAGAAGCAGGTATGTTTTCCACTGTGGAGACAATAAATCATTGTCAGAACTGGGAAATGAGGACCTTGCTTTGGTTAGAGCAGCTCTGATGATTAAGCAGCATCAAGTACATACTGAGTTTCTGACTTCAGGGTAGCTACAGATGTTCAGGTTTCAGCCTTCTCTGGGTGCTGCAGTCATTCCTGGGCTGCAGAGAATAAACAGCCTGTAATTGAGAGCAGAACTGCCTGGGGTAACTGTGTCTAGCACTAACAAATTTTCGGGAGATGACTTCCTACGCATCTTAAAGAAAACAATTTAAAAATAGCAGAATTATATTTCAACCCATTGACCTTCCCAAAATGACAATGGCAACTAATTATCCAAGAAACACAAACATTTGCAGTTAGCAGGCAATAGGGTTGTGTATTGAGTCAATAACCTTGGGAAGACAAACATTTCCAGTGATCCTCCAAATGTGTAGTTATCTGAGGGCAGAGGTGATAATGGAAGAAGAGGGGGCAAACCCTGCAAAGGTTGTTTCAGTTTGCTGCTAGCGTCCTGGTGCTGAGGTTTGTATATTCAGTGCCTCCAAATCAGTGGTTTTCAATCCTTAATCTGCTTTGTGTGCTGCTAATAATCCCTTGTTTACAGAGAAGGAGTGCAGTCAGTGCTTTTTGTTGTTGTTGTTTTCCTCTATCAGTGGAAGTTTCCACAACTGAGTACAATACAACATTCTCTCTCTCTCTCTCTCTCTCTCTCTCTCTCTCTCTCTCTCTCTGTGTGTGTGTGTGTGTACATGAATGTGTGTTTTGCTCCAGTGCCTAAAAGTGAGCACTTCCCAGGAAAAAATAAATCTCATTTTACTTATGAAACAGCTAGGTTTTCCCAAGTGCAACCACATCCATTCCTCCTTTTGATAGAATCTGCTCTGTTGTTGTTGTTGTCGTTATTCTTGTTGTGTGCCTTCAAGTCATTTCAGTCCTATGGCAACTCTAAAGTGAAACTATCAGAGGGTTTTCTTGGCTGTTAAGAGGAGATTTGCCTTTGCCATCCTCTGTGGCTGAGAGTGTGTGACTTGCCCAAGGTCCCCCACTGAATTTCTATGGCCGAGTAAGGATTTAACCTTGTTCTCCAGAGTCGTAGTCAGGCACTCAAAACACTACACCACACTGGCTCTCTAAGAATCAGCTTTACTTGAAGAAAATAGTATACTTAAAGAAAATAGTATTAAATGTAATCTCAGAGCCATTGGCAATAATCTTTGAGAACTCCTGGAGAACAGGAGAAGTCTCAGCAGACTGGAGGAGGGCAAACATTGTCCCCTGTCAGGCTCGTCCATGAATTCTGGGTTTTAGAGTAGATTTCATGGAAGATCCTGACATGAGGTTGGTAGATGGCTTTGGCCTGTTTTCCTTGTCTGGGCCTCTCTGCCTTTGGATGGGTGCCAGCCCGCCTTGTTGGGCCTGGGAACGCTGTTCTCCACAGCAGCTCAAGGTCACAGCTGCAGGTGCTGGCTGGCCATTGGCTAGCCTCCCTAAATGCCATTCTCACACTGTAAGGGTTTATCTGGGTATTGTGCTAGTCTGTCTTTAGTTTCGGCTTTGCCTATGTTCATAATACACGTATCCTTGCTTAATAAAGAATTCTTATTGATTGAATGTGAGCGTGTGTTCCTGGTACATCACAATGAACACAGGATGTTCCTGCTACATCCTGGCACGCTGCCTCTCCCTCCAGTTGGCTGGAGACATACTGCACATTCTCAGCCTCTGTCTGGAACTCCTCTTCCCACTGGGACATGAACCCTATCACCTGGTTAGGAAGTATAGCAACCTAGCAGCATCTCCATCAAAGGTGGTCTTCAAGTCTCGATGCTTGAGCCCCTGAGGTCTTTCCCATGGCTCGACTGGGCCAGCTCCCACAGGGGGTACTGGACTAGGAGCCTGCGGGGCAGGGGCCCCACAGGTGCAAACCCCCTCCCCCAGGTGCTGGGAGTGGCAACTGTGGTTCCTGGGGAGGTTGGCCTCCTCCCGGGGCAGCCAGTTGCTGAGGCAGTCTCTGCAGGATCTCTAGGAGGCTTGTCTTCCAAATGGGAAAGAAAGAGGATCCCAACAATTATCATCCTGTTAGTCTGACATCAATACCATGGAGAATTCTAGAGCAGATCATTAAACAGACAGTCTGTGAACATTTAGAAGGCAATGCCATAATCACAAAAAGTCAACATGGGTTTCAGAGAAACAAGTCATGCCAGACTAATCTGATCTTTATATATATATATATATATATATATATATATGAAATTACCAGCTTGGTAGATGGAGGGAACGCTGTGGATATTGCATACCTTGATTTCAGTAAGGCCTTTGACAAGGTTCACCATGATATTCTTGCAAACAAGCTTGTAAAATGTGGGCTTGTCAAAATTAACTGTTAAATGGATTTGTAATTGGTTAACCAGCCGAACCCAAAGGGTGCTCAGCAGTGGCTCCTCTTCGTCTTGGAAAGATGTGACCAGTGGGATTCCACAGGGTTCTGTCCTGGGCCCAGTGCTATTCAACATCTTTATCAATGACTTGGATTATGGAATTAGGGCATACTTATCAAATTTTCAGATGACACCAAATTAGGAGGAGTAGCTAAAACCTTAGAGGACAGGATCAAAATTCAAAATTACCTGGATAGATTGGAGAGCTGGGCCAAAGCTAACAAAATGAAATTCAATATGGAGAAATGTAAGGTACTGCACTTAGGGTGAAAAAACTAAATGCATAGATATAGGATGGGGGAGACCTGGCTGAATGGGACTACGTGCAAAAGGGATCTAGGAGTCCTAGTAGACCACAAGTTGAACATGAGTAAACAGTGTGATATGGCAGCTAAAAAGGCCAATGCGATTTTGGGCTGCATCAATAGAAATATAGTGTCTAGATCAAGGGAAGTAATAGTGCCTCTCTATTCTGCCTTGGTCAGGCTCCAGTTCTGGGCACCACAATTCAAATGGTGAAAGGTCTGGAAACCATGCCTTATGAGGAAAGAGCTGGGTATGTTTAGCCTGCTTAGGGAGCTTAGGGAGCTGGGTATGTTTAGCCTGCGAAAAAGACGGTTAAGAGGCAATATGATAGCCCTGTTTCAGTATTTGAAGGGGTGTCACATTGAGGATGGTGCAGGCTTGTTTTCTACTGCTCCAGAGACTGGAACATGGAGCAATGGACGCAAGCTCCAGGAACAGAGATTCCACCTCAACATTAGGAGAAACTTATAAACAGTAAGAGCTGTTCGGCAGTGGAACACACTCCCTCGGATCATGGTGGCATCTCCTTCCTTGGAGGTCTTTAAACAGAAGTTGGATTGCCATCTGTAGGGGATGCTTTGATCATGATTTCCTGCGTGGCAGGGGGTTGGACTGGATGGCCCTTGTGGTCTCTTCCAACTCTACAATACTATGATTCTATGATTCTATACTCATTTGCTCCAGAGGACTTAGCAACGTGGTATAAATCTCTGTCCGAAGTTTTGTTCTCTCCTATTTCCCCTCCTGCTTGGAAGGAAAGGGATAGAGGTGGAAATAGATATAGTACAGAACAGATGAACTAGAAAATGGGTTGTCTCTTGACATATTTGCTTTATTTCCGCTGGTTGTGGCTGGTAGTGAAAGAACAAGGCAGGGCCAGCCCTACTGTTTGGCAGAGTAGGGGAAGCCTACCTTAGGAAACAAATTTAAAGTATCTTAACAAAACTGTTAAGAATTAGAGTTGGGAAACCCAGTGTGGAACTCTAGTCTCCAGACTAGGGAATTTTTCGGATGAGGGTTTATAACACTAGCAGCCTCGTCCCCGTTGCGAGGCTGCTACGCTGCAGGGCATCCCTTTCGGATGACGCTCTGCCCTGCTGATCCTCTGCCGGTACTGTTGCATATCCGCGGGGATGCAGCAGCATTATATTTGGTGGTTTTCTAATCACGAAAGTTGATTGTTATTAGAAAAGTGCCAAATATAATGCTGCTGCGTCCCCGCGGTTATGCAACAGTACTGGCAGAGGATCAGCAGGGCAGAGCATCATCCAAAAGGGACACCCTGCAGCGCAGCAGCCTCGCAATGGGGACGAGGCTGCTAGCATTATAAACCCTCATCTGAAAAAGTCCTAGGACTCTGGAGACTAGAGTTCAACTCCCTTGTCAGCCATGGAAACTCACTGGGTGACCTTGGGAAAGCCACACACTCTCAGCCTCAGAAAGTAATGACAACCTCCACAGAAAAAATCTTGTCCCCCAAAAATCCCACCAAAAATTCATCTTAGCATCACCATAAGTCAGAAACAATTTGAAAACACAACAACAAACAACAACACAATTAGTGATTCATTTATAATCATCTTAATATATATATATATATATATATATATATATATATATATAAAATCATATTATTATCTCCTTATGAGGAGAGACTTAGGGAGCTGGGTATGTTTAGCCTGGAAAAAAGACAGTTAAGAGGCAATACGATAGCCCTGTTTAAGTATTTGAAGGGGTGTCACGTTGAGGATGGAGCAGGCTTGTTTTCTGCTGCTCCAGAGACTGGAATATGGAGCAATGGATGAAAGCTCCAGGAACAGAGATTCCACCTCAACATTAGGAGGAACTTTTTGACAGTAAGAGCTGTTCGGCAGTGGAACGCAATCCCTTGGAGCGTGGTGGGGTCTCCTTCCTTGGAGGTCTTTAAACAGAGGCTGGATGGCCATCTTTCGGGGATGCTTTGATTGTGATTTCCTGCATGGCAGGGGGTTGGACTGGATGGCCCTCATGGTCTCTTCCAACTCTGCAATTCTATGATTCTATGATTTTATCTCATAGAGATGGAGAACACTCTTTCTTCAATTTTCTGCCCCTAGTGCCAAAATAATTTGGCAGGCTTTGTACACTGTGACCAAAATCCTGTTGTAGCTTTCCCCCCCTCTCTCTGGCTTTTCTTCGCAAACGAAGATTCAGGAAGGACTCATCCCGCGCCTTCTGCAAGCGCGCTGATGACTAAAAAGGCCAATCCGAGATAAACAAGTCCGGTTGCAAAAAGCACAGCAGAAGGTCTCCTTGGGTGATGTTTTTCGGTTGTGATTCTTTCTGCGTTGTCGTTTCTCTTCAAGACTTGTTCGTCGTGAGTTCTCAAATAAGGCTGCAGCATTGTGGATAGTGCGTCTCCATGCCTCCCGATGTGAGGCCAGGGCGGACCACTGTTGGTGATCAATTTGGCCAAGCCTGAGATGTTGTTTCAGGGAGTCTTTGTATCACTTTTTTGGAGCGCCCCTCTTACGCTGACCCGTGGCGAGTTCACCGTAGAGTAGTATTTTTGGGAGGCGATGGTCCTCCATCCTAGAAACGTGCCCTGCCCAGCGCAGCTGTGTTCTCAATATCATGGCCTCAATGCTGGTGATCCCTACTTGCTCAAGGACAGCAACATTCGTCACATAGTCAGTCCAGTGTATATTTAGGATTGTGCGTAGACAGCGCTGATGAAAGCGCTCGAGGAGTCGTAGGTGGTGGCGATAGGCAACCCATGTTTCAGATCCATAAAGGAGGATAGACAGTACGATGGCTCTATACACACTGATTTTTGTGCTTTGCCTCAGGTGTTTATTGCTCCAGACTCTTTTGTGAAGTCTTCCAAATGCACTATATGCCTTTGCTAATCTGTGATCGATCTCTTTGTCAATCTTGGCATCTGAGGAGATGATGCTTCCCAGGTAGGTGAACTGCTGAACGGACTTGAGCACTGATTTGCCGACGGCAATGTGGGGATGGTGGTGTTCGTCCTGTGGTGCAGGCTGGTAAAGAACTTCTGTTTTCTTCAGGTTGACTTCTAGCCCAAACAGCTCTGCAGCTGATGCAAAGCAGGACGTTAGGCGCTGCAGAGCTGCTTCTGTGTGGGCAACAAGGGCAGCATCATCGGCGAAGAGCAGCTCACGGACTAGATAGTTTAGAGTCTTAGTGTGAGCCCTCAGACGGCTTAAGTTAAACAAGCTACCATCAGTACGGTAGCGTATATAGATGCCGTCGTCTTCTTCAAGCTCTGCCATAGCCCTTTGGAGCATCGTGCTAAAGAAGATTGTAAATAAAGTTGGTGCAAGAACACAACCTTGCTTCACTCCATTAGTTATTAGAAAGGGCTCTGAAAGAGCATCGCCATATCTGACTTGACCACGCTGGCCCTCGTGTAGCAAGATAATCATTTTAAGGAATTTAGGGGGACATCCTAGTTTTTCCAGGATCTGCCACAGACCTTTTCTACTTACAGTGTCAAAGGCTTTGGTGAGGTCGACAAATGTTACATAGAGACCCTTGTTCTGCTCCGTACATTTTTCTTGCAGTTGCCTAAGGGCAAATACCATGTCTGTAGTACTCCTATTGGCTCTGAAGCCACATTGGCTTTCAGGGAGAAGTTCTTCTGCAATAGCAGGAACTAATCTGTTCAGGAGTATCCTTGCAAGAATTTTTCCAGCAATAGAGAGCAGTGTTATGCCTCGATAGTTTGAGCAGTCGGATTTTGCTCCTTTTTTCTTGTACAGGGTGATGATGACTGCATCTCGGAGGTCTGATGGCAGTTCCCCTTTTTCCCAGCAATTCACAAGGAATTCGTGGAATTTTTCGTGGAGTGCATGACCTCCGTGTTTCCAAACTTCAGGTGGGATTCCATCAATCCCAGCTGCCTTGCCGTTTTTCATCTGCTGTATGGCCATAAGGGTCTCTTCCAAAGTGGGAGCTATGTCCAATTCATTTTTCATTGGTTTTTGTATCATATATTGGATAGCTGAGGCTTGGACTACTCGGTTGGCGCTAAAGAGACTTTGAAAATGTTCAGCCCAACGATTTAGGATGGAGGCTTTATCAGTAATTAATGTTTGACCATCTGTACTGTATAAGGAGCTTTGGACCTGATAAGTAGGTCCAAACACTGCTTTAAGAGCTTCATAAAATCCTCTATGATCACCCAGATCTGCACAGCGTTGTGTCTTTTCTGCTAAATTGATCCACCACTTGTTCTGCATGTCTCGGAGTTTTTGTTGTAGTTTGCTACATGTGAGGCGGAAAGCTGCTTTTCTTACATGACAGGTTGGCTGGGCGAGGTATGCCTGGTGAGCAGCTCTCTTCCTTGCCAACAGCTCCTGGATCTCTTGGTTGTTTTCATCAAACCAGTCTTGATTTTTCTTGTGGGAGAACCCGAGGGATTCTTCTGCAGACTGGAGGATACTGTTTTTGATATGTTGCCAAAGCACTGTAGGAGAAGGATCTGTAGGATGGTCTTCAAGTTTCGTTTGTAGGTTTGCCTGGAAGTTGTCTCTCATGGTAGCTTGTTGAAGATTGTTGACTTGGAGCCTCTTCTTTAAGATGCCACCCCTCTTAGGTTTGAACTTAAGATGAAGATTTAGTTTACATCTGACGAGGCGATGATCTGTTTGGCATTCTGCACTGGGCATCACTCGTGTATGACGGACATCACGAATGTCTCTCTGACGGACTAGAACGTAGTCAATGAGGTGCCAATGTTTGGATCGGGGATGCATCCAGGTTGTCTTCAAGCTATCTTTCTGCTGAAAGATTGTGTTTGTAATAGTCAGCTGTTGTTCTGCACAGAACTCTAGCAGGAGGCGTCCGTTATCATTGCAATTTCCAACACCATGCTTGCCTAAGACACCTTTCCAGGCTTCGGAATTCTTTCCTACTCTGGCATTGAAGTCACCAAGTATAATAATTTTATCTTCTACAGGGACTTTTTGTATGAGTTGGCGTAGGTCTGTGTAGAATTTGTCTTTCTCTACAGGGTCGGCTTGCATAGTTGGGGCATATACACTAAAGAGAACAGCATGTGGGAGGCGTAAGGAAATAATGCGATCAGAGTGTCCTGTTGGCAAGGTTTCGAGTTTGGAGGCAATGGAGTTTTTAATCATGAAGCCTACTCCTGAAAGATGTTTTTCGGTTTTGGGTTTGCCAGACCAGTAAAGTGTGTAGCCGGCGCCATGTTCTTTAAGGCTGCCTTCCTCATGGAAGCGAACTTCACTAAGAGCAGCGATGTCAATATTAAGCCGTGATAGTTCAAGGGCTATTAGGGCAGAACGACGCTCAGGCCGTCCACTATCTTTAGAGTCTTGCATGGTTCTGATGTTCCAGCATGCAAGTGTCAGTTTATTTACACCTTTGGAGGCCGGTGTGTGCCTTTGTTTCTTTGCCTTGGTTTGACCGCATCAGAAGATTCCCGTTGGCCGCGGCTAGCCAACCAGGTAGTTGGGGATGAGCTTTCTTTAGGCCACCTTTTCTAGGCCCCTCTCCATATGGAGCAAGCAGTGCTCTCCTTAAAAAAGGCTGCTTGGTCGTTCAGAATGCTGCCGAACAAGACTGTCATCTCCCGGGTCAGGCTTGAGCGACCAATGTCCTGAACCGCCTGCATGCAGGGTTGGGGCTGCGGCTTCCAGTGCATCTTTACACCTGCCGGTTTCGTCCCTCGCCAGTCGCTACAGGGCTTTTTTGGAAATGGATTTGTCCTTCGAGCCTGTGCAATGGATTTTTCTGGTGGAGCGCAGCGTGCACAGAACTGGCCTCACCCTTTAAACCAGAGATTCATCTGCCGTGGCCTTGCAAGCATGGACGTGGCAGCGAGGTCCTCGGGCCGTAGGTTTGATTAGAGTTTCCTTCTCTTAGATGGTTGACCTTACAGGGTTGGACGAGCACCATCTGCCCGGGTTTGGGATTAGAGTTTTCCTTCTCCTAGGACGGTTGCCACAAGGCTAGAGAGCCCATCCTGCCCTTTGACGCTCTTTGTCAGACCCTTCGGTTTTGACCTGTCTGGCATGGGAGACCCTACCGGTGGCTATTATGCCACCGCCAGCATAGCTCAAAACGTCATTAGGGTACGCAAGCCTCTCTCCCACGACAAGGGGGCGTCAATGGAGAGGTGTTGTAGCTTTACTGTGGTGAAAATTGCATTATATAAGCAATTGCACATTTGTGGAAGTTTCATATGGTGGGATCCTATTCAGAGTTGTTCAAACCCTGTTATACCACTGTAAAATGTTGCACAAGCAGTTGCTCTGCCTTGGAGGTTCACAGCAGTGGGTGGGTAGTGGGGCAGTGCACATCTATACTGACTGATCAGCAGTCAGTTGCAAAATGGTGCAATCAATAACTCCATCATAGTGTTCTGAAAGAAATTTACATCATGAAATCAGACAACAAGATCTAGGTTTATGTGCTAAGACCTGGAGGGTGTGAGACTATTTGCTACTCTGTCTAAGGCAGCAAAATATCTTGGGCTAGCCTTGTAAAGAACTAAATTACCAGATGGAAAATTCAAAGACTCCTCGCGGTATTAACTGTAGAAATATTTATATGAAGCAAAGTGGCACAATCTGAGCTTGTGGTAGAAACAGGAGTGATTGATTATACAGGATGTTTTTGTAAAATTCTGTCACTTGTTCATCCTCTATTGTGGTATATGCCATCTTCTGTCAACAATGCCCTTCAGTCAGCATTCTGCATTGAGAAAACAGGCCAGTGTCTGCACTAGAGGATAAATGGACATAAATCAGACATTAGGAATTAAAACATAGAAAAACAAGTTGCAGAACACTCTGATCTTCCTGACTATTCCATCTAAGACATCAAAAGAGCAGTCCTTGAACAAAACAAACAAACATCTACAAAGGAAAGAAAGATTGGAAAGACCACTGGAATATATCCACAAACTCCAGTCCATCCATAGAGGGTTGAACAGAAATATATTTTTGGCCTTTTTACACTTCCTTCCTTCCATTGATGATAGAAGGAACCAAACAATTTATTACATTTCCAACACTTATTATTTGTAATTTATATATTTTTCCCTGTTATCTAGAGTGAGATACCACCTGTACATAATTTTAAAATCGTTCTCTTTCAAATCATTACAAGTAAATCTTGGACTCTTTGACCATACCTTCTCCCACTGATCCAATTGAACATTATGCCCTATATTCTTTGCCCATTTCACCATGCATTCTTTAATTTGTTCTTCCTCTGTTTCAAATCTCAATAATAATTTATAAATTTTAGCAATTATTTGGGTTTCTGCTATACCTATCAATTTTTCAAATTGTGTTTTCCCTTATTCCATTATAGCTAATCTTAAATCTTTCTCTTAGCTGTAAATATGTTAGCCATTGTATTTTGTGTCCTTCATCCTCTAATTTCCCAAATCCCTTGATCCATTTTTATTAAATCTTGATACCTTAACAAATCCTGTATAGTACCTAAGTCTCTCCTATAAAATGCCTCCTGTGGAGATACGCTGGGCAGGGCACGTTTCTAGGATGGAGGACCATCGCCTCCCAAAAATACTACTCTACGGTGAACTCGCCACGGGTCAGCGTAAGAGGGGCGCTCCAAAAAAGCGATACAAGGACTCCCTGAAACAACATCTCAGGCTTGGCCAGATTGATCACCAACGGTGGTCCGCCCTGGCCTCACATCGGGAGGCATGGAGACGCACTATCCACAATGCTGCAGCCTTATTTGAGAACTCACGACGAACAAGTCTTGAAGAGAAACGACAACGCAGAAAGAATCACAACCCAAAAACATCACCCAAGGAGACCTTCTGCTGCACTTTTTGCAACCGGACTTGTTTATCTCGGATTGGCCTTTTTAGTCATCAGCGCGCTTGCAGAAGGCGCGGGATGAGTCCTTCCTGAATCTTCGTTTGCGAAGAAAAGCCAGAGAGGAGATACCCAACCAGGTAATTTGACACTAAACATTTCCTTATATTTAATCCAAATTCTTAGCAATGCTCTTCTAATAATATGATTTTTAAAATCCATAGTCATCCTAACTTTCCCTTAGTACAAATACACATGCCACCCAAACCTTTAATCGTGACCTTCCAATTCCAACTATCTTGTATTGTCTAATCTAATCTAGTCTCTTATTCATGTTACCAACTTCTTTCCCTTATTGCTCTAATTGCTTTAGCTCCATCTCTTTCTCTTGGGGCTTGTCTATATGTGCCCATAAAAATATGTAGCCCCTCATAGTAATGATATTTTGCAGCAGCTGCAACCTGTCCTAATGGTATTTTTGCCCCCATAAGCTTCACATGCCCACTAGTAAACATAGCTTCCGTGAGTGATTTACTTGTGTTTGCACTTACCTCAATTTGGCACTGCAGATTTTATTTTTCAAAATTGATGTCCAAGGTGTGATTGAGCCGTTTTTTGCTTGAACACAAAAGCAACAAACCCTCAACCACCGATTTTCTTGCCCTAGCACTCATCTGTGAAGGTGAAAATCCAACATGGTGGCAGTGGGCGCTTGCCTTGCTAGCACCACTTCCTCTCATTTGGGCAAGTGAATCAGATCAACTCACTTGTCCTAACATGCAGAAATGCACACCACCTCATTGTTGCTGTTTTTTTAAAAAAGACAGGGAAAGCTGCAAAGGCTTTTCTGATGAGGTTTTTAGCCTTTTTGGCCCTCTTCCTTCACAATACTATGAAATCACACAGGATGCCATTAGGGCAGGTAGGAGTCTCCTTGCATTCTGTGAGGGTTTTTTTTTCTCCCCACTATTTGGACAACCCCTTAGTCTAAAAGGTGCTGCAAGACCGCTTTGCATACTTGTCATGTATGAAGGTAAACTAGCAGTTGTTATTGACATTCAAGCCCCATGGATGCTCCTTTCCCAGATAAAGGGACCAAAGAGATCAATTTCTTGAATAAGGGAAAATGACATCAACAGGTAAGAATGAAGCAGAAGATTTGAATACACTGACCAGACAGAGGTGAAAAAGAACAGGCATTATCTGAGCCTCCCTCTCTCACTAATCACTTTATACAAATGTTGGTGCTGCTTTGCTTTTTCTACCTTTTTATGCTGCTTTGCTCCTGCTTTTTGTACACTGCTGTTTGCTCAGTGGCATAAGAACAGCTCCCAGCACCTGATGCATTGAGTATAGGGATGGACAGAATATTCAAAAATATTCTAAAAATGGCTGAAAACATCATTCTTGAGTGCTGGGAAATGCTGCTGAGGAGAACCCTGCACTAATGAAAATCTTTGCAGTTCAGGACTTATTCTCCTTAAAATTCTCACGTGTTTCTTTTACACAGAAAACAGTATTTTCTGAGAATTACACAGGAATCAGCATTTTCTTTCATTATAGTCTTCAGCTGAGCATTTAGAAATAAGGTTTGGGCAACTAAACAAGAAGAGCAGTCAAAAGTACCAGGGGATGTGAACTCAGCAAATGGGAGAGTTCTAGGTGTGAACAATTTTCAACATCTTACTCTCTGCAATATTAGAGATTTGAGGACTGGAGGAAAATTTCATGGGGAGGGGCCAGAATTTGTAGCTGGAGGAAAATGTCCTCATTTTGCTCCCTCTCCTTAACTACACCCCTGCTCAAGTTCTAGAACTATCCACAGGAGACAAACATGATGAACCTTCAGGAATATTGAGCACAGCTGCTGGTTGTTCATAGTGTTGACTAATCTTAAAGGCCCAACATTTGAGGCTGTGGGTCATATAGTAGCCTCTGGAATAATGTTCCCAAGACTATCTACAATAAGAGATAAATGTAAGGAAGTGGCACAGTCCACGGCCCTCCCCTTGTGAGGGTGGGAGAAATGGAATATTGCAGTGCAAAAGTATAAGTGTCAAATGAATAATAAAAATAATTTCCCTAAAACACATGTAACATGAAGTTGTGCAAATGAGTGTAATCCAGTAGAACCTTTCTTTTTAAAAAAAGAAGCATAATCTTAGCATATTTAATGTGTTTGAGCATGAATCAAGTGATCCCAAAAGCTATTAGATATAAATTCAAGTTCAAGTTAAAAAAAGATTTCTCAGTGCTCAAGCTGTAAGATCCCCATTAATGCATTAGTATCAATAGATGAAACATAATAAAACTGCATATCATTTGCAGAATGGATGAGACAACAACAGCAGTTCCAATTGTCAGTGGACCACTTGGAGCCAAATGAGTTGTGGTGTTGTTTTTAAGGTGCTGATGGACATAAATGTCTGGTGTGGATTGTTGAATGCAATGGGTAAGGTAAATGGCCCTTAAGAACAAATGTTCCATGGTGTAGTGATTTGAGTGTTGGAATAGGACTCTGGGAGTTCAGGGTTCAAATGACAGCTCAGCCATGGAAACACAATAAGTGACTATGAAATTACATTTTCTCAATGGAGGAGGCAATGGCAAACCTTTTGATGCCAAGAAAACTGATGATAGGATCATTGTAGTCAGAGTCAACTTGAAAGCACATAACAATGATAAATCAATTAGAGGATAAGTCATAGCTTGTTGGAAGGAACCTATTTTGCAGGTAGGTAGGTTCCAGTATCATTCTTTGGTATCTCCACTTCAACCATCTCAGATTGAAGGAAGGCCAGGAAAGACCTCTGCCTGAGATCTTAGAGAGCTACTGTTCTTCAATGTAAACCTAGGGTGGGCAAACTGTGCCCCTTCAGGTGTTGTTTGACAACAGTATCAGTCATCCTTCACCATTGACAATGCTGGCTAGGCTGATGGGAGTTGCCATTTAGCAGTATCCGAACGGCCAGAAGTTGCCCACCCCAGGATAATAGGCTAGATAAACCAATGGCCTCATTCAGTAGCATAATGTCTTCACTTCCCGACAGTGATATCAGTTGTATCTGATTCCTTCTAGTTTTGGTTATTTCAGTTTATAAATAGCTCATATATGAAGCACAATGAGTTCAGTACTGTGCATGAGTATTTACATAAATATTGGCATACAGATCCACACTGTGGATATTTACAAAAAACACCAAAATGAATATTCACTCTAAATACCCTGTTGAGTTTGACTCAGTGTGAATTTTGTTTTGGCTTGTTATCTCACCATTAGAGTTGGATGCCTTCAACAAATGAGTGGAGCTTCATTGTGTTATTGTGCTTCTACTACAATGATTATTTATCAGTACAGTTAGAAGCAGCAGAGTGAACATAAAGGCAACAATCAATGACAGAGCAGCTATCAAAGTTAAAGCAGTCTTAAGTTCCATCACAGAGATGAGGAAATGAGCTGGAGAGAATTCTCCAAAGACACAAGGTGGAATCAAGATTCAGGATATGAACTCACATCATTTGACAAGTATCACTTAAGTCTATTTTATTTCTTTATATATTTATATATTTCTTGTTTTGTTATTCCCCCCCCCTTATTTTTCTATTCTCAATGGACCTTCAAGGCAGGTTACAATCCTAACAACAAAATCACAAGTGCTAGAACAATGAAAAAGAAAAATCAAAAGCTTATAAAATCAGATCTCACATGCAGCAAAAGAACAGCAAGCATATGAATATCACCAATGTATATCATCCTCTACCTTCATGTTTAGCAAAACAGTATTAAACTGACTTTAAACAACACCTTCAACTATCTGTATGCTGGACTCTACAGTCAGCCCTCCCTACCCACACATTCTACACCCACAAGTTCAACCAACCACAGCTCAAAAATATTAAAAAATAATAATAACAAAAAGTGAAGCTTGCTGTTCACCATTTTATATATGAGACATCATTTTACTATGGCATTGTATATAATTGTATCTGGGTGTGTGTGTCCTGGAACCAAACCCCATCAGATACTCAGGGACCATTGTAGTACTGAAATGAACTTCCTCTCCTCAGTTTTGTCCTTGTGAGGAAAGTAAATAATATTCCCTCAATATTCAGCAAATATTTGTTATTCAGCAGAAGTATTAGACATCCAAATATTTTACACCCACCATCTGAATGTACCTGACAATTGACCTATACCTAATATCTGACATACAGAGGTTCACATTTGACACATTTTTTAGATGCTAACATGTAGTATTTTACAGAGGACTCCAAAAACATTAGTCTTCCCAAAGATGTGAAAATCTTTCAGTATTGATTTTGTTGTGCTTCATTGAATCTCACCTGTTTTTTCCTCCTATATAGTTTTTCATAGGATTATATTATAGGGTTGCAACATATTTTCATATAGGGTTTCATATGACCTTGTTTTCTCATGCAGGGCTTCAAGACATTGGAGATAAGATATTACAAGAGAAAATTAGTTTGTGTTTTGGCATGAATTTTTCAAAATGTTTTAAATGTGTTTTAAGGCATATAGTGCATTTGGAAGACTTTACAAAAGAGTCTGGAGTAACAAACATCTGAGGCGAAGCAAAAATCAGTGTGTATAGAGCCATTGTACTGTCTATTCTCCTTTACGGATCTGAAAATGGGTCACCTATCACCAACACTTATGACTCCTTGAATGTTTTCATCAGCGCTATATAAGTACAATCCTAAATATACACTGGACTGACTATGTGATGAATGTTGCTGTCCTTGAGCAAACAGGGGTCACCAGCATTGAGGCCATGATATTGAGAACACAGCTGTGCTGGGCAGGGCACGTTTCTAGGATGGAGGACTATCACCTCCCCAAAATAGTACTCTACAGTGAACTCAACATAATAGGGGTGCTCCAAAAAAGCGATACAAGGATTCCCTGAAACAACATCTCAGGCTTGGCCAAATTGATCACCAACAACGGTCCACCCTGGCATCACATCGGGAGGCATGGAGATGCACTATCCACAATGCTGCAGCTTTATTTGAGAACTCATGCCGAACCAGTCTTGAAGAGAAACAACAACGCAGAAAGAATCGCAACCTGGAAACATCACCCAAGGAGACCCTCTGCTGTGCTTTCTGCAACCGAACTTGTTTATCTCGGATTGGCCTTTTCAGCCATCAGCGTGCTTGTGGAAAGCGTGGGATGAGTCCTTCCTGAATCTTCGTTTGCAAAGAAAAGCCAGAGAGACAGACATTTTTGAATACATTTTCCACATGGATCAAAGTATGTTTGTTAGCATTTTTCAGAGATGTGCATTGTGATTCAGTCGCATTTATTTGTGTGTTATTTGAGTAAGAAAGAAGGGAGAAGAATCTTCCACTTGTATCCCCACCTCACCCCCGTGATGGGAAATAGAAAAGATACAAACAGGGTTTTGCTAATAGCAAACCACAGTTCCTATTCCCTACCACTGAAACTGACGGGGGGAAACTAATTAAAATTTCCTTTCCACCTCTAGATGTCTATTTCTGAGGGCAGAGAGAGATCGAGAGATCCAGCTTCAGTGGGGAGATCTGACCTTAGATCCTCACTCATTCCTGAACTCAGAATTCCAAAGTCTGAAAAAGGGAGGAAGAAACATGCAAGCCAGAAATGCTTTACAAGGAAGAACAAGCCAAGGGAGTTTATGAATCTTCAGGATCCCTAATCTTGGCAACCGATCTATGCCAGCTATGCAACTGATGTTGATCCTTGTCAAGGAAATTAATGGGAGTAAATACACACGTGTGCGCGCGCACACACAAACATGATATAATTTCAAAAGTCTAAATTTCAAAAGCCTAAATCCATTTGTTAGTCCCAAATAAAGCAGAATCACAAAATCCTAGAGTTGGAAGGGGCCTCATGGGCCATTGAGTCCAACCACTGCTCAGTGCAGGATCTCCAGCTAAAGAATCCCCAGCAGGTAGCTGTTTAGCCTCTTTTTAAAGATGCCCAGAAAAGAAGACCCCACCACCTCTTGAGGCCATTAGTTCTATTGCTGAACCGTTCTTAAGAGATTATCAGATGTGGCTAATGTGGTACCAGAATAATGAGCGGAACACAAAAGGATGCCAATATCACACAACATCGTCCCTTTGTGTTCCACTGTTGTTCTTGTGGCATTTCTTTCTATTGATGGGCCGAGCCATGAATAGATCACCCATCTCATTTTGATGTCGGCATTGCCAGCATATGAAACCTCAGGCTAATTAACTCATGTGAATGCAGCATCAATGGCCAGTCCGATGCAAACAGTTCTGGGTCAGATCGTGACATCCAGGTAAGTGACACACTTTTTTAAACCTTCCCTGGTTTACTTGGAAGCTTTAAAGTGTGTTTAGGTGCTTGGTGTAACTTTTTGTGTTTTATTTTTGATTTTATTTTTGTATTTCCCTTGTGATGAAGTCTCACGGGATTTCAAAGGAGGAAGTGAATGGGGCTTCATTTGCTTCCTCTTCATTGCCGGGGAAGACTTCTGCTGGAAGAGAAGGTAAGTATGGTGTGTGTGTGGGGGCTTCTTTTGCTGGCATTAAAAGTGATTTTTTTTATGCCAGCAAAAGAACGTTTAAAGGGGGATCATCTGATAAAGTCCTTACTGTAAAGAAGTTACTTCTAATGTTTAGTTGAAATCTACCCTCCTATAACTTAAAACCATTAGAACTGGGCCTACCCTCTGGGGCAGAGAACAAACCTGCCTCCCCCTCTCTATGATAGCCCTTGAGATATTTAAATAATGAAATCATATCACCTCTCAGTCTTCTCTTCACTAACCTGAACAAACCCAGCTCCTTCAACCTCTCCTGATACATTTTGTTCTCCATACCTCTTATCATCCTTGTTGCCCTTCTCTGAACCTGTTTCAACTTGTGTATATCCTTCTTAAAATGGATGCAGTATTCCACATGAGATCAAACCAGTGCAGAATATAGTGGGATTATTACTTCCCTCAAGTTTGGAAACTGTGCTTCTATTAATGCAGGCTGAAATAGCATTCAGCTTCTTTGCTGCAGCATAAGACTGCTGGCTCATGTTCAAGCTGAGCCATGTATCCTTCATCCTAGACCTATACATTTGGTTTTTGTCTCTTAAAAGTATAATTTTGTATTTGTCTCAGCTGAATTTCATTTTGTTAATTTCTGCCCAATTTTCTAGTGTTTCTAGGTCCTTTTGAATTCTGTTCCTCTCTTCCAATGTGTTAGCTACCCTTTCTTGTTTTGTATTATCTGCAAACATAATAAGGATTCCCTCTAGTTGATCATCTAAGCCATTAATAAAAACATTGAAGAGCAATTTACCCAGGACAGAACCCTGTAGCATTCCACTTGAGACCTCCTTCCAGTCTGAAGTGCAGCCACTGATGATGACTCTTTGAGCATAGTTTTCCAAGTGATTATAGGTCCATCTGACAGTGTTTCCATCTATTCCATATTTAATCAGTCTGTCAATCAAAATATCATGAGGGACCTTTTCAAATGCTTTCCTTAAATCCAGAGAAATTGCATCCACAGCATTCTCCCTATCTACTAAACTAGTGACCTGATCAAAAATAAAACAAAACATGTAAGATTAGTTTGGCAGGATTTGTTCCTGAAAAACCCATGCTGGCTCCTACTAATCATTGCATTGTCATGTGGATATTTGTAGACAGACTCCTGTATAATCTGTTCTAATATTTGTTCTGTTATTGAGGTCAGGCTGACTGGTTGACCCTAGTTAGGATGAACAATTGGATTTAGGAAGAATGTAAGGGTAGTCTGGGGTGGGAATGTGTCAAACACCAACCCTCCTTCTCTTCTGTCTTGTTGGCTGGATTGTTCAATTAGCATTTCTAATTAGCATTCCTTTATCCATTTAACCCATTGAATCAATTAAGTGTTGCCTCTTCTTCTCAGTGTTGAGAAAATCTCAGCATCAGACTTGGGAACTGATATGTTTCTAACAGTAAACTGTGTTTTCCTTGACTGCCTCAATACACTGAGCTCCATGAGTTTATTATTCCTTGACTGCCTCAGTATACTTGCTCCATGAGTTTATTAAAGAATAGCCTGTTAGCAATTCCCAGAAGTTCAATTATTTCATAAATTTCAAGCATTCATTTTATATCTCTGGGAAATACTATGTAGTGCCTGCCTCTGGTGGCTTTTGCTTATGTGAATTGGCCCAAATTATAGAACAGTGGCTAGATACTTTATTGAACATCATAGAGATGGCTGATGATGATTGAAGAAGGGGAGCTTTTTATCTTATCATTTACACTGCAATTGATAGAGTGATAGAAGCTCATTTAAAAAAAAATCTTTCTAAATGGTGGTGGTGATGATGGAGGTGATGGCTGGAATCCTCTATCACTATCTATGTTATATAACTTTATGTATACTTAACTATGTAGCAGAGGCACTTAGAAACCCTGTTAGAGAATTCTGAAGAAGCATAATGGGACACCAGGAAGAGAGTCTTGGTATGCATTGGCTTCTACCAATGCACATCAGCACTCCCTAGTCAGGGTCCCAATACTCAACAGGACTAATGCACAACAGGACTGATCACATTGGTTCCAATGCTCATCAGTCCCATTGTGCATTGGTCCTATTGTAGATTGGTTATCAGTTCCATTGTACATTGGTCCCAATTTGCATCAGTCCCATTGTTCATTGGTTCCCATGGCACATGAGTCCCATTGTGCATTGGTCCTGTTGTAAGGATATGTACACCTGTGAAGAGATCCATGACTTTAATCTTGGGAGCCAGATTGAGAGCATCTGGGTAAAAATTAAGGGGGAGAGAAACAGCAGGGATATCATTGTGGAGGTCTATTAAAGACCTCCAAGCCAAACCAAGGACTTGGATGATCACTTCATGGAACAGATGATTGCACATTCAGAAAGGAGAGATATAGTAATAATGGTGGGTTTCAACTATCCTGATATTTGTTGTAAGTCCAACTCTGCCAAGAATTTAAGGACCAACAAATTCCTCACTTCCCTTGCAGGCAATTTCATTGTCCAGAAGGTGGAAGAGGCAACAAGGTGATCAGCTATTTTAGATCTGATCCTAACCACTGGGGATGACCTGGTTAATGGTGTATAAGTGGCAGGATCCTTAGCGGGGAGTGACCATGTTCTCCTGGAGTTTGTTATACAGAGGAAAGGGAAGGCCAAGTGTAGTCAGACATGCATTTTAGACTATAAGAAAGCTGATTTCAGAAAACTTAGGGAATTACTGGGGGTGATCCCATGGTCAGGAAGATTAAAAGATAAAGGAGTTCATGATGGATGGGAGTTTCTTAAAAGTGAGATATTGAAGGCACAACTTCAAACAATCCCAGTGAGGAGGAAACATGGCAGGTATCTGAAGAAACCAGGATGGATGTCAAAAGAACTCTCAACTGAGCTAATACTTAAACAAGGACATGTACAAGAAATAAAAGAAAGAGGAAATTACCAAAGAAGAATTCAAACAAATAGCCAACTCATGTAGGGGGGAAATCAGAAAAGCTAAAGCACAGATGGAGCTCAGGTTTGTTACCCAAAATGCTCCTTAGAAAATTCCAAGAACATATTGAGTTTCTAATATGTTGGGGAAGTTAGCAGCAACTCAACTTTAGCTATGTGATGGCGGTAACAAGCAAATCTTGAAACCTTTGTATACCAGTACTAGTCTGGATGGGATACACACACATGTGAACTAAAGTATGGTTTTTAGTAAAGAGTTCAAAAATAACACCACACACACAAACACACACACATTCACACAGAAAAAGCATTCACACAAGGCTATAGATAGGCAGTAGGAAAAACTTAGGATAGAGGGTAGCAACAGGATTTGTTGGGAGTGATACAACCTGTCCTGTAGTCAATCTGGCAGAGTGGATGGAGGAATCTGTGGTGGCCACACAGAGGGACAGAGTGTCCCCTGGAACTGGAACTGTGCACACTGAGGCATATTTTGGGGGCTCATTTATACCTTCAAATACACCTGAGGGGATTGGATGCTTCATGGGTTGAAACAATAGATTTCCTGAGCCATCATGGATTGCACAATGAGTTTCTTGGTCCTGGCAAAACAAAAGGTGTGGAAGATGCTAATGTGTGTCTTACACAGTTAAACCCTAAACCAACACAAAATGTCACATTCACATATTCATAGATTTATATACATTCCTCATCCTCCCCACCACCCTATCCCCTTGATTGCCCCCACTTACTCTCACCCAATAGACACCCTACATTTACTCTCTTTCCCTTCCATTCCATTCATCCTCTAAGACTTCCTTTTTTTCCCCTTCTGTTCCATTTTGCTTTATTCATACTTCGCTTCCCCCTTCCAAAAATTTCCTTTCTTTGTTCTTTCTGTTTTCTGTTACTTTTACAATTTTACTTATCTTTATTCTTTAAATTAATTCTTCTATATCTATTTTTGCCTCTTCCCCCCATCTTTCTTTCAAGAGTGGGTTTAGAATCACCCAAGCTTCCAAATCTTTTAATGTTTTTTTGTCATCTAACATAATTGTTAGTCTTTCCATTTCATACATATCTTTAAGTTTTAACACCCATTCCTCTATTAATGGTATTTCCTGAGTCTTCCAATATTTTGTGTAGATTATTCTTGCGGCCGAAAACATATATAGTAAGACTTTCCAATATTTTTTTTGTACTTGTACATCTATTTTTTCCAACATATTCAATAAAAATATCTCTGGGTCACACGGAAAATCTACAGCTAATAGGTTTGTGATTATTTTGTGAATTTTCTCCCAATATCTCTGTATTTTCTCACATTTCCACCAGTTATGATAATACGTCCCGGTAGCTTTCTGACACTTCCAGCACTGGTTCTTCATATTTTTATAGATTTTGGCTAACCTCTCTGGTGATAAAATGCCATCTGGTCAACATTTTATACGTGTCCTCTCTTATATTATTACTTCTTGTGAAGGACAAATTTTTCCATACTCTTTCCCATTGTGCCAGAGGTATTTCATAACCGAAATTTCTTGCCCATTTCAACATATATGGTTTAATGACCTCCTGTTCTTGATCTAGCTTTAATAATATCTTATATATCTTTGACAAGATCTTTTTTCTCCCTCCTTGCAGCACTCTATCAAATTCTGTACTTTCTGTTTCTATTCCTTCAAGCTTCTGGTCGATATTTAACTTCTCCTTCAACTGTCTATATAAAAACCAGTGGCATCTGATATTTTCCCCCTGGAGTTCCTCTTGAGACTTCATTATATATTTATTTCCTATTTTCTTTAACAAGTCCTTATACAATAACCATCTTCCCTTAAACAGGTCTTCTTTTCTAAAGTATGCCTCATGATTAGATAACCATAAGGATATTTTAAGACAGAGCTTCCTTTTATATTTTATCCATTTATTCCTTTTATATTTTCTCAACAGAGCCCTCCTCACATAATGATGTATAAATTCTTTATGAACTTTCGCTTTATTATGCCATATATAGGCATGCCAACCAAACCTTACATTGAAGCCCTCTAATGCCAAAAATCTTGAATTCTCCAATAATATCCATTCTAATACCCATGATATTGCACATGCGTGATAATAAATTTGTAAATTTGGTAATACAAGGTCGCCCCTTTCCTTTGCTTCTGTTAATAACTTGTATTTAATCCTTGGCTTTTTGCCTTGCCAGATAAATCTTGTTAAATCTTGGTTCCACCGTTTGAATACCCTCTCATTTATTATAATAGGAATGTTCTGAAAAAGATATACAGTTGTCCCTTCACATTTGCTGGGGTTTGGTTCCAGGACCTCCCGTGAATACCCAAATCCGTGAATACTCAAGTCCCATTATATGCAATGGCAAAACAAAATGGTGTCCCTGAAATAAGATGGCAAAATCAAGGTTTGCTTTTGGGATAATTCTTTTTTTAAGAATATTTTCAAACCATGAATACTTAAAACCGTGAATGTCAAATCCGTGAATGTGGAGGGACAACTGTAACATCTTAGGAAGGACATTCATTTTAATTGACGCTATCCTCACCAATAAGGATAGATCTAACTTCTCCCATTTCTTCAAGTCCTCCCTTATTTTACTCCATATCTTTGTATAGTTATTCTCAAATAGGTCAGAGTTCTTCTTGGTTATGTCTATACCTAAGTATCTTACCTTTTTAGCTATCTTATACCCTGAGATTCTTTCTATTTCCTGTTCTTCCTGTTTTTTTATATTTTTAGTTAACATCATGGTTTTTTCTTTATTTATTTTGAACCCTGCCCATTCCCCAAACTCATCAACTATCTCCAGTAGTCTCCCGATACTATCTTTAGGGTTTTCCAATATGAACACCAGATCGTCTGCAAAGGCTTTGTATTTATACTCATAGCCTTGCCCTCGCCATCCTCTAATTTGCTGGTCTAGTCTAACTTTCTTGATCAATATCTCTAGTACCGTAATAAATAACAGCGGTGAGAGAGGACAACCCTGATGCGTCCCTCTCTCGATCTTACAAACATTTGATTTCTCTCCATTTACTAATACTTGCGCTTCCTGTTCCTTGTTCCTTACTTATCCAGGAGTAAAATTTCTCTCCTATATTCATCTTTTTTAGAACTTCCAACATAAAGTCCCATCTTAAGTTGTCGAAAGCCTTTTCCGCATCAGCAAATATCAACAGTAGTTCTTTTTCATTGTGTTTCTCATAAAATTCTAACAAGTCAATTACCACCCTCACGTTGTCTTTAATCTGCCTACCTGGTAGGAAACCACTAATGTGTGTCTTAATGTCCAGTGATTGGATTTTAAAAGCTTGAGCAACCTGTCTTAAGGTTTGGGGATTAAGGAAAGGAAATTTCAAAATCAGCAAATACAAAGATTTCATTGACCATTGTATCCTTTATCCACTGGGAAATGTGTCCTTTTTGGCTTTTAGCCTTAGTCTTCCCTAGGGCAAAGCATGGCATTCAGCTGTCTTCTCTGAGACCATTGTGCTTTTTCCTTTGTGGAAGGTCACATTGATGGCCCAAATTAATAATATGCCAGTTTATTAATACACAATTTCTGAGGTCTCTAGAAGTGGGGAGTAGGCTGTGCTAACAGGCTTGCTAGAGAGGTTAAAAATAATAAAAAGGGCTTTTTAATTATGTCCACAGCAAAAGGAAGAACAAGGAAATGGTAGGGCTGCTGTATGAAGAAGATGGTGAAATGCTAACAGGGGACAGAGAAAAGGCAGAACTACTTAACACCTCCTTTTCTTCAATCTTCTCCAAAGGGGGAACTGTGCTCAACTTGGGGGAAATGGAGCAGATGATGCAGTAGGGGAAATACAGCACAGAATTGGTAAAGAGGTAGTTCAGGAATACCTGGCCGATATAAATGAGTTCAAGTCTCCAGGGCCAGATGAACTTCACCCAAGAGTATTAAAAGAACTGACAGAAGTAATCTCAGAAACACTGTCAATAATCCTTGAGAATTCCTGGAGAATAGGGGAGGTCCCAGCAGACTGGAAGTGGGCAAATGTTGTCCCCATCTTTAAAAAGGGGTGGGGGAAGAAGACCCAAATAATTATCGCCCAGTCAGCCTAACATCAATACTAGGAAAGATTCTAGAGCAGATCATTAAACATACAGTCTGTAACCACTTAGAAAGGAATGCCGTGATCACTAAAAGTCAACATGGAACCAGTCGTGTCAGACTAATTTTATCTCTTTTTTTGATAGAGTTACAAATTTGATAGATGAAGGGAATGCTGTGGATGTAGTGTATCTTGATTTCAATAAGGCTTTTGACAAGGTACCCCATGATATTCCTGCAAAAAAGTTAGTAACCTGTGGGCTAGACAATGCAACTATTATGTGGATTTGTAATTGGTTGACTGACCGAACCCAAAGGGTAGTCACCAATGGCTCCTCTTCATCCTGGAGAGAAGTGATCAGTGGGGTGCCACAGGGTTCTGTCCTGGGCCCAGTGCTATTCAACATGGTTATCAATGACTTGGATGAGGGAATAGAGGGTATGCTTATCAAGTTTGCAGATTACACCAAATTAGGAGGGGTAGCTAATACCCCAGAGGACAGGATCAGAATCCAAAATGACCTCAACAGATTAGAAAGCTGGGCCGATGTTAACAAAATGAATTTCAAGAGGGAGAAATGTAGAATACTACACCTAGGCAGTAATAATGAAATGCACAGATATAGGGTGGGTAACCTGGCTTGATGGCAGTACATGCAAAAGGGATCTAGGAGTCTTAGTGGAACACAAGCTGAATATGAGTCAGCAGTCTGATGCAGCAGCCAAAAAGCCAATGCAATTCTAGGCTGCATTAATAGTATAGTGTCTAGAACAAGGAAAGCAATAAAGCAATAAACAATTCTATTCTGCTTTGGTCAGACCTCACCTGGAATACTGTGTACAGTTCTGGGCACTACAATTCAAAAAGGATATTGAGAAGCTGGAACGTGTCCAGAGGATGGCGACCAGGATAGCGGGATGTCTGGAAGCCATGCCCTATGAGGAGCAGCTTAGGGCACTGGGCATGTTTAGTCTGGAGAAGAGAAGGTTAAGAGGGGACATGATAGACATGTTTAAATATTTGAAAGGATGTAATACTGAGGATGGAGCAAGCTTGTTTTCTGCTGCTCCAGAGATTAGGACATGGAGCAATGGGTTCAAACTACAGGAAAAGAGATTCCACCTAAACATTAGGAAGAACTTCCTGACAGTAAGAGCTGTTCAGAAGTGGAACACACTGCCTTGTAGTGTGGTGGAGTCTCCTTCTCTGGAGGTTTTTAAACAGAGGCTGGATGGCCATCTGTTGGAAATGATTTGATTGTGTGTTCCTGCTTGGCAGGGTTGGACTGGATGGCCCTTGTGGTCTCTTCCAACTCTACGATTCTATGATTCTATGAATGTGCACCAGTCACTTTACCAGCTCCTCTACATTGTAACTTCACAGCACCTTGCTGAATTGAGACATTACAGAACTGCCCAATTTTAATTCTTGCAGACCTATGTGTGCAGATGTAAGTCCCCAACAGGATTCTGGCTGGTAATGGAGATTTGATATGACAGGTATACATTTGCAAATCAAAAGATAGGTTTCCAAATAAAGAAATGAATCTCTTTTTCAAAAAGCTTTTAAAAATGTTTTGCCTTTGTAGGGGTTTGCATAATTGCTGTTGTCCTATATAATTTAATTGTAGAGCTTGTCACTAAAGACAATCAAGGTAGGTCCATTGTTAACAATTCTACATTAAAAATGATGGTAGCTTTCAGAACAATGAGGAATCAAAGCAGGGGTCTATAAAATCATGTTGTGAATGTTATTGCATACAATTTTCCAACCAGTCACCATAAATCTAGTAAGAAAAGCATTTTTTTTAAAAAAAATTAACAACAACAAAAGCAGGACTACTGGTTTCTATTAAAGAAAAAATGAAATAGCATTCAATGTAGATTGGCACAAGAAAGGAGGGATGAGGTTGTTTGTGGTCCATGTTAGTGTGACGTGTTCATTTACAAGTGTGTTCTGTTTCAGCATTGTTATGTAGTTTTTTTTAAAAAAATCCAAACCAATGTACAGTACTTAAAAATAGGTATGTAAATATATATTTAAGGACATATTTAATGGTATCTTATTGCAACACACATACTCACACATTTCAATTTGCACATGCCTAAACATGTCTTAGCATAAAAGATGTTTTTGTTACATTTTTTGATTCAAGATTGTACTGCAGAATTTAGAAATGTGTAAAAGCCAAGAAATAGCTACGTTCTTAACCGCAATTCATTCCATAGCCCAATGCTTATTCTTAATTCCAGCCATATTACCCATGTTGAATCAATAAGATTTACTTATGTGTTAACCCATCTTTTCATAATGGATTCAATAGGTCTACTCTGGTTGAGACTAACCAAGATGATCCAGATCCAACTTTGACTGAAGGGTGTCTAAAAGAGAGACCAGGTAGGGAGGTTTGATAACTGGAATCAAACCAGTGCATACTTTAGAGGGGAGTAAATGCATACTGCTAGAAGTCATGATTGTAGGACAGGGCAAAGATAGTTAAACACGAACCTTGGATTTCAGGAAAGCTGGTTTTATCAAGCTCAGGGAAATACTGGGCAGAATCCCATAGCTAGAGATATTAAAGGAAAAATACTCCCAGTACGGTTAGGATTTCATGAACAAGGAACTACTAAAAGTGCAATCACAAACAATTCAAAACAAGGAATTGCTAAAAGCACAATCACAAAATTCATGAAAGAATAAAAATGGGCAACATCTGAAAAAGCCAATATGGATCCACAGTAAACTGAGGGAAAAGTGAAAAGAAAAAAAGAGCATGTGTAATGAATGGAAGGAAGGACAAATCACCAAGGAAGAATATAGATGTGTGGCCCAAGTTTGCAGGAATAGCATAAGGGGTAGCTAACACATTGGAAGATATTGGAAGTTGCACATTGGAAGATAGGAACAGAATTCAAAAGGACCTTGATAAAATAGAAAACTTGGCTGAAATTAATAAAATGAAATTCAACAGAGACACATGTAGAATTCTACATTTAGGCCAGTAAAACCAAATACACAGGTATAGGATGGTGGATAATTGGCTCAGCATTATTGTGTGTGAAAAGCACCTTGGGATTATTGTTGATAATAAATTCAACATGAGGTAGCAGCATGATGCTACAGCAAAGAAGGCAAATGCTATCTTAGTCTGCATTCATAGAGGCATAGGGGCCGGTTCCACGACAGGAAAAAGTTCACAAGATTCCAGATTACCGTTCTTTTGCATCAGAAGAGCATAAATCACACGACTCCCCAGCATTTTCGGAAGATGAGCAATTGTTTTCCTTATAGTTCACACAGGCAAAGGTGGGGGGAGGAATCGCCTCCAGATGATTAAAGCCAGGCAGGAGGCGGGGAGGGAGCAAGGAGGGGGTCATGGAGACCATAAATAATGAGAGGGGAGAAAAAGTACAAACAAACAAGGAATTGAAAGAGTGATCTGTCAAACTCCCCCCTTCCCCAGCCCCGAAAGGCTTCTATAAAGAAAGGAGTGAATGAAAAGATGAACAAGCAAAAGCATGCTGGAGCTGTCTGCTTCCCTTCCCTTTGTGCACACACACACACATCACAGAAGCTTGCCTCATTCCTGATTGTTTGAAGCCTTGAATGGCAGGCAATTGAATGGAAGGACAAACAAACAAAAGGATGAACATGCGATCGTCTGTTTCTCCCGCATACACAAATGCACGCACACACAACTCTCACAGCAGCGAAGCACGGGTGGGTTGCAAGCAGAAGGAGGGTTAAATTTTTTTTCTCTCCAACCCCTCTATTCGGATAAAGCAGAAAGGTCACACCAACCAATCAGGATTCAGCTCTGCTCACAGTAATTCGAAAAGGTAAATGATAGTTTGTTCCCATGACAAATTATGTGCATTTTTGCGAACTTAATCAAAAAAGTGCGGAAAACTAGCGAAAGCTGTTACTGCGCGACTTATGGTTTTTTTTCACCCCCTCCTTCTGAAAAGGGCGCTGTTGCTTCGAAATGCATGGAAACTATCAGGCTTCTTGTCGCATTCTTTGAGGATTTATTTTGCTGTGTAAACGACCCCATAGTTTCCAAGTTGAGGGAAGTAATAATCCTCCTGTGTTCTGCACTGTGTTCATTCTGGGTGCCTCATTTTAAGAAGGATGTAAACAAGTTGGAGCAAGTTCAGAGAAGGGAAACATGGAGGATAAGCAGTATGGAGAACAAAAATATGAGGAGGGGTTGAAGGAGCTGGGTGTGTCTAGCATGGGGAAAAGAAGATTAAGGGAGACGTGATCGTACTGCTTAAATACATCAAGGGCAGCCACAAGGAGGAGAGTGCTGTCTTGTTCTCTGCTACCTCGGGGCAGAACTATGTCTAATGATCTGAAGTTACAGGAGGGTAGATTTTGATTGAACATTAAAAAGTACTTCTCGACAGTGAGAGCAGTTTGGCAATGGAACCAACTCCTTAGGGAGGTTGTTGGGTCTCCTCTAGATACATCCAAAAAGAAGCAGGGCAGCTACCTGCCAGGGATGCTTTAGCTGGAGATCTTGCATGGAGCAGGGGATCAGGCCTGATGGCCCATGGGGCCCCTTCCCACTCTATGATTCTGTGATTCTAACTTGAGGGGGTTATAGAATAATCTGGGGCTTGTCTATATGAGCCCATTAAAAAAAAAAGAATGCCTCACACTAATGACATTTCACAGCAGCTGTGATCTGTCCTAATGTTTTTTCTTCCCTCTTAAGCTCTGCATGCCCGCTAGGAAACATGGCGGCCACGAGTGATGTACTTGCATTTGCATTCACCTAAATTTGCCACCGATGGCCTTATTTAAAAAAAAAAAAAAAAAGATGCCCAAGGTGCGATTGAGTGATTTTTCACTTTAACACAAAAGCAAAACAATAAACAAAACCCCACACCCTGCTTTCTCACCTTAACACTTGCCTACTAAAGCAAAAATCTAACATGGCAGCAGCGGGCACTTGCAAGCCCCATCCCCTATGCTCGTCCAGCCAATCAGATGTGCATGTCCTCTCATTTGGGCAAGCAAATCAAATTGACTCACTGGTCCTAATGAGCAGAAATGTGCACACCCTCTTGTTTTTTTAAAAAAGATGGGAAAAGCTATGAAGGCTTTTCTGGTGAGGTTTTTGGCCTTTTTTCCTCCCTCCTATGAGCACAATATGGTGCAATCACAAGGAATGCCATTAAGACAGGTAGGCTTCTTGCATTGCATGAGGAGTTTTTTCACCGTTTAGACAATCCAGGCTCTTGGACTCTCTTCAATCAGTCTCTATACAGGTGTCTGACTCCCATGCATATTATGAAGTGGACAGGATTCCTTTAGCTTCCTGGGGGCTTTGGAATGGCTGAGGGAAATGACTAATTCACAATGACTTCTCATGGGCCTATCCAGTGTGTCTGCAAATCTAAGTCTCAGCAGCAGGTTCTAGAGAGCAAATTGGGGTTCACTTGTCTTAAAGAACATACTGTCCAACATTTCAAAGATGAAAAATGGGACAGAATTAGCACTCACTTAGTCTCTTCCCCCACCCCACACACACAGTTTTGTTCAGTTTCCTCCAAACTTGAAGAAAGAATCATTCTTGCAGCAATCAGCTCTCCTGCATAGTCAGTAGCTTCCTGACTGGATCCTTACAGAAGGCTCTGTGAAAGCAAAAAAGGGAAACTACAGGAATTGTCTGTGTTGTGTCACAGAAGATTTCCCCAGTTACCTGGATTTCCCTTCCAAACAGCTTGCTGCTGAAGACCTAGGCATTCAAGGAGCTAGAAGCCTTGTTTCTTCATTTGGTTAGATGGCAATGGCAGCCATTGGAGGAGGGAAGGAAGAACTGATCAAACAGCAAAGAGTGCTTGCTCTACCACATTGTGTGGGCAGAGGTATTCACCCCTCCACTCTGCTTTCTATGTGGGATGGAGGGAGTCTTGAACTGAATACAGAAATGGGAGAGGATGAGAATGCCAGTGGGATTCTGAGAAACTCAATGAAAATGAGACTAATAGATTTTCACATTCCTTTTCAGCACAGCAGCAGTTTTATCAATGCACATTGGAAAAGATACAGATTTGCTGAAGGGAACAGCAATTGTGGCAAGCTGAGCATGCAAGAAATCCATAATTATTGGTGTCTGTTTAAAAAAAAAAAAAACAATCACCCCAAAATCTCCTAGTTAAATTGGAATGCAGGTAGAATGAGGGATGGTATCCATGGAAAAATAAAAGAATGGGATGGTATTTTTGAGTTGCTGTTCCACTGTACTTCTTGTCTCTGCATTATTTGGATTAAAAAAGAAACATTGACAATTATTACAATGTGAGGAGAATGAGGTGGGTTATGGAAATGCAGCCCTTGTATCTTATAACCATAAAAAAGGAAAGTGTCTTTCATACATTCATGCCAAAGTAGTAGATATAAATCATATTTTAACATAACCACAGATTTACATTCTCTTGATATTAATATTGATTTAGATGCTACAGCAAAATATCAATATGTACACTAATTCATATTATTATGTGCTTTTGGCACCTCTCCCCTGAAGCTCACTGAAAGAGATAGGCACACTAATTCATCCCATGGGCTTTGTCCTGTTTAAAGCTTTCTCCTGACAACTCAGCCTAGCTTCCCTTAATTTGTTGATATAAAGAATTTTTCAATCCTTAAATCAAATAGATTCCTGCTTTTCCCTCCAGACTCTTGCACATCATTGCTGGTGGGAAGAGAAGAAGCATAACTGGAAACATGAGCACAATTGGAAACTTGTGAATGTGATGAAGAGATTTAATGTTTGAGTCTCTGGCCAATGAATTAAAACTTGACTTTATTATAAACCAATGAGTTTAGGGCCACAGCACAACTTGTCGTTTTTTTAGGTGAACATCTAAGATGATTTAAGGGTATATCTACAAATGTAAACACTGTAAGTGACAAATGTATTATAGTGGGAGTGAGAGCTATATAGAACTAATTCTTTGCAAATTCTCAAAGGAGGCAATAAGTAAGTTTAGCACTTTTCCTCCTGTTGTGAGAAAGTTTTCAAAAACTTTGTAGTTTGCAAATACTTTTTCCAGTTTAGGAGTTATTCTGTGCAAAATTTGCATGTGGTTTTTTTGTGTGAAAGACAACATTTTTATGTGTGCAGGAAAAAGCATTTGCTGCAAGGAAAAATAATATTTCTGCACAGACTGGGACAGCTCAGTAATCCAGGAGGAACAACCAGGATACTGTCACCACATATCCCCTCCTCTAAAATCTACCTGGAACAGCCACTTTATTCTGTCTAATGGTAGGTCCAACCCTGCTTTCATTTATACTGCACAGATCTGCAAGAGCCTTTGTTTATATAGGTGCATCTTCAAAATTTCAACAAGACCTGAAACCCTGTGTAAACAGTATTCCAGATCTTATTCTATTCCTTTGTGGATATAGTCATATAGGGAAAGACTCTGTCCCTGTAAACATAAGGCTAATAAGCAGACATAAGGTCAGATACTGAGTTGGTCAATATGGCCTCCCTCCCCACTGTGGTTTTAATTTCCAACTAACACATGAGTGTCAATTTCTAAATAAAGCTACAATTGTTCAAGTTGATCAAATTGTTCAACCAACATAGTGAGGCGTTCTGGGAAGGGCACTGGCAATATGGAGGCCATAGATATTATCATACATGTAATGGTGTCCCCAGAGCTGGGATATTACAAAAAGTGTATGTCAACCACTTCAGATGATAAAAGCCTCTCAGATGGTATCTAACAGGTGGGCAACTTCACCAGGTCAAAAGTCCAGCCTCCCTACTCTGGAACCTTTAGGAGATTCCCTCCCACCATGTGCTGATAAATTTGATGGTAGCAAAAGACCATTTATGGTTATGAAACCTGCCAACATTTTTGTTTCAAAGAGAATCATACAATCATAGAGTTGGAAGAGACCACAAGAGCCACCCAGTCCAACCCCCTGCCATGCAGGAATAATCAATCAAAGCATTCCCGACAGATGGTCATCCAGCCTCTGCTTAAAAACCTCCAAAGAAGGAGACTCCACCACACTCTGAGGAAGTGCATTCCACTGCTGAACAGCTCTTAAAATGAGTGGAGAGTGCATGACTTGTTTTAAAGGATATGTGTGCTTCTAAGACGCATCTGAGAAAATGATGCTCCTTCAAAACAAATGACAATGTGATTTTTTATTTATTACCATTATTGCTCCACTGAATCTGGAAATAGGGGAAGCTGCAAACACCACAAAAATGGGCAAGAAAGCCACTGATTGCCTCTAACCTAAGATCTCCTAGTCACTTCTAATCTAAGGTTTAGCATCCATCATGATAAGGTCTACCTGTATTGGTAAGGGCATGGACCACTACTATTCTTGTCAAGATGAGTGTTGGGTAGAGGAGGCTTGTTTGACTGGACAATCAGAGCATCCGCACAGGCTTGGGCTGACTCCAGCTATATCACTGCTAGGTTTACCAGGTAACATGTAAACCAATGATATCTTCCCAGATGTCTCCCAAGCTATAATTTAATAATTAGCCAAAGTGTTTGCATTTTACTTTAATGCCACGGAGAATGATTAAGGAGCAAGGGGCGGGACTATGATTTTTAGGGTGATACAATTCCAGTGACATCAGCTGATTTGCACCATGTTATTTTTGACCACCTACAAATTTCTCATCCTGTTTCTATTTTCATACTGGGGGCGGGGGGAGAGCTCTTCTAGCAACAAACCAAGTGCCTCTCTTTTTAAAATAAGGAGGTGGACACACATATATAGGCATTAGTTTGATATCTAACACCATGTGTTGTACTAATAATGTGGCAGCTTGTAGGGAAGGTCTTGAATTCCATAATACTGAAGCAAAACAAAATCTGGACTTAATGAAATGTGAGGGCTTCTGCTCTGGAAAACCTCTTACACCCAACATGCATACACACATAATCTTGTATAAAATATCTTTTATACAATATCTTTTATACAAAATATCTTTTATTCCAGTTCTCAGCTTGGTTCATGCTGGATTCCATCATGTGTGTGCTGTGTTCTTTTACAGGAGGAGATAAGTCCTTTTTAAAGCCTATTCTTTTCAAATGTGCATATTTGTACCCATGTTCTGAATTGTACATATTATTCAGTGCATTCCCTGTATTGACTAAAGCATGTTTAAGCAGTGGGTTAGACACCTTCAAAATATGTATGTCTATAGCTGTATGTCAATATGAGTTTTTGAAGTTGAAATTATATCTACCTCATGGACAATCCAAGGAGTGCCTAATGAGACAGGCCTATCAAACCATGGACTGACATTGGATTTGTCACATATCCCTGTTTATAGTCCTGTCATGTCAGCATCATGCCATGTTTATGCAGAAGGCCTCTGTAACATAAACTGGAGATTGCAACCCAATTCTTGGTTTCGGGGCCGCTACTGTGAGCACCTCCATCTTGTCTGGATTCAGTCTCAATCTGTTTTTCCTCATCCAGCCCATTACTGCCCGAAGACATTCATTGAGAGAAGAGATGCCGTCAGAATTCGAGACCGACGAACGAGATACGGAGAAATAGATCTGAGTGTCATCAGCGTACTGATAACACCCAGCTCCACAACTCCAGATAATCTCACCCAGCGGCTTCATATACATGTTAAATAACATCGGGGACAGAATAGCACCCTGTGGTACTCCACAGGTAAGCTCCCTTTTACTGGAAGTGCATGATTAAAGGTGGTGGAATACAATGACCATCAGTCAATTTCATTTTCATTGCATTTCTCTGAGATTCCCTGCCACCTTCCTGTGAGGAAATCCCTGTGTTTTGCCATGCAGTTCTTCTAACATCAGAATTTAATGCATTCAAAAAATATTTATCTTTTTCTGTATGTGTTCCAAATATACGTACTTTTCATTGTACACATTTACTTCGGTATAATTCAAAAAAGAATAGAAAGAGAATCTAATGCTCTTGGTTTCCTTCCCATGATGAGAAACCAAAAGACACACATCCAACTTTGTAAATAGCTTTTCAGACCACAAGCTGGATTAATTCACTTAAAAAAAAAAACTTCAGTTAATGCACATTTCTTTCCCATCCGTCCCATGACTATACCCTGAATGGCCAGGGAATACCAATGAAAAGAACGAGTTGGATCTGAGTCAAAAGCATATATAAATAAGGGATGGTGTCCCTCACAATACACTACTTATTTGCAGAGAGAGTTTTTGTGCATTTAAACTTGAGTTTTTCTTACCTGTAATAAGCAATTGTACAGCCTGGTCAAAACTGTGCCACATGATTCAGAATGTAGATTGACTTTCCTCAGAAATGCAGAGCCAATAGAGATGTGAAGGATGTTTCTGAAGAACTACCCCCATCCCATCTGAGATGTGTGACCCAAATAACAAAGCAATGAAGTGTATAATGGTAATTAGCACAAATAATTAAAAAAATCTGTTGCTGCCCACCAACCAGAAAATTGAACCCCTTTTGCATTGCAGGCATAAATTCCACAGGGGGGATGTAATACTTAACATGTCTTTTGTGATTCAATTACTGGGGGAAAATTATGGATTTCCGCTTGGACATTCTTGTGCAGAGATCAAGTAGGTTTGAGTCATTATGGAGTTTTGTTACTGTAACCACATGCTATATTTTATGTCAGGTCTGATCTTTGTTGACAAGGAGATTTTGCTGTTTTAAGCCTCCACAATGGTTTGATGGTAAAATGTTAAAGCAAAATGGATTGTGTGGTATCTCCTGGGATGATGGAGAGAAATTCCATCCTCGATACTAAGGGACTTTTTGCTTTTTACTTACATGCTACCCCAAAACCACCTAATCAATTTTTCATTCTGCACACTCCCCTTCCAATGTAAACAGAAAGACATCAAGGTACTCTTTGTATTATCAGTTGATGGCTGCTGTTTCACTGAGTAATCTAACGAATCCACTGTGGTCCTTTTCTAGCCATGGAGTTCTGTTGTTTCCCTGTAGCAACAAAATAAAACAAGATAATGTTGCTGGGTTTGAAACATGTTGGGTTTCATTTTGACAAAGAAATAATATAATGGGTGGCTGCAGCTATGGATTTAAGAGACTTTGCATAATAGGTCAGAATGAATACCACCGTTATCTCACAGTCTCTGTGGCCCTTCTGAATCAAAGGTGTGACATCACCAATGAAAAGAAGGGGAGAACAAACTTTGAAGACTAATACATATTCATGTGTGTGTCTGAATGTGTGTGAATGTGTGAATGCAATGGCTTTATATTGATTCAGTTCACTGGCTTATCTTCCCTCAATATTGCCTTCCATAGTCAGTAATAGCTTTTCGGAATTTCAGATAGTGGACTTCCTCAGCAGCACCCAGAACTAAAGTTGGGATCATTTGAATTAACCTGTCAGATTCTTCTTTTTAAAATTATGATTAATGAGGCACTCTTCCATGTTAGGCCATTGGTTGGTTGTTTTAGTGCAGAGGTAAACAATTGTGGTAGGAGCAGAGATCAGTTTCAAGTCACAATTTCCATTTCCAATTTCCAAATTCACCAAGAGTGTTTTAAATTTTTAGCTGGGGAATTAAGGACTTGGGGAAGTTCTCAGTAGAACCACTTCTGATGACTTCCAGGGGAGAGTCAACTCTTTTCATCAGTTTTTTTTCTGGAGGGGGGTATATCACTCTAATAATGGGGCAAGGGTACCAATACATTGTGTGGAGGGACAAGGGACACTGGCGCCTCAAAATGAGATGGTACTGCATCATAAAAAATATCACAAGATGCAAAAGTTAAAATGTGATTAAACAGCTGAAAAAATTAAAACCAGATTGAAACATGCATCATTAAACATACATACACAGACACTAGCACAACAATCAGCAAGACCCAGCACATGATTTACGGTAGGTAAGATGGTCCATATACAGTTGTCCCTCCACATTCACAGATTTGGCATTCACGGATTTAAGTATTCATGGCTTGAAAATATTCTTTAAAAAATAATCCAAAAAGCAAACCTTGATTTTGCCATCTTATACAAGGGACACCATTTTGCTATGCCATTGCATATAATGGGACTTGAGTATTTGTGGATTTGGGTATTCACGGGGGGGGGGCAGTCATGGAACCAAACCCCAGTGAATGTGAAGGGACAACTGTATAGTCACAATGTTGAAAGTGAGGAATTATGTACATGGAGCAGTGGATGCAAGCTCCAGGAACAGAGATTCCACCTCAACATTAAGAGGAACTTTCTGACAGTAAGAGCTGTTCAGCAGTGGAACACACTCCCTCTGAGCGTGGTGGGGTCTCCTTCCTTGGAGGTCTTTAAACAGAGGCTGGATGGTCATCTGTCAGGGATGCTTTGATCATGATTTCCAGCATGGCAGGGGGTTGGACTGGATGGCCCTTGTGGTCTCTTCCAACTCTACAATTATATGATTCTATGATATAACAACAATGAATATGATTAATGTAAATGTAATAAATGTATCAAATAAATGTAACAGACAGTGATATATATGATAAATATCCTATAATTGCAATATACCACTTATCCATAGGATGACAGACATAAAGGTAATATGCTGGTACCAAAAAAATCCAAGTCCATACTACATAAAAAATAGGAATTAAATATAACTCACTCAGTACATAACACACAAGAATATCCCACAGAATGATGAGGAGAATATGGAATGCTCCCCCTGAAGAATATATGCAAAGTCCAGTTGGAACAAATCCACAGGTAAGGGAATGTAGCAGATCCAAAATTGCCAGGTAACTGATAATAAATTATTGATGATGATATGACCACTCTGGAACGTATCTTATATAGACACTTGTCAAATGCCTGCCAAAATAGAAAAGCATTTACTTGGTCTGGAAAAAAAGAAAGTAGGGAGGGTTCCAGTCTAACTTCTCTGGGGGCAGCTACTAAGAAAGCCCTTTCCCATTTCCCCACCGGATGTACCTGTAAAGGTGGTGGGACAGAGAGAAGGGCCTCCCCGGATGCAGAGTAGGAGGCTCCAGCACAGGCATTTGCTTGAGTCGGCAGCCCAAACCCACACAAGGGCCTATTGTCTACTGCTGTTGAAATAACGCTTGCCTCTGTTGCCACCTCTTAGATAAACCAGTAATGGGAGGATTTTTTTCACCTCAATAGGCCAATAGCAGTAGCCGGTGGATCCCATCAGCAACAAACTTCCCTGATTATGGCTAACATGGAACTTGACTAACCCATGTTCATTTGGGTTTGAATTCTCCCAGCTTTTTAAAATCGCAGGCTTAACGTGTAGTAGTATATAAGTACACAATTATGGGAGAGCTGAGTAAGAACTACACTGCTTTTAAGCCATACTGCTTGCATTATTAGAATCATAGAATCATAGAATTGTAGAGTTGGAAGAGACCACGAGGGCCATCCAGTCCAACCCCTGCTATGCAGGAATACACAATCAAAGCATCCCTGACAGATGGCCATCCAGCCTCTGTTTAAAGACCTCCAAGGAAGGAGATGCCACCACGCTCTGAGGGAGTGTGTTCCACTGCTGAACAGCTCTTACCATCAAAAAGTTCCTCCTAATGTTCAGGTGGAATCTTTGTTCCTGGAGCTTGCATCCATTGCTCTATGTTCCAGTCTCTGGAGCAGCAGAAAACAAGCCTGCTCCATCCTCAACGTGACATCCCTCCAAATACTTTTTAATTTTTTAATATTATTTATTTTAGGTATTTATACCCTGCCCTTCAGCCACAATGGCTATCAGAGTGGCTTACAAATTGTTTTAAGCAATAGCAATGTACACATCTACATTGCATTAAGCAGTTTCCAATGTGTGTTAGCTACTGAAACAGGGCTATCATATCGCCTCTTAACCGTCTTTTTTCCAGGCTAAACATACTCAGCTCCCTAAGTCTCTCCTCATAAGGCATTGTTTCCAGACCTTTCACCATTTTAGTCACCCTTCTCTGGACATGCTCCAATTGGTCAATATCCTTTTTGAATTGTGGTGCCCAGAACTGAACACAGTATTCTAGGTGAGGCCTGACCAAGGCAGAATAGAGTGGAACTATTACTTCCTTTGATCTAGACACTATACTTCTATTGATACAGCCCAAAATCGCATTGGTCTTTTTAGGTGCCGCATCACACTGTTGACTCATGTTCAACTTGTGGTCTACTAGGACTCCTAGATCCCTTTCGCACGTAGTCTCATTCAGCCAGGTCTCCCCCATCCTATATCGATGCATTTCGTTTTTTCACCCTAAGTGCAGTACCTTACATTTATCCATATTGAATTTCATTTTGTTAGCTTTGGCCCAGCTCTCCAGCCTATCCAGGTCATATTGAATTTTCATAGAATCATAGAATCATAGAATTATAGAACTGCAGAGTTGGAAGAGACCACGAGGGCCATCCAGTCCAACCCCCTGCCATGCAGGAAATCACAATCAAAGCATCCCCGACAGAATTTTGATCCTGTCCTCTAGGGTATTAGCTACTCCTCCTAATCTGGTGTCATCTGAAAATTTGATAAGTATGCCCCTAATTCCCTCATCCAAATCATTGATAAAGATGTTGAACAGCACTAGGCCCAGGACGGAACCCTGTGGCACCCCACTGGTCACATCTTTCCAAGAAAAAGAGGAGCCACTGAGGAGCACCCTTTGGGTTTGGTTGGTCAACCAATTACAAATCCATTTAACACTTAACTTGTCTAGCCCACATTTTACAAGTTTGTTTGCAAGAATGTCATGGGGAAGTTTGTCAAATGCCTTACTGAAATTAAGGTATGTGATATCTACAGCATTCCCTTCATCTACCAAGCTGGTAATTTTATCAAAAAAAGAGATCAGATTAGTTTGGCATGACTTGTTTCTCTGAAACACATGTGATTATCGCATTGCCTTCTAAATGTTCACAGACGCTCTGTTGAATGATCTGCTCTAGAATCTTCCCTGGTACTGATGTCAGACTAACTGGACGATAAATGTTGGGATCCTTTTTCCCCCCCTTTTTGAAGATGGGGACAACGTTTGCCCTCCTCCCGTCTGCTGGGACTTCTCCTGTTCTCCAGGAGTTCTCAAAGATTATTCCAATGGCTCTGAGATTACATTTGCCAGCTCTTTTAATACTCTTGGATGTAGTTCATCTGGTCCTGGAGATTTAAATTCATTTAGATTAAGAAGGTATTCCTGTACTACCTCTTTGCTTATTCTGTGCTGGATTTCCCCTATTGTGTCCTCTGTTCCTTTATCCTCAGGTTGGTCCCCCTTTTCCTTTTCTGAAAACACTGAGGCAAAGAAGGTGTCAAGTAATTCTGCCTTTTCTCTGTCCCCTGTTAGCATTGTGCCATCTTCTCCACCTAGGGGCCCTACCATTTCCTTCTTCTTCCTTTTGCTGAGGATGTACACAAAAAAAAAAAACACAAACAAACACCACCGCTTTTTATTGTTCTTAACCTCTCTAGCAAGCCTGAGCTCATTCTGCAGTTTAGCTTTTCTGACTTTACTCCTACACATGTTTGTTATTTGTTTGAATTCATCTTTGGGGATTTCCCCCTTTTTCCATTTCCTATACATTTTCCCTTTAAACTTAGCTCCATTGAAAGTTCTTTAATCATCCATCCTGGTTTCTTGAGACACCTCCCATTTTTCTTCCTCAATGGTACTGTTTGAAATTGTGCCTCCAGTATCTCCCTTTTGAGAAAGTCCCATCCATCTTGAAGTCCCTTCTCTTTTAGTATTCCTGACCATGGGGGATTTCCCTGAGTTTATTGAAATCAACTCTCCTAAAGTAAAGAATGCATGTCTGACTATGCCTGGCTTCGCCTTTCCATTGTATAACAAACTCGAGGAGAACATGATCACTCTCACCTAAGGATCCCACCACTTGCACCCCATTAACCAGGTCATCCCTGTTGGTTAGGATCTGATCTAAAATAGCTTACCCCCATGTTGCCTCTTCCACCTTTTGGACCATGAAATTGTCTTCCAGGCAAGTTAGGAATTTGCTACATTTTGTTTGAGATAGATTTCCAGCAATTCCTCCTCCTTTCCTGTTTGGCCTCTTTCTTTTATAAAGGCTATACCCCTCTATTCCTACATTCCAATCTTGCGACTCATCCCACCAGGTTTCAGTAATGCCTATTATATCATATTTGTTTTGTAGTGCTAGGAGTTCAAGTTCATCTAGCTTATTTCTTATGCTCTGTGCATTAGTGTAGAGACATCTAAGACCATGTGTTCCCTTTACTTGCTGCCTGTGAAAGTTTTTTTGCTTCCCACTATAGGGTCTATGCACTGTTTGCCTTGTTCCCTCTATGACCATTTTCTCCAGCCCTTTTGCATTCCAGAATACTGTCTCCCTCCCCCATATGACTCAGTTTAAAGCCCTCCTGATCAAATTCTTGAGACTGTTGGCAAAAACGTTTCTGCCAACTGTTGTGAGATGCACCCCCATCCCTTGCCAGAAGTCCCCCCTTGTGGAACTGCAGCCCATGATCCAAGAATCCAAATCGTTATTGGCAACACCATCTATGGAGCCAGTTGTTTACATCGGCTATTTTCCTTTCCCTTACTGGACCATGCCCTTCCACTGGCAAAAGAGATGAGATGACAACCTGTGCATCCATTTCTTTCAGCTTCATCCCCAGAGCTTCATAATCTCTTCTGATCTTCGGAAAGCTGTGCCTTGCAGTATCATTGGTTCCCATGTGGACTAAAAGTAAGGGGTAATGATCAGTAGGCTTGACCAGTCTTGTCAGCCTCTCTGTCACATCACAGATCTTTGCCCCTGGGGAGACAACACACCACCCGAGACATCTTGTCAGGCCCTCAAACCATTGCTTCTGTACCCCTCAGCAAGGAGTCTCCCACCACCACCACATGCTTCTGCCAAGGCTTTGCCGTGGCTGTTCCTTGTGGTGGTACTCTCAGGGTTCCCTGCTCTGCCCTTGAAGTCTGTCCCTGCTTTTCTTCCTCATTGTCCTTGATAAGGGAGAGGGCTTCGAAACAATTCTGTTGCTGCAAGGTGCCAGAACAATTCCTGATTTTTCTATTTCTGTGTGTGACATTCCTCCAGTCTACCCCCTGTGCATGTGAAGTGACCCTCTCCTCCGCAGCAACTTCCTCTGTGTGGTCCCCATCTAAGACTGTTCATTCTGTTCTGTCCAGGAAAACCTCTTGCTCATGAATATGTTGAAGTGTAGCTACCCAGGTCTCCAGCTGCTGGGCTTTCTCCTCCAAGAGGGCTACCAACTTGCACTTGGTGCATGTGAAGTTCCCCACCTCTGTAGACAAGAAGACAAACATCCCACAAGTGTTGCAGGTGACTGAAGCAGTTCCCCCAATGTCCATGCTGAGAACTTTTAGGTAATGCTGAGAACTCTTAGGTATGCTGTACTTTTCCTTGGTTGATCGAATTAGTGGGCTGTTAGTTGTGCACCTCTGCAAGGAGTTTTATAGAGTTAGGCTCCCAGCTCCACCGCCTAGTGACTCACAGATGTGACTCAAAGAAGCTTCAACCCCTCAGCAACAAGCACACTCTCCCAAATGTTTAAAAAAAATTCAAACTCACCCACTCAAAATGTCTGCCCAGAAGCTGCTCTCCTTCTTCTCCCTGGCAGGAAATTGTCTTCCATGACCTTGCTGATCAGACAGATTAAGAGATGGACAAGTTTTATCATGATTCAGTTCAGATGTGTGATTAGTTGAACAAGCTAGGGCTAGTTTGGCTCAGAGAGTAGCTTTATTCATGCAGTTCTGATGGAGGACTAACATCTGGATAAAGGGGAGCATTGCTGCTTCCCTGGCCTTTTTCATCCTCCTGATGTCTGCATAGTCAGAGCTAAGATCTTGTTATTATTCCCAACTAAAGTAGATGTATTGAATATATGGGATTTAAATACACGTTTTCATCTTTGCACACTTGATTCATTGGGTCTGTCCTAACTGGGACTCACCAATAGGATTCAGACCTCAGTTAGGAAATGGGAAGGCAATAAGGTGAAGTGGCAGGGAGATGCTTAATCTCAGTACTGTGAGTTCACAATTTACTCCTTTAAAACCTGAAGTCTGACTGAGGCCTTATTCCACTCACCTAGACTCTCAATTATTCCTTCTAGGCATGGCCTAAGTAGTATGGTTTCATAAAATGACAATACCACGGCCTGAATAGGAGTACTTTGCCTCTTGTCTGGCTTCTTATCTGGAACACTCTCTGTGCCTTTGGAAAGATTTTATACCATTAGAAGAACTTTGCTTCTCAGATGAATTAGGTTCATGGGAAACATTTTTAAGGGTCCTGGCTCAGGGTCCATGTGTTAACATTAATTGTAAGTGGACTTTTTGTGTTCTTCTACCAGTGGTTCCATGGCTTTAGACTTAACTTGCTATTCTTTCTCCAACTCTTAAAATTTGGCTGTTGCTTAAGACTGAGTGAATGTCATTACAATGTCTGTGATCCTTTGCAGGAGCATGAATTGGACTTACACCTGCATAACTCACTAACAGGATGCTGGAGAATGTTTGCAATGTTGCTTTATGTTGCTCTAATCTGTGGAGAGCCAGTGTGGAGTACTGATCAGTCTGGGAGTTGGGACAGCCAGGGTAAAATACCAATTAGCCATGAAACTACCTTGGGCCAGTCTCCCACTCACAGTGGTTTGTTGTGAAGCTGCAGTGGTGAGATGGAAGAGAGCTGTTCAAACTATATTGAGCTCATTCAATGAAAGACAAGATATAAGATTAACTGAAAAACCAAACTTAAAAAAAAATGTTTATAGTCCACCCCATATTGGAGTATAGTGTCTAGATCAAGGGAAGTAATGGTGCCATAGTATTCTGATTTGGTCAGACCTCACCTGAAATGCTGTGTCCAGTTCTCAGCACCACAATTCAGGAAGGATATTGAGAAGCTGGAACATGTCCTGAGGGTGGCCAGGATGGTGGAAGGTGTGGAAGCCATGCCCTATGAGGAGCGGCTTAGGGAGCTGGGCATGTTTAGTCTGGAGAAGAGAAGGTTAAGAAGGGACATAATAGCCATGTTTAAATATTTGAAGGGATGTCATACTGAGGATGGGGGAAGCTTGTTTTCTGCTGCTCCAGAGACACCGACATGGAGCAATGGGTTCAAACTAAGGAAAAGAGATTCCACCTAAACATTAGGAAGAACTTCCTGACAGTAACAGCTGTTTGGAAGTGGAATACACTGCCCTGTAGTGTGGTGGAATCTCCTTCTTTGGATGTTTTTAAACAGAGGCTGGATGGCCATCTGTCGGGAATAATTTATTGTATATTCCTGCATGGCAGGGAGTTGGACTGGATGGCCCTTGTGGTCTCTTCCAGCTCCATGATTCCATGATTCTATATCCGAAGATCCCAGGGCATACTTTACATAATCTAACTGCCACTAAAAACATTATGTTGTCTGAAGTCATTGATCAAATTCTATGTGTACATGGACTAAGTGGGTGGGTGGAAAATTAAGGTTTGCCCTGTTACAACCACAAAAGAGCTAAGCATTGCTCCAGACATTAAGCTTAGCTGAGAAGGGTATCAGTAAATCTTATCCATCTGCTTCCAGAGTACTATAGTGAACTTGAAATTGCTCTGAACAAATGATAGTCCTTTGAATGTTATCTTTGTCTGTTTGATGCAGGGTAACCAAATTGATAGGATGCTTTATTCAATCTTAGCAAAATTGAACTTGGCTTGAAATTAGTTCTTGATTATAATTCTATTTAGAAAATCAATGGGAAGCTAGTAAGCATCATGTCCTTCCCCGGAGGCTTTGTGCTCTAGACAATTGCTATATTCCCCTTGCAGATGCAGTCCATTTAATATCAATGCAGTGTGTGCTCCAAAGAGTCCCCTAATTCAAGACTGACAGATGAAGGGAGGCATCAAATGCTTCAGAATGATAATCGGGTAGAGACAGTCCCTCTTTGACAGTGGATTATATTGGCAAATTAGTAGTGTGTACTGAATACCTCTAAATCAGAGACAAATGAAAGGCAAAGGGTAATCTAATGAATTAAAATTTAAAACAAATGGTATTTGACAAAACAACATATGTAGGACACTTCAAATGAAAAGGGAAAACAACAACAACACATTTCCAAAAAGTGGGTTGATGGTACTAGTTCTAGAGACTTTAAAAAAGGAGTGGAAAATTCATGAAAGAAACCATCAGTGGCTACTTGCCATGATTGCCTTACCTTCACATTGCTGACCAAAAATAGGAGGGAACAGCTATTGCTTTCAAATGCTATATGTAATATCTAGTTAGTCATGATGAGAAATGGGATGCTGGATCTTTGGTTTGATCTAATGAGAGCTCCTCACAGATGGGATCTCCTATGGGGAAAGGTCATACCATTCAGAGCTGTTAGTGGCTGGCAGTGGCTGGTACCTTCTATATCCATATGTGTGTGGATCTTTTCTAGGTTTCAGTCTGAGCTTTAAGAGAACAAGTGAAGGCTCTGAATATTATCTCCAAACCAGGTTCAGCACCTTGGATAGATCCTTTCCAATGTGAACTTGCTGCTAACTCAGGAAAAAAAAGTGAGTATGTTGAGTGTTGGACTATGACTCAGGAGACCAGGGTTTGAATCCCCACTTGGGCATGAAATCCCACGGGATGTCCTTGGGCAAGTCACACATTCTCAGCCTCAGAAAATCCCATGATAGGTTCACCTTAGGGTTGGCATAAGTCAGAAACAACTGGAAGGCAAACAACAACAACAGCAGCAGCAGACAGGTGTTACATGCCCTTACACCCCCTCCGATACAATAATTTATTGATTGGCAATAACCAATAAGATTGGCATTAATCAACAGTTCGTGTAGGTCCAGCTTGCCAGCCAGGAAGACCGAAGCCTGCAGCAGCCTCTTTTCCCCCACTCCACCAGGCTAAAAGGCTGCAGAGGGCCTTGAGGACTTGCAGGAGCAGGGAATCAGTGAGAGGGGGTGTGGACAGGAGTGGCTGGTGATATAAGCCACTCCCACACCCCTTAGGAACACCAGTTTGCCAGCCAGGAAGACCCAAGCCTGCAATTGGAGTCAGCTGAGACCGGGAATGGAGTGGGGCAGAAATTGGAGTTGTGCTGGAGAAAGGGAGGTATGGTCGGAACGGAGTGAACAGATGTTACAAAAGAAGGTGGGATCGCTGTTTGTTAGCTATCCCACCTTCAGTTCACCCTGTTCCCTGGAATGGATTGGAGAGCGTACCAACCATTCCATAGAACCTTACTTTGCTCCTCTGCAATGCCAGGTTGGTTAAACACACACACACACACACACACATTATTTATTATCTTTTTTGGGATGAGGATGTCATCCTGGCTTGCTTCACAGAAACCTGGCTGGGAGAGGATAGTGCTGTAACATGGACACAGGCCCTCCCAGCCGGGTATTCTGTCAGTGAGCAGATGAGGGGAAGTGGGTGGGGGGGGGGCGGCGGAGTGGCTCTGATTTATAAGAATAATCTGACTTTGAACAGGATACCTGTCCGGAACACAGTCCACTTCGAGTGTATGTACCTTAGCCTGAGAACAAGGGATAGTTTTGGGATTCTGCTAGTATACCGACCACCCCGTTGTCTAGCAGACTCCCTAACTGAGCAGACACAGCTGGTCTCAGAGTTGCTGTTGGAGTCACCCAGACTTTTAGTTTGGGTGATTTCAACATTCCACTCGAGACCAGTTTGACAAATCTGACTGGTGCGGCTCGGGAGTTCATGGAAACCATAACAAACATGGGCCTATCCCAATTGGGTGTCGAGCCCACACATTGTGCGGGTCATACCCTCGATGCGGTCTTTAGTATGGAACAGGAATATCTGTGGGCGGAGGTTATTAAAACCACCGCAATGTTATGGACGGAGCATTTCCTGGTCAAGACTGAACTAAGATTCTATTCCCACCCCACAGGGGGTGGTGGACCCATTAGAATGGTCTGCTCCCGAAGACTAATGGAACCAATAAGATTCCAGAAAGCCTTGGAGGGTTTAATGGTTGTTAACGCTGGTGACCCTGTCGAAGATTTGGTTAATACCTGGAACACCGACCTTACCAAGGCTATCGACACGATCGCTCCCAAGTGTCCTTTCCAACCCGCTCCAAACTGTAAGCCATGGTATACATCAGAGCTTAGGAAAATGAAGCAGGTTGGACAACGACTAGAATGCAACTGGTGGAAAACTCGACTCTTACACAGGACTCGTCATAGGAACTTTCTTTGGTCCTATTGAGAGGCAATATGTGCAGTGCAGAGATCCTTCTCCTCTGCATGTATTGCGTCTGCAAAGTCCCATCCAGCAGAGCTGTTTAGGCTGGTAAGGGAGATGGCACAGGTTATACCTGCACAGAACCTGTTGCCTAACCCTACAATGGCCTGCGGTGATGCATTTAACAACTTCTTTGCAGATAAAATCTCTCGGATAAGAGCCGACTTAGATGCCAGAATTTTGACAGAAACCATTGACAAAGTGTCCAGCAACTCCATTGATATAAGTTTACTGGATCAATTTTAATCCATGAATACCGAGGACATGGACAAGCTACTTGGTAGGGTGAGGAAGACAACCTGCCCTCTCTATCCTTGCCCTTCATGGCTGGCCATCCGGGGGGGGGGTGCCTTGATGGTGTTCGTTAAGGACATCATAAATGCATCCCTCAGGGAAGGGTGTGTTCCATTCTATTTAAATGAAGTGGCAGTTAGTCCGCTCCTGAAAAAACCTTCACTGGACCCCCTGGACATGAACAACTATAGGCCGGTTTCTATGTTACCATTCTTGAGCAAAGTGATCGAGAGGGCAGTTGCTCTTCGACTCCAAGTGACCTTGGATGAAACTGATTATCTAGACCCATTTCAAACTGGCTTTAAGACAGGATTTGAAGTTGAGACTGCCATGGTTGCCTTGACTGACAACCTGCTTCTAAGCATCGACAGGGGTAGTGTGACCCTGTTGGTGCTTCTAGACCTCTCAGCCGCTTTCGAGATGATAGATCATAGCATCCTCTTGGATTGCCTGAGTCGGTTAGGAATCAGAGGCACTGCACTCCAGTGGTTCTGGTCCTTCCTCTCGGGCAGGTCCCAGAGGGTGCTGCTCGGGGACAGCTGTTCCAGCTGAAAGGAGCTTACTTTTGGCATTCTGCAAGGCACCATCCTGTCCCTGATGCTGTTTAACATCTATATGCAGCCGCTGGGTGAGATTATTCAGATTTATGGGGGTGGGTGTTATCAGTACGCTGATGACACTCAGATCTATTTCTCCTTGCCCCAATCATTGGCCTCGAATTCCAATGGCGTCTCTCCTCTTGATGACTGTCTTAAAGCAGTAATGGGCTAGATGAAGAAAAATAAATTGAGATTAAATCTGGACAAAGTGGAGGTGATCATGATAGCAGCCCCAAAACCAGGAGTTGGGTTGCAACCTCCAGTCCAGGACGGGGCCACGCTCTCCGTTAAGGACTGTGTTCACAGTCTGGGGGTGCTCCTTGATTCATCGTTTCAGATGACTAGTCAGGTAAATGCAATGGTCAGGAGTGCCGGTTATCAGCTTTGGCTGATACGCCAGCTGTGCCTTTTCTTGGAAGTAAAGGACCTTGAGACTGTGGTGCACACACTGGTAACCTCTCATCTAGATTTCTGCAATGTGCTCTACATGGGGCTACCCTTGTGCTTGGTCCGGAAACTTCAGTTGGTACAAAATATGGCAGCCAGAATGGTCTTGGGAACATCTTGGAGAGATCATATAACTCCAATATTAAAATCTCTCCACTGGCTGCCTATCAGTTTCCGGGCCCAGTATAAGGTGTTGGTTATTACCTTTAAAGCCCTAAATGGCTTGGGTCCAACTTATCTTCAGAACTGCCTCCTCCCATACAATCCTTCCTGTGCACTCCGGTCCTCTGGGAGGAATTTGTTTCAGCCACAAAAATCTAGGCTGTCTGCAACCCCCCAGAGGGCCTTTTCGGTAATCGTCCCCAAATTATGGAATGGCCTGCCAAATGAGATCCGTCAGATGACGAGCTTGAGTAGCTTTTAAAAAACACTAAAGACAGATCTCTTTTGGTAGGCCTTTCCTGATTAGATCCTGGCCTCAGGAGCTGTGTCTCCGGGCCTCTTTTAGTCTTGCTGGCTGTTGATTTTTGAGTTTTTTTCTTATGTGATTTTAGTTTACGTGGTTTTTAATTTTACACTAGTATAATATCTTTAGGGTGGGGGTGGGTGGTGCTTAGGGATTTTACTCAGTATTGTTGTATTTTAATTGTTGTACACCGCCCCGATTGTTTTTAACAGAGGGGCGGGGTATAAATAAATTTTATTATTATTTATTTATTATTATTATTAGGTCCTGGTAGACCAGGTTATCCATAGAAGGGTTCATGCAGAGGTCAGCAGAGACCTAAGTGAAGTTATCTCAGATAATCCCCCAAAATATAGACACTCTCAGGACCAGTTATGTGGACCCCCCTTAGATAAGTTGTTAGGGAGGAATGAGCTAATCCACCCTGGATGCACTTGGCAATGAGTCATACTCCAAAAGAAACAAGTGACCAAATCTCCCATTATTCTGCAAAGGTCTCCCTTCACACCTTTTCCACCCAAGAACAGAAGATTGCCTCAAACCTTAATGTTACAACCATCAACAGTAATTAACAAAGCTGGAACTTCCGTTGTTTCAGTGTGGGAAACTCACTCAAACATTGTTCTCCACTCAAAATACCCCTTAAGGGTGCAATATAGGATATAAATATCAACCCAAAACACAGGCAATGTTTTTGCAGTCTTCCAGACACTGTTACTCTGCTGGTTTGCTGTGTCACCCAGTGCACATAGCTGTACTTCTTTGCTGCACTAACTTCTACTTGTCAGACAGGTAATGTATAGCCCATCATCCCAAAATGTATACTTCTATCCAAATACTTACTCCTGCTTCTTCGTTAGCCTTGTGTGATTGATTGAAGCATGAGTGCACATGTGAGTGGTTACATGATTATTTTTCAATAAAAAACATTTTTATTTACTTTCTGGTTTGGAGTCTCGTCAGTGAGTACCAGTATACACGGGTATAAAGTTCCTGCAGTTACCTGGATTCTTGCAGACTAATTTGAGATAATTAAAATTCCCCATAGTAACATCTTAATTTGAGTGACATGAGTGGGTTCCCATGAACCTCACACAATTTGGGTAATGCAGGAGACAGAGAGATACAATTTTGTATAGTTTGGGGAAAGTTAATACACAGGTTTTCTGTCTGTCTTATAATATCTGAAATTAGGGCCATCTAATGAAAACAATTACAGGGCCTATCTAAAAAGTGAAAAATCTTACCTCTCTAAACAGGATCCAGCCCCATTCCTATTTGGAAGGGGGAGGGCAAAACAGCAAAAACAACAGGGTAAAGCCTTTGCAGATTTTCCCATACTTTTTCAAAAACCGCGAGGGTGGTGCATATTCCTGCTCATTTGGACCATCAAAAAAAAAAATTGAAGGGAAGCACAAAGCTGATTGGCCAGGCAAGAGTAGGGGATGGGGCTTGTTAGCAGGGCTGCCACCATGTTGGATTTTTGCCTTAGCGATCACTCACTAAGGCGATAAAACAGAATGAATATTTTATGTTTTGCTATCCTATAAAGTTGGGAAATCACTCCAGTGCAACTTGGGACATTTTTTTAAAAATGGGAGCAGTGAAGAACTAATGCAAGTAAATCACTCGCGGCTACCATCAGGAATGTGAGGCTTATGGAGGCTTCTGAGGCCAGAAAAACTGTTTAGACATGTCGCTGCTGCCGTGAGATGCCAATACTATGAGATACTTTGGATTTTTTCCCCTCGTGTAGATGGGCCCACAATGAATGGGACTATCAGTGGCTAGTCATTATATTTTCCCTCCACTACCAGAAGTGATATGCCTCTGTTTATCAGTTGGTGGAGACCACAACCTGTTTTTGCATATCAATTCTCCATGTGGGCCTCCCATGGGTCACTGATTGTCAACTGGATGAACAGAACTCTGTAATAGATAGTACTTTGTTCTGATCCAACATGAATCTTCTTATGTTACAATGTGAATGAGTTATGATGTCATGCACAGCAACCATCTGATCTATTATGCTCTTGTAAATCTGTCATCACACTGGCCTTTTGCAGATTCCATCCATGGAGAGGATCAAGCGGGGGTTATCTCCTCTGATTGGGCTTGGGCTGGAGGACAGGGAAATGTATGACAGTGACAAGGGATGTTCATGCTAGCAAATATACCTGCTTATGAAACTCTATACATAGCCATGCAGTGTCTCCACTTTCTCTAATGCAAGGCACATTGATAGCCAAGCTGTCAGTAGTAGCCATTTGGAAAAATATATATAATTCTACATGTGGAGTGATTGGACCCAATGTACATCCAGATGCAGGAACAAAGACCTTTATTCTGGATTCTCCGGATAGTTTGGTTTTGGTTTTGGTAAGACTTTATTGAGCGGGGCGTGGGAAAGAGGGGGAAAATAGATTGAGTACAATTGGCAGTTTTGTCCATGCAGGCCAGGGCTTTGAGCATTTAACTTTTCAAGTCTGTGTTTGAATAAGTGCCTATTCAACCATGTTTGCATTGCTGAATTAGGATAGCCCTCTCTCCATTTTGAAAAGCCCTTCATTTATAACACCTGCATGCAAGCAGGTGCAACTTGTTCTCTCCATGCCTGGAATAGCTGTACCTATTGGGTTTGGATATTTGAAAGTAGGAAGAATTCTATTTCAATCCATTTTTGAAGAACATAACAATATTCACAGATTTCTTCATATTCAATCTAAAAAGAATTTAAGGTTTTAAAAAATCAGGTCCAAGAAAAAGTGAAGCTCACTGTTTCCACCCATCTTATAGGATTCTGAGCGAAGATGAAATTCCCTTGATAATGGTTATTCTCTTGAAGAACTACAACTGTAATGGATAATTTCATTCATGCTGGCATGTTGCATTTTCTTGCAATAGCCAACAATTCTTAGTTCTTGAAAAATGTTTTCATTTTTGAATTACAACATCCAGAATTTCCCAGCAGCTAGACAATTCTAGGAATTGTATTTATGAATTTATTTTATTTTATTAAAATATTTATACCCCACCCCCTAGCAAAGATCTCAGGGCAGCTTACAAAAAAAGCATTAAAACAAGTCACAAGTTTGTAGTTAAAAAAAAAAGGAACCCCTGATATTTCCTTGTATAATAACGTTTCCAATTAGGTGTTTCTCTGAAATACATGTGACCCAATAGCAATTTTCCATGCTCCTGACTGGATGCTGTGGTGCTCAGCTACAAGTCCTGGGAATGTGTCCTGAGAATGGCAACTACGATTATTAAAGGTGTGGAAACCAAGCCTTATGAGGAACTACTTAGCAGTTGGGTGTATTTAGCCTGGAGCAGACTGAGAGGTGATACTGTGACCACCTTTAAATTCTGAAGGGATGTCATGTAGGAGATAAGCTTGTTTTCTGCTGCTCCAGAGACTAGAACACAAACCCACTGATTGAAATCAAAAGAAAAGAGATTCCACCAAAATATTAGGAAGAACTTTTGTATTGTAAGAATGGTTCAGCAGTAGAACAGACATCCTTGCAGAGTAATGGACTCTCCTTCTTTGGAGATCTTTAAACAGAGGCTGGATGGGCATCTTTCAGAAGTGGTTTAGTTGTGTATTTCCGCATGGCAAAGGTTGGATTAGATGACCTTTGTGGCCTCTTCTAACTCTCTGATTCTTTGATCCTAGAGAAAACCAGGGGACTTTCTCCCCAGGTTAGTATAGTCTGTCCAGTCATCATGGCTATAATATATTGGCACTGAATCCTTAGAATTTACAAGAATGGAATTCTGATGATGGGAAGATACATGTCACCATTTGTATAACAAAATTCTCTATAAATCTTACTGTGGGATTGTTGTAGTATTAACAAACAATCAGTCAGTTTTAAGGAATTGTGATATGAGTCTTTCCATCATCAGAATTCCATTCTTGTAAATTCTAAGGATTGAAAGAATATTCAAAAGAGTGGCCAAAGGGGGCTTCTTGAGTGCCAAAAAACTCTACTGAGGAGAATCCAAGAAAGGTAAGAGTCTTCAAATTACATGATGTATTATATGCAATAATTAATTAAATAAATAACCCTTTTGCATAGAAAATTCTCTTTTATGTGCAGGAAATTTATCAAAAATCTACTAGTTTTGTGCAACCCCCACCCAACCTGGATTGTTTGTTTGTTTTGTACAGAATAAGTCACAAACTATGAATAGACTTTGGACTCTATCAGACCACCTCACTTTAACATTCTTTTGCCAACATAAATTGTGTCATTTTTATGCTGGCAAAAGAACCATCCATATCAGACCTTACCTTACTGGTGTCAATGAGGCTTCCCCAGTAGTAACAGAGCATAAACTGAGCTCTGTTTACTTCTGGGGTTGAGATCTCATGAGAAGTTGCTAGCACGGGAAATTTGAAAAATTAAGCAAAAAAACAAACACAAAAAGTTCACACAAGCACAAAAACACACATTTAAAGTCCCAAGTAAATGGGGGGGGGTCATAAAAAGAGCATCCGCTACCTTTCTGTCCCAATCACACTGGGAAGTGTTTGTCTATTGACAGTGCATTCACATGAGTACAATGGCACATGGATTCAAATGCCAGCAATGCTGGCAGAAAAGCACCATGGGGAATGAATTGACAGCTTGAGCCATCAATAAAATAGGATTGATGGCCCAATCCATCAGGACACGATGATCATGTCATGACTTGACATGATCGCGAAAGGGCGGTGTCATCTGGTATATGCACCTTTTCACGATCATTAGGCATCTTTATGATGTCGTATTTGCATGGTCTGATAAAGTCCTTTGAAAACTGCGCAGTTTTCAATGACTTTTTCACAGCAAGGAGAAACATGGTAAAAATTATTTGCTCTTGCCTTGGAGAATGGAATTTACAAAGATTTACATCCTAGTAAGTTTCACAAGCTTGCATGGGGAAAGATAAGTTACAGGAATTGTACATTTCCAAGAAGAGAGATACAGTGGTTGCCCCTCTGAAAGCAATGGATAGGTCCTCAACTTTCATTTTCTCATTTTACAACACAATCATCTTCTGAAACTCTCTCAGTGAACCCCTGATAAAGAAGAAATTGGTTGTTAAAATAAAGCAGTCCTCTGCAAGCAGGTCACACACTCTGAACATGTTTCTGTTGAAATCCAAGGACTGAAACATTTTGTTGTAAAGGCAAGGAATTGCCTTAATCTTTCCATAACTAGAACATTGGTTATGCATTCAGCATTTTCATTTCAAAACAAGCTCTGCCTTTGCACAATGACAACGGAAAGGTGCAGTTATCACAGAGATGTGAAAAACTGTCAGTTTCATTGTCATTGTATTTGTCAGGGTCCTGCCAGTATTCTGATTCTGTCCCAATTCCATATTGAATCGTGAGACTTTTTTTCTTCCAGCATGGAAATGAATCCATATTTTACTGCTTTTTGCTCCAAATATACACATTTTCATTTGCATTTTTCTAATCATACATTACTGCATGCATCTTTTTTCATTGACCACAGCATTTCTCCTCATACTTTTCTCTGTACACTTTGTAGCTGTGTGCATTTTTGAAATGTATGCATGGTTGGAGGTGTAGTTTTTAACCTCCAAGAAGCACTGGTATAAATGCACAAATTTCAAAGGCAAGATGTGCTTCATTTGGGAGAAAGTCTAAGGACGTGTGAAATGGGATGACCAGAGGAGCTATACAGTGTTAGAATGGCGAGATAGTACCCCCAGTATGTGAGGCAGTATACCTCTGAATATTGGTTGTAGGGGAACATGTCCTGCTGGTGAACCTCTCATACAGATCTGGGAAAACAGAATATCAAACTAGATAGGTCTTTGGTCTCATAGTTCTTCTGATATTGCTTAATTTCTTTTCCCAGTCTCTACTCACATGTAATTTACCTGTAAGGTGAGATGTGATTATGAAATTAAGAAATACATTCAAATAACATATACAAAGAGTCATAGGAATATAGCAAACCTCAGAATTTTTCTTAAACACAGGTATCTGGTTTTTCAAAATGTCACCATTTGATTCCCATTTGCCTATTTTATAGATTGGATTTTGGCCTAATAGATAGAAATTCTTGCCCCCTCCCTCCCCCTCTCTCTGACATAAATTAATGTCATGATTTTTACATGACTGCCAGTGCTACAGACTACAAAACATCACTTTAGTTTGCATTGACTAGGTACATCATGTGATAACTAGATAAATGAGCAGAATATTTGAGAAAAAAAGAAGAAAAACTGTTTTCAGCAATCTTCAGTACCCTTTTAATGATTAACACATGAAATAACGAGTCAAGACACAAACGTTGGGTTGAAATATGGACCACCTTATTTAATATCTGACCTATTTAGTTATTTACTTCTTGGTGTATGTGAACCAGGGGGGAAGACCCAGTGTGGGACAAGCTGGAGCCGATGTTCCCCCTGGACCCATCTCCCAGCTTCCCTGGGTGAAACACCTGAGCCCCGAGGGGGATCCCAGAAACTGGGATGCCCCTCAGATGCCATTGACTGGAAGGCAAGGCCCCAAGATGTAATTCCTCAAGCCACATGACTTCCATTGAGGCTTTGATCCAAGTGCCAGCCTCAAGGATAGCCCATCTCTGCACCCCAGCCACATGATCTGCAGGTGCGGTTTGGTAGGTCCATCCTTCAACCCACAAAGGGGGTGCCATAGGTGAATGCCAAGATAACTCTGTCTCCTCCACTCCCTGCCCAGTGACCACCTATTTATGACCTCACCCCAAGCCAATTATCAAAGACCAAAGAGACAGTATGGGGTAGGCAAATAAAAATAAACCCATGGAAAAGGATAAAAATTCCTACCTGGCCCAAGAAGTGACCAGAAAATCTCACATTGTGACAGAGGCAGGAAGGTGGGCTGTCGAAAGGAAAGAGGAGGAAGCCAGGGGCAGCAGGATCTTAAATAAGGTGACCCCCACCCCTGCCTCCTCCCAACCATGGCATGGCATGCCATGACCAATGATACGCTCATTGTCATGTGTGTTCATTAAAACACCTCCCCCGATGCAACACTGCATGGTGCTCGGGGGGGGGGTGTTCTTGACAAACTGACAAGTTTGTGATGGTTGCCATGACTATAGAAAAGTGAACAACTCTGCCATAATCAAATCTTAGTTTCCTTAAACACAACTACAGTTAAAGTGCTTGTGATTCATGTTGATACCATAGCCTGGAACACAGAAATCAAAAAAATTGCTGTTTTGGATTTCAACTTGCAGAATCTCATAGTAAGTGTGCTAACTGAGACATTCTAGCATTGTAATCAAAAAAGCAACTTTTAAAAAATATTTTTATTAGAATTTTTTGAAATACACTAAGAATTACACAGATAAAGAAAAGAAAATGATAGAAAACTAAACTACAATAAAATACAAATTTTAAAAATGTAGGATAAAGATAAAGAAAAAAAGAAGAAGATGATGACTTCCATATTTCCTTTGGGCAGTTATGTGTATGTGCACGCACGTGCGCATACACATACACACACACACACACCACAGCTGTGTCAGACCTTTTCTTTGAATTATTTACATCTTATTCCCATGTTGCTGCTAACTAGGGTTAAGATTATATATATTGTGCCATAAAGAAGGAAACATCATTAGTTACTCTCCCTTCCCAAGTTGTATGAATAAAGGCAAGAAAGGGGCAGTTCTTACTAGCCTTAACTCATCTTTCATGTTCCTATCAGCCTTGCCCCTACCATCCTTCCATTATGACAGAAGATTTGCTTAATAGTGCCTACATTACATACAGAAGCCTCTTACAGATTTAAAACCCTGAATGCAGATAGCCATTGTGTGAGAAGTGAAGGTCTGAAAATGGCTTGAGATTAAAACCGTTAGAAAACTGCTGGAGAACTGCAAACAAACACCCAGAGACTGAAAAAGATTATTTTTCAGACTACAAGTGGCCATGCCATGAAAGAAGAGAAAAGAGATTCCACCTAAACATTAGGAAGAACACCTTGACTGCAAGAGCTCTTTAAGAGGGGGGAAAGCCTGCCTCACAGGGTGGTGGACTTCCCTTCATTGGAAGTATTTAAGCAGAGGTTGGATGGGCATCTTTCAGGACAATTTTAGTTGTACATTCCTGCACATCAACAGGTTGGAAGAGATGAATCTTGTGGTCCCTTCCAACTTTATAAATTTATAATTCTATTATTCTATGTTTTCTGGGAGATATGGGGAGTTATAGGTTGTTTTTTTTTAAGAGTGCTGAGTACATAATGAGGTCCTTGCCTACTTACTGAAGGAAAGCACAGAAAAATGGCCTAAACCCATAGATAGTACAATGTGAGAAGGTGAGAAGCTAAATGAAATCAAGGATGGTAGATTTGTCCATCCCTACTTGTAAGTCCTTTTCTGTGGTCTTGCTTTCAAAGTGACATTTTCAGGAACAGTGTGCCAACAAGTTTGACAAGGTTTAGCAGAGAACCATGTAGGTGACAAATGAGTTGAAATGCAATCAGTATTTTAAAAAAAAAAGTCGGTAAAACTGGACATGTATAAAGAAAAGAAAGATTAGTCAAGGCTTGGAAAACAACCTTCAGATAAAGCAGGAAAGAACCACGCAGCTTTGTCCTGAGGGAAAAAGAAAAAGAATGGAGTTTAAATGGCAAATGCAATGATTTTGGCTGCAAACTAAGTAAAAGTAGCCTGGATGGGGGAAGGAAATGGTCAAGGAATGTATGGAAACTCAGATACGGGAAGCCAAAGAAAAAGTAATATAGGCCTCTATACTGAGTGACTATGCCATTAATTTATATTTTTCACCCTTAGATTGGAAAGTTAGACAACATCGTCTGTTCTAACTTTTATTTTTTGAGCAGTTGTCATTTAAAAAGAAAATGGATGACTGTATCTTATCTTCTGCTGTCTTCCAAGCTGAGGAAGGGCACAAAGAAAAGATAAAAGATTGAACAGCTTTTCACTTCTGCAATTTATAGCATTGGTCAGAAGCCTTCTAAAATGTGTGCTGGTTGTATTCATTTGTAAGGGAAGTGTTTCCACAGGAGGCCAAAGTTAATATTCTCTATAACAAAAACATTCTGAGCAGGTCAATAAAAAGTCAAATCAGTCATAATTAGGACAGGAAGTTCAGGTGAAGCCATTTTATATGCAATTAACAGGACAATTATTCTCTGTGACCTCCGAAGTCATAGGAGATTTTCAGAAGCCTCTTTCAGCCTCTTGCCACGCAAGCAGCCTCTGGTGCAGTAAAGAGGCTGCCGCATGGCAAGGGGTCCATTTTGGACGATGCCGTTTCTCTCTTGGCGTCGTCCATGACTGTTGCAGCTAGCATTGGAGGCAGCCGCGCTATTTTTTACTTACGGACCACTTCCGTGAGTGAAAAACGGCGTGGCTGCCTCCAATGCTAGCCACAACAGTCACAGACGATGCCGAGAGAGAAACGGCGTCATCCGAAATGGACCCCTTGCCGCGCGGCAGCCTCGTTACTGCACCAGAGGCTGCTTGCGTGGCAAGAGGCTGAAAGAGGCGTCTGAAAATCTCCATAGTCTCAGACATATCCAAAGCACCGCTGGCTGCTGGCTTCTTTTTGAGAAGATGGACATGAGGAAGGAGTGGTATTTCCATGTCTTCTTCCCTGCTTTTAAAGTACTGCTTTCCCATTAAAAGCAATTGGAGAGAGAATATTTACCATTTAAAAAATCCCCATGTTGAGGCAAGTTTAGGAACTGATAGGGCTTTGGATCATGTGAATCCAAGGCATACCATGATAGTTTTAAAACTGAAGTGGTAATGTTACCTGCCCTGACACCCCCATCCTTCCAATAATTCTTCAATTGGTTATATTTCATAAATTGGCTTATTTATTGGCATTCCATGTGGTTGGTAGTAGTCCAAGACCTTCCATATGCAAGGACGCAAGGTTTACTCAGAAAGCCTAAGGAAGAGGTCACCCCAAATTCCTAAAAGACACACTCGGGTAGTAATTATGCAGACCACCCTTGGACACTGAGTTAGGGTGGAATGTGCTAATTCTCCTAGATATACCTGGAAGGGAGTAATTCACTAATTCAGTCAAATAGCCAGAAAACTCGTTACTCTGCAAACTGGTTTTCCTTCATATCTCAACAATAGAAAGTTGCCTGATGCCCATCAGTCTTAATGTCTCCTCTATTAGCTATCATTAACATAGTGGGAGCTTCGATTGTACAACTGTGGTAAACTCCATCTAACATTGTATTCCACTCAGAACACCCCTTCAGGGGGAATGTCAAAGACCAACCCAACCCAAAATACAGCCAAAGTATGCTCAGTTTCCCAGAGGCTGTCACTCTGTTGGTTTGCTCTGTCACCCAGTGTGTACGGCTGTACTTGTTCTCTGCATGACACTCTGCTCTTTGGAAAGGTATAGTATAGCCTGTCATCCTGAACTCTATCCCTCTATCCCAATACTTTTTTTGTATTCACTAGCCTTGTGTGATTGCTTGACGTCTGAGTCTTGGTGTGAATGCTTCCAAGATTACTTTTCAATATTTTTTTTTATTTTTTTCCTAGCGGAGAGTCTCATCAGTTAGTACCAGTACACATAGTCAAAAGATCCCATAGTCACCCCACCTCTCACTGCCATATTGAGCTAATTAAAATTACCCATGCAAGTGTGGTTCCCACAATTCAGGTAAGAGATGAATACCTTTCCACAGCAGGAGACCTGAAGTTGGGCTTTCTTAGAGGTCAAAGTGTTTTCTCTCTGATCTAAAAGGGAGAAATCCTAACCATCTTACAGCCTGTAAGATGTAGCCCCTGGCCCATAGGGTTGCAGCCTAGTACATTTTTTTTAAAGAAGAGACTAGATGTTCACAGAGATAAGTTATGTGAGCAGTGAAATAGAATTTCATTTCAGGTAACAGTCAGGTTTAGTGTGAACCCTTCCAATCACCTGTTTCTACATTGGCAAGAAATTGTTGTGTGCATGAAACTGTATTGGTGCAACAGGGATAAAGACACTGACAATTTATTAACTCTGATATACCTTTTTTTTAAAAAGTGCTTTACTAAGCATAAGGAGTGGCCCAAGAGACCTCTGATCAGTCATGTTTTTTTTTAAAAAAAATATTGAGGTGCATTTGGTAACAGATTTGGTTTGATGTCAAAAGACTGAAAACTTTTGACAACTCTTGCTTCTAGTAAAGTGAATAATCCATGCAGGGATAGTTAAATCTATAAAGACATACACCCACCCCAGTAATTCCTTTGGATTTAATCCCACTAGTGTCCCTCAGTTGTTATAAATCTTCTGTCAAAGGACTTTATCAGATGAGCCCCTAAAAACATTGTAATTCCGCTATTGAGGAAACCAGAAACAAAGTGGCATGATTACAGTAATTATCGCAGGTTGACATAATTACCCAATACTACTGCTACAGAATTATTGCATGACCACCACTAGTGATATAAGAACAGGATTGAACCTCACGCTATAGTAATGCTTGTCTGCGTATTGCCTTCTAATGACAGAGTATTAATGCTTCATGCTGGCCCATGTATGCACCTTTAAGAAAAAAATTCTTACTTTCATGATTTTGCATGGGTGAGATTTCAGCTGTTCTCATGAGAAGACATGACTTTGCTTTAAAACACCCAAAACTAATAATGAAAATAATTAAAGAAATTAACAAATAAACACTTAAACAAACATAAAAATGTACCAAGAAACAATTCATTAAAAGTGCATCCTGTAGGTCCTCTTAATGCTCTCACCCAGAAGTATAATTATGTGTTATCATTGGGAAAGGAGAGAGAGAAAAAAGGATTGCCCATTCATGTTATAATATTGGGATTACAGCGGAATGCGATTTTCTCATGCTTGTCAATACAGGGGGGAAAAAGTGATATCAAATCAAAGGCTATTCACAGCTTTTGCCCATCAATGAAAAGGTTATGTGTAATTAATGGGTGGAGCACACACTGACCACGGGAGGACAACAATATTATGCAATAACAGAAACCCATTTGTGCTACTATTGCACCATAATTCTGCAATTCAGTTATTTATTCTCTACCTTACAGCTCCCCCCCCCCACATATTTCCATTGGCTCTTGAGGGTCAACCATCAATAGCAGATATTTAGAAGTGTGCAGGGCTACAATGGGAGCAGAAAACATAAAACCATTACCATCCTATTCCACTGATAGATACCTTCTGTCATCAGAGGAACACTTGCTGTTTTTCACTGTATTGTCTCACAAACCCTCCTTACCACAGCCATCCATTTTTCTCTCTTCATATACGAATAAACTGAAATGAGAGGTCTCTTTTCTACTACTAGGGAGTGAGGCCTTCCTTTTCTCCCAGTAGTATGCTAAACCAATCTTGACTCCCCCACTCTCACTTTTGAACCATAGCAATAGTTTGCTGTTTTTCTGGCCAGACATATTTGTATTTGTAAAACATTTCTTGCTAGAGGACAGCTGCTGCCATTCAATGGGAGGAAAGAATACTCAGACAGGGTTGGGCAACCGGAGGCCAATTTTTCAACCCTGACTCCCCTATGATCCTCCCCACACACACACACATACTAGAGCATGCCAAAATACCTTGCTTTCCCTACATTTCTACATCAAAACACCACTCAGAACTGAAATCACATCCCATCCTTCTGCCATTTTTAAATAAAAGAAAGAGGAAAGAAGATATTTAAGAGTACTGGGTTTCTGAAGGTGTTTGGGACTGAGTGAGTTGCATTTTGAACATATGTAAGAGGGCTTTTGGGAAAATTTGGGGGCAATTTTCACTGAAAAAATTGTACCTTTTTAAAATGTGGGGTTTCTGGGCCTTTTAGGATCTGGTTTGGTACTTGGAAATAGAGGTTCAATGGCTGCATGTGGCCCACAGTTTGCACTTTCCCTACCTCTCAGCTAGAAAAACTTCCCATGGTCTATGTTCAGTCTAGTCAGAGGCTGAATCTATAATGCAGAAATAATCCAGTTTGATACCACTTTAACTGCCATGGCTCAATGTTATGGAATCATTGGATTTGCAGTTTTACAAGGTCTTAACTTTCTCTTCCAAAGAGGACAGGTGCCTTACCAAACTACAAATCCCAAGATTCCGTAATTAGGAGCCATGGCAAAAAAAAAAAAAAAAAATCCAGTTTCAAACTGGATTATTAGTGTAGTGTGGATTTGGCCCAAGAAAGATCCAGGGCGGAAGTTCCACTACTCACCTATTTCAACCCCCATTACTCACCTTTTTCACAGATGGCAACAGCAGAGTGTGGTCAAGATGGAAAAAGTTATTAAGGAGGAAGAACACACAAACTAGGAGAGGCTACAGCAGTTTGCTTTTGTTTGAACCTACAGGGAAATGATAGATTTTGCCCCCTCTGGTTTAAATGGGGAGCTAAATGTGGCAGGGCTGATTCAGCTCCCAACAGCCTATTCCTTATTATTGACAACTCTAAGCACATCTGATCAAGTTTTGCTATAGGAGTAGGGATGCAATTCTTCAAGTTTCTTGTTGAAAGCAGCAGCAAATAATTTCAGCAGTTTTATTCCTGCTGCACGAACATCTTTGAAAGCTGTGCCATTTTCGAAGGCTACTCACCATTCAGGACATATTCTGCACAAAATTTACACATACAGGGTTTTCTGCACAAGAATTAAAATTTCTGAATTTAAATAGTATTTTCCACAGAGAAAATGCTGTTTCCTGTGCATAATATGCTGTTTACTGTGCAAAACAATCACATGTGAATTTTGCACAGAATAAGTCCCAAATTGCAAAGATTCTTGTCAGTCTAGGATCTTGTCAGTCTCATCAGTCTTGTCAGGTTTCTCAACACTCAAAAAAATAGAAGATTCCTTCCATCCCTATATAAGAGTAGGCATGTGCTATATTCCCATTGATTCTGTTCTTGGACCATTTGAAAGAATAGTTCAGATTTTGTTCCCTACCAGGAGTGGATAAGGGGGGAGTGGTGGGATGGATATAAAAACATAAAGTTTTAAAAGTATCTTCTGAGCAGATGTCTATGCATTGCCAACAACAACAAAAGAACATTAGTGCACTAAAGAAAGACAAAAAAATCCTAGCTGTCCAAGGACAACAATATATCAAGGGAAAATCATTCTCTTTGTCCTACCTTGGGGTTAAATGCTCACTGCTGCCTGGGTAAGCTTGCATTTCTTTTGTGCTGGGGATGTCTGTGAATGTTTTATGAATGTAATTGAGCTTAGGAATCAAGTTTCTGAGACAGACACAGTTTATTCTGAAGAATAAAGATACCAGCAGAAAGTTATTGATTTTGGAGGAATCTACGTCTTGTGAAAAATTAACCAGACATTCTTTCCAAATCAATACGATTATCCCTGCTGCTTCAGGACTACTTAATCGGATCCAAAGAGGGTCCCTAGTGCATAGCTGGTATGTTATTGCCTTCAAAAGCAGCATTCAGAGTCTGTTCTGCCTCTTCTATATGATACTTCTCCAGACAAAAAGTTTTTAAAAAACAAAATGATGCTGGACATATATTTTAAAATGCACAACATATCCAGAGTAGATCCATCCAGGTCAGTGGGAATGCTCCAGAGTAAGAGGTTAAAAGATAATCTCTCCACTCCAGCAGAAGAGTTCCCCATGGATAGATGATGTGACTTAATAATGCAGCCCCCTACTGAAGTTAATGGACCTGATGTGATAGAAATAGGTGTGTGTGTGACCAGTGGTGATTCTTGGACCAAACATATTGGAGCACATCTCCTTCTTAAGCCATTAGCCACCTTATGTATACCTCCACATTTAACATTACAACCACTAGATGAGGTAGAGTTTAGTTGCATGCACAGATACTCTTCCACAAGCAATTTGTTATTAAGAAAATGTGGTTTTAGCCCAACCCATCCCTCATGTCTTCACTATTTATGATCACTTATGTTTTCAGTCCAGGAGGCCCTGATAGGGAGAAAAATACACACTCCACATTTGGACAGAGATTTCCCAGGGAGCAAGAAAGCTCTTGTCCACACAAAGCTCCACATACACACATCAGCTTGCTGGATCATGGCCAACATCCTGCAGTGATAGGAGTATTCCTCATCTAAAAGAAAGCATCTGTACCACATATTTATTTTTATAGGCCTACTGAGGAGTGGGTGTGTTGTACAAGTTCCAAAACCCGTTATGTGCAATCAGCAATAAATCAAATTGCCATGTCATTTTGCCCTCTCTTAATTTAATCCCAGAACTATAGAGAGTGCAATAGTTTCTTATAGCTCCCATGGATAATGTGATAACAGCTAAGTATTATAAGTAAATTTCATGATTAATGGCCATGCTGCTCTCCTCAGTTGGCAAAATACGAAGCAGTCTTCCCTGATAGGGAAGTTAAACTAGTTATAATTGGCACCCATTTTATGACCATTTTCCACTGAATTGCAACAGGCAAATGGTTTGCCAGTTCAGTTTTTCGTGCTTCTGGGTGAAGTGTTGGAACTCAAATGCTTATATGAAAGCAAGTTCTATTGCCACCAAAATGAACATATCAGGGGGAAAACCCTCAAAATCAAACATGCCAAACCAGATCCACAGAAACAATGACATAGAGACATCTTCTGACAGTTAATCTATACATAACTGGACTGGAGGGGACCTTTTATAGCTTTGTAGGTAGGAACCAGTTTAATTTTGGTTTTGACAAGAATTTTCCAAAATTTGCAAATTTTGATGAGGCAAAGAATCTGAGATTAAAAATACACAAATGTGAGAAAAATGAAAACATTGATTCATTTACCAAAATCCAGACTCAATACCTTGAGCTCACCCATTTTCTGCTACCTGGAATCATTGCCAGTATTGGGAGAAAAACACTTGAAGAGCCTATATGGATTAGAGCAATAATTAACAACAGAGAGAGTTGTCCCTACCATTAGAGAGAGTAAGAGAAATTGCCATGCTTGCAGATGCTGAGGTGGTAGTAGCTGTACCTCCCAAAGCTCCAGGCCTTTTGCCTTGCTTGTAGAATGAAGCTGAGTTGTCTACATATTCTGTCCTGCATGCCCTCAATTTGCCTACTCCCCTAGGTGTGGTGGAGGCTTTTTCCCATTGCCTGTATTGAAGGGTAGTTAAATAGCCAGTCTAAGTGACTTCTGTTCATGGAATGGGGATGTATAGCACTGGTTGAAAACCTAAAATTAGTGAGCATAGGCATGCAGTCTTTGAATGCCTATACTCACTAATTGCTAGGTTGCATTATGGTGACTTCCTGTTTTCTTGTTTTACCACATCTGCTCTCTTCTTGCATCTAACCTCTAACCTTTTCCCCATCTGTTCCCTCTCTCTCCTCCATTAGATCATATGTTTTACTATGAACAAGTAATTAGTAAGTAAAGCCACTTTATATGTTGTACAAAGAAGACCTTTTTTTTCTCTACTAGACACTGTGAGTAGAGGTGAGCATAGGACTGGTTGTTATTCAGTTTCTGCCTGGCTAATTGATTACTGTTTCACAGATCCACTGCTACCTCTAACATATCCAAATATGTGCCTTTGCTTTGGGCAGTAAAACTAGAATTAGGGTTTAGCACCTCATGCCCTGTATTCTTTCAATCAAGACTGTCATATAAATGCCATTTTAAACTCTTCACTGATAAGGTTTGTTGTACTGCTAAGATAAGGCATAAAGTCTTTCACCATTTCAAGTAGTTCAGTCTCAAGCCTGGCACTCATAAACAATGGCCACATCTATGGGCTCATCTACACAAGCCAGGATATGCTGGCTCCCTGCCGGCATATCCTGGCCGTGGATTGCACTTGTTGTTCCCCTGTTACCACTTCCAAACAGGCTGGAGTCTAGATGGGCTCACCAGCCTGCCACTGCAGCCACCGCCATCACTCTCACTGTCTCGGAAGGCAGTAAGCAACATGTGACCAAGGTCCTCTGCATGTGGCCAGCCTTGGTCACATGTCGTGGGCCTGCTTTCTGCTTCGGAGACAGCAAAGTATATTGGCAGATGGAGCGATGGGCCAGCCTGCTAGGACGGACTCCTCTGGTCTTACGGGGCCCAATCCATTCCCTCCTGGTGGAAACAGCTTAAAAGAGGTATTATTTTAAAATATTGCATTGGGCCCTACCCCGCCTTCCCTCTATTTCAGCCCTGTATCTTACCAATGGTGGTGAGGACTGCCTGGTGGCAGAACAGGGCAAAAGCTACAAGACTGCAGGGCTCTAAGATGGGGCAAGACTGGGGATAAGCCCTATTTCAATAAGGGACATAGTTCTCAAAAGCTCTTAGACTTAACTTTCATAACAGATAAGTTCTGCAGTACTAGCTTCGTCAGATCCTGGTTGATATAGTCAGTTACTCAAATGATTATCAGTGCCTGTGTCAATGCTGATCATGAATTTCAAGGATTCCAAGCACTTCATGGATATTATCTCAGCAAGTTTATCTTGTATTATTATCCCTGCAGGTAGAGAACTATGAAAAAAAAAAGTTATTACACATTATGGTCCCAGCTTCCCTTTTTATTATAATGAGCTGTATTATAATGAAGAGATTTATCTAATAAATTGAAAGATGTCATGGAAAATGAAAAGAGGACCATAAGAACCACAGATTATCAATTTAATCTATACAGTATGTACTACATGGCTTTCAGTAGAATAAGATGGGGAACCTTAAGTTGTCCAGATGTTCTGAGCTTTATCTTCCAGAATGCCTCACTGTTGTCCAAATGGGGTGTGACTGAAGGGAGCTGTAGGACCAATAATGTGGAGGGACACAGATTCCCCACCCCTGCGACAGAATATGCTTTGGCATGTGTTTCCTGATCCATCTTGGAGGGAGATGCTTTTGGATGCACATCCTGAGGAGCATTCTGTAGAAATTGATGCAGTGTGAAAACAGGTACATCTAGATGAAAATGTTCTTCTTCACGCACTAGAGAATAAGCCTTAGTGAGCACACAGTTTTATTCTGTCTTTCTTTCCAGTTTCACTTCTGTCTGTCAAAACATATATTGTAACCTCCTGGAAGAAAGCTAATCTTTTTTATGTTATGCAAATTACATATAGAGGTGAAACTTTACTACTATCACCACCAAAGAAGAACAGTAAAAGCTGTGCCCTGACGGTAAGAACTGTGTGTCAGTGGAATGTGCTGCCTTGGAGTATGGTGGAGTCTCCTTCTTTGGAGGTTTTTAAACGGATGTCAGATTACCATCTTTTGGGAGTTGGCAGGGGGTTGGACTGGATGCCCTTTGTGGTCTCTTCCAACTCTGTGATGCTATTATTCTATGAATCTTTGTAAGCCGCCAGTTTTGTCCAATGAGTTGACTTGAGACTTTTTTCTGCCCAAGTTTCATCTCTGTTTAATTTCCAGGACTCTAGGAGCAGCTCTAGCAGCTGCTAACATCAGCTTTGAACATGGCCTCTATTGACTGCTTAGATTTGATTTCTTTGTCTTATGCGCAGATCAAAGAGATCTATAACATACATTTCAGAATCTCTGAGTTTAATTAAACCCTTAAAGCCCATACAAACCTATGACTCAGCCATTAAAGAATTCCTGATGACAAATAGCCAAAATCCTTCTAGCACTCTTTATGCAACACATAACTGAGTGATGATGTCCCAGGTTAGACATAAAATGAAGACAGCCCAAGGCTCTGAAAAACAGATGGATTAAACTCTAGAGTAAAATGCATTTTATTTTTCAAGCCTCAGGAATCTTCATTTTTTTCCTCGTTACAAATTATCTGTAGTATGAACTTCCTTGTTCTTGCCCTTTACTTTGTGTAATAAATAAATCCTATTTATGGATCTGCTTGTACTCTCAATGGCATAATGTGCATTATTTCAATGAGGCAAAGATTAGGTCTTAAATCACAGATTTTTCTGTGGCAGAAAAAAAATGCAGTGAACAGCTTTCTAGAGAAGAAGGGAGGAGGGAAGCTGAAATGCTGTTACATGAAAACATAATACATTCTCTTGGATCTATAAGGATACTCAGTCAATAGACCTCTGGATTAGGAACTTGGAGTCTTAGTACAAAAACTGACTTCAGAAGGTCACCTTCTAATAAAAGAATTTGACAACATGATCCTATGCACTTTCATTTAGATATGAAGCCCATCAGGTGCACCCCAAAGAAATTGTACAGAGAAGTGCCATCTCCATATTTAAAAGATGGCACTTTAAGTATTAAGAGTATGCTAGTCGGTAACACTGGAACCAGGAACTGATAGCTAGAAATTGGTTTGATAGAGATAGAATCTTTATCTGTCTAATGTGTCTTTGCATGTTTACCTTCAAAAAGACAAGTGTAAAATGAGTTGTCAGATGCACTGGATTGGATTCAGATCCAAGATGGAATCGGACTTAAGTTCTGGAACTGATTAGCCTAAATCAATTCTTCTTTGGAGGTTTTTAAACAGAGGCTTGATGGCTATCTGTCAGGAATGATTTGATTGTGTATTCCCGCATGGCAGGGGGTTGGACTGGATGTCCGTTGTGGTCTCTTCCAACTCTATGGACTTTTTCATATGGGGCCAAACGCCCCGTTCCTGCCCCACCACCTCCATTCACGTTCTTGCTGTGGAATAAGGTAAAAACATTCGCACACTTATCCTGATTCCACAGCAAGTTCCCTTCCTCCCTCTCCCCTTGCTCTCCAGGAGTAAATGCAGCCATCGTAAGGCTGCATTTACGACCCAGAAAGCAAACCCCGCACGTTCTCGCAAGAGAACAATGCGAGGGAAATTAAAAAATGAAACTTCAAAAATACATTTGAAAAGTATGCCAAGCACAAACAACAAAAACAAAAAAACCAAGTAACCCAGGGAGAGGGGGGAGTGTGCCGCTTCTCTGGATGTCCCAATCTGTGCCTGGAAGTGTTCAGAGTGGACCTCCCCCCCTGCAGCTGTCTTCATGGGAGAGGAATGGGGCACCTTTCAGACCACCCTGATTCCGTGACAGAAACAGAATGGGTGGTCTACTAACAATGTTTCCCCATGATTAGAATATCATGGGAGAAACCGGAATGAGGATGGGAGAGGCACGGAAAGGGGTGAATATCATCTGAAAGGGAGACTTTTTCTCAACGCTGTTCCATGCCTCCCACAGAATAAATAGCCCATCTGAAAAAGTCCTATGATTCTATGAATTACACTGTTCACTTACCAAGTTTCTATGAATTCAGTGGTCCTGTTCCACTCACGTATTAGGAACACGTTAGGCCAATCAAACTTACTTCTGTATATAATTATTAGGCTGTTAAACACACAGGCATGGGGTCAATAATATCACCCCTAAGCCCTTTAGCAGGGGAAGACTACAGGCCATCCCTCATATCCATGGGGGAATACGTCCCTGGCCTTCCCATGAATAAGTGAAACCACAGATAATAGCAAACCCTATTAAAGGACATCCTGTACAAACATATTATAAAGTTGTATTGGAGGACCTAGAAGATGCCTAGAGAGGTTGCCTCTCTAGGCATTTTCCAGGATGATTCTATGGTATATGTCTCTATTTTGTGTCCCACAGATAACTGAAACTGTGGATATTGGTTTTTCAGATAGAGGAGGTGATCTACATAGGGACATGGGAAGGAAAAGAATGTACTTCATTCTGTTTTCCTGCACCCTCTCCCTGAAGGTCAGGTGAGAAAATGTCTTTAAATCAGGGATAGGTAGCCTTTTCTCTGCTGAGAGTAATATTCCCTTGGGGTAATTTGACACAGACAGCATCCTGACAAAGTGTGTTGTGTGCCTTCAAGTCATTTCTGACTTAGGGTGACCCTGAGATGAACCTATCACAAGGGTTTCTGAGGGCTGAAAGTGTGTGACTTGCCCAAGGTCACCCAGTGAGTTTTCATGGCTGATCAGGGATTCAAACCCAGGTCTCCAGAGTCATAGTCCAATATTCAACTATGGCTCAAACCAGTCAAAGTGAATCAGAGTGGCCACAGTCAAAAACTACAGATAGCAATAACATTTGGAAAAGGGTAGGCCACAACTTTATTGATAACAGCTGTAAATGGTTGACATACAGATCCAGGCATCAACCAACTTGCCTGTTGGCCAATGAACCCACTGCCGGTGTCCTGGAAGCAAGGAGGGGCTCCTGCTGGGCTCAGTGCCCATAGGGCTTCCCCTACCTACCAGGGTCACCCGTGAAGGTATATGCCCACAGAGTGACATATCCTTCCCAACTGGCACCCCCAAGTCCCATAGAGGGACCCACTATCATCTACCAGTGCCAGAGGCACAGGAAACCATTGTTCTTGGATCCAGGACCCATGCCAACTTCCCCCAAAATTTGTGACAGAGGAGGTGCATGCAACAAAGTATACAACACATAACTAATTGATACACTGACGGTGGAAGTGTGGGACAATGAGCCGAGAACAACTGAGGGGAGTGGCGAGGTGACTGGTAATAAGTACTCAGCTGCCGGGCTAGAAGGAAACCTACCCCCTCTGGAGAGGAAACTCCCTTAGCCAATCAGCTTGAAGCGCATGCTTCAAACTGATTGGCTGTAGCAAAGCCTCTTCCCTAGCCAGGCAGGGCCACATGGCTTGCTAGAAAGAAGACACCCAGCATACTGGCCATTACCTGGTGCTGGTGCCCACCCTGGGCTGAAAGAAGCTGCTGGGTAAGCCTGGCAAGCCCCTTATTGCATAGAGCCGCTCCTACTTTGAATATATTTCCTCCCACCTTCAACTCTGATGTCCAGAATCCTGTTGAGAAGTTACAAATGTGTAACCTGAAGCTACATATTGACAACTGTGTGGTATTCATGACCTCTACATAGTCCCAAGTTTAGGGGACACATAGGGAGTGTCAAAGTCCTTCAATCCCCACTTACCAGTGATGTTCCCAGCCACCCCTTCATGTGAGTGATCTCTGGTGCAAGGGGGAATTGTGCCAAGGACCCTGTTTCTGCCTGTCTCAATGGAAATTGCCCATGGAAGGGGGTGGGACATCAGTCAGCTGCTTCCTGAATGACAGGGGAATGGACTTTGCTGCAGTGGCTGCTTAACAGTAAGTGGGAATTAGTGGGTGGCTGGCCTAGAATTCACTGTGTAGCTCTGTAACTGTTGGAGTTAGCATTTGTAACTGCCCAATGGGATTCCAGCCATTGTCCTTGCCCATTTGGGTCCCCCGCCCCCAGACTTTCCTAAATCCAGGAGATAAATTCTAAGGCTTCTCTACTTAAAATAGTAGTCCAAACTATTTGAAAGACTGTCACTTCCTATATGAACCTACCACAGTTCTGAGATCCACAGGGGAAGGCGTTCTCTCAGTCCCACCATCATCACAAGCTCACTTGGTGAGGGCAGGAGAGAGAGCCTTCTCAGTGGCTGCTCCCACCCTCTGGAACTCCCTCCCATGTGAGGCTAGGCTATCCCCCTCCCTGCTTTCCTTTTGCTGGAAGGAAAAGGCATTTTTATTTATGCAGGCTTTTAATATATAATCTATAGGTGGAGGGGGGAGGTTAAAGGATATTTCACTTATCATTTTAAACTTTAGTAAAATAGTTTTAAAATGTTTTTATCTGTGATTGTAATTGTTTTAAATTTTATTGTAATTGTCTTAATTGCTGATTTTTAGAAGCTGCCTTGGGTCCCACTTTGGGAGTAAGCATAAAATAAAATGAAATAAAATAGTTCTGTGTATTCTTCCCTATTAACAACCCCTCCCCCATTTGAATGGCCACACCTTTTGGGCCAATACTCTGATGTTGTCCAGCCACATGTGCCCTAGTTTTCAGCTATGTGGTAGAGGGCATGCTCTTGCCAATAATAATAATAATAATAATAATAATAATAAAAAATAATAATAACAAAAAAATAACCCTCCAAATTAAATGGAGGTCATATAGGGTCTAGCAGACTCCTCCTGCTGTAATCAGGATAGGGATCCTGTCTTGGATGATACTAATAACATTCAAATATAAATTTTACAGTTTGCCCAAGCCATTCTGCCCACCTTGCACTTGCAGAATCCTTCTAGTTGCAGAACATGAGCTCTTTCAGGTGCAATTAGTTTCTTTGAGCATACAGAAAGCTATGACCAATAGGCATACACCCCTTCTATATCTCCCACACCTCCCCCAAACCTAAATAGGACATGAATTATTGGGATATTTTCTGCAGACCCTTAAGCAAAACTGAGCTGCATTTGGCTGAACTACACAAATGCACACCAGCAGTAACGAAGTGGATAGTGATGGATGAAACTGTTACCACATGCTGCAAAGAATATTAGGGGATTATTTTTCCTGGAAATATTAACAGAAAGGAAGGAAATGTAATTAATAGAAGATTATTGAGTTTATTAATAGAATGACTTTTTAAAGCTCTAGCTTTAATTTATGCTGTAGAATATCTTTTGAACATGTAATAACTATATCCAGTTTATTTGAACCAACAGGTTTCTTTTGTATTTATGATGCATCAGGCTTAGAATTAACTAAACAAAAGTGTTTCTAATTATTGTGTAGAAATTAATATAATCACATCAGTTTCCTGTATGTGGAATAACTTACATTTGATGGCTAATTAAATACAGGCTAACCATGATTTTTCCAAGCTTTCCATCAAAGAAAGATTAGAAGGAAGTTCTTGACAGCAAGAGTGGTTTTGCAATGGGACCAATTGCCTAGAGAGGTTGTGGGGTTTCCTTCTCTGGATATCTTCAAAAGGAGACTGGACAGCTACCTGCTGGGGATGCTCTAGCTGGAGATCCTGCCCTGAGCAGGGAGTTGGAACCAATGGCCCATGAGGCCCCTTCCAATTCCATGATCCTATGATTCTATGCCCACCAATGCCACTACCATTGTGGTGGGATTTCATGCTTCTGTGAGGCAAGAGGCTGTAATGACAGCAACAGTGCTGCTAGTAGGGTGTCTCATGTCTTACAGATTTTTGCTTAGGAGCCAGACTAAATGTGCTGAACAGCTACTGGGCAGCAGCAGTAGTGTGTGGGGGGGGACTGGAGGAGGCTCTCTTAGGACTTAGGATTTTATCAGACAAGACCAATTGCGGGGGGGGGGACCACATCATTTAGGATGAGACAATAGCACCAAAAGCAACATTATCAGATGTTGTTGTCACTTACCCATTCCCACTGTGTCGCACTGGCATGAATGAGGCATCACTTTTTTTTTCTAATGATGCAGGTTTTGCCACATCTGATAAAATCCTTAGACATAACGGCAGTGTCACCATAGCTAACACTTGTTAATACTGCATAGAGGGAGGCAGTATAACTGAATGTCTTTTACCACAAAACCCCTATGATGAGACAATCCAAAATGAAAGAAGATATAGAGCCAGGAGATGAGACTCCTAGATCAGATGGCATTCAAAGAATCACTGGGGTACAGCAGAGGACAACTACGAGTTCCCTAATGACAGAACTGGACTCAAGCCAAAAGACTGTTCAGCTGTTGACTTGCTCAGAGGTGAAAGAAAACTCTAAAGCTGCACAACATATGTTATAGGAATTGGGAATGTGAGAAAAATGAATCAGGGGAAACTAGACATAGTAAAACAAGAAATAGAATGTATAAACATTGCAACATTATTTGGGGTGAGCAAGCTAAAGTGAACAGGAATTGAACATTTTGAATGAGATAATTACAGTGTTTTACTCAGAAAATGAAAATCTAAAAAGAAATGGGGTGACATTAATAGTGAGATGTAGCAAAAGCAGTCAAAGTATATAATGCAAACCATATCAATGACCAAATCATATCAACAAGAATTCAGGGAAAACCCATCAATATTATCATAATCCAATTTTATGCTCTAACAAGAGAGGCAGAAGAATAATAGAATAATAGAATCATAGAGTTGGACGAGACCACAAGGGCCATCCAGTCCAACCCCCTGCCATGCAGGAATACACGATCAAATAATTCCCAACATATTTTATTGGAATAATATAAAAAGTAGACTAAGGACTTTTTTGGATGAGGGTTTATAATGCTAGCAGCCTCATCCCCGTTGCAAGGCTGCTCCCCTGCTGATACTGTTGCATAACTGCGGGGACTCTGCAGCATTATATTTGGTGGTTTTCTAATCATGATCAACTTTCGTGATTAGAAAACTGTCAAATATAATGCTGCTGCGTCCCCGCAGTTACACAACAGTACTGCCAGAGGATCAGCAGGGCAGAGCGTCATCCAAAAGGGATGCCCTGCAGCGCAGCAGCCTCGCAACGAGGACAAGGCTGCTAGCGTTATAAACCCTCATCTGAAAAAGTCCTAACATAGATAACACACATAACACACATTCTTATGACCCATACAAGGCTATAGCAAAGAAAGACAGGAAGGCTGGATAGAGGAAGAGAGGTCTGGGAAGATAGGGTGATTGTTACGAGTCTTGAAGAGAAGAGTTCTGTGCAGTAAGGATACTCAGATATGTGCCTGAGGGTGGAACAGGAGGTTCTGATCTAGGGTGCATCGAGAAAGAGAGTGGCCAGGTCTGTCCACTGTTGCACACCTTACTATTGTTAGGCCTCTAATATTTATACTCTATTCCATGCCTTGGAGGGGCGAGTTTAGTAATAACAGAGCTTGGATGGCTCTCCCATGGAACAGACAAAGGAAACTGAAGCTGAACTGATTGCTTTAATTGCAGAGAGATAGAACATTGATGGATTTGTGACAACTTCATAAGGTTGGCCAAGAAGGGGATGTGAAGAGAGAGATCCATAGGGTATAGATTAAGAAATGGTCACTTAATTGCTTGATTGAATTAATCAAGTGTGTGCTGCAAAACAAACATAAAGTTAAAATGTAAAGCATTATTTTACACATTTATGAAATAATTCAGTGCCATTCAATCACTGAACATAACCATACCTATAAAATTTCAATTAATGAATTCAAATGAATTCATTAAAAAAGAGAGCAAAAGTAAAGACCATCTTGAAATGTATCATTCCAAAAAGTTGCAAAGACTGTCATCTTTCATCTTTATGAAACAACAGATTTCATCTTTCAAACAACAGATTTTTTTCCCCCTGGGTGAGTAAGAATAGTTTGATTACATAGTGATGACAATACCCTAAAATAAAACAGTTCAATAAAGGAGGAGTGATATTTTTCATCTAGCATTAGAAGCTAATTGATTCTTGCAACAATAAATTAAGTTTACCACCATTTCTATATCACTGTTCTCTACACAATAGTTAGGACTATGTTTATTTCCTCATATTTAGGGATAAAGGCATATGCTGCAAGACTAAGATTATACAGCAACACAAGCAAATGTATTTAGGACTTTGGTTCCATTACAGCAAAACTATACTCATTAAGTATTGCCTGAATGAGATGCACCTACCATGGACATGCCATGAAAAAGAAGTTCCCTCTGCTACTAAAATATCATGAATCATTATGAATTACCAGTTCCTAAGGCTGTATCTAATGGGATGGCATATCCATTCACTATAGGTATCTACTAACAGTTGTGGGAGCTTTTGCATTCTCCTTGTTGTTGTTGTTGCTTTATTTATTTATATTCTTTTTTTTTCTAATCTGGAACAGAAGTTGGCTTACAAAGGTTAAAGCAGATACAGTTTTAAAATCCATATCATACATAAATTAAAAATATAATTAACAACAGAATTAAAAGCTGTTTAAAAATTACTATCTATATATACAATTCTCTTGGGTATGTTGCCTTTCCCAGTGTGTTGATTGGCTGCTCAGGAAACATACCCAACCCACACCCAACCAAATCACATCCACATGCAAATTCCCTATCCATGTCACAATCCACTCAATCTGCATCACTGCCACACAAGGGCCCCTCCCTCCTCTCACTCCCTCAGCCACTCATCAGTCACAAGCTGCAATGGGGTCCAGAAAAGTCAATTGGCAGCGGCCGCAGCAGGGTAACAGAGCGAGTCAACCTCAGCAATTCCAGGGAAAGTGTGGAACACTGAGAAGGGGGAGGAGGAATTTAAATCCACAACCCTATCTTACAGGGTTGTCATGAGGTCTACTGGTTTTTTGGGGAGTTTTTTTAATGGCATATGGTATGCCAGGTCCAGCTAGTTAAAAAGAAAACAGCAAATAAATGGTACAGCACATTCTGAAAAGCCATTTTCCTGCTGAGCTGGAAGATAGGGTGTCATTCCCTAGGAAGGGACTTGCAGAGCCTGAGAGCAGCCACCAAGAAACTAGAAACAGGATGCTGTTTTTATGAACCTTGCTGTTTTACTTGGAAGTTTTAAAGTGTGTTTCTGTGCTTATGTGTTTGTTTCATTTGTTTACTTTTGTGTTTTTACAATTTTAAGCATGCCCATGTCTTCTCACGAGAACCTTCGAGATCACGCGTCCCAGAAGTATGGGGCTCCCTTTTCATGCTATCACAGAGACGTTTGATAAACAGGGTTATTTTGCTGGCACACTAATGGTTTAAATCATGCTGGCAAAGAAACATTTTTAGAGGCTTGTCTGAGAAAGTCCTAATACTAACCAGTTTATTTCAGAATAAGCTTTTGTTCAATGCAGCTCATTTCTTCAGATGCAATGCAGCTCATTCTTCAGATGTGGAGCCTCAGTAAGCAGACACGTGTGTGTGTGTGTGTGTGTGTGTGTGTGTGTGTAATATCATATGCAAAATGCAAAATTTGCTATGGTGGTTTGACAATTACAGATATTAATGGTGTCATTAAGAGTTGTTAAAAGGACATAGGTGGGTATATTCAACTGCAGATGAGCAGATAAACACATCTATGGGTGAAGGATGACTTTTAACTCCTCCAGATGAAGTAAAAGTCTCAGGAAATGTTGGGCTTTGTTCCTGTATAAACCAATTTTATTTCAGAATTCTAGATACCATTTTGTTTATCCTGATAAATTTCCATTGAACTCCTCATATTGCTGAATACACTTCATTTCCACTCCCCAGGTGGGTATATTATTAACCCACTACATTCCAAAACAAATTGGATTAGTAAGCTACTTACCTGTGTGTTTCTATCATCCCAGAGTTAGTAAAGATTGCCACCAGTAAACACAGCTATTATTTCTAGGACACAGATTCATAGAATCATTGAACTGGAAGAGACCAAAAGGGCCATCCAGTCCAACCCCCTGCCTTGCAGGAATACACAATCAAAGCACTCCCAACAGATGGCCATCCAGCCCCAGTTGAAAACCTACAAAAAGGACACTCAACCACACTCTGAGACAGCGTGTTCCACTGCTGAACAGCTATCATCAGGAAATTCTTCCTTATCTTTAGATGGAATCTTTTTTCCTGTAGTTTGATTTCATTGCTCCATGGACATTATCAGACTAGCATCCAAAAACACTAATTCCACAAGTGACGATAGCAGAAACATCATGGCATTATAACACTTATTGCATGTCACTGTAATCATGCAAAAGAAATGCCACAGAATTATTGCACAACCACCACTAGGGCTTTAAGAACTGGAGTTTACTTCCGTGATTTGTCATGGGCGAGATTTCAGTGGTTCTCATGAGAAGACGAGAATGTGCTTAAAATTCCCCAAACCCCTTAATTAACAAAGTAAATGAACACACAAGCACTGGAGCACACATAAAAACATGTAAACTAAAAGTAATCGTTCATAAAAAGAGCCTCCTGTACTTCATTTTTTCATTCATCCGGAGTTTTTCTTGCTGAGGACCACCCATTCATGCAATAATTCATGGGGTGTGTTTTTTGCATGCAGTCAATAACATGAAAAAAGCATTATTCATTATCTATTGATGACTTCTGGAGCACGGAGTAATAACACAAAGATGATGTTGTGTGATACCGGGGCCCATTCATGCTTCCCTGACATTGTAATCCAGTGATTTTTGCCATGTCTGATAATGTCAGTCTCTGGAACAGCAGAAAATAATTGCTCCCTCTTCAATATGACATCATTTTAAAAAATAACATTGCTACCGTGTCACCTCTTCACCTTCTCTTCTCCAGTCTAAACATACCCAGCTCCCTAAGCTGCTCCTCATAGGACATGGCTTCCAGACATTTTACTATTTTGGTTACCCTCCTCTGGACATGTTACAGCTTGTCAATATCCTTCTTGAATTGTGGTGCCCAAACTGGAGACAATATTCCAGGTGAGGTCTGACCAAAGAAGAATAGAGTGACACTATTACTTCCCTTGATCTAGACACTATATTCCTATTGATGCAGCCTAGAATCTCATTGGCATTTTAAGCTGCCATATAACACTCAACAGTGAGAGAAAAAGGAATGTTAGCATTAAAATCAAATGATCCTGATGACTGTAATGCTTAACTAATGTTACATCGCTATAGCACTATGACGTTAATGTGTGATTTCAGTGGAAATGAATGAGAATCAATTTGCAAAATGTTGCATGACACTGGATGTGGCAGATGCTCAATGGGATAGGGAAGGGAGAGAAACCTGAGGTATTTCTTGAAGCAAGGACTGGATACAGGAGCAGGAAATCCTATGAATATGCAGATACAATCAAAACAAAATGAACTTGAAATTCTCAAAACTTTGATGCAGTCTGCTTGAGCCCTTTGTCTAAGAGAAAGGACAGTGTTAACCTACAGATATGCTAAACTAGGTCCTTCAAGATTTATGACAGTGTCACAATGATCTTTTTCTGTATCTCATTACCAGCATGATTGCATGTTTTATGGGACATTTTGAATATTTTTTTCTAATTGTAATTTTTGCATCTATTTTCAATTGAGTATATCTGTGGATTTACTCTCTCCTTTCTCTGGGCTTAGACAAAAAAAAAAAAAAATCTGCACCACACACATTTATCAGCTTATATACTCTTGAATGTACTTGTTACCCACAGTGTCTTTTGATAAATGTTTAATGAGCCCTACTAATACCTTTACTTGTCACCCCATCACCATGCTAGCACATTTTTTTATTTCTGTTACATTTCACATCCCCTTCCCTTATACAAGTGTATACAGTTTTCCTTCATATTCACTGGGGTTTGGTTCCCTGTGGATACCAAAATCAATGAACACTCAAGTCCCATTATATTCAATGGCATAGCAAAATGGTGTCCCTTATATAAGATGGCAAAATCAAGGTTTGCTTTTTGGATTATTATTTTTTTAAGAGTATTTTCAAGCCATGAATACTTAAATCTGTATATACCAAATCCATGGATATGGAGGGACAACTGTACATGTTTGTCTACTGAGACTTATCATAGAATCATAGAGTTGGAAGAGACCACAAGGGCCATCCAGTCCAACCCCCTGCCATGCAGGAATATACAATCAAAGCATTAATCCCAAGCATCTGATGAAGTGGACTTTAGTCCATGAAAACATGCAGAAACAAATGTTATTGTTGTTGCTTCGTGCCTTCAAGTTGTTTTCAACTTAAGGAGACCCTAAGATGAACCTATCATGGAGTTTTCTTGTCAAGATTCATTCAAATGGGTTTACCTTTGCTTTCCTCTGAGGCTGAGAGAGTGTGACTTGCCCAAAGCCACTCAATGGATTTCCATCGTTGAACAGGGATTCCAGCTCTGGGCTCCAGAGTTATCATACAATGCTCAAACCTCTAAAATGAGTTAATCATAATATGATAGTAGACCCTTTTTTCTTTTCCTCTTTTTATGTCAGAACAGACTAACATATCTGTCTCTTTAAAAACTGGAATGATGGAAGACACTTTTGAATATTATCTTAATAACTTACACATTTATATGTGCACATTTTTAAACTGAGGATTCCTTTGCAAAATTCAACAAAGTGCAGAATTCAGGGGATAACCAAGTTTTGGTTTACCTTTTGGGTCAAAAGTTATGAAATCGGGCAAGTTTACATTAAAATGCAATGCGATTTCCCCCCATTCCTGTATATAGCCATTGAAGTTGGACTCCTTCCAGGTGGCATAAGCATTAGGACATTCAGCTCCCATTACTGCCCCTCGATCTCTCCTTCTTGCACTTCCTGAAGTACAACTGTGTTGTTACAGCTTACTTCTGGTCTAGTATCAGTTCTGGTGGGGATTCATATTAATTGCTGCTTAATGGCTTAATCAATGGCTGGTTGTTGTTTTTTAATGTCATCTGTTTTTAAATGTGTTTTAAATTGGAAGTTGCCTTTTAGGACTTTATGAAACAACCCCTTTTAAAACGTTCTTTTGCTGGCATAAAAAGAACCCATTTCTATACTGGCAAAAGAACGTTCCCCCGCACTTACCCTCCTCTCCTGGCAAAGGCTCCCCAGCAATAAAGAGGAAGTGAACAGAGCCCCATTCACTTCCTCGTTAAAAATCCTGTGAGACTTTGTTGCATGGGAAATTTAAAAATAAAAACAAAAATAAAGCCTTAAAACTGACACCAAGCACCTAGGCACACTTGAAAAGTCCCAAGTAACCTGGGAAGGGTCATAAAAAGAGCAAAACATACCTGGATATCCCAATCTCACCTGGAAATGTTCGTGCTGGACCAGCCACTCTCTCTGCAGTGACAAAAGTTAAATGGCCTGAAGTTTCACACGCTGGCAATGCCAGCACAAAAGTGGCACGGGGATCTATTGAGGGCTTAAGCCATCAATTAAAAGGTACGGGATTTTGACAGGACATAACTGCGAAAGGGTGATGTTATCTGATCTGTGTGCCCTTTCATGTTTATGTTGTGTCATTATGATGCCCTATTTTGTCCATCCCAAATTGGAAGGGGGTATAAATATAATACTAATGCTCAGTATTCATGCATGAATATCAAGCATTTTGGAATCATTTGCTAACAGTTCACACTGTGCCTGGCACATTGGTAGCCACAGTGTTGGCATGTTTCCATATTACCTTCATTTTTCACATCTATAAATAAACAGTTTTCTTACTTTTGTTTCATGTTCCACAACTTCATGTTGTTTCACCATGTTGGTGTTTCTTAGCTTGATTTATTTCAGAAAACCAAAGTAAATGCATCCATTTGCATATTGTTAAGAAAGTATAAAACCTTTATGGAGTTTTAATCAAGATTTACAGAATACAATAAACATGATGTATTGCCTGGCACTTGTCTAATTGAATGGTGGTAGACAAACTGCACTAATGATGCCAATTTCTATGAGTATTTATGGTTTCAAATAACACAGCTAGTCAAGAACATGCAGTGTTATAAACTGTTAAATAAAAATAGCCCAACTTTCAAATATTGGAATCAATGCATTTGGTCCCATTAGGTTGTGTTTCCCCTCCCCCCAGGAAAAAAAATGCTTGCTACTGCTCAGAAAATCACAGCCAATGAGGGAAGGTGCATTGTTGCTGTTTACCAAACTCTCACTAAGTGCAGATATCTTCAATTAAGTGTAATCACTTGAATTTATTATGAATTGGTTATAAACTTGGTGGGATTTCTGTCTGACATCCAGAAATTTACATATGCAGCAACCTCTTTGGGTGGTCTTTTACAATCAAAACAGAATAAAAAAGAATACTCACTTTTCCCTCCCAAATTAAGGTTGTTGGCGTGGGGGAAGTAAGGAGCTAGAAAACAGGAGATATTTTTTCTAGTTCAACACTCGTGCACTAGGATTTTTTTTTAAAAAAATGTATGAAGTGAATTGTGTTACCATGCCTTACACCGCTTCCCTGTAATAGTTCATAATCTGGCAATATTGATACAATTCACAAGGTCTAGTAGACCAGAAGCTGGACCCAGAGTGAGGTTATATGGAGATCACCAGGACCTAAAAGAAGGTGTCGTGGAAAACTACTGGCAGACATACTCAAGGTAGGATTAAGTGAAGCCCTTAGTAAACATTAATGACAGTCAACAGAGTTGTGGTTTCCTTTGTCTGACAGTGGGAAATCCATCTATGCTCCCTTCTGACAAAAACACCCCTTCAGGACACAAAGCAGGGTATATATAGTAGCCCCAAACAAACAAGTGCACCTCCAAATCAGAACCTCCAATGCCCCCTCAGGTTTAGGTCTGAGTTCTTCACTTCTCTCTGTCTCCAAGACTGGTAATTATTGCCCGCCCTCCCAAAACTATTCCTCTATCCAAACTTTCCACCTTAACTCTTCATTAGCCTTGTGTGGTTCTTGGGAATGTGAGTGTGTGTGTGAATACTTCCATGTTATTTTCCATTAAAAACCATTTTATTTTACTTTAACTCAGAGTCTTGGTAGTTAGTACCAGAGTACATAGGTGCTAAGGTCCCGTACATTACCCAATCTCTCATAGCCATCCATTTAAGCAATAATAACTCCCCCAATTAATAATGTAAATTTGCTGTCACGAGTGGGCTTCCCACAGACCCCCATGCATCAGGAAACAATTTCAGGACATTTTTTGAACTCAGTGAAAACTCCAGTGCATTACAGTTATGACTGGATTGTACCTAAGGACAGGGTATAATGTACATTTCTTGTGTTTCTTGATTCCAATTAGAATTCCAGGGCCCCCTTATATGGGACCAATGAGTGATGGATGTGCTGCTCTGGTAGTAGCAAATTTACTCTGGATTTGACTACCACTCTTTCCACATGGACTTTGATTTGAACAGGAACTGTATTGGTGCCAAACTTGGGTCCAGCAGCAGCAGAACCTCTGTTTGACCCAGAGCAGCTGTAGGAAATATAGAAGTAATATCCAGTGGAGTTACCATCCCATTGGGAGACCACCAGATGCCCTTGCAGCCAACCTACTGACAACCAAAGCATGTCACTTCATTTCTGCTGTATCATGGTTCACTGAAAATTAGCAAGGGTCATTCTCCCCATCCCCAGTATAGTTCAGTGACTGACAGATGGGAAAAAAGTGCCCAAATGGCAAAAATTAATAGATTTGTTGGGGTGGGGGTCTCAAATACAATCCACAAACATACAGCAACTGTTTGAAATTTGTTCAGGTGACGATGCAGAAGAATGTCTACGGACTTTTTCGGATGGGGTTTTACAACACTAGCAGTCTTGTCCCCATTGCGAGGCTGCTGCACTGCAGGGCGTCCCTTTCAGATGACGCTCTCCCCTGCTGATCCTCTGCCGATACTGTTACGTAACCGCGGGGATGCTGCAGTGTTATATTTGGCGGTTTTCTAATCATGAAAGTTGATCGTGATTAGAAAACCGCCAAATATAATGCTGCAGCGTCCCCGCAGCTACGCAACAGTATCGGCAGGGGAGAGCGTCATCTGAAAGGGCCACCCTGCAGTGCAGCAGCCTCGCAATGGGGACGAGGCTGCCAGCATTGTAAAACCACATCCGAAAAAGTCCTACATGTTGGGACTGTGTGGATTCTGCAAAAAAATATTACTCTGAGTGACTAAAATATCCTATCTTGGTACAGCAGTATGAATACACTGCTCACAACAGGGATCCTGAGATTCTAGTCTTAGGACTTTATCAGACACACAAAATAGGGAGTCATACGATGGCACATAAACATGAACAAGCACGCATATCAGACGGCATTGCCCTTTCACATTTATGTACTGGCCATAAGCCGATATATTTTGTTGATGGGCCAAGCCATCAATAGATCAGCTGTGGTAATTTTTTGCTGGCATTGCCAGTGTATGAAACCTCTCACCTTTCCCCCCACGTTATTATAGCATGAATTGCTGGACTGGCCAAAATCACAACATCCAGGTAGGTGACACTCTTTTTATGACCCTCTCCAGTTTACCTGAAAGTTCTTAAGTGTGTTTATGTGCTTAGTATTATTTTTTTTGTGTTATTTTTGTTTGTTTTTTTAAAAATTCCCATGCTAGGTATTCTTGCGAGAATCCACAAGATTTCAGACAAAGAAGTGAATGGAGCTCTGTTCACTCCTCTGTCATTGCCAGTGCTGCATTTTGCTGGGATTACAGGTAAGTGAGGTCTGAGGCATTCTTTTGCCAGCATAAAGACACCACAAAATATGCCAGCAAAAAAATGTTTGGGGTTGATGGTCTGATAAAGTCCTTAGAGTTGCAAGGGACCACAAGGCCATTTATTCCAATCTTCTGCCATGCAGGAATACACAACTAAAACACTCCATCTAACTGCTGTTTAAAAACCTCCAGAGGTGGAGACTCTACCACTCTTCAAGACAATCTTTTAAGCCCTGAGGGCTATACCTGGTGTTGGGGGTCCAGGGAACACAGAGGTGTACACACACTTGCCCATTACAAGCTGACTTGAGTCTTGCACTGGAAGAAAGGTGAGATATTAGTCAATGGTGAGATATGAGTCAACATATTGATATAAGTCATGGTGTTGAGTCAACATTGTGATGTGGAGGAAGGAAATGAAAAAGTCCCATCTGCAATGACCATACATCTCCATGTTAATGGATTAGTCTACTATGGTAACTGAAGAACATGGGATAGCACCCAGTCTGAAAAGGATACATCACCATACCTGTCAGGCAATGTGGAACAAAACATATTTCACATCATGTTTCCATGGTGTACTTCTGTGAGGTGCATGTGCAAAAAAAATAGGTAATTTGAAAATTCATCACAAAAACTTACCCCCAAAAATGATAACACCGGTTTTTAAACTGGCAGGCAAACTGAACATTGCTGTTACAAATTACAAGGTCCATTATTAGTCCATTAGTGCATTATTTAAATAAACCATCACTAAAGGCGAGAAAACCCATCCAAAATGGGTATAGTCGGAAAACCCTCACACCATGTTGTACATAAAGCATGCTGACTTGCTTCTTGATTGTAAATGTAGAAGCAAGGCTGACACCAGATGTCAGGCAATCTTTGGTCATAGCATTATCTGTAGCTCATCCTCTGATATCAAAATTCACCTACTCCAGCCTGCCACTGCTGCCAGCATCAAACAATTTGGGCTACCAAGTTCATCACTGCCATGCTTCAGTGGCACCAAACATCTGCTCCTCTACACTTCACCAGTCACTTACCAAGACAACAGTGTCTGTTTAGGCTGGGCCACAGACATCTTCATGTGCTTTGACAATTAGACTGTGCTGGTGGTACTTCTGAATGGGAGCTGAACCAAGGATTGGCTCTGATCAGGAGAAGCTTCCATATTAGGTTACTGCAAATATAGTGACCCAATACAGACATGAAATATTGAATGTGGGAGAAATTAATGCATTAAGTAACCACTGCCAATAGCAGTAGTTCAGCTCTTTCTACAATCCACACTGGGGAACCACCGCCACATCAGGGAAATTTATGTAAGTTCTGCAAGAGTTGGCAAGCTGGTGTATACATTTTCTGAGAGCCTGTGCCCTCAGCAGCTGCCTGGCACTACACAGCAAACATACAATAGAACTAATTTGTTCAATACAGTGTTGCTCCTTTCTCTGTGTCATTGCATATTGTAAACCCACCATCTCTTCTGAGATTTGTTCTTCTTCCCCCACTCTTGTTTGCTTCACACTTAAAAATCCAATTGATTTCATCTGTTCTGTTTTCTTGCTTCTGTGTCTCTCCCCTTTCTTTATTTTGTTTTCTTTGCAATAATTAAGCAATATATTATCAACCTACAATGGCAAATGAATTAATTTCATTAAGTGTAATTTCTCAAGTGAGAGGGAGAGAACTATATCCAGTCACCCAAAAATAATTAATATACCCCCATCACATCTGCAAAAAAAGAACTGCTCAACCTTGACCGGAAAGATGGCACTGAAGCATTTGGGCATATATTAAGAGGAAAAGCAGAGTCATACGTATTTGAATTGCTGCTTCCATGTCAAATTATTCTATAATTCATGCAAACAGAATGTTAAATCTTCAGAGAAGCCTTAAAAGAGAGGGAAAGAGACAAGAAGACAATAAAGTTTTGTTTACTTTGCAGGCAGATAAAAGACTATAGCAAGTCACTACCCTCTCTATTAAATCTGCATAATCAGACAGACATATGTATGTTACCCAAGGGAGCAGGAAATCAGATCTTCCGATCTTTGAAAGTCAATGCCAAATTTCATTTCCTAACAAACTATCTACAGAATATATTTAGGCAGGGTTCAAAAAAAAAATATCACGGCAACACATGTCTCTCAACAGTCCACTGAGACTCATGCCCCTTTGTTTTTAACAGGATTGGAGGTTGGCCAAGCTAAAGTCTTCTAAAGCAAGATTTTGAAAAGCTGTATTTACTCACAGTCACTTCCTCTGCATTGTGGGCTTGACGCAATAAGTCACTTCATTCTTCCAACCAACATGCTCCTGGCCAAACTGAAAGACCCAGGAAGATTTCTCTCCCCATCCCTCTTTTTTCCCCCCTCCCACATGGGCACTCTCAGCCTGGACTTGGTCTTGCAGGCCTTTATCTCTCCACCCACATGTACAATAGATAATAATTGTATAGGACAGCAGAAAGGCCACACCTGTGCCGGACAGGACACTGGTATTGTCCCCTCTTCAATATTAACATTTTAGACACATCTGGGAAAAAATGTGAATAATTGTAAACCATGCTTAACTGTAAACCATGCATTATACATGTGATAGCTTGTAAATATTTGAGATGCACTCATTCTTCTCTGTGGTATTAAGCATGAGAGATTACTTTATATCATTATTCATTGCTGGAATCCTTGTTGTTGTGGGCCTTCAAGTCATTTCCAACTTATGGAGACCCTAAGGCCCTACTATCACAGGGTTTTCTTGGCAAGATTTGTTCAGAGGAGGTTTGCCTTTGCCTTCCTCCAAGGCTGAGAGAGTGTGACTTGCCCAAGGTCAACCAGTGGGTTTCCATGCTTGAGTGGGGCTTTGAAACCTGGACTCCAGAGTCACAGTCCAGTACTCAAACCATTACACCACCCTGGCTTTTGGGGGTGTCCTACATAACCTTAAGTAAACTGCACCACCAGAGGCACATAGTTTCTAGAGTGATGCAAAAGCAAATACTCTGAGGCTTCTTTGGATGCAAGAATTTGCATCAGAGATTGATTAGAAATGCCAGTAAAAACAAAAGTCTTGTCCCTATCCCATGCCTTTGGAGCTGTATGTATGTTCTCAGTAATGTACTGGATGCAGACAAACAAATTTAAACTTAATCCATACAAGATGGAGTCAGTTGTAAGACAGGCCAAGGATCAGGGACTCTGCCTGTGCTGGATGGGGTTACACCCACCCACCCCGTTGAAATCTCAGGCCGCAGCTTGGGTGTTCTCCTGGACTCATCTCTAAGCCTGAATGCCCAGGTTTCAGCAGTGATCAGGAGTGCGCTTGCACAGCTAAAACTACTGTGCCAGCTGCACCCATTCCTTGAGAGTCAGACCTGGCTACAGTGACACATGCCTTGATTACATCCTGCTCAGACTACTGTAATGCACTCTATGTGGGGCTGCCTTTGGAAACTGTTCAGAAACTTCCGCAGGTTCAACATGCTGCAGCCAGAATGCTGACTGGGGACAGGTACAGGGAGCATATACTCCCTCTGACTTTTCTTCGCAAATGAAGATTCAGGAAGGACTCATCCCGCGCTTTCTGCAAACATGCTGATGACTGAAAAGGCCAATCTGAGATAAACAAGTCCGGTTGCAGAAAGCACAGCAGAGGGTCTCCTTGGATGATGTTTCTGACCTTATGCCTTATGAGGAGAGACTTAGGGAGCTGGGTATGTTTAGCCTGGAAAAAAGATGGTTAAGAGGCGATATGATAGCCCTGTTTAAGTATTTGAAGGGGTGTCACGCTGAGGATGGAGCAGGCTTGTTTTCTGCTGCTCCAGAGACTGGAACACGGTGCAATGGATGCAAGCTCCAGGAACAGAGATTCCACCTCAACATGAGGAGGAACTTTTTGACAGTAAGAGCTGTTCGGCAGTGGAATGCACTCCTTCAGAGCATGGTGGGGCCTCCTTCCTTGGAGGTCTTTAAACAGAGGCTGGATTGCCATCTGTCGGGGATGCTTTGATCAAGATTTCCTGCGTGGCAGGGAGTTGGACTGGATGGCCCTCGTGGTCTCTTCCAACTCTACAATTCTATGATTCTATGATTCTATGATTCTGGGTTGTGGTGCTTTCTGTGTTGTCATTTCTCTTCAAGACTTGTTTGGCGTGAGTTCTCAAATAAAGCTGCAGCATTGTGGATAGTGCGTTTCTATGCCTCCCGATGTGAAGCCAGGGCAGACCATTGTTGGTAATCAATTTGGCCAAGCCTGAGATGTTGTTTAACTCCCTGTTAAAACAGCTTTACTGGCTACTGCTTCATTTCCAGGCACAATTCAACGTGCTGGTCATGTTCTATAACAGACACCCCCACGGATCCTGAAGAATGGTGGATCCGGGGGAGGTGTTTTAATGATGGGCAGAGAGGCGAATCTATGGGCTGGCCTGGGCGTGGACACGCCCCGGCCAGGAGGAGTCAGGGGAGGCACCAAAGCAGGGGCTATTTCAACCACTGCCTCCCCTGGTCTCCTCCTCTTTTCCAGATTTTCGAAAGGAAGAGCGGCTGCGCTGGACTCGGATAAGTTTCTTTGTTCCTTTGTTTGGGCTCCTCTCTCCTTTTGGCTTTCTGAAACTTGGCTGTTCTTTGCTTATTTCAGTACTTACTTCCTTAGACGAGTTGATTAAGCTTTTAATTCCTTGGGGTTATCTGCTTTGTATTTAATTTGGATCTTAATTTTGATTTTATCTTATATTTGATTTTCCCTCCCTCTCCATCCCTTCCCCCCCCTTGGTTACTTTCCCCTCTGGGTTATTTACATCGCGCCACGTGCGCCTGCCTTCGTTCCTTGTTTGCTCTCTCCGGCTCCCCTTTTGTTTGCCTTTTGTTTGTTTTTGTTGGCTCTACGGCCTCCCCCCCTTGATCTCTTGCCCTCCGCCCGCCCGTGCTCCGTTCGCTGCTTCTCTGCCCTCCGCCCGCCCGTGCTCCGTTCTCTGCCCGCCCTGCACGCCCGTGCTCCATTCTCGTTCCCCTTTGCCGCCCGTGCTCTCTGCCCTCCGCCCGCCCCGCCCGTGCTCCGTTCTCGTTCTCCTTCGCCGGCCCGTGCTCTCTGCCCTCTGCCCGCCCGTGCCCGTGCTCCGTTCTCGTTCTCCTTCGCTGGCCCGTGCTCTCGGCCCTCCGCCCGCCCGTGCCCGTGCTCCGTTCTCTGCCCGCCCTGCCCGCCCGTGCTCCGTTCTCGTTCTCCTTCGCCGGCCCGTGCTCTCTGCCCTCCGCCCGCCCGTGCTCCGTTCTCGGCCCGCCCTGCCCGCCCGTGTGGCTTTGTGTGCTCTCCGGCCCGCCGCCCGTGCTCTCCGGCCCGCCCGTGCCTGCGTGCTCTCTTCTCCGGCCCCTTGATCTCCTGCCCGCCGTGCCTGCGTGCTCTCTTCTCCGGCCCCTTGATCTCCTGCCCGCCCGTTCCGCCCGCGCGCCCTGCCCGCCCGTGCTCCGTGCTGCGGCCTGCGCTCTCCCCGTCCTTATCCGGCCTCGCGCCACGTGCTTTCTGCTGCGGGTCTGCTCTCCCCCCGACTGCGCCTACGGTCCGGCCTCGCGCCACGTGCTTTCTGCTGTGGGTCTGCTCTCCCCCCGCCTGCACCTACGGTCCGCCTCCCGGCGCACCCTGCTGTTTGCTGTGTTTCTGACTAAATAGTTGTGATTCGATTAAATAGTTTTAATTCAATTAAATAGTTTTAATTCAATTTATTCAATTTTGGGTCAATTCAATTGTATTCAATTAATTCAATTTTGGGTTTCTAATTAATTAGTTTTAATTCGATTTTACTTCATATTTTACAGTGATTACTTGATTTACTTATTCCACCTTATTCCACGTGGGCGCCCCCTGCTGTCTGCTGTGTTTCTAGTTTTAATTCAATTAAATAATTTAATTCAATTAAATAGTTTTAATTCATTTTTATTCAATTAATTCAATTCTGGGTTTCTAATTAAATAGTTTTAATTCAATTTCACTTCATATCTTACATTGATTAATTGATTAATTTAAATTTATTCAATTAATTCAATTTTGGGTTTCTAATTAAATAGTTTTAATTCAATTTTAATTCATATTGTGCATTGCTTAATTAAGTTAGGAATCGTTTTACAGATTTGGGTTTTTGATGAAATCGTTTTATTTCAATTTTAATTCAATTTTCGATTGATTACGTTGTTCGATTGATTACGTTGTGCTGGCACTGTTCTTTTATTTGTTATTCCATTCATTGAATTGTGTGTTCAGGTGTATTTTCAGGATTAATGTTCCCTGCATTTTCCTGATTAATTTCTAGTCTTTATTTTGCTATTGCAATTGTTGTTACAATTTCTAGGCCATTTGCCTTATTCTGCTGTTCCAATCCTTAGGTCTTTATTTGGCTATCACGATTGTTGTTACAATTTCTAGGCCATTTGCCTTATTCTGCTGTTCCAATCTTTAGGTCATTGCTACTACAATTGCCTTTGATTTTTGGGCCTTGAATTTGGGGCCTCCACTAATAGTTTCTGTGCTTGTCGTTTGGTACAGCTTCATGGCCCCTAAAGCCAGGAAAGGTGGTAAAGGCAAGGTGCCAGCGGAACCAGCCCACCCTCGGGAACCGAGCGAACCAGTAGTACCTGCCCCCCCAATGACCCAGTTGAGCCTGCGTACCCTGTCCCTCGGGACAGGATTGAGAACGTGTTACAACAAATCTTGGATCGCTTGCAGGCCTTGGAGGATGTTCGTCTCCCTAGGCCTCCGAAACGTCCTGCCAGGGACAATGAAGGGGGCCTTTCTAGTGAAGTAGCTAACCAACTTCTTGCTCGCATACAGGCTTTGGAAGAGCAAGGGGACGCGGCGCCTCGCGACACTCAGGATGAGGACGAGTCTCCAGGCGAAGGTCCTAGCACCCAGCTGGCGTCGCTTCCTCAGAGTGAGTCTAATCACGACACTAATCACGGTTACACTTCCCAGTCGTGGCCTTGGAGCCAGCCAGAACCCCACACCGAATCTGGTGCTCAGGCGTTTACTGCTTTCCCTGGAAGCCCGCCTGGCACTATGTACGGTTGGTACCCACCTATGCCACTGGGGTCCCCCTACACTGGTAACCCTCTGGCTTCGCCTCCACCGGGTGGCCAGGCTGCCATGGGCCTTCCCCACATTCCGGTAGGCTTGGAGCAGGCCCCTGCTTTGGGCGAGCATTTAGCCCCTGCTACCAAAGAAAAAATCCTGAAGGGGGAGTATGTGGATATCTTTTCCCTACTTTTCCGAGAGCTGGAGAAAAAGGAGAAGGATGAATTGGATGACAGGGAAAAAGAAAAAATTAAGAAGAGGCGGGTCGACAGGAATTGGGCTAACTGGTTAGCTGGTTTCCTCATTTACGCTGGAGTGGTCTCTCACAGCCAGCCACACAAATCCTATGCCCTTTTCCGATACCTAGATATTATCTACAGGGCTTATGTTGATTTCGCAGGCCCGGCTTGGCTTCAATACGACGAAGCCTTCCGGCAGATGGCTGCCTCTTCCCCTACCTTGCGGTGGGACATTATCAATTCGCACCTGTGGTTACAAATCATGTCCCCCAGCCGGCCCATATTGGGCGATCGAGCACAGAGCGGCCACCTGATGCAAAATGCTCGTCCTGGCAGTTCTTCCCGCCAGACTTCTCAGCCTAATCAGTCGGTGACGCCCAATCACCGTTTGTTATGCTGGGAGTTTGGTTACAGAGGCACGTGCTCCCGCCGCCCGTGTGCCTTTCGCCACGAATGTTCCATCTGCGGGGGCTCCCATTCGTTCTGCAATTGCCCTAAAGGGAGGGGACAGTTCGGTAGAGACCAACCAGGAGGTAGGAAGGGCCCCAACAACCCCAACAACAACCTCACACATCAGGGAAAAGGGGCCCAGTCCAATTAGGCTGGAGGTTCTGGCTGCCTGGCTGTATGTGTATCCGGACCGGTCGGCAGCCCAGTACCTCCGCGATGGGTTCCACGAGGGCTTTCCAATTCCTTATCAGGGTATTCGCAAGCCTTACTTGGCGCCCAACCTTAAATCTGTTCACGGATTAGAACATGTTGTTAGACAGAAAATACAGAAGGAAGTCGCTGAGGGTCATGTCCTGGGCCCCTTCGAACACCCACCCTCACCGCGCTTAAGGGTCTCTCCTTTGGGCATTGTCCCAAAGAAGACACCGGGCGAATTTAGACTGATCCATCATCTGTCTTATCCGAGGGGGCATTCCATAAATGATTCCATTCCACAAGAACTGTGCACGGTTCACTACACCTCCTTTGACGCAGCGGTCAGGGTTAAGCGACACGGCCTCGGCGCTGAACTTGCCAAATGTGATATTAAATCTGCTTTCCGCCTGTTGCCGGTTCATCCGGACGATTTCGACCTCCTGGGCTTCTCATTTGATGGCCTCTATTACATGGATCGTGCTATGCCTATGGGCTGTTCTGTCTCCTGTGCCGCATTTGAGAAGTTCAGTACCTTTTTGGAATGGGCAATTAAGCATCACACTGGGCATCGTGGGGTGGTACACTACCTCGACGACTTCCTCTTTGTTGGGCGGTTCGGCACGGGGGTCTGTCGCTACCTTATGAATCAATTCCAAGACCTTATGGCGGTCTTTGGGGTTCCTCTAGCTCAAGAAAAGATGGAGGGCCCGAGTCAGCGATTGGCTTTTCTGGGTATCGAAATTGACACAGTTAACCAGTTTTGCCGCCTGCCCTCGGATAAGATAGATGATCTCCTGCTCAGGGTCATTTCCTTCCTTCAACGCAACAAGGCCACCCTTAAGGAATTCCAGGAACTTATAGGTCACCTCAATTTTGCATGCAAGGTTATTGCCCCGGGCAGGGCCTTTCTCCGGCGCCTATGTGATGCTACCAGAGGTGTTGTTTTACCACATCACAGAATCCGGATCACCCGCGAGATTAAGCTGGACCTGGATGTATGGTATAACTTCCTGGAACAGTTTAATGGGATTTCCTTCTGGCGGGATGAATTACGTTTGGGCGATGCCCTTAAGGTGTCTTCAGATGCCTCCGGATCTCTGGGATTTGGTGTCTACTTTTCGGGGAGGTGGTGCGCTGAGCGTTGGCCCAGCTCATGGGTTGGTTCGGACATTACAGCTGACCTCACCTTCCTGGAATTCTTCCCGATCTTAGTGGCCGTCAAATTGTGGCTGCGGGAATTTGCAAACTCCACAGTGCGCTTCTGGTGCAACAACATGGCCACTGTTCAGGTGGTGAATTCCCTCACTTCCAAGTCCAAAAGGGTGATGAATTTGGTCAGGGCATTCACCCTGCAATGCCTCTAGTATAACATTCTGTTTACTGCATCTCATGTAGCGGGAGTGGACAACGGCATTGCCGATGCTCTCTCCCGTTCACAGATGGACCGCTTCAGGCGATTAGCTCCGGGCGCCGCCGAGATGCCGGACCCGATGCCGGAGGATTTGTGGGAGCTTGGACTGGTGAGATAGTTAAGGCCATTAGCCTCTCCATCGCTCCAAGCACCAGGAAGGTGTACAAGCGGTCTATACAGGAATTTTTCGAGTTTAGAGACTCCGTGCATCTCCCGAATTCCTGGCCTATTCCGGTCCCTCACCTGTTACACTTCTGTGTATCCCTTAAAAAGAAAGGCCTTGCCCCCCAATCTATTCGGTCCAGGCTGGCCCCCTTGGCCTTCTGGAGTAAGGCACAGGGACTACAGGACAACACCTCCGACTTTAGGATCCGGAAGGCGCTGGAGGGTTGGGCCAGTCAGCGGGGCAGGGCGAACGTTGATAGGCAGCCTCTCTCACCGGCCATCCTTAAAGGCCTTTTCCAGATATGGCCCAGCTTGTGTTCTACCCCATTTGAGGCCGCCTTGCTGCACGCTGCCTCCTTGACGGCCTTCTTCGGGGCGTTACGGATCAGCGAGCTGGTGGTGGCGTCCAAGAAGGACTTGGCTGGACTTGCACTGGGCCCGGGTGACATTGCAGTGGGCCCTAAACACGTCACTCTAACGATTAGGCGATCCAAAACTGACCAGTTGGGCAAGGGTAGTAGTATTACCCTACGTGAGTGCTACGACCCAACTCTTTGTCCAGTTGTGGCCCTTAGGGAGTATTTGAAGTTGCGCCCTTCTGTGCCCGGCCCCCTTTTCTGTCACGCGGACGGGTCCCCATTGACTAAATATCAATTTTGGTCCCTTACCACCAAAGCCTTATCGCGTCTGGGCCTGGGAGGTGTGCGTTTTTGTTCGCACTCCTTTCGGATCGGGGCGGCTTCGACCGCCGCTGCTATGGGGATGCAACCTGAGGCTATCAAACGCTTGGGTCGCTGGAAGTCTGCTGCCTACAAGGGCTACGTTCGTCCGCTATGCAATTGAGTGTCTGTGCTTTTCGATTGTCTTTGCCGATTGTCTCTGCTTTCTTTCCAGATATGAGATACCGGGTACTGATTTGTGGCCACAGCTTTGTGTATTGGGCAGCGAGATATGCCAAGAGGAGCCCGTGGGGTCCGCAGCTGGGTCTGGGAGACATTGCCTCTATCGAATGGCTCGGCAAACGGGGCTTGAGGTGGAATGGTTTAATCTCTTTCCTATTGCAGGAGCGTCGTGGACCTCCTCCACATGTCCTGGTTATCCACCTCGGCGGCAATGATTTATGCCTGTTGAAGGGCAGAGCATTGGCATTACAGGCTTTGGCTGACTTGCGACGGATTAAGGCTGCTTGGCCTCAAACATCTTTGGTGTGGTCTGACATCATTCCGCGACTTTCTTACCCAGGCGACGGGCCGCCCAAGCTGTTGGATATTGCTCGGAAGAAAGTGAACAAGGCTGTTCACAGGGCTCTGGCTGAAGGCCTTGGCCATTTTATACAATACCCGGGCATTTCATACAAACGCCCCGAACTTTATCGGGTTGATGGGATACACTTGTCGGATTTGGGGATCCAGCTCTTTCTTGAGGGTATGCAGCAGGGGGTGAGGGCTGTGTTGGCCTCCTCTTGGGGGGATAGGGGCTAAGTTGACACTTGCCCCTATCTATGGCTGGGAGCGGGGAGATTGTAACTTGGCGTTCACCTATGGCAACCTCAAATTGAGTGGTAGGATATCTTCCACTGAACTGTACCGGCGTCCCTAATGGATAGGGTACAGGGATGTAGGATATCCTTGGGGTCAGCCTCGGGTGGGAGATCCTCCACAGAAGCCATATGGCTTAGGGATTTCCTTCCCGACGCGGGGCCCTCCAGCAGTTGGTGCCCAAGGGGAACCCCTAACATCGGGATCCCCCTTGGGGCTCAGGTGAGTCGCCCAGGGACGCTGGGGGTTAGGTCGGTTGTGACCAACTGCCCATGTGCGTGCCCCCCATGAGGGATCTCCCCCCTTTTTAGCACATTCGGCATACCTCAAGAAACTACAATAAATAGGAAATCTATCAATAAAGTGGCCCATATTTCAACCCAAACTTCTGTGTGTGGTCTCGTCATTTCTGGCTTGGGTCCAGATTATCTGAAAGACTGTATCTCCCGATATGAAGCTGCCAGAGCTTTAAGATCATCAGGGGAAGGCTTTATCTTGGTCCCACTACCATCACAGTGGTGGAATCTCCTTCTCAGTGCTGCCCCCACCCTCTGAAATACCCTTCCATGTGAGGCTAGACTGGCTCCCTTCCTACTTTCCTTTTGCTGTCAGGCAAAGACATTTCTGTTCAAGCAGGCTTTTAATATGCAATCACTCTCAGGGAGGCTTTTCATTATGTGTGTACTGTGTTCATTTATGTTTTTTGCTTTTGTATCATATCTTTTTGTATTTTTTATACAGTATAATTTTATACTGTTTAAATGAGGCGATTTTGATTGTTTCAAAAATGTATTGTTGGGTTTTAATTAAGTTCATTTGTGAGCTGCTTTGAGTTGCACTCCGGGAGAAAGGTGGCATATAAATCAAATAAATAACTAAATAACTGGCTTTAATAGCCACTTGTTTTGCAGTTAAGCTGCTATCAAAGGCATTGGAGCCAAAGTCAGTTAAAGAGGTAAGAGCAACTGCTACAGGTCAGAACTGAATATATACAATTTTGTGACTTCCCATCATTTCCCCTGCAATTGGTTGCAATGGAAATTGCTGGTGATATTTTGCTCTGGATTGGAAGCTAGAATTGCCAATGAGCAAAATTTATTTCAAATCTTCACATCTGTGCATCTTTGTACTTTCTGTATATGATACTATTGGAGACATACTGTTTGCTTTTCTTTTTACATATTTTTGCCAGTTCATAGAACTGGTCCAGATCATTGTGTAGCCTGTCAATGTAATCTGGATCTGAATGGGATTGACCTGACCCAACTCAGATCTAATCTAAACTGGTCCAAAGTGGCCTAATCCAAATCAGAATCTGGGATCCAGATAGATGAGTCATGCAGATCTACAATTTAGCAGAGGATTAAATCCCACTAAAGGTCAATGTCTGTCAGTAGAGTGGCCAATATCAGACGTAGCCCAGTGAAAAATGCCCATGTTTGCCATATGTTTGCCATGTTTGCCATATCTAATGTCTGGTATTCAACTGGGGCACTCCGCTAGCATAGCAACCTGTTATGCTAACATTTCCTCTTTCTTTGAGATAGCATTAGGGATTGAAGGCTCTCAAATCCCTTGTTCCCAGAGGGCCCATGGAGTCAAGGCAGTATTGAAGGGCTGGCTTGGACAATCATCTATAGCACCAGAAAAGCCATTATCCAAGTCAGCCTTCCCATGTTTCCTCGGCTCAATGTATGCAATAAAAGCCAGGCATTTGAGAAATAGGCAGCACAGAGTGAACAGCTTTCTTCTTCCCATCACCATCATGGCCACTATTTCCACCTATCCCCACACCTTTATCCCTTTCACCTCTGCCACCTCACTCACCTTGGCCAGCATAGATGCACTGCTGGTGAGGGCAACAGGATCTTAGTCATTGTAATAAACTCTTTGGTATCTGTTATTTCAAAAATGTTGTGAAAGCTATAGTCATTGTGCTATAAAAACACAGCATTAAAAACCCTACTCCCTTCCATATCTGGAACATAGAGGAGTATAAATACAAAAGTAGTACAAAACTAGGCTGAGCACTAAGATATGAGGTAAGAGCTGTTCGGCAATGGAATGTGCTGCCTTGGAGTGTGGTGGAGTCTCCTTCGTCTGAAGTTTTTAAACAGAGGCTGGATAGCCGTCTGTCAGGAGTGCTTTGATTGGGTATTCCTGCATGGCAGGGGGTTGGACTAGATGGCCCTTGTGGTCTCTTCCAACTCTATGATTCTATGAAAGGTAGACCTCACAATGCTGCCAAAAACCCCAAAGAGAAATTATAGATATTAATGTTATGAACTCATTAAAAATATTATGAATATTATGACTTTTTTTTTCATGCCCAAGATCTGCGTTTGTGTTTGGGACAAATTGGGAGGGGAGGAATCTTTTTTAATGATGTTTTGTCTACAGAACAGTCTATAAGTAGACAAAGTGTGAAAGATATTTGAGGAGGCGCTTAATATAACACTGGCACTTCCTGTCATAAAGACGGCACTTATACCAAGGTCTCTTGTGGCTAAATGCTATGCTGTATAAATTCAAGACACAAAGAACATTACAAGTGGGATTGGAATCTGACCTGGAAAGTTCACTCACAATAAAAGATGCTAAGCATCTCATATCCTACTGTCTTCCACATCTTTTTTTCCTTTCTGTACAGTGCTTGCAACCTTTTTATTATTATTCCTCCTTCCTTTTTCACCTTTAGTTTCAGCTCCATACTGAATTCATTCAGTTATGCAGAGACACAAAGGATATGCAAGTGACGCTTACTTCAGTTTTGTGTCCCTAAGCTCACCCTCTCCAAAGCTTTCAGTCTGACAGATGTAATACAAAGGAACCAACTGAAAAAACCTAAAAACCACCTCCTATATAATACTAGGAAACCAAGTATTTCATAAAACTGAAGTACTTCTGAAGAGTCAGTTTTAGTAATTTTATGAAGATCAAGAACGATCCATTGTGTATGGCAATCAGGGTCAAAATAGAGGATACATTTAGCATGCATTTAGATCAAATGCTTCCTCAAGTGGCCAGAGATATCTCTTTGTCATAGCACATGACTATCCTCAACTCTGAATGTTTCATTTGATGCATTTTGAGGCTTTGATTTATTTTATTTTTTGGTTTCTTTCTCTTTGTGTGTCATTTTACAGGAAGGTAAACACAGGTTTAATTTTGAGTCTCACAGCTGAAATAAATATCTCAGAGGAAACTCTGTTGTGCGAAAGACAATATATTAATCACAGATAATATTCATTCCTTTAATACCTAATTTGACCCAATACATATAGTATAGCCACCAAAATGAAACTGTTTTCATCAATATATATTGACACAGAGAGTTTCGTAGTAGAAAACTGACCTGGTGGCAGTGGAATAGACTGCCTCGTAGTGTGGTGGAGTCTCCTTCTTTGAAGGTTTTTAAACAGAGTCTGGATGGCCATTTGGCAGGAATGATTTGATTGTGTATTCGTGCATGGCAGGGGGTTGGACTGGATGGCCCTTGTGGTCTCTTCCAACTCTATGATTCTATGAAAACAACATATATGGATCAGCTACAAAGATCAAACAAAACAGATTTATGCAAACATGGGACTTTTTCGCACGGGGTTTTGCAACGCTAGCAGCCTCGTCCCCATTGCGAGGCTGCTGCGCTGCAGGGCGTCCCTTTCGGATGACGCTCTCCCCTGCCAATCCTCTGCCGATACTGTTGCATAACTGCTGGGACGCTGCAGTGCCATATTTGGCACTTTTCTGATCATGATCAACTTTCGTAATTAGAAAACCGCCAAATATAACGCTGCAGTGTCCCAGCAGTTACGCAACAGTATCGGCAGGGGAGAGCGTCATCCAAAAGGGACGCCCTGCAGTGCAGAAGCCTCGCAACGGGGACGAGGCTGCTAGCATTGAAAAACCCCGTCCAAAAAAGTCCTAACACAAAGTAACTAGCAAAAGCAAGGGAATTACATGGACTTCCCACTTGCCAACTTAATGGTTATAAACATCAAATAATTCTACTTCCTCTACTTCAATAAAATACCCTTTGAACTGATTACTTGAAATATCTGTTAATAAACTTCACTTCTACTTGTTGCTGATTATACTATTCTTCAAATCCTAAAACTACTGATTTTCCCCACCTCTTTCTCATAAATTCATATCTAAATTCCATTCCACTTAAAATGGATCTACTTCTTAGATTTCTCAATTTGTCCATTTCAGCTGAATCATACTGTTTCAATAACCAGTCCACTTATGAAGGTAACCCTACATATTTCCATTTCTGTTACAATAATCTCGCTAGTACAGTATTATCATGTACTGCATATCCATATAAACTAATCAAATTTGATAGATCCATATAAACTAATCTTCTTTTAGCAGATCACATAGCAAGTAGCAAATCTTCAAAAGTCAGTCTACTTATTTCAATCCCAACCTTTACTTTATCAATATATGTATTTATGCTTTACATAATGACTTTTATAGTTTTTACCATTGTACAAAATAGACATAATTCCCCAAAACAGTAAACTCAGGAGTGCATATACCATCCCATTTTTCTTAAATAATGCATCTCTCTAGATGTAGTCTTTCTGAGTAGGTGTCCATCTAGAACCATCTCCATTCTTTCCTCCATCTTCTTTTCATAAACGTTCTGATGAGTTATGAAATCTCTTGTCTGTCATGCTTGGAGAAAAATGATAACATTCTGTGGCAAATTTCTCAATTTTATAACCAAGGGGCTTATTTCATGAGACTTATCTCCAGCTATGCAAACATCCTCCTTCTGTCTATCTCTCTGTCTGTCTGTCTGCCTTTCTCTCGCTTTCACACACAAATCTTTCTCTCATTATAATCCAGTATCACAGCTTCCATAACCGTAGGTGCCTGAACCAATAATGCTCTTATATCTTCCATTTCGGGAGGCATGGAGACGCACTATCCACAATGCTGCAGCCTTATTTGAGAACTCACGCCGAACAAGTCTTGAAGAGAAACGACAACGCAGAAAGAATCACAACCCAAAAACATCACCCAAGGAGACCTTCTGCTGTGCTTTTTGCAACCGGACTTGTTTATCTCGGATTGGCCTTTTTAGTCATCAGCGCGCTTGCAGAAAGCACAGGATGTGTCCTTCCTGAATCTTCGTTTGCGAAGAAAAGCCAGAGAGAGAGAGAGAGAGAGAGAGAGAGATCTTCCATTTCAATTTTTAATTTTTTTCCATCACTTCTTTCAAATTCTTCTTAAAATCATTCCTCAAATCAATTCTCATCTCGATCATTTATTTATTATTATTTCTTCCAAGATCAGCTGATTTAGATCTGTCATCTTCATTGCTTCATTACCTCTTGTCCACTAGACGTCATTACTTCTTTCAATCTCTCTCTATGTAGATTGAACTCTATGCGCTTTAAACTGGAATTAACTTTCCTCCATTCATTTCCTCTTCAGCTGCCATGATGAAGAAGTTGATGATGACCTTGTTTAATCTACTAAGAGGTAAATAAAGTTCTTTCTCACAATTCAGACTAAGTAAATTTAACCCCTTCAGAACCACTAGTCTAGCGTTGTTTTGGATTATTTTCAAAACAGCAAAACTTTAAATTTAAGTCATGGGTTTAACATCTTTTAATGATCTTCAGCACTTCAATATTTAAAATACATTCATCAGTTTTAATTACTGAGACAGATCTTTAAGTGTAACCCCTCTTCCTCCTAAATAGTCCGGTGACAGTTAACTCATGATTCCAAATGTAGAAGTAATTTGTGCTGGAAGTTTGATGTTCCCATTGACTGGCAAGCCTCTTAAGTGTCACTGATTTGATGGTTCACTTGTTTAAGAAAGTTGAGTGTGCAGCTTTGTTCCCCATTAGAAGTAGCTGTAAGCAAAGCGGGGTATGACGTTTCTTCCCAGTCCCCTCCAGTTCAGCTGTGGCATGGTGACAATAATGTATGTCTCCTGCATGCCAGGATCAGGAATTGGACCGTTAGGAATAATCCTCTGAGCTTCCCATGCCAGGGAAGCAATTTTGGCTGGTTAATTGTCTTTTAAACTGGCCTTCACCACATCCAGCACAGGTTACCCCCAATAGATCTGCTAAGGGAATCTATGGTATAATACCATTCCAAAACGGAAGTTATAGAATCAGAGTTGGAAGAGACCACATGGGCTAACTAGCCCAAAATGTAGGAAACAGTTTTCAAATATACCACATAGTTGTTACTAGGAATGATACTAAACTCCATATGCCAGCATCTAAACCACAAACATTGGTGCAGGTTGGGTGATAAATCTTTTTAAACTAGGAAGTATAGCATTAATGTGGCAACAATACACAATCAGCGTTGTGTAGTGGTTTGAGTGTTGGACTACAACTCTGGAGACTAGGATTCAAATCCTCATTTGGCCATGGAAACCCACTGGATGACCTTGGGCAAGTCTCTTTCTCTCAGCCTCATAGGAAGGCAAAGGCAGACCCTCTCTGACCAAATCTTGCCAAGAAAATCCCATGATAGGTTTGCTTAGGGTCGCCAAAGTCAGAAATGACTTGATGTCACCTTACAACGATAATACTACAGCCTGGTTTAACTAGTGAGCCAATGTCTGAAAGCTGACAAGGATGAACAAGTTGACTTTCAATACAGATATGAGTGTACTGCTGGGGCTGGAGAAGTGCCACTGGTCTGCCAACTGCCAATGCTTTGGCCTCTGAGGAAGAGAAGTGTAGGCAGTATCTGCTAGTCTTAATCCCCTCCCTGTCATTCCCCTTTTCATGTGCGTCTTGTTTTATTTAGATTGTAAACCTGTAAGCAAGGAACAGTCAAATGAACAATTTGTAAGCTGCTCTGGGAGGCTTTTCGGCTAAATGGCATGGTCCAAATACTCTAAATAATAAATGAACAAACAAGCTGGATAGAAATTTGCAGCTGGTCTTGACTTGGCTTGCCCTTGCCCTATAGGTCCAATATGTAGTCTGGAGATTTTCTTAGATTTGGTCCAATCAGTGGAGGTTTGAGGTTTTGTATGGAATTGGAAGAAAAGAAAAAGAAGTTGAGAACATGTCTTTTGGGTTAAGACTGGTTGTTTGGCTGAGCTATTTATAGGTTGCTTGTGTATGTTTGTGGTTTTTTTGCTAGAGCATACATGCAAAGAGGGAACAGCTAGTGCTGGGAGGAAGTGAGTCCTTGGTGAGTGGAGTTAACAGCCAGCAATATATGGCAATATATAGTTACCCTCACAGTTTCTGTGAACTCAGGAGAAGGAGTTCATAGACAGATAGAGAGAGTAAACAGATATATTGCATGGGCATTTAGCAGGAGAATTTGAGGGACAGGCCCATATGATGAAGAGATATGAACAGTAAAGGAGCTGCTGCAGTGCCCTTCAACAACTGAGCCATGCTTACTTTCCTACTTAGGGATGTAGAAAGCTATACCTACACCAAATGCAAGTTGGTTACCCTGCTGAAAGAGAAAGTACTCTTGAGGCCCATGTTCCCAAGCTTTGACACAGCAGGAAAGAGGAAGGAAAATGGAAGATTCACAAATATAAGAGGTTAGCACTCAGAAGGACATTGGACACAGACACACTACCATGATTTTGGAGCTACACAGCCAGTTCTAGACCCTCCACTTGGACTGTGATTTTGAATGCAAGGAGCAGGGACAGAAGTAGCATGCCCCAGCAAGTACAGATATGGCTGTGGAGGCTTTTTTGGATGGAAGGATTCCTTCCACTTCCAGGAGGAGGAGATGTGTGGTGATGGTGGTAAGTGATTCCCTATTGAGGGGCACAGAGACATCGGGGTAGTCTAAACAGTGAAAATATTACCCACAGAATGTGTAAATTCCATATATCTTAATGGGATTCCACATCACTCCACTGTATTCACAAGGAGAGGGGCCAAAAATGCCAAAAAGTATGCTGGAAAAGCCTTCACGGCTTTTTGTGAAGTTTTTTTTTTAAAGCGGGGGGAATGCTAATTCCTTCTTGTTGGGACAAGATATTGTATTTGATTCACTTTCCCCATATGAGCAGAAGTTGAAAGCTGATTGATCAGACGTGTGCAGGAGGTGGAGCTTGTTAACAAGGCAAGCACCTGGAGCTTCCATGTTGGATTTTCACTTTAGCAAGTGCACACTAAAGCGATAAAATTGTTTTTGTTTGTTTGTTTGCTTCTTTGTTAAAGCAAAAGGTCTCTCTTTTGCACCGTGGATAGGTGTTGTGGTTTTTTTTAAACTGCTGTCCAGTGGCAGCAATTAATGGTAAGTAAAAATGCAAGTAAGTCACTCGGGGCCATGATCTTGATTCGCAGGCATGCCCATTTGCAGAGCAAACATAAATAGTTTTGCATGCCTGCTATCTGCCCCAAAAACCATTAAGACAAATAACAGCTGCTGTGAATTGCCATTTCTGTGGAGCAATCCAAATTTGTTTGCCCCGTATAGACAAGCCCAGTGATGTGTGGACCTGACAGGATTGTTTAAGTGTAAAGATGTAAATTCCTCTTGCTCCCAATGGTGTTTGTGTGAATAATGTTGTTATTTGTCTCTGTGAAATTCGGGGAAATAAAGGAATTTGTTTTGTTCAGCTTGATGAAAAACTACACAGAGAACACCAGTTTGTGCAAAGTACATGATAAATCATGCAGAAACATGTCTTCCTCTTCTCTGTACTTTCCATACCCTATTGCAAACCTGATGCAGACAGCATAGCACCAGCAACATACAGGGTCTAAAATCACAACAAATTATGAAGGCATGTGTGCAAGGGGAAAAAAATCATACTCTAATTCTTGTGCCTGTGGCAAACATTTCTGAGGAGGATAGCTTTCCTCAGTGTGGGTTTCTCACAGCATCATAAAGCTGAAGTGCACTGAAGATGTCTTTTTTTTCCTTCCAAAATATTATTTACATCTCTACTCAAGAAGTGTGTTGTCTTTCTGGTTTGGAAAGAGTGAAGATGAAATAGAAGGACTTGGAAGACTCATCAAGTTGACCTTCCATAGACCTACATAAGAATAAATGGTAGAGCCAAACACAGCTTCCAAAATATTTCAAGTGAAAAAGAATGGGCCACTGGGTGTTACCTCATCACTTCTTCCTGTTGAAGGTCATGGCCCAGAAAGACAGGAGAAGAATACTCAAATGTACATATTATGTGGTCAGGAGATTTGGTTTCTTGGATCACTGTCTTCAATTCCAGGAGGAACAACTCCTGGAAAGAGATGGGTCTAATTTGAAGGGTTGCTTGGAGATGAATGATTCTGTCAATTTCATGTTCCCCTATGTTCAGGATTTTTTAAAAGAAAAAAATAACAACCTCTTTCCATTGAATTTATGGAGAATTTTTCACATATTGATAAATTCTTCTCAATGTCAAGTTCAAGAACAAGCCAAACAAAATTCTCAACCACTGGCACTGGTCAAGTTCAACAACAACAGCTATTTTCATCTTGGAGGGACCATGTCATTATACCTGCTTACCATGTAGCTGGTAGATGAAGAACCTACAAGGAGTGAATATGCAGTGATTCAAAGCTAAGCTAAGAGTCAGTTTTGGTTTTGCTGAGTACTCTTTAAGTGTCAAGTTCCTTGAGTCAAATTTATAAAGAAATTGAAATTTTAAAAAGTCCTTTTCAAAAGGAACCAAAGATAATTCTCACCTATGGGATGTGAAGCCAGGAAAGTTGAAAAAGAACCTGGAACCATATTGGCTCACCTGCAGTTTTAACATCAGTTTCTGAAGGCTGCCAGTGTCATCAATTACACATGGGCAGGTACAAGAGACAGGATCTTCTTGATAGTGACTAGGGGTGTAAATATGCAAGTATTTCATCCTCATATACAAGGATAAATTACAGTCATTTTCTCCCTGCTGCAGAACAAAACAAATATTCCTCCACAATATTCTCCCGATACCGAAGCATCCCAAAATATTGCTGGAATTATGTTGTGAAGAAAAACACATGGATTTTTTCCCCCTCAAAAAATTAGTTTTCTGTATAGGAAACTTTTTTTTTTCAGATAACCCATTTTCTGTACAAAAAAGGGGGAGTTTACACCAAAAACCCACACCCCTACATGTTTTCCCCCACCATGGAATTTTTTTCCCCACTGAAAAAAATTATCTGAGACATTTTGGAATGTCTGAATACTGGGAGAAAGTTAGGGAGACTTCTCCCTGATCTACAACTCCTCCCAATGGGTTTTTGTTAAGAAATCCAGTTTTGACCTGGGAGTAAATAATTACAAATATTCTTTCCATCCCATATGCCCATATGCTGTGGCATTACCAAGGCCAGTGTCACCCCTCCCTGCAACGGTGTCACCTGGTGTGTTTCGGCCACTCCACACACACACCCAGTGCTACCATTGCCCATATGTATAGAATTCTTTTCCAGTTCAAACATGTATGGTCCTATTATTTAAAAACATTAAATAGCTTTAAAGACCTGGTATTTGTTTAGAACGGCCTTTTCTTAAAATGATATCTTTATGCTTCTGGTTTATTTTGGTGCTTCAATACCATTAAACTATTTTATTGCTTTGTATTTTGATGTTTATTTTACTTTGTTGGTGTTGTTTTGTTCTTGTTCTTGTTGCTATTACTAAAACCAATGTTTTATTGCTATATGGTTGTTTATTTCACCCTGGATTTATGGCATTTTGTGATTTGAGTGTGATTGCAGTTTTGTATTCTAAAAGTTGCCTTATGAGGTCTTGACCCTAAAAGGCAGCTTTATATTATCAGAAATAAATAAATAAATAAATAAAACATGATTTTCAATTATAGTTTGAAACCATTTCCAGTTGTTTTGTCTGTTGGACCTTGGTTATTGAATTCACGTATCACCATGTTAATAATATAATAGGGTTATATCAACAGGGCTATACAAATGCTTAGGTGTTGCACTAAATGCAGTCTGCAGAAGGTTTACTCACTGGAGAAAAAGTGCAAGGGAATGTCTGGAGGTTGGCTTGTGTTCAGTGCCCAGCTAATTCACAACATAATAGCTCAGCCTATTACCTGCCGTATCTCTACGGCAGGCCTCGGAACACAAACCTCTTTGTGTAAAGAGAGAAACATATAAAAGCATTCAATAAGAATGAAAGAGTACATAAGGAGAAGAGTTTGGGGAAACTGAACTTATAGGAATATATATGGGATAAGTAGTCCAGTCATTCTGATAAAGAGTGATTGTTTGTAGTATCTGCACATGTTGGCCTACAAAGCCATCTATGAAAGGCATATATCCATTAACACTGATACCATTACCATTACCCTTGTTGTTGTCTGCCTTCAAGTCTTTTCCGATTTATGGCAAACCTATCATAGTGTTTCCTGAGGGCTGAGCGTATGTGACTTGCCCAAGGTCGCCCAGTGGATTTTCATGGTTGAGCAGAAATTCGAACGCTGGTCTCCAGAGTTGTAGTCCAACACACACACACCACTATGCCATGCTGATTCCTACCATAACCATTGGTAAAATTATTTCCTCCTAAAAGTAACACTGTCAATGACAAGAATATGCCAATAAAAGAAAATAGACTCCTTCCTAAAAAAAGGTATGGTTCCATCTAGTCTTTTAAAAAAATCTATAAACTGAAAAATATTACCTTAGTAAACAGGCCATGAAAATTACTGCCTAGCACAACAGGAACTGCAACAGCCCTAGGTGTGAATGTTAAAATGGAACTATCTGGAAACATTAGGATACACATAAGATAGTTTTATAGCACACTATACATATGTGGCATGAAATTGATCAGACCTGTGGTGTAGCAGCACAGACCTAATGAAGCAAAAGGATTAAGGGGACTGACTGTGAAGCTTCTAGTTTAAGGTTCAGCTCCCACTAGGAAAATGTAAGAAGGAGATGGCTATATAGTTTGTACCTCTGGCAGAAGGGCTCCGAACTCACTCTAAATTCTCTAGCTAAATCATAAGCACTTAACACATTACTGAATATAACAGAATTTCAGTTATCACAATAAAAAGAGTTACCCAAGTGGCCAAGAACAACTTTAAGTAATGCATAGCCTTTATGTAGCACATTTCAAGCACTCAAAGTGTTTCACATAGATGATATCAGCAGTAGTCTTTAAATTATATCACCTCACTCAGGATAATAGTGTGTGAGCTCCCTGCACAGTGGGTGAGCTCCCCTGCAGCATTATTTGGTTTGGAAAAGAAACATGTCAAGCTCTTTCCCCCACAAAGTTTGGAAAGACTTTTACAAACCAATCTGACTTTGGAAATTCTTTCTGGCAGATGCCATTTTCCTCTACAATGACCCAGAAGGTTGCAACATGCAGGGTATTCTAGGTAGTAACTAAGATGGTAGCCACTCAGAAAACCTATCTTGTTGTTAGAGAAACTATGTTTCTCCAACTGTCAATTAATAATAAATGGCTACAATTGGGGTTTTAACAGACATCCATTTGTGGGACCTTTCATAGCTCTTGGCATAAAGCCAGAAGGAGGCAGCAATATTAATCTCAGAGATCAAAGGCAGAAAAGACACCAAAGCAAAGAGAAGGCCCATGTTTTATGTTTCAGTAGAACCTGTCCATCATAAAAAAATGCTTGTAATGCTTGTCAGTTGTATCTTTCAGATACACTGTTCCAGATTTTTGGCAGAAACATTTTTGGCACAGAGAAAAGTGGGATTGCTCAAAATCTTCCCTTTCCTCATCTTTTTGAACCCGTTTATTACTGCTCATTGGCAATTTCGGTTGCTGCTTTGGCAGCATCATTTTAATCTGTTCATTTCAAATCACCTAGAAACAGTGATGTCAATGCATCACAGATCAGATATAGTTATATAACAACTATCTGGTGATATGAGAGACTTTGCTAGAAAGAAGCCTAATCCAAAACAAAACTACTGGTGCTGAAGCAACAGCCAACTGGGAATGTCATGAGGTTCACTTTGGAGACAATGTATATGGAGACATGCAGACTTGCAAACAAATTTGCCTCCATTTCTTCCCCCTCAGTGCCTAAACATGGCATTTTCATGAAAGGAGAAAATGTTAATGAAACCCTTACCCTTCCACACACACCGTTTGTATCAGGGGATGATAGGACACTCTATCTCCGGCAGAAGCCAAAAACTATCTCAGCAGACTTAGTAGCAACCCATTTCCAAGAATATTCACACACAGAGTGTTTGACGTCCAAATAAACAGGAAGCACTTTTATCTTCAAAGTCAAGCAGCTGGAATATGTACAAATATTTACAACTAAAGGACAAACTGCTTCACCAGACATCAGCATTCACGAGAGGAGAGAGAGCTCTGGACTGAGCTTAATTTTTTTCACAGTTACAGGGTATTGGCTTACTCAACCACATGGTTGCATTACATCAGATCTTGCACTCCAGAAGCTATGCCCCCTAGTAACCCTCCTTCTGTAGCTGTGAGCCCATGGCTAGCATGACTTGGCAGTTCCTTGCCTTCAGCCATCATGACTCAGCAGTTGTTTGGCCATTTTCTATGGAGTTCAGTCTCTAACTCCTGACACTTTGTTACCCAAATTGCAAAGGTCCATGGAATTTCTACATGTCTCCAAATCTTAATTGGGGATGTTTTAATTCACTCAAATTGGCTGGGTAACTGTGAGATCTTTTACCTATGTATACCAGTACTCAATGAATGGATCCAGGGAAAGAAAACAAAAGTTATCTAAGGGCTCATCTATACAAGCCCCCCAAAACCAAAGTGCCCCACAATAAAGACAAGTCACAGCAGCTGCAACTTGTCTTAATGGTTTTACAGCCCCCATAAACTCCAAATGTCCTCTAGCCTTAGCAGTCACTTTGGGGGGAGAGCCTTCCTCCCTTACCTGGTCCCCATGGACAACAGTGACAGTGGCACGGGGGGGGGGAAATGGGTAAGGGATGAGGGCTGTCTCATCCCCCTCTCCCTTCCTGGTGCCAGAAACAGTGACAGTGTTGGCAACAGTGACAGTGGCATGGGGGGGGATTGGGGAAGGGAGAAAAGGATGAGACAGCCCTCCTCCCTTACCTGGTCCCTGGTGGAAAAAAATGGCAGCTGTGGTCACTTGCCCTATTAACAAGCTCTGCCTCCATGCTCATTTGGTCAATCAGCTTGCACTGCTTCAGCGCAGCAATGCAAATGCAACAGTCCTAATGATCAGATATTCACATCACCTACGGAGCTTTTTAAAAAACTCCAGGGGCTGGCTTACATGGCAGATTTATTGCGGCAACTTGCACTTTAATTCTTTTCCGCATCTGTGCCAGTCAGGTTTTTTTTCCCCCTAATTATGCTGCTTTTTCATTCAGAATTGAAAAAGTGTGGGGGGCGTGGCCTCCCAAGCAGAGGCAGGCTTTATGGGGAAGGGCATAGACCTTCCTTTGAAGTCCTGCATTTTCGAGCTAAAGAAAGACTCACAGACTGCCAAAATATCAGGGGGGAAGATCAAAGAAGTGGCTCTGTCTCTCTCTCTCTCTAAATCTGCCTGTAAATGAACTCAGTCACTGCCCAAAGCAGAGGGACAGCAATCTCTCTGCTGAAAGATGTTGCTGCTATGCCAAGGATCCTAAGGTGAACCTATCACAAGTTTTTTTCAGCACGATTTGTTTAGTCAGGGTTCACAGACTTGCAAAATAGCAGAGGATTTTTGACTCTCCCTCCCTGATCCCCTTCCCTCCCCCCTCTCTCTCGCTCTCTCTCCCTCCCCCCAAGCAGAGCTGACAGATGGGAACTTTATGACTGAAAGGTCTTGGGAATCCTGTTTCTTGGCAGACTTGCAAAATAGCAGAGAGAATTTTTCAGTTTCCTGAACGCTACTGAACTCAGTCCCCCTCTTTTAAGCCTGCCCTTGCATCAGAGCAACCAATCACAATGCAGATCTGCTGCAACCCTTAACGGAATGGTAGTTTACACTGCCAATAAAGCGCTACATTGCAAGTATACTTGCAAAAGTAGCGACATCCCTTGCCACACTATATTTGGGTGTTTTACCTTCCCCCCTTCTGAATGAGGCGATGCTGTGCTGCGATCCATGTGAACTATGAGCTATCGTAGCGGTATATTTAGAGGAATATTTGCCCGTGAAAACAACCCCCCAGGAAAAGCTCAGAAGGCTTCCCTTTGGAGCTTTATGGTAGATTTGGCTGCTTTCCCTTCTGAATGAGACAGATGGATGTGAATGTCCATTTAGACAGATCATCTTCAATGTGATTTCTATTAGGATTATGTTCACCATTTAGACAGGACCTAAGATAGTTTTTATTGAAATAGTCTTAATAGTCTTAATAACAGTCACACCAATACTCAAGCTTCTAGCAGTCACACAAAGCTACTGAAGAAAGGAGGAAGTATTTGAATAGAGGAATAGATTTAGGTGACAATATGTTTACTGTACTGATCTGAAGATGAGAGACATCTCAAGCAGCAAGAAAGCACAGAGGGAGGGGAAAGTATCAAGGGGAGTTTGAATAATGGGAAAATGGGAGAAATGGGATCTGTGCATGGCAATGGACCAGCAGAGACAGAGGAGTAGGAGGGGGAATGGAGTCACAGACCAGCATGGAGATGGAAGGAAAGGTGATCTGTGCACACTCGAGGTAGAGATCTGGGGTAATATTTATAGTTGATTTTCACCTGAAGGGGTGGTTTGAGAGGAAGACAAATGTTTGCCAGAGATTCCCAAAGTTAAACAATGGGCCCCAGATACATTAATCATTGGGAAGGAAGGAATGTTTTAGGACTGATGAGTGACAGGCAATTCCCTCTTTTTTTCTTTTAGAGACCTGGAAGAGGAAGACCAGCACCTTGTACAACAGTCACACTTCCAACTAACTTTGATGTGATTTGTGAATAACTCATGTCCAGACACACTCAGAGAGAGAATCAGCAATTATTGTTCTTTTCTTGTTGGTTTTCAAAGGTTTATCTGAGATACGATCTTTTATAAGAATTTTGAAGGCCCTTCATGCACATGCCTGTAAGCATGACTTCAGCCCTGATGCATGGGGAATCCCAGTCTACCATACCTTGTGGAAGGCCACAGGTCAAATTATGAAATGTAGCCAAATTTTGAGTTTATTAGAAAGGTGGGGGCTGTCATGATGGATTATACCTTTCCCTCCTCAGTTGTACTATTCTGACTGATCAGAATCAATACAACAGAAAACTATGACAGAGATGAGTCATCAAAGATTTTTTTTTTGCATCTTCTGAGCCTCTTGAGGATTTTAAACTATCTCTTTGTGGAGGACACACCATCCAAATTTACCCAATTACTCAGCCTGGCCACCTGACACTGCCACCTTCCTTTCAGACTTCCCCTTTTATCCCTTCTCTGGACTGGGGCCTGATTTTTTGTGAAAAGAATATGTGGATGTGTGCTCTCTGTTGATAAGCATGCCTAATATCTATCAGTGAGTGGAACAAATCACGATGACCCTGGACTTTATAAAAAAACATAAGAACTGGTTTATTATCTTTAAGGTTGTAACATCAATGCTTCAATACTGTGCATATAACTTGGTTATTTGGTTTAGTGTCACTTAGGACATTTTCAGACACGTCTTACCACGCTAGAGTTGAGCGGGAGAGCTTCAGTGCTGCGGCGCAGCAGGGACTCCATTTCAGACAACGCCGTCCCTCTGGCAAAATCATCCATGTCACTTCCATTTAGGATTGGAGGCAGCCACACCATATTTTATTCACGGACAACTTCTGTGAATAAAATCTGGTGAAATGTGGTGCGGCCGCCTCCAATCCTAAACGGAAGTGACATGAACGATTTCGCCAGAGGGAAGGCATCGTCTGAAATGGAGTCACCACTTTGTGGTGACAAAGGTGACCAACTACCTATAGAAGTACATGTAATAATCCTTGAGAGTCTAATATTATAAGCAATTACACAACAGACTCATCCACTCTTTGTCTCAGGCTCTCAATTTCCACTCACTCTATCATCCATTCAGCCTCCAGACTCTTCAAGTGCACAGACCAAACTCCAAAACCAAACTTCACACAGACTTAACTGACAGAAATGCCTTCTCTCAACTGACATCCACACAGTTCAAACTTTCTGAAAGCCCTCCCATTACAGTTTCTTGCTTTGGGATTGGCTTCTTCATTCTCTCCTCCCATTCACTCAGCTGCATTCCATCACCAGCTCATCCCACACCACAAAATGAAACACTTGCCTCAACAATTTGTTCCCATGAGCTTCTCCCTCTCAACCTTGAAACAGGGAAAAATATTTCTGCTCAGGTCTCCAGCCAAGGAGATTATCAGACAGGAACACAAAAAGCATTCCTGTCCCACAATCTCCAATCTTTCCCCTGTCCTGAAACAATAACCCTCCACACTGCACTTACCTTCTCTCCTGTCATTGAGGCAGCCAAGGCATGAATGGCGCACTAACGGAACTCCTTTCACTTCCTGGAGTGAAATCCCGCCTGTTCTCATGAGAAGATGTGAACATGGGAAATTCAAAAAGGAAAAGGAAAAGAAAGCAATAAAAGTTACACAAAGCACCTAAACACAATTTAAAAGTCCCACGTAACCCAGGAATGGTCATAAAAAGAGGGAAACTTACCTGGATGTCCCAATCTCACCCAGAAGTGTTCACGCTGAACCAGACATTCCTGCTATAATGATGGGATTTAAATGGCCTGAGGTTTCACACAGCAGCAATGCTGGCACCAAAATGGAGTGTGGAATCTATTGATGGCTTCAGCCATCAATAAAAAAGACACCAGCATAACGCTAGTGGAACGCAAAATGATGACATCATTTGATATTGGTGTCATTTTGCATTATACTGGCATTACTCTGGCACCACATAAGCCGCATCTGATAATCTCCTATATCAGTTCAGTATCGACTTCATTGTCAAACCTGAAAGAAAGTGTGGCTAGAATTCAGGGCAGGATATCATGCACTGGACCACTTTTACACATTTGAGAAATGCCCACCAAAAAAACCCAAAAAACAAAAAACCCTTCGTATAGTTTGAAAAATGAGTGGATGTCTAAAAGATGCATGTACTTGAGAAACTTCTGTAAAAGTGTATACATCTGAAAAATGCACATATAAATTACAGGTTGCCCCCACCACCATCTGCAGGGGATACACCCCTGGACTTACTGTGGGTACGTGAAACCATAGATAATACTGAACCCTATTGAAATAAATGACTTCTAGCCTAATGTCTGGCAGAAGCATACAATAAGGTAAAATGAATAGAGATGATATATTTTTTTCAGATATGGATAAGTGAAACCATGGATACCAGTCCCATGAATACAGTGGAAAACTTGTATGTATGTACTTCTGTGCAAGGAGAGAACATACAGTATTGAGATGGAATTAGCCTGGTAGTAAAAAAAGTAAAAACCTTAATGTCTTAAGATTGAGAGATTTACCCACCCCAGCAAGTAAACATCATCACATCTCATGAATGCCATTATTTGAAACAAGTGTCACACGGAGAGAGGGATTCAATGCCATTTTTAAAAGTTTTTCATTTTGTTCATTTCTACTGCATACATCTTATTTTTGATTATGAACTCATTTTATTTTCAGTTGTTTTCCCTTTGATTTCCATGGAGACCTAGCCAGTATTCTCCTGCCTTTATTGTTAGTAATCTAGTGGTATGACATATGCAGTCATTCTACCACAATATCTGTGCAACCAATCTATCACGTTTTAGATTAATAGGGAAAGAATCCCCATTTCAGAGTCTGTGTAAAAGCAGATGTCTTATCAATTTCCCATTATTTTAGCAGAGATCAGCCAGTTTCTACTGCCTGTAGCTTTGGTACACTATGCAAATGTAACTATTGTTACCCTAAATGCTTGAGGGTCTTAAGGACCCTCTAAATATCAATATTAATTTGGGGAATTAATATACTCAGCTTGAAAATACGAGAGAGGGGTGACAAAGCAGGACCTTTTAACCTATGTTTACTGGTATTCAGGAGAAGACATTAAGCTAGATACTACAATTAATTAATCTTTATTTGAGAAAGCAATAATAACAATGTTCATACACACACTCAGGCTTCAAGCATTCACACAAGGCTAGCGAATGAAGTAGGAAGAATGGGGATAGAGGAATAGAGTAAGGGGTTGTTTTCAGGTGATACTGTACCAATCAGAGGAGCTGAGCTTGCGGAGAAAACCAGCAGAGTGGGGGTCCTGAAGCAGGTACAGCTACACAGTTTGACATGATGTCTAGAAGCAGGGAATTTGAGTGGGGTTTTGAAGGTGTTTTTATATCGAATAATTCCCGTCAGGGGATGGGATTTAGAGGAAAAGACGTGAGGTTCTCAAGATAAGATAATGGACAGTCTGGATATGTTAATGACCCTTAATGTGTTGATACTTTGGAACTGAATAGAGGAAGCAACCCTTTTCTTTGCGGGGAGGTAGAGATAAGATAGCTTTACAAACCTTGAGTATCCCAGCTATGTCTAATGAGATTAGCCATATGTTCAGGCAAGAAGCTGCCCTGAAGGTTACCTTTCTTTGGAATTTGTAAAGGACCCTCCCTAGTGCATACATGACTTAGTGTCCACACTAGTCCTTGGGATTCCTGGTTTTGGGAGTTCCCAGTTTACTTGCCACACTCTGGGAAGGCCACCATTGGCCAAATTATTAAATATTGCCAATTATTAAAGATAAGAACAGGGATGTCAAGACAGGTAACAGTATACCACCTACAACGTTGGTGTCAGGAGAAAAGGGCCCATGGACACAACAAGAAAAGGGGGTACTAGACAAATGGCAGGTTTGGCCTACCACTGTATAATACTAGAATAAGTATAATACTGTATAATACTAGAATCACAAATGCACCAACAGGATCTTGGCCTGCGTGTTTTCCAACCAGGTAGCATTATTCCCCACCCCCAGGAAATACTACAATTCTAGTGTTGTAAAGTTGCGCTGGGCAGGGCACGTCTCTAGGATGGAGGACCATCACCTCCCAAAAATAGTACTCTACAGTGAACTCGCCACGGGTCAGTGTAGGAGGGGCGCTCCAAAAAAGCGATACGGGGACTCCCTGAAACAACATCTCAGGCTCGGTGAAATTGATCACCAACAATGGTCCGCCCTGGCTTCACATTGGGAGGCATGGGGACGCACTATCCACAATGCTGCAGCCTTATTTGAGAATTCATGCCGAACAAGTCTTGAAGAGAAATGACAATGCAGAAAGAATCATAACCCAGAAACATCACCCAAGGAGACCTTCTGCTGTGCTTTCTGCAACCGGACTTGTTTATCTCGGATTGGCCTTTTTAGTCATCAGTGTGCTTGCAGAAAGTGTGGGATGAGTCCTTCCTGAATCTTCATTTGCGAAGAAAAGCCAGAGAGAAAGTGTAGATTGTTGAGATGAACTCCCATGACGGGCAGGCCAGGCCATCATGACATCTACCAATATATCAAAATAGTTGAAGTTCTGATACATATGCCAGCCAATGAAACCAGGCTCACAGACATACCATATATGCTATCAAAACTAGAACGAAGTTTTACAGTCTGTCAATTTCACTCCTGTTCTCTCTGTTCCCACTCCCTGTAACGTTTCTCTGGCCTGTACAAGCTATTGCAAATATACCTTGTCAGTTGCCCCCCCTCCTTCCCTATTGACCCTTCTGTGAACAGTAAACAATTTTCTAGGAGATGAACTCTATACACCTGGAGTCAGAAGTGCCTGTAATATAAAGCTATTGGAAACTAATGGTGAAATGACAAGTGGTACTTTGCTTTTCCCATTGTTTTTCTTTGTTTGTCCATTTATTTTCATTATAAAAAATGAATGAAACAAATGGGGCTCATCTTTTTTCATTTCCCATTCCTTTTTAAAATGAACGCACACACCTGTCCTTCCTAATTAAAAATGTACGACCCAACTGTAGATACATAAAGGTGAACTCCTATGTGTGCTTTCTCAGATGTGAGGCATGCTAGAGTCAGTGGGATTTACCCTCTAGTGAAAGTGTTTAGGAGTCCACTGTTTAGAATCCTAGAAAGTGAGTGGAGAAAGAGTAGACAAGAAAAAATGTATAGAAGACAGCTATGTGATGCTACAGATAAAAGGGACAATCCCATTTTAATGCCTGTTAACAAAAGCATTTTTTCCAGGGCAACAAGAGTTGTAAGTACTCTGTAGAATTCAACATCAAGCAGCGTTAGAAGGAAGAGTGGTTCTGTTTTCAATATACATGAACAAACATAACTGTTTGAGAAAAGTGTGGCCCTCAAAAATTTGTTACACTGCAGCTCCCAGCATTCCTCATGATTTCCTCTGCTGGCTAGGGCTGCTGGGAGTGACAGTACAAAAAAATCTCCAGGCATTGTCCCCCTATTTTCCAACTGCAGCTGCCTTATTCCTATTAGGGTTCAGAAGGAAAATGGCTGGATGCCTGAAGCATGTCAACTCAACCAAACCAGCTCCACATTTTTAAGGAAGGTACATCCCATTTCTCATGTGATATGTGGCATGTTCCTGCCATTTATGAATAGAATTCTATCACCCAGCATCAGATAGCTCTAAATTGTCCCTTCCTTTGCCCTGTAGGATACTTGCTATTTATTTAGTTATTTACATATGTGAACAACCTGTTAATAATTTAAAGTATGCTTCCCCATCCAGATGCCATCTGGTGATATTGCACTACAAATCTCACCATCCCCATCTAGTCCAACACATTTGCCAATTTGTGAAATGTTGGTTTAAAAGAATGTCTGATATCCTGGAAGATTTATTCTGATATATGTGTAAAGTCATCCTAATGAGCCAGCTTCTCCTTTTGAAGAAAATATATGGTGAAGAAACCAACACGTCCAAAGCCATGCTGTTTCATACATCCCTACTACAATTCTCTTGTGCAAAAGTGCTTTTCTTCAGAAAATCATCACACAATAAGAATATGAAAGAATCTCACTGTGTTACTTGTTCCCAATGATACACTGAGGCAGCCTGCTGAGAGTTGTTGTTAACTCCTGCAAGATAAGCTAAAAATAAAATAAAATAAATTCTTCCAGAACACTTCTACAGTTCTGGTCCCCACCATTATCTCCAGCTCTTATCAAACCAATACATTTCTTTCTGGAACAGAATTTGAAATCATGAAAGTTACAGAAGAAAGTTGTGGTCAATATTTTTTTTTAATGTCTGTTCTAATAGCTCTACATTACCAGACTGTGCTTCCACAATACTGAACCTGGCTGCTCATGATGTGTCAAGATGTTTCTTCATATGAAATCAAGAAGAAGAAAAATATTTCTGCAAGACCCATACCTGAAGAATCATCTAATACGAATGGTGAGAGAACAAGGAGAAGAATTCAAAATATTAGGGCTCATCTAGATGAGGTGATATAATGTGGATTGCTGCAAATTAATGCAAAATCACAGCAGCATTCATTTGTCTCCATGTTTTTTTGGCAAGATCACTGGTATGTGAAGTTATCCATGTTTGAAGTTCACACAGAGGTATGCCTGTGAATCAAGATGGTGGCTGTAAGTGTATTACTTGCTTTATTATTGTTCATAAGTTTGCTGTCACTGCAAAGTTGTGTGTGTGTGTGTGTGTATGTTTAAACTAAGGTGCAGAAGTGTGACCTTCCACTTTAAAAAGCTGTTTGGTCACCTTACCACTGCAAAAACGTGCATGATTGCTACCATGAAAGTAAAAAAAAAAAAAAAAAGCAGTTCCAGCCACTGTAGTTGGCAGCCACCCCCCCCCACTGCGCATGTCTGGCCAATCACCTATCGACTTCTGGAATGTGCTGCACTGCAAATTGGTTGTCCAAAGGGTGGTAATATGCATTTCTGTGAATCACCACAGGAGCTTCTTGGGAGAAAAGGTATTTTCCTCTAATTCTATTAGGAGTTTTTTCACCATCTAGACAACCTTCTGGTGATGTCAGAACTTTAATACAAATAAGTAAAGATATTCAATACAACAACATAGTTATAAATGTTGACACTCTCTCTCGCTCTGTCTCTGGCTTTTCTTTGCAAACGAAGATTCAGGAAGGACTCATCTCGCATTTTCTGCAAGCGCGCTGATGACTAAAAAGGCCAATCTGAGATACACAAGTCCAGTTGCAGAAAGCACAGCAGAAGGTTTCCTTGGGTGATGTTTCTGGGTTGTGATTCTTTCTGCGTTGTCGTTTCTCTTCAAGACTTATTCGGCGTGAGTTCTCAAATAAGGCTGCCGCATTGTGGATAGTGTGTCTCCATGCCTCCTGATGTGAGGCCAGGGCGGACCATTGTTGGTGATCAATTTGGCCGAGCCTGAGATGTTGTTTCAGGGAGTCTTTGTATCGCTTTTTTGGAGCGCCCCTCCTACGCTGACCTGTGGCAAGTTCACCATAGAGTACTATGTTGGGGAGGCGACGATCCTCCATCCTAGAAACATGCCCTGCCCAGCACAGCTGTGTTCTCAATATCATGGCCTCAATGCTGGTGATCCCTGCTTGCTCAAGGACAGCAACATTCATCACAGTCAGTCCAGTGTATATTTAGGATTGTGTGTAAACAGCACTGATTGATGCCCCCTTGTCGTGGGAGAGAGGCTTGCATACCCTAATGATGTTTTGAGCTATGCTGGCGGTGGCATAATAGCCACCGGTAGGGTCTCCCATGCCAGACAGGTCAAAACCGAAGGGTCTGACAAAGAGCGTCAAAGGGCAGGATGGGCTCTTTAGCCTTATGGCAACTGTCCTAGGAGAAGGAAAACTCTAATCTGAAACCCGGGCAGATGGTGCTCGTCCAACCCTGTAAGGTCAACAATCTAAGAGAAGGGAAAAAAATGTTGACAACATGAAGACAAAATAGTCATGAAGTGAATGGTAAATTTCAAATTTCAGAAATATCAGATAGGCCAAAATATTTTTGCCTGTGTTCCATCATGACAAGAAAATACTCTCCCAGGAGGTAAAAATTCAAAACCAGATTGAAACACAATGTAAAATGGATACTTTGCTATAGCATGTATATGAATATGAGAAAGAAACATCTGAGGTTATTTCTTTAGTCCTTTTCCTGTTCCAGAAGGGGGAAAACATTGTTGGATGCTGAGATTTCTAGGTTGTATTTTCTTTCCTTCTTCCTCTAAGGATTGATTGGCTTCACTGCCATTGCTGAAAGTCTCACTAGCTTACAGCCTATTTCTGGGCACGTTTCAAAAGAGCTGATTATGACGAACAAAGCCCTGTACAGCTTCGCTCCAAACTATAAGAAAGGCCATATCTCTCTATGTGAGCCTACATGAGTTTCTGTAAGGATTCCAACCTTCAAGGGAGGACTTTCTCTTGGTCCTAGAACCCTCAGAGGCTCATCTGGTTAGAACACAGGAGGGATCCTTTTTGGCAACTGCTCCTAGGCTATGGATCTCCCTTCCAAGAAAAGTTTGGTTGGCACCATCAGTACTCCTATTTCACCAGAAGGAAAAGATCTTTTAATTGAAACAGGCCTTCCACTGATTAGAGCAGAAGGTTATTTAATGGGGGTGCAAATACAGGTTTACAATTGAACATTAAGAAAACAAAAATAATGATCACAGAAGGTTTACATAAATTTAATGTAGATGATGAAGACAGTGAAATAGTTCAAGATTTTCTCAGACATTAATCCAAATAAAGTTTGCAGTCAAGAAACCAGAAGATGACTACTAATTGGAAGGGCAGCAATTAAGTAACTAGACAAGGTCGTGAAGTGTCAAGATATATCATTCAATAAAGTTAGGATAGTCCTTGTCATGATATTTCCAATTTCTATGTATGGTTGTGAAAGTTGGAAAGTGAAGAAAGCTGATAGAAGTCATTGTAAACGGCGAGAAGACGGGGACACTCCAAATTCAAAAAGGTACTAGGCAGGGATGCCCTATATCACCTCTTCTGTTTATCCTGGTATTAGAAGTGCTGAACAGAAACATAAGAAAGAATGAAAATATTCCAGGTGTTAAGATAAGAGGACTTACATATAAAGTAAGGGCATTCGCGGATGATCTGATTATATTCATGGAGAACCCGAAGGCACAAACAGAAGAATGTTTAAACGCTATGAAAGAGTTTGGGGAATTCTCGGGTTTTAAGGTCAACAAAGATAAGACAACAATATTAACAAAGAACATGAATCAACAGGAAGAGAAAGAACTTATGGATACAACAGGCTGTAAAATTGATAAAAAAGCTAAATATCTAGGTATATGGCTCACTAAACGTAATGCGGATTTATTTGACAACAATTATAAAAATACTTGGTTAGAGATAAGGAAGGAGTTGGAAAGATGGAGTAACCTTGGTTTGTCACTACTCGGAAAGATTTCGGCTATAAAAATGGTGGTCCTACCCAGGGTTCTATATCTGTTCCAAAACTTACCAATCCTGAATAGTGATAAAATATTCAAACTATGGGATAAGGATATCCAGGCTTTCTTGTGGGGAAAGAAGAAAGCGAGATTCAAAAGGTCCTACCTGACAGACGCAAGACTAAGAGGAGGTTGTGACTTACCTGATTTTAAGCTTTACTACCGAGCCTCGGCCCTAACATGGATAAAGGATTGGGTAAATTTAAGCAACAGGAGGTTGTTAAATCTGGAGGGGCATGATGCCAGGTTTGGCTGGCATGGTTACTTATTCTATGAAAAGGAAAAAGCTAACAGAGGTTTTACCAACCATTGTATAAGGAAAGGCCTGTTGAGAGTTTGGGGGAAAATTAAAGGGTCCTTCTACTTTAAGATCCCATTATGGATATCTATTCAGGAGGCATTCATGTCAAGATGGATAAAAACAGACTACTGGTTAAGATATGCAGACATAAGTAAGAAAGGAGAGGATAATCTGCTAAAGATAGAAAGCAGGGAAGTTTTGCAAGATAGGTACAAGATAAATTGGTTTGCTTATGAGCAACTAAAAGAAAAGTTTCTTGAGGATAGGAAGAAAGCGGGGTTTGAAGAAGTTTACAATGACCTAGATAAATTATTATTAGATGAAAGTAACAAAAAAGCCATCACAAAATTCTACAAGTTATTACTGGCAAGATCTATGGAACCTGAGTATATTAAGGAGTACATGTGCAAATGGGCAGCAGATATGGGTAAGACCATATCTATAGAGGAATGGGAAGATGCAAGAAAAAGATCATTTGCATTCACAGCATCTCAAAACCTAAGAGAAAATTATATTAAAATGGCCCTCAGGTGGTACTATACACCTTCAAGATTGTATAAGATGAAAGGAAGCGGGCACTCCAATTGTTGGAAATGTGGGAAAAACAAAGGGACTTTAATGCATATGTGGTGGCATTGTGAAAAGATCCAAAAATTCTGGAGGCAGGTCCACAGAGCAATCACAGAGATCCTTCAAATAGACATGGTCCTCACTCCTAAAATGTATTTACTAAACATTTTGGGAGAGTTGAATGATGTGGAAAGAAAAAGTTATTGGAAAATTGTTCTTTATATGATTACAGCAGCAAGACTAGTTATTGCTAAAAAATGGAAAGTAATAGATCGCCCAACGATTAATGAGTGGGAAAATAAGTTGACTGATATGTTAGAACTAGATATTCTGACCAAAATGTTGCGTGATAAAAAGGATAAGGTATGGAAGAAAGAGTGGAAACCAAATATTGATTACTGGAAAGGAAAGGGAGAACTACAGGCTGTTATCCTCTTTAGTAGTTAAATAACCCTAGCTAAGCAAGGAGCTAAGCCGAAAACTAGGAAATTCTAATATGTAATTGTCAAAGTCACTTCTCAGACTATAAATTTAAATGCAGTTTTGTCAAACATTCACCAAAACATAATTAGGAAGTCATAACTAAGCTTCAGGGAAAACGTCTTTTATCGCACTGTAAATTTTATTTGCTTATTCTTATTGTGCTGACTGAATCCTATGCTGACTGAACTCTTCAATGATCTTCAATGATCTACAATGTACTGTACTCTTTTTGTCCTTTTCTTTTATTCTTACTTTGCTGACTGAATCTTATGCTGATTAAATTTTTCGATGATCTATGATGTATATAACTATAAGTGTAAGTAAATAAGCTGCCCAATGTAATAGTATAAGATGCTTAACTGTAAATGTAAACGATTAAATAAATAAAGGATCAAAAATCCAAAAAAAAAAAAAAGCTGATAAGAAGAAAATCAACCCATTTGAAATGTGGTGCTGGAGAAGAGATTTGATAGATACCGTGGACTGCTAAAAAGGCAAATAAATGTGTCCTAGATCAAATCAAGCCTGAACTCTCCCTTGAAGTCAAGATGACTAAACTGAGACTGTTGTACTTTGGCCATGTCATAAAAAGACATGACTCACTAAAAATACAATAATGCTTGGTAAGGTAGAAGGCAGAAGGAAAAGAGGAAGACCACATTCCAGATGGATAGACTCAATTAGGGAAGGCAAACCCCTGAATCTGCAAGACCTGAGCAGGGCTGTTGAGCATAGGTTGACTTGAAGGTCCCTCACTCATAGGGTCACCGTAAGTCAAAGTAAACTTGATGGCAGTTAACAACAACAAAAAACTTTTACTTGTATTTATTTTTATTGTAAGCTACTTTGGATTCTGTATTTGGAGAAAGGTAGGACATGAACATAAATAAATAAATAAATAAATAAATAAATAAATAAAATATTTTGCTTTTGTGAAGCAAAGCATTCACACAGGAAGAACAGGAAGAATGGTTGATAGATCAAAAAGATACAAGCAACCCATCCAGTCCTTCCAATGTTTAACAGTTCATGCAACAAGGCAGTAGCTATTATGTTAGCTATGCAATTTGCACAAAAATCGATCTCACAAATGCAAAAATGCTCTTCACGTACAGCAGAAAATAACTCCTCATCTTGTAAGCTGGGACAAAATATTTGCTGTTTCTTGGTCTCACATGCAAGAACCAGTCAACCAAGGATTTACATCCCTATGACACACAGAGAGAAAATTAAACTGCCTTGTATATGCACAATGGAAGAAAATAATAATAAAAACAAAGCAGCAGTTCAGAGAGCACCACAATCCCATTACAAGCTGCTCAGGCTATTTAGTGTGCTGCGTAAATGGTTCTTTTAGCCCTACAGAAATGACACAAGGCATAGTGGGGAATCTACTCAGCCAACACACTTTAACTTGTTGATTAAAGTTTTTGCAAGCCTGCTGCATCCAACACGAATCTCTAACTGTGCTGCCAACTCTCAGTATAAATGGTAATTTATCACTGTGTAGAAAAAAAGAAAGAATGGAACTAACTGAAATCCAAAGCAAGTGCCCTTTGTTCAGTTAGAGCATAGCTGGGCCTATTTTTCCACTCACCAGTTAGGCAGCAGTGCCTTTCTGCACTTGCCATTTTCTTCTGTTAAGACTCCATTTCCTTAACTTAATGTTATAGATGCCCGCAGTCAGCTGTGACAAGATTGGATAAGAACTGCAAGGTCAAGTTATCAGCAGTCAATGGAGTCAGTGTGGAAAAAATGTGAAGAAATGCCCCAGTAAGAGCATAACTGATGTTTAAACCTTCTGTGCAATTAAGATTCCTGTTTTTGGTTGACTTGAATTCACCATCTAACCACCTGTTCTTCTGATCTGCTAGCTAAGTGGGCTCCTGTTCCTTTTAAGTAATAATAAGGATGTAATTTCCCCCACCCAATTGAAGATGAGAAAGAAATGGTTTGCTCTGGCTTGAAATATTCAATTTGGAGATGTTCCGTTATACTAGCAGGTCTAGTAGCAGAAGATGACAATTCGCCACAGTAGAACTCTTAGGATGTGTTATTAGGTAGAATCATAGAGATGGAAGAGACCTGAAGGGCCATCCAGTCCAACCCCCTGCCTGGTAGATAAGGTACAGCCCAAGGATATCCCCTAGACATATTAGACTTCTCTGTCCATGTACTAAATGGACTGCAAAATCTTACCTGGACTCCACAATTTGAGAAGGATATTGGCAAACTGGAGAGTGTCCATCACACAGCAACAAAAATAGTGAATGTGATTCAGTGCAAGTCCTGTTAAGGAAGTATTCAGCTCTGTTCATTAGACCCTAAATGGAGACAATTACTTTCTTTCTCACTACAGCTGTCACCCTGTTAATTAGTACCAGTTAGAGTAGACCCATTCAATCAGTTGTTGAATTGTGAGTCAACAGATTAAACTAGTAAGGATTAACAATGATGTTAGCCCTGGTGGTGCAGTGGTTAAATGCCAGTACTGCAGCCACAACATTACAAGTTCCATCCCAAGGGCTCCAAGGTTCACTCAGCCTTCCCTCCTTTCGTAGACAGGTAAAATGAGTACCTGGCTTGTGGTGGCAATTAGCTAACACATATTAGAAATCACTTAGTGCCTAGCGCACTATAAAGTGATATAGATGTGTAAAGTGCTATTGCTTAACAATTTGTAAGCTGCTCTGAGAGCCTTTCTGGCTGAAGAGTGGGGTATAAATGCCTAAATAAATAAATTTTAAAAATGTAGGCCTGCAAACGTCCATTTTGTCCTATACTTCTAGAGGCAGGCTGCAGAGTCCCAATAAATCAGTTCGCCATTCAAAGTTGAAGCTGAGTCTCATTTAGCTTATCAGCAATGTAGACTAAATGCAGTCTGGTCTGGGGTCATACACAGTTAAATAGCAAGCCAGGCAAACAATCCAGAGGGGTATTCCAAGACAAGGTCACAAGCTGAAGGCAGAGTCCAAGGTAACGGGCAGACAGTCACAAACCACAGTCCAGCAAGGTTTTCACCCAAAAAGTTTGTTGTCAGTCACACTCTTCTGGAAGAAGTGCTGCTTATTTATAATCAAGTTGAGTCTCATAGGTGACTCCTAATTGCTTCGTGCTTCCTATATAACCTCTGTGAGCACCTGAAAGACTCCTTTCCTTTTCAATGCTGTATGAAGAGTGAATTCTGTATTCTGTTGGACATTCTGTTGCTCAGAGGAGTGAGCCTACCTGACACTCTGTCCCTCAGAGGTTTGTAGCTGTTGGACACTCTGTACCTCAGAGTGTTGTGGTTGCTGGTCACTGTCCCCTGGCCCTAGCACGCTGTCTAGGTTTTCAGGCTCTTCATCACTGTCCCCTGAGAGGCAGGGCATGACAAATTTACTCAGCAATGATAAGATTAATGAGGACTCATCTAACCAGCCAAGATATGTCAGGTCTCTGCTGGTATATCCTGGCTGCAGAGGTGGCCCATTCTTCCTCCATTACCTGAAGAAAATGGGCAGGAGTCCATACAAGAATGCTGGTCCATTGCTGCAGCTTCTGCCATTTTCCCTGCTCTGCTGGGTCTAGGCAGCCACCCGCACTATGTGACAAGTCCCCTGCATATGACCAGCCCTGGACACATCCTGCAGGCCTGCTGTCTGGTCCTGACAGAGCAAGAGTGACTGGCAGCAGCAGTGAGGGCTGGCCTGCTGGAAGGGGCTCCCGTGGACACATGGAGCCCAATCCATCCAGGCGGGAACACATTAAATTTGGTATTTAAAACAAAAGGTCATCACCCCAGCTTGCCCCCATTAGCAGCCCCATATTGGGAGCCTTTGTAGCTGAAAAGGAGGGTATAAATACCTAAATAAATAAATAAATAAATAAATCTGCTCTGGGGGTGGTGAGGACTACCTTGTGGAAGAACAGGGTAAAATCCCTGTGTCACCTGAATGGGGGCAAGCTGGGGTATTTGGCCAGTGTAGACAAGCTCTGAGACTGCTGACACACTGCTGAAATAATGCAGTTTGACACCATTTGAACTTCCATAGTTCAATGCTATGGAATTTGGAGATTTGTAGTTTTGTGAGATATATAGTTTTCTCTGTCAGAGAGCTCAGGTGCCACAACAAACTACAAATCCCAGGATTCATAGCACTGAGCCATGATAGTTAAAACAGTGTCAAACTGCATTATTTCTGCAATGTGTCAGCAACATGATTTATCGCCAGCATTATTAGAGGGCTATTTATTGTGTCGAAACTCTACACACAAAGAGGGGAGGGGAAAAAAGCATACTAGCTCTGTCACTTCTCTTGCTGTTTTCCTCCCTACCTACATCTGGAGACCAACTGTCTACAAATGGGAGCCTTCTTTTCTGTCTTAGCCTCTCCTGGAAATTTTAGCATCGAGCTTTTCCATGATTCTACAATATTGAGGTTGGCTTTCACAGATAGAGACTTCCCTCTACAGGAGGTTGACCTTTTTATTAATTATTTTATTCATTATATCCTGACCTTTTTCTAAGTGATAATTCCAAGTGCTGGTTATTGAGCCTTATAAAGCAGGCCCAGTCTATTTGACGTACTGTCACTTCTTCTGTGAGCCTGCCCAGTTCTCAGATCTTCTGGGGAGACACTTTTGGGTATGTTTAGCCTGGAGAAGAGAAGGTTAAGAGGTGACATGATAGCCACATTTAAATATTTGAAAAGATGTCATACTGAGGATAGAGCAAGCTTGTTTTCTGCTGCTCTAGAGACTAGGACAAGGAGCAATGGACTCAAATTACAGGAAAAGATATTCCACCTAAACATTAGGAAGAAATTCCCGATAGTAAGAGCTGTTTGGCAGTAGAATGTGCTACCACAGAGTGTGGTGGAGTCTCCTTCTTTGGAGATTTTTAAACAGCGGCTGGATGGCCTTCTGTCAGGAATGGTTTGATTGTGTGTTCCTGCAGAACAAAAGGTTGGACTCTCTCAGTCCCACCAACTTCCTAGGTCTCTTTGGTCAGAGCACGGCAGAGGACATTCCCAGTAGCTGCTCCAAAACTTTGGACTTCTCTCCTTACAGAGGCTAGAATGGCTCTCTCCTTGCTGTCTTTCTCACAGGAAGTGAAATTTTTATTCCAACAGGCTTTTAAGGATTGACTGCAATGGGCTTTTAATTATGTACCATCTTGTTTATTTTTATCTTCTGTTTGATGGATTTTAAGCAGATTTTGATTCTACAGATTGTTTGATTGTATTTTAAAAATAACTTACATATATAATTGCCAATGTTTTGAATGTATTTTAATCTGTACTTGTTTGATGGACTTATTTTAGCATCTTGCAAGCCACCTTGAGTCCCTGTATTGAAAAAGACAGGATATAAATGAAATAATAATAATAATAATAATAATAATAATAGAGACTGAAATATTATATGTGATCATCTGTATCAACTCTGCCTTCTGAGTAGTTTAATCATCCATAATTTCAGATGAATGCCATAAAATGTAACCGTTTCTTCCTCTGATTATTATTTGAATGCACTAAAGATAAATACCTTGATGCTGTGAAACTAGGCCCAAACCTTTGGTATCCAACAATTTATCAAAACCAATTAAGACTAGAGCAAATGGAGCAGGCAAATGCTGTTGTGGACTTTACTGATTTGATCATCTTCCTCCCCTTAAACACCTCAAAGGTTTCTGTCAGGTTCAGACCAGCTCACCAAGTCTCCAGTTTATCATTGGGTAGAAAAATATTTATAAATGGAATTAAATATTCTCTCAAACCCTAATCATTATGGGTGATTAATTTTCTATTCCAGACTCCATTAAGCATCTGTACAGATATTCTGTCCACAGGCTTAGGTTTCTAATTTATTTCCCCCCCTCCCTTTGCTTCCCCCACCGGGACATGGCCGTGCTGGGATACTCATTAGTTTTATGCTAGCAATTCTGCCAGGGACCTCAGAGCCATCAGCATCACCTCAGAAATCATTAACGTAACTGGCTCAGCAATCTAAAGCTGCCAAGTATAGAATAATCATTGAGGGGCCCGAGACATGTTCATCCATAAATGAGCATTTTAAAGGTGCGGAGGGTGGCAACTACTTGTATTTCAGCCATTCTCCAGAGATAGGAAGAAAAAGGTCTCAATAAATTATATTTCGGGCTTTTTTTTTTTTAAGTAAAAAGTCTTGGACGTGTCTGCAAAAACAGCATGTTTTGTTTTTCTGGACCAGTGGTGGCATAATACTGGTGTCCAGTCTTATATGTAAGAATAAAGAGAGCTCATCTCTTAGCTTTGCTACAGACTGCTCCCATTTTCTTTTGACAAACTTAGCTAAAGCAGACTTTCTACATAGAGTTTTGCTTCCTCTTAGGTCCAAGGCTCATATTTATTTATTTTTTAATCAGATTTAATAAGTCACAACATCTTATTCAGGCATTTGTTTTGGTCTGCCAGTTTCATGTGTTGGAGGTTCTTCAGCCAGTTTTTACCTGCCCAACTTGTAGTATTACATTTTACCAAGTAGCCAGTATTGCAGCCTGAAAACTAAATAGATTCTGATTTCCAGTAGGTAGGTGTTGTTGTTGTTTTATATTTTGTAGACTACCTTAATCCCCCCCCAAAAAAAGGATGGTAAGACAGTATATGCATATAAGGCGGCATACAAATTGCACAAATAAATAAATAAATACATCCAAACATCACTGCAGTTCCACCATGACTTTTCCCCATATGTTCCATCAAGCCATCCCCTCTCACTTCACCTACTCCAAATCTTCTTTATTTTTCTTAGGGCACAGGAATTGTTAAGCATATCTAAGCCCCCAGTGAATTTTCCCCTTGGGGACTGGTTGTACCAGTAACAGAATCCCTGCAGAAAACTGATCATGAAGATTTACAAAGGTAAGGAGCATAAACCAAAACAACCTCAACAAAACTGATACTGTTCCTCAAACAGAATACAGTATATAGAAATTAACGAAGAATTGCATATTGTGTATACCCTTTAAAATGTGTGTGTTCATTAGTAATACTTTTCCATATCAGGAACACTAAAATACCAGGTCCCATAGACTATCTTTCAGAGGAAGGAACTGGCAAAACCACCTATGAGTATTCCTTGCCTAAGAAAAACGTATGAGATCCATGGAGTTACCATCAGTCACAAATTCACAGGATTCCTTCCATCCTAGATCTATTTCTAGCCTGGCAGCCCTACACACTGAGACAATTAAATCTTTATGTACCAACTTAACCATTGTGCATCACCTTGAAGGCCTTGGTGAGTGAAAGGATGATGCATACATTCCTTAGGGTTTGTACACAAGAACTACTTACCCCTTCTAGACCCAGTATTTGAGCCCAGCAGTCAAACTGACACAGAACATTTTCCGCATTTTGCCCCTGAGCAGTTCTCTCAACCCCTGGGCCAAGATGGGGTTAAGCCCATTACACCATTTTAAAATAATGCCTATTTAAAATCTGCCCCCACTGGCAAAAAAACAGCTCAGGCCCAGTGTGACCACAGAAGCTCCTTCCCACACATCAGCTCATCACTGCACCTGCCATCTGCCATCAGTCTTCCACAGCCAGCAAGCAGGCCCACAGCATGTGACCAGGCTGGTCACATGCAGGGGGCCTGGCTCACGTGCTGCAGGCCAGTTTCCTGGATCCAGAGGGTGGGATTCTGGTGGCAGTGGTGGCAGCTGCAGAGACATGTTGGCATGCCTGTCTGGACTCTGGCCCATTTCATGCAGGTAACAGGGGAGTAATAGGCTTGATCCATGTTATGCACTAATGAATATAAATCCTTGCAGAGGTGTGCAAATTTGGGCAACTAAGCAAAAATACAGCATACCTAAAAGTAGAGAATAGAGTTCTCAGCATTACCTAACAGTTCTTAGATTACCAAAAAGCTCTCACCATGGACACTGAGGGCACTGCTGCAGTCACCTGCAACACTTGTGGGATGTTTGTCTTCTTGTCTACAGACGCGGGGAACTTCACATGCACCAAGTGCAAGTTCGTAGCCCCCTTGGAGGAGAAAGTCCAGCAGCTGGAGACACAGGTAGCTACACTTCAACATATTCATGAGCAAGAGGTTTTCCTAGACAGAACAGAATGAACAATCTTGGATGGGGACCACACAGAGGAAGTGGCTGGGGAGGAGAGGGTCACTTCACACACACAGGAGATAGACAGCTGGAGGAATGTCACACACAGAACAAGAAAGTCCAGGGATTGTTCGAGCAGCTTGCAGCTACAGAATCTATTCAAAGCCCACTCCCTTATCAAGGACAATGAGGAAGAACAGTATGGACAGTCTTCAGGGGCAGAACAGGGGACCTTGAGAGGACCACCACAAGGAACAGCAGCTGCGAAACCTCGGGGGAAGTGTGTGCTGGTGGGGGGACTCCTTGCTGCGGGGTACAGAAGCAGAGGTTTATGGGCCTCACAAGATGTCTCGGGAGGTGTGTTGTCTACCTGGGGCAAAGATCCGTGATGTGACAGAGACGCTGACAAGGCTGGTCAAGCCTACGGATCATTACCCCTTCATTTTGGTCCATGTGGGAACCAATGATACTGCAAGGCACAGCTTTCCGAAGATCAGAAAAGATTATGAGGCTCTCGGGAGGAAGCTGAAAGAAATGGATACACAGGTTGTCATCTTGTCTCTTCTGCCAGTTGAAGGGCATGGGCCAGGAAGGAGAGGAAAATAGCTGATGTAAACAACTGGCTCTGTAGATGGTGTCACCGAGAACGATTTGGATTCTTGGATCATGGGCTTAGCTTCCATGAGGGGGGACTTCTGGCAAGGGATGGGGTGCATCTCACGACAGTTGGCAGAAACATTTTTACCAAGTCTCAAGAATTTGATCAGGAAGGCTTTAAACTGAGACATATGGGAGAGGAAGACAGTATTCTGGAAGGTAAAAGGGCTGGAGAAAATAGTCAAACAGTCATTGAGGGAACAAGGCAATCAGCGCAAGGACCCAACAGTGGGAGGCAAAAAAAAAACTTGCAGAGGCAGCAAGTAAAGGGAACACATGGTCTTAGATGTGTCTACACTAATGCACAGAGCATGGGAAATAAGCAAGATGAACTTGAACTCCTTGCACTGCAAAGCAAATATGATATAATAGGCATTACTGAAACCTGGTGGGATGAGTCTCGTGATTGGAATGTAGGAATAGAGGGGTATAACCATTATAAGAGAAACAGGCCAAACAGGAAAGGAGAAGGAATAGCATTATATATCAGGGATATTTACACCAGTGAGGAGATCCATGACATCAATATTGGAAGCCAGGTGGATAGCATCTGGATAAAAATTAAAGGGGAGGGAAACAACAGGGATGTTATTGTGAAACTCTAGTACAGACCCCCAAGTCAGACGGAGGAATTGGATGATGCCTTTCTAGAACAGATGACCACACATGCAGAAAGGAGAGATGTAGTAGTGATGGGTGACTTCAACTATCCTGATATTTGCTGGAAACCTAACTCAACCAAAACTTCAAGGTCTAGCAAATTCATTACTTGCCTGGAAGACAATTTTATGGTCCAAAAGGTGGAAGAGGCAACAAGGGGGTCAGCTATTTGGTGATCCTAACCAACAGGGATGACCTGGTTAATGGGATACAAGTGGTGGGATCTTAGGGAAGAGTGATCATGTTCTCCTGGAGTTTGTTATACAATGGAAAGGAGAAGCCAGGCATAGTCAGACATGTATTCTTGACTTTATGAGAGCTGATTTCATTAAACTCAGGAAATACTGGGGGTGATCCCATGGTCAGGAATACTAAAAGAGAAGAGACTTCAAGATGGATGGGACTTTCTCAAAAGGGAGATACTGAAGGCACGATTTCAAACAGTAACATTGAGGATGAAAAATGGGAGGTGTCTCAAGAAACCAGGATGGGTGACTAAAGAACTTTCAATGGAGCTAAGTTTTAAATGGAACATGTATAAGAAATGGAACAAGGGGAAAATCACCAAAGAGGGATTCAAACAGATAGCAAACACATGTAGGAGTAAAGTCAGAAAAGCTAAAGTGCAGAATGAGCTCAGGCTTGCTAGAGAGGTTAAGAACAATAAAAAGGGTTTTTGGGTGTATGTCCGCAGCAAAAGGAGGAAGGAAATGGTAGGGCCACTACATGGAGAAGATATCAAAATGTTAACAGGAGACAGAAAAAAGGCAGAATTACTCAACACCTTCTTTGCCTCAGTGATTTCTGAAAAGGACCAACCTGAGGATAATGGAACAGAGGACACAATAGGAGAAATCCAGCACAGAATAAGCAAAGAGGTAGTAATGGAATACCTTCTTAATCTAAATGAATTTAAATCTCCAGGACCAGATGAACTACATCCAAGTGTATTAAAAGAGCTGGCAAATGTAATCTCAGAGCCATTGGCAATAATCTTTGAGAACTCCTGGAGAATAGGAGAAGTCCCAGCAGAGTGGAGGAGGGCAAACATTGTCCCCATCTTCAAAAATGGGAAAAAACAGGATCCCAACAAGTTTCGTCCAGTTAGTCTGACATCAGTACCAGGGAAGATGCTAGAGCAGATCATTAAACAGAGAGTCTGTGAACATTTAGAAGGCAATGCCATAATCACAAAAAGTCAACATGGGTTTCAAAGAAACAAGCCATGCCGGACTAATCTGATCTCTCTCTCTCTCTCTCTCTCTCTCTTTTTTTTTTTTTTTAATAAAATTACCAGCTTGGTAGATGAAGGGAACGCTGTGGCTATCACATGCCTTGATTTCAGTTAGGCCTTTGCCAAGGTTCCCCATGACATTCTTGCAAACAAGCTTGTAAAATGTGGGCTAGACAAGTTAACTGTCAAATGGATTTGTAATTGGTTGACCGGCCAAACCAAAAGGGTGCTCAGCAGTGGCTCCTCTTCATCTTGGAAAGATATGACCAGTGGGATGCCACAGGGTTCTGGTCTGGGCCCAGTGCTATTCAACATCTTTATCAATGACTTGGGTGAGGGAATAGAGGGCATACTTATCAAATTTGCAGATGACACCAAATTAGGAGGAGTAGCTAATACCTTAGAGGACAGGATCAAAATTCAAAATGACCTGGATAGACTGGAGAGCTGGGCCAAAGCTAACAAAATGAAATTCAATACGGAGAAATGTAAGGTGCTGCACTTAGGGCAGAAAAACAAAATGCATAAATATAGGATGGGGGAGACCTGGCTGAACGAGACTACATGAGAAAGGGATCTAGGCGTCCTAGTAGACCACAAGTTGAACTTGAGCCAACCGTGTGATGCGGCAGCTAAAAAGGCCAATGCAATTTTGGGCTGTATCAATAGAAGTATAGTGTCTAGATCAAGGGAAGTCATAGTGCCACTCTATTCTGCCTTGGTGAGGCCTCACCTAGAATACTGTGTCCAGTTCTGGGCACCACAATTCAAAAAGGATATTGACAAATTGGAGCGTGGCCAGAGAAGGGCGACTAAAATGGTGAAAGGTCTGGAAACCATGCCTTATGATGAGAGACGTAAGGAGCTGGGTGTGTTTAGCCTGAAAAAAAGACGGTTAAGAGGCGATATGATAGCCCTGTTTAAGTATTTGAAGGGGTGTCACGTTGAGGATGGAGCAGGGTTTCTTTCTGCTGCTCCAGAGACTAGAACATGGAGCAATGGATGCAAGCTCCAGGAACAGAGATTCCGCCTCAACATTAGGAGGAACTTTTTGACAGTAAGCACTGTTCAGCAATGGAACACACTCCCTGGGAGTGTGTTGGGGTCTCCTTTTTTGGAGGTCTTTAGACAGAGGCTGGATGGCCATCTTTCAGGGATGCTTTGATCATAATTTCCTGCAGGGCAGGGGGTTGGACTGGATGGCCCTCATGGTCTCTTTGAACTCTACAATTCTATGAATCTATGAATTTTTCACATACACACAAAAATGTCCTGAAATGCTAACAGTCTTGCAAAGGTGGATTATTTTCTCAAAGGGGCATCTTGATATAATTGACACTCTTTTTCACTGAGGGGATGAAAATAATCCCATTCTTAATCAAGAATTAATTAACTCCTGTGAGATTTCTTGCCCCCAACATTAGAAAAGACAACTAGCACTTTGTTTTTCCATTGAGGTTTTCACAATTTGTGCAGTCTCTAATCTAGTACATTCTGCTTTTGTGGAACAATTTACACATATACATAGACAAAACAGGCATAGAAAGATTGGATGATTTCTTATAAGTGTGCAAAGAACCCAGCCAACACATCTAAATCTAAATTTTTGTGCAACCAAGTTAGCTGGACATTTTACCCATCTTATGGAAATAGTTGGAAAACTGTTCATAGAACTGCAAAAGCTTTCTTGGGATCCTCTGAAAATGTCTCACCTGTCTCATAGCCAAGAAAAAAAATATGAGAATGAGACTAGTGAAGATTTCCATCCATACCTCAGAACATGCAAAAGAGAAAGCAGTGGTAGTGGAGGAATACATGTGAACACAGAAATCAAATACTTGTAAAAACAGTGAGCCTTTCAGAGTGACTACATATGCATCCCTAGTATTAACCACATCTTTTGAGGACTGAAAGCATCTGAAATGGTGGACATTATGATTTCAGCCAGTTCAACAGGTATCATATGGGAGAGAGCAGAGTTTAGAGAAAACTCCAGGGATGCCAGAGCCAGAAGATTCTAGTCAAAACTTTAAATATACACATCACATCACATCACATCCTATCCTGGATTTCATAGCTGATATATTTCCTGATGCATTTGAGATATGTCTCTTATTAATAGAAATCAACTAGCTTCTAAAATTTTCCTATAGATCTTTCTTGGTTCTCACCAAGGATTTTCCGTGCTAAGCAAGAAGAGTCTTCTGAATAGGCCTTTAGGGATGCATCTACAGTGTAGAAATAATGCAGTTTGACACCACTTTAAGTGTTATAGCGCCATCCTATAGAATCCTGGAATTTATAGTTTTACAAGGTCTTCAGCCTTCTTGGCCAAACAGTGCTTGTGCCTCACAAAACCACAAATCCCAGGGTTCTGTAGGATGGAGAAGAGCCATGGCATTTAAAGTGGTGCCAAAATGCATTATTTCTACACTGTAGATGCACCGTAGGATGTTTTCTGAAGCTAGTGATGTCCCGTTGATAAAGAGAAATATCTCAAAATTCATCAGGAGCTGCAGATCTCTCTCTCTCTCTCTCTGGCACTTCTCTTGCTTAGCCCATCTTGTCATTCCTGAGAAAATTTACAGTCTTAACTGGTGCTTCATGAAAATACTGTTTAGCAATAGTCTCTGGCAGATATTGCAAGTATTTTTTTAAATATTCCATGAATGATTTAATTGAATTGATATAGCATTATTTAGCACAGGTGTTTCTGTAATTGAGACACAATGGGAGAATGCACACTGTTCTAAGCTCTTCAGACACATACTCCCACATGTCTGGTGATCTACTATTAATACACAGACCTCTGGTACAAAAGAAAATAGTGGAATGACAGCAATCTTCCATCTCATGTTCTCTTAAAGGTATTTCATTTTTCTTCTCATTAAGTCCATAAGTATTTCCCCATAAACTCTTTTTGTTAGATTCCATTTCGCTTACTTCAGTTGTTTGAATTACTTCAATGCTATCTTCCTTCTGAATTAACTGATATTCTTAAGATGGGAGGGTGAGAGTCCTGCTGAAAATAAGGCTGAGGGAAGTCTGCTATATCTTTCTGGATAGGAAAAGCTAAGTTCTAGGTTAGGAATAGAACTTCATTTGTAAAGAAATAAAAATTCTGTTTAGAAAAAAAACTGATGAAGGAATTAAACAGTTGGAGATTATTTGGATCTGACTGTCTTTTTTGCTGATTTGCTGATGTACTGGATTTATGTTGATTCATTGGAAGAAGATAAGAGTACCACTGTGAAGAATTTGTGTGGATATACTGAACTTATGTTGATGCATTATAAGAGTGAGCATTTGATATATAAGGTGGAATACATAGTTTTCACAGCTCTTCACCTCTGTGAACCCTGAAGGAAATAGAAAGCATTACTACATATTATATAGAATGGAGATACAGTATATAGGATTGAATACCATGTGAGGCTATTGCTTTTGTGAGTTCCAACTGACGCATTGGAACCAGGGGAAGACATAAGATTACTTTATGATTACATATTTTTATACATACATTTAAATAGTAATAAATTGTGTAATTAGTACATTTTCATATCTTGACTTTATATTAAATAAGAATTGCTCACAGTGCCTTTACTACATGATGATAATGATTGTTATATAAGCTCCACAATTGTTGGGTGTTGTATATATACTGCTGGTATTGGTGGTAGAAGTTCTGAGACTTAACCTGAGGTCTGTGTTCAGGCTGGCATTACAGCCAACCTTACCTTTTTGGAATTTCCCCCCATTTTTTGGTAGCAGTCCAGGTTTGGGCAGAGAAGTTGGCTAACTCCTCTGTGCACTTTTTCTGTGACAATAGTGCAGGTAATGACTTCTTTGTCTTCTCAGTCTAAGCGGATTTTGCATTTAGTTAGGGTTTTTACCCTACAGTGTTTACAACCTGATTTTTGTGCTTTGCCTCAGGTGTTTATTGCTCCAGACTCGTTTGTGAAGTCTTCCAAATGCACTATATGCCTTTGCTAATCTGAGTCCTTCTAGAGAGGGGGTTTACAACCTAATGTTTTTGCCCATGACACTCTATGTGTTGAGAGTGAACAATGGAATTGCTGATGCACTCTCCCATATATAGAAAGAGCACTTCAGGCAGCTTCCCCTGGATGCAGCACTTCTTCCAGACCTGATGCTACCAGACTAATGAGGTCCATTAGCCTTTCACTTGCCCCAGGCACTTGAAAGAGTTATCTTAGGGCAGTGAGGGAATTTGCTCATTTTAGGACGAAGCAGAGAATTTGGTTTAGTTGGCCCTTACCAGTGGTGCATATTTTACAGTTCTGTAAAAGGGAATTGTCACTACAGACTATCAGAAGCAGGTTGTCAACCCTGGACTTTTATGCTAAGGATCAGGGGTTTTCAGATAGCACAGATGTTTTTAGGGTTTGTAAAATGCTGGAAGACTGGTCCAGGGAAAGTGAGTTGGTGGTTGATAGGTGTGAAACTCTCCCTCTGTCTGTATTGGGTGGTTTGAGTGGTCTTTGGCCCAGTATCTGTTCCTCAAAATATGAAGCATTGCTGTTTCATACTGCTTTCCTTACAGCTTTTTTTCAGAGCTTTGCACATCAGTGAGTGAGTGGTATTATCTAAGTGTTAAAGTTGTTTGTTCACTAATGTTGTTGTGTTTCAGATTCTAGCTTCTGCTTGGAGAGTTTCCATGTTTTGATCTGCAGACATGGCATGGTCTATTGGGCAGCATGACAGGTGTGGACAGGCTATTTTGGATTACAGCTGGGCCTGACTGACCAAGCCAAGGGGCTGGGGAGAGGGGCCTGCAATGGTGTGGTTTACTTTTGTTGTTTGGGTAGCACAAGGGCCCTCTGCTGCACATTCTGGACATGCACCTTGGGGATAATGACCTTAGTTTGCTGAAAGGGAAAGCCCTGATTATACAAGCAGTCCATGGCTTTCAAATTATACAAACCCAAAGGCCTGGGGTGCATTTGCTATGGCCAGCTACAGTTAGTCAAAGTTAATAATTTAAAACAGGGATTGGCACTGATGTTGGAGTATAACTTCACCATAGGAATGGGAAGAGCAATCCTCTGGAGGGCTACAACTTGCTCATCCCTTTATGTATAATCCTTTTACCACACTCCTTCCTTGAAAATTGCTCTCAAAGTCAACAAGCTAACCAGTTTAACTCTGCAGCTGCAATGAACTCCAGCCGATTATGCCATCTTGTACGATAATTCTCGGTATCCTGTTGGTGTTTTGTGTACAGACATTTTTGTGTGATGAAAAATATCTGCATTCATTTCAAGGTTGTGAAAGCAGAGTTGCACATGTAGTACCATTACATATGCAAATGGACATTTTTAGCTGATGCGTATCCATATGCCTCTGCTGAAATTGGTGCTAGTATTCTTTTGGTTGGATGTTCAGTTGTGCATTCAGTTGAAGCATGTTGCCACTCAACACAAGAGCCAAGCAGCACAATCAACACATAACTCTGCATGCAACATTTTACACTATGCAATCTTGATGAAGGATCTTAGCATTTGTGCCCATATGCACTGTATGTAGCATTTTGATTTTTCTTGTGTAAGTGTAAGTGAGACACAGTAGAAGTCTGTGAAGCTCTTTCGGCTTCTGTAACATTGTCTGTTCTCAGTGTTTCCATTGTCAAAATGGATGGAAATCTTTAAAAAGAAGAAAAACAAACACAGAGAGAAGTTCCTCTTAATGGAAAACTCACCTGTTCAACAGGCTGTGTTCTGCCAAAGAATGTGTAGACTACAATGTTTAACAATATTGTTGTCAGCAAGTTATAAATACGATCAGCCTCTCTGGGCTGCAAATGGGAAAACCAGAAAATGTAAAGCACCAAGAATGAGACAAGAAAACACACACATTGCCAAGTCCATGAAGGAAGAAAAGAATTAAAATGATTAATAAAATGGTTATTCCAAAAGATAGGCCTTACCCTTTATGGTACTAGAGGGATAAATATAGAAAATGTGGGCTTTACAAACACATCTCTTACTCAGTTTATTATCAAAAGAAAATCAGTTAAGTAGAATAGAAGGACTTTCCTCCTCCTCCTCCTCCTCCTCTTCTTCTTCCTCCTCCTCATGCTTCCCAGACCTTTCTCTACCTTATTGACAGCAAGAAAAAATCTTTCTTCCTCCAAATAATACAAGTTAATGGTAGTTGCTGGTCTTTTCCCATTGAAACACTAATACTGTTTGGAGGGGGGAGGGGGATTTTTAAAAAGATGGAGTTCTTCCCCTTCCCTTCATTTATGCCTTTTCAGTCATGAACTACAAACTGGGAAAGGATATTACTTCCACAGCATAATTCACAGTACATTTAAATGCATTTGAGAAACAAAAGATAAGTTAGTGATGCTGATTCTATTTACATGATATGTGGTCTATTTCCTTTGCAGAGCTCTGTGCTGAAGCCTCTGAAACTAATCCCACCACCATTTCAGAGAGTTTCATAAGTTTATGGTGATGCAAACATACAAATTCCAAGCTCTGCAAACAGGCCACAAATCAGTATTAAGTATCTGTGTGAGATACACTTGCATGGGACCACACCAACAATTGAAAAATAATTGTGGACAACATATCTATCCAGCTGCTTTTTTTATTATTAGGATCTGCAAATGATATTACTTGATGCATGGAACACTTAATCCATGATCTCACATGTGACAAACTGTGCAACTGTTCCAGATAGAAGACACTGTTCAGGCATGATGTTCTACTACTGCAGTTCAAAATACAAACCAGTCTGCCATCTGTTTGTTCCCCATAATCTTTGCCTTTAACTTTGTTTTCTTCCTGGCAACAATAACTGTCTGATGACATCAGGAGAGCCACAGGTGTAGTTATGTGGTGGAGGGTTAAAAGGAGGACATCTCCCCAAAATAAGTAAATGCTCCCCCATAACTTTTTCCTTGATTTCCAAAATTTCTAGCATACCACTAACATAAAACCTCCATTGAGCACTTAGAAATACAGGTTAGGCAACCAAAGAAAAGGGGCAGACAAAGTTGCCAAGGAAATGTAAACATAGTAGTTTTAGAGTTTTAGGTCTGAACAAATTTGAGTGTGTTTCTGCAATGAAAGAAATTGGGGACTGGAGGAAAAACATCATTTTTGCTTGCAAAATTCTTATTTGAGTGCAAATAAGGAAAGCCCAACATATTTTTTGGCCAGAGGCAAAGTTGCAGTCCTCTCCCCCATTTGAGTCAAAGTCCATTGTACTGAAAGCAAGGTGCCGTTTATATGATGAAAATGTAGTGGGAAGAATTCGTGTCGATCCCTGGCAGTTTACACGTACATCGGGTCAGGTACGTGATTTTCGGAAGGGGCGGCATCTTTTATCTCTCAACCTGCAGGACTTCCAGTCCCGCGGTTTGTGCCGGTTTTTAAAAAAAGTCACTAGAGGATTCGGAAAATCAGAAATGTAAACAGCCTGGGACAAAATATCTCGGTAGTAGGGGATGACCAGAAATGGTGACTGTGGGCGGGCTTAGAGATCAGCGACCAGAAAAGGAGGGGTCAATCACCCGTTCAACAGATCCAGCCTCACCAGCTGAAAACAAAGGAATCCCTTCCAGCTGCACAAAGGTTGATGTGTGTGTGCGCGCGTGTGTACTCAATCACCTTTTTAAATGGATTTCTATACTACAAACCCTTCGGCTTTACCTTTTCCTCTACTGCATGTTACAGAGAGATTGTGGTGGGCAGAGGGTCACCCATTCGTCCCCTGCCTTGGTCACCTTCCAGGGTCTGAACGGGCACAGTAAAATATTCCAGCCTCTGAACGAATGAACACCCTTCAATTCCCCCTCTCTGGGTCTGTGTCTTTCAAAACGCCTGTCTGTAGCTGGCTTGAAACCTGAACTCTGCAGCTAAATCTCTGCTGTAAGGGTTAATATTTTAAAGAGGCAAGGGGAAACCCAAGCGGCTTGATTTCAAAAGGAAAGCACTCGGCTTGATTTCAAATGGAAAGCACTCATTCGTTCCTGCGTCTGAGCCAAAGATCTCAGTCTGGATCTTTCAAAATGCTTTCTGCCTCTTCTTAAAGGGTTAACATTTTAAAGAAGCAAGGGGAATAACAAACCTCTGCCCCCCCTCTCTCCCCCCCCCCAGCCAGCCAATAGCATCGCTCGTGGTGTGGAACTCTAAAGGAAGTGTGTCACCGAGGTTGTGAAAACACGAGTAATCGCATCCTTGATTGACAGCCAAAAAAAAAAAACCTAAAAAAACCCCCGGAACTTTGGACGTGTAAATATCAGTCACAGGACCACCCGGGATATCCAGATCAGTGACATAAATCGTATAAACAGCGAGGGACGGATTCGTGATCACAAAGTCATGGTAAGCACCATGACAATTTCTGTTGTGTAACTGGCACCCAAGATAATCTATTTTGTTACAAGAGACAGAATATCCCATCAATGATTCTCCCCTTTCCTGGCAGTTAAATAATGGATGGATACTTTTATGTTATAAGGTGCTTTGAGTCATTTTAAGAAGATGTGTCTAATAAACTGAAATAACAGCAACATTAAGAATAACCCTCATTCAGAATACAGGCTACCCTGTATCCACAGGGACACAATTCCGGACCTAGTGTAGGTACACGAAACTGTGGATAATAGTGAACCTAATTGAAATGAATGACTTCCGGCCCAACTTCTACCATAGAATCTCACTGGAGGAGAAAATGCCAAGAAAGGACTTTTTTTTAATATGGATGAGTGCATATTGGTGCTGGGGATATGGGGGGTATATAAAAATTAAGCCTTTTGGAGCACCTCTCCCAACTATCACAAGTACGTTTTATTTGTTTTGTTTTTTGTGGGCCATAAAGGCTTGTGAAAATCACTTCCTTCATTTCAACAGGCATATCATCCAATCCTCTTGTAATATCAGTGGTGGTATTAGAAGACAAGCCTTTATTTTCTTCTTCTTGTGCTACAGAATTTGTTTTTGTTGTTCTCTGCCTTCAAGTTCTTTCCAACTTATGGCGACCCTAAGGCAAAACTATCACAGGGTTTTCTGGGGGCTGAGAATGTGTGACTTGCCCAGGGTGACCCAATGGGTTTTCATGATCGAGCAGGGATTTGAACCCTGGTCTCCAGAACTGTAGTCCAACACTCAAACCATTATGCCATTCTGGCTACTACAGAAATGAAAATCTATTCAGCCTGTATCCTATTAGTTCATCCTAACAAGAATAGTCCCTTGAATCAGTTGTTGAATAGTGACCATGGCCCCCACAAAGCAGGGGCTGTCAGGGCTCTAGCCTGAGGGCCCAGGAGCCTGGGATTAGGATGGGGCCTGGAGTGATATTATTAAAAGTTTTTATTATGTAAATCCATTAAGGTTTAAAAAAATAAATACAAATATTACTTTGGTGTCATCATTTAAACTGACTTATTTTAATTTTTATCCTAAATCCTGTAGAGCATCTCATTGTCTTTAACCTTCGTATTATTATTATTATTATTATTATTATTATTAGAATCATAGAATCATAGAATTGCAAAGTTGGAAGAGACCACGAGGGCCATCCAGTCCAATAATAATAATAATAATAATAATAATAATTTTTTTATATCCTGCCCCTCTACAAAACACAATTGGGGCAGCTTACAACATTTAAAAATATACATCTAAAACTCTCCATCCCACCCACCCTTAAAATACAATTAAATAATCCCAAAAAATAAAACATACTTAATAAATACTAAAAATAACAATAAACAATAAACAGTGGCTGTATCGGGATCAGGACGAATTAATTTTTTTTCTTTCTGATAGTCAGGTATCTATTCAGGGAAGGGCCACTGGATGAGATCCATTTTAAGAGCTTTATTAAAGCTAACTAAGGTGGTAATATGATGTATCTCATCCGGCAGGCCGTTCCATAATCTGGGAGCAATAGCCAAAAAGGTCCTCTAGGAGGTTGAAAAAAGCCTAGTTTTTAAAGGTTGTAGCAAATTCCTCCCAGAAGACCTGAGTGCACGGGGAAGATTATATGGAAGGAGGCAGTCCTGAAGATAGGTTGGACCCAAGCCATTAAGGACTTTAAAGGCGATAACCAACACCTTGTACTGGGCCTGGAAACTAATGGGCAGCCAGTGAAATGATCTTAAGATCGCTGTTATATGGTCTCTTCAAGATGTACCCAAGACCAATCTGGCTGCCATATTCTGTACCAGTTGAAGTTTCCGGACCAAGCACAAGGGTAGCCCCATGTAGAATGCATTACAGAAATAAAGATGGGAGGTTACCAGAGCATGTACCACAGTCTCAAGGTCCCCAACTTCCAGGAAAGGGCACAGCTGACAGATCAGCCAAAGCTGATAACAGGCACTCCTGACCATCGCATTTACCTGATTCATCATCTGGAGTGATGAATCCAGGAGTACCCCCAGACTGCGAACATAGTCCTTGGAGGAGAGCATGACGTCATCCAGGACTGGAGGTTGTATCCTAATACCTGGGTTCGGGGCTGCTACTGTGAGAACCTCCGTTTTGTCTAGATCCAGCTTCAATTTGTTTTCCCTCATCCAGTCCATTGTGGCCCTAAAACAATCATTGAGAGAAGAGACACCATCTGAAGTCAGAGCCGAAGACCGAGACATGGAGAAATATATCTGGGTGTCATCAGCATACTGATAACATCCCACCCCATGCCTCTGGATAATCTCGCCCAGTGGCTTCATATATATGTTGAATAGCACCAGGGACAGGATGGCACCTTGTGGGATGCCACATTTAAGCTCTTTCCTTGCAGAGCAACTGTCCCCAAGCATCCCCCTCTGGAATCTACCCAAGAGGAAAGAGCGGAACCACTGCAACGCAGTGCCTCTGATTCCTAACCTTTCCAGGCGATCCAAGAGGATGTCATGATCTATTGTGCCAAAAGCCGCTGAGAGATCCAGTAGTACCAACAGGGTCACACTATCCCTGTCAATGCTTAGGTGAAGGTAATCAGCTAAGGCAACCATGGCTAAAGCTACAAGTAGATAGGGGTCCCACGAAAGATCCTGGTGAGGGGGCCTGCTTCAGGATGTGGGGGGGATGATAGTGACTCATCACATAGGTTAACTCCATGGATTCAACAGGTCTACTCTAGTTAGGACTAACAATGGGGTTAATTTTGCCCTCATTGAATTAGTCATAATCCCGCAGGCATTCTTGTTTCTTGTCAGCTTGCAAAAGATTTGTCCCCTTTCCTTCATGGACATATTGTGCATATTTTTCCCACTGTCCATTATCAATATTTTCCTATTGACAAAGGCAGAGCTACCATACATCCACTTTTTCTCAGATCTGCCCTCTTTTTCAGAGCTATAATTTATGGTTGGGTAGATTTTTAAACTGTCTGCTGCTGCTTGGCCTCCCATCTGCCAATGCTAAGGCCTCATCACTGTCTTGTGTGCTCCACTGAAAGTGCCACTTAAGAAAGGATGGAGGCCATCCTGGCAAAGCAGTCAGGTAAAGAGAAACAGTGGACTTTATCAGACTCCCCAAATAGGGCATCATAACAACACCTAATGAATGTGAAAGGGCACACATACCAAACAACATTGTGATTTCACAATTATTTCTTGAAAATAAAGTGTTCTTTTTTATTAACGGGCCAAGCTGTGAATTTTTTTTTTTTTTTTTTTTTTTTTTTTTTTTTGCTGGTATTATGAGTATTTGAAACCTCACATCATTTTGATCTTGTGAATACAGTGTCAATGGGCAGAATACTTCTGGTGGAGAACGAAAAGCCAGGTAGGGGACACTGCTTTTATGAACCTGCCCAGTTTATTTTGAACTTTTTAGTGTGTTTCTGTGCTTGTGTGTACTTTTTGTGTGTTTCTTTTTGCTGTATTTTAATTTTTTACCACATTCACGTCTTCTCATGAGAATTGCTGAGATCATGAACATGGAAGTAAACAGAGGTCTGTCGTGCTCCATTAATGCTGGGCCTGCCTTTTCACACTATTGAACGTATGACTGATGAAAAGGATTCTTTGGTCAGCAGAAAAATGCTGCAAAATATGGTGCTAAAGAGATGTTTGGGGAGGTTTGTCTGAAAAAGTCCAGTGACTTGAAGGTGGGAAGGAGAACTTGAAGGAAAGGCAAACTAGCCAAGCAAGGCAGCTGAGCCAGCCTCTGGCCATGTGTGGGCAATGGAACAGGGCAGCTTGGTGGAGAGGGTGAGGCTGTTTGTTGGGCATGTGAAATGGATATTTCTTTAGGAAAATGAAAATACAACAAAATCTTTATACATAACCCATCAACAAATCTGTGCATGGTACACCTGTGCCGCAGTCATGGCAGAAATATATAAGCAAAGAACAGGTTTCTGCAGCAGTTGTAAAGCAAAGTCCCTCCCCCCCCTCTCTCTCTCTGGCTTTTCTTCGCAAACAAAGATTCAGGAAGAACTCATTCCGTGCTTTCTGCAAGCACGCTGATGACTGAAAAGGCCAATCTGAGATAAACAAGTCTGGTTGCAGAAAGCACTGCAGAAGGTTTCCTTGGGTGATGTTTCCGGGTTGTGATTCTTTCTCCGTTGTCGTTTCTCTTCAAGACTTGTTCGGCGTGAGTTCTCAAATAAGGCTGCAGCATTGTGGATAGTGCGTCTCCATGCCTCCCAATGTGAGGCCAGGGCAGACTATTGTTGGTGATCAATTTGGCCGAGCCTGAGATGTTGTTTCAGGGAGTCCCTGTATCGCTTTTTTGGAGTTCCCCTCTTACACCTGTGCCTCAGTCATGGCAGAAATATATAAGCAAATAACAGGTTTCTGCAGCAGTTGTAAAGTGCAATACTGTACACCAGATTTCTGTTGCTGTAGTACTGGGATGGAAAGTGTGCTACTGCCAGTGCTAAAATCTAGGAAATAGTCTCAAGGTCTACCCCAACTCAACTAACAAAATTCTGAAAATCAAAAAGAAATATTTCAACCAATTAATGTAGTTTAAACACAATGGTAAAGCCACTGTTGAAATCACAAACATACCTTTTTTATAGAATAGAATTCTTTCTCCTAAAATTAGATCATAGACACACTACATGATGCTACTGAGATGCATAGAATCATTTGTGTATGTTTTTGATACTTTTAAAAAATGCTAGCAGAGATATATCAGCTTTATTCCAGATCTGGCTTGTTCTGCCTCTGTTACCTGGGGGAAACAGGCTGGAGTCTACACAGGAATGCTGGCCCATACCTTCAGCTGCCACCACCATTTTTTCTGTTGACTCAAAACCAGGAAAAGGCCCCACAACATGTGACTAAAGTCCCCCTGGCATGTGACCACCCTTGATCACATACTAAGGGACTCCTGGCTGGCTTCCAGGAGAGCCAGGGAGCTGGAAGTGGCAGTGAGGGACAACATGCTGGGATGGGTTCCTGTGGACATGTGGGACCTGATCATTTCCATCTCAGCAGTACTGGATTAAACAGGGTATTTTCTTATCATGGTATTTCAGGCCCTATTCTGGCTTGCCCTCATTCCAGCCCCATATCTGCCCCAGGGTTGGTAAGGGCTGGCCAGGGGCAGGTCAGGGCAAAAGTCCTGTGTCATATGGGCTGCAGGGCTCTGAAAAGGGGCAAGATGTAGATAAGCCTGTGTAGATAAGCCCGATATAACCTCCCAGACCTCAAGGGCTTCCAAGGTGATAAAGAAATGAAAGCAATAAAAACAGTAGAGAGGATAAAATATTTTTTTAAACACACCAAAATACTTTTTAAAAACATTTAAAGTCTAAAAACAATCCTAAAATACAATTTTAAAACAGTTAAAACGAAGCAGTTTTAAACATAAGGTTTCATGTGGAACAGCACTGTTTTGGCTGCCTGCTGAAAGCGCAAAAGAGAGCTAGCCCAATTTCCTTTGGTAGGGAGTTCCACAGTTGGGGTGCTGTCACAGAATAACCCCTGTTACGTGTACATACCAACTTAATTTCATTAGGTATTGGCACATGCAACAGGTTTAAGATTGTGTTCACTGACCAAACACCAGCCTACAGGCATGCATCTGAACCTCTGAGCTGATCCTACACAGGCACAAGTGTATATGTCATTCTTCCAGGAACATTGTGAATAATGAAATAAGATGATTGAAGCATGACCCTTTCTCAGTTTTGCATGATTTAGGCATTCAAGTTGTCCACGTGTTTTTTCTCAATCTTGGCTTCCCCTTGAGGGGCAGGGGGAGTGGGGGGGACTATAAAACTTCTTATAATTTGCAGTTTTCATAGCAAATACCAGCCAATTATTATAAACATGTTTTCACCCACCAACACATCTAATTGCCATTCTGAGTGGGAGAGGTCTCTTTTTACATTGAGCTTTTGATTGTTCAATTGCTATTTGCTTTCATCTGTTTTTTATTTGGAAATCCCATCTGCACATAGTCAGGGAGAAGCACTGTAAAATATACAAAAGTTACAAGCATATAAGTAAGATGAACAATATTTTCTGGGTTTATTTGGCTACAGTGATGTTTCAAGAAGATATTTGCTTTGCAAACTATGAGGCTTCACTCATATTGCTGTTAAAGTTAATTATGCTGCCGAGGAAAGATGTTAGGCAGAGCTCAAGCCAACTGGAAAAAAATGGAGTATTATAAACTCTAGTATTGGTATTTTCTAAAGTGTATATACTTTTAACTAATTATATAAAGTTTTGGTTAATCAAGAGCTTTCATTTTCCTTTTTTGAGGAATGAACAGGAAACATTTTTCTAAGACATGCAAAGACTGAGAAGATAGTCTTCTGTTTGGCAATTAAATGAATACAATTTATTTTCCTTTGGTGGCAATCATAGAGAAGTATTTCAGTGTTTATAACTCTGAGAATATTTAATCTATTGCATGAGAATGGCATGTGAACCAAGCACCAGTGGAAGGATAGAAATAGTGCCTGGAGGACTGATCATGAATGAAAGTTAGTGGAAGGTTGGAGATCTAATGTGCAGTATTAGGAAAGCTAATGAGCAGGAATTAGGAAATAAAAAAAAATATGAGGGGAATGCTATAACAGGAACAGATACTTAGCTCTTTAACAGATGTTATTTGGACATCTCTACAAAAAAAAAAAGGAGCCTTATAAATTGTGGTTTTGTGTACTTATGTCTGGGCAAAGACCCAAGTTTCAACATTCAAAGAAGGGCCACACCTATGTTTTGCAAGCATACTTTGAGATACTAAAGGGAAGTGTTAACATCATGTAGTGATTCTATAAATTTTAAAGTGTGAGGCAAACCTCCCTAAAGAGTCATTGACTATTGCTATGACAGGTGCAAGTTCCTTCTTTTTCCTTTTCCTTTGGCTTGATAAGAAAGTATGTGAAATTCTGGAATAATCATTATTCAGTATTAAGGAAATGCTTATTACTGTGGGAGGGGGAGGTGCATAGAAGCCTTCTTCATAAAGCACCAGGGTCTGATGCAGGGACACATTTTACTCCTCGTTCCCATCCCTATACGGCTTATTTATCTCATTGAACTTCACGGAAACCCTTTCAATGACTGAAATTAACCCTGGTATACAATATCCCACCCGCTCATCTGCATAAATGCATCTCATAATTCCATACTAGAGTTCCGGAAATCTGGGAGCTGGCTTTCTCAGAAAACTAAGGTTAATGACCAAACACTTTCTTTTCTTGCTACACCTTAGTACACTTTCTTTGTAATGAGATTATTAGACGTACCTAGTGTGGCAAAATCACAATGCCAGTGGACCATAAAAGGATGCCAATATCAGACAATGTCATCCTTTTGCGTTCTGCTGGTGTTATGCTAACATACCTTATTGACGGCTGAAGCTGCCAGTTGATTGCCCCATGCCGCTTTTGTGTTGGCATTGCTGGCATGCAAAACCTCAGGCCATTTAAATCTCATCACTGCAGCGAGAATGGCTGGTCCAGCATGAACACTTCTAGGTGAGATCGGGACACCCAGGTAAGTTTGGCTCTTTTTATGACTCTCCCCAGGTTACTTGGAACCTTTAAAGTATGTTCAGGTGCTTGTGTAACTTTTAATGTGTTTATTTTGTTATTTTTAAATTTTCCATGCAATGAAGTCTCACGGGATTTCAAATGAGAAAGTGAACAGGGTGCCATTCCTTTCTTTTTTATTGCCAGGTTTGCCTTTGCCTGGAGAGGAAGGTAAGTGTGGGGAAGAGCATTCCTTTGCCAGCACAGAAATGGGGGTTTTTATACCAGCAAAAGAACATTTTAAACCAGGTCGTCTGATAATCTCCTAAGAGATTGGCCAAGATTGGTGTAGCTACAGGTCTTCCCCCTCCCTGCACACTTAACTTATCTTCTGTTTTCTAGCCATTGAAAAGCCAGAGGCAGATGTGAGGAGCACAAGGGACAAGCAGATGACTAGGTGGCTCCATTCCTACAGATAAAAGCAGGAAGAGGCCATCATCCTCCTGGACCTCCAAAGACTCCTGGAAGGTTCAAGATCATGTTTTTTTCTTCATGTGGATGGCTGCAGAAATGTAGCTAGCTGGTTGCCTGGCTGTCTCTTATCCTCATGTTCTCTTCTGGCCAATGAATGGCCATGGGGACACTCAGCCAGAAAACAGGTAAGTGACTTGGGGAGGAAGTCATAGAGATGCTGAATTCCTTCATCTAGCATGATGAAAACAGTTACACATGCAGGCTCAACTTTCCATGATACCTCCATATGTCCCTAAAAGGACGCCAGCCATTGTAATCTTCTTGGGCCATAATCCAAAGAACTCTGTGGTTCGTTTCCCATGTCCAATCACACTTTGAACATACATTTCTCAAACAGCAGTTCTGAACGCTATAAGACAAACTATTTTTGAAACCCACAGAATGTTGCCTGTGAATGTCAGAAACCTCTGCTCACTTCAACCATGCATCATTCTTTAAAATGGGAGTGTTATCTCAAGAAAACTACAGAAAGTTACGCAGAGTTTTGCTTTTGTAAGGGAGAGGACTGCTGAGCTTAGATAACATTGTCAGGGGATTCCACACACACACCCATCATTCTGTTGAAAGAAAGATTGTTACATTTATATGACTACACACATGGACACCAGATTTTAAAACAGCCATGTTTCCTCTCAGCAGAGAATGTGACTGAAAGACATAAGCCAGGCATATTCCGTATTATTTGATTTTATCACCAGCATTTTTCTTCTTGGCACTTTTTCACGAATAATCATATGTATATGAACATATGAGGTCCCAGTTGTGTGAAGCCTATTATCAGAACTGGATTTGGAGGCTTAGCTTTGCACAAGAGGTTTTGACTATTTAGTTATTCAAGTATTCCTAGCTTCTAATACCTCAACACCATACTCACTTTGAGAACAGATTGAATAAACTGATTTTTACTTTAGTCAACACTGTTTTAAAAATTACTCATCACATAGTCACACGTGTTTCTATTGCTACTTGCAAAACATGTGGTCACCTGCCTCTAGTAAATATGTTCATCTGGCAGAAGTAAATCTTGGCTAGATTTCAGTTTCTAATCCCAAGTGAGTTAAGAAGACAGACTTTAAAGGATCTGAAGATTGTGTGTGCACATGCGCCTTCAAGTTACCTGTTGACTTAAGGTGATCTCATGAATATTGGAGGGTTTTCTTAGACAAGGAATACTCAGAGATGGCTTGTCATTTTCTCCGTCTGAAATATTGCCTACAGCACGTGGCATTCCTTGGCAGTCCCCCATCCAAGTATTAAATAGGACTGACCTTGTTTAGTTTCCAGGATCAGATGGTGTTTTTGAGATATTTAAGCTTATCTGAAGACTAAAGATACACATAGAATCGTAGAATCGTAGAATTGTAGAGTTGGAAGAGACCACGAGAGCCATCCAGTCCAACCCCTTGCCATGCAGGAATACACAATCAAAGCATCCCTGACAGATGGCCATCCAACCTCTGTTTAAAGACCTCTAATGAAGGAGACCCCACCATGCTCTGAAGGAGTGTGTTCCACTGCCGAGCAGCTCTTACTGTCAAAAAGTTCCTCCTAATGTTGAAGTGGAATCTTTGTTCCTGGAGCTTGCATCCATTGTTCTGTGTTCTAGTCTCTGGAGCAGCAGAAAACAAGCTTGCTCCATCCTCAATGTGACACCCTTTCAAATACTTAAACAGGGCTATCATATCGACCCTTAACCGTCTTTTTTCCAGCCTAAACATATCCAGCTCCCTCAGTCATTCCTCATACGGTATGGTTTCCAGACCTTTCACCATTTTAGTCACCCTGCTCTGGCCACACTCCAATTTGTCAATATCCTTTTTGAATTGTGGTGCCCAGAACTGGACACAGTATTCTAGGTGAGGCCTGACCAAGGCAGAATAGAGTGGCACTATTACTTCCCTTGATCTAGACACTATACTTCTATTCATGCAGCCCAAAATCGCATTGGCCTTTTTAGCTGCCACATCACACTGGTGACTCATGTTCAACTTGTGGTCTACTAGGATGCCTAGATCCCTTTCACACATAGTCTCATTCAGCCAGGTCTCCCCCATCCTATACCTATGCATTTCGGTTTTTCGCCTTAAGTGCAGTATCGTACATTTCTCGGTATTGAATTTCATTTTGTTAGCTTTGGCCCAGCTCTCCAGTCTATCCAGGTCATTTTGAATTTTGATCCTGTCCTCTAAGGTATTAGCTACTCCTCCTAATTTGGTGTCATCTGCAAATTTGGTAAGTATGCCCTTAATTCCCTCATCTAAGTCATTGATAAAGATGTTGAATAGCACTGGGCCCAAGACAGAACCCTGTGGCACCCCACTGGTCACATCTTTCCAAGACAAAGAGGAGCCACTGCTGAATCTTCCCTGGTATTGATGTCAGACTAACTGGACAATAATTGTTGGGATTCTCTTTCTTCCCTTCTTTGAAGATGGAGACAATGTTTGCCCTCCTCCAGTCTGCTAGGACTTCTCCTGTTCTCTAGGAGTTCTCAAAGATTATTGCCAACGGCTCTGAGATTGCATTTGCCAGCTCTTTTAATACCCTTGGATGTAGTTCATCTGGTCCTGAAGATTTAAATACATTTAGATTATGAAGGTATTCCTCGACTACCTCTTTGCTTATTCTCTGCTGGATTTCCCCTATTGTGTCCTCTGTTTCATTATCCTCAGGTTGATCAGCCTTTTGCTTTTCTGAAAACACTGAGGCAAAGAAAATGTTGAGTAATTCTGCCTTTTCGCTGTCTCCTGTTAGCAGTTTGCCATCTTCTCCATGTAATGGCCCTACCATTTCCTTCTTCCTTTTGGTGCAGACATGCCCCCAAAAACCCTTGTTATTGTTCTTAACCTCTCTAGCAAGCCTGAGCTCATTCTGCACTTTAGCTTTTCTGACTTTACTTCTACATATGTTCGCTATCTGTTTGAATTCTTCTTGGGTGATTTCCCCCTTTTTCCATTTCCTATACATGTTCCGTTTAAAACTTAGCTCCGTTGAAAGTTCTTTAGTCAACCATCCTGGCTTCTTGAGACACCTCCCATTTTTCTTCCTCATTGGAACAGTTTGAAATTGTGCTTTCAGTATCTCCCTTTTGAGAAAGTCCCATCCGTCTTGACATCCCTTCTCTTTTAGTATTCCTGACCATGGGATCACCCACAGTATTTCCCTGAGTTTATTGTAATCAGCTCCCTAAAATCTAGAATGCATGTCTGACTATGCCTGGCTTCTCCTTCCCATTGTATAACAAACTCCAGGAGAACATGATCACTCTCACCTAAGGATCCCAAAACATACACCCCATTAACCAGGTCGTCTCTGTTGGTTAGGATCAGATCTAAAATAGCTGACCCCCTTGTTGCCTCTTCCACCTTTTGGACCATGAAATTGTCTTCCAGGCATGTAAGGAATTTGCTAGACCTTGTAGTTTTGGCTGAGTTAGATTGCCAGCAAATATCAGGATAGTTGAAGTCCCCCATCACTACTACATCTCTCCTTTCTGCACGTATGTTCATCTGTTCTAGAAAGGCAACATCCAATTCCTCCGTCTGATTTGGGGGTCTGTAGTAGAGTCCCACAATAACATCCCTGTTGTTTCCCTCCCCTTTAATTTTTATCCAGATGCTCTCCACCTGGCTTCCATTATTGATGTCATGGATGTCTTCACTGGTGTAAATATCCCTGACATATAATGCTATTCCCCCTCCTTTCCTGTTTGGCCTGTTTCTCTTATAATGGTTATACCCCTCTATTCCTACATTCCAATCATGTGACTCATCCCACCAGGTTTCAGCAATGCCTATTATATCATATTTGCTTTGGAGTGCTACAAGTTCAAGTTCATCTTGCTTATTTCCCATGCTCTGTGCATTAGTGTAGAGACATCTAAGACCATGTGTTCCCTTTACTTGCTGCCTGGGCAAGTTTTTTTGTTTTTTTTTTGTTTTGTTTTTTTTGTTTTTGTTTTTTTTTTTTTGTCTCCCACTGTTGGGTCCTTGCCTTGTTCCCTCTATGACAGTTTGACTATTTTCGCCAGCCCTTTTGCCTTCCAGAATACTGTCTCCCTCTCCCATATGACTCAGTTTAAAGCCCTCCTGATCAAATTCTTGAGACTGTTGGCAAAAACGTTTCTGCCAACTGTGATGGGATGCATCCCATCCCTTGACAGAAGTCCCCCCTCATGGAAGCGAAGCCCATGATCCAAGAATCCAAATCGTTCTCGGCGACACCATCTATGGAGCCAGTTGTTTACGTCAGCTATTTTTGTCTCCCTTCCTGGACCATGCCCTTCAACTGGCAGAAGAGACAAGATGACAACCTGTGCATCCATTTCTTTCAGCTTCCTCCCCAGAGCCCCATAATTTCTTCTGATCTTCGGAAAGCTGTGCCTTGCAGTATCATTGGTCCCCACATGGACCAAAAGGAAGGGGTAATGATCTGTAGGCTTGACCAGTCTTGTCAGCCTCTCTGTCACATTACGGATCTTTGCCCCAGGTAGACAACACACCTCCCGAGACATCTTGTCAGGCTCACAAACCACTGGTTCTGTACCCTGCAGCAAGGAGTCCCCAACACCACCACATGCCTCCCCTGAGGCTTCACAGCTGTTGTTCCTTGCGGAGTTAGATTTCCAGCAAATATCAGGATATTTATCCATTTTACTTTTTCAGCTTTCTTTTTTTAAAAAACCCTCAAATTATTCCCACCAATTTATGAAGAAACCTGTGAATTTTTGAAACTTGTACTGAAAATCAAATTGAATAAAATTCTCAAGCATAGGTTTTTCATGGCTTTTTTCCAGGCTGTGAGGCTGTGTTCATCCTGACAGTAAGAGCTGTTTGGAAGTAGAATACACTGCCTCATAGTGTGGTGAAATCTCCTTCTTTGGAGGTTTTTAAACAGAGGCTGGATGGCTATCTGTCGGGAATTATATGATTGTGTATTCCTACATGGCAGCGGTGTTGGACTGGGTGGCCCTTGAGGTCTCTTCCAATTCTATGATTCTATGATTCTGGAAGATTTTTTTCCTGACGTTTTGCCTGCATCTGTCGCTGGCATCTTCAGAGAATGCAAGCATTTGCAGTAGCAACCATCAATAATTTCTGCTGTTCTCAAAGAACCATATTGTAGTGGCCTGAAGTGTGGCTATTAAAAATGTAGAGGCTGTGGGTGGGGGGAGAAATGTAAGGCTCTAATTTAGTACCACACACAAATAGCTGCATACACAGGCATTCAAAGCCAAGCTTTTAAGACCTAACTCCACTCTCTGGGTGGGTGAATGTGTCCATTTCACTTTCTCCCATATTAAAATTGTTCATATCTCAGATTCTTTCCATTGTATTTGTGAATTTTTTTTTGAAAGCTCTTATCAAAAATGAACCAAACAAAATTGTCATTGATTTCAACTAAAGAAGTGATCTTTATGTTATAAGGGCTGCATATCTGCAGCAGTTTGAATTCAGCATTTATTCAGCCATCAAAATAAGGAGAAAATTGTTATCCAGTTACCACCAGAACTTTGATTTTCCAGAGTTCAGAGTCAAGCATGAGTAACAGCTTTGAATGGGCAGTAAAAGTAAAAACCCAATGCAGATTCAGGCTTTGGCAGGTGTGGCACTGAAATTTGGGCCAAAATAGTCTGAATTTCATGCATTGCATTCCAGGCCAAAGTAGTTTGAATCTCATCTGGATTTTTACCCTCTGTGTAGTCAAGCCCCTGATTAATAGAACAAGATTGTTTGACACTACTTCTGCAAAACTGAATTACATTCGTATTTATTACCATATTTAAGAATGGTGTTACACGATCACAAATTGAGAAGCAAACCATGCACAGATCTATGATGGCCTATATATCCGAATTCCGATTTATTCCAGAGTTTATAGTCAATCTGTATATTACACAGCAATTTAAAACTATAATAACATAGGTAACTCATTCAATCCCTTCAACCACAATTGTATCACAATGCACATTCAAATTGTACATTATAGTTGTCTATAAATATCATGATGACATTGATAACACTGAAAGAGCATCTTAATAATAGAATAAATGATTAAGGCAGATTATAGAACCAACCTCCTTGAACATTTAAAAAAAAAAACCTCTTACAGCACTTTAGAAATATGATGTTTCCAATTCAGAGCATGGAGCAAGAGAAAAGTTCTAATTCTGCACACATCAATCTGGGAGCACACCCTGTGAACACAGTATTTATGAGTAAAAATATATAGGATTGGGCTCTGAATGATCCTTCTATAGCCTGAAATGTAGCAATAACACAACTGGTATGTCCTGTGAAAATGCTTGTTTCTTTTTTCCTCCTTAGATATGGAAACTAGGATGCTCAGGCTTTTAACATGTGCTTGCAGGTAGCATGTTGCTCATGTTTCTTCCTAGGTATTACCTTAATCTTTTTATTTTTTTATTTATTTAGTTAGTTATACCCCACTCTTCAGCCACAAGGCTATTAGAGTGGCTTACAAATTGTTTTAAGCAATAACAGTTTACACATCTACACTGCAATAAGCAGCTTCCAATGTGTGTTAGCTAATTGCCCCCACAAGCTGGGTCCTTATTTTACCAACCTACTAAAGGATGGAAGGCTGAGTGAACCTTGGAGGCTGGAATCAGGCATCTATAAAAGATGTTCCTGCAGTTATACTCCCAAATATTTCTGCCATACAGGAACATTACGTGTTTGTGAAGCTACCTTTTAAAAGAAAAATTAGGACATTCAGCAAAAATATTTGGCTTGTTAGTGCATCTTAGCTGTGCTGTTCTGGTTCCTCGAATCCCCATGGTGTTTCTTGGTTGAGGAAAGAGCAGGTTTTAAACCTATAAATGGTGAGCTGGTTGCCAGTTAATGCCAAGTCTTTATTTGTATCTTTCTGTCATGGCTGCTTCCTGAAACCAATCAGCTTTGCCTGTCAGTGGAGCCTGAGTAGATTTATGCAATTCTTTTTGGTCCATAGAAAGCAGTATATTGTCATTAGGCACTCATTCCTACCAGCACTTGTGGCGTCTGTAGTTTGCATGATTCCACAAATCAGTTCCCAAGGGGAAATTTCTTTTAATGAAAACAGTTTTCTAAATAACAACAACAACAGTAGAGCTGGTTTTTGATAGCAAATCTGAACAATATCTTTATAGAAAAAAGGCTGCTTGCTCACCCAATATTACTGTCAAAAATTATCCTGGGAGATATATAATATACAAGCAGTGCCTTTAAATAAAACTGAGCACATGGTTGTGTTATAAAGTGATAGACATGCTTGGCAGTAACTGGCTAAAATTCTAATAACACTTTTTAATACCTGCATTTCTGACTTTTGTTGAAAGGAAGTTTGTGTGAAATTATGTTTTCGGTCATGGACTTTTGATTTTTTTATTATTCTAGCATTTCTGCAGTTGATTATATGTGATACATACATATTTCCTATAGGATAGCTATATGACCACAGCAAGATTTCCTGGGCATCAGTGACAACTTGTCACTGCTGGGCATAAATCTGCAGCATGCTGCAAAACTTCAGTGCTTCATATATGGCTGTCTCCATTAATTTCAGTGGAAGCAGTAAATCTATACATGTGAAGGACTGCAGCTACAGATCTGGGACCTCCATTGAAATGAATGGCCCTGTCACACTGAGGAGGGGAGTTGTGTCAACACCTTGGAACTCCATTATCTGTTAGAAACAAACCACTGGAGACTGCTGTTCTTAACTGCCATCAAGTTGACTTCAACTTATGGTGACCCTATGAACAAGAGGCCCAAGTCACCCTGTTATAAACAGCCAGGCAATACAAATTTCACCATAATTACAACTTCTATATAACACATACCTGAGAATAGGGTTCCCAGTGTGGTCACGACTGTGCTGTAGGAACCACTTTTGAGGGAGCACAGGATGGAGGCCTGTAACTTTGCCTCAGCCCCTGTGCTGTTGCCAGGAGAGTAGAGGGTGGGGCTAGAAGGGATTTAAGCTCAACCCCCTATGCCTCCTCTTCTTTGTCGCTTTGGTTGGAGAAGAGACAGGAAACTTTCAGCTTGTACTTCTACATGCCTTTCTTCATGTTTTAAGGCACCCTTTAGGTTGGCCTTCTGGATGTGGAGTGACTGGGGAGCAACATAGCTTATGGGTTCTTCCTCGGGTTCAGGTGTTTTCACCCAAGCAAAGTTGGGGAGGGGGTCTTCGAGTTGACCTCCTGCCCCAACAATTCCCATACTAGGTTGCTCCCCCATTGCCGATCTCTCAGATTGGGGTTAAATAGGTTATAGCTAAATAAAATTGGCCCATTATATCCCAGCTATATGTGCGGTCTCTTTATTTGTGTCTGGTCACTTTATTCCTGTGTCTACCATCAAATGCAGTTTGTTGTAGCAAGGAAGCTGCATTTCCCTTATTGCATATGTGCATGGAGTCACATCACTAGTCTTTTGAATGCCAGGGCAGAGCTCTGATTCTGTATCCAGTCACCACCCCTACCTGTTGTCACAGTTTTTTAAAAAAGCTTTTTTCCCCTAAGGATTACACATGGGAAACAAAGTGGCTTAAACAGGAGTTGCTCCAGGATGGATGCCTTTGGATTAGTAAAATCTGCAGTGTTGTACTGTAGCTGAAATACAAAGTTTCACATATTCAGATAAAAAGTTCTTGCTGACTTACAATAATTTAGTTCATTTTTTCCTCTCCTCTTCACTAGTGGTACTCAGTGGCTGGATGTGCTTTATGGTGTGAGGCTGCAAGCATAGAGCCAATGAGAAATTCCTCGGTATCTCTCAGTCTGGTCTACCCTTCTCACAAAACCTTTGGTCAACCTGATAGCTGCTCTTCTCTTGCCAACATAAAAACATACCTAACTATTCCACACTGGAAACGGTGACATCATTTAACAATATTAATAAGACAATATAGTGCAAGACTTTCCATTTTGCACCCCTGATCAAGTTGTAACTGCAAAAGCCCCAATATTAAAGGCTTGTTCAAAACTTGAATGTCTGTTATGGTTTGGTGTCTGGATACTAGAAAGACTGCCTATTTCTATCTGAACCGTCCAAGAATTAACTAAAGTTGGATGCGTCTGTCAATTTCAAGTTATCCCTGCTTCTAATTTTTTCCAGTCTTCAGTTCACTTCCAACACTGACAATATTCAAAGAAAAATGTAAGAAACAAATTGGCATGGTTTGTGCATATCTCCCAAAACCAATGGCATCTGGTGGCTTCCTTGGAGGTACTGTCCATTCCAGGTTTTAGTCTGAATTTTAAAGGGTTTATACAAGAAGCTTAACCTATTTGCTGGTTAGGGGGTTGTGGCATCTTGGACAGTGCCTTTAAAGTTCCAATAAAAACCTGGAGTGGTTCACCACCCCACTGACATGGGCGTCACCAGCCACCTGGACCCACTGAATGCATTTTTGCCTAATATAAACTAGAGGTGCAGTTACAAATGATTTCATGATAATGTGTATTTAATATGTATTTATCATAAGAATGTGTATTTATTATAATATTTATTTGAATATAATGTTCATTAATACATTCAGGTTGTACATATTTTGTCCTAATATATGCATTCTGAGCTATTTATTATTATTTTTTAGTTGGAGAAGTTCATTGTGAAATTTGGAGAGATATGAATTCTGAAGAGTAGTTTGTATACTGACATAAAAGTGGGAAATTAAGTAAGCCTGCTGTGAAATAGAGCCAAACAAATTTCTTCCCCATTCCTGCTAACAAAAACAGAAATAGGAAATAGTTTTATATAGAGAACTTTTTTGTACATATAAGATGAGTTAATACAGAGGAAGATGTGAGCATTCATGAATGTTTCACTAGTACAAATCGTTGAGAATATATGGAAGTGCAGATAAACTCCAATTTTGTATTCCCTTCTCCTTCTTCCCTTTAAGATCTACTGTGAAAACATAGCCTGAGTTCTATGTAATCAATGTAATTGTTTTGTTTTTGTTATACTTATCTTCATGATTTTTTTTAAAAAAACAGATCCTTCTTTGTCTAGCTTCCCCCCTCCACCACCACCTTCAGAGCTGAAGCACACCACTGTTTTGCATTTGAATTATGTATTCCATTACTTCAATATCTATTTTATTCATGTAGGCTTCTAAAAATTGCCATATATTTTGAACCAGGCTGCATTTATTACTGGATGACAATGTTTACAAATTAAATTAAAGCTGCAGATAGTTTATAAATAATAATAATAACAACAACAATAATAACCTTCATTGCTGATTAACAAATTTCTCTTATTCAATTATAGGATGATTTAGTTGAAACAAATACAGTGTCTTAAGGTTGTATTGTGAGAAGCATTAATGAGACATTTATCTTGTCTCAATCATACAGTGGGGGCTGGAATCTGCTATTTAAAAATATTTCTGAAATGCATTGCTTGACTAAAGCGAAGAGATAGTTTTCTTACAACAGTGCCATTGGTTCACAATACCATTCACAGGGGCATTCTCCATTTAAAATCCCATTAAAAACCTACATTTTTAATGGGCAATTTAATGCATCTAACAATTAAGCATGACAATTGATGAATGTTTTTGACGGGCTCATTTGACGTTTGGGCTGTTCTTTGAAATTCACTTGCAACCCCATTAGAGGTATAACAAGTAACAAAAGTCCTTTCACACAGGCTACCTCTGTTATTAATCCACAGAATATGATCATAGGCTCATTTAATGGCCAGCATCCTATATTGTAGCTACAGAGTCATAACCAAGAGCTACAGATCTATAACTACTTCACATTCTCTAATACTGGGTATCCACAATTGTGGTACTTTTGCCATTACCATACATGCCCTGCCCCCATCTTACCTCAAGAGCCAGCAGCTACACTGAGCAATGGAGGTCTGTTCTGCTGCCAGTCAGGGTGAAGCCCTGTCAGATATTCCCAGCCCCTCTTGACAGCAAAGAAGGCTGCAATGAGAAATTTTGACAGAGGCCCTGTTTCTGATTGCTGCAGCCTCTCTTGTTGTTGTTGTCTTGAGTAATAAACACCTGAGGCAAAGCACAAAAATCAATGTGTATAGAGCCATTGTACTGTCTTTTCTCCTTTATGGATCTGAAACATGGGTCACCTATCACTACCACTTACAACTCCTTGAATGCTTTTATCAGCACTGTATATGCACAATCCTAAATATACACTGGACTGACTATGTGGCGAATGTTGCTGTCCTTGAGCAAGCAGGGATCACCAGCATTGAGGCCATGATATTGAGAACACAGCTGTGCTGGGCAGGGCACATTTCTAGGATGGAGGACCATCGCCTCCCCAAAATAGTGCTCTACGGTGAACTTGCCACGGGTCAGCGTAAGAGAGGCGCTCCAAAAAAGCGATACAGGGACTCCCTAAAACAACATCTCAGGCTCTGCCAAATTAATCACCAACAATGGTCTGCCCTGGCCTCACATTGGGAGGCATGGAGACGCACTATCCACAATGCTGTAGCCTTCTTTGAGAACTCACGCCGAAAAAGTTTTGAAGAGAAATGACAATGCAAAAAGAATCACAACCCAGAAACATCACCCAAGGAGACCTTCTGCTGTGCTTTCTGCAACTGGACTTGTTTATCTTGGCCTTTTTAGTCATCAGCATGCTTGCAGAAAGCGTGGGATGAATCCTTCCTGAATCTTCGTTTGCAAAGAAAAGCCAGAGAGAGTTGTTATTGTTGTTATTATTATTGTTGTTGTTGTTGTTGTTGTTGTCTTTTATTTCTATAGCTCCATCAATGTACATGGTGCTTTAGAAGAAAAAGAGCAACAAAACAGTTCCCTGCCGTTCAGCTTACAAGCTAATGAAGACATGACACAAAAGGAAAGGGGATGGTAGTAGAGGAAGAGATTAAGTCTCTCATCCTTTTCTCTCCCTCCTTGGTCAGGGCTATGGCAGTTGGGATGGAGGGGAGGTGGTCTGCTTTTGGGCTGAGGCAAGATGGAGTTGTGCCTGACTTAGCTTCCACCCAGGGACAGGGGGATTCCCAGCAGATAATGGCCCATCAACCACCCATTAGCCAAACAGACTCTAATGAGCCTTGCATTTCTATACACAGAAACTAACCATTCAATTACACAAATTTACATATTCTCCCCAACAGAGGTTCACAGGATATAAGCTGTGAATACTTAAATCCATGGATACCAAATCTGTGGATATGGAGGAAGAACTGTATATCATACCACCTTGAACAAATTAGATTCTATCTGATTTCAAAAGCTAAGCAGGTTAATCAGGATTACTATTGGTTGGAAGAAAGGGATCTCTAGTGTGGGCAAGGACATTCTGCCCGAAATCCTAGAGAGCTGCTGTCAATCAGAGCTGACAATACAGAGCTAGATATGCCAATGTTCTTATTCACTATAAGCATATATTTCTATGGTTTTGGAGGATAGAGGTGGCCTAGATATTGTAGGTCGTGAACCCTAAAACATGGTTTCTCTACTTGGGATCCTTGAGAAATGAATATTTGCAAATTTTGCTATGAACTGACCTTATCTATACCTGAAGGAAATGCAGTTATCTGTTTGCTTTGATCCAAATTTTACAGCATAGATCTTGGCATTTAGAAATGCCAGTTTTGTGGCAAGATGCATTTTTTAAAATACACAAGTATTTAAATATGTATTGAAATGTCAATTTTCATTTTACCTTTTTTTAAAAAAATTGAATTGATGTGAAATAAGATAGAACAGACATAGGAATGAACATGTGTTAAAGTACGAGCAAAATGAACAGAAAATTGACTAACCTGTCCAAACAGACCAATTCCTATAGTCCCTACACAAGGCTACGGAGCCCATGAAACAGCCTTTGCTGGATATAATTTAAGTCTAAGGCCTTAAGTTTCATATTTATAAAATGTCAGGGATACAGAGTAGAAAGGAGAATTGGAAAGAGCCTCCGTGTAAATGTGGAACTCCACAACAGGAGAAAGGACCGTTCCCCTGAGCTTGCTTCTCTGACAGCTGCTAAAGAATAAAAGAGTCAGTTACAATGCATCTATCAAGTTTTGGCTTCATACCTCAGGCTTTAAAGAGCCCTAAGGCATCACTTTGATGATCCCTGGTGTGATGACCTTGTGCAGGCACCACATCACATACCCATTTGTCTGAGCTCACACTTCTCTGGCAGACAAAACAGTGCAATTGATGGGTTAGATTCTAACTGTTAGAAGAGAGGTAGGAATACTCATCTTCTGAAACTCACCCTGGCACTAAACTCCCTTCTGCCTTACTACTGAATGAATTTACTTAGAACTCATACTGATTTTAAATGTTTAGGATATTGATTCAATATTCTTCATCCTGTTTAATAATCTGTTCTGTAATGAGAGCAAACATGCCATAGGACTAAAACTTGAGACCAGGGTTCAAATCCCCACTCAGCCATGGAAACCGACTGGGTAGCCTTGGGCAAATCACAGGGGATTATCAGACAGGAACAAAAGAAGTGTTCCTGTCCCACAATCTCCTCACCCTCCCCTCTCCTGCCCCTGTCCAGGCAGAACAACAAAACTTTTCAGACCTACCTTCTATCACCATTCAGACCAATCAAAACACAGCCCAGGAGTGAACAAAGCTCTAACAGAACTCCCTTCACTTTTTGGAATGAAATCTTGCCGGTTCTCACGAGAAGACACAAGCACAGGAAATTCAAATTTAAAAAGCAAACTAAAAGAGAAAAAGTGGCAACAAGTACAAAAACACACTTAAAACATTACAAGTAACTCAGTGAGGATACAAAAAAGTGCATCATTTACCTTGATGTCCCGTCAAGGACCTCCCATTGACATTGGGATCTCACCAGCAAAATGGGGCACCTTTTCAGAGGTAGGAACATCTGTGACAGAAACAGAATGGCTGTATTGACACCTTTTTCCATCAATAAAAAGCAGCACCAGCGGAACGGCAGCAGAAGAGGAGCATTACAAGGGGGGAATGATGTCGTCTTGAAAGGAAGCCCTTTAGCGATCTCCTGGAGTCATGATAACACTGTTTTTAGAGCATCTGATAATCTCCATACTATAATGGCAAGCCACCTCAGGACAAATCTTGCCAAGAAAAACTGTAATAGGGTCACCCTATGTTAAAAATGACTTGAAGGCACACAACATCATCATCATCAACAACAACAACAAAAACATGCAGCAATACATCAGTTAACAAAGCAGATATATTTCTGGGTTTTACTTGTTTAATAGAAAATTTGGTACCAGAGGGAGAAATAACATGGAAAGAACAGGGGTACAAGGTCTATCTATTAAATAACAAGACTGTATTTCTACCTTTCAGACAAATCAGAGAGAACTGATTGTGAACATTTGAGTGGAGACCTTGAACATGTCTGAACCTGCTTGACAAACATCAGCACTCTCAGCCATTCAGTTAATTGTCAGTCACCATTTAAAGCAGCTATGTTGTCTGTTGTGTGCCAGAAAAATCCTAAGTTTAAAAGTTGAGCAGTGTATCAATTTGAAATTTTTAGTAAAATTGAACGAAACATCAATGGAATCTTTTAAAATGCTTACTGAGGCCTATGGGGAAGACTGCATGTCTCATGTGCATGTCATAAACTCCTTCAGAGTGCGTTTACTCTCTGTCCATCCAAGCAAAGATGCCTGCAGCGAAATAACGTGGGCTTTTTGAGTAAAACCATGTACACCTTTGGTGCAAAAGAAAACACCATATCAAAACTCCTTTATGGCTTTTTATTAATAAACAAATGAGAATAAAATAAACAACAGAAGACATTCATCCATGCTTCTATGTGCTCCAAGATTCTTCTGGAGCTAAGAGAAAAGGAAAAACATCCAAGAATGCAGGAGAAAGACAAAACTCCAAAATCCCCTCTCAGTTATATACCCTTTTAACATTCAGTCCTTCTGAGAAGTGAAACACGAAACTGGACTCTTAGTTTCACTTCTCGCTCTCAAACTCTGAAGGACAAAACAACATCAAAAGACAGATTTATGAACTTCTGTAGACGAACTGGCGTCTTTTTGTGCTCTGGTGGAAAAATTACCCAAGGGAGGGAGACAAACTTCTAATTACAATATCTATTTTCCCTGACAGTGCATGTGTTTGAGCAGCACAAAAGATTTAGAAAATGAAATGAGAATGTGGAAAATGATGAACACCCTGGACGAGCTTCCACTTCAAGGATTGAAGAAATTGTGGGAATAATCAGCCAGATTGTTTGAGGAGATTGCCCACTCAGTGTCCGAATGATAGCTGAAGCCATTAACATTGAGAAAGACACTGCATGGAAAATTTTGCATGAGGATCTCACAACATGAGAAATGTTTGTGCCAAGATGGTCCCTAAGGTTCTCACACTGGAGCAAAAAGAGTGCCGTAAGGAAATTAGCGCTGACATTCTGCAGCAACTTGAGGCAGACCCAAACCTTTTTTCAAAAAATCATCACTTGTGATGAAACCTGGATCTTCCAGTATGATCATGAGACAAAACAAGTCAGTGCACTGGAAAACACCATCATCACCAAGAATGAAAAAAAGCACGTCAAAGCAAGTCCACATTCAAAGCCATACTCATTCTGTTTTTTTAACATCAAGGGCATAATTTGGCAGAATGGGTTCCAGAAGGCAGAACAGTGAACCAGCATTATTATAAGGAAGTTTTGACAAAGCTGAGAGAAAGAGTCAGAAAAAAATATGCAGAACAGTGGAAAAATGGTTTCATTCTTCATCAAGACAATGTGCCTTCTCACACAGCACTTTCCGTGAAGCAGTTTTTGGCTGATAAATTCATTACAGCACTTGAACATCTTCCATATTTGCCAGATTTTGCACCATGCAACTTGTTTCTTTTCCCTAAAGTGAAATCAGTGCTTAAAGAAACACATTTTGAGTCAATTGATGTAGCAAAGAAGAAAACAGCAGATGTGTTGAAACAGCTGACAGAAACTGATCTGCTCCACACCTTCAACCAGTGGAAAACTGGTATGTGAGTGTGAATGGGGAGTATATTGAAGAGGACAAGCATTAGAACTGTAATACATATAAATAAAAATGGGTTATTGTATCAGTCCAGTTATTTAATAGACAGACCTCATAAATTCCTACACCACAAAAAGGAAGAGCAGTTTGATACATATAAGCAAACCTCCTCCTGCCAAAAAAACTAGCAATATGCAGGTGTGAAATGAAACAACCAAATCATATAAGGCTTGTATAAGTTATATATATATATAACCTTCTAGAGACCATCTGAGGACTCCTTTCAAAATATATCCATGGTGACTTTTTGTTTCATCAGTCTCCACTTTTCTTATGATTTCCATTTTGGTGGCCAAACTTACAGATCTATGCTTTTTTAAGATCTTGGAAGTAGCCATTGTGGCACTTATCTGATTTCTCCTTTTCTCTTTGTTTTGCTGTTCATGCATACTCAACAATAGATCCTGTGGAGATTCTGTTGTAAGCAAACATATGCAGCTACACGAGGATTGGCTAGTATAGACCCCCACTCTTTCCCAGTTCAAGCTTTATTGTGCTGTTTACAGTAGACATATTGCTGCAACCTGAGACCAGAAGTCAGCATTTCTCCAGCCTTCCTTCTCCATTCTCTCAGTGTTGATGCTGCTAAAAAAATCCAGCAGCACAGAGGTTGAGGAGAAACAGGGAAGTTGAGAGGGCATACAAAGGATTTGCAAAAAGGAGCTTCACCATCAGAGCCATTCTTAAGAGAGATATGCCTGTATTTGTATACTTTAGAAAACAGATCTATCCCACACCCACTGGGTTTGAAAGCCTATATGTGTCTGTTCAGGATTACTTTTTTTTTCATGTTCAGTGGGATATAGAATTGCAGCATAATCCTTTCAGTTACTGGAGAAAGATTTTGGAGGAAGAGGGTCTTTGAGGAAAAAAGTGTATTGCAGCAAAGAACATTCCCCCAGAACATCATAAGGCATTTCCATAAGGTCCTCAGATAGGAGTGGCCAGAGAACATGTAGATGACAGTAGCTGTGGTCCTCCAGATGTCTTTGGATTGCACTTCCGATAATCCATTATGGCTAGGACTGCTGGGAGATGGATACAAAAATAAAAAAAATTCTGGAGTAAAACTGTAGCCCGCCCCACAGCATCAGGCAGATATCTCTCATGTATGATTCCTGCAACCAAAAACATTCCAGATTAAGGATCACAGCTCTTATAAACACAGCCACCACATTATTTTTATTGAGCTTTATTAAAAACAATCTCACCTGCTTACAGTAGCTCAATAGATGTTTACAAAACTTTATATTAAGTAATCGTGCTGTTACTTTTACATTATCATATATAACAAAAATATCCGTAAAAAATTATACATAATATATAAAAAATCCTGCTTCCCACCTCCCCTTTCATTTCCATGAACTATATCATGTTATTTCATTTTCCATTTAATGTTACCCTCTTAATTTTTAAGTGTATAACTACAGTAGTTTCTCTACCTTCTATGTCTAATATCTGGCAGTTTCTACTCATAGAGGGATTTTGATGTTAATGGATAAACTAACGATACTGATAAAACAACACCCACTTAAGAAATCTGAAGAACAATGGAGTAGAGTAATAGAATATTATAAAGAGAAATGGAAAGAAATAGAGATGTTAAACTTAAAATGTAAAACAATTATATACTGGATATATTTATATATTTAAATATACATACACACACACACACACACACACATAAACTTTTTATATATCTATATATAGACAGACATATATATATATATATATATATATTAAAAATCTCTCTATGAGTATAGACAGTCACCACATTATTGATTGAAACACAACAAAGTAATAATAGAAGGAAACACGGTAAGGGCTAGCTGGGGAAATGGTTAAAACCAGTATATTCCATTGCCTCAGCTGCAGCCCATCTTTTCAGTATACTTTCCATACATATTCTGTGATTTGTTGGGCATTTTCCTAGTTCATAAGTAATTGGACAGTGATATATTTAGCATCACTAGAGGAATAGTGTGAACTCAAATTGTTTTCTAATATATGTAATGGTGCTTGCTATGTCCCCCCTCTCTGACCCCAAGTACTTGATCATTTTCACTTGGTCAAGAGCCACAGAATTGCGTCTATTTGTTTATTTCCTTTTCATTGGGTTCTCCTTTGGCTGTTGGATGAATTTCTTCTAAAATGAAAGGAAATGGCTCTACTGCACATTTTCTTGTTGCTATTTAAACCACATGTATGAGTGATTTTACAAATCAGTTAACACCCTGCACCTTCTCAACTTATTCAACTTTTATGTAAGCAACTATGAAGGAGTATTAATATACTTCATCCTGATTCCAACCATATTATCCCACAAAGGCAGAAAAGGAAGGCAAATAAATATATTCTTCAACTAGTGCTCTTCCATAATAAACACCCCCCATAAATAGCATATTCTGGAAGATGTTTTAGTCTTCACTGTGTAAAAGAAACCGATGCTAGAGATTTAAAGTTACTATATAACACACAGGTTTGGAGCTAACCGTTCCTTTGATCTCTTCCATTCTGCTGACCTTGTCTTTGGGAGCCCATGCAAAAGGTGATGTGGCAAACACATAATGCATTGCCTGGGAGTTTATTCTCTTACCAAGGGAATCATTAAAGGAAGGCTTTGAAAGGTTGATGTTTTCATTTCTGTGGAAATTATTGATTTACAGTGTGTTGCTCTCATGTATCACAGTCCTCTACATTAGTAGAATCAATCTGACAACTAGAAGTGTTGCTCGTGTTGGAAAAAGACCTCCAGTGGGGTACATGCACTTTTCCTCAGTTATGGTGTTGTAGAACATTAGAAGGCCCAATTTTTGTTTTATTTCTGACCCATTTGATGGGACCATATTTTTACTCCCATGCAGATCTCCTATGCCATAACTATAACAAGTTACAGACAGCTGTGAGTAAAGCTAATTCCCATTGGCATGTTATCTGAAAAAGGTAACTTGGTTACCAAATTCAGACTGCATTTTCTTTTTTCATCCCCCCATAGGTTGTAATGTATATCCTCTCCAAAGTATCCCCAAATCTACTAGTTTTCCTGAGCCAAGATGCTCAAAAACCTACGTTCTTTCGAGTACTGAACTGAAAGGTACTTGTGTGCTTGTGTGCATCTACCTATATACATTTGATGGCATGCTGTCGATGTCAAGCACAACCAATTCTTGACATCAGTCATAATGGCCAGAAATAATAACTGCAGAAATAATTCTCTGAATATATGGAATATGTAGGGAATGAATTGAGACTTTGTAGTGAATTCAGGTAGGACTCCTAGGTCATGGCTTACAGCAGTGACATGATTATCACATGCTATCTCCTGTTAATTGATATCTAAACTTCAGGTTATATGTTTGGTTCATCCACCCATGATTTCACTTCATTTTATTTATTCAATGTGTCTTACTGGATGCTATCATCGCCATGTCTCAGAACTTGAAGACCTGTAAAAGACTTGACCCAGAACTGTTTACAACAGATACTAGCAGTGGTTCCCAACTTGACCCTTGGGAACAGGGCTTGGAGATGACAGGAGCTCTAGGCTAACAACATCTAGGGACCCAATGTGAAGAATCATTGGCCTAGACAGTCTGGGGTCTAATAAAAAATATGTCAATGGAAGGCACGATCCTCAGAACCATTGTCAGACTGGAATATATCTAGCTAGCTTCAATGTTGAATGCTATCAGTGAAGTACTCAGCACAATCAACCAAGTACCATCTTTATTATACATAACCTTAATTATACATAGCTAGGATCTGTGCAAAGATATGGATAGGGTTTTAGAACTCTTGCAGAGTACCCATTTTTTTACCTACTGATATTTTGGAAGGTACCTGCTAAATTATCCCATTCTCAAGCTTGTATATAACTACAATGGCTATTTCCATGATGAAAAATATTGTCCATAACTGTCCTAAAACATAGTTTGAGGGAGACAATCTCAGACATTCAATTTTGCCTTAATCATTTGCTCCACTTGCACCACTTATGATAAAAGTGAGATTTGTTTTAGATTTCATTTCAGTTGCATGGCCTTCTATCCACTGTTGTTCTTCCCAGCTCCTTTGATCAAGTTGTAATTTTGTGAGCAGAAAGCAGGGTGTATCTTGAGCCAAAGCTCACAAAATACCAGTCTAGGAAACTATTTTAAGTTTTTAATAATAATAATAATAATAATAATAATAATTTTGTACCCCACCTTTTACCTATTAGGCAATCAAGGTGGCTCACAACAATTGGATATAGAACAAGCAAATCCACAATGACAATTTAAACAGTTTACCCCCCCTTAAAATTACATATAATAATACATATATTTAAAAATAATTGGTGAATTCACCAATAATATAAAATACTACCCTAAGACTTTAAACTATAACATAAAAACATAAGCATAAAACATAAAAACATCAAACATAAAAAGAGGGAGAAGTGTCCATTAAAATGGTCTATTCTACTTAAGGAAGGCCTGCCAGAAGAGATCTGTTTTGATGGCTTTTTTTGAACTTCTCCAAGCTGGTTGCTTAACGGATCTCTTCCGGCAAGGCATTCCATAGTCTGGGAGCAGTGACAGAAAAAGATCTCTGGGAGATTATTGTTAATCTAGATCTCATTGGTTGCAATAAACCCCTCCCAGAAGATCTAAGGGTACGGGGCAGATTATATGGAAGGAGGCAATCCCTTAGGTAGTTTGGACCTAGGCCATGTAGGGCTTTATAGGTCATTATCAACACCTTATACTGTGCTCAGAAACTGATAGGCAGCTAATGAAGGGATTTCAAGATTGGAGTAATATGCTCCTTTCTCAATTTCCCGGTGACTAACCTGGCCGCCATATTTTGCAACGGTTTTAGTTTCCGAACTAGGTATAAGGGTAGCCCGATGTAGAGAGCATTGCAGAAATTGAGTTGTGAGGTTACCAGTGCATGGACTACAGATTCTAGGTCCTTTGTCTCAAGGTAAGTGTGCAGTTGGCATATCTGCCAAAGCTGATAACAGGTGCTTCTGACTGTCGCACTCACCTGAGCAGGCACGTGAAGCGACGAGTCTAGGAGCAGCCCCAAAATGCTAACACAGTCCTTAGCGGAGATCATGACCCTGGCCAAGACTGGCGGTTGCAATCCGATACCAGGTTTAGGGGCCCCTACTGTAAGCACCTCTGTTTTCTCTGGATTCAGCTTGAGTCGATTTTTCCTCATCTAGTCCATTACCGCTACAAGACAGTGACTGAGGGGAGAAATATTATCTGTCGTCATGGCTGTTGACCAAGACATGGAGAAATATATTTGGGTGTCATCAGTGTACTGATAACACCCCACCCATGTCTCTGGATGATTTCTCCCAGCGGTTTCATATAGATATTAAAGAGCATCAGGGACAGGATGGCACCCTGAGGGATGTCACAATTAAGCTCTATTTTTGATGAGCAACTGTCCCCGAGCATCACCCTCTGCAATCTACCTGAGAGGAAGGAACAGAACCACTGAAGTACAGTGCCTCCAATCCCCAACTCTCCCAGGCGTTCCAAGACACTGCCATGATCTATCGTATGAAAAGCTGCTGAGAGATCCAAAAGCACCAACTAGGACACGTTTTCCCTGTTGATGTTCTGGCGAAGGTCATCTACCAGAGCAACCATGGCAGTCTCCACCCCAAATCCCGGTCTGAAGCCAGTTTGAAATGGATGTAGAAAATCGGTTTCATCCAAGATCCCTTGGAGCTGAGAAGCAACAGTCCGCTCGATCACCTTGCTCAAAAATGGCAGATGGGAAACCGGTCTATAGTTTTTCAAGTCCAGGGGGTCCAGGGAAGGTTTCTTTAGGAGCAGTCTCACAACCGCTTCCTTTAAACAAGCTGGCATAACTCCTTCCCTAAGGGACGCATTGATGGTCTCCTTGAGAAAGGCCATCAATGCATCATCAGCCATGATGGGCAAGGGTCGAGAGGGCATGTCATCTTCTTCACTTTTCCCAGCATCTTGTCCACATCATCGGTACTCACCGGCTCAAACTGATCCAGTCTAATCTCAGAAACGGGTTTACTGGACATCTTATCAGTCGACTCAGCATCCAAGTCAGCTCTTATCTGAGAGATTTTATCTGCAAAGTAATTATTAAACACATCACAGCAGGCTGCTGTTGGTTTAAGCAGAGGGTTCTGTACAGGTGGAGCCTGTGTAAGCTCCCTTACCACCCTAAATAGCTCTGCTGGACGGGACTCTGCAGACGCAATACGATCTCTGCACTGCATGTATTGCCTCTTGATAGGAATAAGGAAAATTCATATGACGAGTCTTGTCAGATAAGAGTCGAGTTTTCCACCTGGTGCACTCTAGTCATTGTCTAGCCCGCTTCATATTCCTATGTTCCTCTGTGAACCATGGTTGTTTATTTGAAGTGGGTTGGAAAGGACACCTAGGAGCGATCGTGTTGATGGCCCTGGTGAGATCATTGTTCCAGATGTCAACCAGAGCTTTGACAGAGTCACTGGCATTACCAACCAAAGAACCCTCCAAGGCTTTCTGAAAACCTATTGGTTCCAAGGGCAGACCATTTTAATAGGTCCTCCATCCCCATTGGGGCGGACATTGGCTCTAAGTCCAACCGTAACCAAAGAAATGATCCGTTCATGACAGTGCGGTGGTACTTATTACCTCCGCCTACGGATATACCTGCTCTGTACTGAAGACTGCATCGAGAGTGTGACCCACACAGTGTGTTGGCCCAGAAACCAATTGGGATAGGCCCATGTCTGTCATGGAATCCATGAACTGCCGAGCCGCACCTTTAAACAAACCTGTTTTTGTTTGTTTGTTGCCAGGACATATTAGAGTAGTGAATAATTAAACAAAATGTCTTGTATATCTTTGTATCCCAATTGCCAGGGCTTGCCTGTATAGTTGGGTTATGGTTACATCTAGACCCACAGATGTTAAAATCAAGCACATCCAGAATTTCCATGATGGTTCCAAGGCATGTTGTTTCTTGAGATAAAGGGCAGGATTTTCCTCCACCCTGCAATCTCCATACAGAAAGTACTGGGAAGGTATTGTGTATTGAAACTCACAAGACATCATCCTCAACTATGCCAGAGGACAGCAGGCTATTGTAAGAGCCAGGAACATAAAAAGAGCCATAGTAGGACGGTAAATTGAGTACCCAGCTTGTGGGGGCAATTAGCTATCACACATTGGAAACTGTTTAGTGCAGTGTAGATGTGTAAATAGCTATTGCTTAAAACAATTTGTAAGCCTCTCTGATAGCCTTGTGGCTGAAGAGCGGGGTATAAATAACTAAATAAATAAAATAAATAGTGGATCAATTCAGAAGCCTCTCTCATTTGAAACTTTGTTTACCCAGTGGCAAGTCAGTTGCCCATGAGGGCAGATACACACTCACCTTGGCATTCTCTGGCAACTAATAAACATGCATGTGGCCTCAGATATGTGACCTAGCCACCCTGACTAGTAGCCAGTGTTCTCAATCTGATTGCTAGTCCAAACGAGTTGCACATGCACTATAGCAACCGAATTTACATAAGCATGGACTTAACCATTCAGCAATTGATTCAATGGGTCTATTTTAGTTCAGACTGACAAATGTATTTAGGCCAGTGAGGGTCCTAATCTCCGTGAATTCTTTTAATCCTCCTTCAAAGCTATCCAAGTCAAAACACACCGCTGAATTCTGTGGCAGGGAATTCCACATAGCTATGCACTGTGAAATGAAATAAAACTTTTTTATCTGTTCTGAATATCCTAACCTTTGCCTTTCACTGTACTTCAACCTCTTGTTACTGCTCTGTTCTGTGCTCCAGGATCTGACACCTCAAGTGGCTGCCTCACTCTGTTTAATGGTAGGGCCAGCCCTAGGAAATTCACAATTGCAGGTGGGAGCTAGGGGAAGAAATTGATATGTAGAGCTTGCAGGCTCCTTGCTGATTTTTGTTTTGGCTTCTTTTGTTTGTTTTTGCATGGCAGGAAAAGATGAACTAATGGGGGGGGAGGGGGAGACAGAAAAAGATTGCATGAGAAATCAAAGGAGCCCAAACATATATGTGTCACATGGAATGGGCTGCAGGGGAGAGGGGAAAACAGTTTCTAAGAGATAAAGCCATGCATTTTATTCACAGATCTTCTTTGGGGGACACTTCTCAGTGAAAACAAGAAGGGGAAAAAGTGGGATTTTTTTTTTCCCCAGAGGAGGGATTTCCACTGGCACAGTTAACTGGAGCTATTCCAGGGGTGTAGCAATATGAATTCTGCCCCATCAAATGAAATGTTCCTTCAGTCTCCAAATTTCTAGCACCTCAGAGAGGGAGACATTGAAACTTTTCACACCCAGAACTCTTAGGACTTTATCAGATCCAGCAAATACATCATCATAATGACGCCACATAAAGAGCACGCAAACCAGATGATGACATCCTTTCATGTTTATGTCTTGTAAATAAGCCATTCTATATTATTGATGGCCTGATAGATTGACTGTGGTGCTTTTTTGCCAGCCTTGCCAGCGTTTGAAACCTTGTGCCTTTTTTTTCACAGAATACGGTGTCAATGGGCTGGTCCAGCCAGAACACTCCCAGGTGAGATCATGACATCCAGGTAGGTGATGTTCTTTTTATGACCCTCCCCAGTTTACATGGGACTTTTTAAGTATGTTTATGCACTTTAAAAAACTTTTTATGTGCTATTTTTGTTTTGTTTTTTTAAATTTTCTGCGCTCGTGTCTTCTCACAAGAATCTGAGGGATTTCATTCAAGGAAGTGAATGGAGCTCCATCCACTCCTCTATCATTGCTGGGTTGCCTTTGGACAGGATGCAAGGTAAGTGTAGTAAAGGGGGTTCTTTTGCCAGCATAAAAATGTCACAAATTATGCTGGCAAATGAACAGAAAATTAGGGTGGTTTGATAAAGTCCTTAAAACAGAAGTTCTTTACCAGCCTGCACCACAGGACGAACACCACCATCCCCACATTGCCGTCGGCAAATCTGTGCTCAAGTCCGTTCAGCAGTTCACCTACCTGGGAAGCATCATCTCCTCAGATGCCAAGATTGACAAAGAGATCGATCACAGATTAGCAAAGGCATATAGTGCATTTGGAAGACTTCACAAAAGAGTCTGGAGCAATAAACACCTGAGGCAAAGCACAAAAATCAGTGTGTATAGAGCCATCGTACTGTCTATCCTCCTTTATGGATCTGAAACATGGGTCACCTATCGCCACCACCTACGACTCCTCGAGCGCTTTCATCAGCGCTGTCTACGCACAATCCTAAATATACACTGGACTGACTATGTGACAAATGTTGCTGTCCTTGAGCAAGCAGGGATCACCAGCATTGAGGCCATGATATTGAGAACACAGCTGCGCTGGGCAGGGCACGTTTCTAGGATGGAGGACCATCGCCTCCCAAAAATACTACTCTATGGTGAACTCGCCACGGGTCAGCGTAAGAGGGGCGCTCCAAAAAAGCGATACAAAGACTCCCTGAAACAACATCTCAGGCTCGGCCAAATTGATCACCAATAGTGGTCCGCCCTGGCCTCACATCGGGAGGCATGGAGATGCACTATCCACAATGCTGCAGCCTTATTTGAGAACTCACAACGAACAAGTCTTGAAGAGAAACGACAACGCAGAAAGAATCACAACCCAAAAACATCACCCAAGGAGACCTTCTGCTGTGCTTTTTGCAACCGGACTTGTTTATCTCGGATTGGCCTTTTTAGTCATCAGCGCGCTTGCAGAAAGCACGGGATGAGTCCTTCCTGAATCTTCGTTTGCGAAGAAAAGCCAGAGAGTATATTTGCTGTGTTTGCATTCCATTGGTAATTTTCATGCCCCTTTTCTTTGGGTTCCTGGACTGTATTTCTAAATATTCCAGGTTTTAAGTTACTGCAATGCTAGAAATTTGGGGAGCCAATGAAAATCTCATTGATGGAGCAGAATTCTTATTTGCAGGGAGCTATGCCCTCATTCCCCCCTCCCTGTAGCATCACCCCTGTATTGGAACTCAGGCTGGGCCATGATATTTTTGTTCCTTTAGAATATCCTGCCTTGTGTTCTTCTATCTGAGAAACATTTATCCTAGAATTAGTTTAGAACAGAGTCTATATAGCAATATAATGTAGACCTGATTCAGAAGGTTAGCGAACAATTTCCAGTCCTCTGCTGAAATTAACATTCAGTCTACAGTACATTTATGATGTGCAGCTCTCTCACACAGATGGATTCACATCCAGATTTAGAAAACAACACTGCCTGAATGTTTTGTTCGTTAATTTCAGCTCAAGCATATGTTCCACGTTCCACTTCCAAGTTTAGACTTATTCGCATTTCCCAAGACACCACACTAATTTCAGAACATTTTTAGCTTGGGAATTTCATGTTTAGCTTAGGAACCTGAAGCCTTTAAATTCTCTCTAAGCAACCAGTGAGGCAGGAAGAAACACCCTGCTCCTGTCTTTCATGGCTTTCAGGACACTGCTGTAGAAGAAACAGCCCACATATTATCTACGTACAAGACTGGTTGGATGATGGCTTCTTTCGTACCTTTATCGAGAAGTCATCAAGGTCAATATGTGAGACAGACGGCCCCAACTGAAAGAGGCATAACAAATTGAAGTGTCCCATTTCAGCATGTCTGCATAAACTTTATTCTTGTCATTGGTGCAATCAAATTAAATCCATTTGCCAAGAGACAAAGCTTTGGAAGCTTCACTTGGCTGCTTCCTAGGCAATCCAGGAATGATGGAGCCATCTACTGGTAGATTTTCTTATATGTGCATAAAATGACTCCTTAAAAAAAAGTTAGGTGGACTTGTATCTTTGGAGCACTGACAGATTGAGCTATGCATCTAGTTTCCTGGATTGAAAGCTCTTTCATTTTTGCTTTCTCCTGCATTCAAAGGTTTAAATCCTAGGTTCTTTCCATCCCCAATATCCCCAATATAAATTTGTGCATCTGGGGAAATTCTTATTTAAACCAAAGTGAAATGAAATTCTTGCCCATCTACACTGGCTGAAATTAGGAAGCAAAGCTATTTGTAGCACTGAGAGGACCTGACTATTATATAGCTCCTAAGGATGAGAACCCTGACAGTAAAAAGGAGGCAGCAACCCCAATTCTATATTAATATGGTCAAACCAATAGGAGTTCAAACTCAGACTTTGAAAGCTATGCCCTCAAAGCCCTGGGCCACAATGGGTGAATTTTTCAGTTTTGTTTTTTTCTCACATTTCCATTTATCTACCTTTTTTAACTCTATAGCTATTTCCATCTCAAACATGAGGTGGGGGGGAGTCTGAATTTTTGTTAATTCTTAGGTAAATTGAGTGAAACTGAATTTTCGCCCATCCTTGATTTTGACTGAGATAAATTATATTTAAACAATAAAGGCAAGACTTCATACACACAAAGCAAAGCTTTGCTAAATAGACTGCAGTAGGAAACTGTCTATAACAAATGGAAAGGTCCATAGCTCATGAACAGAGCACACATTTTACATGGAGGCAGCACCAAGCTCAATTCTTGGTATCTCCTGAGATCCTAGCTAGCAGGTATGGAAAATAACCCACATATGAAATTCGAGAAACTGCCTGTTCACCCCTCTAGCTCAGTATTTTCCATTTGGACTGGCAGCATCTCTACAGCATGTCAGACAGAGATCTTTCTAATCACCTACCACATGGGAAATTATGATAGGAATTAGAGCTATAACCTTCCACTCTAGCTCCAGCCCTATTATTAACACAGCATAGAAAAGTAACCCTTCTGAAGAAGGAACTTTCTCAAAATCTGGCCATTTGGCAAATTGAGGCATCTGACTCAGCTGACAGAGTTGGATGTTAAGGCCAGCATACTGTTAGTGAAGTAATTTGTTATTATATTTTACTGCCCAAGATGGAGGGGGATGCTTGTTAGATTGGTGAGATATTGATGTCCATTGTTTTCCCACACAATAGTCAAAAAAAAAAAAAGTCTGAGGTTTCTTCCCCCAATCTACCTGCATAATGAACCAATTCACAAACAGTGGCCTGAACAAATAAATTGAACTTTTTCTGGTGATGTGTACAAAAAAATAATGCCCAATCAATTATTCAATAATGTATTGATAGCTTTTGTTTGGGCAGTGACAAAAATATCCCTCAGTTTGATCCAGAAAGATGCTATATTCCCACATTTTTGGTTGAAACAAATCAGTTCAGAATATGCTTGCTTTCTAAGGATTAGAACAAATACAACACATCTAACTGCCATCTTATATGAAGCCCAAAAGAAATGAATCTTATTCTGTTTGACAATATTATTTCAGAAGAAGATATTCAAAGATACTACAGAGAAAATATTTAAGTTAAGGCTTTTTTAAAAAAAAAGTTTATGTGTGCATCAGTGATGTGAGATATTCTTGTCAGTGATATTAATCATAAATATGTAACTATTTTTAATTGAAACTGATACACTACTGAAAAATAACCTTTTTGTATATTCCATTTTTTATTATTTTGATTTGAGATAGGGAAGCTTGAAGAATTATTTCTTTGAGATTGAAATTCAGCTATCCACTAGATTTCTCAGTTCTTCAAATGCTGTGATGCAAGTCTTGACAGCTTAATTATATCAGAACCCATTTAGATATGAATCTTGAAGGCAACAGTGTTAATCTGAATATGCATTTTGAGAGAAATCACAGATTTCAATATGTATTTTGAGAGAAAACACATTTAAATAGATACTAAAATGCATATTTAGAATACTGTTTTGAGGGGGGGGGGGAATTAATAAAATGAAGACTCATGTGAAAATGAACTGGAATTATGAGTATAAAGAAGAAAGGAGACACAGAAGATGTTGGGGGGGGGAGGTAGAGTTTAGTTGCAATCCCGAATTCCCAATATCAGAAGACTGCTTTTGAGTGCTTTGCACAATCGAGTCATAATACATTTAGAGCAAGATGAGGCATTTCAGAAGCTTCTATAGGCACTGCATAACATGGGGGGAAGAGGGGAAAACTCTGCGTGAAGTGAAGACAAAAGCTAAGGGAAAACTGGCTGACAATGATCCTGGGATTTTTCAGCCTTTAACGCTATGGTAGCTTTAGTGGTTGACTTATTGACTGAGTTTCATTAGACAAATTGATCTACAAAAAGCAAGGGCCATGCTGCTTGCTACAACAAGAGACACCACTGCACGGGATATATAAGGCTCTCTAAGGGATTTTCTCTTCACACATTTATACATTTTCAAATGTTCAGGGAGTAGGAAACTAATTTGCTAGACACACAAGGTACAGTGGTATGTCAAAATGAGGTTAAAAGCCAAGCACCGTGCTGTTGCAAACAGTACTCAATTTACAATTCAAAACAAAAGAAGAAAAAGTGAAGGAGAAGATGGCAGCATGCAGTACTGTGGTCAGAAGCCTTATGCAAATGATTTTCTTTTTTTATTGCTCTTTCCCCTTCTAGAGACAGTCAATTCTGGTTAATAACACCCATGTATGATCACCTCACCCCTGCAAAACATGAGCCAATGACATGTGAGAAGCTTTCAGAAGGAAAAACTGGCCATGGTTGCACCTATAGAAGGAGAGAAATGCAAATGTCAAAGCAATGGAAAGTAGTATTTCCATGTAGTGGAGAGGCAGGTATTGTAAATGAACAGATTTCTGGGTGGCTCTCTGGATAATTGGGCTCTCTGGGTAGAGATATGAAAATCTGTCTGTCTTGTTGTCATTTGATTTCTCAAAATCTTACTGGCATATTCATCCCGTTCAAGATCATTATTGGGTTGCTATATTTCCTTCCTTCACTGGAAGCAATGATATTTCAGGGCATTTGTTCAACTGTATATATTTTATACACATTTTTAGTGACATATGCATTATTTTACACATTTATCCTCTTGACTAGTGTCCACATTTCGCAAATATATGTGTTTTAGCTTTGGAAATACGCACTTACTTTTGTGTGCATTTTTCTTCACTGAAATGCCTCGTGGTCTTCCATATGCATTGTCTAGTTAACTGAACTGATACTTTTGTAGAGAAATGCAAACCCACTGAACATCCTTCCCATCCATAAGGCTTGGTGTACAACTATGCATCATGGTTCACACATTCAAAGGCAGAAAGCCTTCTTCCCATAGTCTGTGCTGGCCTATTGTGTTCCTACAATAGCATCAGAAAATAATATCTCAGCTCAAGATGGTGTTCTGATGGCCTCTGGAAACAGCAGATGCCTGGAAGAAGAGATGTTCCCCCGGGGTCAGGCAGTAGGAGCTAGCCCTGCAGACAGTTTAAATGAATAACATGGTCTGAAAGGAAACCAATAAGACTTTTTGAGACCAGAGGCAGAACTCCCAGCTTGAAGGATGTTTTGTTCATCATGTGGCATAAGCGAATCACAAAGCCTTCATGTCACAGAAATCCCTCTTCAGAATTTTTCCCCCCTGTTTTGAACTGTCATATCAGCTTCTCAGATTGATTCTTTGCTTTCCTGGACTTATCTTATCCTGAAACAAATATAGCATGGCTACAAAATGCCCAGCAAGGATCAATGTGGGGTTAGGAAGGAAGGAAACAAAAGCTTTGCCTTCTGAGGCAAAGTGATCCCTCCAGCATGGGCCATTAGATATGAAAGTCATCTCTGGATTATATAACAATATCTTAACAAAATAAAGAAGCTGCTTTGGCTATACATTTCAACATCCCTTTACTAACCTCCAGCGTCTCCTGTTTAATGTCGAATTATTCCTCACTGTCTGTTGTCCAACTTAATGTCGGCTCTCTAGGGGCCCAGAACTTGTATTTGATGCTTTAAAATCATAAATAGTTTTAAGAGTCCTGGAAGCAGGATCAAAGTGTTCATGCTTTGGAGATGTGTAATAAAAAAAAAAAAACCATACCAAAACCCTACAACAATAATTGAAGCCACAACACTGACAGGAGGATAACTCAAGGCCATGGACTCTCTGGGGAAGTAATCTTATGTATAGATAGCCTGCTTAAATCCTATCAATAGTGCATGGGATGTATGCAGTTTAATGGGGCATGGAGGGTTGTAGCCAATAAGATGAGATTAATATCTCAATCCTAGAAACATGTACCTTGCTCTTCTTTGATTTCCATGAATTTTGACTTCCAAGTGAGTGTGCTTGGGATTGTGACGTAAAACTTGGCAGACATGTTTGGCAACAAGAAACACATTGCAGTTGTTTAGGCCAGTTCTATTTGTTTTTGTCTTTGAAGTTCCCTCTGTGCTAATAATCAGCAGACAATTTTAACTTCTTAACTTTCCATCCCTTTCCATGATTTAACATTTAACCTGCCTGCTCCCCATATACAAGCAGAACCACATGTGGCTAAAGACATACGAAAAATTAAGTCTGAAATAGTATTAAACTGTCTATTGAATTAATACTATTTAAAACCTTAATTTAAAACCAGAATAAAGGTAGTACAGAATCAGGGCCAGTTTAAGGGCCCTGCAGCACTTGCAGCCACAGGGCATCATTGTAGGGGCCCCCGTCATAACCCTCCTCCTGCAAAAACATTATTAGTAACAATCTGAATTTCCTGTACTGTGAATAGGTTAGCTTGGGTTACATTGACCTGAGATAAACATATCCCCCCCCTCAAATAAAGCATTGCAGGGGCCCCAAAAATTCCTTAAACCGGTCCTGTACAGCATACTAAAAAAAAAAAAAAAAGAGAGACAGACAGAGCACTTTACATCTAAAACAATCCGCTCCAAAAGCATGGTGGAATGCAAGGGACTTTACCTGATAAAGAAAGGACAGCAAGAAGGGAGCCATCCTAGCCTCTCTTTACTTTAAGTAAACGAGAGTTCCAGGGTCTGGAGACAGCCACAGAAAATGCCTTCTCCTATGTTCCCACCAAACATGCCTATGAAGGTGATGTGGTGTAGAGAACTGTCTACCATGAAGCTCTTGGAATTCAGGCAGGCTCATTTGTTAGATACATTCCGTCAGATAGCCTGGACACAGGCCATATAGAATTTCATAGATTGTAACTAGCACTTTCAATTAGATCATTTCCCTCTCTAAAACGATCTTGTCTAAATTCCAGTCTGTACAGATTGGACAAGCAGGAGCCAAGGGTAGATCCAGTGGTCCTCTATTAACTATACCATTCAAGTCAGAGTAGATCTGAACAATTTTATATGCAAATTGCTTAGCAATTTTTTCATAGCAGACTGTTGAGTGGTCTGGATTCTGCTGCTGTGAACCAAAATGTAAAATATCCCCAACCACTTAAAATAGTTCCACTGGAAGGCTCTTTGCAAACAGAATGATGGTAGGAAAAAAAAAGTTTTACTGTTGTTGCTGTTGTTGTTGTTTTTCTTGCCCACAGTGCCATGAAGTAGGGCTTCAAGTAGGCCCTAGCCTATGCTTAGTCAGGCTCATGCTGGGTTGTTTGTTTTGTTTTGTTCACTGCTGTTCTAGTCAGTGCCTCACTTGTTTTATCACCACTGGCTCCATTGAGAACCAAGAGTCTAGTTTAGCTCTACTTTGTGAGAGGGGACACTCAGGAGAAATTGTGTCCACCATTCTGGCTATTTCCCTATTCTAGAGCATCAATCCTGGTACTGACAGAATCACCTGATGGGACAACAGGAAATCTCAAATTTTATCCTATAGATGAAGATACTTGTGGATTTGGTTTAATTCTTCAAATAATGAACTGAAACCATTTGTATCAATCAAATTCAATATGCACAACAGTTCCCACCATGGAGAGGACCATGTTATATCTGTTTGCCACATAGGTGTTAAAAAGAAGCAGTCTTTCAGGAAAAAAAGGAGACGTGGTAATCATAAATCTGCATTGATCCATTCACACTCCATAAATATAGTAAAATAGTTCAGTTTAACTGCCATGACAACATCCCATGGAATCCTGAGGTATATAATTTGATGAGGCTCTAGACTGTCTCACTGAGAACTCTAAACAACACCCCCCCCCGAAACAGCCAGTCACAAGACTGCCATGGGATGGTGCCATAACAGTTAAAGTAGAATATAGCCTTCCAAATGTCCCAATTTGGCAGTGGCATTCCTGATTAATCCCCTTTCTGTTACCTACCCTGACACACCTTGCCCCATATCTGTAATAACTTGCAACATTTAATGATTTGGTCAACTGTGGCCTTCCAAGAAGTATGGCCAGTAAACTGGGGCACTAGGGAGGGGCATAATGTGATAATGTGAAGGGCAACTGCTTGCCTGAACATCTGGCTAATCCAATCAAGCTAAACTGATATACTCAATGTGAAGTCGACTGTTCCAAGGCACCCAGAGACTGGAAAAACTCCAGACCAGGAGAGCACATCTACTCTGTTCATTAACTTTCTTGTTACAATGCAGAGACACAGAAACCATACCACACAGCAAAGAGGACATTAAAATCCCCAAAGGCCAACCGGATCTACAACAGAATGGGGAAAGCACTGTTACAAGAGAGAATACACACCACCCACAAAGACCTGGCCAACACAGAGAAGGAACTGTTATCACTCCACCTTGACATCAGTAAAAGAATGAACACCCAAGACTGGGACAAAATTGACAACCTCACCTACAGAAAAATGGAAAAAGATATGGTGTTTCACACTGAAAAGCAGAAACAAAAATTTGACAAATGCACAAATGCCAACAGAAACCCCAGCTGGACACATCACAAACTATAAACTCCACACACACTCCTACCCAACCATTCTCTGAAGATGCCAGCTACAGATACAGGTGAAACATCAAAAGTAAACTCTTCCAGAACGTGGCCTCACAGCCTGGGGGGAAAAACAACAAAGAACATCTATGAGATACTCAATGTTTGCAAAGAGCTATGTTACCTCTATCTCCCTGCAAACAAAGAGGGTTGCTTCCTCCACTCAGTTCCAAAGTAGCAACACATTAAGGGTCATTAACATATCCGGAGCATCCATTGTATTATCTTGAGAACCTCCAAGAAGCATTGTCTTTCACTCTAAATCTCATCCCCTGAAGGGAATTATTGGTTATAAAAACCACTTCAAAACCACACTCAAGTGTGCAAAGTCCATCTTCCCCTTGACTCCATGTTAGACTGTGTAGCCATTCCTGCTTTGGGACCCCCACTCTGCTGGTTTCCTCCACAATCTCAACTCCTCTGATTGGTACAGTATTAACTGAAAACAACTCCTTACTCTATTGCTCTATCCGAAACCTTATACTTTATTCGCTAGCCTTATGTGAATGCTTGAAGTCCGTGTGTGTCTGTGAACGTTATTACTGCTCTCTCAAATAAAGATTAATTAATTGTACTATCTAGCTTAAGGTCTTCTCTTGAGTACCAGTATACATAAGTGACAAGATCCTGCTTTATTGCCCTCTTTTGCATTGCCAAACTGAGTATATTAATTCCCCAAATTAATATTGATATTCAGAGGGTCCTTAAGACCCCCTGACATTTGGGGTAACAGGTCACCCCACTTTTCAAATGCTTTTAAAATGTCTCAGTTTCTCTCTTCACCCCCCACTTTCCCTCCTTTCCCCCAGCTTACTGCCATTGCTGCAAATTAAGTTCAAATTTCAAAAGCCGTTTGCATTCAGTTAATTCAAGGGGCAGAATCCTGCCATTGCTAGTAGGCTCAGGCAAAAGCAAACTATTGCAGCCTCTCCTACCTTGTCTGTTCTTCCTCATCCATATTTTTTGCCATTTTGTTTGCAGTCTGATGTTGCTCAACCACATGTGTCCTGGTTTGTATCTGTGAAATGTTGCAGGGTATGATATCGCACTATAATTAGGTAGTGTGAATGGGCTGTCATGCCTGTGAGTTTGATGAGGGTATGGTATCAGAGGAGGAGGAAGAGGACATGGCAGGGAACAGCCCTATAGACACTGGCACAGGTTTAGCTACACCTGTGCCAGCAGGGAACCCTGCCAACCTGGAGGCTCAAGCAGAGGAAGAGCCTAGCTCTAGTGGGTTGGCACCAGTCCTGGCAGAGAGTCCTGCCAATTCAGGTAAGGACGAAGAAGAAGAGATGGACTTACCTCCACCATCATATACCCAGCAGCGAGCTCAAAAGGAAGTTCTAAGGAAATCTCTGAGACTTTATGAGAAAAGCCTGCTTGTCAAGAAGCACCTGTCAAAGCCTTGATTGCTATATATATGCTTGGGAAGTGATGGAGGCTTTGTCAGAGATCAACTGATCTTCCTGGAGAAAGGTTACTGCTGACTTGGTTACCTTGATCCTTGCTGCCTTGACTAGTGCCTCAACCTCGGACTGTTCCTGATTACTCTGCTGCCTGTTTCCTACTGACTCACGGACTTGTTTAGACCCACGCTGCCTACCATAAACCCTTGACTTTCTGGACTGTGTTACTGACTAAATCTTTGCTTGACTGTGTTTGCATTCTGGTGTGCTCATTAACAGCTGGCCACCTTCCCAGACTTTGCTGGCAAAATGCTTTCTCAGACGTTGGCCCCTCATTGAAGCTTTCTCCTAAATTTCAATTTCTTTAAGCTTATGCTTTTTCTTTACTTAATGTGAATGATTCTGTAAACATTGATAATTTTTTTTGTCAAAACCACCCTGAAACAAAATCCTCATCCAATCCTCATCCTCTCAAACTTGAAAACTAGAATGACATGGGAAGAGTTAAGGAAGATGAAACAGGAACAGAAATAAAATGGAGATCGTGGAAAGAGAGGAGTGAGTACTAGGACTTTATCAGACCATTTCATGTTATTGTTCTTTTGCCAGCATAAATTGTGGCATTTTTATGGTGGCAAAAGAACTCCTCCACCACATGTACCTTGAGCAGTATCAGTGAGGCTTCCATGGCAGTAATGGAGCACAAAAAGAGCTCCATTTACTTCCGAGGTTGAAATCTTGCAGATTCTCGCAGGAAGACACTAGCGTGGGAAATTTAAAAATAAAAGCAAAAAATACACACAAAGCACAGCAAAGCACAAAAACACAATTTAAAAGTTCCAAGTACACCAGGGGAGGTATAAAAAGAGCATCCCCTACCTGGCTGTCATGATCTCAGCCAGAAATGGTTTGCCCACTGATGCTTTATTCACGTGAGTACATTGACGCTTTATTCAGGAGGATTCAAATGTCGGCAATGCCAGCAACAAAGTGTCACATCTGATCTATTGATGCCTTGGGCCATCATTAAAAAAAGTATGGCTTTTTAACAATATACAAGTCCAAAAAGACATTATTGTCTGGTATGTGTGCCCTTTCGCAATCATTAGGTGTCTTTATGACACCATATTTGCCTGGTCTGATAAAGTCCCTAGAGAGGAGAAACCAAAAGGAGAGAACATGAAGAAGGAAAGTTGAAATTGAAAAAGAAGGGAAATTAAGAGCCATGGAGATAAGAGGACAAAGAAATGGTGAGTTGGCAAGATACATAAAGGAAAAGACAGATGAGATTGGAAATCTGGGGACACAGGTCTCAAGGGGATGAAAGAAGTAGAAGAAAAAAAAATGGAGGGCTAATAGGTCACATTTCCAAGGGGGGGGAGTAAAAGGGGGGAAAGAAAGTGAAGCTGAGGACTGGTGCAACTCACCCATAGTTCCTTAAGACACAGGAGGGAGAACCTACCAGGAAGAGTGAAGAAAAAGAACTGAGTGACTACCTTGAAGCTTCAATTACCCAGATATCCACTGGGAGACTAACTGTCCAATAAATTCCTGATGTGCCTTGTGGATAATTTCCTATTTCAAAATAGGAAATTTTGGATAGGAAACAGAGGAAGGAACAAGGGGATTGGCAATCCCGGACTTGATCCTATCCAATAGGGAGGAGTTACAAAGTTGCAAAAAGCACATTTACAAATAATCCCATGGAAGAAATAAAAATGGGAAACATCTGAAAAAGCCAGCATGGCTGCACAACAATCTCAAGGTGGAAGTGTAAAGAAAAAAAGATTACTTATAAAGAATGGAAGGACAAATCATCAAGGAAGAATATGGATGCATAGCCCAAGTTTGCAGGAATAGTATAAAGAAAGCTAAAGCTCAGAAAGAACTCAAACTGGCTAGGCAAGCAAGGAAAAATGAAAAGGGGTTTTGTTTTGTTTTTTTCAAAGACATTTGAGGCAAGAGAATGACCAAGGAGACAGCAGGGCTGCAATTCAGTATGGATGGTAAAACACTAACCTATTTTGCTTCAGTTTTCTCCCAAAAAGAGAACACTGTTTGTTTCCATGCAGCAGCAGAGACCTTGGCAAGGGATCTAGATTGCAAATCAGAATTGATAAAGAAGTTAGTCAAGAATCACTTAGCTAACCTAAATAGTTCAAATCTGCAGGGCCCAATGAATTGCACCCCAAAGTACTGAAGGAATTTGTTGATGTACCCTTGCCATCATTTTTGAGAAATCTTGGAGAACAGGTGAGGTTCCAGAGGACTGGAGAAGGGCAAACATTGTTCTTCTCTTCACAAAAGACAAAAAAGAAGATCCACAAAACTATATGCCACTCAGCCTGACCTCAATACCAGGGAAAAATATTAGAATGGATTATACAGGAGGAACCCTGGTGGCCCGGTGGTTAAATGCCAGTACCGCAGCCACAACATTCTGAGTTCTATCCTTCAGGGCTCCAAGGTTCACTCAGGAGATTTTCAGACTACACTGTTATAGTGTTACTATTCCACTTTAACTGCTCTGGCTTCCTCCTGTGGAACTCTGGGGTTTGTAGTTTAGTGAGGCCTAAGATCTCTCTGGCTGAGAGTTGTAACTGCCCCTCCCTAAACTGCAAATCCCAGGATTCAAGAGGAGGCAGCCATAGCAAATAAAGTGGAATAGTAACACTATAACAGTGTTGTCTGAAAATCTCCTCAGTCTTCCATCCTTCCAAAAGTTGATAAAATGAGTACCCAGCTTGTTGGGGGCAATTAGCTAATGCATTGTAAACTGCTTAGAGAGTGCTTAGCACTATAAAGCGGTATAGAAATGTAAGTGCTATTGGTATTGCTACAGGGAAATATTTATTGCTGCACAGAAAAAGTTGTTTTCTGCTCAGAACAACCACCTCCGAATTTTGCATATAATAAGTCCCAAACTGCAAAGTTTTCTTGTCAGTCCAGGAGTTTTCTCATCAGGGTTTATCAACACTCAAAAACATATTTTTCAACCATTTTTCAAATATTTTTTAAATATTTTTTTCATTCCTAAATAGAACATCCCCCAAAAGACTCTCTATAATTATTTCTTGTAAGTAAACAATACAATGATAATAATTTTAAAGCCAACAAAAATAATACCTTTTGATGACATGAGAATCAGCTTTTTCTTTCTGGTTATAGACAGCTTCATTTCTATTTGTTCATGAGTGTATATGTGTGTGTATATATGTGCATGTAGAAGGCTGACTTCTTTTCTCAACATTTGCAACCAGAGTTTAAGAAAGACTTGTAAAATGTGAGAGCAACAGGTAAAATTACCATTGCTAAAGTGAAAGTACAATGGAAATCAACTAAGGCATCATTATCATGCCTAAGTGATTGGTTAGTCCTTGCCTTCAGTGCCATACCAATATAGGCAACATGCCATGGAAACAGCATAATTTCTTTTGATTCACTACATCCCACTGTGATCAAAATGATATCAGGCTTCAAAGATTTGTATTATGAAAAGGAGACTGAAATAGCTGAATATATTCTGACTGGATCAGAAAGGCTCTTCAAAGTGATCTGAGTGAGATTTGTAAAGATATATTGGAGATATAATGAAATCCAAAAAGAGTCTTGACAACTTTTTTAAAAGGAGGGGTGAAAAACTCAAAGGCATACATGAGAGATCGCTGTCCAAAAATTAGGAAAACAGTGAATAAAATATAAGTTTATAGACGGTTCACAGAAGGCTAGGTTGGCCAAGAAATACTGAACTCAAAGAAGTTATACTGTGATGGAGAACAGAATGGAGGAATTCAAGAGACTGCAGAAGTTCAAAAGCTGAATGTAAGGGAAGATGAAGGAACATACCTTATAGAAATAAAGCTGTTCCACTTTTGCAAATCAAGGGGAAATCCTATGTTCCTTTTAAGGCCTTGACTATTGAAGTACAGCTCATTTGGCTTACAGCCTAAAACAATTTTCAGCATGCTTTGAATGGGCAATTTTCATCTCTTTGGCTGCAGTTGTATACATAAGCCAGAATCCTTTTGGTGACATGGGTGTATGCAACCTGGGGTTACACAGCCTTATGCCTTTTTAAGGATGCAAAAATGAGATCTCCAACACCCCCTTGTGAAATGTCTCCCTCCCCGTGCAAGTCTTCTTAGTGGGCTGGCTCTTACTCCCTTGGGCTTTAGTAGCTAAGGAGCAGCATGGAGCACTCAGGAGGCATCTGGCTGCACATGGTAGGAAGCCATATCTTCATTGTCCCAGATCTCCAATGTACTCCTTGGAAATCCAGGAGAGCAACAGCCATTGTTTCCGCCAACCTGCAAATGTACAGCCAAACACTGTTGAGGTGCCTTGTGCCCTCCACCAGCCACTTAACAGCCATGTGTGTGCATCTTCTGCATGAGCTGAAGTGGCACCCCAGCACAACAGCATGGACAAAGTGTTTTGTTCTTCCACATTGTTACCTACCCTGACACCTCCAGCCCCATGTCTATATTAATAATAGAAAGTATTTAATAATTAGGTCAAATGTGGCCTTCCACACAGTGTGACCATTAAAGCTGGAAAATTTCAACAAATTGCAAAGACTAGCATTCAGACTCAGTCAGGTGTGCACTTAAGGAGGGGTGACCTAAATTCTAATGAAATGCTAATTTGCAAAGCAACTGAAGGTCCAAACACTTGGCTAATTCTATCAGCAAAACTGGGAGACTCAAAACTTTAAACGATCCTCATTCCTTCACCCTTCCCAAACAAAGGAAGTTGCTTCCTCCATTCAATTCCAAAGTACCCACACATTAAGATGCCATGAATATATCCAGAGTGCCTTTGTCTCACCTTGAACAACTCCAAGGTGCATTGTTTCCTACTATAGATTCCATACCCTAAAGGCAAATGTTGACTTTAAAAACCGTTCCAAAACTCCACTCAAATGCACACAGATCTTCCTGTGGACACTATGTCCTTCTGGGTAGCCAAGCATACAGTTCTCCTGCTTCCAGACGATACATCAGACTGTGTAGCCATTCCTGATCAGGACTTCCACACTGCTGGTTTCTTCCATGACCTCATCATCTACAGGACAGGTGTTGTATCTCCCACAAACAACTCTCTCCTCTATCCCAATATTTCCTATTTTATTTGCTAGCTTTGCATGAATGCTTGATGCCTGAATGTGTGTGTGAATGTTGTTATAATTTTCTCCAATAAAGGCCAACTTATTCTACTGTCTAGCTTAATGTCTCCTCTTTTGTACCAGTAAACATGGGTCAAAAGATCCTGCTATCTGTTGCCCCTTCTTGTATAGCCAACCTGAGTTTATTAATTTCCCAAATTACTGTAATATCAATATTTTGAGGGTCCTTAAGACCCCCAAGTGCAGAGGGGAAAACATGGACACAAGTCAGTTCTGCAGGAGTTTATGTCCCATTGGGATTTATTTATTAGTACAGATGTTTAGGAATGCATTGTTAATTTGCTGTTCTCTGAGTTTAGATTGGTTTTTGCTCATAATTATTTTTAACATCATTATACACTGTGTTTATTACTTTTAACCCCACATCTCATCCAAGGAATCCCTTGAAGCAATTTAGAACAGACTTAACAAAAATATAGAATTAAGGCAGACAATAAATAAAAATAACAAAGCATTAGAAAACTCGAACAAAATTAGCATCTTCATAGCAGCTGGGACAAACAAACAAAAATACTAAAATAATCCCTGAGAAAACAATAATATTGTTAGCATTTTTCTGAAGAGGAGACACCTGCACTTCCCAGTGGAGGAAAATAAATAGCCTGGAGGAACTATAGCAGCATAGGGGACAGGAACAGCAGGGGTAAGAGTTAAAAAAATCTGTGGGTGCCACAAGTCAGGAAAGACAAAGCTGTGTCCATCACCATCTGGAGCAAAATATTAGTGCCAGTTCCCAAGGAGTCTATTTCTTCAGTGACTGACTTCCAAGTGAGTCCTTAAAACAAAAGTAGCTCTGGAAAGGCTGCCTTGGAAAATCACCCGTCCCACAAACTGGGTGAAAAGGCCAAGGGTCAAACTAGATGATGCTTAGATCCCTAACACCTCCAGCCCAGTATGTGATCCTGGGAGTTGTAGATAAAGGTAGATATTCCCAAGTCTTGGGAAGCAACAGGTATACATAAAAAAATTCTACTTGTATTAATTTAATTTAGTTTCTTGAGCTACTCAGAAGCCAGGTCTTCCGTTCTGTTGCAACACATTACTTCTCTGAGTCACAGTGTCTAAATCCCTTGGTCCACTGGGGCACAGCCAGTCCTCTTCAAATACTAAAATTGCTTTTAGATAATGCAATCTTTCCACAATGATTTATCCACCAACAGTAAATTTGATGTGTTCAGAATTCAGTGGTTACCTGAAATGCACATTATTGATATGATTGCGAAGCAGTTTCATAAAAAACATTAAGCAGGCAAAAATACTTTTTTTTCCTCACAATTCCAAGAGTAAGGTATAGTTATGACTCCACTACTGTGATGTGCATAATCTTAAATTTAATCATGCATACATTTCTGTGATGTCCTCTGTTATGCACACATTTCCTAGCACAATCAAGGGCCATCACAATTCAAGAATGGTATGATTTATGTGAATAGCAAGTTGAGTGATTTCACCTTACTTTGTTTTCAAAATATTGATGAAACACTTTGTATATAATATAAAGGATTGGTTATACTGTAAAAAAAAGCTGCAATTAAGATGAAATTAGATAGGGAGAGCTGATTAATGTACTCAGGAACAGGCTTTTAGTATCTAAAAATACATCTGTGACTGTCATCCAGATTTTTTAAAAAATGAATTCACTTTCTGGCAGAATGTCTATTTTACAAAGTGTCATTCTGCACCCTTCCCTTTACAATAAAGAAATAATATCCTTGAGTGGAAGAGATTCTATTGTAGATAAATGTTTTCTCCCCTCTCCAAAACCAACAAGCTTTTTGTGTGGTCCAGTTTTGGAATGTAAATATTTGTCTATTTCATTTGTGCATGCAAGAATGAGGAAAAAAAATTAAACATTTTCTCCTTGCTAAGTAGAATAGATTTGTTTGGGATATATATATTCAGGATTTCTTTGTAAAAAAAGTTAAAATAAATTTTCTGCATAAAAATGTTGAGGCTCTGTTGCACAAAAATGTTGCTTGCATAAGAAACACAAGTAGGGATGGCAAAATAGAGTTGAAAATATTTTTAAATGGTTTAAAAACATGTTTTTCAAGTATTGAGAAACTCTGATGAGAAGAATCCTGGACTGACAAGAATTTTCACAGTTCAGAACTTAGACTCATAGAGTTGAAGAGACCACAAGGGCAATCCAGTCCAACCCACTGCCATGCAGGAAGACACAATCAAAGCATTTCTGACAGATGGCCATCCAGCCTCTGTTTAAAAACCTCCAAAGAAGGAGACTCCACCACACTCCCAGGCAGTGCATTCCCCTGCCGAACAGCTCTTACCATCAGGACGTTCTTCCTAATGTTTATGTGGGATCTCTTTTCCTGTAGTTTGAATCCATTGCTCCTTGTCCTAGTCACTGGAGCAGCAGAAAACAAGCTTGCTCCATCCTCAATATGATATCCTTTCAAATATTTAAACATGGATATTATGTCACCACTTAACCTTCTCTTTTCCAGGCTAAACATGCCCAGCTCCCTAAGCCACTCCTCATAGAGCATGGTTTCTAGACCTTTTACCATTTTGGTCACCCTCCTCTGGACACACTCCAGCTTGTCAACATCCTTCTTGAATTGCTGTGCCCAGAAATGGACACAGTATTCCAGGTGAGTACTGACCAAAGCAGCATAGGGTGGAACTATTACTTCCCTCAGTCTAGGTGCTGTATGCCTATTGATGCAGCCTAGATTTGCATTGGCTTTTCTGCCTGCCGCATCACAGTGCTGATTCGTGTTCAGCTTGTGGTCCGCTAAGGAGATTATCAGATGAGCATCTAAAACTGTTTTTGTCCCACTATATTTAAAAGTGTTAAGTGTCCCAGCATAGTTATTCTTTTTATCACATGTTGTTGTAATAATGAGAAAGGGCAGACCCAGCATTATTGGAGCACGACTGCTAGCACTGTTTACTTCCATATTCACTGGGGTGCATGATCTTGCCTGTTCTTGTGAGAAGACACAAGTGTGCTTAAAATCTAAAAACACCAAAATTAACAAAGAAGATGAACACACAAGCATTGAAACACACTTAAAATTTACCAGTAAAAAGGGGAGGTTCATAAAAAGATCATCCCATTCCTAGTTTTCGCATTCTCACCCAGAAGTGTTTTGACGTGGATGGCCCATTGACGCTGTATTCACGAGAGCATAATAGGATGCGGTTTCAGCTGCTTGCAATACCACACAAAAGATGTCATCAACAATCAATTGACGGCTTGGCCTGCTAATAAAAAAGAATGCCTTCTTCCCTTTGAGAATGTGAGGGGATGGTGCCGTGTCATTGTTATCATACCATATTTGCAGTATCTGATAATCTCCTGTGATTTGTAGATCCCTTTCACATGTACTGCTATCAAGCCAGGTGTCTCCCATCCTATATTGGTGCATTTCATTTTTACTGCCCAAGTGTAGTCCTCTACATTTCTTCCTGATATTCATATCATTGATATTCATTTTGTCACTTTTGGTCCAGCTTTCTAACCTAATTCTGTATCTGTCCTCTGGGGTATTAGCTACCCCTCCTAATTTGCTGTCATCTGCAAATTTGATAAGTATGCCCTCTATTTCCTCATCAAAGTCATTGATAAAGATGTTGAACAGCACTGGGCCCAGGACAGAACCCTATGGCACCCTGCTAGTCACTTCTCTCCAAGATGAAGAGGAGCCATTGGCGGCTACCCTTTGGGTTCTGTCAGTAAACCAATTACAAATCCATATAATAGTTGCATTGTCTGGCCCACAGTTTACCAACTTGTTTCCAAGGATATCATGGGGGACCTTGTCAAAGGCCTTACTGAAATCAAGATATGATACACCCACAGCATTCCCTTCATCTACCAAGTGTGTGACTCTATCAAAAAGAGAGATAAGATCAGTTTGGCATGACTTGTTTTTGAGAAACCCATGTTGACTTTTAGTGATCATGGCATTCCTTTCTAAGTGCTTACAGACTGTCTGTTTAGCAATCTGTGCTAGAATCTTTCCTGGTATTGATGTCAGGTTGACTAGGTTGTAATTATTTGGGTCCTCTTTTTCCCCCTTTTTAAAAACAGGGCAAAATTTGCCCTCCTCCAGTATGCTGGGAACTCTCCTGTTCTCTAGGAATTCTCAAAAATTATTGACAAATTATTGACTTATTCTGCACAAAATTCACATGTGGTTGTTTTGCACATAAAACAAAATTTCTGTGCAGGAAACAACATTTTCTGTGTGGAACATAATATTTCAATGCAGAAATACCAATTCCTGCACAGCAAATGCTCTTTTCTGTGCAGAAATGATATAATTAGGGAGTTATTCTGTGTAAAGTTGACACTTGCATTAGATACCTATATGATAGAATTGTGATGTTGTCCTTGGCTGCTTTGCAATCCTCGTTTGGGCATAACAGTCAACTGTAGTTCAATAAATCCCTGTGGTATTGCACTAAACCTTATGAGATAAAGGTTGAGCAAAGGGGAAAGGACTAGGTAAATAGCCACAAGACTCATTTTCATTTTAATAAGCCATGGTTTATTTGGTCAAGAACATTACCGCTGAACTTAACGTCAGTAGTATTTATAATGTAAAGACCCCTGGTTTTAAAAATCCTTCTAATGCCAGCCCTTTAGGAATGCTTCTGACCTCACCATCCTCACATCACCTCCTCCAAGTCAAATTTTTCTGATATATCCATTTAACCCCCCTGGAACTCTTTTCTTGACAAAACCCAATTTCTCTAAAAATGAGAGGAAATAAAGGTTCCGAGTTTGCATTTCAATGTTTGTACTGCACATTTGTCTCTCTCTCCTATTATGGTTGTAAACATAACACACAGTATAAACTAATAAAGTTATCTCTATACTCCTCTTGAAATATTAGGAGAATAAAGAGCATAGTACAGGAGATAATGCCGTGGGAGGAGAAATCAGAGCAAAAGCTTTTAAAATAATTTTCAAGGTTTTCACTTGTTGACTGCCAAAGAAAATGCATTTTTTTTAGTGACACTATTTAGTGGAATGCACAGAAAGTAAAATGCACATATTATCCCTCGGAATAAAGAAAAGCCAGAAACAGTAATTGATGAAAAATTATTAAGCACTCTGTTGTATATGTTGCTGTTGCCACTGTTCTTATATGCCTTCTGGTCAACTCTGACTTATGCCAACCGTATGATAGGATTTTCTTGGCAAGATTTATTCATGGAAGTTTTGCCTTTGCCTTCCTCTGAGGCTGAGAGAGTGTGACACACCCAAGCTCACCCTGTGAGTTTCCATGACTGAGCACGGATTCAAACCATGATTTCCGGGAGTCCTAGTCAACCAGAGTACTAGTCCAACACTCAAATCACTGCACTGCATAGGAAGCCCTCAATATTTCATGAAAATTTTGCAAGCATTGAATATATATATATATGGCTCATCATTTAATTTAATGTATAAATATGGCTTATAAGTTAATCAAGATTCTAATCTCTGGAGACACAGAATGGACTCAATAAAATCAATAATAATTAAATATAAGATGTGAGATGTACAGTTTGGAAAAGTTACTTTTTGGACTATATCTTCCAGATTCCCCAGTGAGAATGGCAACTGGCCATGGTGGCTGCAGGATTCTAGTTGTCCCCCTTCCAAAAAAGAAATTTTCCCAAGCTCTTGCTCAATGAGGTGATATCATATATACTGAACAATGTTCTCATGTTTTGATTTTCAAAACAGTTACATGTTTCAATGCACAAAATTCACCAGGGGTAGAAGATACCATGTAGTTCCAGTGAATTTTGTGAATTGACATATATAGCTGTTGTGTGAAGACCTAAATATCCTGAAAGCATCAGATTCCATCTGCTCTTAGAAGCTAAGCAGGGTCAGCTCTGGCTAGTATTTGGATGGAAGACTGCCATCGGATACTAGGTACTGTAGTCTATGTTTCAGAGTAAGACAATGGAAAACCTCTTTTGATTATTGTCTGCCTAAGGAAACCCTATAAAATTCATGGAGTCATCATTAGTCCAACAGGCAACCTGAAGACACTTACACAAAGAGAAAGGATACCATATCAACATGGTTCCTCCAATGCATACATACCACAGACCTATTGGCCACAGTTCATTTCAAATTAAATCTGAAGTAAATGTTTGGCTGTTTGGAATATCTGTGATTTTGAAGGAGGGAGGGAATTGGTATCAGAAGGGCATGAAAGACTCAGATTCATTTTTTAACTGACGTTTTCACTAGAGGGCAAGGGGCTCGTTCCCCCTAACTTCCAAAGAAAAACAAGGTCAAACCTGAATGGCTTAGTGTGGAATTCAGCAGCCATGCTGCCGCACCAATGCACCCAGGGGTCAGCATGCCTGCTGAGAATTATAATTTAGGCAAGGCTTTGATTTGATTAGCTAACACACATTGGAAAGTGCTTAATGCTGTGTAGATGTGTAAATTGCTATTGCTTTAAAAACAGTTTGTAAGCCGTTCTGATGGGCTTGTGGCTGAAGAGCGGGGTATAACTAACTAATAAATAAATAAATAAATAAATTGAAGTGGATAAAAAGAGAGATAAATAAAAGAAACCCTCTTTGTCATATAAACAAGAAAAAAGGGGGAAAGAGAACACTGCTGCTTTTGCAAGAGTTTCCTGAAAGATTCAGAAATCCTTCACCCACCACCATGTAAGAAATTGAGTTGATGAATGTGACAGACTTTTCTAAAAATAAAATTCAAATGGTATTCTAAAATAAAATTCAAAGTGAAGAAATTGCTATTGCTGGTAGATGCAAGAACAAAGAGACCAGACACAATAAAGAGACCATACATATAACTGGGATGTAAAGGGCCACTTTATTTTAGATAATAACCTATTTAACCCCTTTCTGAGAGATCTGCAATGGGGGAGCAACCTAGTGTGGCAATTGTTCGTCAGCTCCAAGACCCCCTCCCCAAATTCCCTTGGCCAAAAACACCTGAACCCCAGGGAGAACCCATAAGCTGGGTTGCTCCCCAGTCAGTTCACATCTGAAAGGCCAACCCAAATGTCCCTCCCTCAATTCACAGGACTTAAAGACAGGGTCTGTCCCTCAGGCCAGCCCCAAAGGAAGTCACTTTCCCCACCTCTCAGTTCACAGGACCTAAAGGGGCAATTCCAGATCCCCTTTCACCTTCAAAAAATGGGAGGTGCTGTCCTCCCTGTTAAATTGTCAAGAGAAGGAAAGATACTGAAGGCTGGACGGACTGTTTGGTGAGAAAGGCTATGGTATGATCCTGTAAATACATTTGAAACACCCTCTATTCTAAGGGCTGCTCCTACCAGTGGAATTTGAGTTAAGAGGAATTTGCGTGGCTTCTGCTTTATTTGTGAATCCCTGAGAGACGTGGAGGAAAGGTGATTGGGAAAGGAGAAGTGAAGATAAAGGAGAGCGTCGGAGAGAGAGAGGAGGGGAGAGAAAAGGAAGAAAAGAAGAAGATAAGAAATAAGGAAGAGAAAAGGAGTAAGGAAAAGAAAGAGAAAGGAAGAATAAGAAGAAAGATCAAGGAGAAGTGAATAAGGACTGTAACAGTAATAAGGAATTGGATAGTAAACTGATTGTAAACTGATTGTAACAGTAAGAAGGAAGTAGTGGGGTTAAGGGAAGGGAAGGGAAGGGAAGGGAAGGGAAGGGAAAGGGGCAAAGTTGAGACATATTTGGAAGGGTTAATGAATTTAGAAAGAATGGAGGGGGGTAGTAATGGGTTGTAGTATGTGATTTAAGTAATGATACATGAATTGGATTTGATGAGTTAATGATTTGGTATGAGAAAATAATGAACTTAAGATTATTACTGATCTAAGGTTATTAATGTTAGAAAGCACTTATAGGAACTTTGCTTATATAATACCAGTGGGAGTGTATTAAGTGTGCCTAACTATTAAGATATATAATTTAGTAGGTGGCCTGAGTGATCAACAGACTGGATGCTTTGATAAATTGTATGGAGATTAGGGGATAAATACTGGAATAATTGAGGAATTAAATTTGGTAGGTGATTGGGTAACATTAGAATTAACTGGTTAATTTTGGTATTAATTGTGAGATATTGAATTAATTTAGAAAGATACCAAGTGGGGAACTGATAGAGGAGATATTGATTAAGTGAGGGGGGGGGAAGGGAAAAAAAAGAGAGAGAGAATGTCAAAATTAAGGACAGGCAAGGTGCGAGGTATGGAACCATTAATTCAACAAAGGAGAGATTCGTGGGAGGAACCCCCTGACTACCATAAGAAATTTATGGAGGAAATGAGAATGTTTATGAGGGAAATTAAACAGGATATAACTGAGTTAAAATCACAGGTAGGAGAGATGAAAGACTCGTTAGAACAGGTCAAGATAGATGTGGAAAGTAATAAAAAAGACATTGAGGTCAATAAAAAAGAAATATTGGATCTGAAAAAAAAATCTTATGAGGATATGGATAAACAATTAGACAGGGTAGCTCTAATTGAACAGAAACAAATGGATTCTTGGTTAAGAATTAGAGGTTTGGAAGAGGAAAAAGATGAGAACATCAAAGAAAAGATGATATCTATTCTGGCTGACTTTATGGAAGCTGAAAGAGAAATTATGGAAAATGAGATAGACGTGGTGTATAGAGTTCAATCGGCCCTGGCGAAAAGGAATAGATTTCCTAGGGATGTGGTGGTGCAATTTACTAAGAAAACAGTTAAGGAAAGAATTTTGGAAGAACATAACAAATCACCGGTTATGGTAGAAGGGAAACAATTATTAATTATGAGGGAAATCCCAATAAGAATTTTGAAGAAAAGAAAAGAATATGATTTTCTTGTATCAAAATTAAAAGCAAACCGAATCCCGTTTAGATGGGATCGTCTAGAGGGCGTAATTTTCAGTTTCCAACAAGAAAGATTTAGATTAAATTCAATTGAAAAGGCAAGGGAATTTATGTTGAAATATGGGCAAAGGTTGAGAATGGAAAGCCAGTCTACTCCCAAATTAGATAAAGACAAAGACCAAAGAGAGGACCTGTCAGGAAAGGATTTGGATGTGTTAGGACAATTGATGAAAGAAGGGAAAGAGAAAAGGAAGTCAAGGGAACAGAAAGAGAAGAGACCCAACCCAGATATGAGCCTATTGGATTTGGATATAGACGATTTGGCAAATTTAAGTAATAAAGAAAAATGATGTATACTGTAATTTCCTGGAATGTAAATGGCATGAATTCTCCGGTAAAAAGAAAAAAGATCGAACATTGGTTAAAGAAAATTAACCCAGATATTTGTTGTCTGCAAGAATCACATATAAGAGAAAAGGATGAAAAGGTATTAAAACTATCTAAATTGGGAGAAACATTTTGTGCATCAGCCAAGGAAAAAAAGAGGGGGGTTATATTCATAATTAAACCTAACCTGTCCCCTAGGATGATCTTAGGGGATAAAGAAGGTAGATTTCTAGGAATAGAGATTAGTTTGAATGATCAACTCATCCTTCTGATTGGAGCTTATGTTCCATGTAATAGCAGTAAGAAATTCTACGAAGATTTGAAAAAAGAGCTTGCTAAACACTCCTATGAAAAGATATGTCTACTAGGTGACTTCAATGAAGTAGTGGATAAGAACATAGATAGAAAATATTCAAAGCAGGTGATTAAGAAGAAAAGTTCGAATAATCTATCTAAAGAGGGTATTCAGTTGATTGAGGAATATCAACTGAAGGATGTGTGGAGAGTCCAACACCCAGGGGAAAGAGATTATACTTTTTTTTCAGAGCGTCACCGCTCGTGGTCAAGGTTAGATATGGTGTGGTTACCGAATTCTCTACTATACATGGTTAAATCCTCGGAAATATTGCCCAAACCCTTTAGCGATCATAATCCAATTAAGATCCAACTGGAAAGAAAAGGAGGGGTAAGACATTGGAAATTGAACGAGTATGTATTAAATCAAGAAAAGGTGGTTTCCTACTGCAAAAAAGAAATTGAAGGATTCTTTGTAGATAACTTAAATAAAGGAACAAGTGTGCAAACGGTATGGGATACTTCAAAGGCTTATATGAGAGGCATTCTAATAAAAAAAACAAGTGAATGGAAGAAGGAAAAAAAGAAAAAGATGGAAGATATTACTGATAAAATAAAAGAGCAGGAACAAAAACTTAAACAAGATCCAGATAATGAAGGATATGTGAAAGAAATCAAACTTTTGCAAAACCAACTGGCATTAATGACGGCAGAAGAAATTGATGCTAAGTTGAAATTTGTTAAAAGAAATTATTTTGAGGGTGCTAATAAGCCAGGGAGATGGCTTGCGTACAAGGTGCGCAAAGAAAAGAAAAAACGTATGATCAATGGTTTAACTGAGGGATCAAGATATATTGTGAAAAGGATGGAAATACAAAGAACTTTGCACAACTATTATCAAAAACTGTATGAGATAAAGAAAGAAGAAGACAAGAATAAGATAAAACATTACATAACATCCAAAAATTTACCATATATAAATGAAGAACATAGAGAAATATTGAATGGCTCAATCACGATAGAGGAAGTCAGAGAAGCAATTGAAAAACTAAAAATTAATAAAGCCCCAGGGATGGATGGATTAACAGCAAAATATTATAAATGTTTTAAAGAACAGCTGTTGAGGCCACTACAAGAAACTATGAACACAATTAAGGATTCAAATCAACTACCAGAAAGTTGGAAAGAATCAAATATAATCCTGATCCCAAAAAGTGAGAAAGAATATTTGGCAGCAAAGGAATTTCGACCAATCTCGCTCCTCAACGAGGATTACAAAATTTTTACCTCTATATTGGCGCAAAGGTTGAGGAAGATCCTACCCCAATATATAGGAGAAGACCAGTCAGGTTCCCTCCCAGGTAGACAGATGAGAGAGAATGTTAGAACAACATTGGATATTATTGAATATTTGGATTTCCATACTGAAAAAGGTGGAATTTTGTTATTCTTGGATGCGGAGAAAGCATTCGATAATGTCAGTTGGGGCTTTCTCATTACCTTATTAGAAACTATGGGATTCGGAGAGAATTTCATTACGTGGATTAAAGCTATCTATCAAGAACAAAAAGCATATTTAACAGTAAATGAGGAGAGATCTAACAGCTTCCCCATACAGAAAGGCACAAGACAGGGTTGCCCGCTTTCCCCGCTGTTATTCGTGTTAATACTGGAAGTACTTTTAAGAGACATTCGGTCTAGCGAATCAATAAAAGGTGTGAAGATCGGGAAAGAAAAATATGTTTATAAAGCCTTCGCAGATGATATTGTAATATACTTAGAGAATCCATTACAACAAGGAAGCAAACTGATGGAGATGATAAAAGAATTTGGGGAACAGGCAGGATTCAAAATTAATAAGGAAAAAACAAACTTTCTGAGTAAAAATTTAAAACAAGAGGAGATTGTGAAGTTAGAGGAGATGTGGGGGGTGAAAGTGGCAAAAAAGGTGAAATATTTAGGCATATTGATTTCCGACAATAATAGACAACTCTTTCAAAACAACTATATACCGACATGGCAACAGATTAAAGATAAGATGGAAATGTGGAAGAAATTGGACATATCCTTAATGGGAAGGATATCTCTAATCAAGATGAGTATTCTGCCTAAGATTCTTTTTCTGTACCAGATGTTACCAGTTTTGATACCACCAAATTGGTTTAAGGATTGTAACAAAGAACTAAGCAGATTTTTATGGCAGGGGAAAAAACCGAGAATAAAATCTAAAATCTTGACAGACACAAGGAGTAGAGGGGGAATGGGAGTTCCGGATTTGAGGATCTTTTATGAGGCAAGTTGTCTAATGTGGATGAAACCATGGATTACTTTGAACAATACAAGACTTCTGCTATTGGAGGGTCACGAATTGCATTTTGGGTGGCACTCATTTCTTTGGTATGATAAAATTAAAGCCCAAAGAGAATTTAACAACCACTCTATTAGAAAATCATTGTATAAAACATGGATGAAATATAAAAGATACTTATTTCCTAAGCTTCCAAGTTGTGTGTCACCTGGAGAAGCTTTATCAATTAAAAGTTTAAGAATGGAAACAGATTGGCTGACTTATAAAGACCTAATTGAAGATACTAAGGAAGATTATAGCTTAAAAAGTAATTTACAGTTAAAGCAAGAGGGTAAACAAATATACTGGTTTCCATACCTTCAAATAAAAGAAAGATATAGGAAAGATATGACAGAGGGTGGTATCGATCTGACCAAATCAAATTTTGAAAAAATCCTGGAGAAAGGCAATGCGCACCTACTATCTAGAATATATCAACTACTGCTGGGGATGAACCTGGAAGACGAGACAATTAAAGAATATATGGTGAAATGGTCCGTAGATATTGGCAGAAACATTGATTTTGAAGGGTGGGAAGCATTATGGGCTAGAGGAGCTAAAATCACAAGATCATACGGTCTGCAAGAAAATCTGTTAAAAGTAATGTTTAGGTGGTATATTTCCCCTGTAAGAATAGCTAGGATGGTTGGGGGAGCTTCTGATAAGTGTTGGAAGTGTCAGGAAGAAAAAGGAACTTTTTTCCATCAGTGGTGGGGTTGCAAAAAAGCAAAAAGATTTTGGAACATGATAAAAATAAAAATGCAACAAATTCTAAAAAAGAAGATAGACATGTTACCAGAAATATTTTTGTTAGGAATTTACGAAAACAACAGCTTAGCAAATGAAAACAGGAAAATAAAAAGACTACTCTGGCACATGTGCACAACAGCTAGATTGGTATATGCCAGATACTGGAGGAGAGTGGAGACCCCATCAGAAGCGGAATGGCTAGAGAAATTGTTAGAGGTAGCAAAAATGGATAAATTGACCTACTTGTTAGAAAATAAATTAGATTCTTATTTCGTTGAAACTTGGGATCCCTTGTGGAGATATTTACAGGAAAAAGAGAAAAAGGAAAAGATGGATAATCAAAAGGGTAACTAAAAAGTCCATTGTTACAATTTAACAAGAGGGAAGACATGATTTCAAAGTAAGTCTAGAAAAGTTAAGAGTGAAATGAGTAAAATAAGAAACGAAACGATGAGAGAAAAATAGAAGTGAAGATTTATAGGAGAAGACTACTATAAGTTGTTGACGGGTCGCGAAAATGAGCAATGAAAAATGTTAAGATGGTATAGAAACCGTATTTCTGTGGTTATAAATAATTCTAATATTGTTAATTTACTATTATTGTTGATTTATTATAAATAATATAAGTAATAAGATATGAATATGGATGTGGGAAATAAGAGAAGGATGGTTAACAGCAAGGAGAGAGTAAAAGAAGACAATATTAAACTGGGATTTGACGGTCGTGGAGGTCTTGAAATATAAAGGTGGTGGAAGGATAAAAGAAGTACATAGTATGGAAATGGACTGAATATAGAAGGAAAATATGAATATGTTATGGATGTATGATGAATGTGTTAAAAACTTAACAATAAAAAGTATAAATGAAAAAAAAAATGGGAGGTGCCAAAGGTGCTCACTGAACTATGAAATTTCTCCCACTATCTGCCACCTATTTAAGACACCATCCTAAGCCAATTATCCAGTCCACATCCATAGTCTGGGGTGGGTGGGGGAAAACCAGAAAGGTGGCAAAAATTCCTACTCAGCGCTGAAGTGACCAATTAAATCACAATGATTCAGTGGTGGGAGGGTGGGCCAATCAATGATGAAAAGGTGGAGGTAGAGGGCGGCCAGGCTTAAATGCCCTCTGGCCCCTCCTCTGCTCGCCAAGCAATAGTGCAGGCACCAAGGCTAAGATAGAGGCCTCTACCCTGCTCGCCATCAAAATAGGTTCCTACTGCACAGTCGCAATAGTGCTGGGAACCCTATTTCTTCACTGATATGTGGTTGAAAGTATGTGTTCCATACCAGGGCTTAGCCATTCCACAGTGGCCATGCTAACTAGAAGACTGTTTAAGTTGTGATCCAAGCTCTACTCCATCCCATTTCTTTTCTGCTTATTTCTCTCTGGTTTTCATCATGCACCTCTTGAATTCTAGTGTAAATGGGAAAATTCCAGTAATTCCAGCCAGCTCTCTGGATCCATGGGCTCTGGATCCATGGATTCAACCAACCACAGCTTGAAAATATTTAGGGTGGTGGCGGGGTGGATGCCAAAAAGCAAACCTTGCCATTCACCATTTTATATAAGTAATGCCATTTTATTATGCCACTATATATCATGGGAATTGAGCATCCATGGATTTTGAGATCCACCAAGTGTCCTGGAACCAAACCCCAGCAGATACTGAGGGTCCACTGTAATGAACTGGAAAATGTACATTTTCACTCAGTTTTCTATTATTTTCTTTTCATTTGTATCCCTCCCACCCCACCATACTACTATCAGAGAGCTTACTATTTGTCTTTGTTGTGTGCCTTCAAGTAATTTCTGACTTATGTTGACCCTTAGGTGAATCACAGGATTTTCTTGGCAAGATTTGTTCAGGGGGGGTCTGCCTTTGCCTTCCTCTGAGAGAGTGTGACTTTCTAAGATCACCCAGTAGGTTTCCATGGCCGAGTGTGGATCAAATCCTAGTCTTCAGAGGTGTAGTCTAAGCTTCAAACCACTACACCACACTCACTCTCATTATTAGTCTTAGGGACATATAATATGTTTCTATTAGTAGATCAATAATTTTTTTATTTGACTTCTTTAAAGATTATTTGGTGAATACCATCTGAATTTGGTCTATGCCAGCTTACATGCAAGTAAGGATGGCCCAGTCTCTCACTTTAACATATCAAGGTCTTCCTGCTCTGTATATGAAAAAAAATTGCAAATTTTGGGATATTCTTGCCACAAGTAAGACAAATGAAATTCTCAACCATGTCTACTGGCCAAATGCAACATGTACAGCAAATCTCAGTAGGGTGGGAATCATACTGTACCTATCTGCCTCATAGTTATTAAAGATGAGGTGCCTCTTGGTGGAAAGACAGGGTGGTAAACATAAATCAGCAACATGAATGTGGTTCAAATCCAGAACTTTAAGGACTGGCTCTGGATGGACAAATCTTTCAGTTTCTTCAATATTCATTTTTCTTTTACAAAAAAAGTCTCAAATTCTTTCTCTCCAGTATACAAAGATATAAATAGAAAAATTCTTATCACAAACAAACTAAAACAAGTTTCTCACCCATCCCTATCTCTGCTTACAGCATAGGATGGAAAAACAGAATGTCCTACATTCTTTTGGCAGATGCCTATGTTGGGCTGATAACATGCAAAGAGGTTGTGAACTGCTTTGTGCTATCACAATGGTGAAGTCAATGGTTACATTGTTTTATTCAGCACGGGGATCATCATGTAAATAGTCTGAATTTAATTTAAAATATTGAATCACTATGCATTGGATCCATTAATAATCCTTAAAACAACAAACATCAGTCAGTTTGGCAGAAATCTGCATGTTATACAAATTAATGAGTTTTGCATGTAGGAAAGAAAAACATAGGACTTTAAAAAATTCAATAAAACAAAATAACTCTTTGCAAAATGAAAGTTTTTTTTTTTAACTTTTTATCTAAATAGAAGTAGAGACAATTACCATACCAAAAAGAAAGAGAGAGAAAATTAGCCCTTTGGTTAAATCAATTAATTTTGAACCAACTGCATACTTGCTCCCAGAACAGTTGCTGACGAATAGAATCTGAGCCACGTAGGAAGGTAGCCCTTAAAGTAAAATCTTATTACATCTAATAATTCATAGAGTTCAGGATTTCTAAATAGAGAACAGATGGGGCAAGGTTTTGTGCATTCCCACTGGTTTATAAGGCCCAGTATGGTGTTAGGGAGATGAGATTAAAGGGAACCATACTAAATTCAGTTCTCTCAGTGTATCATTTAGGATGGGGAGTGTGGAACAGTGTTGGAACAGCTAAATATTAAAAGGCATGCATCCCCCTGAGAGGAAAAATAGGTGGGATATATATTTCTTTCTTGGAAATGCCACCCTTTAAGACTTGTTTTTAAAAGACCAGTAGCCATGCAGATTGAAGGATTCTGGGAGCTGTGATCTACAAAATAATTTTTCACAGGGATGGAAAGGACATTTGAAAAATTGTTGAAAAAGATGTTTCATGAGTGTTGGTAAACCTGAAAAATCCTCAATTGATCATAGAATCATAGAATCATAGAATTGTAGAGTTGGAAGAGACCACGAGGGCCATCCAGTCCAACCCCCTGCCACACAGGAAATCTTGATCAAAGCATCCCTGACAGATGGCAATCCAGCCTCTGTTTAAAGACCTCCAAGGAAGGAGCCCCCATCATGATCCAAGGGAGCGTGTTCCACTGCCGAACAGCTCTTACTGTCAAAAAGTTCCTCCTAATGTTGAGAATCTCTGCAATTCAGGATGCATTCTTGGTTAACTTTGCACATGTTTTTTGTACAGAAAACATCATTTTATGGACCAGAAGCAGCACTTTCTTCTGCTGCTGCAGAAACATTAATTTCTGCAAATAAAATGCTGGTTTTGGTGGGAAAGTATCATGTGTGAATTGCACAGCTTTCAAAGATTTTTTCACAGCAGGAAGAAAATTGCTAAAATTACTTGTTGCTTCCTTTGAGAACAAAATTAGTGTAGAATTATATCCCAATTTTTTCCAAACTACTTGTCTCTAGTAAGTCTTGACCATGCTGTTTGTATGACTATCCTAATCAGCAATGAAACACATTGATATATATAAGAAATATAATTACCCATAATTACCCCATGGAATGGAAAGGGTTGAAATTCTTGATCCTCTTAGTAAATGCTTTCCATGTTTGCATGATAAGATATTGAATCCCAGCTTAATCATGGCATTCCAGAAAGCCCATAAATATACATGAATTGATTAAATAGTCCAGAGCTGATGCAAGATTGTTATATAGGCATAATAGTTTTCACCAAAGCAATGCAAAATACAGTACCCATAACTCAGGAATTTTGGCATCTCTTAAAAAGTTTTTATTTTCCTCTTTTAATAGTAATGAAGGCAGAAAGTTTGATGCTATGGAATGCAGGATCCTCTATCATTTTAATAGCCATGTAAAATATGAATAACAGTTTTGTTACCCAGAGAAGGAGATATTCTAGTATATTATTATGCATTTTTCATATATTTCTAAAGGACATCCAGCATAGTATAATGGTTTGAGTATTGGACTCAAGGCCAGAAATATTGGAATATGGGATGCTGGCTAGTATATTTAACACCATTAATGCTGATGGCTCCTTCTCTGGCAGGTTCAGTATGCCAGGAGGCCTAGGGAAAATAAGCCTTTGGGCTGGAAGAAAAAACACTGCATGCCTCTGCTTTTAACTTAGCAGAAAAATCCTGGGAAGCAATTGAAGACCTGGGATTGGGGAAAGTATTGAAGAAGAAGAAAATAAAACTGTGTCCCTAGATTCAAGAATGACAACCCCCACACCAGTCCCTGTAAATCTCATATTCTGTTCTGAAAACAAAGTTTTTAAATATATTGTATTGTCAGCTCTTTGTATCCACAGATTCTGCACCCATGGATTCAACCACCCATGGCTTAACAGTATTTGTTTTTAAGAATCCAAAAAGCAAACCTTGCTGTTCCCTTGAGCATCCACAGGTTTTGGTATCCACGGGGGGGGGGGGTCCTGGAACCAAGCCCCAGAAGATATCAAGGGCCCACCAGAGAGTTAATCAATAATAATTTAATTTATTAAATCCCCTCTTGATGGGCCACCAACAAAGAAGCAGTAATCAAACTAGAACAAAGTAGGTGATCACTATAAAAGATGAAGGTTACCAAAAAAATGTGAACTTTTGTCCAAAAATGTCATCTCCTATAAAACAGCTGCCCCAAACTCTCTTTGAAGACAAAAATCCCAAGTCTCACAGAAACATCTGAATTTCATGCCCCTTGCCCCATTGTCAGTGGAACTGGCACAACATGAATTAAACTGATGAAGACAGGGACATTAATGGTTCTGAGGGGATTAAAAGAAACATGTCAGATAGGCTGGAATTGGGAGTACATCATCATTTCACCAGAAACAAGTCCATGGGACAATGAACAGTTAGCATCTCCTCCCATTTCTGTGTGTGTTCCAGATTGAGAAAGGTAAGCATGCTTGCTATGTGTCTGTATCTCTCTGTATAAGCAGTTAAAGACTTGCTCTACAAGACATCCTTAGGGAAATGTCTCTCTCCCCTCTCCATCCATGCTTCCCTGTGGGTTCTCTTCTTTCACTACTTCTCTCACCCCTTCATACTCAAAACTGTACTTCTGGGGCCCTGATAACAGTAACAGCCTCATTACATTCCTTCATAAGATCTCCCACTCCTCATTTTTGTTTGACGTCATTATATTTGTTCATCATTTATCCCTTTTATACTATATTTCAGTGTTATAGTACAATTTTTTAAGTCACTTTAATTGGAGTCTTAGCATCTTGGAGTGGGTGACTGAGCACCACCACGTCAAAAGCTAAAGATCCTCAAGCCTTGAATTGAAAAAGACGGCCAGCCTTGGGAAACTTCTTGCCTGAGCCTGGAAATGTTACCTCCAAATTCCATTAAGGATTCCACACACAGAGTTTAGCTGATATGGCAAAAATTGTGTTGGTATCCAGTAAGGAGAGTGAGAGAAAGTCATAGAGGTATTTCCCATCCAGTTTGCCTCTGAAAATGGCTCAGCAGATATAAAAATGGTTCAGCACATTTTTTTCCCCAGATGGTTTCTGAACTGCCAGATTAGCATCCATTTTGGAGTCTAGATTCCATTACATTATCAGTAGATGTACTGGAATCTAGAGGTTTTCAATAGATGCCAAGGGTAAGGGGTGGTCACATGGCAAAATCTGTCTTGTGCCTTTATGATTTCTTCTAAATTCTTGGTCTCTCCTGATACATTTAGCTTCTGGCTTCAGGCGCTCATCAAAGGGCTTCTCACCAAAGAACTTGGTAGCATATCAGTGTTGAAGCTAGCTTTTCCACCAGCATGTGGAAATTATATGAGCCACAGAACCAAAACATGATTATATTAATTGAGAAAGCTGGAAGAGAGGTGCTTGGCAAATGAAAAACATCTATTGGTCATTTACATTCAGTGGAATCCTGGATACTTGCTGTGCTGACTGTACCTTTGCCCCACTCTCAGGAAAAGGCAAGACATCTGATGAGGCAAGACCTTAGTGGACCACAAGCTGAACACAAGTCAGCACTGTGATGCGGCAGGCAGAAAAGCCAATGCAAATCTAGGCTGCATCAATAGGCATACAGCACCTAGACTGAGGGAAGTAATAGTTCCACCCTATGCTGCTTTGGTCAGTACTCACCTGGAATACTGTGTCCATTTCTGGGCACGACAATTCAAGAAGGATGTTGACAAGCTGGAGTGTGTCCAGAGGAGGGTGACCAAAATGGTAAAAGGTCTAGAAACCATGCTCTATGAGGAGTGGGTTAGGGAGCTGGGCATGTTTAGCCTGGAAAAGAGAAGGTTAAGTGGTGACATAATATCCATGTTTAAATATTTGAAAGGATATCATATTGAGGATGGAGCAAGCTTGTTTTCTGCTGCTCCAGTGACTAGGACAAGGAGCAATGGATTCAAACTACAGGAAAAGAGATCCCACGTAAACATTAGGAAGAACGTCCTGATGGTAAGAGCTGTTCGGAAGTGGAATGCACTGCCTGGGAGTGTGGTGGAGTCTCCTTCTTTGGAGGTTTTTAAACAGAGGCTGGATGGCCATCTGTCAGGAATGCTTTGATTGTGTATTCCTGCATGGCAGGGGGTTGAACTGGGTGGCCATTGTGGTCTCTTCCAACTCTATGATTCTATTATTCTGTGTGGTAATGCTGTATCACCATGCCACATAGCAGCATCAGGGTGGATCCAAGAGGATATTTAAGCATCTTTTCCTGTTCTCTCACTCACCCCAGGGTTTTGGTGTAGGCATGTGCTGGTCATTTTGATGTTGGATAGGATTTTTGGACCTGGCTGACATCTAACATATTGAACAAAAGGTGGTTGGAAGATGTGATGAAATGGCTGTATGAGCTAGACTTTCAAGTGAATTACAGCAAAACCCAGCCTAGTTGTATTTATTTATTTATTTAGAATCATAGTGTTGGAAGATACCACAAGGGCCATCTAGTCCAACCGCCTGCCATGCAGGAATGCCCAATCAAAGCACTCCCAACAGAAGGCCATCCAGCCTCTGTTTAAAATCCTCCAAAGAAGGGGACTCCACCACACTCTGAGGCAGTGCATTTCATTACCAAACAGCTCTTACTGTCAGGCAGTTCTTCCAAATATTTAGGTGGAATCTCTTTTCCTGTAGCTTGAGTCCCTTGTTCTTTCTCCTTGTCTCTGGAGCAGCAGAAAACAAGCTTGCTCCATCCTCGTATGATATCCCTTCAAATATTTAAACACAGCTATCATGTTACCTCTGAAACTTCTCTTCTCCAGGTTAAACATACCAGGTTCCCTAAGTCGCTCCTCATAGGGCATGGCTTCCAGACCTCCCACCATTTTGGGAGGTTTATTTTATTTGTATTCCACCTTTCTCCCAAAATGGGGCCCATGGTGTATGCAATGGGAGGGGCCTCCTGGTGAAATGGGAGTGTTTGACAGAGAGTCTGGAGAGTTGGTTCCAGATAGAGAGGAAGAATGAGTTGTGAGGGCTGGTAAGCTTACCCAGAGATGTGCATCTAGGGGAAGGGAGTTAGAGAACCATTAAAGTCTGCCAAGCGTTTGATCTGAATGCAACTATTCTGAGCTTGGGGCAACTCATGTAAGATACTTTATAGCTGTACATTCTTCAATAAAAGTTACTGTTTCTTTTATAGTGGTTGACTCAGACTGAGCTGATTGCTAGTAACTGGAAAGACAAGAGAACACACTACCTAAAATATTGTAACTGATTTATGGAAACACCTGGGACACTAGCTCTTTTACGCTTCAGGATAGTGTTCAGGAAAGGGTGGGAGTAGAGTAAAGTGATGGAGTGCCTTATGAGTTTGGTAGCATGAGATCAACCATGTGTTAGCAAAGGAAACATCACAGGAAATTTTTGCCTATCCTACATTGACACCCTCTGGGCATCAGGGCAAATCAGGGATGCACTGGAATAGGTAGTCACAGCAAGGCAAAAGGTCTGGAATAGGGAGACCTCAAATTAGTGAACACCTGGTAGGTACTACTTAGGGAATGGTGCCTCATCAGGCTAGCCCTTTGATTCATGGAACTTGGGGGCTGGCCTGGAACAGCACCTTTGGGGTAGGCCAGTATTACAGCCACTCCTTTAAACCTCAGGGATTGAGCAGTGGTGGGACAGGTCTTCCCTGGAAATTGGCCAGCACTGTCTGCTGCAGGCATACAGACAAGCAGTAGGACAGGGTGTTTCACCCTATTATAAATGGGGGAAAATATCATTACACTGGCCTCTGTCAATATTCCACACTTAGGAAGATATTGCATTGGTTGGTTAATTGTGATTGATGGTCCTAGTTAAAACCATAACTGGTGACCTGTCTATTTCCTAGAGGAGTGGGGGTGTACAATTTTTCTACAATAGTTCACTATTGAGAAATACTAATCTTGAACATCATCATGGGCTATGGAAGAAAATGATTTCTTGGTATAACAGGCACTTGTTCCTTAGGTGTTATTGGTCAAAATTATAAGGTCAAATTTGACCCAGAAAGTTATGAAGGACCAGAGACTCTTGGAAGACAGAAGCTGAAACTTGTGGGTTTCTTTCTTTCTTTCTCATTGTTCATATGGATTTCTTCTTTCTTTAGTCTTCCCAAAATATTAATGAAATCTGAAATTGGAAGGAAGAGGAAGGAGAAGGAGATGGTCTCTGAGAACTATATTCCAACCAAGAGATGAATTATTTTCAACATACACTTCTGGAGAAAAAAGCTTCAGACTCTATGGATTAGAATTGTACAGATGTGCTCAGCAAGGGCCACCCATGGAGATTAATCTCCAAACCTCAGACTTGAACGCAGAATAAGTGTTATATATCTCCTGTCCCAGACAGCACCTGCCACATTCCCTATTTTGTTTCACTAATTCCAAGCCATGCTAAGCAGAAAGGATTATTACATGTTCAAACATGTATTTTCCAGCATATTTGTTTTGTGGTTGATGCTAGGATAACAATGGAGAAGACCCCAAGGACTTGATTCATTCATTTCAATACCAACTTCTGCAAAGTCCATTACCATAACATTAATTCCCTCATCAAATATCATTCCATTCAGTAAGCACCTTTCTAAACAGTTGTGTAGTTGAAATAAATGGCAACTGAAAGGGAACTGTAGACAAGACATGTACATTGTCCAAAAAGATTGAGGTTTGTATACAACTGCATAGATATGCTTTGGGAATAAATCTTGCCCTTTCTATTGTATCTTCAAGTTCAGCAACTTATTCTGTGCTTTAAAAGGTGAATTGACCAATTTGCTATGGCAACATAAATATTTTGGTTCCCTAGCATTTTGCAGAACTTCAATTTAGTTTACATTTCAGCAGGCCTTTCCTAATTAGATCCTGGCCTCAGGAGCTCCTGAACTCTTTTTTAGTCTGCTGGCTATTTATTATTTTTTAAAATGCAATTTTAGATTAGTTGTTTTAATTTATAATTTATATTGGTTTAATATCTTTTTATGGGGGAGGGTGGTGTTTAGGGATTTTAATCTGTATTTGTATTTTAATTTTTGTAAGCCGCCCTGATTGTTTTTAACAGAGGGGCGTGGTATGAATTATTATTATTATTATTATTATTACATTTGAAATATTCCTTAAATATAAAAGTGAAATGAGCTTGATTTTTTGTACATATATATATACCAGACAATTATTTTTTTTGTTTTCCTTCCTGCCATAATTTTCCTTACAAAATTTTCTGTGCAAAAATATGTACAGTTAAGAAAAGCATATGTTGGGAAGAAGAGTTTACAAGAATGTGTAGATTTAGAAAAAAATGTGCATATGCATTTTGTAGACTTAGGAATGCACATGAAAAAGCATATTCAACTCTGTGCAAACTGTTTTTAAAAATGTGAAGTTGAAGGCTTTCACTGCTGGCATCCATAGGTTTTTCATGGGTTTTTTTTCTGGGTTGTGAGGCCATGTTCTGGAAGAGTTTATTTCTGACATTTCACCTGCATCTGTGCCTGGTATCTTCAGAGAATGGTTGGGTAGAAGTGTGTGTGTGGGGGGGTTATCTACTGTGAGTCCCTGTTAGAGAGGATATGTAAATTTTTGTATTTGAATGGCTCAAACTGCTGCAGAAGTGGGACAGAACAGATATTATACAAAGGTTATGAAAGCAAAATTGGCAGATTTCTTCATTCCAGCTAAATCAATAGGACGTAAAATGCTTTCCCGTAGCTGGATTGTACTTTGTGCTTGTGGTCTGTCACACAGAGCTAAGAAAAGGTTGTGGCCCTGAGAAGAATAGAGAAAAGTCCAGGAGGATAGGATATCAGTAAACTATTCCTTTCATTTAATGAAAGCTGAAAAGCAGCAGGCAGGAGGAATAGATTACTAGCTTCTCGACCTGTGTAGCTCAGGATAATCTTTATTTTCTTTCTCCCATATCATTCAGGAGAGAACAGGTCAAGCAAGGCTTACTGACAACAGCAGTGGAATTAGCTTTAAAACAGTCAGAGAACTTAGGACTAGTTTACCTGTACTCAGGAAAGAGAGGGAGGGAGGGAGAAGAAATTATCCCCTTGAGTTTTTTGTATCTTTTAGCAGTAGGATCAGGCAGTGATCCTTTTTAATCCGGATCTATCAGGCAGCAATGGCTTCCATGGCGGTAAAGTAATGACTCTGGTTTAGGTTTTAGTGACACTTTAAGGAAGTTCCTTTTTTTATTGTATCTTTTTACAAAATATAAACATTCAATAGATAACCAGTTTCTTACAATGTATACCAATACTTCCAAATAATAAATAAAACAAAACATCAACTTCCACTGAGTACCACTTCAAAGAATTTCTCAATATAAGTGTTTGGATTCATCATCCTTTCTGTCTAAATCTGTGTTAGCTTATTCCTATTAACCAGATATTTTATTGTGTTTCATGTCACAGTTCATCCTTATCTAGAGTTTTCAATCTTATATTTCTATCAATTATCCCCGTTTCTTGATTGCCTTTCTATCTGTTAAAGGTCAATCTTTATATTCCATCTTTTTACAGTAATTTGTTATTGGCAACCACTCTGTCTCCACTTTATCCATTAATCTTTTGTTCAATATATGTTTTAGTTTATCATTTTCTTTCATTTCCAACACTTTATGTAACCAGTCCTCTATCTGTGGACACTCCTTGTTCTTCCAAATTGCCACTAAGTTTATCCTAGCAGCTGTGCATAGGTATAGTAGTATTCTCCAAAACCATTTTTCCCCTTCTTTTTCTAATGCCAATGTAATGTTTAACAGGTATAGTTTGGGATCCAGACAAATTGAATATTCAATATTTTCTAAATCATTTTATGTAATTTTAACTAGTACTGCCTAATGACTGGGCAATTCCACCACATATGCATCAGTGATCCAATTTCTTTGTTACATTTCCAACATGTTTTATCTTTTAGTTTGTAGATTTTAATGATTTTTAAGGGGATAAGATACCACCTGTTGGTGATCTTCAAACTGTTTACTTTTACATGGTTCAGCACTTTGGTTAGCACCTTTAAATTTCAGACTCAAACCCAAAGCACATTCATAGGAGCAATCAGCCCCTACTGAGTGTTCCTATCACTGAGAATCTCTTGATACACTTAAAAAACAAAAACAAAACCCTATTTGGAACAATTTGTTGGGGAAAATTCAGATCTAGGACCAGGAAAACAATATGAGGGGAGAGAGACACTGCACATTGTTAGAAAAGAAATAAAAAGGCATCAGCCTATTATAGAAATTGAGGGGAAATTCCCTGGAAACTCAGCCGTCCTGAACATCCTGAGAGAAGAGCAGGAATGAAAAGAATATTAAACAGTATTTGAAAATAGTAAAAATAATGTGTTTCTCAAGTGCTGAGAAACTCTGATGAGGAGAAACTTGAACAGATGAGAATCTTCAAAGTTTAGGAGTTACTTTGCATAAAAATCATACACGATGTTTCTGTGTATGTAGAAAGCAGATTTTTTTTTGCTCTGAAAATAATATTTCTGCTCAGAAAAATCTATTTCCTATCTAGAAAATGCCATTTGCTGCAATAAATAAATAAATAAATAAATAAATACCGTGTGTGAATTCTGAGCAGAATAACTCCCAACCCAGGAATAGTCTTCAAAAACTGCAGTTTTCAAAGACTTCTTTGCAGAAAGAAGAAAATGGCTAAAATTCCTTCAAGAACAAAATTGGGGTGGGTAGGGGAATTTTGACCCATATTCTACATTATCTCATGGTTGGGAGTGGAAAAGGAAAGATTCACATGTATAACATACAGCAAGAATCTTTCTGTATTAGCAACAAGAGTTTGGACTCTTGTGATGGGTGACTTCAACTATCCTGATATTTGCTGGCAATCTAACTCAGCCAAAACTACAAGGTCTAGCAAATTCCTTACATGCCTGGAAGACAATTTCATGGTCCAAAAGGTGGAAGAGGCAACAAGGGGGTCAGCTATTTTAGATCTGATCCTAACCAACAGAGACGACCTTGTTAATGGGGTGCAAGTGGTGGGATCCTTAGGTGAGAGTGATCATGTTCTCCTGGAGTTTGTTATACAATGGAAAGGAGAAGCCAGGCATAGTCAGACACGCATTCTTGACTTTAGGAGAGCTGATTTCAATAAACTCAGGGAAATACTGGGGATGATCCCATGGTCAAGAATACTAAAAGAGAAGGGACCTCAAGACGGATGGGACTTTCTCAAAAGGGAGATACTGAAGGCACAATTTCAAACAGTACCATTGAGGAAGAAAAATGGGAGGTGTCTCAAGAAATCAGGATGGATGACTAAAGAACTTTCAATGGAGCTAAGTTTTAAACGGAACATGTATAGGAAATGGAAAGGGGGGGAAATCACCAAAGAAGAATTCAAACAGATAGCGAACACGTGTAGGAGTAAAGTCAGAAAAGCTAAAGCGCAGAATGAGCTCAGGCTTGCTAGGGAGGTTAAGAACAATAAAAAGGGTTTTTTTGGGTATGTCCGCAGCAAAAGGAGGAAGAAGGAAATGATAGGGCCGCTACGTGGAGAAGATGGCAAAATGCTAACAGGGGACAGAGAAAAGGCAGAATTACTCAACACCTTCTTTGCCTCAGTGTTTTCAGAAAAGGAAAAGGAGGACCAACCTGAGGAGAATGGAACAGAGGACACAATAGGGGAAATCCAGCTCAAAATAAGTAAAGAGGTAGTACAGGAATACCTTCTTAATCTAAATGAATTTAAATCTCCAGGACCAGATGAACTACATCCAAGAGTATTAAAAGAGCTGGCAAATATAATCTCAGAGCCATTGGCAATAATATTTGAGAACTCCTGGAGAACAGGAGAAGTCCCAGCAGACTGGAGGAGGGCAAACGTTGTTCCCATCTTCAAAAAGGGGAAAAAAGAGGATCCCAACAACTATCGTCCAGTTAGTCTGACATCAATACCAGGGAAGATTCTAGAACAGATCATTAAACAGAGAGTCTGTGAACATTTAGAAGGCAATGCCATAATCACAAAAAGTCAGCATGGGTTTCAGAGAAACAAGTCATGCCAGACTAATCTGATCTCTTTTTTTGATAAAGTTACCAGCTTGGTAGATGAAGGGAATGCTGTGGACATTGCATACCTTGATTTCAGTAAGGCCTTTGACAAGGTTCCCCATGACATTCTTGCAAACAAGCTTGTAGAATGTGGGCTAGACAAGTTAACTGTTCAATGGATTTGTAATTGGTTGACCGGCCGAACCCAAAGGGTGCTCAGCAGTGGCTCCTCTTCGTCTTGGAAAGATGTGACCAGTGGGGTGCCACAGGGTTCTGTCCTGGGCCCAGTGCTATTCAACATCTTTATCAATGACTTAGATGAGGGAATTAGGGGCATACTTATCAAATTTGCAGATGACACCAAATTGGGAGGAGTAGCTAATACCCTAGAGGAGAGGATCAAAATTCAGAATGACCTGGATAGACTGGAGAGCTGGGCCAAAGCTAACAAAATGAAATTCAATACGGAGAAATGTAAAGTACTGCATTTAGGGCGGAAAAATGAAATGCATAAATATAGGATGGGAGAGACCTGGCTGAATGAGACTACGTGCGAAAGGGATCTAGGAGTCCTAGTAGACCACAAGTTGAACATGAGCCAACAGTGTGATGCGGCAGCTAAAAAGGCCAATGCAATTTTGGGCTGTATCAATAGAAGTATAGTGTCTAGATCAAGGGAAGTAATAGTGCCACTCTATTCTGCCTTGGTCAGACCTCACTTAGAATACTGTGTCCAGTTCTGGGCACCACAATTCAGAAAGGATATTGACAAATTGGAGCGTGTCCAGAGAAGGGCAACTAAAATGGTGAAAGGTCTGGAAACAATGCCTTATGAGGAGAGACTTAGGGAGCTGGGTATGTTTAGCCTGGAAAAAAGACGGTTTAGAGGCGATATGATAGCCCTGTTTAAGTATTTGAAGGGATGTCACGCTGAGGATGGAGCAGGCTTGTTTTCTGCTGCTCCAGAGACTGGAACACGGAGCAATGGGTGCAAGCTCCAGGAACAGAGATTCCACCTCAACATTAGGAGGAACTTTTTGACAGTAAGAGCTGTTCGGCAGTGGAACGCACTCCCTCGGAGCGTGGTGGGGTCTCCTTCCTTGGAGGTCTTTAAACAGAGGCTGGATGGCCATCTGTTGGGGATGCTTTGATTGTGATTTCCTGCGTGGCAGGGGGGTTGGACTGGATGGCCCTCGTGGTCTCTTCCAACTCTGCAATTCTATGATTCTATGATTCTATGATTTCTAATATGCAGTATACTGCTTGGAAAGTAATTCAATGTTGCTGCCCATTACAATGTTTCATTTTTATTTTTATTTTATATTTGTTTTTATTAATTATATCTTACTTCCAATCATAGTTCAAAGTACAGCATACTATATACATCTATCCAATATATATATATATATATATATATATATATATATATATATATAAAACAGTATATATATTTTTTCAGTATATAACAGCACAAAATGCTAGTATATATGAAAGATACTTCTTTTATGTTTTATAGACCCCTGTTTCTTCAGCTTTCTCCTACCCTCTTCCCATTCTTTTTTTCTTCCCTCCCCCTTTCTTACTTCCGTATAGAGTATCACCTGAGTGAGGTATGTCCATATTTGTCTCTTCATTTATCCTCCCTACCTCTCTTATTCTTGTATTCTTTATTTTAAGTATAATTGTAGCTTATGCTTAAATGTTCGGTAACTTATTTCTGAAATATAATACTTGTAATGTCACTTTTAAATTGAATTGGTGGGTTTATATATCCTGTTTCAGTTTACCTTCCACTTCCATCATTTTCCCATAGTTTCTGAATCGGTCGCCATTCCTCTTCTAATTTTTCCATGTTTGCTTTATTTAATATATAAGTTAATTTGTCATTTCCATACATTTCTTTAAGTTTCATCAACCAGTCATCTATCGATGGGATTTCTTTATTTTTCCACTTAGACGCAATTACTAATCTTGCTGCTGTTACCATATACAATAAAGTTCTCCAGTATTTTTGTTTGAAGTTTGTTTCCAGTTCAGACGTTATATTCAGCAAGTATAGTTTTGGGCTCATAGCTAATTGGTTGTTATAAATTCTTTGAATCGTTTTTTGAATTTTTATCCAGAATTTCCTGATTTTGGGGCATCCCTACCACATATGATACATTGTACCTGCATCTTTCTCACATCTCCAACAAAGGTAGGTTTTTTTTTTTTTTGTACATCTTATTGATTCTTGCCGGTGTTAGGTACCATCTGTTCGTTAATTTGAAGTGATTCTCCTTTAGTGCCAAGCATGCTGTAAAGGTGTTTGTAGTTTTCCACACTTCTTCCCACTCTTCCAAAGTTATTGTTTCTCCTATCTCTTGGGCCCATTTTATCATTGCATTTGTGATCATTACAATGTTTCAAAAGTATCATGGGTGTGTTATTAGTTGAAATAGTCATTATTTTTTCTTATTTTTCCTTTAAAAAACTTAGAAATCATAATCAAATGACAGAAAAATTGAAAAAAAAATCATGTTGAAATGCCTTGAAGAACACCTGTAAAAGGTAATTTTTTGAAGTTTATACTAAAAGTAGCTAAATGCTTTAACAAGTAAGTAGAAAGTATTGTTTTACTATCTGCTAACTTTGGTTATGCCCCATTTCTTGTAAATAGAGTCTAAATATCCTAAAGGCACCAGATCCCATCTGACCTTGGAAACTAAGCAGGGTCATCCCTGGTGAGTACATGGATGGGAGACCACCAATGAATTCCAGGTGCTGTAGCCTATATTTCAGAGGAAGGAATTGGCAAAACCACTTCTGAATATTCCTTGTATAAGAAAACCCTGCGAAATTCATGGGGTTGCCATAGGTCAACATACGACTTGAAGGCTCATGCGCACACACATATATTTCTTCTAACTTTTTACTTCTATGCTCTGCACCCAGCTATGATTTGCTGCCAATGAATATCTGAGGAGGTATAGCACTCTGTACTTTGGTATTTAGAAAGCAGATTTTAGAATGTGAAGAACTGACTGAGAAGGTGGGACATTAATGCTATCAAATTTCTTTTAGGAAGAAAAAGACATTAGCATTAGACACTTATCCAATAAAATATGAATCTCTTATGGAATTTTACAGCCAGGATGAGATTGGCTTACATAGATGTAAATCATTAAAGTATAAGAGAAGATCAAAAATTTAATGTTTTCCTAACAGACTCCTCAGGGTATTTAAAACACTCATTTCCACATGTGTTTTGACTGAAACTATTGATGATGAAGTGGACAACATCTGGTTTTCTGTTTGTCACTAGCAAAGGCAACATTTTATTAGCCTATCACTTATCCATATGAAGGTTCAGTTAATGCTGACTGCATCTCTAAGATTCCTGTTTTTTAAATGGGGGGGGCACCTTTCCAGTAGTAGATGGAGAATATAGCACAGTCAATAAATAAAATGGCTGTGAAAATCTTAATCACTCCCTGTTTCCAGTGGTGCTATTATAATGGCCAAGATTTGTAAAGCCAGTGTAAGAGCTGGCCTTTATTCACAGTTAGGACATTTTCAGACGATCCTTGCAGCGCAAGGATCAAGTGGGAGAGCTTCGTAGCTTCAGCGTGGCAGGTGGTCCATTTCGGACGCCGCCGTCCCTGCTGCGAAATCGTCCGTGTCTCTTCCGTTTAGGATTGGAGCCTGCCGTGCCATATTCAGCCAGATTTTATTCACGGACAATCTCCGTGAATAAAATCTGGCTGAATATGGCGCAGCAGGCTCCAATCCTAAATGGAAGAGACACGGACGATTTCACCGTGGGATGGCGTCATCCGAAATGGACCCCCTGCCACGCTGCAGCTACGAAGCTCTCCTGCTCGATCCTTGCGCTGCAAGGATCATCTGAAAAAGTCCTATGTTTCACTTGCTTTCACCTTAAGGTTTTTTTAAACTAGCAAAATATTTGCAGCCCAGCACAGACTTGTCAGTTGTCTTTCAACCAGATAGTTGATCACACACATGTAAACACACAAGAGCACATGGTCACACAAACAATTTTTGAGTGTCACCACCAGCCTGAAGATTCCAGTTCCCTCAGGGTTCCATCTGGACTCCCATAGGCATTTGTAGGTCCTCCAGCATGAGTCTATGGAAGTTGATCATAGAATTGTGCTGAAGGACATACAGGTGTCTAGAGAAGACGGTTCTCTCAGGTTTAAAAAAATAGTGGGCCTATATTCACATTTTTCCACTTTCCCCGTGTCTCTAACCCCCGTGAAAGTTGAGGGCCAACTGTAATTCTTTCAAGTAGCAATCCTCAAAAGTTGCCCTGAAAATGACTCTATTAGCACTTATCTGTTCCTTTGGTGTTTTCCAGCTGAGCTCTGGGTATTAAGTTATAGGTCATAGAACTCAAGCATGGGTTAGACATTATGAAGAATGTGTAGCTATTTCTGAAAGCAACTACCTCATGTATCACTCCAATATTGCTCTGTTTTACTTCCTCCACTTCACTACATTGTCTGCCACTTACAAGGGTAGGGAAAATCACAATGCAATAAAGTCATTCATTTTGTTCAGCCAAATATGATTTGGGGGGAGGGGAGGAGGCACAAGTTTGTCTAGCATCCATAGATTCTCCATTTCCTCTAGCTCAGTTTAACTTACACAAAATTTAGCTGATGCCTGTAGGTCCAGCTCTCCAAAACCAGAGACTAAAATTGAAAAACTATCCATGTTTATTTCAGCGTCTGTCCACCATACAGTACAGTGGGGATTTCCTATTTGGAAAAATGCAGGTATTATGCTGTAAGCATTTAAAAATGCATTTTAAAAAGATTTTTTATTGTATGCTACTCTCAGATCCTTGGATATAAGGTGGGACATGAATAAAATATTTATGTTCCATAAATGGATGTCCTTAGAAGCTTTATTTTTAGAAAGAGACACTAGGTTCACTTAGCTGCTGTCAGCTAATGAAGAGACCTACAACTTACTGTCCGTGTATTAAAGACTTCCACTTTAAAAAATCCATTGAGACACTTTGAATCCATAGCGTCCATTGTCATTATCCTGAACAGTCATTGTCTTTAACACATGAATACAGTGCTAATGGTCTCAAATATTCTCTAGTACCAAGAAGCTCTGCTCTAGAGTGCTGTTGCATTTTTCTGATTTTATTATGATAAATGCAATTAATACCTATCCTTATGTATCCTCAAAAGGAATTTTAATAGACAACGAGGGATAAAAGATTCTCAATTGCATCTCCCAAGAACAGCAACAGAGAAAAGCCACATGCATTTCCTGCCCCCCTGCTGAACCAGCTGCCTCCACAAGCTGGCAAGGTAAGCCTGTAATTAATGGCACAGAAGATTCAGATGGAGAAGGAAAGGAAGAAAGAAAGGAATTACTCCAGGAATGTCTTTTCATGGTTGTCCAAAGGTAGCTTTGTTTAGTTTAGTTTTTAAGGTAAGCAATGCAGGAAGGATTTTCTCTCTCTCTGAACATTTGACAGTTTATCTATCCACTAACAGGAGTTTGTGATATTTAGAATCGTAAAATCGTAGAGTTGGAAGAGACCACAAGGGCCATCTAGTTCATCCCCCTGCCATGCAGGAACACACAATCAAAGCACACTCGACAGATGGCCATCCAGCCTCTGTTTAAAATCCTCCAAAGAAGGGGACTCCACCACACTGTGAGGCAGTGCATCCACTGCCGAACAGCTCTTACTATCAGGAAGTTCTTCCTAATGTTTAGGTAGAATCTCTTTTCCTGCAGTTTGGATCCATTGCTCTGTGTCCCAGTCTCTGGAGCAGCTGAAAACAAGCTTGCTCCATCCTCAATATGACTTTCCTTCAAATATTTAAACATGGCTATCATGTCCCCTCTTAACCTTCTCTTCTCCAGGCTAAAAATACCCAGATCCCTAAACCACTCCTCATACGCATTGCTTCCAGACCTTTTACCATTTTGGTCATCCTCCTCTGGACAAACTCCAGCTTGTATTATGTATCATGTATTTTATTTATTATACTTTTAAACCAGGTATTATGTAGGGTGTGCAAAAATATATTAAAATGTAGGCTGAGATTCTAGATCAGCTACTTAGTTAAGTATACTTAACTTAGTAACATCTCCTGGCCCAAATTCCCCACTCCTGATTTACCATGCAGCAGCTGCTGCAAATGATGGGAGTCTGTGGTCCTGTCAATCAGGATACACCAGACAGGAATTTCTACCATCCCTGCTCCTGTGTGTGATCTCTGGTGCAATGGTCAGAATCAGTACCCTACAGCAATTCTTCCTTGCAGAGGAGATTGCTTGCAGGAATGGAGTGGAAACACCAGTCTTCTGTGCCCCGATCAACAGGACAACAGACTCCATCACTTGCAGTGGCTGCTACTCAATAAGTCAGGCCTGGGGGATTTCTATGATCACTGCCAATTCCCTACACTATTGAACTTGTAGGGATTATGGATACAAATCAATTTGGTTATGCATTCACAACAGTGATCATGAATTCCAGCCATAAAATACAACTCATGAGCAGTGACTAGAGACAATCCATAATAAACCCAAGATAAAAACAGCATTCTCAAAACACTGGAACACTTTGTGTATATCTACACTAGGTGTCAGGGTCCCTGTCTAACCAAGATATACATTTTTAGGCAGCTAACAGGGGGGATGGGTACCACCGTGCAAGTGCTACTTGATCTAAGTGTATGTTACTGTGCCACCAGAATGAACACCCTACACCACCAACTGGTGCCATGTTGCTCAAGCTCTCACCCATAGGGTCTGCTACCTGTTCAGTGTTCTATGCCTAGACCAAGACTTGCTGGAATGAGGAGAACTATTCCTGTATAATTTGACCTTCTAAACCTTGGCTGAAGGTCTGTGGAGCATCATGGGTCCTCTAATGCCTCATTCTTCCACCACTGCTGTTTGAGAGAGCTATGCTTTTCACCATGGGTCAAGCCCAAAATGTCTGGCTCTGTGGAATTGCCACTCACATCCAGGCATTTGTGCTTGACTAGCCATTCTGTAGGACTGTGCTGGCTGCGTTCTGCAGCCACTGAGGCTAGCTGCTCTCTGCCTTACTCAAAAGCAAGACAGAGGCTGGGCAACTATGGCAAGAAAACAGTGGCTCACAAGATCAGATGAGAGGGGTGCTAATGGAGTTGGTAATTGTTCTCTTGCTGCAAGAAGTGTGAAAGATGGTGGCCCAGTCATAGTTTACAGTCTTGGCTCAATTATTTGGTTTTATAACTGCCTGCTAAACTAAGACAGTAAAGCTTAGCTGCGAGTAAATCCAGCTGAACTTAGTAGGGGTTGAATTCAAAATAGACAAGCCTTGGATTGTGCGTTTGTCTGAGATTAATGGAGGACATGCTGTAATAGGAACAAATTGACCACATTAAAATGTATCACTGCAAATTAACGAATGGGAGTTTTAAAAATTCACAGATTGTTCTTCTGTGATCATAAATCAGAAGAACCCTGAGACTGGACAGATGGCAACAGTAAATTGACCATAGCTTCATTGATGGAAGTAGCTACTATCCAATTAGCAAATATGGAGAACCTATTGCTATGGCTATAATATTTCTCTAAAGGCTTAGGATGTATTCAAATGTGAGAACAAAGTAGGGTACAGATATTACAGGGATCTGTTGCAACTTTTGGCTCTCCTTTTTACAGGCATTATATTTTGGCAGGAGAGGATCATTTCCTTAGTATTTTAAATGTATCCCAGCATATATTTACATGGTATTATTTTTCTGTAATACAAGGATTTCAGGGAACCTTGTGGATTTACAAAATTATTGTCTTATACATCTCCCATTACTAATCAAAAGGAAAAGCCCCACTCATATAAACAGAATCTGAATCACACTGAGGAATAGAAGCCAGAATAGAAGCAAAAAAGAATCAAACAAATGTCAAAGAGTGTGCTTTATTTTGAGATCAAAGCAGCATTGAATAAGGGATTTCTTGATTAAATTCTCTGCCCCAGTTACTTTAATGGCCAACTCATATTTATACTCAGTGTAGCAAAAATTTCTTTATTTCCACTTCTGCAAATTCATGAAAATTTATGCTTCAGGAGGTTAGATTTAAAAAAAACCTCTATCAATTCTTACTAATAAGGAAGGCACAGTTACTTAGCTTAGATGGTTATGATCTCGTTTCTCCATCAAATGATCATTATAACCTAATTCCCTTTAGAAGCATGCACCGCAAAGACTTCATATTTCTTTGAAAAGTTTTGCAACCTTAATGTATTCTTTGCCTTTTCTTTAGCACATACTCTCTTGCAGTCAAATTACGTATAATGGCAATTACTAAAAATATGCATCTGCATTCTTAAAATAATCAAACATAACAAAAGCATAGATGGCAATTCTGCAAGCCATTCATATAGCAGCCACCATTTTCTTTCCCCCAATCTATATGTAAATCTTTCTGTATTACTTACAATAATTGTAACATAATTATAAACCCTACACTATATTTTTGCTGTTATTTTTGAAATATTATGAATAGCCCGATAATCACTATAAAATAAAGTGCACTGGCTGGTAGTTTGCCTTCAAAACTCATTATGAACCATTTATGATAATAAATTTAACACTATGTTTAATTTTTATAGAGACACTGGATGCCATAAAAGCACATTTCCATATGAAAACATTTCATGTGACTTTTTTTGAATGAGCACACCAGTTATTATGAGGAAAGAATAGAAAAAAGAGCAAAACCATCCGATTCATGCAGTGCCATTGATTGGCTCTCACGTGTACTTTCTCTTCTATTGATTTGAATCATCTGTTTCTCAGCAAATATTTGCATATACTCAAAATTTGTTGATTGCCGGATGCAGCATTCACGCACGTTTTCCTTTTTATAGAGAAAAATGGAAATCCATGCATATACATAAGGTTTTAGCCCTATGATACAAGTGCATCTGTTCAGACTAATTGGGCAGCCTGAACGTAAGACTTAAGGATTTACATCAGGTTTTTCTGTACAATACCCATCCAATTGACAAGGTTAGGAATAATTTACAACAGGGCAAACCTAGAAGAGAAAATGACAAAGCACAACTTGCTGTCACCTATAGCTCCCAGCTCAAAGTATTAAAATGTGTCATCAGTGAACTACAACCTATCTGGACAAGGCTACTTCCCTCTCACAGGCCATGAGTGGTAGTCTTGTGATTGCTTAGTGGTATCCCCCAACTTTGCACAACTGCCCATTAGCAACAAAAAGCCACACAGCCAGACCTTGCAAGAAACTCAGATGCCAACTCTCTTCCAGGGTTGCCAGGCATCCCTTATTATAAGAGATGTCCCCTATTTGAAGTTTTGAAAGCTTTTCCTTTGACATAGATAGAAGATGCCAAAAAAAAAAAAATCGCGTCATTGGGGGAATGGGTCCTCTATAAAGACAGAAATGTATGCATCATGTAGTTTAAGAATGTGGACAATGTGTTAATTTTACAGAGAAATGCATGGTTAAGTTAACTGAAATCACTACTTTCATCTGGTGTTTAGTTAGAACACAAACTTGCTAATTGCTGCTCCCTGATTGTCAACCTGGCATGTCATAAATTTTGACTGTCCCTTATTGCGATTTAGGAATCCTGGCAACACTACTGTACTATGTTGTCATATCTGCTCTGGTAACACCATTAGAGAGCAAAGAAATCTCACCCCCAACATCAAGGATTCATATACTTGCTCATGTTCCCAGGTGATAGAATCAATCTTGCGGACCCAGATCATACTACCCTCAACTCTCCTCCTCCAATGAAGACACATACACTTGCTTAAGAGTAACAAATTGTACTGAGTACAAATAAGGAAAATTGGTTAAATACAGGTTAATAAATAGTGTTGGCAATAAAAGGCCACAACTTGCTGATGGCTACCAATGGTTGGCACTCATGCATGGGTCGTGATTCCATCATTGGCCAACCCAATGTTGGCCAAAGGCCTCTTAGTCAGGCACTTCCGACCATCATGGGGAGACAGCTTGTTGGCCAAGCCGCCTGCCTGACTCTCTCCTCCCCTGCAAACAAAGGGTTAAAAATCATCTGCAAAAAGGAGGGTCTTGAACTTAAACTTGAACTTGATGGAGACCACCCCCCTTTTACCAGATCAGGACCCATACCATCCGCCCAGCAAATTGCAACAAATATGAAATTTTGAGGGTGGGTGGGCGGGTCTTTGGCTCTTCTGAGCCAACTGTGGGGTCCTGCACCAGAGCCAGCTTAAATACCAGCTCTGACGCAGGCCTCCCATCATCCATCCACACAAGAAGTCATGCCTGGATGACCCACCCTCCTTTCTGTGGGAGCCAATCGTGGTGGGGCAGGCCCACCCCAATTGGTCTGCTCCTTCCCACCATTCCCAGCCACTGGGGAGGCCAGGAAGAAGACAGCCCTTAATGGCAGCCCCCATGCCGCCAGCCATGCGGCCGCTGGTACCCACAAGAGAAGAAACATTGGGGGTGCTGGTTGCGCTGCGAATTGGCCCACCAATCAGCCAGTGAGCCCCCTTCTGTAAACAAGTCCCTTCTTCATTCTGCATAAAACGAACAGACCTCTCTCTGGCTTTTCTTCGCAAACGAAGATTCAGGAAGGACTCATCCCACGCTTTCTGCAAGCGCGCTGATGACTAAAAAGGCCCGTCCGAGATAAACAAGTCCGGTTGCAGAAAGCACAGCAGAAGGTCTCCTTGGGTGATGTTTCTGGGTTGTGATTCTTTCTGCGTTGTCGTTTCTCTTCAAGACTTGTTCGGCGTGAGTTCTCAAATAAGGCTGCAGCATTGTGGATAGTGTGTCTCCATGCCTCCTGATGTGAGGCCAGGGTGGACCATTGTTGGTGATCAATTTGGCCAAGTCTGAGATGTTGTTTCAAGGAGTCCTTGTATCACTTTTTTGTAGCACCAAACAGACCAATCTGTATGAAAAAGAGTAAATGGATGGAATTCAGACATTAGAAATGGCAGTGTTGAAAAACCAAGGGGAGAACACTTCAGTCTCCTAGGAAACACTGTCACTCATTTTAAAGTAGCCCTTGTGGGGCTAAGAACTCTCCAAGGGTGATTAGAGCAAACAACTGCTGAGTTACAGTTCATTGGGAAGTTCTGTTCTGTCACCAGCATTTTGAATTGGCAGTAACTATACCGTATCATGCTGCATGTGTTATCTATATATTCAGAACTGTGTGTACCCTAAATGTGTTGTGTTTTGTGTGTGTGTGTGTGTGTGTGCGCGCGCGCGCGCGCGCGCGTCAGAGTAGAAGAAAGGAATAAAACAACAGTAAAGCAATCTATATATATAAAACTCTTGGGTATGTTTCCTTTATCAGTGTGCTGGTTGGCCGCTTACCCAACCAATCCCCTACCTCCCCTCCTTCTCTCATCCAATCACCACCCACATGGAAATTCCCTCTCCACCTCACAATCCACTCCTGCCATTCAATCTGCAACTACACCCCCAGCCTCACAAGGGTCCCTCCCTCCTCTCACTCCCTCAGCCATTCACCACCCACATGGAAAACAATATTTTAGAAATTTAGAAAGATGATGATAAATCATAATGGGAAATACAGTCAAATGTAGGTGGTATACCACTGCAAAGTGTGTTTTGGAGGGCTAAAATAATAGCATGTAGCTGAACCATGTGAACCTTTCAAATTTACTATGACAGCATATGTTACATTGGGTACAGCCAGTTCTTTTAAATTTAGAACAATTTAAACAGTTCAAACAGTTTTAAACAATGTAAAACAACTTAGGCAATTTCAAACAGAAATCCACATCCTCATCAAGTTATGACCACTGAGCCCCAAATGCTTTTGTGAAAAGTTGTGTTTCAAGCTGGCACCAAGATAAGGCCAATGACTGCACCAATCAGACCACTAAAGAGAGGGCTTTCCACAGGCAGACTGCCATAGCAGAACTGACTTTCCTAGTAGCCCAAAATGTTTATATTATCAGCAACAATTGAGTGATCGGCCACTGTTAATAATCTAATTGCTACTGTTTATACTTTCTGCAAAAGTTTGGTGTGGTTGCAAGCCTAACAGACAGTAGAACTGATAAGAGATTCTCAGTGTTAATGACATCAAATTGGTACCTTGTGCTTCCTGCAGATAACACTGGAAATAAATCTAGCTGTTACAATTTGAACAAGCTGCAGTTTTCAAATAGCATTCAAGAGCATTCCATGTAGGGCAGATTACATTAGTTCTGTTAGGAGGTTATTTGGGCATGTGCCACAATTCATTCTTATCCAGGAATTGGGATAGCTGATATATCACCTGATGCTAGTAAAATGCACTCCTGAGTATTGTGTCATCCTGACCACTGAAGGGCCCAAAAGGATTTCCAAGCTACAAACCTCTTTATGTATAGGATCAAATGACTTGATCTGTTTCCTAGATCCTTAGGGCCAAACTGTACTAGTCAATTCCAGACTAAACAACTGTCATGGCCTTGATGTGGGGCTATCTCTGAAGAAAGCTTGGAACTTTCTGTTGGTGGAAAATACAGCCACCCTGAGGCTGACACTGGTGGGGGTCAGAAAATCTATACATGTTACGCCTCTTCTGTGGTCAGTTGTTCTGGCTGCTAGTGCATTTCTAAGCCTAATTCAGTCTGATTTGGGGGCTCTTTGAAGGCTCATAAGTAGCTCGATAACCAAAGCACTACTCACAGGTAAGTGACTCTGCCTATTATTTAATATTTATTGTGTCAAAAGACTTGCATATATACACACAGTTGTGTTTTTTTAGCTTCAAGTTAAGATGTCATTCCAAAGAGTGATGTGAGAAGCAGAGTCATCTCTATTTCTATCAATTAAATAAATAAATAGAAAGCAATCCATAATAAAGGAATAATCATGGAATTCATAATAAAAGGATAAACCAATCCAAAATAAAGGAATCATTCATCATTTTTTTTCTGAGGTGCTACCTTAAGCTTATCTATTGGGCCTAATGTTTCACTGTTTCTTTCATTTTGTATACAACACGTTGTGAAGGCTTAGCCCTACATAGCATCTAAAATAATTAACAGAAAGCGAGGAGAGCAGAGAAAGAAGAGACCGCGTGATTAAAATCAAATATAGTTTGGCTTTAGATTTGGGAGTGACTAAAATGTCATGTAGCTCTGGTTCAGAATTTCATGTATATCATGTGATTCTCATGACCTGACAACTCACAACTAAATGGGTGAAATAAATAAATTGTTACATTTGTCATATGTGATAAAAATAATAATATGTATGTTAAGAAATGGCTTGTGGGAGGGGGCTTTGTAATTCTAAATTGTGTCCACGTTATAGGTCCTGGCAGGAAGCAGAAACATTAGAAATTTCCTACCATTGTTAATATCCTATACTGCCATATAGCTAATAGCTGCTCCTGTTATTAACAGCTAATAACGGTTAGGCTCTGAAAGGCTGCTGGGGCCCCAGTAGGTGCTCCAGGATCCCAACTGCTGATGTAATCCCTGATTTCTACACTTTTGATTTACATGAATCTGGGTCCTAGATATTACAGTAGGGATAAGGAAGCAAAAGCTTCTGCCTAAACAGGAAGCAAGCGCCATCCACAAATTCACTACAATAGGGAACTATGAATATAGCAAAGGACCTGGGGAAAACATCATGATTATGCATACGAGTGATGGAACCCACTGGTACTGAATTTGGAATGGCACTTTCCAGTGCATCCAGCTCAGAGCAGCCAGTTCAGAGTGGCTATTTCAGTGTGGCACAGTTCTGCTTGCATATCAATTGTTAATTGTTAATTATCAATTATCAATTGTTATTATTGATAATAACCCTAACCCTTAACTTAACCCAAACCCTTACCCAAATGGTTTTGCAAGACAATCCCAACCAAACAGAAATGGTTTTGATTGCATTTTCTTGACAAAATTATCAACATCAGTTGATACTCAAGCAGAACCATGCCATACTGAACTTGCTGCTCTGAACTGGTTGCACTGAAATGTCCTTGACCCTACTGAGTTTTCCCTGTGACATCCTTGCCATGCCAGACTATCTTGTCTCAATGGAATTTGTAGCCAGGAGGGAAAGATCCTCTTCCCGTGAAATTATGGAGATAATCTATTATCTCTCTCTCTCTCTCTCTCTCAATCTCTCTGGCTTTTCTTTAAAAACGAAGATTCAGGAAGGACTCATCCCGCGCTTTCTGCAAGCGCGCTGATGACTAAAAAGGCCAATCCGAGATAAACAAGTCCGGTTGCAGAAAGCACAGCAGAAGGTCTCCTTGGGTGATGTTTTTGGGTTGTGATTCTAGGGATGTGGAAAATGTTGCATTACTTTTGAAAGTGATGGATGATGATGAAAGAAATACAAATGAAAGAAAAAAGAGAAATACATTGTGTATACAAATACATGTAGGTGAGAAAATGCGTATTACAAAAAAAGGCACCTTGTAGAAAAATATATTATTTTCCATATTATTGTCTACCCCAAGTTCGGTAGCAAGAGAAAAAAAAATCTGGAATCAGTGCTCTGAGACAACAAGGTGGATGACAGCACCTGATTTGCTAAAATCCATGTGGGTCCGATTATGTTTGATTTGTGTATGATCATGATCACATTGATAAAAATGTACTATAGGCTGAAGACAATGGAATTCATGACTTTACTTTTTATTACTTCTTTACTTTTCTTATTCTGCTTCAGCTTTAGAAGTCCTTTCCAAGCTATTCTTTTATGCAATGTTTTCTGAAGAGGAAGAGGAAAGAAACACACAGAGTAAAAGAGCATTTTGTTCTAAAAAGTGTTTTGAGATATTTAGAAGGGTTTTTTTTCTTTCTTTTCTTTTAAGTAGACACTCCAAAACATCTTTTATGAATAACACATGCCCATTTTTAAAAAAAATACGAAAGATTTATGACAATTCAGAGATTTTTGACAGTGCTTCAAAATGGCAATTCCAAAGATAATACTCACACTGAGGCTGTAACATCTATCCAATAGTTCTGGGTGGTTTGCTTTATATTTTGATTTAATTTTATGAATTGCACATCTAGATGAATTCCTTTCTTTAATATGCTTTCCAAGACCAAGAAATGGCTTCAAGTGAGCTATTGAAAAGAGTAAAATATGATTGTTAACATTGAAGGAAGTGGTTCAATAAATGCCCAGAGATATAATTATTAAACAAAGGTTTAAAATTTCCTTATAGCTAAACTACTTTTTTTCGTGTTTAACAGTCTGTGGTCATAAAGTTAGGTGCTTTTCTCTAGGAAACCACTCCTACAAAGCTCGTTAACACACATATAAGTAATTCAGTGTGGGCCAATGAATTCAGATAGGCTGTTCACCCAATAAAAGTTAAGGATATACATAAAATCTTACAGGAGATGCATTCCCATGCCTATGGGGCTCCAGAAAAACAGGGCAGGAAAGCGTAAGGAATCGATTCCTTTGTTTTGCATTTGTTTGTTGGCAGACTCCATGCAGAAATCAGCTATTTTATAAGTTAATGCCATGGCATGTTGAGCTGATGTATTCATGTCTAGTATGGAGAGTCTTTTTTTTTTTTTTACTAAAATATGCTAGCCATAGATGTGACTCATACTAAAATCTCAGATGGGGTGGGGAGACCATGTGGCTTAAAGGGTATGTCTCCCAACCCTCCCAAAAGGCCCTGAACAATCCCAGAGCCAAAACATTGAAAAAGAGATTTTTTTTCATCCATGTCCAGCAATTCTCCTTTCAGATGTGTGTATGTGTGTGTGTGTGAGGGAGAGAGGGAGATTGTAGCTCTTGGTAGCTCTTGGGATGGAGAACCGAGTGTGTCACCCATTCCTGCTTTTTTAGAGTATTCAAATGAAAAGGACACAATTCACCTGTTCCTTTGCCTAGGCTGAACCCAGTTATGCATGAGCAGGAAGGGATAGGAAAAGCGCTCTTAACTTTGCTTTCCATCCAACCACTCTGACTTTCCCTAGTATTATGCCTATAAATTAAAGCACCTGCTAGGAAATGTTATGGGAAGTTCACAAATGTGATATCCATGGTGAAAGCTATAACAACAGGGGGAGAAAACAAAGAAGAAAATTTCCTCTCCACCATCCCTGCCACCCAGGAAAAAAAAAACTTTCATGAAAAGTGACAGAAAGCACATATACACACTAAAAAACTTACAAGTACAGTGGGGAGGGACATAAAAAGTGTGTCACCTACCTGGTTGTCACAATCTCACCTGGAAGTGTTCTGGCCAGTCTGGCCATTGACAGAGTAAGTCTGCAGGGGGGAAAAAGTGTTAGGTTTCATATGCCAGCAATGCCTGTAAAAAAAGGCACAGCCAATCTATTGATGGCTTGTCCCATCAATAAAATTGATCGGCTTATTGGCAGGACATAAATGTGAAAGCATGACATCATGTGGTACGTACATCCTTTCATGGTTATATGGCATCGTTATCGTTATTTAGTGCGTCGGATAAAGTCCTATATGTTCAGTATAATCTAGCCATGGCTAGTGTAATGTACAAACAACTAGTACTCAGAGAAGGAGAATCTTACCTGTAAGATGGTGGGATATCTCTTGTCTGTCCACCTCCATGAAAAGACCCCATTTTTTGTAGTTCTTTCATATCTCTCCTCATACATTTCGCCAGCAGACCTTCTATCCTTTCTACCCTGTCTTCTCCTTCCTTCTTGTTTTTATGTAGCGGAGACCAGTGACTCTGATGTCAGTAGGGTGGTGAATCCATTCTTAGCTTTAGTCTGAACTTTAAAGGAACTATCCAAAGGGATGAACATCTAGAATTCTTTAAATCTTAAAGGTTGTGGAGTCTTTCCATAAAAAAAAAAAAAGACAGGTAACTTATCAAGACCTTTTGGAGCTGGATCAGGAAGAATATAGAATTAAATCAAATGAGAGATTGTTGTCAGAGGGCCATCATTTTCAATTGTTCTCTTATTGACAAATAGTTGAAAGATTTAAGATGTTATATGTTTTTGAACATTACCAATCAGAATTTGAGTTACAGTTATGGACTGATGATGAACATTTGATTGGTAAAATGTATAAGCTTATGTTAAACTTTGGCACGGAAGAGGAACAAGTTAAAGACTGTAAAATAAAATGGGCTCAGAATTTGGAACACAACATACAGATGGAACAATGGGAAGAGATGTGATCAAAGGGGTTGAAATGTACTTTATAGAATCATAGAATTGCAGAGTTGGAAGAGACCACGAGGGCCATCCAGTCCAACCCCCCTGCCACGCAGGAAATCACAATCAAAGCATCCCCGACAGATGGCCATCCAGCCTCTGTTTAAAGACCTCCAAGGAAGGAGACCCCACCACGCTCCGAGGCAGTGTGTTCCACTGCCGAACAGCTCTTACTGTCAAAAAGTTCCTCCTCATGTTGAGGTGGAATCTCTGTTCCTGGAGCTTGCACCCATTGCTCCGTGTTCCAGTCTCTGGAGCAGCAGAAAACAAGCCTGCTCCATCCTCAGCGTGACATCCCTTCAAATACTTAAACAGGGCTATCATATCGCCTCTAAACCGTCTTTTTTCCAGGCTAAACATACCCAGCTCCCTAAGTCTCTCCTCATAAGGCATTGTTTCCAGACCTTTCACCATTTTAGTTGCCCTTCTCTGGACACGCTCCAATTTGTCAATATCCTTTCTGAATTGCGGTGCCCAGAACTGGACACAGTATTCTAAGTGAGGTCTGACCAAGGCAGAATAGAGTGGCACTATTACTTCCCTTGATCTAGACACTATACTTCTATTGATACAGCCCAAAATCGCATTGGCCTTTTTAGCTGCCGCATCACACTGTTGGCTCATGTTCAACTTGTGGTCTACTAGGACTCCTAGATCCCTTTCGCACGTAGTCTCATTCAGCCAGGTCTCTCCCATCCTATATTTATGCATTTCATTTTTCCGCCCTAAATGCAGTACTTTACATTTCTCCGTATTGAATTTCATTTTGTTAGCTTTGGCCCAGCTCTCCAGTCTATCCAGGTCATTCTGAATTTTGATCCTGTCCTCTAGGGTATTAGCTACTCCTCCCAATTTGGTGTCATCTGCAAATTTGATAAGTATGCCCCTAATTCCCTCATCCAAGTCATTGATAAAGATGTTGAATAGCACTGGGCCCAGGACAGAACCCTGTGGCACCCCACTGGTCACATATAGTGATGAACCAATAGTATGTGACTCCAGCAAAGTTGTCCAGAATGCATAAAGATGTATCAAATGTATGTTGGAAATATGAGCGACATAGGTTTTCCGTGGGGTTTTTTCCAGGCTGTGAGGCCATGTTCTGGAAGAGTTTATTTCTGACATTTTGTCTGCATCTGTGGCTGGCATCTTCAGAGAATGGTTGGGTAGGAGTGTGTGTGGGGTTTACATATCCTCTCCAACAGGGGTTCACAGTACATACCCCCCCCCCACACACACACACTCCTACCCAACCATTCTCTGAAGATGCCAGCCCCAGATGCAGGCGAAACGTCAGAAATAAACTCTTCCAGAACACGGCCTCACAACCCGGAAAAAAACCAAGGAAAACCTATGAATGCCAGCCGTGAAAGCCTTCAACTTCACTATGAGCAACATGTTGGGACATTCTATTATATGAGGTAGACATGTGAAAAAGCAAAACAAAACAAAACAAAACAAAACAAAAACAAAAACAATTCAAATACATATTTTAATGCAGAAGATTTTGAAAGTTAATATTAATTTGAAACACGTACTGTTTCTATTGGGACTGATGGATGAGCAAATGGAAAAGAAACATGGAAGATTATTATTATATATGACTACTGCAGCAGGGTTGTTATATGCACAAAAATGAAAGAGTGCAACAATACCAACAAAAGAGGGCTGGCTGTTAAAATGAAAGATTTGCTGAAATTGATAAATTAACTGCTTTTCTTAGAGAAAAATCACTTGTGATGTTTTTGAAGGTTTGGGAATCCTTGATTTTCTTTTTTGCAGAAAAAAGAGAATAATATTACAGTATAACTTTTGATCATTAGTAGGTTTGGATTAATAGAAGTGTCTCTCTGGCTTTTCTTCGCAAACAAAGATTCAGGAAGGACTCATTCTGCGTTTTCTGCAAGCGCGCATGAAGTAGGTATTTTAATTGGAGAAGTAAGATTAAGTACCCTGCTTGTGGGGGCAATACGCTAGCACACATTGGAAACAGCTTGGAGACTGCCTAGCACACCGTAAAAAGTGGTGTAGATGTGTAGGAGCTATTGCTTAACAATTTGTAAGCTGCTCTGAGAGCCTTTGTGGCTGAAGAGCAGGGTATAAATACCTTAAATAAATAATATAAATCAATTTTATGTATTGAAATTTATAAGCACTGTAAAGAAAGTTGGAAGTCATTGTAATTTTCTGTCTTTTAGCTGTGTTTTCTCCTCTTTCTTCTTTTTCTTTTGTCTATCTGTATATTTTTATTTCCTTTTAATGTATTTGGAAATTATTAATAAAATATTTTTTTAAAAAAATCTAACACTGTTTGTGTATTGTTCTTGTCAGGAGCCAGATGACCCTGCCAACTCCCAGTGCCTGTCCCATGGTTTCCTCAGATGCTTCTAGACTGGCTCATAGCCCAGCAGCAGTAATTTATTAAAGGTGTGAGTGTGAGATCTGTATGAGCTGTGATTCAGCAGTGTAATACTAGTTTAGGAGAAAGAGAGGAGACATGCTGTGTTATAGGAATTCCCCCTAAAGATATCATAGGATGCTATGCTAAGCTTGCTGCATGCTAGGGAGGGTCCCTAGAAAAGAACTGACTAGGGAAGGTCATTAAGTCATTCCTAAGAGTATCAGGTTAATGGGCACAAGTGGAACATAGAGTTTCTTGTTTCTTTCTCCTCCAATTATAATTTTTTAAAATATATATATATATTCATATCCTTCCTTATAGCTAAGGATCTCAGGGAGGCATACAGTAATATCAAGGTTAAAATTTTAAAACAATAAGAATACTTTTTGAAAAACTAAAAACATTAAATAATGTAAAAAGTTAAATCAGTTAAGATGGTTTAAAACTAAGTGCATTAGCAGATTTCAGTCAGTCTTGAGGAATGAGCACGTCACAGATGTGAAGAAACATATGTCTGTTGAGCCTTATGCCAGTCTCCTCCCAAACATGCATCATCATCATCATCATGATGGTCATGTTTGTATAGGAAACCCTATATAAGTCATGGTGCAAGGCAGCCCACTTCACTTCTTCAACTGTCTTCTTCAACTGACTTCTTTGACTGACTGCTAACTGTAAGCTTAGCTTTTAGAGCAATGATTTTGTTTGTAGTTTAGGATGTAAACAATAAAGACTGTTAGATTTTTAGACACTAAATGTGTCCATCTACTCATTGAACATTGAGCATGCTGGAAGCATCTGGACCAGGCTTTTGCTACTCTACTAGCCTGACTGCTGGCTGGACTCATGAACATAGACTCCAGCAGGCTGTAGCGTGACAATATCCTACTCCCCCCTGCCTGCCTGAATAAAAGAGTCTTCACCTGTTGAGAGAATGAAAAGCAAGGAGGGGGCCAGTCTAGCTTCCTGAGGGAGGGAGTTCCAAAGTCTAGGGGCAGCTACCAAGAAGGTCATATCTCACATCCTTGCCAACTATAATTGTGAAGGTGTGGGGACTGAAAAAAAGGCTTCTCCTGTGGATCCAGGCAGGCTGATAGGGGGAGATAGCTCTATTAGATTGTCTGGACCTATACCATATAGGGTTTTATAGGTCATAACCAGCATTTTGCACCCACACTGTGGGTTGGCTCTTACCTCTGACATTTGGCAGCATGTCTGAATTAATTGGATTTTCTAGAGGTTTTTTTTTCTCAGGTTCTGACTTTTTCAAATGGGGACCCCCCCCCGAGGACGTTAGGAGAAGAACAGGGCTGCCGCGCTCACAGCGCCCCATTTCAGACAGTACCATCCTCCTCCCGACCTTCCCCCATGCTTCCTCCATACTGCGGGTGCCAGAAACGTGCCACTTTTATTGATGAAAAAACCCGTCAATAGAAAGTGGCACCCGTAGCACGGAGGAAGCATGGAGGAAAGGTCGGGAGAAGGACGGTGCTGTCTAAAACGGGGTGCTGTGAGCACGACAGCCCCATTCTTCTCCCAACCTCCTTGGGTTTTTTCCCCCCGTTTGAAAAAGTCCTTCATTTCAGCATTATTCCCTTCATTAGTATAATACATTCATTTCTCTGAACTCTGTCTCAAAGTTCCCCATAGATCTTACCTGTGCACAGTTGTAGTAAATTGCTAAACAAAACCACACTGTGGGCATGTTACAGATGGGAAGGGAGAATACCCCAAAGAGATCCAGACAGAAAGCTGTGTAACTGCTTGTTGACTAAATTTGATAAAACTCTGGTATCTGGAGAACTCACATAATTAGCTTCACACACTTAGGAGGCACAAACAGCTTTCCCTTCCAGCATTACTCTTTGTTTGATTTCCTTCTGTAAACCTTCTGTTCATATTCCAGGGAATAATTTTGAAAAAAAAAATCAGTAGCTCAGAGTCTTCACACACATAAACTTTATGCTATGTCACCTGTAGCTGCTTTTGAGAAGCATGCAGTGTATTGCAATAGCATATGGAGAGAGTACATCTGGCATTGAAGCAACAAGTTGGTTTCAGGAGACACTGCCAATGGAGTTGACTGGCTGTTTATACATTAGTGGCTTCTACCTGGCATCTAAGAGAAGGGAAGGAGGGGGCGAGGGGAAATTGCTTTAGCTTTATTTATTTGTGTTCAAAGGGATTTCAGCTCCAGTTCTCAAAATGCTGCTGTGCTATGAGGCCACTTCATTTAGGCAAGGTTGCTGCTGGCTTCTGGTGCAATTAATGGGCAGAGATGGTGTTTCACTGGAGGAGATTACCTCTGCTGTGTTTACTAATTAAGATTCCTTTGAATTTACTGCAAATTGGGCTATGCCTTCAGGGAGTATGAACTTAAATGTGAATTTAAGTCACATGCTATTGGAGGCATCATTCCATCCATGTGGCTACACTCACTCAGTTTAACAAACTTACATAGAGCTTCTTACCAATGTGGATATGGGCTACTTCAGTGAGGCCTTCAAACCCAGATGATGCTCTGGGTATGTGCAAACAGTTGAATATTCAGTTTAATACACCATTCATGTTCCTTGACATCTGTTTCCTTTAACACAGAAGGTCAAGTGGTGAAGGAACAGAGATGAGTTTTAAAATCTTTTTATATAAAAAAAAACTTTCTGTACAAAGGAGAAGGAATCCTGTCATGTTGATACTTGCCCCAGCTGGTTACCAAAGCAACAAACTATGGGCTAGTCTAGACAAGAGGATGTAATGCTCATTCCTGCACATTACTGCAAATTTGCAGCAGTGTTCTTTTGTCTCCATGGTCTTTCAGAAAAAATGATAGACTGAGAAGCTATCCACGTTTGAAATTCACACGCCTGCAAATCAAGATAGCAACTGTAAATTAGTATGTTATACATTGCCCCCACTGCACAGGGTTTTGTTTTTTAACATTAAAGCAAAGGTGTACAAGTGCAACCTTTAGCTTTAAAAAAATTATTTGGGCACCTTGCTGCAGCAAACAAACAAACACACTATTGCTAATGCAAAAATCCAACAGGGCGCTTCCAGGCTCTGCCTTGCTGTCAAGCCCCCCCCCCAACATGTCCGACCAATCCAAACTCCAGTTCTGCCCTCTCTGAGAATGTGCAGCAAAGCAAATGGTTTGTCCTAATGGGCTCTAATGCACATTTCCTTGCATTATTTTTTAAAAATATGGGAAAAGTCACAAAGGTTTTTCCTGCCTAGTTCCCCCCACACACACTTTCAAAAATGGTGAATCACTGTGGGATCTCATTGGGAAAAAATTCTCCCTATATTCTATGAGGAGATTTTTCCATTGTCTAGACAACACCCATGATAACAATAGTGTAAACTCACAAGCACAAATGGAAGCTCTTGTAACAGCTGTGGAAATGGAGAAGGCAGAGGAGAAACTATGCCATTCTCTCTCCCTGACTCCCAGTCTGAGTTTTTGCTATTACAGTGGAAAAGACCAGCTGTCCCAGCAAATATGTGAGACTGTTGTGCCTGCCCCACAACTGGGAGGACTTTGGACAGATTTTGAGCATGCTTCAGGCTGGTTAATAAAATCACACACACACATCTGGAAGCAGTGCCTCTAGTGTTTTCCTACTTGGCATGAAATGTGTGCATGCTGCCTCCACCTTTGTCTGCCTCTGTATTCACTTGTGGTGAGAGAGCAGGCATTATTATTATTATTATTTAAAAAGGTTTTCAGCATGTGGTGAAAATCATAAATAATAATAAGTTGAATGAAGCCCACAGTCATGGCATGGAAATTCCCTATTCCAAGCTGGACCCATGAACCCTGAAATCTCCATTGTTTGGAAGTGAGAAAGGCACATAAGCTATAGATGACCTTTCTTCCTCATTCCCCTGACTATATCCTATGTTTTAACATATAGGTGAGAACAAGGATTCCTCTCTGATTTACAGCTGTTCAATAAAAATTCCTTGCTTAAGGTGACAGTCTCTCAGCTGTAAACATCTGAAGCTCCTGTTGACTGAATTTCTCATTCTTTGAATCTGCTATGATAAACAGACCACAACAAAGACAGCCATCTCCAGACAGTATGATACATGACAAACATAGAGGATACACTTTGAACTAAGATATTAATAATCTTCTGAATGCCTACCTGAGGGAAACCAGTTGAAGTGGGTGTATAAAATGGGCTCTGAAAGTTGCTTCTTTGTCTACACTTGGACCATTCCAAGTACAGACCTGTTTCTGGGGCAAAAATAAACCTTGCCTTTTCTACTGATTCCTTGCTTGTGTGTCTTGTTATTCTGGACTGTCAGCTATGTATAAACCTCAATGTTTGACACAGCATATGTTGTATCTCTATATCCTGTCCTATTATCAACAATACTTCCAAGACTGATCATAGGGCATAGGTTCAGGGATATGAAGTTTGCATATGTGCAAGAATGCATATTGTCTTCCTACTGGCCCCATGACAGGGCCTAAACACCTTCAGAATCGCAATAATTTAAGGAAAACAGTCCAGCTGGTCAAGGTAGCAGTCCCACGGCATGTAGACTTTTACATTTAAGTCAACTCATTAGCTAAATTTGACTAACAGTGAGCTGAATCACTTGGACACAAGAATGGAAAGAATATTCATACTTATTCATCTCCAGAGCAGAAAACTGGTTTCTTGACAGTTGGAGAACCTTTTCAGGAAGAATAAATAGAACCATGATAATTTAATGCAATTTTCTCTTGGTTTTTTTGTATCCCAAAATATTGTACAGGAACATTTTTTTGTTGTTGTTGTTCAAGCTCCCACTCTCAACACACATTTTCTGCCAAAAAAACTGTTTTCTTGAACAGAAAACAAATGATTTTCTCCACATAATGATTCCTACACAACACTTTGGAATGGTCACAAACAGGGAGAATACTGCAGATGAATATTTGCTTAGTCCTACAGTGGGAAGTTCAAAGAAAAAGATGATAACAAAAAAGAAAAAACAAGTGACTTCTGCTACAAGAGGTGAGAAATCAAAGGGAAATTTAAACTAAGAGTGGGGATGCTACATGTCCAACAAGGGAATATTTTACATTACAAAGAAGAAATAAAAAGATGATGAAAACCATACACTGAAAAACTATATAAAAGAGGTGAAAGTATGACATTTTCATTCAATAAAGAAACATTTGAAAATGATCCTACAATTTTAGAAAGTGAAGTGGAAGCTGCACTCAGAGCAGGAATAAGTCAGGAGCAAACGGCATCCATTGCTCTGTGTTCAAGTCTCTGGAGCAGCAGAAAACAAGTCTGCTCCATTCTCAACGTGACACCCCTTGAAATACTTAAACAAGGCTATCATATCGCCTCTTAAACATCTTTTTTTCAGGCTAAACATACCCAGCTCCCTAAGTCTCTCCTCATAAGGCATCGTTTCCAGACCTTTCACCATTTTAGTCGCCCTTTTCTGGACACGCTCCAATTTGTCAATATCCTTTTTGAATTGTGGTGCCCAGAACTGGACACAGTACTCTAGGTGAGGTCTGTTCAAAGCAGAATAGAGCGGCACTATTACTTCCCTTGATCTAGACACTATACTTCTATTGATGCAGCCCAAAATTGCATTGGCCTTTTTAGCTGCTGCATCACACTGTTGACTCCTGTTCAATTTGTGGTCTACTAGAACTTCTAGATCCCTTTCACACATAGTCCCATTCAGCCAGGTCTCTCCCATCCTATATCTATGCATTTCATTTTTTCGCCCTAAGTGCAGTACCTTACATTTCTCTATATTGAATTTCATTTTGTTAGCTTTGGCCCAGCTCTCCAGTCTATCCAGGTCATTTTGAATTTTGATCCTGTCCTCTAGGGTATTAGCTACTCCTCCTAATTTGGTGTCACCTGCAAATTTGGTAAATATACCCCTAATTCCCTCATCCAAGTCATTGATAAAGATGTTGACAGAACCCTGTGGCACCCCACTGGTCATATCTTTCCAAGATGAAGAGGAGCCACTGCTGAGCACCCTTTGGGTTCAGCCAGTCAACCAATTATAAATCTATTGAACAGTTAACTTGTCTAGCCCACATTTTACAAGCTTGTTTGCAAGAATGTCATGGGGAACCTTGTCAAAGGCCTTACTGAAATCAAGGTATGAGATATCCACAGCGTTCCCTTCATCTACCAAGCTGGTAATTTGATCAAAAAAAGAGATCAGATTAGTCTGGCATGACTTGTTTCTCTCAAACCCATGTTGACTTTTTGTGATTATGGCATTGCCTTCTAAATGTTCACAGACTCTCTGTTTAATGATCTGCTCTAGCATCTTCCCTGGTATTGATGTCAGACTAACTGGACGAAAATTGTTGGGATCCTGTTTTTTCCCCTTTTTGAAGATAGGGACAATGTTTGCCCTCCTCCAGTCTGCTGGGACTTCTCCTCTTCTCCAGGAGTTCTCAAAGATTATTGCCAATGGCTCTGAGATTACATTTGCTAGCTCTTTTAATACTCTTGGATGTAGTTCATCTGGTCCTGGAGATTTAAATTCATTTAGATTAAGAAGGAATTCCTGTACTACCTCTTTGCTTATTCTGTGCTGGATTTCCCCTATTGTGTCCTCTGTTCCTTTATCCTCAGGTTGGTCACCCTTTTCTTTTTCTGAAAACACTGAGGCAAACAAGTTGTTGAGTAATTCTCAACAATATAAGATATGCAAATGACACCATACTACTAGCAGAAAATGGCAATGACCTGAAACAATTAGTGAAAAAAGTCATGGAAGAAGGACCAAAGGTAGGTTCACAGCTGAACCTTAAGGAAACAAAAAATAATCACCACGGATGATTTACATAACTTTAAAGCAGACAATGAAGACATTGAAATAGTCTGAGGTTTTCCATACGAACTGGCTAAAATGGACAAATTGACAATGTTGATTAAGGAGAAATCTTAAGATTTTCCTTGGTTTTTTTTCAGGGCTGTGAGGCTGTGTTCTGGAATAGTTTCTTTCTGATGTTTCACCTGCATCTGTGACTGGCATCTTCAGAAAGAAACTATTCCAGAACACAGCCCCACAGCCCAGAAAAAAAAAAAAACAAGGAAAATCTATGGATGCTGGCCGTGAAAGCCTTCGACTTCATGAGAAATCTTTAGTTAATTTTTTAAAAGATAGGGATTTGTTTATTATATTTTCGCAACAAAGTATGGATCAGCTTTGGGCTTTTTAAAATAGTAGAGTTTCAAAGTAGAAGTTGGATTTTATTCTCACTTAATAGACATATATTATTAGTGGAATATAATCATCAGTTGGGATGGGGGGGATAGTCCTGAGTAGTTTTGTTTGTTTGTGTTATTTTGTGTTAAGTTTGTCTTAGTTTGTGTGTTTTATGTATTTTTTTATTTAAAAGTTTGTGTTTATTTTTTTGTGTTAACTTTTTTTAAAAGAAATAGTTCAAGATTTTCCATACATTGCCTCAGTCATTAATCAGAATGGAGAATGTAGTCAAGAAATCAGAAGATCGGGACTTGGAAGGACAGCTAGACAAGATCCTGAAGTATAAAGGCATATAATTGAATACAAAAGTTAAGATTGTCTATGCCATCATATTTCCAGTTCCTATGTATGACTGTGAAAGTTGACAGGAAGAAAATGAACTCCTTTGAAATATGGTGCTGGGTAAGAGTTCTCTGGATACCATGCACTGCTAAAAGGACAAATAAATCGGTATTAGAGCAAACTCTCCCTAGAAGCCAAGGTGACTAAACTGGGACTGTCATACTTTGAATATATCATGAGAAGACATGACTCAATAGAAGAGACAATAATTCTTAGTAAGGCAGAGAACCACTGTGTTGTAGTGGTCTGAGCATTAGTCTACAACTCTGGAAACCAGGGTTTGAATCCCCACTTGGCAATGGAAACCACTGGGTGACCTTGGGCAAGTTAAACTCTCTCAGCCTCAGAGGAAAGCAAAGGCAAACCACCTCTGAATAAATCTTGCCAAGAAAACTCCATGATAGGTTCACCTTAGGGTCTCCAGATTTCAGAAATGACACAAAAACAGACAAGATCAACAAGGTAGAAGGTGGCAGGAAAAAGAGTAAGACCTTATTACAGAGGGATAGACTCCTACATCAAGGAAGCCATGGCCCTGAATCTATAAGACCTGAGCAGGTCTGCTGCTGATACAGTGACTTGGAGGTCTCTCATTCATAGGGTTGCCATAAATCAAAGTCAACTTGACAGCAGTTAACAACAAACAACCACAATGGAAGAAAACCACTTTATTTGTTCTCACATGTGTTAAAATTAATGTGTGAAGAAACAGCCAAGATTTCTCCATCCCAGGAGGAAGGTGGGGGCATCAAGCAAACAAATAACAGCTCCCTAATCATACACTGCCATGGGAGGTGTGAGACAAGTAAGAGCAGTGCTCTCCCCTGCTGTAATGCCCACACTGGTCTCTCTTACACAGTATGATTGTTTCAGCTAATAGTCAAATTCAGGGTCTTAGTTTAAAATGGCAGACTGTGGGTGTGCAACCTCACTCAGCTGATCATCACATCCTCTTCCTATGGCAGCAACAAAAAGAGGTGCTACCATAACCATTTTTTGTGGGGGAAAGGAGTAAGAGGGAAGTGGGTATTTTGGGAGTGTGGACTCAAACCTCCCATTGTCTTTATTTAGTCCAATAAAAAAATAACTATCCTCCATATCAAGGCATGAAAAGCTGACAAGAGATACATAGTGGAACAGCAGACACAAGATTAATGCTTAAGTTTTTAAAGGGCAATATATATGTAGGAACAGCCTGAGAGTAAAAAAAGAGAACATTGATTGGGATAAAGGAAAGCTTACATTTTACAGTTTTGAAACAAGATAGGCCTCAAAAGGAAGATAAGTGTTGGTCAAAGGCAATTTTGTATGAGAGAAATATGCCTTAATGTCAATTTATGTGCCAAATGGATCTCAAAAAGCTTTCTTTGGGAAACTTATTATAGAGGTAGATTCTTTTAGAGGTGCATTGATTATAGGAGGAGACCTGAATGGCGTAATGGATTGAAGAGGTCTAAATTTGGGGTCATCATGAAAACTTCACCAATTACTAACAAAGTGCCTTAAAAATAACATTATTGATATTTAGAAGCAGGAATATGGGGCTATAAGAGATGCAAGATTTTACTATGTACTACATTACTTGTATTCTTATACATCGAATCATGCTACAAAGAAAGTCTTCAAAATTAGCTCAAAAATAAGTTTAAAAAGGGGGATGTATACTTTCAAAAATGAGACTTCAATACTTTCAGATCATGTTCTTGTTACTGGCTACGAACAAGGGGAAAGCATAATATATTTATATTGCAGTTAAGTACCATCTGTTGAGTCCAAAGATGTCATTTTGTTCATGGTTGGTCTCACAATACAATAGCTGTCTGCAGCATATTTGTCTAGAGCAGTGGTTCTCAACCTTTGCTCCTCTAGATATTTAGACTTCATTTCCCAGAAGTCCTAGATAGCATGGCCAATGCTTAGACATTCTAGGAGCTGAAGTCCAAAACATCTGGGTGACCAAATATTGAGAACCACTGGTCTGGAGTATGATTGGGGAACCTTTGGCTCCCCAAATCTTGATGAACTACTATTCCCATCATACCTCATCAATGGCCATGGCTAATAGAAACTGTAGAACGACAATATTGGAGGGGCCACAGACTCCCTAGCTATAGCTGATTGGATGGAATATTTTTATTCACACATTTACTTCAAGTATTTTTACCCTGTTCTTCAGCCAAAAAAGAATCCCAGAGCAGATATAGCATACAAAAGATATGACACAGAAAGAAAAAGAGGATGAGGAGAGAAAGGGAAAGAAGCAAACCCAGGGGTCAGTTACACGGCAGTTTTTAATGCGGCAATTTGTGCTTTAGCGCTTTTTCACACCAGTTCCGGATAGTTTAGATGGTTTATGGGGGATTCAGTTGCGTTGTTTACTTTTTCACTTTCTGGTTCAGATTGGCAAAGGTGCGGGGGGGGGGTGCCTGCCTGCCTGCCTGCCTGCCTGCCTCTTAAATGCCTGCTTCTGAAAGCCACTCACTGAAAACATACACTGTTGACGGAGGAGGGGCTTGATGGGGGGGAAATAGCTCCTCCATGACTGAAAGGGCTTTAATTGCAGGCATTCCTCAAAAGGGGAAAAGAGACCTTAAGTTGTCTGCATACAAAGCAAGAGGATTGCCTTTCACAGCTTCATCTGAGCTAGAGAAGACCAGAAAGCAACTAAAAAACAGGGAGACCCGGGGGGGGGAGGATTAATGACAAAGAAGGGAAAGAAAAGAATTCTCTTTGCTCTGCATTTCTCCTATCTGAGTAGACTGTTTTCTCTCTCATGTCGGCGCTGTATGCATGCACACACAAACACACACACACATACACAAAACAACGATCTATCAATAGATCAGCTGGTGGAGCATACACACACAGAGAGAGAGGGAGGTAGGGATGGGCAGAGGAACAGTAATTATGCTAGATAGCAAGGCAGCTGGCTAGATCTTTTCTCATTTCTCGCAAGTTCACTCCCTCCCTCCTTGGGTAAATTCAACCAATCACGACTAGTTCTGCTGTTGCAATTTCGAAAAGACTGCTGACTGTTTCCACAGCCGTAAGTGAAATAGTCGTTCACATAGTCAATAATGTGCTAACTTGTGCTACTTTTCAAAAAAGTTTGAGAAAACAGTGAAAGCTTATACTGCGTGACTTATGGGTTTGTTTGTTTTTGCCTCCCTCCTTCTGAATATGGATACTTAGAGCCGAAAGATGTGGGAACTATTAGGACTCGTTGCGAATTCTTTGAGGATTTATTTTGCCATGTAAATGCCCCCCCCCCCCGGCATCTATTTGTAAGTTAAATTATACTATAGTCTAATAATGTCCACAGAGAACTTGGAACAGTGCTTTTTCAGAGTAATGTATTGTTAATCACAGGCTACTTCGTTGTCATTATTACAGGGTGTTTTTCAATTTTTTTAAAAAAGAAACATGTTGCATTAGTCATTACATCACTCAGCTTTAGAGGGGATGGAGGAAGTGTTTCTTATCTTAGCTTCTTACCTTTGCTATATGAGTGGGTAGAAAAGTAAGCCACTGTAGGAAGCACACCTTGGTGGCTTCCAGCAAGACTGGATTATCAATGGTGCAACTGGAGCAAATGATCCAAGGCGGTTGGGAGCTGTATGGTCCTCTTGGTTCCATGTGCACACAACACATGTGCTTATTGTACCATGATGCTGTCAGGGGGGGGAAATCTAGTGAGAACTGAAGGGCTGTAAAGTTTTCTCTCTGGTTCTCTTCAAAGGCTGGAAGCATTTGCCTCTCCCCTCAGCCTTATTTTTCCAGCTGGGAGAGAGTGAAAAGGTGGGGGGATATGTTGGGGTCACTGGCTCTCAGACTCTGGACACCTGAGGAGACATGGGCAGGGCCAGAGTCGTCACCTACCTCAGAACTGAAAGGGAGCATATACGTGTGCACAAGGGGGGTGTCCTGTTTTGGGAATAGGCCAAGGTTCCAAGCCCTTCAATCCAACCTTTGCTGTCACTCACACTTACTGAAAGGCTAGAATGGCCTTTCTCAACCTTTTTACCCTTGTGGAACCCTTGAAATAATTTTCAGGTCTCAGGGAACCCCTGCCTAAAAATTATTATATCTATAGCTAAAAAAAGTGTTTTTCCCCCCAATATCAATATCTCACAGAACCCCTAGCAACCTCTGAGAGAATCCTGTTTGAGAAACCCTGGGCTAGAAGTTCTAGTCCATGGCTGGGCAACTGCACTAGAGGGGAGAAATTTTCATCTTTGGAGTCCCCCCGCCTACAGGCCATACTGGTGTGTTGCCTCCAACCCCAAAGTTATGTCAGATCACTTCTGGTGTCTGCTTTGGCCCACTTTTGCTTTTCTTTGTGGGATTTGGGGGTTGTATGGGGAAAAGATATGGCAAACCAACATATTTGGGAGCAATCTTGAAGCCATTTCAGCAAAATAATATTATTATTTTTTTTAAAAAAATCCTAACTCCACTTGAAACCATGCTTTAAAATGGGGGAGGGGTACCTGGGAGTTAAGGGCTGCAAAAAAGGGAGAGTTGGATGCAGCATATGATCCACAGGCTACACTTTCTCAAGCCCTGCTCTATTTTATTTTTGAACAACTTTATTATGCAACCAGAAGCAGATACCTCCATTCCCCCAAAATGTAGCAGGTATAGCAGCTAATGAGGAAATGCTTTAACTCACTGGTAGAGCTTATGGTTTGTGCTAATGATGGAAAGACTCTTCAAACAAAATGGTTGACAAATGTGTTTCTCAAGCGTTTGGAAACCCAGATGAGCAGAATCCTAGACTGACAAAACAAAACAAAACAAAACCACCCTTCACAGTCTGGGATTTATTCTGTGTAAAATTTGGACCTTTTTTTCACAGAAAACAGCATTTTCTGCTTAGGAAACAGCATTTTCTGTGCAGGAGAAATATTATTTTTGGCACAGAAAATTATGTTTCCTGCACAGAAATAGTTTTCTGCATACAAACAACATGTTCAAATTTTGTATAAATTAAATCCTGAATCACCGGAAGAATATTGCTAAAATTATTCTTTGCTTCCTCTGAGAACTAATGTAATGAAGAATTACTTCCTTAGTTTACATACAGAAGTTCCCAGATGTGATAATTGAAATCTACAGCTAAAAGGATCAAATAGTGGATGAAGCAGAACCCCCTCTTCTTGTTGAAATCCAGACAGCTGCTGCCATTCATAGCAGGCAATACTTAGCTTAGTGAATATTAGCTTGCCCTGGTAAAAGGAGATTTCCTATGTTTAGTTCCCCCTTTGTGCATTTTATTATTCTCCTACAGTACATAGGAATTGCAGGCATTCAACCTATGTGGAAAAAGAAAAAGCTTGCACTTGGGGGACACCAGTAGAGTGGGGACTAGTCCTTCTCCCTCCTATTACTATTAAGTTTGCTCCTGACTCTTGTTCCATGGCCACAATTTAGTGCTACTGAGTTTTTGGAGTTGATCTGAGCAATCTGTCAACACATAGTACCATTAAGAAAAGTTAAAAGTAAAGCAAATTTGTGTGATGCAAATCTCCTGTCAAGGCTGCAGAGGTGGGAATCATTGAGAGAGCAATTGTATTCAAACTAAAAATAGCGATGAATAAATAAAACCAGAATAGACATGTATACACACACACACACACACACACAGAGAGAGAGAGAGAGAGAGAGACTCAATTAGAAACAATTATGCAGAAGCAATTTCAAATAATTTCTTAATGTTCCTCTATTTTCATTATGGCTTTCTTCAGGACTTTTATTGAACATTTTCTTTGTGCTTCTTGGATGCAACCTGTTACTCTTGTGATCTCCAAAGGGGTAGCCATCTAAGTCAGTTGCACTAAAAACAACCAAGAGATCTGTGGCATCCTAAAGTTGAACACATTTATTACAGCAGGGGTTTTCATGGATTAGTGCTAGTAACAGCCCATGGAGGACATATTGTCTCCATGCCTGGGTAGATTTCAACCAGAAATGCACAATACTTCTTCAGAGAATGGTGTTTATGTTTTAATTCAAGTTGTTTTAATTTAATTTATTTGAAATATTATTTATTATACATACACTTTTCTTTCTCTGAATGTCAGGTTAAATCAGTTTTGAAGGCTTTTTTGTGGCGCGGGGGGGGGGGAGCAGTTAAACACACATAAGCTGTAAGGTCAAAAACAAAAATGAAATAAGAAGTGAATACCATGACAAGGTATATTTGCAATCCAAGATATTGGTTCTCCCTTTAGATGTGAGCAGGTACAAAACAAACCTGGGCTTGTGTACATTTAAAGGTTACATAAAAGAAGATTTTACCAGTCGCAGTGTATTCAATGAAATGTGAAAAAAGCTATTTGTCAAAGTTGAAGGAGTCAAGGCTTCCTTCACTTTATGCCACTTGAACTGAGGCTGAAAGATATTTTAAGCCCAGGGTGGCCCTTCAGATGTCTGTGAACTGCAATTCCTATCATTCTCACCATTGATTATTCTGGCTAAGGATGGTGTGAGTTCCAGTCCAACAACATCTTGTGGGCCATAACCTGCTGCCTCCTATCTTTGCCTAATCCCAGCTTCTGCTTAGAATAACACACATTGTCTGACATCATGATCAGTAGTTACAAGATCTTAAACTGGACATACAGTCTTTTAACTGCTATGGATTCACATTAACAGTCATTAACAACTCAACATGACCCCAAAAAAACTGCCTTGTCAACCTGGAAGCAGTGCATCCAAAGGATTTCAAAATTGTTATAGACTGGGATGCTCAGAAATGACTTCTGCTGTGTTCTCCTGGTCATGGAGCATGTTGAGAACAGGCAGCTGGAGAAACCCCTCAGGGTCCTGCCATAGTTGCTTGTCTCAATGCATCCCATAGCATGAGAGCACTGCAAATGTCATTTCCCAGTCTGCAGCAGCTCAGAAACCTTTTGGTTGAGGTGCTGCCAGACAGAAAGGGTAGGTCAGGTTGGGGAGATTATCAGACATAAATACAACAACAGAGCTGTATCACTGTAGTCACGTCTGATGATGCAGGCCATTCTGAAATATAAAAAAAATTTGGTTTGCTCAGTTAAATACAAACTTGCTATACCCAGTGTAACATGTGTTATCTATCTGTCTATAAAACACTTTGGTATGTATACATTCCCCCTCTGCTGATTGGCTGCTTAGGAAACATCTCAAGAGTACAATCATTTGACGCATTCATATATAACCTTTCAAATCAACTATAATGGCGTATGTTATGCCGGTACAACTAGTTTCATACCAAGAGCCCTTCCGCTGCCACTGTGCAACTGGGTGTACACACACAAATCATGCTACACACACCACATGAATGAGGATGCGAGAGTCCCTCTGCTGCCACCATGCAACCAGGCGTACACACACACACCATGCTATGCACACCACACACACAAGGACACGAGAGACACACACACTACGCTACACACACACACACACACAACATGTGTGCCATGACACAAGAGACCCTCCACAGTCACCATACAAATGCATGTGCACACACACACACACCATGCTACACACACACACACACACACACCACGGGTGCCAGGACATGAGAGCCTCTCCACTGCCACCATGCAACACAATGCTATACACACACACCATGGGTGCCAAGACGAGAGAGACCCTCCACCGCTGTCATGCAACCATGTGTACACACACACCACATTACACATACACACAGAGAGACATACCCCATAGGTGCCAGGAAGTGAGAGCCCCACTGCCACTACCATACCGCACAATGCTACACACAGGCAAAAAAAGGGCCCCAAATATGTACCCCTTAAAATTAAAATTGGGGTATTCAAGGGCTCCAGGATATTAAAGTTTGGAGGACACAAAAGTGGGGTTTGGGTGCTTCATGAGGCCTAAAGGCTGCACCTTCTGTACCTTGCCTTAGAGGTTCTATCAAAATATGATTCCATCTTTATCAAAGCTATGAGAACTCTGCCCTAAGCTTTAGATTTTGATATTATGACCTCATTTCAACATGCCCACAGTACTGTATAAAGATCCACATGTGGATCTTATGCTGCACTGACCAATATATCACCCCACCTTACTTTAAAGCCCCAATGACACCTCACACTCTGTGCTTCAATGTGAGCAGATAGGATTAGAGAAGGTCTGGTTACACACATGTACCCATAGCCAGATGCATAACAATGACATCAATGCTTCAAGCACTGGGGATCCCCCAGAAGTCTCAGCACTTCTATAATCATTGTGTATCTTACTTGGGGGAAGGATTGCCAGATTAGGGATAGAAATAATATTTGAAAATATTCAAATAAAATTATTGAAAAGCATGTTTTCTGAATGTTGAGAAACTGTGTCGAGAAGAATCCTGGAATGACAATAATCTTTGCAATTCAGGACATAGTCTGTGCAAAATTCATGTGTGGTTGTTTTGCATAGAAATCAGCATTTTCTGCATAGGAACAGCCTTTTCTGCATGGCAAATAATATTTCAATTCAAAAATATTAATTAATGTGCAGAAAATTCTGATTTCTGTGCAGAAAATGCTGGTTTCTATGCAAATCAACTCTGTGACAATTGTGCGCAGAATAAATACCCAATTATAGCATTTTCTGTACAGAAAATGGCATTTCCCACACAGGAATCATTATTTCTGCATTGAAAAATTATTTTCCATGAAGAAAAGGCTGTTTCCTGCAAATAAAATGTTAATTTCTGCACAAAACAACCACGTGGGTTTTTGTTGTTGTTGTTGTTGTTTCTGCAAATTTTTTTTGTTGTTTTTTTTTGTTGTTGTTTTGCAAAATAAGTCCTGAATTGTGAATAGACTTCAAAAACTGTGCAGTTTCCAAAACTTTCTCACAGCAGGAAGAAAACTGCTGAAATTACTCAGTGTGGTTCAAGCGCTGGACTAGACACTTGGAGACCAGGTTTCAAATCCCCACTTGGCCATGGAAACCCATTGGGTGACCTTGGGCAAGTCACCCTCTTTCAGCCTAGGAAGGAGGCCATGTCAAACCCCCTCTGAACAAATGTTGGCAAGAAAACCCTATGATAGGTTCCTCTTAGAGTTACCATAAGTTGGAAACAACTCAAAAGCACACAACAACAACCTTCAAGAAGAAACTTAGTGAAGAACTGCATCCCTATTCCAGATGTTGCATGTTCATGTTGAAGCATGGGATGCTTGTACTTTGGAGTTTTAAAGCAAATTGTGAGGGAGGCTTTGGGTGCTGTGTGAAGAGGATGGGAATACCAACCCCCACTTACCTGAAAATCCACATGTGTAAGAGACACATACATGTGTGGATGTCCCATCCTGAATTCTGGCTGTTGTGTTATAGAAGAAGAAAACAGGCAAGGCATACATTCCTAGAAGCATTTTGAAGAAGCATCCAAGTGCTCTGTAAAAAAGTTCAAAATGTATTTGTTTTACATATGTGAGACTTACTTTGCCTGGTTGTTTTATTTCACTATATGTGTGTTTAAGTATATTAAAATAAAAAGTTTACTGAAGCATGTTAAACTGCTCTTCTTTTTCATGGTGTTGGAACCTCTCTTTTTCTCTTCTTCCTGTGTTTTTTCTTCCTCTAGTACCAAATTTTCTGCAAAAGCAGTAACACCCAGAAACACATTTACTTCTTTAACTATGGTATATATGTAAAGGACTCCTGTAGTATGTTTGAGACTAACAGAGAGAAAGACATTTCTAGCATAAGCTTTCAGGGACTTCAGTCCACTTCATCATTATTGTGAAGGAAAGCTATAGAAACAGCTTTCAGCATTAGATTGCAGCACTGCTTGTCACTTCCTTTGAAATTACAAATGTGGGTATCAGGTAATAACAATACCCCGTCTACCTGTCCAGGATTTTAAACTGGACCTCATCTCCATATTTGTTGATCTGGAAGATGTTAAAGTGGAAATGGAGGAGATAGAGGGACTGCAGGGTGGTTGTTGTTTCCTTCTTCTTCTCTAAAATGTGAATAATCTTATGCAGAATATTTTCTGGCTCATGTAGCCTTGCTAATAAACCAGATGTTCTGTGAAAAAGTCCTTGGGGATTAATATGCAAATATTGATAGTTCTGATGATCAATGAACCCTGGTTTTCTCTAATAACATCTACCTTCATTAACTTCTATTATCTCTGTACAAAATCAGGTTTTCGCTGTGAAATCTGATGTGCGGAACGCAACGCGTATCAAGGGTTTAATAGCCTGCCTTTCAATAAATTGAATGTAATCTTTTAAAAAAAAGAATACTGCAATCATTCTTGAAATGGGACAGAAGATAATGGGACCATGGCAATAGAACATTTCATAATCACTTTCAGCCATTGAAACCTAATGCACTGGCTAATTGGTCCCTTGAAGCATACCCACCTAATCTCTGGTGCATGATTAGAACATCTAGTCATCAATATCTCTAGACTAGTTCACTGGCCATGGAAGTAAGAAAGGGGCTCATCTAAGTATGATATTATAGCTGCCTTTGAAGCCAGGAAAACAAATGACAGCATCACAGACCAGAACTGTTGGAACAGCCCCACTTCTCTGTTTGAACACTGCATTGCACTGGCATTTAAAACACACCACTTAACTCCCAACTGGTAGATTTACAGCTAGGAAACAGTAAATGGATGGAATTCAAAAAGGCAAGCCTCAAGCATTCCCCAACTGCTGTCTCTTCTTTAGTTGTCAAATCCATTTCACCTCTCTGTCTTTTGCTCAGCAGCTAGAATTATGGTTTAGTATGGTAATATATTTGTCCTCTTATTTCTCCTCTCCTCCACTGGATGATAATCTCTATGTACTCTTTTCTTTACTGAAGTAAAATTATTATGAACAAGTAATTGAAAGTAATTGAAAAGCCCGACACTCACTTTTCAATGTAAGTTTGCTGCCACCTACAGTATAGATGGATTTTCTAGTTTGCAAATACATTCTGTACAGGGACAAACTACAGAAGGAAATTAAAGGGAATTCTTTCAGGAGGCATATGTTAAGATCAAGTAAAGTGTCCCACACAAACTATAATAAGAGTGTAGTGTTTTCTACAAGCTATGAATTGTCTTTGCTTCTTGCTAGGTATATTTGCTATTTGAGTGACTCTAAATGATGGTGGAGTTGGTGGTGATGTTTTATAATTAAATGACCAGGGCAGACATACTACTCCATATTTGGGACAAGTTAATTTTTGGAAGTGTCCTCCAGTTTGGAAAGCAGATATTACTGTGTTGAGTTAAAATGGCAGATACTAATTCAGCTCTGATCAAAGTTTTGTTGTTGCTGTTAACTGCCTTCAAGTCGACTTCGACTCATGGCGACCCCATGAATGAGACACCTCCAAGACCCACTGTCCTCAACTGCTTTGCGAAGGCCCTGTAGGCTCAGGGCCATGGCTTCCTTGATTATCCATCATGTATGCGGTCTTCCTCTATTTATACTGCCCTCCACCTTTCCTTAGCATTATTGTATTTTCTAGAGAGTCATGCCTTTTCATGAGGTAGCTGAGATACGTCAGCCTCAATTTAGTCATCTTGGCTTCCAGGGAGAGTTCAGGCTTGATCTGTTCTAGGAGCCATTTGTTTATCTTTTTGACTATACACAGAATCTACAGCACTCTTCTCCAGCACCACATTTCAAATGAGTTGATTTTCTTTCTATTAGCTTTCCTCATTGACCAGCTCTCACACCTGTACATAGTGATGGGAAATACAATGGCTTGGACAATCCTAAGTTTAGTGTTCAATTTTATATCTTTGCACTTTAGGACCTTTAGGATTCTGAAAGAAAGGTGCTATGCAAATAAAATAAATACATAAAATAATAAATCTTGTTCTTTCATAGCTGTCCTTCTCAGTCCTAATCTTCTGATTTCTTGACTGCAATCTCTGATCAATGATTGAGCCAAGGAAAAGGAAATATTTAACTATTTCAGTTTCCTTGTAATCTAGATTGAAATTATGTAAATCATCCATGGTCATTATTTTTGTTTTCTTAATGTTCGGTAAGCCTGCCTTAGCACTTACTTCTCTGACTTCCTTTAGTAACCGTTCCAAGTCTTTGCTGTTTTCTGCTAGTAGTTATGGTGCCATCTGCATATCTTAGATTGTTGATATTCCTTCCTCCGATCTTCACTCCTTCTTCCTCTGAGTCTAAACCTGCTCTGCGTGTGATGTTAAATCATTTTTAGTTAGTTAGTTATACCCCGCTCTTCAGCCACAAGGCTATCAGAACGGCTTACAAATTGTTTTAAGCAATAGCTATTTACACATCTACACTGCATTAAACAGTTTCCAATGTGTGTTAGCTAATTGCCCCCCCCCCTCACAAGCTGGGTACTCAATTTACCAACCTATGAAAGGATGGAAGGCTGAGTGAACCTTGGGGCCTGCTGGAATCGAACTTGCAACATGGTGGCTTGCAGTACTGGCATTTAACCAGTGCGCCACCAGGGCTCCCTCTGAACTTGCTAGACTGTTTTGTGTGGTAGTAATCAGACCCTGTCAAGGGTTAGATTTAGTTCAGGATCAAATGAAGAGAGATGCTCTTAAGAAATGAGGCAGGAGAGTGGGAAGTGTTCAGTCATTTTTCAACCCTTGCATACTACAAGAGGGTAAACTTTCCTTCTTAAGGGCAAATAGATGCCATAAACTCTTGCTTCATTCTACTGGAAAGAGTACATGCAAGTTTATGGGTTTTATTAGCACACCAGTACAAGGCTCCAATATGGGAGCATCACAAACTGGTGTGGTGTCCTTGAGGAGGTCTCTCTCTGCTTTATTTAGATTCAGATGCTGGCTGGGATCAATGGTTTGCAATGGGGTAATAAAACTTATTAGGCCAATGGGGTGAGCTCCAATTTGGGAAGGGACTCTGTGGCCACATTCCAAGAGTATACTGGACCAAATGGTTAGGTCCAATGGCACATTGGGCAGTGCTGGATGGGAGTGAGTGTTTGCTATTGTTTGCTGACAAATCAACTTCAACTTGTTGCAACCATATGAGAGGCCTCTAAGACCCCCAGTCTTCAACAGCCCTGCTCAGGTCTTGCAAACTCAGGACCATGGCTTCCTTGATTGAGTCAATCCATCTGCAATGTAGTCTCCATCTTTTCTTACCGTTTTCTACTTTGCCGAGCATTATCAAAATATGGCAGCCAGAGTAGTCTCGGGAACATCTCGGAGAGACCATATAACTCTAGTGTTAAGATCTCTCCACTGGCTGCCTATCAGTTTCCGGGCCCAGTATAAGGTGTTGGTTATTACCTTTAAAGCCCTAAATGGCTTGGGTCCAACTTATCTCTGGAACCGCCTCCTCCCATACAATCCTCCCCACGCACTCCGGTCCTCTGGGAGGAATTTGCTTCAGCCACAAAAATTTAGGCTGTCTGCAACCTCCCAGAGGGCCTTTTCGGTAATCGCCCCCAAATTGTGGAATGACCTGCCGAATGAGATCCATCAGATAACAAACCTGAGTAGCTTTAAAAAAGCACTAAAGGCAGATCTTTTTTGGCAGGCCTTTCCTAATTAGATACCGGCCTCAGGGGATACTGGCTTCTTTTAGTCCGCTGGCCATTTATTATATTTTATTGTATTTATTGTTTTTAAATGTGATTTTAGATCAGTTGGTTTTAATTTATAATTGTTTAATATTTTTTTATGGGGGAGGGTAGAGGTGGGGGGTGTTTGGGTATTTTATCTGTATTGTATTTTAATTTTTGTAAGCCGCCCCAATTGTTTTAACAGAGGGGCGGGGTATAAATAAATATTATTATTATTATTATTATTATCATCATCATCATCATCTTTTCCAATGAATCATGTCATGAGTCATGGTATCTGTAGAACTCTTCTCCAGAATCACATTTCAAATGAGTTGATTTTCTTCCTGTGAATTTTCTTCACTATCCAGCTTTCACAACTATACAAAGAAATAGCAAGTGTGGCTAGGTGTTAATTCTTAATATGAAAAAATTCCCATTAAGCATAATGTGTCCATAAAATTTACAGCTGTTTGCAAAATGCCTGCAAGGAGTACAGTTTAGTTCTCTGCAGAGTCATCTAAAGGCTAAATAACTTTAAATACCCGGACCCAAAGTGGTTCACAATCTTGATTTTAAAACATAGAGCTAAACACCTGACAAAATATAATGAAACCAGCATGGTATAGTGGTTTGACCATGGGGCAATTCTGGAGACCAGGGTTCAAATCCCTGCTCAGCCATGGAACCCCACTGGGTAACCTTGGGCAAGTCACACTCTCTCAGCCTCAGAGGAAGGCAATGGCAACCCCCCTCTGAACTAATCTTGCTAAGAAAACCTCATGATAGTTTTGCCTTAGGGTCATCATAAGTCAGAAATGATATGAAGGTGCACAACAACAAAAAATAAAACACCACTAATTTAAAATAGAATATAAACTTTTTTAAAAAACATAATAATCAGAATAAAAGTAGAGTACACACAACTCCATCAAAAGGCCCTTCTACACACTCAGTTAATAGCCAAATGCCTATTCAATAAAAAGATCTTTACCTGTCAGGAGAAGGAGATTAGGAAGGGGATTAGCCTAGCCTCCAATAGAAGAGAATTCCACCAGATTTCTGGAGTACATCAATGTTAGTGTATTTCATGCATTTGAAAAAGTGTGCTGCAGTCCATGAAAGCTGATGCTGAAATAAACTGATTAGTCTTAAAAGTTCCACAAGTCTCCTTTTCCCTTTGAAATACCTTGTTATCTCTGTTTACAGATTAGAAAGAACAGCCAAAGAAACTCTCTCCAAAGGTTCCCCTTCACTGATTTATAAATCGAGCAACCCTATGTCCTGTTTTACAGGGGAGAATGGCCTATTTAAAGGCAACCTCTGAATGGCTGCATTGTGCAATTCTGATTTTCCAGCACGACTTTATAGTATGCTGTCCCTATTTTGTCTCCTGCGGATAACTGAAACTGGAAATTGGTTTCGCGGATATGGGGGGTCTGACTGTATTGATGCTGTTCAAGCACATTTGTTTGCCTCTTCGGATAATATTATGTAGACTATTGTGTGGAAAAGGGATATTTCACCTATAAGCAGCATGGGTATTAGTGCATGGCAGAGGGTTGGACTAGATGGCCCTTGTGGTCTCTTCCAGCTCTATGATTCTGTGACAGAAAGGACCATAGGAAGGAAGACTGGGAACTTTGAAGTTGCCCATCAAACAGTAACAACTGGACAGCAGCCTGAGGAGATGCACAGGTCTCTTGCTCACAGACTTCAATATAGTGAGATGTATTTGTTTCTGTTTAAATGGTAAACCGATGAAAAATGAATTGGACATAGCTCCCACATTGGAAGAGACCCTTAAGGCCATACAGCAGTTGAAAAACGGCAAGGCAGCTGGGATTGATGGAATCCCACCTGAAATTTGGAAACACGGAGGTCATGTACTCCATGATAAATTCCACAAACGCCTTGTGAATTTCTGGGAAAAGGGGGAACTGCCATCAGATCTCCGAGATACAGTCATCATCAACCTGTACAAGATAAAAGGAGCAAAATCCAATTGTTCAAACTATCGAGGCATAACACTGCTCTCTATTGCTGGAAAAATCCTTGCAAGGATACTCCTGAACAGATTAGTTCCTGCCATTGCAGAAGAACTTCTTCCTGAAAGCCAATGTGGCTTCAGAGCCAATAGGAGTACTACAGATATGGTATTTGCCCTTAGACAACTGCAAGAGAAATGTAAAGAGCAGAACAAGGGTCTCTATGTAACATTTGTTGACCTCAACAAAGCCTTCGACATGGTAAGTAGGAAAGGTCTGTGGCAGATCCTGGAAAGACTAGGATGTCCCCCCAAATTCCTTAAAATGATTATGTTGCTACACGAGGGCCAGCACGGTCAAGTCATAGAATCATAGAATTGCAGAGTTGGAAGAGACCACTAGGGCCATCCAGTCCAACCCCCCTGCCATGCAGGAAATCTTGATCAAAGCATCCCCGACAGATGGCAATCCAGCCTCTGTCAGATATGGCAATGCTCTTTCAGAGCCCTTTCTAATAATTAATGGAGTGAAGCAAGGTTGTATTCTTGCCCCAACTTTATTTACAATCTTCTTCAGCATGATGCTCTAAAGGGCTACGGCAGAGCTTGAAAAAGAAGACGGCATCTATATATGTTACCGTACTGATGGTAGCTTGTTTAACTTAAGCCATCTGAGGGCTCGCACTAAGACTCTAAACTATCTAGTCCATGAGCTGCTCTTCGCTGATGATGCTGCCCTTGTTGCCCACACACAAGAAGCTCTACAGCGCCTAACATCCTGCTTCGCAACAGCTGCAGAGCTGTTTGGGCTGGAAGTCAACCTGAAGAAAACAGAAGTTCTTTACCAGCCTGCACCACAGGACAAACACCACCATCCCCACATTGCCGTCGGCAACTCTGTGCTTAAGTCTGTTCAGCAGTTCACCTACCTGGGAAGCATCATCTCCTCAGATGCCAAGATTGACAGAGATTGATCACAGATTAACAAAGGCATATAGCGCATTTGGAAGACTTTACAAAAGAGTCTGGAATAATAAACACCTGAGGTGAAACACAAAAATCAGTGTGTATAGAGCCATTGTACAGTCTATTATCCTTTATGGGTCTGAAACATGGGTCACCTATCGCCACCACTTACAACTCTTCGAATGCTTCCATCAGCGCTGTTTACGCACAATCCTAAACATACACTGGACTGACTATGTGACAAACGTTGCTGTCCTTGAGCAAGCAGGGATTACCAGCATTGAGGCCATGATATTGAGAACACAGCTGCGCTGGGCAGGGCATGTTTCTAGGATGGAGGACCATCGCCTCCCAAAAATACTACTCTATGGTGAACTCACGACGGGTCAGCGTAAGAGGGGCGCTCCAAAAAAGCGATACAAGGACTCCCTGAAACAACATCTCAGGCTTGGCCAAATTGATCACCAACAATGGTCCACCCTGGCCTCACATCAGGAGGCATGGAGACGCACTATCCACAATGCTGCGGCCTTATTTGACAACTCACGCCAAACAAGTCTTGAAGAAAAATGACAACGCAGAAAAAAATCACAACCGGGAAACATCACCCAAGGAAACCTTCTGCTGTGCTTTCTGCAACTGGACTTGTTTATCTTGGATTGGCCTTTTTAGTCATCAGCATGCTTGCAGAAAGCGCGGGATGAGTCCTTCCTGAATCTTCGTTTGCGAAGAGAAGCTAGAGAGAGGTAGTAACTCTTTCTTAACTTTCATCTATATCTGTGCATTATCATGCACATATTTTATCTATTCTTTTGGGGAATGATGCATAGTTTCTTTCCTCGCCCCCCCTCCTCTTTTGGCCAGTGAATACACAACCATGCTAGCAATGGAACAATCACAGGGTAGGGATGATTAGGAGTGAAAAGGCTCCAGGAGGAAGGAAGCAGAGAAGTAGAAACCACCTAAACAGTAATAAGCTAAGAGTTAAATCCCTCAAAAGTGCATGGGAAGGGAGGAATCACTTTGGGCAGGCCATCAACAATTGCTCAGGTGCAACTAATGTCTTTGTCATCATCACCACCACCACTTCTTTATTGTTTGGACTAAAATGCAGAACCCATTCATCCCCCCACTGACAAGGCTGCTGCCACTGCACTCATATAGTGCACTGCACTCCAATATTTCACAGACAAAAGAAAAGGGCCGTGTGGACCCAAGCAACATCAGAGTGTGATCAAGATGCCAAAAGTTCTTAATGAGGAAGAACATACAAAGCAGAAGAGGCTGCAAAAGTATCACTTTGCCTGAATCTACAGGGATGGCCAAGATTCTGACCCCTCCTCTCCTCTCTCACCCTGCTGAGTTAGTTGAGTGCAAATTACTTTTGCACATTGAACTCTGCAGAAACTGAAGCAAGCCAGGACACAAGGGGGAAAGTAGAGGAAGGAGAGAGAAACTGAGATACACTTTAAAAGCAACTGAAAAAGTGGAATGACAGAAGATTAATCAGGACTGTCCCTGCCAAATTGGGACAGTTGGAAGATATGTAGTCAGTACAGAACAGGGGATGTGAAGGGGCTCATAAGACTTCCAGGAGTGCCATGACTAATGTAACAATGGTCAATGGAAGTCTCGTTGGGATTAGAAAAGGAAGGAGGCCTGAAATGAGAGATGCTCATGTTCTGAGGTATTCAGAAACAGTTGAACAAGAGAGGAAGGAAGGAGGCGGTTTAGCAGCCTCAGTTCAAGGCCCAGGTAGTGCAAGATCTCTCTGGGGAAAGAGTTGGAAGACTTAGGAAGCTTCAGAGCCAAAACTGGAAGACCACCCCCAGTTGGTCAAGGAACTACAGTGGATGAGAGGTCAGTTACCTGAGGGAGGTTTGCAAATTAAGTATCACAAGTAAGCCCAAGAAAGGACCTGGGTTTGCTCTCCTTAAAATTAGGACAGTTACACGTAAGCTCCTGATTAGAAATACCAATTCAAGGTCTGAAGCTGGAACCCCAGCATGAGTCTTTACTGGCCCACCAAGCAGGAGTAACATTTAGGGTCCAACCTGGCTTATCTGGTCCTTATGCAAGGGCCCCTCACTAATCTGAAGGCACCAGTCCTGCAAGTATCCACTGAGTCCAGATTCTTGATTCTGAAACAACTTACCAGAGATAGCATACCCAAACCAGTGGCCAAATCCAAATGTCAAAAAACCAACAGAACAGATGTGATCTGTGAGAGGTCAGTGAGTCCTGGATCCTGAAATAACATACGATGAAGAACAATGTGCTCCAGAGTAAAAATTCTTGGTCTGAGAGCCGGATCCTGTCTCTGGCCATCAGTCTCCAGCCACTCCATTCCTGTTAATCCTGTAGCCCAGATGGCCATATTGGCCACAGTGAGGAACCTTTCCCTAAAGTGGAGCTCCCACTCTGTGGAACAAAGGAGAGTGGGCCCAAAGAGGGTGAACCCAATGTGTTGTCAGTGTCCTAAGAAGCCTAATAAAAGGTGTTAGCAGTCACTTGGATATCTGACTTTGTGGTGCAAGCATGTAGCTGTGGTTTGCACCTCCCTGGGAGGGAAGGAGCATGACAACACAGTTCATCATATGGAATGATGGCTGTTTATAAGATAAATCCTTTTTTCTTATAAGAAGATGAAATACATCTATGGTAATTAAGTGTATTAATAACTATAGATAGGGGTGTAAAAGGATTTTCTTTTGAAGCACCTTAGAGTCAAAATGTACAGTATCTGCTGAGCGGATGTTCTGTAGTTTATGGACATAACTGAAACAATGAATTTCAGATATAGGATGGGTGACACCTGGCTTGATGGCAGAACATGTGAAAGGGATCTAGGAGTCTTAGGACATTTTCAGAAGATCCTTGCAGCGCAAGGATCGAGTGGGAGAGGTTCGTAGCAGCAGCGCGGCAGGGAGTCGATTTCGGATGACGCCGTCCCTGCAGCAAAATCATCCGTCTCTCTTCCATTTAGGGTCGGAGCCTGTTGCACAATATTCGGCCAGATTTTATTCATGGACAACCTCCATGAATAAAATCTGGCCAAAGATGGTGCAGCAGGCTCCAACCCTAAACGGAAGAGAGATGGATGATTTCGCCGCAGGGACAGCGTCGTCCGAAATCGACCCCCTGCCACGCTGCTGCTACAAACCTCTCCTGCTCAATCCTTGTGCTGCAAGGATTGTCTGAAAATGTCCTTAGTGGACCACAAGCTGAACATGAGTCAGCTAAAAAAGCCAATGCGATTCTAGGCTGCATTAATAGGAGTATACTGTCTATATTAAGGGAATAGAGCCACTCTATTCTGCTTTAGTCAGACCTCACCTGGAATACTGGGTCCAGTTCTGGACACCACAGTTCAGGAGGGATATTGAGAAGCTGGAACATGTCCAGAGGAGGGCGACCAGGATGGTGGGAGGTCTGGAAGCCATGCCCTATGAGGAGCAGTTTAGGGAGCTGGGCATGTTTAGTCTGGAGAAGAGAAGGTTGAGCAGTGACATGATAGCCATGTTTAAATATGTGAAGGGATGTCATACCAAGGAAGGAGCAAGCTTGTTTTCTGCTGCTCCAGAGACTAGGACATGGAGCAATGGGTTCAACCTTCAGGAAAAGAGATTCCACCTAAACATTAGGAAGAACTTCCTGACAGTCAGAGCTGTTTGGAAGTGGAATACACTACTTCGTAGTGTGGTGGAGTATCCTTCTTTGGAGGTTTTTAAACAGAGTCTGGATGGCCATCAGTCTGGAATGATTTGATTGTATATTCCTGCATGGCAGAGGGTTGGACTGGAGGGCCCTTGTGGTCTCTTCCAATTCTATGATTCTATTATTCTATAAATGCATATGTGTGGCTCACTTTTCCTTAAGAGCTGTCATAAACTGACAGATTCCTCACCTTGTCAGAATATTATGTGCACTTCTAATTCAGAAGTATAGTATGTATTGTATCCTATTGAGACACATACCCAAATAGCTTGAATTTGGCAGGATGAGAAGAGGAGGAGGAGCGCTTATGCTAGAAAGAGAACCAGACAGGTGAGAAAGATTTCAGGAAGGTAAATTGGGGGCTCTTTTGAAAACATGCACTGACACATAGCAAGTGGTACATGGAGGGAGCAGAAGGGGGTGTTTATGTAAGAAAGAAAACCTGGACAGTTGAGGGAAAAAGGGAGGGAAAAGACATAGATGTACATGCAATTGTCTCAGCCTCTGTAGATCTGGACAAGAAGCATTCTGGGCCAGTAATCCAACACCCTTTGAAAACGGAGAACAGTCTTCCCAGATACAGCCAGGTGAGAGGCCATCCACAGTCCTGGTGAGGCAATTGAACACACACACCAAGCAGCAATGGTCCCAAAAGATCAGAGACAGTCAGTGAACCACTTCATATTGTCCTTTTGTAAGGAGACATAACAGCCCCCACCTTTTTAATAACTCATAATTGGCTGCATTCTATAATTTGGCTTGATATGGCCTTCTATGAGGTGATGGTAAATTGGGACTCTCCATGCTCCATGGCTGGAGTCGTGCAACCTAAGGAAGCCCCACCACCACCACTAAATTCCTCAAAAAGGTCACATCCTCAGATAAGGATTAGTGGAAACCTCTGAAGACTACAGTTAGGGTGATAATGGCTAGTCCTTTCTGGGTGTCTCTGGTAGTAAGACATTGGAGATTTTCAGACAGGGACAAAAATAGCATCCCTGTCTTCCTATCTCCCACCACCCTGCTGACCCCATCCTGGCACAATAATGAACAGCTTTACACTTACCTTAATTGTACAACACTCCCTCCCCCTCAGCAGCCCAGGAGTGAATGCCACTCTCCTGAGCTGCATTCACTTCCTGGTTTCAAATCCTGAGCTGTTCTTGTGAGAGGACAAGAGTGCGGGAAATTCAAAGTTAAAAATAGAAGGTAAAAAATGACAGCAAGCACAAAAACACAGTTAAAAAATAACAAGTAGCCCAGGGAGGGTACAAAAAGTGTGTCACTTATGTGGATGTCCAATCACACTTACCTGGAAGTATTCTGGAACAGACCACCCACTAATGCTGGCATCGCACCAGCACCTTTTCACTCACCTGTCATTCCGTGACAGGAATGGAACGGGCAATCTATTCACAGTTTAAGCCATGAATAAAAAGCAATGAGGGCGAAACGGGACCAGCACAGGAGCATAACAACACAGGCACAACATCATGTGAAAAATAAGCCCTTAAGCAATCTCCTGGTGTTCATGTAACGCCATATTTAGGCCATCTGATAATCTCCATTCACAGATCACATCAAAAGTAGCTGGAAGTCTCATTGTCATGCAAGATGTTGATTTTCTTCTTCCAGATCTCCAAATCAAAAGAGAGTCGCCTATCATTTATCAGTCCTAAAACATTCCTTTCATCACAGTTATTAACATATCTGGGGGTCCATTGTTTAACTCTGGGAATCTCTGGCAAACATTTTGCTTCCTCTCAAAATCACCCCTTCAGGGGAAATATTGACTATAAATATTACCCCAAAACTCTATCTCAGTGTGAAAAAATCCCCTTCTTCCTGTCTCCACATTAGTCTGTGATGCAAACCCCTCCTCTTCCTAACCCCCCCCCCTCTCTCATTCTCTCACTCCCAGTTCATTGCCAAGCACGGACCCCTCTTCTAGTCCCTTTGTTTTCCCCTCTCCCTCTGTGCCTGTTCACTGCTTGGAACACCTCTGATCTTTAGATCAGTACAGTATAGCCTAACATCGTCTCAGTCTTTTCCTATATCCAAATACTTTCTACTATCTTCAATAGCCTTGTGTGAGTGCTTAAAGCCTAAGTGTTGGTGTGAATGTTGTTTAAACTATTTTGCAATAAAAAAACATTTTTAATTCATTTTTGTTTCCTGGTCTTGAGTCCCTTCAGGGAGTACTGGTATACACAGGTAAAAGACCCCGCTGTTACCCAGCCTCTTGCATGCCAACTTGAGCTAAGTGAAATTCCCCAAATCACAATTCGAACACATGGAAATTCCACAGACTTCAGCAATTCAGTTAACACTTTCCTCTAAGAGGGATGGAAAAGGTCTGCTGCCATACAAAGAAAGAAATGAGTGCTCTTTAAATGTTGAACTAACATGCAGATATGCATATTTAAATGCTTCCATTAAGCTTTTTGCACACAAGGTGATATACATATCCATGGATTCAGGTAACACTTGAATCCAGCAGCATTCTGGTGCACAAAATTAAATGTGTACATCACTGAGATGGGGGAAAGAGGTGATCTAAGAACAGATAAAAGGGGATGAGGTATTCCTTGCTATTTCATTGCTTATAAACAGAGCAGATACTTGTCTGAATGGCTGTATGTTGCTCCAGGTTGCATCTGAATTACGAGTTGCTATAGAAGAACAATGGGAGTTGAAGAGGGGTTCTACTTGTGGACTTTATTGGTTGGCGAGTACCTCTCCATGTTCAAAATGATGAACTAAATAGGCTTTTGGTCAAATCCAGTAGGTCTCTTCTGATGGCCTTATAGCCTCCAGCCTTGTGAGTAAGCATTTGCTTTACACATTCTTGAGTAGTTAAAGGCAACCACCTGTCCATGTAGTATTTTCATCTCTCTTGGAGTATCATACATTTTGCTGCCCAGGACAAAACTGGTTTCCTTGGTGTTGAGCAATATATCCAATGCATTGTTCTTCCCTCCTTCTGTCTCCAACACTATCCTCTGTTGAGTGGTAGATATCCTTCAGGCAGACATGGAAGCCCCATCTGGGTCTCTGTAGAAAAACTTTAAGGATGTGCCTTGTTTCTCCTGCCCCTAGCCTCTTTTAATATATTTTAATACTGATTGCAAAGGAAAAATAGCCAGGAACCAGATGCAAATCAATTGAGGGATGCCTATGATCTATCATTTTATGCTCAATTTTACTGAATACAAATGAGCAAAAATTCAGAGGAGCAGCTTGTCCCTGAATGACAACCAATTCTCTTCCCACTCCCCAGTCAATTATTTCCCTTGAATAATAACTATGAGCTGGGGGTTAATAGATGTATGGGAACAGAGTACCTGAGACAATTGGTTCCTATGGCAACGTCTTCCTCCCCACCTTTCTTTCGCCTTCACTAGATACATACATGGATGAAATAACAGACAAGCTTAAAATGCTTTCTATATAATTTTGTAACGACGGAGTCCTTAAACAGGACAGGAAAAGACAATAGATAACCAACATTATTTCAAAAATAATGTAAATCCACAAAGTGGCCTACTTTAAGAAAGCTTGGCTTTAAGACTAATATGGAAATCTGGAGTCTACAAACAAACCCTTGAAATCTGGCAGACATGAAATCCTGTGAGCAAGTGCTGTTGATTCCCTTAAAAGTTGCAGCTCTGAAGGAGCAAATTACAGTTGATTTGTGTGTGTGTGTATCTCGGCCACACTAGAGAAATAATCCAAGTTGAAACTGGATTATTTGCATCGCTCTTTCCTATGAAATCCTGGGATCTGTAGTTTTGTGAGGCACCAGCACTCTTTGGCAGAGAAGGCTAAAGACCTTGTAAAACTACAGATCCCGTGATTCCATAGGAAGGACCCATGCAAATAATCCAGTTTCAACCTGTATTATATGTGTAGTGTGGATTCCCCCCTAGTGTTAGTCTTGGACAGCCCCAGCCAGAATGAAGCAATGGCACAAACAAAAGAGGGTTAACCCTTTTGTGTACAGCACAGTCTCATTTAGAATCACACACATGTCATTCACAATAGGCATCATTATGGAGTGCAGATGAGGGTTATTTCAGTGCTAACATAAAGAAATAAGATCTCCTTACATACAAGCCCACCCATAATTTGAGATCTTCATCAGAAGCATTGTCATATGTGCTGCCACCAAGAGAGGCTAGGTTGGTGGGTATATAAGCCAGTGCCGTCCCTGTAGCAGCACACCAATGCCCAAACTTCCTCCCAAGGAGTTCCAGTTGGTTCCATACTTACTAAGTTTCAGACAGGAACTAAATAACTTTGCTTTGGTTTAGCTTAGCCTTTTAAACACTTAGATTTCACAGGATTTTATTGTACATCATTTTGAGTATCCTAATGGGCAGCTGCTTCTGAAGCAACCTCCTGGCTCTGCCATTTCCATAATTCCTCTACATCAAGAGTGGGAATCATATGGGCTTCCAGATGTTATTGGACTGCAATTCCCATCATGTCTCTTCATTGGCTGGCTAAGCATTATGGCAGCTTAAAACCAACAACACTGGGAGGGCCACATGATTTCCATCCCTCTTCTACATTGTTGCTGAATGCACGGGTGATAATGTTTTTATCTTGATCTGTGCTGAAATTTGCATTGATCATGTTTACATCTTGGGTATGTAAAGCCCATTCTAAGAATCTTAATATATATCTGGATGGAAGGGAACACAGGGGTGGGAAAGGATAGTTATAGATATGTAGGGGGAAAATTTGAGTGGGGATGAGGAAAAGAAAAATCTACAATACCGTTTTTTCCAATGACAGATAGGATGATTATTTTACTGCTAACCATGGACCTTTTCCCTCATATGTAAATGTAAATGGATAATTAGAGTTAGAGAAATAAGAACTCATTTTAAATGCTCACACCTCTTCCCCTGGATAAGCTATGCCCTAGATAAGCAAGAGTGTAGAATAAAGAGCTGAAAAACCACAATCACATTAAGCTCAGTGAGAGCACAGAAGGTCATTCTCGAATAAAGCCTACCATTTCAAGGTACTTCTCATAGTTACTCTGTAAATCCTCATCCCAAACAAATCAATTTAAAAACCATTTTCCCTCCTATATGAGTTCCACAGATTTTCTCTTTTCCCAAAAAAATAAAAAATAAAAAATGAAGGTGGCTTTACTGAAGGCACGGAGTCTACTGAAATGGAAAAAGAGAAGCATTTGTATGTGAGTAGCAAATGAGACTGAAGTGAGACATTTTAATAAAGGATTTCATAGTATTGCTCCATATCTGAAAGGTCCACAGAAATCTAAAAATAGATAACCCTAACCCCCTCCTTTCCTCTTTGTCAGCTTTGAGGATTCTTTTTTTCCAGGAGTCTCCACTTAAAATTGCAATCCTTTACAAAGGGGTGAGGGAATGTTGGGCTTGTTTTGGGTGTGTGTGTATGTGGTTTCATGTTTGTGCATGTGCATGTACGTATGTAAACACTATCCTTCATAAAAGGGAAGATGTGCAGGGATTTTCTGCACAAATCATAATTTCTTCACAAACCTTAATTTTTTTAAAAAAACATCCTTGGCTCATTCTTGTGACTGAGCACCACATTCTTGCAGAGGCCAGTGATTTTTCGACAGGTTGTCTTAGTGTCTCAGCCTCTCTCTTTGAGACTGAGAAATTTTGCAAATGCTCTTACACACCCCTAATTCCAGTAGGTTTTTAAGAAAAAAAGGCAAGCCTTCCCCTACCTCATATGGGCTTCTTGATGTGACAGGTTGTTGTTCATCAGTGCTGAACCAGTGCCTATCTCATTTTCACTCAAGAATCTCAATGTAGACTACCCACCAAGTATGGCAATCTCCCAGAGGGTCAATAAATTGTCATTATTTCCTGTCTGCCTGGAATTGGAGGGAAAAAAAAAAGGAATGGTTGCCATGTTTCTGACAATCCATGGATATGGCCACATTCAACCTAGATCACAAGTTATGCAGACTTCAAACAGAGTGCTGTTTACCCTGTACAAAACTTGTACCCATAACACCATAATGTTATTTTCCCTGACAGCAGTGGAATAGTTTTCAGGAGGCATGCTATCTTAGAAATGGTTTGTTCTTAAGAAGAACAGTTACCTTGGCATATACCCACAAGGGTAGGGTAATAGGCTCAAATGCTTGTATAACTAGCCCTAATGGTTTAGAATAGGACTAGAGGCTTCAACATCATTGTTACTGATAAAATAGTGAGACTGTTTTCAATCATCATTGAAAGCTCTATGAAATATCCTCCTGGTGCAATGAAAAGCCTTAAAACCGATTCCTTGGCAAATGATGTGATTTTGTTTCACAACATGCTAAGATTCAAATATTAAGCTAAGTACCCTGTATGAATACCAAAAAAATAAAATACCATTGGTTACCATAGAATAAATTTCTTCTTTATCTCTCTTGACGCATAAAACAAAAAGAAGGGAGTTGTATTTTCCTATCCGTCACTACTCTCTGAAACAATAACCCATTAGCAATGTAGCTTGCTGTAAATGGATTGCAAAGCTGTCCCTCCAGTGAATTATAGCAGTCTTTCAAGTAGTAAGAAGCAAAGTTGCAGCAATTTTCCATGTCTTTAATTTTACTGTCACAAAGGTATAGAAGAGCTGTGTTCTGGAACTGATGGATTTCAAGTGGAGAAAAATTAAATTCCACATATTAATAGGTGAAAATGGGTTTTGGCAGTATAATTTTAATCTAATTATTAGCTCAGTGAGAAAGGCTCCATGAATAGTAGATTTTACATGAGAAGGCATCATCTCGTTAAAGATGTACAGTCTGGCCACAATCCAGTCAAATGTAAGCACCTTTATGTCCCATTGATTCCAGTGGAAGAGACTTTAAGCTCCTGCTTGGCTCTACCATCAGAATGACTGGCACTTAGAAAATGTTTAAAGGGTGTTTGAAGGGATCATAATCTTAACATACAGGTAACTGTAAGGGAAGGATGGAGAATATGTGGTTCTCCAGTTCTTTCTGGGCATCAGCTCCCATAAGCCTTAGCCAACATTGCCAGAAGGGAAAGATGCTGGAAGTTGCAATATTTGGAGTACTGCACATTCCACATCCTTCTAGAAGAAGGGAAATGTGGCAAATAAAGGAAAAAATAAAAATAAAAGATGCACAAACACTCATATAACTTTGTCCAACAGGGGAAAAAAACCCTTTGAAATTATTCATTCTTGAGTGCAAGAATGCATAGGCAAGAATTTACATTGTCAGCACAAGGCGGAACCATGGTCTCACTTATGTGGCTACCTTCTGATGCACATCAGATTATGAGAGCTGCTGTATATTTTCATTTTATTTTTTAATCAGAGACCTTTTCCCAGAAAATATTGTTTGCATGAAAAACATTGTGCAGAAAAAAATGTTCGCAAGCAAATTTTTGATTTGTTAATAATAAATTTTTAAAAAAAACTCTCCTGCAGTCCTTTCTTCTGGGGCCCTGAAACACTATGCAATTATAATGCTAAATTCTACTTTAAATGTCATGGCAACAACCTGTGGAATCATGGGATCTGTGGTTTGGTGAGGCACTAGATCTCTCTAGCTGAGAATTCTAAATACCCTTCTCTAAGCAGCAAACCCCAGGATTTCATAGGATGGTATAACCCTGCCTTACACTCCCTTCCTCCAATAATTCATAATTTGGCTATACTGGACATTTCATGATGTCTAGGTAGACCAGGGCAGACCAAAAATGGGTTCAAGTGAAGGTCAACCAGGACCTAACAAAGATGTCTTGGAAATTCCCAACAAACACCCTCACGGTAGGACTAAGTGGGACCCCTTAGTATCAGAGTCATCAAGGTGGAATGTACTAATCCCATCCTGGATGCTCTCATCAGAGAGTCATACTCACAAACAAACAGCAACTGGAATACCCATTATCCTTGCAAATGTCTTCACTCACATGTTTTATCTCCCATAATAAGGAGGTGGGCATAAACCCATCAGCCTTGATATCTCCGCCATTAGCAACCTAAGGAAGCCCCACCACCACCACTAAATTCCTCAAAAAGGTCACATGCTCAGATAAGGATTAGCAGAAACCTCTGAAGACTACAGTTAGGGTGATAATGGCTAGTCCTTTATGGGTGTCTCTGGTAGTAAGACATTGGAGATTTTCAGACGGGGACAAAAATAGCATCCCTGTCTTCCTATCTCCTTTCCCGCATGGCGGGAAAGGAGATGGGTTTGTGCAAGATGACTACCTCTTGCTATGAGAACTGACTGAATTAACAGCTAAGTCTTCCAGGGGTAGATTTGTCAAGCCAGGAGCATCCCAGGTCCTGAAACTTCAGGCCAAAATCTGAAACTGAGGGATAGCCCCAGTAATGTCACAGCTGAGGCCCTACTGATGCCAATGGGCACTATACCTTGAACGCTGTATGTAAACTATCAGCCACAGCTGTTTGGAGCATGTTACTCAAACAAAACTGTCTGACAAATGAGAAAATATTTCTTCTGTTATGAAATTAAGTCTCCTAAGCTCCATGTTGAAGGGGGGGGGTCCTTCCCATTCTGTTTTTAATACTGTCTCAAATATTGGTTTCAACAGGACATGAGAGTTGTAGGACTTTATGAGACATACTAAATATGACATCATAGCGATGCCACATAAATGCGAAAGGGTGTATATACCACATGACATTGACATTTCATGTTTATGCCCAGCCAATAAGCCAATCTATTTCATTGAAGGGACAAGCCATTAAAAGATCGGCTGTGCCTTTTTTTGCCGGCATTGCCGGCATATGAAACCTAGTGTCCCACCCCCCATGTACTTACTTTGTCAGTGGCCGGACTGGCCAGAACACTTCTGGGTGAGATCTCGGCATCCAGGTAAGTGACACACTTTTTATGACCCTCCCCAGGTTACTTGAACGTTTTTAAAGTGTGCGTATGTGCTTTTAAAAACTTTTTTGTGTTCTTTTTGTTGTTGTTTTTTGAATATCCCATGCGAGCATCTTCTCATGAGAATCCACAGGATTTTGAAAGAGGAAGTGAATGGAGCTCCGTTCACTTCCTCTAAATTGCAAGGGAAGCCTTTGCTGGGAGACAAAGGTACGTCTGGTGGGAGGCGATCTTTTGCCAGCATAAGAATGGCTTTAATTATGCTGGCAAAAGAACGTTTTTAGAGGCTCATCTGATAAAGTCCTTACTCTAACCAAGATTTTTAAAAAATCAAACCCCAGAATATTTTCCATGCTCTGCTTTTAATGGTTTGCACTCAGTAACCAATGTCCCTTACAGGCCACCTTTTCTTTTCTTTTCCAGTCAAACTGCGGAATAGTCCCTCACCCATTCCCATCCTCAGCAGCAATCATCATTCATCTTTATCATAAGTAAGGGTCCCTCTTGACCAGTTTATCACATTTTCTTTCTGGTTCCCAGCCAGCACCACACTACATCCCAATAACTCCCTCAACTTGGCTTTAGACAACATCTTTCCTCCTGCCTTTGCCTCCCAATGCTCATTGTTATAATTGATCACCATACCCTCAAGTTTTGCATTTCTATTGCTATTCACACATACCACCTGCTCATTCATAGCTATACAGGTCTGTTCCTAGGCACTTCACTCCATGCATCTGATGAAGTAGAGTTAAGTCTATGAAAACTTATGCTACTGACTTCTTTCTCTCAGTCTCAGTGGTGCTGCAAGATGTCTTTGCATACTGATCCAGACTATCACGGCTATGTATTTGAATAGGGTAAGGGAGAAAGAGTTAGAGAAACAGAGAGGATGGGGAAAAGGATGAGGAGTTGTGGAACTAGGAAAAAGAAAATACAAGAGGGGTGGAGAGAGAAGCAAGAAGACAGAAGTACTCAAGAGAATTGAGGGGGGCGAAGGAGGGAGAAAGTGAGTATGAAGCAAAGTATATCTTGGCTTCAGCCATTTAGAGTAGGATGAGAACAGAACTGTGAAAACTAACAACAATAATATAGGAAAATCGACAACGGTAAAGGAAAAGCTAGTATAGTACCATATGAAGCAACTCAATATTTCTCAGTATTGATGGGTCTCTCTCATTGTGTCCACTGTGGTCTCCAAAACTTTGAAGGAAGGGGGTGGGAAAGAGGTGGCCAGGCAGACTGCCTGGGAATTTTACAGCAGTTTCTCCAAAGCAGAATACAATATCAGAAGCCACAGCGCACAGTTTAAAAATCCTTTGCTTTTCAAGGCACTGCTCTCACCCTGAGATTTTTCTTCTTCACCCTGAGGGCCTGGAAAGAGTGACAGGCCCTGAGAGCTGGGAAAGGGGCCAAACCTAGCTCATGTGGCATACACAGCTCTGTTCTCCAACTATTGCTATTACACCCATGCTCCTCCAGAATGAGCTGTGTGAGGCCTCCATCTCATTCTGCCTAAGATTAGAAGCAGTCATGAGTGACAGGGTAATGGAGAAAAGACTGAGGGTAGGTCTGATTCACAGTGGCTGGGGTCATTGCCTGTCACCTGGATAGCAGGCAGAGTTATGCTCTCATCTCTGTAGTGTCCCTGAATGTATCACTTCTCATTTCTCCCATACAAATGAATACAGCAGGAGGACATTTTGCAGACTTTTTACACTATGTAAAAAAGCAATTTCCCCTTCTTGATAGTGGGCATATGCTTGTGGAACTCTCTTCCAGCTGAGGTACTCTCAGACCCTTCTTTCCAAACCATCAAGCAGGACCTAAACACTTACCTGTTTGCTTTGCCCTAAAATTAAATTGTAACTCTCCTGGGGCCATTGTGTATATTACCACAACATAATTGAAACTCCTCATTTTGATTTTATCATCATTCTTATTGTTTTGTTATATATTATCCTTTCAGTTCTGTTCTATGGCACATTTGGGAGAGTTTACCCAAAGATGCATCTTCTAAATCTTTTAAACAAATACCCTTTTGTTGATGGTTTGGGGATCAGATGCATCTGGCTCTGCCCTGAGTTGGGTGCTTCTTTGACACCACTTCCCACTAGCTCTGTGTTCTTCTTAGAAGCCATGAAGTTGTCATATAGCTAATAAGGTGAATCATAGAATCATACAGTTGGAAGAGACCACAAGGGACATCCAGTTCAACTCCCTGCCATGCAGGAACACACAATCAAATAGCATCCGACAGATGGCCATCCAACCTCTGTTTATAAACCTCCAAAGAAGAAGTCTCCACCATACTCTGAGGCAGGAATCTCTTTTCCTGTATTTTGAGTCCATTGCTCTGTGTCCTAGTCTCTGGAGCAGCAGAAAACAAGCTTGCGCCATTCTCAAAATGACATCCCTTCAAATATTTAAACATCACTATCATGTCACCTCTTGACCTTCTCGTCTCCAAGCTAAAGATACCCAGCTCCTTAAGCCGCTCCTCATAGGTTTCCAGACCTTTCACCATTTTGGTTGCCTTCCTCTGGACATGTTCCAGCTTGTCAACATCATTCTTGAATTGTGTTGCCCAGAACTGGACACAAGTGGGATTAGATCATGGGAGGAAAAGGTCTGGGTCGTTCACAGACCAATTTTCCACCTGCTGGAGCCCACACTGCATGACGTCATCATTCTTCTGTTCTGGTCCCATGAGAACCCAAGGTAAAACTCTGTCTTTTTGCTAACTGGAAAAATCTGTTAGCAAAAAGATGTGTGTTTTACCTTGGTCTCCCACAGGACCGGAGCAGCAGAACACCATCATGTGGTAGGACAGCATGGAAAGCAGAACCGTCTGGCTGACCTGCTGCTTTCCTTTGGAGTGTGATAAGCTCCAGAGTCTTGTCTGTTAAAGGGTTAGATAAGAACAGGATCAGGACAGAGTGAAATAGACTGATGGCTGGTTAGGAGGAGGGCAGTGGAACAGGGTTTGGGGAACTGGGATTGTGAAAAGAGTTCAGAGAATTCATGTTTAACTTAATTGTTATATTAAAAAAACCTTTACTGGTTTTATTTTCTACAATTGTCTAACTATTTTCATTTAAGAACTGGAAAGGAAAACTGGTCAACACAGCCACTTGTCCAGGATAGGGGTCACATAGAGACTTGAATACTGGATCCAGGGAAAGTGCTTGAGGTTAAAAGGGCAAAGTGAGTCATGGGAATCCTAGGGCTGGAGCTGCGGAGCCCACCACAATAGGGAGTGGAAGAGAAAAGTGTGTAAAAGAAACATTAATAAATTTCATCACTCATTTCCCAAGATCAGTAGCAACAAAGGTGGCTAAAGAGGATTTAGCTTCTCTTTTGTCCTTTCAACATGTCTACATAGAATGAAACTGACCAAGGTACCAAGTAATGTAATGACATTAAATACAGGAATGGTTGTGATTATAATGAGGGAAGTCATTAGTTGCAGAGTGAAGTATGAAAGCCCTGGACTTCCCTGGACAGGCTATAATCCTTCATAAATAATATGATCATGCCATATCCAATTCATGTTTCTTCGCTCACATTTGTAAATGAAGTGGACAGTGGCACATTGCTCTCTTTTCAGATGAGTCAACTATGTGACCTCATTTAATTGGTGTGGGAGACTAGGTGTTCATAGTTCCTTTAGAAAGGCTTTTCCCTAACAGACTGTGCATTTCTTCAAATAAAGTAACCAGAAAGTTCCTTATAGTTTTCATCCCAAGGCTTACTAGGCCATCAGATGCACACTTTGAATAGTGTGGTGTGTTAGGACAATGTTACAAAAGAATATGATCCTGAATGTGCCATCCTGAAAAATGATGGCCAAAGGTGATAGCACAGAGTGTAGCTAAAAGAACAATGATTAAACAATTGTCCTACAAAGTAGACTGAGATGGCTACTCCTTACTAATTCGGTCCGAACAGAAGATTTCCAGACCTTGCTGAACAACCCTGGACTCCCAGGTAACAAGAAACAGACTCTTAACACACTCTGTTCCCAGTATCCTAGTAGAGAAACCAGTAAGCACCATTCAGTGACAATGAACCAAGCAGTTAGATTCTAGATTTAGAACCAGAGGCTTCCCCGAATAATGCACACAAACATAAAAAGGTAATATGCCTATTTTCCTTGACAAATAAATATGCTTCCTAATACAGAATATACAGAGATCCAGTCTGGAATATATAGCTCAGACAGAAAAGAAAAGAAAAAAGCTAACCAATATAACTCGATATGCATTAAAAAAAAAAAAACATGGACCTCACAGAAACAGAACCTCAGATCCAAAGTAAGTGACATAGGTTACAATAAAGACAAGGTGTGAAGGGGAACAACTGCCTTTATTTTTCTTTAAGCCAGAGTAGCTTGATTTGGCCCAATTTACTAATCAGAGCCCATAAAGGTCTCTGCTTCTTGCATCTTGTTTTATATATGTGTTCCCACTAGCACCTGAATGTAGTTATAGCTTCTCTGATACAAAAGCCTCTGATTAATCTTAAGAAATTCAAAACAAGAAATAGCACAATTGTTCAATTGCTGTTCTCAGGCTGTTAGAAAATAGATCCCACAGAAAGACAAAAAGAACTTGGTTTTCTTATATGATGCTTCCACACTTGGAAAATCGATAATGGCAGCCAACCAAGCTGCATACATAGCAAAAACGGGCAACTTCCACAGGATGGGAGCCTACTGGGATCACCAGTTCAGGTGTATTCTGAGATTTCAGGGCCAGCATCTGATATTGAGGATCTGCCTTGATGTTGTCACTATGAATGATACATTAAGCGACAACCACAGTTGCTGGAATTCAAATGATAAACACTAAGTCTAATAAAAGAGAAAATATTTATCTGGCCGGAAATTGAGTTTCCCAAACTCTACATTGAACAGAGAAAGTACACTTTCCCCATTATGCTTAGAACCCTATGACCCCTCAACACCACATGGGGCTGTATGCACTACCACACTATTGAATTTGCTGCTGCCTCACCAGCTAAAGCAACAAAGCTGCATTTTCTCTTACAAGCAAGGTACACAGGGAGTGAGTGACTTGTTTTAAAGAAGAATTGCACTTCTAGAAGGTCCTAGGAATGCAATTGTGCTTTAAAATAATTCTCCATACATAGATTTTCCTTGTTTTTTTTTCCGGGCTGTGAGGCCATGTTCTGGAATAGTTTCTTTCTGACATTTCACCTGCATCTGTGGCTGGTATCTTCAAAGAATGGTTGCATAGGAGTGTATGTGGAGTTTATATGCTGTGAACCCCTGTTGGGGAGTATATGTAAATTTGTGTAATAGAATGGTTAGTTTCTGGGTATAGAAATGCAAGGCTCGTTAGTGTCTATTTGGCTAATGGTTGGTTGATGGGCCATTATCTGCTGGGAATCTCCCTGTCCCTGGGTGGAATTCTTTTGTAAGTGTTGGATTTTGATTCTATTGTTCTTCAAAACTAGGAGCCAGATTTTGTTTACTTTTAGGGTTTTTCTTTCCTGTTGAAGTTGTCCAGGTGTTTGTGGATTTCAATGGCTTCTCTGTGTATTCTGACATGATAGTTGTTGGCCTGGTCCAGAATTTCTGTGTTTTTAAATAGCATTTTCTGTCCAGGTTGGTTTATCACATGTTCTGCTACTGCTGAGTCTTCTGGCTGGCCTAGTCTGCAGTGTCTCTCATGTTCCTTGATTTCTGTTTGCAGACTGCATTTAGTGGTCGCTATGTAAACTTGTCCACAGCTGCATAGTATGTAGTAAACTCCTGCAGCTGTGAGAAGTTTTCTTTTGTCCTTCGCTGAGCGTAGCATTTCTTGGATTTTCTTGGTTGGTCTGTAGAAATGCTATGCTCAGCGAAGGACAAAAGAGACTCTCTCACAGCTGCAGGAGACCCTCCGAAGGCCCCATGGCCACCTCCCCAGCCCTCCCCACTCCCTTCCCAGGCCTTCATGGGGCCTTCGGAGAGTCTCCGGAGGCCCCGTGGTCGCCTCCCCAGCCGTCCCCAGGCCTTCAGAGGGCCTTTCAGAGGCCCCGTGGATGCCTCCCCAGCCCTCCCCTTCCCTCCCCAGGCCTTCACGGGGCCTTTGGATAGTCTCCGGAGGCCCCGTGGTCGCCTCCCCAGCCATCCCCAGGCCTTCAGGGGGCCTTTCAGAGGCCCCGTGGATGCCTCCCCAGCCCTCCCCCTCCCTCCCCAGGCCTTCACAGGGACTTCGGAGAGTCTCTGGAGGCCCTGTGGTCGCCTCCCCAGCCCTCCCCAGCCCTTCAGGGGGGCTTTCAGAGGCCCCATGGATGCCTCCCCAGCCCTCCCTCTCCCTCCCCAGGCCTTCATGGGGCCTTTGGAGAGTTTCCGGAGGCCCCGTGGTCACCTCCCCGGCCCTCCCCACTCCCTCCCAAGGCCTTCACGGGGCCTCCGGAGGCCCCTTGTCGCTACTTTTGAGAACCGCGAATATTCAAAACCGCGAATACTAAGTTCACAAATGTGGAGGGGCAACTGTATCTTGACAAACATGACAATATCATGTACCCACAGGCCACATCCATATCCATGCACACACAGGCAGGAGCAAAGGGATCTGAAAACATAGCCTGTGTCACAAAATATGACTATAGTTATCATTCACCTTAAAGCTATAACATAAAGGCATAAATAAGCTGTATGGTTCTCTAGAGCCATCTGTCATCCGACAGTTTTCACTAGTCCTCAGAAGAATTTTGATGGTCTTTCACCTTAGGAAAAAAATACAGCCAACTAACCTTCATTTTAGAATTTATATTCCTTTAATGTTATAGGAACTCCAGGTACTGTGCATGTCATTGCGTTTGGTTGCCTCTTAAGGTCATGTTAATTGATCTGTTAACTGGTTTGATTAATTACCAGAAATGTGATGGAAGGATATATTTGACAAGAACATTACCCAGGTTAATGGAATACAGTTTAGAAATCAAGACTTTATCAGACAAGCCTCTTAAAATGTCTCTTTCTCACCACATTTTAAAGCATAATTGTCCTGGCACAATAACCCCCTTTATCAAACCTACCTGTAATAGCAACAAAAAAGCTGTCCCAGCATTACTGGAGCGCAAACACCAGCACTGTTTACTTCCTCATTTGTGATCTTGGAGATTCTCGTGAGAAAATGCAAGTGTGGTAATTTAAAAAAAAAGCAACAGCAAAATCAATACACAAAACATACACATAAGCAAAGAAACACACTTTAAAACTTCCAACTAAACTGGGGAGGTTCATAATAAGAGCATCCCGTACATGTTTTTTGTGATCTCACCCAGAAGTGTTCTGCCCATTAATATTGTATTCACGTGAGCACAATGGTGCGTGGTTTTAGATGTGTGCAAAACCATGAGGAAAAAAAACACCATGGCAGATCTATTGACAGCTTGGGCCATCAATAAAAAGGATTGCCTTTTTTGCCTCTTAAAATCGCCATAGCATGACGTCGTGCAGTATAGGCACCCTGTCGTGTTCATTAGGCATCATTATAACGCTGTATTTGTCGCGTCTGATAAAGTCCCAAGACTCCAATGGTTTCTGCATTGTACCTTCCATGCATTCCAACAGCAATGGAAGTCTTTAGCAATACAGCAATGAGACAACAATGAGACCTCCATCACTTCATTTGACTAGGCTGCTGGATTTCATCATGTGCTGTAAAAGAAAGCACCCTGTCCCCAATTCAGCTGAGACTGCAGCTAGGCACATGATCTAGTAACTGTTTTTCCAGTGGTGAGAATGGCAGCAGTGTGAACCACTGGTGTCCTTCACCAATGAGTATAATGGAAAAGGCCTGCCCCTTGCAGCTTGTGTGCCTACATAGGCCATGGCTGACACGCTAGTGCGCACTGGACACTCTGTTCATGCTCAGAGGGATCTGGGGAGCCAAAATATGTAGCAGAATACCCATTTGTCCAGTGATAGCCCATAAAATCTCAATAAAACACACAGACACACAGGTGGTGCCTAAAACTACTAACATTTACTGGTACATAGTAAAATATATACAGATCAACAGATAATCCTCTCTGTGGAAAACATTAGGACTTAGCAACTTTAGTAACTGCACAGCCCAAAAGTCAGCTTACAACTACTACAGAGTCTCAAAACACATACGATAACATCCTGCCTCAGAGAGACATACACTGTTTCTCATACAGATTACATGGACAAAAATAGACACTTCCTCTAGCTTCAAGGCTAAGTTCTCAGGCTACATACTCATAACACATACCAGGTGCAGTCTTATTTACACAGCATGCCCCTTGTAGGTGAGCATGTTGTTTCTCTGGCTCTGTATCTCTTTACAGCATGAATTTATCAGACTGCATCTCCCATCATACTCTGACAATGGAATCATATGAGAGCTTTGGAGACCTGTGGTCTGGCCCTAGCAAGTGCCAGTGGTTCCACTTGATGAAGGAACTAATGAAAAATTGAAGGTATATCTGGGACAGGTGAAATTAAATGGTCTGAAAGTGATGACTATTGTGACTTACTTCTACCAAGGCGGTTAAATAAGAAATAAATGAGGTTTGGATTGTTTTCATACTGTGAATAATTTAATGTTCACTTTTTGTATGTTTTTAATTGTATTGTTCTTTTAAATTGTGAGTTACTTTGAGTTCGGGGAAAGCAGGATACAAATAAATATAATAACAACAATGACTCAAAAGCCTGCTGATGCTGTTCAAAAAACAGAGATGTACAGAACACTCCCATTTTTTTTCATCTTTGACAAGTTGTTAAACCATCTCATCCTTGACATGTTGGCCATTGAAAAACTCTTGAACTGCCATGTGTTTGTTTGTTTTTTCTTTCTAGGACATTTATTGTGAAAATTTCATTTGCAGGTGATGGGGAGAAGAAGCAAAAAATGTTCAAACCTTCAATATTTTGTTCAGAGAACAGTGTATTTTGGAAAGAAAAGGTATAAAATCATTCTGATTTTTTTCTCTATAAATGCTCTGCTGTTTTCAAGCTTTATAGGATTGTTTACTGAAGACATCCTGCTGCAACTTGACACTGAAAGCTCTGTTTCTCTTGCTCTCCTTCACCATCCCCACAATGCTGATATTGCTTTAAAATCCTTCCAGCTAGGCAGAGGACAAGGAAGAAAACAGGGAGCTGGGTGGGCATTTTTTTTTTTTTGGTGCTGTCTATACAAGGGGGGGGGAAATGTGGATTAATACACACTAATGCCAGTTTGAAGCAGCTTCAAATTGTCTTAACCGTTTTTTGGCAAAATTGCATGCATGTGAAGCTATCTACTTTTGCTGCCCCAACAGGCATGTCTGCAAATCAAGATGGCAGGTGCAAGTGAATTACTCACGTTTTTGTTCTCATCAGTTGCCACAACCAAACAGGTGTTTGTTTGTTTTCTTAAAAAGCATATCCTTTAATTGGGAATGCAAATAAATGTGCAGCGGATTGTCCCACTGAGAATGCACATTCCCCATGAAGGCTTTTTTCCTGCAGTTTTTGGTGGATTTGACCCCTCTCCTTCTGAATAATAATAATAATAATAATAATAATTTATTTGTATCCTGCCTCTCTACAAAACACAATCAGGATGGCTTACAGCATTTAAAATATACATTCAAGACCCTCCATCCCACTCCCCCTTAAAATACAATTAAATAATTCAAAAAATTTAAAACATACTTAATAAATACAAAAAAATAAACAATAAACAATGGCTGTATCAGGATCAGGCTAAATTAGATTTTTCTTTCTGAAAGCCAGGTATCTATTCAGGAAACACCCACCAGAAGAGATCCATCTTAAGAGCTTTTTAAAAGCTATTTAGGGTGGTAATATGACAGATCTCATCCGGCAGGCCATTCCATAATCTGGGAGCAATAGCCGAAAAGGTCGTCTGGGAGGTCGAAGAGAGCCTAGTTTTTAAAGGTTGTAGCAGATTCCTCCCAGAGGACCTGAGTACACGGGGAGGATTATATGGAAGGAGGCAGTCCCAAAGATAGGTTGGACCCAAGCCATTTAGGGCTTTAAAGGTGATAACCAACACTTTGTACTTGGGCCAGAAACTAATGGGCAGCCAGTGAAGTGATCTTAAGATTAGTGTTATATGGTCTCTTCTAGATGTACCTGAGACCAGTCTGGCTGCCATATTCTGCACTAGTTGAAGTTTCTGGACCAAGCACGAGCGTAGCCCCATGTAGAGTGCATTACAGAAATCAAGACAGGAAATTACCAGAACATGTACCATGGTCTTAAGGTCCCCGACTTCCAGGAAAGGGCACAGCTGGCGGATCAGCCGAAGTTGATAACAGGCGGTCCTGACTATTGCATTTACCCGATTCACCATCTGGAGTGATGAGTCCAGGAGAACCCCCAGACTGCGAATACAGTCCTTGGAGGACAGCGTGACCCATCCAGGACTGGAGATCGTATCCTAGAAACCTGGGTTCGGGGCTGCTACTGTAAGAACCTCCATTTTGTCCTGATTCAGCTTCAATTTGTTTTCCCTCATCCAGTCCATTGCTGCCCTAAGACAATCACTGAGAGAAGAGACACCATCTGAAGTCAGAGCCGAAGACCTAGACATGAATACTGTGGATTGATGCAGGATGGCATTTAGACAAATCATATTCTCCTCAGATTCTATGAGTATTTTCACCGTTTAGACAACCCCTTTGTAAAAAGGAGCTCCTTTGTCAGAGACTTTGACTGAGTTGTGCCCATATTTCTAAGATGGCCTGGAATTCCCGAGAAGCTGACCAGATGTCAAAATCATTGGTCTTTGCGTCCTTTTTGAATTAAAAACCTTCTTTCTGATCTGTCGTGCAGCTTATTTCTATCACCTGCCAAACTGTCCCCTCAATTATATTGACAGTTTTTACTGAAGAAACGCTAGAAATACCTGAATTGCATTTCACTAGTCTTTATTGCTTATTTCAATGAATAAGGGACAAGCATGAATTCCTTCCTCCAGCTTAATTTCATCGATGCATCAATAGCTATTTTTCATTCAGTAGCTCTTCGGTTGATTATTGCTCTTTGTTGCATGTGGACAATGCCACAGCTGTTCCATCTTGGGATAATTCATAATGAGAGCATCTATAATATTCTGGCTGACCTATTCTGCTTTGGCAGTAGAATACACTTCTCTCCAAGACACTCAACAGCTATCTCATAAATCTATTACTTTATCTGCCAAGTGAACCTTTAACAAACTCCTAGCATTTAAGCTCCGCCATTAAGCATGTCTACTGATGACACTGTCTACTTTTTCAAGGGCAGAGCCTGGACCTTGGCACAATCCTGTTCTTTGATTGCATTTGTTGAATAGCAGCAAGTAAAACTGCATTCGGCATCAAACACAGGTGACTCCAAAGTGTCTTTTTTTTTTCTTTTTGGAATAGTGGGGGATATAGAGCTATTATTCATTAAAACCCAAGAACAAACATGTGGACTTTACCTTATAGCTCTAACTTACATAGGTATTAGGTTTCTTCTCACTTCATTTGTTCTTTCCTTGTAAATACTTTATAGAACCATCCAGTTTATGTATGAAATAACATAACAGAGTGCTCTTTAGGGTAAGCAAAATCTCCCATAACATACGTTCTTGTGCACGTTTAAAGTAAGGATGTAAATCCTCAACTGTTTTGCCCTTGAATAATTACCATAGTTCTCTCCCCACTGTGGCAGAAAATGATCATTTCTTTGAAGTGTCTTCCCATATTTGAACATCCCGAAGTGTTCTGAGGGAAAATTTCTGCTGAGAAGTACACATGACTTTTTTTCAACAGGAAAACACATTTCATGCATAGGAATTTTATCTATTTATTGATTTCCCACCCTTTTCCTATTATGAAACTCAAGGAAACTTACAAAAACTAAAACAGATACAACTTGAAATTTTTACATTGTACAAAATTTTAAAATATAAAACTATCAATAAAAATAAAAACAGACCATTAAAAAGAACAACATATCTAAACAATGCAGCATGTTGAAAGGTACTTTCCCCTTGAACAGTCAACACTCAAAGGCCTGCTGTAAACAAACAAACAAGCTAACAAACATCTTCAGCTGGCTATGGAAGGAAAGCAAGGATGGTGTCAGTCTCTCTAGGAAAGGAGTTACAGAGCCTGGGATAAGCCACTGAAAAGGCGCTCTCTCTTCTGTTTAAGGCTGGTCAGTTGTGGACATAAACACACTTAGTCATCAGGAACTGGTAGGAGAAAACATGGGGATCAGCTAGATGGGAAAATTAACAGTGGATATTTGCACATTAACTCATCATCGCAGCAGCAATCATTTGTCTCCACAATTTTTTGTCAAGATCTTTGGTATGGGAAGCTATTTGTTCACACAGAGCATGCCCGTGAATAAAGATGGTGGCTGCAAGTGAATTACTCGTGTTATTATTCTCCAAAAGCTCCTACCATTGCAATTTCCCCCCCCCCATAAATCCAAGATGCATAAGAGCATTCTTTTGCTTATTTTTTTTATTTTTTTATTTTTTTGCTTTACCGCTAGAAAATTGCACATCATTGCTTCCGTGAAAATTAAGAATAGAGGCTCTGGCCACTTTGTCGCTGGCAAGCCCACCCCCACGCATATCTGACCAATCACATTTCTACTTCCAGAATGTGTCCCAATTCAAATTGGTTGTTCAAACTGGTGGGAATGTGCATTTCTGTATATATATTTTTTAAAATCATGAGAAACAGTGAAAGCTATTATCACAGAGTACATGAAGTTTTTGTTCTCCCTCCTTTCAAATACAGCAAATCCCCATGGGATCTCATCAGGACAAAAGGTATTCCCCTCGCATTCCATGAGGAGTTTTTTTCATCTTCTAGGCAACACTCAGGTCAGTCCCAGGGCTTACACAGGTTACAAACAGAAGCATGGCCCAGGCAGTCCAAGGCTCAAAAGGAAAAAGTAGCCCTGTGCAGAGTCCAAAGCTGAGAAGGAAATTGCCAGAAAGGTTAGTTCAAAGGTACGTGCCAAAGCTTGGAGATCCAAAGCTTAGAGCTGTTGTCTGGTGCAATGGAATGGCCTGGGCTAAACTATATTTGTATTTGGCAGTTAATCAGGCCATCTGGCCTTCTTAGTTCAGCAACCTGTATTCAAAGTGGAGTGGGGATTTAGCCTGACTTTTTGCTCTTGGGTCTTTCATTAGGATGAAGTCTCTCAGTCTCCTCCTCCTAATCTGCAGCTGCTGCCTGGGGTGCCGGTACCATGACAAGACTGCCAGCCTCATCTGGCTCGAAATGGGACCCATCATCTTGGGACTTTTCTCACCCTTCTTTGTCCAAGGAGGCCTCCTCCAGGTAGGACATGGCATTCAAGACACAGGCAGGTTCAAACAGGAAATCACAGAATCATTGGATTTTACAGCTAGAAGGGACCACAAGGGTTATCCAACCCAATCCCATGTGATGCAAGAATACACAGCTAAAGCACAAATGAAAGATGCCCTTTCAACCCCATTTAAAGACCTCCAAAGATATTGAGTCCACCCCCTTCTGAGGCAATCTATTTCACTGTTGAATAGCTCTTACAGTTTTAAAAAAAAAGTCCTCCCAGACATTTAGTGGAATCTCTTTTCTTTTCTTTTAAATCTATTGGTTCATGTTCTAGTCTCTGGAGCAAGAGAAAACAAGCTTGTTCCATCTTTTACATGACATCCCTTCAGATATTTCAAGATAACTATCAAAACACCTCTCAGACTTCTCTTCTCCAGCCTAAACATACCCAGCTCCCATTCCTCATAAGGTTTGGTTTTCAGACCTTTGATCATCCTGGTCGCCCTTCTCAGGACACATTCCAGCCTGCTGATACCCTTCTTGAATTGTGGTGCCTAGAATTGGATGCAGTATTCCAGGTGAGGTCTGACCAAAGCAGAATAAAGTTGCCCTACTACTTACCTTGATCTGGACACTATATTCCTGTTCATGCAACCCAGAATTGCATTGACTTTTTGAGTTGCTGCATCCCTCTCTTGACTCATGTTTAGCATGTGGTCTACTAAAATACCTAGATATTTTTCACACGTACTGTTTTCAAGCCAAGTGTCACCTATCCGATATTGGTGCATTTCATTGTTCCGGCCTAGAAGTAGGCCCTAACATTTATCCCTGTTGAAATTCATTTTGTTAGTTTTGGCACAGCTCTCATATCTGTCAAGGTCATTTTGAATTCTCTTCCTCTCCTCTGTTACATGAATTGTGTGTGGGTCCATGGCATCCACTCATGACTTCTAAGTTATGGTATTATCTATATATATAATTTTCTTATATATGTTGCCATTCCCAGTGTGCTGATTGGCTGCTTAGGAAGCATACCCAACCAATCATAGTGCTTCGTTGGCTGGTCAATCAGCAGTCTGAGGGCATTTTTCAGCACCATCTCCCTGTATTGGGGAATTTTAATTAGTTCAAAGGTACACCTGAGAGAGGTCAGGTAACTTCTGGATATTTACACCTGTGTATACCAGTACTAACTGATGAGGCTCCTAGCCAGAATAAAATAAAAATGGTTTTTATTGGAAAATAATCATGGAAACATTCACACATGCACTCACATTCACAAGCAGTTAGATAAGGCTAGCAAAGAATTAGGAGGAAGTATTTGGATAGAAGAAAGGATTTGTGGAATGGGCTATAATTACTTGTCCAGAGAGCAGAGATTTGTGCAGCAGAGAAAGACTCAGATTTAGATTGGATGGTGTGACAGTGAACCAGCAGAGTAACAGGATCTGCAGAACTGTGCACACTTTGGTTATGATTTGGAGTAATATTTATACACAATATTTTATCCTTAAGGGGTGTTTTGAGTATAGAACAATGCTTGAGTGAGTTTCCCGGAGTTAAACAATGGAAGCTCTGGCTTCGTTGATTGCTGCTAATGGTTAGGACATTAAGACTGATGGGTTTAAGGCAACCTTCACACTGTGGGCAGGCAGGAGCATGAAGGAAGACCTTTGCAGGATAATGGGTGTTCTGGTCACTTGTTTGTTTTGGGAGTGTTCCTCATTGCCAGTTGTGTCAAGGGGAGGTTAGCACGTTTCTCCCTAACAACTGTCTGAGTGGGCTTCACTTAATCATGTCCTGGGCGTGTCTGTTTTAGGCGAATTTCCAAGACCTCTTCATAAGCTTCAAGTAACTTTCACTAGCCCTAATATTTGAGTTGCCCTGGTCTACTGAAATGTTGGGGGATGATAGGACACTCTATCCCTGGCAGAAGCCAAAAAATATCTCAGCAGACTCAGCAGCAACCCGTTCCCAAGAATACTCACACACAGAGTGATTGTCGTCCAAACAATAGGAGGCACTTTATCTTCAAGCTCAAGGCAGTTGCAATATGTACAGATATATACAGCAGATGGACAAACTGCTACACCAGACATCAATGTTTCTCAGGAGAGAATGTGCTCTGGACTGAGCTTTCTTTTATACAGTTTCACAGGGCATTGGGTCCCTCAACCACATGGGTGCCTTACATCAGTTTTTGCGCTGCAGACTCTGTTGTGCACCCCACAGTATAGCCTGATGCAATGCCCTGCAGTAACCTTCTTGTGCAGCTGTGGCCTCAAGGCTTGTTCCATCAAGGCTAGCATGACTTGGCAGTTCCTTGGCCTCGGCTAGCATGACTTGGCAGCTCTCTGGCCATTTTCTAAGGAGTTCAGTTTCTTATTCCTGACGTGAAAGCCACGTGAAGCATCTCATAAGCTGAATTATGAATTATTAGAGGGAAGGAGTGTAAGGCCAAGTAACACTTCTGAGGTATTAGCTACCTCCCTTAAATTGATGTCCTCTGCAAATTTGATAAGTGTGTCTTCTATTCCATCATCTAAAAGATTTATAAAGATGTTAAACACCAGACCCAGGAGAGAACCCTGAGGCACCCCACTAATCACCTCTCTCTAGAATGAAAATCAACCATTGGTGAATACTGTCTGGCTTTGGCCTGTCAATCAATCTCTCTGTCCCCTGTTAGTATTTCCCCTTCTTCTCTATGCAGTGGCCCTACCATTTCCTTTTTATGGTTTTGTAGGTCAGAACCATCTCTTTGAATTGTGCCCAGAAACAGATCAGCAGCTAGCAGGGAGCAAACATATTTTCTGTGCAGCAAACATGTTACCCAGGATTCAGTTACAGATGAGTAAATCTAGGTAACTGCTCTGTATTCACAATCACTACTTAGTTATGATTGTGACACTATTGCCACAATCATAACTCCCTCCCCCACAACCTCCTTTACCAAACATTTGCTGTAGCACAGCTGAATGACATTTCTGTCAGGTTTGGGGGAGGGTTGGGCTGGGAAAGATTACTTAGTCCAAATCCACACTCCACAAATAATCCAGTTTGAAATGGGATTATTTGCCATGGCCATGGCTCCTTCCTGGGATTTGTAGTTTGGTGAGGCACCAGCACTCTTCGGCAAAGAAGGCTAAAGACTTTGCAAAACTATAAATCCCAGGATTCCATAGGAAGAAGCCATGGCAAATAATATAGTTTCAAACTGGATTATTTGTGTAGTGTGGATTTGCCATTAATTAAATAGACTAAGGACTTTATCAGATGCGGCAAATATGGGATCATAACAATGCCTAATGAATGTGAAAGGGCACCCATACCAGACAGCATCATCCTTTAACATTCCGCTGCTGTTAATAAGGTAATATTTTTTTATTGATGGGCCAGGCTGTCAATAGATCTGCCATGGCATTTTTTTTATATTTTTTTTTGGTCCCAGTATTGCCTGCACTTGGAACTTCACACCATTTTTCTCTTGTGAATACAGCGTCAATGGGCAAAACACTTCCAGGTGAGAATGCAAAAACCAGGTATGGGACACTATTTTTATAAACCTCCCTGGTTTACTTGGAAGTTTGTAAGTGTTTTTCTGTGCTTGGGTGTACATTTTGTGTTTATATTTTGCTTTTTAAAATTTTAACTGTGCTCGTGTCTTCTCACGAGAACTGCCAAGATCATGAATACAGAACTAAGCATTGCTAGCATCCAAGGTCCAATAATGCTGGGGCTGCTTTTTCATGCTATTACAGGTATGTATGGTAAAAAAAGAGTTATTTTGCCAGGACAATTACTCTGGAAAATATGGTGATACAGAAATGTTCTTGGAGTTTCGTCTGATAAAGTCCTAAGTAGTTGATAAAGAATACTGACCATTGTTTGCACACACACGAAAAGCATTTCTCTGCAGAATAATTCCCCTAGAACACTTCAAGACACTGGAACACCAGAAGAAAACTATGCAACTGTCTTGTTCTATTATATTCCTGGTGGAGTTTCCTAGCTGTCACACAACCCATTTTTGGACTGAGAAATGAATAATTGAGAATATTTCCCATCCTTATTTTAAAGCACGCCATTACGTTCAAAGAGACAAAGAATTATACTTTAAAAAAAACTTCTACTTTCAAGGGTGTTCTCATAGGACTTTTTCGGACAAAGAAAAAACAACGCTAGCAGCCTCGCCACGTTGCGAGGCTGCAGCGCTGCAGGGAGTCCGTTTCGCATGACGCCCGTCCCTAGCTGTACTGTTGCAGTACTGCTGGGACATTTGAGCGTTATATTTAGCAGATTTTTACTCACGATTGTTGATTGTGAGTAAAAATCTGCTAAATATAACGCTCAAATGTCCCAGCGGTACTGCAACAGTACCGCTAGGGACGGGCATCATGCAAAATGGATGCCCTGCAGTGCTGCAGCCTCGCAACGTGGCGAGGCTGCTAGCATTGTTTTTTCTTTGTCCGAAAAAGTCCATAAACTAGCACTAAAACTCAGGCCCACCTAACTCAGATTTTGTGTCTACAGATAGACACAAATCCTAGGTTTATGTGAAGGATGGTGGAAGAGAGGTATGGAAAAATGTTCCCCACACCATGAAAAAAAACCAATGGATCATATTTCTATAAATGTATATGTCTACCACAATATCTTCCTAGAATGTCTTGTAATGTTCATTGCCTATCATCATCATCATCATCATCATCATCATCATCTTTTGAGGACCAGATCAAGATATTTGGCTCAATAAAAACAAACTTCAGAGAACGTGAAAATTTCAAGCACAGATTCTAGCACAGAATCAAAGAAATAGGGACCGGTCAAGGTAAAGTGAAGGATCATGTTTATTTCCCAGGAGTTCTGAGATGTACTGAGTGGGTCATTGTCAATCTATGTAATGGTTAGCTGAGCAAATGTCAAATCCTTTGTAGTGATTAGCTGAACAAATCAAAGGTCAGAGGGAAGGCAACTAGGATCAACAAGAACAGGACATCAAGTGCTGCTAGACTAGAAACTGACAGTGAGGACAGAGAATATGGAGTCATCTCTGACCTATTGGTGTGAGGATAGTTGTTCGCCACATATGTCTACCATACTTACTATTCTCTGCTTTTTCCAGAAGCACATAATTTTGAATTTCCAATTTACAACATATTCAGTTCATCAGTTCCAGAGGTGCACTTTAAGATAGATGGTAAATTAAACTTTAAAAGTAGTGATTATTTACATAGTTTTCCAACAGTGGTGGTGGGCAGCTGGCATGTCCGTGGGGCTGTGGATCCATTCTCAATTTTAGTCTGAACTTTAAAATACCAATCCAAGGTTCTGACCCCTATTAACCAAAAATGTTCAGCACTCTGGATAGCTCATTTAAAGTTACAGCTAAAACCAAGCATGGATCCACTGTCCCTTGGCATCAAAACCACCAGCTACCACCAATGAACACATATGTAAATTTTACATATGCAAATTTTACTTTTCACACTAGAAATTTTGCTAAATACAAACATGGTTAAGGAGAAACTCCCAGCCTTTAGGGACCAAGTAAATGTATGTATGCTACCTTTCCACCTATAAAATGGGGTGGCTGGCTGTGCATGGATACAGATTAACAGATAGATGGATCTACACTTTTAAAAAAATCCACAGTATTGGAAAACAAACTAATTTAATCACCTAGAGAAGGAATACTTCATGATGCCTCTCCAACTAATCATTAAGGTTTTTTTGTTTGTGTAAAATACAGTACCTGTTTAAGTGTTGCCATACCTTTGTGCTAAAACCTTAAGAAATTAGTAGGGATGGGTAGGGAATTAATTTTAGTTACTTTTTGGAAATAAAAATTCACAAAATGCTCAAGTTTTGCCATATTCAGGATTGAAATAACTTGCAGTGGTCAAAAATAGACTGTAAGAGAAATGAAAGCTAGCTGGCCTAGGGCTCTGGATGCTTAACTCTTAATAATGTTTCAATACCTGCGAACTCATCCATGGAAGTACAGAATTAGTATATCCACCTCATTTTCTCGAAAGAGTCTTCATCTTTAATACCTGCAAAGCAAGCAGGTACAACATGGTTGTTATTATACTGAGAGCCGTTGTCTCTGTTAAATGTGGTTTGGTGTAAAGGAGACGCAACAATGGCACTACCTCTCCATGGTGGTTGGACTGTGTGCTCCTGTAAGACAAGATGCTATGGCAGCAGTACTGCTTTTAGGGTCTCCCATGTCAGACAGGCTTTTGCTGATGAGCCAGACAAAATGCCAAATAGCTACTGGGCAGCAGTAGTAGTGGAGAATCTCTCAGAAACAATGGCAGTGGCACCATAGCTAACACTTGTTAGTTCTGCACAGCAGGAGACACCAGTAAGCCTCTTTTTGAAGATGTTTTACCATGAAAACCCTATGATGAGACAATCCAAAATGAAACCAGTGATAGTGCCAGAAGATTAAACTTCCAGGTCAGATGGCACTCAACAAGCTCCTGGGATCCAGAAGAGGACAACTACAAATAGTGCTATGACAAATGATGCAACATGAATCAAGCTGAAAAGACATTGAGGTGCTCAGAGATGAAAGGAATGTCTGAAGCTTCACAACACATTTCATAGGAACATGTAAAGTGAGAAGCATGAATCAGCAGAAGACATAATAAAACAATAAATGGGACAAATAAATATTGCTTTAGTTGGGGTGAGTGAGCTAAACTGGACAGGAATGGGACCTTTTGAATCAGAAAAGTGTACAGTGTTTTACTCAGGAAATGATAATCTAAGAAGAAATGGTTTGGCATTTATAGTGATGAGAGATAAAGCAAAAGCAGTCAAAGGATATAATGCAGAGTCTGATTGAGTTATGGGTTCTGCGGGACCTGAGAAGGGCTGTTGATGACAGAGTAACTTAGAAGTCTCTCATTCATGGGATCACCAGAAGTTGAAGCTGACTTGAAGGCAGTTAACAACAAAAAAAGATGGAGAATTTGATTATAGTTTATGAAGAATTTATCAAAATTCACTGTTTTCTTCATATCTCTCTCTCTGGCTTTTCTTTGCAAACGAAGATTCAGGAAGGCCTCATCCCACACTTTCTGCAAGCGCACTGATGACTAAAAAGGCCAATCCGAGATAAACAAGTCCGGTTGCAGAAAGCACAGCAGAAGGTCTCCTTGGGTGATGTTTCTGGGTTGTGATTCTTTCTGTGTTGTCATTTTTCTTCAAGACTTGTTCGGCGTGAGTTCTCAAATAAGGCTGCAGCATTGTGGACAGTGCATCTCCATGCCTCCCGATGTGAGGCCAGGGCGGACCATTGTTGGTGATCAATTTGGCTGAGCCTGAGATGTTGTTTCAGGGAGTCCTTGTATCACTTTTTTGGAGCGCCCCTCCTACGCTGACCTGTGATGAGTTCACCATAGAGTACTATCTTTGGGAGGCGATGGTCCTCCATCCTAGAAACGTGCCCTGCCCAGTGCAGCTGTGTTCTCAATATCATGGCCTCAATGCTGGTGATCCCTGCTTGCTCAATGACAGCAACATTTGTCACATAGTCAGTCCAGTCTATATTTAGGATTGTGTGTATACAGCACTGATGAAAGCATTCGAGGAGTCGTAAGTGTTGGCGATAGGTGACCCATGTTTCAGACCCATAAAGGAGCATAGACAGTACAATGGCTCTGTACACACTGATTTTTGTGCTTCGCCTCAGGTGTTTATTACTCCAGACTCTTTTGTAAAGTCTTCCAAATGCGCTATATGCCTTTACTAATCTGTGATCAATCTCTGTCAATCTTGGCATCTGAGGAGATGATGCTTCCCAGGTAGGTGAAAGAACATGAAGTTTTAAAATTATGAATATGGGAAAATGAGAAACTGATAGATATTAACAATCCCTATAAATTAAGTGTGTAGCAAAATAAGTCATGTAGTGAAATGCAGAGTGTGCAAACTCAGTTTCATATTCTGGCAAAATCCATGTAAGACCAGATGATGCAGGTAGAGGCCTAGAACCTATTCAGTATTTTCAACTTCAGTAAACCCATTTAATCTATTTTTGAATGGTGAATCAATTCATAGGTAAGCCCTATTGATTCAGTAGGTTTACTCTCATTAGGACTAACAATTAATTTACACCAACTTCTTACACTTTGGAACCAGTCTGTGTAAAATGTGTTGTTTTGAAACTTCCACCAGGCATTCCCAATTTCCTGGTGCAGGGCCTAGCCAGAACTTGCTAATGTTTGATAAGGAGGATGGTGATTAACAAGAAACAACCAGAAGTAGAGAGGAAACTGTTTCCCTTTCACTTCTTTGAATGGTACATTTCCTGTGTGGAATCCATGCAAATGGTATGTAATTCCTTAATGAAATGGGTCATAAGCTCTCCTTGTATTGCAGAGAAAAGCCAAGATGAAAGTGCTAGTGATTAAACCAACAGTCTAATTTCCTCTTTTATATAGAGGATTAATTCAATCTATTAAAAGACAGCATTTTAATAGGCTAGGTGAGAGCAATGGCCTGTACAGAAGAGGGAGATGTGTTTCCTTCTCTGCACTCTTTTGCTACTAGTCTATCACAGGATAAGTATCTGATCTCTAATTAACAGATGTTAAAATATCCTAGATTCAGAAAAGCCTCTTGTAATCAGTCCATAGTGCTATTTTCTGCCCTTTGTGAGAGTAATTTAGGAGGAATATGCCTGCTCTGTGAGCAGAGATTGTGATTTTGATTAAAAATATATGGAAAAACAAATCTAGCAGCTCTTATGGTCAGTGCGAGTGAGGGGGGAGAGAGAGAAACAAAACTTACTTGATGTATAGTTTATCTCTTATGCCAAAAAGAAAATATTCAATAGGGGGATCAAGCAGGGCTGCTGGTGTTGGTAAACTTTACACGATTTAATTAGAAAATGCAGGGGGAGTGGTGGCAATCTAATAATGTGAAAATGAAAAGAGTGACTGCAACACTCAGTATCGATTTTGAGTAAACAGGGACATGTCAGGTAGCATTTAAACTATCTGCTGAAAACATTCAGATTGCCATTACCATTGCATTATCTTCAGGTAGCATTGTATCCAATAAATAACAGCATGCCGAGATAATAAATAGATTAATTATTAACCAACTACAACAATGTGTTTTTATAGACCCCTTTGTCACGCTCATATCTGCACTCATTTAGTCTTTGCATTTTTAACCCTTCCCAGCTGTTGCTAAATTCATTATTTCAGGATGGCTTATGTCATGGACATTACAAGCTTCCAGACAGTACTATTTTGTCCTAGCAATAACATTTAATACAGCATTACGCCTCTTCATTGACATGTCACTTATTGTCTACTGCTTCCGTGATCAGAATCTAATTGGAATAGAGCTGACAAAGACATTCTCCAGTGAATGTTATCATTTTTTTTAAAAAAAGAAAAGCCAGGGTGTGCATCTGAAACTTTTTCTCAAAAAACTGACAAAAGTACCATTTCAGGCAGATTCACAACCCACCAGGGAGCCATTGTCAATCCCAGGGGCTCTTCATTTGACTATTTTGCTTATCCTTCTCCTTTTCATTTGATTTCATTAAGATTATATTTTCTGTAATGTACATTGTTGTAGTATTTAAAGTCCTAGGAAATAATCAGACGAGCCTCTAAAAAATTTTTGTCCCACTATATTTAAAAGCATAAGTGTCCCGACATAATAGCACTTTTTATCACACGTTGCTGTAATAACAAGAAAGAGCAGCCCCAGAATTATCAGAGCATGACCACTAGTGTTGTTTACTTCCACATTCGCCAGGTTTCATGATCTCAGTGGTTCTCATGAGAAGATGTGAGCATGCTTAAAAGTCCAGAAACAGAAAAATTAACAAAGAAAAAGAAAATGCAAGCACTGAAACACACTTAATTTTTTCCCAGCAAAACGGGAAGGTTCATAAAAAGAGTGTCTTGTACCTAGTTTTCACATTCTCACCTGGAAGTGTTCTGGCAGGGACCACTCATTTACACTGTATTCATGAGAGCATAACGAGACACAGTTTCAGATGCTGACAACACCACACAAAAAACCACCATCGATGACCAATTGACGGTATGTCACAGTAATAATAAAGAACACCCGATTCACAGCAGTGGAAAACAAGGAGTCAACGTTGTGTGATGGGGAGCCCTTTTGCAGTATCCTGTCATCATTATCATACCATATTTGACGTGTCTGATAATCTCCCTAGAATGAGATTTAGAGATCTAGGCTAAATCCCACCCCCCTCAAGCTATGGAAATCATTAAGTTTCAGAACCCATGTCTCCTGGGTTGTGCCTTGTCTCAAATATGAAAAAGTTATCTCACATAGAGAGATAACAGCTTTTAGCCCTCTTCACCACCAGCACAGAAACATTTGGTGAGGACAGGGGAGACACCCTTCTCAGGGTTAGTCTACACAAGCAATATAGCCCATATTGTCCCTGTCTTAGATCTCTGCAGTCCTGACAATGCAGAGATTTTGCCTCATTCTGCCCCTGAGCTGTCCTCACCAAGCTCAAGGCAAATATGGAGCAAAGATGGGATAGGGTCCAATCTCTCTCTCTCTCTCTGGCTTTTCTTCACAAATGAAGATTCAGGAAGGACTCATCCCGCGCTGTCTGCAAGCGCACTGATGACTAAAAAGCCCAATCCGAGATAAACAAGTCCGGTTGCAGAAAGCATAGCAGAAGGTCTCCTTGGGTGATGTTTTTGGGTTGTGATTCTTTCTGCGTTGTCGTTTCTCTTGAAGACTTGTTCGGCGTGAGCTCTTAAATAAGGCTGCAGCATTGTGGATAGTGTGTCTCCATGCCTCCCGATGTGAGGCCAGGGCGGACCATTGTTGGTGATCAATTTGGCTGAGCATGAGATGTTGTTTCAGGGAATCCTTGTATCACTTTTTTGGAGCGCCCCTCTTACGCTGCCCCATGACAAGTTCACCGTAGAGTACTATTTTGGGGAGGCCATTTTAAAAAATGCCTCTTTTAATCCATTCCCACTGGGAAGGAACAGATCAGGCCTCATGTGCACAGGAGCCCATCCAGGCAGGCTACCCCTCATTGCAGCTGCCAGTCTCCCTGACTCTCCCAGAAGCCAAGAAGGCAGCCATCAGCATGTGACCAAGGCTGGTCACACACAGAAGGCCTTGGTCACATGTTGCGGGCCAGCTTCCTGCCTTCAAGGAGAGCCAGGGAAATGGTGGAGGAGACAGCTACAGCAACAGGCCGACATGCCCACCTGCACTCCAGCCTGTTTGGAGGTAGTAATAGGGGAACAACAGGCCTGATCCATGGCCAAAGATCTTTTTATTAAGGCAGACCTTTGGCTTATGATTCACATGGCAGAAGGGGATTTTAATGGGGTTATGATTTTTCTTTTCTATTATGATTTACATGTCTTTTTAAAAGTTTAAACTTCATATTTTAATAGAATTGCTTGTTTAATTGGTTTAAACTTTTGTACTAATATATTTTTAAGTTGTTTGTTGTTGTGTGCCTTCAAGTCATTTTCAGCTTATGGTGACCCTAAGGTGAATCTTTCAGAGGGATTTCTTAGCAAGATGGGGGTTGCCTTTGCCTTCCCCTGAGGCTGAGAGAATGTGACTTGCCTAAGCTCACCCAGGGACTTTCCATGGCAAGCATGAATTCAAACCCTGATCTCCAGAGTCATAAAAGACCACTCAAACCACTATACCACACCACTCTTTATTAACTGTACCTTGTTTTAAACTGAAGAAAGGAAAAAGGCAAGATATAAACAAGATAAGATAAGATAGAATGTTGTTATTGCTATCTGCTTTGACTTATAGTGACCCTATGGATGAGATTCTTCCATGAGGCCCAGTCATCAAGTTTAGGCCAGCAAATTTAGGGACATGGCTTCTTTTATTGAACCAGTTCATCTGTAATGCAGTCTTCATCTTTTCCTATTGACTTCCACTTTATTGAGCATTAACATTTTTTTCCAATGTATCACATCATCTCATGATATGAGCAAAGTATGCATGTCTCAGTTTACTCATTTTGGCTTCTAGTGATAATGTGGGCAATCTTGCACCTAATGCCTATCTCTCAGCTGGATATTGGGCACTGGGTTAATCTTTCTTATCCTGATCAACCTCACAGGCTTGTTGTGAGGAACTAACTAACTGAATAAATCATTAGGAGGAATGTTTATGTCAGCCAAAAGTTTGGAAGGGTTTGGTTGATAGGGCCCTCAACAGAGTAGCAGATGTTCAGGGTGGGAAAACTTTCAGAAGAGGAAGAAGAGGAAGTCTGACAAAGTAGCTGGCTGATCTTGCATCCCTTGCAAATCACTTCTTTCTTTATTTTATTATATTTTTATTGATATGTCATTCAAAACCGTTTCACACCAAAGTCATATAAACATCCCATCAAACAAAACTATAAATAACATATAACCAACCTATAATATTGTACACATAAAAACATACATCCTTGTATTAATAAGTAACATAAAACATACTTATAACCAAACAAATCCCTTTCATCCCTCTCATATCTCCACACATCAACTTCCTACCTTTCATACTCTCCAAATACTATTTTTTTTCTTGTCCATCAGCCCTCAATATAATTATTACTTGCTCTGAATAACCTATATTCTCTTTATATAGCTTTGTCCATCGTAAATTAGTCTCACTTTCGTTATTTGTCTACGAATCCTCTTCACTTTCTATTAAATTAATTATGTCTGTCCAACTGTACTGATTTGGCAGAGACCATCTGAATTAATCCTCTGTTACCCCACTTTTTCAGCTGCTTTCCAAATGTCCCCATTTCTCTCCTGTCTTCCTACATTCCCCCTTGGCCCATAGCTTATTTCCATTGCTGCAGACTGAGGTCAAAGTGCAAATGGTCTCTCTCTCTGGCTTTTCTTCGCAAACGAAGATTCAGGAAGGACCCATCCCGCGTATTCTGCAAGTGCACTGATGACTAAAAAGGCCAATCCGAGATAGACAAGTCTGGTTGCAGAAAGGACAGCAGAAGGTTTCCTTGGGTGATGTTTCCGGGTTGTGATTCTTTCTGCATTGATGTTTCTCTTCAAGACTTGTTCAGCGTGAGTTCTCAAAGAAGGCTGCAGCATTGTGGATAGTGTATCTCCATGCCTCCCAATGTGAGGCCAGGGTGGACCATTGTTGGTGATCAATTTGGCTGAGCCTGAGATGTTGTTTCAGGAGTCCTTGTATCACTTTTTTGGAGCGCCCCTCTTACGCTGACCCGTGGCAAGTTCACCATAGAGTAGTATTTTTGGGAGGCGATGGTCCTCCATCCTAGAAACGTGCCCTGCCCAGTGCAGCTGTGTTCTCAATATCATGGCCTCAATGCTGGTGATCCCTGCTTGCATTTGTCACATAGTCAGTCCAGTGTATATTTAGGATTGTGCGTAAACAGCACTGATGGAAGCGTTCGAGGAGTCGTAAGTGGTGACGATAGGTGACCCATGTTTCAGACCCATAAAGGAGAATAGACAGTATAATGGCTCTATACACACTGATTTTTCTGTTTCGACTCAAGTATTTATTACTCCAGACTCTTTTGTAAAGTCTTCCAAATGCGCTATGTGCCTTTGCTAATCTGTGATCGATCTCTTTGTCAATCTTGGCATCTGAGGAGATGATGCTTCCCAGATAGGTGAACTCATTTTAAGGGATTTGGGGGGACATCCTAGTCTTTCCAGGATCTGCCACAGACCGTTCCTACTCACAGTGTTGAAGGCTTTGGTGAGGTCAACAAATGTTACATAGAGACCCTTGTTCTGCTCTCCACATTTCTCTTGCAGTTGTCTAAGGGCAAATACCATATCTGTAGTACTCCTATTGGCTCTGAAGCCAATGGTAGGAACTAATCTGTTCAGGAGTATCCTTGCAAGGATTTCTCTAGCAATAGAGAGCAGTGTTATGCCTCGATAGTTTGAGCAATTTGATTTTGCTCCTTTTGTCTTGTACAGGGTGATGATGACTGCATCTCAGAGGTCTGATGGCAGTTCCCCCTTTTCCCAGCAATTCACAAGGAGTTTGTGGAATTTATCATGGAGTACATGACCTCCGTGTTTCCAAACTTCAGGTGGGATTCCATCAATCCCAGCTGCCTTGCCGCTTTGCATCTGCTGTATGGCCTTAAGGGTCTCTTCCAAAGTGGGAGCTATGTCCAATTCATTTTTCACCGGTTTTTGTATCATATGTTGGATAGCTGAGCCTTGGACTACCCGGTTGGCACTAAAGACACTTTGAAAGTGTTCAGCCCATCAATTCAGGATGGAGGCTTTATCAGTAATTAATGTTTGACCATCTGTACTGTATAAGGAGCTTTGGACCTGATAAGTAGGTCCAAACACTGCTTTAAGAGCTTCATAAAAGCCTCTAGAATCCCCCAGATCTGCACAGCATTGTGTCTTTTCTGCTATATTGATCCACCACCTGCTCTGCATGTCTCTGAGTTTTTCTTGAAGTTTACTACATGTGAGATGGAAAGCTGCTTTTCTTACATGGCAACTTGGCTGGGCAAGGTATGCCTGGTGAGCAGTTCTCTTCTTTGCCAACAGTTTCTGGATCTCTTGGTTGTTTTCATCAAACCAGACTTGATTTACTTGTGGGAGAACCTGAGGGATTCTTCCGCAGACTGCAGGATACTGTTTTTGATATGCTGCAAAAGCACTGTGGGGGAAGGATCTGTAGGGTGGTCTTCAAGTGGAGTTTGTACTCAATTAACTCAGCAGGAGGGAGAGGACAGGAGTGGACAGAATCTTCCCTGTAGACTCAGGCAAAAGCAAATGGCTGCAGTCTCTCCTAGCTTGTCTTTCTGTGTTCATTAATAACTTTTATTGTCTTGGCCACACTCTGATGTTGCTCAGCCACAGGTGTCATAGTTTTCATCTGTGAAATGTTGGAGGGTATACACTAGTTCAGGAAGTGCAGATGAGCTCAGTTCACACTGGAACTCAAAAAAAAATATCAAATTCCTCAAGTATCCAGATAGGACCATGAAAACTTGAGCATTAGGAGCTGCCAAAATCCACATTCTCAACCAGGAAGTTATTTCAACAACATCACTAGCAGTTACTCAAAACTAATAAGGAAAAATTGTTTCCACACATCCCAAAACTAAGCCTGCATACTAAAAAAACAAACAAACAAACAAAAACCACAGTTCTTGCTGTTCCCTTGCTCAAAGTAAGCTTTTTCCTTGTTAACCACTTGCCTCTATTTCTGCAGCACCAGCAGAAGGCCATGGTTTTTTGCAACCTGCATGCTCTTGCATCAGATTTGATGGTATGGGATTTTTCCTTTCTTCGCTTCTAAGTCTCCCCTTTCCTCTCCAGCCCTAATCCATGTTATCCTTGGTGTGATTTGCTTCCTTATACTGGCAGGCCCATGTAGAGATAGAAGTCTGATATTATGTGATCCTTGTTATACATAACTGCTAACTGTGTTATGTCTGCCCAGAGGGAACTCATCAGCTATACTCCATCTGCTTATTCACAGCTCCCTCATTGATTATTCATGAAGCAGATGCCTTAGGAAGCAGGTATTGGCTGTATTAGTGATGATAGCACTTAAATTTCTGATGCATGCAGGTTATCACTGCTGCCTTTGTTCAGTATGACCTTGAGAGCTCATATGTACAGGGTTTCTTTCTCATATCTTTTACTGTGTGTCGCCTGTCCCATACTGGTGGCCTTTAGGTGCCTTGACTTCCTTCGGCCAGCACCAGCTGACAAGGACAATGGCCAGAAATGCTACAATATTGAAGAGGCTGACCAGGCCAAAGTCTTCTTGAGTGTATGTATGAGAGAGAGGAGGGGAGAGAAAGAAAGAGAGAGGATGTTGTGCTAGTTAACAGAATTTAAATTATTTTAGCATAGTTTTTAAAATTTCCTAATGAAATTTTGAATTCCTTTGAATGCATTTTGAATTCTTTTGGTATACAAAGCAGTTTATCTTTGTTTTTAAATCTGTTCACTGTGCATATTCAAAACCACTTGTGCCATCTTGGGGGAATTTCAAATATTTTGCTTTAACTGGCTAGATGCTCTCGGATTCTTACAGAATGAACTCGACTAGCATGGTAGCAATAGATATATCTGTTGGACAAATGGTAGTGCAGGGATGGTTGCCCACTGAGGATTAAGTGACTATTTTCAGCACCTCCCAATCCAACATAAGCTGCACTGACCTGAGGCCATCATTTTTTTGCAAGCATAAATGGTGCTGTACTCAATTCCAGAAGTATGTTCTGTTTTAAGGTGCCCCCCCTCTAAACACATATCATCCAACATTTCAGAAATGAAAACCAGTATATGTGCCCTACCAACATCCAAGTATGTTCAAGATGGCAAAAGTTATTAATGAGAAAGAACAGACAAGTTATGAGAAGCTGCAGCAGCTTGCTTTTACCTGAATCTAAATGGAAAGCCAAGACTCCACCCCCTCCTCTCATCTCCCTCCAGTGAGGCCAAATCTATACCACACAAATAATCCAGCCTGAAACTGGGTTAGTTGCCATGGATCCTTCCTATGGAATCTTGGGATTGTTAGTCTCGCGAGGCACCAGCACTCTTTGGGATCCCAGGATTCAATAGGAAGAAGCCATGGCAAATAATTCAGTTTCAAACTGAATTATGTGTGTACTGTGGATTTGGCCTGGCATACTGCATGTTATAGAAGGAGATTATCAGATGACCTAAATATGGCATTACACGAACACCAGGAGATCGCAAAAGAGCTTGAATTTCAGATGATGTTGTTCCCATCTTGTTATGCTCCTGTGCTCGTCCCATTTCACCCTAATTGCTTTTTTTCCCATGGCTTAAGCTGTGAATAGATCACCTGTTCCGTTTCTATGATGGAATGATGGGTGAGTGAAAAGGTGCTCCGTTATGCTGGTGCGATGCCAGTGTTAGTGGGAGATCCATTCCAGAACACTTCCAGGTGTGATCGGGACATCCAGGTAAGTGACACCCTTTTTTGCACCCTTCCCGGATTACTTGGTATTTTCTAACTGTGCTTTTGTGCTTGCTGTCATTTTTTTTACATTGTATTTGACTTTTTATTTTTGAATTTCCCACACGCTCATCCTCTCACGTCAATGGCCCGGGATTTGAAACTAGGAAGTGAATGCAGCTCCTGAGAGCTGTATTCACTCCTGGGCTGCTGAGAGGGAGGGAGTGTTGCACAATTAAGGTAAGTGTGAAACAGTTCGTTATTGTGCCGGGACAGGGGTGGGAAAGAAGATAGCAAGACGGGATGTTATTTTTGCCCCTGTCTGAAAATCTCCTTAGTTTGCAGCACCTGAAGTCAAAGTCAAAGGGAAAATGGGAAGAGGGGAGAGAAATGGAAATAGCATCTGAAAAATAAGTTAACAGAGGATTAATCAGGATAGCCAGAGGGTATGAAACACTTAGACACAAAACTGAGTAGAGCACAGGACGATATGTACATAATTTTTCACAGCACTGTTATGGATTGCACTAACTCAGTACCCCCATATCTACTAGTGAAGCAGACCTTGCAGTAACACAATGACACCATTAGATAAAGGCCACTATTTCAATACTTCTAAAGACCAGAACTAATCATGATGTTAATGGTATTATTTGTTTTTTTGAGGTAGCCAGTTGAGCCCAAATATCTGTATTCTTGTATTGGCATGGCTAGAATGAACTTTTACAATCACTATTTGGGGTCAGACTGGATAGCCTCATGGTAGCCTCATAGATCTTTGCAAGTTCTCTTCCTTCTCTCCTCAGCCAGGCTACTGATTTCCTGTCCTGTAAACAATTCCTTCTGCAATAATGGTCAGAGTGTACCTCAAGCTTATCTTGTCCTGAAAACATTTCATGTTTTGTAAACAATTCTTGCAAGAAAGGGAAGTTGCTGAATACTGTGAAACCAGCTAAGAAAGAGAGGGAGGGAGGCTGCTTTTTGTATACGTGTCATCACCACCCTATAAAAGATACTCAGTAGCTTTGCATTCGAGGCTTGGCATTTTGGAAGTGATTCCGGCTAAAGCCCGCTGGTGTTACTTTCAATAAAGATACCTCTTTTTCCAAACTCTGTGGTCTCTCTGTCTCTTACTTCTGCTACATTTTAAAGGGAAAAAAATCTATTGAAGGCATATAGTGGTACATTGTGGGAAGATTAATTAATTCAGCAAATATTTCAAATATTGTGCTTTTTGTTGTTTGCTCTTGTTTCTATGATAACATCACTCCCATTATTTGCAAAGTGCATGAGTGAGCATTGTTTCTTATGTAGTCCACATGTCACTTTCCACACATAAGCCACAAGAAATGTACCAGGCTTGAAGGAAATCCAAGGTTAAGTACTCTAATAAAGGTTATCGAAGAATAACCTTTAGGAAAAACCTTTAGGAAAACCTTTAGGAAAAAATACACGGCGAGAGCAAAAGCCGCCCAGTAAGAACTCAATGTATTTGGTTGTTGTACAACATTTAGGAGATTTTCACACAGGGCCAAAATGCCCCATTACTGCCCCACCACCTCCTCTCCCATTCCTGCCATGGAATAACATGCTCACTTTATCACGTGATAAGGGCCGGTGGTAAATTTAAAAAATAAAACTCCCCCAAACATAAAATCAGTCACCAAGCAAAAAAACACACTTTAAATCACACAATCAAAACAGGGAGGGTAAAATAAAGGGTGCCACTTACCTGGATGTCCAGATCATACCAGGAAGTGCTCGGAATGGACCTCCCCCTCCACGGAACAGGAACAGGAACAGGGCTCCTGTTCACACACCCGTGATTTCCTGTCATTTCGGAACAGGAACAGGGCTCCTGTTCACACACCCGTGATTGTGTGATAGTGACAAAACGGGAGGTCTATTCATGATGAAAAATCGTGATTACATTGTTCTGGAACAGTCACGGGAGCAGAATGGATGCAGGACAGAATGGGGTCAATGTCGTCCGAAAGGGAAAACTTTTCCCGACCCTGTTCTGTTCCTGCCACGGGATATATAGCCTGTGTGAAAATCTCCTTAGTGAGGGAGAGGAATGAAAATGTCTAGTGAAGTCAAAGACATCACTGTAACCACTTTGGAGTTTCCAAATATTGCTGATGAGCTGGTAGGTGGTCAGGAGAGGGTAGCTCATGAGGAAGAGAAAGAACACAGAGGAGATAAGGAACAGAATGGAAGGTAGGCAGTTAGACTTTTGTATCTCTTCCTCAACTATTTTCTACCCTACTTCATCTTCTCCCACTATAGTGGGAGAGGTCCCACTATACTATACTGGGCGAAGTCTCACTATCGTCCCACTATATTCTGCACTATTCAGGCCTCATCTGGACTACTGCATTCAGTTCTGGGTCCCTCATTTTAAGAAAGATATAAACAAGATGGAGCAGGATCAGGGAAGGGCAACAAGAACAATACTGTGAGGAAAGGTTGAGGGAGTTGGGCATGTTCAGCCTGATGAAAAGAAGACTGTGGGGGTGGCATGATTGCAGCCCTTTAATATCTAAAGGACTATCACAGAGAGGAGGGTGAGGTGCAGATTTGTTCTCTGTTGCCCCAATAGTTAGGACCAGGTCTAATAGTTTTAAGTTACAGAGGGTAGATTTTGTTTGAACATTAGAAAGAATTTTTAGACAGTACAAGCAATTCAGTATTGGAACAATTTGCCTAAGTGGTGGGGTCTCCTTCTTTGGATGTCTTCAAAAATTAAAAAAAAAAAAGCTGGACAACTACCTGCTGGGGATGCTCTAGCTGGAGACCCTGCACTGAGCAGGGGGTTGGACCTGAAGGCTTATGAAGACCCTTCCAGCTCTTATGATTCTTTCTTCTGTCCTTTGAATAAATTAGCAAAAGGAGTAGGTGGTGGGGAGGAGAGACATAAATAAAAGAACTGAGAAAATCATCTCGGTATCTGGATATGCATTCTCCTTCTTTTATTTCAGGAGCTATTTTTAAATGTTCCCAGGGATAAAAGTGAGAGCTGACAATAAAAATCAGTGGTGAAATCCAAGATTTTAATGTACACAGGACTGGGAATCAGACCCTCTAGAACTTGTTCAGGAAATCTGTCAGCATTTTTCTTGGCTTGACACATTTGGGGTTGTAGTTGTGACTGAAATGTTATGGCATTGGAATGTGTGGGTTTAATTTTGGGTGGGTGGGTGGGGGAAGGCTGGCCTGATTAGAGGTTTTTTTCTGAATTTACTTATTAAGATCATTGTTTTAAAAAATAGAACAATTGCATAGTCAAACGTTTAACATCCCCACTCAAATGCATATACCTAGTTCTGACATCTATGGTTAAATATTTATACATATTTGCTCTCTTTGCTTAATATTTATCATGTCACTTGCCAAATAGATGTGTGGTTACCAAATGTAATTGTCAGAAGACCTTCCCAGATCTGTCAGTTTAAGCTATAGAGAATATCAGCAATAATCTCTGTAGCTCCAGTAATTCACTTGCAAGCCCACAGAATCACAATTAGCTGTCCATGCTCCTGAAGTTTAGTTTTAGATTTCAGGTCTTTGAGTTCCACTGGTGAGCTAAATGGAGAAAGTTTGTTTTGTCTCATCTAATGCATAACTTTCTAAGTTTAGGAAGAAACACAAAATTATACCCTTACCAGAAACAGAGCCAATACTGAAAGAGGAACAGGAGAGGATAGCCATATGTTTTGTTTTATAGGAGAGAGTCCTCTCTTTGAAGGTGGGTTAGAGGACAGCCTGTTGAAGCTTTGGTCTATTTACAGGACGGTCCAATCAAAATCCATCTTAAAGATACAGAGCCAAAGGATGGAAGACCAAGTGTTTTGAGGCTTGCCATCCTGCTCTTGGGGTCAGTGGAGAGCAGACATAGCATGCAGACATCCTTCTTGGACATTATGGGGCCAATTATAAATTATTACAGCTTACACAATCAAAAAGATGTATACAATTTGTAAAATTAAGTCCATTTACAACAACAAAAAACCACGAACAATACAACAGATACTGATTGGAACGCATATCCACTGTTCCAAAGTTCCATACATCCAACAAGGTGCCAGTGCAGGACCTGAGTGTAATACTCTTTCCACTTACAATCTTCAACAGTATTGTAACTCTGGCAGCAATCTTAAAGTCCTAACTAAAATAATGTATATAATAATAGACGTTCACCCCACTTTTCTCCTGTAATTCTGTAACCAGAAACGTCACATTCTAAAACCTGAACATAGGCAGGTATGCAGGAACCTATTTTTAATTAGAGTGTATACACTAGTTTTTTTGGAGCATCATGCTCCAAAGGGCTATGGGAGAGATTAAAGAAGAAGATGGCATCTATATACGTTACTGTACTGATGGTAGCTTGTTTAACTTAAGCCGTCTGAGAGCTCGCACTAAGACTCTATCTAGTCCGTGAGCTGCTCTTCGCTGATGATGCTGCCCTTGTTGCCCACACAGAAGCAGCTCTGCAGTGCCTAACATCCTGCTTCGCAACAGCTGCAGAGTTGTTTGGGCTGGAAGTCAACCTTAAGAAAACGGAAGTTCTTTACCAGCCTGCACCACAGGACGAACACCACCATCCCCACATTACCATAGGCAAATCTGTGCTTAAGTCCATTAGTAGTTCACCTACCTGGGAAGCATCATCTCCTCAGATGCCAAGATTGACAAAGAGATCAGTCACAGATTAGCAAAGGCATATAGCACATTTGAAAGACTTTACAAAAGAGTCTGGAAAAATAAACACCTGAGGCGAAGCACAAAATTCAGTGTGTATAGATCCATTGTACTGTCTATTCTCCTTTATGGGTCTGAAACATGGGTCACGTATCGCCAACACTTACATCTCCTCATACGCTTTCATCAGTGCTGTATACGCACTGGACTGACTATGTGACAAATGTTGCTGTCCTTGAGAAAGCAGGGATCACCAGCATTGAGGCCATGATATTGAGAACACGGCTGCGCTGGGCAAGGCACGTTTCTAGGATGGAGGACCATTGCCTCCCAAAAATAGTACTCTACGGTGAACTCGCCATGGGTCAGCATAAGAGGGGTGCTCCAAAAAAAAATTTCGCCCTGGCCTCACATCAGGAGGCATGGAGACACACTATCCACAATGCTGCAGCCTTATTTGAGAACTCATGCTGAACAAGTCTTGAAGAGAAATGACAACGCAGAAAGAATCACAGCCCGGAATCATCACCCAAGGAGACCTTCTGCTGTGCTTTCTGCAACCGGACTTGTTTATCTCGGATTGGTCTTTTTAGTCATCAGCGCGCTTGCAGAAAGCGCGGGATGAGTCCTTCCTGAATCTTCATTTGCAAAGAAAAGCCAGAGAGAGAGACTACTGTAGTGGTTTGAGCATTGGACTATGACTTTGGAGAACAGGGTTCAAATCCCTGCTTGTCTATGGAAACTCACTGGGACAAGTCACACATTCTCAGCCTCAGATGAAGGCAAAGTCAAACCCCCTCCGAACAAATCTTGCCAAGAAAGCCATGTGATAATTTGCCTTAGGGTTGCCATATGTCAAACACTACTTGAAGGGGCACAACAACAGGTTTTTTTAATTAATGTAATTAAATGAAAATTAAACTAAAATCCAAAAACATTGTCAGAGAGAAGAATAGAGATTAATTCATTTTAAAACAATATGAGCAGAAGTAACAGAAAATGCATCCACCAGCCTTCAGCGCTACGATAAAAAAAGTAATGTTAAGTTGAAATTTATACTGTAAAATATCAATTGAAATGAATGAGTGTACATGTGTGCGTGTTCTTCCTATCAGCTTTCTTCATTTGAGTTTTCAGAACCATACATAGAAATGGAATATACAATGGTCATGGACAACCCTAACTTTAGTATTCAATAATACAGCTTTTCAGGATCTTTGTCTAGTTCCTTCAGAAAATACATAGAAATAATTAAATTGTTAGGTGCACAAATGATTCCCTTGTACATTCATAGCACATGTGCTCAAATCATTTAGACCAACAGAAAAAGGAACAAGTAGGCAGACCTCTCTCATAGAGGTCTTGGCTGATGGACATGGCACTCCCCAGCCTCAAAACGTGAGAGCCGATAATTTGAACACCCCTACTGAAACGCCAGACAGTGAAAGGAAACTGTAAAACTAGGTTTGGGGGACAGATACTGTGACCTATGAAAAGGAACGGTGTAGTTGAGAAACTGTTGAAAGTGTTTAATTACAGGGTTCCAATATCCCCTTTTAAACGTGAGGGCATTTAGCAAATGCTCCCCCACTGCACTTCACTCCTTGGAAGTACAGCCAATTAACAGAGTAAACACACAGCAGTGTTAGTGTAATAATTCCAGCATGCACAAAGAGAGAGCTTATAGATAACCAATACCCTTTTCCTACACCAAGTTACTTGTTTAGCCAAATAAGTACTCAAGACACATAAAAGTAATTTTAAAAGTATAAAAACTCATTTACTCACATTCTCAGAGCATAACACATGGCAGAATGTCAGCACAGCTTCAAAGAAGACTAAAATCTACTTAAAAATGACTAAAGACTACATGATTACAAAAGAATATGCAGGACTCCTGAAAAGGGAGGTCCTCTCTCTAAGAAAACATGGCGAAAGTGTGGGTGTGGAACACAGCCTCATGGTCAGCTTCTAGACAAAGGAGGAAGACTTAGACACTCCCCTTTCCTTAGAAGCCCAATAACAAAACATTAGGAAGTTACATCAACACATCCTGTTTGGTTTCTATCAGTTAACCCTTCAATAGCAAAACATTTCCACTTATTGGATTGCAAACTATATATTCCAACAGAAACATCACTTATATGTACTTGTCTTGGTGAAAATGAGGTTGCCATAATTCTCTGCCACAAAACCAAGACAGAGCACCAGTGTGGAGGGAGGAGGGATCCCTCTTTTCTCCCCCCATCCCGATAATGACGCCATCCAGTACACCCACAGGGAGGAGGAGGGATCCCTCTTCTCTCCCCACATCCCTGTTATGAGGGCACCCAGAGCATGGGAAGGAAAAGGGATCCCTCATCTCTCTCCTCATCCCTGCAATGACGGCATCCATGCACCCGCACGGAGAAGGAGGGATCCCTCTTCTCTCCCCATATCCCCATGATAAGGGCACCCAGAGCACCTGTGAGGGGGAGGAGGAGGGATACCAAACATAGGGAGGTGGCCTAGAAGGCCAGACTGTCCAGGAAAGCTACCAGATGCCAGCAAATAATACACAATTTAGGCATTAGCCAAGATAAGGGCCCAGTATAAGGTGTTGGTTATTACCTTTAAAGCCCTAAATGGCTTGGGTCCAACTTATCTCCGGAACCGCCTCCTCCCATACAATCCTCCCCGCGCACTCCGGTCCTCTGGGAGGAATTTGCTTCAGCCACAAAAATCTAGGCTGTCTGCAACCTCCCAGAGGGCCTTTTCGGTAATCGCCCCCAAATTGTGGAATGACCTGCCGAATGAGATCCGTCAGATAACAAGCCTGAGTGGCTTTAAAAAAGCACTAAAGACGGATCTCTTTCGGCAGGCCTTTCCTAATTAGATCCCGGCCTCAGGGGATCCTGGCCTCTTCTAGGCTGCTGGCCATTTATTATATTTATTGTATTTATAGTTTTAAAAGTGATTTTAGATTAGTTGTTTTAATTTATATTTGTTTAATGTTTTTTTTATGGGGGAGGGTGGGAGTGGGGGTGTTTAGGGATTTTATTTGTATTGTATTTTTAATTTTGTAAGCCGCCCCGATTGTTTTAACAGAGGGGCGGGGTATAAATAAATTTTATTATTATTTATTATTATTATTATTAAAAGTCTGGGAAAGAGGCAACTCCTAGTGATAACGAACAAAGTGGAGCCAGATAAAGTTCAGAACAAGCAAGGTTCAGTTTCTTGAGAATCAGCAGCACAAGCAGGAAGACACACAGAGAATAATCCAGAATACAGTCCAAGGGTCAAGGTTTACAGAAAGCAGTGTAGTCGAGAAGCAGGTCCGTAGTTCAGCAGGGTTAACAGGCAGTGTAGTCACAAGGAAGTCTGATGTCAAGTAGGATTCAAGGCAACAAAGATGAAGAGTCACAGTCAACAGACATCAAGCTTTTGCCAGGTAATCAGTTAATCTGTGACAATGGACTTTATTAGACACATCCCTTTTAAATGTTCTTTTTCTGGCATAAAAAAGCATCTTATGCCAGCAAAAGAAAGTTCCCCCCTGCACTTACCCTCTAATCCCGGCAAAGGCTCCTGGCAGTAAAGAGGAAGTGAACGGAAATCTCATGTGATTTCATTTTGCGGGAAATTTAAAAATAAAAAGCAAAATAAACATCAAAAAGTGAAGCAAAGCACATACACTTTAAAAGTCTCAAGTAACCCAGAGAGGGTAATAAAAAGAATGAAACCTACATAGATGTCCCAATCTGACCCAGAAGTGTGTGCACCGGAGCGGGCATTGTCGGGGTAAGTACATAATTTAAATGGCCAGTGGTATCTTATGCCGGCAGTGCCGGCAAAAAAGCAGCAGGGAGTTCTATTGATGGTTTAAGGGTGTCTCTGTCTTTGTGCAATAGCATTGCAGCGGCAGAGTGGCTCTCACATCCTGGCATGTGTGATGTGTGTGTAGCATGGGGGTGTAGCCTTGGGGGTGTGTGAAGCATAGTATGTATGTATGCACAGTTCCATGGTGGTGGTGGAGGGGCTCTCACATCCTGGCATGCAAGGTGTGTGTGTGTGTGAATGGTTTGCATGGTGGCAGTGCAGGGGCTCTCACATCCTACCATGTGGGGGGTGTATGTAGCGTGGTGTGTATGCATGGCTGCATGCTGGTGATGGAGGGGCTCTCACCTCCTGGCGTACATGGTGTGTATGTGTGTAGCATGGTGTGTGTGTGTATGCACAGTTGCATGTGTGTGGTATGTGTGTAGCATGGTGTTTGTGGGTGTATGTGCAATTACATGGCAGCAGCAGAGGGGCTCTCATGTCCTGGTGCACACTGTGTGTGTGTGTGTGTGTGTAGCATGGTATGTGTGTACGTGTGGTTGCATGGTGGCAGTGGAGGGGCTCTCATGTCCTGGCACACATGGTGCATGTGTGTAGTGTGCTGTGTGTCTTTGTGTGTGTCTGTGTACACGTGTTTGCATGACAGTGGTGGTGGGGGTCCTCTCATCCTGGAATGTGTGGTATGTGTGTAGCATGGTGTGTGTATGTCTAACATTTTGTGTGTGTCTATGTGTCTGTGAAGATTTTCAGATGGGGGAAATAACCCCCACAGAGATCAGGAGAGAAACAGAGCTGTTGCGCTGCCACCACTCCGTTTCACACACACCCGTCCTTCTCCTGATCTCCATTTGTTTTCCCTCCATCCTGCTTGCATTTTCCTTCCACTATTCTCTGGTATTTTTTATCTAACAAAGAACTTTCGTTAATACATGCAGTTGCATGCAGTGTACATGCAGTTGCATGGCCGCAGCAGGGGAGGGGAGGCTCTCCGCATTAAACTAACCATTACAGTTGATTTGACATATTATATATTAATGCGTCAAATGATCATACTCTTGACACATTTCCTAACTGGCTAATCAGCAGAGTGGGAATGGAAAGATACTGAAGTGTTTTATATATGTAGATAACAGTGTATGTTACACCTCATATAGCTAGTACTTTTTAATGTACTGTAAATGCTGTTTTCCTGTTGGTGGTACATGCAGGCATAAGTATAAGACCTGTGTAAGTATTTTATGATTATTGCAAAGGGAAGTGTTCATGACCTCTCTCATACAATGACCACCCCTTTGACTCATCATCTTCTGTGGGAGCCCCCACTTTGGGGCCATTTAGTAGCCAGGGGAGAGTGGCTGATGTCAAAGAAGCATCAGGCTATCCCCTCTCTAGCCACTAAATGGGCTAGAGAATTGCAGTGGCTCCTGAGGGATGGAGAGAAAATTGGTATTGCTGGTTGGAAAAAGTGAAGGAGAGGGTTCCCCTTGGGCAGAGATGGACGCTGACCATTTACCAGAGAGCCACTTTTGTAAATACCTACCTGCTTCCTGTGGCAGCCAACATGGTGGCCATTTTCCCACCTCCAGATTCAGTCATTAAAGAAGCCTATTGGGTTCTCTTCAAGTTCCTTTGGGGAATGGCCACGTTCCCCCTGGCAAGAGCAGTGGCTTATGGGAACGTAGAGCAAGGGGGCATGGAAGTCCCAGCCCTGGGACCTAAATTCATTGCCATCTTTTCTGCCCAAAATTTTGGGAAAGTTTCTCTGGTGCAAAAGGGTCAGATTCAACCTCAGGCTTGGCTAGTTTTGTTTTGTGAGTGCTGGATGGGGACTAGATAGGGAAAGACCTGGTGGGAGGAAGGCTCATTAAGTTTTAGGTTTTCTTTGCCTGAAAAATTGAAAGCACCAGATTATTTGAGAGACTTTGTTTTTTATCTAAAATAAATATAGAATTCATGCTGAGGAGTTGAAGGGGGAAGACAGACCAGGTCAGAGCATCGAGAGAGTTTTGTACAGGAAAATAGTGGAGGAGATTTATGTTAACCCATGTCTGCAAAAACGTCAGGCCAAACCAGATTTGTCAGACTACCTAAAACACCCGACTAGCCCAACTGAGTATATTTCATTGACAAAAGGGTCCCCAAAAAGTTGTGGGACTTGAGGTGGAGGCTCTACCATCAGGTTCTTAATCTGAGGGAAAGGAAACCATGGACCACAGAGGATGAGCAGACTTGTCCTCATCTGAAATGTAAAAAGACTGAGATTTTGAGTGGTGTGGCACAAAGGGAGAGGATCAGACATTTTGCCCAGGTCTGCCTGAATGCCTGGGAAACATGGGAGGAGGTGGCCCAGGTCCTGGATTGGCCAGATTTGACACAACAGACTTGGGAGACACTGCTTTCAAGGACTGAACCTCCGGAAGGTGTCAGGGGACCCAGAAAATCAGTGGGCCAAAAGAGTTAGAGGAAGGAGTCTGGTTCACCAGCTGTAAGTTTTTGGTCAGTGCCCTGGTCCATGGTGTGCCATGGTAAACCTCTATGTGATGTTGGGATTATTTTTCCAAAGATAAAGGGAGGTAAAGAGTCAAAATCTGCAGGATGTAAAAGGCACTGCTCATTATGTTAAGAACATAATTGAAAATTCAGCTTTGAGTGAAAAAGAGAAATTGCCAAACCATCGTGGAAATTTTTTTGGCCATTTAATGAGACAACCCCAGCAATAACTTAAGGGATATCTTTAAATTAATATTTCATCATTATTATTGTATTTTTGTATTATTTTGTATTATTTTTTTATTAATGTTTTCTTTTCCAAATATGTATAATTGTAATGTGTAACTTCTAATTTTAATATAAAGATGTAAATATAATGTTCTTTGGAAAAGAAAAAAGAGCAATTATAGTGTGTTTAGATTAAGAGGAAAAATGTATTAGTGTTAGGATAGATAGTTTTATTTTTATATTAGTAAGAAAAGAGGAAAAACATTTTTTTTGCATTATTGTTGTGGCCTTTTGCGGTCGGATATATTTTTCAGTAGAATGGTCTTATTCAATAAAAAAAAAAAAAATCCTAAATAGCCAGGGGGGCACAGGAGAAAGTTGAGGCCCTCAGGAGGGGAAAAGGGAAATCTGGTGTAATTCCACCAGGGTGGAATTTTACACTACATCTCCTGATGCAGGATCTCACTCATGGTTTGGAAGAAGTTGTATCGTGACATTTCAGTACTGCTTCTGTTTTCAGCAAAATGAGGTTTAGTGCCTATTTCTTTTGTGTGTATTTTGTCTCATAGATTTATCAGGTTTCCCTTCCCTCCTCCTCTTTCTGCTTTCCCTTATCCTGTTTTCAGTTCTACTTCTGATTGAAGTGTGTTCTTCTTCTGCCTGATTACTGCCAGTTGCCCATGTGTCTGAACTGTGCTGGAGTTGAATTTTCCCTGATAGACAGTATCTTCTATTTGATTCCTTTCTGCGTAAGTCACAGCAGTGTCCATCTCTGTCCTTAAAACTGATATTCACCTGGGGGGAAGAGAAGTAAATGAAACAAAATGAAACCACCAAAAAAAAAAAACCCCTTCCAATATAGATACAAATCCAAACAAGCCTGGAGGATAGCATCACCTTTACCCAAAACAGAGGAGCTCATGACAATTCTGAAGAAATGTAAAAAATGAACTTATCTTTCAAACCCAATTTGAGTGTTAAGGATGTTTAAATTTTAAAAAGAAGCTTTATTTCATAGATATTTGCCTGTGAAGTACAAATCTAGATTTTCTTTCCAATTCTCTATAATACATATAGTGTTTATGCAAGTGAACCTAACTAATTCACACTTTCTGGACTAATGGAACTGGGCTTGGAACTGGGAGTGGGCAGTGAGTGCTTTGCCCCCCCCTCCTCCTCCCTCGGAACACCTGGCCTTTAGAGAGCCTTTAAAGCCAGCTCCAGCCAGACCATCGGCGGCAGCAGCAGCGTGGCTTGGAACTGGGAGTGGGCAGTGAGTGCTTTTGCCCCCCTCCTCCTCCCTTGGAACACTTGGCCTTTAGAGAGCCTTTAAAGCTGGCTCCAGCTCAACCATTGGCAGGACCCCTGGCAGCAAACATCTAAGGTGGTGATTGGGGACAAATTGTTATACTGGACCTGATGTTGATATGGGTTGATATAAGACTTGTATTATTAAGCCATTCAGGCTCTTATCATCTGACCGCTATAGGAAATTGATTATGGGACTGGGGTTGGTCTATCCCCCAAATACCCCCTTTTCCCAGTGGCTTTAAACTTTACTGTTTCCCTTGAGGCCGGGAATGAGGTGGGGGCGGCTATAGGAGTTGTGCAGGGGAATGGGAGGTATGGCTGGAACAGAGCGAACAAATGTTACAAAAGAAGACGGGATTGCTGTTTGAAAGCTATCCCACCTTCAGTTCCCTCTGTTTCCCAGAATGGCTTCGAGAGAAGACCAACCATTCCACAGAACCTCACTCTGCTCCCCTGCAATGCCAGGTCGGTCAAGAACAAGACCCATATCATCCATGATCTCCTCATGGATCAGGATGCCGACCTGGCTTGCTTCACAGAGACCTGGCTGGGAGAGGATAGCGTGGTTACCTGGGTGCATGCCCTCCCAGCTGGTTACTCTGTCAGTGAGCAGGTGAGGGAAGTGGGGGGGGGAGTTGCTCTGGTTCACAAGAATAGCCTGATCTTGACCAGGATACCATTACGGAAAACAGTCCACTTCAAGTGTATGAACCTTACGCTGAGGACCAGGGATAGTTTGGGGATTCTGCTAGTCTACCGACCACCCCATTGTCTAGCAGACTCCCTGACCGAGCTGACACAACTGGTCTCGGAGCTGCTGTTGGAGTCCCCTAGTCTTTTAGTTTTGGGAGACTTCAACATTCCGCTTGAGACCAGTCTAACAGGCACAGCTCGGGAGTTCATGGAGACCATGACAAACATGGGCCTATCCCAATTGATTGTTGGGCCCACACATTGTACAGGTCATACACTCGATGAGGTCTTCAGTACGGAACAAGAATATCCATGGGCAGAAGTTGTAAATAGGAGCCCTAGTGGCGCAGTGGTTAAATGCCAGTACTGCAAGCCACCACGTTGCAAGTTCGATTCCAGCGGGCTCCAAGGTTCACTCAGCCTTCCATCCTTTCGTAGGTCGGTAAAATGAGTACCCAGCTTGTGGGGGCAATTAGCTAACACACATTGGAAACTGCCTAATGCAGTGTAAATGTGTAAATAGCTATTGCTTAAAACAATTTGTAAGCTGCTCTGATAGCCTTGTGGCTGAAGAGCGGGGTATAAATAAATAAATAAATACCTCCGCATTGTCACCGTCGGATCATTTCCTGGTCACGATGGAACTTAGAGTTTGTATCCACCCCACCGGGGGTGGTGGACCCATTATACTGGTCCACCCTTGAAGGCTAATGGAGCCAAATGGATTCCAGAAAGCCTTAGAGGGTTTAATGGTTGGGAATGCCAGTGACCCTGTCGATGCTCTGGTCAATATTTGGAACACCAATCTTGCCAGGGCTATTGACATGATCGCTCCCAAGTGTCCTTGTCAATCCGCTTCAAACCATAAGCCATGGTACACACCAGAGCTTAGGAGAATGAAGCGGTTTGGACAACGACTAGAGTGCATGTGGCGGAAAACTCGACTCTTATCTGACAGAACTCACCATAGGAACTTTCTTTGGTCCTATCAGGAGGCAATACGTGCAGCGCAGAGATCTTTCTCCTCTGCACGCATTGCGTCTGCAGTGTCCCATCCAGCAGAGCTGTTTCGGGTGGTGAGGGAGCTAACACAGGTACCCCCTGTGCTGAATCCCATACTTAACCCGACATCGGCCTGCTGTGATGCATTTAACAACTTTTTCACAGAGTTAATAGGTCCTCTCTCTCTGGTAATAAAGAATATTCAGGAAAAAACCAAATACCAAATAGTTGGAAGGAGGCAAATATTGTCCTAATACCAAAGGAAGATAAAGACTCTACGCAAATGAAAAATTATAGACCCATTTCGTTATTAAATGAAGATTATAAAATATTCGCAGCGATACTAGCTAAGAGACTTAAGGGATATTTACAAGATTTTATACATAATGATCAAAACGGCTTCTTACCCAAAAGACAAATAAATGATAACATCAGGACGATAATCAATGTAATGGAATATTGGCATTACCATAATGAAATTAAAGGGGCCTTGATCTTTTTAGATGCCGAAAAGGCATTTAACAACTTAAAATGGTCTTTTATGCTACAAATAATTAAAGAAATGGAATTCAGGGAAAATTTTTACAAATGGATTAGGGCAATATATTCGGAACAAAAAGCAAAATTAATTATAAATGGGAATTTAACAGAAGAAATCCAAATTGAAAAAGGGACCAGGCAGGGATGTCAGCTATCGCCACTATTATTTATACTAGTTTTAGAAATTCTGAATAATGAAATAAGGAAAGATAAGGAGATAAAGGGAGTTAAAATTAAAAAAGAAGAATTTAAATTAAAGGCATATGCTGATGACTTGGTATTGATATTAGAAGAGCCACTGAAAGGGATCAAAAGATTATTACAAAAGATAGAAGAATTTGGGAAACTAGCAGGTTTTAAGGTGAATAAAGAAAAAAACTAAAATTTTGACAAAAAATCTGACTATAAAAGAGAAAGATGAATTAGCCAAGATAACAAATTTTGAAATTGTAAAGAAAGTGAGATATCTAGGTATAAATTTAACAACTAATAATCAACAGCTTTTTCAGAACAATTATGAGAAGATATGGAAGGAAATTAAAAGAGATCTGAAAAAATGGGATGATTTAAAACTATCAATGATGGGGAGAATCTCCACTATCAAAATGAATGTTTTGCCTAAGCTGATGTTCCTATTTCAATCGATTCCAATTATCTATTCAAATAAAATATTGGTAAATTGGCAGAGAGAGCTAGTTAAATTTTTATGGGCAGGAAGGAAGCCGAGAATAAAATGGAAACTACTATCAGATGCTAGAGAAAGAGGAGGTTTAGGGATGCCAGACAAAAATATACTTTGAGGCAGCATGCCTATCTTGGATAAAGCAGTGGATTTTGCTAGATAATAAAAGAAATTTGGAATTAGAAGGACATGAATTAAAAATGGGCTGGCATGGGTATCTAGGCTATGACAAAGTCAAGGTGAACACGGAATTTAAAAATCACGTGATAAGAAAACCCCTAATTAAAATATGGAATAAATATAAGTATAGACTATGCCCTAAGATACCAGGGTGGCTTTCACCTCAAGAGGCCTTTTGCAGAAGGGAATTAAGAGAGTACAACTGGTTAACGTATAGAGAATTGATGGGGAAAAGGACAGGAAGTTGGAAAATTAAGGAATGGCAGGAGTTAAAGGATGAAGGTATACAAATACAATGGCTAAGTTATTATCAAGTAAGGGCCAGAATTAAAGAAGACCTAAAAGACAAACAGTATGAAGGAGATGCCTCAGAGTTTGAGAAAATAATAAAATCAGAAAGTGGACGTTTAATCAGTAGTATCTATAGACTATTATTGAAATATAAATTGGAAGACGAGCAAATTAAAAATTGTATGATTAGGTGGGCAAAAAATATAGGCCATAATATTGGTATGAAGCAGTGGGAAGATATCTGGCAAAAAGGGTTAAAATTTACATGTTGTTATAGCCTAAAAGAAAATTTTTACAAAATGATGTACAGATGGTACATGACACCAATTAAAATATCCAAAATGAAAAAGAATAATATATACAACTGCTGGAAGTGTGAAGATCATGAAGGCTCCTTCTACCACATGTGGTGGGAATGTGGTAAAGTAAGGAGATATTGGAATAAAATTAATAAAGAAATTGAAAGAATTGTTAGCTTTGAAGTGGGATTGAGACCGGAACTGTATTTATTAAATATGGTAAATTTAGAATGTAGAAAAGAAAAAGAAAATAGAACGTTATTAACCTATTTAATAACTGCAGCACGAGTGGTTTTGGCGAAAAGATGGAAATCCAAAGAAATCCCCACGAGATCAGAATGGAAAGAAAAGGTAATGGAATTAGCACAATTAGACAAATTAACGAATTGGGTAAGAGGAAAGGCTATAGAGTGTTACTTAAAAGTATGGGAGCCATTTATAAATTATGTGAAAAGAAAGGGGGAAGAAAATAGCATAACGGGATTTAGTGCTTAGGAATTGAGGGAATTTATGTAGTTATCTAAACATAAATCTCAATTTATTTTTCTAGATTTGTATATTTCTGGTAGTCTCCTTTCTCTGATGTTGTGGAGCTATTGTGTATCCATTATTAATTGTGGATAACTAATAATTGCATAATGATACTATAATGGAACAACTGGATAACTTCACCTAATGGATATTATGTGAAAAGAAAATGTAAGAAATACTTGTAAATATAAGATATGTTAGGGTGGGAAAAATAAGTTAACTTTGTTTTGTAGGAAAGAGAATGATATGAAGATTATCAAGGGCATGAAGAGAATATGTGGGAAGTCCTTTTTAAATTTATGTGATGTCTGGGTTATGTTGGTTTAGTTTTGTTACTGTTATTGTTATTGTTTTTTTATTGTATGTGTATGTTAATGTGTATGTTAATGTGTATGTTAATGTGTATGTTAATTAAATGTTCAATAAAAATATTATTAAAAAAAAAGAAAAAAATCTCTCAGATAGAGCCGATTTAGATGCCAATGTTTTAACAGAAACCATAGGAGAGATGTCCAGCGACTCTGTCGATGAAATTATTCTGGATCAGCTCCAATCTGTGAGTACCGAGGACATGGACATGCTACTTGGTAGGGTGAGGAAAACAACTTGCCCTCTCGACCCTTGCTCATCATGGCTGACCGTCCGGGTGGGGGGGAAGCACTGAGGAGATTCCTCATGAATATCATCAATGCATCCTTCAGGGAAGGACATGTTCCATCTAGTCTGAAGGAAGCGGCTTTAGGCCGCTTCTGAAAAAAACCTTCCCTAGACCCCCTGGTTACGAGTAACTACAGGCCTGTTTCTTTATTGCCATTTCTGAGCAAGGTGATCGAGAGGGCAGTTGGTCTTCAACTCCAATCTGTCTTGGATGAAACCGATTATCTAGACCCATTTCAATCTGGCTTTAGGACAGGCTTTGGGGTTGAGACTGCCATGGTTGCCTTGACCGACGATCTGCGTCTGAACATCGACAGGGGTAATGTGACCCTGTTGGTGCTCTTAGACCTCTCAGCAGCTTTTGATACGATAGATCATGGCATCCTCTTGGACCGCCTGAAGAGGTTGGGTATCGGAGGCACTGCATTGCAGTGGTTCTGGTCCTACCTCTCGGGCAGATCCCAGAGAGTGCTGCTCGGGGACAGTTGTTTGAGCAAAAGAGAGCTCACCTGGGGAGTTCCACAGGGAGTTATCCTGTCCCTGATGTTATTTAACATCTATATGAAGCTGCTGGGTGAGATTATTCGGGTTATGGAGCTGGGTGTTGTCAGTATGCTGATGACACTCAGCTCTATTTCTCCGTATTTCGTTTGTTGGTCTCGAATTCCAATGACATCTCTCCTCTCAATGAATGTCTTCGGGCGGTAATGGGCTGGATGAGGAAAAACAAATTGAAACTGAATCCAGACAAGACAGAAGTGCTCACGGTAGCACCCCCGAAACCAAGAATTGGGTTGCAAACTCCAGTCCTGGATGGGGTCACACTCTCCATCAGTGACTCTGTTCGCAGTCTGGGTGTGCTCCTTGTCTCATCACTCCTGATGATAAATCAGGTAAATGCAACAGTCAGGAGCGCCTGTTATCAGCTTCGGCTGATACGCCAGCTGCGCCCTTTTCTGGATGCAAGGGACCTCAAGGCTGTCGTTCATGCGCTGGTAACCTCGTGCCTAGACTTCTGTAATGCGCTTTACATGGGGCTATCCTTGTGCTTGGTTCAGAAACTACAGTTAGTACAAAACACGGTGGCCAGGCTTGTTTCAGGAACATGTAGGGGGGAGCACATCACTCCGGTTTTGATGTCCCTCCACTGGCTGCCTATTGGTTTCCGGGCCCAGTATAAGATATTGGTTATCACCTTTAAAGCCCTAAATGGCTTGGGTCCAAACTATCTCAGGGACCGTCTCCTCCCTTATAATCCCCCCGCGCACTCCGGTCCTCTGGGAGGAATTTGCTCCAGCCTCAAAAGTTGAGGCTTTCGGCTACCTCCCAGAGGGCTTTTTCTGTTGTCGCCCCCAAACTATGGAAGAGCCTGCTGGATGAGATCCGTCAATTGACATCTTTGGACAGCTTCAAAAAGGCTGTCAAGACGGATCTCTTCCAGCAGGCCTCTCCAGAATAGATTATCCTGGCCTTGGGGAAAAAAAACCCTCCTTCAGGAGAGTCCCCACAGCCTCCTTTGTTAACAGAACTGAATATCGCTGGGGACCTATTGTTATTGCCAAATGTAAGTATGTGTTTTTATCAAATGTTTTAATTGTTGTTTTAATTTGTAATTGATTTAATAACTTTTTAAGGGGGGGAAGGGAGTATATTGTTTCACTGTATGGTTTCTTAATGTTGTGAACTGTCCTGATTGGATTACCAAAGGGCGCTATATAAATTATTATTATTATTATTATTATTATTATTATTACGTAAATTAGAATATAGTTATATTTTGGATTTTGCGTTTTTTTGCATTTCTGTGTGCTCAAAAATTGCATGCAAAATGTGCAAGTTAAGGAACACTGAAAAATGGGTACATTAAGGAAATCTATATACAAAAATGTGCATATTAGACGAAACTGAGTGCAAAAACGCCTATGGGGAAACTGTCTCCCAGATGTTTATGTTAGGAAAAATTCTGCATCAAATGTGAATGTGGAAATTGCTATTTTCATTCTGGAAATTGGTTGGATTTATAACTGAATACACATGAAGCTGACATGAACCCAAAATAGACTGATTTGTCTATCCCTGACCACAGATGCCCAATGGCTATCATAAGATGGAGAGGCAGAAAGAATCGGGACTGGACTGCCTATGCTACCTGCAACAGGAGAGAAACCGTTAGCAAAAATAGGAAATGTCCGGGCATTAGACATGAGAAAATTTTGCTTTCTTTTCACATTCACCACAACTGCCAAAAGAAAGAATTCACCAATTATTCAAAAATAAAATTCATAGTCATCCTTACCAGGTACCTCAGATTTACATAAAGTTTACTTTGACACTGGACTGACTATGTGACGAATGTTGCTGTCCTTGAGCAAGCAGGGATCACCAGCATTGAGGCCATGATATTGAGAACACAGCTGCACTGGGCAGGGCCTGTTTCTAGGATGGAGGACCATCGCCTCCCCAAAATAGTACTCTACGGTGAACTCGCCACGGGTCAGCGTAAGAGGGGTGCTCCAAAAAAGCGATACAAGGACTCCCTGAAACAACATCTCGGGCTTGGCCAAATTGACCACCAACAATGGTCCACCCTGGCCTCACATTGGGAGGCATGGAGACACACTATCCACAACGCTGCAGCCTTATTTGAGAACTCACGCCGAACAAGTCTTGAAGAGAAACGACAACGCAGAAAGAATCACAACCCAAAAACATCACCCAAGGAAAGCTTCTGCTGTGCTTTCTGCAACTGGACTTGTCTATCTCAGATTGGCCTTTTTAGTCATCTGCGCGCTTGCAGAAAGCATGGTTTGAGTCCTTCCTGAATCTTCATTTGCAAAGAAATGCCAGAGAGAGAGAGAGAGAGAGACTTTGTCCTATGTTACATGAGATTTCTCAAGTAGTTCTCATGAGTCTTGGTGACTAAGGGCTCATCTACATGGGCAATATATGACATTTTGCCCCATCTTAGAGCCCTGCAGTCCTGATGACACAGGCCTTTTACCCCATTCTTCCTCCTGGGCAGTCCTCACAACTCCTGGGGCAAAGACAGCAGGAAGATGAGGTAGAGCCCATTACAGCATTTTAAAAAATACCTGCTTTAATCTGTTCCTGCTGGGAAAAAATGGATTGGGCCCTGTGTGACCACAGGAGCCCATTCTGGCACACCATCCCATTGGTGCAGCTGCCAGTCTGCCATCACTCTTTCACAGCAAGAAGAAATCCCGCAGTATGTGATCAAGGCTAGTTGTATGCAGGGGGCCTTGCTCATGTGCTGCAGGCCAGCTTCCAGGAGAATGAGGGAGACTGTGGTGGCAGCTGCAGAAACAGGCTGGCATGCCCATCTGATCTTCTCATGTCATTGTGGGAACAAGGTAGGAATGGGCCTGATCTGCTGGCCTGTGTAGATAAGCCCTAAGTTTTATCATAGTAGTTAAGGCAGCATTATTGGTTCACCAGGTGATTTTTATAGTGTCCATAACCCCTTGTTGGACCCCAAGCACAAGGCCACAAATTATGGTGGAAACTACAGCCATGTTCAGGGATTCCTTTCTTTGCTTGGGTAGAGGGAAACACATTTAAGTGAACCTCATTATAGAGCTTCATTGATCAGACGTTGGTGAACTATGGAGTTGTCTAGACAAGAAGATACAATGTGGATTGCTGCACATTAACACAAAATCACAGCAGTGTTCGTTTGTCTCCATGGTCCTTTGGCAAACTTTCCAGTATGCAAAGCTGTGCTTGTTTGAAGGTGATAAGCAGCCATGCCTGTGAATCAAGATGGTGGATAAGAGTGAATTACTCACATTATTATTCTCCACAAGTTGTCGCCGCTATTTTTTAAAACTGCAAATCAAAGGTGTGCAATGCAACCTTCTGCTTAAAAAGCTGTTTGGTTGCCTCAATGCAGCAAAAAAGTGAATGTTCAATAACACAAAACTCCAAAATGGCAAATCAAGCCACTTCATTGATAGCAACTCCACCCCTTGAGTTTGTCCAGCCCGTCAGCTTTTCATTTACACCCTCACTGAGAATGTGCTGCAATGCAAATCAGATGTCCAAATAAGTGGGAATGTGTATTTCTACGCATTATTTACAAAAACTTGGGAAAAGCCATGAAGGCTTTTCCCCTGGAGTTTTGGAGTTTTTGTTCCCCCTCCTTCTGAATATGGCAAATCTTGGTCAAATCTCATTGGGACAAAAGGTATTTACTGTGAATTCTATCAGGACTATTTCCACTGTCTAGAAAACCCCTATAACTCCCAGCATTCCTCATCACTAGTTTTGCTGACTAGGAGTGCAGGGAGTTAAAATTCAACTACATCCGGAAGACCACATCATTCCAATTCCTGATCTAACATTAAAGATAGGCAGGATATCACTTCAAATAAGTCAAATCAGATTATACAGTATATATCCTAAACAAGCAGTAGACAGTGACAGAGTGCCTTTACTCTGCACCAACCCAGAAGCCATGCCTTACATTTGTACCATTCCTACTGGGTGCCCCTGCCAAATGACCCAAACAATGAGACTCCAGAAAAGAGGGCCTTTGAAGTGGTGGCACCTAATTTGTGGGATGAAATCTTCAGAGAGCCTCACCTGTCTCCAGCATTATGGTCTGTTTCGTGCCAGACGGAGGCCTTTTTATTTTCCTGGGCATTCTAGGAACTGTTTGGAGTACTTTTGTAGCTTTGTATTCTTTAATCTTGTTCCTGGTTTTCTCTTCTTTGTTTTTTAATATGACATCTTCAGTCTTAACTATGCTGTTTCTATATTATATTTTTAATATATGTTATACTTCCCAGAAAATTCTGTTTAATGAGCAGTCTAAGGACTGTATCAGATATCCCCCTGAAGATGTTTTTTTGCTGGCATAAATGGGAAATTCAAAAATAAAAACAAAAACAGACATCAAAAAGTAAAACTAAGCATGTGCACACACACTAAAAGCCTCAGAGTAACCCAGGGAGGGTTTAAAAAAATGTTTGTCACTTACCTGGATGTCCTGATCTGACCCAGAAGTGTTTGCACCAGTCCAGCCATTGTTGGGGTAAGTATGAGATTTAAAGGGACAGGGGCTTTGCATGCCGACAATGCCAGTAAAAAATCGGCAGGGGGAATCTATTGACGGCTTAAGCCATCAATTAAGAGGTACGAGATTCTGGCTGATTTTAACTATGAAAGGACAATGCTATCAGATCCATGTGCCCTTTTGCAGTTCTGTGGCATTACTATGATGCCGTATTTTCTGTGTCTGATAAAGTGCTATCAGTCCAATGAGTAAATAAGTAAGATGTTCTAATGAGGCCTATATGTGATCAATATCTTTGTGGGTGGGGGCAAGCTAACTGTATGATCTGAGCCTTCCTGCATTTGATAACATGTATGATGGTTCAGCAGTTCACCTACCTGGGAAGCATCATCTCCTCAGATGCCAAGATTGACAAAAAGATCGATCATAGATTAGCAAAGGCACATAGCACATTTGCAAGACTTTACAAGAGTCTAATAAAAACCTTAGGCGAAGCACAAAAATCAGTGTGTATAAAGCCATTGTACTGTCTATTCTCCTTTATGGATCTGAAACATGGGTCACCTATCGCCACCACTTACGACTCCTTGAACTCTTTCATCAGCGCTGTATACGCACAATCCTAAATATACACTGGACTGACTATGTGATGAATGTTGCTGTCCTTGAGCAAGCAGGGATCACCAGCATTGAGGCCATGATATTGAGAACACAGCTGTGCTGGGCAGGGCACGTTTCTAGGATGGAGGACCATCGCCTCCCCAAAATAGTTCTCTATGGTGAACTCACCACGGGTCAGCGTAAGAGGGGCGCTCCCAAAAAGCAATACAAGGACTGCCTGAAACAACATCTTAGGCTTGGCCAAATTGATCACCAACAATGGTCTGCCCTGGCCTCACTTCAGGAGGTGTGGAGATGCCCTATCCACAATGCTGCAGCCTTATTTGAGAACTCACGCCGAACAAGTCTTGAGGAGAAACGACAACGCAGAAAGAATCCCAACCCGGAAACATCACCCAAGGAGACCTTCTGCTGTGCTTTCTGCAACCGGACTTGTTTATCTCAGATTGGCCTTTTTAGTCACCAGCCGCTTGCAGAAAACGCGGGATGAATCCTTCCTGAATCTTCGTTTGTGAAGAAAAGCCAGAGAGAGAGAGAGAGAGAGAGAGAGAGAGAGAGGATGGTCTTATTCAAATTTGATGTTCCTATATGGACATCCTAAAAAGGAAAAGGAAGATGAGCTTTCATTCTGCAGCATGATACAGGATAAATGGAGGCACACGCATTGTCCCTTTGGCCAAAAATATTTCCTCACCGAATCATTCCCTAAAGTTTTATACAGACCTTATTCCAGCAAAACTTTCCATGTAAGTAATGATTGGCTTGCTTCAGAAGGTCATCCCCTGAAGGGCAACCGGTGCATACTTGTTTCCATTACACAGTATATCTGTCATTATATCTTTCATCTGATCTTCTTGAGGCAGTGACATTTTCCACACCAGTCACTTCTACAGTGTTTCTGATTCACAGTGCTATTGTAAAGCCTCAAGCGTTCTGAACACAAAAAGAAGAAAAGGTTTAATTTTACAAATCTAGCAGTTTACAAGTGACTTTCAGTGGGTGAAGAAGTAAGTCTGCCAAGCTGAACATGCACCCACTATTTTCCAGAAAGTTAGAGCAACTCACTTTTCTTCTGCACGCATGTGACTGTTCACATCAAATATATTGTGACTGATTGGAAGTTGAATTCTACTTGCTTTAGAAATCATATTTGTTAATGTAGTGATTTGACAAGAAGAGAGAGACAGTCCTTACAAGTGCGCAGAAGCTGTAGGAACTGGGGACATATAAGGATAGCAATGCCTTCATGGGGAACTGTAAATCTCTCTCTCTCTCTCTGGCTTTTCTTCGCAAACGAAGATTCAGGAAGGACTCATCCCGCTCTTTCTGCAAGCGCGCTGATGACTAAAAAGGCCAATCTGAGATAAACAAGTCCGGTTGCAAAAAGCACAGCAGAAGGTCTCCTTGAGTGATGTTTTTGGGTTGTGATTCTTTCTGCGTTGTCGTTTCTCTTCAAGACTTGTTCGTCGTGAGTTCTCAAATAAGGCTGCAGCATTGTGGATAGTGCGTCTCCATATGGAAGTAGAATCAGAAAAGGGCACAAAAACTAATAAATGTAACCTGTTAGAAAATTAGAGGCAGAGCAAGGTAACTTTTCCAATATTTGGTGACTATAGAGATTATCAGACGCTCTAAATGCGGGAGATTTTCAGATGCAATTTTCGGCAGGATATATTCCAAAACAGCTCCGTTGCTGCCACGCGGCAGGGGAGCAGTTTTGGACAACACCGTCCCTCTGCCGAACCCCTCCGTGTCACTTCCATGACAGAATGGAGTAAACCGCTTCGTATTTCACTAATGGGCAACAATCGTGAATGAAATATGACACGGTTTCCTCCATTCTGTCACGGAAGTGACACGGAGGGGTTTGGCAAAGGGACGGTGTCGTCCGAAACTGCTCCCCTGCCATGTGACAGCAACGGAGCTGTTTTGGAATATATCCTGCCAAAAATCACGTCTGAAAATCTCCATGGTGTTATCATGATGCCAGGAGATTGCTAAAGGGCTTCCCTTTCACGTGACATTGTTCCTCTCTCATAATGCTCCCATTTGGCTCTCGTTTCTCTGGCACTGCTTTTTATTCATGGGCTAAGCTGTCAATGGATTCCCCATTCTGCTTCTGTCACAGAATGTCCTGTGAGTGAAAAGGTGCCTGTTTCGCTCATGCGATCCCAGCATCAATGGGAGGCCCATGCCAGAGCACTTTCTGGTAAGATTGGGACATCCAGGTACATAACACACTTTTTGTGGACCCTCCCTGGGTTACTTGGAAAGTTTTAAGTGTGTTTTTCTGCTTGCTGTCACTTTTTCCTTTTTTTACTAGGGTTTTATTTTTGAATTTCCCATGCTCTCATCTTCTTGCGAGAACCAGCAGGATTCATTTCAGGAAGTGATGGAGAGCTCCATTCACTCCTCAGCTGCCGTGGAAGCCGGAATAAGGTAGGTCTGAAACTTTTGGTTCTCATGCTGGGACAGGGATGGGAGAGGGGCAGGAGAGGAGATTGTGGGACGGGAATGTTTTTTTGTTCCCGTCTGATAATCTCCTGTATCATGTAGAGAGACCTGGCTGAACGAGACTCCGTGCAAAAGGGATCTAGGAGTCCCAGTAGACCACAAGTTGAACATGAGTCAACAGTGTGATGTGGCAGCTTAACAGGCCAGTGCAATTTTGGGCTGCGTCAATATAAGTATAGTGTCTAGATCAAGGGAAGTAATAGTGCTGCTCTATTCAGCCTTGGTCAGACCTCACCTAGAATACTGTGTCCAGTTTTGGACACCACAGTTCAAAAAGGATATTGACAAATTGGAGCATGCCCAGAGAAGGGCGACTAAAATGGTGAAAGGTCTGGAAACCATGCCTTATGAGGAGAGACTTAGGGAGCTGGGTATGTTTAGCCTGGAAAAAAGATGGTTAAGAGGCAATATGATAGCCATGTTTAAGTATTTGAAGGGGTGTCATGTTGAGGATGGAGCAGGCTTGTTTTCTGCTGCGCCAGAGACTGGAACACAGAGGAATGGATGCAAGCTCCAGGAACAGAGATTCCACCCCAACATTAGGAGGAACTTTTTGACAGTAAGAGCTGTTCGTTAGTGGAACACACTCCTTCGGGGCATGGTGGGGTCTCCTTCCTTGGAGGTCTTTAAACAGAGGCTGGATGGCCATCTGTTGGGGATGCTTTGATCGTGATTTCCTGCGTGGCAGGGGGTTGGACTGGATGGCCCTCGTGGTCTCTTGCAACTCTACAATTCTATGATTCTATGTAGAGAAAGAAAAAAAAGTATCAGATTCTGTATTATTGCAATCTAGGGCATTACTTTGCTTATAGATCCTGTTGCTGTAATGTTGCTTACAGATCCCATTCAGCAAGTTGAAAGACCAATGTACTTAATTCCAAGTGAATATCATTTTCAGTTACCACAGGTGATTTCATAGAATCATAGAGTTAGAAGAGACCAGAAGGGCCACCTATTCCAACCTCCTGCCATGCAGGAATACCCAGTCAAATCATTCCCAATAGATGGCCATCCAAGCATCTGTTTGAAAACCTCCAAAGAAGGAGATTCCACCACACTCCGAGACAGTGCATTTATAACTTTAAAGTAGACAATGAAGGCATTGAAATAGTTCAAGATTTTCCATACCTTGGATCAGACATTAATCAAGAAATCAGAAGAAGACTAGGACTTGGGTCTTGTCTGCATGGACCAGGGAGCCCTGGTGGTGCAGTGGTTAAATGCCAGTACTGCAGCCACAACATTGTGAGTTCTATCCTTCAGGGCTCCAGGTTGACTCAGCCTTCCAGCCTTCCATAGGTCGGTAAAATGAGTACCCAGCTTGTTGGGGGCAATTAGCTAACATGAAAACCATTTAGGGAGTGCTTTGCACTGATAAGTGGTATAGAAATATGAGTGCTATTTCTATTATTGTTATTGAAGTGGCCTCCCCCGATTCCCATGCCCATCTGTTCAGATGATGAAGGGTTTTGGCCTTGCTTCTAATCTGAACTGCCTGGATGATGTTCTGACTAGAAACCAGGGCAAAACCCTGTAAAATGGCTTTTTAAAAATATCTGGGAAGCCTGATCCTGCAGGAAAAAGCAGAGTGTTCTGTGGCAGGAATGGGCGGATGTCTACACACGTGTGCTATGCAGTATCTGCAGGTGCCTCTGCCACTGGTGCTGTGCGTTGCACTCTCTGAGGTCACAAGAAGCCCCCCCCCCATCATGTGATCAAGGCTGGGTGCCTCGTTTCCAGCCTCAGAGACCATGACACACATACTAGCAGCAGAGGTGTCTGCCAATACTGTGCCGCACACATGTGTAGACAGCTGTCTGTTCCTGTCATGGAACACAAGATAAAAAGGGGAATCCAGGGCAGCCCCAGGGCCAGAATATTCTGGCCATTATATGGAGTATTCTGGCCAGTGCAGACAAGACCTTAGAAGGGCAGCTATGAAAGAATTAGACAACGTCCTGAAGTGTAAAGACATATAATTGAATACTAAAGTTAGGATTGCTCATGCCACAGTATTTTCAATATCTGTGTATGCTTGTAAAAGCTGAACAGTGAAGAAAACTGATAGGAGAAAAATCAATTCATTTGAAATGTGATGCTGCAGGAGAGTTTTACAGATACTGTGGACTGCTTAAAAAAGACAAATACATGAGTCCTATAGCAAATCAAGACTGAACTCTCTCTAAAAGCCAAGATGACTAAACTGAAGACTTTTTCGGACGGCAGTTTGTAACGCAAGCAGGTTCGTCCCTGTTGTGAGGCTGCTGCATGGCAGGGGGGCCATTTCGGATGATGCTGTCCCCCTGCCAATACTGTTCTGGAAGAGCTGGGAGGCTGCAGTGCCATATTTGGCCATTTCCTAATCACAGAAATTGACCGTGATTAGGAAATGGCCAAATATGGCACTGCAGCCTCCCAACTCTTCCAGAACAGTATCAGCAGGGGGACAGTGTCATCCGAAATGCTCCCCCTGCTGTGCAGCAGCCTCGCAACAGGGATGAGCCTGCTTGCGTTACAAATTGCCGTCTGAAAAAGGCCTGAGACTATCGTCCATTGACCAGCTCATAAGAAGACATGACTCACTAGAAAATACAGTAATGCTTGGCAAGGTGGAAGGCTGTAGAAAAAGAGGGTGACTTGGAGGTCTCAATTATGGGGTGACTTGACTTGATAGCAGTTAACAACAAATTTCACTAAAATTAATGATGCGATGCCCCCTGAAGAAAGCAAATCTATGTTCTGTTAAAGTTTGTGTATTGAAGCCTATCCCACCACTGCCACCATGTCGGGGTTTCTAGGGTCCCTTTCTCCTACTTCTGCCTGAGTAGAATAGTACCCTTAGAGACCATCTATACTAGCTGCCACCACCCATTTAGTTTAATCCCCTTCAGTGTAATTCAATGGGAAGTTACGGGGTTCAACTTGTACTTACCACTCTGTTGCTTCCTCTCCTCACCTCTGTGGGGAATGAGACTGAGCTGGCACATCATGAAAGAATGTGTGGAAGAAAGAAGAAATTGAAAGGAAGTTTATTCTAAGGACTTTTTCGGATGGGGTTTTCTAATGCGAGCAGCCTCATCCCTGTTGTGAGGCTGCTGTGTGGCAGGGGGTCCCTTTTGGATGATGCTCTCCCCTGCCGATACTGTTGTGGAAGTGCTGGGAGGCTGCAGCACTATATTTGGAATTTTCTAATCACGAAAGTTGATCGTGATTAGAAAATCACCAAATATAGCGCTGCAGCCTCCCAGCACTTCCGCAACAGTATCAGCACGGCCATAGTGTCATCCAAAAGGGACGCCCTGCAGCGCAGCAGCCTTGCAATGGGGACGAAGCTGCTCGCGTTGCAAAACCCTGTCCGAAAAAGTCCTAAGTAAGGAATCAACATAACAAAAGTATCTCTGTACATGAGAGGCACCTCCTTTCATTTCTTTGTATTCCATAAAAGAAATGGAATGGGGGGTCCATTGACGGCTTAGCCCATCAGTAAAAAGGAGTGCCAGCATATCGAGAACCAAACGGGAGCATTACACGAAGGGAACAACATCATGTGAAAGGGAAGCTTTTTAGTCATCTCCTGGTGTCATCATAACACCATATTTAGAGCATCTGATAATCTCCTAAATCATTCCAGACAAGTTCAAAAACAAAACAAAAATTCTGTCTAAACACATCCCTACTCTACTCATGAGGAGTTGCAACTCTGAGTCTCCGGATGTTCATGGGCATTGGGAGTGTGAGCTCTTCAGCCCAGTCTCTACCAAGCAGCCCCTTAGCTGGGACATGAGTCCGCTGCCGGCTGTTGTCTCTCTTGTCCTGTGCTCCCTTAGGCCTTATTTATAGCCTCTTCACAGAAGCATCATGAAGTTTTCCCACTGGCCATCTTCATTGGTCAGCTATATCTCTTGACCTTCATGATGCTGACCCCCAATAAATTTTAACTTAACTTGATACAGCCTTCCTCTACCTGGGGAAAGATTCCACTCCTCAGCTGTTTTAGCCAGATAACACCATGTTTACATGGAAGCAAATGCCATGGAGTTCAATTATGTGCTCCTGACAGATTTTGCTTAGACATGGGAAAGGATTTTAAACTGATATTGAATGAATATGAACATAGATGCTCTTTTTTGACCTATTGCAAATAAAATTATGATAAACATGCCATCGTGATCTGTAACCTATATATATTGTTAGGTAGATACCATAAGACACAACAAGATGTACAGAAATTATCTTTAAAATAGCTAGGTCCATATTCTCTTGAAGTTCCCTCTTATTCAGCATAGGAAAATTTTATAAATAGCACACTTCCTCTGCTAATGAATTATTGGGTGATTTTAGGCATACCACAACAAGTACCACTGTGTTAGTCTCCTGAAGATCAGGGTGTGGCTACCTGCTAAAAAGCCACCTTGGGTAAGTCACACTTTCTCAGCCTAAGAGGAAGATAATGGCAAACTTCTGAATAAACCTCATGAAGAGCCCCCTATGATAAGGACACCGTAAGTCAAAATTGACTTGAAAGCACAGAACAACAAAGGCATACCATTCTCTGTCTCATATACAGTCATCACATTTACAATACATATAGAAGATAATATTGGATTTCCTTATAGGGTGGTTGTAATGATTACAACTAAATGAGGAAGATGAACTGCTTTGGAATACTTGAAATCTATGATCATCTTCCTATTGCTACTAGACGTACTAGCTTACTACGACTGTGGAGTCATGGCACTCTAGATATTTCAATTGCAGGGAGTGGAAACATTGCAATCTCATTTAGATTTTCAAATTCAGGGACATATTCAGAATAGGATGTCCCCATTATCTTATATGCTGAAAAAAGGAGGTTGATGGAAGCTGACTTTCAAACCACCTTCTCACTAGTGCTCCTGATTCCCTCCCATCCAAACCTGTCCTGAGAATTGGAGTACTTTCCTGAATGCCTTGAAGTATGGTACAGTGCCTGAGTTAAGGGGGAAGGGGTCTCAACCCAAAACAGGAAGATGCAACTTCTGCAAGTGGAACTCCCATCAACTCAATGCCACTACCTATTCAGTCAAGGAGGATCCTCTAACTCTGAAAAGAAGTGTGTGGGGGGCAGCGGGGGCTAATTGAGGAGGAAGTAAGGGGAAAGGAAAATCACTTTCTGCCAACTTCCTCCTGCCAGTGCTTCTTGAGATCTCATCCATTAAATGCAACCTTTTTTCCTTTCCTCTATAAAATTAACTATGCCAGCTGACTTTATGACCACACCAGTTGATTCACTGTAAACAGTCTCCAATAGTCAGTAGATGAATTTGCAATTTACACCCCATGCATTATTCAAAAGCTAAATGCACTGATCACTTGATACCCTGAAATGGCCACCATCAGTCACTATGCAGAAGTGACCTGCCATGCGATGACTCACTCAGTGTATCATGGCCTCTTAAGTGATCCCCGCAAAGCAGGATACAGCTTCCATTCTGACCCACCATCTAAGAACAGATGCTAGCAAGTGAATATATCAATTCACGCTATTATGTGGATCTATGAAATAAAGCAATTGTGAATCAAGCTATTTTCAATCAAAGTAAAATCTGAGTGGGTGAAAACAAGGGAGGCAATTACTTTAAACGTAAGAATCGCATATGCTTTCATTAATTCCAGGAGCATTTCCAAGAAAAGCTGGATGGGTGCAAATCATTGTTTATACTTTTTGGTTTATAAATAAATGTACCAGAGATTGATTATTGTGCAGAAAAGAAAACAAACAAACAGAAGCATACCACAGCTAGCAAAGACTCTGAAAAGAAGTCCCTTTTCACAAAATCTTTTTACACTCTCCCAGCCCCCCTCCATTCCTTCTTGTCCTTCTTAACTGGAAGGGTTTTTTTCTTTGTTTTTTCTTTGTCTTTTTTGCGGGGGGGAGTATTGGCATTGTGAGGTGGAAAAGGATTGGAGAAATACACTGGGTGAAGGAGAAATGGAAAAACAGACACTTTTAGGACTTTATCATATGACTTTATCATATGAGGCTGGTATTTCACAATTCTCTCTCTCTCTCTCTCTCTGGCTTTTCTTCACAAACGAAGATTCAGGAAGGAATCATCCCACGCTTTCTACAAGCGCGCTGAAGACTGAAAAGGCCAATCCAAGATGAACAAGTCCGGTTGCAGAAAGCACAGCAGAGGGTCTCCTTGGGTGATGTTTCTGGGTTGTGACTCTTTCTGTGTTGTTGTTTCTCTTCAAGACTTGTTCGGCGTGAGTTCTCAAATAAAGCTGCAGCATTGTGGATAGTGCATCTCCATGCCTCCCGATGTGAAGCCAGGGCAGACCATTGTTGGTGATCAATTTGGCCAAGCCTGAGATGTTGTTTCAGGGAATCCTTGTATCACTTTTTTTGGAGCGCCCCTCTTACGCTGACCTGTGGCGAGTTCACCGTAGAGTACTGTTTTTGGGAATTTCACAATTAGCGCGAGATATTAGCCTATTTGGCCAGTACTTCTCACATGATGTCATGTCTATCCTGTTGCTGCCTTGCATTTCAGTCCTTTGTTAGCATACCTTTTCACTGATAGGGAAAACCCATCAATGGCTCCCAACAGTTCTGCTTTTCCATTAGTCCCCCTGGTGTGATAGGTCCCTTCCACTGCAGTAACAATATGATAGTCATGTGGCATAAGGGGTCATGATTCCTGTCATGTCCCCCTCTCTCCCTTGCTATTCCCAAGCAGGCCAAGGTTGCCTGTGCCTTTCATTTTCTTAATTTTTATTTTTGCTGTGTGTTTTTTTTAGTTATCATTTCACCAGAATTACAGAATCACAGCACATATAAAAATAAAGAATTTGAAAGGCATGCACCTTAGGGCATACATAGATAGGAAGACAAGGTTATGGGGCCAGTGTGGAAGGAACCATGGATTGTTAAAGTGGCAAACTCAGAGCATAGTCATGTGATTGCAGAGAAGCATAATACTGAACATTTTCAAATTGGAATGTTCCCATGTGCTTCACCAATGCAATTGCTGCAAGAAAACAGGCTGGTGTGATAAAGTCCTTAGTGTCAGGTTTAAGCAGTGTTTACTGTAGTAAACAATGCAATAAAAGTTTGAGATGATCCAGCTATAGTCTTGCATGGCTGCCTAGAACAGGAAAGGTAAATAATAGGTGTTTCCAGAATCCCTTACTGAACATATGTAAACAGCAAAACAGAGAAAAATATGAGACAAGATAAGCCTTCCTCACCAGCTATTCTGAGCATGTTACAAAAACATAAGTCTTGTCTATACGGGGGGGGGGGGGCTGATACAAACACATCCGAAAAAGCAGGCATTTGCAATGACGTGACCTGTCTTCATGGTCAAAAAAGCCCCCCAAGATCCACATGACCACTAACCAAGATGGCAGCCACAAGTGATTTACTCAGTTTTAAATCTGCCGCAACCCATTTTTTTTTTAAAAAAAGAAACAGTTCCCCATGGTGTTCACAAGCAATAGTTCATATTCCAAAAAAAGGAAGGAGAAAAGAGCATACGATTGTCATTTGATTGACTTACAGGACCCTCGCTTAGCCAAAAATCCAACATGGTGGATGCAGGTTCTTTCCCTCTTTGCTAGCCGTGCCCCCATTCTTGTCTAGCCAATCAGATTATACTGCCTGTTCGTATCTGTGCAAATGTGAGTGTTTGAATGATCACACATTTGCATGTCATATGGAGCTTTTTTTAAAAAAAAAAAATCAGTTTGAAGTCCCAGTCGTGACACACACGGACTTTGCAGTGGATTTGGCTGCACCCCCTTCCTAATGACATGTATTTGTGCAAATGTCCACATGAATGGATCACCTTCCATTCATATGTCATTTGTATTATTTTGACTGTATAGACAAGACCATAGATCTATAAACATGGCTACCAAACTGGAAATCATAAATAAAGTGGAGGCTGGTAGGAAAAAAAGTCATCCCTGGGGAAGAAACCTTCAGATGGTCTCTAGAAAGTTTGAAATATGTATTTTTGTTTACTTCTGCAAGGCTTACTTTGTAAATATACTGCAAACAAAGATTAAAGCCCTCAAGTTGAGTGAAGGCTGGCCTTGTTGCTGTCTTTATTTGGCAAGCCAGAGCTCAAGGCAGTGTGCTGGGGTGAAGGAATTTTTCTTTCTCAGCTTGCAGAAGTCTCTCCAGAAACCTTCACCTTGACGTCCTGTTGACGTGGTACAACTCTGCAGGTGGTCATGGTGGACACAGCGTGTCTTTCTATGCCCCAACATAGTTGACCTAGCTCTTTCATTTCACATGTGCATAGTGTCAGTTTTGGACAAAGAATTTGCTTAAGCATATAGAACTGCTCTTATTTTCTATGGTATAGGAACCTGTCCCTTTTCCATCCAGGTTATTTATGTTTCCGATACAATTTTTTTTTATGATAAAGAAGTACAGTGGGCACTTGGTATCTGCTAGATTTTGGTTCCAGGACCCCCATGGATGCCAAAATCCATGGATGCTCAAGTCCTCTTATACACAATGGTGTAGTAAAATGGTGTCCCTTATATAAAATGCAGAGGAATACAACTACTTCATTAAATGAGCTATACCTATATAACTGGCTGCCCAGAGTATTTAAAAATAAAAAGGTAGGTGACAGAGCTGAGTCCTACTGCCCTCTTCAGACACTGTTAGAGAATTTCTTCTCCTCCTAGGAGCTCTCTAGTTCTTCAGCCCATACTCAGGGTTCAATCTTTCAAGAAGCCATTTAATTAATTAATTACCTACCTACCTTTGAGAAGGCCTGTTCCAAGATGCAAATGTGGCTCAGGCATGATCTCGCTTGGTTTACACAGGGGAAGACAACCTTTCAGGTAACTTCAACTGAAGTTGGGCCAATTGGCATCATGGGCTGGATGGCAACAGGAGGGTTCATCTGCCTTTGGGGCAGGGCGACAACCCATGGAGTCATCACTTTCCTTTTGGCTTGGTCAGGGTAGCTTCACTCAGGATGACTTTGCCAGCACTGCTCAGTCAACTGTGTCAGCCTAAGGTAGCCCTGAAATCTACCAAGACAGGTTTACTATATTAGTATCAGGATATAAAGCCCTAAACCTGAGGGAGGAATCAGGTGCATGAGTTTTATCTGGCCCAGAGAGTCCCTCATTTGGCTTGTGAAACTACTTGTTTGGGAAAAACAAGAAGAAAAGTGAACTTCTAGGAACTCCTACTCTTATAGCTAACCACTGATCAGTGATGATAACAGGAATTCCCCTCACTGCTACACCATGAAAGTGGGTGAGGCTTGGGAGGGGGGATCAATCTAGGGAAAGGGAACTTTTGTGGTTTGATTAGAGGCCCATGCATAGAGGGACAAATAGAGTGAAACCAAATTCAGGTTTATTACAGCCATTTGTGCACCATGATGAAATAAAAAGCACAAAGCTACTATTTACTCAACTGAAGGGAAGGTGAGTAAATGAACATTAGCTCTTGTATATAGTTTACATCTGAGAAGTAAGTCTGCCACCCATTTGTAGTTAAAGTGTGTTCACATGGGATAATTGATGCCAAATCCAAGGCAATTTGCACCTCCTTAATGAGATACAAATTAACACCTCATTAATGGGGTTGAAATCAACACCTCATAAATGAGGTGAAAAGCAACAGCTCATTAATGAGGTAAAATTAATCCTGGCTATCCACCACATTAAAATACCTGAGTCTCAATTTTCAGTCTGCCTGGATTATAGAGGTGAAGCAAAAATCTCTATTTTTATCTATCTCAGTAGACGTTCGCCATCATTGCATCTATTTGAAAAGCTACTGTCCATCTACTGTATTTTTTGAAAATGTTACTATACATTTATTTACCTGCTTGAAAAAACCAAGTGGTTTCCATCAGGGTGTCATGCAGAACACAATTAAATATATACATTCAGCATTCCCAGCCTATAATTACTTCTTTGGAAGAAAGTTGTTGTTACTGTTGTTGTTCTGTGCCTTCAGATCATTTCCAACTTATAGCAACCCTAAGGTGAACCTATCATGGGGTTTTCTTGGTAAGATTTGTTTGGGAGGGGTGACTTTGCCTTCTTCTGAGTCTGAGAGTGTGTGATTTGCCAAAGGTCACCCAGTAGATTTCCATAGCTGAGCAAAAATTTGAACCCTGGTCTCCTGAGTTGTAGTCCAAAGCTCAAACTACTACTACACCATACTGGCTTTCAGTTGGGAGAAGGTGGGTGGGCTTAAATATAGCAATTAATGCTTTTTGTTACTTGTGATCCTGACATCATCCTTCTTGGCAATTCATCATGGTGGTGAATTTAATTTAGAGGCAGGAGGGGGAAAGCACTATATGTAATATATACAAATTTGAAATAATGATAACAGCAACAACAAACTGATAAAGAAAGTTGGGAAAGCTGATATTGATGACGCTAAATTTGTATCCATGATGCAGAGTAGGATGGGAATTGTGGTCCTCCAGATGTTGTTGTTCTTATGTTTCTTCTAGTCTACCCTGACATATAGCAATCCAAGCTTCTGGTTTTCTTCACAAGATTTATCCTGAGAAAGTTTGCCATTGCCTTCCTCTGTGGCTGAGCAAGTATGACTTGCCCAAGGGCACCGAGTAAGTTTCCATGGCTGAGCAGCATCCAAACCCTTGTCTTCCAGAGTTCTAGTCCAACACTCAAACCACTACACCATGCCGGCTCAGAGTTATTATGGGATAGCAGCTCTCAGTAGCCCTCTAGCCGGTGATGAGAGATTATGGAAGCTCAGGGCCACATCTGGAAGGCCACAGTTGCCCACCCCTGAAATAGATGGACCAGTAGTCTCGCTCAATATAAGACAACGTTCAATATTTCGAAGCAATCTTCCCCTGTGTCATTAGCAACTAATGACTCTGTTCTTCAGTTTTATTTTGTTTTTCCATTGCCTCTAAATTGATCTCCATCCATAAAACTGAGGATTTAAATCTCAGGTCCTGCCTTCTTCAGTGAAGCAAATACTGTTGCCTCCTTCTGCCTTGTGTGACCTAGTTAATTATATGAATTATCTCAAGCTGTTTGCCCTAGAAGCAACTTTCTCCCTGACATGGCTGCAATCTGCTTGTAACACAACTAAATGATACTTTAGTTCTTGTCAACCATAAGTCTTTTGGGAGGAAATGAATCCCAACTGGGATACCTTTTCAATGGATGGAAAGGTTTTATTTTAAAATTTACATCTGTCTCTACTTGTGGCAGGTTTTAATGAGAACACAGCTGGTTTTCTTGATCAAATGTAGGACTATAGATTTTCCTTTTGTTTTTTTCTGGACTGTGAGGCCGTGTTCTGGAATAGTTTCTTTCTGACATTTCGCCTGCATCTGTGGCTGGCATCTTCAGAGAATGGTTGGGTAGGAGTGTATATGGAGTTTATATGCTGTGAACCCCTGTTGAGTATATGTAAATTTGTGTAATTGAATGGTTAGTTTCTGGGTATAGATATGCAAGGCTCGTTAATGTCTGTCTGGCTAATGGTTGGTTGATGGGCCATTATCTGCTGGGAATCCCCCTGTCCCTGGGTGGAATTCCTTTGGAATTCCTTTGGAATTCCACTTACAACACTTTGTAAGTGTTGAGTTTTTATTCTATTCTTCAAAACTGGGAGCCAGATTTTGTTTACTTTTAAGGTTTCTTCTTTCCTGTTGAAGTTGTCCAGGTGTTTGTGGATTTCAATAGCTTCTCTGTGCATTCTGACATGATAGTTGATAGTGAAGCTTTTGACTTTACAAATGTAGGACTGTTTCAGTTAAATTAAAACAAACAGATTAGCTGTCATGTGGTCTGCAATAATAAGGACAATTAATGTGGTGTTTGGTGTAATAAAGTGTAAAGTCCAGCCAAATGGGGCTTTAAAACAATTCCAACTCACATGCTTGGATTTCTCTTCTCATTTGTTAATGTTGTACTGGCCATTAAGCAACAAAGAAAATGATGGAGGTAAAGTGTGATTCTACTTCTTATATTAGATACTTTTTTAAAAAAGAAAGAAAGAAAGAAAGCATGAATGAATTTCTAGGGGCTAGAGTAATTTCTAGGGGCTGGTAAAGGGATCTGTCACCAGAGTTCAGGGTGACATACTGTACAAATGACATACATTTTAAAAAAGTTTTAAAAGATATAGAATGTAAAACAATAATAATAATTTAAACAGACTAATAACATATTTAACAAATTAACATATTAAAACAGAGTAAAAGCTTAAAATCATGTACATGTACACTTGGAGAAAAATAAATTAGGCCCCAAAGTTTTGGTTTTTTAAAGCCATGTTTTACCTTGATGGTGGAATGAAACCAGTGCTGGCAACCAGTTGGGCCTTGAAGGGGTGTGCATTCTACAAATAGGGTGCCATGGAAGAGAAAGGCCTCCCCCATGTCTTCCCACAATGTTTTTCCTCCATAAATAGGAGGCAGAGGAGATCTTCTTCAGCAGACTGCATGTCTCTGGTAGAAATATATAGTGAGTAGCAAGTACCATGTAGGGCATTAAGTGTAATTACCAGCCATTTGAAAAGCATTTGAAAAGTAATCTGTTGCTGTTATTTGTTGCAGTGTTGAAAAACAGGATTCCTTGTTCTGTACCTCTTTCTATTATTTTCTGTTACAGTACTTGTCTGTGAAAAGTTCCCTTAGGATTGATAAAATGGCATAAATCTTGAAAAAATCCTGTCACAATGCCTGTAAAATGTCCTTTAAGTAACTTCTCAAAGTGACTAAATGCTGCTATTTATTACACCAAAAACCATAACTTTGCTCTTGTTCATTATATTGCTTTTGAAATGGTACACTCCCATTACACCCCAAAATAAGTAGTTACATTCCCTGAATCCTATATCACCTTTTACTTAACATGAATTTACATACACTTAGCTAAGTTGCTTAGGCACAAAGGAACTTTGTTAGTGAATTGCAAAGATATGTCATATTGACGAGGGAGCAAGCTTGTTTCTAGCTGCTACAGAGACTAGGGAGATTTTCAGACCGCGTTTCAGCGTGCTTAGCGCGGGAGGAGCTTTCGGGAGAGGGACAGCGGTCTTGCGTGGCAGGGGGGCGTTTTCGGATGCCGTTGTCCCTCTCCCGTAACCATCCGTGTCACTTCCGTGAAGCTTCGGAAGCCGCAGAGACATATTTTAATCACAGGCAACCTCCATGATTAAAATATGGCTCTGCGGCTTCCGAAGCTTCACGGAAATGCCACGGATGGTTTCGGGAGAGGGACAACGGCGTCCGAAAATGCCCCCCTGCCGCGCAAGACTGCCGTCCCTCTCCCGAAAGCTCCTCCCGCACTAGGCACGCTGAAACGCGGTCTGAAAATCTCCTATGATTCTATGATTCTATAACAGGACAAGGGCAAGAGTGCCCAATGTGCATTGGTGCCCACTGCACAATGGCCGCTTTGCCAGCTCTGCTATTTGGTAATGTAACAGCAGCCTTCTACTGTACATGGACATTATGAAACTGCCCATTTCTAATTCCTGCATACATAAGTCCACTTACAAAGATGTAACTTCCATGCAGGAGTCTGGCCAACATCTGCAACCCTTTCCTTCCAAGTTCTTCAAGCTACGGTCCCAAGAAAGGCCCTTTATCTTGTTAGAACATATCTCACCTTTTCTATACGCGGTAGCAGGAGCAAAGAATCCACCCATGATCTTAAGATTCAAGCGGGTGTGGCAGGAGGTCCTCTATCAAGTTGTTGTGGAAAGAATGTTTCTATCAGTCACAATAGCAAGCAACAGAAACTTCATGAAAAACTAGTTTTGTGCAAAATATTCTGACATTGGAAATAAGAGGGCAGCATTCATTCCTTAATGTAATAAGCTTCATTAGAGCAGGGGGGTGGGATGTAGTGGAATAAAATGAACCAAACGCAACAGTCATTTGTATAAATATATAAATGTCACGTTGGTATGGTTTAAAAAGGAGATGGAAATGAATCTAATAAATTTGCCAGAGAGATGTGGAAGGATGGAGCATTAACCATTCCTTAGTGTAATGATCATTAAGAAAGATGATTGTCTTTCACAGTTCAGAGAAAGGATACCCATTCAAATGCCAATTTCAATTATAAATCAAATCTCCCTCCTTAGGCTCCAGCATAACGCAGTCAAAACATTAGTTGATTTGAGCACTTAAAGATTTGTGAAACAAATGTCTGGAAGAAGGGAAGCTTAATCATATCAGTGCTACATTGCTTAACAATGCTTTTCATTTGCACTCCATTAATAAAAAATATAAAATAGAGCAAGAAGGGTTGTTTGACATGAACTCGGGAAGATTAAGAAAAAGTACCTGCCATGATTCAACAGCATAATTAAAAGCTGCAGAGGAAATTGTATTATCAGCTACCAACTGTCCATTTATTGTGATAGTGACTTCTTAATCACCCTCAAATGGCAAATCTGGCAACTCACTGCATAAGCCAAATGCTCATCAAATTTACTAGACAGTCTCAGCTTTGCAAAACTAAATGTGAGTATTAAACTCTACCTGCATGGGTGAGCAATGTTATCATGAGTACCTAAACAGCCTGAGAATAATTTACCTATGCTTCTTTGGGCAGACCTCATCTGACATACAGTCTCTGTTTCTGGATACCATCATTTAAGAATCTGGAATGTATCCGGAGGAAGATGACCAACATGATGAAAGGTCTGGAAAGGTGTTTTAAGGAACAATTGAGGGGTTGGGTATGGTTAGCATGGAGAAGACCAAGAGGTCCCTTCCAGCGCTGTGGTTCTGTGATTCTGTGGTTCTAAGATTATACTGTAAGCCACTTTGGGTCCCATTTTGGGAGAAATTTTGTGGGATATTAAGCAAACAAACAAACAAAAGAAAACAAAGAATCCAGGGGCCTGTCTAAACAGTGAAAATACCCCTCATGGAATTCGCTGGGAATCCTACCTGTCTAAACAGGATCCAATACCAATCCACACTATTCAGAAGGAGGGGGGGGGGCAAAACGGCAAAAATAATGGGGTAAAAGCCTTTGCAGATTTCAATGTACTTTTTCACAAACCGCAAGGCAGTTTTTTATGGTTCTTTATTCCAAACGAGCAAAAATACGCACCTGTCACATGATGGCTTTTTGCCTTAGTGATAGCTCGCTATGGCAATAAAAAGGATCAATATTTTCTGTTTTGCTTTCTTATACAATTGGAGAATTACTCTATTGCAGCAGTGCACCTTGGGGTGATTTTTTAAAAAAAAAACACAACAGCAGCGGTGAAGAACTAAGGCGAGTAAATCACTCACAGCTGCCATCAAGAATGTGAGGCTTATGGGGGCTTCCAAGGCCAGAAAAAACTATTTAGACATGTCACTGCTTTTGCAAGATGCCAATACTATGAAGAATTTTAGATTTTTTTCCCCTTGTGTAGATGGGAATCAGTTTTCCCCTTTGCTTCCCCCCACTTTTCTGTTTATTCTGCATAAAGTCCATATAACTCAGCACATCACAGTGGCCAGCCAAGTGAGTCCAGGAAGTAAACAAGCATGATGTGAAATTATATTAGAAACCGTTATTCTTCCAGAGGCATGATGTTTCTGAAAAAGAAATTTCCATGCTGTCTACCATAGCCAGTAACTGTTGGGTATTTAGCTACGATAGCCAATAGTTGTTGAACATTTGACTAGCCCCCCCCCCATGATATCTATTTCTTTTTAAATTCATTTTCAATTCATTTATGCCGCTCTATTCTGCCTTGGTCAGACCTCACCTAGAATACTGTGTCCAGTTCTGGGCACCACAATTCAAAAAGGATATTGACAAATTGGAGCATGTCCAGAGAAGGGCAACTAAAATGGTGAAAGGTCTGGAAACCATGCCTTATGAGGAGAGACTTAGGGAGCTGGGCATGTTTAGCCTGGAAAAAAGACGGTTAAGAAGCAATATGATAGCCCTGCTTAAGTATTTGAAGAGGTGTCACATTGAGGATGGAGCAGGGTTGTTTTCTGCTGCTCCAGAGACTAGAACATGGAGCAATGGATGCAAGCTCCAGGAACAGAGATTCCACCTCAACATTAGGAGGAACTTTTTGACAGTAAGAGCTGTTCGGCAGTGGAACACACTCTCTCGGAGCGTGGTGGGGTCTCCTTCCTTGGAGGTCTTTAAACAGAGGCTGGATTGCCATCTGTCAGGGATGCTTTGATCAAGATTTCCTGTGTGGCAGGGGGTTGGACTGGATGGCCCTCGTGGTCTCTTCCAACTGTACAATTCTATGATTCTATGATACTGGCTTTATCGTCTCATATCCTGTAGCACTGAAACCCAGAACCAGTGTGGTGTAGTGATTTGAGTTTTGGAATAGAATTCTGGGAGACCAGGGTTTAAGTTCTTCCTTAGGCATGAAAACCTATTGGGTGAACTTGGGCAAATCACACTTCTCAACCATAGAGGAAGGCAATGGCAAATCTCCTTTGAATAAGTTTTGTCAAGAAAACCCTATGAAAGGGTTAACACACATTGGAGTTGACTTGAAGGCATCTCTCTCTGGCTTTTCTTCGCAAATGAAGTATCAGGAAGGAATAATCCTGTGCTTTCTGCAAGCACGCTGACAACTAAAAAGGCCAATCCGAGATAAACAAGACCAGTTGCAGAAAGCACAGCAGAAAGTCTCCTTAGGTGATGTTTCTGGGTTGTGATTCTTTCTGCATTGTCGTTTCTCTTCAAGACTTGTTCGGCATGAGTTCTCAAATAAGGCTGCAGCAGTGTGGATAGTGCATCTCCATGCCTCCCAATCAGAGGCCAGGGCAGACCATTGTTGGTGATCAATTTGGCTGAGCCTGAGATGTTGTTTCAGGCAGTACAGTTTTCCCTCCACATTCGCGGGGGTTAGGTTTTTGAGACCCCCGCGAATGTGGAAAAACCGCAAATAAGAGATGCTGCTCCCGCGCCCCCCCCAGAGGGAGGGAGGCAGCGGGAGGGTGTCTGGCCAGCCTGGCTGGCCTCTCCGCGGCCTTTCTGAGGGGACTCCAGGCCTTAGAAGCCCCGGAGCCCGCTGAGGAAGGCCGGGGAAGGCAGCGTATGGGTGGGGAGGAGGCTGCGCTGCCTGTCCCTGGCCTTTCTCAGCGGACTCCGGGGCTTTGGAGCCCCAGACCCCGCTGAGAAAGGCCGGGGAAGGCAGCGTATGGGCAGGGAGGGAAGGTGCCTTGCCTCTCCCCAGCCTTCCTGAGGGGACTCCGGGTCTTAGAAGCCTTGAAGTCCCCTCAGGAAGGCTGGGGAAGGCGGTGGGAGGAAGGCAGGGAGGCTGCCCGCCCCACCCCCTGCCTTCCTCAGTGGACTCCGGGACTTTGAAGCCCCGGAGCCACCTCTGGAGGGCCGGAGAAGGTGCAGGCAGGAGGTTGCCCTGCCTCTCACCAGCCTTCCCTACGTGGCTGGGGCTAAACCGCGAATAATCAAAACTGCGAGTGTGAAAGCCACGAATGTGAAGGGGCAACTGTACTTATATCGCTTTTTTGGAGCACCCCTCTTATGCTGACCCGTGGCGAGTTCACAGAAGTGGAGAAGCTCTATGTATGCACATCAATATGCACACAGAGCCCTTGTGAGATGTTCTGAATGCCCAAGCAGTGGGGACACAGGTGGCAGGCAGTAAGCAGCATTTGTCTAGTTTGCACAGTCTCAAGATGCCATTACATATCCTTTCAATGTGTTCAGTCCAATTTACAATATAAAGAAGTCTGATCATAGGTCTTAGTCATATCTCCTAGTTTGCACATTCTACACAAATGATTTATGATAGTGATCTCTTCATCTTAAACATGAAAAATAAAATGGAAGTTCAGCTGATTTCCAAGGAAGTCTCGTCAGTTCAATAGAAAGTGAGCTCTGCCATTCTGGTTTGAAAAAGCCCCTTTAGCTTTACCCCAAATGATCTGCCTTTAATCGAAAGAGGAGCAGTTTTCATTATGTACCTTTGATATTTGAGTTGGCCTGACCTTTCCTTCCAAAAGGTATTTACACCACTGAAAAAGATGTGCTTCCAAGCAACAGATCGATACATTGCTCCTTTCTGAACTGAGAAGTCCGCTGTTGGTAAGAATGAGCTATTTCATGGCCCCTTACCGTGGAAATATTTGCTGGAAAAGTAGCTTTTGCCATTACATGACTTGGGGGGGGGGCTTTTTGCAATATTTTGGGGGAAAAATTAAAGAAAATGACAAAATTAAAAAGTTAAGTCATCATGTTCACCCTTTTTTATTAGTTTCAACCATTCAAAACACAGGAAGGTATAAAGGAGATTTCCTACTCTCGTTTGAAGTAGGGATATGAGATTCTATGAATTTCAGTTTCACCAAATTTCTCAGGGCTTGTCTGTATGAGACAATAAAATGTGGATTGATGCACACTAACACCAATTTGCAGCAGCTTTCATTTGTCTCCATGTTTTTTTTTTTCAAGATCACAGGCATGTGAAGCCATATGCGCTTGATGTTCCAACGGGTATGCCTACGAATCAAGATGCCATGTGTAAGCGAATTACTCATGTTTTTATTGTCACCAGTTGCCACCGAAGAACAGTATTTTTTTAAAAAAGCAAACCCAAGGTGCAGAAGTGTGATCTTCCACTTAAATAAACAGAAAAAAGTGGGGGGAGGCTCTTCCATCAACTCAGCAAATATTGCTACAGCGAAAATCCAACATGGTGATTTTGGACGCTTGCCTTGCCAGCAAGCTCTGCTCCATATGCACATCTGATCAATCTGCTTTCCACATCCACTCTTATTGGGAATGTGCAGCAAAGTGGATTGGTTGTCCAAACAAGCAGGAATGCACATTTCCTTCTGAGTTAAAAAAAAAAAAATACAGGAAAAGCCTCAAAGACTTGTCCCATGGATATTTTGATTTGCTCCATATGTGCATAAGTTCTCAAATGCAGAAAATTTATCCCCCTATAAATTCCACTTGGAATTTGGTACACATTTTTATGCATGTTTTTCCTATGTTTGCATTTTTGTACACACTTTCTCTAGCATGTGCCCTTTAAAAAAAAGTTTTTCCCCAAATATAATACATTTCATACCTGGTTTTTCCATAATACTGTTTTTTTTCCCCTTGGGCAATGTTTTTGAATTTTGGGCCAGCTTGCAAAATTCTGGAAGTATGTTTTTTTAGGATCCAAGTGCATTCTAATTTACTTACATCTTAGATAAGTCCAGATTTTCTAAGTGTGTACAGATATTGAGAATGATCTGAGATTAGAACTCTAAGAGACCAGTGCTCAAATCCCTGGCAAGGCACACTCTCTCAGCCTATGATGAAGGCAATGGCAAACCTCCTCTAAATAATTTTTGCCAAGAAAGCCCTAGGATAGGGTCACCATACATTTGACTTGACTTGAAGGCATGTAAAAATAACTACAACAACAGAAATTCAGATCTAAGTTGGGTGGGTACAGCAAGCCCTGCAGGCTGTATGTAGTCCATGACAACCCACTTTTGTAACCCAAGTCCCCACACCAATTCTCCAAGACCCAACCTTCTCTTTAAAAAAAAAAAAAGTGCAATTTTTGGACCATTTTTGTCTCCAAACCATGCCAACCCCCCCTAAACATGTAAAAACATGAGAATATCTCCACCCCCCACAAACACCCCATACTACCACCAAATAGCTATATTTTCCTCTGCAGTCCCTCTCAAAATGATGACAGGAACTGCCAAAACGTCATTTCCTGTCACCATCTTGAGAGGGCCTGCAGAGGAAAATGGTGGTATTTTGGAGAGGAAGGATGTTGACCAGGGAGCTGGGAGGAAAATTAGCCCCTCATGTTGTCTATTCCTGGCATAAGTGGTGGTGACAATACAGAGAAGGCCATTAACAAAGCTCCCATGAAGGGAGTAAGGCAATAGAGAAATAGGCTGCTTGCAGCTGGCAAACTTTATCTTCCTTCCTATCACTACACAACCCCAATCCTAGCAAAAGTGGAATCACTGGTGCAGTGCACCAACAAAATTATGGCCAAAGTCTCACAGCCTGGTACAAATAAAGATAGACAATACAGATGAGAGTTAGGACTTTATGAAACCACCCTCCCAAAATGTTCTTTTGTTGGCATAATTTGTGCCATTTTTATGCCGGCAAAATAATGCCCCATACCTCACTTGCATCCTGGCAAAAGGCTTCCTCAGCAATGAACGAGGAGTGAATGGAGCTCCATTCACTTCCTTGTCTGAAATCCCACAGATGCTCATGAAAATACCTAGTATGGGAAATTTAAAAAAAAAAACACTCAAAAAGTTACAGAAAAAGTTACACAAACACACTTTAAAACTTACAAGTAAACTGGGGAGGGTCATAAAAAGAGCATTACCTACCTGAATGTTGCGATCTCACCCGGAAGTGTTCTGGCCGAACTGGCTATTGACACTGTGTTCAAGTGAGTACAATGGCACACGAATTCAAATGCTGGCAAAGCCGGCAGAAGCACCACAGGGATCAATTGGTGGCTTGGGCCGTCAATAAAATGGGATGGGGTTTTAGCAGTACATGATTGTGAAAGGGTGACATCATCTGGTACGGGTGCCCTTTCATGATCACTAGACATCCTTATGACACTGTATTTGCATGGTCTGATAAAGTCCTCAGAGAACCTCAACAAAATTGAGGCTGAGAGATTTTCACGTCCCTACAACCCTAGATAAATTTGGTAAAACTACCGTACTCCCCCAAAGAAGGTAGGGAATTTCATAGAATCATAGAATTGCACAGTTGGAAGAGACCACAAGGGCCATCCAGTCCAACCCCCCTGCCACGCAGGAAATCTTGATCAAAGCATCCCCGACAGATGGCCATCCAGCCTCTGTTTAAAGACCTCCAAGGAAGGAGACCCCACCACGCTCCGAGGGAGTGTGTTCCACTGCCGAACAGCTCTTACTGTCAAAAAGTTCCTCCTCATGTTGAGGTGGAATCTCTGTTCCTGGAGCTTGCACCCATTGCTCCGTGTTCCAGTCTGGAGCCTGCTCCCTCCTCAGCGTGACATCCCTTCAAATACTTAAACAGGGCTATCATATCGCCTCTAAACCGTCTTTTTTCCAGGCTAAACATACCCAGCTCCCTAAGTCTCTCCTCATAAGGCATTGTTTCCAGACCTTTCACCATTTTAGTTGCCCTTCTCTGGACACGCTCCAATTTGTCAATATCCTTTCTGAATTGTGGTGCCCAGAACTGGACACAGTATTCTAAGTGAAGTCTGACCAAGGCAGAATAGAGTGGCACTATTACTTCCCTTGATCTAGACACTATACTTCTATTGATACAGCCCAAAATTGCATTGGCCTTTTTAGCTGCCGCATCACACTGTTGACTCATGTTCAACTTGTGGTCTACTAGGACTCCTAGATCCCTTTCGCACATAGTCTCATTCAGCCAGGTCTCTCCCATCCTATATTTATGCATTTCATTTCAAATTATCATTTGTTTATACTTCTGAATCAAGACTACCCAGCAGGAAAACCAGGTGCATTAGTGGTTGCATTAGTTATAACATTTGCTAATCCTAAATATTATAAGGTTATCAGTTTAAGAGTAAGGTTACATATCGGGGCAAACAAATCTGCTTTGTGTAAGTCATGAGGATTTCCCCCTCCCATAACCGAGTTACCTCTTTTCTCTAGTGACCTAAGCAACAGATGTCTCATTAGCACCTGAGCTATGCCAGCTTCTCAGAAGAGCTGCAGACTGATTAAACACATGCTCCATTTTTATCTCTTTATGAGTCATTACTTAAAGGTTTTATTACCAGATTGCCACACTTAATTATGTGTAGCCTTAATTAAATATGAACATTCTTAGACCCGGCTTTTTATTTACACTTCAAACTCCCACCCACCCCCCATAAAATGTTAAACCATTTCCTAACTTTTTTTTATTGGTCTTGATCCTGTGCCGGTGACAAAAGCCTGATATGGACATATTTAGCTGGTAAGTTTTTTTCTGATATGGAGACAGGGATAGATGAATGGGATTTCCTTCACTCTGATACATTTTCTCAGTTGTTTACCCATGATTCGGTCCTGCTGTCTTCTGAAATTAATCATTGACTTAATCCTCCCTTCATGAATATTTTTCTATGTGATGCTGCATTGTGAATTTAACATTGCATGCAATTCTTTCTCTCTCTCTCTCTCTCTCTCCACCCCTCAACATTGTGTATGTACTTTTTAAAAAATAAATGGTGGTCATGCATTTGCAAGATTGAAGCATCATACATTTTTTTACATATTGGCAAGATATCTATCTATATGTAAAGAGTCAAGAAATCATCGAAACAACACACTTACAGAAGAGGGGGGGGGGATTCAGTCTACAACAGAACTGTGAACTGCAGATTGATCCAGGGGTGGCAAGCATTGATCAGAATATTTTGATACAGAATTTTCTAGGATTGGATTAACATCTCCATATGGACATAGAATAGCTAACTGATCAGAAGAGGAAAACTTTCTGTTTCATCTTTGTTCTCTAAAATGGAAACATGTTTTTTCTAGAAGGTCTTCTGCATACTTAATTCTTTGATAATGTAATGCATTTCAGGGAGTTGATTTAAGAGTCTATAGTTTGGTTTATCTTGAGGGTTGTTTTTTTGCTTGTTTTTTTGTTTTGCATGTGAGTTCATTGCTATTCTGACTATGGCACAGTTGCATGGCTAGATTATGTTCAGGTAATCTCATTTCCTAAACACATAAACATGTGCAATAGCTATACTTGGCCTTCCACCCTCAAACTAGTGTGTTACCGGGATACAACACAGTGAGAGGGGAGAAAGCACCAGCTCAATGGCTGTGTGTCAGGATAACAGTTAAAGCACAGCACAAGGGACAATAAAAATTATGGGAACCCTACTGAAAGTATGAACATTACTTTTTCTTTACTTGCTGAGATACTAGATAAGGAGCCTGGCGGTGCAGTGGTTAAATGCCAGTACTGCAAGCCACTGCATTGCAAGTTCTATCCCAGGGGCTCCGAGGTTCACTCAGCCTTCCATCCTTTCATAGATCAGTAAAATGAGTACCCAGCTTATGGGGGCAATTAGCTAACACACATTGGAAACCACTTCATATGGTGTAGATATATACATTGTTATTGCTTAAACAATTTGTAAGCCACTCTGAGAGCCTTTGTGGCTGAAGAGTGGGGTATAAATACTTTAAATACATGCATACATACATACATACATATATACATACTATAGTGGTTATTTTCTGTTTTCCTCCTACAACCTTTTATGCTATAGGTCTTTACATTCCACTAGTGGAATGCAGGGGTCGAAATGATGGGCAGGGATTTAGGAGATACAGAATCAAATCTGTACTCTGATCATGAAACCAACTGGGTGATAATATGGAATGAGATGGCATAAAGCTCACTGGGTGATCTCTGGCCACTTGTTATCTCACAAACTTGCCATCCTCACAGGATTGTTGAGAAGAAAGAGCCATATCTTCCACCTGGAACTAATTGGAGAAACAGTATAATATAAATGTAATAAATAATAATTAACTAAGATGTTTATCCTGCTTTGGCTGGACTTTTTCCAGGCCAAAATTTGCTTATGGTTGTTTTGCACAGAAAAGGGCATTTTCTGCACATAAAATGGCAGTTTTCAGTCCATAAGAATTTATCAACACTTAGGAAGGATTTTTTCCAATCATTTAAAAAAGAAATATTTTCAAATGTTCTTCCCATCCCTAAGTTATGGACACTTTCTTATGACCAGTCTCTTAGCCATCTATTCACACTGACATGCTTTAAAGCTATTTTGCTAAACTGGGCCTTGGGTCAGAGATGAATTGCTTTTTAAGTGCTGAGAATTCCTAATGATCTCCCTTAGTTAAACAATCCCTCTTTTCATGACATCATCAGCTTTAGGAGTATCTGACAAATGCCCAGCACTTAAAAGGCCGTTTCTCTGTGATGGGAGCATTGATTCATCCCTGCATCCCCATTAAATAAAGCAAATAAGACAAATGCACTTTTAAAAGATCTTTAGGGAAAGGATGGATTTCTTAAATGCTGTATCACCAATCTTTGAGACTTGCTTTTCTTTAGTTATGATTCTGCCATGGGATGTCAGGATAAGTAGTGGCCTACTTTGTGAAAATATAGGACCCCTTTTCTTCCCACATTATTTCTGTGGTGTTGAGAACCGCCACTATATAGCTGCTATCTGTCTCTGAAGAGAATTTGAGAAGTCTAGAATGGCTAGATTGTTATGGTGGAAGGAGCTATATTTTAATGGCACCCATACCACAAAAATCAGTGTGTATAGAGCCATTGTACTGTCTATTCTCCTTTATGGGTCTGAAACATGGCCCACCTATTGCTACCACTTACAACTCCTCGAACGCTTTCATCAGCGCTGTATACACACAATCTTAAATATACACTGGACTGACTATGTGACTAATATTGCTGTCCTTGAGCAAGCAGGGATCACCAGCATTGAGGCCATGATATTGAGAATACAGCTGCGCTGGGCAGGGCACGTTTCTAGGATGGAGGACCATCGCCTCCCCAAAACAGTACTCTACGGTGAACTTGCCATGGGTCAGCATAAGAGGGGCGCTCCAAAAAACAGATACAAGGACTCCCTGAAACAACATCTCAGGCTCAGCCAAACTGATCACCAACAATGGTCCACCCTGGCCTCACGTCGGGAGGCATGGAGATGCACTATCCACAACACTGCAGCCTTATTTGAGAACTCACGCCAAACAAGTCTTGAAGAGAAATGACAACGCAGAAAGAATCACAACCCGGAAACATCACCCAAGGAGACCTTCTGCTCAACCGGACTTGTTTATCTCGGATTGGCCTTTTTAGTCATCAGCGCGCTTGCAGAAAGCGCGGGATGAGTCCTTCCCGAATCTTCGATTGTGAAGAAAAGCCAGAGATATGAGACCAATTCAATGATCACCAGAGCAAAGAGCTAACAACAGACCATTCCCTTTGCTTGCCCACATGATTGTATTATAGATTCTAGAAATTTAGTGGCACACTGTTTCTAAATATGGAAGTTCCATTACAATGGCTGAGCCAATGTGGCATAGTGGTTGAGTGCTGGACACAAGATTATCACACCACACTGTCATAGTGCTATTATTCTACTTTATCTGCTATGGCTACCTCCTGTGGAATCCTGGGATTTGCAGTTTAAGGATGGGCATTTAGAACTCTCAGCCAGAGAGCTCTTAGGCCTCCCTAATCTGCAAACTCCTGAATTCCACAGAAGGCAGCCATATCAGGTAAAGTAGAATAATAGCACTATAACAGTGTAGTGTGATAAAGTCCTATGAATCTGAGAGACCTCTGAACCAATCTTTTGAAGAACTCCCCATGATAGGTTCACTTTGGGTTTTTGATAGATCAGAAGTGATTTGAAGGTTCACAGCAACATATGACTATGAATCTAACCCTGCCTTTAAAAAATATCTATGGTAGTAATGGCTATCATCACAACATGTGTCAGTGAACTCCACGTTTTGAATATGCCAAGGGTCAGTTAAACCTCTTTCCAACCCTCAGCTGGCTGCACCCATTTTTTCATCAAAAATCACACCCACCTTTTCTCTTCCTCAGTAGACAGAGAGGCACTGCTGCTGCCACCACCATAAATAACAACTGAAGAAGGGAGAACAGCAGGGCTAGCTTGCTCCTCCTCTTCCTCCCTGCCTGCCTGGTTCAAAACATGTGACTACCAGCACCACTAGAACCAGCTGCTTCCTGACTCCTGATCCAGGCTGTATGGGAGGGGCCAGTGTTACTAAGGCACCATGTTGTAGAATCGGTGATCTCCCGAGTAACCCTTGGCCCTCCCATATTGCTGGCTCTAAAGACTTAGGACTTTATCAGATGCTGCAAAACCACATCATTAGGATGTGACGATAGCACAAAGGGCTGAAGTTATCAGACAATGACGTCGCTTACCTGCTCCTTTTATGTCACACTGGTGTGAATGAGGCATCATTTTTTATTAATGGCTTAGCCCATCAAAAAGTGATGCCTCATTCGCGCCAGTGTGATGCAGCGGGAATGGATAAACGATGAGGATATGTGATGATTTTGCATTTTATGCTATCACTGCATCCTAAATGATGCCGTTTTTTGGTGAGATTTGGCTTGTCTGATAAAGGAGATTTTCAGACAGGGGAACCCCCCCCCCCCCGTGGAGGTTGGGAGAGAAACAGAGCTGTTCTGCTTCCAGTGCTCTGTTTCACACGCTCCCATCCTCCACCCGTCCTCCGTTCATTCTCCCTCCATCCTGCTTTCATTTTCCTTCTGCTGTTTTTTACTAATGGAAGTTCCTGTCAATAAAAAACAGCGGAAGGAAAATGAAAACAGGATGGAGGGAGAACAAACAGAGGTTGGGAGGAGGATGGGGGCATGTGAAACAGAGCACTGGAAGCAGAACAGCCCTGTTTCTCTCTCGATCTCCATGGGTTTTTTTTTCTCCCGTCTGAAAATCTCCAAAGTCCTCAGAGGCAGACAATCAGGAAGCAACTTTTCCTCCAAACAGCAGCACCTTCTGAGGAGGGAGAGGAGGACAGCAAGGCTTTTGGGTGGGAAAGCAGACTGCTAAAGAAGGATTTGCTTGGGGGAGATGAATAAAAAACAGTGTTTCACTGTTGCAAAGTCCACAGTTTGCTCTTCAAATTCAGCAGCACACCACATCAACTTTATTTGTTGGGGAAGACTATTCCAACTGGGATTTGGAGAGACATTGGGGTATACTGAGAGGCTGAGAAATGAATATTTCATTGTGTGATTGTTTCAATGTCATACAAATGCAAATTTTGGACAATTTAATACCACCACCATAATACCATTTATCCCCATCATTATAATCCTTATCATCCTCCCACCTTGTTTCTTTCTCCATCTCTCTAGTAAGGATGATGCCCTAAATACCCATACCCCTAATCAGGGTCACCAGGAGTGGCAGTTAGAAGTCATGCCACAAATCTTTCTGCTTCTTAAAAAGCTTAACCATACAAGCAAACTCTTTCTTAAAGAAAGGCCTGAGACAGCACCATGCTGTGGGCCATCTCATCCCTCCACCACTCTAACAGTCGTTCTGATTGGTCTAACACATCTCACAAGTTGAGGCAAGAGAATTAATTTTCTACAAATATCCTCAAGCATGAGGATTCACTTTTCTTCTTTCATAGTAAGCAAGCTAAGTCGTACTCCTGGGACACTGGATCTCAGTTAAGTTCAGTCTTCCCACCCTAACAATACATACACATGCTTGGGCTCTGACTGTCATTATTAGTGAACACACATTGGAAACTGCTTAATGCAGTGTAGATGTGTAAATTTCTGTTGCTTAAAATAATTTGTAAGCCACTCTGATAGCCTTCTGGCTGAAGAGCGGGGTATAAATAAATAAATAAAAATAAAAAAATATAAAGTATGCTAGAAGTTTGGTGAGATTCCTTAAGCCTGGGCAGGCATCCTCACGGATTAGAGAGCTCCCTCATTTCCAAAGTTGTGGAGCTCCCCAGGCTGTACATTGTGTCTGCAATTCAGAAATGGTATATATCCTTGTTGCTTCTAATAAACATTAGTTTGTTTGTTTTTTGCACAGTTCTGCCTGGCCAGGAATTGGTCAGACAACAGACAAGATAAGTTACTTTATTGGCTGTCTTGATGTTTGTTGGGAACGTAATGAGTCTAAAAATAAAATTGTATTAAAAAATTCCAGGATCTAGTCCTTTTAAAAAACAACAAGAATTATCTCTTTAAAAATAGAGTGTTAAAAATCATTCATTTACTTTTGAATTCATGTTCATGCAAAGTGCGCTTAGGAATGCAGACTTGTAAAGCTCAATTATCATTTAAAAGAAAAGTATTCAGAGGTCTGGGATCCCCCAGTTAAATTAGACTCATTACAAAACAAAGGAGTCCGTTTAAAATGCAAATCAAAGTTTACTGAAGGTATATCAATCTCAATCTACATACTAAAACAAACTTTAAAAAAGGTTCCTAACTAAAGGTATTTGGGGTAATAAAACTCACTCAGCCTACAGCGGTAGGGCTGGCTTCCAATGGCTCCAGCCTCATGGAGACTCAAACTTAAAAAAGAACTTACACAAAAGCAATAAAATTTATATTAGGTCATGTGTTGAATGACCCAGCACTCCAGTTGGCTGGAACTGCCCAGTGAAATAAGAGAAAGGGAACTTGGGATAAACAAAGGCATGCAGGGAAAAACCCTAGACTTATCTTAGGATGTGAATGAGGTACACAAGATTGCTTTTACATTACAATGATTATTTCCCCACATACTACAATGTTTTAATGTAGTTCACAGCAATCCATTTTATTGAAAGCATGAGGCTAACATTCCAGAAAAACAGCAGATGGAGATACAAAGCAAACTTGTTGTACTAACCATGAACTGCACGTTATTGTTGTGTTGTCATGTGCCTTCAAGTCATTTCCAAATTATGGCAACCCAAAGCTGTACCTTAGCACAGATTTTGTTGGCAAGATTTGTTCATAGGGGATTTGCCATTGCCTTCCTGAGAGTATGTTACTTGCCCAAGGTCACCCAGTGGGTTTCCCGGGCTGAGTGGGATTCAAACCCTGCTCTCCCAGAGTCCTAATCCAACATTCAAACCACTATACCCCACTGGCTTGAACTGCATATGTACAAAATATCATTTTAGAGTTTGAGCTGTAGGAAAAGGCCTGTGGAGAATGAGGTTCAATATAGAATACATTTGAGGTTACAAACTGAACAAATTATTATTCTCAGCTGAATAATGATTACTTATTTGTTAAATTAGTCTAATAATTTAATCCAGTTAACACAAGGCAGTGTAAATGTCCTTTCTTCTTCCTCCCCACAGGTATACAAGGCTGCCCCCAAAATCACCCACTGAGCTTCGTGGCCCCATTGAAGACTATAACCTGGATCTCCTCAGTACAAGCCTCTAGCCATTTTATCAACATCACTACACCGCCCCCATGCCTCTATTATTGTTTATCCTCTTAGTGTTTCCAAAATTCCTAGTGCTGTAAACAGATCACAGGAGATGCACCTGATGTAGGCATCACCCACCTGTGCTATGGTCTTCCTCATTAAGTTGTCTGAAGAGGTTCTGTTGCTAAGAGACCACAGCAGATGAGTGTCAAAGTGATGTGTTCCTAGTTGAAATGTTGATTAATGAATGTACAGATGGTGAACAAAGGCATCTATCGTATACCAAATGTAAGGTGAAGTGATTAATTTAAAGTCTAGAAAGGCAATATGAAGTGACAGTCAACAAGTTAAATCCAGGGAAAGCATGTCAGAAGAAGTGAATTGGGGTGGAGGAAAATGCTCATTAAATACTTGATTAGAAGTGCCCAGATGCACACCTTACTAGGGCATGCCAACAAATCCAATCATATAATGGAGGTGGGGGAGTAAGCAGATATCCTGAAGAAGAAATGCCTATTGTATTCTGTCAGCACTGATGCAAGCTCAGAAGGACAGCATTGAGAAGTATAAAGAACCATGATTCTGACAGAGTTTTGAAAACTTTTTTGAGGGCTAGAACTTCCAGAATACTTCACCCAGCATGGCCACTGTATACTAGTCATTCTAGTTCTCCCTTTAGAAAAAACCTATTCCAGGCTTTGTATTCTGATCATGCTGTTCTGGTTAAGGAATATTTCAACAATGGAAGAGTAAATATTTGTTGGATCAAAAGCTGAGTCTGCCACATAGTTGGCAATAAGCACTGATAGTAGTGCAAACAACTGAACCAGCCCTGCATTCATCCATCCTCCACTTTTCTCCCATAAATAAAAAAGCATCCAGGGTGGCTAGCAATTATTCATTTCCAAACCTGGATCATGGTCATTGAGTCTGTGTTTCCTGCTTCCAGCTGTGCATTGTTTCCTGTGCTCTTGGCATCTGGTGCCTTGCTCTCTGCTATGTCAATGCCACTGTCATTTTGTTAAGATCATCAACAGCCTATGCAGGCATCAGTACTTAACAAGATTACTGAGAAGAGTAAGTATTTAAGCCTGGAGGCAGCCTGGGCCATGGGCTATTAATAGCCATGCATAGCAGACTTATATTATTATCACACTACATGGTTATAGCACTATTATTCCACTTTAACTTCTGTGGCTGCCTCCTGTGGAATTCTGGGGTTTGTAATTTAGTGAGGCCTAAGAGCTCTCTGGCTGAGAATTCTAAATGCCCCTCCCTAAACTGAAAACCCCAGGATTCGACAGGAAGCAGCCATAGCAAGTAAAGTAGAATAATAGTGCTATTTTTGGTCACTTTAGAGATTATCAGATACTTTCGGTCACTTTGGAGAGAATCTCCAGACCCATCCCGGTCCCAACACAATAGCCCTCCCCATCAGAAGCTGCCCAGGAATGAACAGAGCTCTGACGGAGCTCCATTCACTTCCTGGACTGAAATCCCACCCATTCTCCTGGGATGACGCGAGCATGGGAAATTCAAAAAGAAAAAAGCACAGACAAAAAAAGTTCACAAAAGCACATACACACACTAAAAAAATAGCAAGTAACCCAGGGAAGGTCCAAAAAAAGAGGGTAGCCTACCTGGTTCTCATGATTTCACCCAGAAGTGTTCTGGCAGGACCACCCATTGATGCTGTATTCACGAGTCAAAAATGGCACGAGGTTTTAGACGCCAATACCAAAACAGAGCAGGTGATCCATTGACAGCTCCAGCCCATCAATAAAAAGAAATGCCATAATAACAACAGCGAAACACAAAAGGACAACATTGTGTGATATTGGCGTCCTTTTGCGTTCTGCTGGCATTGTTTTGGCACCACATTAGCCGCATCTGATAATCTCCTTTGAAGTCATTGCTTCATCTCAGGGATTACTAGGACTGGTTTGAAGGGGGAAGTTCACCTTGATCTTTGGGATTTACCCAAACCCAGTGCACATCTCAAGTAATTTTAGACCATAGACTAAGTGGTCTTATGTGGGTGGACATGGGAGTTTAGATTGCTATATGTGGTACTTCATTTCTGAAGTATACAATGAGTATTTCCACACATGCACACACACACACACACACACACAGATTCCATGCTTTACAACTGCTTCTACATCCCTGATACCCATTAAACAAGCAAATAACCACAAATAGTGCCAATCTCAATTTTTGTAAAAAAATAAAATAATAATAACAAAATCTCAGCATACACAGTTATGTATTTTGAGATCACTACCATCACCACAGCTATAAATATTAGAAAAAATATTAGAACAGATTATGCAGGAGTCTGCAAGTATCTTGATGACAATGAAATACCCAGAAGGAGCCAGCATGGGTTTGTAAAAAAAAAAAAAATCCTGCCAAACTAATCTTATATCTTTTTTCAGGGAGATTACTTGTTTAGCAGATGGTGGGAATGCTGTGCATGTCATTTGTCTGGACTTCAGCAAATCATTTTATAAGGTCTCTCGTAATATTTTATGCTAATCAGTTGATTAGCAAACTGATTACATGTGGAATAGATGGGAACACTGTCAGATAGATCCATAGTTGGTTAGAAAATTGTGCTCAAAGTGTTATCATAAATGGCTGCAATTCAAACTGGAAAGAAGTCTTGAGTGGAGTGCCTCAGGGTTCTGTCCTGGTGCTGTTACTCTTCAACATTTTTATCAATCACTTAGATGGTGGGATGGAGGGAATTCTTATAAAGTTTGCAGATGACCAAAACTGGGAGGGGTAGCTAACACTTCAGAAGATAGGAAAGAATTCTAAAGGACCTAGAAAAACTAGAAAATTTGGCACAAGTTAATAAAAAATTGAATTCAATAGAGACAATGCAAAATTCATTTAGACTACAAAAACCAATGGCATAGGTATAGGGCGGGGGATACATGTCTCAGCAGTACTACATGTGAAAAAGACCTTGGGAGTATCGTTGATCATAAGCTGAACATGAGCCAGGAATCTGATGCTGCAGCAAAGAAGGTGAATGCTATTATAGCATGCATTAAAAGAAGCATAATTTCCAAGCTGAGGGAAAGAATGATACCACCGTATTTTGTGCTGGTCAATCTTCCTCTGGAGTACTGCATTCAGTTCTCAGCAGCTCATTTTAAGAAGGACATAGACAAGTTGGAGCAGGTGCAGAGAAGGGTAAAAAGGACGATAAGAGGAATGGAGAACAAAACATATGAGGAAAGGTTAAAAGAGCTAGGCATATTCAGCTTGGTGAAGAAAAGAGTGAGGGGTGACATGGTTGCACTCTTTAAAAACCTCAAAGACTGTCACAGAAAGGAGGGGGAAGGTCTTTTCTCTGCTGTCCCAGAGGGTAGTACCAGGTCTAATGATTTTAAGTTACAGGATAGTAGATGTTGATTGAACATTAGAAAGAACTTTTTGATAGTAAGAGGGGCTTGACAATGGAATCAATTGCCTAAAGAGGTGGCGGGGTCTCCTTCTATGGACATAGAATCATAGAATTGCAGAGTTGGAAGAGACCACGAGGGCCATCCAGTCCAACCCCCCTGCCACGCAGGAAATCTTGATCAAAGCATCCCCGACAGATGGCAATCCAGCCTCTGTTTAAAGACCTCCAAGGAAGAAGACCCCACCACGCTCCGAGGGAGCGTGTTCCACTGCCGAACAGCTCTTACTGTCAAAAAGTTCCTCCTCATGTTGAGGTGGAATCTCTGTTCCTGGAGCTTGCATCCATTGCTCCATGTTCCAGTCTCTGGAGCAGCAGAAAACAAGCCTGCTCCATCCTCAGCGTGACATCCCCTCAAATACTTAAACAGGGCTATCATATCACCTCTTAACCATCTTTTTTCCAGGCTAAACATACCCAGTTCCCTAAGTCTCTCTTCATAAGGCATGGTTTCCAGACCTTTCACCATTTTAGTTGCCCTTCTCTGGACACGCTCCAATTTGTCAATATCCTTTTTTAATTGTGGTGCCCAGAACTGGACACAGTATTCTAGGTGAGGTCTGACCAAGGCAGAATAGAGTGGCACTATTACTTCCCTTGATCTAGACACTATACTTCTATTGATACAGCCCAAAATCGCATTGGCCTTTTTAGCTGCCGCATCACACTGTTGGCTCATGTTCAACTTGTGGTCTACTAGGACTCCTAGATCCCTTTCGCACGTAGTCTCATTCAGCCAGGTCTCTCCCATCCTATATTTATGCATTTCATATTTCCGCCCTAAATGCAGTACTTTACATTTCTCCGTATTGAATTTCATTTTGTTAGTTTTGGCCCAGCTTCTCCAGTCTATCCAGGTCATTCTGAATTTTGATCCTGTCCTCTAGGGTATTAGCTACTCCTCCTAATTTGGTGTCATCTGCAAATTTGATAAGTATGCCCCTAATTCCCTCATCCAAGTCATTGATAAAGATGTTGAATAGCACTCGGCCCAGGACAGAACCCTGTGGCACCCCACTGGTCACATCTTTCTAAGACGAAGAGGAGCCACTGCTGAGCACCCTTCGGGTTCGGCCGGTCAACCAATTAGAAATCCATTGAACAGTTAACTTGTCTAGCCCACATTTTACAAGTTTGTTTGCAAGAATGTCACGGGGAACCTTGTCAAAGGCCTTACTGAAATCAAGGTATGCGATGTCCACAGCATTCCCTTCATCTACCAAGCTGGTAACTTTATCAAAAAAAAGAGATCAGATTAGTCTGGCATGACTTATTTCTCTGAAACCCATGTTGACTTTTTGTGATTATGGCATTGCCTTCTAAATGTTCCCAGACTCTCTGTTTAATGATCTGCTCAAGAATCTTCCCTGGTATTGATGTCAGACTAACTGGACGATAATTGTTGGGATCCTCTTTTTTCCCCTTTTTGAAGATGGGAACAACGTTTGCCCTCCTCCAGTCTGCTGGGACTTCTCCTGTTCTCCAGGAGTTCTCAAATATTATTGCCAATGGCTCTGAGATTATATTTGCCAGCTCTTTTAATACTCTTGGATGTAGTTCATTTGGTCCTGGAGATTTAAATTCATTTAGATTAAGAAGGTATTCCTGTGCTACCTCTTTACTTATTTTGAGCTAGATTTCCTGTGTCCTCTGTTCCATTCTCCTCAGGTTGGTCCCCCTTTTCCTTTTCTGAAAACATTGAGGCAAAGAAGGTGTTGAGTAATTCTGCCTTTTCTCTGTCCCCTGTTAGCATTTTGCCATCTTCTCCACGTAGTGGCCCTATCATTTCCTTCTTCCTCCTTTTGCTGCGGACATACCCAAAAAAACCCTTTTTATTGTTCTTAACCTCCGTAGCAAGCCTGAGCTCATTCTGTGCTTTAGCTTTTCTGACTTTACTCCTACACGTGTTCGCTATCTGTTTGAATTTTTCTTTGGTGATTTCCCCCCTTTTCCATTTCCTATACATGTTCCGTTTAAAACTTAGCTCTGTTGAAATTTCTTTAGTCATCCATCCTCGTTTCTTGAGACACCTCCCATTTTTCTTCCTCAATGGTACTGTTTGAAATTGTGCCTTCAGTATCTCCCTTTTGAGAAAGTCCCATCCGTCTTGAGGTCTATTCTATTTTAGTATTCCTGACCATGGGATCACCCCCAGTATTTCCCTGAGTTTATTGAAATCAGCTCTCCTAAAGTCAAGAATGCATGTCTGACTATGCCTGGCTTCTCCTTTCCATTGTATAACAAACTCCAGGAGAACATGATCACTCTCACCTAAGGATCCCACCACTTGCACCCCATTAACCAGGTCATCTCTGTTGGTTAGGATCAGATCTAAAATAGCTGACCCCCCTGTTGCCTCTTCTACCTTTTGGACCATGAAATTGTCTTCCAGGCATGTAAGGAATTTGCTAGACCTTGACGTTTTGGTTGAGTTAGATTGCCAGCAAATATCAGGATAGTTGAAGTCACCCATCACTACTACATCTCTCCTTTCTGCGTGTGTGTTCATCTGTTCTAGTAAGGCATCATCCAATTCCTCCGTCTGATTTGGGGGTCTGTAGTAGAGTCCCACAATAACATCCCTGTTGTTTCCCTCCCCTTTAATTTTTATCCAGATGCTCTCCCCCTGGCTTCCAGTATTGATGTCATGGATCACTTCACTGGTTGAAATATCCCTGACATATAATGCTATTCCTCCTCCTTTCCTGTTTGGCCTGTTTCTCCTATAAAGGTTATACCCCTCTATTCCTACATTCCAATCATGAGACTCGTCCCACCAGGTTTAAGTAATGCCTATTATATCATATTTGTTTTGTAGTGCGAGGAGTTCAAGTTCATCTTGCTTATTTCCCATGCTCTGTGCATTAGTGTAGAGACATCTAAGACCATGTGTTCCCTTTACTTGCTCCCTGTGCAAGTGTTTTTGCCTCCCACTGTTGGGTCCTTGCGCTGTTTGCCTTGTTCCCTCTATGCCAGTATGACTATTTTCTCCAGCCCTTTTGCCTTCCAGAATACTGTCTCCCTCCCCATTTGACTCAGTTTAAACCCCTCCTGATCAAATTCTTGAGACTGTTGGCAAAAATGTTTCTTCCAACTGTTGTAAGATGCACCCCATCTCTTGCCAGAAGTCCCCCCTCATGGAAGCGCAGTCCATGATCCAAGAATCCAATTTGTTCTCGGCGACACCATCTACGGAGCCAGTTCTTTACGTCAGCTATTTTCCTCTCCCTTCTTGGACCATGCCCTTCAACTGGCAGAAGAGACGAGATGACAACCTGTGCGTCCATTTCTTTCAGCTTCCTCCCCAGGGCCTCATAATCTCTTCTGATCTTGGGAAAGCTGTGCCTTGCAGTATCATTGGTTCCCACATGGATCAAAAGGAAGGGGTAATGATCCTTAGGCTTGACGAGTCTTGTCAGCCTCTCTGTCACATTACGGATCTTTGCCCCAGGGAGACAACACACCTCCTGAGTCATCTTGTCAGGCCCACATACCACTGCTTCTGTACCCCGCAGCAAGGAGTCCCCCACCACCACCACACGCCTCTGCTGAGGCTTCGCAGCTGCTGTTCCTTGCGGTGGTCCTCTCAAGGTCCCCTGCTCTACCCCTGAAGTCTGTCCATGCTGTTCTTAATAATAATAATAATAATAATAATAATAATAAAATTTATTTATACCCCGCCCCTCTGCTAAAAACAATCGGGGCGGCTTCCAACAATTAAAACATTATAATAATGACTAAAAACACCACCCACCCCCACCCTCCCACATAAAAAGACATTAAACACAATAAGATTAAAACCTTCTAGCTAAAAAAATACATTAAAAACAAATATATACATAATTTTTAAAAAGCCAGGAGACTGAGTTCCTGAGGCCGGGATCTAATCAGGAAAGGCCTGCCGAAAGAGATCCGTCTTTAGTGCTTTTTTAAAGCTACTCAAGCTCGTCAGCTGACGGATCTCATTCGGCAGGCCATTCCACAATTTGGGGGCGATTACTGAAAAGGCCCTCTGGGAGGTTGCAGACAGCCTAGATTTTTGTGGCTGAAGCAGATTCCTCCCAGAGGACCGGAGTATGCGGGGAGGATTGTATGGGAGGAGGCGGTTCTGGAGATAAGTTGGACCCAAGCCATTTAGGGCTTTAAAGGTAATAACCAACACCTTATACTGGGCCCGGAAACTGATAGGCAGCCAGTGGAGAGATTTTAGTATTGGAGTTATATGATCTCTCCGAGATGTTCCTGAGACCACTCTGGCTGCCATATTTTGTACCAACTGAAGTTTCCGGACCAAGCACGAGGGTAGCCCCATGTAGAGCGCATTGCAGAAATCTAGACGAGAGGTTACCAGCGCGTGCACCACAGTCTCAAGGTCCCTTACTTCCAGGAAAGGGCACAGCTGGCGTATCAGCCGAAGCTGATAACAAGCGCTCCTGACCGTCGCATTCACTTGACTCGTCATCTGAAGCGATGAATCAAGGAGCACCCCCAGACTGCGAACACAGTCCTTAACGGGGAGTGTGACCCCATCCAGGACTGGAGGTTGCAACTCAACTCCTGGTTTCGGGGCCGCTACCTTGAGCACCTCCGTTTTGTCTGGATTTAATCTCAATCTGTTTTTCCTCATCCAGCCCATTACAGCTTTAAGACAGTCATTAAGAGGAGAGATGCCATTAGGATTCGAGGCCGATGATCGGGACAAGGAGAAATAGATCTGGGTGTCATCAGCGTACTGATAACACCCAGCCCCATAACCCCGAATAATCTCACCCAGCGGCTTCATATAGATGTTAAACAGCATCGGGGACAGGATGGCGCCCTGTGGAACACCACAAGTAAGCTCCTTTCTGCTGGAGCAGCTGTCCCCAAGCCGCACCCTCTGGGACCTGCCCGAGAGGAAGGACCGGAACCACTGGAGCACAGTGCCTCCAATTCCTAACCCTCTCAGGCGATCCAGGAGAATGCCATGATCTATCGTATCGAAAGCCGCTGAGAGGTCCAGAAGCACCAACAGGGACACATTACCCCTGTCGATGCTTAGATGCAGATCATCGGTCAAGGCAACCATGGCAGTCTCAACTCCAAATCCCGTCCTGAAGCCAGTTTGAAATGGGTCTAGATAATCAGTTTCATCCAAGACCACTTGGAGTTGAAGAGCAACTGCCCTCTCGATCACTTTGCTCAAGAATGGTAACATAGAAACCGGCCTATAGTTATTCATGTCCAGGGGGTCTAGGGAAGGTTTTTTCAGGAGCGGCCTAACCGCCGCTTCCTTTAAACAAGATGGAACACACCCTTCCCTGAGGGATGCATTGATGATGTCCTTAAGGAACACCATCAAGGCAGTCCCCCCCTGGATGGCCAGCCATGAAGGGCAAGGATCAAGAGGGCAGGTCGTCTTCCTCACTCTACCAAGTAGCTTGTCCACGTCCTCGGTACTCACAGATTGAAATTGATTCAGTAAACTTACATCAACGGAGTTGCTGGACACCTCGTCAATTGTTTCTGTCAAAATGCTGGCATCTAAGTCGGCTCTTATCCGAGAGATTTTATCTGCAAAGTAGTTGTTAAATGCATCACAGCAGGCCGTTGTTGGGTTAAGCAATGGGTTTTGTGCAGGTATAACCTGCGTCATCTCCCTTACCACCCTAAACAGCTCTGCTGGACGGGACTCTGCAGACGCAATACGTGCAGAGGAGAAGGATCTCTGCGCTGCACGTATTGCCTCTCGATAGGACCGAAGAAAATTCCTATGTCGAGTCCTGTCGGATAAGAGTCGAGTTTTCCGCCAGTTGCGCTCTAGTCGTTGTCCAACCCGCTTCATTTTCCTAAGCTCTGAAGTATACCATGGCTTACGGTTAGAGGCGGGTTGGAAAGGACGCTTGGGAGCGATCGTGTCAATAGCCTTGGTAAGATCGGTGTTCCAGGTATTAACCAAAGCTTCGACAGGGTCACTGGCGTTACCAACCATTAAACCCTCCAAGGCTTTCTGGAATCCTATTGGTTCCATTAGCCTTTGGGGGCGGACCATTCTAATGGGTCCACCACCCCCGGTGGGGCGGGAAGAGACTCTTAGTTCGGTCTTGACCAGGAAATGATCCGTCCATGACAATGCGGCGGTTTTAATAACCGTCGCCCACGGATATTCCTGTTCCGTACTAAAGACCGCGTCGAGAGTATGACCCGCACAATGTGTGGGCCCAATGACCAATTGGGATAGGCCCATGTTTGTCATGGTTTCCATGAACTCCCAAGCTGCACCAGTCAGATTTGTCAAGCTGGTCTCGAGTGGGATGTTAAAGTCGCCCAGAACTAAAAGTCTGGGCGACTCCAACAGCAACTCTGAGACCAGCTGTGTCAGCTCGGTTAGGGAGTCTGCTAGACAACGGGGTGGTCGGTATACTAGCAGAATCCCCAAACTATCCCTGGTCCTTAGGCTAAGGTACATACACTCAAAGTGGACTGTGTTTCGGACAGGTATCCTGGTCAAGGTCAGATTGTTCTTATAAACCAGAGCCACTCCGCCCCCCCGCCCACTTCCCCTCACCTGCTCACTGACAGAATACCCGGCTGGGAGGGCCTGCGCCCATGTGACAGCGCTATCCTCTCCCAGCCAGGTTTCTGTGAAGCAAGCCAGGTCGGCATCCTCATCCAAGAGTAGATCGTAAATAATATGAGTTTTATTCTTAACCGACCTGGCATTGCAGAGGAGCAAAGTAAGGTTCTGTGGAATGGTTGGTACACTCTCCAATCCATTCCGGGAAACAGGGTGAACTGAAGGTGGGATAGCTGACAAACAGCGATCTTCGTTGTCCTTGATAAGGGAACGGGCTTCGAATCGATTCTGTAGCTGCAAGCTGCTCGAAGAATCCCTGGATTTTCTTGTTCTGTGTGTGACATTCCTCCAGCTGTGTACTTCCTGTGTCTGTGAAGTAACCCTCTCCTCCACAGTCACTTCCTCTGTGTGGTCCCCATCAAAGACTGTTTGTTCTGTTCTGTCCAGGAAAACCTCTTGCTTGCGAATCTGTTGAAGTGTAGCTACCCGTGTCTCCAGCTGCTGTACTTTCTCCTCCAAGAGGGCTACCAGCTTGCACTTGGTGCATGTGAAGTTCTCCACGTCTGTAGACAAGAAGACGAACATCGCACAAGTGTTGCAAGTGACTGCTGCAGTCCCCTCAGTGTCCATGGTGAGAGCTTTTAGGTAATCTAAGAACTCTTAGTTAATGCTGAGAATGCTAAGCTGTACTTTTAGGTATGCTGTATTTTTGTTTGGTTACTGAAATTCGCGCGCCGTTAGGCGCTTGCCTCAGCAACAAGTCAGAATTCTTCTCCCTGGCAGGAAACTGGCCTGGAAAGCCTCTGCAAGGAGCTATATAGAGCTAGGCTCCCAGCTCCACCCCCTAGTGACTCACAGGTGTGACTCACAGGAGGGCTCTTGAGGGTAAAAGGGCAAGGTCAGAAGTTCGAGCCCCTCAGCAACAAGCAGCCTCTCCCAACAGTTTAAAAAAAATTCAATCTCCCCAGTCAGAATTCTCCCTGGCAGGAAACTGGCCTGGAAACTGGCAGGAAACTTGCTGTCCAGAAGCTGCTCTCCTTCTCTCTGGCAGGAAACTGGCCTGGAAAGCCTCTGCAAGGAGTTATATAGATCTAGGCTCCCAGCTCCACCCCCTAGTGACTCACAGGTGTGACTCACAGGTGTGACTCACAGGAGGGCGCTTGAGGGTAAAAGGGCAAGGTCAGAAGTTCGAGCCCCTCAGCAACAAGCAGTCTCTCCCAACAGTTTAAAAAAAATTCAATCTCCCCAGTCAGAATTCTTCTCCCTGGCAGGAAACTGGCCTGGAAACTAGCAGGAAACTTGCTGTCCAGAAGCTGCTCTCCTTCTCTCTGGCAGGAAACATCTTCAAAAAGAGGCTGGACAGCTACAGCTTTAGTTGGAGATCCTGTGCTGAGCAGGGGGTTGGGCTAGTTGGCCCTTGAGGACCCTTCCAACTTCATCATTCTGTGATTCTATGAAATATTGGCCAGAATCCTTTATCATGGTATATGTTACATAACTTTACATATACTTAACTAAGCAGAGGCACTAAGAAATTCTGTTAGTTAATTTTGAAGATGTGTAGCTGGACACGGGCAAGAAGGTCCCTATGGGCATTGACACTCCCTAGCTGGTGTTCTGATGCACAATGGGACTGATGCATAATGTGCATCGGTCCCATTGTACATTTGTCCCAATGCGCATTGGCGACTTTGCTGGTTTCCCTACATAGTAATGTAACAGCAGCCCTCTACCGGATACCAACATTACAGAACTTCCCAATTCTAGCTAATTCCTGCAGATTTTAGTCCGCTTATAAAGATGTAAGTCCCCAACAGGATTCTGTCCATAATAAAATGAGCATCAGTAACCATGTACATGCCCAGCTGTCTGCCCACAATAACATGTTTTTGAAAAATGTTAAGGTGAACAACTGCAACTCCTGTAAGCCATGGTATGTTCATGTTGGCTTCATGGGTTGATGGTCCGTCATGGCAATAAAATGCCCTCATCACCCCATTACCTACAGTTTTCTGGGGCCTTTTAAGGCAGGGACCTGGACTTTGGCCTGGCCCACAGATCTAACTGTTCCACTGTGAAAATACCCCCATAAGTGTGTCCCCATTGCATCTAGACTATTCAATAAATGAAGTCATAATCCCGAGTGTGAAAGATCTGAGCAGGGCTGTTGGAGGTCTCTCATTCATAGGGCTGCCATACGTTGAAGCTGACTTGATGGCAAACAACAACAAAGGTTGTGTAGGTCATGCTTGATGAATTAAGAACTTCACACTGGTGTGTGCACACTTGCATTCATTCAAGACCATAAATGTTGGAACCACATTGGCCTAAATCCAATTGTCAATCCCAGTTAGAGTAGACATGTTGAATCAATGAAATTTACGTGTTGAATTTATTCCCATTTATTCAGTTAGCTGGGACTAACACATGGATTTAGGCCAATGTTTGTTTCTCCTCTTCAACCTTGTTCCAAAAGAAAATGAACACTGGCAAGAAGGTCCCTATGGGCATTGGCACTCCCTAGCTGGTGTTCTGATGCACAATGAGACTGATGCATAATGTGCATTAGTCCCATTGTACATTTGTCAATGGGCTCTGTTGTATGCTGCTTGTTCATCTTAGGTATTTCTGGCTCCATGAATACAAATTCTTTACAGGAGTAAGGTCTGCAGCATCAGGAAAGCCTTCAGGGCATGAAAAAGCCTTCAGTTGCTGAAGAGCAAACAAACCATTCTAATTAACCAAGCTTAGTTTTATAACCTGTCTTTAGGATTCATTTACTGCACTGTATTTCCACAGGTTTACTGTTTTCTTTTTTAATGTCATGCCACAGTGATTATATTTAGTCAGTAAATTTCAGAATCGTCTACACATGTTTATGACAAGCTGAGATCCAATCTTACGATGTATAAAAATTCATTGCATTTAAATATTCATTGTTGAGGGGGGCAATGGGAAAATAGATTCTATTTGTGATAACTGAAGCCAACATGAAGAGACAGAAAACTTATTAGAAAGCTAATTCAAAGGAAGAAGAAAAAACAAAGAAAGAAGTCTCTTTGTCAGCTAAAAAAAAAAATGTAAACAAGTGTATGGATTCAGATGGATTTAGGCACATACATAAAGAATCATAGAACTGGAAGAAGGCCACCCCGATCCAACCACCTGACATAAGAGAAAACATAATCAAAGGACTCCTGACAGATGGCCACCCAGCCTCTGTACAAAAACTTCCCAAGAAGGAGACATCACCACACTCCAAGGCAGTGTATTCCACTGTGCAACAGATCTTACCATCTGGGAGTTCTTTCCAATTTTTAGGTTGAATCCCTTTTATATAGTTTGAATCCATAGAGCTGTTGGCAAAGAAGAGAACTGCTCACCAGGCATACCTTGCCCAGCCAAGTTGCCATGTAAGAAAAGCAGCTTTCTGTCTCACATGTAGTAAACTTCAAGAAAAACTCCGAGACATACAGAACAAGTGGTGGATCAATATAACAGAAAAGACACAGCACTGTGCAGATCTGGGTGATTCTAGAGGATTTTATGAAGCTTTTAAGGCAGTGTTTGGACCTACTTATCAGGTCCAAAGATCCTTATACAGTACAGATGGTCAAACATTAATTACTGACAAAGCCTCCATCCTGAGTCGATGGGCTGAACACTTTCAAAGTCTCTTCAGTTCCAACCGAGTAGTCCAAGGCTCAGCTATCCAACATATGATACCAAACCCGGTGAAAAAGGAATTGGACATAGCTCCCACTTTGGAAGAGACCCTTAAGGCCATACAGCAGCTGAAAAACGGCAAGGCAGCTGGGATTGATGGAATCCCACCTGAAGTTTGGAAACATGGAGGTCATGTACTCCATGATAAATTCCACGAACTCCTTGTGAATTGCTGGGAAAAGGGGGAACTGCCATCAGATCTCTGAGATGCAGTCATCATCACCCTGAGATGCAGTCATCATCACAAGAAAAAAGGAGCAAAATCCAATTGCTCGAACTATCGAGGCATAACACTGCTCTCTATTGCTGGAAAAATCCTTGCAAGGATACTCCTGAACAGATTAGTTCCTGCCATTGCAGAAGAACTTCTTCCTGAAAGCCAATGTGGCTTCAGAACCAATAGGAGTACTACAGATATGGTATTTGCCTTTAGACAACTGCAAGAGAAATGTAGAGAGCAGAACAAGGGTCTCTATGTAACATTTGTTGACCTCACCAAAGCCTTCAACACTGTGAGTAGAAAAAGTCTGTGGCAGACTCTGGAAAGACTAGGATGTCTCCCTAAATTCCTTAAAATGATTATCATGCTACACGAGGGCCAGCATGGTCAAGTCAGATATGGCGATGCTCTTTCAGAGCCCTTTCTAATAACTAATGGAGTGAAGCAAGGTTGTGTTCTTGCTCCAACTTTATTTACAATCTTCTTCAGCATGATGCTCCAAAGGGCTATGGCAGAGCTTGAAGAAGAAGATGGTGTCTATATACGTTACCGTACTGATGGTAGCTTGTTTAACTTAAGCTGGCTGAGGGCTCGCACCAATACTCTAAACTGTCTAGTCCGTGAGCTGCTCTTCGCTGATGCTGATGCCCTTGTTGCCCACACAGAAGCAGCTCTACAGTGCCTAACATCCTGCTTCGCAACAGCTGCAGAGCTGTTTGGGCTGGAAGTCAACCTGAAGAAAACTGAAGTTCTTTACCAGCCTGCATCACAGGATAAACACCAAATTCCCCACATTGCCATCGGTAACTCTGTGCTTAAGTCCATTCAGCAGTTCACCTACCTGGGAAGCATCATCTCGTCAGATGCCAAAATTGACAAAGAGATCGATTACAGATTAGCAAAGGCATATAGAGCATTTGGAAGACTTCACAAAAGAGTCTGGAGTAATAAACACCTGAGGTGAAGCACAAAAATCAGTGTGTATAGAGCCATTGTACTGTCTATTCTCCTTTATGGGTCTGAAACATGGGTCACCTATCGCCACCACTTACGACTCCATGAACACTTTCATCAGTGCTGTATACGCACAATCCTAAATATACACTGGACTGACTATGTGACAAATGTTGCTGTCCTTGAGCAAGCAGGGATCACCAGCATTGAGGCCATGATATTGAGCTGCGCTGGGCAGGGCACGTTTTTAGGATGGAGGACCATCGCCTCCCAAAAATAGTACTCTATGATGAACTCGCCACGGGTCAGCGTAAGAGGGGCGCTCCAAAAAAGCGATACAAGGACTCCCTGAAACAACATCTCAGGCTCAGCCAAATTGATCACCAACAATGATCCGCCCTGGCCTCACATCGGAAGGCATGGAGACGCACTATCCACAATGCTGCAGCCTTATTTGAGAACTCACGCCGAACAAGACTTGAAGAGAAATGACAACGCAGAAAGAATCACAACCTGGAAACATCACATAAGGAGACCTTCTGCTGTGCTTTCTGCAACCAGACTTGTTTATCTCGGATTGACCTTTTTAGTCATCAGCGCACTTGCAGTAAGCACGGGATGAGTCCTTCCTGACTCCTCGTTTGCGAAGAAAAGCCAGAGAGAGTTTGAATCCATAACATAAAACTGTTGATTGATTGCTCTTTGATGTACAGAATGGCGGTACTTTGAATATGTCCTTCCCTGTTCTTCATATAGAGTTTGAATCCAGAGATGACCATGTCCTAGTAGTTTTTTCCATTCTAACATGTTTCTATCACACTCATTACATTTATATTTTCACCTAAATCAAGAACCAACTCTCCCACAACAGTCTGGAGGCTTCTAGCAAAAGCATAGCACCATCTATACCCATTGGCCTTCTTGGGATGCCTCTGATGTGTCCATTTTCCAGAGCAAAAGATGTTTGCTCCTGAAAACCAGTTGGTGTGGAATAAAAGTAGGAGGTCACCTGTGTCATGCTTGTAGGGTTCATCTAGGCATGCGGTTGAGCACCCTTGGAACAGAACTTTGGAGCAGATAATCATTTAGACTGATCCACTTTGATTCTTATTTTTTATGAGTTTGCCAGCTGTGCTTCCTCCAAAATGTTTTTCCTCAATAAGAATAATAACACTACTAAGGGAGAAGTGACATAAAGGTAGGGAGAATTTGACCACAACAAGGAAATGTTTTAGATTGCTCTAGACTAAAAGGGTAACACAGAATATATATTTTTCACAGATGAAATGAGTAAAATTTGAAATTATGCCATCTTTTACCGAATAGTGAATACTTTGTGAAATGATTTTTGAAAGAAGCTAGATAAGTCTTAACATAATGGATTGCCCTTACCCCCCACCCCACCCCCGTGTATTAAAAGTGTTAAAATGTGCATCCCCTATCTGGCCACCTTGACCTTCCAAAGACTCAGAGATGTGATTCTTTTTTTCCTCTAGAAATGGAACAGTAATTTAATTAAAAACTGTTTTCCTCATTTGACACTACCAGCAGTGCTGGATGCATTAGTGGGGTTATGCATCTGACCCCAAATAGCTTAATGTAGACTGGATCATTATGTAAATAGGAACAGTTCAAAAGAAAGTAGGTCTCTTTGGTGTCAGGGTGTTTTTATCTTCTTGAGCAAGATGTGTGTGTATGAGCACACATTTGGCAACAGGTGGTCATGTTTGGTTCCCCCCCCCTTTTATAGCAGTTATGTTAATTTTGTTTGGCATAACAGAAAGAGAAGGTAAAGGTGAACTCTATGTACCATTAGCAGTTCAGATAAAGGTTTGCTTGTACCAGCACTACTTTGTCCAAGTTCTTGACATTTCACTTTGGCTTTTCCTTTGTTATGGTGATGCTACACCATGCAACTTCCTAATGCTGTAATTGTTGATTTCTTTAATTGGATATTAAATATTTAGTATCAGATATTTGTCCTGCATTATAAATGAGGGGAAGACCTTGATGTATCTGTATAGGATAAGAGGGCTATGCTCAGAATTTTAAAAAGTCAAAAATGAGAGAAAGAAAAAGTGCTGAAATGGTGGCTGTATTTGAAGTGGAATCAAGATAGTCAAACATTCTGAAGAATATCAATGCAGTATAGAGCTGGGAGGGGTGCTGATGCACACTCCAGCACTGTATTTTAAACAGCTTTCCTCCCACCCCATATATCCTTACCAACATCACCAGGACCAGTTTAAGCAATTTTGGGGTCCCCTGCAATGCTTTCTTTTGGAGGGCCCATATGTTTATCTCAGGTGAATGTAACCAAACCTAACCTAGCCTATTCACAGGACAAGATATTCAGATTATTACTAATAATATTTTTGCAGCAGAAGGGTTATGACAGGGGGCCTTGCAGCGGCAGGTGCTGCAGGGCACTTAAACTGCCCCTAAACATTACTGAATGTGCTGTGGGGTGAACTCAAAAGCTGTTTTCCCTTTAAAAACAAGATATATTCTCCCTGAGTAACTTGTTTAAAAGTAGATTTGTATTCTTAGAAGCATGGTTCTACTTGTAAAGGAGAGTGCATACCTTGGTGAAAGGTCTGGAAGCCATGCCCTAGGAGGAGCAGCTTAGGGAGCTGGGTATGTTTAGCCTGGAGAAGAGAAAGTTAAGAGGTGTCATGATAGCCACATTTAAATATTTGAAGCGATGTCATACTGAGGATGGAGCAAGCTTGTTTTCTGCTGCTCCAGAGACTGAGGACTTTATCAGACAATCCCTTAAAATGTTCTTTTGCCAGCATAAAAAAAATCCATTTTTATGCCAGCAAAAGAACACCCCTACACACACCCCACACACTTACCTACTCTCCTGGCAAAGGCTTCTCCAGCAAAACTCCATTCACTTCCTCTTTTGAAATCCTGTGTGATTTCATCATGTGGGAAATTAAAAAATGAAACTAGTAATAAACATGTAAAAGTCACAACAAGCACATACACACACTAAAAAACTTCCAAGTAACCCAGGGAGGGTCATAAAAAGTTCATCACTTACCTAGATGTCGCAATCTCACCCAGAAGTATTCTGCCGAGTCAGGCTATTGACTCTGCATTGACGAGATTTAAATGGCCTGAAAGGGAAATGGCAGCGGCAGCGGCAGCTTCAGTAATGGGCTGGCATGCCCATCAGGACTTTCTCCCATTCCATGGAGGGAATGGGCAGGGGGAACGGGCCAGATCTGTGGCCAAGATATGAGCTGGTGTATCCTGGCTCACGTAGCTGAGCCCAACGTATCTCTATACATTGTGAATGGAACTGTGAATGAAACAAGGTCGTTAAGAATGAATTAAAATGTGTAACAAAACATGAAGTGGCTTTGAATTTTTTGAAAGATCCTAGACCATTAACACCTGGTGCAAGAACACCAGAAATTTCACAGCCTTTAGTGTCTATCTACCTAATTTTATTAGGAAGGATTGATGCTTTTGAAAGCTGATTCAATCAGAAGTACTAGAAACCTAGGTTTTTTTTGCCTCTGAGGACAGCCTCATTGCAAAGCTCCCTTCTAGCTTAAGAATTTTATTAACATGTAGAACATCCAGAGTAATAAGAATATATCATGTTTATCACTGCTTCCACGGCAAGCATTAGATATGACACTGGGGCATTCAACCATGCAGGCATTAGAAAATCATTTATTTTGACTGAAGCTCCTGCAAAGAACACAGAACGTAGATGATGACTTCAAAAAAGACACAGTAAATAGCATCTAAAATGCTAAAGCTGACACCCCCTCACTCCCCAAAGCAAATATTATGGAGACTTCTGCGTAAACGTAAATAAGCTTTATTTTATAAAATAAGAACCTACAGCCTATTGTTAGTCCCAAGCAGAGTAAAGCTATTGTCAATTGGTGTTATCTACATGTTAGTTCACTACTCAGCAATTAATTCAATGGGTTTACTCTAATTGGACCTAACAGGATTCCTGCCACGATTTATTTGAAAAGAAAAAAAACACCTGGAAATATAGAAAGCTTGTTGTTATATGCCTTCAAAGTCATTTCCAACTGATGGCAGTCCTAAGGTGAACCTATCATGGGTTTTTTTGGCAAGATTTATTCAGAGGGGGTTTGCCATTGCCTTCCTCTGAAGCTATGACTTGTCCAAGGTCACTCTGTAGGTGTCCATGGCTGAGTCAAACCCTGGTTTCTCAGAGTCGTAGTCCTACACTTAAATCATTGCACCATGCTGGTTTGCTTACAGACAATTGCTTTATACCAAATCAGAACATTGGTATATTTAGCTCATTATTGCAAAGCTTCATATAGGAGTCTTCCCCAGCCCTGACTAGAGATGCTAAAGACTGGACCTGCAACCTTTAGCATCCTTCTTTACAACATGGATTGTTCATCATTTCTGAAGTTGTCATGACCTCTCCTCTATGCCTACGCTGGGGCATCAGAGGAGAAAACAGCAGAGAAACAAGTTGGAATGTATTGATGCTGCTATAGTAGAAAAATATAACAATTGGTTAGCAGTAGAATCTTCCCATTGTCTGAATTAAGAATTCCAACTAAAGAAGAATATTTCAGAGTCCTAAATGAGTACATGTATAAATGAATAGTACAAATGCCTGAACACATGTATAAAACAATAAAAAGATTTTTGTAAAAAAAAATAATGCATTGACACTGCTGACCAATCCACAACTCCTCTGTTTGCCTTACTGAAAATGTGACACTTAACCCTTGTTTTAGTATTAACTATGATTTTTTTTAAAAGAAGGAATGCTTAACAGTCTCGAGTTTCTTTTCTTCTTTCATCATCACACTGACTCTGACTGAGTTCAAGATCAAGCAACAACAAATATATTGTACTAAATGGAGTGGAACTCAAGATGGGAAAATATTTTTTTCCCTACTGTTGTTATCTTGTGAATGTCATAAGCAGAGGATAAGTGTCTTTTCATGCAGGAGAGAACACTGTTATACATCTTTCATATTCCAGAGATGCTAAACAAGACTTAGCAGGTCTATTTGAAATGGTTTGGTGTAGTACAATGGCCTTATTGTTGTTTTCACAGGGATAATAATTGTTGTCTCATTGCTTTCAGCTCTTAGCTACAGAGCGGTAGATTTTGATAAGTACCAAACAACTATTGTATTAGCTAAGAATGAAAAAAAGAGGGGGTGAAGTAACAGAAAAAGACAGGAGATAGACATTTGGTATTTCTGTAAATGATGTAATTCGTCCATCCTTGTTGATTTTAAGTCTTAAACTCTTCAGCTCACGCTGTAAAATGTGGTTAGTTATATGCCTAGTTGATCTCCTTTCAACAGTTGACAGATAACAAATAGCAAAACTGCGTCTACTGGCCTCACATCCTGGAATGATGGGAGACAGTTATAGAATTAATGAATGACCACATTTAAATAAATATATATATATATATATATATATATATGGAAGTTTAACAATAAGCAATGGGCAAAACACCAGCTGTCATGTGTAGGTCCTCACCAGTGCTGGGAAAAATTCCTTGTTGAACTATAGCTACCAACGGCCTGGGATATTTTGGTAATTGTCTCCAGAAGTAGCTTTTCCAAACTCTGCTCCCTGCACATTGTAGTGAGAGCTAAGAAAACATGTCTCTCACTGTCTACCTTACAAGGACAAGTCTGCTCTGACTCCATATCACCATACCTCTTTGCTGGTAAACCTTATGGCTTTCTGAGGAAATTCCTAACAAAATCCTCTCACCCTAGCTGGCCACTGTTTGATAGGATAGTGTCTTTGTGGACCAAAATTATTCCCCTATATCCCATATTGGAAATGAAAAGTTAGTGGATCCTTCTTGGTTAAAATGTTTTAGGGTACTCATTAAGGTAGCTCACTGCCAGCATGCACCCCAATACTCATTTAATGGCTGGAGGAGGGTGGGGGTGCTCAGGAAGCATCTGGTTGCAGTCTTGCAACTGGGAGAAAAGAGGAGGCTTCACAGGGAGGGTACCATCCAACTGTAGTTCTGCAGCCAGAAGAAGACAACAGACATCACCCTTTGGATCATGTCCTCTCTTCCAGCAACATATTTTTTCCCCTTATGGCTGCAGAACTGCAAACAGGAAACTGCCTGAGTGCCTCCTGACCCCCCTCCCCAGCCTTTAAATGGTTGTGGGGATCTTCAACATGAATATAAAGGTGCCTTGAATGTGTATGTGGGGTTGGAAAGAGGTACTGAATTCCTCCTTCTGCAACATCTCTAATGTTACCTATGCAAGCACCTGCAAATATTACTAACAAGATTGCAGCCCAAATGTCCCTTCAGATTCTCATGTCTCAGCTGAAGGAGGAAAGCCAAGATTAAAGGTTCCAGTCTGAGCCAGAGGAGACTGGAAATCCTGTCCCAGAATTGGTGGAAATGGACACATGGGCGCCAGTTACATGATATTTTTTTATCATGGGGAGAAATGGGATTCCCTCATCCTGAGTTCATCCCTTGTTGTTTACACAATTTGTCACGGTAGCATAAGCCTCGGTTTTTAAAAGTTCTTGTTCTTGAGTGCCTCCATCTCGGGATAGGGTTACACAACAGAGCAGTATTTTGATTGGTCTGTCTTTTGAGGGGACGGACTTACAGCAGAAGCCTGGCAAGGCTGGATCCGCTGTTTTGGGAATGGTCAGAACCACTTCTGCCAGGCACAGATCCACCCCCTGCCCCTGACAGCTTTGCCTCTCCTGCCCTTGCAGCCGCACTGGGTGGGGGGAGTCTTCTCCATGACTTTCAGTCATGGAGAAGACCCCTCCCACCCAGCTTGGCTGCCCCCTGTGCAGCTGCGCTGGGTGGGGGGATTTTCTCCATGACTGAGAATCACGGAGAAGATCCCCCCTGCCCACCATGGCTGCACGGGGGGGGGGGTTTAAAGCCATGCTGGGCAGGAGGGGTCTTCTCTGTGACTGAGAGTCACTGAGAAGATCCTCACTACCCAGCGCAGCTGCACCGGAGGGGAGCCGTGGTGGGCGGGAGCGTTCTTCTCTGTGACTGAGAGTCATGGAGAAGATCCCCTCACCCAGCGCAGCTGCACAGGGGGGAGCCATGCTGGGTGATAGGGGTCTTCTTCATGGCTGAGAGTCACAGAGAAGATCCCCTCATCCAGTGCAGCTGCAGGGGGAAAACCATGCTGGGTGGGAGGGGTCTTCTCCGGGACTGAGAGCCACAGAGAAGATCCCCCCAGCCAGCGTGGTTGCACGGGTGGGGGGAGCCACACTGGGTGGGGACGGTCTTCTCCGTGACTGAGATTCACGGAGAAGATCCCCCCACCAAGCGTGGCTGCATGGGGGTCGAAGCCATGCTGGGCGGGAGGGGTCTTCTCTGTGACTGAGAGTCACAGAGAAATTCGTGGTCTCTTCCAACTCTGCAATTCTATGATTCTATGTGGCCATAAGGGTGGGGGGAAACGGTGGGGGGGGCTTCCATGACTGCCAGATTTGTTGGGTTAGAATTGCCACCCCACACAGCTGCAAGGGCAGGGGGGAAAGCTGTCCCAGGGTGGGGGGTGTTCTTAGTGACTGGCATTTCACGGAGGACCCTACCCCACCCCGCGTGGCAGCAAGGGCGTGGGAAGGGGAGAGACACTGCCTGGCACTCAGCTGGCTGCTTTGGAGCCAGAAGAGGACTGTGGGAGGGACCCTAAGAAAATGGCGACAGCAAGGCTTCACTTGCAAGCCTGCCCCCTCCGATGTCCAACCAATCAGAAATGAGCCCATGTCCTGGGATGGTTCCTGGCTGTTCAGACAACCAATAGCATGGGCTGTCTCGGACTTTCTCACGAAAGTCCTGAAAAATAGAGGGGTGGGAAGTCATGGGTTAACTGGGCTTTTTGCTACCCCCTCCTTCTGAATAGCCCGTGATGTGTGTGAACTACCAGGGATCAACCCAAATTCCTCTCGGGCTTTTTTTGTTGTGTAAACTACCAGGGATCAACACAAATTCCTCTTGGGCTTTTTTTTTTTGTTGTGACCCCATGGAGACCATCCTATGTAACTCCTGAAGATCATGAATTAGATATTGAGCCACTTCAACCTGTGGAGTGCTATACACTGAAATGCAAAGGAACAGAAAATATCCTGCCCTGTGTTAGAAGGAAAACACTGAGTTGATAAGGCCAGATGTGCTGATTTACGGATAGCTATAAATGCATACAGCCAAGACAATTTCTTTGCTATAATCAACAGGTCCAGACATGGAGGTCCAGAACTCCATGTATGGGCTTAGCTGACATTTCTTGTTCTGTAGATTTCTCAACTGAGGTGTGTAGCTTGGATTACATTCTCTGGCAACTTCATGACTAGCATTGGATCCTACTTAAGACTGCATTTCACATTTAGGACCCAGACTGTCTCAATCCTACTCTTTCATTTTGCATAAGCCAGCAATAAGAAATTCTACCAATTTGCACCTAGTGTTATGCATCCATAAATGATTCATATTTACAGTCATGTGAATATGACTGGGATATTTACTGTCATGACACTATTACCATGATTGTAAAAGTCACCCAATCCTGCTTTACCAGGAAACAGCCACTGTGAGCAACAGGGGTCTGTTCTCCTACTGATTAGGGCATACCATTCTGATGTTTCCACCCTCCTCTGCCAGCAATCCCCAGTGTGAAGAGGAACTGAAATAGTGATCCTGCTTCTAGTTGTCACAACAGAGATCTCTTGCATGGGGGGAAACAACAATATGCTGTACAGAGATCAATAAGAGAACAGACCTCCATCACTCACAGCAGCTGCAGCCCAGTAATGCAGAATGGGGGAGGGGGAGTAGTCAGGCCAGGAGATGCTACTTGTTATGTATACCGTGGGCCCTTGGTATCCACTGGGGTTTGGTTCCAAGACCCCATGGTGATATCAAAATCCATGGATGCTTAAGTCCCATTATATGGCATAGCAAAATAGCATCCCTTATATAAAATGCTTTTTGGAATGTTTTATTTTTATTTTTTGGAATATTTTCAAGCCATTGTTGGTTGAATCTGTGGAGAAAGAATCTGTGTATAAGGAGGCTGAATGTACTTAACTAAGTACCTGATCTAGGATCTCAGCCATTGTTTGTAGGGATGTACAACGTAGATGTTTATGAATGCAGCATTACAGCACCATAGACAGTAGTGATGGGTGTTATGGCAAAATTCATCCCTTCCTCCCCAATCTGGGCATATTTCTGCACATTTTGAAATGCACACATTGACAAATGCATTTTTAAGCTGTGTTTTGCACACACTGGAAATGTGCACTTTTCTGTATAGATCTCAAAAAGTGCATATTTTGGCTGGAATCTTGTCTTATGAATGTCTAAGTTCCCTTACTGAAGCAGTTGGACATATTTGTCTGATATGGAACAGTTGTGTTTTAACTTTGTGCAAGCAGAGTTCTGCATGTGTTGCTTCTGCATATGCCTATGCATTGTCCACAGCTACACATTACACACTGTGCATGATTACACATGGATACACAACATCTCAATTCACTAATGAGGTGCCATTGCGCAACTGCTTCATAAATCCATGAGTGAAAATGTCTTCAATGTCAGATCTTGACTATCATCTTCTAGAATTTTCTCTCAATGTAAACTTTTCAGAGTGCAAGTTGCATTCAGCCTATGGTCTCAGATGTGCAGACCAGGCAAAGTCTACACCCGCACACACACAGACACACAAAATCCAGATGAGCTGGCTCCTTGTACATCCCTTGCTTGTTGTTATACATACATTCTACAAATAATCTTGAGAACCAATCCTAAAACTGCTTATTTGGGGGCAGCAAATCTCATTGAAACCAGTGGGAGCTATTTCTGAGTAAACAATGGCTAAGATCAGACTATTCAGCACACAAAGCTCCACTCCTAATTTCCCCCCAACATTCCAGAATATTGTAAAATAATCAAGGTCCATACTTTTGGATTAATTCAACTTCAGATTCTCTTATCTTCCATCATAGGATATAAAGGCAAGCCAAGGAGATTCATATGAAAGCACTTCAGATTGCTTGAGAAGTGCTCATCCATATATATCAATAATAAGACCACTGCACACTTATAAACATGTCTCACACAGGAAATGAGATGAGAGAGCTTTGCAGTCACTTGAAATGAGGTGCTGTGTTGTTCTCTAGTACATCTCTCTGTGGAAAATATCATATCAGTTTGCAACATAATAATCTAGGCAACTTCAGCACTCTTTAATAACTTGGGCAAGAAATATTGATTTCTCTGTTTTCTGCTGTGAGCGGAGACTCTGAAAAGCCATAGCTCAGCCTTCCCTGCACAAGAGAGTCATTTCACCTGCTTGGGATGACTTGCCAGAGATTTGTAAGGAACCCAGTGCCTATATTTGAACATGGAGAGTAATGTTATGTTCATATCCAAATAATACTGTTGAGACAAGGTACTTTATAGCCACTCCTTTATCAATATATTTTGTGCAAGACTCCAATCTCTGAGCTAAACTAGTGGGTTTTTTTCCCTTTTCTGAAGCACATATGCACACAAGCAAGTATAAGACATGAGCAACTTATCCAGAGTCACTATTTTTTACTACAAGGCAGCAATTGTCACATTTCCCAATACTCCACATTTCATAGAAATGTAAAAAAAAAAAAAAAAAGTCACAAAAGTGAGCAAAGTTTTCAAGACTGTCCTGGCTTGGGGTGGCAAATGCTTAATCTGAGGAAACACAACACCCTAGGAATTAGAGAAATCCAGTCCGGGATCAAGCACAGGGAGTCATGAGGCATCCATAGTCAAAGGAGCAAGCAGAAAGGTTTGTCAAGAAGCAATGTGAGGTCAGACACAAAGAGCATGGCTACTAGTTTCAGAAACAATCAAGGAGAAAGCAGGAAATCATGACACTCCTTCACAGCTGGCCTTTTTCCAACTGTCACTTCTTCTGGCATCTTTCTCAAGGGTGGGGTGGGTAAGTACTGGGGTTTTCTTCCAGCTTCTGGGGGCAAGGAGATAGATCCCTGTTGGAGGGCCGTCACTTTTCTTCCAGTGGCCTCACAGTGGGGCTGCCATTTGGAGCCTCCAACTGCCCTTTAGTTTCCTTGCACTGGAACCCATCCTCCTATCCTAGTTTTAGGGTAGTTTGTGTTAAGGTGATTTTTTTCTTCCTGTTTTCTCATACTTCTCTGTAATTGTTCCTTATTCATGACTGCTACTTAGTAATGATTGTGACACTATTTCTATGATTGCAACTCCCCCCGCAACCTACTTTACCCAGCATCAGCTGCATGAGGAGGAGGCCTATTTTGCCATTGATTGGAGCATAGGTGAACAAAATTCCCATTGGGTTTGGGGGCTTGGGCCAGGACAAGTTACTCAGGCATACCTAACTAAGTAGCTGATAGAAAATACTGGCTCAGGTCCCTAACTGTCCCCAGTTGAATGGTGTACCTGCTCAGATTTCTATCCAGGTAATAACTGTGTTGGCAACTTGAAGGCTCCTGCTCTACCTTCCATAGAGTTGGAAGAGACCACAAGGGCCATCTAGTCCAACCCCGTTCCATGCAGGAATATCCAATCAAAGAATTCCCAAAAGATGCCCATCCGACATCTGTTTAGAAACCTCCAAAGAAGGAGACTCCACCACACTCCAAGTGTTGTGCTTTGATAAAGCAGGGTTTTTTTAAAATTTTATTTTTATTTTAAGCATTCAGATAGGAAACTGTCAGATCTGCCCATCCTTAGAATCAGGGGTGTCTGGTAGCATCCATGGCTATGGAGAGCTAACACCACTCTGACTTTTAGTCTGAATTTTAAAGGTACTATCCAAGGTGATGAACCCTATCTCCAAAATAGGTTCACCACTTTGGATTGAAACCTGGAGTGGATAAACTGCCCCACTGACATGGAAGCCATTAGCCCTTTTTGCTCAGAACATATACAACATTGTGATAAAGGGTAACAAACAAACAGGAGCAGCTCTTACTATTTGAATTCTGAATGCAACTCTTAACAGGAAATAGGAGTATCATTTTCAGCTTGATCGGAGCAGAATACTTGTTCCAGTTCATTCCTGAAGTGGGTGTTTTCTGACTAATAAGTATCTGAGGCATAATAAATGCTATTGAAACTGAATCACAAACAGCCTGACAATAAAACTGCTTGAAAAGTTATTTATCAACAGAAGAGATCTTGCATAACTGATGTATTCTGCTGCAGAGAATGATGAAGTAAGGTGCCAACTTGTTTTATAATGTTCTACCCTGTAACTAACTTTTTTTTTCAGAAAGAAAAATACCATTTCACATTTCTAATAAGTTTATGAAGGGGATAATGATTTTATATGACAAATGAATATGCAAAAAGGAATGATTTTTCCACAGTTAATAGCTTCATACTATTAATGAGCAGATACCACTCCTACAATTCTTGTTCATTTTACTCTCAAAGAGATCGTTCATCCTAAAGATTTTTTTATACCTTTTTGTAAAATGTATTGCATGATAATCTTTTCTAAGATGTATTTCCATATGCTCCTCATGGCTGTCTGCATGCTAATGAAATTCCAATACGGTTATTGTGCATTAAAATATACTATAAATGGCTATTATCAAAAGATATGTCATTATACTGTAATCATATATTGACAATCAATTCCTGGGAGACTCAGTCTACAACCTAATTAAACAGATATGGGTGCATTTAGACTGCTCTCTTCCATTAAAAGGCTTTCCCTTAAAGGAAATCCCTTTCCAAGAGCATCCATGTGCATATGATGTTCATGCATACAAAGTGGCTTCTCTAATTTCCATTAATGCTTTGGAGATGGGAGATAAATCCACACAAAGGATTTATCTACACCTTCCACTCAAGGGTAGCCTATTTTCCAGGTAGAGAAGGGGGGCATTTCATTACAAAGAGGTAGGATGAGGTGCTCAGATTACAGGACTTCAAGTGAAGCAATCCATTCTTATGGTAGCTACATCTGCTCACTAGGCCATCTATGGAGTTTTTGAATTATTATTGGGGTTTTATTTGTTTTGTTTTTTGAAGGCCAGTGACCTTGCATGGAAGGTCCACTGAGTTTATTTCCTTACAACATCTCCAGGAAAATGCATCACTTGGTTTAAATCTAAGCATTTCAATTCAACTCATTTAAGGTTCTATTGGAAATAATAAAGGATTTGCACTAACGATGTCACCACCATTTGGGGTCTTTTTTTAAAAAAAAAAACTCTTCTTAAAGAGAAGGAAAGAGAAAGTAAAATGACAGGAGCACAAAACATATAGAGGAAATGAAAACTACTCGTATGCTACAAATTAATAGTAGGTCTAATATTATAGCATGAACTTAGAGGGGGTCCTTGGTGTCGGGGGGAAAACAAAGACAAGAGATCAAGACAGATATTAGGGAGGCCTGGTGGTGCAGTAGTTAAATGACAGTACTATAGCCACAACATTGAAAGTTCAATCCTGCAGGGCTCCAAGATTGACTCAGGCTTCCAACCTAGAGCAGCTCAGTAAAATGAGTACCCAGCTTGTTGGGGGCAATTAGCTAACACATTGTAAACTGCTTAGAGAGTTCCTAGCACTATAAGTGGTGTAGATGTGTATGTAATTCCTATTACTAAAAAATTTGTAAGCTTTTCTGTGGGGGTTTTCTGGTCTGTGAGGCTGTGTTCTGGAAGAGTTTATTCCTGAAGTTTCACCTGCATCTGTGGCTGGCATCTTCAGAGAATGCTTGGGTAGGGGTGTGTGGGGTTTATATACTGTGAATCCCCGTTGGAGAGGATATGTAAATTTGTGCATTTGAATGGCTAGTTCCTGGGGGAAGATATGCAAGGAGGATTAGTGTCTATTTGGCTAATGGTCCATTGTCTGCTAGAAATCCCCCATCCCTGGGTGAAGTTCATTTGCATGTGTTGAGTTTTGATTTTGGTGTTTCCAAGACTGGCAGCCAAACTTTGTTTACTTTAAGGGTTTCTTTTTCCTGTAGAAGTTGTCCAGGTGTTTGTGGATTTCAATAGTTTCTCTGTGCATTCTGACATGATAGTTGCTGGCCTGGTCCAGAATTTTAGTCTTTTTAAATAACATTTTGTGTTTAGGTTGATTTATAACATGTTCTGCTACTGCTGATTTTTCTGGCTGGCCCAGTCTGCAGTGTCTCTCATGTTCCTTGATTCATGTTTGCACACTGCGTTTAGTGGTCCCCATGTAAACATGTACACGGCTGCATGGTATGCGGTAAACTCCTGCAGCTGTGAGAGGGTCTCTTTTGTCACTTGCTTTTGTCCAAAAACAAAACTCAACACTTGCAAATGAACACAAGGGACTCACAGTATATAAATCCCACACACCCCTACCCAACCATTCTCTGAAGATGCCAGCCACAGATGCAGGCGGAACGTCAGAAATAAATTCTTCTGGAACATGGCCTCACAGCCCAGAAAAAAAACACAGCAAAACTTATGGATGCCGGCTGTGAAAGCCTTTGACTTCACAATTTGTAAGCTGCTCTGAGAGACTTTGTGGCTGAAGAGTGGGATATAAATACTCTAATAAATAAAAATAAAAAATAAAAATAAATATTGGCTCCATCTGCAAACTAATACATGGAAATGGAGTGATATCATGCCTCCTGGCTCCATGTCAACATGTGTGTCCACCCAGAATCTCAACATCTGATGAGCTCCAGTTGTCTGACCTTCAAGTGTTCAGAAAGGGTCTGATCCTAGAGGTGGCTATACCCTCAAAGTTTTATCTATGCAGTTCGGTTTCATGGTTTGCACAACACATGGTCAAATGGTAAGAAACCTGCACATTTATCAGCCATAAGCTAAGAGCCATGGAGCACAATCTATTTTAGAAAAATCTGCAGAATTCTCAGGGATGCCTTTTGACTCTTCTTTTGCTCTCCAGCATTTTGGAAGATAGCACAAGATATCAATCTAAAATACATACATTTTAAAAAAGACATATATTTCAAATTGTATTTACAGTCCATCTTTCCATAGAAGGAGCAACCAAGAGGACAGAAACCAAGAGAGCAAAAAGACTGGAAGCCAGCCTCTATGAGGAATGACTTAGGGAGCTGGGTATATTTAGCTTGGAGAAGATAAGATAAGATTGAGAGTTGAGATGATAATCATTTATAAATATCTGAAGGGATGTTATGTAGAAGCTGGAGCAAGCTCGTTTTCTGCTGCTCCAGACACAAACCAATTGATTTAAATTGCAAGAAAACAGACTCCACCTAACATTAGGAATAACTTTCACACAGTAAAAGCTGTTCAGCTGTGGAATACACTGCTTCAGATGGTGGTGGACTTTGAGCATCTTAAAAGTTGTTGGATTGTTAGGAGAGCTTTGGCCATATATTCCTGCATGGAAGGAAGGGGATTGGATTAGATGGCCCTTGCTGTTACTTCCAACTCTATGATTCTTCCAGAGAGGTAAAAGTGGACTATATATTGATCCCAGGTAGTCTCCCATTGAAGAAACTGCCAAACCAGATCCTTCATGGGTTTAGCCTGGCCCTCTCTTTTAAAATATAATTCCCAGTAGTTACAGCACTGCAAGAACTATCTCATTAGATTTCTCTTCATTACATTTCATGATTGAGTCTATTGCCTGTTAAGCAGATGTTCAGGGCTTGTATACCACAAAAATGACAAGATGGTAGGAATGTGAAAATCTCTTTTTCTTACTTTTGTTGCATTTCTCAACATCCCTTCCCCCGTCCTGCATTCTCAGTATGCCCCAGTTCTATACTGAGTTGTGAGACACTCCACACCCAACTTCCCATATGGACATCTGTGTATAAGCAAAATGTACATGTATATGCAAAATGAATGCATTTTCCTAACCTATGCATTTTTGTATGCATTCTGCAGTGACTGAAACATGTTCATGAGCATTTTTCAAAGATCCACATTTTTAACTGTGCATTTTAAAAAATGCACTGTACACAGGATTTTGTATGTATTTCTTTCTTTCCCAATTCATTACAAGACTTGGAACTGTATAGATTTCCAAAGCAAGATTAATTAAACACTCCATTCCATGACTAGTCCCATTAGATAGCAAATGGGTATATCTATGTGGAAATTCAATTCCAACAAATTTATTTTCAATAAATACACAACTTTAGCTTTTTCCAAGTGGATATTGTTGGATCAAGAATTTTGAGGATCAAAACAAAATGCAACAGGTGACAAATAAGGCTATATTAATGAGCCATCAAAACAACCAATAATTATGGCATCTGCCCTGGGTGCCTTTGACTTATCACCACCTGCTTAAAATCCCCCCAAAGAGTTCTCACTCTCAAAATGCTAAATACACAAATATTTTACTATACACATGAGGAAACAGGGTTGTTATGAATATTTCATTTGTGAAATCAATGGCACAAGTTCAGATATGCACAACGGTACATGCAAAGTTTCAATTTCCAGGTTTCTAATAATAGAAATATGACTCCTAATAATTATAGTAGCAGCAGCAACAGCAGCAGCAGCAGTAGTAATAGTAGTAGTATTTATCATCAACTTTACCATCACCACCAGCACCACACCATTTCCCCAAAATATTGGGATTTCAGGTGGCTTACAATTTAAAAAATATATAGCTAAAACATACAAAAGGTTAACATTAAAATGGAATGAAACTGTTGATAACATTAAAAAGAATTCAAGCTTCTCATTAAAAATATTTTTTTAAAAAAATGTTTTTAAACAGTACAATTAAAAGCAGTACAGCACCCTATTAAAACCCTGGGTGAGATTCACAATTGTAATTATGAATGCGTAATCTAGAATTATGTATTCATAACTGATTCATATTCACAATCCCTATGTATTCCAAACTCCCTCAATCCTGACTTACCAGGCAGCACTTGCGCAAGCAATGGGGGTCTGTTCTGTTGACTGGAATGCAGCAGACTGACATTTTCACCCATCTCCCACCAGCAATCTCCAGTGCCAGGAAAAATTGCAATAGGGATCCTGCTTCCGCCTGTAGCAATAGAATTTGCTCAGCAGAGCAGGTGGAAACATCAGCCTACTGTATCCTAATGGACAGGAGAACAGACCCCCAGTCCTCACAGTGACATCTGCTGGTAAGTCAGGATTGGAGTGGGGGGTTGGGCTGGGAGACACTTATTTAACAAGTCAACTAAAGTAGTTGCATAGCTAAGTAGATTAACTAGAACAGTGGTTCTTAATCTATGGTCCGTGGACTCCCAGGGGGCTGCAGTGTCCTCACAGGGGGTCCACAAAGGCTTGAAAGCTGCTTGGCCCAACTCATCCCTGCAGTGGAGCAGCCACATGACAGGAACCAAGGCAAAGGCTGGCTGGCTGGCTTGGCCTGAATGTTGCTGTTCAATGTGAAGTCGAAGGCTTTCACGTCCGGCATCCATAGATGTTCCTTGGGGTTTTTTTTACCACACATCAAATAAGCCACAGACAGAATAGGGAAACTGATGATGAAACACAATCTCCAAATGATCTACAGACCAACCAAGAAAATCCAAGAAATGCTATGCTCAGTGAAGGACAAAAGAGGCCCTCTCACAGCTGCAGGAGTTTACCGCATACCATGCATCTGTGGACAAGTTTACATAGGGCCCACTAAACACAGTGTGCAAACACGAATCAAGGAACATGAGAGACACTGCAGACTGGGCCAGCCAGAAAAATCAGCAGTAGCAGAACATATTATAAACCAACCTGGACACAAAATGTTATTTAAAAACACCGAAAATCTGGACTAGGCCAACAACTATCATATCAGAATGCACAGAGAAGCTATTGAAATCTACAAACACCTGGACAACTTCAACAGGAAAAAGAAACACTTAAAGTAAACAAAGTCTGGTTGCCAGTCCTGAAAAAACACTAAAATCAAAACCCAACACTTGCAAATGAACTTCACCCAGGGATGGGGGATTTCCAGCAGACAATGGACCATTAACCAACCATTAGCCAAACAGACACTAATCCTCCTTGCATATCTCCACCTAGAAACTAGACATTCAAATATACAAATTTACATATTCTCCCCAACAGGGGTTCACAGTATATAACCCCCACACACACTCCTACCCAACCATTCTCTGAAGATGCCAGCCACAGATGCAGGCGGACGTGAGAAATAAACTCTTCCAGAACACAGCCTCACAGCCCGGGAAAAAAACCCAAGGAAAATCTATGCAGCAGCAAAATATATTTAAAGGGAGTCCCTGTAAAGAAAAGGTTAAGAGCTACTGATCTAGAATACAGCCCTTCCTTTAAAAATATTCCATTCTCAGAAGCCTGTTGGGATTTAAAGGAGTCTTTTACTGCCTGCAGGATAGCAAGGAGAGTGCCATTCTAACTTCTTACAAAGGGAAAAGGCAGCCACTGAAAAGGCCCTGTCTCACAGCACCACGTCTCCACAACAGACTTGAAAGGCTGGTTACCATGAAAGCTAGCAGGTAGCTTCATACAGAAGCCTCCCCACTTCCATGCTTCTAGCTCTTGTGTGAAAGAGAAGACACCCCTGTTACAAATACACAGCAAGGGATATGTTCTGTGCACACAAGGGGAGTGCATGTCTGTCATCACAAAAGAGGCAAGCATGCATCTCTTGTATCTCTTCTAAGATATCAAAGTGTAAATGTAACCCCTACAAGTTATTGGTTTGGCCCAGTGGATGGGGAAATCCTATGGAAGGGGCTGTACTTCCTAGCTGAGATCAGAAAGAGAGGGAAAGCTGGAGTTTGAGAGGAGATGCAGTTTCCCGGGCTAAGGAGCAGGTCTCTTTTGGGGGGGGGGATTTTAACCAAGGCCCTTTTCACCTTGCTTAAGTACTAGCATTTTCACGTATGTATTTAGGAGGGAACAAAAAGAATTTTTTTTAAAGTAGAAATTCTGTTATGTGTTGGCATCTATTTAGGGCTTTAAGGTTACATCCAAATGATACAGTACTACAGAGCAGCAAAGGCAGAAAAGTCCAGTGATCAATTCTGCACTAGCACTTCATTGGGTGCAAGGAAATTTTGGGGGAAATGTATATATACAAAATACATCCTCATCCCCCAAAAAGCAGACACAAAAGATTGTACCAATTACAGGAACACTGCATTAATCACCCATGCTAGCAAAAGTTATGCTCAAAATTCTGCAACAAAGAGTCCTACCATACATGGGAAGAGGAAGATTCCAGAGGAGCATGCCAGGTTCAGGAAAGGTCGAGGCACTAGGGACCATATAGCAAACATACACTGGATAATAGAGTGCACCAGGGAATTCCAGAAGAAAATGAGCATTTGCTTTATAGACTCCAGCAAAGCCTTTGACTGCATAGGTCAGTGATAGCGAACATATGACACGTGTGTCAGCACTGACAGATGTAGCCATTTGGGCTGACATGTGGTCATAGGCCTCCTTCCCCCCCCCCCGCCCACAACCTCACTACCCTCCCTAAAGTGGCGATTGGTTGCCACTTTAGGAAGAGTGGAAGGGTGGAGGAAAGTGGTGAATGGGGCTACAAAGCCCCAATCACCACTTTAGTGAGGCGGGGGTGGAGCCTCCTCCCCACCTGGCCACCCCCCCCCAGGCCTGCTGTGCTTTCCCGGAGCTGCCTTGGAAAGGCTGGGTAAGGCAGCAGGTGGCAGTCTGCCCAGCCTCTCCCCGGCCTTCCCGAGGGGGCTCCAGGGCTTTGAAGCCCCGGAGCTACCTCAGGAAGGCTGGGGAAGGCAGAGTGAGGGAGGGAGGGAGGGAGGAAGGGAGGGACTCTTCCCAGCCTATCCCCAGCCTTCCTGAGGGGGCTCCAAGGCTTCGAAGCTCCAGAGCTGCCTTGGGGAGGCTGGGGAAGGTGGCATGCGGGCAGGAGGGACTCTTCCCGGCCTCTCCCCAGCCTTCCCGAGGGGGCCCTGAGGCTTTGAACCCACAGAACAGCCTTGGAAAGGCTAGGGAATGCGGCGGGTGGGCAAGATTCTGCCCAGCCTCTCCCTGGCCTTCCCGAGGGTGCTCCGAGGCTTTGAAGCCCTGGAGCCACCTCGGAAAAGCCAGGGAAGGCTGCGGGAGGGAGTCTGCCCAGCCTCTCCCCAGCCTTCCCAAGGGGGCTCCAGGGCTTTGAAACCCCGGAGTTGCCTAGGGAAGGCTGGAAAAGGCAGTGGGAGGGAGTCTGGCCGGCCTCTCCCCAGGCTTCCTAAAGGGGATCTGGGGATTGAGAGCCCCATATAGCCTCTTCAGGAAGGTTGTGATTAGTGGAGGGAGCGTGGCTTAGAGGCTTCTCAGCCACCCCCACCCTCCCAAAGCTGCAACAAGGCTTAGAAAGCTCAATGGTGGCTTTGGGAAGGGCGGGGGGGGCTAAAAAGCTCCTTTCCCACCAACTCCCCACTCTCCCAGGGCTTGGCTCTCCCCCCACCAATGGAGCCAAGCCCCAGGAGAGCGGGGAGTTGAGCGCCTGGCTTGCTCAGCAAGCACCCTGTTTAAATCAGCTCCTCTCCCTTGAGTGGGAGGGAGAGAAGCTGATTTAAATGGGGTGCTTGCTCAGCAAACCATGAATAATCAAAACCGTGAGAGTGAAAGCTGCAAATGTAGAGGGCAACTGTATACATTTATGTTATTTAAACAATAAATATCATGAAATAATGTTTTTCCTCAAAGTGACACACCACCCGAGTTATGCTCACTTTTTTTGGTGAAGTTTGACACACCAAGCTCAAAAGGTTGCCCATCACCGGCATAGGTCATGAAAAACTTTGGATTGCTCTAAAAAAAAATGGGTGTACTAACATACTTGATAGTCCTGCTGTATAACCTGTACTCAGGACAGGAGGCCACTGTAAGAACAGAAAATGGAGAAACAGAGTGATTGTCCAGGAAAACAACCAAGGTGAAATGCTGGCAAGAGATAGTTGACTGGCTGTTAACCAAGAACTCACAGCTACACAGGAGCAACAAATGCAGGGCAGAATTGCTAGACAACAAAACCAGTCTACAAAGGCAAGAGGGTAGTCCAATTTACCAGTTCAATAGTCAAGGGCCATGGCTAGCAGGGTGTCCAGCACAATCCAAAGGTCAAGACCCAAGCAAGGCAACAAGAGTCTTCAGGAACAGAGGTTTCCCACTGAAGTGGTCAGATAATCTCCGACAAGTTTGCAGAGCAGATGCCCCTGATTTATCCTTCTCAGAGTTTACACAATTGTTCCTTGATTGCTTGGCATTTCTCATAAATACACCATGACCTTTCCACTTCCTCTTTTTGGTGTTCTTGAAAGGTGGGTAAGACTGGGTCCAGATTATCTATTATTTCTCTGTCTGAGGGGCCAGGCCTCTCTGCTGGGTCTAGGTTATCTGCTCTGTCCCCCTCTGCTATCTCTGAGGGGTCAGAAAGCTCTGCTGGGGTGGGTGCTGATAACTCTGCTCCAGATGGGTCAGGAATCACTGTTGATAAACTTACTCTGTAAATCCTGCTCTAAAGCTCTATTCTCCTCTGGTTCATCTTCAGAGTGGCAGGGCATGACAATGGTTTCCTAACTGGAAAGGGAGTACGGCAAGGTTGCATTGTCTCTATTTGTTCAACATATATGCAGAGAACATCATGTGCAAACCAGCTTTACAATCGGAGGAAGGAGGAGTGAAGATCAGAGGAAGGAAAATTAACCATCTAACAATCTAAGATATGCAGACGGCACCACAATACTAGCTAAAAACAGCACAGTCTCAGATGGAAAGTAGGAAGTTGTAACTGTTTTATGTATATTTGTATTTTATGGAAAATTGATTGATTGTGTCAATAAGACGAACGATGTAATGTAAAGTATTGTATAAGGTTTGTTTGTGATTTTTGTTGTTTTGTTATTGTCTTTACTTTATGTTTATGATTATGTCAATGTGTGAAAGAAAAGAAAACACACACACACACAAACATATACATATAGAAAACAGCACAGACTTGGAGCAACTCCTAAAGAAAGTCAAAGAAGAAAGTACAAAAGCAGATTTAACGCTGAACACGTTTTAAAATCTGTTTATTATTAGAGTGCATAAAAATATGGATCTGAAACATGGGTCATCTATCGCCACCACCTATGACTCCTCGAGCGCTTTCATCAGCGCTGTCTACGCACAATCTTAAATGTACACTGGACTGACTATGTGACGAATGTTGCTGTCCTTGAGCAAGCAGGGATCATCAGTATTGAGGCCATGATATTGAGAACGCAGCTGTGCTGGGCAGGGCACGTTTCTAGGATGGAGGATCATCGCCTCCCAAAAATACTACTCTACGGTGAACTCACCATGGGTCAGCATAAGAGGGGCGCTCCAAAAAAACGATACAAGGACTCCCTGAAACAACATCTCAGGCTCAGTTTTGTAACTCTTTCTGTGTTGTCATTTCTCTTCAAGACTTGTTCGGCGTGAGTTCTCAAATAAGGCTGCAGCATTGTGGATAGTGCGTCTCCATGCCTCCCAATGTGAGGCCAGGGCGGACCATTGTTGGTGATCAATTTGGCCGAGCCTGAGATGTTTCAGGGAGTCCTTGTAAAAAACTACATACATACATACATACAAATATACATACTAAAATGACTTCTGTATCTCCACCTCTTCTGGATATATTTCATATTTTCTACAATGCCTTTGTTTTCCTTTCTAAATATCAGTGTAACTCTATTGTCTTACATGTTCCTTATTTGCTTTTAATGTCATAATTGTATGTTATCTCTATATTTTTCTTATTTAATTATTCCAATCCTATAATTGCTATCTTACCCCATGTAACTTTTAAGTAATCTATTCATTTTTTTCAGACTCTCTTGTGTTTATCTATTGTTCATTTTCTGATTAGACAAGTGAGCTTGTCTACTTCCATACCTTCATATAATTTTAAAATCCAGTCTGTTACCTCTGGTACCTCTTCCTCTTCCCATTTTTTTTTTCATGTAAATAACTCTGCGGTTGTCATGTAGAATAGTTTTTTATAATTTTTTCCAGATCTTCATTCTCCATGCTTAGTAGATACATTTTAGGATCTTTTTCTATTTTCTATTTCAATATTTTAGATATTGTCTTATTTATTCGATTCCAATATGTATTCAATTCCAATAGTCTAGCCTTCCTGCATGACCACCAAATATGGAATTGGGTGCCCGTTTTTTCTGAGCATTTCCAGCATTTCTATTTGCAGTTTTATGAATTTTGGCTATTTTATTGGGCGTCAGGTATGACCTGAACTGCATTTTGTAAAGGTTTTCCCTTAAATCATAGCTTAAAGTATATATTTTTTACCAATTTTTCTCTCATTCTTCTAGTTTTATATTGCAGCCAAAGTTCTGTGCTCACCTGATCATGTATTCTTTGATTGTTTCTTGTTCTATGTCTGCTTCTAATAAAAAAAATGTATAATTTAGAGATTAACTGGTTGTTCTCTTTCATTATTATTCTCCCTAGCTCTGAGTCTTCTGTATCTATTTTATAGACGTTTTCATCCATTTTAAAGCTTTCTTTAAGTTGTCTATAGAGAAACCAATTGTATTAGAATCCTTCCTTTAACTCCTCTGAGGATTTCATTTTATATTTCCCATTTTCGATCTTCAGTAGGTCTGTGTTTGTCAGCCATCTATTTTTGGCCATCTCTTCTTTCTTATAGAATGCTTCATTTATATATACCCACCCTGGGATTTTATTGCTTACTAATTATGTGTATTTCTCCCATATTCTTAGCAGGAGTTTTATTATAAGGTGGTTATTAAAGTCCTTATTTATTTTTAATTTATCATAATATAGATAAGCATGAAAACCGAATCTGGTATCCACCCCTTCTAATTGTAATAGTCTTTTGTTTTCCAATCTGGTCCATTCTTTGATCCAGTCTAAGCAACACTGAACATTAAGGAAACAAAAATAATGACCACAGAGGATTTACATAAATTCAAAATAAACAATGATGAAATTGAAGTAGTGAAAACTTACCATTTCTTGGACCAGTCATAGACCAGAGCGGAGACTGTAGCCATGAAAAAGACTAGGACTGGGTAGGGCAGCTATGAAAGAACTAGACAAGATCATAAAATGCAAAGATATAATACTGAACATTAAAGTCAGGATTATTCAAGCAATCATCTTTCCCATCACCATGTACAGATGTGAGAGCTGGACAGTGAAGAAAGCTGCTGGAAGAAGAATCAACTCATTCAAAATGTGGTTTTAGAGAAGAGTGCTGAGGATACTGTGGATGGCCAAAAAGACAGACCAATGGGTCTTAAAACAGATCAAGCTAGAGCTCTCACTAGAAGCCAAGGTGAATAAATTGAGTCTGTTGTACTTCAGTCACATCATGAGAAGACACGGCCACTGGAAAAGTCAATAATGCTAGGAAAGGTGGAGGGGAAAGGAAAGAAAGGAAGACCACACATCAGAGGGATAGACTCAATCAGAGAGGTCATGATCCTGGACCTGCAAAACCTAAGCAGGATGGTGGAGGACAGGGGATCTTGGAGATATCTCATTCATGGGGTCACCATGAGTCGGGGTCAACTCGAGGGCAGTTAACAACAACATGTGTTCAATTTATAATTCATTGTATTGTTGCTAAATAAATATTGGGACTTAGATGGTGACTGTATTTGTAATATTCAATTATAGTTGGCCCCATAGAACCCAGAAACATTTTCTGATCCTTCATGTTTCCTGTCCCTAGACACTTCCATGGCTGTGTCTTCATCTCATGTGGCATCACCTAGGTACTTAATCAAGGCCACTCAGTAGTTTCCACAGGTGAGATGAGAGCTGAGCATAGTTTCCCGCATTACTCTACAGCACAGCACTGATGCTCAGTCATGAAACTGAAATATGTAGTATAGAATCCAATGGAGATTATCTAGGCCCGATAAAGTAAGGAAATGTACATTTGGCCAGACATTTTCCCCTCTGCTTTTCTCACAAACTCCCTTTTCAGTCCTGAAAACTTAAACTGTCAGGAGTATGGTCATAAGTATGTACTGTTTTGCTCTTTCGGAGCCTCCCTAAAGTGAATTCTAACAATTATGTATTTTTTATGACTTTGCCTATTACCTGTGGAAACAAGAAGAAAAATATGGAGGGATCTGATATGACCCTCATGTTTTCAGGCAACCAGCTCTACTCTGACTCTTTTAATGGGTTTTGTGGTTTGGTAACAGGAAAAATCATGCTGCCTGATGAATTAAAAAATAGCCAATTAGGTTTAGAAAAGTGCTGGGGCTTCTTACCGTATGCAGAGGCCAAATCCCTGGGGCAAATGGAGTAGTTTAGAAGAAGCTTGAGTACTGTTTTCCTCAATTTTTTTTCTGTTTAATGCTTTTTCCAAGAATACTTGTCCCTTACAAAATGGCATGTTTTGGAAGTTACCCTTGAAGGCATGGAGCACAGTGGTGCATATATCTAACATGGACCAATGTTGGACCCTGCATGCACAGCCTAGCAAAAGATTGGTTCAGGTTGCATTTGACATGCTAGGCCCTATTTTCCTTCAATCAAATGAGTCAAAGAGAGGTTTCTCTCCACAGCTGAAGGTGGTGGGAGCGAATGAGAATGTCATCCCCCAGCCAAGAAGATAAGGATGTTTTGGGACACCCCGACACCTGGCACGATAATTGCCACGAGAAAATCTCCCCTTGTTAATTGGCTTGAGAAAGTTTCTTTCCCCCCACTACATTTCCAAGCTTCAATGAGAAAAACCACATATAAGGTGAGGGTATTAGACACAGGGCTCTGCCTCGCAGCAGTGTGCAGCTCTGCAGTGCCAGTTGGTATCTTTCTGCTTTCTGTGTCTGATTTCTATTGAAGAGAATATGTCTGTTTGCTGTTCTATCTGCCACCATTAATAAAGTAGCCTTCTTTTCGAGCCCAGGACGGGTGCGTGGTCATTTCACCTGCTTTATATCCAGAACCAGCATAGCACACACACACCCCACAAACAAGGGAGGTGCTGCCAGTATAACAATCAAGCGAAAAATGCTTTACTTCTGAAAGAGCAGTAGCTCTCAAAATTTTACTGTAGAACAGAAGGGCAAAGACACCAAGGGTTGATTTGGAACTTGGCTCAGTAAACTGAGCTGTTTTAAAAAAGAAACATTGTCAACCTCATCTCTATCATTGTTCTGCCCTCCTCCCCACCCAAAAAAAAAAAAAAACCAAACAAAAAAAAAGTTAGACTGTATCACAGTCCTGATCAGGAACATGATGGGGTACAAATCTTTATCCTCAACCACACCCACAAGCTCCTCTAACAGGTTCCACGTGTACCTTATGCCAATTACCTGGCAGAAGAAATTGTTACTAGTTGGGAAAGTAGAGTAATAAAACTGGAAAGGCAGAAGCTAAACAACAGCCAGTCTGACATCCAGCAACTCACAGGGTCTAGCAGATTAAAAAAAATAAGATTAATCTCCTTTGTAGAACATATAAAAACAGTTCTCCGTGCACTTTCCTTGTGCAAAACCACTACACTTTGATACACTAACTGCCATGGCTCCAGAGTATGGTATCTTGGGATTTATAGTTTTGTGAAGTATTCTAGAGACTTACCAAACTACAAAATCCCAGGATTTTGTGGAATGCAGCCTACACATAATAATAATAATAATTATTATTATTATTATTATTATTATTTATACCCCGCCCCTCTGTTAAAACAATTGGGGCGGCTTACAAAAATTAAAATACAATACAGATAAAATCCCCAAACACCCCCACCCCACCCTCCCCCATAAAAAAATATTAAACAATTATAAATTAAAACCAACTGATATAAAATCACAATTAAAACAATAAATACAATAAAATACTATAAATGGCCAGCGGACTAAAAGAAGCCAGGATCCCCTGAGGCCGGGATCTAATTAGGAAAGGCCTGCCGAAAGAGATCCGTCTTTAGTGCTTTTTTAAAACTACTCAGGGTTGTTATCTGACGGATCTCGTTCGGCAGGTCATTCCACAATTTGGGGGCGATTACCGAAAAGGCCCTCTGGGAGGTTGCAGACAGCCTAGATTTTTGTGGCTGAAGCAAATTCCTCCCAGAGGACCGGAGTGCGTGGGTAGGATTGTATGGGAGGAGGCGGTTCTGGAGATAAGTTGGACCCAAGCCATTTAGGGCTTTAAAGGTAATAACCAACACCTTATACTGGGCCCGGAAACTGATAGGCAGCCAGTGGAGAGATCTTAACACTGGAGTTATATGGTCTCTTTGAGATGTTCCCGAGACCACTCTGGCTGCCATATTTTGTACCAACTGAAGTTTCTGGACCAAGCATGAGGGCAGCCCCATGTAGATTTGTGTAGTGTGAAAAATCACTGAGAATGTTCCCCACCCCTTCCTAGAATCACAAATGCTGGAATGTCCATATATCCAATGGGCCTTGCCACAACTGTTGTTTTGTTTTGTTTTGTTTTGTTTTGTTTTGTTTTGTTTTGTTTACTAGGTAGCTTGTAGGACATGGCAGAGGATGATAAGACACTCAATCCCTGGCAGAAGCCAAAAAACCCAACCCTATCTCAGCAGACTTAGTAGCAACCCATTCCCAAGAATACGCACACACAGTGTTTGACCTCCAAATAAGTAGAAGGCACTTTTATCTTCAAAGTCAAGCAGTTTCACTATGTACAAATATTTACAATTGAAGGACAAACTGCTTCATCAGGCATCAGCATTCACAAGAAGAAGAGAGGTGAGCTCTGTTCTGAGCTCTCATATATACACAATTACAGGGCATTAGCTTACTCAATCACATGATCTTACACACCAATGAGAAACCTCCTTCTGTAGCTGTGGCATGACTAGGCAGTTCATGGAGTCAGCCATTATGACTCAGCATGACTCTGCAGTTTGTTTGGCCATTTTATAATGGAGTTCAGTCTCTAACTCCTGACAGGACATCAGTGTGAGAACATGCTGGATCAAAGCAAAGTCCTGTTTAGTTCAGCTTTTCATCTCCATTTTGGCCAACCAGCTGCCTATAGGGGGTCCATCAACAGAAATGCAATTATACCCTCCCACTCATGTTCCCCAGCAACTAATGTTCAAAGGCACACTGGCACTGATAAAGGAAGTGATATACAGTCATCCTGACAACCAGCCATTTATGGCCCAAGCTTCCATGAATTTATTTTATGTCCTCTTAAAGCTATCCCAGTTTGCAGTCATCAGTAATTCTCCTGGTGGAGAATTCCACCATCTACTATGTGCTGTGTGAGGAAGTATTTCTTTTTATCTGTCTCGAACTTCCCAGCATTTCATTCCACTGAAGTCTGGAGTTACACAAGTATGTAAGTCCCTTCCCTCAAAAAGATTAAAATCTGGGATAAACTATATGAGATAGATAAGAGGGAAAGCAACAAAGATTGGAAAAGACTGGCTGAGCAATAAGGATATGGAGAGAAGAATGTGAACAAATGCAATTAGATCTGAGCAGCCAAATTGATCACCAACAATAGGCCACCCTGGCTTCACATCAGGAGGCATGGAGACACACTATCCACAATGCTGCAGCTTTATTTGAGAACTCACGCCAAACAAGTATTGAAGAGAAATGACAATGCAGAAAGAGTCACAACCCGGAAACATCACCCAAGGAGATCCTCTGCTGTGCTTTCTGCAACCGGACTTGTTTATCTCAGATTGGCCTTTTCAGTCATCAGCACGCTTGCAGAAAGTGCGGGATGAGTCCTTCCTAAATCTTCATTTGCGAAGAAAAGCCAGAGAGAGAGAGTGAGAGTGCAGTTAGAAGTGATAGATGGGAATGAAAACCAAAGTGACAAATGATAGGCTATATGCAAGAGGGAAATAATTATGAGACGATTGAAGGAAGAGAGAAAGATGGTACCACATACTTGTTCGGGACATGGGTTCCATTCCATGCATGAAGCCACTTGTTGTGTTTGATGATAAATGATAACATTCACTGAGAGATCTTGTACTGCTACATAGCAATTATTAATTCACAAGGAAACCTTGGACTTTTGCACATCTTACAACAGGTCCCCATCTCTAAAATGGGAAAGTTAGAGCTTACCTTATGGTATGAATATGATCAATATTGTCAATCACTCAACAGCCCAACATAGCATAGAAATGCTAAGAGCGGTAATTAGATCTGGTAAAACCTTAGCATGGAGCAAGTCTGCTGCTGAGCCGTATTTGTAAACAGGTCTGAGTGCCGAACAGCTTATGTGAGCATCCTATTAAAATGAAATCCCATCTGCAAGGAAAAAAATATGCCCCCAGCTGTTCAGTCCAGTTAATCTTACATATATGTCTAAGAGATGTTTCCAATCCTGATGGCCAGTCTCTCATTTAATTAATTCCCTGGTGTACTTAGAGCTAGCTGCCCCTCTCATATCCAGAGACAGAAAGGACTTTCTGTACTACAAGCTATGAACACATATCCCAAGGCTAATATTGAAAGAAGAAAGCTGCTACCAGGAGAAAAATAACACATGAATGATGCCATGTGCACCAGCTGGATAGTTGGAAAAGGTTATGTTCTTTCTGCTGTAACTCCTGATATAACCCTTCAGCATGAAAACTGGATGGTGTTTTTACTCATCACTTTAAAGCATTCTCTTTAACCCATGCCCAACTCTTGTAGGTGAGTCACAGCACAATACCCAGCACTGTGGGAGCTGTATAAATATGATGCTCCACAATGTATAAGATCAACAGGTTCTGGCTGACCCATGAAGCATCTGATTCAATGAAAAAAGAGTACCACTGACACCAGTGGCTGCACTAGGGGGGGTGTAGAGAGACCAAACCACACCAGGTGACACCATTGGGACAGAGGGGTGACACCATCCAGTTTTCATGCACCAGCCTTAGTGATGCCACAGACTGCCACATGAATGGGCTGTTGAGCCACTGAGCTCTATTCACTTATATGCGGAAGTAAATTGGTTGCTTTTTCTCTAGTTTAAAAATTCAAGAAAATTGCCATGGGATTATTGAAATGGTCAAACTAAGCCTCATGAAATTTGCTGGGAATCCTACCTGTGTAAATGGGATCCCACACCAATCCATACTATTCGGAAGGATAGGGGCACAAAATAGAAAAACAATGCAGAAAAAGACTTTGGGGCTGTTCCTATAGTTTTTTTAAAAAAAAAACAGTGTGGGGGATGCACATTCCTGCTCGTTAGGACAAGCAATTTCCTTTGAATCACTTATCCATATGAGAGGAAGCACAAAGCTGATTGGCTGGGTGAGTGCAGGGGTGGGGCTTGCTAACAGGGCAAGTGCGCACTGCCACCATGTTGGATTTTCACCTTAGCAAGTGGTGACTAAGGTGACAAACAGGGTGGTTTGGGTGGTTTTTGTTTTTGTTTGTTTGGTTGGTTGGTTTGGTTGTTTTTTGTTTGTTTGTTTGTTTGTTTTTGCTATCTCTTTAATGCGAAAAATTGCTCTATTGCTCCAGTGCACCTTAGACAAAGAACTAATATGAGTAAATCACTCACAGCCACCATCTGGCATGAGAACCTGGGGGGGGGGGCTTCTGCGGCCAAAAACACCATTAAGAAATGCTGCTGCTTCTGCAAAATGCCATTACTACAAGGTACTCTGGCTTTCCCCCCTCATATAGATGGAACCCAAATGTTTCCTCATTTGGTCCTCCATGGGGTACTTCCATCCATGTCATCATTTTCCACATTGATGAAGCTATTGAATATGACAACAAGTATATAGGATCAGACCAGTAAAAATTACTCACCCACCTATGAGTGATCCCCTTTTGGTCCTTTTGCTCTGATCCCTTTGCAGGAGGCAGGGTTTGACATTATTCTCACTGTGTCCAGCCTCCTCAGTGTTGATGAGTAAAGCTGCAGTTTCTGTCTTGGGGGAGGGAGCGAGTTTCTAGCTCATGTCTGAGGGCTGGTCTACATGGGCTAAATACCCCCATCTTGCCCCCATCTCAGAGCCCTGCAGTCCGTTCGATGCAGGGCATTTGCCATGTTCTGTCCCCAGGCAGTCCTCACCACCTCTGGGGCAGATACAGGGCCAAGATGAGGGGAAAGCAGGGTGGGGCCCTATAAACCATTTTTAGAAAATATCCAGTTTACTTCATTATAGGTAGCAAAACAAAAACAAAACAAAAAAAACAAAACCACAAAATGAAACAACAGATTGGGCTCTATGTTTCTGCAGGAGCCCATCTGACATGCCAGCCCTTGCTGCTGTCACTATCTGCCAAGATCTCCTGGAAGTCATAGAATCATAGAATTGTAGAGTTGGAAGAGACCACGAGGGCCATCCAGTCCAACCGCCTGCCATGCAGGAATCACGATCAAAGCCTCCCCAAAAGATGTCCATCCAGCCTCTGTTTAAAAACCTCCAAGGAAGGAGACCCCACCATGCTCCGAGGGTCAGGAAGGAGTCCTGTGGCATGTGACCAAGGTTGGTCACATGCTAGGAGTCTTGGACACATATTGCAGGCCCCCTTCTTGGCTTCCCAGTCAGTGAAGAAAATGGTGGAGGCAGCTGCAGGAATATACCAGCATGCCTGTTTGGACTCCAGCCCATTCAGGACAGGTAATGGGAAAAGAATGGGCCAGATCCACAGCCAGGATACACCGGTGGGGAGCCAGCATATCCTGACTTCTTTAGATGAGCCCTAAGCCTCATCTTCTCATCTGAAATATGAAAATTGCAATGCTGGTCAACCCCAGAGGGTTGTTTTAATGACTGACTAAATATATTGGAATCAGGAAATTACTGAAATATAAGTGAAGCAAAACTACAGACCATTTCACACTACACAGTTATAGTGCTATGATTCCACTTTAAATGCCATGGCAACATCCTGTAGAATCTTGGGTTTGTGGTTTGATGAGACACTAGAATTCTCTGGCTGAGAATTCAAAATACCTCTCCCTAAACTGAAAATCCCAGAATTCCATAGGATGAAACCATGGCAGTTAAAGTGGTACCATAGTGCTACAATTGTATAGGGTAAACAGGCCCCAGGGCCCACAGGGTTAACCTTTCAGGACGTTTTTAACTAGTAAAGAGTGGCATAAATGCCCCCGCACCCATTCCTTGTTTTGTCTAAAATTAGCTACAGTGCTGTCAGTACCTGGAGAGGAAGGAGATGGATATTCCCAGGAATGTTATACTACTGTAAAATATCCTTTTTGTAATGTAAAGTATATTAACTTGAATGTGAATTTAAAATCCATTAGCTTTACCAAAGCCCTGCTTCTGGTTAGAACTAGTTTGTTCATATGCATCAGCACAGTATCTCCGAGCTGTAAGAAAATCAAAGGGTGTTTGAAGTACTGAGATTCTGGGGTGGAGACAGCAGTATGAGATGGTGAGCTTTTGCATTGTCCAAAATGGGAGTCAGATGAGAATCCCTCTTCACATTGAGGGACATATGCAAATATGGTTCTGAAGGAACCTAATGAAGTATTAAGTATTAATGGTGTATTAAAGAGCTGCAGGACTGAAAAAAAGTAAATTTGGGAAGCCGCCATTTTCATTTCAAAAAAGGATAGTGATGGAAATACAGATACATAATGTGAAGACTAGAGCTCCCAAAAGCTTCCAACCATCATGGCCTTGGCGGCTGCAAGATTCTGGTAGATGCACTCCAACAAGTTACTTTTCCAAGTTCTGAAGTAGATATTTGCAGAACTAGTGCTGAAGCAATTGCCTAGAGGAAGGTAACCTTTCAGAGTCTTTAATAGAACAAATATTTTCATCATTACAATCCTACAAACGTTCAAGCCAGATGTTTTCTCTAATATTATTGTTTATTCAAACCAGGCCTTAAGAGCTGTAGTGACTTCCATTTCTGTGGGGCAGTGAATTCACTCTGGGGCTTAGTCTGAACTTTAAAGGAGCTATCCAAGGTGCTAAGCCCTCTCCACAATATAGATTCAGCTCCTTGGATAGCTCATTTTGTACTAAAACCCAGAGCAGATTCACTGCCCCCAAAAGATGGAAGGCACCAGCCACCACTGCTTAAAAGCAAAATAATTTAAGTATGATTTTGTACTGTGCTTCTGCACAGTATATCTAAGTAGAAAAAGAGAAAGAAAAGGATTTAACAGAATAATAAATATCAAAGGAAACAGAAATACAGCACTTACACTGCACACATACCCAATAAGATAGCAATGCAACACTGAATAGAAACAGATTAAAAAGATGCCACTACACAAATTGGGTGGTGGTGGGGAGAACAAAGAGTATGTAATGTAAGCAAAACTTCACTCTAGCAAATTGTGTGCATCTTTATCAGCATTGCCCTTGGGAGGAAAATCAAACAAAATCTTTAAAAAAAAAAATCCAGCAAAGTCAAAACAAGAGGCCTATCTGAGGATGCCAAATGGAACTTTAAAGGATATACACAGCTTTTACAAAGAATCCATCGGTATGATATAATTTTTATAAAACAGCCCAAATATGAAAACAATTAACTGCTACCCGGTTGTGCTGCTTTAAACAATTAATATACATTTTGAGTAGCTGTAGTGAATGAGGTAATTTTCTAGGTGAAATTGCTGCCGGCTGCTCTGTGAGGCTGGGAGAGGGCAGTGATGGAGAGCAAATGCATGGTTGCCATAGGGATGGTCACTTCTACTTGGGCCCTTCCACCTTTTATAATTCTAGCAATGTGATTCCACTGTAACTGTCATGGCATCATCCCTGGGATTTGCAGTTTAGTGAGGCACCTGAGCTCACTGGCTGAGAAAGGTAAATACCCTTCCCTAAACTACAAATCTCAAAATTCCATAGGATGGAAGCAAGGCAGTTAAAGTGCAATTATAGTGCTATAATTGTGCAGTGTGAAAGGGCTCCTGATGTCAGCAGCCAGAGGATGTGTCAGAACAACTATTCACACAGCAACTGTGTGCATGAATGCTGTTAATGTTAACACCATTACAGATAAGAAAACTTGTCAGAATTTCCATCTCTTGTACTGTGGGTTTATTTTAAAACAACAACAACTTCAAGTTCTTTCCATCCAAAACATAACGGAATTTGCAGATTTTGGTAAATTATTCAAAAAGAAGCTGAAACAAAATCCTTCTCCACTTTCATAGAACAAATGTGATCCTGTTGGCCAGCATAAAAATACCATCACCGGTGGTGGTTGTATAGGCAGATACAGGGGTAAAATGGCCATAATGCTGTGATGATTGGCAAAGGGAGGAACAGGCATTTATGAAAGAAGAGAAAGCTGCCCTGCTGACTCCTGTGCTTCTCTAAACAGTGCCTTATGCCACCGCAATGGGCCATTGTGCCAGCATAAAGCATCAACAGGATTTGACCTAATATATATATAGATATCCTATGGTTGCCAGAGTGAAAACTGGAGAGGACTCCTGTACCTTGGTTGGAATAAAGGGAATTTCAGTCAGTGTTCCTTGTCACACAAGAAGGTAGCAATGAGATAATACCTGCTGAAATTCCCTCTTCTACACAACCATTTAAGGTATAGGAACCCTCTCCAGTTTTCACTCTGGCAACCCTAAGCTAGTCCCAGTGTGTAAAATATCATGTTCTACCGGACTATTATTAAAGATGGAGAGCCTCTCAAAAAAAAAGAGAGAGAACAACCCTAATTCACCACTAATACAGTCAAATAAACAGGGATTCAATGGCATACTTTTGAAAGTTAGGCTGAATCCACACTACACAGATAATCCATTTTGAAACTGGAGTATTTACCATGACTCCTTTCTATGGAATCATAGGATTTGTTGTTTGGTGAGGCACCAGCACACTTTGGCAGAAGAGGCTAATGACCTTGTAAAACTAGAAATCCCTGGATTCAATAGGAAGGAGCAATGGCAAATAATCAAGTTTCAAACTGGATTATTTGTGTAGTGTGGATTCAGCCTCAGTTTCACAAAGCCTTGGGCCAGAATAGATGGAGTTTCAGTTTCTCCCACATTCAATTTCTTTTGGAAATTTCAAGTGGTTCCACCCTGAATATGAAGAAATTTACACATTTTGGTAAAGCTTTGACAAAACCAAACTGAAGTGATATCTCTGACCTCCCATAGCCACCATTGTCTCTCTGAATTTAAAGAGAAGGGTGGGAATTGCCTGTAATCACAGCACAACAACTTGCCAGCCATTTCAATAAACTCATAGGCAGCTATTACTATCTTTTTTATTTTTAAGTTTTAAAAAAATCAATTTGCTTTCACAAATCCTCACACTCAACAGCTATTCCAGTTCTAATAAGATATCCATAGATCTTTAAGGAACTTACTACCACACATAAGCAAGCCTCTTTCTTGCCCTGCCGCCACTGAGAATATAGGCTATTCTGCTCTGTCATTGAAAAAAAACATACAGACAGAAGTAACTTCCTGCTAGCATTTTCTCCTCATTCTGACTCTGGCCAATCTACAAGCCTCTTCATTGAGGCAACAACAGAGCCAGTCACACAGCTACATGAGTACCTTCATTATTTTGATGATGTAGAGGGAATCAATGGAGAATAAACTAGAACAAAGGAGTGGGAAGATTTTGAAAATGTATGAGGATCATGATTAATATACCTACATTCTTAGTACAGTTGGACCTCTGTATCCATGGGGGGTTGGTTCCCAGACTTACTGAGGATACCAGAAACCACACGAATAACAGCAAACCCTATTAAAATAAAGGACTTCTGGTAAAAACATAGCATAGAGTTGCATTGGAGGACCTAGAAGATACCTAGAGAGGATGCCTCTTTAGCCATTTTCCAGCCCAACTTTATGGTATGTGTCCCTACTTTGTGTCCTGCAGATAACTGAAACTGTGGATATTGGTTCCATGGATATGGAGTCCAGCTGTATTCCTTCAAGGAATCCTTTCTCCTCAGTTTCTCTGCTGGCATAGACTCTTCCCCACTTACTTCATATTTTTGACTCCTAAAATGAAAAAGTGACACTTGAAAATGAGACCAGACATCTAAGGATGGTTTACCTCTGAGTATGTGCAGAGTGCCTTCCTGCTTTAATGGGAAGCAGCTTTTTAAAAGAAATTAATGTAACCACACGGGCTTCTGGGAATAGAAGGGGCATCTCTATAAGTTTTGAACTCATTCAATTGTATTTGTTCCTCCTCTTTCTTGGAGTCACATGCATGTACAGTTACTAGAGATGGGAGAGGTTAGAAACCCAACAATTACACCAACCCCCATGGGAATTACTTCCTAATGAAGGGGATATTCTAGGTCTAGCTTTCCTGTCTTGAACAAGGGATAGTCAGGAAGACCCTGTCCAGTCCCTAGATTTCTTATGAACTCACTTGAATGTCTTAGGGAAGCTACTCCTTTTCAGCTTCAGTCCTAAATCGGGGGGGGGGGGTAATAATACTGACTTACCTTACAGGGTTGTTGTAAGGATTTCAATTAAAAAGTGTACATGAAGCAGTTTAAGCACTTGTATGTGCTGTACAAATGTTACTTATTGCAACTGCTATTAGGAACTGGTGTGTTCCTTGGTTCTGTTCCCTTCCTGTTCTTACACTCTACTTCCCTGTCCACAGCTCCATCTACCCTATGAAGTTTCCTCAACATATACAAGAAATTAAGGGAACTCTGTGTCATGAGGAGGGCAGCCACTTATGTGTCACCAGGAAAAAAAAAGCCTTGCTGCATCCATGGGCATTGAAAGACACAGATCTGCATAATTTTTGTTTTCGTTTGCGAAGAAAAGCCAGAGAGAGACATAAACTAAGGAGATTATCAGACAGGAACCAACAAAAAGTGTTCCCATCCCGCAATCTCCTCTCCTGTCCCCGTCCTAGAAGAACAACGAAAGTTTTCAGACTTACCTTTTGCAGCACCAATGAGCAGCCCAGGAGTGAATGGAGCTTTAACGGAGCTCCCTTCACTTCCTGGAGTCAAATCCTGGCCGTTCTCATGAGAAGACGAAAGCGTGGTAAATTCAAACTGTAAAAGAAAAATACAATAGTAAAAGTAACGCCAAGTACAAAAACACACTTAAAACATTACAATTAACCCAGGGAGGGTACAAAAAAGTGTGTCACTTACTTGGATGTCCCAGTCTCACCAGGAAGTATCCTGGCAGAGACTGCCCATTGATGTTGGGAACGTGCCAGCGAAATGGGCATGTGATGTCCAGCCAGGACTGTTTGAATCTAGAGCAGATCATTAAACAGAGAGTCTGTGAACATTTAGAAGGCAATGCCATAATCACAAAAAGTCAACATGGGTTTCAGAGAAACAGCTCATGCCAGACTAATCTGATCTCTTTTTTTGATAAAGTTACCAGCTTGGTAGATGAAGGGAATGCTGTGGACATTGCATACCTTGATTTCAGTAAGGCCTTTGACAAGGTTCCCCATGACATTCTTGCAAACAAGCTTGTAAAATGTGGGCTAGACAAGTTAACTGTTCAATGGATTTGTAATTGGTTGACCGGCCGAACCCAAAGGGTGCTCAGCAGTGGCTCCTCTTCGTCTTGGAAAGATGTGACCAGTGGGGTGCCACAGGGTTCTGTCCTGGGCCCAGTGCTATTCAACATCTTTATCAATGACTTAGATGAGGGAATTAGGGGCATACTTATCAAATTTGCAGATGACACCAAATTGGGAGGAGTAGCTAATACCCTAGAGGACAGGATCAAAATTCAGAATGACCTGGATAGACTGGAGAGCTGGGCCAAAGCTAACAAAATGAAATTCAATACGGAGAAATGTAAAGTACTGCATTTAGGGTGGAAAAATGAAATGCATAAATATAGGATGGGAGAGACCTGGCTGAATGAGACTATGTGCGAAAGGGATCTAGGAGTCCTAGTAGACCACAAGTTGAACATGAGCCAACAGTGTGATGCGGCAGCTAAAAAGGCCAATGAGATTTTGGGCTGTATCAATAGAAGTATAGTGTCTAGATCAAGGGAAGTAATAGTGCCACTCTATTCTGCCTTGGTCAGACCTCACTTAGAATACTGTGTCCAGTTCTGGGCACCACAATTCAGAAAGGATATTGACAAATTGGAGCATGTCCAGAGAAGGGCAACTAAAATGGTGAAAGGTCTGGAAACGATGCCTTATGAGAAGAGACTTAGGGAGCTGGGTATGTTTAGCCTGGAAAAAAGACGGTTAAGAGGCGATATGATAGCCCTGTTTAAGTATTTGAAGGGATGTCACGCTGAGGATGGAGCAGGCTTGTTTTCTGCTGCTCCAGAGACTGGAACACGGAGCAATGGGTGCAAGCTCCAGGAACAGAGATTCCACCTCAACATGAGGAGGAACTTTTTGACAGTAAGAGCTGTTCGGCAGTGGAATGCACTCCCTCTGAGCGTGGTGGGGTCTCCTTCCTTGGAGGTCTTTAAACAGAGGCTGGATGGCCATCTGTCGGGGATGCTTTGATCAAGATTTCCTGCGTGGCAGGGGGGTTGGACTGGATGGCCCTCGTTGTCTCTTCCAACTCTGCAATTCTATGATTCTATGATTCCCCTGCACTTCCCTTTGTTTTAATTCAGGCCTTAGTATGTCTAAGCTTAGGAATATTTCATTGTATTAGAGTTGTGGGAGGAGCTGAAGAATTCCCTTGCATTTTTCCAGGTTTGGTTTGTCTCTTCCCAGCAAGCTCTGTTCTAGCTAGTAGTTTTTTGTTCGTTTTTGCTCAGTCTTTGCTGTGAGCTTGCAGGGAGCTGTTTTATTGGTGGCAAATAGGCCCAGACAGCCGGGAAGGGCATTCCTTACACCATTTAGCCAAATTAGTTACCACCAAGTCAAAGGAATCAGGAGCTGAAAGACCCTGTACCAGCTTCACTGAGTGAGGAGATCAAACCAAGATCAAACCCAGCAAGATGACACCCTGAAGACTGCTGAAACTCAAACAGTAAAGTACCTTTTTTTCCCCAAGCTTTTAGAGCTGGGGAGGAGAAAGCCCTTTACTTTTGTTCTTTAAAATAAACTTCCTCCTTTTTTGAACTTTATATTCAGCATCAGAGCCTTTTTGGGTAAAAGAATTTGATCTCACCAGGGTACTAACATTGTACACCTAAACTTGCCACCACCTTTAGTTGGGTGTGTCTTCACAGGGCACCTTTTCACTTGCAGAAACGGAATGGAGGATCCATTGATGGCTTAGCCTGTCAGTAAAAAGCAGTGCCAGCATAACGAGAGCCAAACAGGAGCATTATGAGAGGAGAACGCCATCATGTGAAAGGGAAGTATTTAACAAGCTCCTGGCATCATGATAATGCCATATTTAGAGCATCTGATAATCTCCTTAGTGTACAGCTATACTTACTTTATTATGATCGACAGCTCAGATAACAGCTATACTCATACAAGTGTAATTACTTCCCACAGAAATAAAGTACACCTTGGTAGAAAAGACTGTGGAGATTTTCAGACATGGTGGGACATACCAAAAAAACCCACTTCCCAAACTACATTATAAGAATGGGAGGAGAACAGGAAGGGTGACATTATCAGACACCCGTGTCCTCAGCCATTACTGGGGTGTAGCGCTGCCGTGGATGAGGCTTCCCATTTTTATTGATGGGGACAAGCTGCCAATAAAAAGGGATGCCTTATTCATACTGACGCTACAACCCTGGGATGCTGAAGGATGTCATCTGATAATATCCCCTATTCCTGTTCTCATCGTGATCTTCTGACATGATTTTTGCCATGTCTGATAATCTCCTATGACTTGGCAAACTATGTGATTGCTGCATATACCAGTTCTTAACTGCTGGCAGGCAACTTCAAGATTCTTATTCTCCTTTCTTATGGTTCCTTAATCTAAGTCATACTTCAACTAGACAGTCCATCAAACACCTTCCAGCAGCCCTTAGGGCGAAAAATTGTAAGACAAGACATACAGCTGCCCTACAGAGCCAGTGTGGTGTAGTGGTTTGCGTGTTGGACTAGGACTCCAAGAGACCATTGTATGACCAGGGCTCAGCCATAGAAATCCATGGAGTGATTCTGAGCAAATTACATTCCCTCAGCTTAAGAAGAATGCAATGTCAAACGCCTTCTGAACAAATTTTGTGAAGGAAAGCTTATGCTAGACTTGCCATAAGTCAGAGCTACCTTAAAGAGACATAACAACATTAATATTATCATCTGGAGGTACTAGCATGTGTAATAGTTTGAGTGGCAGACTAAGGCTGCATCTACACTGTAGAAATACTAGAGTTTGACACCACTTTAACTGCCATGGCTCCATCCTACAGAATCTTGGGATTTGTAGTTTTGTGAAGCACCAGCACTCTTTGGCAGAGACGGCTAAAGACCTTGTAAAACTGCAAATCCCAGAAGCCCATATGATGAAGCTGCAGCACTTGAAGTGGTGTCAGATTGCATTATTTCTACAGGCTAGATTCACCCTAGGACTCTAGGTGCCTAGGGTTCAAATCTCTGATTAGCCATGGAAACCCACTGGGTGACCTTGGGCAAGTTACACCCTCTCAGCCTAAGAGGAAGGCAGTGGAAAAATTGCCTTTAAATAAACCTTGCCATAGAAGCCTTATGATAGAATCATAAGTCAGAACCATCTTGAAAAGACGTAACAACAAACAGCACAAGTTATAGAGATGAATAGCTCCTAAAAATACAAAAATGCATACAACAGGCCAGTTAAAATATTTGGAGTGGGGGCACCAATAAATAAACCATCCCAGTGGTTTGTTTCACAAAACAAATCAGGAACAAAAGACACTGTTTTCCAAAATCTCTCTGATGGGCATCTGCAGGCATCACCCTGGCAATGAAAATGTTTGCATCTTTTCCCCTTCACTTCAGTGAAACGACCTTCCTTTCATATACCCCCTAATGAGCACTTTGGTGTTTGTGCATCTTTGCTTGGCAACAAAGCCAATTTTGAAGCTTCAGCCTTTCACTCTCTGTGATAGAGTTATTCACAGGCTAGTGCATGCATATTTTCATACACCGACTTTCTTCCTGCCCCAGATCACTGGAGCAGTAAATAGAAGGGGGGGGGAGCTCTCTCTAAACAGCATTAGATCACTGGTGCAAGAAATAGAAAGCAACTCCCCAAAGAAGCATATGCATTCTTAGCAAAATCTACTGGCAAATGATAATCAACCAGCTAATTATATTTAATTGCTGTCTGTATCCAAACAATGAATAACGTGGTAGCCCGGCATAGTCTGTTGGAGATTATGACAGTCTAAAGTTGTGAGAAGACAAACTAAAGGAGCTACAAACTAAAGGAGCTACAAACAGTTACACACACACACTTATTTATTGTAATTAGGTCATAGGAGTTCCATTCCAAATTTGTCTTTTTCCAAGATTCTGTGAATGAAAAACAGAAACCCATTGTCATGGAGAAAAACTGCATGTGACTATTGAGAGATCTCAGGAGATCAAAGAAGGTGGGGTTATTTCACACTATTAAATTTGAAATACAGGAGAACTAAGGATGTTGAAGAGTTGCATTCCTCTGCATTTTTAAAAAGGAGACTGACCTAATTCATACTTCCCAGGCTAATATATGAATTGGAACAGTTATCCTCCTGGCTGCACACTTTTTTTGTGATGCAGTTCTCAGCTTGAAAAATGTGCATAATTTATTTAAAAAAATATTACACATTTTAAAATAATATTAGACAACAATGACATTTAACAAGAAGAGAACAATGACATAAAAAAAGAAAAGAGAAAAAAAGGGGGAAAACACATGAAGTAAATTAAAAAAGAAAAAAAAGGCTTCCCATACATAACTATGACACATATCCCTACCTAAACATTTAACATATAACTATTAACACAGGCAAAATAACTAACAACAAACTATTACATTAGTTCACACAATATATCACCTCATACATAGTAATTCCCATACACTGTGAAACAAGCTCTAATTTCTTATAGAAAAGAATATACCTTTCTTCTAATATCATAAAGAGGAAATCAAATTTAACCACAAGTTATAATACAATATCACAACTCTTTATGAGGTTCACAATCTACTATAAACTGTAATGTACAGTTGATGCAACTTGATTTTTACTCAGTGAGTCCCAACATTGTGTATACATCATATTTACTTTCCAAATACTCTTGTAAGTGTTGCCATATCTTTACAAATTTACTCTAAAAATGTGCACAAACATTATTTCAAGGGGAAATGCATATAAAGTTGTGTGATTTAAGGAAAATTAGAGTTTGGAAATGCTACTGTTTGGACTGCAGTTCCTAGGAAATGCATACCAAACACATATTTTAGAAGGAAATGCCTGAAATCCAAATGCAAGTTTTGGGTTTTGGTTTGGTTTGGTTTTGGTTGTGGTTTTTGAAGAAGAGAATACTCAAGACTGAATGCAAGGAAAACAGATTGAGACCAGAAAGAGAATAATGCATGCATCCATAAAAAGAATTGCCACAGCTTCATAATGTGAGAAGTAATTTATTAATGTATAGTTATTAATATTTGTATTTCATGCTATACCATTGTTATGGGATAATTATACAAATGTGTACTTCATAAGCAGACCCGTGGATATGCTTGAATTTTATGTTGAAAAACTAAATTCACAAGAGACCATAGAATCTGGCTTCTTTGTGGTAGCCAAGGTAGAGTGGGAGTGGGGAATCCCTGGGCTTAATATTTTTTAAATTATCAAATAAGCAGGGCTTCCAGGCAGAAAAAACAAGGCAGGGTGATGCTTCTCAGTGTTCCAAAAAGAGGAGAACCTCCACAGTAAAAAGTGACAGCCAGAAGGACCTCTGGCTGGTGAAACTCTCCCTGGATTAAAGGGAGAGCAAGGACATGGCCTATGAGGTCTGGAATCCTTGTTACTCACATTCACTTATGAGTAAATGTGGAATGAATGAGAAGGGACCAAGGGAGCTATATCTGTGCCCAAACTGTGAATGCGGCCAATCTGACCTGACAAATGTGATGGACATGAAACATGCAACCTGCTTTCTTTAAATTCTTAAATAAAACCTTTGGACTATATATGTGAAGAATTCTTCTGATTAAAGTGGTGGAATGGAAGCCTTGTTAAGTTGGCTTTTTTTTTTTTTTTTTTTTTTGTAACCAAGAACTGAGTGAGTGAAGTTTACCCTACAAGATCAGGATTTAAATAAAAAGACTGGTGGTTGATGTGCTTAAACATATAGAATAGAAGATATAAGATCATGTATTTTTATGGATGGATTGGTGTGGTTTTTTTTAAACAAATATAAGAATGAATTGAACTTACGGGTACTCCAGATGGTAAAATAGATCCTCATAGAATCCAGGAGGAATCTCATGTGCCCAAATGGGATTCCACAGTGTTCTGTCATTTTCAGAGGAAGGGGGAGGAAAATTCAGGAAAACTATGGGGGAAAAGCCTTCTTGGCTTTCCCAAGTTTTTTAAAAACTGTGGGAGAAATGTGCACCCCCACTCGTTAGGACAACCAAATTGCACCACAGCACATTCCTGAATAGTTAGTTGGATGTGCATTGGGTCAGAGCTTGCTAACAAGGCAGCACCCAGAATCACCATCTTGGATTGTTGCCATAGCAGTTGTGCACTGAGGCAATGAAACAGACTGTCTTTTTTTCTTTTTTTCATTAATTAAGCATAAGATCACTCTTCTGCACATTGGGTTTAGGGTTGTTGTTTTTTTAACTGCTTGGCAGGGACAAGTTGGGAAGCATAGAACTATGAGTAATTCACTCGTGCCCACCATCTTGATTTACTGGCATGCCTCCATGTGAACAGCAAACATGGATAGCTTCACACTCCAGTGACCTTGCAAAAAATTGTTGAGACAGATGAAAGCTGCTGCGAATAGGCACAGGTTCGCACCAATCTACATTTTATTCCTTCGTCTAGACCAGCCCTTGGTAAGGAGGAATTGCATAGTGGAAAAGTGGAAACATTACCATTTCGAAGCTGATAATATTGACTATAACCAGAGGCCGTGAGGGAACTGTTGAGACTTCAGTTTCTTACTTTTAACTGGAATTAAAAATTTGAAGACAGAACTACTGGGGGCCACAACACAAGGGGGGAGAAGGGTGAGGCTAATCTGGAAATGATGTGCATGGAATACATGCATATAGAAGAACAATTTTAAGTTGATTTAATGGAAGGATTATCCTGTAAGATTGAAGAGAAGAGGGTTGAAAACGAGATGAAAATGGAACATATGTTGTCTCAGGATAATTACTTTGAAATAGGGAATGGTCCAAAAGGTATTTAACACAGTATACGAATTGAGTCCAAAACTATATCTTTTAAATATCACTACAATGCTGCCAAAAGAGTGGAAAGAAAATATTGGCAAATTTTGCTATATCTCTGTACAGCGGCCCGTTTGGTAATAGCCGCAAATTGGAAAAGCAATGAGGAGCCAAGTATAGATGATTGGCTCGACAAAATACAAGATATGAAGGAGAAACATAAACTAACACATTTATTGAATCAAAAAGCAGTACAAAGAGTAGAAGACGAGTGGTTCCCAGTAGCAAGTTATTGTAGGAAAAGATGGTGCATAGCAGAAAACATAGAAATATGAGTAGGAGAGAGAGGACAATAATAATAAATATACTGAGGTAAGAAGTAAGAGGAAAGGAAGTGTGGAAAAAATGAAGGTAATAGAGGTGAGAAAGAATATAGGAACAATACATTAAGAAAACTATAGCAAAGAAATGCAATGATATGAGGATATGGGGAGGAGAAATATTAGACAGAAGAAAGAATAAAAACTTTGAGCTATTGTATACGAAGGAAGTCATATATGAATTTACTTGTTTAACTGAACTTATGTAACTTATAAGGAAGGGGTATGGATAAAATGGGCACTTGTGTTTCCGGACTATCCATGTCCCAGTATGAGCTGTATATGCAACAATAAACATATTTTATTTAAAACAAAAAAAAACAGGGAATGGGAATGAGATAGATATAATAACAAGATGTAAGGAAGGGAACTTGACAAGACTGGGAGAGCAAAGTATTATGGAGCCCTGATGGCACAGTGGTTAAATGCCAGCACTGCAGCCACAATGTTGCAAGTTCAATCCCAAGGTCTCCAAGGTTCCCTCAGCCTTCCAACCTTTTGTAGGCCAGTAAAATAAGTACCTGGCTTGAGGGGGCAATTAGCTAACACACATTGGAAACCATTTAGGGCCTAGTGCACTAATTTGTAAGCTGCTATGAGAGCCTTTGTGGCTGAAGACCAGGGTATAAAAACCTAAACAAATAAAAAAATATTTTGATTGAAGAGGAAGGTAAGAGTTAAATTTTAAATGAAATTGAAGGGATAATGTTTAGTCAAAGTTGGTTTATCAACTCTATAGCTACAGGATAAAAGATACTGAGAACTGGATGTGGATTTGGTTTTAAAAAGGATTTTATAAAGTGTAATCTGATAGTAATACTGGAATCTAAAGAAGAAACAAATATAGTGGGGTTTTTTATAATATGTAATGGATTTATAAAAATGGAATCTTATAGAAATAAGGGAATTTAAAGACAAAATGGATAGTGATGCTTTATAATATGTAATAAGTCTATAATTTTAATTAGAAAGAATTTTTGTTTTCTGTATTAATGCATCTTTATATATTGTAATAAATATATTATAGAAAAATTATCAAATGAGTAAATCGAGACTGTATTGTGTGACATTGTAAAGCAAATGTGGAAAGACACCCCCCCCCAAAAAAATGCCACCTCCTTATTTTGATTGTTTCAAGTATGACAATCAATTAAAGGTGTTGGTTGTGATCCATGCTGGAAATACAACACCAGCTCTTAAAGAATTAAAGATGTCCTACAGAGAGCAGCCCTGACAGAGTTAAATAATTGTCAGTAACCTAAAATTGCCTCATCTCTTACCTTCCTATCTTAACCTCTCTGAGATGTAAACTGATACCCTTGACAGAAATGCATTCCTCAGTGGCAAAAGAAGTATTCCTACAAGTCCCCCTGCAATTTTGGAAGTTTAATTTGGGAACCCCTCTGAAGCAAAGTTAGAGGCAACAGTAGGGCTGCAAAGGAAGGGGAGAGGAATGACAGAAAGATATTTAGTGCTAGCTGGCATCCATTAACACAACCTTGGATGTTGGCCATTATTTTTACTTTTAAAATACCACCACCAGCATTCTGTCCCATCTAGTAGCTTTCTGCCAGTGGTTGGTTTGGGGTTTTTTTAGTCAGAAAGAGCTTCCCTTCTTACACACACAAAACACACCCCAGATCACAGCAAAGACTAGATTAGTTGAGTGTCCCTCTCAGACACTTCTCCAGCTCAAATCCAGTGCTCAGTTGCGTGAAGAAGCTTCATATCCCACAGACTTGCCTGTAGTCATAAACACCTTCCACTTTTGCCACAGCAAAACATCTCATAACTATGCCAGTCTCAATGGTTAACTTGATTCATGTCTCACAGTGATCTTTTCTTGTCTCTAAAGTGATGGTCTGTTTTATTTCTGTTAGGGATGCACCAGGTTAAATTGTGGAGCCTAAGGAACCCAAAAACCTATGTCTGAATTTTGTTCCATATAGGCCCCAAATCTGCCTCCCTAAGAGCAAAAGGACATGGTGCTAATTGTCAAGATGCTTCAAATAAGAGGTAATAAATACTGCCTCAGGGCCATGAGGCAGAGAGTTGAACAAAGAGAACAAAGGGACCCTGGAGGAAGGCTGTTGGAGATGGGCTGGACAGCCCTGGCTCACAGCCCCCTTGGGTTTCAAGAGACTGAACTCCATGGTCAGTGAGTGGATCAGGAAATGTATTAGCTAGATTGCATTAGGGAATTATGTTTATTTTTCCCACTCAGCTGAATGCTTAACTGAATACTTAACTATATCTTTAACTTCTATGAATGTACCTGGGAGAGAGGAGCCTTCCATGAGAATTATCTGCATGTTATGAACTCTGCTTAAATAAGCTTTTTCCAATCTTTCTTCAGCTGATGCATACACGTGCCTTGTTTTGCTCAGTTGTTTCTCTCTTCTTTGGGATAGAAGGGAGTGGGAGGTAAATCTCTGCAAGTGGCAGAAAGTAGAGAAGGAAACCCCAAAGTGTCCCTTTGGACTGTACTGTAAGGAGGTGTAGAATTCAAAGAGTGGTGGCAGCTTGATCAAAGGAGGCACAATTAAGGAGAATTCCCAGGCAGAGTAATCCCAAGATTGCATCTCATAAGGCAGCAAGTCCTCAGAGGAAGGTGCACGAGTGCACCTGTAGGAAAAGCTGAATCACAGGCATCCATACAATGCAGGGCTTTTGTCCAGTCTTGCCCCAGGCAGATCTGACAATGTCTGGGGCAAAGACAGGGGGAAGAGAGGGTAAAACATAGTAAACTGTTATATTTTAACACCCAGGAAAAAAAAAACACCTCATTCTGGAAACAATGGATCACGCCCCAGGGGAACACAGGAATCCATGCCTGCACACTGGCCCATACTGGCAGCCACCTCTGCTGCCACCCACCTCACTTTCTCTGGAGCCAGCACAGAGGCTCACAGCACATGATCAAGTCCCCCTGCATGTGACCAGCCTTGGTTACATGCTGTGGGCCTCTGTCATGGCTTCAGAGAGAGTAGGTCAGAAAGCAGCAGAGATGGATGGCAGCAGAGGTGGCCACCGGTATGGGCTAGTGTGTCTGTGCAGACTTCCTCCTGTTTCATTCAGGTAATTGAGGTGGGGGGGAGAAATGGGCCTGATCCAGGGCCAGAATATGCCAGCAGGAAGCTGGTATAGCCTGGCCGGTGTAGACAAGAACTTTCAGTGAAGGAAAACAGATTAAGTTGTTATCAGAGCACTTACCTGCATTGACAAATCAGCCAGCTAAGTGAAAATCCAGCTACTAACTTTTAATTCACAACCAACCTCAACCACACAGCAAGACTTGTGAAGAACAGGAGCCGGTAGTGACTTTGTGGTCTTCAGCCAGGATAATAATGCTGACGGCATTAATAAAGAACATTGAGAGCTGTGGGAGAAAATAAATGAAAAGAGGTTGAAAATACAAAGAAATGAAACACCTTGTCTCAGCGCTCCAGGATAAAGATTTCCATTTACAGTGGATTTGACCTTATGAGAATGCTCTTATTGGCCTGAGAGCAAAAGAGTAATGGTTGTTTGAACAGTCAAGCCATGAACAATGTTTATAGTTGGAAGAAAATCCTTTATATTCTCTAGCTGGCACCTTGATACGCACAAATAATATAATCTATCTGATTAGATACAATAATAGCTCCAAGTGCTTCATGTAGAGTCAGGGCAGTAAAGTGAGCTAATTGGCACATTTTCTCCAAAAGAATCCTGGAAATTATAGATTTCTGAGGGTGACTGAAATTCCTTCACCGATGCCCATTCATGCAGTACCAGTGACTAGGACTATTTGCTTAGATACCATGATTAGTGGCTGGGATTCACTCCCATTTCAGTGATGTAATGAACTTACTGGGTTTTAGTTTGAACTTTAAAGAAGCTATCCAACATGCTGAACCTTGGCCAGAATCCTCTTGTGGTCTTATATTTTTGTAAGTGGAGTTAGGTATGTGGGAATTAGTTTTGCAATTAATGTCTGTGGGAATTAGGTTTGCAACCACCCATATCCACTAGAGAGCTGTTGTTACATTACTCTGTAGCAGAGCCAGCTACCTGCACAATGCGCATCACATACTGAGGTACATTGGTCCTGATGCACATCATGTGCCAGTGTGCACCATACACAAAAGTGCACAATGCACCAATGTGCATTGTGGACCAATGTACATCATAAACTGATGGATATTGGTCCTGATGTGCATCACACATCGATGCGCATTGGCCCCTCTGCCAGTTTCCCAATCCGCATCTTTGCAATTCACTAACAAGTTTTCTAAGGAGATTTTCAGACTATACTGTATAGTGTTACTATTCCACTTTAACTGCTCTGGCTTCCTCCTGTTGAATTCTGGGGTTTGTAGTTTAGCGAGGCCTAAGATCTCTCTGGCTGAGAGTTGTAAATGCCCCTCCCTAAACTGCAAATCCCAGGATTCAAGAGGAGGCAGCCATAGCAAATAAAGTGGAATAGTAACACTATAACAGTGTTGTCTGAAAATCTCCTAAGTACTGCTGCTACTTAGCTAAGTATGCATAAAGTTACATTAAGTAAAAGGTGATATAGAATTCAGTGTATATCCTCAAAATGTTTTTTGCTCCTTTAGAGTTTGGATAAAAACCCAGAATCAATTCACTGCCTGACTGATATGGGCAGGATTTGTTCAGAGGGGTTTGTTATTACCTTTCTCTGAGAGGGTGTGACTTGTTCAAGTTCACCCAGTGGATTTCCATGGCTGAGCAGGGATTTAAACCCTGTTTTTTTTAATCCAGCATTCAAACCACTACATCACACAGGGTTTCTGCTTCACTACTAACAATAAATTACTTATATATTAGTTTCAATAATGCTGAATGGGAAGGAATTATTTAATTAAGGAGAACATATTATTTAGCACCTGTTTGAGGAAACCTGAATGCTGTAGCATTAGTAAAGAACATAAAAGGGCTCCAGAATCCTGTTGGGAACTTGTGTCTATGTAAGTGGATTTATGTATGTAGGAATTAGAATTGTGAAGTTGAGTAATACCCATATTCAGTAGAGGGCTGCTGTTATGCTACTATGTAGCAGAGCCAGCAAAGTGCATGATGTGTATTGGGGCCTGATGCACAACAGAACTGACGTACATATTGCATCAGTCCTGGTGCACACTGGGCACTCTTACTGGTGTCTCATTAGGCATCTTTGTAATTCAGGGCAATATCATATGAGTCCTGTTGTCTCTGCAATCATGTTTGCAAAAGTGAAGAGACAGAATCTGGTTTGGCAACCATCAGTATTGCAAGCGCCTTTAATAGCGCACTTAGGGCTGTTTCAGCTACTGACAATCCCTTGGCTCTCTTCTGGACTCTCCCTTAACCCCTCCTCCCTGCCCTGTTGCCCTACCCAGCATGCCTTTTGTAGTTTTTTATTTTTATTTTTATTTCTAATGCAATTTGGCAATTATGACAATGCAAATTAGTGAAACAAAGAAAAAAAGGAAAGGAAAGAAAGTGGCAGCAGGGAGAAAACCAGCCTGTTTGGGAATAGCAGGAGGGAAGGGGAGGGGAGAGAGGAGGAGACTGAGACCATGTGACTGCCCAATCTCAGGACTGTGACTGAAGAAATTTATCACACCTGAGGATTCATGGCACAGCAGCGTGATTGGGAGCTTATTGACAGGTGTCCCACATAAATGGCAAGGGATGCCCTAATCATGCTTTTAGGCACAGCAGAAATGATTGGGAGGTGACATCATGAGATAAGTATCTCCAAAGGCACTATTATCCAGCTTTAATTCTGATTTTAAAAGCTTGTGTGATAAAATCCACAGTAAAGAGGTTTCTTAGCACCTCTATTACATAGCTAGGTATACATAAAGTTACATAATGTAACATGTCATGAAGGATTTTGGTGAAGTTCTTTGAGTAGAAATGCTTAGGATCCAGGTTAAAAAAAAACACCCTTACAATCCAGTCTTGTTTATAACAGAGTTAACAGAAAATACCCCCTGCAAATCTTGTAAACCTTTACCCCTCTAACTTATTCCTTTAACTTCTGTGATGCATGGCATTGTTTTTAAAAAACACTGCTTGCCAAGATGTTACTGAATGTTCCCATATAAGTCAGTTAAAATAATATTCTATTCATCTAGATCAGCAAAGGATGAAAGAGAATTTGAAGGAGCATCTCACACCGGGAATGCTAGAGAAATTATGCTTGAGGGCATGTGGGAAAGAGTAAGGAAAGAGTAAGTTTTGCAGAGCAAGGGAAGCACCTTCCTGAAAACATTTCAAAGAGACAACAAATGAAAGCCCTGAGGTTGAAGATTTTTTTTAAGTCAGATTCTCCTCCTCACCTTCCATTTTGAATTGGGAGTTTGTAGTACAGTTGTTAAGTTGTGAATAAGACTAGGGTTTGAGGCATGAAGAGTTCACTGCATCTATCATACCACATCATTTTCATGCATATCTGCTACTGCCAAGAATATTTATCATATTCTGCCAAGAAGGGAGAACTTTTCACCAAGCAAGAGCATCTCCTCGTCACAAAATTGATTTCCACTCATCATATTGCATTTCCCTTATTTATTCTTTAGGCATAGACGCTGGAACAGAGATGTCAGGGGAGATCAAGCCCCCTCCTCAAAATGATCAAGCTAAATTGAATCACTTATTAAGTTGAGACCCTCAGAAATTATCAGTCAGAAATGGAGTAAATGATCAAACAGAAACACACACACATTATTAAGACCAGTATTGTAGAGGAGCCATCCCAGGAATAGCAAAGGTTGCATACAGTCTATTCTATGCACACTAATTTAGGAGCAGGCTACACTGAACAAGTGGAAGGGACCTGTAAGTGCACATTGTGCTCACAAGCATCTTCATTTTTAAGGCTGATTAAATGAGAATGGATGAGAGAAGTAATTTGCCTTCCCCCTCCTTGTACTTCCAGGCACCATGACAGCTGTTGTCATGGCCTACCTGGAGTTTCCAAATCACCACAGGAAGTAGTCTGACCCTCAGAAAAATCTATACTCTGTATTTACTGAGTGAGACAAGGATTGGTTTACTTCCTGGAGCAAGAGGATGGGGCAGCTTTTCTTTTCTTTTTTACTTTTATTTTTGGTGTAAAGAAAAATCTGAAGAATGAAGGCCTACTATAGCATTGTGACCTAGGGTCATCCTTGAGTGAGAATATCAACAGAGTATGTTTTTCCCCATAATTTTGTTTGCACTCTGCCTATCCTCTAAAACAACATTTTAGGACTCTGGGTCATAGGAGATTATCAAGTGATCCCTTTAAAAGTTTCCTTTGCTGGTGTAAAAAATCCCTATCCTCATGCCAGAAAAAGAACCCTCCCCACCACACTTCCCTTCTTTTCCCAGCAAAGGCAGACCCATCAATAAAGAGGAAGTGAATGGAGCCCCATTCACGTCCTCATTCAAAATCCTGCGAGACTTCATTACGTGATTGAGCCACATTTGCTGCATCTGATAATCTCCATAGACAGATGTAGAATCATACAGTTAGAAGGGATCCCATGGACTATCTAATCTAATACCTGCCAGTGCAGTACTCCACAGTGAACCATTCTGGAAAGGTAGCCATAAATCTCCCTTAAAACATCCCCAATGAAGAGGAGTCCACCACCTTCCAAAGCCTTCAGCCATGTGCTTTGCAGCAAGCATGCAGGCTTGTAGAAGCACAGGCTATGTAGTGGCCCTTCCCCCCTCTCCACACACACTCCAAATCTGCTATAACTGTTTAGGTTAAACTTAGAGAGATTTGGTGAGGTGCATGTAAGGGTGTAGCTATTTGGGGGACGAATGAGGACATTGTTTCCCCTAAATAAGAATTCTGCCACCCAAATGAAATTTTCCTCCATCTTATCAAATTTGCAGATGACACCAAATTAGGAGGAGTAGCTAATACCCTAGAGGACAGGATCAAAATTCAGAATGACCTGGATAGACTGGAGAGCTGGGCCAAAGCTAACAAAATGAAATTCAATACGGAGAAATGTAAAGTACTGCTCTTAGGATGGAAAAATGAAATGCTTAGATATAGGATGGGAGAGACCTGGCTGAACGAGACTACGTGCGAAAGGAATCTAGGAGTCCTAGTAGACCACAAGTTGAACATGAGTCAACAGTGTGATGCAGCAGCTAAAAAGGCCAATGCGATTTTAGGCTGTATCAATAGAAGTATAGTGTCTAGATCAAGGGAAGTAATAGTGCCACTCTATTCTGCCTTGGTCAGACCTCACCTAGAATACTGTGTCCAGTTCTGGGCAACACAATTCAAAAAGGATATTGACAAATTGGAGCATGTCCAGAGAAGGGCAACTAAAATGGTGAAAGGTCTGGAAACCATGCTTTATTAGGAGAGACTTAGGGAGCTGGGTATGTTTAGCCTGGAAAAAAGACGGTTAAGAGGCGATATGATAGCCCTGTTTAAGTATTTGAAGGGGTGTCATGCTGAGGATGGAGCAAGCTTGTTTTCTGCTGCTCCAGAGACTGGAACACGGAGCAATGGATGCAAGCTCCAGGAACAGAGATTCCACCTCAACATTAGGAGGAACTTTTTGACAGTAAGAGCTGTTTGGCAGTGGAACACACTCCTTGGAGGTCTTTAAACAGAGGCTGGATTGCCATCTGTCGGGGATGCTTTGATCAAGATTTCCTGCGTGGCAGGGGGTTCGTCTGGATGGCCCTCGTGGTCTCTTCCAACTCTACAATTCTATGATTCTATAATTCTATGATTCCAAATTTCTATCATTGCAGTAAGGTAAAACTTCAATTGAGAATTACTTAGAAATAGAGTTTAGGCATCCAAAGAAATGGGGAAGGCAAAGTTGCAAAGGGAATGGCAAACACATAAAACCTACGAATTCTAGGTAGAAATTGAGTTCAGTGTCTCACTTTGTGCAGTGCTAGAAATCTGGGGACTGAAGGGAAATTTCTTTGGGGGTGGCAGAATTCTTATTTTGAGAGCAATACCTTTGTTTTTCCCCTTCTGTAGCTACACCCCTGGTTGCATGAGAGAGGAGACTAAGGACTTTTTTGGATGAGCTTTTATACCGCTAGCAGCCTTGTCCCCGTTGCGAGGCTGCAGCGCTGCAGGGCGTCCCTTTCGGATGACGCCCTGCCCTGCCGATCCTCTTCCGAGACTGTTGCGTAACCTCTGTGACGCTGCTGCGTTATATTCGGCGGTTTTCTAATCACGAAAGTTGATCGTGATTAGAAAACCACCGAATATAACGCAGCAGTGTCACAGAGGTTACGCAACAGTCTCGGAAGAGGATCGGCAGGGCAGGGCGTCATCCGAAAGGGACGCCCTGCAGCGCTGCAGCCTCGCTACGGGGACGAGGCTGCTAGCGGTATAAAAGCTCATCCGAAAAAGTCCTAAGTGGAAGAACTGCATGAGTGGAAGTCCTCGCATATGATGCTGAAAGGAACACACAGTTGATTATGTTGGCTAATGTTCTCACTAATCTTCTCTAGTAGGAACATAGCAGTACTTTCTTCCTGGTATTGAGATCCATGCCTTTTGTGGGATTCTGACATAATCTCTGGCTTTTCTTCGCAAACGAAGATTCAGGAAGGACTCATCCCGCGCTTTCTGCAAGCGCGCTGATGACTAAAAAGGCCAATCTGAGATAAACAAGCCTGGTTGCAGAAAGCACAGCAGAAGGTCTCCTTGGGTGATGTTTTTGGGTTGTGATTCTTTCTGCGTTGTCGTTTCTCTTTAAGACTTGTTCGTCGTGAGTTCTCAAATAAGTCTGCAGCATTGTGGATAGTGCATCTCCATGCCTCCCGATGTGAGGCCAGGGCGGACCACTGTTGGTGATCAATTTGGCCAAGCCTGAGATGTTGTTTCAGGGAGTCTTTGTATCGCTTTTTTGGAGCGCCCCTCTTACGCTGACCTGTGGCGAGTTCACCGTAGAGTAGTATTTTTGGGAGGCGATGGTCCTCCATCCTAGAAATGTGCCCTGCCCAGCGCAGCTGTGTTCTCAATATCATGGCCTCAATACTGGTGATCCCTGCTTGTTCAAGGACAGCAACATTCGTCACATAGTCATCCAGTGTATATTTAGGATTGTGTGTAGACAGCGCTGATGAAAGCGCTCGAGGAGTCATAGGTGGTGGCGATAGGTGACCCATGTTTCAGATCCATAAAGGAGGATAGACAGTACAATGGCTCTATACACACTGATTTTTGTGCTTTGCCTCAGGTGTTTATTGCTCCAGACTCTTTTGTGAAGTCTTCCAAATGCACTATATGCCTTTGCTAATTTGTGATCGATCTCTTTGTCAATCTTGGCATCTGAGGAGATGATGCTTCCCAGGTAGGTGAACTGCTGAACGGACTTGAGCACAGATTTGCCAACGGCAATGTGGGGATGGTGGTGTTCATCCTGTGGTGCAGGCTGGTAAAGAACTTCTGTTTTCTTCAGATTGACTTCCAGCCCAAACAGTTCTGCAGCTGTTGCAAAGCAGGATGTTTGGCGCTGCAGAGCTGCTTCTGTGTGGGCAACAAGGGCGGCAGCAGCAGCAGCGAAGAGCAGCTCACAGACTAGATAGTTTAGAGTCTTAGTGTGAGCCCTCAGACGGCTTAAGTTAAACAAGCTACCATCAGTACGGTAACGTGTATAGATGCTGTCGTCTTCTTCAAGCTCTGCCATAGCCCTTTGGAGCATCATGCTAAAGATGATTGTAAATAAAGTTGGTGCAAGAACACAACCTTGATTCACTCCATTAGTTATTAGAAAGGGCTCTGAAAGAGCATCACCATATCTGACTTGACCACGCTGGCCCTCGTGTAGCAAAGTAATCATTTTAAGAAATTTGGGGGAACATCCCAGTCTTTCCAGGATCTGCCACAGACCTTTTCTACTTACAGTGTCAAAGGCTTTGGTGAGGTCGACAAATGTTACATAGAGACCCTTGTTCTGCTCCCTACATTTTTCTTGCAGTTGTCTAAGGGCAAATACCTACCATGTCTGTAGGACTGCTATTGGCTCTGTAGCCACATTGGCTTTCAGGGAGAAGTTACTCAATTACTAATGAAACCACATTTGTCCACTGAAAATTCAAATGCCCTGACCAGCAGTTAAGTCCTCCTAGACATCTATTTTCAGAAGTCACTGAGTAGAACTGTGGTAGATAAGATAGTAAGATCATTTATCTTTAGGGTTCTTCCATCAAAGATGACACTTTTTTCTTCCACACCCTTCTTTCACTCCTTCATTGGAAAATGGAGGGCAGGCAGTATCTTCTGACATGGGGCAGAGGGTTGGTCTATGGGCTTCATGTTGTTGACATTTATTCCAGCATAATCTCAGATCTGCTCTATACATTCAAGTAAAATTAAGTAATGTAATATATAATTCATTCACAGAAGGAAGATCAATAACATAGCTTTTACCTCTTACACCAGCCTGACAAATAACCTCAAAAATGTTTGGCAAACTATGACAAAACACTTCTGCCATTTTCATCCCCATTTTTTACAACAGGTTGCAATATCTATTGGCTGCAGCCTCCGTTACAGCTCCGTTTTGCTATGTCCCTAGGGGCATATGGAAATGTCATTTGGGCTTTTGTAAGTGAAATGCACTTTCATAGATTAGCTTCTATAAGCTTCAAGTAGATGAATGGGCCCTGTTTGCATTGATTTCTAGGGACAGATACTCAGTAAAAGCCAACAAAGATCATGAAATGACAAAAAACATCTATAATAGTTCCCTCGAGGTTCACTGTATTACTAAAGTCAAAGTCCAACAGAAATTGTGTTTTATTTTACCATGAACAAATGCCTTTCTCCCCAAGGGCTTCTATCTTATACTGTTGCATAAAAACCTACAACAGGTTTAGCAAATAGTATTTTATTCCAAAGCCAGTCCATAAATTTATTTCTAGGGATAATATTAAACTTAGGGCCAATGAATGTGAGTGTGGCAGAAATAGGGAAAATATATGAAAATGTTTGGAAAACTGTTCAAAAAACATGTTTCTCAAGGGTCTAGAAACCCTGATGAGAAGAAGCCTAGACTGACAAGAATCTTCTTAGTTCAAGACTTAGCTCAAGACAAATTTACATGTTGTTGTTGCATTTTCAGAGGCGAGTTCTGCTCTACATGAAATAACACACCAACACATATGATATATGAAAGTGACAGAAGTAGGTCACAACTTTTATTGGTTTACAGGTGTAATAGAGTTGGCACACACATGGGTTCAGATCCAGGCATTGACCAACCAGCCTGTTGATTAATGAGCTTAATCATCTGGCCCACTACCAGATCCCTTGGGATGACAGGAAAGGATCCACCTGGTGTATGCTCCAGTGTGGTTTTCCTGCCACCAGGGGGTGCAGGAAAGGTGTTCCACCCACAAGCTGGGCAAGATTGGTTCTTCTCAGCACATCCCGAGTCCCTTAAGGGGACCTCCATACATTATAAATGCCTGAGACACAGGTAATAAATATCATGTATCCAGGACCCATGCCAAATGCCCCCCCCAAGTTGTAACAATCAAAGGAACTTGACATAGTTGGCAACATACCTGAATGCCACCTGCATGCAATACAAGATTAACAAAAGAGGTGGGTGGGGTGATGCTCAGAGAAGCACTGCAGAGCATGCAAGGGGGCTGAAATCTAAATACCCCCTCCATTCCCAACCAGAGTGAAGCCTGCATATGGATCATTCTAGCCATTCCCACCAGCCAATGAATTCAAACCAAGTTTAAACTCATTGGCTAGAGGTTCCTGCTTCTCCTCAGGGCTTCACCAAACCACACTGGCTGCTGGAAAGAAAGAGCCAGTGATCCACCATAACTGGGAGGACCACTGGCACTCTGCTCCTACCCCAATCTGCAACATATGCCACTTGGGACTTTGTCAGACACAGAAAATATGGTGTCGAAAGGATGCCACATAACTGCAAAAGGGTGCACAGATCAGACGACGTCGCCCTTTCACAGTTAAAATCAGCCCCAAACCCATACCTTTTAATTGACAGCTTAAGCCGTCAATAGATCTCTCTGCCAAAGCCTCTGTCCCTTTAAATCTTGGACTTTCCCCAACAATGGCTGAACCAGCATGAACACTTCTGGGTCAGATCTAGGTACGTGACAAACTTTGGTTGTTTTTACCCTCTCTGGGTTACATGTAAGTTTCAAAGTGTGTGTGTGCGTGCTTACTTTAACTTTTTTATTTTTATTTTTATTTGTGATTTCAAAAAAGGAAGTGAACAGAGCTCTGTTCACTCCCTCTTGATTGCTGGAGGAGCCTTTACTGGAAAAGGAGGTAAGTGTGGGGGGGACGACAACATTCTTTTTCCTGCATAAAAATTGATTATTTTTTATGCCAGCAAAAGAACATTTCAAGGAGGATGTCTGATAAAGTTCTTGGTAAGTCGCACAGTACATTTTTGCATAGAAAAGAATATTTTCTGCATATGAAATGGCACTTTCACAGAATATTATAGAAAATATCTTCTTCACATAAAATGTTTGTGAATTTTGTGAATGTGTGAATTTTGCACAGACAAAATCTTGAACTGTAAATAATGGTGCAGTTTTTGAAGTTGTTCTCACAACAAGATGAAAATTGTTAAATTACTCATTTCTTTCTTTGAAAAGAAAATTATCAAAAGAATTACATCCCTGATTGTTGACTGCTGTATATTGATAGTATGCTGCCTCAAGTAGAACACAATCTAAGTGAAGATACATGCCACAAAAGGCCAGCCAAATTCTGGCATGAGGAAGAAAATCCTACAAGCACCTGTCTCCCTTCCTAGCAAGGAAAATATGATGGCTGGCATCCTGTTATTCAATTACAATGTTATAAGCTAATCTTACAAACTTGTTGCCTATTCATGTTTGTGATCATGGTATTATTGCCATGATCAGAAGTGCTCCCCAAACCACCTTAAAATCCAGCCAGCTGCATGGGAGACAATGTTCTGTGACATAGGTGAGTATTTTTTATTTTATTTATTTATTTATACCCCGCTCTTCAGCCACAAGGCTATCAGAGCGGCTTACAAATTGTTTTAAGCAATAGCAATTTACACATCTACACTGTGTTAAGCAGTTTCCAATGTGTGTCATCCAGTTCCCTCCTGCTGATGATCACCAAGGAGTTCCAACAGGACCCACAGGGGCCCCAGCTTCTGTTCAATATACCAAATGGTGGCAGGGGGCTGGATGCATCTTTCTTTAGTGCCCTCCTTACCAGCACTGCAGAACTCTGGTCCCTCAATGCAGCTGATCAGGTTTTAAAGTGGGTTTCAGAGGTCAGATCAGGAGACAAATTGTAGCCATGTCATTGTGGCTATGTGTCTGATGAAGGATTTCATCCAATAGTAAGAAATGAAATAACTCAACATTACTTGTTCTGTCAACTGCTTCTCTCTGTCTAAAGGTAGGGCCAGCCCCACACACATCCAATGTTAACAAGTTTTACCTGGCTGGTATTACACAGTCTTGTACTATTCCTTAGACAGGGTATCTGTGACTCTCACAATTAACATGGTAGTTCTGGCAAATGCTCAAGCTTCCTTCAACTTGGTTTTGGAAACAGGATAGTTCTAGACCAGTGTGAACATGCTCTGAAGCCTGGAGGTCCACATCCAATTCTGGCACCTCCAAAGCTCTAGAATGCCAAAGCTGTGCTATTCTGGCTGCCATTTTGATGACCTGAAGTGACATTACCTCACTCCTTCACCTTTTGGGATGTTTCCCAACAGCAGAAACCCCTCCCAAGTTGCCCCCCCCAAAAAAACAGCATATTTAAGCAGTTCAAGGTATTCAAGTGGGCTTTTTCTACTGAAACTTTTGGGAGGGGAGGATCCACCCAAATATATTTGAGGTAGGGTAGGAACTTGGGGTAGATCAGTGGAAGTCTGCCGAGTCCCACTAGACCTCCAAAGGACCACATAAGTCCCACAGGAAGCAGATGTCTCACCCCTACTCTAGACACAGTATGTATATGGAGGCATTGTTGCTTCCCTCCAGTCTCAGCAAGAGGTAAGCCGTAAGTCTCATTACACTGCAGCTCCCCCCCCCAGTCTGTACTGATCCTTAGAGGTACTTCACATATGTACATGATACAGGTCAACCCCCGTATCCATGGGGAGTATGTTCCAAGACCCCCTGTGGATACCTGAAACTATGGGTAATATGGAACCCAATATTTCCAATGGGAGAAAGTCCGGAAATTGACCATCGGAAGACCCAGGAATGTCTAGAGAGAACATATTTTTTTCAGACGTGGATAAGTGAAACCATGGATACCAAATTTGTGAATATGGGGGTCGACTTGTACATATATTCTTGGTGTGATTGCTTACTTGGATATGCTACTGTGCTGTCAAGAAATAATTAAGAATGCAATCAGATATATAATACACTTACTGTACATACGTGTGTGTGTGTGTGTTTCATTATATGTGTGCACATGCACATATTTATTCTTTGACTGTGTACAACCATGGTGCCCCTTCTCCTGTACAGGTTCAGAAGATGGGATGTTATAAAATGGGGGGGGGAGCACTGTGATGGCATCACATATTAATCAGAAATAATTTAGAGTAAAATAACTAATGCTGCCAAGTAAACCCCATGTTAGGTTTGTTTTCTTGTCAGTGTAAGTCAGAAATGACTTGAAAGCACATAACAATAACATAAATTATTACAGTATACAATAACAGAAATAACAGAAATTATTACAGTATACAAAAATTAAAAAAGCTGAATAGGTGCAGAGCTCAGCATGCCTTGTGATAAGGTGATCTGAGAGTTCCACCTGTCCTTCCATCCACATTTTTAAGACACACTGTTGTCACTGTCTATACCATGTACTCTACTCATAGAGAAATGAAAAGTTGCCCTAGAGAAGTTTACCGTAATGGTGTCTGCAACCACCCCCCCCCAAGAACCTGAACATCTTTGTTGGAAGAGACTGTTGTCTCCTCCCTAGACTATAAAAATTGGTCACTGGTGGTCTAGGAAGTGAAAGTGAAAATAACAAAGATGCCGATGAAGATGAAAATGAAGATGATGATCATGATTGTGTTTATCCCATTTTCATGTGCCATAATCTTTTTTCTACTTCCCTCTCTCTTTTTCTCTCAAAATTCATTTCCCCTCTTTCTTAAATTGAACTGAAAAAAGCAGAATGTTAATGAATCAAAAAGGTCACTGCAGAACCATAAACAGGTTATGATTTACAGTAATTTTTTTAAAAAAAATGCAATCATTTTCCATTATAATAAAAAACAAGAGAGAGGAGGGAGAACATTACATTAGCAAAGAATTAATGGACATTAGTAGCCAAGCAGGACCCACTTTAATGTTTTATATCACATGCAAAGTTTACAGCATTCGTGTGACCAGAAAATAAATAACGGTAATTGGTTCACATACCTCCAGGACATGGAATTTCTAGAAAACTTGTCTGTCTTACATACTTATTTTATTTAGCCTGTAAAATCAGAGGTCTCTAATGGGTCTGCTTTCCAGAATATTAAAAGAGGTAATTATTGGATGAAAATAAGTGTGGCCACCACTAAAATTAATTAAAAGTTGGATTTGGGACAAAAGTCTCACTAAACCATAATAGTGGTCTCAAACTATACGCAAAGTGATATCTGAAATCCCAAGATGACTCAGTGGGTACAATCACTACTCAGGTTTACCTTCCAAGACCAAAGTGGCTTCCAACCTCAAAAACGTAAGTAGGGTGGGAAGGGTGGATCACCGGCTGGACGGTGGGCTGATTTGCAGCCTGGCTGGTGCCCCCCATGGCTCCTCCATCTGCAGCCCCCATGGCCGCATGGCCAGTCGTAGGGGCCGTTATTGCCGGGCTCCCTCTTCCTGGCTTGCTTTGTGGCCAGGAGGGAGCAAGAAACCAGCAGTCAATGGGGGTGAGTGTCCCTCACCCTGATTGGCTCCCCAAGGACCAGGAGGCAGGACATCCGGCTGTGCTTCCATCACAGCCAGATGACGAGGAGCCCATGCCAGAGGCCGGTATATAAGCCGGGCCCCAGCCCGGGCTTCTCAGTTGGCTCTTTTGAGCCGAAGAACCCGCCCATCCTCCCTATGTATTTTCATGTACATTCATGTTATTCTTTGCTGCGAGTTGCTGGGCAGATGGCATAGGCCCTGATCCAGGTAGGGGAAAGGGGGCTCTGTCAAGTTCAAGTTCATGTTCACAGAGACCCCCCCCTTCCCCCAGCTTAGTGATTAATGCTTTGTTTACAGGGAAGGGGAGAGTGTCAAGCAAGGAGGCTTGGCCAGGAACTCTCCCACCAGGAGGAGTTGGTAGCAACTGACACTAGTCCATTGACCAACACAGGGTTGGGCAATGAAGGGATCTGGACCCATGCAATAGTGCCAACCACTTGCAGCCATCAGCAATTTGCAGCCTTTTTATTGCCAATTATATTCATACAACTATTATATTCATACAGCTATCTTCATACTAACCTATACTTAACCAATTATTTTCCAATTATGTTTATCTTGTACTCAATCCATTTGTTATTCAACTTGTCATAGTATGTGTCTTCTTTAGGGAAGGGGAGCCTTATCCCTATATGAGCTGTGCTCCTTTCACAAGAGTGCTTCTGCCATATGTACTTGTGTGTGTGTGTCTGTCTGTCTGTCTGTCTGCCCGTCCGTCTGTCTGTCCATCTGTCTGTCTGTCTGTCCGTCCGTCTGTCCATCTGTCTGTCTGTCCAAGCACTAGTTGGGCTTTATAGTGATGTGCCCTGAGTCATGAAGAAAGCTGTAAATATTGGCAGAGCTCAGAAAAGTCCCCTTTTTTCCACTAAAACTCCCAGAATCCCCTGGTTAGCATGATCACTGGTCCAAGCTCAGAATGTTGGTGATTCATCATAATCAAAATAAAATTAAAATTCTTTCCCGTCTGTATCAGTCAAATTCAATAGCTGCAGACATCCAGTATGGAAATGATCAGGTTATACCTTCCTACCATATGAGTATCAAAAGATAAGGCTCTTCATAGCACTTACTGTAATTCAGTATTAACATGCTAGAAAACACAGGGATCTATTTTTTTTAAAAAAAACAGATTTTAAAGAGTTAAATCCTTGAGTAGTGAATTTCTCTCCTGTGAGTCTGAACAGATACAATTGCATCATAGCTGCAGATTTTGAGTTCTGGGAGGAAGCTAGACACATGCAAGCATGTAGCGCAATTAATGGGTTTTCAATACAACATGGTACGTACAGCATATGTGTATTGTTTAGTTGCATAATGTGATCAATTGGATGATATGGTGCAAGTTCTGGTGAACTAAAAGAGAAAATGACTGAATAACAGAACAGTTTTTAAAAAGGGTTCAGACAAATTCATGGAGGATGGAACCATCAATAGCAACATGTCATAATGAATATACATTCTCTGCAGTTCCAGAGGTAATAAGCATCTGCATATCAGTTCTTGGGAGCACCAACAGGAGGTTGGTATTGTGCTCATTTCATGATTTCCATTGGTGAGCTTCCCATGGGCAACTGTTTGGCAAGTGTGTGATCATTACATCAGCCAGGATACACCAGCTCCCCACCAACATATCCGGGCTGCAGAGGTGGCCTGTTCTGCCACCTTTACCTGAAGAAAATGGGCTGGAGTCCACACAGGAATACCAGCTCATTGCTGTATTACCTAACCTGACACTCCCAGCCCCATATCTATATTAATAACAGGCAATATTTAATAATTAGGTCAACATGTGGCCTTCCACACAGTGTGGCCATGAATAAAAACCTGGGAAATTCCCGAACTAGGAATCCCAAAGACAAACATTGCTTAGTCAGGTATGCACTTAGGGAGAGGCTATCTAAATTCTAAAGGAATGTTAATTTGCAGTACAACTGAAGACACATACACCTGGCTAATCCCATCTGCCAAGGCTGGCAAACTCAAACCTGTAAACAACCCTCATCAGTTTACCCTTACCTAAACGAAGGTAGTTTCCTCCCTTTCACTTGCAAAGTATCCACACATTAAAACATCATTAACATATTTGGAATGTCTTTGTTGCTCTCTGAGCAACACCACAAAGCATTGTCTTCTACTCTAAATCCCATCCCCAGAAGGCAAATATTAACTATAAAAAGCCTTCCAAAACTCAAGTGCACACAGTTCAACTTCTTCTTGACCCCATGTCGAACTGTGTAGCTGTTCCAGCTCGGGATCCCCACTCTGCTGGTTTCTTCCACAACCTCATCTCTACAGGAAAGGTGCCATATCACCCACTGGAAACTCCCTTCGCTATTCCTCTATCTCAATCTCTCCCACTTTATTCACTAGTGTTGTGTGCATGCTTGATGCCTGAATGTGTGAGTGAATGTTGTTAATATTGTTTTTCTCAAATAAAGATCATTTGTTATACTATCTAGCTTAACATCTCCTCCTGATTACCAGTATAAATAGGTCAAAAGGTCCTGCTGTTGCCCCCTCTCACGTGGCCAAGCTGAATATATTAAATCCCCCAATTTAATATCAATATCCAGAGGGTCTTCATGACCCCCAAGCATTAAGGGTGACAGCTGCAGCTGCTGTCACCATTTTCTCTGCTCTGCTGGGACTGGACAATCAGCTACACCATGTGACAAGCCCCCTGAATATAACCAGCCTTGGTCACATGCTGCAGGCCTGCTGCCCAGACCCAGTAGAGTAAGGAAACCACCAGCAGCAGTTAGGGCCAGCCAGCTGGGATGAGCTCCCATGGACATTGGGGGGGGGGGACTGATCCATCCCATCCCAGCAGGAACTCATTAAAATGGGTGTTTTTATAAAAAAAAAATGCAGTAAAGGGCTCTACCCCAGCTTGCCCCCATTCCAGCCTTGTATCTGCCCTGGGGGTGGTGGTGACTACTCGAGGGCAGAACAGGGCAAAAGCTCTTCATCATCTGGATTGGAATAGAGGAAAGCCTGAGTGTTTGGCCCATGTAAATAAGCCCTGTGAAAGTAGAATGCAGGCTTTGATTGGCCTTCAGTTTGATTCAGTGTGGTACTTTTTATTTTCTTATGTTTAAATGTGAGAACCCTCATCACCTAGCAGTGTATCTTTTCTAACATCCCTCTCCACTCCCCTGTAATTTATGCATTAATTTTAAGACTGATGAACCCCTGTAACATATATATATATATATACACACACACACACAGAGAGAGAGAGAGAGAGAGAGAGAGAATGCAGTCTAGAACAGAAAAAGGTCACAGAAATCTTCAATTCTTCCAGTGAAACCAGATACTTGTAAGAAAGAGAAACAGGATTATGGTGATATTGTAAGACTAGCAAAGTATCCTTTTGGTGAGTCATTGGGAGAAGGAGCTCTTAAACTGTGGAACAGCATTTACAAAGAACATTTGTCTATGTGTCATTGCTGACTGATGGTGCACAGATGGTATTGCTAAAACTAGAGTGCTCTCACTACACAGACATGGAGAGCTTGATAGAAGAGAGGAGAGAAGGGGACCTCTAAGCAAGCTAATGATCATCTTTAACTCTTCTAGTGGTAATTATGTTGTATAGATATTCTCTTGCCATCCATCCAAACAAAACTTTAAGCTTTCACATTTAAAATGGGGTGGGGGGGCAGAAGAACTAGTTCATAAACTTTGCCTTTTCTTCCCAGGCATTAATCATGTTTGGATTGCCATCCTTTTCTAAATTTTTATTCAGCATATATTCCAACACATTTCATGAATTTCCCTAAAGCTAAATGGGGTGGGGGGATGGCATAAAATTCATTGATTCCCATGCATAAAACAAAATAATAAGTAATAAAATAGTCATGGAGCATTGTAAAATGGGTTATTTCAGAAAATCTAGGATGGTTCAAAGGATGAGATAGCGAACTTTTCAAGGCATGGATCAGGGTGGGGGAGATTCAAATTTCAGATGTAAAATGGAAACAAAAGATTAATGTCTTGAAACAGTCCTGAATCCCTCCTGGTAATATATCTGGATGGAAATGATTAAGATATGTAGATGTAGCCAGCGCTCCAGACATAGCCAGTACTCTGAAGAGAATGCATGGATAAAAATTAAATTAGTAGGATCAAAACCTCAATATCTAAGTGTTTCAAGCACTGAAATGGCTTCAGCATACGAAAAATAATAGCTTGCAGCCAGGATCCAAAGGGTTATACAGGCATCCTGTGTATTTAGGAGGCTCCCTGTCTCTTTTGGCCAGTTAGAAATGCACATATATTCAGAGACTGAGGATGGTGTTTTTGTTACTTTTTTTTTTTGCTTGATTTCTGTTCTTGCTTTAATATTGAGTAATAATATGCACAGGTGCCCCTATTCCAGAAGCCGGTATATGAAGTCCATTCTGTTCAGTGCTGATTGTCATAAAATGAATACTAGGGTGAAAGCATGCATATGCAGAGGGCTTCTCTTTCAGTATTCCATTTCTAATTTGTCACTCATTTGATTCAACTGTTCATTTCTTACTAAGCAAAATTACCATATTTTCCGGAGTATAAGGCGGCTGGGCATATATGACACCCCCCCCCAATTTTTAAGTTAAAATATAGAGTTTGGGATATACTCAACGTATAAGACTACCTCTCCTCTTCTACCTCTCAGATCTCCTGCTCCCCCTGCCCAGCCAGCCACCCCTCCATGCCTCCCCAACCCGCATTGGGGCTCTCCAGCCCCATCCTGGGTTGGGGATGCACAGGAGGTGGCTGGCAAGCCTGCCCCCCTCCAGCCAGCCACCTCTCCACCCTTTCTGAAGCCACATTTGGGAGCCTGATCACGGCTTCAGGAGGGGCAGGTGGTGGCTGGCAAGCTTCCCCCCCTCCAGCAAGCCACCCTTCCACCCTTCCCGAAGCTGCAATCAGGCTCCTGATTGCAGCTTCCAGGGGCACGGAGGGGTGGCTGGCTGTGCAGGATGGAGACAATAGGGCTTTCCATCGGAGCTTCAGGAAGGGTGGGTGCTGGCAAGCCTCTCCCCATCTAGCCCGTCACCACCCGTTCTTCCGAAGCCATGACAGGGAGCCCTATAAAAAAAAACCCCAGTGTATAAGACGACCCCCTACTTTTGAGAAGATTTTCAGAAGGTTAAAACGTCATCTTATATGCCAGAACATACGGTACACTGCATAGAAGTGTGGAATTCCACCTAAGAAATTACAGATATGGGTTGCACTGGTGAGTTTCCAAATTTGGGTTCATTTGTTTCCATCTCTCTATATAAAACTCTTGGGTATGCACAATGGCCTTAGGTATGTTACCTCCTGGGTATGTACAATGGGTTTAGGTATGTTGCCTCTTTCAGTGTGCTGATTGGCTGCTCCAGTCACTCCTTCAGCCAGTCACCACCCACATGCAAATTCCCTCTCCAACTCACAATCCACTCCTGCCACTCATGGCCAATCTGCATACTGGGAGTGACCAAACAATGTGCTACCATGTTGGCTATAGTTACTAAGGCTGCAGGCCTTTCCAGTTCACCAGTGTCTCAGGGCTGCACAATTCCCACTTGTGATTTAAATCTACACAGTAATATCATTTCTATTCCCACTGTGATGGGAACACTGTTGCCACTGCAACAGGACCCTGGCAGTCAACTGGCAGTGGCAGGAAGCCACTGCTGCCACTGCGACAGGACCTAGACAGTCTATTGGCAGTGATGGTGGTGGTAGGATACTGTTGCTACCACTGCAACAGGACCCAGGCAACCAGGCATGAGGTCTCCAGGGCATTTTGGGGAAGTTTTTTAAATGTGTATGGTACGTCAGGTCCAGCTAGTTCATACATATTTGCCATTCAGCACATGGGGATGGAAAGAATGCACTCTACCCAGCAAAAGTGGAGTTTGTCACAGAAGCTGCCCCTGATAGAATTCATTCTATTTTCGCAGGATTCCCCACAGTAATCCAGGGACCCATCCACATCACACAATTACAGCACTATGATTCCAATTTACCATCTATGGCTGTATTGTATGAAATCCTGGGATTTGTAGTTTGGTGAGACACTGGAGTTCACTGGCTGAGAATTCTAAATACCCCTCCCTAAATTGCAAATTCCAAAACTCCATACAATGGAACCATGTCAGTTCAAGGGGAATCATAGGGCTTGTGGACATTCTTGAAGAAGTACTGCTTTGCATTCCATTTTCTGGAGAAAGCCGGGGTAGTATTAAATACATAAGTAAGTAGCAAATAAACAAACAAACAAATAGGCTTAGGATCAGTTTACCTGAAGAAGCACCTGCTCTAAAAGTTCCCTGTCCAACTTACCAAGGACATCTTTGGAAGGTTTTCTCTTGGTGTTCCAACTAACAATATTGTTTCTCTGTGGCATCCCTCATCTACCAAATGCTCCCCATAAGACAACCACCTGACATCTTCAATGGAAGCATTTAAATGCAGGCTAAGACCTTCTCCTTCCAACAAGCCTTCAGCCCTTGGTGTGAAATTGTCTACGATGGGCAATTTACCCTGGCTTCCCCATGTCTTGGAGCCCTTCAGTCCAAATTATGCAGGGCTGTTGCCTTCTTTCTCCTCTGGGCAGTCCTGACAATGCCCAAGGCAAAGCCAGGGGAACACCCAGAAAAACCTGCATCATGCGGGAAAACTTGGATGGGTCCGGTGTGGGAACACAGGGTCTGTACCTGCATGCCAGCCTGTGTGACCAGACACCACCCGCACTGCCATTGGAGTCACCCTGCAGCTGAGAAGGAGGCCCCCAGCATGTGATCAAACCCCCTGCATGTGATCAGTCTTGATCATGTGCTGAGGGCCTCCTTCTTGACTTCAGAGGGAGCAATGTGCAATAGCGAATAACAGCCAGCATGTGCATGCACACTTCTGCCCATTTTGTCTAGGTAATGGGGGGAAATGGGCTAACTGCAGGATGACAGTAAGCCAGCATATTCTGGCTGGTCTGGACAAGCCCTATCTTTCTTTTTTATTGGTGTGTTGGTACTGCTGGCTTTTAATATGTTAATATTTTATTGTAAACTTTATGATTTTATGGATTTAAAAATACATTTGTAAACAGCTCAGAGGGCATTTCCACTTAGTATATAAACACACTAAATAAATTAATAGATGGAGGTTAGCTGGTTGCTACAGGAAGGAAACCCTTTCTGAAGAAGGAGGAAAAGTAGGAAAAGGAAGAGGAAATATACAAAATAAAGGTGATCCTGTGATATTAATGAGATTTTAATAAATGGATTTCAAAACAATGTATGGCTGACATCTTGTTGGTTAGTCACAACTAGAGCAGATCCATTTAACCAGGTCTTGAATAGCAAGCCAATGCTTAGCTAAATCAAATCCAGACAATGTTTCCATTCTAGTCAGGACTAACAATAGGATTTGTGACTAGGTTTATCATAACAAACACTAATGTAGTAACAGAACATTTTCTGCCCTTATCTGTCCCTAATTCCTATTGTAAGATGATAAACGCAAGGTGAAATGCACAACTTTTACATGACAAGGAGGGCTTCTTAGGTCACACAGAAAACAGAAATGGGAAAATATCTGAACTGAGCCACAGATTTACAAAACTGAGATATTCACATATAAACATCAGGAGGCAGAGAATGGAAGACAGTGACATGCCCTGCTTCCAGGACTTGGAGATGGACTCTGACTCAGAGGATGAAGCAGTGGACATTCTAGAACCTGCTGAATCAGAGCAGGAGAATGTTCTACAGCCACAGGTCTTATCTAAAGAAAATAGCACAGGGTTATCAGGACCTGCTCTGGCAGAGTGTCCTGCCCATTCAGATACAGAGGACAAATTACCTGTACCTACGTTTACAGAACATTGGCAACAAAAGGAGGGCTTAAAATATTCTCAGAGTCTTTATAGGAAGCAGCAATTGGTTAAGCAGCAGCTGTGTTAGCTACTGATCTATAATTGTCAGGGTAATATTGCTTTAAGTGCAGAAGGAAAAATGTTGGAACAACAGATCAACACAGCTAAAGTGGGTGTGATCACAGGGGTCACTAGGCAGAAGGCTGACAATCAAACACTCCTAAATAGTCAAAGCACATGATGCATTGTGTGTGAGGTGGTGTTGTGGAGAAAGAAGAGTGTTGGTGGATGTTGGAGTTATTGCTGTTGAGGTTTTTAATGAGGTTTGCTGTGTATATTCTGTGTTTGTTTATACTGCAACAGAAGATAAAAATCTCCAGATATCTTTGGATGAAACTTTCTGCCTGTAAGTCTCTTTTGTGTGTGAAAGTGGGTCAGAGCAGTGAACAGCTGCTAGCTGAAGCCTTTTTGTGTCCTTTCTGCTGTGCAGTTCTGCTGTTTGGCTACTCCTGGCTTAGTTTGTCCCCAGGCTGTGCCAGGTGCCTCTCAGTGAGTCTATACTTAGTGGACATAAATATGCAGCACTGCCCTCCAGTGGTTGTCAGAGATTATCTGACCTACTTGACTACATGTGTTCCTGATCTCTATGTTGAACCTGGATTTGGTTGTTTGCTCTGGATTCTGTTTGACCAATCTGGACTCTGTTTGCCAGACCTGGACTTTGTTTATTGGACTTTGCTGACAGATTTGTGGTTTTGCTTGATAGTAAAGCAAGTGAATGACTTCAAGCTGCCTTGATTCCTTTGCCTGGTAATTAGTTGGACTGGGCTGTGTCTTTGCTTATCAGCTGTGTAGCAGCAAGTCTTTGGTTGACTGCCCAGACATTGTATGTACAGAAAGTCCTTAACTATTGTTTACAACAAGGGTGGGCAACTGCATGGAGCAAGGGGGAAATTCCCCCTCAGACCTTCCCCTGAGGTCCACACCCCACATAGAAAGCTCAGATATGTCCATTTTGTTTTGCAATCTTTCTCAAAATGGCAACAGGAAGTGACATTGCAATCCATCTCAAGATGGCAACAAGAAGGGATGCAAAGGAAAACAGAGGTGTTTGGGGATAGTACAGGCTTTTTGGATGCTTGTGAGGTGTGTGGTAGAGGTATTTTCATGCGTATTCATGTATTTGGGGGGATTTCTGTGTGGTTGGGGACAAAATTTGTCCCAAATATGCACCATTTTTAAAAAGTGTGGGAGGGTTGAAGGTTTGGGGTGGGCTCTTTAGGGGCCACAAAAGTGGTGTCCAAGGGTGGCATGAAGCCCACAGGCTGCAATTTGCCTATACTTGGTCTAGAAAGATAATAGATGAACAAGGAAATAGGTGGGTACCATGCAATCAAAACTGCTCTCCCTTCCCATTCCCAACATCAGCCTAATTTGAATCATATTACTGGGTGCTACGGCTTTTCCTCATACTGAGCTTCTCATTGAAGCAAACCAACCATGAGGCCAACACATGGTAAATCTCCCATCCTGTGTGACAGTGTCAGTTCATACAGCGTTAGCAACCAGGGAAGTGACAATCCATTCTGCTTCTTTTGCGAGTTAATTTCCTTATGTCAGTTATAGCCTTGTAACGTGTGCCGCATTATTGTTCTACTTAGGCAGTGAATTGTTGATGTGTCTAATGCTGCACCTGTTAGTCAAGAAATCCCTCAGAAGGCAAATGGCACTATAAAACTGACATACTTGCATGCAGCCAGACATGTCAGGATGTTTCCTCTGCATTATGCAAAATTTTCTGCTTTATGGGCATTAAAGGCAATAATAAAACAGCTGTTGCTGAGCAGTATGTGGTCCAATTCCAATGAAAAGTGCAGAGGTGATTATGGGAGTGCCATTCACTGTAAAATAATGCAGGGTGGGACTGTGTTTCTATGCTGTATAAATCCATTCTCTCCAGGGATAGACATACATTATTTCCTAGCAGAAACTTGCTGTATAACAAAAGAATTTTTCTTCTCTTTGTAAACGCTGACAACCATCTTTACAGTGTTTTCCCCCCTCAGACACATTTGACGGGTCTGTTGCTGCATTCATAAAGATATTATTATTGTTGTTGTTGTTGTTGTTGTTGTTGTTGCTGCTGCTGTTGTTGTTGTTATTCCCTTTCTCCCAATACAGGGACTCAAGATGGCTAACAATGAATTTAAAAATCATACACATTTTAAAAATTCAGAAGATATATATATATATATATATATATATATGGAATTTTAAAAACAAATTAAACCATTTATACAGTTAAAAATATTTAAAATATTAAAATACCATGATCTCTGTTTGGACCTTAAAATCCAAATCACACAGCACTTACAAGCCCAATTCACATGTTGGGCTTGCAACATTTGCCTCCTCCAGTCTGCTGGGACTTAGAATCATAGAATTGTAGAGTTGGAAGAGACCATGAGGGTCATCCAGTCCAACCCCCTGCCATGCAGGAAATATCGATCAAAGCATCCCCGACAGATGGCAATCCAGCTCTGTTTAAAGAACGCCAAGGAAGGAGACCGCACCACGCACCTAGGGAGTGTGTTCCACTGCCGAACAGCTCTTACTGTCAAAAAGTTCCTCCTCATGTTGAGGTGGAATCTCTGTTCCTGGAGCTTGCATCCATTGCTCTGTGTTCCAGTCTTTGGAGCAGCAGAAAAAAAGCCTGCTCCATCCTCAGCATGACATTCCTTCAAATATTTAAATAGGGCTATCATATTGCCTCTTAACCGTCTTTTTTCCAGGCTAAACATACCCAGCTCCCTAAGTCTCTCCTCATAAGGCATGGTTTCCAGACCTTTCACCATTTTAGTCACCCTTCTCTGGACATGATCCAACTTGTCAATATCCTTTTTGAATTGTGGTGCCCAGAACTGGACACAGTATTCTAGGTGAGGTCTGACCAAGGCAAAATAAGCACAATCCTAAATATACACTGGACTGACTATGTGACGAATGTTGCTGTCCTTGAACAAGCAGGGATCACCAGCATTGAGGCCATGATATTGAGAACACAGCTGCGCTGGGCAGGGCACGTTTCTAGGATGGAGGACCATCGCCTCCCAAAAATACTACTCTACGGTGAACTCGCCACGGGTCAGCGTAAGAGGGGCGCTCCAAAAAAGCGATACAAAGACTCCCTGAAACAACATCTCAGGCTTGGCCAAATTGATCACCAACAGTGGTCCGCCCTGGCCTCACATCGGGAGGCATGGAGACGCAATATCCACAATGCTGCAGCCTTATTTGAGAACTCACGACGAATAAGTCTTGAAGAGAAACGACAACGCAGAAAGAATCACAACCCAAAAACATCACCCAAGGAGACCTTCTGCTGCGCTTTTTGCAACCGGACTTGTTTATCTCGGATTGGCCTTTTTAGTCATCAGCGCGCTTGCAGAAGGCGCGGGATGAGTCCTTCCTGAATCTTCGTTTGCGAAGAAAAGCCAGAGAGAGAGAGAGAGAGAAAGCAGCACTATTACTTCCCTTGATCTAGACACTATACTTCGATTGATGCAGCCCAAAATCAGTTTGGCCTTTTTAGCTGCCGCATCACACTGTTGACTCATGTTCAACTTGTGGTCTACTAGGACTCCTAGATTCCTTTCACACGTAGTCTCGTTCAGCCAGGTCTCCCCCATCCTATATCTATGCATTTCATTTTTCCGCCCTAAGTGCAGTACCTTACATGTCTCCGTATAGAATTTCATTTTGTTAGCTTTGGCCCAGCTCTCCAGTCAATCCAGGTCATTCTGAATTTTGATCCTCTCCTCTAGGGTATTAGCTACTCCTTCTAATTTGGTGTCATCTGCAAATTTGATAAGTATGCCCCTAATTCCCTCATCCAACCCATTGATAAAGATGTTGAATAGCACTGGGCCCAGGACAGAACCCTGTGGAACCCCACTGGTCACATCTTTCCAAGATGAAGAGGAGCCACTGCTGAGCACCCTTTGGGTTTGGCCGGTCAACCAATTACAAATCCATTGAACAGTTAACTTGTATAGCCCACATTTTACAAGCTTGTTTGCAGGAATGTCATGGGGAGCCTTGTCAAAGTCCTTACTGAAATCAAGGTATGTTATATCCACAGCGTTCCCTCCATCTACCAAGCTGGTAATTTTATCAAAAAAAGAGATCAGATTAGTCTAGCATGATTTGTTTCTCTGAAACCCATGTTGACTTTTTGTGATTATGGCATTGCCTTCTAAATGTTCACAGACTCTCTGTTTAATGATCTGCTCTAGAGTCTTCCCTGGTATTGATGTCAGACTAACTTGACGATAATTGTTAGGATCCTCTTTTTTTCTCTTTTTGAAGATGGGGACAACATTTGCCTCCCCGATTCTGCTGGGACTTCTCCTATTCTCCAGGAATTCTCAAAGATTATTGCCAATGGCTCTGAGATCACATTTGCCAGCTCTTTTAATACTCTTGGATGTAGTTCATCTGGTCCTGGAGATTTAAATTCATTTAGATTAAGAAGGTATTCCTGTACTACCTCTTTGCTTATTCTGAGCTGGATTTCCCCTATTGTGTTCTCTGTTCCATTCTCCTCAGGTTGGTCCCCCTTTTCCTTTTCTGAAAACACTGAGGCAAAGAAGGTGTTGAGTAATTCTGCCTTTTCTCTGTCCCCTGTTAGCATTTTGCCATCTTCTCCACGTAGTGGCCCTATCATTTCCTTCTTCCTCCTTTTGCTGCGAAGATACCAAAAAAAACCCCTTTTTATTGTTCTTAACCTCCCTAGCATGCCTGAGCTCATTCTGCACTTTAGCTTTTCTGACTTTATTCCTACATGTGTTCATATCTGTTTGAATTCTTCTTTGGTGATTTCCCCCTTTTTCCATTTCCTAAACATGTTCCGTTTAAAACTTAGCTCCATTGAAAGTTCTTTAATCATCCATCCTGGTTTCTTGAGATGCCTCCCATTTTTCTTCCTCATTGGTTCTGTTTGAAATTGTGCCTTCAGTATCTCCCTTTTGAGAAAGTCCCATCCGTCTTGAGGTCTCTTCTCTTTTAGTATTCCTGACCATGGGATCACCCCCAGTATTTCCCTGAGTTTATCGAAATCAGCAATCCTAATGTCAAGAATGTGTGTCTGACTTTGCCTGGCTTCTCCTTTCCATTGTATAACAAACTCCAGGAGAACATGATCACTCTCACCTAAGGATCCCACCATTTCCACCCCATTAACCAGGTCATCTCTGTTGGTTAGGATTAGATCTAAAATAGCTGACCTCCTTGTTGACTCTTCCAGCTTTTGGACCATGAAATTGTCTTCCAAGCAAGTAAGGAATTTGCTAGACCTTGAAGTTTTGGTTGAGTCAGATTGCCAGCAAATATCAGGATAGTTGAAGTTACCCATCACTACTACATCTCTCCTTTCTGCATGCGTGTTCATCTGTTCTAGAAAGGCATCATCCAATTCCTCCATCTGACTTGGGGGTCTGTAGTAGAGTGCCGCAATAACATTCTGTTGTTTCCCTCCCCTTTAATTTTTATCCAGATGCTCTCCACCTGGCTTCCAGTACTGATGTCATGGATCTCTTCAGTGGTATAAATCTCTGGCTTTTCTTCACAAATGAAGATTCAGGAAGGACTCATCCCGCGCTTTCTGCAAGCGCACTGATGACTAATAAGGCCAATCCGAGATAAACAAGTCCGGTTGCAGAAAGCACAGCAGAAGGGCTCTTTGGGTGATATTTTTGGGTTGTGATTCTTTCTGCGTTGTCGTTTCTCTTCAAGACTTGTTCGGCATGAGTTCTCAAATAAGGCTGCAGCACTGTTGATAGTGCGTCTCCATGCCTCCCGCTGTGAGGCCAGGGCGGACCACTGTTGGTGATCAATTTGGCCGAGCCTGAGATGTTGTTTCAGGGAGTCTTTGTATCGCTTTTTTGGAGTGCCCCTCTTACACTGACCCGTGGCGAGTTCACCACAGAGTAGTATTTTTGGGAGGCGATGGTCCTCCATCCTAAAAACGTTCCCTGCCCAGCGCAGCTGCGTTCTCAATATCATGGCCTCAATACTGGTGATCCCTGCTTGCTCAAGGACAGCAATATTCGTCATACAGTCAGTCCAGTGTATATTTAGGATTGTGCATAGACAGCACTGATGAAAGCGCTCGAGGAGTCATAGGTGGTGGCGATAGGTGACCCATGTTTCAGATCCATAAAGGAGGATAGACAGTACAATGGCTCTATACACACTGATTTTTGTGCTTTGCCTCAGGTGTTTATTGCTCCAGACTCTTTTGTGAAGTCTTCCAAATGCACTATATGCCTTTGCTAATCTGTGATCGATTTCTTTGTCAATCTTGGCATCTGAGAAAATGATGCTTCCCAGGTAGGTGAACTGCTCAACGGACTTGAACACAGATTTGCCAACGGCAATGTGGGGATGGTGGTGTTCGTCCTGTGGTGCAGGCTGGTAAAGAACTTCTGTTTTCTTCAGGTTGACTTCCAGCCCAAACAGCTCTGCAACTGTTGTGAAGCAGGATGTTAGGCGCTGCAGAGCTGCTTCTGTGTGGGCAACAAGGGCAGCAGCATCAGCGAAGAGCAGCTCACGGACTAGATAGTTTAGAGTCTTAGTGTGAGCCCTCAGACAGCTTAAGTTAAACAAGGTACCATCAGTACGGTAACGTATATAGATGCTGTCGTCTTCTTCAAGCTCTGCCATAGCCCTTTGGAGCATCATGCTAAAGAAGATTGTAAATAAAGTTGGTGCAAGAACACAACCTTGCTTCACTCCATTAGTTATTAGAAAGGGCTCTGAAAGAGCATCGCCATATCTGACTTGACCACGCTGGCTCTCATGTAGCAAGATAATCATTTTAAGGAATTTGGGGGGAGTTCTGTGCAGAACAACAGCTGACTATTACAAACACAATCTTTCAGCAGAAAGATAGCTTGAAGACAACCTGGATGCATCCCCGATCCAAAGATTGGCACCTCATTGACTATGTTCTAGTCCATCAGAGAGACATTCGTGATGTCCGTCATACCCGAGTGATGCCCATTGCAGAATGCCAAACAGATCATCGCCTCGTCAGATGTAAACTAAATCTTCATCTTAAGTTCAGACCTAAGAGGGGTGGCATCTTGAAGAAGAGACTCCAAGTCAACAATCTTCAACAAGCCACCATGAGAGACAACTCCCAGGTATAAATATCCCTGACATATAATGCTATTCCTCCTCCTTTCCTGTTTGGCCTTTTTCTCTTATAAAGGTTATACCCCTCTTTTCCTACATTCCAATCATTGGACTCATCCCACCAGGTTTCAGTAATGTCTACTATATCATATTTATGATATTTGTGCTTGATGGCACAAGAATGTTTTCACCTCTTGGTGAAAGGAGAGTAGAGACAAGGCCATCCTGGCCTCTCTGGGGATGGAGTTCCAAAGTTTAGGAGTAGTCACTGAAAAGGTGCTCTCCCTCATTCCCACCAAACAAACCTGAGAGGGTGGTGGGACAGAGAGAAGGGCCTCTCCAGATGATCTTCGTGCTCTCATGGGTTCATACAAGGAGATACTGTCCTTGGAATAACCTGGACCACAGCTGTATAGGGCTTTATAGGTCAAAACCAGCACTTTGAATTGTGCCCAGAAACAGACCAGCAGCCAATGGAGCTGTTGCAACAATGGAGTTTTGTGGTCTTTGTAGCCAGCCCCAGTTAACAACCTGGCTGCTGCTCTTTGGGCCAAGTGAAGTTTCTGAGTTCTCTTGAAATGTAGCCCCACGTACAGTGCATTAGAATGATCCAAATGAGATGTAACCACCATGGCCAGATCTGACTCCTCTAGGAATGGGTGCACTAGTTGGTGCACTAGCTTGATCTCTGCAAAAGCATTCCAGGTTACTACCAAAACCTGGGCCTCCAGGCTCAGTGCTGAATCCAGGAGTATTCCCAAACTGAGAACCTTAGTTTTCAGGGGGATGCAATCCCATCTAACACAGGCTGGATCCCTCATACAAATGTGCAATACAGACAAAGAACAAGAACAAGACATTGTGGTCAGCTTCTGAAATCTGATCTTGAAAGTGGCATGAAGAAGGAGGGTTGGATTCATCTGGTTTCTAGAATTCTTTTCATTCCATGCAATTCCCTCTTACTTTTCTCCAAGAGCAAATAAATAAATAAACCATATTTTGATGTAAGGTGACTCAATGGGTAACATAGATAAATTGTGCAGGGATATAGCTACAGGGGTCGCAAAATTAAGGCGTTGCTCACCAAATAAGAATTCTGCTTCCAATGTACTGTATGTAGCATTGCATGCACTGAGCCATTCAAAATAGTTGATACCTAGAACTATTTGTCATGTTTGCATTCTCTTGGTAACATTGCCTGCCCCTCTTCTTGAATGCCTAAATTGATTTCTAAATGCCTAACTGAAGTCTGAAGTTACTGCAATGCTAGAAGTTCAGGGACTGAAGGAAAATTTTATCTGAGAGCCAAAGACCTCATCCACCCCCTGCCCTCCTGTAGCTATACCCCTGGGTGAAGAAGAGAAGGCGCCTGCAGAAAAACTAAGATGAAAGGAAACCTTAGAGAATACTAAGGCCAAATCCACACTACACAATAAGCTGGATTATTTGACATGGTTCCTTCCAATGGAATCCTGGGATTTGTAGTTTGGTGAGGATCTAGCACTCTTTGGCACAGAAGGCTAAAGACCTTGAAAAACTGCAATTACCAGGATTCCATAAGAAGGCGCCATGGCAAATAACCCAGTTTCAGACTGGATTATTTATGTAGTATAGATTTGGTCCAAGATTATAAAGACATTAATTATCTTGATCTCCATACAATTTAAACATCTTTATTCTAGTTTATTCCTCATTTCATTGGGGGAACAGAATTCTCATTTGGGAGGAATGCCCTCATTTCCACCTTCCCCTGTAACTATACTCTTGGTTGGTGGACTACTGCTTTGCTTGAGAGTATATCTGTGCTACACCGTTATATCATTTTCATACTGTTTTAGCTGCCATGGTCCTATCTCATGGAATCCTGGGATTTGTAGTTTGGTGAGGTATTATGTAGTCAGGAAATAAAGCTCTCTATCAGGGAATTCTAAGTATTTCAACAAAGTACAAATCCCAAGATTCCATAGAATGAAACCTTAGAAATTAAAGTGGTACGAACATACTCTAACTGGGGTCTTGTCTTCATGGGCAATATACCCCATCTTGTCCCCATCTTAGAGCCCTGCAGTCCTGGTGATGCTAGGCTTTTGCCCCCATTCTGCCCTCAGGCAGTCCTCATGACCCCCAGGGCAGATACAGGGCTGAAATAGGGGAAGGCAGGGTAGGGCCCAAAACAATGTTTTAAAATAATACCTCTTTTAATCCATTCCCACCAGGAAGGAACAGATTGGGCCCCATGTGTCCACAGGAGTCCATCCTGGCAGGCTGGCCCTCACTGCTCCTGCTGGCCCCCCTAGCTCTCCCAGAAGGCGGGAAGGAGCCCCACAGCATGTGACCAAGGCTGGTTACATACAGGGGGCCTTGGTCTCATGATGCAGGCCAGCTTCCTGCCTTCTGAGACAGTGAGGAAGATTATGGTGGCTGCAGTGATGGACTGGCATGCCCATCTGGACTTCTGCCCATTTGAAGATGGTAACAGGGGAACAACAGGCCTGGTCTGTGGCCGGGATACACCAGCAGGGAGCTGCCATATCCTGGCGCATGTAGGTGAGCCCTATGTAGTGTAGATACATCCTTAGATAATGGAGGAGATACATATTTAAAAGGTCTTCTTCTGCTCCTACCCATGGCAAGCATGCCTCTCTAGATCTTGCAGCTGCAACTTTCATTTTAGCAGTTATGTTTTCTTAGCAGTAGAGTGAGACTAAATGGTCATCTGAGTAGGTCAATATATTCTTCCACATGCCTGGACCCTAGTGTTGAACACTGACTAATGGAATTACAAAGGAAAAGTGAGAACTGCAACTAACTACTTCAGTGTGGAGTGCTCTGTGTTCTAGCCAGCCACACCCTAACCCAGGACAGTCCATCCAATTCCACCCTCATTCTATTTTCCCCCCTCATAAAAGTAAATCAGCAGTCTGCATCCACTCAACCTTACAGTATCCATTCTGTGTCTACTCAGCATCATTCACTGTGATGTTTTCAGGGGACTTTATCACACCAGCCTCTGTCTCTCTGCAATACCGTTAATTCAGAGAATGGAAACATACCAGTTTGGGAACATTCCTTATCACAACCTTCTTGAATCACAGAATTGTGCTGCTTTGGTGGTATATAGTAATGCAATCTGTCTTCCGCACTGGTGCCATCACTCCGCCTTTCTGACCTATGCCCTACCCAGCGTGCCTTTCAGCATTTTTTAATTTTTTTTTCTTTTTGCCATAATTTTGCAATTACAGCAATGCAATGGTGGGGAGGGCAGAAGAAAAGAAATAAAAAGGAAAGGAAAGGAAAAAGAGCTAGGTTTGGAATAGCAAGGGGGAGAGGAGGAGAATCACGCCTACCAACACTATGTGACTGCTGGCATCTCACTACTGAGCAGAAGGGACCTATCACACAGAGGGCTGTCATGAAAAGGTAGCAAGATGGAGAGCCATTGATGGGGATCCCCTGTCAATGAAAAGGTGTGCTCCAATGAATTGAATACAAACTGGCAACGAGATGGAGACAATATCATGTGACAAAGGTACGGTCATAGACGTTATTATACAGCTTCAGTTGCACTGTACAAGCCTCATGTGATAAAATCCAGGCTCTCCTACCTTTTAACTCCTGATAATCTTGGCATTCCCAAAACCAAATAATGCCTCCCTCTTGTGTACCAGAGATGCCATTTTCTCTTTACAAGATCCTGCATAGTGAGAATCAGTTTGTTCTTAGTATATAGACAGAGACAGAAAGGAAAACAGGCAAAGATATCTTGCAAATAGCAGAAGGAGAAATGCTGAAGGGAGGGGGAGCTTTTGTGAAGGGCTGGTGGAAGAAAACCGTGGGGGAATGAGGAAAAGATTTTAGTATGGCCATACTGCATATGTTCTCTGGATGTTTTCTTGATGTGCTGATTAGTGCTGACCAATCCCTAAAACAAATGATGCAGCAGCTTTAATCTGTGTAGGAGATATGCTGTCACTCAGTTTTTTAAAGTCTAAAACAGAGGGAGAAAGCTAGGATTGTTTAGTGATGAAAGAAAAGCACTGTACATATATCCAGAAGGTTGCTATTGCTTTAAAACATACTGTGTGATCACTGGCTGTTCTTGTGTTAGTCATGTATTGTTTGACTTCAGCATTCCCTAAATATAATGCTTATAACACAGTGCATCTGTGTGTGTTATAGTCATGTCAAATTAAATTCATGTAATACTTGTATGCATGGTTTTCTACCTAATCCATTTGTAGGAGATTTGTCCCATTATGTAATTAAGGAATACCAGGCCCAGCTATATGTGATTAGCTTACACAGATGGCTCCAGGTGATCAAATTGGAGTGATAAGGCACATGGTACATCACCTGCCTCTGGCCTTACTGCTTTGTGGTTCATCTTATTACTTTGATCATGTCTGGAGCCAGTCACTCATGTGCACTTATAGTTTCCACTTTTACTGCGCATTTAAATAGTGGCATTTGCCAGCACAGATGTAGTTATCACTAGGGAGAAAGAGAATACAGTGTATTTCTAAACATCCAAACCCCACTTTCCCAAGTGTCAAGAAATCCTACCAATGAGAATTGTGGATGAATGGAAATCTTCATAGTTTGGGATTTACTCTGTGCTTAAAATACCATGTAGATTTTTCACAGAATAAACCTTGAACTGTGAATAGTCCATTAAAACTTTGCAAGCTTTGAGGATTTTCTCATAGTGGGAAGAAAAATGGTTAAATAATGCATTCTTGCTCAACAGAACAGAGTTTACATACTTGGAATGCCTAACAACTATTTCATGGAGGATATCAGTGGGTAGTATTCCTGACGGCTATATGCTGTGGATAGGAGCAGAAGTAAGATGCCCCTGAATTCTTGTATGTAGGAGGAAACAACCACAGAAGAGGACCATTGCCCTCATATTCTGCTCATGGATCTCCCAAGAGGTATGTGGTTGGCTCTCATTCCATCTGTTCAGTACTGAAAGGTATTTATAAGCACTGTAATAGAGGTGCCAGCAAATGACACAGCCAAGCATACCAGCAGGTACAAAATGGACATAATTTGAGGCACTCCACATCACAACCAAAAGAGGAGAAGGTGATGGGAATGGCAGCAAAACCAGCCATGAATTAGCACTTAGATCAACACAGGCATGGAGAGAAGTCCACCAGGCTTGATGGTCCTTGTCACCACATCCTTCCTTCCTTCCTTCCTTTCTTTCTTTCCTTCCTTCCTTCCTTCCTTCCTTCCTTCCTTTCTTTCTTTCTTTCTTTCCTTCTTTTTTTAAATTTGAGTTGCCATCTGGTCATGTACCTGATGACAAATAATCATTTTAATTTTTGTGTACTTTAAATGTACATTATCCTCTTTGTAACAACAAAATGAGACTTATTTACAAATAGCTGGATTTAGTATCAAGGCAGTAGAAGCAGATGTGGTGCTGTGATTTGAGCTTAAAATGTGAAACTGCACATGCTCAAGTAATATTTTTGTTTTGTTTTCCTCTAACATATCAAGAATGTAGAAGATGCTGTAACACACGGATTGGTGATGGTAAGGAAAATAACAAATTCAGTTGCGCACTTTACAAGTGAAACAATATCACACTGCTGTCTAAAGGAAGGTCCATGCAAGACAGAGGCAGGAAACCTCGGGCCCTGGGGATGAATCTAGCCTTCTTGGGGTGCCAGTCCAGCCCTATGGACTTGCTCAGGTAACCACACCTCCTTCTTCATGATACCATATTTTGTGGTTTCCCAATGTTTGTACATTTTATTTTTGCCCCAAAGCCTGAACTAACTTAGTTTCCTGAGGCTTAGTTATTGGCAGTAAGAGCTTTAAGCTAAACCATACTGTTATTTTTGGCCCCTCTCTTTTGCTTTCGTTCCTGCCAACCACAAGTATGTAGTCCCCAAGAACATATCTGAGACTACATTTGGCCTTCAAATGGAAAGGGACTCCCTCCCTTTCTCTGTTATCTACAGGCTTGTCTAAAGGATGAAAATACTCCTCATAGAATTTGAGGAGAATACCTTTTGTCCAAATGGGATCCAACAGTGATTTGCCATATTCATGAGTGAGGAGGACCAAAAATGTCATATACTGCATGGGGAAAGCCTTAGTGGCTTTTCCCAAAGTTTTTAAAGAACTATGAGGGAAATGTACATTCCTGCTGATTGGGATGACTGATTCAATTTGCTGCACAATCCAGAGAGGGCAAAACTGGAGATCTGATTGGTCAGATATGCACAGGAGGCAGGCTTGCCATCAAGCACCCAAAAGTGTTTTTTGTGCTAGCGACTGTGTGCTTTCCCCCTCCCGTTTCTCTTTGATCTGGACAATTCTTCATGGTGAAGGGAACCCATCAGCATCCAGAGACAATGAGGAAGGTAGTCACCATGAGGAACAGAAGGAGAGGCTGGGCTGCCAGCCTTTCATCGATTCCAGTGGAGGCAGTGTCCGAATCTGGCTGCAATTAAAGGGAAAGGAGGAGCTACCTGGAAGATGAGGGTGGCTCTTTGATACTCTGGCTTCATGTCCTCTTCCCGGGCTGGGCTGCTCCTTCTCTCATGCCTGTCCTGTGCTTGCTGAGCTTGATTTCAGGAGAACAGTTGGTTGTCAACTATTCTAAAACTTACATCATACTTTTTTGTAGGAGAACCCCTAAGTGCCTGTGGACATTTCATAGTTACCATTTAGAACAGGTGTAGTCATTTAGTGCTGCAGTTGTATGAGAAACGTTCTTGGAACCAACATTTTGAAGTCCTTTATTAGTTTTTATTATTTATTAGTTTTATTATTTATTATTTATTTTTTTAATAGGAAAATATTTTTCTATTCAAGAAGAGGGCAGTTAATAAATCCCACCCTAAAGATTTTTACTGCTAAAATTATCACACAAATGTTGCATGGAGCTGAAATTTGAGGAGAAGATGTCAAGTATGATCTGGAAAGTTTGCAAAACAAATTCATGTGACAGATTTTGAATCTTCTCTCTGGGGTTCAAGTGGCTCACATTGGGGCAGATTGGGTCGCCCCTCAATTGCAGGTAGAATTGATCTGTCTTCCTTAAGTTTCTGGCACAGATTAAATGGTTTTGAAGATTATTCCCTCAGCAAACTTTGTTGGCTGGTGGAACTGAGAACTGGAGGCTGGGTGCAACTTGCCAAGACAAGTTAAAGGTTTACAACCTTGATAGAGAGACATATTTAAAACTTAGTCCTATAAACCTTATAAACTGAATTTTCAATCATGATGCTATCCAAGACAGAGCAGCCATAGTTGGGGCATGTTTTGTTTTGTTTTTCATTTAGTACGCACAGATTCACAGTATTTTGAAACTTTAACCTTTCCCCAGCTCAGAAGACCTTTCACAGAACATAGATTCCAGCAGATGCCTTCTGCATATCTTGAAGGGAGATTTCAAGGTATTCCACATTTACACAGAAAATGTGTTTTTGGCTGTATCCAGATTGATGACATAACTCATTATTTGTTGTTCTTCCCCCTCTATTCTGTCCCTAAACAAAGATTTGTGTCACCTATTATTCAATTATATATGGACTACTCAACTCAGGAAATAGTAGTGGAACTGTTAGCTGATACATAGCTATTTGTCACATATTCGGTAGCCCATTTTGCACTGGCAGCTATGAAACTACATGCTCATTTTATGAAGGAACATACTGTATAGTAAAAATCAATTTTATACTTTTTAGATGTTTTTATAGGGATCTCTAAAAAGGTTTTTTAAAGTTATGTTTAATATTTTTAATATTTTATTGTCAATTTTGCTCATTTTTTTCATACAGTATAAAGGCCATTGGATATATACAATAAAGTTGTTGATGATGATGATTTTCCCCAAGTTCAGCACTGTTTTCCTTTTGGGAGAAGACCAAGACAAAGAAGGTGTTGAGTAGTTCTGCTGTTGTCCCCTGCTAACATTTCACCTTCTCCACACAGTAGCCCTACCCTTTCCTTGTTCTTCCTTTTGCTATGTACATAACAAAAAAACACACCTTTTTAAATTGGTTTTTCATGTTTTTTTTCCCCCAGGCTGTGAAGCCATGTTCTGGAAGAGTTTATTCCTGACGTTTCGCCTGCATTTGTGGCTGGCATCTTGCCCAGAAAAAAAAACACGGAAAACCTATGGATGCTGGCAGTGAAAGCCTTCAACTTCGCATTGAATGCCTTTTTTTTAATTGTTTTTAACGTCTCTAGCAAGCTTGAGGTCATTCTGTGCTTTATGTTTTCTTAGTTTCTCCTTTACATGTGATGGCTATTTGTTTGAATTCCTCTTTGGTGATTTCCCCCTTTTTCCATTTTTTGTGCATGTGTCCCTTTTAAATCTTTCTCTCCCCTGAAATTCTCTGTATGAGTACTTAGGTAGAGAGTGCTGTGTTGTCACCACACAGTTCTTGTCACAAGACATCTTGGCTTTACAGCAGCTTCAGAATTTGACAGTGCTAACAAGCAGTTATTTTTGTCACTGCAGACAACTCAAAGAGACACAGGAAAGAGATATGTGTAAGATGTAATTTTCACAAAGTCACTTCCCTTGCCATAATTGTAATTTAAGACCTGAGGGGATATATGGGTTGCAAGAGTCTGTAACCTTTTTGAAATCCCTGATATTTAAACTCACAAGGGATTACACTTTTAAAAATCATCTAGAAGTGTTCAGAGGAAGTGAAGGCAGGGAGAGGTAATAAAATGCATGGAGCAGCAAAGCAAAATCATATGGGCTAGTGGGCTGTGCATTTTTCAAATGTCAGCGGAACATCTTATTATTGAATTAAGCAAAGAGGAAGTGAAGCAATGCAGCCTAAGGAGGGATAAGGGGACTTTCAAAATTACAGAGATGAATCAGTAGAAAGAAAGTTGAGCTGAAATGGTTTGTGGAGAAAGGCAGGATAAAAATTTAATAGAAAATAGAAGATAGATAGATAGATAGATAGATAGATAGATAGATAGATAGATAGATAATACAAGCTTTGAGCACCAATACAAGGTGCTGGAATTTCTTCAATGGATGGTCCATGTAACTCATTGTATTCCTGGAATCCCTCTCTTTAATGTTCTTAGATGGTTGCAAGAAGAAATATGGTTGCACGGAAAAATTACATAAAGGGATGAACTGTCACAGCTCATTATGCAACTGAATAATGTCAATCCTGGATGTGAATGAGCAGGGATTTGGTGAGTAACCCCAACTGCCCAAGTTTTGGGCTGGGTTTGTTTGTTGTTGTTTTTACTTTCCTCATCCTTTTTTGTAATTAGTTATTTATACCCTGCTCTTCAGCCACAAGGCTATCAGAGCCGCTTACAAATTGTTTCAAGCGATAGCAATTTACACATCTACACTGCATTAAGTGGTTTCCAATGTGTGTTAGCTAATTGCCCCCACAAGCCAAGTACTCATTTTACAAACCTATGAAAGGATGGAAGGCAGAGTGGACCTTGGAGCCCTGTGGGATTGAACTTGCAATGTGTTGACTTGCAATACTAACATTTAACCACTGCACCACCAGGGCTCCCTAACATACTCTGCTGTTGAACCCTGCTTCCCTTAAATGTCCACCTAATAGAGATTAAGAGCACTGATATTCTCTTCCATATTTACACCCAAATACCATGAGTGTTCCTTTTCCCCAGAATTCTTTGTATTTACACTAGGTTTCATGATGTAATAGGAAAACAGAGGGGGGTACATGCATGTTCATGAACACATGTGCTGAGCTCAGAAGACTACTTGTAAAGAGAATTGACATAATTATATTTTAAAACCATTATAACTAAGCAGTTTTCAAGATGCTGTTCTGGATTTCAGTGAACAGGCACATTTTAATGTTTCCTCATGTGTACCCTTGGGCACAGCATGCATCACGTATCAAGGAGCAAGGTGGAGAACTTGGAAGTAACTTGTTACAGTGACCACTGTTACTTTGCTGTGAAATGGGAGTCAACATCCTTGGTTTCAAGGGAAACACAATATTACTTTTTGACACACACACACAGACATCCTGGTATGCATTTTATGCATTACTTATTCTGGGTAACAGGAAGAGTTTGCTCCTGCTTAACTTAAGATGTGATCCATTTCCTTTCTGGTTTTAAGCTTTTTAAAACAAGGATACTGAACTGCCATATCAGCACAGGAACCTGTAATCGTGTCCTTCCACCACACTTCAAATCATCTTCTTCTTATGTAGCATATGTGATTAAGTTCTACCTTGGTTGACCTGTATTGGACAAAGCAGCAGGGTCATCCAAGATGGCCCAGTGGTTGCATTAGAAGACCTCCAAAGCAACATAATGCTCAGTCAACCACATGTGCCATATCAGAAGGGGATGTAAATGCATATGCTCATTTAGTCAAGAGGAATGGAATAACCCAGTCTTGGGCACAAACCTTCCCTATATCTGGAACAAAAAAGTAGTGCACTGCTATGGGTAACATAAGATGCTGCTTTGTTCCTGTCCTGACACTCCCTATTCTTTTAATAATTCATCAATTGATTAAATTTCATATATTGGCTTATTATTGGCCCTCCACATGGTTGGTAGCAGACCAGGGACTCTCAAGTACAAGGAATCAAGAGACTTTATCAGACATGGGGAAACGCAGCAAAAAACCACATCCCAAATCACATCAGAAGAACATGACAATAACAGAAATTGTGACATTATCTGATGCCTGCATTATCAGTCGTTTCGGCATATAGCATGGGCATGAATAAAAAGAACCCTTTGTTTAGGGTTTTAAAGGAACACCTTATTCACACCTGCTCTACACCCCCAGAACAGCTGAAAGATGACATCATCTGATAATGTCATCCATTTATGTTATCATCACATTCTTCTGACACTGTTTTTGCCATGTCTGATAAAGTCCAATGTTTGCTCAGAAAACCTAAGGAAGTCACCTGCTAAATTCCTCAAAGTCACGCCCAGGTAAGGATTAAGCAAACCACCCTGGAACTGATAAGTTAGAGAGAAAATGGGCTAATTCTCCTGGATGTACATAGAAATGAGTCATTCAGTAATCCTATCAAGGTAGCTGGATGCTCTTTGCTTGTAAAACTGGTCTTTCCTCACCTCTTCCAAAAACAATATAGGTTTGCCTGATATCCATCAGTTTTAATGTTTCAGTCATTGGTGATCCATGCCCAGGGAAACCATTATTTCAGCTATGTCTAGGGAATCCATTGTTTAACCCTGGGAAACTCCAGCAGACATAGTTTCCCACTCAAACTCACCGCTTTGGGGGAAATAACATATACAGGGTTGCAGTTTCTACATGAATCTCTGCTTGTCAGACAGGTATAATATGCCAGGCTCGTCCCTGAATTCTGGGAATTGGAGTAGAATTCATGGAGGACCCTGACATGAGGCTGGTTCTGGCCTGGTTCCCTGCCTAGGCCCCTGAAGGTTTTGGAGAGAGGCCAACCCGCCTGGTTGGCTTGGGAACGCTGCTCCCCACAGCAGCTCAAGGTCAGTGTTCCCAGGTGCAAGGCACCCTGAGAAATCCTCCCTAAATGCTTTTCTCACGCTGTGGGGTTTATCTGGGGATTTGCTTTGGCTCTACTCAGTTTTGGCTTTGTTCTATGTTCCCAGCACATGAATCCATGTCAATAAAGCAACTTATTGATCGCATGTGAGCGTGTGTGCTTGGTACATCACAGTAAGCCGAAACTCCTCTTCAATATCTAATCCTTTTGAGTGGTTCTACCCGCAATGTCGGAAGACGCAGAGGCTGGAACCCAGACGGAGAAAGACCTGGCTACAAACGGCGACCAGGGAGCCGGAGCCCCAGGGGAGGGGGCCAGCATGTCGGGGGATGTTGCAGTAGCTTCTAAAGAAGACTCCAGCCGGACCAGCCAGAGGGCTGGGAGATTTACTCATCCCTTCGACCCAATGGAGCTGGGAGCCAAGCAAGTCCTGGGGAGGGGCAGCCTGCCACTCTCCAGCACTCCAGAGCAAGGAGTTGGTACGGCCCTGGTGGCCAGGCAACTGAAGCTGGGAGGAACGTCGGTCCCATCGGTCGGACAGGCCCCTGGCCGAGGGGCACCAAGAGCCAGGGGTGAGGTTTTTCCTGGCAGAAGTGGGAGCTGAGGTCCAGCAGTTGAAGCAGCAAATGGAGGTGATGCAGATGAGCCTCCTAGAGATCCTACAGAGGTTGCCACTGCCATCACCCACCCCAGGAGGGGCCCAGCCTCCCCAAGCTCAACCAGCGGCTGCCCCGGCACCCGGGGCAGGGGCCCCTGCCATGCCTGCTGAGGTCCCTGGCCTGCCGGCTTCTGGACCAGCCCCCCCTGGAGGTGCTGGACCAGTCAAGCCACAGGAAAGACCCCAGGGCCTGAAGCACCGAGATTTAAAGGCGACCTTTGATGGAGATGCAGCAAAGCTTCCATACTTCCTGACCCAGGTGGTGGGGTTTATGTCCCAGTGGGATGAGGAGTTCCAGACGGAGGCTGAGAAAGTGCAGTATGTATCCAACCAGCTAGAGGGAGAGGCGGCGCAGTGGTTGGTGGGGTTTTATGATATGGGAGCCCCAGAACTAGGAAACTTCCATGAGTTCCTGCTAGCTTTGCGGGCCCAATTTGAAGACCCGCTGAGAGTGAGACGAGCCCGGGTGGATCTCAGGCAACTGAAGCAAGGTTCAAAGACCATGGGAGAGTATGCCACTGAGTTCCGCCGCCTAGCCAGTCAAGTGCCTGAATGGTCGGAGGACATAAAGATGCAGTTTTTCCAGGATGGCCTGAACGCAGACATCCTTGAGTGGGCGTTGTTCCAGGGGAACCCCGAGACCCTCTTGGGGTGGGTACAGCTCACCAGAGAAGTGGAGGCGCTGAGACGGAGCATCGAGCTGGTTCGGCGCCAGCAAGGATCCAAGGGGAAGACCACTGGGTCTACCGGAAAGAAAGGTAAACCAGCCCACCCAGGTGGATCCATAGCTGGAGAGTCAGAAAGGGAGCGAAGGATGAGAAAAGCGCTTGTGCCTGCACTGTGGAAAAGGAGGCCATTGCATAGCTGAATGCCTGGAAAGGAGCCCTCGGGAACCAGTGGCAGCTGAAAAGCCACAGCAGAGCGAAGGGAGGTCGGTGTCGTCAAGAACCCCACTCAAGCCCAAGCCTAAAGCAGCAGTACGGGCTTTGGTACCAGGCCACACAGCGGGGGAGTCTTCGGATGACCCAGATGACAGTGGATCTTATTCTTCCAACGCAGAGCTGGCAGGAAATGGCTCCAGCCCACCCTACTAAACGCCCAAGGGCGGGCTAACCCTGAAGGGCGCCCGGAGGCTGTGGTGAGTGGAGTGAAAAGCCCTTTTTCATAAAAGCCAGGTTAGGGGTTGGAAAGGGGGGGGGCACCCGAAAAGTATTGTTAATGGTGGATTGCAGATGTACCCAAGTCCTAATGCATCCCTCCCTAGTCACTGAACTGGACATTAGTACTATTAAGCTGGACAAGCCAGTGTGGCTGTCACAGATGGATGGGGGATGATGAAGGGGGGCCCCGCCAGGCGAATGACTGGCCCAATATGCATGAGAATGGGGAATCATCAGGAGGAACTTCAATTTGTGATTGCCCCAGGGTTAGTTCCCGCTGCAGTGGTGGGCCTAAACTGGCTAAAGTTCCACAACCCCACCATAGACTGGGTAAAAGAGACAATGACTTTTGCAGATCCTGTGTGTGTGCAGGAGCATCGGATGGGGGAAGCTTCCCCAGGGGAGGAGTCCCTCTAGAGGCCAATTCACAGAACTGCATGACCGCTTTAGTCCAAGGGGAGCTAAAAGGATTGCCGGTGGAATACAAGACATGGCAATATGTTTTTGAGGAGAGGCAGTGCAACACTTTGCCACTCCACAGGCCTTTTGATTGTGCCATCGAGATACTTTCTGAGACTAAACTACCCAAGCCTAGGATTTATTCCATGACACCAGCTGAAATGGATGCCCTCCGGGAGTTTATAGACAAAAACTTAGCGCTGGGGTTCATTAGGCCTTCGACCTCACCTGGGGCCCCGGTGATGTTCAGGCGAAAATCAGATGGGGGTCTTCGTCTGATTTAAGACTACCGGGGGTTAAATGCAAGCAGTGTTTCAAATCAGTACCCCCTGCCCTTGATGAAGGACATACTGGCTCATTTGTCCAAGGGGAAGATATTTACCAAATTGGACCTAAGGGAGGCTTATTACAGGGTGCGAATCAAGGAGGGGATGAATGGAAAACTGCTTTCAATTGCCCCCTGGGGGCTTTTGAATTCCTAGTATGCCTTTTGGACTAAGTGGAGCTCCAGGCATATTTCAGAACTTGATTAATGATGTTTTGAGAGACTTTCTGTACAAGGGGGTTTGGTGTATTTGGATGATGCATTGATATATTCTGAGGACTATACGTCCCATGTGAAACTGGGGAAAAAGGTGCTTGCTAGACTGGGGGAGAACCATCTGTATGCTAAGATGTCAAAGTGTGAATTCCACCAAAGCCGACTACCTGGGGTACCGCATCTCAAATAAGGGGATAGAAATGGACCCGGAAAAAGTCAACGGGGTGTTGGCATGGGAGGCCCCTAGAACCAGGAAGCAGCTGCAGAGCTTCCTTGCATTTGCTAACTTTTACCGGTCCTTCATCCCTGACTTTGCGACGGTAGCCCTCCCTCTGACTGATCTGTTAAAAACCAAAGATGTGGGAAAGAAAGCTCAAAAGGGAATGGGGAAGGGGGAAAAACCTCCCCAAAAGATAGTGTGGTCTGACCAATGCCAACAAGCTTTTGATAAATTGAAGAAACTTTTCATATCTGAACCAATTCTCAAACACCCCGACCCCTCCCAACCTTTTGTAGTCCAAGTTGACGCTTCCGATGTTGCAATGGGAGGGGTACTATTGCAAAGCGGGTAGGAGGGATTGCTCAGGCCATGTGCAAACCTGTCCAAGAAATTCAATGAGACAGAGCGAAATTGGCCTGTGTGGGAAAAGGAGGTGGGTGCAATCAAACTGGCCTTAGAAACTTGGCACCACCTGCTGGAGGGATGTCCCAAACTCTTTGAAGTTTGGACAGATCACAAGAATTTGGAAGTTTTAGCCACCCCAAGGCGGTTGAGTCCCAAGCAGGTTAGGTGGGCCAGTTTCTTCTACCAGTTCAACTTAACCCTGAAATTTATCCCAGGAAAAAAGAATTTCCTAGCTGACGCTTTGTCCAGACTTCCACAACATGACAGCAAATGAAAAGAGGTTATTGACACAGTCTTCTCCCCTCCCACTTGGGACTGGCAGTCCTAACACATAGCAAGGCAAAGCATCAGGAGGCCCAAGCCAGCCCCTCTTTGGAGCCAGGGCCTGATCATAAGGCAACCAATGAAGCCGTCCCACCACTGGTAGACGCTGGCCCCTGTGAGGCCCCGACCATGCCGTAGCTCGCTCCTCAGCCCCTCTCCCCCCGGGAAGATGAGGATGGATGGCAGTCCCAATTGGTGTCGGTCCTTCCCAAGGACCCATGGTTTTTGGCCCACCCTGGGGATGTGACCCTCCAGGAGGGCCTGGCTTGGGAGGGGGAGCGTCTATATGTCCCAGAGGCCATGAGGGCGTCCATCCTCAAGCAATGCCATGACATTAAAAGTGCTGGGCATTTTGGGTATATAAAAACCTTGCACTTGGCCCGGAGACAGTTTTGGTGGCCAAAGATGAGAAAGGAGGTGGAGGAGTATGTAAAAGGGTGTTCCACGTGTGCAATGGCAAAAGGGGGGGGCAGGAAAAAGCCAAAAGGCCTGTTACAACCTTTGCCTACCCCGACCAAGCCTTAGGAAGTCATTGGTATGGATTTTATAGTGGAGTTGCCAGAAAGTTGGAAAAAGACTGTTATTTGGGTAGTGACTGACATGTTTTCAAAGCAGGCGCATTTTGTGGCCTGCAAGAAACTCCCAACAGCCTCCCAGTTAGCCAGGTTGTTTATTTAACACAGTTACAGATTACATGGGGTTCCTACTAAGATCGTGTCTGACCAGGGGGCTCAGTTCACTTCCCAGTTCTGGAAGGCATTCACCAACCTTCTGGGAGTCGAACTAGGGCTCAGCATTTCCCATCATCCCCAGAGTGATGGGCAGAGCGCACGTACTAATCAGATTCTTGAACAGTATTTGAGATGTTATGTGAACTTCCAACAATCTGACTGGGTAGACCTCTTGCCTTTTGTGGAGGTCGCCTATAACAATGCCACTCACCAGAGCACTGGCCTCTCCCCTTTCAAGGTTGTTTCAGGGAAAGATTTCAATCCTCTGCCTCTAGGGGAGGGGACCTCTAAGGACCCGGTCTCAGTGACCCAATGGAGTCAAAAGGTTAGAGATGCCTGGCCAAAGTTATCTCAGCCTTAAACTTTGCCAAAGCACGTTACAAACATCATGCGGACCAAAAACGGGATCCCACCCCGGGATATGCCGTAGGGGACTTAGTCTTTTTGTCCACCAAGTTTCTTAAATGTCCCCAGCCTTCAAAGAAGTTGGGGCCCAAGTACATTGGTCCCTTTCCTATCACTCGGGTAATAAACCCAGTGGCTTTTGAACTGTCTTTACCAAAACTGTACCGAAATGTTCACCCTGTGTTTCATTTCAGCTTGCTCAAACCAGCGTGCCCTCCAGACTGCCACCATCCAGACCCAGGACCTGCACCCCGTCCTATTCTGCTTGACCAAGATCAACATTTTGAAATTTCTGAAGTGTTGTACTCTCGGGTTCACAGGGGTGTTTTACAATATTTGGTGAAATGGAAACATTTACGTTTGGGTCATGCCAAATGGGTTAATTCTGATCATGTGAATGCTCCGCGCTTATTGCGAAAGTTCCATGCCCGCTTTCCTAATAAGCCGGGCTGAAAGGGAGGTTTGTCTTCGGGTGGGTGGTATGTCAGGCTCGTCCCTGAATTCTGGGAATTAGAGTAGAATTCATGGAGGACCCTGACATGAGGCTGGTTCTGGCCTGGTTCCCTGCCTAGGCCCCTGAAGGTTTTGGAGAGAGGCCAACCTGCATAGTTGGCTTGGGAACGCTGCTCTCCACAGCAGCTCAAGGTCAGCACTCCCAGGTGCAAGGCGCCCTGAGAAATCCTCCCTAAATGCTTTTCTCATGCTGTGGGGTTTATCTGGGGGTTTGCTTTGGCTGTACTCAGTTTCGGCTTTGTTCTATGTTCCTGACACATGAATCCATGTCAATAAAGCAATTTATTGATTGCATGTGAGTGTGTGTGCTTGGTACATCACATAATAGAGCCTATCATCCCAAACTCTATTCCTCTATCCCAATACTTCCTACTTTCTTTGTTACTCTTGTGTGACTCCTTGAAGCCTGAGTGTATATATGTGTACACCCCCCTGATTATTTTCCAATAAAACCCATTTTTATTCCACCCCCTGGCTTGGAGTCTAGTCAGTGAGTACTGGTATACATAGGTCTAAAGGTCCCATTGTTACCAGCCTCTTGCTGCCATATTGAGCTAATTAAAATTGCCCATATTAGAATTTGGACATTAGTGGGCTCCCTACAGACCCTACACAATTCAGGTAGCAGCTTGCAAAAAAAAACCACACACACTATGGACATTTTCAGATGCCCGTTACCATGCAAGCAGCCTCCGGAGCAGTAACGAGGCTGCTGTGTGGCAGGGGGTCCTTTTTGGACGCCACCATCCCTCTTCCGGGACCATTCGTGGCACATCCATGAAGCTTTGGAAGCGGCCACATTATATTTCAATCACGGAAGTTGCCCGTGATTGAAATATGGTGCGGCCGCTTCCAAAGCTTCATGGACGTGCCACGAATGGTCCCGGAAGAGGGACGGAGGCGTCTGAAAAGGACCCCCTGCCATGCAGCAGCCTCATTACTGCTCCGGAGGCTGCTTGCACGGTAAGGTGTGTCTGAAAATGTCCAGACACACACACCAGACATGGAATAGCATGGAGGAGTGTTACTGCATGGCAGTAACAATTCCAAGGTTTAGCAAGTCTTGACTGATTAGCTTGTTCACATGTTTGGAAACTAAAGATACTAAAGATTGAAAAGCTATAATGTCTTAGCTGATTATAGAGGAAATGTAGGCAACAGGTTCAAGTTTATGAGAAGGCTATGAGTGATTCATATTTTTTTTAAAGGTATTTTGTGAAAATGTTCCTGAAGAGGTTGGAGGGGAGAGCTAAAAATGTAACTGCCATTTTCAGCAGCAGCTATATGTTCAACATAAGATCTGGCTTGGCTGCCTCTTATCCACCTCTTATCAAACTCTGAAATGTGTTGATGTGTTACAGTTTATATAAGCCTCCCTCCCATCAATATCCTCACCCTGTGGGATTGGCAAGGCTGATTGGTTGAAAGCTACACAGTAAGCCTTGAGGCTAAGCAGGAATTTGAACCCAATTTAACCCTCTAGCCACTACATAACATAGGTACCTCTAAACATTCACTAACTGCTTCTTCAGAATCAAACTAATTGGGACAGTGCATACAGCCACCTGTTAGCTGGACTTACATATAAGAAGATCCTCTATGACTCTAGGGATTTAGATTAAAGTACTTCCAAATACCTTTGATATCCTCTTTTAGATCCTCATGAAAAACCAATATTGTTCCCCTCAACTGCTCTGTATGCCTTCTACCCCAAAAAAGTTACTGGTAGTTCTGTTCATTAATCAGACTTCAAAGGCATTTAGCACAAAACTCCTGCATATATTTGTCAGCAATTTAACAAGCACAATAACCCCCCAAGGGGTTCTGAAGCCTAGCAGTTTGGGCAAATTGCAATAAGTTGTGTTTTTTAAAAAAAAATTAATCGAAAACTAAAATCCTCTTCAAATGACAGGTCTGTGGACAAGCAAACAAAATCATAGAATCATAGAATCATAGAATTGTAGAGTTGAAAGAGACCACAAGGGCCATCCAGTCCAACCCCCTGCCACGCAGGAAATCGCGCTCAAAGCATCCCTGACAGATGGCCATCCAGCCTCTGTTTAAAGGCCTCCAAGGAAGGAGACCCCACCATGTTCTGAGGGAGTGTGTTCCACTGCCGAACAGCTCTTACTGTCAAAAAGTTCCTCCTCATGTTGAGGTGGAATCTCTGTTCCTGGAGCTTGCATCCATTGCTCCGTGTTCGAGTCTCTGGAGCAGCAAAAAACAAGCTTGGTCCATCCTCAATGATTCACAATAACCAAAGAAACATAAAATACAAACCGGATACCATTCAGTAGCAGTCAGATCGCCAAGAGCAGAAAGTATGTGCAAAATATTCACAACATTTGGTATTCTCCATAAGATAGATTGTCTTGATGCATCAAATCTTGTCAAGAAATTGACAGACCCCGGGAGATTTATCACTTTCTGCGTAAGAGCAAGACAATGAAGCTGTTATTGCTGTCAAGCAATTTCTCCATTACCAACCAATTCAGGAAAATAAGGAGACCAGACACAAGAAATGGGATATAGGAAGTGATATTTTATTTAGTCCTACCTATTTAAAACCCTCTAAATATCTTCAGCGGAGGAGGCAACCTAGTGAGGGAGCAGCTTGGGCAGTAGGCCTATCCCAGGCCTTACTCCCCAGCTTCTCCAGGGTGAGACCCTGAGCCCCTGCATGGAATCCCAAGAATTTGGGTTTGCTCCCCAGCTGGCCCGCATCTTTAGGGCCAATCAAAACATCCCCCAGCCAAGCCCTGTGACTTAAGTTGAGGGTTTATCCTTCAGGCCAACCCAAAGAAAGCCTCTTTGCCCACCCCCTAGTCATGTGACCTAAAGTGGTAGTTCAAAAGACCCCCCTTCACCAAAGTTGGTGCCATAGGTGCCCACCAAAATCTATGTCTCCTCCAGCCACAGATAAGGGGCAAGTGTCTGCTTAGTCCCTTTCACCCACTAGCCTGTCCAAAAAGTCCCTCACACCCTGCTGAAGATCCCCCCAAGATATTAAATTGTCCCAGTCTGAGAGATATAACCCATCTTCTCGGTAGAGCTTGGACCTCTCTAAGACAATTTCCAGGTGAGGAAGATAATAACCCAATCCCTTGGCCAAGGTGTTGCCAATCTTCCTGTTGGCCCTACGCCTTGCCCTGTCAAGCAGGAGGGATCCCCATCACCACACCACAGTTGTATTGGTAGTATTGCAGACCACAGGACATTGACTGCAGGCCACAAAGAGAAAGAGACACATGGTGGGACTCGAACAGAGTTCTATCACCTTCTGCATCAGAGCAAGACAATGAAGGTGTTATTGATGTCAAGCAATTGTTCAATTTTTGCACCAGATCTCTCTATGCAAAACTGCAGTACAATCCCCATATCCATGGGGCCCATATCCATGGATTCACTCATCCACATCCAAAAAAAATTGTCTTTTCTAGCCTAACAATAATAATAATAATTTTTATTTCTTATTCGCTTCTTCCCAAGGCTCAAGGTACAGTACAGCAAGAATTAAAATACAATCTATAATTAAAACATAACATAATTTAAACACATAGGTTAAAACATATAGGATTAAAACAAAAATTACATTAAAACTTACTGTACACAAACTTAAAATACCAATGTAAAATTCATAGTTTAAAATCAATTGGGTAGGCCTTTTAGAAGAGATAGATCCTCTAGTGTGAGTCTATAGTAAGCTTCCACCACAAGCTGACCATAGAGTCACACTGGAGGACCTAGAAGATGCCTAGAGAAGTCTATATACCTTCTAAGTCCTCCAAAATGACTCTATGGTTTGCTTGGGCCAGAAGTCATCATTTTAATAGAGTTCACTATTATCTGTGGTTTCTAGTATCCATAGTTAGGACTTTTTTGGACGTCTCAAAAACAACGCAAGCAGCCTCATTGCACTGCGAGGCTGCTGTGCTGCAGGGCGTCCCTTTCGGATGACGCTGTCCCCTGCCGGTACTGTTGCGGTACCGTGGGGACATTTGAGCGTTATATTTCGCCGATTTTTACTCACGAAAGTTGATTGTGATTAAAAACCGGCGAAATATAACACTCAAATGTCCCTGCGGTACCGCAACAGTACCGGCAGGGGAGAGCGTCATCCAAAAGGGACGCCCTGCAGCGCAGCAGCCTCACAACACGATGAGGCTGCTTGCGTTGTATTTGAGACGTCCGAAAAAGTCCTTAGTGTGGGGATGTATCCCTTGCAGATACAGGTGTTATACTGTAGTTTCTTTTCTCTTTGGGATTCCAAGCATGCATGTATACTGTACACACAGAAGAATGGATTTATTGATCAAAAAGTATGCAAGCACTTTATGCAAATTATGGCTGGCATCCTATGACATATACCTGTGTAGGTACATTTGTCATCATGGTGGATGGTGTATTTCAGCACTTCTGTCTTCTATGACTCCCTCATTGAACCCCTTACCTATTTCTGACTGTGTACCCCTCCCCATTGCCATTCAGTTGCCAATGGAGGACAAAGGACAGTCAGGCAGTCACCTGGCTCCTTTTCTACAGTTACCTGCGGTAAGAAAAAGGCATCCACCAGGATGTCTCTGGGGTCCTCCAGAGGTCTGGGAGGAAGACTTTATCTTCCTACAAATAACTGCAGGAATCGTGTTGACTGGCTATCCCTCATCCTCCATTGGCCATTGAATGACTATGGGGAGTTCAGCCAAAAAAACAGGTAGGTCTGGCCAGTTGGGATTGAGGATGAGATATAACTATGTCTGATTGAACTTTACAATTATCAGTGGGATTAAGGATCTCAGCCTACATTCTCCAAGCACCAATATTCTTACTGAGAACATGCCTCCTTCTTGCTATCTCATACCTGAGGACAAATTTTCTGAGTTTTCTTTCTGAGATATTCAGAGCAGATATTCAGAGTTCCAGTAACAACTAATGAGAGACAAGAATTTGGGACTTTTCAGAGTTCAATTCATAGAATCATAGAATCATAGAATTGCAGAGTTGGAAGAGACCACGAGGGCCATCCAGTCCAACCCCCCTGCCATGCAGGAAATCTTGATCAAAGCATCCCCGACAGATGGCAATCCCGCCTCTGTTTAAAGACCTCCAAGGAAGGAGACCCCATCACGCTCCGAGGGAGTGTGTTCCACTGCCGAACAGCTCTTACTGTCAAAAAGTTCCTCCTCATGTTGAGGTGGAATCTCTGCTCCTGGAGCTTGCACCCATTGCTCCGTGTTCCAGTCTCTGGAGCAGCAGAAAACAAGCCTGCTCCATCCTCAGCATGACATCCCTTCAAATACTTAAACAGGGCTATCATATCGCCTCTTAACCATCTTTTTTCCAGGCTAAACATACCCAGCTCCCTAAGTCTCTCCTCAAAAGGCATCGTTTCCAGACCTTTCACCATTTTAGTTGCCCTTCTCTGGACACGCTCCAATTTGTCAATATCCTTTCTGAATTGTGGTGCCCAGAACTGGACACAGTATTCTAAGTGAGGTCTGACCAAGGCAGAATAGAGTGGCACTATTACTTCCCTTGATCTAGACACTATACTTCTATTGATACAGCCCAAAATTGCATTGGCCTTTTTAGCTGCCGTATCACACTGTTGGCTCATGTTCAACTTGTGGTCTACTAGGACTCCTAGATCCCTTTCGCACGTAGTCTCATTCAGCCAGGTCTCTCCCATCCTATATTTATGCATTTCATTTTTCCACCCTAAATGCAGTACTTTACATTTCTCCGTATTGAATTTCATTTTGTTAGCTTTGGCCCAGCTCTCCAGTCTATCCAGGTCATTCTGAATTTTGATCCTGTCCTCTAGGGTATTAGCTACTCCTCCTAATTTGGTGTCATCTGCAAATTTGATAAGTATGCCCCTAATTCCCTCATCCAAGTCATTGATAAAGATGTTGAATAGCACTGGGCCCAGTGCTATTCATGTTTCTCATAGAATCATAGAGTTGGAAGGGAACACAAGGGCCATCTAATCCAACCCACGGCCATGCAGGAATACACAATCAGAGCATTCTTGACAGATGGCCATCTAGCCAGACTCCACCAAACTACACTGTAGTTCATTACACTGCCAAAGAGCTCTTACTGTCAGGAAGTTCTTCCTAATATTTAAGTGGAATCTCTTTTCCTGTAGTTTGAGCCCATTGCTCTGCACCTCTGGAGCATAAAATAAGCTTACTCCACCCTTAGTATGACATCCCTTCAAATATTTAAACATGGCTATCATGTCACCTCTTAATCTTCTCTTCTCCAGACAAAACATACCCAGCTCCCTAAGCCACTCCTCATAGGACATGGCTTCCAGGCCTTTCACCATTTTGGTTGTCCTCTTCTGGACACATATCAACTTATCAATGTCCTTCTTGAATTGTAGTGCCCAGAACTGGACACAGTATTCCAGGTGAGGTCTGAACAATGTAGAATAGAGCGGCACTATTACAACCCTCTGTTATGCGAACCACTGGTGTCAGTGGAAATATCCACTCATGAACTGTGCTTATTTTGGGGAATTATACAACTCAAATGGCATAGCAAGAGGTGCATAACAATCACCAGGATCAGACCCTATGTCTATGGGAGATGGGTGTCAAAAGTAATTAATGAGTCTTTATTGGTATAACAGAGAACATTCACACACCCCACACATACAGTTAACAAGCAACAAGAATACCAGAGTAAGGCAAGAAAAAAGTTAGAAAATGGACTCAGTTAAAAGGCATTAAGGCAATTTTATACCTGCTCCTGCAGCTAGGTCTCCTCATGAGAAGCAGTGTTACTCTCAAGTAGCAGCAGTGACCAATGCAGCAGAAACTTAAGGAAGGGTAGTTAGGATTACAGGGAAGTTGGGAGGTTAGCATAGGAGATGGGAGAGGGGATCGTGGAACTAGGCAGCGCAGGCAACAAAGGCAGTGGACTCTGTGAAGACCAAGGAAGGGGGGGAATGGAAGGCAAAGCAGCGTGGATTCACTTAGGCATCAAGACTGAACCAAAGAAGCCCACTTTCCCCAGGATTTTTATAGGAAATTCTCCTTTGAAGTCATAACTTGAAAGAGATATTATGGCTTCTAACAGTTCTCAAGTGTTTATACAAATGAGTTCCAAACAACCAGGCTTTGGGGGAAATTGGTGTGATTTAGTATGGATGGATGTTTTGCAGACCCCATATATTTCTCTCTGGGTTGTCATATGAATTTCTTCTACAAAAGTAATGGGAGTCCCTTGTTTATCTGATGGCTGTCCCTCTCAGAGACAGATGCAGGAAAAAGCTATCCAGTTTTGACAAGATGTTTTCTTGGTGCTCAAGGTGTGATTTTCCCAACCATAAATGGGGGCCCATCCTTAGCTCAATTGAATGTATGCTCTTGGCTGACTCTACATGAGAGTACTTTTATTTCCTGCTTCATTCGTGGATCACTCTATATTGATATCACAGCACTGATTTAATAAAGATGACCCAAAGAGGCTTTACGCAGCTATCAGCTCCATGACATCTTAGTCTAGACACTATACTCCTATTGATGTTTAAGACCCAAGACAAAATAGATTGGCTCAGAATCAGTCTGGGTTGGAGTGGGTAATATTCAAAATGTCTGAATTGGATCCAGGCTGAACAGTTTGTTCTGAAATTGGAAAGGATGTAATCTAATAATAATAATAATAATAATAATAATAATAATAATATTTATACCCCGCCCCTCTGCTAAAAACAATCGGGGCAGCTTCCAACAATTAAAACATTATAATAATGACTAAAAACACCACCCACCCCCACCCTCCCCCATAAAAAGACATTAAACACAATAAGATTAAAACCTTCTAACTAAAAAACACATTAAAAACGAATATATACATAATTTTTAAAAAGCCAGGAGACTGAGTTCCTGAGGCCGGGATCTAATCAGGAAAGGCCTGCTGAAAGAGATCCGTCTTTAGTGCTTTTTTAAAGCTACTCAAGCTCGTCAGCTGACGGATCTCATTCGGCAGGCCATTCCACAATTTGGGGGCGGTTACTGAAAAGGCCCTCTGGGAGGTTGCAGACAGCCTAGATTTTTGTGGCTGAAGCAGATTCCTCCCAGAGGACCGGAGTACGCGGAGAGGATTGTATGGGAGGAGGCAGTTCCAGAGATAAGTTGGACCCAAGCCATTTAGGGCTTTAAAGGTAATAACCAACACCTTATACTGGGCCCAGAAACTGATAGGCAGCCAGTGGAGAGATTTTAATATTGGAGTTATATGATCTCTCCAAGATGTTCCCAAGACCACTCTGGCTGCCATATTTTGTACCAACTGAAGTTTCCAGACCAAGCACGAGGGTAGCCCCATGTAGAGCGCATTGCAGAAATCTAGACGAGAGGTTACCAGCGCGTGCACCACAGTCTCGAGGTCCCTTACTTCCAGGAAAGGGCACAGCTGGCGTATCAGCCGAAGCTGATAACAAGCGCTCCTGACCGTCGCATTCACTTGACTCGTCATCTGAAGTGATGAATCAAGGAGCACCCCCAGACTGTGAACACAGTCCTTAACGGAGAGCGTGACCCCATCCAGGACTGGCAGTTGCAACCCAACTCCTGGTTTCAGGGCCACTACCTTGAGCACCTCTGTTTTGTCTGGATTTAATCTCAGTCTGTTTTTCCTCATCCAGCCCATTACAGCTTTAAGACAGTCATTAAGAGGACAGATGCCATTGGAATTCGAGGCCGATGATCGGGACAAGGAGAAATAGATCTGGGTGTCATCAGCGTACTGATAACATCCAGCCCCATAACCCCGAATAATCTCACCCAGCAGCTTCATATAGATGTTAAACAGCATCGGGGACAGGATGGCACCCTGCGGAACACCACAAGTAAGCTCCTTTCTGGTGGAGCAGCTGTCGCCAAGCTGCACCCTCTGGGACCTGCCCGAGAGGAAGGACCAGAACCACTGGAGCGCAGTGCCTCCGATTCCTAACCCACTCAGGCAATCCAGGAGAATGCCATGATCTATCGTATCGAAAGCGGCTGAGAGGTCCAGAAGCACCAACAGGGACACATTACCCCTGTCGATGCTTAGATGCAGATCATCGGTCAAGGCAACCATGGCAGTCTCAACTCCAAATCCCGTCCTGAAGCCAGTTTGAAATGGGTCTAGATAATCAGTTTCATCCAAGACCACTTGGAGTTGAAGAGCAACTATCACTATCACTAAAGCCACTGACAAACATGACAGAAATAAAGATGTGTTCATATTTCACTTTAAACTGAACAATGAAAACTTGCCAAATTTATAATTTTCAAACCTAAATGCATGACAGACAATGTCCTCTACAGTAGAAGAGTATCAACTTAGTCTTCTTATATTGGAGCTATGGAATCCAAAGGAACATTTTAAATACTGCTTTTAGCCTGTTTTATCCTGTGTTTTTACCTTTATTCTGTATCCCTTTTTATCTGTGCGGGTCTATGACCGTAATAAAGATTCTGTTCTATTCTAAACCTAAACGCAAGCTGAAATTCAGTTAGGTAGTCATTTCTGTACACTAGTGAACCTTGTGAGAGAGTTAACCAGAGAAATTTACAAAACTAATACTGTGTATGTCAAAAACATACACAAAAATGAGGCCTATGAAGAAAATGCTTTGTTCATTGGGAAGCTGTTGGAAAATGTACATTTTGGGGGGAGAAAATGCACAAATACCTACATTTTCTTAAAAGCATACAAAGTTGATTTTTTTTAATTAATTTTTAAAAGAGATTTTTCCATACGATGTCCACTTCATAGTTCCATAGTTTCGCACATCTTACAATTTATACACTGCTTATATGTGGACATTTCAATAAAACATTCAGCTTCCTCCGTACCATAGCTCATTGAGATTCCTCTATCGTTATTCTTTATCTTATCTTCCCTTAATCTCTTCCCAATTTAGCTCATCCTGCTGTTAATTTACCAGAATTGTTACTATCCCTTTCATCTTCCATCCCTCGTTGCCTCCTATAGCCTTCTATAGGATCTTTTGTTTAATTCTGTTGTGCTTTTCTTTTTGTTTTAATTCTGCAACTACTAGCTCATATTATATTCCACCTTTTTTTACAGTAACTCGTTAAAGGAGCCCACTCCCTTTCCAATTCCTCCTTTGGTTTTTTATTCAATATGTGGGTTAGTGTATCACTATCTCTCATATCTAATGCCCTTTCTAGCCAAGCGTCAATTTGTGGCATTTCTCTATTTTTCCATTTGGCCGCTGCATTAATACGTGCCGCTGTAGTAAGATATAGTATTAGCCTCCAGTGTTTCCTCTCTTGTTCTTTTTCGAGTATCGTCGTAATGTTTAAAAGGTACAACTTCGGATTTAGCTCGAATTGTATATTTAGGATTTTTTGTGTTATCTCATGTACTTTTTTCCAATACTTTTTCATAGTTGGACAGTGCCAAAAAATATGCATCAGTGTACCAGTAGCCTTACTACATTTCCAGCATGTTTTATCTTTAGTACCAAATACTTTATTCATCTTCACTGGCGTTAGGTACCATCGATTGCTAACTTTAAGGTAATTTTCTTTTAATGCCTGGCATGCTGTGAACTTCTTTGTATGTTTCCAGGCCATCTCCCACTCCTCCATCGTTATCACATCTCCCACATCTCTCGCCCATTTCACCATAGCTTCTCTAACTGTCTCTGTTTCCAGTTGCCTTGATAAGAATAAGTTATAATATTTAGTTATTTTTTTCCTTTCTTCACCCCATATTATCTTATCAATTTCCGTCAGCTCTTCCAAGATGCCTGGGTTTATTCTGTCTTGTTTGAATCTATTGTTGATCTGCTGATATGTTAACCAGTTTAGCTCCCATCCTTCTTCCTTCAATTCCTCTTTTGATTTAATATCTAGTATTTTCTCTCCCTTTTTTTTTGGTGAGATCAGCGTATGTAAGCCATCTATTCATTGACCCTTTTTGTCCCCATCTACCCATAAAGGCTTCTACCGGTGATAGCCATTTTGGCAGCTTATCGTTATAGGATATTTTGATCTTTTCCCAATTTTGAAGCAGAGTTGATTTTTAAATGAAAATCTGTGCATGAAAATACATATAAATTTGCAAATTGCAAAAAAAAAAAAAAAAAGTATCACAATCCAGTGAGTTATGAAGCAAATATTGGGGGGAAGATAGTTGTTTTTGTTATTGTTGTTCATAGAATCATAGAATTGTAGAGTTGGAAGAGACGTTGATCGTGAGTAAAAATCTTCCAAATATGACGGTCAACTGACAGTCAAATCTCCCAGCGGTACTGCAACAGTACCGCTGGGAAGAGGCGTCATGCGAAACTGACGCCCTCTAGCGCTGCACCCTCGCAACCTGGCGAGGCTGCTAGTGTTATTTTTACTTTGTCCAAAAAAGTCCTAAGGTTCAAAATCCTCACTTGGCCATGAAACCCACTGAGTGACCTTGGGCAAGTCACACTCTCTCAAGCTCAGAGGAAGGCAAAGACAACCCCCCTCATGTCAGGGGCTTTCTCTTGATTCCAGTGTCCTTAGAATCAGATGCATTCACTCCATTGCAATAACTTAAAAAACAAAAAACAAAGAGACTATGATGTAAAATGAAGTGCTTTGCAGCTGGTTGTTCCCAATTTTTTTCAACAAGATTGTAGACTGATGGCTTCTGAAATGTGTGCACAGATTAGTCATTGTTTTATCAACATATGAATATTGCATATTGCATATTGGGCACTTGCATTCTTTACACTGAAGGACCTCAATGTATTTTTTTTTTTAAGAAAGTAGGTTTTGACTGTCCTAGAGTTCTTGAAACTAGCTATGACACTAAACACAGATGAGGGAAAAGCTGAGTTCACAGGGATGTGGTCCAGGATTCCTGATTGGTAGAACTCTCACTATTAATCTATCAGGATTTAGAGCCTGGCAGAATGCTATTATGTATGGTATCTATTTTATTATGCACTGTGTACATCCAATAAAGTGGGACCTCACATATGTAATAAATCAGTTAATCTTTAAGCTTTCATGAGAATGCTGCTATTCTTTTAGCCCTGCAGTTCATAGCCTAAAACTTTTCATTATCTTTAATTTAGCTCCAAGTCATGAAAAACCCCATCTTGAAGACAATGGGGGCTCTTCTTGACTAAAAAACTGAATAAACAGCTGAGCTATTTAATCATTTGTGTTATACTTAGGATTTCATCTTTATTACTATTGTTCTGTTAAAGGCTGAAGGAGCTGACATTTTTCCTTTATTGTGGATCAAAATCATGCATTGTGGTATATTATTAAAAATGGAAAAGGCAATTTCCCCTCTATAATACAACTTAAGATCCTTAGAAGTAATGCTTTTTCAAGGATCTTAAGCAACAAGACAAAGTAGTTATTGTCCAGTGCATCTCAAGTGGGAAGGGTGGAATAGGCAGTTGTTTTTTTTTAATAACCTCAGGAAAATGCTTCAGAACTGACAACTATGAATGAGTAGTTGAAATAAAAGTAAGAAAGTTCACATGAATTGTAACTAAATGTACTAAAATATATAAAAAAGATAGAAAAGAATCCTGTAGCACCTTTGAGACTAACTGAGAAAAAGAGACTTTTAGAATAAGCATTCATGGACACCAGTCCACTTCATTAGATGCAGGATGGATGGGAATCCTTGAAAACATACACTAGAATTATCTTTTTCAGATAGTTTGAAAGGTGGTACAGGATTCTCTTTTACACACACACAGACATAAGCTGAAACACATTAACATGGCTATGTCTTTGGATATGTTACCTGAAATTTGTGAGGTCCACAGGATCCCCCTAGTGTCCAAATCTTAATATGGGAAATATTTAATTAGCTCAAAAGGGCAGTGAGAGGCCAGGTAACAGCCGGTACTAATGTAACAGACTCCAAGCAAGAACGTACAATTAAATGGGTTTTATTAGAAATTAATCTTAAAAGCATTAATGCTTATACTCAGGCTTGAAGCAATCACTCAAGGCCAATGGAGAAAGTAGGAAGTATTTGGATAGAGGAATAGAGTGAGGAGATTGTGGGTTATACTATACTCCTGGAGGGTTGAGATTGTTAAGTAAACCAGCAGAGAGAAGGTCCATAAGGCAAGATGGTAATGCCAACTAATGTGGAGTCAGAAGGATGAGGGTCTGTGCACACTTTGGTAGTGTTTTAGAGTGATAGTTATATGTGATAATTCCCCTGATGGGAAGAGATTTTAGAGGGAATACAGTTGTCTGTCCGTATTCATGGATTTGATATCCACAGATCTAAGTATTCACAGCTTGAAAATAGTCTTTTAAATATAATAATCCAAAAAGCAAAATTTGATTTTGCCATATTATATATGGGACACCATTTTGCTATGCCACTGCATATAATGGGACTTGAGTATTCACAGATTTTGGTATCCATGGGGGGTCCTGGAACTAAACCCCAGCAAATATGAAGGGACAACTGTACAATGTTTCTCAGAGTTTCCAGGACTAAACAAAGGGTTCTCCAGAAGCGTTAACAATTGTTAATGGGTGATACATTTGGAACTGAATAGGAGCAGGCAACCTCTATTGTTGAGGAGACGAGAAGAGGAAAAACCCATTTTACAATCACCAAGGACTCTGTTATGCTTGAGTGGATTAGTGAATGACTCATCTCCAGGTGTTAACTCTGAACTGGATATGACCTCTTTGAGAAGTTTTCCAAAGACCCCACCCTAGGTTGTACGTGACATGTACAAGTATTTGTGTGCTACTATTAGACATTTCACTAGAGATAAGCAAATCAGATTACTTCCAATACATGTCATTTTTGCACAGTTTCATCCAAGAATCCACACTGTCATCATCTTGACTGTCAGAGTATTTTTCAACATTTCAGTGCAGTTCTATATAAAATATATAAAACATGGATTCAAATCTTTATGTATTTTGTTGGCAAATGTGAAAACAAAACAAAAAATCCCTGCTGGATGAGATCTTGAAACGTTTTCTGCATTTTTGGTGATTTTTCACATTTGGGCATTTTTTTTTGTGACAAATCAATACATTTAGGATGCCATCTTTATTACTATTGACCAGAATCCTGTTGTGGAGTTACAAATACATGCATAAACAAGATTTATGAATTTTAAATGTTTGGTATTCATGATTCCTACGTATTCTCTAGTTTAAGGGATATGTAGGGACCATGAAAATCCCCCAGTCCCCCTTTTACCAGGCAGCAGCAGCTGCAGTCAAAAGGGGTTCATTCCCCTGTTGCCCAGGAAACACAAAACTGATGTTTTCACCGCCACCCATTGCACAAGCGATCTCCAGTATGAGGGGGAATTGCAACACTTTTGTCTGTCACAATGGAGATCACTCACAGGAGGAAATGGGAATATCAGTCAGCTGCTGCCCAAGTGACAAGGGGACAGGCCCCATCGATCCCAGCAGCTGCTTTCCAGTTAGTGGGGGTTAGGCCAGGATTCACACATAGCTGCATAACTATGGTGTTTACATATTCATAACTCCACAACAGGTTTCCAGCCATTGTTCTGTGCCAATCAGGTCCCCAAGTGGATGGCATTCTACAACCAAGTTTCACCAGTAAAGAAGGTCCCTTCCCACAGGGTATTGTTCCCACTGGCAGAGCACAAAGAAGGCACGGTGCTATTCAGAGTGGTAGTCCATAAGAGGGATGGGAATAATATTTGAATGCTTGAGGGAAAAAATGTGAAAGGGTTTTTTTTAAGTGTCCAAAGATCCTGATGAGGAGAATCCTCAAAACACTTCCTTGTTTCCCCCATGCACACAGTCCTTGGAAAGACCATACCCAACTCACCACAGATTCATTTATTCCCTGGCTTCTATTCTGATAGCCAGCACTTCTCAATCCCCCTCCACTCTTCTGATGTTGCATACAGCTGGCTGGGGTGACCCTGCTGATCCTCACCTCCCTTCCCCACCCCACCCCACCCCAACTTTCCAATACTGCACAGGGTGGCTGGGGGATAATAGTAGAAAGCTATAATTTGCAAATCGTATCCTAAAATCCTAGAATCATAGAATTGTAGAGTTGGAAGAGACCACGAGGGCCATCCAGTCCAACCCCCTGCCATGCAGGAAATCTTGATCAAAGCATCCCCGACAGATGGCCATCCAGCCTCTGTTTAAAGACCTCCAAGGAAGGAGACCCCACCATGCTCCGAGGGAGTGTGTTCCACTGCCGAACAGCTCTTACTGTCAAAAAGTTCCTCCTAACGTTGAGGTGGAATCTCTGTTCCTGGAGCTTGCATCCATTGCTCCGTGTTCCAGTCTCTGGAGCAGCAGAAAACAAGCCTGCTCCATCCACAGCATGACATCCCTTCAAATACTTAAACAGGGCTATCATATCGCCTCTTAACCATCTTTTTTTCCAGGCTAAACATACCCAGCTCCCTTAGTCTCTCCTCATAAGGCATGGTTTCCAGACCTTTCACCATTTTAGTTGCCCTTCTCTGGACATGCTCCAATTTGTCGATATCCTTTTTGAATTGTGGTGCCCAGAACTGGACACAGTATTCTAGGTGAGGTCTGACCAAGGCAGAATAGAGTGGCACTATTACTTCCCTTGATCTAGACACTATACTTCTATTGATACAGCCCAAAATCGCATTGGCCTTTTTAGCTGTCGCATCACACTGTTGACTCATGTTCAACTTGTGGTCTACTAGGACTCCTAGATCCCTTTCGCACGTAGTCTCATTCAGCCAGGTCTCTCCCATCCTATATTTATACATTTCATTTTTCCGCCCTAAGTGCAGTACTTTACATTTCCCCATATTGGATTTCATTTTGTTAGCTTTGGCCCAGCTCTCCAGTCTATCCAGGTCATTCTGAATGTTGATCCTGTCCTCTAGGGTATTAGCTACTCCTCCTAATTGGGTGTCATCTGCAAATTTGATAAGTATGCCCCTAATTCCCTCATCCAACCCATTGATAAAGATGTTGAATAGCACTGGGCCCAGGGCAGAACCCTGTGGCACCCCGCTCGTCACATCTTTCCAAGTCGAAGAGGAGCCACTGCTGAGCACCCTTCGGGTTCGGCCAGTCAACCAATTACAAATCCATTGAACAGTTAACTTGTATAGCCCACATTTTACAAGCTTGTTTGCAAGAATGTCATGAGGAACCTTGTCAAAGCCTTACTAAAATGAAGGTATGCGATATCCACAGCGTTCCCTTCATCTACCAAGCTGGTAATTTGATTTTAAAAAAGAGATCAGATTAGTCTGGCATGACTTGTTTCTCTGAAACCCATGTTGCCTTTTTGTGATTATGGCATTGCCTTCTAAATGTTCACAGACTCTCTGTTTAATGATTTGCTCTAGAATCTTCCCTGGTATTGACGTCAGACTAACTGGACGATAAATGTTGGGATCCTCTTTTTCCCCCTTTTTGAAGATGGGGACAACGTTTGCCCTCCTCCAGTCTGCTGGGACTTCTCCTGTTCTCCAAGGGTTCTCAAAGATTATTGCCAATGGCTCTGAGATCACATTTGCCAGCTCTTTTAATACTCTTGGATATAGTTCATCTGGTCCTGGAGATTTAAATTAATTTAGATTAAGAAGGTATTCCTGTACTACCTCTTTGCTTATTGTGAGCTGGATTTCCCCTATTGTGTCCTCTGTTCCATTCTCCTCAGGTTGGTACCCCTTTTCCTTTTCTGAAAACACTGAGGCAAAGAAGGGGTTGAGTAATTCTGCCTTTTCTCTGTCCCCTGTTAGCATTTTGCCATCTTCTCCACGTAGTGGCCCTATCATTTCCTTCTTCCTCCTTTTGCCGCGGACATATCCAAAGAACCATTTTTATTGTTCTTAACCTCCCTAGCCAGCCTGAGCTCATTCTGCGCTTTAGCTTTTCTGACTTTACTCCTACACGTGTTCGCTATCTGTTTGAATTCTTTCTGTTTTCTTCCAAACTCTTGTGATGTCATGTAGGGCAGGGGGACCAAGAGAGGATTCCAACGCAAGAGTCATAGAATCATAGAATCACAGAGATGGAAGACACCTCAGGGGCTATCCAGTCATGCCATGCAGGAATACACAATCAAAGCATTCCCGACAGATGGCCATCCAGCCTCTGTTTAAAAACCTCCAAAGAAGGAGACTCTACCACACTATAAGGCAGTGTATTCCACTTCTGAACTGCTCTTACTGTCAGGAAGTTCTTCCTAATGTTTAGGTGGATCTTCTCCTGTAGTTTGAACCCATTGCTCCACATCCTTGTCTCTGGAGCTGCAGAAAACAAAGCTTGCTCCATCCTCAATATGGCATCCCTTCAAATATTTAAACATGGCTATCATGTCTCCTTTTTAACCTTCTCTTCCCTAGTCTAAACATGCCCAGCTCCCTAAGCTGCTCCTCATAGGGCATGACGTCTAGTCCTCCCACCATTTCGTTCACCCTCCTCTAGACATGTTCCAGCTTGTCAATATCCTTCCTGAATTGTGGTGCCCAGAACTGGACACAGTATTTCAGGTGAGGTCTGACCAAAGCAGAATACATTAGCACTATGACTCCCCTTGAGCTAGACATTATGCTTCTATTCATGCAGCCTAGAATCGCATTGGCTTTTTTAGCTGCTGCATCATACTACTGACTCATGTTCATCTTGTGGTCCACTAAGACTCTTAGATCCCTTTCACATATGCTGCCATCAAGCCAGATATCTCCCATTCTATATCTGTCCATTCCATTTTTACTGCCCAATTGTAGTATCCTACATTTCTCCCTGTTGACATTCATTTTGTTAGTTTTGGCCCAGCTTTCTAATCTGTTCAGGTCATTTTGAATTCTGATCCTGTCCTCTGAGGTATTAGCTACCCCTCCTAATTTGGTATCTTCTTCAAACTTGATAAGCATGCCCTCTATTCCCTTATCCAAGTCATTGATAAAGATGTTGAATAGCACTGGGCCCAGGACAGAACCCTGTGGCACCCTGCTGGTCACTTCTCTCCAGGATGAAGAGGAGGCATTGGTGACTAACCTTTGGATTTGGCCCATCAACCAATTACAAATACACCTAACTGTTGCATTGTTAAGCCCACAGGTTACTAACTTTTTTGCAATAATATCATGGGGGACCCTGTCAAAAGCCTCATGAAATCAAGCTACACTACAGCCACAACATTTCCTTCATATATCAAGTTGGTAACTCTATCAAAAAAAAGAGATAAGCTTAGTCTGGCATGATTTGTTTTTCAAAAACCCACGTTGACTTTCGGTGATCACAGCATTCCTTTCTAAGTGCTTACAGACTGTCTGTTCAATGATCTGCTCTAGCATCCTTCCTGGTATTGATGTCAGGCTGACTGGGCAGTTATTATTTGGGTCTTCTTTTTTCTCCTTTTAAAAGATGGGAACAACATTTGCCCAACTCCAGTCTGCTGGGACCTCTCCTGTTCTCCAGGATTTCTCAAAGATTATTCCCAGTGGTTCTGAGATTACTTTTGCTAGGTCTTTTAGTATCTTTGGATGTAGTTCATCTAGCCCTGGAGATGTGAATTAATTTATGCTAGCCAGGTATTCCTGAACTACCTCTTTATATTCTGTGCTGCATTTCCCCATGTGCATCAAATGCTCCGTTTTCTCCAGGTTGAGCACTGTTCTCCTTCTGGGAGAAGACAGAGACAAAGGTGTTGAGTAGCTATGCCTTTTCTCTGTCCCCTGTTAGCATTTCACCACCTTCTCCCCACGGTGGTCCTACCACTTCCTTGTTCTTTCTTTTGCTACAGACATAGCAAAAAAAGCCTTTTTTACTGTTTGTAACCTTTCTAGCAAGCCAGAGCTCCATCTGTGCTTTCACTTTTCTGATTTCGCTCCTATACGAGCTGGCTATTTGTTTGAATTCTTCTTTGGTGATTTCTCCCTTTTTCCATTTCTTGTACATGTTCCTTTTCAGTCTTTGCTCAGTTGAAAGTTCTTTAGACATCCATCCTGGTTCCTTTAGACACCTGCTATTTTGCTTCCTAACTGGAAGTGTTTGAAGTTGTGCCTTCAATATCTCACTTTTTAGAAACTCCCATCCATCACGTACTCCCTTCTCTTTTAGTATTCCTGACCATGGAATCACCGCTAGTAATTCCCTAAGTTTTCTGAAATCAGCTTTCTCAAAGTCTAGAAGGCATGTCTGACTATGTTTGGCTTCCCCTTTCCTCTGTCTAACAAACTCCAGGAGAACCTGGTCACTCCCCCCTAAGGATCCCACCACTTCCACCCCATTAACCAGATCATCTCTGTTGGTTAGGATCAGATCTAAAATAACTGATCTCCTTGTTGCCTCTTCCACCTTCTGGACAATAAATTTGTCTGCAAGGCAAGTGAGGAATTTGTTGGACCTTAAATTTTTGGCAGAGCTGGACTTCCAACAAATATCTGGAAAGTTAAAATCCTTCATTATTACTACATTTCTCCTTTCTGAATGTGCAGTCATCTGATCCAGGAAGTGATCATCCAAATCCTCAGTTTGGCTTGGAAGTCTGTAGTATTATTATTTTTTATTATTTAGTTATTTATACCCCGATCTTCAGCCACAAGGCTATCAGAGCGGCTTACAAATTGTTTTAAGCAATAGCTATTTACACATCTACACTGCGTTAAACAGTTTCCAATGTGTGTTAGCTAATTGCCCCCACAAGCTGGGTACTCATTTTACCAGCCTACGAAAGGATGGAAGGCTGAGTGAACCTTGGAGCCCGCTGGAATTGAATTTGCAACGTGGTGGCTTGCAGTACTGGCATTTAACCACTGCGCCACCAGGGCTCCGGTCTAGTAGATCTGACAACGATATCCGTGCTGTTTCTCTCTCCCTTGATTTTTACCAAGATGCTCTCAACCTGGCTCCCAGGATTTAAATCATGGATATGTTCACAGGTGTACACAGCCTTAATGTTTAATGCTACTTCACCACCCTTCCTATTTGGTCTATTTTTCTGAAATAGGTTATACCGCTCTATTACTACATTCCAATCATGAGACTCAACCCACCAGGTTTCACTTATGCCTATTAAATCATATTTGCTTTGCTGTGCTAAGACTTCAAGTTCATCCTGTTTATTTTCCATGCTCTGTGCATTAGTATAGAGACATCTATACTAATTCCCCCTGTCTGCCTTTTAAAGGTTTTTTTCTTCCCACTGTTGCATTCTTGTACTATGCCTTGTTCTCTGTATAACATTTGGGCTATTATCTCCAGCACTTGATGAACTACCACCCTCAAGAATACTGTCTCCCTCCCACACACAACTCAGTTTAAAGTCCTCCTGATCACATCTTTCAGACTGTTAGAAAAAGCTTCCTGCCAACTGCTGTGAGGTGCAACCCATCCCTTGCCAGTAGTTCATCTCCATGAAACCGCACCCCATGGTCCAGGAAGCCAAACTGTTTCTGTGTAGCCAGTTGTTCACCTCTACTATCTTTCTCTCTTTTACTGGGCCATGCCCTTCCACTGGAAGGACAGACAAAATGACTACTTGTACATCCAAGTCCTTCAGCTTCCTACCCAGAGCCTCAAAATCCCTTTTGATTTTCTGAAGGCTATGCCTTGCAGTATCATTGGTTCCCAGGTGGACCAAAAGGGAGGGATAACAGTCAGTGGGCTTCATAAGTCTCATCAGCCTGTCTGTCAAATCAAACATTTTTGCACCTGGGAGACAGTACACCTGTCTTATCAGGCCCACAAACTACTGATGCTGTACCCCTCAGCAAAGAGTCTCCTACCACCACTACACACCTCCTCCAAGGATTGGCAGAGGCCAGTCTGTGTGCTGAACCATCCAAGGTCTCATGCAGATTCTCTGAGGCCTTGCTTTGCTGCTCTCCTTCCCATTCCTTGTCATCACTGACAAGGCAGAGAGCTTCAAAACCGTTCTGTAGTGCCAAACTCGTAGAATGGCCCTTTCTCCTTCTACGAGTCATATTCTTCCAAACAGCAACCTCCTGTGTATCTGAACTAACCTCCTCCAGAGAGACATCCCTTGCGTGTTCCTGAATGAGGACCTTCCGCTTTCCTCTGTTTAAGAAAACCTCCTGCTCCATAACATGCTGTATAGTGGCTAATCGGGCTTCAAGTTGCTGGACCTTCTCTTCCAGCAACACAACCAACTTCCACTTGTTGCAGGTGTAGCTCTGTACATCCACAGTCAAGAAGACAAACATCCCACAGCTGTTGCAAGTGACTGCAGCAGTTCCCTCACTGTCCATATTGAACATGCTGAAGTAAGCACTAGAACTCTATGCCTCCCCCACAAACTCCCCCACTAAACACCTGTGCCAAACACTCCTATTGGCTTTACTCCTATACACCGAGCTCCAGGAACTGGGACTGCAGCTATATACAGAGCTACTGGCTGCTAGCTCCTCCCTCTGCCTCTCACCTTCTTACTCTCAGCAGTCTCTGACTTACTTCCTCTCAACACAAGCAACTCACCAAACAAATGCTACTGAGTCCCCCCAGGCAAGCCTACACTCAGACCACACAAACAAACAGCCTTGACCCAAGTAAGCACACTAGCGTTAACCCAACAAACTCTCTGGAGCTGAAGAAGTTTAATTCAGCAGTTACTAGCTCACCTAATGCTGTCTCTTCCACACACCCATGCCAAGCACCCCTGTTGGCCTCTCTCCTGTTCAGCTTGCTCCTGTATGCCCTGCTGCCCCAGTTTTCTACCTCCTGGTGAAACCTCTGAAAGCTCTACAATCTTCTTTTTTATTATTCAATTTTATAAAAGGTTATAAAAACAATTTAAAAAACCAATAACAATAATCAACATTTGATAAACAAACAAGAACATTAACTACAGGACAGGTACATAGTTTGTCTGAGCAATGATTTAACTTTGTATGCGTTGAGTATTCGCAGGTGTGTGGTTTTGTTTTCTTTGATGCCTAGCAGCAGAGAGAAAATTGATTAAGTCATTTATTCTCCCTGGTAAGAATGATTAATTTAGCACAGACCATCCCTAGTCTATGGCAGTGGTAGTCCAAAAGCTATTCGCTGCTGGTCTGTGCTGAGTTTCCAGGAAAGAAAGAAAAAATAGTTGTCGTCAATGAACAGAAATATAGTGCCAGTCCTTGGCACACTGGGGGGAAAACCCTTCTAGTCCCCTGCATCAGATAACTAAAGCAACATTGATCTAGCCTACCCCAGTCCACAAACAGGTGCCTATATAGAGAGAGGTGTTCCTTCAACTATGGAGATACCAAGCTGTTTAAAGTTTTGAATGTCAATCTCCAGTACTCTGAATGCATTCCAGAAGGGTATTGGCAGCCAGTGCAATGCCTTTAAACCCAATGTTATATTAAGATCAGTGAACTGGATTTACTGGTTTGGGGGGGAAAGTTCTCCCAGGCACTCACTCTCTGCAGGATCTTACAGGCTAAAGGTTTTTAAAATGGAAAATTAACCAGAGTGACACTAACTGAAAGAAATCGGGTTGAGGACAGATTAATTTTGCAGCAAAAACAATTGTTTATCAAAAAGACAAAAAAAGATAGCAGTAGAAACCGACAGAAGTCTATATCCAATACAAGCTGTTTCTAAGCTTTTTCTCAAAGTAAAAGAAGGGGAAACAGCATGGGTACTAAAATCCTACTCCTGACCACTTTAAAGGGGGTGGGCAGAGGTGTGTACCTGAGCTTAAGGGCCTACAGTCTAAGACACACATGGATTTTCTCACCCACTTGATATGATCCATGTCTTCTTGGGCATAGCACTGCTTTGGTGAGTTAATTAGGTTTTAGTTAGCTAATCTGATACTTCATTTTGTTTGAAAAGCAATTGACCATTTTTGAATATTTCTCTGCTTGGCCGCTGAACAAATATATGCAGTTGGAAACTGGAGATGATTTAGTTCTTTTGTTTATCTTGAAGGTTGGCCTTATTCACCCCACCTAGACCACTTGGCAAACCCACTGACCTGGCATTAAATATGTTTAAAGGAAACTTAAGGTGGGGAGTCCTCTTCTTCTTCATAAGTGAAAAGGCCTAGATACTCACATTTCTAGGCTGAGTTTTAAAATAACAAATAGTAAACCCTTGTAATGCATGAAGCACATAGTTCAATTAGTACCTCGTCTGGCCTCTCAGGGGGAGCCACCAAGAGGGCTTCCCTTCCCACGGCATTGGGCTTCTCTCTCTGCTCTCTCAGGCATCCCTCCAGCCTCTTCCTCCTCCTCAAGCTTCTCCGCCCACTAGGCGCTCTTGTCCCTCGCCACCCCTCTTGGAGTTTTCCTGCCTCTTCCCTCAGGTGGTCCCATTGCTCCAGGAGAAACAGGTTCCCCAGACCTTGTGCATCTATCTCCATCTCCACCCCTTTGGGAAACTCTCCCTCACCCAGCACTTGTCCTTTCCTCTCCCATTTGAAAGCACACCCATTGCTCTCCCTGGACAAGAAGGTGTCAGAGGGAGGGGTGGGGGGCGAAGGTGCCTCCATGCCCTGCTGCTGCCCCTCTCACAGCAGATACCAACTTCTGCAGCTGGTCAGTGCCCAATTCAGTGAGGGTCAGAAGCCTTCCTACTAATAATGTTTTTGCAGGAGGAAGGTTACAGCGGGGGTGGGGGGGCTCACAATGACAAGATCCCCTGTGGCTGCAGGGCCCTTAAACCAGCCTGAAGGCAAGTCTGGATGCATCTACTGGGCAGAGAAGTAGCAGCTGCAGAGTTTGCTTCAGCTCTCCCTGTCAGGAAGAACATTTTGCTCCAACTGTCAGTTGGGTATCCAGAACTGAAAAAAAGCAAACTCTAATCTTGCATCCATCAAGCAGAAGAGACTAATTCCTGCTAGGCTGTATATGTAGGGATTTTAATTTGGGGAATTTTATTTTATTACAATTTGTTTTAAATGACTTTGAGAATCATTCCTTTGAAACATAGGGTATATGTATTCTTAATAAACAAAGGAAGGAAGATGTTTGCCATTTCTGATCTTCTCACTGAAAATATACTTGATAAGTTGTGCAATATGCCAGAGTTCCTCAGAATACAGCCACAAAAAACACTGCTTTGATGTGGGCTTTGTCTTTATGATTAAAAAAAAAAAGAATTAAAATGCTATAAAGTATTTTCTTGGTTCATGGGTGGGGAATCCTTTGGACATTGTTAAATACACATCATCCAAAAAATAATGATGCCTTGTAAGTGTTGGGTGTATGTAGGAATGTTTGTACATCTTTCCAGTGGCAGAAGACCCTCTGTATTTAAAGTACTTTCGTGGCTTGCTTCCAACTGTTTAATTCTGTTTGTCAGTTCATCTTTTAGTTTATACTACTGTTTATTTTAGTGGCTTGAAAGATTAATAGAATCTCCTCCAATGTAAGCTTTAGCATTATCACATACAACCCTCCAATTCATTCCTAGAGTACAGTTTGATTGCAAAAATCCCTACAGTTTAGCATGTATATCCTGAATAATCTTGTTATCTCTCAGGAAAAAATGTGTTCAGCCTCTAGTTTTGTTTTGTTTCTTATATAACTTCAAGAGGGGGTGGTAGCTTTGTTAGTCTATTGCTGCAAAAACAAGAAACATTATTGTGGCACCTTAGAAACTAACACGTTTTCTTTGACATAAGCCTTCATAAACAACCCTCTTCATCAGGTAACACTCAGTGTTGCATAACATTTGTGCTGATCTCTTCTATGCAGAGGGCTTAGATGTGTGATTCAGATACAGTGCAGAATGCCACTAACTCTTTACTGAAAAGCAGGAGATACAAAACACAGATCAATGTTTGTATGAGTAGTCATTAAATTCTTTTAGTACATGAGAGGGGTCATGTGAACACACATAATCATCCAGCAATAGGATTATGCACAAAGGCACAGCCTAGCAAAATCACTTTCACTCAGATAGGGTGAGATGAAGATTAAGGACAGCATTGGCGCAGGGCAGGGCAGGGGGCTGTGTATACACACACACACACACTGTATATTTAGACTCACTAAGCTCTGTTCACATGTTCATGAATTGTATGTATGTAGCATATGAAGGGGCAATCATGTAGGTCTATATCTGTCCCTTCAGCAATAATGTACTTGTACCCCAACATATTCTGAAATGTGCTGCCTTCTACATATGTAGATTTCCAATACAAGGATGCAAGTATCCTGGTCGAACTGCCTGAAGAAGGCTACTGTATCAGTAATTTCAAAGTGCTACATGACAGATTATTTAGTACAGCCATCAAGTTCACCTAGAAATCTACATAAGCCTTAAATGTATTTCTATTTTATATTAGGTCTATATAGGGCCTCTCCCAGGGATTGGAGGTATAAAGTGTATAACCATTGAGCTGATCAGTTGTTCAGCTTTTCATAGATTTTTGGTAGATTTTTATTGGTGTCATTTCTTATAGTTCTTACACTAACCAATGAACCATATTTTTAGTGGTCTAGATGACAATGACTGCTTTTTTTCCTGCTTTCCCTGTCTAACATCCACTGGGTTATATTGTCTGCCCACCCCCACTGTGATGTAAGTGGGGTGCTGAATTTGCCCTAGATCTTAATCTATGTTAAAAAGGAGCTATCCAGGGTGTTGCACCCTGTGCCCCAAAATAATTTCAGCACCCTGGATAGATCCTTAAAGTTTAGCCTGAAACTTGGAGAGATTCACCAGCCTCCCATTCTGACCCTCATCCCACTCGCATCCTTAACTTATTTCTTTAGAATACAGCCCCCAGAATCCCAGTGGCCAGGCTGGCTGTGGGAGACTAAAATATAACTTCTCCAAGTTTTACATATTTTATATTTCATGAGTTGCTAAGCCTAGTCATTCTGGGAATGAGGAAAAGATTGACATGGCTAAATACACTCACAAGCTCTAGTCCTAAATGATCCAAAAGACTCTAGAGCAAATGCAGAGAACAAACAAATATTTTACCAAATGTTGCCTAAGATGATGTCTGGAGAATCTGGATATCCTCAGTGTAAGTTATGAACAATTCAGATTTTTGTTACTAATCAATCCCTCATTATTATTTGTACACCTTAAGCCCACACCTGTAAACTCAAAAGCCAGCCACACTGCTGAAGGGGGCTTATAACTAAGCACTGAATTGCAAGCTTCATTATATTGCTGAAGCATCAGAACAGGAGAACACTTCTAAAATTAATTGCCACTTTTACACATTTGTGTAAAAGATTGCCTTCCACCCACTTTTACATTCGTGTAAAAGATTGCCATCCACCCACTTTCTGGACCTGAGCAAATTATTGTCAATATTCCTTTTCAACACGCAGGTGTCATCCTCATGGGAGGTAGAACTTGAAACTAGGGCATCACCTTCCTTTTTATTGTAGATTTTTCTCCCCCTTCCAAGTGCACTTTAACATCAAAGCATCCACCATAATGAGAACAGAATTGGAACAAGAGAAATGTCACCACAGAGAAATACAATTGCGTCACCTCACCCCCTTTGAGGTGGTGCCCTGCAGAAGACAGCCAGTGTTTTAACCTCAGCAGCCTGGTTCAGATTCATTAGGATAATTACCATCATCTTCCTAGCATTTGTGTGCTCATTTGGGTGAGTAGAAGCCCTGACACGTTTGCCTTAATTGAATGCTTTTTTGCTGCCGCTACAAACCTTAAGTCAGAGAAGAAAAACAGGACAAGTTATGAATGGCAAGTGCCTTGCGTCTCTCACCACATGAGCCTTCAGGGTTTCAACTTGTCATTTAGCTTGATTTTGACCTATACTTTGCTGCCATCTTAGCTACTATATTTCTGTGACAGAGGCTTTAAGAATGCTGGAAGGGATGGGGACTTCAGGAGGAGATGTGGGGAGGGGCCAGAAGACACATTTTGGCTAGTGAATTATCCTGCCATTGTCCTATTAAGGCCAATTTGTGAAGTAAGCTAACATTTATCAATAGGCTCCATGTGCCAGCTTAACAGAAGGATTGTAGCTGGAAAGCTCTGCTTTTCTTCCTCCATTTAAATATCATTCCAGGCATTTTAATGGCTTTCAATGAACTTCTAGTTGAGTTCCATATTACCTCTGCCACTAATTCATGTCTCCTCTCTCAAAATGCATTTAGTAACCTCTGCAAGGCATTGACCCAAGGCAGCGAGCATAACTATAAAGCATAAATACAGGAGGCACAATTGGCCTAACTGTGGTAAGTCTTGTACCCATGCTTTCAGCTTCACAGATTGAGGCATATTTCAGAGAAGGGCAATTTTCTTTTTAAAATGCACAGATACACATTTGGGGTGGAGGGAGAGGCAGAGGAAAGAGATTAAATCATAAATTCCACACTGGAGTCAATGGGATTGCATGCCAGTTTCATTACATGATTGGTGTGGGTTATGAGATTTTTGGAATAAGTGACATACATAATATTACTGTAGTCTAATTTATGGCCAGTTTATTTGGAAGATCACTTCTGCTACAAGATCATTTCTGATAATAGCAATTGTAGGCCTTGTTCTGTGTTTCTGTCAGAGCTGTTGGGACTACAACTCACAGAATTTCACAGCTAACATGGCTATAGCTGACCAGATTTAGTTTGAGGCCAACTTATTTGGAAGAGGGTCTTCCTCCAGATGATCCTTTTATCATCATCATCAAAAGCCTACTGAGATATAATGATCTGGAAATGGGACAACAGCCTGTCAGTCGTGGCATCATGATTGCTGATTTCTTTTCTTCAGGAAGTTTTTGTCTCTGGCTTTTCCTTTGATTCTTTGTCCACTGCCTTGTCCTTACTCTCACCAGTCAAGTGAACATTGAGTTACCTATTTACACAGGGGAAAGGACTACTTCCCTCTAGTGGAATTTAGGGATGGAAAGAACATTTGAAAATATTTGAAAAAATGTTCAAAAATGGTTTTTTAAATGTTAGGAAACCCTGATGAGGAGAATCCCAGACAGGTGAGAATCTTCACAGTTCATAACTTATTCTGCATAAAAAATGAAGGGTTGGTAGGGGGGGGGTTGCACATTTCCTGTGCAGAAAACAGCATTTTTGTATAGAAAATATTGTTCCATAGAAAATAACCATTCTGTTCAGAAAAAGTCATTGATAGAATCATAGAATCATAGAATTGCAGAGTTGGAAGAGACCATGAGGGCCATCCAGTCCAACCCCCTGCCACACAGGAAATCACGATCAAAGCATCCCTGACAGATGGCCATCCAGCCTCTGTTTAAAGTTCTCCAAGGAAGGAGACCCCACCACCCTCCAAGGGAGTGTGTTCCACTGCCAAACAGCTCTTACTGTCAAAAAGTTCCTCCTCATGTTGAGGTGGAATCTCTGTTCCTGGAGCTTGCATCCATTGTTCCGTGTTCCAGTCTCTGGAGCAACAGAAAACAAGCTTGCTCCATCCTCAACGTGACACCCTTTCAAATACTTAAACAGGGCTACCATATTGCCTCTTAACCATCTTTTTTCCAGGCTAAACAAACCCAGCTCCCTAAGTCTCTCCTCATAAGGCATGCAAAACTTGTATTTTGTGCAAAAAAAGCATATTTTTCTTTGTTGTTTTCATAGAATAAATCCTGAACAGGAAATAGTTTGATACCTGTACAGTTTTTCACAATGTTCATTCCTCTTTAACTACCATGATTCCATCCTGTGGGATTGTGGGATTTGTAGTTTAGGAAGGGGCATTTAGCATTCTCTGCAGAGATCTCTAGTGTAGTGATTCCCAAACTCTACTCTTCCAGGTGTTTTGGACTTCAATTCCCAGAAGCCTCAGCCACCTTGGCCACTGATTAGGGATTCTGGGAGTTTGGGAGACACTGCTCTAGTGCCTCAGCACACTAAAAACACCTGAAAACCAAAGAATGCCACCATGGCAGTTAAAGTGGAATAATAGCGATATAACTGACTGGTATGAAAAGGCCCAGAGTGGACCTTTCCTTCATTTTCTTTTCTGCTCATGTCCATTTCAAAATCCCCAGGACTTCTAGTACTGGATAAAGCCCATAGGAGAAGTCATTATCCTCCTTAAGCAGGGATGGGCAAGTGCAGGTCTGCAGATGTTAATGGACTGCAGCTCCCAGCATTCTTGACCAGCAAGGCCTGATAGGAGGTGCAGTTCAGCAACATTTGGAGGACTGCACTTTTGTCTGCCCTGAGTTAAATAAAAACTTAGTGCTATGTTTCTCAGTAAAACATTTCATCATTCTCTGATGGGGGGTGGGGGAAAATGGCCTGGCTCAAGATATTGCAAAGAATTACCTGGGATGTCTGACTACATCAACCCAGTGTTGATTTTAAATATTAAAATCAAATATAGACTACCCTATTCTAATATACAGTACTGAATATCATATCATGAATATCTGAAATAGCAAACATAAATTACAAAAATAGCAAATTGAAGATTATGTGTAGGATATTAAATACTACTACTAATAAAATATAGGTCATCAAACATCGAAGGTCAAACTGCTTTTGGGTGTTAAATATCAAATGTTGTCAAATAGCAAATAAATGATATGAAATATAAAATACAGTCATATATAACTTTATCCCTCTTTCAGTACAAGTCCCCCACCCCCATAAATAGTTGGGAGGCAAGGTCTAAATAGGGAATTTGGCATGAAAACTGGAGGAGATGTAATACTTTGCTTCCCACTGATGAGGATCAGAGGGCCATACTCGCTTACCTGCAATGTGAAGAGGACCTCTAAGTTGTTCCAATTGCATATGGCAAAATAATTTGTTGCTGTTGTGTGCTTTCAAGTTGTTTCCAACTTATGGAGACTCTAAGACTGACTTATCATGGGGGTTCTTGGCAATTATAAATATAAATATAAATATTTAAATATAAATATTTTGCAAACTGTAGGCCATCTGATCAAGGGAAGTAATAGTGCCACTCTATTCTAGATCAAGGGAAGTAATAGTGCCACTCTATTCTGTCTTGGTCAGACCTCACTTAGAATACTGTGTCCAGTTCTGGGCACCACAATTCAGAAAGGATATCGACAAATTGGAGCGTGTCCAGAGAAGGGCAACTAAAATGGTGAAAGGTCTGGAAACGATGCCTTATGAGGAGAGACTTAGGGAGCTGGGTATGTTTAGCCTGGAAAAAAGACGGTTAAGAGGCGATATGATAGCCCTGTTTAAGTATTTGAAGGGATGTCACGCTGAGGATGGAGCAAGCTTGTTTTCTGCTGCTGCAGAGACTGGAACATGGAGCAATGGGTGCAAGCTCCAGGAACAGAGATTCCACCTCAACATGAGGAGGAACTTTTTGACAGTAAGAGCTATTCGGCAGTGGAACACACTCCCTCGGAGTGTGGTGGGGTCTCCTTCCTTGGAGGTCTTTAAACAGAGGCTGGATGGCCATCTGTCAGGGATGCTTTGATCAAGATTTCCTGCGTGGCAGGGGGGTTGGACTGGATGGCCCTCGTGGTCTCTTCCAACTCTGCAATTCTATGATTCTATGATTCTATGATCTTGGAAGCTAAGCAGAGCCAGCCCTAGTTAGTACTTGGATAGGAGACCACCAATAAATACCAGGTGCTGTAGGCCATACTTCAGAGGAAGGAAGCAGGAAAACCACCTCTGACTATTCCTTGTCTAGGAAAAACCTTTTCCTGTAATTTGAGTCAATTGTCCTAGGAGATTATCAGACCCTGGTGGCGCAGTGGTTAAATGCCAGTACTGCAAGCCACCACGTCGCAAGTTCGATTCCAGCTGGCTCCAAGGTTCACTCAGCCTTCCATCCTTTCGTAGGTCGGTAAAATGAGTACCCGGCTTGTGGGGGCAATTAGCTAACACACATTGGAAACTGTTTAATGCAGTTAGATGTGTAAATAGCTATTGCTTAAAACAATTTGTAAGCCGTTCTGATAGCCTTGTGGCTGAAGAGCGGGGTATAAATAAATAAATAAATAAATAAATATAAAATAAATAAAAAAATAAATAAAACAAGCCCTTATAACCCATTTGTACCCCCCACCCCACTCCTGTTCCTATTTATTTATTTATTTATTTATTTATTTGCAGAGTTGGAAGAGACCACGAGGGCCATCCAGTCCAACCCCCTGCCACGCAGGAAATCACGATCAAAGCATCCCCAACAGATGGCCATCCAGCCTCTGTTTAAAGACCTCCAAGGAAGGAGACCCCACCATGCTCTGAGGGAGTGTGTTCCACTGCCGAACAGCTCTTACTGTCAAAAAGTTCCTCCTAATGTTGAGGTGGAATCTCTGTTCCTGGAGCTTGCATCCATTGCTCCGTGTTCTAGTCTCTGGAGCAGCAGAAAACAAGCCTGCTCCATCCTCAATGTGACACCCCTTCAAATACTTAAACAGGGCTATCATATCATCTCTTAACTGTCTTTTTTCCAGGCTAAACATACCCAGCTCCCTAAGTCCCTCCTCATAAGGCATGGTTTCCAGACCTTTCACCATTTTAGTCGCCCTTCTTTGGACACATTCCAATTTGTCCATATCCTTTTTGAATTGCGGTGCCCAGAACTGGACACAGTATCCTGTTCCATGATTAGGAAAAAAAATTCAGACACTTACCCCCATCACGGACCAGGAATGTCCTCCCCGTCCCCTTGCTGGCCAGGAGTGAATGCAGCTGTCGCAAAGCTGCATTCGTGTCCCGGAAATGAAATCTCTCCTGTTCTTCCAAGAGAACGATGTGCAGGAAATTTAAAAATAAAAATGAAAAGAAATGTCAAAAAACAAAACCAAGCCCCAAAACACCCTAAAAAACTTAACACGTAACCCAGGGAGGAGGGAAAAGCGGTGCCACTTACCTCCTCATCCCGATCACACCCAGAAGTGTCTGGCATGGGTCTCCCCCCAGGGAATGGCATCACGCCAGCATAATAAGACACCAACGGGGCATCTTTCAGACCACCCATGATCCTATTACAGAAATGGGATGGGAGGTGTATTAATAATGTTTCCCTGTAAATAAGATATCACGGGGGCTGAATGGGAGCAAAATGGGAACAGAACGACATCATCTGAAAGGTAAGCCCTTTCCTGATTCTGTTCCATTCCTGCAATGGACTTTATAGCCCATCTGATAATCTCCCTAGTCTCTGGAGCAGCAGAAAATAAGCTTGATCCATCCTCAGTATGACATCCCTTCAAATATTTAAACATGGCTATCATGTCCCCTCTTAACCTTCTCTTCTCCAGGCTAAACATATTCAGCTCCCTAATCCACCCCTCATAGGAGGGCATGGCTTCCAGACCTTCCCCCATTTTGGTCACCCTCCTCTGGACACATTCCAGCTTCTCTAGTTGGGATCAGCAACAGGATTCCAGCTACTGATTCAAGATACTTATTAAAAGATTTGGTGGACTCAGATGGATCCAATGAAAAGGAGTGACAGAGACCAGTCTTCTTGCCTTCTTTCACATAGTTAGCATTCTGCTTCATAAGAATTCGTCAGGGTAAAGACATTTACATTTGTTTTTCTCTTTCCAATTTGAAAGTCCTCTACCCCCATTTCAATATTAGTCCATCTACTCTAGCTATTTTCTCTGACTAGCAACCTCTCTACAGATTCTTAGACTGAAATAGGCCACTCCAACCACTTGCTTCTCCTAATTGGAAGTACTGAAGTTTGAAACTGAGTGTTGGACCACCAGCAGTGGCCCAAGTACATCTACCACCTGAGGCAAGAAGAGAAGCACATCTACTCCATTTCTTCATCCCCTCATTATCACCACTACCTTTTCACCTCTGTAGACAGAAACACCAGCCACACACACTGGTCAGTGTTTCTCTCCACAAAGCTGGCCAGGCTTAAATGTATGGTTGATGATGATTACTCAGAACCAAAGCCAGGTGCCTTCAGAGATTGCCTGTACAACCCCAGCACAGGATCCAGGGATCTCAGATCCAGGTATTTAGGGCCCAGCTGGCTTTTTGGGGAGCCACATCTTAACCATTCCAACCAGCAAGAAATTTTGACATGGCAGAAACACTCCTAGCAGGGAGAGGGGCACATTGCCTGCAACCTTTCATGCTCCACAGCTTGGGTACCTACCTCATCTTGCCTAGTAGTAGAGTGAGGCTTTCCTACTACTATAGCACCAAGAAACTTTACAAGGAGAACAGTATTGAATTATATCAATAATATGGTACTTTGGAGTTGGCTGGGAATGTGCTGGTGTTGGACCAACACCTGGATGCTGTAATGGGCTGGATGAGTGTCATAGAATCATAGGGCTGGAAGAGTCCACACGGGCCATGTAGTGCAACCCCTGCCTTGCAGGAATACCCAATCAAAGCACTCCCGAGAGATGGCCTTCCAGTTTCTATTTAAAAACCTCCAAAGAAGGAGACTCCACCACACTACAAGGCAGTATATTCCACTTCTTAACAGCTCTTACTGTCAGGAAGTTCTTCCTAATGTTTAGGTGGATCTTTTCCTGTAGTTTGAGTCCATTGGTCCATGTCCTAGTCTCTGGAATATGAATAAACGGAAGCTGGAATGTGATAAAACAGAGGTTCTGCAGGTCAGGTGTTCTTAGGTCTGAGAACTGGGTAATATACCTACCCTAGATGGGAGTGTGCTCCCACTGATGGAGCAGGTATGTAACTTTGGAGTACTCTTAGATGTATCTTTGTCATTGAAGAGCCAGGTGGCTCCATGGCTAGGAGTGTTTGCACCAGCTTCAAATGGTCTGTCTTTCCTGGACAGTGATAGCTTAGCCACAGTAGTCCATGAACTGGTAACTTTCCAGTTAGACTACTGCCATGCACTGGTGTGGGGCTGCCCTTGAAGATTATTGAAAAACTCCAGCTAGTGCAAAAATGCAGCAACTAGACCGCTGAATGTATAACACTGGTTTTAAAGGGATTGTGCTGCGTACAAATGTTCTTCGAACATGAATTCAAGGTGCTGGTAATGAAATGTAAAGCTCTAAGTGGTTTTGCACTTGAAGGAGTGCCTCTCAAATTATTCACCTGTGTGAGAATGGAGATCTGCTGAAGAGGCCCTCTTCTATGTCCCATCAGTCCCATTATGTGCCATTATGCTGTGGAAAACATGGGAGAAGCCCTTCTCAGTTACATCACCCTAGTTTTGGAATGTCCTCTTAGATCCCTAATTAGCACCAACATTGCTGTCGTTCTGAAAACATGGCTGTTCACTAAAGCTTTTGAGCCTAATTGGTTTTACGTAAACCCTCACATGCATGTGGTTTAAATTGTTTTAAACTATTTTAATCTGGCTTTAATCTGTATTTTAAACTTGTTTAATTTTTAAATATATTTTTAGCTGTTTAAAATCATGTTTATTGTTTACACTGTTTTAAATTAGATTGGTTTTATTGTATGCCACCCTGAGATCTTTAGGTAGAGGGTTGGATTTCTCCCCCCCCCTCCCCAAATAAATAAAAAGTAAGGATTTCTTAGGTCTTTTTTGACAGCTGTTTCCCCCTCTCCCAAAGTTGATAGGATTATTCTTCAGCTGTAATATTTCCAGTCACAAAGTTTTGACTTATTTGTAGGACTGGGACCTGAGTGTCAGTTAAGCTGAACTTAACTTGCATAACATGGAAAGATTAAATAGAATTACTTCAGTCATCTCACTGGGAATGACAAGCTTGAAAGAAAGCAAAGGCGTCAAAGCACAAATAATCTGAATATTCTGTATCTGAAAAATTCCATTCATATTTAAAGGAAGTTTCTAAGCAGCTGCACTGTATACCTTTCAAGGAATGTGCAAAGAGAGTTATTAACAATGCCAGCTTCTGATTGGTTATTGGAAAATTGAACAATTAATAGTTAAAATTCTCTTAACCAAATGCAGTCATGGATTGCCAATCTTAATTTCAAGCCCAGATGATTTTAGAACCATAAGAGAGAGTGCAATGCGTTTAATTTGTTTATAGTTTAACTACTCAATGTTTTCATTACCAGATTAGTAGAAATTATTTTTGCAAGTCTCTTGGCAGGAATATTTAGAACACGCTACTTCACAATTTGTTGCAGCCAGGAAGAATTCATTCCATTCCCACTCACTGCACATCACTTGGCTGCTATAGGAAAGTGTATATTTTATTTGAAACAGAATAAACCATTCAACAAATTGACAATGAATCTGAATACTAGAGTGACTGGAGATTATCAGACAATCTCTCCCCCTGTCCCATCCCAGTCCTGCCACAATCACCCTCCCCACCACACTTAACCTCCTCTTCCCTTTGTCAGGCAACTCAGGAGTGAATGGAGCTCTAATGGAGCTCTAATGGAGCTCCATTCACTTGCTGGATTGAAATCCCATGGATTCTTGCAAGAAGACATGAGCATGGGAAATTCTAAAAGAAAAAGAACACCTGTGATGATGGGGAGTCCTTCAGTTCCCATCATCCTGCAGGTTCAGGGATTATCTGCAAGCTCAGCTATAAGGTAAAGAAAGGGTTAACCAGAGGTCGGAGGAGGTAAAGGGAAACCTCATGAGTCAGCTGTCAGCGTGACACTGACATCAGATCACCAGAGATAGGATGGCTAATCACAGGCTGTCAGAGGGACATTTTGAAAAAGGATATACAGTAGCCTGCCTCGAACATGAGGCAAAACACAAAGGAAGCTCTGAGATGGGACAGAATGGATTTCAGAAAGAGCCCTGAGGTGAGGGATCTCATCTCATAGATGAACAAAGGACTTTGGAATACTTCACAATAATGTGAGTAGACTGGGAATATTTAGTTAGATTGTGTTAGGACATTATGTTTTATTTCTTACTTTGGCTGGATGTAACTGAATACTTTGCTATATTTGTAACTTTAAGACTGAACCGGAAGAAGAAGGGCTTCTTCATGAGAGATTTGAACCTCTTAGACCCTGCTTGAATAAAATAAGCTTTTGCTGTCTTCTTTCATAACTGATGGTCCACATGTCTTTGCTTGGTCAATATAGTTTCCCTGCTTCTGGATAGAAGGGAGGGGGTGGTAAGCTTTATAGTGACAAGGAGTTCCAATGGTTATTCCAATCTCTCGCTGGACTGGCAAAATAACTCAGCGAGTGGTGGTGGCATACTTAGAAGAGAGGCATAGTTCAGAGGGATCTCCAGGCTAGCGGGATCATGAGAGTGTGTCTTAGGAGGATCACCTTAGGAGTTTTCAGTTAGAAGTACTCTTGAACTGTACCACAAAGAAAGTTTTGCCTCCCAGGCATGTGCATGCGTGCACACAGAGGCAAGAGGCAATATCACAACACCAAAAAAAGTGACAGCAAGCACAAAAACACACTTTATAAAGAACAAGTAATCTGGGGAGGGTCATAAAAAGTGTGTCACTTACCTCGATGTTCTCATCTCATCAGGAAGTGTTCTGGCAGGGGCCTCCCATTGACGCTGGGATCTCACCAGCGAAAGAGGGCACCTTGTCGCACACAGAAAAATCTGTGAGAGGAACGGAATGAGGGATATATTGATGGCTTCTCCTGTCAATAAAAGCAGCACCCACAGAACAGCAGTAGAACAGGTGCAGAACAAGGGGGACATCATCATCTGATAAGGGAGTCCTTTTGCAGTCTCCTGCCATTTCTGTAACGTCACTTTTGTTTTTAAATTATTTTGTTTTTAATAATTTTATTGAATAACAAACAAATAACATCACTTTTGATGCACCTGATAATCTCCATTATCTGTAGGCATAAGAAACCACTTCTGGTCTCTAGTCATTAAGCTACACTTCAGGGGTAGCGATTCAATTTGACTGTTATACAACCATTTATTTTGGATCAGCTTGCCTGATTCATGTTAAGTCATGTTAAGTCTCATACATACTGCATGAGGGGATTCATTTAATTCACATATTACTAAATGACAGCATAATTCCCAGTTCCTGAACTAAATGCAATGTCCAAAATATAATTATCCTTCTGTTTTCACACATCTCTAAATGCTGCCACAAAGTTTTCTGATCAAAAAGATATACAAACATGTAGACTAGGAACATTTCTGTACAAGAGTGTGCACATTGTGAGAACTGCATGTGTTAGGGGATATGGGGGGGGAATGTGTACTGTGTTCAAAAATGCATGTATTAGGAAAAAGCAAGTATAAAATATCTACAAATTTTCATGCAGACTAAAAGAAACCACAAATGAAAAATCACAAATAAATGGGACCAGGGTTGGTAGATCAGGACTATACCAGGCTCAGATTTCAGGGCCAAAACCTGAGACCTATGGACAACAGCTTGTGAGATAACCAGAGACACCCCTAGTAAAGTTACAAGGGTAATATTACAAGGGACAACCCCTTGTGATGTCATTAAGCATGAAACTTTAACGACAGCCCCATTTTTCTCCCAACATCCTCGTGGGGTTTTTTCAACCATTTGAAAAAGTCCTTAATCTCAGTCCTTCACTCTTCACTCACAGTGTTTCCAGATGCACTCTGATATATGCCCCATTACCCCTCACAGGAAAGGGATTTCATGTAAGTAAGGAAATGAATTCATTCTGGGCTAATTTGAGCTTTAAAGAAATTTCGAATGTACTCAGTTTCTTTGGAAGAGCATTCAGCATCCTAGATAGCTCCTTTCCACAGAATCCCAGAAGAGATTGATTGCCCCACTGGTATAGATTCCGCCATCCTCCACCGAGTATCAATAAGGCTAGCCTCTAACACTGAGGATGGTCAATTTGGTCACTTTCACTTTTTCCCATATTCAAATGTATTAAATATCAAGTTGTTTCCATCCAATATTTGAAGGAATTTGTAAATTTTGAGTAGTTCCTATGAAAAAGAAATGTAACAAATGAAATAATCAAATTTAATAACTACAAGCATTCATACTATGGATAGAGAGGATAATGTTTCCCATGTTCCTATTAAAAGTGAGGAGTTTTTCTTTAAAAAAAAAAGAGAGAGAGAGAGAGAGAGAGAGAGATGGCAACTCTAATTCAGCCCCACAAACATGTCTCAGTGTGCAGGAATTCAAAGCCAGAGTTTAAAACACTATGTACTCAAAGTCTTCTGTCTAGATGTGCATATCTGTCAATTTTGCTCTCTCTGAAATTCAGTTTAAAAAAACCCAAAACTTTAATTTGTTTCTACAGAATTTATAAAGACACTTCACATTTTGGAAAATTCTATGACAAAAAATGAACCAAATAATCTAGCATTGATCCAGCATGAAATATCTGTGTCCTTGGGTGTGTACAGAAAAAACTGGAAGTAGTGGTAAAGAAAGAAATACATTTTAAATGGTACTGCCTTGGTTCATGGATCTTCAGATGCATTTAACAGATTTGAAATATCTGCAGGAACCTCAGGTTATGGTGGTTGGTTCATCCAGTTTTAAACAAAACTGAATTTGTTTAATTTGATGCCTTGATCAATCCATTAGATAGCCAAACAAACCACTGAAAATCAAGTTTCAGCTTCACTGAAAGTATTTGGCATTGGAAATGATAAACATATTAAAATCAATCAGTCACAAGTTATAAAATTAGTGAATTAATGCATAACCAGTATTGATTCAATTAACATCAAAAGGTGGATTGACAGAAAGATATAAAATAAATATTTTCCTCCCATTTCTCTCTCTCTCTCCCTTTCTCTCTCTCTCTCTCTCTCACACACACACAACAGGGCTCTTTCTAGATATCATCTGAAGAGTCCTTCAAAACAATTTTTCATTCTAAATTTGTGCATGTCTCTGAATAAATGAGGTTGCCAACACTTCTTGGAAGAAGACACAAGAAGAGCTAGATCTTCTTTGATGGTGATGTCCAACACAGGACCATTCATATGATTAAGACTTTACAAAAGGGTGGGTTGTAGCTCTCCAGGTGTTGTTCGATTGCAATTCCCATTAGCTCTGGACAACATAGCCAATAGTGAGAAATGCTGGGGGCCGCAGACCAACAACGTCTGGAAGAGCAGAAATGCCAGGTAATCACAGGGTTTGGTAGTTTAGTAGTGAGCCTTGGAAGCAAGTTAAGGTTTCATGCAGATCCACCGTCAGCCCATAGAAGCTACCCCCCCCCCCCAAAAAAAAAAACCTCACCAACAATCAGTTGCCCTCTGTGACCAATAAGGCTGTGGCCTTTTTCATTTCAACAAAATGTGATTTGTGCTCCTTCTTGCTAAATGAAAAGCCCCATACCAAAAAAGTCCCTTATTTGCAGAGTACAAAAGGCCAGATCACTATGCAATAGAAGTTTAAATCTAGAATTGTACACATAGGAAACAAGAGAGGAAGTGGAGGGATGACGAGACAAGGCAGAGTGAAACACATAAAGGCACATTTCCTGTCCCAACCAGACAACACACACCACTAGCCATGGGCGTTGCAACCAATCAGTAATACAAGCAATCTCCTGTTTTTGTTGCCTACCTGGCAGTAAAGAAGCTATTGGGATGTCTAACCTATAGTAAGCCTAAGCATTTTCTTGATAGACTGTGTTTGGCAAGTTTGGCAAGATCACAAGTTCTGTGGGGTCTGTTTTTGTCAAAATAATACTGACAAGCACGAAGTTCAAAAACTGTTCTTGGGCATTATCAGAATGCCAGACTTTTCAACTTACTCTGCTTGTAAATTCTAAATTTTAATTTATTTTCAACAGAGCCAACCACTTACAAGGCTTATCTTAAGCTACAGTCCCAGTTCTTATCTTAAACTGAATATAGAACTGGGAGAAAGATGCATGCACACCAGACTTGCAGAACAGCAGAGGAGATGAAGGTGGAGGGGGTGGAGAAGTACTACATACTATTCTCACAGAACATGGAAGGGAGGGAGGGTTGGTTGTTAGCTGTATAAAAAAAATAGCATGCATTCCAGACATGCTAGGGAGAGAAGGAGCTAAATGTATACCACACTTCCAGAAGGAAGGAAGCATGTACACAAGGAAGATTTTTGGAGACACTATGAAAAAGGGCTGCAGAGGGAGGCAGGTAAATTTTAAAAAAAAGACATCCTTTGCAAACCCCACAAGTGCATAAGACACAGATTCAAAAATGAAGCAAGAGTTGTTCAGAAGTGGAATACACTGCCTCATAGTGTGGTGGAGGCTCCATCTATAAAGGTTTTTAAACAGAGGCTGGATGGCCATCTGTCAGGAATGATTTAATAGCATATTCCTGCATAGCAGGGGGTTGGACTGGATGGCCCTTGCGGTCTCTTCCACTCTATGATTCTATGATTCTAAGCTGAAATTTATCCACAGTATTGTTTAAATGTGTCGCAGAGTTTAATTGAAAAAAGACTGGGATCAAATGGAGGAGGAAGAAGTGGACACATATATTGACCTTGCTCAAGATTGCATCTTTGTTAGAGGAAGCAATGTTAGTATGCTTATACTCAGTAGTTGTTAGTTTGCATGTTTCTCTAAGAAGCTTAGTACATGAGGAAAGGGAAGCGGCAGTAAAGCCTGAGTATAGTGCATCCTGCCTTGCTTTATCACACAAGGTTGGTGTGCTTCAGCTGTTCTCCCATTCTGGTCCCATGGGAGATGGTGGTGAATGCAAGTCTTTTTTCTAACTGGAAAAATCCAATACTCCATGATGCTTTGGAATAGCAAAGGAGAGGGGTGAAAAATTGGAGAGAGGAGGAGAATTAAGCCCTATCATGCCACATGACTGCAGTCATCCCGGAACTGAAGTGAAGGGATCTATCACACCAGGGCAGCAGTGGAACAATAGCAATATTGACAGTTATTTATGGGATTTTCTCATCAGTTGAAAGGGGTGCAACAATAATGACTAGAATGTGAAGCAGCAATGATAGCCATGACATAATCTGATAACTACTGGCTAAATTCATTACTATACCACTGAAATCCATTTTAACAGCCTCAAGTGATAAAGTCGTACGACTCCCAGAACAGTCCCTGCATGATTTCCAGGCATTAGCAGAGCAGAGCTGAGACCCTTTCATACTACATAATATCCACACTATAATTCCATTTTAACTGCAACAGTTCCATCCTATGGAATCCTGAAATTTTCAGTTTAGTGAAGGGTACATAGAATTCTTAACTAGAGAGCTCTGGCACTTCACCATACTACAAACCCCGGGATTTCACAGGCTGTGGCAGTCATAACACTATAATTCTGTAGTGTGAACTATCCCTTCCTTCTCTCCAAGATGGTCAATTTGCAGAACATTTCTCTGAATATTTTTCACCTTTTGTGGCAGCTGCCCTGTTTCTCCCAGAAATGAAATTACACGAGGCACCCATTCACACTGCATAGTTACAGTGCTATTATTCCACTTTAACTGCCATGGTTCCATCCTATGGAATCCTGTGGAATGGTACTCTGATACCCAATAGTGCACTCTGGCTGAGAATCCTAAATGTTCCTCCCTAAACTACCAATCCCAGAATTCCATATGACAAAACCATGGCAGTTAAATTATAATAGCATTGTAACTGTGAAGTGTGAATGGGTCCTAGGTCTGGGTTATTGTGGACAATGCAAAATGACAGCTAGGCTGCCATTTGCATCAGTAGCAAGGGGGGGTATGCTAATGGTGAAGCTCATCCTTGTTTGAGAATTATCCTCCCCCTATAGAAATGCATAATATCGTCTAACCCACCTGCAATTTCTCTTGCCACAAAAACAATGGAAAATTTCTACAGGCCATTTCCACACTGCTCAAAGCAGGGGTTGAAAAGAAATGTGATGGATTCATATTTCCCTGCGAAAATATTGATTTTGTATCACCCAAGGCTGGCAACAGGATGAAGCATATCTTGCGTTAGAAATCTGCACATTTCCAAGGCTTGTAATGTGCTTCAGAGAAGAAAAATGCACAGAAGAGAATACATACACCTGAAAAAGCTGGATAATTAAACGTCCATGTATTTGAAAAAAATAAATGCTAACATACTCTCTAGTCAATGGGGAAAGTATCTAAAAATTATTTACACTAAATTATGAATACACTAAATTAAATACATTACATAATTACACAAAGACACACACACTAGAAAAATGTGTTTAAATCCATATATTAAGAAAAATGTGTACAAAAATGCAGCCACGTTTCCATATCAGAAGAAAAAAGTCTTGCAGCGTAATACAGAACTGGGATGGGAAACTAATACCTGATCGATTCTGAAAAACTTAACAAAAATGAGACAGATTTCCCATCCCTTTATTTATTTATTTATTTATTTATTTATTTATTTATGGTATTTCTATATCAATTGCAGCCCATAGTGGGCTCCCGAGGTCATGAACAAATAAAGTGGCTTTATATGTTCTTAAATTCTGAATTCTAACAATGATGATCATACAGACAATTACTGCCAGTCAGTTTTTTACACTTCTTAGCACTCATTAGCACTCTTGTAATGGTCTCATGAAACTCTCAGAAACTTCAGCCCACAGACTCAGCCATCGCACCAAAAATTGGCTTCTGACTAATGTACCTACATAAAACTCCAGTCTGAGAAGCAGAGAGAATGGGGTCAGGCTGGCATGCTTTTCCTTCTCCACCTTTTTCAGTGATCATGTTGATCCATCCAATCTGTTTTGGCGGTTAACAGTAATTAGCTGCCAATAAGTACTGTAGCCTAACAAAAAAATTTATAATTGTTTAATATTTTTTTATGGGGGAGGGTGGGGGTGGGGGGTGTTTGGGGATTTTATCTGTATTGTATTTTAATTTTTGTAAGCCGCCCCGATTGTTTTAACAGAGGGGCGGGGTATAAATAAATTTTATTATTATTATTATTATTATTAAAAACCAAAAGGGTATACAGTATAAGTAGCTCTAAAGCTTGCTGCTGGGTGGCAGATAACAAAGCGATGGTAGTATGATGACACACATTATTTTAGACTTACGATTAATAAGGACACCTGAATTTTAGTTGATTTACAGTTTCCCACACCCAGTCACCTCCTCCCAATCATATTAGCAATCTGTTTTCATACTTTTAACAAGATTTTGACTTTTCAAAATTGACTTGCTGTTTAGTTTAGGAGATCCATTGGTCAAGATATTTTTTGTTTCCATTACACTTAACTAAATTCTTGTGATAACTGAAAGTCATACCATAAAAACAAATCTGTTGCAGTCTTCCCTAAACTCCCACTTCATATTAGTTAAAAGGGAATTCCAAATAACTAGAAGCTACACGAAGTTTTGTACGCAGGTATATAACCTTAAATAGAAAATACAGGCATGGCCTGACAAGTTTGAAGAGCATACACACATGTGCAATAAACTATATGTTGGTTTGTTTGTTTAAATTAAAATTCTACCCCATCTTTCCATGAAATAGTGCTTTAGAAACGCAGTACATGTCTTTTGGATATAATATGAGAAGATGACTCACTAGAAAAGACAAAAATGCTTGGCAAGGTAGAAGGCAGTAGGAAAAGAGGAAGACTTCATTATAGGTTGATAGACTCAATCAAGGAAGCCACAGCCCTGAGTCTGAAAGGCCAGAGCAGGGCTGTTGAGGATAGGGTGACTTGGAGGTCACCCTATCATGTGGCCATGTCAAAGTCAACTTGAGAGCAGTTAACAACAACAACAACAACATATCTTTAAAATAAACACAAACACATCAAAATTTATGTCAGAATGTTTTTACTGAAAGGATAGCAACCTAATGCCTTCCAGAAATGCTGGGGTATAAGTCAAATTAGCCCCAGCCAACAGAGCTAAGAATTATGATAAGAGGGTACGCTTATCAGTTATGCAGAGGACACCAAATTAGGAGGGGTAGCTAATACCCCAGAGGAGAGGATCAGAATCCAAAATGATCTGAACAGATTAGAAACCTGGGCCAAAACTAACAAAATGAATTTCAACAGGGAGAAATATAGGATACTACACTTGGGCAGTAAAAATGAAATGCACAGATATAGGATGGTGACACTTAGCCTGATGGCAGTACATGCGAAAGGGATCTAGGAGGCTTAGTGGACCACAAACTGAACATGAGTCAGCAGTGTGAAGCAATAGCTAAAACAGCCAGTGTGATTCTAGGCTGCATTAATAGGAGTATAGTGTCTAGATCAAGGGAAGTAATAGTGCCACTCTATTCTGCTTTAGTCAGACCTCACCTGGAATACTGTGTCCAGTTCTGGGCACCACAGTTCAAGAAGGCTATTGAGAAGCTGGGACGTGTCCAGAGCAGGGTGGCCAGGATTGTTGGAGGTCTGGAAACCATGCCCTATGAGGAGCAGCTTAGAGAGCTGGGCATGTTTAGTCTGAAGAAGAGAAGGTTGAGAGGTAACATGATTGCCATGTTGAAATATGTGAAGGGATGTCATATTGAGGATGGGGAAAGCTTGTTTTCTGCTGCTCCAGAAACTAGGACTGGGTTCAAACTACAGGAAAAGAGATTCCATCTAAACATTAGGAAGAACTTCCTGACAGTAAGAGCTGTTCGGAAGTGGAATACACTGTCTCATAGTGTAGTTGAGTCTCCTTCTTTGGAGGCTTTTAAACAGAGGCTGGATGGCTATCTGTCAGGAATTATTTGATTGTGTATTACTGCATGGCAGGGGGTTGGAGTGGATGGCCCTTGAGGTCTCTTCCAACTCTATAATTCTATTATTCTATGTGAACTGTAGCTCAATGAGCCTGTAGAGCTTCCTACTGACATCTCGGTTACCGTTTTCCAACAAGTAGTTACGTCTATACTCATTCATCCCTTACACTTGATGAGGTATATATAGGCCTAGAGCCAATGTCGTATAGTAGTTTAGGTGTTGGACTAGGACTCTGGGAGACCAGGGTCCAAATCTCAGCTCAGCCATGGAAACCCACTGGGTGACCTTGGGCAAATCACACTCTCTCAGCCTCAGCAGAAGGCAATGGCAAATCCTTTCTGGATAATTCTTACTTATGGAAGGTTTGCTATAAATCAGAGCTGAGTTGAAGGTATTTAATTAAAACGATATATATAAGCCTTGTTGGAGCAGTCCATAATTGGGAATAATTCTTTTCCTTGGAGAGGAACAATCTGTCTTATTCTGCTTTCAGCCTCTGAAACACAGGAGACCGAGAAGAAGCCTGGGCCAGAACCAAGGCAGGCTATGACTTATATGTCATCATAAACAGCTTTGGTGTCAGGAGGTTGGTATGTGGTACAACCAGTTATCTTAGTCTTCTGGTTCTGTTACCGCAATGGGGGGTGTCCATGCATGTGACCTGCCCAGTGCCTAGTGCAGTCATTTCCTGGCTGGGTCTCATTCATCCTGTCTCCGGAGATCACTGTGAGGTACTCAGCCATGTGACCATGGCCAGACACCTCATTCCTGGGCTCAGAAGATACAACTGGAATGGAGAAGAGAAGTGCTGGTTCACATGCAGGCTGCGTGTGTGCAGACACCCCTCCATTGATGCAATGGTAAAGCAGGTAATGGGGTGAAATGCCATGGGCCTGGGCCTGGAATACTCTGTCCAGAATGTGGAGTATTCTGGCCAGTGTAGACAAGTGCTAAGTAACCTCTGCTGGCCTGACTCCCCTCCCCCACACACACAAACATATACCTGATGGAAATGTCATTCACTTGTGCTCCAATCATCAGCAGAATGGACTTCCTTCACCCTATACAGCAGGTATCTAGAAAAGTAGGTTGGGAGGGGTTACAATCTCATTGCAATACTGTCACAATTGTGACTAAGGAGATTTTTAGACAGCGTTTTAGAGAGCTTACCATGGGATGAGGTCTCGGGAGAGAAACAACGGTCTTGCGCAGCAGGGGTCGTTTTCAGACACCGCCGTCCCTCTCCCGAAATCATCAGTGTCACTTCCGTGAAGCTTCAGAAGCTGCAGAGCCGTATTTTAAGCACGGGTAACTTCCGTGCTTAAAATATGGCGCGGCCGCTTCCGAAGCTTCACGGAAGTGACACTGATGATTTCAGGAGAGGGACAGCGGTGTCCGAAAACGACCTCCTGCCACACAAGACCGCCGTTCCTCTCCCAGGACCTCATCCCACGGTAGGCTCTCTAAAATGCTGTCTGAAAATCTCCTGAATAGCAATCGTGAATATGGAACAGTTATGGACTATGTAACTGCAACATATTCATGATCACTGCTTGGTCATGATTGTGACACTATTGCCACTCCCTCTTGCAAACTTTACTGGGCATCTGCTGCATGGGGAGAAGGAGGTCCATTCTGCCACTGATTGGAGCTCACATGAATGACATTTCCATCAGGTTTGGGTTAAGTATACTTAACTAAGTGGTTGATGTAGAACACTGGCTGATATTATTAATCAAGATGAATATGTGCAGAATGCTGAGAATACTTTAAGGCATAATCCTATGGTCCCCATAAGGAAGATCAGATCTTCCCATCTAAACCTCCATCCTGGTGATGGAGGGGGAGATCCAGCTTCATATCTCTCCATCATGCCCATGCAAATATCCCTGACCCTCATCCTTCTAATGTCAAATTTCAGACATCAGCGAAAGATGTGGTGAGGGCAAGCAAAGCATTGCACCAAAAAGATCTAAGACTGTCCCAGCCCTAACCATGCTCAGAGCTTCCCAACACTTGCTGAAAAACTCATTTTTCATCTGTTATTCAAAAATATTTGACCATTTTTTCCATCCCTATGATGTATCACAAGCTACATATAACTCCTCATGTTGAGGTTTATGCTATACAACCCAATCAATTATCTTTGCTGATAAATTACACATATTAAAATACAGATTACATTATTAAATTATTTAATTAATTAAGGGGCATTTGTCTCTCAAGGTGGCTTACAATACAAGTTTTAAAACCATCTACTGTCAAATACTCATTAAAACAACTTTTAAACACTACACTGATAATAAATATGCAGCAAACTATTAACAAGTTCAGCACATCCATTTAAAAGTCCCTGGCTGTAGCAGGTGGTCATTTACCAGATTAACTAATCTTCCTTGAAAGGGAATTCCATTATCTGGTAGTAGCTAGCAAGATTTCCCTCTCTTATACCTCCATCAAATGTACCCCTTAAGATGTCGTGACCAAGAGAAGAGCCTCTCCTATGGATCTCAAAGCCCAGACAGGCTTTTATGGCAGGAGGTGGGGGGATACAGGCTTTCGGATAGCCTGCACTCAGGTTAGATAAGGCTAAGACTAATCAATAACTGCAAATTTTATTTCAACTCTGCACAGTATTTATTTTTTTAAAAAAATTACACCAACCAGGTTTTTTAAAAATCTCCTTACATTACAGTTAGAAACAAACCAACAAACAAAAATCAAAAGGTTGACATACTCTTCCACATGAGGAAAAAAACGCAAAATCCTAATACTCTAGTAATTGTTGTAATTATGTGTAATTTTCTGAAGTGTTTAAAGGTGAAGTGAAGAGGGCTGTTTGTTAAAAATAAAATGAAAATGTGAGAAACTGATTGAGGCATGCAATTAGGATCAGAATTGCCTAGGTTTACATGCTTCACATAAAAATATTAACAAATATTTGTTGTAGCACAGTCTTATGTATCTACTCAGAAATAAGTCCCATGCAGTATTACAGTACCTAGGAGTAGTCATGTTTAGAATTGTAGTGCATGTCTCTTATGGTACCTTGCACGCTCCTTTGACGTTTACAGATTTTTGTAATGTTTACAACCTGGAACTGAAATGGATTTCGTTGGCATTGTAACAATTTGATGCACACGAGATAGTCAACACTGGGAATGTGCAAAATATTTTATTGGGTCACAAAAAGTAAGTAAATAAAAAGAAACTCTTACTTGTTGTTTGCATAAGTACTCATCCTCTTCACTGTGACATGCCAAAATAAGGTTTGATGCAATCCATTGCCTCCCAAATTCACCTAAAGAGTTGAGTGGAATCCAACTGTGTGCAGTTCCAGTGCCATGTGATCTCAGACTAAATACTCCTGGTTGGACAGCATATCTAAAGAAACAACATCATGAAAACCAAGGAGTTATCCAACCTAGTCAGGAATAAAGTTGTACAGAAGCACCAGCCAGGACTGGACTATTTAAAACAAAGATAATCAAGCCTTTATTACGGCCAGCAAACCATGAGGCAATAAAATAATCTTATACACTCTAAACAAAAGTAATTTGTTAATAATTATATACATTCTATACATAAGAAATATAAACATTCTATGTTAAAACAGAGCAGCAGGATATAATTAATTACATATAAATGCATTTTAAAAACAGCTTAATGCATTATGTTTAAAATTTGATAAAAACACTAAAATTGTCATCCTTGTGGGCTTTTTGCCTGCATCTGATAATCTCCAAGGAGGACATTAATGACCTCACCTCATCTCACCTTAGTCCTCTGGTTTTCATTCAACATTCTGCTGCTAAGATTATCTTTTTGGCCTATCAGTTTGATCATGATACCCCACTTTTGATATATCTTCATTGGTTACCCACTCCTTCTAGGATTCAGAATAAGCTTCTTGTTTTAACATTCAAAACCTTACACAATCTAGCCCCACCCCCTCTATCTTTCAGCCCCTATTCCTTTTTACTGGCCTGCTCAAGAACTGCATTCTAAGAATTCTAAGCTTCTCCTCTTCATTGGCTCAGCTTCATCCTTTCTCACTCATTGCCCCACACTCTTAGAATCTCCTCCCAGAATATTTGCAGACTTCTCCTTCCTCATTATTTTTAAAATCTCAAATGAACACTGTTTTGTTTTCCAAAGCTTTTAGAATTGTATAATCTTGTATATAATCTTGTATATTTTGATTACATGTATTGGTCAGTACGCAAAGGGATCTTGTAGCACCTTTCCCATTGGACTCAATAGAAAGGAAGAAATGAACTAAAAAATCATCACTGCCACCCACCACTCACTCTGTCCATGTTATTCTAATAGATCATAACAGAGAGAGTGGCTGTTGTGTTGGCAGACATCACTGGTATAAGCCAGGGTGCATCTCTCAACCATACTTGGTGTATGGGATTGTTCAGTCCATGGTTATCTTGCAGCTTTCCATTTGCTTCTGACACCAAAAGGAATACACTCACGGAATAAGTCAACATTTTCAGCCTTAGATCCTTAAGCTATGTTAAAAGACACAAAGCAGGAAATGGATGGCACCATGAGAAGTGTTGTCCTTTTTTTCATTTTTCATAAACAGTTGGTTATCTGTATCTCTTTGTGTGAGATCTCTGCCTGAAAGCATCCCCCAATGCTTTCACAGTTATAGAATGCCAACTGTTGTACACTTTGATATTTCTCACCATCCTATTATAATAGTTCACTATAATAATGCAGTTGTGCAGGATAATTGTCATGATTACAATTAGTGATACATTGAAATGAGTGCTGCTCCAATCATCTTGCATGTTTAAAGTACAATTTTCCACTGAAAACTGAATAAATGGCACTGTAGGGTTCCTTCTTTATTTGTTACTGTGTCTCTGTCATTTGCAAAGCAATTTTACTCTGTTTGCAAGATGATTTCCTCTTTTAATTGCCCAAATTTGAAGCAGCCTTCAAATGCTGCTCCATTTTCCTATCTGTAAACAGATTTGTTCTTAGTATTTTAACAAAGTATAAAGGACATGCAAGAACTCCAGAAGCATTTTTTGGAGGGGGAGGAGGAGGAGGAGGAGGAATTTAATTTTCAATGAAAATGTCACTCTGGAAGCACATGTACAAGATTAATGACTATCCTGTAATGAATTTACTGAAAGCTTTAGCCCATCCCTTGTGTAAACACTAAGAGAGCAACCCTTCCTTGGTGGGTGTGAGGGATATTCATTAGTGGAGCAACCCACCACATCCCATGTTCTGCCATTTGGATATGGCTAGGGTGAAAAGTAAGCCTCTCATTGTTCAGCTCTCAGCCACCCTCCAACCTGTCACCATGACGGCCCCTAACATGTCCCTAAACAAGACAATTTCCACACACTGCTTGTCCAGCACCCTGTTCAGTGTTAAAAAAAAAAAAAAATCAGACCGAGGTCATCCCCGGCAGATGGTTGATCAGCTTCTCCATGAACAAGGGAGAGTCTACCATTGCTCAAGACAGTTGATTCCATTGCTGAACTTCTCTAACTCTGAATAACTTTCTTCTCAAGATCGAAATCTGGATTCAAGTACCTTAATCCCATTAAAATTTATCTTGCTAGATCTAGTGCTGCTGCACATTGGCAACGTAGCATGTAACAGTTTTCAGAACTTAGGAAAAAAATATTTATTTATTTATTTATTTATTTATTTATTTATTGCATCCCAGCTGGCAGTCTTGCCTAGCTAGCAAGGCCACTGCTGGCTGAGGGATCCTGGAATTATACTCCAGTGAAGTAACTTTTCTCAAGCTCCGATGTTTCCATTCCGTTATTCCCAGATTTTTTTTTACAGCTCTACTTCCTTTCTTCTTCTTTTCCTTCTTTTCTGCTAAAAAAAAAGGAAAGAATATTCAGTTGAGTTTAACTCTGTTGGTTTCTTAATAATATACATAGGGTAAGGCAACATGTTATCATTAAATGTTGATCCATCGAGCCTGTTATTCCTAGTAAGGAATTAAGGGGTAGTTGAAGCTGAATTCACATCTGTCACACCATAGGCAAATACTTGTACCATTTAAGAAATATAATTAAGTGCCTTGTTTATCAAGTCATCTCTGTGTATTTTATACTGTACCAACATCAACAAGGAACCAATATAATCAATGTAGGTAAGTATACAAGGATCTGTTCTATCCCTTTCAATTAAAGCTGCCATCTGGATGGTTTTAAACTGTTTGGGCTGAGTTTGATACAGAGTCTAATGATCTTTCTAGAATTCTAGTTCATGTTGTCCCCAAGGCTCAGAGCCAATAAAAGCATACCTTTCTCCCATTCACCATTACAACACAAAGTGCTTTGTAACAGTACCCCTGGCAAATGAAGACTGTCTTGCCCTATAAGTCTATGAAAACTGAAGCAGTTCTCCTAAAGGCAAACCCAGCATCTCCTGGGTTAGATAGTTATTCAATATACGTTTGAGAACTTATTTAACTAGTCATCCATAGTGAACTATATTCTTCTCTCTTTTCATATCCATCTAGACTGGAGGGGGCAACTGGCCAGGGGCCAATCCCTCCACCCTTTGACCCACCACACACCCAACAGTGTTCCCAAATACCTCTATTTTTGCCTGAGTCCTTCCCAAAATAGCAACTAGAAGTGAAATTCCATCACTTCCTTTTTCCATTTTGAGAAGAACTCCAATGAAAATTGAGGTATTTGTTGTTTTCTGTGCTGTTTTCTTGGTAGGCCTGCATTGTTTTTGCACATTTTGGGGTGTTCTCTGTATGGTTTTCAAGGGAAGGAAGGAAGGACGGAAGGAAGGAAGGAAGGAAGGAAGGAAGGAAGGAAGGAAGGAAGGAAGGAAAAGGACCAAAAATTGAACATTTTTTTTAAAAGAGTATGGAGGAGAAGGGACTTTGAGGGCTGCAAAAGTGGGCTCCAGGAGCCACAAGTAGCCCATGGGCCACACTTTGCCCATGCTGACCTAGATCTATTTCAGTTGGCTTCAGATCTGGGTTCGGCACTGGAACAATCTTAGTTTCTCTAAAGAATGGCCCCTGTCAGGAAAAAGACAAAGGGGATGCAAACTGATTTCCCTGGCTTCTCAGTGGCTTCTGATTCTTGTTATTTATTTATTTACTTACTTACTTAGAGTGTGTGGTCGAAAGAGCAGACCTGGGGTCAAAAGTGTGGTACATGGCTATAATTTAGATCTGTCAAAATAGTGGAATATTGAAAAACAAGTTGTCGAAAAGCAGGGGGGGCTGTATCCTTCTTCAACTGTGGTGCTCAGAACTGGACACCAAGGACTTTGAAGTGGGACTGTTGACTAGGGGATTCTAGACACTGGAGTCTAAAAGATAATGCTTTGAAGCTCTGGTGTGAACTGTATCAAATGAGGAGAGCTGCCATAAATGGAAACTCAGAATGCAGACCTAATTAGACTCCTTTCAAAGGAGTGGCTCCCACTAAATGAAAACTTAAATCTGTTCTAAATGCAGAGTTCTTTAGAACACACGCAGTGATAACTATCAGTGTCACCCAGCAGTTAGAAATTTGGGTTTGGATGTGAAAGAACAAGCCTTGAATCTTCACAAAGTCACTGAGCTAGTCAGTGGGATTTATTCTAATGATCCACCCTAGGTTATTGTGAAACTAAAATACTGCCCTGATGCTGAAATTGAAAGTTAAGATACAAACATGCCCTAAACAAGCTCCTCTTCCATTGATCATTCACAGTGTCACTTTAGCAACATGCTGTGCACCATAGGAAATACCTGGTTGAGCAGGATGCTAGATCTCCTTTGTATTTAAATCAAGCAATCAGTGTTCAGTGTTCAGCCATTAAAGTCTTGACTATTTTTCATCTTATTTTAAAATATGAAAGAATTCAGAGGCAGGGAATTTTGCATTTAGCCATCTTTCCTGTCAGTATCTGGGCTTTTGATTTATTCAATCTGCATATGCCTATCAGCAGAGAGGGGGAAAGCACAAGCTCCCTGTGAATTCAGAGAATTGCTGACATGAAACCAATTTGAGAAGGCAGATGCCTGCTGGCAAACAGGTTTACCTATGTAGTCATTTTGCATATTTCCCTTAGCTGTCTCACTTAACAGACTCCCCTTGTCTAATATTTAGAAAGCCAGCAGAGAGTTCCTTTATTTTAACCATTTAAAATTTCAAACCAGCCAAAACTCATAAGGAAATGGGAGAATAAACAAATTTAAGCAGCAGTCCTATGTACACTTACCCAGGAAGACTGTATCTATGTTAAAATGTGTTATATTTTTATTTCAATTACAGCAATTATCTCTAAAGTTGCCTCTATATATGTATTAGCATATGCAAATTTTATGCAAACTATTTTCCTTTTCTGAAGGAAGATTCATAAGCAGCCACTCAATCTATCTATATATCAGTTGCAGTGACAGTGAGGGCTCCTCTTTTTAGTTTTGGCATTAACATATCATAAAGAGAAAGGATTACCCAAGAATTATTCTTCTACAGTTTAGAGAAAATGAATGGATTCTGAGGCAAGTCAGGCATGGGTGCTCATCCATTACTAGTTCCAACTTATTGTTTGGAGAATACTCCATTTAACCAAAAACAGTAGCATAGAAGAATTTCTTTTTAACCCTTTTAAAAAGAAGAATTATAAGTTTAAGAATACACAACTTAAGAACTTACATATGCTAAAAAGAAAAAAGAAAGAAATACAAAAAAAAATGAAAACAAAAGAAAAAAAGACAAAGAAACAAAGTTCAAAAGAGAAAGATAACTTCCAGTCTTCCTTGTGGCAGTTATAGATACATACAGTTGTTTATCGCTCTTCTCCTAACAAAAACAGCTACCTCTTCTTCCAATAAACTATTCCCATCAATTATCAACCTCCAAATCACCAGTTCTTTTCACCTCTCCTTTAAAAAACTTAAGAAAGCTATAATCAACAACTTCTCTCTAATCAAATCAATTAATATGCCCATCGAGTAATGCCCTCTTTACGCAAAACACGTTCAATGGTAGAATAAAAATCCTTAATGTTTTAAAATTGTTGTTTCTTCAGTTCCTTATAAAACTTTGTTAAAGTACATCTTACTCGATTTTTGGGTTTTTTTTTTCCTTTTAGCTGAAATCTTGTAAATAGTTCCTTTCTTTCTCTGATCCTGTTTACAGAAAGAAGGGTACTCACCAGAGCTTTTCCTTTTCACTGCCAGTTAGAAGACCTCTCTTCATTTACAAATTGAGCCATTAAAAGTGATTAAGGACTATTTACTGCATCTTGCATTCATCCTGGAGCCCTGCAGTCCAGATGAGGCAGGGCATTTGCCCTGTTTTACCCACAGGCAGTCCTCACAATCCCCAGGGCAAAGAGGGAGCCAAGATGGGGAAAGACAGGGCAAAGCCTGTTACACCATTTTAAAATAATACCTGGTAAAATCCACTCCAGCTGACAAAAAAAAATGGATTGGGCCCATTGTGACCGCAGGAGCTCATTCCAGCATGTATTGCTGCTTTTCACTATATTGCTACTTTTATTCTAACAATAGCTTTTATTGACAAAAATGTGCCTATAAAGTTAACAAATACACTGATCATATTTGGATCTAGTTTAGAGGATGGGCTAAATATGCTAGAATTCTTGGATGTGATACTTACTTCCTATAATTTTCAGTGATTTTAAGTAGCTGTGTAAGCATAATGGCTGAGATCTTACATCACTTCAGCACAGTGTAAATATCTATCAGCAAAGTTACCTCACACATCCTCTCTACTGAATATGAACACAGTGCAAGGTATGTGGATCAATGGTCAATTAATGTGGCTGAGAACCCATTGTGCAACCACAAAGCACAAAGGCAATACATACAGGCAATGTTCACTCACATGTTACTCTGTGTACTTTATTGTGTACCACATGCACAATGACCCCATGTGCACAATTCAGCTTACACTGCCATCAGCCAGACAAAAGTGTGCACATTGTACAAAAAGAAATCACTCTGCATGTGTAGTGGAACAAGCAGCTTGGGCAGGTCACTAGCCATAGTGTGAAGCCAAGAAAATGTTCTGATTTACTGACTCAATTGCATTGCCTCTATTTCTGTTGTTGTTGTTGCTGCTGCAGTTGTTGTATGATTTCAAGTCATTTCCAACTTATGGTGACCCTAAGGTGAACCTATCACAGGGTTTTCATGGCTAGATTTTTTTAGAGGGGGGCTTGCCATTGCCTTTCTCTGAGGCTGAGAGACTGTGACTTGCAGTCACCCAGTGACTTTCCATGGCTGAACAGGGATTTGAACCCTAGCCACCCAGAGTTCTTCGTCCCATCTATACAAGGGGGGATATGAACTCATTTGAAAAAGCAGCCATTCATAGCACTCATACCTGTCTAAAGGGTCAAAAGAGCCACCCCTAAATTTCACATAACACCTAGCCAAGATGGCAGCCACGAGTAATTTACTCATGGTTTTAAATCTGCTGCCGCCATTTTTTGAAAAAAAAAGTTTACAGTGGTACACACATGCAATATTTCGTATTTACAAAAAGAAAAGAGAAAGAGAGTATAAAATTGCTGTTTTACTGACTTACCAAATCTTTGCTTAGCTGAAAAATCCAACATGGTGGCAGCAGGTGCTTTCCCTGTTTGCCAGGCCCACCCCCATGCTTGTCCAGCCAATCAGATTATGCTCCCTGGTTGCACCAATGTGAATGCGAGTGTCTAAAGAATCACACATTCACATGCTGTACAGACCTTTTTAAAAAATCCAGGAGAAGACAGGGAAGCTTCCCACACAGAGTTTGGGGTGGATTTGGCTGCCCCCATTCCAAATGACATATATTTATGTGAATGTCCATTTGTACAGATTGCCTTCCATTCGCATCTTGTTAGGATTATTTTCACAACGAGACAAGCCCCTAGTCTCCTACTCATAACACTACACCATACTGGTTCATTCATTGTCTCTACCTAATGCAAATACAATTCTGACTTTTATTTTTCTGTCTTTGGAGTGGATTCCTCTCCATTGACGCCCCCTTGTCGTGGGAGAGAGGCTTGCGTACCCTAATGATGTTTTGAGCTATGCTGGCGGTGGCATAATAGCCACCGGTAGGGTCTCCCATGCCAGACAGGTCGAAACCAAAGGGTCTGACAAGGAGTGTTAAAGGGCAGGATGGGCTCTCTAGCCTTATGGCAATCGTCCTAGGAGAAGGAAAACTCTAATCCCAAACCCGGGCAGATGGTGCTCATCCAACCCTGTAAGGTCAACCATCTAAGAGAAGGAAACTCTAATCAAACCTACGACCCGAGGACCTCGCTGCTACCGTCCATGCTTGCAAGGCCACAGCAGATGAACCTTTGGTTTAAAGAGTGAGGCCAGTTCTGTGCACACTGCGTTCCACCAGAAAAATCCATTGCACAGGCTCGAAGGACAAATCCAGTTCCAAAAAAGCCCTGTAGCGATAGGCGAGGGACAAAACGGTAGGTGTAAAGATGCACTGGAAGCCGCAGACCCAACCCTACATGCAGGCGGTTCAGGACTTTGGTTGCTCGAGGCTGACCTGGGAGAGTACTACAGATATGGTATTTGCACTAACTGCAAGAAAAATGTAGGGAGCAGAAGAAGGGTCTCTATGTAACATTTGTCAACCTCACCAAAGCCTTTGACACCATGAGTAGAAAAGGTCTGTGGCAGATACTGGAAAGACTAGGATGTATCCCCAAATTCCTTAAAATGATTATCTTGCTACACGAGGGCCAGCACAGTCAAGTCAGATATGGCGATGCTCTTTCAGAGCCCTTTCTAATAACTAATGGAGTGAAGCAAGGTTGTGTTCTTGCACCAACTTTATTTACAATCTTCTTCAGCATGATGCTCCAAAGGGCTATGGCAGAGCTTGAAGAAGGTGATGGCATCTATATACATTACCGTACTGATGGTAGCTTGTTTAACTTAAGCCATCTGAGGGCTCGCACTAAGACTCTAAACTATCTAGTCTGTGAGCTGCTCTTCACTGATGATGATGCCCTTGTTGCCCACACACAAGCAGCTCTGCAGTGCCTAACATCCTGCTTCGCAACAGCTGCAGAGCTGTTTGGGCTGGAAGTCAACCTGAAGAAAACAGAAGTTCTTTACCAGCCTGCACCACAGGACAAACACCACCATCCCCACATTGCCGCCGGCAAATCTGTGCTCAAGTCCGTTCAGCAGTTCACCTACCTAGGAAGCATCATTTTCTCAGATGCCAAGATTGACAAAGAGATCGATCACAGATTAGCAAAGGCATATAGCTCATTTGGAAGACTTCACAAAAGAGTCTGGAGCAATAAACACCTGAGGCAAAGCACAAAAATCAGTGTGTATAGAGCCATTGTACTGTCTATTCTCCTTTATGGATCTGAAACATGGGTCACCTATCGCTACCACTTACGACTCCTTGAACACTTTCATCAGTGCTGTATATGCACAATCCTAAATATACACTGGACTGACTATGTGATGAATGTTGCTGTCCTTGAACAAGCAGGGAACACCAGCATTGAGGCCATGATATTGAGAACACAGCTGCACTGGGCAGGGCATGTTTCTAGGATGGAGGACCATCGCCTCCCAAAAATAGTACTCTATGATGAACTCACCACGGGTCAGCGTAAGAGGGGCACTCCAAAAAAGCAATACAAAGACTCCCTGAAACAACATCTCAGGCTTGGCCAAATTGATCACCAACAGTGGTCTGCCCTGGCCTCACATCAGGAGGCATGGAGACGCACTATCCACAATGCTGCAGCCTTATTTGAGAACTCACGCCGAACAAGTCTTGAAGAGAAACAACAACGCAGAAAGAATCACAACCCAAAAACATCACCCAAGGAGACCTTCTGCTGTGCTTTCTGCCACTGGACTTGTTTATCTCGGATTGGCCTTTTTAGTCATCAGCGTGCTTGCAGAAAGCGCAGGATGAGTCCTTCCTGAATCTTCGTTTGTGAAGAAAAGCCAGAGAGATTGGGGGGAGTGGATTGCAGAAGCTATTTCAGAGTACCTAACATAAGTAGCAAAGAAGGCTACCATATCTAATTCAAACTGCTATGAGAAAATTAGCCAAGTGTAATGAATTCACCTACATTTGGGGGTTTGCCAAGAGAAATAGAGTGGAGATTTCCCCCTCTTGCACTGCTTATCCATGGAAGTGAAAGGACCACACATACTGATGACCTTGGTTCCTCATTATACCCTTTGTCACTGAACAGGATCTGATTTAACTCTCTGCTGAATAGCACCTCTTACCTTTTCTCGTAAAACCTCGTGTATTGTTCTAATTTCCATGGAGAAGAATGTAATTGAAAAGCTTCCACCGTTCATTGCCTTTCCAAACAAACAGTAAAAGCATCATCCTGATATCTTATCGTAACAAACAGTGAAGCAGAACAAATATCATAGACAGGGATTCCAGAAGAGAAACATTTGGCAGGTAGATCTCAATATAATGCTAACTCAGTCTTCTTAATCAACAGCAAAACACTTCTGCGTTTCATGGGTGAGAGGCTTATTTCTCCAGGCTATTTTCAGTGTAGTCAAATTCCTGTTCTGGGGGATGTTCTTTTTCCTGTAGTGTATGGGAACACCCATTCCCTTTCCTTATGAACTGCTGTTTTAAATTTGGTAGTTAAAAGAAATTCATTCAAGTCATCATTCCACTCATTCCTTCATTCCAACCCAAGAGTTTCCCCATATCAGATACACTCTTTAGCCTGTAGCTGATCCAAGCCCTTTTAGCTTCCAAAATCAGGCAGGATCTTAAGCCTCTATTGTATTTAGCCTAAATAGATATTATCTGATATGAGGAACACGTGGCCTGGCTCTCTTTTTTGCTGCCCCCTTCCAATAATGTCACAAGCCGATGAGGTGGCAGCGCTAAAACCAAAAAACTGGATTCAACCACGCAGGGGACTAGCAGCCACAGAAGCATGTGCACTCTGGCACATGGGGAGGCCACTCCAAACCTGAGACGGGATTAAAATTACTGGCTGGCGAGGGAGCCCAGCAGACACCCGCACATATACGCATGCCCAAACACAGTCACAGCAAGGCAGGATCATGGCAAGAGTGAGGCCAGGAGCTCACAAACCCCCACACACATGCTCACATGCACAAGGCAAAACCTGCAGATAGAATCGTGTAACAACCCCTCTCCCCTTTCACCCTGTTTAACTGCCTTACAACAGCCTTTCTATACACCGCAGCCTTTCTAGGCCTTCTAGACTTCCCTACAAGCCCTCCCATGTGCACACTCACTGACGGGGCCAAGCGGGGCTGTTACCCAAAAGGCTCCTTGGAAAATTCCAAGAAAATATTGAGTTTCTAATATGTTGGGGAAATTAGCAGCAACTCGACTTTAGCTATGCCAGAGGGGGTAACCAGGGAATCTTAAACCAATTATACCAGTACTAGTTTGGATGGAATACATACACATTTAAAATTAAGTATGTTTTTTTATTAAGGAGTTCAAAAATAACACCAAACACACACACATTCACCCAGAAGAAGCATTCACTCAAGGCTATAGAAAGAAACAGTAGGAAAACTTGGGATAGAGGGTTGCAAGAGGATTTTGCTGGGGTACATAATACAACCTGTCCTGTAGTCAGTCTGGCAGAGTGGATGGAGGAAACTGGATGTGGCTAACACAGAGTAACAGAGTTTCCCCCTATTACTAACTGTGCACAATGAGGCATATTTTGGGGGGTCTTTTATACCTCCAAATACACCTGAGGGGATTGGTTCTTCATGGGTTGAAATAATGAATTCCATGAGCCTTCGTGGTTTGCACAATGAGTTTCTTGGTCTTGACAAAAGGTGTAGAAAATGCTAAATATGTTTCTTAATGTCCAGTGATTGAATTTTAACAGCTTTGAGCAACTTCTTTTAGGTTGGGAGCCGAGGAGAAGAAATTTCACAATCAGCAAATACAAAACGGTTTCTCTAAACATTACCTTCCCATTTATGTCTACTCTTGGCCCTTCAACCCCAGGCCTTCCTTTCCAAGGAAAAACAAAAATGACCTTTTGAGACCATCCTGTCTTTTTCCCTTGTAAAAGACCACAATAATGAACCAAGCCTGGCCAGACTCTGAGGCCTGTGAAAATGGGGTGTAGGGCAATGCTAACATTCCAGGAGTGGGGTGCCTTGGAAGTGAATTACAAGTTGTGCTTACAGGGCAAGGAGCATACAGCCAGCGACTAGGCTACTCGTTCCCAAATGCAAACTCTCGCACCCAAAATGCATTCACAGTGGGCAGTGAATCCCCGTTGTCATACACACTCACAACAGAATTACAGCAGGGCAAGGGGCAAATGGCCACCGGAGCAGACCGCTATTCAGAGAGAGAGAGAGAGAGAGAGAGAGAGAGAGAGAAACATGACTGGAGCAGACCGATACTCACACAGGAACATAATCATGGCAGGGCAAAGGGCAAACGGCCAGTGGAGTAGACCGCTCTTCACACGCATGCACACCAGATCACAGCAGGCTGGGGAACAAATGGCTGGTGGAGCAGACCACTCCTCACACAATCACACCCTAATCACAGTGGGGGGGGGGCAAAAGGCTGGCGGAGGAGACCTCTACTAACACACACACACACAGGAAAAAAAATTCCCGACACATGCATCTCCCACACCCGCAATTAGTAACCACTCACTCTACTACTCTCAGCTCAACTCTCACACCAGCACAGCCCACACAAAGACTCCATGCACGCAGCCCAGCCAAACCACTTAGCTCTCCCATATGACGCAGTAGATAATTGCAGCAACCCACCAATGAAGCAGTCCAATCCTTCTAAGGCATTGTTGAAAGGAAACAGGAAGAGGCCGGGGTGGCAGACCTTAAATAAGGTGAGCTCCACCCCTGCCTCCTCTCTGCCATGGCGTGGTACGCCATGGCCAATGATATGCCATGTCATTATGTGTGTTCATTAAAACACCTCCCCCCATGCAACTATCCCCCCTGCATAGTGCTCGGGGGGGTGTTCCTGTAATGTGGGGGAACACCCATTCCCTTTCTTTATGAACTGCTACATATTTCTTGTTTTAAATTTGGTGGTTACAAGAAATTCATTCAGGTCATCATTCCAATTGGTTGTTGCAATTTCATCTTAAAGGGGGTGGCCATTAAGTCGGAGGGTAATTTTTGGCCACTCCAGAGTTCCTGAGGCAACAGTGCATCATCCCAGCCACCATTCTGGGCAACCAGAAGAGACATAATTTTGCTTCCAGTTGCCTTTTGGGGTCTGTTTTGGGCGGGTTGCAGTTTCAGGATAGAGGCCTCTGAAACAGCATTTTTAACCATCCCACAGCTGGTGGGACTCTCTTATTTTCCTGATCCCTGATCCAAAAATAGGGGTTTACTAGCTGTTCCTGGCATAACATATGCCATTTAAAAACTCCCCTAAAATGCCCAGTAGACCTCAGAACAACCCTATAAGGTAGGCCAGTGGATTCTGAAATTCCTCCTCTCCCTTCTCAGCATTCCACACGTTTCCATGATGCTTCTGCCACCAGTTGACTGCCTGGGTCCCATCGCAGGCGGCCCGCTGCCACCACCACCAGTTGACTGCCTGGGAACTGGTGAGTGGCTGAGGGAGGGAGTGGAAGGAGGGGCCCTTGTCAGTCTAGGGGTGAAGATGCAGATTTAGTGGTGGGAGTGGATTGTGAAGAGGGAATTGGGATGTGGGTGCTAATTGGTTGGGTGTGTTTCCTGAGCAGCTAATCAGCACACTGGGAAAGGTAACATACCCAAGCGTATTATAGATAGATAGATAGATAGATAGATAGATAGATAGATAGATTTTCAGTTGAAAAAATATTCAGGGGAGTGAGGGGCTGGAAGGGTCCTTGGGGGGTCCCAAGTGCCATAGTGGATGCCACATGTGCCATATACTGTGTATACTTCCCTGCTGTCCTGATCTGTCACAATTAATCCTCTTTTGTCCCACTTTTCAGCTATTTTTAAAGTGTGCCAATTTCTGTCTCCTCCTTCCACTTCCCACTCCCTTTGTCCTCAGCTTACTTCAGTTGCTAGAAATTGGATTCAAAGTGCAAAAGTAGCTTGTACTCAATTCAGCAGAAGGGAGGAGGAAAGGAGGAGCAAAATCTTTTGCTCAGGAAAAAGCAAACTGCTGCAGCCTCTCCTAGCTTGCCCATTGTCCCTCATTAATAACTTTTGCCAACTCCACCACAGTCTAATGTTGCTCAGCTACATGTATCCAGGTCGTCACCTGTGAAATGTTGGAGGGTATGGTTCTGTAAGGGGGTCAGTATAGTGTAGTCGTTTGAGTGTTGGGCTACAGGTCTGGAGACCAAGGTTCAAATCTCTGTGCAGCCATGGAAACCAACTGGGTGACCTTGGGAAAGTCATACTCCCTCACCCTGAGAGGAAAGCAAAGGTAACCCCCCCCCCCGGGAACAAATCTTGCCAAGAAAACCCTATGAACCCTATGATAGGTTTGCCTTAGGATCGCCATAAGTTGGAAATGACTTGAAGGCACACAACAACAACAACAACAACAACAACAACGTTGTGTAACTTGTAAAGATTTATACTAAAAATCTGAGTTTAATCCACAGCACTGTAACAATCCTCTACAGAAAAATGCCTCTCTAACACAAACATACACATATGTAATCTGGGATAATTTTCATTGTGTATGTTTGCATGTGTGTGTGTCTTGTGTGTTTGCACTCTTTTTATGAGGATAAGTTAGCCTAAACTTGTTTGAGATTTACCCTTCCTCAACTGTCATCCAGCTGCCATTCCACCCAACTGAAAAACCTCATGTTGTTAGAATGTTGTGCCTAATTTTTCATTTTCCTTTTTCTTTCCCATCTGCCTTTTGTTTTATGTCCTTTAAAGCCTATGACCTTGAGGACCAAGGACCCTCCACTCTTCAAAATGGCTTGGAATAAGCAGAGCTCTTTTGCAAACCACTGGAAAAGGACACAGCTTTATCTAAACCACTCTGAGTTAAATCAGATCCTTCCTCCAACATCTATGAACCTCCAAACCACACAGGGGTGTAGCTACGTGGAGGAGAAAAATCAAGACATTGCCCCCAATAAGAATTCTGTCCCCAATGAATCTTCCTTCAGTCCACAAATTTCTAGCATTGCAGAACAACCTTGAAAATTATTCATGCCTAGAACTCTTGCATTACCCATCTTTACATACCCTTGGTAACGTTGCTGCCCCTTTTCTTTTTATGCTTAAACTGTATTTCTAAAGGCTTTACCAATGTTGTAAGTTACTGCAATGCTAGACATTTTGGGACTGAAGGAAAAGACATGTGGAAAGCAGAAATCTTGTTTAGGGTGACAATGCCTGCCTTTTGCCTTTCCACAGCTTCCACACATTCATGATCTTTCTTTATACCCTCCTGCCTCAAATCATCTCCCATGTCTATGCAGCTGCCTGCACACCTAATTCCCCTCTTCCTGTCAATATGGAAGCAGGAGGGAGGAAAGAAGGGTGACTTCTCCCCATCTCCCTGCTTCCAGCAGCCGGTGCTGCTGGAGCAGCTGTCTTTCTGGCAGTAGTGCTGTGAAAATCATAGAATCATAGAACTGGAAGAGACCACAAAGGCCATCCAGTCCAACCCCCTGCCATGCAGGAATACATAATCAAAGCACTTCTGACAGATGGCCATCCAGCCTCTATTTAAAAAACTTCCAAAGAAGGTGACACCGCCACACCATGAGGCAGTGCATACCACTTTTAAAGAGCTCTTTAAGTCAGGAAGTTCTTCCTAATGTTAAAGTAGAATCTCTTTTCCTGTAGTTTGAGTCCATTGTTCTGGGTCCTAGTCTCTTGAGTAGCATTAAACAAGCTTGCTCCATCCTCAATGTGACATCCCTTCAAATATTTAAACATGGCTATCATGTCATCTCTTAACCTTCTCTTTTCCAGGCTAAACATAGCCAGCTCCCTAAACCACTCCTCATAGGGCATGGCTTCCTGACCTTTTACCATTTTGGTCACCCACCTCTGGATACATTCCAGTTTGTCAGTATCTTTCTTGAGTTCCATTGCCAAGAACTGGACACAGGATTCCAGGTGAGATCTGACCAAAGCTGAAGAGAGTGGTTCTATGAAATGATGTGGTCATGTTTGGTGAGGATATGAGAAATTACCTTCTCAGTGGCTGCTCCCAGGTTGTGGAACTCCCTTCCAGAGGAGGCTAGGGACTTTATCAAACAAGTATCTAAAACCACTATAATTCTTCAATTGTAGAAAGCGGAAACATAGTGGCATGATAAGAGTAGTTATTGCATGTCACTGTAATCAAACAACACAACAGCTAATGGAAGATCATACAACCACCTACTAGAATTTTAAGAAAAGGATTGAAACTCATGCTATGGTATCACTTGTTTTTGCATTGCATCATAATGACAAAGTATTAACGTGTCGAGACGGCCCATGTATGCATCTTTTAAAAAATTATCCTACTTCTGCAAGTTTGCATGGGTGAGATTTCAGCTATTCTCATGGGAAGATGCCATTTTGATTAAACACACTAAAAACCAAACAAATCAACAAAGAAATTGACAAATTCATAACTTAACAATTAAACAAACAAAGTTCCAAGAAAAGGGGACAGTTCATTAAAAGAGCGTCCCAGAGGTCCTCTTCACGCTCTCCCCTGGAAGTTTAATTATGTGTTCTTGTTTGGAATGGGGAGGGGAAAAAGTGGGTGGAATGCCCATTCATGCAGTAATATCAGAACTACAGTGGGATGGAATTATCACACGCCCGTCAATACTGTGAAAACAGTGCTATTGACAGCTATTCACAGCCTTTGCCCGTGAATGAAAAGTTGTGTGCAACTAACAGTTGGAGAACACACGGACCATGGGAGGACAACAGCATTGTGTGATAACAGGAAGCCATTCATACTATTATCCTGCCATAACTCTGCAATTTTGGCCTTGTGTAATAAAGTCCTAGATTGCCCCCCACCCTCTTTTCACCAATAAAGTTCTCTTTTTTATTAGGTAGGATTTCAGCCATTATCCGGCTTTTTTAGAAGAGTCTTTCAATGGAAGGAGTTTTTACTCTCCCTTCAACAGAATTAAATGCTTTAAAACTTTTTAAAAGACAATCCTGTTTTAATATGATAGGAATTTATTTTTTTTAATGTTAAGATTAGCTTTTATTTATATTTTGTTTTGGTCTACATTATAAGCTGCCTTGGATCTTGCATGGAAGGAAGGTGGGATATACAATAAAATATTTCCTAGAATTCTCACCATGTCTCACATTTGCTGACAAAACTGTATTTCCCCAGCTTCTAACACTTCAAAGATGAAAACTTCAACAAGTGTGACCAAGCAACATCAGAATGGGGTCAAAATGGCAAAAGTTATTGATGGGAAAGAATGGATAAGCTAGGAGAGGCTGCAGCATCACAGCCTACTGGGAAGGGCAGGATTCTGCCCTTCTTCTCTGCTCACTCTGCCTGAGTTAATTGAGTGCAATTGAGTGTTTTTGCACTTTGAATTCAGTTTGCAGCAACTGAAGTAAGCTGAGGACAAAAGAGGAGCAGAACGAAAATGGGACATTCTAAAGCATCTCAAAAAGTAGGATGACAGGATTAATTGGGACTGTCCCTGCCACATCGGGACAGTTGGAGGGAATGCATTTCCCAGAACTGATGGTGCCTATAGCTCACTGCTCTAGAAGAACCAAATATCACAGAGGAGAAAAGATAGAAATGTTCCCTTCTGCCACTACAGAAGCAACAGCAAATAAACAGATGGATGTTAAGCTCATGGCTGTAAGGAAAGGTTAAAGGTTTCTGTGAGTTGAAAGAGGGGGATGAGACCTGATTAAATACAATTTGGTTCAGAACAGATCCTTTAGTTCCTCACAGAAGGAAATTGTCTCTATGGCACAGAAGTTGTGAAAACTAGCGAAACATATTTTGAAAAAGTTATTTTTGTAGGGCTGGTTGACACCAGCCAATAACCCCACAGGAGAGGTGTAGGACTGCTGCTGAGCTCACTGCCAGAAGCTGCTAACATGGAGGCACCATTAGCATGTTACAATAACTTCAGCAGGAGTTGACAGGTTGATATATGTGATGGCAGCAGTTCAGAAAAGGGCTGCCCACAAATCACAGCAACACAGTCCCTGCCTCTACAAACAGCAACTCTGTAGGAACTGAGGCACTTACAGGGGCACTGCAAGAGTGTGAGGGCCATGTCTGATATTTTTGTACATGCTTTTTATAAACCTGGTGGAGAGGGGAACATAATATAGTAATATTTTTTTTTCAAAAGAAACCCTTTTCCCGAATTGTCTGGGAAGATAGGGAAGAAATATTTATTATTGCTTGCTCATTCAAGTATTTATGTTTAAAATATATGCCCTACTTTTCTAAGAACTTTCTTAGAAGGCCTCATGTGATCATTTTTGACATTTTTACAAATTAGTATTAGATAGAAAAAATAATTAGTAATCAAATTAGTATTAGATAGAAAAAATAATTTACAGCCAAACTGTTGCGGGAAAATTGAATATCAGAAGGGCCCCTTCCTGTGAGTAAAGACCTATCTAGTTCAGCTTCCTGTTTCTCACAGTGGCCAACTAAAAGCCTAAGGGCAACCCACAAGCAAGGCATAAGGGCAACAGTATCTCTAGGGATAAAAAGAGATGATAGATGATAGATATAGAGATAGAGAGATAGATAGATAGATAGACTTCATTCAGAGACTGGGGAGCTTGCCCAAATGTTAGCAAAAGTTAGCAGAACACAGACTAGCACAAAAGGAATGCAAACGTATAATTAGAGGATCAAAAAAGGATTTTGAGGAAGGTATTGCTAATAGCACCAATACCAACTGTTAAATACTGAGAAATACATCATCAGGAACTGGAAGCCAGTTTGAGACTTAGGGCTTGTCTAGATGGGCTGTTTACTCTCGTTTTGACCCTGTCTTAGAGCCCTGCAGTCCATACAATGAAGGTCTTGAATACCTGGGGGAAATGGCTTCATTTTGGGAAAAACAGTTCAGGCCCTATGGGACCACAGGAGGCTGTACCATCATGCCAGCTTGTTTCTGCAGCGGTTGCTGCCTGTCTGCATTGCTCGCTCTGAAGCCAGGAAGACGTACCACAACATGTGACCATTCAGGGGGCCTTGATCACATGCAGCGGGGCCCCTTCCAGGCTTCAAAGAGTGCAACATAGACACCTGCAGCAGAAGATATAGGGGAAATAACCATGCCGGAATTAAAGTTTGCAGGAATGAAGGATGAGGTGCTTGGGTAAATAGTAAGGACAAGAAGTTCAAGATCTTGTTGACTAGAATCATAGAATCATAGAATTGCAGAGTTGGAAGAGACCACGAGGGCCATCCAGTCCAACCCCCCGCCACGCAGGAAATCACGATCAAAGCACCCCCTAATTGCAACCAGTTCACTGGGTGTTGATGATATCCACCCAAGAGTTCTTAAAGCACGCAAAAATGAGATCACTGATATTCTAAAATATGCCACATTTCCTAAACCTAGCTTCTGTAACCACTGACTGGAGAATGAGCAATATAGTATCAATTTTTTATAAATGGATCCAAGGGAGATCTAGATCTAGAATATTGCAGGCCAGTTATTCCAGATAAAGGGGTGAAAGTGTTATTAAGACTAACATTGTTCAAGATATAAGTCTGGCTGAAAAAGAATCAACATGGCTTCTGCAAAGGTAATTCCAGTCTCCCTAATCTTTTAGACTTCTTTGTATTTGTCAGTAAACATGTGGATAGGATCTGGTAGAAATTGTCTGTCTGAACTTCTAAAAGGCTTTCAACAAAATCCATCTCCAAAGACACACAAGCAAACTGAGCAGTCATGGGATAAGAGAAGAAATCTCTTACAGATTGAAAAGTGGTTAAAAAAAAACAGGAAGCAGAGAATAGGAATAAATGTCAATTCTTGTAATGGAGGGGTGTGAACAGTACCTCAGAGATCTTTCTTTACACCAGTGCTGTTTAATTTATCCATTAACAATTGGGTGTTACAGGTGAGTAGGTAGATGGCCAAGTTTTCTGAAGACACTAAATTATTTAGGACAATGTGAATAAAAACTGTGTTGTATGGATTTCTTTGAAAAGATCACTCTAAACTGGAAAAATGGGCAGTAAAATGGTGATAGAGGTTCAATGTAAGCAAGTGTGCAGTGATATACATTGGGGGTGAAACGGGGTTGGCAAATTAGGCCCACAGGTTGCATGTTACCCCCTAGGGAGATTTTGTGGTCCCCAGGGGTCCAAAAATTCTATTTTTACCCCCAAATATTCTCTAGAGGGCAGAGGGCATTTTTGTCTTATTCATTCATTCATTCATTCATTTGCTCTTTCCCCTGGGACATTATAGGCCCAGGAGAGAACTTTTGTTAAAAGAGGAACTACCTTCTGCTCACTTCCTGTTATTTAAAAAAAAAACACCTTAGGGAGCTGGGTATGTTTACCCTGGGGAAGAGGAGGTTAAGGGGTGACATGATAGCCATGTTTAAATACTTGAAGGAAAGTCATATTAAAGATGGTGCAAGCTTATTTTCTCTTCCTCCAGAGACTAAGGGCTTTATCAGGCAAGGCAAATCCTGCCAAAGAACTGCATCATTTAGGATGCAATGTTAGCAGAAAGTGCAAAATTATCAGACATCCTTGTGATTTAACCATTCCTGCTGCATCACGCTGGCGCAAATGAGGCATCACTTTTTATTGATGGGCTAAGCTGTCAATAAAAAGTGACACCTCATTCATGCCAGCACAACGCAGCAGAAACAGGTAAACAATGACATTGTCTGATAATTTCAGCCCTTTGTGCTATCGTCACATCCTAATAACACAGTTTTTGCCACATCTGATAAAGTCCTAGGACATGGAGTAATGACCTCAAACTACAGGAAAAGAGATTCCACCTAAACATTAGGAAGAGCTTTCTTACTATAAGAGCTGTTTGGGAGTGGAATGTGCTGCCTCAGAGTGTGGAGAAGTCTCCTATTTTAGAGGTTTTTAAACAGAGGCTGGATGGCCATCTGTCAGGAGTGCTTTGATTGTGTATTCCTGCATGGCAGGGGGTTGGACTAGATGACCCTTGTGGTCACTTCCAAATTTATGATTCTATGATTCTACCTCTTCTGGGGCTAAAACATAGAGATAATGGTCCCCACATACTGTAGAGCACATCTGTGGGAAAATTTTGATTTGTGTGTGCGTGCGTGCGTGCACGCGCATGAAGGGGTGCAGTAAGAGGGTGCAGCCCTCCAAGCTTTCATGGGAAGCTAATGAGATCCTCTACCCTCCAACAATTACCCACCCCTGGGGTGAAAATGTCACAGCTTCATGTACATACACTGAGCCAGTAACCTAAGCACAGAAGGAGTCTTAGAATTGTGGTAGGAAGCTCAATGAAAATGTTGAAACGGTGTGTGGTTGCCACAAAGAAAGGCAAATTCCATGATGGACATAATTAAACAAGGAATTGCAAATAATACAACCAGTATCATATTGCCCTTGTACAAATCCATGGTGCAAGCACATCAACAATATTATGTGTAGTTTTAGGACTTTATCAGATCAGTCAAATACGGTGTCATAAGGATGCCTAATGATCATGAAAGGTTGTGCATACCAAACAGTGTCTCCTTTCATGATCATGTAAAGTCCAAAAGCCATACTTTTTATTGATGGCCCAAGTCATCAATGGATTCCCCATGACAATTTGTTGTCAGAATCCGCACGCCATTGTACTCACGTGAATGCAGCGTTAATGGGCAAACACTTTGGGACATAAATAATAATAATAATAAATTTTTATTTTTAACCCGCCCCTCTGCTCGGCAACCGGGGCGGCTTACAGCAAGATTAAAACAACATCAAGTTAAAACAGTCCTTCCCCATCCTACCCTCCCACCCCTTAAAACTAAATTAAACAAATAGAGAGTTAAAACAAAGATAAAATACAATAAATAAATAAATAAATAAATAAAAGCAACGACGGCGAGGGGGTGGGTAGCAATCAGTCCACTTGAACTGGGAAGTTATTCCAGGAAGGCCTGCCGGAAGAGATCCATCTTTAGCGCATTCTTGAAGCTATCAAGAGTAGCGATAAGACGGATCTCATCCGGCAGGCCATTCCAAAGTCTGGGAGCCGTAGAAGAGAAGGCCCTCTGGGAGGTCTGCGCGGGGGGGATCATATGGGATGAGGCGGTCCCGGAGATAAGATGGACCCAAGCCATGTAGGGCTTTAAAGGTTAAAACCAACACCTTGTACTGTGCCCGGAAACTAATCGGCAGCCAGTGGAGAGATTTAAGCACAGGTGTTATATGCTGTCTCCTAGATGTACCCGTAATTAACCTGGCTGCCATATTTTGTACCAGTTGAAGTTTCCGGGTTAGGCACAAGGGTAGCCCCATGTAGAGTGCATTACAGTAATCCAAACGTGAGGTTACCAAAGCATGTACCACAGTTTCCAGATCCCTTGTATCCAGGTAAGGGCGCAGTTGGCGTATCAGCCGAAGCTGATAACAGGCACTTCTGGCCGTCGCATTCACCTAACTAGTCATGTGAAGCGACGAATCCAGGAGTACCCCCAAACTGCGAACACAGTCCTTAGAGGAGAGTGTGAGTCCATCCAGGACTGGAAGTTGTATTCCCAGACCTGGTTTCGGGCCTGTGACTGTCAGTACCTCCGTTTTGTCTGGATTTAGTCTCAATCTGTTTTTCCTCATCCAATCCATTACCGCTCTAAGACAGTCATTGAGAGGAGAGACATTAAATGATCATTAAAGCCAGGGGACACTCTTTTTATGACCCCCTCAATGTACTTGGGACTTTTAAAATGTGTTTTAGTGCTTTCCTGTACTTTTTGTGTGTTATTTTTGCTTTTATTTTTTAATTTTCCACACTCACGTCTTCTCACAATAATCCGTGGGATTACATTCCAGGAAGTGAACGGAGCTCTGTTCACTCTTCCATCATTGCCAGGGCTGCCTTTGGATGGGTTGGAAGGTAAGTGTGGTAAAGGGGGTTCTTTTGCTGGCATAAAAACATCACAAATTATGCCAGCAAAAGAACAGAAAAGGAGGGTGGTCTGATAAAGTCCTTAGCACGCGTTAAAAAGGATTCTCTACAGCTGTAAAAGTGCAGGAAAGGACAAGCAAAATGATCAAGGGACTGGAGCAACTGCCATATTAGGAAAGGATGCAACATTTGGGGCTATTTAGCTGATCAAAAAGAGATGTCAGGTAATGCATGATAGAAATGTATTTAAGTTATACATGCAATAGAAAAAGCAGATAGAGAAAAGCTTACCTTTCTTTCTCATAATCCAAAAATATAGGGTCATCCACTGAAGCTAAAAGGGTGGCTGATTCAGAACAGATATAAATTTATTTATTTTTATTTATTCGCTATTTATACCCCGCTCTTCAGCCACAAGGCTATCAGAGCAGCCTACAAACTGTTTTAAGCCATAGCAATTTATACATCTACACTGCATTAAGCAGTTCCCAATGTGTGTTAGCTAATTGCCCCCACAAGCCAGGTATCCACTTCACAGTGGATAGTTTGCAGCTGTGGAACTCACTGACACAAGATGCAGTTATGACTGCTAACTGGGATGTCTTTAAAGGGGATTGGATAAATTCACGTGGAACCCATCAATGGCTGTTAGTCCAAATGGATGTCATGTCACCTCCAGTTGCATATCTAAGACTGTTTCAGTTCCCCACAAATGTGAGATGGATGGTGCAGTTGCACTCAGGTCCTACTGGCCTATGGGCTAGATAATCCTTTGATCTGATCCAGCAAAGCTCTTCTAATGTTCCTACATATCCAACATTACATGGGTATCTTTATATCTTTACTGTATTCTTTTTTTCAAAGTAATGTTTTTGACACAAACTGTAGCTACTGTGACAGTCCACCTTCTCCCCCCCATGAAGCTACCACAAATCTTTGTTCTTGGTCCAGTTTCCCTCACCATTTGGTATGGCTAACAGAACATAAAGGTTTTCAGATTAGGTAAGGATCACAGAGGAATGCTCTTCCCCAGAGAAACTCCCCAGAAAAACTGATATTCTTTCAGCAGTGGGGAAAGACATGCTAGTTCAGGCATGCCAGCATGTTTTATTAGTGTATTTGGCATTCGTTTTCTAGCTTGGTTGAAATTTAATTGTTTTTCTTGTATTTTAAGAACTTGGTCTGAAGCCTTTCTCTACTGGCTTGACATGAAAAAAAGTGGCTGTAGGTGCTGTATTGTTTTAACTGTATTGTTTATTGCTTTTTAAAACCTTTTAGAGTGCATGCTTTTAACATGGTTCTTAGTTTAATTCACTTTTAATGTGGCTTTTTGTACATTTTTAATTGCAGTCTTTTACATGTGTACATCTTGAGTCCCACTCTTGGGGGAAAGGCAGGTTATAAATAAAGTTAACAACAAAAACAAAAACAAACGAGGTATAGCATGTGACTACTACAAAAAGGGCAAATATTGGGAAAGTTGTTTTTCAGAAACATCCTCCAGAACCCTCTAGCCTCACTTCAGGATTCTGGGAATTATAATCCAAAAATGTAATGGCTGGCATCCTGTTAATAATATATGTAGGTGTAAGTCAAATTTATACCTGTGTGTGTCTTTGTGTGGTTGTTGTGTTACCCAAATTAGTGGAAGTCCATGGGACCGACTTGTGACCTTTGAGTTATGATATTATATTGGGGAATTTTAAATAGTTCAAAGGTATGGTTGTGAGAGGTCGGGTAACTTTGGAATCTTTATATCTGTGTATACCAGTACTCACTGAGGAGACTCCAAGCCAGAATAAAATAAAAATGTTTTTTTTATTGAAAAATGGTCATGGAAACATTCACACATGCACGCACATTCACAACCATCACACAAGGCTAGCAAAGAATTAGGAGAAAGTATTTGGACAGAGGAATAGATTTGGGGAATGGGCTATAATTACCTGTCCAGAGAGCAGAGATTCACGCAGCAGAGAGACTCAGTTTTGGATCTGAGGGTCACACAGCAGACCAGCAGAGTGATGAAATATGAGAAGCTGTGCACACGGTGACACAGCAGACAGGTGGAGTGTTGAGGTATAGGGAGCTGTGCACTCATGGCTATGATTTGAGGGTAATATTTATACCCAATATTGTAACCTTAAGGGATGTTTTGAGTTTATAACAATGCCTGAGGGAGTTTCCCGGAGTTAAACAATGGAAGCTCGTTAATTACTGCTAATTAAGACTGATGGGTCTGAGGTGACTTTTGCATTGTGGGTAGGCAGAAGTGTGAAGGGAGAACTTTGCAGGATAAGGGGTGTTCCGGTCACTTGTTTCCTTTGGAGTATGACGCACTGCCAAGTGTGTCCAGGGGAGATTAGCACATTCCTCCGTAACGGCTATCTGAGGGGGCTTTGCTTAATCAGTCCTAGGCACGTCTGTTTTGGGGAAATTTCCAAGACAACTTGGTTAGGTTTCTGGGTGACCTTCACTTGAACCCTTCTGTGGATGGCTTGGTCTACCATGGATGTATGTGAATTGTCAACTATTGCCAATGTATGAAATATCAGTGGGGAGGGTGGGTAAAGGCATGTAACAGTTGCAGATGAAGAAATTCACTACTTCTCTTGTGCAATGACCCTCTACCCTCTTAAGACTCCTCTTCTTTAGTGGCTGGTATGCAGAATGACAAAGACATCCTTCAGGACATCCCAGCTATCCTCTAGAGGTCCTGGAGAATGATGTTGTGTACACAGCTATAGGCACATAGGAACACACTTCTCCAACACACCCCCACTCTCCACCAGCCATTAAATCACAGAAAAGCTAAAGCGCAGAATGAGCTCAGGCTTGCTAGGGAGGTTAAGAACAATAAAAAGGGTTTTTTGGGTATGTCCACAGCAAAAGGAGGAAGAAGGAAATGATAGGGCCGCTACGAGGAGAAGATGGCAAAATTCTAACACGGGATAGAGAAAAGGCAGAATTACCCAACCCCTTCTTTGCCTCAATGTTTTCAGAAAAGGAAAAGCGTGACCCACCTGAGGATAATGGGACAGAGGACACAATAGGGGAAATCCAGCTCAAAATAAGTAAAGAGGTAGCACAGGAATACCTTCTTAATCTAAATGAATTTAAATCTCCAGGACCAGATGAACTACATCCAAGAGTATTAAAAGAGCTGGCAAATATAATCTCAGAGCCATTGGCAATAATATTTGAGAACTCCTGGAGAACAGGAGAAGTCCCAGCAGACTGGAGGAGGGCAAACGTTGTTCCCATCTTCAAAAAGGGGAAAAAAGAGGATCCCAACAATTATCATCCAGTTAGTCTGACATCAATACCAGGGAAGATTCTAGAGCAGATCATTCAACAAAGAGTCTGTGAACATTTAGAAGGCAATGCCATAATCCCAAAAAGTCAACATGGGTTTCAGAGAAACAAGTCATGCCAGACTAATCTGATCTCTTTTTTTGATAAAATTACCAGCTTGGTAGATGAAGGGAATGCTGTGGACATCGCATACCTTGATTTCAGTAAGGCCTTTGACAAGGTTCCCCATGACATTCTTGCAAACAAGCTTGTAGAATGTGGGCTATACAAGTTAACTGTTCAATGGATTTGTAATTGGTTGTCCGGCCGAACCCAGAGGGTGCTCAGCAGTGGCTCCTCTTCGTCTTGGAAAGATGTGACCAGTGGGGTGCCACAGGGTTCTGTCCTGGGCCCAGTGCAATTCAACATCTTTATCAATGACTCGGATGAGGGAATTAGGGGCATACTTATCAAATTTGCAGATGACACCAAATTAGGAGGAGTAGCTAATACCCTAGAGGACAGGATCAAAATTCAGAATGACCTGGATAGACTGGAGAGCTGGGCCAAAGCTAACAAAATGAAATTCAATACGGAGAAATGTAAAGTACTACATTTAGGGCGAAAAAATGAAATGCATAAATATAGGATGGGAGAGACCTGGCTGAATGAGACTACGTGCGAAAGGGATCTAGGAGTCCTAGTAGACCACAAGTTGAACATGAGCCAACAGTGTGATGCAGCAGCTAAAAAGGCCAATGCGATTTTGGGCTGTATCAATAGAATTATAGTGTCTAGATCAAGGGAAGTAATAGTGCCACTCTATTCTGCCTTGGTCAGACCTCACTTAGAATACTGTGTCCAGTTCTGGGCACCACAATTCAAAAAGGATATTGACAAATTGGAGCGTGTCCAGAGAAGGGCAACTAAAATGGTGAAAGGTCTGGAAACGATGCCTTATGAGGAGAGACTTAGGGAGCTGGGTATGTTTAGCCTGGAAAAAAGATGGTTAAGAGGCGATATGATAGCCCTGTTTAAGTATTTGAAGGGATGTCACGCTGAGGATGGAGCAGGCTTGTTTTCTGTTGCTCCAGAGACTGGAACACAGAGCAATGGATGCAAGCTCCAGGAAAAGAGATTCCACCTCAACATTAGGAGGAACTTTTTGACAGTAAGAGCTGTTCGGCAGTGGAACACACTCCCTCGGAGCATGGTGGGGTCTCCTTCCTTGGAGGTCTTTAAACAGAGGCTGGATTGCCATCTGTCGGGGATGCTTTGATCAAGATTTCCTGCGTGGCAGGGGGGTTGGACTGGATGGCCCTCATGGTCTCTTCCAACTCTGCAATTCTATGATTCTATGATTCTATGAAATGGTTGTGGAAGTGAGGGGGCATGGGGAGAAGGTGAGTCCTGCAGGAGGGGATTGGGGACATGTGGCATAGTTCCACCTGGGAAGAAGTTATGTAATGCCTCACAATGGGGTATCTCAGCCAACTTTTCCAGACTCTGGAAAGGCAATATATTTAGTAGTAACACACTACTAAATAAATTGAGGCTCTTTGCTAGGGAATAAACTCTCATAAACCAAGCAACATTTGCTTTCAAGTAACCATGCACAAGATATTAAAGACGTATACCATACTAGTCCTAAATATCCTAAAGGCAACAGATCCCATCTGATCTTGGAAGCTAAGTAGGGTCAGCCCTGGTTAGTACTTGGATGGGAGACTACCAATAAATACCAGGGGCTGTGGGCTATATTTCTGAGGAAGGAACTAGCAAAACCACCTCTGAATGTCTCTTGCCTAAGAAAACCCTATGAAATTTATGAGGTGGCCGTGGGTCAACAGGTGATTTGAAGGCACATATCCCCCCCAAAAAAAAATTATTAGTAGTCCCAACTAGAACTGACACACAGTAGTACTTCGATCACCTGCTGACTGGTATGTTAACATTTATGCAAACCTTGTTGATTCAACAGGTCTAATCCAAACAGGATGCCTGCCACAGCATGCACCAGTCCCAATATTACAATATTTATCCAAAGCAAACTAAGGGCTCATCTACATGCTCCAGGATGCACCGGCTCCCCACTAGCATATCATGCCTGTGGATCAGGCCCATTCCTTTCCCATTCCCTCCACGAAACAGGAGACTGTCCAAATGGGCATGCAGGTCTGTCGCTGTAACTGCCATCACCGGCATCTCCCTGGCTCTCTCAGAAGCAAAGAAGACAGCTTGGAACATGTGACCAAGGCCCCCTGCATGTGACCAGCCTTGGTGACATGTAGCAGGACTCTTCTGCTTCAGAGAGAGTGAGGCAGGCTGGCAGCTGAAAGGATGGGCCAGCCTGCCAGGACAGCCTCCTGCGGATACACGGGACCCAATCTGTTCTTTCCTGGTGGGAATGGACTCAAGCAGGTATTTTTTTAAAAAAATGCAATAAAGGACCCTACCCTGTCTTCCCCCTCTTTTAGCCCCATCTCTGCCTCAGGGGTAGTGAGGACTGCCAGGGGAAGAACAGGGCAAAAACCCTGCAGCAGCAGGACTGCAGTGCTCTAAGACAGGGGAACGACAAGGTATATTGCCCATGTAGGGAAGCCCTAAGTCACTGGCTTTCATAAAAGCTGTCATTTCTCTTTCTTAAAATGGTGACACTGACATATAATGATTTTTGCATCATAGCTTTTATGATGTTTATGTTTCAAACATAGTGATCCTAACCTAAACCTAGCAGTCTTTCATTTTAGCACAGAGAAGATGTAAGTGTCATTCAACAAACAGTATACTGTACTCTTTCCTGGCTTTCCAAAGACTCATTGTTTTGTATATTTGAGCAAATTTCAAAGCTGTGTGTTTACTTCTCTATGCACCCAGGTTTACCCCTTGTAAGGCACAGTGGCAGATGGTGGATTCCATATCAGTGGGATTACAAATCCACTCCAAGTTTAAGTCCAAACTTTAAAGGGTCTGTTGAAGGTATTGAACCTATAAGGGGGAAAGGGTTCAGCATCTTGGACAGCCTATATAAAGTTCAGACTAAAATCCAGAGTGGATTCACCACCCTGTAACATGAAAGGCACCCATTGCCACTGTTAAGGACACAACACAACAATACATAAATGTTGTTATACAGTACCATATCACAAATCTACAAGACCATAATCTAAGAATATTGTAATATTATGGATTCTTCCATATGAAGCTTTTGTCATATTAATCCTGTGCCCCCTTAGCCAGTTTCCGAAGGTGTTCAGAAACATTGTCATGTTCAGGGTTTTGTTTTTGTTTTTGTTGTTGTTTTGCCTTCCTGTATTTTCCCACCACTTTACACACCTGAGCTCATCAGTACTACTACTGCTGCTGCTGCAGTTTATCTAAATTTGTGTCAGATGCTTTAGTTCATAAACTCAAAATAACCCAGTTGTCTATCATAACACAACCATCTCAAGCAATTGGGATACTACTGGATTGAACTCTAGTGTAGGTTGTTTGCTTTTTCCAAAATTCCTTATATGTTTCACCTGAGAAGGAACTTTCAAAATGCTAGGAAATATTGGTAAGTATCCAGAAACTTTGCTATTTGAATGATTTCTCTTAACTCTCATTAGGTGTTTCACTTGAGGAATCACCCCCAAATGGCCTTCATACTTAATTTGGGATGAAATTTCTGTGGGGCCTCTAATACAGACTGTATGTGAGGTGGGGGGGTGGGGAAGTCCATGTCTGTGCATCCAACTTTTGGAAATCTTCTGCATTAATATTCTGCTGAGGAAGTACTAAGTCATAGATCATCTGAAATAATGATAACAATTAAATTGTCAATATCACTGACTGGAGTCAAAAAGCATCCTTAAATTGCTTCATAATTCAGAATAAGTACTTCATTATCAATGGGAGATCAGTGGCAGGGTTCCATACTATAATGTGCTAGTATCATAACAAATGCAATGCCAGCAACACCTCTGATGGAAGTACATAAAAGTCTGCTCAATTTGGAAACTGTAATTCAATTAATTGCCAAAATTAACTGCCAGTGAAGTCAATGATCATTTTGTTGTACTACTTGAAAGGAGAAGCTGGAGTTAAAAGTGATGATTCTTCCCCCCCCCAAAAAAAATCTTTGTGCCATACAAAAGCATTCAGGCAGACGTTCCAAGGAATGCCTTCTGTAATGTAATTTCTAGAATATGATCGGGGGGGATATGGGTCTCAGTCAGGGATGGATGTAATCTTGGCACCCATCTGTCCCGCACTGATACTTTTCAATTTGTGCAGCCTGAGGATGTGGACAGGATTCTTGGAGAAGTGAGAACCACCACATGCATACTAGACCCTTGCCCTTCCTGGCTTATTAAAACACATCCAGAGGGGGGACTGGCTGAGTAGGTGAAATCAATGCCTCCCTACAACAAGAGAGCATTCCAAATAGCCTAAAGGAGGCAGTTGTGAGGCCTCTGTTGAAAAAGCCATCCTTGAATCCCTCTATAACGGATAATTACCAGCCAGTGTCCAGCCTGTCATTTTGAGGCAATTAGAATGTGTGGTGGCCTCTCGACTCCTGGACTCCTGGACGAAACAGATTATCTACATCCATTTGAATCTGGCTTCAGGCCTGGCTATGGAACAGAGACAGCTTTGGTCACCTTGGTGGATGACCTACCCAGGGAACTGGACAGGGAGACCGTGTCCCTGTTGGTTCTTCTGGACCTCTCAGCAGCTTTCAGTACCACCAACTATGGTATCCTTCTGGGCCGCCTTGCTGGGATGGGACTTGGAGACACTGTTTTACAGTGATTCCATTCTTTCCTGGAGGGGCAAACTGTTTGACCCTTTGGCCATTGGCCTGTGGGGTCCCTCATGCCTCATTGTTGACCCCCATGCTATTCAACATATACATGAAACCACTGGGAGAGGTCCTCCAGAGCTTTGGGGTGCAGTGCCATCAGTATGCGGATGACACTCAACTCTACTACTCCTTTTCACCTATTCCAAGGAGGCTGTCCTGGTCCTAAACCAGTGTCTGTCATCAGCAATGGACTGGATGAGGGCAAACAAATTGGAACTTAAACCAGACAAGAGAGCAGTGCTCTTGGTCAGTTGGAATGCAGATCAGGGAATAGGGATTCAGCCTGTGTTAGATGGGGTTACACTCCTCCTAAAGACACAGGTTCACAGTTTGGGGGTGCTCCTGGACTCAGCCTTGAACCTGGAGTCCCAGGCCTCTGTGGTGGCCACGAGTGTTTTTGCACACTTAAAGCTTTGTGCCAATTGCACCCATTCCTTGACACACCAGACTTGACCACAGTGGTACATGCCTTAGTTCCATCCCACTTGGACTAATGTGATGTGCTCTACATGGGGCTATGTTTGAAGAGTGTTCAGAAACTTCAGCTGGTCCAAAGAGCTGCAGCCAGACTGTTAAATGGGGTGGGTTACAAAGATCATACCACGCCTCTGTTGAAACAGCTCCACTGGCTGCCAGTCTGTTTCTGGGCACAATTCAAAGTGCTAATTATGACCTGTAAAGCCCTATATGGCTCAGATCCAGGCTATCTGGCAGACCATATCTCCCTCTATGAACCATTCTGGGCTCTAAGATCATCTGGAGAGTCCCTTCTCTCAGCCTCACCACCATCTCAAGTATGGTTGGTGGGGATGTGAGAGAGGGCCTTTTCAGTAGCTGCCCCTAGACTCTGGAACTCCCTCCCCAGGGAGGCCAGATTGGCACCCACCCGGTTGTACTTTTGGTGGCCGGCCAAAACCTTTCTATTCAGGTAGGCTTTAAAACTGACAGTTTTAAAAGAACAGACTAGGGGGCACTGTGTGGTTTTATTGAATTGCTCTTAAAGGCTTTTAATATTTTTTTTAAAAAAAGTTTTAAATACGTTTAAGTATATTTTATTCTTTTAAATATTTTTATATTGTTTTAATAATGTTATTAGTTTAATTCTGTTTTAATGTACACATTTTGTATGTTTTAATTGTGTGGTGTTTTTTTTTTTGTTTTGTTTTTTTTTAAAGTCTGAGCCACTTTGGGTCCCAGCCTTGGGGGAAAAGTGGGTTATAAATAAATAAATATAACAACAACAACTGCAGAGAGGGTGGGAGCCATTCCCCTGCTGGCCTGCCTGGTGAGTCACACTGACACTTCTCAGCCCACCAGAAGTGACATAGCATCAATTCCAGCTACTATTTTGGCTGTTTGGGGCTCGGTTTTTTTTCCCCAGAGGTGGAGGGAAGCAGGGATGCAAACTGCCACATTGGCATGTGGTTGGGAAAATCAACCCATTTTTTTAAATGAGGGTGGGGCTTTGGGAGGTTTCTGAGGGGGCTTCAGGGACCATTCTTAGGAGTCCCAAGAATAGCAGGCCACATTATGTCCACCCCAGTCTAATCTTATTGTTACTCCCAACTAAATAGAGCCATTGAATATAATTTGATTTACCTTTGTGTAGATTCACCATTCAATGGCTGATTGAATTGGTCAACTCTAGTTTGGACTAACCAACAGGATTCCAGCTATGGTGAATATGGGAAAGCTAGAATGGTAAGCCTCATGTTCATAATTTTCAGTCACAAGAGTGAAATGTTTACAGATTATTGTTGATCTTCAAAATCATATTAGACTTCAAGAACCTTGTCCAAAAAAATTCCCCTTGATTCCAGGCAAGGAAGTAATAATAGTTTGAAACTTTGATGTATGTATTAGCTTTAACTGAAGCATATAAAATTTAACATAGTCGGGGATTCCCTAGAAAGCTTTTTACTTCTAAGGAGAAGGATTCCCCCACACAAAAAAAGGAGGACAACCAGTAAGTTCAGTTAAGAGCTTGAGGTAACAAGTACATTCATATCTGTTCCCTTATATAAACATTGATGGTTTTATCCTCTCTGTGCTATCTGTAGGAATCCTATAGTAATTATTCATGTCCCCGGTCTGTCTAGAAATGGAAACTGTGATGTTATTTTTATGAACCGTAACACTTCATTCAGCACTTCAATTTATTTGTATGCCACTTTTCCCCACAAAATGATGTCCAAAGTGGTTTATAATACATCAAATGAACAATAAATGTAACCATTTGAAATATAACCTAATATAGACAATTTTACATATAAATAATGGTAACTCGATACATAATAAACTTGATCAAGAAATCTCAATGCAATTAAAGTCACTATATAAAATGGTGTGAATAAATTAATCATATAAAACCAATCTGGAAAGAGAATACAGTCAGCCCTTCAGATTCTGCATCCACAGATTCAACCATCCACAGCTTGAAAATATTTCAAAAAAAAAAAAACCCAAAAACAAACCTTGATTTTTCCATTTTATATAAGGGACACCATTTTATGACAACATTCTATATAACTGGACTTGAACATCCATGGATTTTGGTATCAATTCGGGGTGGAGAAAGTATACCTGAACCAAACTCCAGCAGAAAACAAGTGCCCACTGTAATGCCAAAATAGAGAAATCAAAGATCAAACAGATACATGAAAACTACTGTACAAAACATTCAAGGTGAAATAGATTCCCCTGGGAATCTAGGGGAAGGCAGTATGGTGGCTTCCATCATTAAGCTATACACATTGACAGGTATCTCTATCTCAGTCATTATTCCAGCTGGGTGTCTTTTTGCTAAACACCTTCTCCACTTCTCATCTGGGAAGGGATAGGCTGCCAATCTTAGTACAGATTTTGTCTTAGAACAATCTTTGGCAGTTGTAGATGCACATGTTCTTTTAAATGATATTCCTGTGATGTGGAATTTAACTGAGGGTCAATGTTGTTACATCCTGAGTACTTATAATTTTGCAAAAAGACTTATACTCCAAGGCTGGGGGGTGGGGGGTGGGAACACATCTATGCTTCAATAGTCAGAATGTATTACTGCTTTAGCCACATATGAACATGTATTTTATAGACCTCAACTTCAAGAAAAAATATTCTTGGAAATATGGTGAGCTTATATCAAGGTACATGCCTAGACCGTGTTTATATCCTCAGTACTTCCCTTTCTCTTTTATTTTTTATTTTCTCTCTCTCTCATTCTTTTGAGTTTCTTTTCTTTGTAATTACACTCTTAAAATCCTTTTTTTTAAAAAAAACTATCAATCCTCCAATCCCCCCACACATTTTTATATTACCCAGTCTCTCTCCATCCAATTCACCTCCCAGTGCTTTATTTGAGGTACTTCTATGTTAATAACCATTTAGCATCCTCCAGGGCTATAGTTCAGTGTCACAGATTAGCCAGCATTCTGTTAGGAACATGCACATATGTACATTAATTTTACATGTGTATATGTTTATTTTTGTAATATGTTTATTATCAGTTGGCATTCACATTTCCACAGTTACCAAAGCCCCTCCAACTTACCATAGCTCTGCATGTGCCCCCCACCATGGCCAATAGTGTGGGGGGGGGCTGCAATGTTTGGTTATGTCCCCATGGCCAGATAAAAAAAGATTGCCTCATCCACTGCAGTTTCCAGAGGATCCCAGCAGAATGCAGCATCTGGCTGTGGGGATGCAGGCAAAAGGTGCTGCAACCACTCCCACTCCCCATCAGGCATGGATTGTCATGGGGGAAGGTTTAGCAGGGCTACAGTAGGTCCAGGAGTGTGGTAAATGGCTCAGCAGAGCAGTAGCTCTGCACACAGAATTATGCATTACACTGAGCCATGTTGGACTTTTGTATGCAACAGATCCCAGCTTCAATCGCTGTTCAATGTGAAGTCGATGTTCAATGAATTGAATTGATGTTCAGTGTGAAGTCGAAGGCTTTCACGGCCGGCTTCCATAGATTTTCCTTGGTTTTTTTCCAGCCTGTGAGGGAAAAAACTATTCCAGAACACGGCCTCACAGCCCAGAAAAAATCCAAGGAAAATCTATTCAATCACTGATATTGTTACTAACCCTGACAGACCCTCTCCCCTATTCTGGGGTCCCCATTATAACAATTGGCAGTATTTAATGATTTGGTCAAGCATGCAATCTTCCACACAGTGTGGCCATTATCATAAACTGGGGAACTAAGAAAAACCCAGAAACATGTTGCTTAAGGACATTTTCAGACACGGAAAATCCGCTTCTTGCCGTGCAAGCAGCCTCTGGAACAGTATCGAGGCTGCTGCGCAGCAAGGGTCCATTTTGGATGACGCCGTTTCTCTCTCGGCGTCATCCATGACTGTTGCATCCAGCACTGGAGGCAACCGCACTATTTTTTACTCACAGACAACTTTTACTCATGGACAACTCGATACTGTTCCAGAGGCTGCTTGCGCAGCAAGAAGCTGATTTTCCGTGTCTGAAAATGTCCTTAGTCAGGTATGCACTTAAGGAAGGTCCATGCCTAAATTCCAAAGAATTGTTAGCTCACGAATGAACTGAAGGCAACAGCTTGCCAACCTCCCAGGCTAATCCTATTTTCTAAGACTGACACAACCAAAACTTGCCAACAACCCTCTATCCTTTTACCTCACCCTAAACAAGGAACATTGCTTCTTCTCTTCAATTCACATATATCAAAACTATCAAAACACTATCTACATATCTAGAATGTCTTTGTCGCTCCCTGTGCAACAGCTTAAAGTATTGTCTTCCACTCGAAATCACAGTTCCAGAAGGCAAATATCTGCTGTATAAACCCCCTGAAAATTGCCTTCAGTGTCCTTCAGTTCCCCCTCCTATGTCCATGCTGCTGGTTTGCTGACTGGCCCTCAGAGAACTACTCTGAGACTGGTTTCCTCCACAACCTCATCTCTTCAAGAAAAGATGTCGCTATCACCCATTGCAAAATTCCTTTTGCTATTCCTCTATTTCCATCTCTTACCACTTTATTACACTAGTCTTGCATGAATGCCTGATGCATGAATGTGCATGTGAATGTGGTCATTATTACTTTTCCAAATAAAGATTATTGTTATTCTATCTAGCTTATGTCTCTTTCTCCTCCACTGGTATAACTGGTCACAAGGTCCTGTCGTTACCCACCTCTTGTATAGCCAAAGTGAGTACATTAATTCCCTAAATTAATGTTGGTATTTTGAGGGTCTCCATTACCTCAGAGCAATTAGGGGAACACCATCTCCAACCTGTGAAAAGCAGTAGACAATACTGAGCTATATGGATGAATGGCTGATTCAGTATAAGACAGGTTTCTGCCTTCTCCCATGTTCCATAAGCAAATCAGTGAAACATTTGCAAAACGGAAGGTATTTCATCTAGTGTGACTTTTCTCCTTGACCATGACAAGCTGCACTTGCCAGAAGTCTTTCTCTGACACTGCTATAAAAGTCCCTCCTTTGCATCTGGTCACCCTGTTCATCTGACAACATGAGCTATCTGCAACATTTTGCCCCTGTTAGAGATTTCAAATGAGACCAAGAGTGGCTCCAATGTTTCTGTTCAGAGATATCTCTGCTTATGATGAGCCAGAGAGAAGAAAAATGTTGAAGGGCTGAAAACATAAATAGCAGTCAGCCAGGCAGTAAGCAAGTATCCTCTTAGAAGCCATTAGCACCAGCTGTACTTCCATCAAAGCCAGCCATTTGCAGGTGGCACCAAAAATAACTTTAGCAGAGAAGCTCTTCAAAGTTTATATGGCACCATCAAACTGAACAAAGAATTAGGTGAAACAATTATAATTGAAGAGAGCTGGAGGGACATCTACCTGCAACATTGGCTGCCTGGTGAAATAATTGACACACATAGTGAGAAGGAAAAAAAATGTCACTGGTACAGGGGAAAACTGCAAACAAAACAGTTTGTTTGGACCCTCCATCCCCCTCTCCTGTACACACTCCCTTTGTCTCAGTATAGAAAAACATGTACGCACATGCACACACACAATCTGCTCTGCATTTTCTTGGTTCATTTTTTAACAAGTGAAAAATCCTAACACGCTATAAACTGAAGCATCAACATGTCATCAATAAAACTATGATAATTTACAAAAGCCAAGGGCCAGGCCATCTGCTGCCATCATTGGTATATTTGAAAAACAGGTTTAAAAGTCAAAGTTCTACCATTTTTAGCAGGACGTCTCCCTCCCTTCCCCCTCTCCCCCTGCCTCTCTCTCTCTCTCTCTCTCTCTCTCTCTCTCTCTCTCTCTCTCTCTCTCTCTCTCTCACACACACACACACACACATACAGAGTCTCTTTCAGTGTCCTTGCTCTTGTAATGGGATAATGCAGGGCACAGTAGCACATGCTACAACAGTCCCACATTGTTAGCATGCAAACGACTGAATTTGGGAATCTGTGCTGAAGTTACCAGGAGTTTTTTGCACATTATCATGTATTTATCCATATGTTGCTTTTCATTGCCATTGCCATTTCATTGGGGCGGGGAGGCAGAGCGATGGATACCTGTTGGGTTCACACATCACAAACAAACCATGGTCCAAGGGGGAAGTTTGTCAGGGCTACACCAGGGTTCCTGCTGCTCCCTGGCTGAACATGGTGTGCAAACTGAGCCACATATTCAGTTCCATTAAGAAAAATACCCCTGGCATTATGGGAGAGAAACATCTCCAATAACAGCTTGCCTCATTAGCATGCAGGAGACAGTAAACCGCTGTAAAAGTCAATTGACAGTTCCTAAGGGCAAATATTGTTACACAATTGCAGTAACAGAATGAAAAAGGTATTCTTTTAAAACTAATGTTTTCCCTTTTAATGTTTTTCCCCATAGGCTTTTGTTATGGATTTGTTTATATTCTATTTATTTAGTAATGGTCTAGAAAATACCTTGTACAGTATCTTAAAACATCATTATTATGCTTAGTTTTTTACTCTTCTGAACTTTTATTTGAATCTCATAACTTTGCTTTCCATCTGGGGGCCTGCATAGCTTTTGTAGATTGTTGTAACACTAAAAGGGAGAGAACTGTGTGGGTGTGTAGATATATGAAAGTCATTATTCAGTTCTCAAATTTAGCTAAGTTTTAGATAATGGACACATTTTTTTAAAAAAAGTGTCAGTACAGATTAACATGAGGCACAAAGGTAATCTCCTACTTTAGATGTCTCACTTGGTGCATTACTCTCTTTGTTTTAATAACCTGTTCAGACAAAGGCCAATTTTACTTTGTTGATTTAGCAAGGCAAAGTGTGCCTTTATTAGGTCCATCATTGTAGGGCACTTAGTCATTGACTTGTTTTGAAAGGTTCAGATAAATGGAACCATTCAGAACTATAATGATTAACACTGGGATATTCCAATCTCAAAAATTTTCACATTCTTTATATGTTTAATTATTTAATGTATCTGTTTAAAGTATACAATGGCTGTCTATTAAATAACAAGACTGATACACTAACCCATCTTTGTTTATATGTATTAAAATTCTAATGCTTGTCCCCTTCAACATATTCCCCATTCACACTCACACACTGATGCAATCTTGTTTTCTACTGGTCAAAGACATGGAGCAGATCAGTTTCTGTCAGCTGTTTCAACACATCTACATTTTCTTCTTTACTGCATCAATTGTCTCCAAATGCGTTCCTTTAAGCACCAATTTCACTTTGGGGGGGGGAGTCACATGGTGCCAAATCTGGTGAATATGGAGGATGTTCAAGAGTAGTAATGCATTTATCAGCCAAAAACTGCTTCACAGAAAGGGCTGTGTGAACAGGTGCTTTGTCCTGATGAAGAAGGAAACCATTTCCCCACAGTTCTGGGTTTTTTCCCTGACTCTTTCTCTCAGCTTTGTTAAAATTGCCTTATAGTAATGCTGGTTCACTGTTCTGCCTTCTGGAACCCATTCTGCCAAAATTACACCCTTGATGTCCAAAATAACCCAATGAGCATGGCTTTGAATGTGGACTTGATTTGATGTGCTTTTTTCATTCTTGGTGATGATGGTGTTTTCCAGTGCATTGACTGTTGTTTTGTCTCAGGATCATACTGGAAGATCCAAGTTTCATCACAAGTGATTTTGGGTCCACCTCAAGTTGCTGCAGAATGTCAACACAAATTTCCTTGTGGCACTCTTTTTGCTCTTGTGCAAGAACCCTAGGGACCATCTTGGCACAAACTTTTTTCATGTTGAGATCCTCATGCAAAATTTTCTACTCAGTGTCTTTGTCAATGTTCATGGTGTCAGCTATCATTCAGACACAGAGCCAGTGGTCCCCTCGAACAATCTGGCTGATGTTTTCCACAATTTCTTTGGTTCTTGAAGGGAAAGGTCATCCAGGTGTTCATCCTCTTCCACATCTCCATGTCCTTCTCTGAATCGTTTGTGCCATTCAAACACACGCACATGAGACATGTAGTCTTCCCCATAGGGCTCAGAAAGCACTTGAAAAAATTCCATTGGTGTTTTGTTTAATTTTCCTAAAAAATTCAGATTAACACATTGCTCAACTTTTAAACTTAGCATTTTTCTGGCATACAACAGACAACACAGCTGCTTTAAATGATGATTGACAATTAACTGAACAGCCGAGAGTGTTAATGTTTGTCATGCAGGTTCAGACATGTTCAAGGTCACCACTCAAGCATTCACAGTCAGTTCTCCCTGATTTGTCTGAAAGGTAGAAACATAGTCTCGTTATTTAATAGACAGACCTCACATTTACCTTGGCTTTCAGCCATATGGTACCCAAGATAGCTGACAAACCATAATGAAAATTAAGCCTGTAAGGTTTCATTGGTTAGAGTAACCACATGACTGACATGTTTATAGAACAGAATACTGCATATACACACACGTGCAGCAGGTAGGGTTCCTTGACATGAAAAAGAGTCATGGCCTATTCACCATTCCGTCCAAAGTGGAGGAGCACCCTGTGTTGATACAACTCTGTGTAATCAGAGCTACTTCACTTGATTGCTCACTCTTTGGCCATTTGGATGTGTGGCGAGTTTTATGCACCATTGTGGGCCTCAGGCTAGCCAATGAGACCATGCATCCCTCTCTCTTTCTCCTTCCATGCTAAGGCTTTGTTTTCAAAGCTTGGAAAGTTACTTTTCAAAAGCAACATGTTCCATTACTCATTACAATGTTTAAAAAATAACTTGTCTTGGTAACACATTGTGGTAATGGAAACAGTTAACAAATAACACAAAACCTGGAAAAATATTATCAAAAACATCTCTACAAATATCCTTAAGAGTAATTCAAAGGACAGGCTTGATGAGAGAAAGGGAAAAGGGAAAAGGGAGGAGACAATGCTGTATCCCCTTTGGGAGAAAGGGGAGATATAAATTAAATACATACATACATATTACACATAGGCTAGCTGAATACTTGGATTTTACTCAGGCAAAAGTATTCAGTTTGGTATAACAAAGGGGACCAAAATGATGCAAGAAATCATAACAGAAAATAAGAAAATGAAGGAAGGGTATCTCTTGGGAATTTAGAGCCAAGTATGAAGCCAACACAATGTAGTAGTGGTTTGAGTGCTGGACTAGGACTCTGTGAGGCCAGAGTTCAAATCCTCAATTGGCCATGGAAACCCCCTGGATGGCCTTGGGCAAGTCATGCTCACTCAGCCTCAGAGGAAGACAATGGCAAACTTCCTCTGAAAAATCTTGCCAAAAAATCATGTGATAAGTTCACATTAGGTTGAAGGCACACAAGAAGGAATGAAACATTCTGGAGCATTGGAATATAGAAATATGATTCTATGATTCTAATATATTGTTTGCGTTTTAGTATCTCATTCCATTCAGGGGAAAAACAGGCTGTTATATTTGCCTCTCCTGACATCTTTAATCTTTCAGAGAAGCCCAAGAGAGCTGCAAGAACAGTCTGAAGTCCTTTACTGGCAGAACTACATTGTGCATCATTGGCCTCATCTACATGGGCTAAATAACCCATCTTGCTCCGGTCTCAGAGCCCTGCAGTTCATATGGTGAAGGGTATTAGTCCTGTTCTGCCCCCAGACAGCCCTTATGACACTTGGGGAAGATACAGGGATGAGGTGGGGGCAAGATAGGGTAGGGACCAATAAACCATTTCCAAATAATACCCAGTTTTACTGCCAGCAAAAACCAAATCTGGCCCCACATGTCCAGAGAAGCCTGTCCAGCATGGCAGCCCTTGCTTCTACTGCCGTCTCCCTGGCTCTCCTAGAAGATAGGTAGGTGTCCCTCAGCATGTGACCAAGGCTGGTCACATGCAGGGGATCTTCACTCACATGTTGTGGGCCTCCTTCCTGGCTTCCAAGTCAACAGAGAAAATGGTGGTGGCTGCAATGATGGGGTAGTGTTCCTGTTTGGACTCTGCCCTTGTTACCCTAAAAGTTTGGGGGTCTTAAGGACACTCCAAATAGCGATATTAATTTGGGGAATTAATATACAGTACCATACCCGTATCCACAGGGGATTGGTTCCAGGGCCTCCCACGGATGGTAAATTCCATGGATAATAGCGAAAGCCATCCTGGGGGGCTATTCCGGGGAAAGGAGGGTGATTTTGCTCCTCCCCCTCTGCCTCCACCGTGGCCCCACCACAGAAGCAATTGCGGGGGCAGGCGAGATAGCTCTGTCCTTTCCCCTGGGGGGGGGTTACTGTCACTGTGGCGGCAATCTTGGGGGTGAAGCGGGAAGGTTGTGGTTGCTTCTGCTGTGGGGCCAATGCAGGGGCAAAGGGGGAAGGGGGCAGAAAAGTGAACTCTTCTCCCTTCCACTTCACCCCCCTGATCACTGCCATGGTGGGGCCATGGCAGGGGCAAAAGGATGGAGGAGTGAACTTTCTCCCTTTTCCCTCCTGTGATCACTGCCGTGGTGGGGCCATAGCAGGGGCAAAGAGGGGGAGAGATTGCTCCTCCACCCCCTTTACCCTTCACCCTGCCATGGCCCCACCATGGCCCCACCACAGCAGTGATCACAATTGTGAAGGGGGAAGGGGGAGGTGCTCACCTCCTCCTCTTCACCTCAGTGATTGCCACCGCAGTGACAGGAGCCCTCCCAGGGGAAGAGACAGGGGAGGTGAGTTCCCTCCTTCCCCCCTCCCTTCTCCTGCCATCACCAACTGCAGATGATTGAATCTGCAGTTGGCGAATCAGCAGATGCAGGGGTGCTATTGTACTCAGCTTGGCTACGTGAGAGGTGGCAACAGATAGCAGGATCATTTAACCTATGTTTACTGATACTAAGGAGGAGACGTTAAGCTACACAGTACAATAAATTGGTATTTATTTGGGAAAACAATAATAACATTTATGCACACATTCCCTCCTCTCACTTTCCCCTTTGGTCCTCAGTTTACCTCAATTGCTGTAAACTGAGTTCAACATGCAAAAGTACTTTTCATCCAATTAACTAAGTGGGGGAAGGAGAGGGGGGAGAGTCTTATCCTTCCCAGTAGGCTCAGGCAAAAGTAAACAGCTGCTGCCTCTCCTAGCTTGTGTTCTTCCTCCTTAATAACGTATGCCATCTTGGCCACATTTGATGTTAATTGACCAAATGTGTCCCAATTTTCATTTGTGAAATGTTGGAAGGCAGCATGTCATCAAAAACTAACTGCATAAATGTAAACAGTGCTTATTGGATGGCTTTCAGTCCTTCCAAACCAAGAGTTGGGTTACAATATGGGATCTGTGTCCAATATCAGTTGTTTGAAGTCAATTTAGTCATCTCTTCCATTTAAATCAGAAGTGCATAAATATGATGCAGCTGGGGAACAATTTTCTATCCCTGGGATCCTCTGGAGAGTGGCAAAAATGACACACACAAAAATAACCTGGAGGAAAAATGGAAGTAGTCAGAAGTCCCCATCAGGTTCTGAATGAGTAGTATTTTTTTAAAAAAAAAATGTCCTGCCACCTATTTTAAAAGGTAAGTTGGGCTCTTGGGGGCTTCTAGGAGCAGGAATTTACCTTTTTATTTTGTAGCCAGGAAAAGGATGTTTCATGGAATCTCAAGGGCTGCAAAAACTGCCAGGAGGGACATGTGCATTGCCTGCCCTGATTTAAACAATAGTCTTCCTTGTGAGGAGTGTGATTCTTCTCTAAGGCTGCAAGGACTGAAACTATGGGCACATCTTGGCTCCAATCCTATATGGCCCAGCATACATGATTAGTAGGTCTGCATGGAGACCCACACTAGGCTGAGCCATATACCACCCTCCTACTAACAGCATCCGAAGCCTTCTGCAGAGCTACTTCCAGCTTCATGGGCAGTACTGGAGAAACATCTGGCTACATCCCCATAGCCCGATGTGAAATGATTACAACAGTGCTGAGACCTCTGGGTGATTCTGCTGGATCTCAGTGCTGATGTCAGCTCACATCTGGCTATGAAGAAACACTTCTTCAGTCCTGCCACCTCCCTACAAAGTAGGGTCTGGCCATGGGGGGGAGGCTTCTGAGGGTGTTTTGGGTGTGGCTTTGGGTGCTGCGAAGGGAAGGAGGGAATAACCATCCCTACAGTGCTCAAAAAAGGCCATATGTAGGCCTGTGTATATCCTTAACAGGATACCAGCCACTGAATATGTTCTATCAGTTATCTAAAAAATTCCCCTTGCACTTTAGGTGTTTTATTTATTAATTGTACAGGAACATACCTTCACTTGCAGATGATAGGAATTTCTAATAGCCTTCTGGCAAAGTAGATATGTATTCCTACTGTCATGCATACATAACCAACTATAATCACAACTCACCTAGTTCAAACAAATAGCGTGACTGGGACACAAGCATCCTTTTTACAAAAAAAAAATGTTCAGTTATAAGCATTAGTGATAACTTATGTCCATATTTGGCAGTACTACCTTGATGCTCACTGCTGCGAGCATGCAAATCGTACCCAGCAGAGCCATTAATGGAGCACAAATTGCCTGCAAGTTTCCTTGGCATCAATAAAGAGGACACCCAACAATGAAGTCTTTGCATAAAAGGAGGCAGTTAAAAATGTGGCAAAATAAATGTCTTTACAGATCAATGAAACATCTTGTAGCAACAAGGGAGAAAGATGGTACAGGTTGTATAATACATAAAAGTGCTCAGTGCTTAAGAAGTAGCTTAAAATGCCATTGTCAGCATTTCTCTCCTCCCCCGTGTGTGTGTGTGTATGCACGCACGCACGCACACACTTTTGGAATGCATACTGTGACATTTGAGAGTCTGAGAAACCAAAACATCATTCTTAAGTTTTGAAGGTTCTTAAGTTTCAGAAGAAAAGATAGACCAGTATAGATTTGAGGCCAGTGCCTATTACAAATTAAGGACTCTAATAGCATTAAATAAACAATGTTCCAGTGTAGGAGATTAAATGCAAAAGAATCAACCAAGCAACCCTGGGATATTCAAGGTCATGCCAAGTCCTCATCTTATTACCCAAAGGGGTGGGGGGTACATTAGAGTCCCACCTGCAGTGCCAAAACTTCCGTTAGTATTTGGGGGAATTATTAGCTCAGCTAGGAGGTCTGTGAGAGGAGAGTAACTTCAGAGATCTTTTCATCTATGTATGCCAGTAATAACTGTAGAGGAGGCTCCAGTTAGATTAAAATAAGGTATTTTATTGGCACAATAAAGCAAGCAAACTAACACACACAACATACGTTCTTACAAACAATACAAGGCTATAGCAGAGTAAGGCGGAAAGGATGGATAGACAGAGAGAGACTCAGGAAGATAGGGTGATCACTACCAATTTCGGGGAGAAGAAAGTTCTGTGCAGCGAAGATACTCAGACAAATGTCTGAGGGTCGCACAGCAAGAAGAGAATGACGAGGTCTGGCCGTACCGCACCTCGACTGTGACACACCTTGCTATTGTTTGAGTCTATAATATTTATACTCTATTCCATGCCTTTGGAGGGGTGTGCTGGTTATAATAAACGGTGTATGGCTTTCCCACAGAATAGACAAAAAAAACTGACACTCAACTGATTGCTTTAATTGCAAAGAGATAGAACAATGATGGTTTTACAACAACCTTGTAAAGTTGGACAGGACTGGGCTGACTATCTGACAGCTCTGACACACCAACCACCTGCTGCATCAGGTGCTCACTGACTTGTGTTCAGGATACTGCTTCTGGATTTCCCAGCAGTTTTTTATACCGCCAACCATGATATCCTTCTGGAATGTCTGAGGGGTTCGGGAATCAGGGACACTGTGTTTCAATGGTTCCAGTCCTGTCTCTCAGGTAGGTTGCAGTTGGTGGTACTTTGGGATAGTTGCTACTCAAAAAAGGAGCTGTTATACGGCATACTATCCCCAATGCTTTTAGCATCTACATGAAACCACTGGGAGAGATCATCTGGAAGCATGGGGCAGGGTGCTATTAATAGCTGGTGACACCCAAATATAGTTCTCTATGCCTTCAATGTTATCGTTAGTTAAAGACAGCATATCTCCTCTGAATGACTACTTGGAAGAAGTAATGTGTTGGATGAAGAAAACAAATTGAGCCTGAATCCAGACAAGATGGAAGTGCTTACTGCTAAGGGTCCTAAGCTGGGTTTGAAGGTGTGTCAACCAGTCCGGCAGGGAGTTTCACTCCCCCTGAAAGACTGTGTTCACAACTTTGGGGTGCTTTTGGACCCATTGCTCCAAATGACAGCCCAGGAGATGTGATAGCCAGAAGTACCTACTATCAGCTTCAGCTGTTATGCTAGCTGCACCCTCTCCCAGAGCTAGAATATTTTAAAGATGGTAGTGCACATGCTGGTAACCTCAAGGCTGGTCTTCAGGAATGCACTATACATTGGACTACCTCTTTATCAGATTTGGAAATTTTAATTAGTTCAAAACACAGCCGCCAGATTGGTTACTGGTACATCTAGGAGTGATCATATTACACCAGCACTAAAATCACTCCACTGGCTTCCAAATAGTTTCTGGGCAGGTACAAAGTGTTGGTTGTTAGCTTTAAAGACTTACACGGTTCAGGTCCAGGTTACCTATGATAAATGTGCCCTCTCCCGTATAAGCCACCCCTCTGGGGGATGTTTACTTCAGTCAGCCAAAACTGGGCAACTGTTACCCAGAGAACATTTTCTTCAGCTGCTCCCAGACTGTCAAAAATGCTGACAGAGGAGAAGTATGTTCTGGATATACTTGCTGAGTTTAAACAGCAGCAAAGACTGGTCTTTCTGGCAGGCCTACCCAGATGATTTATAAATCTGCTATTTTACAGTGTGTATTTATTGGTTTTAGTATGTAAAGGTTTATATGTTCTGTTAACTAGTATTATGTGTCTAATCCATTGTTGTTTTCCATCTTGATCCTTAGGGAAAGGAGGCTAAGAAATATCAACAGCAGTAGCAGCATAACAGCAATGCTCATCAATGGAGGACATCTGGGAGCTACAAACAACTTAAATTTTCCACAGTCCCTCAGACATATTACCTCTATAGCATTTTGGGTAATGGCAGCTAAGGCAAGTTGCCCCACACTACTCAGAGCTGCCCACTGTTGCCTCATCGATGCCAATCCACACAGGGAGATGGACACCAAAACCACCTCTCCCTGATGCCTCCTCAAATAATGCACATTGTACCCAGCAGAAGTATGATGCACACATGGAACATCTAAAAGTTTTATCTGCCTATATGACTCTGCCAGAGTTTTAAGTTCCTTGGGGATGGGCTTTCTCTCAGTGCCACCACCATCATGGGCTCATTTGGGAGAATCTTTTTGGTGGTTGCTCCAAGACTTTGGGGTTCCCTTCCACAGGAGGCTAGGCTGACATCCCCTCAGCTCTTCTTTCACTGGCAGGCCAAAACCTTTTTTAAAAAATCCAAAGAGGCATTTAATGATTAATTGGTTGTAGATAATCTTGTCATGGGGTGTGTGCACTGTATTTTTAACTTTTTTAAATGTTTTATGTGATTTTACAGTTAAAATTCAATCAGATTTTACTATGGCAACTTGTTCAATTGTGTTTTAACATTTTCTGTTCAGTTTTTAAAACTTGATTTAGCCTTTTTGTAAGTTACCTTGGGTCCCACGCCAGGAGAAAGGCAGGATATTAAATAGATCAATACCACTGAGCGACGTCTTCATCCCATAGGGACACTCTAGGATCTCAAGAAGATACTGGAGCAGAGATGCCAGCAGACCGGACATTGGGCTTTCTGTATTCAAAGCATGTATCAAATCAGCAGCTGCCCACTTATAGGAATGGAGCTTGATTTGCAAATCTCATATTGAAACAAATTGACATTTTGTGCCTTTCCTACCCATGTTATTCATAACCTTTTGCGTTGCTGAGTTTCATCTGGAACTTTAATATATTATTATTTCTTGTTGTTCAGCAGCAGAAAGGCAGTGGGCTGCAAAATGTGCAGTCTCCACTTTCTGTAATTAGCTCTTAAATGATACTAATTCCCCAAGAAACATATTTTATATGTGGGGGAAGTCAATGTATTAAAGATTTAATAAAAGCCTTCATAAATGCTTTCTTCGTTACAAAATACGGGGGGGGGGAATTGCACTGGAATGTAATTTTACTCAAAAAGCTGAGGCAACAGAGCAAATTCTGCGTGGAGAAAAGCTGTCAATAATCTCAGTCTCTTGCAGCGATTTATAGTGTGCTTTCCTTCACCGTCTCAGCACTTTGCAGTCATTACTATCATCAGCTGCCAATACCTTAGTAGCATCTGTAAGTAGTATTCTCCTTGTTTATGAGATAGGAGTGTGAATTACAGTGAAAGTAACTTCCAAGTCCCATCTCAACCCTCAACACATACAGGATCTCTGAAACTTTGTTGTGTTTTGACATTCTGAACCCACAAACTTACAGAGGCTGAAGCAGTTTGCAGTGGGCACCACAATTCAAGAAGGATACTAACAAGCTGGAATGTGTCAGAAGGAGGGCAACAAAAATAGTGGGAGGTCTGGAAGCCATGCCCTTTGAGGAGCAGCTTATGGAGCTCGGTATGTTTAGTCTGGAGAAGAGAAGGTAAAGAGGTGACATGACAGTCATGTTAAAATATTTGAAGGGATGTCATGCTGAGGATGGAGCAGGCTTGTTTTCTGCTGCTCCAGAGACTAGGACACGGAGCAGTGGGTTCAAACTACAGGAAAGGAGATTCCACTTAAACATTAGGAAGAACTTCCTGACAATAAGAACTGTTTGGTAGTGGGATGCAGTGCCCCAGAGTGTAGTGGAGTCTCCTTCTTTGGAGGTTTTTAAACAGAGGCTGGATGGCCATCAGTCTGGAATGATTTGATTGTGTATTCTTGCAGAGAAGGAGGTAAGACTAGATGGCTCTTGTGGTCTCTTCCAACTCTATGATTCTATGATTCTATGTCACAGATGAAAACAGGGATAGATGTGCCCAAGCAACATCAGAGTGTGGTTAAGATGGCAAAAGCTGTTAATGAAGAAGAACCCACAAGCTTACAGAGGTTGCAGCAGTTTGCTTTTGCCAGAGCCTACTGGGTAGGGCAAGATTCCTCCCCCTCTTCTCCCCCCCCCTGCTAAGTTATATGAGTGCAGCCTACTTTTTTACTTTGTACTCACATTTGCAGCCATTGAAGTAAACTAAAGGCCAAAGGGAAAAAGTAGTAGCAGCAGAGAGAGACAGGGACATTTTAGAAGCAGCTGAAAAACTGGCATGACAGAGGATTAATTGGGACTGTCCCTGCCAATCAGGATGCTTATAGGGTATGCCGCTCTGCACCAGCAGTAGAAATTAAATAAAAATAAAGAACAGTTTACTGCCCTTTCCTGAGACCTAAAATCTGCTGCCTTGGGCAATTACTTCAATCTGGTAAAAGTGGTAGAGCTGCCCTAATTAGCCAGATTTTTTTCATTGTCCACATAACATCCAGATGTTCCAGATGAACACAGAATTCTCTTTGTGCTTGACAACCTTGATTACAACCATGGAATGGAAGTCTGAGGCTCCTACACATATGTAACCCACCAGCCCTCTGTTTGTGAATTTCAGTTTGCCAGGCTCTTGAGCCTTGTTTTTGCAGCTACAGAAAGATAACATAAAATGGTTACTCTCGAGATAATTAGGTATGACTTTCAGATGTCCAAATGTTTGCAACTGCTCCAGTATGGAAGTACTGGAACCGTGGTGTTATGAAGGCCAGTGTCACCTCTCCCTCCGATGGTGTCACCAGTTCAGCCTCTCCATATCCCCACCCCCATGATGGTACTGTACTGGAACTATTGCCATGCTCTATTTAATCCACAGCCAATCTAATGGAAAATCATATGCAATGATGACTCAGTAATGATGGGAATAACCTTTCCCTCCAAGCTACTGATGAACAATTGGCCATATCTGTCTAAACAGCGAATTTGCTGTTATGCACTATGCTGAATAAATGCATATACCATGAAACCATTTTATTCATGGAGAGCCGATGGGTTGCTGATCTTAGCAGTATTTCTTACTGGTGAAACAATGTTCTTCCAGCTGAGGTTTGTGAATTTCCATATTTTTAATTATTGTCTGATGTTTAATCTGTGAGGGAAGACAGACCGATCTAAGGCTACCTCCAAATCCCTAATAAGTATCTGAAAGGGCAATCATAGCTCTCGAAAATGGAGTGCTTTATTAACAGGTTTGGAATCCCCTTTGTATTTATAGCAGTGCTAGTCCAGCTATAACTAAGATTCACTTGTAAAACAAAACAAAAGATGTCTTGCCCATGCTGATTGTCTAAATCAAAGGATAGGAGGGCAACCCTTTCTATTTATAAGATAAAATTGTAACTTGATTATGTAAGTATGCAAAGAGAAGAGCACAAATTGTTCCAGATGGTGTTTATAGGAGTTCAAACTATCATTACGGCGGGGCGCGGGATACCCATATAAAGCAGGGGGGGGCAAGAAATACTGTTTTTGTGGTAAGGCTCAAGTGAAGGACCTGCAAAAGGCCAGCATTTTCCTTAGGTATAATGAAGGGGGGGGGTCTTCTCAGGCAGTAAATGTCAAGTAACATGGAGAGGATACAAACTGATATCTATTTAATTTGATATTATTCTATTTTTACAGTTGTGAATGGAGTCAGCTGTTTGTGAGACCTTTGGCCTCAAGGGTCAAAATAATGTGATTGGCTGTGGTTACTATGAACCTTGATTTAGATGGGAAGTACCCAGAGGTATATTGTAGCTAAAGGGGAGGCAAAATGGGGCATTGCCCCCAAAATGAAAATCCTGCCCTCCCTATGAAATGTTCCTTCAGTTGCCAAATTCTTTGCATTCTAGAGGGTGAGATGTTGATAACTGTTCACACCTAGAACTCTCATATGTGCAGTGTTTGCTCACATTCTCCTGGTAATTTTACCTGCCCCTTTTCTTTGGATGCCTAAATTGTATTTCTAAGGACTTTATTAGACCATCCCCCTAAACCCCATTCTTTTGCAGGCATAACTTTTCCATTTTTATGCTTGCAAAAGAACTCCCCCTGCCACACTTACCTTCCCTCCCGTCCAAAGGCTTCCCAGCAATGAAAGAGGAAATGAACAGAGCTCAGTTCACTTCCTTGTTCAAAATCCTGTGTATTCTCACGAGAACATATACCATGAGAAATTCAAAAATAAAAACAAAAAGAACACATTAAAAGTTTTTAAAAGCACAGGAACATACTTTTAAAGTCCCAAGTAAACTTGGGAGGGTCATAAAAAGTGTGTCGCTGACCCAGAGCTTGCGATCTCATATTAAAGTGTTCTGGTTGGACTGGCCATTGACACTGTGTTTGCATGAGTTAAATGGTGCAAGGTTTCATATGCCAGAACTAAAGCACCATGGGGGAATCTATTGATGGCTTAAGCCATCAATAAAATAGGACGGGTTAAGGGCAACGTCATCTGATATGTGCACCCATTCACTTTATGTGGCGCCATTATGATGCTGTATTTGGTGTGTCTGATAACATCCTAAATGGTCAACTGATGTTTTAAGTTACTGAATGAAAGATTCCATCGGGGAGCAGAAATCTTATTTGGGGGCAGTGCTCCCCTTTTCCCCCATCCATAGATACAGCCATATACTGCTGTGCCTCAGACAGAAAAGATGTATTGCACTGGTCCTGGAGCTGCACATTACTTGTTACTTTACTAACAAAGATTTGAGATTAAAATGCCTGGAACAACTTCTTGTGGGTGGGAATGAAGCTTGGAAGTAATTAATTACAAACAATTAGTTGTTTATAACCTTTTCCCAATAACAAAGGTTTAACCACAACTGTAACATAACAAGGGATAACCTCATCTATTTTCCAATGTATATATTTTCCAATGTGTGTGTGTGTGTGTATATATATATATATATATATATATATACATTTTGAATTTATTTTATAGTTTGGGGCACATGGCCTCATTAAATGGAGGAGGGGGAATATGGCATGGTTCAAGCACTGGCTCATGTTGTGCCTTATGCTCATGGCTTCCACTTTGCTGTGGGTGTTGAGGCAACTACAGGAGAAGAGTGTGTTCTGTATTGCAAGCTAGTGGCTTGTAGCATTCCGAAGATTTCATTCAGATTTCAAAATTCATGTGCCTTAAATTTCAGTGCAGGAAAAAAAACAAAATGTCTAACAACTCAATACAAAATACAAAACAAAGATAGATCAGAATGAACTTTGTGAGACTGAAACTGGGTGATTTCTATATCCCTACTTGTGACAATCAAGCATAAAGATAGATCACTAAGTACTGAAGTAAGAATCATCCATGCCATAATATATGTGGTTGCTCAGTATGGTTGCAAAAGCTGGACAATGAAGAAAGCTGATAGGAAGAAAATTTCAACTCATTTGAAATGTAATGCTGGAGGAGAGTTCTGTGGATATGATGGACCACCAAAAAGACAGATGATTCTGCCCAACAGAAAATCAAGCCTGAACTCTCCTTAGAAGCCAAAATGAACTGAGACTATCACACTTTGAACATATCATAAGACTATATGACGCATTGGAAAAGACAAGAATGCTTGATAATGTGAAAGGCTGGAGGAAAAGAGGAAGTCCAGATTACAGCTGGAGTGACTCAATCAAGGAAACTCTGATTTTGCAAAACCTGAGTGGGGCTGTTGAAGACTAGGGGCTCATGGAGGTCTCTCATTCATAGGATTGCCATAAAGCTGATTCCATGACAAATAACTACCACCACCACTACGTTAGAAGAAGCAAGAAAATAAAATTGTAGCAATAATGGTGATGTTAGTATACCCTACTACCCCCTCCACAGGATATCTCATAATTGGAAATATTGGACACTTTTCAGGATCAGGTTGGCTGGAGTGAACCAAAAAGGTCAGTTGGAGGTTACAATGACCTGGATGTGTCTTAAAAATATTATGGCAAGGAAGCCCATATTAGGATTGTGCAGAAGCCCCTTAGTAAACATATTTGTTAAGAAGGTATGTGCTAATCGTTTCTTCTAGCCCTGGGTGCCTCAGCAATGATTCATTCTATCAAACAATTAAGTGACCATTCCCAAATCTAGTCCTATGGAAATCTTTCCTATACTCCTTTCTGTCTAAGGTTGTCGTAAACCCATCAATTTCTATGCAATCAGTTGAGTTACAGTTTCCTTTGTCTATCCAATGGGAAAGCCATCCAGGCTTTGTCCTAGCCAGAGTGTATGAAATAAGGTATAAATATTAGTCCCCTGATAATAGAAAGGTGTGCCACAGTGGACAAAGCTGGCCACTCTCTTTCTCGGTGGGCCCCCAAATCGGAACCTCCTGTGCCACCCTCAGATACCTATCTATCTTTGCTGAAATTCTACTCTTGAAGACTGGTAACTATTGCCCTGTATTCCCGAAGTTCTCCCTCTATCCAATCTTTCTGTCTTACTCTGATTTAGCCTTGTATGATTCTTAGGAACATATGTTGCATGTGTGAGGTCACCTTGTGTTATTTCCAATAAAAATACTTTATTTCACTTTAAACTAGAGTGCTCTCTACAGTTAGTTGGTATACATAGGTGAAAAGATCCCAAAGTTACCCACCTCTTGCAGGCTTCCATTTGAATAATCCCACAGAAAGATTTTGGCATCATGGATGGGTCTCTAAAGTACCACACACACACACACACACACACACACACACATCTTAGGGTAACAGTGAATAACTTAAGGGGTCTTATATCTAATTACTTTTTAAAGATAACTTTCCATGCCCAGGAAGAGGGTCCCATTTGCACCGTGTTTCAGCCAGGCAAATGTCTTGGGCTGACTTCTGGCATGGTTTGATTTAACTCTCTGATATACCTCTTGGTTCCTAACTCACCTCTGAAAACCACTGATGGCTCAGTATTTATGGGAATGAGTATTTATGCTAGTTCCAGTTGTTTCTATTATTAGACAAATCTCCCTACAGGATGTCATGAAAAGTGCACTGGTTGTTAGGGCAGCACAAGTGTACAGAATCTATGAAAATGGAAAATACTTTCACACAAGGATCTGTGGGTGTTCTTATCCCATGGCTCTTCAACAGTACACATTCCCACAGATGTTCTGTGAAGCTGCTGTGACTTGTCAAGACCGATATTGGTCATGAGATGCTAATGTTACTTCCAAAAATTCTGAAATGTTTGAGACCTGTGGTTTTTAAAATGTGTTTTTGTAATCCTTCTTTTTTCTAGCTCTCAAAGGTCCAATTCTTGTTTCATTTTTAAGAATTAACAATGCAGACTACAACAGATATAGGCTGTTGCCAAAGAATGACAGTTTCTTATCAGAGACAAATAAATGCTAGGAAGTAAATGCTAAGAACAAAGTCTATACACTTCATGGAAAGCTCTGAGAAGACAGGTTTTGCCAAGCTGAGATCTATCTTTAAAGATGATACATATTTCTGGAAACTAACTGATGTTGTCAAACCTTTTACAGTATTGAGTCATATTTTTATGAACACCAGCCCTGGCTAAGTCCTCTAATAACTTCATATTTTCAGCTTACAGAAACAAGGAATGAATGATGGAGTAAGGAGGGAGTGATTTTGAATTATTATTAATAATGAAATCTATTAGAAGAAAACCAATGTAAAGATGACTTACCAAAACCAAAGTCAGAGGAACATTGCTGGCACCACATAAGAACACCCCTGCTTTCAGATCACTGCTGGCTTCATACTTTTGTAATGATTTTTCATTTATTTAACCTGTTTGCTTGGAAAGATCTGAAGGCCAAGAGGGAATTTTGAGCACTTAGACCTCCTTGCACAGGTAGCCAACACACCTGTCTGTTTTGACTGTTTACCTCAGCACTGCGTAAGATGTTGCTCCCCATAAAGCTGGACTCCATTTTAAACCTATCTTTCTGTTATAGCCCTGGCTTGCTTCCTTTGACTTGTTTAAAAGCAAGGTGGTGTGTGAATCAACTGCTGGACTGCACAAGATTCCAGACGTAGGGAATTTAAGGAGGAATTTCCTTCACATTTGTCACCTGGGAATAGTATTCTTTCAATTAGAATCATGAACAATGAGTAGGGATTAAGGAGAGGATGTGGGCAGTTAGAGTACTTTTGGGAATGCAGCAATCTGACTTTACATGTCTACTTATGTAAACTTCCAGTCTAGTTTTTACAAGTGTATTAAAGAGCTGAATTTTAAAATTGAACAGAGATCTGTACTTTAGAATACATAAGCACCACATGGACCACAGCTCACATGCAGCTTCCCCTGGCCATTATTTATTTATTAATTAAAATATTTACATCCTGCCCTATAGCAAAAGGGCTCAGGGTAGCATACAAGTAAAATTAAAACAAATAAGTCAAAACAGATTTAAAAGATTAAAACAGTTTAAAACTGCACATTCACATGTGAGAGAAATCAGTGAGGCTCAAAGACTTTGATGAACAGCCATGTCTTTATTTGGTACCTAAATAAAATCAGTGTTATTGCCAATTGGGGAGGGCATCTCAACAATTGGGATGCCATGGCTGAGAAGTCCCTCTCATGCATCCCTACTCTGTGTATTGATCTGACTGGTGGGAGAAAGAGGAACCCCTCCCTAGCAGACCTCAATCCTCTGGCACACACATATACAGAGAAGTGATTCCTCAAATGTTAAGATCCCAAGACATTTAGGAATCTAAAAGTCATCACAAGAACCTTGAACTCTAGAAATGCATTAGCAGCCAGAGCAATTCTTCTATGAATGACACTATAGGTTGTCCATATGGCATTCCAGTCAGCAGTGAAGCTGCTACATTTTGTACTAGCAGCAGCTCCCTAGTCTTCTTCAAGGACAGCCCCATGTTGAACACATTATAATAATCTAATTGGGATTTTGCACCTCTCCCAAATCCTATCACAGTCAAAGATGTCGCCACCAGTTAACTTCCTGCTTTAAAATCCAGAAACCACTTTACTTCCTCTTCCTGGTTTTTTTTTTTAAGACCTTTCCTGGGCTTAAATTAACAGGGTGGGGGAAGCATGACATAATTTCCCCCCCCCCCACTCAAGGACACAGGGGCATTTTGATTCAAACAAATGCATTTTTTCAAGAGAAATTGAGAAGCTCTTGGGGGCTTCAAGAACAGCCCTAGGGAATACACAGCCTTGGAATTCTACTTTTCTTACTTCTCAGTTAACTACATTGGTAGTCTGTATCTTCAACTCAGACAGGTGCTTAACTCATATGTCTGCTTAACTGTTAACTTTGGGCTCATCTACACTGGCTACTTAATCTCATCTCATCAGAAATGATGACGCCAGCCAGGATCTCACAGGAAACTGTTTGGCTGGCAAGGCAGTGGCAGTGGTGGCGGCTCCAATGGGCACCCATCTCCATTACTCAGTGCAGGGTAAAGGAGATGGTGCCATGTTTGCATGTGGACAACTGGATTGGGCCAAATCGAACCCGATCCAGCTGTCCAGACAGCAAAAGAACCTGAGGTTACTCCAGAGTTTCTGGGAAACCTTGGAGTTTTCCCTGACTTTGCTTAGTTTGTAGCAAAGTCAGGTTAAAGGCAACAATGCAGTTCCTCCCCAGAAGTAGCCATATGTCATTTGGACCACCAGCACCAGATTTAGGGTGAGACTGCATTTTTTCACTTTGTCAAATAGCTAAGAAACTTTGTTAGCTGGGAGCTACCCTCATGCTCATAGATTTGGGACACTTACAGGCTTCAGTTTTGCTGTGCGAGAGAAGAATCTACGGTAGTGATTTTGGGGCTTTTTACACTGATTGTAGGGCAGTTAATAAAAGCTAAAATTCCAATACTACATTTCCTTCTCCATGTCCTTAAAAAAAAACCCCAAACCTTAAAATGGTAGAGAAATTGTGGAGAGGGGCATAGAGAAAAAAGCTAGGTTTTACTTATTGTGCCAAAACCATGCAGTTATTTTTAAAAACTACTTTCTCTGCATCTGAAGCAATGCAGTTATTTTTAAAAACTACTTTCTCTGCATCTCATCCTGTAAAGCTCTGTCAAGCAGTGTACTTACAGGAATCCAATATTAACTGACCTTCAGAAATTAGGACAGTCAATACCACCGGAACAGTGGAACAAAAGTCACTGCCTTTTTCTTTAGCAGCAATTATTGTTAAAAAAAATTACAGCTGAAATGAATTTGTTCCCAGAAATTTTATCCAAAAGTATCCTTTTGAATTGTAAAGCTCAATATTACCCATCTATTCCACACAAATTTGCTATTCCTCACAAACTGGATATTTTCCACAGATGTTTAACAGTTGTTGGACACACAAATTATAAGAGGAGTTCAGCAGTAGATATCTAAGAGGTGACATTTGATTGTATTTGATAGTTTACATGTGATGGCAAATAGTATTTATAAGGGTATTAAACCAAAGCTTACAGCCAGAGAATTGATTAATTAGTTCATGTTAATATGTGAATTTCAACCCCAGATTTCATCTCTTCTTAACCCTTCCTGTTCTCACCTCCCCACCCCATGTGGCCTTTCCCACAAGCTTTGACCCTTCTTTTCTCTTTGGCATATTTTTCTCAACCAGTTCTTTGCTCTGAAACATTCCTTCAGACACGTTGCCTCTGGGCTCCCTAATGCTTATCTACCCTGTCACTCTCCAATCCTCACCTTCGCAAAGTTCCTGAAACCTGTAGAGTGGTGCTGTTTATAGTGGTATTATTCCATGTTTGTGGAATTTGGAGCCAATAGGGCCATTTTCTTTCTTTTAATACTTTCTATTCATACTTTCTATTCTCCTTTATGGGTCTGAAACATGGGTCACCTATCGCCACCACTTACGACTCCTTGAATGATTCCATCAGCGCTGTTTACGCACAATCCTAAATATACACTGGACTGACTATGTGACGAATGTTGCTATCCTTGAGCAAGCAGGGATCACCAGCATTGAGGCCATGATATTGAGAACACAGCTGCGCTGGGCAGGGCACATTTCTAGGATGGAGGACCATCGCCTCCCAAAAATAGTATTCTCCGATGAACTCGCCACAGGTCAGCGTAAGAGGAGCACTCCAAAAAAGCGATACAAGAACTCCATGAAACAACACCTCAGTCTCAGCCAAATTGATCACCAACAATGGTCCGCCCTGGCCTCACATCGGGAGGCATGGAGACACACTATCCACAATGCTGCAGACTTATTTGAGAACTCACGCCAAACAAGTCTTGAAGAGAAACAACAACGCAGAAAGAATCACAACCCAGAAACATCACCCAAGGAAACCTTCTGCTGTGCTTTCTGCAACCAGACTTGTCTATCTCGGATTGGCCTTTTTAGTCATCAGTGCACTTGCAGAAAGCACGGGATGAGTCTTTCCTGAATCTTCGTTTGCGAAGAGAAGCCAGAGAGAGAGAGAGAGAGAGAGAGAGAGAGAGAGAGATCCCATGTTCAGTTCCAGAAAAATGACAGCTTCCCTTCCCTCACAGGAGCTGGGTTGCAAATATTATAGCACTTTGGCTGCCTAGGCCCTTGATTCCATACATCTAGCCAGCTCAGGCTATTGAAGTGAATGGTGCCACCACCATTAGCACAAAACAACGAAGATGGATGATATGCCATGGTGTAACCAGTTCTTCTCATGCTTTCAGGGACTTGCCTCTGAACACTGCATATATCATACGATTCTGGGGCATATTTTAGGGAACACACTTTGGGATCAAAGTAGGTACTAAACATGTAGCCTGCAACTTTGAATCTCTTTTTTCATAATCTAGATTCTAGCGTAGGCATGGGCCCAGTATAGATCAGGTTCAGCATGGGTGGGGGAGGTTTAAATCTTTTATGCATCTGTGGTGCTGATTGGGGTGGGGGAATTCCAGACATCCTTGCAGAGGTTAAAAATGAAGGGGAAAGGTGCTATTATAATTGTTTTGGCTGTCCCTCTAGTTTTATTTGAAGGCATTTTACTATGTTTGATAGATAATCTTCAATGGTGATAGCATTTGACAGCTGTCACCTTATGAGTTTCGACACTGAAAGCCTGCCAGAATCAAAATGATCAAGAGATGGGGTGTGCTGACACATTTAAAGAATTCAGGCTTTGAGCTAAACACTTCATTTGTGAACAGTTGTTTCAGATCTAGTAAAAAGGGTAGACAACCACTTGATCATTCCATTGTCCTCTACCTAAGCATAGCAACAACATGAGCTTTAGCATGCAAGAACACACTCAAAAAAATATGCATACAGCACTTTAGCTCTTTGGGCTACAACATCTTGTCCTCTTCATGAGAAGCTAGACATTAAAAGAGAATCATAGAATCATAGAATTGTAAAGTTGGAAGAGACCACGAGGGCCATCCAGTCCAGCCCCCTGCCATGCAGGAAATCACGATCAAAGCATCCCCGACAGATGGCCATCCAGCCTCTGTTTAAAGACCTCCAAGGAAGGAGACCCCACTACGCTCCGAGGGTGTGCGTTCCACTGCTGAACAGCTCTTACTGTCAAAAAGTTCCTCCTAATGTTGAGGTGGAATCTCTGTTCCTGGAGCTTGCATCCATTGCTCCGTGTTCCACTCTCTGGAGCAGCAGAAAACAAGCTTGCTCCATCCTCAACGTGACACCCCTTCAAATACTTAAACAGGGCTATCACGTCGCCTCTTAACCGTCTTTTTTCCAGGCTAAACATACCCAGCTCCCTAAGTCTCTCCTCATAAGGCGTGGTTTCCAGACCTTTCACCATTTTAGTCGCCCTCCTCTGGACACGCTCCAATTTGTCAATATCCTTTTTGAATTGTGGTGCCCAGAACTGGACACAGTATTCTAGGTGAGGTCTGACCAAGGCAGAATAGAGCGGCACTATTACTTCCCTTGATCTGGACACTATACTTCTATTGATGCAGCCCAAAATCGCATTGGCCCTTTTAGCTGCCGCATCACACTGTTGACTCATGTTCAACTTGTGGTCTACTAGGACTCCTAGATCCCTTTCGCACATAGTCTCATTCAGCCAGGTCTCCCCCATCCTATATCGATGCATTTCATTTTTTCGCCCTAAGTGCAGTACCTTATATTTCTCCGTATTGAATTTCATTTTGTTAGCTTTGGCCCAGCTCTCCAGTTTATCCAGGTCATCTTGAATTTTGATCCTGTCCTCCAGGGTATTAGCTACTCCTCCTAATTTGGTGTCATCTGCAAATTTGGTAAGTATTCCCCTAATTCCCTCATCCAAGTCATTGATAAAGATGTTGAATAGCACTGGGCCCAGGACAGAACCCTGTGGCACCCCACTGGTCACATCTTTCCAAGATGAAGAGGAGCCATTGCTGAGCACCCTTTGGGTTTGGCCGGTCAACCAATTACAAATCCATTGAACTGTTAACTTGTCTAGCCCACATTTTACAAGCTTGTTTGCAAAAATACATCTTTTAGCAAGGATTTATGAAATAACTTGGCTCTAACAAAGTTCTTGAAATGGGCAGCATGTTAAAATCTGGAAACATCCATCCCTTCCCAGTTTTGAGGCTGTAGCATGCAGAGGAATTTATACAATTGAACCCCCATATCAGCGGGGGTTCAGCTCCTGGACTGACTGCAGATAGAACAGCAAACTCTATTAAAATAACAGATTTCTGGTAAAAATATACCATAGAGATGTGTTGGAAGATCTAGAAGGTGCCTAGAGATGACACCTCTCTAGGCATTTTGCAGCATGACCCTATGGTATATGTGTCCCGTTTTTGTATCCCGCAGATAGCAAAAATCATGGATATTGGTTCCATAGATATGGGAGTTCGACTGTACGTCTAATGGCTGTTCCAGAGCTGGGCAATGTGAATCCCTCCAGATAATGCTGGACAGCAATTTCCAATGTCTTTCACTATTGACAACATTGGTTAGAACCGATAGGGCCAGTAGTGTAACAACATATGGAAGGCCACACATTCCTCAGCCCTGTGACTCCAATTTGTGAAATAATCCAGTGATCCTTGTGGTCTACTATGACCCCTACATCCTTTTCACATGTACTGTTTTCAAGCCAGGTGTCACCCATCTTATCTTTGTGCATGTCATTTTTCTTGCCTGGATGTGGTACCATATATTTATCCCTGGTGAAACTAATGTTGTTAGTTTGGGCCCAGCACTCCAATTTGTCAAGGTCATTTTGAATTCTGATCCTCTTGTCTGGAATATTCCTGCCCCCAATTTGGTGTCATCTGCAAATTTGATAAGCATGCTTTCTATTCCACCTTCTAAATCTTCTATAAAGATGTTGAACAACATCAGACCCAGGACAGGGAAATTTATCTATAGTGAAATTTGAGGAGAATTTGACAGTTCCTCTTCAGAATTTTGAATAAAGTAGAGCATGGATCATTTTGTTAAGACTTTCAAAACATGGTGCATTCAAAATGAAAAAGGTTCTTGTTTAGCCAAGATATTTGAGGCGTTCTAATGAAAGCTTAAATGGTAATACTAACAAAATTGCCAACAGGGGATTTTATGTTATATTTCCCACCATAGTTTTACACATCCCAGGGCTCACACATTCATAGTGGAAAACTGTAGAGGTCTATTGTGTAGTTGTATAGTGATTACATATTACAAGATTTCAGTTTTGAATGCATTGTTCCATAACAAGCAGAATAAACGTCTAAGCAACCTCAAGATCTATTGCATGGTTTCATGATTTGCAAGGCAGTAACTCTGTTATACTCAGTGTAGTCAATGGAGTTACTGTGTGGCAAAACCTCATATATCATCAAGCAGTTCCAAAGTCAGCAAGGTATCTGGGTAGCATTAACATTACATTAAGATTTACTATAAAGTGCCTTGCATGTTTTTGCTGTCAAAAGTAAAATGCTATTTCATATTTAATTAAAGCTGAGATGCCCTTAGAATGCAGCAGCAGCAACTGCCCTGTTACATTCCTAGCTTTGGTTAATGGAAATACTTGTTGTGAAGATTCTGATTTTCACCCTGGTTGTTTGCTCTGCCCTTCATTTCCATAGAACAGACTGTATATATCCAAGGTCAGATGGCTAGAGTAAATGCATTACTTACTCATTTATTTCTGGGCACAATTTAAGGCTCTGGCTTTAAAGTGCTTAGAAGGGGAAACATTCAGAATTAACATTCAGAATTTAAAAGGCAAAGGACATGACAATTGTGACATCTCAGAAAAATATGGACTTAACACGTGTATATTTAAAAATCATATTTCTGCATGAAAAGCAGTTTGAGAACATACGACTAACAACACCTCAGTTGTTAGGGAAATAACATGCAAATCTATCTGTTAACCACTGGAAATGTTAATTGAGGTGTGGGCCCTACTTCTCATGTGTACCAAAAAAGAAACTGCTGGATCAGAGCATTTATCATTGATTTTTGAAGAATTATATGTGACATAGAAGTATTCAGATGGATACCTTTCATCACCTGCATAATAACTGCCCTATCTTTCAGGCATTATCTAGTATATCTGATTGATTCTCTCCATCATACCTGGCTTTTGCAGTACCCATTATAGCTATGTTCTTCTTTAAAAAGAAGCATTTCACTTCTTTCATCTTGCTTGGAGGCTTCTAACATTAGCACAGAAACACCTACACATGGTATCCTTTTCCAAACTTCTCTCGTACATACATCTTCCTCAATGGTTCTTTGATTGGCTATCATCTCCTCAGATGCCAAAATTGACAAAGAGATCGATTACAGATTAGCAAAGGCATATAGCGCATTTGGAAGACTTCACAAAAGAGTCTGGAGTAATAACACCTGAGGCGAAGCACAAAAATCAGTGTGTATAGAGCCATTGTACTGTCTTTTCTCCTTTATGGATCTGAAACATGGGTCACCTATCACTACCACCTACGACTCCTCGAACACTTTTATCAGTGCTGTATACACACAATCCTAAATATACACTGGACTGACTATGTGACGAATGTTGCTGTCCTTGAGCAAGCAGGGATCACAAGCATTGAGACCATTATATTGAGAACACAGCTGCGCTGGGCAGGGCACATTTCTAGGATGGAGGACCATCGCCTCCCAAAAATAGTACTCTACGGTGAACTCGCCACGGGTCAGCGTAAGAGGGGCGCTCCAAAACAACGATACAAGGACTCCCTGAAACAACATCTCAATCTCGGCCAAATTGATCACCAACAATGGTCCGCCCTGGCCTCACATCTGGAGGCATGGAGACGCAGTATCCACAATGCTGTAGCCTTATTTGAGAACTCACGCCAAACAAGTCTTGAAGAGAAATGACAACACAGAAAGAATCACAACCTGGAAACATCACCCAAAGAGACCTCCTGCTGTGCTTTCTGCAAGTGGACTTGTTTATCTCGGATTGGCCTTTTCAGTCATCAGCGCACTTGCAGAAAGCGCGGGATGAGTCCTTCCTGAATCTTTGTTTGCGAAGAAAAGCCAGAGAGAGAGAGAGAGATGTTCTTCTGTATGTTCATCACTGTAATGAAATCATTTCTTACTTCAGTTGCCTTCCTGTAGATTCCATTTTCTGGACTTTATCAGACACAAAATACAGCATCATAGTAACGCCACATAACTACGAAAGAGTATGCAGATCAGAAGATGTCGCCCTTTCATGGTTATGGCCTGTCAAAATCCCATAGTTTTAATTGATGGCTTAAGACGTCAATAGATCCCCCCTGCTGTTTTGGTGCCAGCATTGCCAGCATGCGAAACCTCTGGCCATTTAAATCTTGTCACTGAAGCGAGAATGGCTGGTCCAGAGTGAACACTTCCAGATGAGATCGGGACATCCAGGTAAGTTTCACTCTTTTTATGACCCTCCCAAAGTTACTTGGGACTTTTAAAGTGTGCCAAGGTGCTTAGTATAACTTTTTAGGCTTTGTGAAGTCGAACGCTTTCACGGCCGGCATCCATACATTTTCCTTGGGTTTTTTCCAGGCTGTGAGGCCATGTTCTAGAATAGTTTCTTTCTGACGTTTCGCCTGCATCTGTGGCTGGCATCTGCAGAGAGTGGTTGGGTAGGAGTGTGTGGAGTTTATATATAGTGAACCCATGTTGGGGAGCATATGTAAATTTGTGTAATTGAATGGTTAGTTTCTGGGTATAGAAATGCAAGGATTGTTAGTGTCTGTTTGGCTAATGGTTGGTTGATGGGCCATAATCTCCTGGAAATCCCCTTGTCCCTGGGTGGAATTCCTTTGTAAGTGTTGGGTTTTTATTCTATTGTTTTTCAAAACTGGGTGCCAGATTTTGTTTACTTTTAAGTAAGGTTTCTTCTTTCCTGTTGAAGTTGTCCAGGTGTTTGTGGATTTCAATAGCTTCTCTGTGCATTCTGACATGATAGTTGTTGGCCTGGTCCAGAATTTCTGTGTTTTTAAATAACATTTTGTGTCCAGGTGGGTTTATAACATGTTCTGCTACTGCTGATTTTTCCGGCTGGCCCAGTCTGCAGTGCCTCTCATGTTCCTTGATTCGTATTTGCACACTGCGTTTACTGGTCCCTATGTAAACTTGTCCACAGTTGCATGGTATGCGGTAAACTCCTGCAGCTGTGAGAGGGTCTCTTTTGTCCTTCACTGAGCATAGCCTTTCTTGAATATTCTTGGTTGGTCTGTAGATTCTTTGGAGGTTGTGTTTCCTCATCACTTTCCCTATTCTGTCTGTGACCCCTTTGGGTGGCTGTTTTTCTTCTTCATTCCTGTGTTGTTTCCCTAAAAATAAACAAAATCTTGCTCCCAGTTTTGAAGAACAATAGAAAAAACCCAACACTTACAAGGAATTCCTCCCAGGGACAAGGGGATTTCCAGGAGATAATGGTGCATCAACCAACCATTAGCCAAACAGACACTAACAATCCTTGCATTTCTATACCCAGAAACTAACCATTCAATTACACAAATTTACATATACTCCCCAACATGGGTTCACAATATATAAACTCCACACACTCCTACCCAACCATTCTTTGAAGATGCCAGCCACAGATGCAGGAGAAACGTCAGAAAGAAACTATTCCAGAACATGGCCTCACAGCCCAGAAAAAAATCAAGGAAAATTTTTAGGCTTTATTTTTGTTTTTGTTTTCGAATTTCCCGTGCGATGAAGTCTTGCAAGATTTCAAAAAAGGAAGTGAACAAGGCTATGTTCACTTCCTCTTTATTGCCGGGAGCCTTTTCTGGGAGAGGAAGGTAAGAGTGGGGGGAGAGGTTCTTTTGCCAACATAGAAATGGGGTTTTTTTATGCCAGCAAAAGAATATTTTAAAGGGGATTGTCTGATAAAGTTCTCTAACAGCCAGAACTCACATAGCATTCTCAAAGCTCCCAGGGCTGAAAGCATAATAGTCTTGAAACATGTCTGTTATCTACTGTTTTGGCTTTCTCAAGGATCTTCAAAGTGCCTACTCACTGATGAAAGAATAAGTTCTTGTAAGAGTCCTTTGCTAGCAAGGAGACCCAGGAATAACCTGTAGGTTTTAGGTATCTCTTGGCCCCAGGCCAGATAAAGGAATAGTGTCTGTTATACCTTGCAGAGTTATTGCTAATTCTCATTACTTTAATTATACTTTGAGCTCCTCCTCAAAGCCAAGACTTATACTTGTTGTTGTTGTTGTTGTTGTTGTTTACTGGTTTAAAGTTGGCTTCTACTTAAGGCAACTATGAATGAAAGACTTCCTAGAGTCCTAGTCATCAACAGCCCTGCTCGGGTCTTCCAGACTCAGGGCAATGACTCCCTTGATTGAGTCAATCCACTTGTAATATGGTCTTCTTCTTTTCTTGATGCCTTCCACTTTGCTGAGCATTAGCATCTTTTTTTAATGTGTCTTATCATCTCATGATACACCCAAAGTATGACAGTCTCAGTTAGGTAATTTTTGCTTGTAGTTGGAACTCAGTCTTGATTTACTCTTGGAACCATCTACTCAACTGTTTGACACTGCTTGGTATACATAGAACTCTCTTCTAGCACCATGTTTCAAATGAGTTAATTCTTTTCTTATTGGCTTTTTTTCACCGTCCAATATTCATAATCATACATAGAAAAGACAGATACTATGGCACAGATTATTCTGACTTTGGTATTTATCCATCCAGATCTGGGTGATGAAAAGCCATTCCACTTGGCTTTCTCCTAGAACCAGCTAGTGTTTCCCAACCATAGATCCCTAGATGTTGTTGGAATACAAATCAATTTATCCCCAGTCATCATGTTTAGTAGGGGAGACATTATTTGTCATCCAAGAACATCTGGGGATCCAATGTATGTACCCACTGCACTAGACTTTTCTGTATTCAGAACCTTGTAATATTCAGACTTTTTAATTGCTCTATCCAAATGTTATGTACATTGCATGCATGCAAATATACCCATTAGCTGAATGCCTCAGGCTCATGAAATATTTCTGACTTAGCCATCATTGCTAAATAAGCTGTCGACTCCTATTCTAGATGGATAGTGGCTAGAATATAAGTACTTTAATTAATTTTCCTCTGAAAATTATGTGGACCTTTAATATTCACTGGGAAGATGAGCTCTGACTTTGGAAATGAGGCCAAAATGTATCCAGAGAACAAACATGTAGCTGATTTTTTTTTAATAAAATGCTTAGAAGATCATAAAACATCTGAAAACACATTATTATTAACTAATATAATTAGTTGCTGTTTAGTTAGAAGCACAACAGGGGCTTAGCATGCATTTGTTTAGATTCTAGAATCAGATCTTTTATCTCTTCCATCAGTTTATAGTCAATGGTGTAAGAAATAATAGGATGTAAAAACTGTTGCCCTGAGCAGGGAGAAAGAATGTGATGAGCTGGTTTGTGTGTGTGTGTGTGTGTGTGTGTTTAAGTGGTTAAGCATAGTAAAATTAGAGGTACATAGGCGTATCTGGCATAACTGTCTTATACTTGGGACCTTCTGTATGTAGCACAACTAAGCTGTGTCCTCACACAAAGAAGGGAACACAGTCGTGATACAGGACTGAATACCACATGGGGGGGGGAATCCAAAATATAAAGGCTCCACTGTACTTTTTCTCTGACTTGTATGAAGCTACAATGAAGTCTGGATTTCCAAAGGGAACTGACACTTCATTTAAGCATAGATTATGACCTAGAAATGTGATGTTTTACAAGTGGGAAGCCAGAAAACTAATGAGTTGGTTGCCAACTCTGTGTGTTATGTGAATATCCTAAGGCTACATATATTTGACTTATGATGAATATTTCATGCACAGTTGGTGTTTATGTTTTGTTTTAGTTCATCTTTCATTCTAAACCCTGGTTTGGTTAGCACAAGATATTTGAGAAGGATGTTGTTTTACCACCTATCATGGTAGTCTTTGAGCCATTGCTAAACGAAGTACATTAAGTCAAAATGGGAGACTACCTGGGAATTCTGTGCAAACTATTCTTTTTTTAAAAAAAAAAATATTTTTTGAGATTTCATCAAAAGATACAATTAAAACTTAATGAAGAACCTTCACACATCCTCCACCCTTAACCTTTTATTATTTACTAATAATCAACAGCTTTAATCAGCAATCACAGCTTGTGATTAATCTTGAGAAAAGGAACACATTTGTCTAAAGTCTACTTTGCTCATTGTCTCAGAACAGTTCAATATATGGAGTGCTAAAAAAACACATTACACTGAAAGTTCAAATGATGCACTGGAGGACTTCGCATTGATATTAGGTCTGCCATTAAGAATATGAAGGATACCCATACTGTCTCAAAATTATCCTCTTATCTCTCCTCTGGATAACTAAATGTTTTGAATAGTTTTTTGAATGTAGATAACAGCAGCAACTTTGGATATTTGAACACCTACCAGCCAGCCAGCCAGCCAGAAGAAGACTCTGCAGGGCTGTGAGGAAGCCTTCCTTCCTTTCCATTACACCGGGGTAAAGGCAGCTGAGACAGCTGAGCAGGGAGTTGGGGTGTGGCCAGGAGTGGCTGGCCTTAAAAGTCACTCCACCACCCCCAGCCCAGGAACACCTACCAGCCAGCCAGCCAGAAGACTCTGCAGGGCTGTGAGCAAGCCTTCCTTCCTTCCCCATTACACCGGGGTAAGGGCAGCTGAGGCAGCAGGGAGTTGGGGTGTGGCCAGGAGTGGCTGGCCTTAAAAGTCATTCCACCACCACCACCCCAGGAACACCTACCAGCCAGCCAGCCAGCCAGAAGAAGACTCTACAGGGCTGTGAGGAAGCCTTCCTTCCTTCCCATTACACCGGGGTAAAGGCAGCTGAGGCAGCAGGGAGTTGGGGTGTGGCCAGGAGTGGCTGGCCTTAAAGGTCACTCCACCACCCCACCCCAAGAACACCTACCAGGGGCTGGGAATGATCTGGGAGCGAGAATTGAGGTTGTGTGGGGGAAGGGAAGGTATGGCGGCAACAGAGTGAAAAATTGTTACAAAAGAAGGCAGGATCGATGTTTAATATCTATCCTGCCTTCAGTTCACTCTGTTTCCCAGAATAAATTGGAGAGCGCACCAACCATTCCACAGACCCTTACTCTGCTCCTTTGCAATGCCAGGTCGGTTAAAAACAAGACGCATATTATCCATGACCTCTTATTGGATGAGGCTGCCGACCTGGCATGCTTAACGGAGACCTGGCTGGGAGAGGCCAGTGCTGCGACTTGGGCGCAGGCACTCCCGGCTGGGTACTCAGTTAGTGAGCAGGTAAGGAAAAGTGGGCAGGGGGGCAGAGTGGCTCTGGTTCATAAAAACAATCTAACCTTGACCAGGAAGCCTATCTGGAACACAGTCCACATCGAGTGTATGTACCTAAGCCTGAGGTCCAGGGATAGCTTAGGGATTCTGTTAGTGTACCGGCCACTCCGTTATCTAACAGACTCCCTAACCAAGCTAACACAGCTGGTCTCAGAGTTGCTGCTGGAGTCGCCCAGACTTTTAGTTTTTGGTGACTTCAACATCCCACTCAAGACCAGCTTGCTAAATCTAACTGGCGCAGCTCGGGAGTTCATGGAATCCATGACAAACATGGGCCTATACCAATTGGTTGTCGGGCCTACTCACTGTGCAGGTCATACCCTCGATGCAGCCTTTAGTACGGAACAGGAATATCTGTGGGCGGAGGTTATTAAAACCTCTGCATTGTCATGGACGGATCATTTCCTGGTCAAGATGGAGCTAAGAGCCACTATCTGCCCCACTGGGGGTGGTGGACCTATTAGAATGGTCCGGCCTCAAAGGCTAATGGAACCAACTGGATTCCAGAAAGCCTTGGAGGGTTTAATGGTTGGTAACGCCGGTGATTCTGTTGAAGCTTTTGTTAATATTTGGAACACCGACCTCACCAAGGCTATCGACACAATCGCTCCCAAATGTCCTTTCCAGCCTGCTCCTAACTGTAAGCCCTGGTATTCAGAGGAGCTTAGGAAGATGAAGCGGGCTGGACAACGACTAGAGCGCACCTGGCGGAAGACTCGACTCTTATCCGACAAGACTCGTCATAGGAATTTCCTTGATTCTTATCGAGAGGCGATACGTGCAGCGCAGAAGTCTTTCTCCTCTGCATGTATTGCATCTGCAGAGTCCCGTCCAGCAGAACTGTTTAGGGTGGTGGGAGAGCTGATGCAGATTCCACCTGTGCAGAACCCCTTACTTAACCCGACAATGGCCTGCTGTGATGCGTTTAACATCCACTTTGCAGATAAAATCTCTCGGATAAGAGCCGACTTAGATGCCAGTGTTATGACAGCATCTATAGATGAAGTGTCCAGCAACTCCGTTGATGAAATTTTATTGGATCAGCTTCAATCTGTGAGTACCGATGACGTGGACAAACTCCTTGGTAGAGTGAGAAAGACGACCTGTCCCTTCGATCACTGTCCATCTTGGCTGGCCACCCAAGGGGGAGACGCATCGAGAGTACTCCTTAGGGATATTATCAATGCGTCCTTCAGGAAGGGGTCCGTTCCACCCTGTCTGAAGGAAGCGGCGGTTAAGCCGCTCCTGAAAAAGCCTTCCCTGGACCCCTTGGACAGGAACAACTATAGACCAGTCTCCTTGCTGCCTTTTCTAAGCAAGGTGATTGAGAGGGCGGTCGCTTCCCAACTCCAAGCTGTCTTGGATGAAACTGATTATCTAGATCCATTTCAAACTGGCTTTAGGACGGGATATGGAGTGGAGACTGCCATGGTTGCTCTGGCTGATGACCTCCGCTTGGGTATCGACAGGGGTAGTGTGACCCTGTTGGTGCTCTTGGACCTCTCAGCGGCCTTTGACACTATAGATCATTCCATCCTCCTGGATCGCCTGAGGGGGTTAGGAATTGGAGGCACTGCTTTGCAGTGGTTCCGCTCCTTCCTCTCGGGCAGATCCCAGAGGGTGAGGCTCGGGGACAGCTGCTCTACCAGAATAGAGCTTAACTGTGGCGTTCCTCAGGGTGCCATCCTGTCCCCGATACTATTTAACATCTATATGAAGCCGCTGGGAGAGATCATTCGGAGGCATGGAGTGCGTTGTCATCAGTATGCTGATGACACCCAGATATACTTCTCCATGTCTCGGTCATCAGCTTCGACTTCAGATGGCATCTCTCCTCTCAATGATTGTCTTAAAGCAGTAATGGAATGGATGAGGAAAAACAAATTGAGACTGAATCCAGACAAAACGGAGATACTAACAGTTACAGGCCCGAAACCAGGTCTGGGAATACAACTTCCAGTCCTGGATGGAACTACACTCTCCTCCAAAGACTGTGTTCACAGTCTGGGGGTGCTCCTGGACCCGACGCTCCAGATGTCTAATCAGGTAAATGCAACGGTCAGGAGTGCCTGTTATCAACTTCGGCTGATACGCCAGCTGCGCCCTTTCCTGGAAACTAGGGACCGCGAAACTGTGGTACATGCACTGGTAACCTCCCGTCTGGATTTCTGTAATGCGCTCTACATGGGGCTACCCTTGTGCTTGACTCGGAAACTTCAACTAGTTCAGAACATGGCAGCCAGGTTGATTTCTGGTGTTTCCAGAAGAGAGCATATAACACCTGTGCTAAAAGCTCTCCACTGGCTGCCTATTCGTTTCCGGGCACAGTACAAGGTGTTGGTTATAACCTTTAAAGCCCTGCATGGTTTGGGTCCAACTTATCTCCTGGACCGCCTCCTTCCGTACGACCCTCCCCGCGGACTTCGGTCCTCTGGGAGGAATCTGTTACAGCCTATGAAAACAAGGCTGTCGATGACGTCCCAGAGGGCCTTCTCTGCTGCTGCTCCCAGATTATGGAATGGCCTGCCAGACGAGATCCGTCTTATTAACACCTTAGACAGCTTTAAAAAAGCTGTCAAGACGGATCTTTTCCGGCAGGCCTTTCCTGAATAACTATCCCAGCCCAAGACTCGGCTGTCCTCCCTGAGCTATAATCAGATTTTTTTTTTAACTATTGTATGTTTTAATCTTTTCCTAATCTATATATTTTTAATTTACTGTATGTTTTTAATCTTTTATAATTTAATATTATTTTAAGTGGGGTGCGCTAGGGTACTGGGACTATGGAGTTTTTATATTGTAAGCCGCCCCGATTGCGTTGCAGAGGGGCGGGATAGAAATAAAATTTTATTATTATTATTATATTATTATTATTCATTCACATAACACAGAGGCTTGGCAGTCAACTAAAAAGCCTTAGTTTGGCCTTCTACTATGCACATACTCATATAACTAATATGCTGAAAGATCAACACTAGTTGCCAGCTGAATTACTGAGCCATGTTCTGACACATAAGGCTCTCTATGGTTCAGGAGCAGGGGACTGATCACATTACACTGTTATACCACTATATTCTGCTTTAACTACCACATCAACATTGTGTGGGATCCTGGGATTTGCGGTTTAGGGAGAAGCACTTAGAATTCTGTCAGAGAGCTGTTGGGCCTCACTAAACTACAAACCCCAGAATTCCACAGAATGTTGTCATGGCAGTTCAAGTGGAATATAGCAATATAAAAGTGTAGTGTGATAGGTCCCTGGGCTCTCTGAAAGACTGCCTTGTATCCCATAGACAGCTCCGGTCTTTCCTTTCTGAATGGGAACTCTGCTGATCTTACTCTAGGCTAGTGAAGATCATTTGCTGCAGTATGGAAGAGGGCCTTCTCTGTTGTGGCTCCTATCATGTCAAATGATCTCCCCCCCTGAAATGAGGGAGTTGCTACTGTTAGGCATTTCCCCCACTGACTGACATTTACTCACTCTGTTTACCCAGGTATTTTCCTGATCATTTTCCTAATCCTTTTTCCTAACCCCTTTCACACTACACTGTTATAGTGCTATTCTAATTGCCATAGCAACACTGTATGGAATCCTGGGATTTGCAGTTTAGAAAAGGACATTTAGGATTCTCAACCAGAGAGCTCTTGAGCCTCACTAAACTACAAACCCCAGAATCCCACAAGCCATGGTAGTTAGAGTAGAATACAGTGCTGTAACAATATAGTGTGATAAGGCAGCTAACTGTTGAAGTTATCAATTTCCATCTGGTTTCCAACAATGGATTCAATGTTTCAGTCTTTTAGCATCCATTTTGCATCTATTTTTGTTCCGTATTGCATCTGTTTTAATTGTGAACCACTTTGTGATTTTTTTTAAAAAAAAGAAAAGCAGTGTAGCGATGTACTGAAATAATCTAAACAATAATCTAAAGCTTGGAGGGAATGTATTTTGTGTATTTCTATTATTATCAGTATTGGAATTAGTGGGAATATTAGCATACTCATCACCATCATTCAAAGTCAATCAGAGCTGGGAAATATAATAGATTTTACAATTGTATGCAGACTGTATACAAATTTAAGAATCTTTACTTTAACATACCTTCATCACATCCAGTTAGTTCATGCCTGAAAATGACTCAGGTAGGAAAGTTAAACTGATTTAAAAAACAAATTACATTCATTGGCAGTGATTTAAATTCTGTTCTCAATTTCTCCGTAGCTTTAAAGTTCCAAATTGTCTGGAGAGATTTTTTATGGACAGCACACTGGAACAAGTCAGGAATCAATGAGTAGAGACCTAGGACATTTTCAGATGATCCTTGTGCTGGAGAGGTTCGTAGCAGCAGCGCAGCAGGGGGTCCATTTTGGACGATGACGTCCCTGCTACGAAATCGTCCGTCTCTCTTCCGTTTAGGGTTGGATCCTGCCACACCATATTCAGCCAGATTTTATTCACGGAGGTTGTCCGTGAATAAAATCTGGCTGAATATGGTGTGGCAGGCTCCAGCCCTAAACGGAAGAGAGACGGACGATTTCGCAGCAGGGACGGCGGCATCCGAAATGGACCCCCTGCCACGCTGCTGCTACGAACCTCTCCCGCTCGATCCTTGTGCTGCAAGGATCGTCTGAAAATGTCCCAAGAACAAAGAACAATCAGCATCAAGAGGCAAATCAAAAAGTAGGACTAGAGAATGAACCAAGAGCCAATGTGGTATAGTGGTTTGAGTGTTGGACTAGGACTCTGGAAGACCAGGATTTGCAGGTGACCTTGGGCAAGCCACACTCTCTCAGCCTCAGAGGAAGGCAATAGCAAACCCCCTCTGAACAAATCTTGGGCCTGTCTAAACTAGATGGAAATAATCCATACACATCCAAAAGGACAGGCATTTGCAACGATGTGAACGGCCTACATGGCTAAAATAACTCCCCCCCCCCACAGTGGTGAGGAGGAGGAGGGAGGTGCTACCGCCATTGCTGCTGGTGCTTGCCCCCACCCCGCAACTAGCCCCAGCCACACAGCTGCCTGGCCACCCAAAGGCTGCCCTTTGGGTCCAGATGCAAAGATGCCAGGTGTCAGTGAAGGGAGGAGAAGACGTCGAGAGCCCTTGGGGAGGAGTAGGGAGCTGCTTGGTCCCAGATGTGGTGCTTTGGCAGCATGAGGAGATGAACATGGGCAGCAGAGAAGTTCAGCAGGGCTTACTCCGGAGTAAGGGTGGACAGCAGCCTGTACACTGTGTGGCTTCATGAAAGGAATGGGCAAGTTCATGAGCAGCCAGCAAAACTTGTTGGAAGGGAGCGGCCTACCAGCAGCTAGCACTCACTCTTCTCTCCAGGAAGGGAGCAATGTGGCCTTTGTTCTGCTTCCTCCTTTTTATTCACCCTTCTCCAATTTGCTGGGTGACCTTTTATGAGAAGGGGCAGTCCAGCCTTGAATGACCTACCCAAATGAAAGGTGTGTGTGTGTCCCTGTGCAAAAAACAAAACAAAACAAAACATCCAGCCACTTATACAAACCGGATCTGAGCCGGTTGGCCACCGCCTATTATTGCAGAGTAACTCTCCCGCTTGATTTATACCAACAGCTGAGAGCTGGGGAGAGGGAAGGGTCTGGGAGGATAGCAGCAGTGCTGGGTGCTCAGTTGCAACCACCTGGATAGACCCCCTGAATTCACCGGACTTACTGGAGCCTCGCTAAGCTGTCAATGCAACATGGCAGCCACTGACGTTTCCCCTCTTTCTTAGCCCCTCCCCCTGTGCTCATTCGGTCAATCAGATAATGCTGCCTGTTCGTATCTGTGCAAACGTGAGCGGTCAAATGATCGCTCATTTGCACATCGTAACGATTATTTAAAAAAATACATATGACGCCCCGGCAGGGCCAGTTTAACCATACTGCCAAATCTATATCTGTGGGGGTCCACAGCCACAGGGGCCCCCGTCCTAACAAAACAAAACAAAACAGGGGGGGGGGAGAGAGAGAGAGAACAAGCCAAAAACCTTCTGCTGGCATTTTAAAAAGCAGCATCTCCTGTCTCCTTTGTCCTCCCTCCCCCCACCCCCGCCCAGCACAAGCTGCAGGGGGGGCCTCCTAACTGGAGAGAGAAAGAGAAAGAGAGAAAGGGTGTCTCCTTCCTCCTTCCTTCCTCCACCCAGCTGAGCAGGTCAAGCTGTCCTGGGAGGCTGAAGGTGGGGGGAGTTTGCTGCTCCCTCACCCCCTCCTCCCAGGGGATCATCAAAAATGCAAGCCAGGCATGTGTTCCTATTTGTGTCAGAGAGGGTTGTGTTAGTGTGTGTGTGAAAGAGAAAAGGGGGCAGGAAAGTGTGAGGGTCACCTCTTTCCCTTTCTTTCTCCCCTGCTCTCTCAGGGAAAGGGTTAGGGTTAGGGTTCCCTTCCCTTCTTTCCTGTCTCCCTTTTGCCTGATCTCTCTTCCCTCCTTATCCTGCCTCTACTGAGAAGAACGGTGCCCATTGGGCAGCCAAATTCCATATAGATCCCCTCCAGCCCATCTTTCCAGCTGCTCGTAACATGTCCTGGTTTCTCTCCCCTCCCTCTCTTTCCCCCTTGGTCTTCAGTTTACACCCCTTGCTGCCAACTGAGTTCAACCTGCAAAAGTAATTTGTGTGTTTGCTTATGTGCCTTCAAGTTGTTTCTGACTAAGAACAAAAAAACCCTAGGCAAGATTTGTTCAAAGGGGGTGTGCCCTTGCCTTCCTTTGAGGCTGAGAGAGTGTGACTTGCCCAAGGTCACCCAGTAGGTATTCATGGCTAAGTAAGGATTCAAACCCTGGTCTCCACAGTCATAGTGTAATGCTGAAACTTCTACAATACTCTAGCTCTTTTAACAGAAGAATATAAAGAATATAAATAAAATAAAAATTTGGAGTAATTTTACTGGGAACAATGGTTTTATTGTTGTCACTAAAACACCACTATCCCATTAGTGTTATGTGAGAGCCATTGGGCTAAAGCAGTGGTTCTTAACCTTATCTTTATCAGGGACCCCCTTTAAATATCTTTTGTTCCCCCAAGATTTAACTCAAGATTTAAAACCCTAATAATAATAGCTAATAATAATAGCTAACAACAACAATACAATTACACCATCCATTAAATTTTCCCTCAGAGGCACTCTTGCTTCTTCCTGCAAGTTTGTGGCTGGAGTGGATTGAATGGCAATGTGCAGGCCAAGCCAGCCAGCCTTTACCTTGGTTCCTGTCACATGACTGCTCCACTACAGGGAGGAGGTGGGCCAAGCAGCCTTCAAGCCTTTGTGGACCCCCTATGAGGACATCGTGGACCCCAAGTTAAGAACCTCTGGGCTAGAGAATGCTGGAAAAGGACCAATGCAACCAGACCTTGAGAATGGTGCTCTGCTCCCGGAAGAGCCCCATTTCTCTCCCGATCCCTCAGGGGAATAATTTCCCCGTGTGAAAAAGTCCCTAGTCTCTGGAGCAACAGAAAACAAGCTTGCTCCTTCCTCAGCATGACATCCGTTCAAATATTTAAACATGGCTATCACGTCACCTCTCAACCTTCTCTTCTCTAGGCTAAGCATACCCAGCTCCCTAAGCCGTTCCTCATAGGGCGTAATGGCTTCCAGACCTCCCACCATCCTTCTCAGTATCCTTTTTGAATCGTTGTGCCCAGAACTAGACACAGTATTCCAGGTGAGGTCTGACCAAAGCAGAATGGAGTGGTACTATGACTTCCCTTGATCTAGACACTACACCTATTAATGCAGCCTAGAATTGCATTGGCTTTTTTTTTCCTGCTGCATCACACTGCTAACTCATGTTCAGCTTGTAGTCCACTCTTACTTCTCTTTGAGGAAATCTACACCATTATGTTAATTGCTAATAAACAAAAAATATTATGTTAGTGCCTATAATATAGTTTTTAAACTAAATTATTGGTGGCAAATTATGTAATACAATAGTTCCCCCCTTATCTGCTGGGGATTGGTTCGGGTGGGGGGGCTGGATACTGAAAACCGTGGATAATAGTGAACACCATTGAAAATAATAGGACTTCTGGTTTAAAATACCACAGAGTTGCCTTGGAAGACCTGGAAAATGGCTCGAGAGGATACATTTTCTAGGAAGACTCTATGGTAGGTGTGCTGTTTTGTGTCCCATGGATAATGAATCAGTGGATACAGGGGTCCTACTGTAATCTGAACATCCTGTACTGTGAATAGGTTAGGTTACATTGACCTGAGATAAACATATGTGGCCCCCTAAATAAAGCATTGCAAGGGGGGCAAAATTCCTTAAACCAGCCTTGAGCCCAGGACATTCCGGGAACAGACTTTAAGGTGAGTTTTGCTGCCCCCTTCTTAATGATACATATTTGTGCAAATGGCCGTGTGAACGGATTGCCATTCATTTGCACACTGTTCATATTTTTTTGCCGTTTAGACAGGCCCAATGATAGGTTCACCTTAGGGTCACCATAAGTCAGAAACAATTTGAAAGCACACAACATATGCAGAGAATGAGCCAGGCATCCACACCAAAGAGCAAGAACAGAAACATATAAGATCTTATTGTTTAAACAAGACTCCACTAAGATAGGAAGCTCTCACATATTGTCTCCCATCTGAGTCAATCTAGAAAGCAATTCATTATGAAGGTGTAGTGACATGTCTTACCACATGGGGCAGTGATTACTGTGTGATTTCTGGGGGTCATTGACAGCACACTGAGAGCTCCAGTGATGTGGCTTGGAATATGGAGGAATAACACTACTCCAAGAGTCATCCTGGTATAGTAGTTTGAGTGTTGAACTTGGACATTGGAAGACCAGCATCCAAATTCCAGCTTGGCCATGGAAACCCACTGGGTGACCTTGGGCAAGCCACACTCTTTCAGCCTCAGAAGAAGGCAACGGCAAACCCTCTCTGAATAAATCTTACCAAGCAAACCCTATGATAGGGTTGCCTTAGGTTCACCATAATTCAAAAATTACTTTAAGGCACACAGTAACAATGTCAGTACTTTCCTGTCCAATGTCATCAACTTCTGAATTAGGCTAGATAGACAGTTAAGCTAGAACCCAGGACAGGTTACCAGACCGATACCATTCCTTTGTTATAATAGTTCTGCTGGCTGCCAGTTTGTTTCAGGGCACAATTAAAAGTGCTGTTTATGACCTATAAAGCCCTATATGGTTTAGGTCCAGGCTATCTGGCAGACTGCATCTCCCCATATGAGCCTGCCCATATGAGCCTGGAGAGAGGTCCTTCTCTCCATCTCACCACCATCACAAGAATGGCTGGTGGAGAATGAAGCAAGATAGGGCCTTCTTGGTGGGTGCCCCTAATGGCAGAGTTAGATACAGTCCTTTTCTGAGGCAGGCCAGAATGGCTCTCTCCTTGTTGTCTTTATTTCAATAGGCTTTTAATGCATAAAGGTTTTAAACAATGGGCTAGGGGGTGCTGTATTGTTTCAACTATTTTAATAGTTTTTTAAAAATCTTTTAAATTGTGTTTTATTAAGTATAGATCTGAACTGTTTTAATACTGTGGTTAGTTTAATTCCATTTTAACATTCATTTTTTGTATATTGTTCTTTTTAAATTGTATGCCACCTTGAGTCCCAATTTTGGGAGAAAGGTGGAATATAAATATCATCATCATCATCATCATCCTGCCAGTGACAAACTGGAACGTTATGATTTACATTCCACTTTCCTTTGAATAATGTCAAAATGGGACAAGTCCAATATCCATTCTGCCATTTTTCTGAACATGCAACAAAATTTATCATATTACCTGTAGTGTAGATTCCAGTGCTGTGGATACAGTTCAAGGAAACTTTGGCTTATCTTAGTTTAATTAAAATCAATTGAGCTAACCTCTCACTGTTTAAACCCCATTGTTTTCAATGGAATATAGACATAACTACATATAACTACATTTCTCTGGATTGTATTTTATGATTCTAGGATCTGTGAACTATCCTATTTTTGATCTGTTCCGCTGATCCATTTTAATGCGATTAAAATGAAATATAATTCACTGGATTAGTTGATGTAAATCACATTGTGAAGTCATTCTAAAAAGTCTGCTATAATAAATGAGAATCATTTAAATCAATAAGCAAAGATAAATAGTGTGATAATCCAAAAGCATGACACACTAGAGATTTTCTTGAATCGCAAGTAACAAGCACCTGTGGGAGGTAAATTGCAGGGTTAGTTACACTGGCATGGTGGTGTAGAATACTTCTTGCCAATCTGAACTGTAACATAAATGAATGTACTCTCCTTGCACTATAAAAGCAGTGTGATAATGAGGGGTGTTAGGGATAATATCCTTATTGCCAAACTTCCATGTTGAAAGAAAAGTAGCAAGTGCTAAACAAAGCTGAAAGTGTAATTTCATATTTACGAAGTGATGAAACACCATCAATATAGAAATATGTGCCACATAATTTATTATTAGGGCTACAAACTGATTTTGCATATGGCTGAAACCTTCCAAATTACAGGCTAACTGTAAGCATAAGTTATAGGCCACACAGTATATAACTTACTCAAACTAAGCAACATTGCTGAAGTTAAGTAAGTCTGGGTTTGGTCGGTGCTAGGAAGAGAGACTATCCAGGGACTCAGTGTACATCTTGAGAAAAAGGTGGATAATATATGGAATGGAAGCTATGGGACTCCCTTTCATTGGACAATTTGATTTTCTCCCATGTGTCTATCTTTTGGAATCCAGTAATAAATATAATTGTTTGGAAGAACCTTTGGGAAATAACCAGGTGTTTTATTTGACTTCTATTGTCTTTTGTTTGTGTTGTATTTTATCATTTGTAGATTATTATTTTAGATATTACCATTTGCAGTTTTATGTACAGTGTTTGTAGTTTGCGACATCAGCTATGTACTTTCATGTAGTCAGTTAACTGCTCCAAACTTGTATATGAGGAAGAACGGGGTATCACTCAAATGCAATCTATATAAAATAAAATGAAGTTTCTGTCAATTTGTATGCTTGTTTGTAAGTTTGTTACCACATCATGTGAATATGGCTAGATGGATTTTCACCCAATTTGGAGAGTATATTTTGATGATCTGATTTAAAATGTAGGTTACACAACACATAGAAAATTTGCTCTGGGTGGCCCCAGGGCACCATTTTTTTTTAATTCATATGGAGCAGACTCACATATCATTTGAAGGATTTCAGTGATTTGAGTTAAATAATTACCTTTTGTATTTTGTCATAACTAGATATAAATAAAATTTACCCCTATCATTGTTTATTTCATACAGAGTAGTGTGTTTGGTAGGTGAGCAGGAGAGACACGTTCTTTCAAGGTCTTCTGTGTAATGTGAGGAACATTTGAGCCCCCAATGGTATATGTGTGTGATGAACTCTGTCAACACCCAATCACTCAAACAACAGGCATCACTGGAAATGCTTCATTGTCTCATGAATTAGATGTGCACAGTAACAGTTCATTGACAGATCTAAGGTCTTGGCGCCAAAAGCCCATCGTTAATACATTCCATAGGTTTCGTTTTCCCTCACCCACCATCTGGCTAATCAGCATTATCAGCCCTCATGCTTCACTCCTTAAACTTTTCCAAGAGAAATGGACTTGATGCGCCATCTCTCCCAGTCTCCCATAATGCTCTCTGTTCATGTCAGGTCTCTGGTGCAACTATTAGCAGGCCCAACAAAGATAACTAGCTAATACAGCAGGTGAAACTACCTAAACATACCTATGGCACGAGGGACATGACAATGTGTTTATCCTCCAAAGCAGCTGAAACGAAATTATCATTAACTATGGTTTATGATTTTCCTGAACAACATTGACTAATACAGCTAGTATGAGTGTGTGTGTGTGTTAAAGCAGTTAATGTTACAATCCTATGCTCATTTTGCTGGATGTAAGCTCACTGAATTCAACAGGACTTCAGCTACAGTTTAGGATCAGGAGGACATCTTCAGAAGACCATGGAGACTTTCAGTTGTCAAAAGGGATAGGACTGAGCTAGAAAGGCTAATGGTCTAAATATAAAGAGAATCTTCATCATGCCTGTTCCAGAAAAATCCAAAGTGAACATACAGCAAAATTCTACACATCTCTAGTAGATTTGCTTTGGATATTTCTAGTGCCAGCTTGGTGAAAATCCTTTTATCCTTGGCCAGACCAATAGTTTATGAAACCCAGTCCTGTCACCTTTAAGAACTGAAGGTATACAGTCTTCTAAAGGTGCTTTCCCAGTCTTGAACTGGAAATGTTATTGGCCAAACCCAAGGTATGAACATACCCCATGTCACTTAAGTGACCCAACTTAATTTTCAGCTCACCAGCAGCTAGCTGTAAAATTTTGGGGGCGGGGGTTCAACTTGTTCGAAAATACTGTAGGCTGAGTCATCTTGCTACCAAAGTTATCTTGTGCAAAGAGATGATAGGTGTTCTTTTACCCTCCCATTCTCTTCACAGATAATGCATGAGATAGTTAGACTGAAGCAATTCTCATTCTTCAAAAGGATAAATAAAAATGGCCCCTTTCAAAGCAAGATGCCGTTAATTTTTGCATTTGACTTGGACAATATTTTTCCATATTGAAAGGAGAAAGAAATTAAGAACTCAAATGCTTTCCTTTCATCATGACTGTCTAAAACTGCAGGCATTCCTCTATTCTTTGAAGTTGGGTACCCGTTTATCAAACTAGTAATCTTGTTTCCATGGCAAAAAAATGAAAGGTCACTTGTAAGGTGGATTGGGTATGCTTGACTTCATTTAGGAACTCTGAAAGTGCTGCCAATGACATTAATGGAGATTTAGAATAGCTATGAAAATAGAACGCCAATCTTTAAAAAAAAATTCATTCAGATGACAAGTTACAATCTTTCATTTAAACAAAAAAAATCAATGTTGAGTTCATTACATTTTATGAAACTTTCGTTTCTCTTATAATGTGCAAAATGCAGGCTCAGAAAGAAAGGGGCAATCCTTCATTTCTTTTACTTTGTTTTGTTACCCACCAAAAAAACCCCAGGCTTTGTACTCTTCTAGCTTCAGTTCAAAACATGTTCAGCTGAAGAATCTGAGCTGAAGCTGGCTTTGCACCTTTGGCTTCAATGGAACTAAAGACTTTCTCTTCTGGAACGATTTCTGGATGGTGGTGGCTTTTATGTTAGTGGAGCATAGAATCCACTCCAGGCTTTAATCCAAAATTTAAAGGAGATGGGGAGGAGTTTAATATCTTAGATCGTGCCTTTAAAATTCAGCTTAAAACCTAGGGCAAAAATCACTGTTTCTGGATACAAGATCTAAATGGGGTTTCTCCACTTCAGGCACCTTATAATACGTTGGGGACCCAATTATATAATTATATCACTATGATTCCACTTTATCTGTCCTGGTTTCAGAATCCTGGGATTTGCAATTTAGGGAGGGGCATTTAGAATTCTCAGCCAGAGAGTGCCAATGCCTCACCAAAAGCCAAATGCTAGGATGCAGTTAAATGCAGTTAAAGTGGAATCATAGTGCTATAAATGTATAGTCAAAAAGAGCCCCAAGTTTACCTTGACCATGTTCATTAAATATAAATTATACCTGTGTCAGTACACATCTGGGATTCATTTACAAATAAATCACTGATAGGTGCACATAGATTTTGAAGGATATGCATCTGACTATTCAGCTGGCATGCCTAGGTTGCAGGAAAGATTGCCATACTATAGGTATGCCTGTGGAAAACATGAACTGTTGTCAAGCAGCTGCTGCTACACTTTTTTCACAGGATGAATCTGGCTCACACAACAGTTGTTAAAAGACACCCATGCAGCCATATAGCCCATACCAAGATGGATAGCATCAGAAAAACGAGGCAATGCAGATCTCTCCATGGTAAGGAGCAGATGCTCTTACTAACATGAAGGAGTCCTGGGGGGGGGGGGTCTAACTTGCTCACCAGCATTAATGAAAAGTCATAAGTCAAAGCTCCCGTTTCTGGTGTTATAGTTGCCAAGGTTAGAGACAAGTAAGCTGTATGAGCTCCTGCATAAATTTATCTGGCAGAACATTATTTTCCCATATGAGCCTGCCTGGACCCTGAGGGTGCATCTACACTGTAGAAATAATGCATTTGATAGCACTTTAAATGCTGTAGCTCCAATCCTATGGAACCCTGGGATTTGTAGTTTTACAAAGTCTTTAACCTGAGAAGCCAGAGTGCTGGTGCCTCACAAAACTACAAATCCCAGGATTCTGGAGGATGCAGCCATGGCAGTTACAGTAGTGTCAAACTGCATTATTTCTACAATGCAGATGTACCCTGAGATCCTCAGGAGAGGCCTTTTTTCCCAGTCCCACCACTTTCACAAATACAGTTGATTAGGATATGACATACAATCTCAGTGGCTGCCCCCAGGCTCTGAAATTCCCTCTCAAAGGATGATAGAATGGCTTCCTCCTTGTCCTTCCATCAGCAAGTGAAGACTTTTTTTATTCTGACAAGCTTTTAGAAAAGATTTTTAAGGAAAGAGCTTTTAAGAGGGTGCTGTATTGTTTTAAATTATGCTAACTGTTATTATCCTTTTAATATTATGTTTTGAATTGTTTATTGTTAATAGTTTGAGTCTATTTTTATGTTTGGAAATATATTTTCAAAAGGAATTGGTACTGTTACTTGTTGCAGATTTAAGGCTTATCTACACCAGCCAGTTGGCGTATTGTGGCTGCAGAGGTGGCCCATTCTATCACTGTTACCTGAAGAAAACTGGCCAGAGTCCACACAGGACTCTGCTGCTGCTGCCATTTTCTCGGCTTTCCTGGGTCTGGGCAGCCAGCCACACCATGTGACAAGCCCCCTGCATGTGACCAGCCTTGGATCAGGCAGAGCAAAGGTGACTGGCATCATCAGCAAGGACTGGCCTGCCAGGACAGACTCCCCCAGACAGACTCCTGCGAGAATACATTAAACTGGGTATTTTCTTAAAACATGGTAAAGGGCCCTATCCCAGCTTGCCCCCATTCCAGCACCATATCTGCCCTGGGGGTGGTGAGGACTTCCCAGGGGCAGATTGGAGCAAAAGCCCTGCATCATATGGACTGCAGGGCTCTGGAACGGGGGCAAGCTAGGATATTTGACATGTGTAGATTAGCCCTAAGGATGTGGCTTCTTACTATTATTCTTTCTGATTTTACAGTGGGAAAGTAGCTCATTATTTTGAGTGTTACCTTCATTCCTTTTACTTCCATTTTTAGAAAACGCACAGATCTAAAACAATTTTTAAAAAAATCTGTCTGAAAAATATTCCCTTATAGGTATTTTACCAAAAAGGGGGAAACTAGAGGTAATGAGTCACACTGCTTGTTACATGGAAAAACGTAATGACATTGCCAGTTGTTACATTCCTCTCAAAGAGAACATTGTTATCCTCTAGGTACCCTCAAATGTAATATGTAATGAATAATGTCACTCTTTATTACCTGTTACTTCCACGTTTACCAGTCCTAACCATTTTAGGGCTTATCTACACCAGTCATGGTACACCAGCTCCCTGCTGGCATATCCTGTCTCAGGATCTGGCCTGTTCTTCCCTCATTACCTGCACAGAATGGGCCGGAGTCCTAACAGAATGCTAGTCTATCACTGCCACCATGACGCTACAACCACCATTTCCTCTGCTGAATCGGAAGCCAGGACAGGAGCCTGCAACCTGTGACTGAAGCCCCCCGCATGTAACCAGCCTTGGTCACATACTGAGGGACTCCTACCTTGTCATGTTAGCACACTGATAGCCTCTGACCACGTCAAGAGAGTGAGGCAAAAAGTTACAGCAGAGTCTTCATCCTCCAGGCAAAAGAATAAGCACACACAGACACAGGCTTGTGCCTACAAACTACTTGTCTTTACTATAGCATAATAAAGATATTTACAAAATTACAGATAATCTTCACTGAGAACTATATATTACAGCACTCAGCAGAAAAAAAATCTTTTATACTGCAAAACCCATAACAGAACTGAAACACAGTTGTATAGGATTATTAATTACACAGTTCACAGTATTCTTCTTCTTATAATAAAAACTAACATTCTCTCTAACAGAGATAGATAATAATCTCTCCAGACTCCAACTCTCCAAGGCCTCGTTTGTCAGGCCATTAATCTTATCTGTACAGGCTAACTGCAGCAACCTGCTGTTAGCTCTCTCTGCTGCACCCTGTAGGCTACTTCAGCTCTTTACAGCCTAAATCTCTTTAAATGTATGTCCCAGCATCCTGACATACCTGACTTCTGGAAGAGCCAGGGAGATGGCAGTGGCAGCAAGGGACAGTGTGCCAGGATGGCTTCCCATGGATATGCGGGGCCTGATCTATTTTATCCTAGGGGTAATGGGGTAAACTGACTATTATTTTGCAACACCGTAAAGGGCCTTATTCCAGCTTGCCCCGTTCCAGCCCTGTATCTGCCCCAAGTTGGTGAAGACTGCCCAGGGGCAAATTGAGGCAAAAGTCCTGTGTCATATGATCAGCAAGGCTCTGGAATGGGGGAAAACTGGGGTATTTAGAGGTGTAGCTGAGCCCTTAGACACCCATTTAGTGATTTGGTGCAAGCAGTTTGTGTCCCTTATATTTTAAAAATATGCACTTTTGTGGGGTTTTTTTTAATTTTTGCATTGTTTAAAATATAATTTCCCCTTAGAACATTTCCCCAGAATTCTGTATTATAGTTTTAATAGTTCTTCTTATGTTCTTTAGCATGCTTATTTAGGACTTTCTAGGGCATTTTGTCACCCAACTCAACATCTGCCCACAGCTGATGGAAGCAGGTTGATAGTATCCAATACAGAAAAGCTTGTTCCCATCTGATCCAGGTTATAACTACCAGAGAGTCATTGTTTTGAAAATACTATTTTTAAAGGTGGTATCTACTTAGGAAGTGCAAAGATATACCATCTGTTGCTCACACATTAATTCTGAGCCCACTTGTGTACTAATTGTTTCTTGTTGAGCCAGCAATGTGGGGCTCTTTAATTGACATTTAACAAGTTGGAATCAGATGTCAATTAATATACGTAGAGTAGTGTAACATAATATCTTAGCTAATTAATACCTGATTAATTTGCTGTGGTTAATCATTACAGTTAAGTGCATGGAGAAACAGCAAAATTACCTATATATTTTCCTAGGCTATAATTTCAGAGTTAATTACATAACAACTTGGTTTTTCTATCCACTCCCACTGTGAACTCTCCTAGCAACCAATTTGTAGTTGATAATCTAACAGAAGTGACTTATTAGGCCCAAATTAAAAGGCTGTATTTGATTCTTGCAGTAGTGTGTAATAATAACAATTCCCGATTAGTTAGTGGAAGGAAGATAGATCAGAGAATCTAATGCATTACTGGAAGAAAAACTGCTTCGTTCACTTAGCCTAGATTCCACCAGATGCCTGATTTATCCTAGGCAGAAAACTGGATATTCTTTGTTCAGATTAATTTTCAATGTCTCTAGTAATTGGGCCTCTACTTCTTATAGAGAGGCTGAAAAAGAGAAAAGGTTATCAAAAAGGAGAAAAGAGGAAGCAGATTTTTAAAAAAAGAAAAAGTGCACATGCTGATTAATACAAATCTGAACATAGAAATAATTATGCTAATTTAAATAGAAATGTGAGAGCCAGCCTGGTGTAGTGGTTTCAATGTTGGACTAGGTTTTTGGAAGACAAGGGTTTGAATTCCTGCTCAACCATGGAAACCCACTAGGTGACTTTGGGCAAGGCACGCTCTCTCAGCCTTAGGGGAATGCAATGGCAAACACCCTCTGAACATATTTTGCCAAGAAAGCCCCACAATAGGTTCACCTTAGGCCTGCCATAAATTGGAAATGACTTAAAGGTACTCAGTAACAACAACAACAAATAGAAATGTAATCCATTCTATCCACATTGGTCTGAACATGGGAGAGGCATCTTATCCCACCACTGCAGGAAGAAATGAACCCCCTGGTCAGGCCCCATGACACTTTGGATACTGCCATGTTGGGAGCACTATGACCATGTGACCTATCTTAGAATCATAGTTGGAAGAGACCACATGGGGCATCTAGTCCAACCCCCTGCCTTGCAGGAATACGAGATCAAAGCACCCCGACAGATGGCCATCCAGCCTCTATTTAAAAAGCTCTAGGAGGAGACACCACCACAGTCCAAGGCAGTGTATTCCACTGTCCAACAGCTCCTACTCATATCATGCATCTATTCCTGAGATGCTAACCATTGATAGACAGCTTCAACGCTGCTGCCCTCCCTTCATTTTATTCCTTATTTTTAAACCAAACATGGGTTGGACAATATGTGACCCCCAAGCTATTGCTTGTAAAAGTTTTTTCCCCATAAAAAAAAAAAAGGATAGGATTGGTTGGCTACAGTATAGACCACTTTTCTCCAGTTGTTCCTCTCTAAAGTTTATCTTACTTTAGGGACATTTTAGTTCCTAAGAGATTGTTGCTTTGTACAAAAAATATTCAGAACATACTGTTCAGTCTGACTGGTGCTTTCAAATTAGCTTGACAGTTTCTCTAAAGATGCCAGCCACAGATGCAGGCGAAACATCAGAAATAAACTCTTCCAGAACATGGCCTCACAGCCCAGAAAAAAAGAACAAGGAAAACCTATAGATGCCAGTGGTGAAAGCCTTCGACTTCACAGTTTCTCTAAACTGGTGGTTAGTTACCCAGTGTGAATCACACACATGTTTTATTGTTCCCTTTATGTCTGGCTATACTCTTGCTAAGTTGTCAAAGGGCTTATGTACACAAGCCAAGTTACACCAGCTCCAACCAGCATATCCTAGCCACAGATCAGGCCCATTCTACCCCCCCACTGCCATGTCAAAATGGGACGGAGTCCAAACAGAACAACAGCCTGTCACTGCAGCTGCTGCCATCATTTTCCTTGCTCTGTCGGGTCCAAGCATCCAGCCCAAATCATGTGACAAGCCCCCTGCATCTGACCAGCCTTGGTCACATGCTGCAGGCCTGCTGCCAGACCTGGAAGAGTAAGGGTGACCAGCAGCTAGAGCAACAGGCTGGCCTGCAGGGATGGTCTCCTTCAGACATGCAGTGCCCAATCTGTTTCCTCCCAGTGGCAATGGAGTAAATCAGGAGTGTTTTTTAAACTACTGTATTGCGCCCTTCCCAAGTTTTCTCCCCATCTCAACCCCATTTCTGCCTTAGGGCAGTAAGACTTCCCTGAGGCAGAACAAGGCAAATACCCTGCATCATTTGGACTACAGGGCTCTCAGAGGGGGGCAAGCTGGGGTAAATGGCCTTTATACAAGGCCAAAGTCTCACTGTGGCAGTAACTCCTGTATCTGGGGTCAGTGTGCCAGAGCTATAAGGATTGTGCATCCTCCCAACCCCTGATTTTGCTGAACCACCACGTGCAGCAGCCTTATCAGCATGGTCTATGATGAGGAATATTGGAAGTTAAAATAAAATAATATCCAGAGAGCTGTCACATCTGTCAACATAGTCCAACAACTTGTCGGGGATGTTTGCCCCTCTGTCCCACCAAAAAAGGCAGAAGAAACAACTTGTAGCAGAGCTGCAGCTAAGCGTGTGTTGTGAGCCAAAAATTGCATACTTCTGGTAAAAATAGAGTCCAAAATGTCTTTTGTTGCTTTATTTAGAAATAAACAGAGTTGCATTTTAAACAAAGAAATAAACAGTTAGAGCCCAGAGCTCTCATTTCTGCTCTGTGTCTCTCAAAGATTTCCTCAGAACTGCTGGGAAAATGTAGTTAGCACACACTGAATTTTGCCCCTACTTTATAGTAAAAAAACTCTTATCAAAACTTCTAGAGACAGAGAGATGCCCCTGGTTTCTTTCACTTATCTCTTAACCTTGGAAACCAGGCACTGCCAAGAAAACATGCTGGCGCCTCAGTGATTTATAGCCTAAACAAGGCCAGCTAACTCTTTCTCTTTTGCCTAGCTAAAAATTATCTTCAGGGTCTCATGGATTTTAACTACAACACCCATTTTCCCTGACACCCCTTTAATTTTTCATCTAGGCAAATGCATTTTACACATCAGACATTACACCCAGTTTGTTGCACAGATACCTATGTTTTATTGCACCCAACGCTTTGGTAAACAAATCTGCCACGTTCTCCTCACTGGGGCAATAAAACAAACTAATTAAATTATTCTGAATAGCTTCTCTGATGTTCTGAAACTTTACAACAACATCTTTGGTTTTATTTTTCACTCCCTCTGCAGACACCATTAGTATCCAATCTTGAGAATCCTCAAATACTTTAACGGGCTCCTCAATTGGAATACCCAAATCACTAAAAATTTGCTTCAAATAAATCAGTTCAGAAACCAAATTAGACAGAGCTGCATATTCTGCCTCTGCAGAACTTAAAGTAATAGTTGACTGCTTTTTGGATCACTAATGAATGGCAGTGTCAGCATAGAAAATGACCATTCCTGTATTGGATTTTCTATTACAGACCTCGCTGGCAAAATCTGCATCCACAAAACTCTTTAGTTCATGGCACCCTTCTGAACTGATTATCACACCATAGCCCAGAGTGCCACACAAATATTTAAGCACCCTTTTCAGACCTTGCCAATCATGTTGGGTTGGCTTTGACACCTTTCTGGACAGAACATTGACAGCATATTCAATATCAGGACGAGACCATTTTGCAATATACATCAAACTTCCAATTACAGAATGAAAAAGGTCAGGACATTCAAAAAATCTATCATCTGTAACATTTACAAAATCTGTACACAAAGGAGTCTTTGATGGTTTACATTCAGACATATTACAAAGTTTTAACATTTTTTCAATTTTGGGGGTTTGGCTCATCTTGAGACCACCATTCTCAAGCCTCTGAAAATCTACTCCCAAATAACTCTTAATTTGACCAAGGTCTTTAAGTTTGAGTTTTAAACACAGTTCCTCTTTAAACTTCTGCACCTGAATGTCAGTTTGTGTAATCAAACACAAATCATCAACAAAAGCTATTAGTATTTCATAATTCTGGTTGAAACCTCTTGTGTACAAACATGGATCAGCAATGCTGTTCTGAAAACCAACATTTTTCAGCTGTTCATCCAAACATAGGTACCAACATCTCCCACTTTGCTTTAATCCATACAAAGCCTTTTTTAAGTTTGTACACATGGTCTGGTCCCCCACTATGAAATCCAGGAGCTTGCTCTATGTAAATGCAATCATCCAGTGAGGCATTTAAATAGGCATTTCCATATCAAAGTGATTAACTTTGAACTTGTGCAGACTTACAACAGACAAAGCAATCTTAATACTTTATGTTCTGGCAGTGGGCGCAAACACTTGATCATAATTCAGATACCTTATTTGCGAATATCCCTTTGCCACCAAACGTGCTTTGTACTTGACATTACAATCATGCGTGTGTTTTCTTTTGTACACCCAGCGGCAACCAACAGCCTTCTGACCTTCTGGCAGTGGCACAACATCATACATGTCATGGTCTGCAATGGATTGCATTTCACTCTCCATTGCCTGTTTCCACTTTTGTTTCTCAACTTGAGGCAACTTCAAGACATCAGTAAAGCTGTCAAGTTCAAAAGTCACCTGGCACACTTTTACATTTTGCACCGTACATCTCTGAGGCAGCACACCTTTTGTTTTCCTGCTGGAACATCGGGGAATGCCAGCCTCCTGGAATTCATCACTGTCAGAGACTGCACTTGACTCATTCTCCATATCAGAGGGCTCATGTTTTAGAGCCTTCCATTCAGGTTTTGGGAAACTGCCAACAGCTGATCCAGCAGCCTGCTGTTGCTACTGGCTAGCCTGTGGCTCATCCACAAGTGAAGGCAGAATTACTTCTGGGTTAGAGTGGACATGGTTCCATCCAGCATGCTCTTCAAACTCAGCATTTCTGGAAATCAAAACTTTCCCATTTGGGAGGGCAAAATGCTACGCCTTGCTTGCCTGCTCATAGCCAGAAACCTCAGCCTCCTAGCTTTGGGCTCCCCCTTCCTCCTGGTTGCCTTGGGAATGTTTACCCATGCATAGGATCCAAGGATGCTAATGTGCTTCACAGATGGCTTCTTGCCAAAAACCATGAAGAATGGGGTACTTGAGACCACAGAACTTGGCACGCGGTTACTCAAATAATTAGTTGTCAACATGGCTTCTCCCCAATACTTCTGTTCAATGTTTGCATCAAGCATCAGGCTATCCTTGATTGTCTGCAAGACGCCAATTTCTCTCTCTGCCACTCTGTCTGGGGGGAAGGGGCTGTCAGCCTATGGAAAATTCCCTTTTGCTTTAACCACCTTTGGAACTCATTTGACATGAATTCTCCTCCCTTATCTGACTGGAGAGATGACAGCCTCTGAGAGAAATGTCTCTCAACATATGCCACCCAATTTTTGAAAGTCTCAAAGGTTTCATCCTTACTCTTGAGCAGGAACACAAAGGAGAAACGACTGAAATCATCTACAAGTACTAGGACATACCTGGCTCCCCCCATGGATGTTGGATAGAGGCCAGCTAGGTCCATATCGGTCAATTCAAGGATCCTTTTGGACTTTCTGTCAGTATGCTTAGGGAAAGGAGAAACATTTGATTTTGATTGTTTGCATTTCTGACAATCCAGGTACCTCTGACATCCCCTCACATTCAGACCATCCACCATGTCAGGCATCTACTTAAGAACTTTAAAGCTCGCGTGACCAAATCTCCGATGCATCAAGTGCACACAATTGTCATGCATGGGAGCATTTAACATCACAGCACCAGTTTGGGTTTGCTGTACATAATTATACATGTAATACAACTGATTGTGAAACACACCCTTAGCCAAAGTGGCACCATTTTTCAAGATAAAACATTTGTTCCCTTTAAATTGTATCTCACGTTCTCTGTGTCAACCTAGCAACAGAAAGCAAACACAACTTTAAGTCTGGAACAAATTGTACATGTTTAAATCTTGATTTCAGCAGGGTACATAACCGATACCCTCACCCAAACATTTTGACTTTGACCCATCAGCTAAACTCACATTACAAGGGTCAGTCATAGTAATACTTTTAAAAATGTCTTTAGAGTTGGAGATATGTTGACTACATCTGCTATCGAGCGCCCAACTGCTGAGCTCCAGTTTCTGGTATTTTATAGATTGCAAAACAACTGCAGAAACAGTCATGCTGGAACTAGATTTTTTAGTCTTACCATCCTTCTTCTTTTTCCTCTTACAATCTTTGGTAAAATGTCCTGATTTACCACAGTTCCAACAGCATTTTCCCTTTACAGCAAAAGCAGGCACTTCACCCTTACTGCAATCTTTGGAGCCATCTACTGTACTGTTTGTGGAACTGTGGGGCTTCGGCTGCACAGCCTTAGAAAATTGTAAATCCTGTTGGCGTTCCAATCGCTTCTTTTCCTCCTCGAGCAAATGACCAGTAATAAAATTAATGGTCAAATTTGTTGGTGGTAAATTTTCAAGACTGTGAACTAAGCTATCATATTCTTGATGAAGTGATGGCAAGAGAATAAAAGATTTGTCCCACTCTATAAAATTGACATTCACCTCCTGGAGGTAATCAAAATGTTCTCTCAACAAACCAACATGAGCTGCTATATTTCCATCAGGTTGCAATTTCAGTCTATAGAGCTTCCTTGTCAACATGAGTTGTGACCCCGTTCTGGCATGGACATAAACTTGCATCAGTGCCTGCCATGTTTCGTGGGCTGAAGCACAGCCATGCACATAAACCAGCTGGCTGTCTTCAATCCCCAGAATGAGTGATGCCTTAGCCTTCTCTGATGCCTGCAATTCAGTGGCTGTAGCATTCTGGCCAGGAGCAGCTAAAATGGGGGCATGGATCAATTGCTGGTGCAAATAAGCTTCCATCTTCATAGCCCACATATGATAATTTTTATCATTTAGTCTTTCAAAGGGGAGACTTCCTAAATTTTGGGTCATAGCTGCCAACTATCAAAGCCCCTCTCAGCCCAGTAACTGCTCCAACAGGGGTAGCTTACCAGTCGGGACTCTCCAGACAGATTCCCCTTCACAGCCCTGCACAGGTGTCTCAGGTTCCAGGATTTGATAATCCCCTCTGTGCTGGCTTGTCAACTTTTTCGGATTTTGCCAGGTGCAGACAAAAACGCCAGCAGCTCTAAACAGCTTCCCAAAATTAAATCCACAGCTCAGGATTCACACCAAAGTAGCAATGATGCCCACTGTGCTACTTGCTAAAGCCTTTCAGCCTGGACGTAAACAATCTGTGGCCATAAAAAGCTTTCACAGCTCATTAAAAGTTATCTGAGCTGACCACTTTGCTACTTGCTGCAAACAATCTGGGCCCATAACCTATCACATCCGTCAACATAGTCCAACAACTTGTCGCGGATGTTTGCCCCTCTGTCTCACCAAAAGAGGCAGAAGAAACAACTTGTAGCAGAGCTGCAGCTAAGCGTGTGTTGTGAGCCAAAAATTGCATACTTCTGGTAAAAACCAATAGAGTCCAAAATATCTTTTGTTGCTTTATTTAGAAATAAACAGAGTTGCATTTTAAACAAAGAAATAAACGGTTAGAGCCCAGAGCTCTCATTTCTGCTCTGTGTCTCTCAAAGATTTCCTCAGAACTGCTGGGAAAATGCAGTTAGCACACACTGAATTTTTCCGCTCCTTTATAGTAAAAAAACTCTTACCAAAACATCTAGAGACAAAGAGGTGCCCCTGGTTTCTTTCACTTATCTCTTAACCTTGGAAACCAGGCACTGCCAAGAAAACATGCTGGCACCTCAGTGATTTATAGCCTAAACAAGGCCAGCTAACTCTTTCTCTTTTGCTTAGCTAAAAATTATCTTCAGGGTCTCATGGATTTTTAACTACAACACCCATTTTCCCTGACAAGAGCTGTGCAGGTCTAACCCTTATAGTACCACTTCAAATTACTGGTATATGCTTAATACAATATTGCAGTACATAGTAAATTTGATGACAGGGTAAAGGTTCTGCATGTCAGGAAGCATGGAGCATAGTTTTCCATGTGAAAGAATATTTATTAATTTTCTAAAGGTACACACATTTATGTCCAGAGTTTGGAAATTCATGTCCAGTACTTTTTGGTTAAATGCCAGTACTGCAGCAACAACGTTGTGAGTTTGATCCTGCAGGGCTCCAAGGTTGACTCAGTCTTCCATCCTTTCATAAGTCAGTAAAATCAGTACCCAACTTGTGGGGAAAATTAGCTAACACATTGTAAACTGCTTAGAGAGTGCCTAGTGCTATAAAGCAGTATAGAAGTGTAAGTGCTATTGCTAACAGTTTGTAAGTCACTCTGAGAGCCTTTGTGGCTGAAGAGTGGGGTATAAATACTCTAAAATAAAATAAAATAAATACTTTTTGGAGTACAACCCTCAGAATCCCCCAACCATCACAGTCCATGATGGCTCGGTGATGTTCGGAACTGTCATCCAACCCCCCTCCCCCTTTTTCCAGTTTGGGACATATCCATTCCCATACGATGGGTGAGAGAGGTACATCCCAGGGAGACATTTATCATTTCAGTGAGTACAAGAACACTTATTTAAAAGCAAAGGCTGAGATCCTGCATCACAGACATAGTTATGAATGCATAGCTACCTATCATCTCCTTACCTAACTCTCCAAATCTACCTTAAGAGCTGGCAGCAACACTGAGCCACTGGGCTCTGTTATGATTAGGGCACTGTAGGATGACATTTCCAGCCCCGTCCTCCCAGCAAACTGCAGTGTGATGAAGAGTTGCAACCAGGGCCCTGCTTCTGATTGTCATGCCATGGCTTGCTGGCAATAGGAGGCTGGAAATCTCATTCTGAAGAATCCCAGTTGCTGGCAGAACAGACCTCCATTGCTCAGTGCTGCTGCTAGCTCTTAAGGTAGGTGCTGGGGGGCATTTGCAATTGTGGCAATAGTGCCACAGTCATAAACATGAAGACCCAAACAGTTATGAGTCTAGTTGCACAACCGGATGCCAATCAAAATGTTTAATGGTGCTGAATCCTTGTAAAATAACTCCCTTTTGCTGAAATTATGCAAATTGGTTAGATCACTCATTTACTTATTTTCTTGACATTAGGACATTCTGTGCACAACATAAAAGCAATTCAAATGTCAATCATAACAGGTGGTTCTGTATAACAAAACAACACACAAAAAAGCACCAAACAGAACCAGCAGCAGCTGTGAAGGAGGGTGATCACAATCCAGAATATTAAGATGAAGCATCATTTGTTTTTATGAAGATATGTTTATTTTGTGATAATGGATAGCATTAATAGCAACATATGCAGTTGAGTTCAGAGTTTCTGTAATTAATGCTGCATTAATTTTGCAAGTTTAAAATGTAGTGCATCTGTAAAACTACAGAGATCCCCCAAGTGGCATCCAACATGGCACTATATCATAAATCATCCAACTCCATCGTATTTTTGCACAATGAGAATTATCCAGGTATTCCATCAGATAACAGAAAATTTCAACAATAATAGTTGGAACAGAAGGAAGTATTGTGAACTCTTAATTAAATAGTTTGGCCATTTAGAATCCTGATTGTAAGGAGGGGGTGATAATTATTTAAGTTAAGAACAGCTGTGGGCTGACATCATGAATGTTCATCTACCTTAATTTATGCACACCGCAATATGGCTGTTTTCAGCACAGTCAAAACAACAAAACTACATTTAAATATGGAAATAAAGAACACCACATGAAAAATGAGAGAATGACCAATGAATGATGTACCCAACTGACATAAACAGATGTGTTCAGAAGTTTAGGATGACTAAAGTCAGGAAACAATGTAATTAAAAATGTAAGCCATCATTTAATTTGTGTTCCATGAACAGAAGTAATTAATATCCTTCCTTCTACAGCATTGTCCATCTGAAGACTTACAAAAAGTGACAGATTCAACTTTCCAGTCCAGAGCAGTTTAAAATAACATATAGTTGCTTTGGAGAACCTAGAAAATGGCTAGAGAGGATGCATTTTCTAGGAATACTCTGTGGTAACTGTTGAAACCAAAACCGTGGATAATGAATCAGTGGATACAGGGGTCCTACTGTATTTATTTTTAAAAAAGTTAAATTGATTTACATAATAAAAAACTTACAATAATATCATGCTGCTGGCCCCTCCTAATCCCAGGTGCCTCAACCCCCAGGCTAGAGCCCTGTCAGCCCCCCTTGTGGGGGCCATGTAGGGCATCACTCTCAAATATCAAAGAGAGAGGTAGGAAGGAGGGCCTCTTTGTCAGATCCTCTATTTGGGTCCTCCAGTCCCTGAAACTTATTTTCCAGCTGACCATTATGAGAATTTGACTCTAGCTCTACTGAGTCACTTGTCTAAGGTAGCAGTTGAAGAAAAGTGGATGCACAGTTCTTCCACCCTTAGCTGAATACAGCCATTGTGCAATGTCAAAATAACTTCACATGCATTGTGCGACTTACATTTGTGTACGTCACAAGTAAGATGCCAACGACTTTGTATGAATGCCACATGTCCTGCCCTGCATCCCATAGCCAGCTTCCCTCAGATGTAGTGATAGATACTGCCCTATCCTCAGTGTTGATGTAAGTTTCAACAACCATTTTAGTCAGGTTCTATGTGGTGTTCTTTAAAGCAGTGGTTCACAAACATTACTACCCATGATGTTTTGAACTTGAACTCCCAGAAGCCCCAGCTGGCTGGGCCACTGGTCAGGGATTCTGAGAGCTGAAGTCCAAAACACCTGAAGGAGCAAAGTTTGAGAATCTTAGCATGCCTTTCACCTTAGGCAGAAAAATGTATTGAAACTGCCCTTTAAGAACTACTGTTAAAAATTAAAGGCTTGAGTATGCTTTTATCTTCTTCCTTCCTTCTCACCTGCTCCTTTTAAGTTTTGAATTATAGATTACAAGTTTCTGAGAAGGGAATCTCTTGTTTTTCTTGATCAAATGTAAGCTGTTCTGGAGTAAATATGCTCAAAGTAACTGGTAAAGGGATCTGAGGATTGTGTTAACAAAAGTTCCATGTGCACGGGGGAGATATTAACACCACTATCCTTCATGGAGATGACCAGTATTTGAGACATTTTTACAAGCTTCATAATCATGTGGGAATATCCCATTGAAACCTTTGCTTGATTCTGCTATTAGATGTGCCCCGCTTTGACTGCTGCTGGATATATTTTTTTTAGCTCCAAGACAGGGATGCTCTTTTCTCAGAACAACTCAAGAGCATATGTTTCACAGATCTTATGCCCACTGTTTCGATTTTTTTAAAAAATTCACCAAAACCTGAGCTTTTGATAGGAAAGCTGAAGCTGATGTAGGGCACATCCAAGCTGATTGAAAAGTCCGAGATTTTGTTGCCGTTCTTTCCAATTTTATACTAGATTAAAATAAACCAACCTGGGGAACTGATATATACAGTCTCTGATCATACCGGGAGCTGACAGAAAATATTCTGGGATAAACAAAACATGTATGGATCTCCAGAATAAAATTGGAAAGAACAGGAACAAAACCTGGGCTGGTCTTTTTAATCACTCTGGATGCATTTGTAGTGTGGTAGTAAGTCTGTTAGACTGGGAGATCTGAGTCCTATCCCCACAGAACCATGAAACATTCTGGGGTCTCATCTGCATGATCCAGGATACACCAGCTCCTTGCTGGTGCATCCCAGCCACACATCCCTGTTGTTCCCCTGTTCCCTCCATGGAATGGGAAGAAGTCCTGATGGGCACGCCAGCCCATCACTGCAGCTGCAGCTGCCATTTCCCTCACTGAATCTGTTTCCTCCTGGCAGAAATGGATTTAAATAGGTATTAACTCACGCCAAACAAGTCTTGAAGAGAAACGACAATGCAGAAAGAATCACAACCTGGAAACATCACCCTAGGAGACCCTCTGCTGTGCTTTCTGCAACCGGACTTGTTTATCTCGGATTGGCCTTTTTAGTCATCAGCGTGCTTGCAGAAAGCGCGGGATGAGTCCTTCCTGAATCTTCGTTTGTGAAGAAAAGCCAGAGAGATTCTAAAACATTGTATCAGGCCCTTCCCTGCCTTCCTACTGTGTCAGCCCCATATCTGCCCCAGGGATGGTGAGAATTTCCCGGGGGCATAACAGGGCAAATGCCCTGCATTGTATGGACTGCAGGCCTTTGAGACAGGGGCAAGATGGGGTATATTGCCTGTCTAGACAAGCCCTGGGTGACTTTGGACTAGTCACACACACCCAGCCTAAACTACATCACATGCAAGTGGGGAGGGAAAGTAAGCAGAAAATTAGAAATGTACCATATATTCCAGCATATAAGATGACTTTTGAGCACTCAAAAATACCCTCCAAAATTGAGGGTCGTCTTCTACGCCGGATATACTTTGCTTCACCCACCTACCGATCTCCTGCCTCTTTGCAACCTTCACAAATGGAGCGAAGAGGCAGGAGATGGGGTGTGGGGTGAGGCAAAGTGTTTAGCAGTTCATTCTCCCCCCTCCTCTGCCTTCTCCCCCTTTGGGGAGCAACCGAAGACAGAGGAAGAGGTGAACGTTGCAGTTTGCCGCAGCCGCCGCTCAATCGCCTCTGTGTTCAGCAACCAAGGCAAACCGGGCCCCCTTTCCCTCACCTTCCTTGAAGGTGGGGGAAAGGGGAGAATCTAGCGGTTTGCCGTGGCTGCCCCCGCTTCCCCCGCCTTGGTCCCCTTCGGAAGAGAGCCAAGATGGAGGGAGAGGGGAGGCTGAGGCAAACTGGGCATTTTCGCCCCTTTCCCCCGCCGTCCTTGAAGGTGAGGGAAAGGGGCAAAACTAGCGGTTTGCCACAGCCACCTTCGCTTCCCCCACTTTGGTCCCATTCGGAAGAGAGCCAAGACGGAGGGAGGGGGCAGCCGAGGCAAACTGGGCATTTTAACCCCTTTCCCCCACCTTCAAGGAAGGTGGGGGAAAGGGGAGAATCTAGCGGTTTGCTGCAGCCACCCCTGCTTCCCCCACCTTGGTCCCGTTCGGAAGAGAGTCAAGATGGAGGGAAGGGGGACGCTGAGGCAAACTGGGCATTTTTGCCCCTTTCCCCCACCTTCCTTGAAGGTGAGGGAAAGGGGAGAATCTAGTCGTTTGCCGCAGCCACCCCCACTTCCCTCACCTTGTTCCCCTTTGGAAGAGAGCCAAGATGGAGGGAAGGGGGCCGCCGAGGCAAACCAGGCATTTTCGCCCCTTTCCCCCACCTTCAAGGAAGGTGGGGGAAAGGGGAGAATCTAGCGGTTTGTCGTGGCTGCCCCTGCTTCCCCCACCTTGGTTCCGTTCGGAAGAGAGCCAAGACAGAGGGAAGGGGGCGGTCAAGGCAAACTGGGCATTTTCGCCCCTTTCCTCCATCTTTGAGTCACGTTTGACTGTAAGAGGATCAACTGGCAAGGCTCCCCCAGCCAGTCAGCCAAATTGGGGCGTTGGTCTTATATGGCGAATATATGCCAAACCCTAGATTTTTAGTTGAAAATTGGGGGGTCATCTTATATGCCAGTTGTCTTATACGCCAAAATATACGGTAACTAGCCAATGAACAAACAAACAAACCTCCATAAAAGACCCTTAAAGCCCCTGAATCTTTTTGTCCTTGCCACTATCCATAGCTCTTATTCATGAATCTAAAACCAGTGATTCTATAGGAATATTACAGATGCTCAACTCAGCCATGTGAGTCACAAGGTTTTGATGAATGGCTTTAATAACTTACACAAGCTGCTGCTTTCTGGCTCCCAAGGAGACTACCTCCATCTACAGCAAAGCTTTCCCCCCTCATGTTGAGACATTTTTTATGGCAGAAAAGTTATTTTCTACATTTCTTGAAGCTGATCAGGGCATCTGATTTGGGGTCTCTGGAGTTTTGGGCAGCGGAAGTTAGCAAATCCATTTTGCATTTGACACAAATTAAATTTCTACTCCCAATCTTTTCTTTTCTCAGGGTGGGGGAAAGCAATCAGTTAAAAAAATTCCTCAGGAATCTGAGCATTAATTTAAAACAATGAACAAGACATATGGTTACATAAACACTAACAGCAGTTCATCTAGCTCCAACATAAGGTAGGTAGGAGAGGCAAAACAAAACAAAAATGTTTTGAATAGTTTTGTGATTGCTGTTGTTGTTATACTCATTACAATTTTGCATTGCTCTGATTTTAGCCAGCAGCAATATTGAAAAAGTGGGGGAGCAGTAATAGAAGTGGGTCGTATAGACATGTGCAATTTGCATTGCAGCCTTGCCAGAGAAAATCTCACCATCTTATCCAAGTTATGCTTAATGTCTCTAAGAATTTCTTAGAGAATCTGCCACATTTGTTTCAAAATTCACAGAAGGTGAAAGTGCATGGCAGATCTGACTGCTCTGCAAGTAACATGAGGATACACATTCATATAGGCAACTCTGTAGTGACTTTTAAGCAGCAATGGGTGTGTGGGCGTGAGGCTCACTTCTGACAGTTTTGTGGCAGATAAGATTGGTCTGGCTTTTAAAATGCAAGTGCTGTTTTTAGTGCACTTAGACTAGACATGCCTTTAAGTGGGCCTTTGAATTTAACATGAAGAACTTTAAAAAAAAATAAAACAGCATCCAGTGGGGGAGGGGGATGAAAACTCTGGATCTAACCTTCCTTCCTCTGTTGTGTATCTCAAGAGAATCGTTTTTCTGAAGCTGGCCTTTGATTCACAGGCTACAAAGTAGAGTTCAGTTCCAAGTAATACTGCCCCTCCCCAGGCTGGAAAAATAGAGCTCAGTTCCATGCAAGGGCTCCCTGGCCTGCAAAACAAAATTCAGTTCCATGCAATAGCTTCCTGGGTTTCAAGCACTGTAGTTTCTTATCTCTGATCAGCAATCAAAGAAGCTTGCTGGCATGATGGGGGCTGTTGCCCTGAGATGCAGTTTCTCCCAGCTTCGGAGGGAAGTCATTCAGGGGTTTCTAGTTTGTCCTCTAGCAATACTGCTGGAGTGTGTGTTTTAACTTTGTATTCCTATTCTATGGTTTTAAAATAATGTATTTTTCTTGTTTGCTCTGAGCTGCCTCCTGGACAAGAAGATTGTACATGCTATAAAGAAATAGACATACACACAAATAAATAGTTATCAAAGGTCCATAAGGACTTGTTTGTGATGTCAACATGCAGAAACTATATGAGGATTGTGATCCTTGGAATTGAGTAACACACTCCAGAGTACTCTGGCTCTTACTAGACCTTGGCATTTAGGAGGTGAGGAGGAGGGGGTCATGAGTTTGAATGTCCCCCATGTGAAGCAAAGTAAGAACAATTCTTGCACACCTCAGGGAAATTGACTTAGCATTTCCCTGACCATTCTAAGAAGGTTTCCCCCCACAATGGCAAATATCTCATTCCCACAAATACACACTCATCCAAGCAACAGGGACTGTGCATTTCATATCCAGGCTAGCTATTTAATTACCTCAGATGTGGAATCCCTATGAGAAATAGTATGAGTTTCAATGAAACTTGTTTTCTGCTGTTCCAGAGACTAGGACACGGAGCAATGGGTTCAAACTACAGGAAAAGAGATTCCACCTAAACATTAGGAAGAACTTCCTGACTGTAAGAGCTGTTTTAAAGTAGAATACACTGCCTCAGCATGTGGTGGAATCTCCTTCTTTGGAGGTTTTTAAGCAGAGGCTAGATGGCCATCTGTCGGGAATGATTTGATTGTGTATTCCTGCATGCCAGGGGGTTAGACTGGATAACCTTTGTGGTCTCTTCCAACTCTATGATTCTATGATCTTGCCTCAACATTTTCAAATTTGGACCCTACCAAAATTTATTTCTAATTTTGCTGCATCACACTTTAATTTCACAACAGTGAACTAAATCCAATGTTATTCCCAACTAGAGAAACCTCCATGAAATCAATGGACATTAACAACTTTACCACTTAAGTTATACAAATTTCAGTTGTTAGTAGGAACTAACACTGGATTGACCTTTGGAACCTGGATTGGTGATGTACCTTGTGGATTACACAGACGTACGCCCCATGCAAAATCTATTCAGGCGTTCTCCTTTGAAGAGAGAATGAGGCTGAAGATTATCTACAGGTATACCTCACTTAACAGAACAGTTGTGTTCCTAGGCATTACTTCTTTAACAGAAACTGTGGTACCAGAGGCAGAAATAACACGGCAAGAACAGGGATATGTTTCTGCACCACACACACACAAAAGAGCAGTTTGAACATGTTTCAACATACTTTTTATTCAGAAGTAAAGATATGGGGGTTGTTTAGATGATGAAAAAACTCTGCAAAGAATGCAGGCAGAATACCTTTTGTCCAGCTGAGCTCCTGCCTGGATTCACCATATTGGGAGGGGGGGCTGAAAACTCCAAGTTGTTCGCAATAACAGCTTTTGCTGTTTCTCATGGTCTTTTTTAAAAAAGTACGTGAAAATGCACATAAAAGGCCGTCTGAACAACCAAATTGAATTGGGGCACATCCAGGAAGTCAAAACATGATTGGTATAATGTGAACAGGGGAGGGTTTGCTAGTGACGAAGCGGCTGGAGCTGCCATTGTTGTTTTCAGGGACATAATCGAGCACACGATCAAGTGCTATTTTCAATGAGCAGAGCAAAAAAAATTGTTTAGAAGCAGAAATCGCTCTTCTGCATCTGTCATTTACCAGCAAAAAAAAGGGGTGAAATGGGAGGAGCTTTTCAGGAGATAATAAGGCAGGTAATTCACTCGTAGCCACCATCTTTTCTCATGGGCATGCTCTGTGTGAACTACAAACTCAGATATATTTCCATGCCAGCCATTTTGCGAATGAATCATGAGGACAAATGAGCACTGCTGCTATAGTGAGGTAATACACTATTTTCTGCAATTAATTATCCTCTCTAACTGAGACCATGCACATGTGAAATGAAACAACCAGGTCAGGTAAGCATTGCATGAGTAAAGAAAAACATTTGGTATATTCTAGAGATCATTTCAAGGCATCTTCCAAAATTTTTCCAGGGATTTTATTTTTCCATCATGCTCCATTTTTCTAATAATTTCCATTTTGATGGCCAAACTTATAGATCTATGCTTTTGTTAACACGCTGGGGGCAACTGGTGAGGCTTTTCTGCTCTCCTTCTTTTCTCTCTGTTTTGCTCTTCATGGATGTTCAATAAGTGATTTCAAAAGCAGCTGCTTTTTACTTTGTCTGTTGTAAGGAGGCACATATGGATATATTGGAGCAGCTAAAGTATCCTGTCCTGGAAGCCAGCCGGGACAAATGTCAAGCAAAGTCCATCAGGCAGACAAGACAGCCAAGCCTACATTATTAGAGTCCAAGCAGTCAAGGTCAGTAAGATACAGCAATAAATCCAAGGCATCCATCCAAGAGGATATGTTGAGAAGCGTGGTCAGTCAACAAAGCAGGGAGCATGGTTCTTCTGAAACACAAGCCAGGAGTCAAGAGATAAAAGGGTTGCTTCCTCAACAATGGCTGGCTGTCAGCAATGACTGACTGAGGAAGGTGCTGGGATATTTATGGTCTGGCAGCCTCCTGCAGCTGTTGCAGGAATCTCATGTTTATGTCCACTGAGTGTTGTAGCCCTTCCCTTTCCCATATGCATTTGGCTGCAGTAGGTACTGTCGAGTCCATGTCTATGTGCTGTAGCTGCTGTGGAGTGTCACTGTCTGTCTTGGGCACTGGCATGTCCCTCTGTCCTTCTGTTTCCCTATGTGTGTCATGGTCTGAACCTGGGTGCCAGGAACAAGGCATAACACCCTGTCCTTCTGCTTCACTGTCTGTGTCATAGTCTGAACTTGGATCCTGGGAATGAGGCATGAAATAAAGTAGAATCCTATTATTTCCCTTTCTCAAGCTTTTTTACATTGTTTACTAAAGACATGCTTCTGCAACCCAATATCAAACATTTGTGTTTCTTCAGTCCTCCTTCACCATCCTCCTAATATTGATGCTACTAAAAATACTTCTAGCTAGAGAGAGGGGGCAAGGAGAATGATGATGATGATGATGATAATAATAATAATAATTTCTATCCCGCCCCTCTGCAATGCAATCAGGGCGACTTACAGTATAAAAACTCCATAATTACCTCAAAACGCTAACCCACCCACCCCTTAAAATACAGTCGTCCCTTCACATTCGCGGGGGTTCCGTTCCGCAGACCCCCGCGAATGTGAAAAATCCGTGAATAACTACACCCCTCCCCCTCCCTCCCCAGGCCTTTGCGGGGCCTTCCTAGGCCCCGCGGAGGCCTCACCGGCCCTCCCTCCCACCCTCCCCGGGCCTTCGCGGGGCCTTCCTAGGCCCCACGGAGGCCTCACCTGCCCTCCCTCCCACCCTCCCCGGGCCTTCGCGGGGCCTTCCTAGGCCCCGCGGAGGCCTCACCGGCCCTCCCTCCCACCCTCCCCAGGCCTTCGCGGGGCCTTCCTAGGCCCCGCGGAGGTCTCACCGGCCCTCCCTCCCACCCTCCCCAGGCCTTCGCGGGGCCTTCCTAGGCCCCGCGGAGGCCTCACCGGCCCTCCCTCCCACCCTCCCCAGGCCTTCGCGGGGCCTTCCTAGGCCCCGCGGAGGCCTCACCGGCCCTCCCTCCCACCCTCCCCAGGCCTTCGCGGGGCCTTCCTAGGCCCCGCGGAGGTCTCCCCGGCCCTCCCTCCCACCCTCCCCAGGCCTTCGCGGGGCCTTCCTAGGCCCCGCGGAGGCCTCCCCGGCCCTCCCTCCCACCCTCCCCAGGCCTTCGCGGGGCCTTCCTAGGCCCCGCGGAGGCCTCACCGGCTCTCCCTCCCACCCTCCCCAGGCCTTCGCGGGGCCTTCCTAGGCCCCGCGGAGGCCTCACCGGCCCTCCCTCCCACCCTCCCCAGGCCTTCGCGGGGCCTTCCTAGGCCCCGCGGAGGCCTCACCGGCCCTCCCTCCCACCCTCCCCAGGCCTTCGCGGGGCCTTCCTAGGCCCCGCGGAGGCCTCACCGGCCCTCCCTCCCACCCTCCCCAGGCCTTCGCGGGGCCTTCCTAGGCCCCGCGGAGGCCTCACCGGCCCTCCCTCCCACCCTCCCCAGGCCTTCGCGGGGCCTTCCTAGGCCCCGCGGAGGCCTCACCGGCCCTCCCTCCCACCCTCCCCAGGCCTTCGTGGGGCCTTCCTAGGCCCCGCGGAGGCCTCACTGGCCCTCCCTCCCACCCTCCCCAGGCCTTCGCGGGGCCTTCCTAGGCCCCGCGGAGGCCTCACCGGCTCTCCCTCCCACCCTCCCCAGGCCTTCGCGGGGCCTTCCTAGGCCCCGCGGAGGCCTCCCCGGCCCTCTCTCCCTCCCTCCCCAGGCCTTCGCGGGGCCTCCGGAGGGCCTCCGGGCGTCCCGCGAAGGCCTCCCCACCCCTCCCCAGGTCTTTCACGGGGCCTCTGGAGGCCCCGTGTCGCGGTTTTGGTGGGGCCCGGGGGGGCCCTCCCAAAACCACGAATAACCGAAACCGCGAATGTCAAGTTCGCGAATGTGGAGGGACAACTGTAATATTAAACTAGAAAAGATTAAAAACATACAATCATTAAAAGAAAAATAGCAACTGGAGCCCTGGTGGCGCAGTGGTTAAATGCCAGTACTGCAAGCCACCACGTTGCAAGTTCAATTCCAGCGGGCTCCAAGGTTCACTCAGCCTTCCATCCTTTCATAGGTCGGTAAATTGAGTACCCAGCTTGTGGGGGCAATTAGCTAACACACATTGGAAGCTGTTTAATGCAGTGTAGATGTGTAAATAGCTATTGCTTAAAACAATTTGTAAGCCGCTCTGATAGCCTTGTGGCTGAAGAGTGGGGTATAAATAAATAAATAAATAAATAATAAAAAAAAAGAATAATTCAATGGCAGCTCAAAGGGGGGGAAATAGTCAAAAAGGGACATGGGGAGGCATAAAAAGATTTTATAAAAAGAAGCTTCTTTCTCAGAGGCTTGCCTATATCTCTATGTCCCACCACTGTTTTCATTGCCTTCCCTGGAAAATCAGAGTTCTACATTCTATAGATAATTTCTATGGATTCAAAGGGTTTCACGCTGCAGAAATTTGTCCATAACAGATTAAGGGAAGGTGACAATAACAGTGGGGGAGCTGGATAATGTTCATCCTGGTTTACCCAACTCATTATTCTAACAGGGTTAAGGAGAAATCTGTGTACTTAGCATTTTAGCACTTACTTGAATTTACCACTGTTCAACCAATGCACAAACTGTAACACAGTTATCCCTGGAAATTCACAGTTCTGCAAATTTTGAAAAGGGTTCTCAAATTTTTTAAAAAGCACACAAAATGCTGCACGCACAGATCCAGATATTTGTGAAAGTAACTGTTAAAAATACATCATATTAGAAAACACTTATCAAAAAGTGTGCATATTAGACAAACTGGTGCACATGTTCAGGGAAATGTGTACATAAACACAAATGATAAAAATGGTTCAAAGTTCAGAATTCACCAAATTTTGGATTGGAACAGTTCTCAAAGCTTGGGACAGTCCAAACTCGAAATTCAAAGTATGAGATAATTGTTCAACTCTGTTCTCTAAAGCAGAACACCTGAACAGAGTTTTTTTTAAAATAAACATGACTGAATTCCACTGTTATTTCTGTGACCAAGGGAAAACAGAACAAATCAATAACGATTATATGAAAACCCACAAAAAGCTATTTTTAAGATAAGTGCATCTTGTGTCTAATTGAAGATGTGAACAGATCTGAAAAAAATAACATAAAAAGTGAGATAAAAGTAACTTACATTCAGATTTCCTGGAAATCTTCCAAATCAGAGCTTAATCAAGTAGCTGAAGAAGCACTACTTATCAGTTTGTTAATGACGTTTGAAGAATATTAGCAGGCAACAAAACATTCTCAGTCAAAATTGAAATGGAATGGGCTGAATGTGTGTCTTTCTTTTAATGGATTATATATTGTTTATATGGCAAAACTGAGAATTTATTGTTGATATACTAGCATGTGTTTCTGTTCATATGGCAATAGGAGATCAAGATACATGTGTACTTGAGGATTCAGAACTAGGTAGAGAGAATATGTGTACCTAATGCCTGTCCTGCTCTGCTCAAGGCAGTCTTCAGATTCCCAGTGAATGAACTCATAGTCCAGGGAGAAGCAGAGTCTTTTTGAGCTTACCAGCAATGTACAGTAAGTGCAATCTGATGTGGGGTAATACATAGTTTATCAGCAAGCCAGGCAAACAGTCCAGACAGGTATTCTGAAGGCAAGGTCACAAGTCGAAGGCAGAGTCCAAGGCAACAGGCAGACGGTTATGAAACATAGCATGAGCGTAGCTTTCACCAAGAAGGTTGGTTGTCAGCCATGCTCTTCCAGAGGAGATGTTGGGTTGTTTATAGTCCAGCTGAGTCTTGCAGGTGATCTCTAATTGCTTCGTGCTTCCTATATAAATGCTGAGACCACCTTTGAGTTTCCTTTTCTTTTCGACACTAAGTGAAGCTAGGCAAGTCTGCACTATGTTCCTCAGAGGTTTGTGACTGCTGAACACTTTGTTCCTCAAGAGGTTGTAGCTGCTGGGCACTCTGTTCTCCTGGCCCTAGCTCTGGGCTTTGGGGATCTTCATCACTGTCTATTGAGAGGCAGGGCATGAGAATGCCAAAGACATACTAGACATAGTATTACAGATGTAGTATGTGAACATATTTCCAACTCCTTGGCCTGAATCCTAAAGTTAGTCCCAACTGCAATACACCTATTGAGCCAATGAAATTTACCTACATGTTGACTCGCCATAGAATCATTGATTCAATAGGCCTACAGTACTTGGAACTAATGCATAGTTTCAAACCCATTTCTTTAGTTTTTTTAAAAAAAAAACCTTGAGCTTGTTTGGAGGTTCTTGCAGGAGAGCACTGCTATCATATACTCTTGACCGAAGAACACTACACACCTTCTATCTGAGATGGGCATCCTCTTCCACCAAGCAGTAGTCACTGAAAGAGAACTTTAGGCTTCCCTGTCCAAACTCCTCCAGTATCCCCCCTCCACCCAATGCCTGTTGGCCTTGTTTCTCAGAAAAGCTTCTATGCCCCTGTAATGTTAGAAATGCGCATGCCACAAGGTGCTTGCTGCTGATTTTCTAATATTAACCTGGAAAGGTTGCAGAAGCAGTTATATACAGCTAGTGTCTGCTAATTCTGCCCCCAGGCAGGTCAGCGGCTCAAGCAGAAGCCCTCCCCCCTCAGAACAGAACTCTGTGCCTCCCCCTCAAACTCCTCCACTAAACACCCCTGTTGTCCTCTCTTGACCTCCTGTGTATCAGAACTAACCTCCTCCAGAGAGCCATCCCCTGCATGTTCCTAAATCAGGACCTTCTGCTCTGCTGGGTCTAGGAGAACCTCCTGCTCCCTAATATGCTACATAGTGGCTAACCAAGCCTCAAGTTGCTGGACCTTCTCTTCCAACAACACAACCAAGTCCCTGGCGCTTGGTGAACAGGAGCTTAGTGAACAGGGGCATTTTGAGGGGAAGCCTGGAGTTCTGTTTCAGTGCTTACTTAAGACTATGGCACTGGATGGTGACAGACCTGCTGCAATCACCTGCAACAGCTGTGGTATGTTTGAGTTTTGCCAAAGTTCATGAGTTCTTGTGAGTGCAAATTAGTTGCCCCACTGAAAGAGAAGGGCCATCAAATCGAAGCCTATGTATCTATCCTTAAGCATATTAGGGAGCATGAAGTTTTCTAGGACAGAGTGGAGCAGACTGTCCTGGATGAGGTACATACAAGGGATGTCTCTGAGGATGGGGTCAGTTCCCAAATACCAAAGGTAAACATTTGGAGTAATGTTAAAGCACAAGGGATCACTCTGAGTTTGGAACAATATAATTTATTCGAAACTCTCTCCCTTATCTGTGATGACAAGGAACAGGAATAAGAGCAACAGTGTCGGTCCTCAGAGAATATGCAGGTGACCTTGGACACGTCTGCACATAGAAGTGTGGTGGTGGTAGGGGAAGAAAAGCAGTGGTTTGCAGGCCTGACAGGATGTCTTGAGAGGTGTTTCTGTGGGGCAAAAATCCATGATGTAACAGAGAGGTTGAAAATACTTGTGAAGCACATTGACCATTACCCCTTCCTTCTGGTCCACAAGGGAACCAACAACACTGCAAGGCATAACCTTCAGGATATCAAAAGGGATTACGAGACTCTAGGTAGGAAGCTGAAGGATTTTTATGCACAGGCTGTCATTTAATCCCTTCTCCCAGTTGAAGATCACAGCCCAAGAAGGGAGAGAAGAATAGTGAAGGTGAACAAGTGGCTCCACAGATGGTGCCACTGGGAACAATTTGGCTTCATGGACCATGGTCTGGGGTTTCATGAAGATGGGCTTCTGGCAAGTGATGGATTCCACCTGGCATCAGTTGGGTATCTTGATTTGACAAGGTCCACCATGATATTCTTGTAAACATGCTAGTGAAATGTGGGCTAGACAATGCTACTGTTAGGTGGAATTTTTATTGGTTGACCAGCTGAACCCAAGAGGTGCTCACCAATGGCTCCTCTTCATCCTGGAGAGACGTGACTAGTGAGGTCCCATAGGGTTCTGTTCTCAGTCCAGTGTTATACAATATCTGTATAAATGACTTGGATGATAGAAAAGACTGCATGCTTATCAAATTTGCAGATGACACCAAATTAGGAAGGGCAGCTGATACCCTAGAGTAGTGGTGCACAACCTGCGGCCCTCCAGGTGTTTTGGCCTCCAACTCCAAGAAGCCTGAGACAGCTGGTCCAATGATCAGGAATTCTGGGAGTTGGAGACCAAAACACCTGGAGGGTCGAAGGTTGTGCACCACTGCCCTAGAGGACAGGTTCAGAATTCAAAATTACCTTAATTTATTAGACAGTTAGGCCAAAACTAACAAAATGAATTTCAACAGGGAGAAATGTAGAGTACTACATTAGTTGGAAAAATGAAATGCAGAAATATAGGATGGGTGACACCTGCCTTGACAATAGTACATGTGACCACAAGTAGACCACAAGCTGAACATGAGTCAACAGCATGATACAGCAGCCAAAAAATCCAACGCGATTCTAGGTTGCATCAATAGGAATATATTGTACAGATTGTGGGAAGTAATAGTTCCACTCTTCTGCTTTGGTCAGACCTTACCTGGAACACTGTCCAGTTCTGAGCACCACAATTCAAGAAGGATATGGACAAGCTGGAAGGTGGCCAAAGTGATAAAAGATCTGGAAACCATGCCCTACAAAGAGCGGCTTAGGGAGCTGAATATGTTTAGCCTGGAGAAGAGAAGGTGAAGAGGTGATATGATGGTCATGTTTAAATATTTAAAAAGGCGCAATATTGATATGGAGCAAGCTTGTTTTCTGCTGCTCCAGAGACTAGGACACAGAGCAATGAATTCAAACTATAGGAAAAGAAATTCCATCTAAACATTTGGAAGAGCTTCCTTCTTATGAGGTTTTTAAATGGCTATCTGTCAGAACAGTGTATTCTTGCATGGCAGGGGTTGGACTGGATGGGCTTTGTGGTCTCTTCCAACTCAACAATTCTATGATTTTATGATTTGTCCAAGGTCACCCAGTGGATTTCCAAGGCAGAGTGGGAAATTGAACCCTGGTCTCCCAGAGTCCTAGTCTAACACTCAACTCACTGCACAGCACTCAGCTATTCCCAGCATGAAGAGAACACACACTTGTCTACCATGTACTGAAGATGTACTGTTGGGGGAAAAGAGAAGTCATACATCAGTGGTACTGTTACCACCTGACCTCTGGGCAGACGTCTATGGCCCCTCATACTGGTAGCAGCTAGGAGGGCCCTCAAACAATGTTGTAGAGGCAGCAGCACTGGCAAGGCATGGCACACTGGCCAGAGAAGCACTGCATTACAAACTGATTCTGTTGCCATGAACCATTTTAACTGAAATAATTTCCTCCAGAGTGGGAGTGGCCACACATGAACCAATCAGGACTACATTTGGCATCATACAGTCCATGAAGGTATAGAAGAAAAATAGAACAGGCCTATTCCCACCCATCCACCTTCCATCTCTCTCATCACTTTAGCACTCTCTTTGGCAGTGCATCCCCCAAGATGGTTCCTGATTCCAACATGGCTTACCACATCTGCCAAGGATGGTTTTGGGTAGAATTAGTTTCTAGAAGTTATCCAATTGCTCAGCTGCTTTTTTTCTGAAAGCGATGTTTTTCCTCAGGAGTTGGTTCACTTCTCAGTTCATTTTTCACATATGCCCATGCTAAAATGTTCTTATGCAGAATAGTACATTGCTGTGCAATAACACATTATTTTCTTAACTGTCTGCTGTGACAGTTACTTACTAGTTATTTCTAAATTTAACACAAATGACTGTCAGCATTGCTGTGCATGTCCTCTTCCCTCCCTCTATTTTTTCATCATCATCCTCCTTTCCTGGAATTGAAGCTTTATATTACACATTTTAGATTAAGCATCTATTCAGCCACCTTGAAGTGACAACACATGTCTATTTCATCTATTTCAAAAAGGAGGTTGCACACAATGGGAAGTCACAGCTCATCACAGCTTCATGCTGTGATACTTGGGCATATACCTAGAATAGATACGTGCATCTGTTTCAAATGTCACAAGGTAAAAGTGTGTGCAACATTTGCATGACTGTTCTTACTTGTCGCTAGATTGCATGTCACTCTCTAGGAGTTTAGATGCAGCATGTTTGTAGTAACTTCCTGCTTGTTTGTTTTTCCATACTCTTTCTCTACCTGTATCACAGTCATCCTTTGTTCCCTAGGGTCTCATCTTTCCACCCCTCGCTCTCTGAAAGGATGTGTGAGAAGGAACTCTCTCTGTGAGATTTCAAACTTTCTTGTAACCATATTTTTCTATTTTTCTCAAAAAGATGGGCCCATGTTTATCCTGCAGAAGCACTCATGGGTAAAGTTACTTTTATATACATTATAAAGAATACTTGGGGTGGGCAGATGTGGGACTGGTGAATTTGTCCAGCTTCTACCTAGCAAATTGAGTGATCCATTACTATTTCTCACATTTCCAATCAAAGTATGCAGTCCCATAAGAAGAGGTCCTAATTTTCTAGTTTTGAAGCCGGTCCTGTGTACCCTGTAGAAAGGAGTAACAGTAAAAGACAGAAATAGCCTTTCCTTGCCCTCCACAGTCAGTGTTGCTATCATGATAACCTAGACAAGGACTGAAGGAGGACAACAACTGAGGCAAATCCAGAAGCTCTTTAATATCTTTACTGTTATGTGTTTTGTTTTTGTTTTTTGAAAAGTAGTGCATAACTGCCATCCTCCCACACATTCTTTATACCTATAAACTATTGGCTTGTGTTTCTCTTCAGAGAACAGATGCAGTGTCAACAGAAATTGGCAGATATATTTTATGGTACAGGGCAAAATCTGCATGTTCAGGTATTGGCAATGTCTGCAAATAACCCCAAAGATTTATATGAAGCAAAACAGTAAGTTCCATTAGAATCCTGAAAAAAACAGCTATGGATATATTATCCCACATATCTTGGACTGAAAAGGAAGTGGCTTTATTGGGCACGTGTTTGCCATGCAATTATGTGATGGGAGATGACCTGCTGGGACTGCAGTGAAAGATTTTATGATGAAGAGTGTGCTTTGGAAGGGTAAAAAAAAATCTCCCCTTTTCAAGGAAAGTTTCAGGGCTGTTTTTCCCTGTTAACAGTGGGAATTGAGGAGAGCACTCATTGTGTGAGATGGCCTTCCAGCCTTCCTGGTCTAAGATCAAGTTACCCTTGTCTCACACATCAAAGACAGGATAGCCTCAAAAAACTTCATAATATAGCAAAATGCAGCAATATCTTTATTAGGCCAACCAAAAGATACAATTCTTTTTATTGAATTCATATCCTACCTTTCTTCCAAGATGGGATTCAAGGTAGGCTTGTTTGTTTGTTTGACTCAAGCTTTCAACAAGCTTGTTTGTTCGACTCAAGCTTTTGATTAAGAAGTTCACAGCTTCTTAATCAGTCATGGATGTTAAAAGTCCTTTTACAGGCAGAAATGTGACAAGGGATGGTCACAGAGCTGCATCTTTCTCGAGATGTTAACGCTGAGTTTAAGATGGTAGTGGAGGGAGGTTTGATGCACCCCTTGCTGACTGTGAGATGTTTGGGACACAAAAGTTAGGCAAGGCAGTAAATGTTTTTTTCTCTATTATTAAAAACAAAGGCAATTTATTTGAGATCTAGCCTGTATACGTCCTGTGCAAGGCTACAAGCCCCTTTGTAGGCAAAATACAGTGAGTCCCTTGAGAAGCCTCTGTACTGACACATCTGGAAACAAACTTAGGTGCTGTAAAAAGGTTAAACATGCCAGTGATTCAAACTGTGTTACTTTAGTTGGAGGTGAAAAAAATCAGAGAATGAATCCCAGTCCACATGCTCCCTCTAGTTTGGGATTTCCCCTGATGTGGCTGAATTTGGTATCTTCATTATTCATGAACAATAGAAACCATCAATGCAACACAGCACATTAGCCTTGCGATATAGACCACCACAAGGCAACCAGTCCTATTTGGATCATGGAAAATACCACACCCACCTGATGTGAAAGGATAACCAGCATTGCAAACCTTGGCATGCCTTTTAAAGAGGCAGGTCCCACACACCCTACAAGCAAGTACTTGGTGTCCATCTTAAACTCTAAGCAGGGACAGAAATGAATTTCACGAGTATGTAAAATTGTTGGGAGATATGAGTCTAAAATTAAAAATGTATTTAAAAATTCCAGGGATCTAGCCCTTTTAAAATAAAAATATCTTCTTTAAAAGTAAAAACTTTTTTTTTCCCAAATTCAGCAGAGTTAAAGCCAGACACAGCTCAATTAACATTTAAATGTGTGGTCTGATCACCCAATCAATTAGACTCATTAAAAGAACAAAGAACTCAGTTTAAAAATACATATCAAAAGTTTACTGAAGGTATATCAATCTTAATCTACATATTAAAACAAACTGAAAAGGTTCCTAACTAAGAGGATTAGGGTAGGAAAAACAAACTCACCCAGCCTTTTGCTGTGTGGGCTACATTGTGACTTGACTAAAAGGACTCAAATCATGGCTCCAGCCGCATGGAGCCTTAACTTAAAAGGAACTTAGACAAAGTGTCATATAATATTTAAATTAGGTCATGTGATGAATGACCCATTGCTCCAGTTGGCTGAAATTGCCTAGTTAAGAAAAGGGGGAGTGGAAGAACTGAAGCATGCAGGGAAAATTCCTAAACTGAACTTAACATGGGATACGCAAGATTGTATTGCATTACAATAATGATTTCCCCACATACTACAAAAATGATGGCAATTTTAATAATTTTCCTCTAGTTGCGTCTTGAACGTGGGTTTTAATTCTATCACTCCATTGGATTTGCTATCCAAAATCACTTCCATGTGGCTGGACAAAGAATTTATTTTTTAAAAACAAGTTTCCCATTCCAAATTGTCCCACATCTCATCCTTCCTATACAGGGTTCCTAATGTGTTCAAACATGTAAACACACATTTGCCCCTTTGTGCTGGAAGCGAAAAGGCTGCATCTGGAGTCTGAAAGCAGTCAATAGATAAAGTAGGCATCTTCTCCTCCCACCCCCAATGTTGGTCTCCTTTGAATAAAAATTTAGAGGACACCAGCATGATGGGTGTGCTGGTGCTTGCCTGCTCTGAATTAAAAAGAGCTAAACAGCCCTTTTATTTTTAAAGACTCTCTCATGCTGGCCTCTTAGAATCATAGAATCATAGAATTCTGGAGTTGGAAGAGACCACGAGGGCTATCCAGTCCAACCCCCTGCCATGCAGGAAATCATGATCAAAGCATCCCCGACAGATGGCAATCTTCTTCTTCTTCTTCTTCAGGTTTGGAGGCTTTCTTTCTTTCTTTCTTTCTTTTAAAAATGTTTATTACATTGTATACCTTGCCCACCTCATAGAGGGGGATCTATAGTTCATCCATTTGCTACAATTATTTTTAAGTTGCCTTGAGTCCCAGCTTTAGGGAAAAGGTAGGGTATAAATAAAGTAATAGAATAAGATATGATAGGGTGAATCTCAAGGTTTTTTGATGGAAAAGCAAGATATCTTTCCTATCATTAAACAACAATGACAAATGATGGGTGATGAGAGGAGAAGATGGTGGCAGCAACACAACCCTAGTTGTTCCCTTCTGTTGGAGAATAGTGAAGTATAATAATATAATAATAATAAAATTTATGTATACCCCACCCCTCTGTCAAAACAATCGGGGCGGCTTACAAAAATTAAAATACAATACAGATAAAATCCCCAAACACCCCCACCCCCACCCTCCCCCATAAAAAAATATTAAACAATTATAAATTAAAACCAACTGATCTAAAATCACATTTAAAAACAATAAATACAATAAAATACAATAAATGGCCAGCGGACTAAAAGAGGCCAGGATCCCCTGAGGCCAGGATCTAATTAGGAAAGGCCTGCCAAAAGAGATCCGTCTTTAGTGCTTTTTTAAAGCTATTCAGGCTTGTTATCTGACGGATCTCGTTCGGCAGGCCATTCCACAATTTGGGGGCGATTACCGAAAAGGCCCTCTGGCAGGTTGCAGACAGCCTAGATTTTTGTGGCTGAAGCAAATTCCTCCCAGAGGACCGGAGTGCGCAGGGAGGATTGAATGGGAGGAGGCGGTTCCGGAGATAAGTTGGACCCAAGCCATTTAGGGCTTTAAAGGTAATAACCAATACCTTATACTGGGCCCGGAAACTGATAGGCAGCCAGTGGAGAGATTTTAATACTGGAGTTATATGGTCTCTCCGAGATGTTCCCAAGACCACTCTGGCTGCCATATTTTGTACCAACTGGAGTTTCCGGACCAAGCATGAGGGCAGCCCCATGTAGAGCGCATTGCAGAAATCTAGACACGAGGTTACCAGTGCGTGCACCACAGTCTCTAGGTCCCTTACTTCCAGAAAAGGGCGCAGCTGATAACAGGTGCTCCTGACTGTCGCATTCACCTGACTAGTCATCTGAAGCAATGAATCAAGGAGCATCCCTAGACTGCGAACACAGTCCTTAACAGAGAGTGTGACCCCGTCCAGGACTGGAGGTTGCAACCCAACTCCTGGTTTTGGGGCCGCTACCATGAACACCTCTGTTTTATCTGGATTTAATCTCAATCTGTTTTTCCTCATCCAGCCCATTACTGCTTTAAGACAATCATTAAGAGGAGAGACGCCATCGGAATTCAAAGCTGACGATCAGGACAAGGAGAAATAGATCCGGGTGTCATCAGCATACTGATAACACCCAGCCCCATAACTCCGAATATTCTCACCCAGCAGCTTCATATAGATGTTAAACAGCATTGGGGACAGGATGGCGCCCTGCAGAACACCACAAGTAAGTTCCTTTTTGCTGGAGCAGCTGTCCCCGAGCAACACCCTCTGGGACCTGCCCGAGAGGAAGGATCGGAACCACTGGAGCGCAGTGCCTCCGATTCCTAACCCACTCAAGCGATCCAAGAGGATGCTATGATCTATCGTATCGAAAGCCGCTGAGAGTTCTAAAAGCACCAACAGGGTCACACTACCCCTGTCAATGCTTAGATGCAGGTCGTCGGTCAAGGCAACCATGGCAGTCTCAACTCCAAATCCCATCCTAAACCAGTTTGAAATGGGTCTAGATAATCGGTTTCATCTAAGACAGCTTGGAGTTGAAGAGCAACCGCCCTCTCGATCACCTTGCTCAAAAATGGTAATAAAGAGACTGGCCTATAATTTTTCATATCCAGAGGGTCCAGGGAAGTTTTTTTCAGAATAGGTTTAACAGCCGCCTCCTTTAGACATGATGGAATATATCCTTCCCTGAAGGACACATTGATGATGTTCACAAGAAACTTCCGCAATGCATCCTCTCCCTGGACGGCCAGCCAAGATGGGCAAGGGTCGAGGGGGCAGGTTGTCTTCCTCACACTACCAAGGAGCTTGTCCACGTCCTCGGTACTCATGGATTGAAATTGATCCAGTAAACTTACATCAACGGAGTTGCTGGACACCTCGTCAATTGTTTCTGTCAAATTACTGGCATCTAAGTCGGCTCTTATCCGAGAGACTTTGTCTGCAAAGAAATTGTTAAACGCGTCACAGCAGGCCGTCGTTGGGTTAAGCAACGGGTTCTGCGCAGGAATAACCTGCGTCATCTCCCTTACCACCCTAAACAGCTCTGCTGGATGGGACTCTGCAGACGCAATACGTACAGAGGAGAAGGATCTCTGTGCTGCACGTATTGCCTCTTGATAGGACCAAAGAAAGTTCCTATGATGAGTCCTGTTGGATAAGAGTCGAGTTTTCCGCCAGTTGCGCTCTAGTCGTTGTCCAACCCGCTTCATTTTCCTAAGCTCTGCTGTATACCATGGCTTATGGTTTGAAGCGGGTTGGAAAGGACGCTTGGGAGCGATCGTGTCGATAGCCTTGGTAAGGTCGTTGTTCCAGGTATTAACCAAAGCTTCGACAGGGTCGCCGGCGTTACCAACCATTAAACCCTCCAAGGCTTTCTGGAATCCTCTTGGTTCCATTAGCCTTCGAGGGCGGACCATTCTAATGGGTCCACCACCCCTGGTGGGGCGGGAAGAGACTCTTAGTTCAGTCTTGACCAGGAAATGATCCGTCCATGACAATGCGGTAGTTTTTATAACCTCCGCCCATGGATATTCCTGTTCTGTACTGAAGACCGCATCAAGGGTATGACCCGCACAATGTGTGGGTCCGATGACCATTTGGGATAGGCCCATGTTTGTCATGGTTTCCATGAACTCCCGAGCCGCACCAGTCAAATTTGTCAAGCTGGTCTCAAGTGGAATGTTGAAGTCGCCCAAAACTAAAAGTCTGGGGGACTCCAACAGCAACTCTAAGACCAGCTGTGTCAGCTCAGTTAGGGAGTCTGCTAGAAAACGGGGTGGTCGGTATACTAGCAGAATCCCCAAACTATCCCTGGTCCTCAGACTAAGGTACATACACTCAAAGTGGACTGTGTTTCGGATAGGTATCCTGGTCAAGGTTAGGTTATCCTTATAAACCAGAGCCACTCCGCGTCCCCCCGCCCACTTCCCCTCACCTGCTCACTGACAGAATACCCAGCTGGGAGAGCCTGCGCCCAGGTGACAGCGCTATCCTCTCCCAGCCAGGTTCATAGAATCATAGAATCATAGAATTGCAGAGTTGGAAGAGACCACGAGGGCCATCCAGTCCAACCCCCCTGCCACGCAGGAAATCACAATCAAAGCATCCCCGACAGATGGCCATCCAGCCTCTGTTTAAAGACGTCCAAGGAAGGAGACCCCACCACGCTCCGAGGGAGTGCGTTCCACTGCCGAACAGCTCTTACTGTCAAAAAGTTCCTCCTCATGTTGAGGTGGAATCTCCGTTCCTGGAGCTTGCACCCATTGCTCCGTGTTCCAGTCTCTGGAGCAGCAGAAAACAAGCCTGCTCCATCCTCAGCGTGACATCCCTTCAAATACTTAAACAGGGCTATCATATTGCCTCTAAACCGTCTTTTTTCCAGGCTAAACATACCCAGCTCCCTAAGTCTCTCCTCATAAGGCATTGTTTCCAGACCTTTCACCATTTTAGTTGCCCTTCTCTGGACACGCTCCAATTTGTCAATATCCTTTTTCAATTGTGGTGCCCAGAACTGGACACAGTATTCTAAGTGAGGTCTGACCAAGGCAGAATAGAGTGGCACTATTACTTCCCTTGATCTAGACACTATACTTCTATTGATACAGCCCAAAATTGCATTGGCCTTTTTAGCTGCCGCATCACACTGTTGGCTCATGTTCAACTTGTGGTCTACTAGGACTCCTAGATCCCTTTCGCACGTAGTCTCATTCAGCCAGGTCTCTCCCATCCTATATTTATGCATTTCATTTTTCCGCCCTAAATGCAGTACTTTACATTTCTCCGTATTGAATTTCATTTTGTTAGCTTTGGCCCAGCTCTCCAGTCTATCCAGGTCATTCTGAATTTTGATCCTGTCCTCTAGGGTATTAGCTACTCTTCCCAATTTGGTGTCATCTGCAAATTTGATAAGTATGCCCCTAATTCCCTCATCTAAGTCATTGATAAAGATGTTGAATAGCACTGGGCCCAGGACAGAACCCTGTGGCACCCCACTGGTCACATCTTTCCAAGACGAAGAGGAGCCACTGCTGAGCACCCTTTGGGTTCGGCCGGTCAACCAATTACAAATCCATTGAACAGTTAACTTGTCTAGCCCACATTCTACAAGCTTGTTTGCAAGAATGTCATGGGGAACCTTGTCAAAGGCCTTACTGAAATCAAGGTATGCAAGGTTTCTGTGAAGCACGCCAGGTCGTCATCCTCATCCAGGAGAAGATCATAAATAATATGAGTTTTATTCTTAACCGACCTGGCATTGCAGAGTAGCAAAGTAAGGTTCTGTGGAATGGTTGGTACGCTCTTCAATCCATTCCGGGAAACAGAGTGAACTGAAGGTGGGATAGCTAACAAATAGTGATCCCGCCTTCTTTTGTAACATCTGTTCACTCTGTTCTGACCATACCTCCCTTTCCCCAGCACAACTCCAATTTCCGCCCCCACTCCATTCCCGGCCTCAGCTGACTCCAATTGCTGGCTTAGAGTCCTTCTGGCTGCTGGCTGGTGTTCCTGAGGGGTGTAAGAATGGCTTAAAACGCCAGAAACTCCTGGCCACACCCCCTCCCGCTGCTGCTCTGCTTCCAGAAGTCCTCAGGGCCCTTCACAGCCCTCTGGCCCAGTGGAGTGGGGAGAAGAGGCTGCTTCAGGCTAGGAGTCCTTCTGGCTGCTGGCTGGTGTTCCTGAGGGGGTGGGAGTGGCTTAAAATGCCAACCACTCCTGGCCACGCCCCCTCCCGCTGCTGCTCTGCTTCCAGAAGTCCTCAAGGCCCTTCACAGCCCTCTAGCCCGGTGGAGTGGGGAGAAGAGGCTGCTTCAGGCTTGGAGTCCTTCTGGCTGCTGGCCAGGTATAATCTAGAAAGCCTGTTTTGAAGACATTAAGCTATTATGCTGCCCTCAGGTAAAGCAGAGTTGTCCACTTGGCTCCTGAAGCAGGAAAATGGGACAGTGGAGAAAGAAACACAGGTCTTTCTTTGGCCAACTCTATTGACTGAAGAGGTCTATAAGCTCATGAGAATGAATCACTGCTGCCAACACAGACTTTAGTGTCTTCTCCTTTATGTAAGCACACCAACTATTCCTACATAGCATTCTTTTTAATGCAGATTTCTACCCATATATCAGATTTTGATCATATACAGCAGGGATGGTCATACACAAAGGGTCAGAGGGTATTTCCAGCTCCTCCCAACTCTGTGTAGGCCATACTCCTGCCGTTTGCAGGAACTGGAACTGATGCTGCAATCATTTCTGATAAAATCTAAGGGTGATATTTGGCTATTTCAGGATTAGAGGGCCCTGAAAGAGTAATTGGTGGCAGAAGCTAGGGTTGCCATGTCAGGACTACCTCTGGACCAGAGAAGTAGGGTTCCAGGGCCAAAACCTGAGACCTAAGGTTGACCCCTTGTGATGTTAAAAGGGACAGTCCTTAGTTATGTCATTCAGCATAATACATTAAACACCAACCACAGAGCTGCACAGAGTATGCCATTCAAGTTAGAAATGCCAAGTCGAACAAGACACACATTTTCAAGGCCGTGTTCTTATCCTGAAATTCTTCCCATTCATTCTGAAGACTGGAGTAGAGGGGGCAGATCCTGAGATCTGGGAACTCTAGCAAAGGCACAATTGTTTGAGGCATCTTTGGCTGGAAACCACATTTTACAGCCCAAACCTTTTTTGGAAGTTGGCAGCTGGGGGGGGGCACTGGGGGAAGTTCAGGAGGGTCAAGGACCACACAAGACCCTTTGAAAGAATGCATTCAGCCCACAGGCCCACAATTCTGACTCTGTGTTTTGGACTCTAACTCCCAGAAGCCTGAGCAAGCTGGTCCAATGGTCAGGAATTCTGGGAGCTGTAGTCCAAAACACCTGGAGGGCCAAAGGTATCAGTACTGCATCTATTTTCCAAACTAACTTTAGAAACAAAGAATTGAAAAACCTGACCTCCTCTAGCATGGAATTAAAAGCACCTCAAGTTCCTGTTGTTTAAGCTGAGCTCCTTTACATATACATTCTTGGGAATAACTGTCTCCAGCCTCATTTGTTTCATATCGCAAGCTGCCAGATGCCATTCAAGGATTCTACAGTCAGCTCCAGCTATAAAACGATGTTTTTCAGAGATGCTCTTTCAAATGAGCCGTAAAGTATTACATTCTCCAACAGCAAAGAAACTCTAACTAGTATGTTCTGTGACATTACAAGCTGAAGTCATAGAGGGAAATGGCAGAGGAGTCATTAATGGGTTGGGTGCTGTGTTTAAAACTTGGGAAACGACTGTCAGTTTGTGTTTCTTGCTGTCATCTAAGATATGAAATCTCAGTGTGAAGGCCACTGAGGAATACAACATTGTTACAAGCATTGGAAAGAATAGATTTTGACAATGAGAGAGAGAGGGGGGAAAAAACCAAATTATTATCCAGTCATACAATCCCTAAAGGCCAAACCACGGAAAATTACCATTATAATTCTAAGGACCCACAAAAGTACTTACTAGAGGCTCATTTGCATTATAGTTACAATTGTTAAGAAGTAACTCTTTTGTTTCCCAGCCTACAAAGGCAACAAGAATAACTACCATTTTAATAAAAAAAAATATGTTCCTCCTCTCCCTTTTGGTGTTCCTTCAGCACTCAAAACAAAGCACAGACCACCAGCATGAGGTACAATACAACAAGCCAGCACTAGAACTGTGTCATATTCCTCCATGACAATTTAGTAATACAACAGCCCTGTAGCAATAAAAATAATGTTAAAGTTACCAATAGACCACAAAAGGAATGACATTGTCCCTCGTTCAGCTGAAATCATAATGAAATGCAGTTACTCTCCTCAGTTATTGGGAAAGGAATAAATCAAAAAGTAAATACAGTTGTCCCTCCACATTCGCGAACTTGCCATTCGCGGTTTCGGTTATTCGCGGTTTTGGGAGGGCCCCCCCGGGCCCCCCCAAAACCGCGACACGGGGCCTCCAGAGGCCCCGTGAAAGACATAGAGGGAGCGGGGAGGCCCAGGGAGGCGTCCACGGGGCCCCCGGAGGCGCTCCGGAGGCCCCAGGAAGGCCTGGGGAGGCGATCCTGGGGCCTCCGGAGACGCTCCGGAGGCCCCAGGAAGGCCTGGGGACGCGGTGGGGAGGGCTGGGGAGGCGATCCTGGGGCCTCCGGAGACGCTCCGGAGGCCCCAGGAAGGCCTGGGGACGGGGTGGGGAGGGCTGGGGAGGCGATCCTGGGGCCTCCGGAGCATCTCCGGAGGCCCCAGAAAGGCCTGGGGACGGGCTGGGGAGGGCTGGGGAGGCGATCCTGGGGCCTCCGGAGACGCTCCGGAGGCCCCAGGAAGGCCTGGGGACGCGGTGGGGAGGGCTGGGGAGGCGATCCTGGGGCCTCCGGAGACGCTCCGGAGGCCCCAGAAAGGCCTGGGGACGCGGTGGGGAGGGCTGGGGAGGCGATCCTGGGGCCTCCGGAGACGCTCCGGAGGCCCCAGGAAGGCCTGGGGACGCGGTGGGGAGGGCTGGGGAGGAGATCCTGGGGCCTCCGGAGACGCTCCGGAGGCCCCAGGAAGGCCTGGGGACGCGGTGGGGAGGGCTGGGGAGGCGATCCTGGGGCCTCCGGAGACGCTCCGGAGGCCCCAGGAAGGCCTGGGGACGCGGTGGGGAGGGCTGGGGAGGCGATCCTGGGGCCTCCGGAGACGCTCCGGAGGCCCCAGGAAGGCCTGGGGAAGGGGTGGGGAGGGCTGGGGAGGCGATCCTGGGGCCTCCAGAGCATCTCCGGAGGCCCCAGAAAGGCCTGGGGACGGGGTGGAGAGGGCTGGGGAGGCGATCCTGGGGCCTCCGGAGACGCTCCGGAGGCTACAGGAAGGCCTGGGGACGCGGTGGGGAGGGCTGGGGAGGCGATCCTGGGGCCTCCGGAGCATCTCCGGAGGCCCCAGAAAGGCCTGGGGACGGGGTGGGGAGGGCTGGGGAGGCGATCCTGGGGCCTCCGGAGCATCTCCGGAGGCCCCAGAAAGGCCTGGGGACGGGGTGGGGAGGGCTGGGGAGGCGATCCTGGGGCCTCCGGAGCATCTCCGGAGGCCCCAGAAAGGCCTGGGGACGGGGTGGGGAGGGCTGGGGAGGCGATCCTGGGGCCTCCGGAGACGCTCCGGAGGCCCCAGGAAGGCCTGGGGACGCGGTGGGGAGGGCTGGGGAGGCGATCCTGGGGCCTCCGGAGCATCTCCGGAGGCCCCAGAAAGGCCTGGGGACGGGGTGGGGAGGGCTGGGGAGGCGATCCTGGGGCCTCCGGAGACGCTCCGGAGGCCCCAGGAAGGCCTGGGGACGGGGTGGGGAGGGCTGGGGAGGCGATCCTGGGGCCTCCGGAGACGCTCCGGAGGCCCCAGGAAGGCCTGGGGACGCGGTGGGGAGGGCTGTGGAGGCGATCCTGGGGCCTCCGGAGCATCTCCGGAGGCCCCAGAAAGGCCTGGGGACGGGGTGGGGAGGGCTGGGGAGGCGATCCTGGGGCCTCCGGAGACGCTCCGGAGGCCCCAGGAAGACCTGGGGACGGGGTGGGGAGGGCTGGGGAGGCAATCCTGGGGCCTCCGGAGCATCTCCGGAGGCCCCAGAAAGGCCTGGGGACGGGGTGGGGAGGGCTGGGGAGGCGATCCTGGGGCCCTCCGGAGACGCCCCGGAGGCCCCAGGAAGGCCTGGGGATGGGGTGGGGAGGGCTGGGGAGGCGATCCTGGGGCCTCCGGAGCGTCTCCGGAGGCCCCAGAAAGGCCTGGGGACGGGGTGGGGAGGGCTGGGGAGGCGATCCTGGGGCCTCCGGAGACGCTCCTGAGGCCCCAGGAAGGCCTGGGGACGCGGTGGGGAGGGCTGGGGAGGCGATCCTGGGGCCTCCGGAGCATCTCCGGAGGCCCCAGAAAGGCCTGGGGACGGGGTGGGGAGGGCTGGGGAGGCGATCCTGGGGCCTCCGGAGACGCTCCGGAGGCCCCAGGAAGACCTGGGGACGGGGTGGGGAGGGCTCGGGAGGCGATCCTGCGGCCTCCGGAGACGCTCCGGAGGCCCCAGGAAGGCCTGGGGACGGGGTGGGGAGGGCTGGGGAGGCAATCCTGGGGCCTCCGGAGCATCTCCGGAGGCCCCAGAAAGGCCTGGGGACGGGGTGGGGAGGGCTGGGGAGGCGATCCTGGGGCCTCCGGAGACGCTCCGGAGGCCCCAGGAAGGCCTGGGGATGGGGTGGGGAGGGCTGGGGAGGCGATCCTGGGGCCTCCGGAGCATCTCCGGAGGCCCCAGAAAGGCCTGGGGACGGTGTGGGGAGGGCTGGGGACGCGATCCTGGGGCCTCCGGAGACGCTCCGGAGGCCCCAGAAAGGCCTGGGGACGGGGTGGGTAGGGCTGGGGAGGCGATCCTGGGGCCTCCGGAGCATCTCCGGAGGCCCCAGAAAGTCCTGGGGACGGGGTGGGGAGGGCTGGGGAGGCGATCCTGGGGCCTCCGGAGACGCTCCGGAGGCCCCAGGAAGGCCTGGGGACGGGGTGGGGAGGGCTGGGGAGGCGATCCTGGGGCCTCCGGAGCATCTCCGGAGGCCCCAGAAAGTCCTGGGTACGGGGTGGGGAGGGCTGGGGAGACGCTCCGGAGGCCCCAGGAAGGCCTGGGGAGGGCGGGAGGGAGGGCCGGGGAGACCTCCGCGGGGCCTAGCAAGGCCCCGCAAAGGCCTGGGGAGGGAGGGGGGAGGGGTGTCGTTATTCGCGGTTTTTTCACATTCGCGGGGGTCCGCGGAACGGAACCCCCGCGAATGTGAAGGGACGACTGTACACCTTAGTAATCTTAGGGTCGTCCTAAGTTGGAAATGACCTGAAGGCATGCAACAGCAGCCAACCTTAGTTACTAGACCTTGGTAAATACAAGCCTTGTCCTTGGGGCAACTCAAGAGGCTACAAAACTAAAAAGCTTTGTGTTTTAAGGTTGTGGCTTTCTGTGACTGATCTTTACTCTTGGCATTTAATATCACAGAAAACTACAACTGCTAGGGATCCAGCTGTCTGTCCCCCTGCCAAGAAATGCAAATTGAACGTTTGAACTGAGGCTGCTTCCAATATTATAATTCAGAGTCTGTTTATGCTGGAAAAATAAATTCTGACAGTGAGTTATCATGAAGAGTACAGAAAGCAGCAGATAAAACACTTAATAGAACTTTCAAGAGACCCATTTTACACAAGTGCTCAAACCTAATTTACTTCATAGACTTGTTTCCACTTCTTTGATAGCGACATTTTATTCCAGGCTGTGTTATTCTCTCCCCCCCCCCCGCTCCCTCCATTTTCTTTTTGCCCCTGTGTTTTGAGGGCTCTCTTCAGAGGCATGCTTTTTAAGGTTATTTGAATTTTTTGTTAAATCACTTTAAAATAGAGTGGGCAACCTGTGGGGCCATTTTTCCAGCACTGGGAATATCTGGGGGCTGCCCAAGCCTCTCAAAATTAAACCAGAAGTGACCAGAGGGTTAAAAACACATTTCTAGCTAAAAGAACAGGTTTTTTTTTTTTCTGGGAAAAAAAGAAGTATGATTTTATGTATCATCAAGTACTCTTGCTTTAAAGAGAATTCCACCCCCCAAAGTTTTGATTCTCCTGGGGATATTTTAAACAATTTTTTAAAAAGACTCTCCTTGTAATAGAAACTTGCACACACTCCCAAGGCGTGAGTCTCCCATTTGAGGGATTCTTTTGGAGTGATGCTTTTTCCCCCCTCTCTATGCTGCAAAAATGGCCCTGGCAGGCACATTGTGATTTCCACCCTTGCTGTAATGAATATTTGACAAGAAGGCTAGCATAGAAATCTACTGAATGAATGAACAGTGAAGCGAAACACACTTTCATGACAATTGGTAAATAACAAATAGCTGTGTGCGCATGATAATGAAGTATAGAAGTAAAAGCATGGAACAGGAGAATCAAAATTATGTTTATTCACCACATCTCAAAATTCTCACATGACCAAGGTCAGCTCTGTTTGCATATATCCAAACTCCCACAGGCTTCCCATGTATGATGTGAGCATCGTTGCAGAAATTGGAGTTAGAGCTTGTATGTAGGGAGTTTTCACACATTCAGATGTATGCTGTCATAAGTCCTATAAAAAGGACTTTTGTGGATGCCAGATCTGAAGGATATGAATCCATCCCTGATCCACACAATCATTTCTACTCATCACAAAATTTTGCACATGTCTAAAATGTGTGCCTCTTGTCCAGCATGAAATAATCTTTCTGAATGAAAGTATAACATGTAACATGGCTCTAAACTCTTCCAGATAAGATAAGGAAGGGAAAAAAGGTAGGAAATTAAATCTAATATGAGAACAAAAGAGATTCAATGTTTAAACTGGAGTTCATTCAAAAGGTCTCAGTTTGTCTTTGTTAACCTTTTCTTAAAACATTAATGAGAGTTTTTGATGGAAAAGAACCTGTGAAATGTACTGTATAAAAGGAACTTAGATTTTATTATTCTTCAACTGTAGGATGCATCCATCAAAATAATGTGTGAATGCTATGCACAGTTTCATATAGCGCACATCAAACTGCCCACTGCAGGTATGCCTGAGCATAAGGAAAGCTCTCAGTTAAATGCTTGCATTACAATAGCTGAACAAGCATATGTTCTTCCTGACTTGATTTTAAAAGCTGCTGGACATAGATGGTCACCTCCCTTCCAGTTCTAGGAAATGCATAATTTCAAATACATTTCACATACAGTCGTTTGGCTGGGAAAGAAATGGCAATCACGTTCTTTGAATAAACCTAAATGGAACAGCAAAACCAACACAGCTGACATAGCAACCACTGTGCAAAATCTACACACAATCTCCCCAAATCTACACTTTGGAAATGACCATACTTTGGAAAGCATTGCAATTTGGGAGGAATGCATCTTGTTCTCAGTGTCAAACTTTTTGTTGTTCTTGTTCCAATCCAGTTTTGGTTCAGTTTTTGTTCAGGCCAAATTGGTTTGCACCAGTAGTGTCATTCCACTAGCATTGATATTCTGTCATTTGCAGAAACTCCATTTTCATTTTCATGCTTATCTCCAAATCTAATACTTGGGAGCCCCCCGCCCCATCGCTTACCCGCAAGGATATCCACACACAAGTAACATGCACAAAAAGTTTATTGTACAGAAGAAAAGGTAATTGGCGGAAAGGCCACAACTTTCAGCTTGGTGATAGGTGTTAGCGGTTGGACTGGGCATGAGTCAACCTCAGCAGGAAGAGAGCCCTCAACCTGCCTGAGCACCCTAGTCCGCTCAACAAGGCGGACTTCGGGCTCACGTGGGGGATCACGTGATCAAACACGTGCCTGGCCGCAAGACCATGCCACGTGTTGGGTCACGTGTCTGGGAGAGGTGAAACCACGTGATGGTCACGTGATGAGCCCCACGTGCCCGTACCTAACCCCCCTGGGGGAGGTGGTTGCCCGATGGAGGACCAGGCCCAAGACCTGGCCCACCATCCTGCAAATCCCACACACCCCAGATGGGTGACCAAACTCATGCCCACCGCTCAACTGAAAAGTTGTGACAAGAGATGTACAGAGCATAATCAGGAGGCTAACTAACAAAACATTCTAACTAGAGGGGGGGAGGGCGGGTCTTCGGCTCGCAAGAGCCAACTGAGGGAGCCGGGAGCCGGCTGGGAATAAATACCCGGCCGGCGGACCCAAGAGGGGACTAGCCCCGCCTCCCAGCCAATCAGCGGCCGCGCTGAGCGCGGTCTCTGATTGGCCCAGGAGAGGCAAATTCGGCCAATCAGGTGGGGGCGCCCCCCACCTGATTGGTTGGTCTACTATCCTCTTCCCTGCCTGCAGAAGCAGGCTGGGAAGAGGAGGGCCAACATGGCGGCGCCCATGCCGCCATGTGCCTGCTCAAGAGCGGGGGGAGACGCCGGCCGCAAACGCGGCCAGCCAGGTAAGTCTGGCGGCTGGCTTGCGACCGAGTGTCAAGGAGCCCCCCGCCCCATCGCTTACCCGCAAGGATATCCACACACAAGTAACATGCACAAAAAGTTTATTGTACAGAAGAAAAGGTAATTGGCGGAAAGGCCACAACTTTCAGCTTGGTGATAGGTGTTAGCGGTTGGACTGGGCATGAGTCAACCTCAGCAGGAAGAGAGCCCTCAACCTGCCTGAGCACCCTAGTCCGCTCAACAAGGCGGACTTCGGGCTCACGTGGGGGATCACGTGATCAAACACGTGCCTGGCCGCAAGACCATGCCACGTGTTGGGTCACGTGTCTGGGAGAGGTGAAACCACGTGATGGTCACGTGATGAGCCCCACGTGCCCGTACCTAACCCCCCTGGGGGAGGTGGTTGCCCGATGGAGGACCAGGCCCAAGACCTGGCCCACCATCCTGCAAATCCCACACACCCCAGATGGGTGACCAAACTCATGCCCACCGCCAACAAAGCCAAGCGAGGTCCGCTTGGCTTCCGCCAACCCTGACAGCTATCACCAAAGAGAAAGAGACCCACCGCCTGGCGAGATCCGCTGCCGGCCCTAACTGTGGAGGACGAGTTCCGGGCGGATGTAAGCGGAGAAGACCTTGGACCTCCATCTTCCCAGGTGCTGGATGTCCGCCGATGGCATGCCCTCTGCTGCTGCGGTGGTGGCTGCGCCAATCCGAAAGGAATGACCGCTGAAGTCGCCAGGCGGGAGTCCGAGGTGCTTCAAAGCGGCCCGAAGAATGCTTACAAACTGGAAGCGCGTCAAATAAGATAGGTCCTTGTGAATGAAGAGAGGGCCGGTGACGTCTGCCCGCTGCTCGAGGTAACGCCGAACCAAATGAACAGGGCAAGCCGGTGACCCATTGAGGGCTTGAAGACGTATGACGGTCCCCCGGCCACGCTGGTCGTTCTTGGCTTTCCGAAGCCGCAGGTGGAGGGTCCCGTCTCCCAGGTTGACATCTGAACGCAGGATAGCGTGCCCAGTCCCAGACGCCTTGGCTCCGCAGACCACTTCCCCGATTCGCAGGGCTGCGAAGAAAGCGACCGAGAAGGCAGAACGAAACAAGAGTTTCATACCTGGAATGGCAGATGGTCGAAAGAGCTGCCATAAGGTTGCATAAGAGTTCGAATGAGACTGGTCTGCGTGTGTCTGGTTTGCTCCCATCCAGGCGACGCCATCCCTCCACGGCTTTGCGGATCAGGAACGAGCCGCATGGATCCGCCTGCCCGGCGGCCTTGCTGAAGAAGGAGATGGCCGCTAGATGCAGGGAAATGGTCCTGGAGGCGAGGCCATCGTCCCTGAGGGTCCCGATGAAGTGGAGGACTTCTCGTTCCGAGGGAGGCCAGGAGCACCCGTATCCATGACGTTTCCTGAAGCTGTCAAACTGCCGGGTCGCCCGGGAATAACTGGCCCGGGTGGAAGGTGCCAGAGAGTTGAGGACTCCCCGGAGCACCGTTCCTTCCCAAGGTGCCAGAGTTCGACCGGGAAGGTGACCGGAGAAAGATCTGCGTCCGGGGCCAGCTCCCGAAATCTGCCATCCTGGAATCGAGATAAAGCATCCGCTATTTCGTTATTTACCCCCGGGACGTGGCGCGCAGAGAAGGAAATATTGGCTGAGAGGCAGACCAGGACGAATTCTCTGACGAGTCGCATGACCCGGTCAGACTTGGAAGATTGGGAGTTAATGATGCGGACCACCGCCTGGTTGTCGCACCAGAAACAAACTCGCTTGTTGCGGAACTCGTCCCTCCACAGATAGACAGCCACTAGAATGGGAAAAAACTCAAGAAATGTTAAATCCCAAATGACCTCGGACACCCTCCAGGCGGAGGGCCAAGGCTGAGCACACCAGTGGCCATTAAAGAAAATCCCAAACCCGGCGCCCCCTGCCGCATCAGAGTGAACCTGCAACCCCTCCCCAAGGGCCGCCTCCCCCTGCCAAAACGTCACCCCGTTGTAGGATTCCAGGAATCTGAGCCACACCCTGAGATCCTCCTTCACCCCCTTTGTGAGCCGGATGCGGTGGTGAGGGGACTTCACGCCTGCAGTGATGCGGGCCAATCTGTTACAGAAAGCCCTGCCCGGCGCCACCACTCTACAGGCAAAGTTGAGGTGGCCTAGCAAGGATTGAACTTCCTTCAAGGATGCTTTCCTCTGCTCCAGAAGGGAACGCAGAAGCCGTTTTAGCCCCTCCAGCTTATCTTCGGGTAGCCGCGAAACCTCTGCAACCGAGTCTAAAGAAATCCCCAAGTAGGTGATGCTGCTAGCTGGGCCAACGGTCTTGTCCGGGGCCAAGAGGACGGCAAGCTCCCGTGCCAACTCCTGAAAAGACTCAAGCAAAAACCCGCATTCCGGCCCCCCGGCCACCCCAATCATGAGGAAATCGTCGAGGTAGTGCGTGACCAGTGCCGAGCCGGTCCTGCGCTTGAGGGCCCACTCAAGGAAGGTACTGAAAGCTTCGAAGGCAAAGCAGCTAATAGAGCACCCCATAGGCAAAGCCATATCATAGTACCATTGGCCCTGGAACTTAAACCCCAGCAAGCAGTGGTCCTCGGGGTGTACTGGGAGCAGCCGGAATGCAGACTGAATGTCGCATTTTGCCATAAGGGCGCCCGGGCCGCAGGACCTGACTAGCTTTACCGCCTGATCAAATGACGCATATCGCACTGAGCAGAGTTCGGGCGGTATGGCGTCATTTACGGATGCCCCCTTTGGGTATGATAGGTGGTGAATAAGCCGAAATTCCCCTGGGGTTTTTTTGGGAATGACACCCAAGGGGGACACTCTGAGGTTCCTGAAAGGTGGTGCGGGGAAGGGGCCAGCCACCCTCCCTGCAGCACACTCCTTGGCGATCTTAGCCGCCACAACCTCAGGTAGCTCGGATGCAGACTTTAGGTTGCCTGAATCCGATGCTACCCTAGGGCCAACGGCCGGGATTCTGAACCCCATGGCGAACCCGTCCCTAAGGTATGAGGCAGCTTGCCTATCGGGATATATGGCCAGAAGTGGCAGGAGTGCCTGGAGCTTGACAGGAGTGAAGGCCATCCGGCCCTGACCTGGCATGCTGCTATTACTTTCCGCTTCCCTGCCCGGCGCTGCTGCCCGACCCTGGATCCTTCTTGGCGCCGGAGGAGCCAGGGCGTCCAGAGCGAAAGGGCTGAGCAGACGCACCAGGTCGAGGACAGTTGGACTTGGGATGCGACCCATAGCAGTTCTCGCAGTAATGCTCGAACTTGCAACGGGATCGCTGGCATTTTCCCGCATTAAACTCCCAGCAAACCAATCGGCGGGCATCCCTCTTACGAGGCTTGCCTGCTTCGGGCTTCCCTTTTATATGGGAACCTACAATGACAAGCCAAAGCTTGTCATTGATGAGATCCCACCTGGCCCTGGGGTTCCGGGAAGCCCTCTTGCGGAAGGCGGAGTCATACTGGATGGCTGCCGCCTCCCCCGCCAGTGACTTGGCCTTGAGCACATTGCTCAAGTGGTTGGCCAAGTGCCACCCTCTGTCAGGGTAGGCCATGCCCACCACTCCCATGTAAACTGTGAATCCTGCCAACCAGTTGGGGAAAGATCGATCCACTGGTTCTGGTTTCTCCTTGTCGGAGGATTTCTCAGATTTTGGGGTGCAGCCCACCTCTCCCTCTGGTTTTAGAAGTGAAAAAACATCCACATAATATCCCCTCAGAATGTTGTTGCGGGTTTTTCTGTCCAGGTGGATCCCAGGGGGATCCTCGTGATCCAGAAAAAGGCTGGGCGTGGGGGGCCTAGCAGAGGCTGTCCCACCCCGCCATGCCCTGGATGGTCTGGCAGAGCCCGTCCCCATGTTAGCCCTGGCCTTAATGGCCCAAGAAGGCAACCCCGGGACCAGCGCTGCCGTAGACCAATACCCCGCCCGGTCCCAATCTTCATCAGAGGACTCACCTGATGATCCCTCGCTGTCTGAGTCCTTCCTCTTACGTTTTGCTCGCTTTTTTCCGCCTTCCTTCTCCTTCCCTCGGTCCTTCCCTCCTGGGGCTCTACTCTCCCGTGCTGGGGAAGGGTCGGCCGAGGATACCACACTGATCTCATCAGGCGAAGGTGTCCTGTGTTTACCCCGCCGTCCCGCCGTTCTTGCTGACTGTTGTGTGGTCTGATCCGTGGCGGAAGAAGAAGCTGCAGTGTCGAGGTCTCCAGCAGGCTCCGGGGTTGGCGCCACTGCACCCACCTCCGATCCCTTGCCGGACCTCAACTCCCCCACCTGCTCAGCGAGGAGCGTGACTGCACGAGTCAGCTCCCGGAGGCTGGGAGTTGCAGTGCCTCTGAGGAGGTGCTCCACAGCCTCAGGGCCAGCAGTCGACCCCTTAGGGGGGTTGGCCTTCCGGGCACGAGGTGCCAGGGATGCCCAGGATTTGGGCGTACGGCCGGACTGCGCCCGAGTCGTGGGCCTACTGGGTGCAGGCTTCTTTTTTGGAGGCATTCTCAAAGAATGTGTGTTGAGTGATTTCAGCTCTGAGTGTTTTGGTATAGGAATCTCTCTTGGCTTGTCCGCCCTGCTGTATGCTACTGCCCTGCCCGGGCTTGTAGCCTTCTTCCTGGCTTGTCCGCCCTGTTTTAGGGGTGTTCCCCCTTAATGCCCTCGGTGGGCCAGTTTGTTCCTGGCTTGTCCGCCCCTTATATGACCTGCTGATCTCTCTGGCTTGTCCGCTCAGTTCTATCAGAGTGGGGGGGGTAGCCTAATTCCTGGCTTGTCCGCCCCCCGCAGGCCACCCGTTGGCCTGCCCTGGGTAGGGTCCCGCAGCCCTCACCCGAAAAAAGGCTCGGGCCTGAGAGCCCACGAGCCTCCCCCTGGGTTTGCTATAGGGGCTGCCCCCTGCCGGCCCCTATAGCCCCCCTGCCGAGGACTCCGAGTCCCTCCCCCAGTGGCAACCGCGCCCTGGGTCCCGCCGGGCAAACGCCCAAAGCCCGACCTCCCGCCTGATGGGTCCGCCCCCGCGGGCACCCACGGCGTCGGGGTCCTTCCCCTAGGTCGCCGGGGCTCCGCCTCCGCGGGCACCCCGGTCGCTCCCGCCGGCCAGCCCCCTGCTGGGCTGCCGAGAGGCCCCTGTACCACCCACTGGGCGCCCTGAAATGGCCCCGGTGCCGCCCACTGGGGGTGACGCCCCCCCTCGGGCCTGCTGCCCCAAACCGGTGGCAGCCCGTCCGACCTCCCGCCTGATGGGTCCGCCCCCACGGGCACCCACGGCGTCGGGGTCCTTTCCCTGGGTCGCCGGGGCTCCGCCTCCACGGGCACCCCGGTCGCTCCCGCCGGCCAGCCCCCCGCTGGGCTGCCGAGAGGCCCTAGTGCCACCCACTAGGCGCCCCGAAATGGCCCCGGTGCCGCCCACTGCCTCTGGCCCGGCCGCTCCAGCCGCTGGTGGCCGCCGCCGCCTCCCCGGCTCGGCCGCCGCTCTTCTGCTCCGTCGTCAGCCGCCGCCGCCGCCGCCACTTCTTCGGCCCCCGCGCTGTCCCTCTTCTCGCTGAGGCCAGCCGGTCAGCTCTACCCGGTGGCCTCAGCTCCTGGCTCCTCTTCGCGGCGGTTCTTCTTTCTTCGGGAGCTCCCCGGAGAGCTCCTTCCTCTTCGGCTCGCAAGAGCCAACTGAGGGAGCCGGGAGCCGGCCGGGAATAAATACCCGGCCGGCGGACCCAAGAGGGGACTAGCCCCGCCTCCCGGCCAATCAGCGGCCGCGCTGAGCGCGGTCTCTGATTGGCCCAGGAGAGGCAAATTCGGCCAATCAGGTGGGGGCGCCCCCCACCTGATTGGTTGGTCTACTATCCTCTTCCCTGCCTGCAGAAGCAGGCTGGGAAGAGGAGGGCCAACATGGCAGCGCCCATGCCGCCATGTGCCTGCTCAAGAGCGGGGGGAGACGCCGGCCGCAAACGCGGCCAGCCAGGTAAGTCTGGCGGCCGGCTTGCAGAAACTCCATTTTCATTTTCATGCTTATCTCCAAATCTAATACTTGCCATATAGAGGAAAGCCATGACAGATGTTTGAAACCAATTCTGTGTTTCAATCTTTCCCCCATCCTTCAAGATTCAAATTGCCCTCTCAAGCCGCCCTCTGATTTGTTGGTGCTGCTGCTGAATGCCAGGTCCACAATAAAACATTTATTATCCATGGCAATTGTGGGTGAGGGTTCTGACCTCATATGTCTTGCAGTGGCCTGGATGAGTTTGGTGGAGTAGACCCATCTCAAAACCTGTTTGCACAAGTATACAGTGCAGCACCAACCCAGACTGAAGATGGGTGAGGAGTTTCTAACATCTATAAGGATTCTACCTTTCTCATAAAGAAACCCCATCCACCCTAGGACTAATTTTGAGGGTTTGTAGTTTTTCCTAGGCCAGTTAAAAAGAACTTGGATTCTGCTGGTGTGCCACTCAACCTGCTGCCCAGCAGTCTCCTTGCATGAGTTAGCCAAGATGGACTCAGACATGGTGCTGGAAAACCACAGGACTGTGGTTTGGGGGGAATTCAACATCCACACTGAGGCTGGTTTGAAAGGGACAATTTGATAGGGCAATCTGAATTTTGAAGGATGGGGGAAAGACTGAAACACAGAATGGGTGTCAAACATTGTTATGTCTTTTCTCTACATAGACTCCATGGCTGCCATGACAACCTGGCCAGAAATATATTTTTGTGGTCTTCATGTGAAAAGAATTTGAAAGTCAGCCTGCAGGGATTTCAAGAAAGCTTACACCTGGCAACTAATAATCAACTGATAGTCAACTAATAATCAATAAAAACTAATAATCATAGCCAAGTTGGCCAGGGGACAGGGCCGGTTTAACCAGTCTGCCAAATCAGCATTGGCGGGGGGGGTGGGGGGTCAAGCCCCCCCTGCTGAGTGCTGACCTTATCTGATGAAGGAGACAGCCAGGAGACAGCAGCTGCCCCTTCCCCCTCCCTCCTCAAGCAGGGCGTGGCAGTAGCACTGTGCTAGTGCTGGAGATAGAGAAAGGATTTGCTCTTGGTAAGTTGTAATTTGGAGACAGTCCCTGGCTGCATTGCTGTGAAGCAGGAAAGGGAGAGAAGCTGGTCGTGTGAGTGAGTGACTGTCCTCAAGGGCCCACGGGGGATCAGGGGGGGCTGCCATGCACAATGGGGTGGTTATTTTACTTTTTTACTTGTTGCTGGAGTCAAGAGACTTTCCCTCCCTCTTTCCTCGGTATTTTCCTGCTTGTTTGCTACAAGCTGCTGAAGAATCCGCAACTAGCCTTTTCGGGTCTGTGTGTGTATGTTTATTCCTTCTGCTGAGATCCGGTTTCTCTTTCCCTCCCTTCCCTCCTTGGGCTGCTGCCAGCTTAAAAATTCCCCAGGTAGCCTTTTCTAGTCTTTCTCTGTGTGTGTGTGTGTGTGTGTGTTGATTCCCTCCCCTTTCTGTGTGTGAGAAGAGAGACTGAAAATCCTAGCAGCCAAGCAAGCTGCAGAGATTTTTTCCGTGGCTAGTTTGATTACCTTACATAACTACATAACTACCTTATGTATTCTTACTTGTAGCATAAACCTAATACCTAAAGCAAAATCAGCTGCACTAAATAGCATTGTAGCATGAAGTGTACATCTTCTAGACTGTTTTGCAAAGTTGAAAAATGAACACAGAACTCACACACATCATATTCTTTAGATAAAGGCTGTAAATGTTTCAGATAATCAGAAACATTTTTCTCGCTGCACACATGGAGATGTAATTATTACCGTGGCAAAACACTCTCATGTTGTGGTTACTTAATTTTTGTCCTCTTCATCCTTCCCATCCTATAAATCACAGAGTTGGAAGACACCTCAAGAGCTACCCAGTCTAACCCCCTGCCAGGCAAGAATACACAATTAAATCACTCCTGACAGATGGCCATCCAGCCTTTGTTTAAAAACCTCTAAAGAATGAGACTCCACCACACTCCCAGGCAGTATACTGTATTCCACTGTCAAACAGTTCTTACTGTCAGGAAGGTCTTCTTAATATTTAGGTGGAATCTCTTTTCCTGTAATTTGATTCCATTGCTCCATGTCCAAGTCTCTGGAGCAGCAGAAAACAAGCTTGCCCCATCCTCAGTATGACATCCCTTCAAATATTTAAACATGGCTATCATGTCCCCTCGCAGCCTTCTCTTCTCCAGACTAAACATGCTTAGCTCCTTAAGCCACTCCTCATAAGGCATCATGGCTTCCAGTCCTCCCACCATTTTGTTTGCCCTCCTCTGGAAATGTTCCAGCTTGTCATTATCCTTCTTGAATTGTGGTGCCCAGAACTGGACACAATTTGTTATTCAGTTTTGTTACCTACCCTGACACCCCCAGCCCCATATCTATAGTAACATCTATAGTAATAATTGGCAATATTTAATAATTTGGTCAATGTGTGGCCTTACATGCAGTGTGGCCATTAATAAAAACCCGGGAAATTACTCATCTAGGAAACCCAAAGACAAGCACAACAGGGGCCCTTTGTGGCTATGGGTGCTGTGGGTGCCTCGGGTTTCTAAATGGCACTAAAACCTCATTCTACTTGTGTGTGTGTGTGTGTGTGTGTGTGTTTGCCTTTCAATAATTATTAAGGTGCAGAGGGCCCATTTATTTATAAAGGGGCAGGTTTGCAGTTTGCAGAAGGAACAATGTCACACCCTTCCTGCAACCTGGCTAAAAGAGGAGCATATCTTTCCTCTGAAGTACTTCTTACCTCTTGAAAATAATTTAGCAGCAATTTATTTTTTAAAAAAAAATGCAGAGTCTGAGTGGGACGGGGTCTGGTATATAGCTTTCCCAGACACTGGGATAAACATAGGGGGCCCCCAAAACAAACCATTGCAGAGGGGGGCAAATTCCTTAAACTGCCAGAGGATTCTGAAAAGTGTAGCCCAAAACAGTAGCTTTCTAAACTCTGGGTCTATGTTTGCATCCTTGGAAACTCAGTGATTTCATTGGTCCAAGTAATCCCTCAACAATGTAGATTCACAACCATACACACCATTGTTGTGTTCACAGCCGCTGTAGCTAACTTGCACTCAGACAATCAATCTTCTGGTGATGAGCTTCTCCATATGTATATGTAGTTCCTTTTTCAACCTAGAAAATGTCCCAGAATCCATTGTTCTGAAAAACAGAATTAAAAACATGGTGTAATTTATAATAAATAAATAAAATGAGAGGCACAGTATGTGAAATGTCACTGACTAGGAAGAGCTGTATGATCCAGGACTTGAGGACTTGATCCTGGACAAGCAAATTGACTGAAAGCTGGTTAACTGAAGAGGGGGATGTCAACTTGACCCAGTTATGCCACCAGGTTTCCAGGTACAGCAGCAGGAAAGATCTGATGGGCAGGGAGGAGGAGCTGCAGTGATCTATCATGAGTCCATTCCTCTATTAAGGTACCCAGTCTGACAATCTCCAAGGTTTGAGTGTATATTCCTCGCAACAGGGCAAGAAGACAAGATGGGGATTCTCTTGGTGTATTGTCCACCCTGCTGCCCAACTGTCTCTGCACCAGAGCTGCTGGAGGTGATCTTGGAAGTGGTGTTAATCTCCCCCAAACTTACTGTGTTGGGGAATTTTAACATCCATGCTGAGGCACCCTCATCAGGGCCAGCTCAGGATTTCATGTTTTCCATGGCAACCATGGGCTTATCTCATGTTAATATCTTCCCCTACAAGTGTAACAGGCCACACCCTTGATCTGGTTTTTGCTGGTCAGGATAATGGTGATATGGGGGTAAGCATGAGGGGTGGTGGTGAAAGAATCTTGTTGTCATAGCCAGATCACTACCTGATAGGGTTTAGATTTGCTTGGACTCCTAACCTCTGCAGGGATAGTGGACTTGTTGAATGGACTGCCCTCAGAGACTAATGGATCCAAAAGGATTCCTGGATGCTCTAGGGGATTTTCCAGCTGCTAGAGTTGGTGATCCTGTTGATGTCCTGGTTGATCTGTGGAATAGGGAGATGACTCGGGCAATTGACATAGCAGCTCCCAATCTTCCCTTACCTGAGAGCAGAGCATGGGCTCCTTGGTTTTCTGAGGAGCTCAGGGTAATGAAGCACTTGGGTAGATGACTAGAGTGACAGTGGAGAAAGATTCAGGATGAATCCAATCAAGCACAGGTTAAGGCCCATTTTAGAACCTACTTTGCAACAGTGAGGGCAGCAAAGAAATTATATTCTATTACATCAGCTCAATTTTATCCAGTGCAGCTGTTCTGCATAGTTAAAATCTTAAACTGCTAAGGAGGAGCCCTCAGGAAAACACTGTGATGAATTTGCTAAATACTTTGAGGAGAAAATTGCTCAGATTCATTCTGACTTGGACTCTGCATTGAAGGTAGAGTCTGGGGAGGTAATTGAGGCACATACTGTTAGGGTTTTGAATGTGTAGCCCTTGGAAATTTATGTTATAAAGAGATACCATATATTCCATTTATCTGTAGCGGACAAAGCTGAAGGTTAAACAGCTATGCAGTAGAGTAGACAGCTGATGTTTTCTGCCCACTTATCTCAGTATGACTAAGAGAGGAGAGACAGCATGCTAAGGATGATGTCAGATGATGTCACCAGTCACCAATTGAATGAAGGGGAGTTGCTAGAACTTGCCAGAACAGCTAGGAAACCCTATATAAGTCATGGTGCAAGGCAGCCCACTTCACTTTTTCAACTTACTTCTTTGACAGACTGCTAACTGTAAGCTTAGCTATTAGAGCAATGATTTTGTTTGTGGTTTAGGATGTAAACAATAAAGGCTGTTAGTTTTTAGACACTAAGTGTGTCCATCTACTCATTGAACATTGAGCATGCTGGAAGCATCTGGACCAAGCTTTTGCTACTCTGCTAACCTGATTCCTGGCTGGACTCCTGAGCATAGACAGACTTCAGCAGGCTGTAGCACAACACAGATTTGTCCAGTTTTAATGGATGAGTTTCAGGCTGTTCAACATTATGATGTGGACAAGTTGCTTGGGGACGTGAGGCTGACCACTTGTCTGTTAGACCCATGTCCATCCCAGCTAATTAAAGCTGCCAGAGGAGGACTGGCCAATTGGGTGGTGGAGCTTGCAAATGCTTCTTTGAAAAAGGGCTATGTTCCAACCTCTCTAAAGGAAGCAGTTGTAAGAACTTTGTGGCAAAAACTTTCATTGGACCCTTCATTGGGTAACTATCAGCTAGTCTCTAATCTTCCGTTTCTAAGTAAGGTCCTAGAGCAAGTGATGGCAACACAACTCCAGGCTTTTTTGGGTGAAACAGATTACCTGGACCCATTCCAATCTGGGTCCACCAAGCCTTGGTGGATGACCTACACCAGGAATGGGAGAGGATGAATAAGTCCCTGTCAGTCCTCCTTGATCTTTCAGCAGCATTTGATACCATTGACCATGGTATCCTTCTGGATCATCTGGCTGATATGGGACTTGGGGGCATTGCTTTGCAGTGGTTCCAGTCTTTCTTGGTTGAACATTCCCAGATGGTGGCACTGTGGAACTGTTGTTCAGCCTTTTGGCCATTAGCCTGTGGGGTTCCACAGGAGTCAACCCGGAGCTGGGGACTGGGATCACAGCCTGTTCTGGATGGGATGGCTCTCCTCTGTATGATCAGGTTCATAGCTTAGGAGTACTCTTAGACTCAGCATTGCTCCAGGAAAGCAAGGTTGCTGCAGCACCCAGGAGTGCCTTTGCTCAGCTTCAGCTGATGCGCCAGCTGTGCCCTTTCTTGGGGAAGGCAGATCTGGCCCCAGCGGTTCATGCCTTAATTATCTCTCAATTAGACTATTATAGGACTTTTTCGGATGGCGATCTGTAACGGAAGCAGCCTCGTCCCCGTTGCGAGGCTACAGCGCGGCAGGGGTTCTGTTTCAGATGACGCTGTCCCCCTACCAATACTGTTGCAGAAGAGCTGGGAGGCTGCAGCGCTATATTTAGCGATTTTCTAATCATGGAAGTTGACCGTGATTAGAAAATCGCTAAATATAGTGATGCAGCCACCCAGCTCTTCTGCAACAGTATCGGTAGGGGGACAGTGTCATCTGAAACGGACCCCCTGCTGCGCTGCAGCCTCGCAATGGGGACGAGGCTGCTTCCGTTACAGATCACCATCCAAAAAAGTCCATAATGTGCTCTATATGGGACTGCACTTGAAAAGTGTTTGGAAGCTGCAGCTAGTATCAGGTGTGTATTTTAGAGACCATGTAACACTGCCTTGATTGTGTATTACTGAATAGCAGGGGATTGGACTGGATGGCCCTTGTGGTATCTTCCAACTCTACGATTCTATGATTCTATAGTCCTGCAAGAACTACACTGTTTTCCAATTTGCTCCCAAGCTCAATTCAAGGTGCCAGTCTTGACTTAAAAAGCCAGAAATTTGAGATCTTCAGAGGAGGCCCTGTTGCACACCCCAACACCTCAGGATGTTAGGTTGGTGGGTACACATAACAGGGCTTTCTCTGTAGCAGCACTTCAACTGTGGAATTCCTTGTCCAAGGATGTAGAGCTGATTCTATCTCTTTTAAGCTTCCGGACAGCTAAAATAGTGCTGTTCCACATGATAGTTAATGTTTGAAACTGCTGTTTTAACTGTTTCAAAATTGGATTCTAGGATTGTTTTTAGACTGCTTTTAGGAGTTTTTAAAGAGCATTTTAATGTGTTTTAAAATGTTTTTATCTTTGTATTGTTATAATTGGTTTTTATTTGATCATTGTTTTTGGAGTCCTTGGGGGCTGGGAGGTGATATAGAAATACTATAAACAGACAAACAAACAACTTGTGTATCTAGCCAAAAAAAAAGAAAAAGAAAAAACAATGCTAGCAAAAAGGAGGAAGCACAGAAGGAAGGGAAAGAACAAACCAACAGAGTTACATGAACCAGCTAAATGAATAAAGATTTCAGTTTCAGAAGAGAGGTTCAGGATCTTTGCCCCATTACAATGTTAATAGGTATGATAAACTGCGCACTTACCTTGTGCCAAGATAAGGGGTGTGCCAAGATGGGCAGCTTGGTGTTTATTGACTGGACTATAGCAACTGAGGTGAGGGGATCAGTAAATGTCTTTAGACCCCCACCTCAAAAGTCTATAGATGGTTTTGGTACTAACTTTCAATAATTAGGTTTAAAGAAGAGAGAGAAACTGGGACATTTTACAAAACAGCAGGAAAAGTGGGTTGACAGAGGATTAATCAGGACTGTTCTGGCCATATCAGGACAGTTGGAGGGTATATTGAGGTTTCAGTACTAACTGTCAAAATGATTTTCCATCAATTTCCTTTAATGATTTTTTTTGCCTTTCCTCCCCCCAGTTTTGATGGCATTTGTTCTAGATAAGAATCAACGTTATCCTACAAACAGTATAAACACTGAAAGCACAATTTATAATGCTGCAAAATTGACTGCAGGATGTCATAGACCAACCTTGCCCTGTCTCATGATGGCCAGGGGAACTAGCCAAAAATATTGTTGGCACTCCTTTACAATAGTGCATTTACTTCCCCACCCCCAGAAAATCCTTCACCAGCATGAGGTGGATGTTTTTATTTAGTACCATAGAATCTTAGGACTTTTTCGGACACATGAAAAGTAACGCAAGCAGCGTCGCCAGGTTGCGACGCTGCTTGCGTTACTTTTCATGCGTCCGAAAAAGTCCTTAGCATTTGAAGAAGTTGCAAGGGCTATTTGTTAGGCTGTTTCCATCGAACCAGCCACCATCTTTTATATTTCACAGATAATTCAATTGCATTGTAGAATGGTAAGACTTTAGGCATGGTATGGGCAACCAGTTACTGCAAACCACAGTAGAAATAACTTTTTTAAAAAAGTTTACTAGTGTAAGGTAATATAATAAAAAACAAACAAACCACCTTTTCATTTGTTCAAGTTCACAGCTATACTGCAAAATGTTTCATAAATACTGTACAGATCAACCCCTGTATCCAAGGGGACAGGTATCTGTGGTTTCTTATCCATGTCTGAAAAAAATATGTCCTCTCTAGGCATTTTCTAGGTCCTCCACCGGAATTCTATGGTATGCTTCTGCAAGAAGTCATTCATTTCAGTGGGTTGCGCTATTATCCATGGTTTCATGTATCTACGAACATATCCCCCGTGAATACGGGAGGGGGGGCTGACACCTGTAGTTTGTTTCAGTTTACAGCAAGTTCCAAATAAGCAACAGAGATTTGCTTAATTTGGACTTGAATAAATGGATTCCTCTAAGCCTATCCAAGCACAACCTCTAAGGCTTTCCCTCAGGGTTCAATCTAGCCAGTGGCATCACTAAGGCTGGTTTCTCCCTCTCTTCCATGGTGATATCTGGTGCGGTTCAGCTCTCCACACACCCCTAGAGTTGCCACTGAGTCTAGCACTTCTTTGCAAAGGCCTACTGGCAAGTTTTTCTCTCAAAATTCTTCTTCCACAGAGCATGCCTGAAATAATAACCCCTTACTTTAGTTACTTCTTCTTTGCAGTCTTGGCTTACTGCTCGGCTTTCTCTTTTCTCCATTTTGTCCTTCAACTTCAATTGTAATTCCAGCTCTCTTTCCACAGCTTCAGTTCAGCTCACATTCCCCTTCCAGACCAGCTTTCTTCCAGCTCCCATACCAATTAACTACCAGGCCTAGCTCACTTACCTACCATAATTTTTCTTTCACTTTCTATTTCTACAAATCTTCCTATTTCAGAAGAAATGAAACTTACCCGCTGAAAGTTAAGCCCATATATATCAATGTAAAATAATGTAAGGCACTATTAATCTCATTCATATATATATATACATATATATATGTGTATATATATATATATATATATATATATAAAAAAAACATGAGGCCTTGTTCCTTAACAAGGGAGCCCCAAAGACACTCCTCACCCAGAACACCATGGCCAAAATCTTCTTACACATGCATTAGTAAACTCCCCTACAGAAGCAGCTGGACATTTTTGTCCAATGCAGAGCAACCATATTCAGTTCCATGTTGCTGAAGCAGAGTTCCACATGTAATGCCATTGTGCATGGATATGCATTGCACATGTATCTACATGCACATTGTGCATGTTTGCACAAGGATGTCATACCCTCCAACCATCCTGATTTGGAACAGACAATCCTGGTTAATCCTCTGTCATCCTTATTTTTTTTTCCAGCTCCTTTTAAAATGTCCTAGTTTCTATCTCTTTCTCCAAGTTTCCCCCTTTGTCTTCACCTTAATTCAGCTGCAGCTGACTGAGTTCAAAATGGAAAAGTAATTTGCGCTCAGTTAACTCTGGAGCAGGGAGAGGATAGGAGGGGAAGAAATCTTGCCCTTCCCATAATCTGAGGCAAAAGCAAACTGTCGCAGTCTTTCCTAGCTTGTATGTTCTTCCTTATTAATATCTTTTGCCATCTTGATCACTCTGATGTTGTTCTCATCAGTGTAATGTTGGAGGGTATGGGACGTGCATGCACACTTGGCTTTCTGTGCACGTTTGGTGGTGCAACACTGTAACTGGATTATTATTAATAATTATTTATCATTTCCTACCCGCCTCTCCCTATGGATCAAGGCAAGGAACAACACAGTAACACTAAGAAAGTGGTGTTACGCAACCACCACAACTCCATTAGAATAAAGTCATGCTGTGTTTCCTTGGTCTATGATATTAGCCACTGTTGCCTAGACCAGCCCTTACCAAAAACCTGGGGCAGGGATGATGGTTTTAATTACCAGGCAAAGAAATGCATAGAAACTCAGACAACCTAGTAGTAAGTAGTGAAATTAAAACACAAGCCTGTTGTAAGTGGGGGGGTGAGATTTTTCTTACCCATTGAGAAGGAGGTCATGAATAGGGGAGAGGGAATAAGAATCCTAGTTTGGTTGTGGTTTTGTTTTTTACCCTATCAGAGAATTATCTGAATTCAGATGGCATTTCTTCTTTCCCAGGCACTAATGTGCCAGTCAAGAGAGTGTTCATGCTAATGAATGACACCAAAGTGATGACAAAGCAAAATGTGAGTACAGCAAGGGAGAAAAATAAAAAGGAGTGAGGCTGTTAAGATGAAACACCCACTGTGAGCTTGGAGGCAGGCTGCTGGGGGAGCAGGCGGCCTCAGAACAAATCACTTTGAGAGGGATGCAGAGGAATGGGGAGAGAACCTCTTTCCGAGGATGGATGCTTACTTTTTAATGATACACTTTTATTTCTCATTGTGCACAAGGTGCTAACTCAACATAGTAGAAGCACTTTCTTCTGGATCACCACCTTCCATGCAAATGTTTCCAAAAGAGGGAAATTACTCCACATTCTAAGAGATTTGAATCAATATTTGGACATGCTTTTCGTCTACGCTCACTTGGAAATTAGAACAAATAATTTCTCACTGCAGCACTCAGAAAATGTGCTTAATATCTCTACTATTAACTCTCACGCTAAGGGTCCTTTCCCAGTAGTGGAACTTGCTGGGTTCAACATCAACTGGGCTGTAAATTGTCTCTGAGTTTTAGTCTGAGCTGTTCAGAGCTATTCAATGTGCTGAACCCTATTCCTGTTACAGGGAGTCCTGGTGGCGCAGTGGTTAAATCCTGGTACTGGAGCCACATCATTGTGTAAGTTCGATCCTACAGGGCTCTAAGGTTGACTCAGCCTTTCATCCTTCCGTAGGCCGGTATGTGCTGAACCTTATTCCCAACATACGTTCAGCACCTCAGATAGTTACTTTAAACATCAGACTAAAACCAGGAGCAGATTCACAACCCCACTGGCATCAGTTTCACCAGCTGACTTTGCTTCCTGTGTTTCCAAATGTACTCTGTGGCAGGGGTGGCAACTGCAGCAGGTCTAGGGGGCCCCTCTATGTCATGGGACCTCTGGGGGAGGCTGCATGGACTATTGAAAAATGAAACACAAAAAAAATCCCAAAGTGGCAGGAAGCAGGTTTTTGTTTGGGGGTTGGGTTTGGGTTTTGACACAGGTATTGCTGATCAAAGCAGCTCTGGAGGTGTTGAGGGCCACAAAAACATCCTTGGGGCTACAGGCAGCCTAAGGGCCATACTGTGCTCACCCTCCTCTCTGATTAAAGCCAGAAAGTAGCTTGTTATCAGAGAACTATTAAAGGAGAAAGACACCTATTCTTAAAATCTGCATATCTTTAGCTGCATTTCAACCCCATGGTGTCTAGTCAAATAGGTTTTGCAGATACAGGTCAACCCCTCCCTCCCATATTTGCAGGGGATAGTTCCCAGACTTACTGTGGATACACAAAACTGTGGATTATAGCAAACCCTATTGAAATGAATAACTTCCAGCTAAGCTTCCAGCAGAGGACCTACAAAATGCCTAGAGAGAACTTTTTTTTTCAGAAGTAGATAAGTGAAACTGCAGATATTGCTCCTGTGGATACGGGGTTTGACCTGTATTCTAAACACTTCCAAAACTGTCAAAATTCATGTGAGCAGAAACAATGGCATTGTTATTATATATCTCTAGGGCAGGCAGTATCCCAGAGCTTGAGACTCAAGGGCACAATCATATTGTGTGAGAGGGCCTTGTTTTGTCATGGTACAGGGCTGTCAGAAGGGGGAAAAATGGTAAAGCCCTTAAAATTCAGGGATGTGGCCAAAAGGGAAATGAATGGAGCTAGAGCTTTTAAAGTCCAGAAAAAGAAAAAGTGAAGAAGGCCTTGTAGGGCAGATTTTTTCCCTATTTTCCAATTGGGGGAAGGGATGGCAAATTTAGTATATATTCAAAAGAAAGAAAGAAAGAACCTAAAAATTGTTTCCAGATATAGCAGTACAGAGACTTCTTGAAAAATCCAATGATCTCTGCCTAACAATGGGGCCTATGGTTTCACAAAGGAACCGGGACATGCTGGATGCCTCACTCCTTGCAAAAGGATATAAATTTTACTGTCTTTTGTCTCAACTCCACATGGCCAGGAAGTAGGAATGGCTTCTGCCTGCATGAGATCCTTCACCTGAACAACAGCACAAGTAACATCTGAAACAGTGTGTAGGCTCCAAAATCATCACCTTTCTTTCTTTCTTTCTTAACATCTTTTGCCTGATGAAGAAGCCAATAGATCTTCGAAAGCTTGCATCATGTGTTTTGCATTTGGTTGGCTAATAAAGGTATCACTTTTGGGTGGATTTTGCTGTGCTGCATGGCCATCACGGCTAACCCTGAATGGGTTTCCTAGTAATGAGATGTTGGATTTGGACCACAGGATAGGTAAGTTGATGCAGAATCTGGACCATAAAGTACGTTGGTGCAGTATACAGGTCTGTCAGGCTTTCCTTTAATTTGTGATGGGCGAACTGCACCTTACACTCTGGTACAACTGGTGAAGGCAAAGCAGACTTGCTGATTAGAGGAGAACACTCACTGGTTGGAGGAACATCTGAACCAGACTGCCCTAACTGTCTCTCCCTGAACAAGAGTGTCTGGTCCAGTCAAACATCCTGTCACCCAACCACATCTTCCCTGTTCACCTTGACAGCCACCTAAGTAGCTTTTGAGTCTCCTTATCCCTGCCAGTCTGTCAGCTTCTCCTCGCTGCTCGGTGACCAGTTACCCTGGTAGCACCCACTGATGTCAGCTAGTATGAGTATTGACAGAGCCAGGGCTTGTAAAGCAGTCATAGGACTTTATCAGACGACGCCAATATCACTTAAAAAACAAAACAAAACCCTGCATCATTTAGGACGTAACAACAGCAGAAAAGGGGAAATTATCAGACGTCCTTGCCGTTTACCCATTCCCACTGTGTTGCACTGGCATGAATGAGGTGTCACTTTTTATTGATGGAGCGAAGCCATCAATAAAAAGTGACACCTAATTTGTGCCAGCGCAACACAGCAGGAGCAGGTAAGTGACATCGTCGTCTGATAACTTCAACCATTTCTGCTATTATCCAAGCAACTATCCTAATATTAATACAGCTTTAGAAGCTTCTGTTTCATCTTTCTGATTTGTGATGAGGTTGAGTAAAAGATTATTAGACCCAGTTTGCCCAGCTAACCAAAGCACCACCCCCCATGCACACTCATGCAAGTTATCACTAGTCTATCCCCTGGCAGGCATGTGCATCCATACCGCCCCCCCCCCCACACACACACAGACAGAGTGCACTGGTTCAGCAAGAAGAAGCTTGAAATACTAGATACATAGTTATTTAAACATGTACTGTATATCCACCTTTTTGAATGCACAACAACTTAAAAGGAAAAGTCATTTCAACATGGCCACTTGCTTTTCTTGTGTCACATTACCCCAGCAAATTGGCTGTGACCAGCACTTTACTTTATGTACAGTGAAGTTTTAAAAACAACTTGTGGTGCCAGGGAAGTTGAGAGGGCAAAGGCTGTTCTTCAGAAAAATGACAACAAGGCTTTATTCCTGAGCACTCATCTCTCCTCTCTTCCTAGAAGCCACTGCATTAAATTCATGTTTAGAGCAACTGCAATGCCATTACACTCAGGCTAAATTTATAGCTGAGACAATTCTAGACTCCTATGAAACAGTAATAATGGTTCATTGGGTGCTGCTGCTGCCACCACTGCTATTCATATTAGCATTCATATTAGCATTAGTATTAATATTGTACAAGCCAAAAGTATTCAGAATCATTCTCTCCTCTGATTTATGTGAAAATAGCAATGATGGATACATGATGTCCATGAATCTATTGAGTAGTTTTTATGCTTTAAAAAAACTGGATTTCACTCTTTTCAAATTGACTGAGGTGCTTTAACCTCCTATGTGAGGTCATTTTAATTATGTCAGACAAATGAGTTATGGTAAGCAAATGAATTAGATTTTTTCATAAGTAATTATAATGTAAATTGCAAGTGTTATGCCCACTTTTGTGGAAATGAAATGGACAGTGTATGTATGTATGTGTGCATATGTGTGCATGTGGGTGAGCACACCTATACTTTTTTACTGGAAAGATGACAATTATTGTGTGAAATTAGATGTCAATCAAAATTAAAGTCATTTTTAATTTTTAAAACATTTAAAAATATCTACAAGATAATGGTTTTTCCTTGCCACTCAAAAGTATAATTGTTATTACAGGTTGACCCCTGTATCCATGGTTTCATATATCTGCAGATTCACATATCCACATCTGAAAAAAATATGTTCTCTCTAGGCATTTCTAGGTCCTCCAGTATGATTATATGGTCAACTTCCAGCATTTGTCTCTTTGAAAATCATAGAGTTCCCTATCATCTACAGTTTCATGGGAGTTCTTACAATGTATCCCCCATGGATACAGAAATCGATGTGTATTCCTGCTCCTAGGGGATCCAGAAGGAATAACATATAGGAAATATTTTCTGTTGTCACATGCAGATATCCAATTTAATTTTAATATGCATCTTTAAGTTAAGATGATTTACCCTTAATAGCTGTTCTAAGTGATCACCAATCTCATACACGTCTGCTCAGAAACAAGTCCCATTACCTAACCCCAGGTGGATAAGTTCTCCCCAAAACATTTTTATGACTTTAAATTTCACAATATTTTCCATGTAGATTGTATATCTATTTAGTTTAAAATAGGTTTTTATGTCCAAGTAAGCATGTATAAGTCTTCAGAAGTAAGTCATAGACTCATAGGATCTTTTTAGAGTTTGCAGGGACCACAAGGACAATCTAGCTCAACCCCCTGTCATGCAGGAATACATAACTTATGTATTAGCAACTTATGTATTAAGCACCCTTGGAAGTTGCCCATCCAACCTCTGTTTAAAGACCTTCAAAGATGGAGACTCCACCACCCTCCAAAGCAGTCCAGTCCATTGTCACATAGCTCGTACAGTCAAAAAAAAAAAGTTGTACCTAATATCTAGGGGGAATCTATTTTCTTGCAATTTGAATCCATTGTTTCATGTTCTATTCTCTGGAGCAGCAGAAAACAAGCTGGCTCCATCTTCTACATGACATTTCTTCGGATATTTAAAGTCATCTATCATGCCACCTCTCAATCTTCTCTTCTCCAGGTTAAACACACCCAGCTCCCTAAGTTGTTCCTCATAAGGCTTGGTTTCAGGCCTTTGATCATCTTGGTTACCCTTCTCTGGACACTTTCCAGCTTGTTGATATCCTTCTTGAGTGTTTGTGCCCAGAACTGGACACAGTGTTCCAGGTGGGTACTGACCAAAGCAGAATAGAGTAGGACTACTACTTCCCTCGATCTGGACACTATACTGTTCTTGTTGTCTTGTTGAATTTGATGGGACTTTGTCTTTGATAGACTCATTTAAGGCAGGGGTGGGCAAGGTGCTGCCATAGGGTGAAAGTGGCCCTTGGACTGTATTTGTGGCCTCTGAAGCCCCCTACCATGCAGAAAACACAGAGAAATACCCACCCCTCCCCACCAAGGACCCCCAAACACCTCCAATGTAACTTCCTGTCATGATATTGAGTGGGACTGCAGAGGTAGAAGGAGATAGTTAGTTAGGGAGGGGTGGCTCACAGGGGATTGGGGTTAATTGGCCCATGGCCCCCATGCAGTTGCCTACTCCTGATATAGGATTACAGCTATGCAAACGTGTAGCTTACTCAGAATTAAAGTACAGTGTGTGATCAGTGAATTTCATAGAACTGCTGCCTTTATGCCAGAAATTGGTTACTGAACCCTAAGTTTTAAAATGGCCAAACAACTGCAGGAATCATGCTGAGTCATGATGACTGACTCCATGAACTGCCAGTCATGCTAGTCATGCTACAGTTGCATGAGAAGGATTGCATCAGAAGAAGGGTTACTAGAGTACAAAGCCATGTAGTATGGAAATCTGATGCAATGTAACCATGTGCTTGGGTAAGCCAATGGTGTGCTGAGTTGTATATAAGAGAGCCAGATCAGTGTTCATTCTCTTCCTATGATCCTCTGATGCCTGGTGTAGCACTTTGTCTCTGTACATACTGAAACTACTGAAGATTAAAAGCACCTCCTGTTTTCTGGACGCCAAACACTCTGTGTGTGAGAGTATTCCTGGGAAAGGGTTGCTACCTAGTCTGTTGAGACAGTTTTTTGGTTTCTGCTGGGGATTGAATGTCCTATCATCCCCTGAAACTTTATTCATACAGTTATTCATTGTGGCTTATATTTCTATCGTTCCTTTCTTCCACTGAGCATAGAGGGCAGTCTTCCCTACTTTTATCCTCACAGCAACCCTGTGAATGTGTGTCAAGCTGAGAGTGAGTAGCTTCAGGTCACCTAATGAGGCTCATGGCTCAGTGAGAACTTGGGTTTCATAAAGCCCAGTCTCTAGCTATTATACCACACTAGTTCTTGATTTTTGAGTGAGATTGTCTTATCATCTCTCTCTCTCTCTCTCTCTCTGGCATTTCTTCGCAAACGAAGATTCAGGAAGGACTCATCCCACGCTTTCTGCAAGTGCACTGAGGACTAAAAAGGCCAATCCGAGATAAACAAGTCAGGTTGCAGAAAGCACAGCAGAAGGTGTCCTTGGGTGATGTTTCCAGGTTGTGATTCTTTCTTTGTTGTCATTTCTCTTCAAGACTTGTTCGGCGTGAGTTCTCAAATAAGGCTGCAGCATTGTGAATAGTGCATCTCCATGCATCCCGAACTGAGGCCAGGGCAGACCATTGTTGGTGATCAATTTGGCCGAGCCTGAGATGTTGTTTCAGGGAGTCTTTGTATCGCTTTTTTGGAGCGCCCCTCTTACATTGACCCATGGCGAGTTCACCGTAGAGCACTATTTTGGGGAGGCGATGGTTCTCCATCCTAGAAACATGCCCTGCCCAGCGCAGCTGTGTTCTCAATATCATGGCCTCAATGCTGGTGATCCCTGCTTGCTCAAGGACAGCAACATTCGTCACATAGTCAGTCCAGTGTATATTTAGGATTGTACATATATACTCATAGGATAAACCCTAATCCAGGGATGAGAAAAGTACAGCCCACAAACCACATGTGGGCCACTGTTGCTCTGCAATGCCCAAAAATGATCTCTAGGGGATGTGTAAGGCATTTACACTATGGTTTTTTTGTTTGTTTGTTTGTTTTTCTGTGGGGGTCATGCAGGAGTACACAATCAAAGCACTCCCAACAGATGGCCATCCAGCCTCTGTTTAAAAATGTCCACAGAAGGAGATTCCACCACACTCGGTGGCAGCATATACCACTGTCAAACAGCTCTTACCATCAGGATATTTTTTCCTAATGTTTAGGTGGAATCTCCTCGAAATGCCAAGAAGTCTCCAAAATGCCCCCATGTTCTCTAGTGTGCATTTGAGTTTTTAAAAATGGCTTTAAAAATTCTGGGAGCAGATGCAGTGGGGGTGCAGCCCTCCAAGGTCTCCTAGTCATAGAATCATAGAATTGCAGAGTTGGAAGAGACCACGAGGGCAATCCAGTCCAACCCCCCTGCCACGCAGGAAATCACAATCAAAGCATCCCCGACAGATGGCCATCCAGCCTCTGTTTAAAGACCTCCAAGGAAGGAGACCCCACCACGCTCCGAGGGAGTGTGTTCCACTGCCAAACAGCTCTTACTGTCAAAAAGTTCCTCCTAATGTTGAGGTGGAATCTCTGTTCCTGGAGCTTGCATCCATTGCTCCGTGTTCCAGTCTCTGGAGCAGCAGAAAACAAGCCTGCTCCATCCTCAACGTGACACCCCTTCAAATACTTAAACAGGGCTATCATATTGCCTCTTAACCGTCTTTTTTCCAGGCTAAACATACCCAGCTCCCTAAGTCTCTCCTCATAAGGCATCATTTCCAGACCTTTCACCATTTTAGTTGCCCTTCTTTGGACACGCCCCAATTTGTAGATATCCTTTTTGAATCATGGTGCCCAGAACTGGACACAGTATTCTAGGTGAGGTCTGACCAAGGCAGAATAGAGTGGCACTATTACTGCCATTGATCTAGACACTATACTTCTATTGATGCAGCCCAAAATCGCATTGGCCTTTTTAGCTGCCGCATCACACTGTTGACTCATGTTCAACTTGTGGTCTACTATGACTCCTAGATCCCTTTCGCATGTAGTCTCATTCAGCCAGGTCTCCCCCATCCTATATCTATGCATTTCGTTTTTTCACCCTAAGTGCAGTACCTTACATTTCTCCATATTGAATTTCATTTTGTTAGCTTTGTCCCAGCTCTCCAGTCTATCCAGGTCATTTTGAATTTTGATCCTGTCCTCTAGGGTATTGGCTACTCCTCCTAATTTGTTGTCAACTGCAGATTTGATAAGTATGCCCTCTATTCCCTCATCCAAGTCATTGATAAAGATGTTGAATAGCACTGGGCCCAGGACCGAACCTTGTGGCACCCCACTGGTCATATCTTTCCAAGATGAAGAGGAGCCATTGCTGAGCACCATTTGGGTTCGGCCGGTCAATCAATTACAAATCCATTGAACAGTTAACTTGTCTAGCCCACATTTTACAAGCTTGTTTGCAAGAATGTCATGGGGAACCTTGTCAAAGGCCTTACTGAAATCAAGGTATGCGATATCCACAGTGTTCCCTTCATCTGCCAAGCTGGTTATTTTATCAAAAAAAGAGATCAGATTAGTCTGGCATGAGCTGTTTCTCTGAAACCCATGTTGACTTTTTTTGATTATGGCATTGCCTTCTAAATGTTCACAGACTCTCTGTTTAATGATCTGCTCTAGAATCTTCCCTGGTATTGATGTCAGACTAACTGGACGATAATTGTTGGGGTCCTCTTTTTCCCCCTTTCTGAAGATGGGGACAAGGTTTGTCCTCCTCCAGTCTGCTGGGACTTCTCCTGTTTTCCAGGAGTTCTCAAAGATTATTGCCAATGGCTCTGAGATTATATATGCCAGCTCTTTTAATACTCTTGGATGTAGTTCATCGGGTCCTGGAGATTTAAATTCATTTAGTTTAAGAATGTATTCCTCTTTGCTTATTCTGTGCTGGATTTCCCCTATTATGTCCTCTGTTCCTTTATCCTCAGGTTGGTCTACAGTTGCCCACCTCTACCGTAATCAAAGCAGGATATGATATAAGCTAAGAAGAGACATTTACCCAAAGCCATATCATGCAAGTCCAGTCTGTAGCTTATCAGTCAGCTGATCTCTTGATGGTGTTTCATGATGCCATTAAACCAATGCATTACTGCAGTGTTGGGCATTTGGTGTGACCTTCTGGAAGTTGTTGGACTGCAACTCCCAGAATCCCTAACTATTGGAAATATTAGCTAGGTCTTGTGGCAGTTGCCGTCCAACAATATATGGAGGACAGCTTAGCATGCTTACCAAAACTGACCACTTATATGCATGAAAAAAATTAGAACTAGTCACACTGTGCATTCTATATAATATGGGCTTCATTTATTCATATTCTAACTATATTAATGCTTGGTATTCTCTGTTTCACTTAATAACTTATGGAAAGAATTATTTACACATTACTATGTAGTGTAACTCATTTGGGTGACTGCAGGATTTGCATGTTTTGTGTCTCTTCTGACTATGGACTTTTTCGGACAACAGTTTACAACGCTAGCAGCCTCGTCCCCGTTGCGAGGCTGCAGCGCTGCAGAGCGTCCCTTTCGGATGACGCTCTGCCCTGCTGTCCCTCTTGTGGTACTGTTGCGTAACCACAGGGACGCAGCAGCGTTATATTTGGCATTTTTCTACTCACGAAAGTTGATCGTGAGTAGAAAAATGCCAAATATAATGCTGCTGCGTCCCCGCGGTTATGCAACAGTACCGCAAGAGGGACAGCAAGGCAGAGCGTCATCCGAAAGGGACGCTCTGCAGCGCTGCAGCCTCACAACGGGGACGAGGCTGCTAGCGTTGTAAACTGTTGTCCGAAAAAGTCCTATATGTTGATTGCATGTTTCAGGTTTCCTCTTGTAATTTTTTTTTACTTTTTGTAATTGTATAAAACTTAATTTTTAAAAAAATGAGGGCCAGAAGTTCATCTAAGAGATCCACTGTATTAAAATATTATTTTGGGATATAAATTTCACCCACCGTGAATCTGATATTTATTGGGTCCAAAATAGGGAAAGGGTAAGCCCTCTTTCCCTACTCTAAAGTAAAACAGAAACTGTGTATCACATAGCTGCCAGCTATGTTTTTAATGTAATGCCTGCTTTGTTTCTAAAAACTCATTTGTTCCTCTTCTCAGTACTATATTTTTATTACATCTCCAGCTGATTTGATAACTCTGATGCAATTATTTCTGACAAGTGACAAAGATGATAAACATGTATTCATGGACCTGATTATAGTCTTTTACAGAAGCTTGCTTGCCTTCCATGCTAGGGTGCTGATCCAGACAAGAACCTCTGTGCTCACAATAGAATAAAACAAGAAGAAAGCCACATTCTGTGTCTTTCAGGCCATGCTTTCCTTGCATTTTAAGTCTATATAAAATTCCCATGCAGACTAATTCTATGCATGTCTACTCAAATGTATTTCCCACTGAGCTCAATGGGAATTGCTCTCTGAAGAGCATCTCTAAGGACTGCAGCCTTAACTGTGTAGGACTTTCAGATAATTATGAATATCCATGCAGCTTTAATTAAGAAAGAACAACTGGATGGCCCTTGTGGTCTCTTCCAACTCTATGATTCTATGATTCTATGAACTAAGCAGAATACTGTAGGACCCTTTCTATAGCACAAGGACAGGGAACTTACAGCCTACAAGATTTTGTAGGACTCTAATTCCCATTAGCTTAACCAGCATAGCCAATGGTTAGGGTTATAGCAATAGCACCTGCATTTCTATACCGTTTTAGAGTGCACAATCTAAGCAGTTTACAATGTGTTAGCTAATTGCCCCCAACATGCTGGGTGCTCATTTTACCAACCTCGGAATGAGGGAAGGCTGAGTCAACCTGGAGCCCTGCAGCACTGAACTCAGTACAGGCATTTAACCAGTGTGCCACCAGGGTTAAGGGATCTGTAGTCCAACAGTATCTGAACAACCAGAGGTTTAACATCCTTGCTATATATGTAAATCATGAAATTGTCCATGAGGCCTAAGCTCATAATTGCCAGCTTTAGATACCACAGCAAAACAGCATTTTAGAGACATTTTTCATTGCTGGGATTTTTGTGGTGTTTTTTTTTCCCCGTTTTCCTCTGTAGGGTGTATTTTAAGTAATTTATACTAAACAGTTTGGTACTCATTCCTAATTTTGTAAATGTATTTTCTTTCAAAGTTGTAGGTCCTCAGGCAAAATAATATTTGATAAGGGACACAGACATCTTATGAATTATGCTTAATATTCCTAATATCTAATATGAGCCACATTGGATTATGCCCAAAGCAATGCTGTTCTTTTCGAAATAATAAATTGTGCCACTTTCTAATTTAAAGTCACCCTTAGCTGATCGTTTATGCCATTCACTGTTTGTGAGGGGGTGGGAGAGAGAAGAATCAGAACCTGAGAGAAAGGCAGCAGTCTCAAAATCCCACAGTGAAGGGTGGGGGAGCTATTGACATTTTGTCCCTGTTTGGCAATAACATCTAAGCCAAGGAAGCAGGTTACAATCTTGTTTGCAAACTAGCGCTTGTGAAAGGAGCTATCAGTTCTGTAAAACCGAGGTCTCATATGAGCAACTGTCAGTCAAACAGAGAACATAGCGGATCAGCTGAGTGTGAATCACTGAGAGATCAATGACAAGTACAGTCTCCATTGATCACTCCTGGGAGCCAATGTCATTCATCTGGAAGAGACTAGTAAAACTTCCTCCTTTGCAGGCAGGGAACTGATTTCTTGGCATTTAGATAGCCACCAGGGAAAGTGGTTATTTTGATAGCGGTTTAGTTTTGTTGATGGAATTTTCTCTTTTCTCTCCATTCAGAGTCAAGCGGCCTTTGATGGGAGATCATAATGGCATAAGCTGTCTTTAAATTTATGCAGGGCAGCCATTCCCAACAAGATGGGGAAGTTATCTTCCTTTCTGCCTCTTACCTTTTTGAGAGAGAAACAGAACATATATAGCACCCCTGCATCTGCTGATTTACCATCTGCTGATTCAATTATCCATGGATGGCAACAGTAGGGGGGTGAAGGGGTGGAGGGAGGGGAGAAGAAGTAGATCTGCCTCCTTCTCCCTTCACCCCCCGGGATTGCCCCACCCCCTGGATTGCTCCCGTGGCAAAAATGGTGATGCGGGGGCAAAGGGATGGGAGGAGTAGATCTGCCTCCCTTCTTCATTTGCCCCCGGGATGACCGCCTGGATCGCTCCCGTGGTGAGAATGGCGATGCAGGAGCAAAAAGAGGGGAGTAGTAGATCTGGGAGCAAGAGAAGGAAAATAATTCACACCTAGAACTCTTTGAAGTTACTACAATGGTAGAAATTTGGAGAAGGAAGGAAAACTTCATGGGTGTCCAGAATTCATATTTGGGGACAATGTTATCATTTCCCCCAGCCCTGTACCAATACTCTGGGACATACCATGTACAAACAATACTTCCAATGATTACTATTGTTATATAGGTCACTCCCCTTATCTGCAGGGGTTTGATTCCTGGACTTACCATGGATACCAGAAACCACAGATAATAGTGACCTCTATTAAAATAAAGGACTTCCAGTACAAACACACTATAGAATTGTGTTGTAGGACCTAGCAATTCCTAGAGAGGACACCTCTTTAGTCATTTTTCAGTGCAACTCTATGGTATGTGTCTCTATCTTTTCAGCCACAGATAACTGAAACCATGGATATTGGTTCCAGTGATACTGAGGGCGACCTGTACTGTTAGTTTTGCTACCCTTTTAACAGATCTCAAGATTTCTCCATTACGTTATCACAGAAGCAGAAAAAGTTTCATCTGCTTCCAAATTCCTTTATTTATTAATACTGATTGATTGACTTAAAAGCAATTTTCCTTGACCCAGAACAGGTTAGCTAAGATCAATAAAAACAAGGTGGCTTATTCCTACAGGTATTTTATGTTCTCTGAAAGACATGACACAAAAGTAGAAATGGATGTGAAGGGAAGAGGAAAATATTACAACAAGCACCAATTCTTAAAGCCAGGTCCCAGCACCATTAGAAGAGCTTTGCCACAGCAAGAACACAGCCCCTCCTTTGATACATACAATCTCAAAAGCTATGGAAAAATATAATTTTTGAAATTCCGTATTCCCACTTTTCCATAAAACATCCACCTTTGCTACTTTTGTTTAATGGTAACATCTAGCCTGAGAATCCTACAAGTTTGCTAATTATTCTGTTACTTTTTGGTCATTAATAAAGGGACTATCCTGCCAATGTCTTGGGTTTTTTTAAAAAAAAAAACTCTAATGGACCAACCTGGCTGCAAATATTAGACCAATTAACTTTAATGCTTTGTTTTTCTGGTCTATTCATTACAAGATCATGAATTAGCTCTTCCCTCCCTCTACTCAGAATCAATTTCTCTTGAAAATTCACAATCAATAGACAAGCTGGCTAGGTAGGTGGCTTAACCACTCTTGCTCTATTGTAGAATGTCTGCAGTTTTTCATGAGTGTCAGCTCATTTGAAACATCTGTCAGTTTTTGCCACAGACACTGGCATTGTGCAAATAATCCATGGGGCTTTGTACACTTTATTGAAAGTAGCTGTAGTTCTTTCTTGGAAATCTCATTTAATATAAGTGAGGATAGTTTATACTCTCTTCAAAAAGTAGACTTGAAATTTTTTGTATAGCTGAAACACATGTGATGTGCATGAAGCAGACATTTAGAAGCTTCTTCCAGATCCCTAGGTTCCAGTCTCATATATTTTAGGACTGAATATAATGTTAAAACAAATCTTATTGGTTGCTTTGAATCTGCACTCCAATGTACAGATGACATTTTCCAAAGCTGAATAGAAATGCATACCTTACAGCTGTCCTGATTTGGCAGGGATAGTCCTGATTAATTCTCCTTCATTCCACTTTTGCAGTTCCCTTTAAGATTTCCCAATTTTCCTCTTTAACTCCCACTTTTTGTCCTCAGTTTACTTCAATTGCTTCAAACTGAATTCAAAGTGAAAAAGTAGTTTGCACTCAACTCAGCGGAGGTGAGAGGAGAGGGCAGAATCATACCCTTCCCTGTAGACTCAGGCAAAAGCAAACTGCTGCAGCTTCTCCTAACTTGTGCGTTCTTCCTCATTAATAACATTTGCCAAGTTTTGACCACACACTGATGCTGCTTGGCCATACACAGTATGTGTCCGAGTTCTCAATGCTGGAGGTTATGCTGGAGGTTATGGAAAGGCAAGTAAGAAATTTAGGACTTTATCAGACACACTAAATATGGCATCATAACAACACCACATAAACGTGAAAGGGTGTGCATACCAGATGACATCTCCTTTTTGTGATTATGTATTGGCAATAAGCTGTTCTATTGTATTGACAGGACAAGCTGTCAATAGATTGGCTGTGGTGATTTTTTGCTGGCTGTGTGGGCATTTGAAACCTCACACCTTTTTTTTCCACATCATTACAATGTAAATGGCCGGAACAGCCAGAACACTTCCAGGAGACATCCAGTTAGGTGACAGTTCTTTTTATTACCCTCCCCAGTTTACTTGGAAGTTTTTAAGTATGTTTCTGTGCTTTTTGTAGTCTTTTCTGTGTTATTTTTGCTTTCATTTTTGAATTTCCCATGCTCGCGTCTTCTCGTGAGAATCCGTGGGATTTCATTTGAGGAAGTGAACAGAGCTCCATTCACTCCTCCGTCATTGCTGGGGCTGCCTTTGGAAAGGATACAAGGTAAGTGTGATAAAGGGGGTTGTTTTGCCGGCATAAAAATATCACAAATTATGCCAGCAAAAGAACAGAAAAGAGAGGGGCTGATAAAGTCCTTACTCAAGGGCTAGCAAATCCTGTCAAAAGAAGCAGTAGCACTTGATCCAGTTGTCTTAAGATGCTTTGTTTTACCCTGCTTGCCACATATCTCTGCCTATGCACAGGGAACTCTTCAGAGTCTACAGGGTCCTTGATGCAATAGTTGATGCAGACAGGAAAAGAAATTCCTTTGCCTATCAGTTTCATACAGTCTTAGTTTGACTGCACAAGCACACTTTCTCTATTCCTAAAATGGGACAGGCCAGGAGGAACAATATTTTAGAATGTCGCTTGAGATTTTCTACAAATGCTTCTGATTGGCTCTAGCAAATCTTACAAGACCTGGACAATAAATACAATGAAATCAGTTTCAGTACTGTATATGCTCTCATGTGTGGTGCATAATTTATCTTCATTTATCTGCACAGAGTTGGAGGGAATCCACAGGGGTCTGGCATGGCCCCCTCTAGATCTCTGGAGCTGTTTGGACCTCCAGGCCTCAGTAAAGTGTTTCCTCCCCACACCCAGGTAGGGGCCTTACAATGACCAGCTGATATAGAGGAGGAGAAGCTAGTCAATGAGGACTGCTGATGGATTGGCTGTTTCCCATGTGTTCCTCTCATTCTTGCACTGAAATATGAATGCATTCCTGCTATTAGAACTGTCAGAGGTTTGACTCAATGTGTTGAGACAGCCTGTCTCATCAAGAGTAAGTAATTTAGCAAGACTTCTTCCTGTCTCTACTTATTCTTGAACAGAAATAGAAATGCATAGATCTGAACTCAGCTTTGCACTGATGCTTATTTTCTGAATTAAAAAAAATGCATACCCTTAAACTGTCCCAATTTGGCATGGGCAGGACCAATTAATCCTCAATTGTCCCACTTTTCCAGCTGTTATTATAATGCCCCAGTTGCTTTCTCTTCTTCCCACTGTCTTCTCTTTGTCTTCAGCTTAGTTCAGTTGCTGCAAACTGAATTCAAAGTGCAAAAGTAGTTTGCACTCAGGTCTTGTCTATATGGGGGGGGGGAATACAAACACATTCGGAAAGGCAGGTCTTTGCAAAGATGTGACCTGTCTACATGGCCAGAAGACCCCCCCATAAACTCCGCATGATCCCCTAGCCAGATGGCTGCCACGAGTGATTTAGTCATGATTTTAAATCTGCCGGTGCCAATTTTTTTTTCCAAAAAACAGTTTCCCAGGTTGCTCAAAAGAAACACTTCATATTTACAAATAAAGAAATGTTTAAAAAGAGTATGAGATTGCCATTTGATTGACTTACCAGACCCTCGCTTAGCCAAAAATCCAACACGGCGGCCGCAGCCACTTTCCCCCTTTGCTAGCCTCGCCCCCTGTGCTCGTCCAGACAGTCAGATTGTACTGCTTGTTCGTATCTGTGCAAACATGAGTATTCAAATGGTTGCATATTCGGAAGTCATATGGAGCTTTTCAGAAAATCCATATGAAGCCCCGGACATGGTGCACATGGACTTTGCGTTGGATTTGGCTGCCCCTCTTCCAAATGACACATATTTGTGCAAATGGCCATTTGAATAGATTGCCAATGTTTCACATCACATTTGTATTATTTTGACTGTATAGACAGGACCTCAGTTAACTCAGTGGGACGGAGAGAAGAAGAGGGGGCAGAACCTTGCCCTTCCCAACAGGCTCAGACAAAAGCAAACTGCTGCCACTTCACCTAGCTTGTGTGTTCTTCTTCGTTAATAACATTTGCATCTTGACCACACTCAGATGTAACTTAGCCACATGTGTCCCAGTTGTCATATGTGAAAAGTTGTAGGGTGTGGACATACAAAAACCTTATGCTTGGTGTGTAAATGTCCAAACTGATTGTTTGCTATCTATAAGGCAATTTTGGAAGGAATGTGTTTCAATGGAAAATTAGCAGCGTGCGCGCATGTGCGTGTGCACTCACATGCTGATGTGCTGGTCAACACTTCCAGGACCTGCCACATAAATTTCATTGTGCAAAGAATTGTGTAATATGCTGCAGTGGCTACCTGTATTTGGGGGTCTAGCATATGGCAACCCATTGAGTGATCCTTGGACTAGTCATTCTCTCCTAGATTAACCTACCTCACAGAGTTGTTGGGAAAATAAAATTGGAAGGGACTATGTAAGCTGCCTTAAGGTCCTTGAAGTATAGGTGGGATATAATTGTAATAAATAAATAATAATTAGGAATGCTTTGTGGTACATACCTTGTTTTAGAAACACCAGGACAGGATTTATTATACCTGTTGAACTCTACTGCCAAACATGCTGGAAGAAGCTGTAAATAAACATTCTAAGCTAGAGAGGATTTTGACATTCTTTTCAGTGCACAGAGACCATATATACCAGATAAATATAAGTTGAATTCCTTTTAATGGGATTACCCTGCCAGTGCCGCTACTGAGATTCTGAGTCATCCGTTCCAGAAGCAGAGGTCTGATGGAGTTCCAGTTTTCTATTAGAAAAAGGGTTTATGCAGATATTTTCACACATTATTTCGGCACCCCTTATCTCTCCATGGCTGCTTCATGCAAGACAACTTACAGAAACACAATTCAGCTTTCATTTTCCACTTCATCCCTTAATCCTGCTGAATTCTATTGTGCTTATCACTTCATCAGAAAACCTGAGAGGCTGATTGGGCTGGCAAAATTGTATTTACGATCTCCTCAAGGAAGCATCTCTCCATATATGAATAATAAATCAGCAGGCAACCCTTGTCAGTTTTTGCGAAAATGAGAAATTTGTGAGCCATTTAATGTGATCTTAATAGACCAGGCTTTGCTTTTTGTGAAGTGCATTCACTGTGACTCTTCCCAAATGGCTAGACCTGCGTCTTCTTTCCTCTTCCCCCTCTTTTTTCTTTTTTCTTTTTTTTTTAAAGAAAAAAACCCTCTGCTTTGGTTCATGGGAATATATTATGGCTCTCAAAAAAGAGAATGACTGGAACATTCTAGTTCTCACTGCACCTTAATTTGTGACTACAGATGTCCCTTCACACAACCTCAACAGATTTCAAATAAATTTTTTGAAGTACAGAAAAACATCACAATTGGCATCCTTTTAGGATCATATGCAAATGTAATTTCCCCTTACATGTGTGTATGTCTCTTGGGGAGCAGTGCGGGAGTTGGTATTCCTTTCCTCCTTCCACAGCACCCAAAACTCTCCTCTGGTTTACTGAGCAACCTCTGAAGCCCCCTACACAACCATACCTTGCTTTGTGAGCAGTTGGACAGGATCACAGAAACATCTCCCCATAACCAGAGGTGAAATGATGACATCAGTGCTGAGATCTGCCAGGGTCCTCTGAATCATTTTGCGTCTGTCCATGGGTACATAGCCAGATGCTTCTGAGATCCTGCCTGCCCCCTCCTCCCCACCACAAACCAGGAAATGGTTGTGGAAGGGGGATTCAAGGCTGTCTGGTAAGTCAGGTATGGTGGTATATAGTTCAGTCTAGCCTAGGTCCACACACAGACCCACTATGCTATGATGAGCCATATAGGATTGCAGCCCATGACGGTCACCATTGCAAAACCCAAGGGGAGTCCAAAAATGCAAGCCGCCACATCAAAAATCCAGTTTATGTATTATTTATTTATTTATTTTAGGTATTTATGCCCCGCTCTTCAGCCACAAAAGCTCTCAGAGCAGCTTACAAATTGTTTTAAGCAATATCAATTTATACATCTACACTGCACTAAGCGGCTTCCAATGTGTGTTAGCTAATTGCCCCCCCACAAGCTGGGTACTCATTTTACTGACCTACAAAAGGATGGAAGGCTGAATGAACCTTGGAGCCCTTAGGATCGAACTTGCAACGTGGTGGCTTGCTGTACTGTCATTTAACCACTGCGCCATCATGGCTCCCTATCTTTGTTCTCCATCATCGTCATTATAATTGGCGGCGGCGTCATCACAACCACAACCATCACTTTTAATTTATATGCTGTCCAAGGTGTCCAAAGTCATTCAGAACAAAAGAAGAACAAGTCATATCAATACAATATTGCAGTAATACATCCTTGCTAAGAAACCTAACAATTTACTTTGTTAATAACCAGCATTACGATCACAAAATAGACAATAACAACCATTACTCAACTGAGATTATTTATCAATAAGACATTACCCAGTACCAAATACATTCAAATCTTTCAAACTTAAACAGGCTTTGGGAAACAAAACCAGCCTTCCAGAAAGTGTTAGGTACAAGAAATATTAGCCAGAGTTCTCACCATCTACAGCACATGACCTCACATACTCCACTCTCTATTTCTGGGACAGTACATTAAGAGAGGAAAAGGGGGTGGTGTTCTGCATATTTCTGTCAGCAGTTTTCATTTCCACAAGGAGCAGGTCTTTTGTAGAGCTAATGAGTCATAATTCAAAACCAAGCTGGCCTTGAATACCTCACATTACAAGAGGGATAGCTTACAATAATATAGTGTTGCCAGTGTGGGCTGGTGGCTCCCATTTCTCTCTCTCTCTGTGTGTGTGTGTGTGTGTCCATTCCAGGTTTGTATAGCTTTAAAGGAGTTATGCAAGGTATTGGACCTATTTAAGAAAAGGGGTTAGCACATTGTAGAGTTTTTTAAAAGCCTGGATTTTAAAGTTTATCTTGACTTCAGTAAGGCCTTTGACAAAGTCCCCCATGATATTCATGCAAAAAAGTTAGTAACCTGTGGGCAGACAATGCAACTGTTAGGTGGATTTGTAGGTTGACTGACTGAACCCAAAGGGTACTCACCAATGGCTGCTCTTCATCCTGGAGAGAAGTGGCTAGTTGGGTGCCACAGATTTCTGTCCTGGGCCCAGTGCTATTCAAGTGACCTGAATGATGGAGTAGAGGGCATGCTTATCAAGTTTGCAGATGACACCAAATTAGGAGGGATAGTTAATACCCCAGGGGACAGGAATAGAATCCAAAATCATAGAATCATAGAATTGTAGAATTGGAAGAAACCACGAGGGCCATCCAGTCCAACTCCCTGCCACACAGGAAATCACGATCAAAGCATCCCTGACAGATGGCCATCCAGCCTGAGGCCTGACCAAGGCAGAATAGAGCGGCACTATTACTTCCATTGATCTAGACACTATACTTCTATTGATTCAGCCCAAAATCGCATTGGCCTTTTTAGCTGCCGCATCACACTGTTGGCTCATGTTCAACTTGTGGTCTACTATGACTCCTAGATCCCTTTCGCACGTAGTCTCGTTCAGCCAGGTCTCCCCCATCCTATATCTATGCATTTCATTTTTTTTCGCCCTAAGTGCAGTACCTTACATTTCTCTGTATTGAATTTCATTTTGTTAGCTTTGGCCCAGCTCTCCAGTCTATCCAGGTCATTTTGAATTTTGATCCTGTCCTCTAGGGTATTAGCTACTCCTTCTAATTTGGTGTCATCTGCAAATTTGATAAGTATGCCCCTAATTCCCTCATCCAAGTCATTGATAAAGATGTTGAATAGCACTGGGCCCAGGACCGAACCTTGTGGCACCCCACTGGTCACATCTTTCCAAGACGAAGAGGAGCCACTGCTGAGCAACCTTTGGGTTTGGCCGGTCAACCAATTACAAATCCATTGAACAGTTAACTTGTCAAGCCCACATTTTACAAGCTTGTTTGCAAGAATGTCATGGGGAACCTTGTCAAAGGCCTTATTGAAATCAAGGTATGTGATATCCACAGTGTTCCCTTCATCTACCAGGCTGGTGATTTTATAAAAAAAATGACCTCAACAGATTAGAAAGCTGGGTCAAAACTAACAAAATAATGAATTTCAACATGGAGAAATGTAGGATACTACACTTGGGCAGTAAAAATGAAAAGCAAAGATATAGAATGTGTGACACATGGCTTTATGGTAGTACATACGAAAGGGATCTAAGAGTATTAGTGAACCACAAGCTGAACATGAGTCAGCAATGTGATGCAGCAGCAAAAAAACCCAATGCAATTCTAGGCTGCCTTAATAGGAGTATTAATAGGATGAAGGGAAGTCATAGTGCCACTGTATTCTACTTTGGTCAGACCTCACCTGGAATGCTGTGTCCAGTTCTGGGCACCACAATTCAGGAAGGTTATTGAGAAGCTGGAAAGTGTCCAGAGGAGGATGACCAGGAAGGTGAGAGGTCTGGAAGCTATCCCCTATGAGGGGCAGCTTAGAGAGCTGGGTATGTTTAGCCTGGAGAAGAGAAGGTTAAGACGGGATATGATAGCCCTGTTTATATATTTGAAGGGATGTCATACTGAGGATGGAGCAAGCTTGTTTTCTGCTTCTCCAGAGACTAGGACACAGAGCAATGGGTTCAAACTACAGGAAAAGAGATTCCACCTCAACATTAGGAAGAACTTCCTGACAGTAAGAGTGGCAGTGGAATGCGCTGCCTCAGAGTGTGGTGAAGTCTCCTTCTTTGGGGGTTTTTAAACAGAAGCTGGATGGCCATCTGTCAGGAACGCTTTGAACTGGTATTCTTGCATGGCAGGAGGTTGGACTAGATGGCCCTAGTAGTCTCTTCCAAGTCTACGATTCTATGGATTCACTGCCTAACTGACATGATGAGAGCCATCAGCCTCCCCTGATTGTCGCTGGGAGAGTCCATTTTTCTGAAACTACTGTAGTGTGAGGATCACAGCTAAACTCAGAAGAAATAGGGAAGCCTGGGAGTGGTGATAGGTGAGTCTTGGTTCTCTTGTTGTTTCTTGCTGTCATGTGCCTTCAATTCATTTCTGACTTACAGTGGTCCTAAGGTGAATCTATCACAGCGGTTTTCTTGGCAAGATTTGTTGGGGGGGGTGCCTTTGCCTTCCTCTGAGGCTGAGAGAGTGTGACTTGCCCAAGGTGGGTTTCCATGGTGAAGCAGGGATTCAAACCTTGGTCTCCACAGTTGTAGTCCAACACTCACACCACTACACCAAACTGCCTCTCTCTTGATTGTCACAATCCCTGATGATCATAAAATCCTGGTGCTTTGATCCTCTGTGCCCTGACTCAATTACACCACTGATTGGAAGAAACTTCCTAATAACAGGCATACCTCAGTTAACAAAGCCTCTGACAAAGAAGTTTCTCATTGAAAAATCTTTTTATGCCTGCCCAGCCCCTCTTTTTTCCTTGTTTTCTTAATAGATGGTGTGGGGTTTTTTTAGCAGCATTGATGCTGGGTGGATGATGAAGGAGGGTTAGACTTTTGGTGTCAGGTTACAACAGTGAGTCTGCATACTATGGAGATTATTAGACACTCGTTACCAAGATGCCAGGAGATTGCCAGCGCTGCTTTTTATTGACGGGCTAAGCCGTCAATAGATCCCACATTCCAGAGGTTTGTACGAGTGAAAAGGTGCCCGTTTCACTGGAGCAATCCCATCATAAATGGGAGGTCCATGCCAGAACACTTCCTGGTGAGATTGGGACATCCAGGTAAATGACACACTTTTTTGTACCTTCCCTGGGTTATTTGTAGTTTTAAATGTGTTTTTGTGCTTAGTGCAACTTTTTATCTTTTATTTGGCTTTTTATTTTTTAATTTCCTGCACTATCATCTTCTCGCAAGAAGCGGCGGGATTTCATTCTGCCATTAGAACTCCATTCACTCCTGGGCTGCCCTGTTGCATGAACAAGGTACGTGTGAAAAGTTTTTCTTTTTTGGCATGACAGGGACGGGAGAAGGGTGGGAGAGGAGATTGCGGGACTAGAACACTTCCCATCTGAAAATCTCCTTTGTTACATACAAGGATGCTATATAGTAAATTCTGGCCAGACACCTCTCCCCCTCCAAAAAACCCTACTTATTACTGGAATGGGGGTCTGTTCCCCTGTGGATCGAGAAGCTGGTGCCTGACATTCCCACCCCATGCTGTGAGCAATCTCCAGTGCAACAGGCAGAAAAAGGACCCCTGTCGCAAATCCTCCTCATGCTGAAAATCACTTGCACAAGTGGGGAGGAGACATCAGGCAATAGCTTCTCAACTGACAGAGAGATGGACTTCCAGTGGCTGATTACTCATAAGTGGGGTTTGGGGGACTGTCACAATCCCTATATAAACCCTAAACTAGGGGCTATGTAGGGATCATGACTATGTATCAGGTTTAAATTGTAACTTTAGGTTACATATTTGTAACTGCCCAACAGGATTCTTTATATAACATATTTACTGTATTTTTCAGCTCCCAGAGTAGCTTGCCTAAGATCAGACAAAGTGAGTCAGTCCCTGCCTGCACAGTTACCATCTAAAGGATATACAAAAACATACACATATCATTTCCAGATGTAATCATGGCCAGCTCAGGGCATTTAGTTACCTGAGGCAGAGAACAAAATAGTTGCACCTCCCCATTGCATGGGCCTGCCAGTTGAATCTTAGGATATTATCAGATGCACCAAATACGGCATCATAACAACACCATATAAACATGAAAGGGTGTGCACATCAGATGACAACGCCCCTTCGCATTTATGTACTGGCCAAAAGCCATCAATAGATCCTCTGTGGCACTTTAGTGCCGCCATTGCCGGTGTGTGAAACTTTGCGCCATTGTACTCATGTGACTGCAGCCTCAATAGCCAGTCTGGCATGAACACTTGGGTGTGAAAAACAGGTAGGCGACGCTTTTTAAATTAACCTCCCCAGGTTACTTGTGCTTTTTAAAGTGTGTTTCTGTGCTTGTGTAAACTTTTTATGTTTTTATTTTTCTTTACTTTTTAATTTGCCATGCTTGCATCTTCTTGTGAGAATCGGCAAGATCTCTAACCAGGAAGTGAATAGAGCTCCGTTAGTGCTCCATTCATGGCTGGGCTGCTTTTAACACTGCCAGAAGTAAGTCTGATATTTTGGATTATTGTGCCGGGACAGGAATGAGATTGCTAATAGTGAGACAGGAACGTTAGTGTGTTTTGTGTCTGATAAAGTCCCTCATTTCAGTGCGGAGAACTGGTGCTGAGAGCATCCTCTCTCTACCATATCAGAGGTCGGCAAGCCAGTTTGGCTAGGTTTCCTTGATCTCAGGCCTGGCCTCTCCTCTTCAGTCCTCAGGGAGAAGGGAATAAACCTCAAGGCAAAACCACTGCCTTGAAAATAGTGTGTGCATGTGTGTATTTTTCCACATTTGTTAGATTTGGTGAGGTTTTTTTTTATTTGAATGGCTTACTCTGTGCCACTGTGGCTTAATCTACCATGCTTGGTGACATCAGCAAGGGCTTTGTAAAATCACCAAGGCTGATCCCTTTGACATCACAAGATCATCCCAAGGTCTCAGGTTTAGCCCCTGACTTCATAGGACTTTAGCAGATAAACATCTAAAAACATTGTAATTCCACTATTGAAGAAAGCAGAAACATAGTGGCATGACCACAGTAATTATCACACATTGTTGTAATTGTGCGATACTACCACCATGGAATTATTGCACAACTACCACTATTGGTTTAAAAATGGGATTTCAACTCATACTAAAGTAACACTTCTCTTTGCATTGCCTTCTAATGACAGAATATTAATGCTTCATACTGGTCTGCGCATGCAACTTTAAGAAAAAATTCTCTTACTTCCGTGATTTTGCATGGGCAAGATTTCAGCTATTCTCACATGAAGACGCAACTTCAGTTAAAAACACCAAAAACAAATAGTTGACAAAAGAACTCTACAAATGAACACTTAAACAAACATAAAAACGTATGAAACAAAGGTGATAGTTCATTAAAACAGTGTCCTGTTGGTCCTCTTCATATTCTCCCCGGGAAGTTTAATTATGTATTCTCGTTGGGAAAGGGGAGGGGGAAAAGACAACTGCCCATTCACACTGGAATTATGTTTTACAGTGGGACATGATTTTGCATGCTCGCCAGTACTGCAAAAAGAGCAATAGTGAGGGTTTTGTGGGTTTTGTAAATGAAAAGTTACAAATAATTAATGAATGGAGCAAACATGGACCACGGGAAGATGACATCATGCAATAACAGGAAGCCATTTGTACTATTATCCTTCCATAATCAAGCAATTTCAGTCTCATGTGATAAAGTCCTTAAGCGCTAAGACAATTCTGACCTGACAACCCTAAGAGGATGTAGGACAGGACACAAGTCATGAAGACTTCTGTCTGCCAAAAGACAAGAATGGCATGGTGGTTGTCATTACTCCCAATGTCTGCCACCTGAGGTGGCTGCCTTACTTTGCCTAATGGTAAGGCCAGCCCTGAATGTGATCATAAGTTGTTTTTGTCCTGCACCTTCTGGGTGGATAAACAAAAGCAGGAAATCCTGAGGTAGCTGCTGAAGTCCTTATATAAATACAGTATGAGCATCAAAGACTATCTAAAAATGACAGTATCCCTGATGAACATAGCTGTCTCCAGAGAAGTGGCTTTTGAGGTCACTCTGAAATAAATAAAACATTTGCAAAAGAGGTCTTCCTTCCAGCCTTAGAGTTATGAACAAAACCTGAGATGTTTGAGGATCCGGGAGAAGGAAACCAAATTTGCAAACATGAGGCTGGGAGCCCTCCAGTCTCTGATTTTACATCTTAATCCATTAAAAAAAAACACAGAGAAATGCTTCTTCCCTGTGGCTTGAGAAGCAATCAATACATTCTGATTTTCTCCTCCATTAACTCTTTGCAACTGAAACCATTGTGTGATCAGGGATTCTTTTGGATTACAACAGAAAACATAAAGTCAACCTGATTCACAAACCAGTAAATCTGGTGATGGCAGACACAGCTGAGCCTGTAGGTGAGGGTGGCCCTCACTGAAGACTTCTTTACCCATATTATTTACCTCTCATGCTTCTCTATATTATTCTTTCCACAAGCATAAAAACAGGAATGGTCAACTTCTTTGTGTTGCTTGTGTACTCTGAACAATGGCCTGCTGGGGAGAAAGAATATAGAGAGGGAATGGTTTTTCTCTTTTTCTCAATCCAAGGTGATCCAATAGAGCTAAACTGGGGGAAATTCATGGGCAAGAGTACTAAGTACTTTATACAACATTCAATTACACTATGGAATTTGGTACCATAAAATGTGGTGGTGGCCTGACCACCAACATGGATGTTTTTTGATAGAGGATTCAGAGAGGATAAGATTAACAATGGTTTTAACAGTAATGATGACAATATATTTGGCATGTTCAGTATCGAAAGTAGTATGCTGTGGGTTTTGATGTGGATAAAAATTATCACCAGGAGCTTTGCTAGGGAACATGAGCAGGTGAATGGCACTCGTGTCTTGCCTGTGGGCTTCCCAGAGGCATGTGGTTGGCGATTGTCAGGTCAAAAGGCTGGATAAGACAGGCTTTGGGTCTGATCCAGCATAGTTCTTTTTATGTTGCAATACTTTATGGTAGAGTTGGTCAAGTGTTACTCCTGGGGTCAAAAAATTCATCTAAATGCCTTCTAGGCAATTTTAGGCTCAGGAAAGGCATTTTATAAAATAGTGAACAGGAAGTGATTTCTGGGTTACTTCCTGATGTTAAAAAAAAAGGTTTTCCTGGGCCTAAATTGAGGCAGAGGAGACAAAAATATGGCAAAATTTCCCCCTGCACCCAGTGGACATTGGGGGAAAGAAATTATTTTCTTGTAGTGGGGTTCAGATGGTGAGCAGATCTCCAAGGACTTCTAGGGGGCAATGCAGCCTCCAAGCCTACTACAGTTGCCCACCTCTCTTTTATGGCATATCAAAGATACAGTACATTTTAACACAGCCAGCTGTTTTCAGCATGAAGTTGTAGTGATCAGGAAACTGAACGAACAAAATGATTTATTGTTCTGTGTGGCTATTCAAAAGCAGAGGATTGAAAAGTACTTTTTAAAACTAATTAATTCCTATTACACTATGGACTTATCAGACTAGCCCCCAAAAATTCTTTTGCCTGCATTAAAAAAAAATCAGGCAAAAAAGGGTAGCTTGTGTCATTCAATTTCAAAGTAGTAACACATTAACAATCATTAGCACTTCTGGAGCATCCATTGTTTAAACCTGGGAGACTCTGAGAAGCATTGTACTTCACTCTAAATCCCATCCCCTGAAGGGAAATATTAGACATAAAAACCCCTTCAAAATTCTCTCAAGTGTGCACAGTTCATCTTCCTCTTGACTCCACATCAGACTGTGTAGCCATTCCTGCTTCTAGATCCCCCACTCTGCTGATTTTCTCCACGATTACAACTCCTCTGATTGGTACAGTATCACCCAACAAACTCCCTTCACTCTATTTCTGTATCCAAATACTTCCTACTTATTTTGTTAATCTTGTGTGAGTGCTTGATGCCTGAATGTGTGTGTGAATGTTGTTATTGTTTTATTCTCAATAAAGATAATTTAATTGTACCTTTTGGCTTAAAGTCTCCTCTTGAGTACCAGTATACAGAGGTCTAAAGGTCCTGCCATTACCCACCTCTCATATTGCTAAGTCGAGTATATTAATTCCGCATCTTAATATTAGTGTGTTAGAGGGTCCTCCTGGACTCCTCCAGAGTTTGGGTTAACAATATCTTTGCTGCTAATTCCAGTCTGAATGTGCACTTGTACTTTTTTCTTGGCTTTTCTTGTCCCAATAGCTTGGCTGCAGGCAGGACTGGCCTTCCCATGAGCCGGGGTGAAGTAGTTGTTTCAGGCAGCAAGGCACCACCACATTCTTGTCATTTTGGAGAGCTGCCATTGCTCTTTACAGACTTTTATAGCTGGCTATTCCCTGACATGAAGCCCACCGCTCCACAAAGAAGTAGGAGGCAGATGTGACAGGAGACACAACCCTGCAAGCACTGCTGCCAGTGCTAGTTCTGCTATATAGAGCAGTCTCCTTCTTGCATGGGTAGGGAGTGCTTAGCACTGCATTTTTCTTCTTGTTTGGCTGCAACAGTCTGCTGTTGTCCTGGGCAGGAAGGGATATGTTGTTCTTGGGTTTAAGGAGAGATGGTCTTCACTTCATACCCACTCATGTGACAGAAAAGCTTGGGCTGCCACAGGGTGCTGGAAAGGATGTACATTTTTCACTAAACTACATGATCCTTTGTTATTATCCATTGTTAATTACTAATTTAAAAGCATGAATTTGCACTGTTAATTTAATTGGTTCTGCTTCTGAAATGAAACTCTGCAAGTTATCATAGCATTCTGGTTTAAACAATCTTTCATATTATTATGGGTGGGGTTTTTTTTTAATATATGTTTACATTTCATTCTGTATGGTAACATTAGCTACATAAGGCATCCCTTCAGGAGAAGCAAGGTATAAAGAAATGATGAAACGAAATAAAAGTCTTTGTCAGCATTCAGTAGATATGAAAACAGCATAAGGAAAGCTTCCAATTAACCAGACCAAGCCTTCCAACCACATATGATGACTCACTACGGACTTTATCAGACAAGTCAAATACGGCATCATAAGGATGCCTAACAATTGCAAAAAGGCATGCATATCAGATGATGTCACCCTTTCACGATCATAGGAGTATAGTGTCTAAATCAAGGGAAATGGTTCTGCTTTGGTCAGACCTTACCTGGAATACTGTGTCCAGTTCTGGGCACCACAATTCAGGAAGGATATTGAGAAGCTGGAACGTGTCCAGAGGAGGGTGATCAGGATGGTGAAAGGTCTGGAAGCTATGCCCTATGAGGAGCGGCTTAAGGAGCTGGGCATGTTTAGTCTGGAGAAAAGAAGGTTGAGAGGGGACATGATAGCCATGTTTAAATATTCGAAAGGATGACATATTGAGGATGGAGCAAGCTTGTTTTCTGTTGCTCCAGAGACTATGACATGGAGCAGTGGGTTCAAACTACAGGAAAAGAGATTCCACCTAAACATTAGGAAGAACTTCCTGACAGTAAGAGTTGTTTAGAGGTGGAATATACTGCCTTGTAGTGTGGTGGAGTCTCCTTCTTTGGAGGTTTTTAAACAGAGGCTGGATGGCCATCTGTCGGAAATGATTTGATTGTGTATTCCTTCATGGCAAGGGGTTGGACTGGATGGCCCTTGAGGTCTCTTCCAGCTCTATGATTCTATGACTCTATGATATATCATTAAAAAACTGTCCTATTTTATTGACAGCACGAGCCATCAATTGATCTCTGGTAGTGATTTGTTGCTGTCATTGCAGGCATTTGAATCCACACACCATTGTACTCACATGAATGCAGTGTCAATGGGGAAACACTTCTGAGAGAGATCAGGACAGCCAGGTAGCGTACACTCTTTTTCTGAGCTCCCCACCCCCCTGTACTTGGAACTTTTTAAGTACGTGTTTGTGCTTTCCTTAACTTTTTGTGTCTTTGTTTTGTTGAAATTCCCACAGGTGTGTCTTCTCATGAGAATCTGGGAGATTTCACAACCAGAAGTAAACAGAGTTCTATTTGAGCTCTATTACTGCCATGGAAGCCTCTTTATGCCAGTAAAGGTAGGTCTGGTATGGGGGGTCCTTCTGCTGGAATAAAAATGCTACAACTTTTGTCAGCAAAAGAACATTAAAGTGGGGTGGTCTCATAAAGTCCTAGGTATTCAGTGGACCATCAGTAATTTGGTTTCCTGTTGGGGATTGGAAAAATGGGAGCTGCCATTCTGAAAGGCTGAAATATGTGGCCATTGAATCATGGATTAAACATTAAGAATTTCTGACTGTACAAGCTGTCTGACAGTGGAACCAGCTATTTTGTAAGGTGATGGGATTTCCTTTACCAGAGATGTTAAACAGAGGCTGAATGACCATTCTCATGGACTGCAAGAATAGCACAATTCCTTCTTTGGCAATGGGCTCAGTTAGATGACCTTTGAGGTCATCCATGATTCAACTCCATGATTCAGTGTGGTGGGCCACAGATTGTGATGAGTTAGCTTGGAGCAATCAAGCAGACCAAAGTAGTTCAAGAAGCTATGTTGGTGACAACACAACTCCAATTCTCTCTGCTGTAATGGAATCATGTTTATTTGAGACAGGAGGCTGAGGAGGTACCTTTGGGAGGGAGGCCAGGAGAGTGCCACATGCCTTCATTGGAGCAAAGAATATGAGGGATATGCCTCATTACTCTCAATTAAGGTGGCCAATCTGTTAATCACTTCCAGGTCGATAGCTAGTGAAACAGCTAGCTCCTTGAGTGGGTGCTATTGGATTTAGAATGCCAAGATCAGCTTAATTCAACTCATGACTTTCCCAGTTTGTTGCTTAGCAAAAGATAATGTTCTGTTACTAAATCATTACTTCGGCACTTTTTTAATAAGCAAAGTGCTCTACAGCACAGGTTGGCAATGTAAGGACCCTATCAAACCTGTCGGGGTTTCTAGAATGTATCTTAGTCCAGTTCTTTGTATGTGGAATGGGATGGTGGGGGGAGAGAAAGCCTACTGCCATCCTCCTAGCTCTACTGTTTTCCTAGGAGGTCAGGGGCTTGCAAAGTTTCTTCCAGGCTTATTTTCAATTTTGTAAGACTTACCTGCTCTCCAACATGGCTTGTTCCTTAAAAACCAATTGAGTTGGCAGGTCCGCTAGCCTTATGTAACCTATCATTTTTAATTCTCCACAAAATTTTAATTGTGAGCTTTTGCCTTGGATGATTGGTTTTCATGCTGCTTTGTTATCTCCTGTTCTCTGACTTGCTTGTGTTTTTATGCCATACATTTTTATTTTTATGTATTATATTGCATTTTTATCTACATTATGTTATCTGTTCGGGGCAAAAAAAAAAAAAGAAGAAGAAATAATCTTGAAAGGTGGCATACAAATAAATAAATAGGACTCCTTTACAGTCATTGATTATAATTCAAAACAGCAGGTATGCACATACACAATACGGTTGATTAATTTATTCTGATAATAGCTCAGCGTGGTAGCCATTTTTCTGTTGTCTGCTCTTGATGGAAGGGCAAGACATGCATTGGACTTTTTCTCCTATAAGCAACCCTAAGAACACATGAGAACACTTTTGAAGTAGATAAAAATATTACACCTGTGTGATCTATGACAGCACAAATAAAAATTCTATACAATGTAACTCCAAAGTCTGCACCAAGGAAAAATGTGCTCTGTAGCCTGTACAAATTTGGTACATTTGTGCATATTGCTTATCATGTTATGATTTATAAAATGTCTGCTATTCAGGGGAAATGTAAAAGATTATGAAGGCTGCTGATGTTGCAACACCTGACCACTCCCAAATTTTATTCATTCGTCCACTGATTCCCTCTTAACCAGTTTCCTGCCTACAAACATTCAAGCTGATTTACATTTCTATAAGGCTAGAAACTTGCTTTTTAAAAAGAGAAAGAAGGGGTGTAGCAACAGGAGGGGGTACAAATGAGGAGATGCCCCAAAATAAGAATTCAGGCTCCGCCAATGACATTTTACTTAACAAATTTGCAGATGACACCAAATTAGGAGGAGTAGCTAATACCCTAGAGAACAGGATCAAAATTCAGAATGACCTGGATAGACTGGAGAGCTGGGCCAAAGCTAACAAAATGAAATTCAATATGGAGAAATGTAAAGTACTGCATTTAGGGCGGAAAAATGAAATGCATAAATATAGGATGGGAGAGACCTGGCTGAATGAGACTACGTGCGAAAGGGATCTAGGAGTCCTAGTAGACCACAAGTTGAACATGAGCCAACAGTGCAATGCGGCAGCTAAAAAGGCCAATGCGATTTTGGGCTGTATCAATAGAAGTATAGTGTCTAGATCAAGGGAAGTAATAGTGCCACTCTATTCTGCCTTGGTCAGACCTCACTTAGAATACTCTGTCCAGTTCTGGGCACCACAATTAAAAAAGGATATTGACAAATTGGAGCGTGTCCAGAGAAGGGCAACTAAAATGGTGAAAGGTCTGGAAACCATGCCTTATGAGGAGAGACTTAGGGAGCTGGGTATGTTTAGCCTGGAAAAAAGATGGTTAAGAGGTGATATGATAGCCCTGTTTAAGTATTTGAAGGGATGTCACGCTGAGGATGGAGCAGGCTTGTTTTCTGCTGCTCCAGAGACTGGAACACGGAGCAATGGGTGCAAGCTCCAGGAACAGAGATTCCACCTCAACATTAGGAGGAACTTTTTGACAGTAATAGCTGTTCGGCAGTGGAACACACTCCCTCGCAGCGTTGTGGGGTCTCCTTCCTTGGAGGTCTTTAAACAGAGGCTGGATGGCCATCTGTCGGGGATGCTTTGATTGTGATTTCCTGGATGGCAGGGGGTTGGACTGAATGGCCCTCGTGGTCTCTTCCAACTCTGCAATTCTATGATTCTATGATTCTATGATTTTCCTTTATTCTCCAAATTTCTACCATTGCAGTGAGCTTTTAGAATTGCATTTTAGGCAACCAAGAAAAGGACAGGATAAACCCCTGCAAAACCCCTATACTAGCACTTCACAAACTTACAAGACATTGTATATGTACAAGGAACCTTTGCCATGTATGTTAAACTTTATATGCCTTTGGTGCTTCTACAACTGTGTGTGGAAATTCCTTCTCAGATTTGACACATGCTGCTTCATCAGAAAAAAAGTGTATTTGGCAATCTTGGCTTTTGAAAGTAACATATTGCAAGGAATTTTAAGTGAGAAGTTTTTCCACATGTTTGCTGAGAAGTCACTGTACAGGTCACCTTCCATATCCACTGAACCAATATCCATGGTTTCAGTTATCCACATCTGAAAAAAAAAATAGGGACACATACCATAGAGCCATGCTGGAAAATGCCTAGAGAGGTGTCCTCTCTAGGAATTGCTAGGTCCTTCAACACAACTTTATGGTGTGTTTGTACTGGAAGGCCTTTATTTTAATAAGGTTTGCTATTATCCGCAGTTTCACTTATAAATCGTAAGTCCAGGAATGCATAGGGGGGGGCAACATGTACATTTTACTTTAACGGTTTAAGATCATTTCACTTGGGTGACTTACACATCATTTGCTGCACATCCTAGTCACTATTACTTAATTTACACAACTATTTTGTATATGGGGAATTATTGCGTTTTAAATTGATTTGCTTTTTTTGGAAACTTCATCACATACATTCTAATTAAAATGCACTCATTGGGAGTTATTTTTGTCAATACATAGGAAAACGTTTTTCCACAAAACCCACTTTGATCATGACAGGTCCCAAATCCTTCTGCTCCCTCCTTCCAATATTGCTCTCTGGACCCATCCCTGTGAAACCTTGTTCTGAGAATATGTCATGTTTAGATGACACCTACATATATTATTTAAATGAATTCCTCATTTTACAAATACAAAACTAAAGCCAAATAGTGATGTAGCATCCAAATCAGCATTAACAGACAGATCATGGTGTTGTTGTAATGAACAAACTTATAATCTACTTCTACACTTTTCTTTCTCTCTTTGGATGCTCTTATTTCCTTACTTCCTTTCTTGAGTGAACCACAGTTTTGCCATGACATCCATATCAGGCCAAGAAAGTATAGCTTTGCACAAACCAGTTTCCCTGCATATCAAAATGGAAGCCATTCTGGTTGGCTGTCAAACCAGGGACCAACGCTGGATTAAGTTGATTATAGCACTGGAACAGTTTCCAAAACAGGACCTCTTTTGTACCACTTGTGTGAGCCATTGTAACAGGATTAACATAGAAATGAAATGAACAATGCATAAATTGCAATCACAACACACCACAGCACAAACATTTTCACATGTGAACACAATTTCAGCACTGCAACTTCCTTGATTCCAATAGCCTGATCCCATGTGGTTTTTTTCCTCAGTTGTTCTCACTGTATTCAAGTAATCTACAAAATATGAATGAAATGGCCAAATGTCATCTTCGCTAGGGTACCCTCAGTGGTATGAGACCTAACATCCCTCTCTAAACAAGGTCAATCACGGATCACAGGAGATGGTTGTACAGAGAAATAATGTTACTGCCAGACTCTGTGTATCAGCCAAGGCGGCTCACACAATGCTGCATTTGTAATCAGGAGGATAGGGCTGTAAAGAGCAGATATAGTACAGAGGGTTTAAGAGAGAAAGAGACAAAAGAGGAGAGGATAAGGCAAAGGAGGGAGGAAGCAAGGCGGACTGAAGGGTGGTTGAAAGCAGAAGAGAGAAGAGATGGAGCAGAAAGATAAAGTGGCAGTTTGGACACAAAGTAGAAAGTAGGTGAGAGAAGAGGACCATTGGGTGGCAGAGGAAGGAGAAGAAAATGAAAGGAGGACAGGAGGTGAGGAAGATAGTTTTGGAAAAAAGAGGCAACCTCAAACTAAACACCCAGAAGACCCAAGAAGTGTCAAGGCAGTAAAGCTCAAATTCTGCCCCGTCCCCCATTGAGAGGACTGAGCAGGAACCAGTGACTGGGGGAAAGGAGACTTTTTGCCATTTTTATGCCACCAAAAGAACTCCCCATGCCACAGTTAGCTATAATCCTGGCAAAAGGCTTCCCGGCAATGAATGAGGAGTGAATGGAGCTCCATTCACTTCCTAATTTGACATCCCACAGATTCTCACGAGAATACCTAGAGCGGGAAATTTAAAAAATTAAAAAGAACAATTAAAAAGTTTCAAAAACACACTTAAAAACTTACAAGTAAACTGGAGAAGGTAATAAAACGTCTGTCACCTACCTGGATGTTCCGATTTCATCCAGAAGTGTTCTCGCCAGACCGGCGATTTACACTGTATTCACGTGAGTACAATGGTGTGAAGTTTCAAACACCAGCAATGCCAGCGCAAAAGTGCCATGGGGATCAATTGATGGCTTGAGCCATCAATAAAAAGTACATTTTTTAAACTGGACATGATTGTGAAAGGGTGACTCCGTCTGGTACAGGTGTCCTTTCATGATCATTAGGCATCCTTTTGATGCTTTATTTACCTTGTCTGATAACATCCCAAGTCATTTAAGCAAACTATACCAACTGGCAAAAGTTAATCAAAGCTGTCCAGTTTCCTTGAGTCTAGGCAGATCAAACCCAAAGCTTCATTTCTACTGCATGGTCTTCTGTATGTGTAATGGAAAGAATCAGACAAATGGACAACATGCATCAAGTATTAGCCTGCTCAGACTTATTTAAACCTTGCCCAGAACTAAAGAATTTAGTATCACAACATAAAGGCAAAGCAAAGCAGGCCTGGATTTTCTCCTGGCAGCAGAACCCTAATCTTAGCTCCAAAGATACATCATTTTATTGAAATCTTACATATTCCAGAAACTTATAAAAGACACACACACAAAAAAAACCAGAATAGAATATGTTTCTTCTCTGGTTGCCACATTCCCATACTATAAATAGGCCAATGCAAGCCAAAGAGAACATTAATTGGATTAATATGCTATGGTGCTTCACAGAGCAGATTCCCCAAGAGAGGGACTTAGGTTCCTGCTGCCACTATTCTGCAAATCTTCCATTTTTATGATTGCATTTTTACACATCAATAATTTTTTACCCATGAATAAAAGTTAGGATCAGTCGTGTCACTGGGATTAGAGTGTTGCCTATGGTAGCCGTCTAAAACAATTGCTAAACTCCCACTTCATTTCATCTTTGTCACTTATATTCCATTTTCTTTTGATGATGCAGTTCAATTCTGAAAAACTGCTTGTGTTGTGTGTGTGCACCTATGTGTGTCTATATCTATCTCTATAGGGACAGAGAAGCTTTACAGACTCTGGGACCACTTACCCACCCTGGAACCCACCACAGGCCACTTGTTGCTATTGCGTGCTTTATTAAATAAATAATTTAACCAATTTTCTCCCAGCTGCCAGACATCTTTGAAAACTGCACCGTTTTCAAAGAGATCTCACAGGATGGAGAAAGTCTCAGGTGGCAGGGCAGCATGGGAATCCAGGTGAGGATTAGGAGGTTATAGCCTTCCATAATAGCCTCCCATAATCTTCTCTTGGCTCCTCCCCATGACATCAGGAGGGAAGAGGGATCTGGGTGAAGATTGGGAATGCTATAGACATCCAAGATCAGGTTCAGCAGCCACCAATGTTGCAGGGAGATCCGGAACAGTCAGGTGGGCAACTGCCTGTGTTCTGGCAGCTGGTTCATGACAATGCAGATGTTATTGTGTTCTGGGTATCAGAATATAGCCCTCAATGATCCTCCTTACTTGGCTACCCCTTCCCACCTTTACACCTTGTGAGGACAGGGAAAAGGTGAATTTGGGTTGATAGGGAGGAAGTAGGCAAGGAGTCTATTCAAGGTCTAGAAAACTAAACTAGAAAGGATGTTGAGGAAGATTATCCTCATCTGGATTTTTGGACACTCAAGACCTCCCCTTCTCATTTTCCCACAAGCCTGTGAATGTTCTTTCTGTCCCTAGTATATGGCAAGTTGCACTGAAATACATTGAATAATATTCATCAGGCAATAATGAGATAGAATATCTATGTTATAAGTACTCCTGGGTCAATTCTGCAAGAAAATGTGAACCACATGCTAAAACACTTTATATTTGGGTGAGGAATAAATAAATAAATAAATAAATATTCCAGCTTGTTTGGGGGGGGTGTCTCCAGATTGGTCTAAATCCAAATACCAGTTCCACTTACAGTAGACTAAGTTGAATAGATAGGATTTATGTAAGTGTTGCTCTACCATCATCTATTCAATGACTCTGCTTTAGCTGGGACTAGACGACATCACCCAACTGAGAGTGTGATGTAATGGTTTGAGTGTTGAATAGGACTCTGAAAGACCAGGATCTGAATCTCCTCTCAGCCATGGAAACATGCTTGATGGTCTTGGACAAATCATGCTTTCAGCTTCAGAGGAAGGCAATGGCGAACATCCACTGAAGACAACCTGGCAAGAAAGCACCATGATAGGGTCATCTTAGGGCCACCATAAGTCAGAAATTATTTGAAGGCACACAACAACAAACTACTCAACTGCTTTGAGTGGAGATGATAGGAATCAAACTTGGGACATGCTGATTGCTAGGCGTATGTTCTGCCATTGAACTATGCTTCTACTGCTTTTTAATAAGGAAAAGAATGAAGCATGATATGCCACTGCAGCTAGCCAGAGGCTCATCAGCTAAGAAAACACATCTTATATCTTCCCAGTAGCTTATCTCAGGATGGTTACTAATGCTAGCTTCTCAAAGTGGCTTCACACAAAGTGGCTTTCCCCTTTTGGTAACTCCTTTCAGATAACCAGTGAACTCATGGGAGACAATCAAGTTACTGCTGACCTTTTTTAAGGTGGCCATATATCTTACTTGACAGTGTGGACAATTCTCTGGTTGAAGGCAGCTAGTATTTGAAAGTCTATTCAATCCAAATCTGCTTTAAAGACAAAGAGCCATTAGAAAAGAGAGTAAGGACCTCAAAACTGCCTATCAGCAATTAACATTTAAACAACAGAGTGAGCAGCACACAATCCATCTGTCTATAGTCTTTCCCATTCTACTAAAATGCATTGCCATATAAATTATCATAATTATTTCTAATTATTCTACTAGACATATAAATTAGCAATAAGATTTTATGCAACCTTCTGTCCTTGTCTGCCCTGGTTTTGACACTTGTAACTGGACATCCTCTCTCCACTCCTGACATCATTGATAAATCTAATCTTCGGCATGGAGGCCACACGCATCCATCTGGACGCCAATGTGCAATCCTATTGACTTTTAGCACCCAAATAGGTGTTTTCTATAAAAAGTGATTCGGTATAGCTAAGGATACACAAAAGCAAGACAGAGCTTCTGAGAGTTTGTGTAACAATTGCTGCTAGTCCAAATAGAACAGAATCTCCAAGAATATTTGCAGCACAAGACTATAAGCTAAATCTTCTTATAGAGACTCAGTAATCAGGCAATCCAAGCAGAGTGTGTTAATAAAGCAGAAGGGAGTAGGAAAACAGAATGATGATGATGATGACAATACAGTCGGTCCTCTGTATCCACAGATTTGGTATCCACGGATTCCACGATCCACAGATTGAAACTCCAAAAAAAGAAAAAACCCAAGAAGCAAACCTTGATTTTGCCATTTTATATAAGGGACACCATTTTACTATGCCATTGGATATAATGGGACTTGATCATCCACAGATTTCGGTATCCACAGGACATCCTGGAACCAAACCCCAGTGGATCTCAAGAGCTCACTGTAATTATTATTATTATTATCATTATTATTATTATTAATTACCTGCCTCTTCCCATATATCAAGGTGGGGAACAGCAACAGACCAACATACAACATCAGTTGAAAATACAAAACGTCTGTTAAAATACAGAACAAACAAGAGAAATATTTGAGCTATAAGAGCAGTTCAGCAGTGGAATGCACTTCCTCAGAGTGTGGTGGAGTCTCCTTTTTTTGGGGGGGGGGGTTAAACAGAGGATGGATGGCCATATGTCAGGAATGTTTGTAATGCTTATTCCTGCATGACATGGGGTTGGACTGATGGCCCTTGTGGTCTCTTCCAACTCTATGATTCTATGAAATCCCCACTAAAACAATCAATCCATATTTAAAATTCATAGTTAAAATTCACAATTTAAAAATCATATGGATAGGCCTGTTGGAAGAGAGTGGTCTTTAATGCTGACTGCAGTAAATGTCCTTCAGGGGACCTGAGTGTATGGGATGGATTATATGGGAGGAGGCAACCCCATAGGTATTCTGGGCCCAAACCATGTAACGCTTTAAAGGTAATAGCCAAGACTTTGTACATTGCCTGGAAACTAATTGGCAGTCAGTGAAGTTATTTTAATCTTTTAAGGATGATGGCATTACAGGTGGAAAGACTCAATCAATGACGCCACAGCCCTGAGTTCACAAGACCTGAACAGGGCTGTTAGTAACAGAGTGTCTTCCAGATCTCTCAGTAGCCAGAAGTCAAAACCAACTTCATATCAACTAACAACGTTAGCTACACACACACACACACACACACACACAGAAACCACTAGGGATATAAAGTTTCACATGTTTTGTTATCTCATGTAAGAATGAAAAATTTCAAAACTTCTCTTCCTGTAGAATGAGATTGTCAGAAATTTCAATTTTTTAATTTATTTTTCAAATTTTGTAACTTATTTGGAAAAAAAAGTTTTGCCAAGAAAAGTCACAAGATGTGCAAAACAAGTGCTGCTGTTTTCACTTGTGCTGGGACAAAAAAATCTGACAGCAATTAACAATCTTTTCAGCGAGGTGTCTGGATACGTCAAGCAATCCTTTCTCATCATGGATGGGCATATTTGCAAGCAATCTTGGGGCTCATCTAGACAGTGAAAATACTCCTCATAGAATTTGAGGAGAATACCTTTGTCCCAATGGGATCCCACATCATTTCACCTTATTCAGAAGGAGGGGGATGGGAATTCCAAATACTCCACAGGAAAAGCCTTCATAGCTTTTCCTGACTTTTTTAAAAAAACTCCAAAGAAAATGTGCATTCCCGCTCATCGGGACAACCAATTCACTTTGATGTGCTTTCACAATAAGAGTGGAAGTGGAAAGCTGATTGGTTAGACATGCACAGGGGGGTGGGTGGAGCTTGCCAGCAAGGCAGTGCTTGGAACCACCATGTTCAATTTTTGCCATAGTGATTGTGTGCTGAGGCGATCACACCGCTTTTTCTCCAGTTTATTTAAGCAGAAGATCACACTTCTGTACCTTGGATTTGCTTTTAAAAGAAAAATACTGTTCAGTGATGGCAACTTGTGACAATGAAAACATAAGTAATTCACTCGCCCCCACCATCTTGATTCACAGGCATGCCGATTTGAACAACAAACGTGTATGGCTTTCCATCTTGGGAAAAAATCATGGCGACAAAGGAAAGCGCTGCAAATTGGTGTTACTCTGCATCAAACCACATTTTATTGCCTCGTATAGACAAGCCCTTGATAGTCGTGCACACTACACACACTTCCCAATTTTATCCATAGTCCAACAATCATTTTATAGACAAAACTATTCAGCCAGCTGCCATCCCACAGCAAGCAAATGAGTACCTGACCCATTTGAGGGGGGAAATGCTGGACCACTATGTCAGACAGCTTGAGAAGCACTGTAACATTGTGAAGCTGTTTCCTGACATAGAGGAGATAAAATGCTGTAGTTCCAAAGTTATTGGGAAATGTGCTTTTTCAGAACTTCAGCAAACAAGCCTGTGCTTCTTTGGTCCTATACTGTCACAGTCCTGCATAGAAATTCCAGGGCATAAGCCACAAAGCTATTTTAGATAAGCTCGAGAATTTGTGGGATTGACATTTTTTCCACTGCACAGCACATACCACATGCCCTGTTTCAAATTCCCAGCTGTTTCACAGTGGATCGCCATGATAGGCTACTCTATAGAATAACAAAGCCTGAAGCTTTCTTAGTCTTGTGCAGTTCTTTGGATCTTGGCTGTGGATCAAAGCTTCTCAGTTAGATGTGAAACATAAATATAGGTATATTAAGGTCTTGAGTGTTGGAACAATGTCACAGTGACCCTTTGTTCAGGCAGAATTCATGTTTTATTCCACCTCTCTGTCTTTTTTTTTTAATCTTTAAAATTCTCTGTATAGGTGATCTGATTTTTAAAAACACACAATTAAACCACCACTCCATCTTTATCCATGCAGCTGAAATCATCTGATAATAAAACTGTGTGACCCTGATGCAAAAAAAGAAGTATATTTGTCTAGATTTAATTTGAATTGGTCAGTTTTAGGGGGCTTTTACACATGTTGAAAGTTTAAAAAGTTGTTTGTTAAGTACTTCAATTATAATTCATTTAAAAATCCTATTATGTTTGGTTACACAAGACTGCATTTAATATACTTAAAGATGCAGTACTCTTTAGCTGTGACATATTTATGGGCCGAATGTTAAAAGGTTTATAAAACAAGGCAGTATATCCAAAGTGACAAGGGACTCTCGATGAACATAATGATTTAGTCTGTCTATTTGTAATTAGGTTTGAAATAATTTATCATGATGAAGATAAGCGAGTAAGAAAATTTTCAGAATAACTCCACATTGCATTTTTATTACATACATATATATATATAAAGGGTTTCTATCATCTATCCATAACCCACCTCCAGATTTTATCCATGTTGCTGGTGGAATTCATAAGGAAACCCAACAACATATGGTACCAATCTGAATTGAAAATGTCAAAAATTACAAACTGGATATCAGCAATCAAGTGATCCTCCACGTTTGTTGAATATAAAATGAGGCTTGACACTGATTGATTTGGGACTGGGAATTGATGCCATGGATGCCACTTGAAAACCTTTAGAAAAGTGATGATGAGTCAAACTCAAAAGGACCAGATAAGAATTCAAAGGCTGGCGGATGCTAATCTGTAGTGCATCCATTCTTATCTGCTAGCTTGCCAATTGAACCTGAAGCCTTGCAGGATCAAATCTCCTCCTGAGATTTCTGGAGGTGATTTATACAGTACAGACTGAGAGTCCAAGGGTGGGAGGGATGGGAAGGAAGAGAAGAGAAGAGCACATCAGGTCTCTGATGTTGCTTCAAATAAACATACTAAGAAGTTTTTGATAGATAGGCAAACAGTAACGCCCTCAAACTGATATTAAAGCTGAGGTTGACTTACGGGTAGGAACCTTGCTTTATTGCATGGTTGCAATCATAGCCCAGATTGATGGGTTTGGCCTCCAGCACAGCATCCAATCCATTCATCAGGCTGCTGACAGTCAAGTTTTCACTTTTTTAAAAGGCACAAATGTTATTGAAGTTCTCCCATCAAAGCTTGGGTATGTGCAGCAAGGTGTTATGATGATGGTGCATTAAAAGATGCAAAACTTCATGTGAATAGTTGGGATGGTAGGGTGTCACAGATCTGGCTGTACCATTAGATAGAGTGAGGCAAATGCTATCGGGGCGGGGCAATGATAAATCCGGAACTGCAGTGGGGAAGCAGCAACACAAACACACACACACACACACTGGTAGGCCATTCCTAATGAACCTGTCAAGCTGTTATATTCTATGCAGTTTGTCTTATACATGCTAAACTAGCCCATTCTCTTTGGATGCAGTGAAGGAGACAGTCCCATTACCAGTGTTGAAGCAAAATCCACCTACCAAGCCCATTCACTTTTCTGTATGGAATGAGGTAGGGAGTATATTCCTTTGCTTCAAGTAACAAAGCATTTTTGGACAGCCCTGTGGGGTCACAAGTTTTGTCCTCAACAACCCGTGTGACAGCATACTCTTTTTTGTACACATGTTGCTAAGAGACCTGGAGATACCAGACAAATAACTTTATGCAACTATACCCCACAAATATGTGTCTCTCCTGCTAAACACATACACACACCATTTCATTGCTTGTCGTAGCTTGTGATCATTAGGCAAAGTCTAACTGTGTATATCTCCGCCACTTAAAAACTGGCAGGCAGCTTCCAGTGCAGGACGTTTTATTAATTGAATTTGCATTTTAAGAGCTGAAGCCACACTTTCTCTTCCAAGGAGTTCAAACCAAAACCACTAACCATATCAAAATTGACAATTGATAAAATAGCCATCAATTATCAAATCAAAAAATAGAAAAGAAGCAGGTAAGAAAATCAAATACAAAGAGAGAAGTTTCACTAAAATTAAGAGAAAAATAAAAAGATGCAGACAGGTGGGTTGATAGCGAGACAGGGACTCATCACAGTGGTAAGAAGAGTGAAATAAAAAGAAAAGCCCAAGTCCTTTATCTGAAAAGCCAAGTTTTGTATACATGTCTATAAACACCAGGAGGTGGTTCAGATTCTTGAACTGGATTAGGCTTTCATTTGGACTTCTCCGAAGTCTCTTAAATCCAATTCTGAAGAGTCATTAGCAATTTAGATTTGTAGGGATCAAGGGACACAGACAGCATGTCTCCAAAAATTGTAATATTTTTCTCAGGCTTTACATGTAAGTAAACAACAAAGGAGGGAGGGAAAGATGGGTGTGTAGTCCCATGATTCTAACATTAAATCACAATCATGGCTTCCCTAAAACCCTCAAATCCCACTGCTTTTGGGAGAGGTAATACAGTATATCACATAACTAATCATTGCTTTTTTGCTTCTTCTTGCTCCCAAAAGCAGGAGTGTTCAAACTCTTTTGTAAGAGTCTATAGGACTTGGGTGAATGTAGCATTGGGTGTTTCCTTGGAAAATGTTGGTGTATTAGATGCTTCCGGGGGACGGGGTAGATTGGATGTTCATCCTCCTCCCCAGTGGTGGCTTATGGCTTCCATAAAACTGGGGCTGGTGAATCCATGCTGTGTTTCAGTCCAAAGTTTAAAGGTGCTGTCTAGGATGCTAAAGCCTATCCCCATGATATATTCAACAATGCTGATAACGCATTTAAAGTTCAGAGTCAAACCTAGAGCAGATCCATTGCACCACTGGCATGGAAACCATCAACCACCACTATTTCTACCTGTGCTACAGATTGTACATTCATCCTTTCTTACTTCACCCCATTACACTTGTGAGAGCTTTGAGGCCAGCTGAGCAGAAAATTGATTTCAAAAAATTGCCAAATTGGCACCCAATCTTCAATTGTTCATTTTATTCATGATAACTCCTTAGCCATACACCAAACCATCTGAAATTATCCAGGCCTCTTTAACAAATGCCATTTATATATAAACTGCTTTAAAAAAAAAAAAAAACACCCACCCACAGGGGACTTATAAAAATCTCTGCATCTATCCTGAAATTTTTCAGTTTTTCTCAATGAGAGCTGTTTCAATACTAAATCAATTTTCATAACTTTTTCCCACAAAAATAATGTAGGGCAATAAACAAATCCTTTTCACTGGTCTTGCACAAGCACCCTCCATTCATTACTCTGAATGTGGCAGCTTTTTCCTCTCAAAGAGCAACAAATTTTATCTAAGGACTTTTTCAGATACAACAAAAATCATGCGGTTACGATGTCAGGGTAGTGCGAATGGGCCCTGCTATCACACAATGTCATTGTCCTCGCATTAATACCCCATGCCGCAGCCATGAAAAAGGTGTTGTTTCTCAATTATGGGACAAGCTGTAAATAGATCATCAATAGCACTCTTTTTGCATGTGAAATCACATCCTGCTGTAATTGCAAGATTAAAGCATGAATGGGTGGTCCTCAGAGAGAAAACCTCCATGTGAGAATATGAAAATGAAGCACGGGACACTCTTTTTATGAACTGGCTCCTTTAGTTTGCACATTTTTAGGTTTGTTTTCATGCTTGTGTGTCATTTACTTTCTTAATTAAGTTGTGGGTTTTTTTGAGTTTGAAGCATGCTCATGTCTTCTCATGAGAACTACCAAAATCTCACCCATGCTGAATTGCAGAAGTAAGCTCCCATTTTTGAAGAGCTAGCAGTCATCATGTGATAATTCCGTGGCATTTCTTTCGCATGATTACAGCTACATGTGATAATGTGTTATAATGCCACGATGTTCCGGCTATCATCATTCGTGGAATTACAGCATTTTTAGACACTAGTTTGATAATGTCCTAAGAAATTTAAACAGCGATATACAACTCATTATTTTAAAAAAAAGACATATAAAATAAACACATTTGTAACTATTTATCTGAAAGTTAGTAGATTTAAAATAATAATAATAATAATAATAATAATAATAATATTTTATTTTTAACCCGCCCCTCTGCTCAGCAACCGGGGCAGCGTACAACAAGATTAAAACATCAAGTTAAAACAATCCCTCCCCATCCTAACCCTCCCACCTCTTAAAACTAAATAAAACCCTCCTAAAGAGCTACTGTTCTTTCAGATTTTATCCAGTTCAGGAAAACTGGAAAGATTATAGCCATTTATTGATTTCCAGTTGTGGCCATAGAAAGGTACAAGGGGATGGGTTTCCCAAATAAGATTTGGGTTGAGACCTGACTTGAAAGGACCTGAACTGGGGTAGCTTTTGGAAAGACTTAATTCCTATAGGTGAGTTCAGAGATGGGAAGAAATCTCAAATTACTTATTCTCGATGTGATCAGATACCTCCACATGTCAAAACAGCCTGTCAAAAATGAATTAATTAAATTAATTAAGATTTCTTGTCTCCAGCATGAAAATGAGAGGAGTGCTGCCTTTTTATTCATATTGATGTTTCCACAATTTATGCAAAATGTCTGTGCAAAATGGGTGGGAATTTTCCTAGTAAGTAAGTAAGTAAGTAAGTATAAATTTATTCTGTCATTGACCAGCAAAATCAAAATTATAGGTCCAATACAGAGCAATTACAATAAAAATTTAAAAATTTCTAAACACAGTTATTAAACACAGTTATTAAACATTAATATCGTACACAGTTCAGAATAAAAATTGAGATATCCATTTCTCCTAAGATTCGATACTTCCCCTTCAGTCTTTTCCAGGTTAACTTTATTATTTCCCAATAGCCAAACGAAGAGGTTATATCAACAATATAGCTGAGTTGGTACCTCATATAGAGCCAAATTTTCCTCTTTATGAAGTAAAGCATAGGAAAGAGAGGAGGGTGGGAGGAGGGAGGTCCAGGTCCTGTTTTTTGGTTGTGTAGCATAATATTATGCCAGTGTAGCTATGCTGGAGTTACTCAGGATTGCCCTATTGAACAAAAAAGTGGCAGGTACATGCAGGGTTGTGCGTAGTTGCAAATACTTGTCTGTACCAGGGACCTCCCTTCTGCCATGTCCTAAACAGCACAACTGCTTCTGCAAAATTTAAAGCAGTGTAACACTGTTCGCCTAACTCTGATTATGATCCCACCCTTGCACATCCTAGGAAACACGATTTCTTGCACAACATAATGCACCAAGAGAATTCCAGCCAGAGAGGGTCACCACAGAAAACTGACTGATCAAAAAGATGCTACCAACCCCTCTGAGCCTCCTTTTTTTAAGTCCACACAAAAAAGCAATGGCTATCACAGCTAAGCAACACTATTTGCCCAATGTATACGATTTGAGCAAATATCATTCTTGCAAATGTGAAAACTCTCTCCAGAACAACAGGGGAGGAGGGCTCACTACTCAACAAAATGAAGAGAAAAACATGTTTGTGCATGCAAGAACAAAGTGAGTTTGTGCATGCAAGAAAAAATTGTTTGTGCATGCAAAAATTTACATCCCTACTTGAAAGTTATGCTATTTTAGTCACGTTGTTCTCCTACCAGAATCCCAAGAGAACTGCTGCATCATTGCATAGAAAATGCACACACTAAAGGATCAATCCAAGAAAACCTCTGGGCTGGCTCTTCTTTGTACACTCATTATCATTGTCAATGACATTTAAAATTGTACATTTCCCCACAATGGTATTCCTATACCTGTGCATTGTCTTCTTTTGTGCTTTTTCCTTTCTTAAAAGGCAGTTTTTCAAATCTATATACTGTATATAAGAATATATTTATGAGGAGATATATACATATCTATATATCCCATAATATAACTTCCCACTTATAATCCTCCTGGCATTTCAGCATGTTCTGTGTTACAGGTCACGGGTCACCCTTAGCCTCCTAGACAAAGATCACTTATCGTCTAGCTGACGCCATTGCTTGTAGAGACCATTAAACAAATCAATTCTATTGATTGTTTGCAAAGAGTTAAGTTACTTTTTGACATGTACAAAATTGGAAAAGGCTTGAAAGGCAAATAATCAAGAGAAGACTTTGGCCCTCCTTGTGCCAGACGACCGACGAAATTTCTGCTCCTTTGGGAACAGAAACTGGGCAGCTACAATTTCATTATGGCTATAAACCTCTATGAAGGATTTTTGAGTCAAGAAAAAAAGTAGCCTACAGAAAGCATGTTCAGGCAAAAAAAGACAGAGGCTATACATGAAGCTGCTAGTGGTACATATACAAAAAAAAAACACAAACAAACCAATAACAATGTTGCATTGGATTTTTGAAACACAGCAACATGGAGAAAGGGAAGTGCTAATTTTTTAGTTATCCAAGATGGTGCTACAAAATTAGGCAGACTCATCTTTTTGTGTTGATACAAAATGCCAAGATTGTCACAGACCTATTCACACCAAACAGCAGAGGCAAGACCATTTTAGACACAAAAACAAACATGAAGAGCAATTCACAGTATTCATGGGAACCCTAGTGCCCTGAAAGATCACTCCATCATGATATATGAGGTCTGTCTATTAAATAACAAGACTGTGTTTCTACCTTTCAGACAAATCAGGGAGAACCGATTGTGCAGTGGTAACCTTGAACATGTCTAAACCTGCATGACAAACATCAACACTCTCAGCCATTCAGTTGATTGTCAGTCATCATTTAAAGCAGTTGTGTTGTCTGTTGTGTGATGGAAAAATGCAAAGTTTAAACGTCAAGCAATGTGACATTCTGCAGTAACGTGAAGCAGAACCAAACCTTTTTTAAAAAATAATCACTTATGATGAAACCTGAATCTTCCAGTATGATGCTGAGACAAAGTGACAGTCAATGCACTGGAAAACACCATCACCACCAAGAATGAAAAAAGCATGTCAAAGCAAGTCCACATTCAAAGCCATCCTCATTATTATTATTTTTACATCAAGGGTGTAATTTTGGCAGAATGGGTTGCAGAAGACAGAACAGTGAACCAGAATTATTATAAGGAAGTTTTGACAAAGCTGAGAGAAAGAGTCAGAAAAAACGTCCAGAACTGTGGAAAAATGATTTCATTCTTCATCAAGACAATGTGCCTGCTCACACAGCACTTTCTGTGAAGCAGTTTTTGGCCGATAAATGCATCACTACACTTGAACATCCTCCATATTCACCAGATTTGGCACCATGTGACTTTTTTATTTTCCCTAAATGAAATCAGTGCTTAAAGAAACACCGTTTTGAGTCAACTGATGCAGTAAAGAAGAAAATGGCAGATGTATTGACACAACTGACAGAAACTGATCTGCTCCATGCTTTCAACCAGTGGAAAACAAGACCACATAGGTGTGTGAGTGTGAATGGGGAGTGTATTGAAGGGGAAAGCATTAGAATTGTAATACATATAAATAAAGATGCGTTATTGCATCAGTCTTATTATTTAATAGACAGACCTTGTAGTATAATTTCAAGGAATGGCAGATGGAGAGAGGATTAAATCCAGCAGAAGCTGGCTACTTTTCTCTGCATCAGAAGCCACAGCCATGGCAGTTGGGATGGAGGGAAGGGCTCTCACCAGTCACTGGGGCCAAGGCACAATTCAATGGTGCCTGACTGGACTTTTCTCTCTCAGAGGCAACAGCATTGGTGGTGGGAGAGGGGGAAGGGGCTCTCATAGTTGCTGGGCCCAAGGGAAGATGGAGCTCTGCCTGGCTGCTGTCCTATCAAATATATTCTTTTTCAAGGGTAAGCCACTGAAATGAAACAACTGATTATGACTTTAACAAGATAGAAAAAACATTTTGTGGGGAAATAACAGAAAGACATACATTTACCCTCCAGTCTCAGTTGCTGTTCTTGTTTTCTCCCTTTGTCTGAGATGTGAAGTGACTCCCTTGCATTAGTGTAAATAAACAAAAGTGCCCCTACATTATGAAGCTAGCCATATTTTATTTGCACGTCTTGATGTGTTTTATCCAGTGTGAAAATTTCCTGAAGTCCACACCTCAAGTGCTCTGGTTAGGTATCTGCTTAATTATAGGACTCTGCAGATGAATCACAGCAAGTGACTAATGAAACAGGAAGAAAGCAGCTTGTGGGTCATCAATTTGTTTGCCATTCATCTTGAGCTTGTCCTTTCCCCCTCTTCTGCCCTCACAGACCTGGAAGAAAGATAAGACAGCTAACTTGAATTGTTCCTAAGTATTGAGTAGTCAATAAATTTTACTGGACAAGTTAGCTATCTGGATAAGAGCAGCACCTCCCATTTTGATTGTCAGCTCACAATTTTTTTAAAAAAAGAAGGGTTGCATAAATGGGCACTTTGGCCCATTTTTTTTTAAAAAACAAACTTTTAAAGACATATATTTAAACACATATATTTACTCATTGATCCCACTGATTTTTCTATTTAAAAAAGAAAGAAATAACTGATCTCTGATAAAAGTACAAATGCAAGACAGTCAACAATGATCCATACATTCTCTGTTTCTAAAAAAAACCAACTATTCAGCAATTACTTATACTAGAATACAGTAATTTCTTTGAAACTGAGGTTCTTAACTGTTATTCAGATCAAGCTGTTTATGCTGAAATTGGATGTTTACATAATTTGTGCCTTTTTTGTCAGAAGCTATCACAGTGGTTCTTTCCTAATATTAGGGGTGGGGGGAGTTGTCACTTTGTATAATGTGGCTATAACTAGTAAAATTTGACTGTCTGACATTCCTGTTTCACAGACCAACATTCTGGTAGCCTTTTAGAATTAAAGTTTTTTCATTAAAGTGGAAGGACCTAAAAATGCCAGCTAGATTGGCCCACCCTGTCCAAAATGGCAGCTCACATCTTCTGTTTGAAAATGCAGCCGCCTGTTTAAAGGGCAGTCTGGTTCAAATATGGCTGAACCTTCATGCCCAAAGCGTAACCAAAAAACAAAACGAAAAACACCTTTTCTAATTGTGCCAGTTTTTGACACAATTTTTGACTCCAGACTGATGCAGAATTCCAGTATATTATGTCCCATGTTCATTAAACCCTACATCTCACTGTTTGAGGTAGCTGCCTAACTCTGCCCAATGGTAGGACCAGACCTGATTTTCTATGGTCAATTCCTTTGTCTCACACTAGCTCTGATTACCTTCTGTTCTATGAAAATATTGTATCTTCTGTAAAAAGTTGGCATGCTACACTGCAGTGGGGAACAGAAAGCTGGGGGAGATTTTTTTTAAAAGAACCTTTCAAAAGTCTCAGCATACTGATGTTCAGTGACACAGTAAAGAAATTTCTTTTCAAGATTAAACTTTCCCTGTTGAAATGATAACAATGCTGTGGAAACCTAGGCTCGAGGTGTCTGGCAGGAATAAAAGGTTTATCTCAAAGCTGCTTATTTATTTTATGTTATTAGAGATTGTTGCTCTTAAGCACTGCAGCTCAGTGGCTTATCCCTTGAGAAGCAGACACTTAAATGAAAACAGCCAAGTGCTGTCCAGACTCTATAAACATGGGTGATATCATTAGGAGGGGCATATTAACTTTTATGTAGGTAGCATGGGTTTACTTCAGTCAAACTCTGCAATTCTATGATTCTATGATTCTATAAGAGGCTATTTAGTCCACATAGATTAGCAACAGCACAAAGAAGATGGCTGTTGTCTGAAATTATCTACAGGTTGCAAAAATGTCTGAAAACAAAGACACATATTTCTGTCTTGGGATTGATTCACAATTTCCCTACAGGCAAACAGTTGTGCTCTTGCAACTATGTGGGGAAACTGGACTGTGATCTAAGAAGGGATGAAAAAGAATTTATGTGGTTTAGAAACACTCACCAAAATGACCCATTTTGCACCATACAAGACTTATTGTGAGACAATGCACACTTAGGACTTTTTCAGACTGGGGAAAAAAACCCTGAGGAGGTCAGGAGAAGAATGGGGCTATCATGCTTACACAGCCCCATTTCAGACAGCCCCATCCTCCTCCCGATTTTACAGCACTGTTACAAACAGAGGATGAGTTAGGAATACAAAGTGATGCAACAACAAAATAGAAACTGGAAGTTTTTCATATCCCTGGATCTGAGCTGTATGGGGCTATGGAAAGATATAACTTCTGCAACTGCGAAAGTGTGTTGTTATTTGTAGCTGCACTGATCAACAGAATCTGTTGTGTGGTTCAGACGATATGCACTTTCAGATTAGAGAGGCCCCAAAAATGAGCATTTCTGCTTGAATGCTTTTCCCAGATGAAAACTGAGACATGTGTAGCCAAGCAACATAAAAATGTGGTCAAGATGGCAAAAGTTATTAATGAGGCACAACAGGCAAGTGAGGATAGGCCGTAGCAATTTGTTTTTGTCTGAGGAGATTATCAGACATGCTAGATATGGCAAGATACTGACACCAAGAGATTGCTAAGGGGCTTCCCTTTCAGACGACATTGTTTCCATATCGTATGCACCCGTGCTGCTTCTGTTCTGCCGGCGCTGCTTTTATTCACGAGCTAAGGCATGAATTGATCCCTCATTCCGTTTCTGTAACGGAATGACGTGCTTCTGAAAAGGTGCCCCATTATGCTGGTGTGATGCCAGCTTCAATGGGAGGTCTGTGCCAGAACACTTCTGGGTGAGATTGGGACATCAAGGTAAGTGACACAGTTTTTTGTACCCTCCCTGGGTTACTTGTTAAGTTTTCAGTGTATTTTTATGCTTGCTATCACTTTTTAAACTTTATTTTCCTTTTTATTTTTGAATTTCCCGGGCCAGGAGAAGTAAATGGCACTCCATTCGAGCTCCATTCACTCCTAGGCTGCCAGGCGAGCACTGCAAAGGTAGCTTTGAAACTTTTTGTTACTGTACCGAGATGGGGATGGATGAGGGGTGGGAGACGAGATTGTGAGATGGGAACACTTTTTTTTATTCCCATCCAAAAATCTCCTGAGCCTACTGAAAAGGGCAAAACTCCACCTGTTTCTCTCTTCGCCCCCCTGCTGGGTTAACTGAATACAAACTACTTTTGCTCTTTGAGCTCAGTTTGCAGCAACTGAAGTAAGTTGAGGACAAAAAACTGAAAAGTGGGGAACGGAGAGAGAAGCTGGGATATTTTAAAAGCAACTGAAAGGGGGGATGAGAGAGGATTAATCAGGACTGTCCCTGCCAAATAAGGACAGTTGATGGGTATGCTGTCCCCAGTCCTGCTTTCGAAGCTACAAAAGTGGGACATCATTTTCAAGTCTTGTGAACATAAGAAATTCTTTTAAAACAAATTGCCTACATAGGGCTTGTCTAGACAAGAAGATATAATGTGGATTGCTGCACATTACTGCAAATTCACAGCAGTGTTCATTTGTCTCCACGGTCCTTTGACAAAATCACTGGTATGTGAAGCTATCCATGTTTGAAGTGCACATGCAGCCATGCCTGTGAATCAAGATGGTGGCCAAGAGTGAATTATTTGTGTTATTATTCTCAACAAAGCTGCACAGTATTTTTCAACTATAAATCAAAGTTGTGCAAGTGCAACATTCTGCTTTAAAGAGCAGTTTTGTTGCCTCAGCACAGAAAATAAAAGCTCAAAATCGATAATGCAAAACTCCAAATTGGCACTTCTGGCCACTTCATTGCTGGCAAGTCCACCCCCTGCCAACATTCAACCAATCACCTTTCCACTTCCCCCTCGCTGAGAATACACAGCATTCCAAATCAGTTGTCCAAACAAGTGGTAATTCACATTTCCATGCATGATTTTAAAAACTTCAGGAAAAGCCACAAACACTTCCCCCACACAGTAATTGGAGTGTTTGCCCCCCCTCCTTCCTAATGCCATGAATCTCATTAGCTTCTCATTAGGACAAAAGGTATTCTCCTAGCATTCTATGAGGAGTATTTTCACCATTTAGACAACCCCGTAGAAATGGGGGGGGGCATTCCAATGTGAGCATGGTCATAGAATCTTAGAGTTAGAAGTGATTACAAGGTCCATCTCGTCCCACCCTCTGCCATGCAGGAATCCACAATGACAGCACTCCTAAAAGATGCCCGTCCAACCTCTGCTTCAAGACTTCCAAAGAAGGAAAGTCTACCACCCTCTGAGGCACTCTCTTCTACTGTTGTAGAGTTCTTACACTAAAAATGTTCTTCCTAATGTTATGGTGGAATCTATTTTCTTGTAATTTGAATCCATTGGTGCATATTCTGTTCTCTGGAGCAGTAGAAAACAAGCTAACTCCACCTTCTCCTTTGCATCAGATATTTAAAGACAGCTCTCAGTCTTCTCCAAGCTAAACATACCCAACTCCCTAAGTCTCCTCATAAGGCCCCCATGGTCTCTTCCAACTCTGCAATTCTATGATTCTATGATTCCACACCTTTGATCATCTTGGTTGCTCTTCTCTGAACACATTTCAGCTTGCCAATATCCTTCTTGAACTGCAAGAACTGGACACAGTATTCCAGATAAGATCTGTCCAAAGCAGAACATAGTGATACACAGAGTGTACTTGATCTGGACACTATACTTCTCTCGATGCAACCTAGAATTGCATTGGCATTTTTTGACAGCCACATCACACTGTTGACTCACATTTAGCCTGTGGAGCAAAATTTTGAATTTTGAATTCTAATCCTGTCCTCTGTACTTCTCCTAATTTGGTGTCATCTGCAAATTTCATAAGCATGCCTTCTATTCCATCATCTAAGTCATTTATAAAGATGTTAAACAACACCAGGCCAAGGACATAACCCTGAAGGACCCCACTAGTCACTTCTCTCCAGGAGCAATCATTGGTGAGTGATCTGTCAGCCAATTACAAATCCACTTAACTATAACACCATCTAGCCCACAGTTCATCAGCTTGCCTGTAAGATTATCATGGGGGACCTTGTCAAAAGCCTTACTGAAATCACAATATACTACAGACTTGGTAGATCAGAGGAGTGCTGTGGATATCATAGAATCATAGAGTTGGAAAGGGCCATCCAGTCCCTTGGCTGTCTTCAAAAGGCCATTGGATGTCTTTAAAAAGAAGCTGGACAGCTACTTGGTAGGGATGCTTTAGCTGGAGATCTTGCATTAAGAATGTTGGACTTGATGGTTCATGAGGCCCCTTTCAACTCTGTGATTCTATGAAATCCACAGCACTCCCCTGATCTACCAAGTTTGTAAATCTATCAAAAATAAAAGAGTGAGATGAGATTAGTTTGGCACAATTTGTTTTTGAGAAACGCATGCTGGCTCTTCTTAATCACAGCATTCCTTTCCAAGTGTGCACAAACTGACTGTTTAATGATCTGTTCTAAAAACTGTCCTGGTACTGACATCAAACTGACTGGTCAGCAGTTGCTCGGGTCCTCTATTTTCTCCTTTTTGAAGATGGGGGAAACATTTGCTCTCCTCCAGTCTGCTGGGACTTCTTCTGTTCTCCAAGAATTCTCAAAGATTGTTGACAGTGACTCTGAGATTACATCTACAAGTTACTTTAGTACTCTTGGATGCAGTTCATCTGGTCCTGGAGACCTGAATTCATTTAGAGTAGCCAGATACTCCTTTACTACCTCTTTACCTATTCTACAGATATAATTCTTCACTCATTTTCTTTTCAAAGGTAGCAATGAGTAATTTCAGAAATTTTCTTCAAAGGTTATTCGCAGTTCAGGATTTATTCTGTGCAAAAAAAAGAATCATTTGGTTATTTTGTGCAGAAACAGAATTTTCTGGGCAAGAAACAGCATCTTCTGTATGGAAAATAATATTACAATGCAGAAATATTAATTCCTGTACAGAACCCTGGTGGTGCAGTGGTTAAATGCCAATACTGCAGCCACAAAATTGTGAGTTCAATCCTGCAAGGCTCCAAGGTTGACTCAGCCTTCCATCCTTTTGTAGGTTAGTAAAATGAGTACCCAGCTTGCAGGGGCAATTAGCTACCACTTTGTAAACTGCTCAGAGAGTGCCTTGCACTATATAGCAGTGTAGGTGTGTAAGAGCTATTGCTAAACAATTTGTAAGCCACTCTGAGAGCCTTTGTGGCTGAAGAGTGGGGTATAAACAAACAAACAAACAAACATGCTGTTTTCTATCCAAATCAACCATGTGTGAATTTTACTCTGAACAAATCCCCAATTACAGCTTTTTTTTCCACACAGAAAACATTTTTTCTGTGCAGAGATTAATAGTTCTGCACTGAAACAGTATTTTCCATGCATAAAATACTGTTTTCTGCACAACACAACCATGTGCAGATTTTGTGCAGAATAAGTCCCAAACTGCAAATATTCTCATCCATCCAGAATTCTTCTTGTCAAGGTTTCTTGAAATTCAAAAACCCTGTTTTTCAACCACTTTTCAAATATTTTTTAATATTTTTTGCATACCTAACCTATTCCATACCTAAACTGGGTGTGGTTCCCTTAGTGCATGATTTATTCCATTTTTTACCGGTCACAGCACTGTTCTCCATTTGGGAGAAAACTGAGACAAAGAAGGTATTAAAAATTCAGCCTTCTCTCTGTCCTGTTAACATTTTGCCATTTTCTCTATGCCCTACCATTTCCTTTTTCTTCCTCTTGCTCTGAACATATTTTTTTAAATATATATATATTATTTTTAACCTGCCTAGCAAGCCTGAGATCATTCTGAGTAGGAATTGGAGGAGTAGGAGGAGCTGAAACAGCAGTAGCATTTCTGTTGGATTCATTCTTTTACTAATTACTCCACATTTCTTACAGCAACAGAACTGCATCTGGTGGCCCTTTGGGCTACCACATGCCTCTACAAACCTCAGTTTGAATGACCCTTCATAAGGACACAACAAGATGCCAGAGAATTATGTGGCATTACTCAAGGAGAAATTGCAGTGGAGTAAAACCCACCAATCAGAGCTTGAAATAATTTGTGTTTAGACTACAAATCACAGAATCCTCTGCCAGCATGGCCAATGAGAACTGTGGAAGTTACATGCATGCCTCCAAAATCTGCCATCATTGCTTTTCTCAATGAGCCTTTCCAAGTAAAAAAATGTTTAGATTTTCCAACATCTTCCAAAAATATTCTCTCTCCTATCTCTTCTTTTTTCTATCACTTCTGTTCTCCTATTTTTCCATGTCCGTTCTACATAAATCATAGTTCTTTGCCTCTCCCACTAGCCTACAAGAGATGGGTTGTTGTTGTTTGCCACCAACTCAGCTTTGACTTACGGCAGCCCTATGAATGAAAGATTCTCAGTATCCTCTGCCCTGCTCCGGTCTTATAAACTCAGGGCCATGGCTTCCTTGATTGAATCCATCAACCTGGAGTGTAGTCTTCCTCTGTCCCCACTGCCTTCCACTTTCCCCAGCATTATCATCATTTCTAGTGTGTTACATCATCTCATGTTATGTCCAAAGTTTGATAGCCTCAGCTTAGTTGTCTTCATTTCTAGTGAGAGTTCAGGCCTGATTTGCTGGATGAGTACATGTTACGTCTTCCACACACCTGCCCAAAGCAGTAACTGTTCTTTCAACATGAAGAATGTGGTCTCATATGCATTATGACAGATCTCCCAAATTGTGCCACAAGACATCATTACTTGGATTTATAACAAAAAGTATATATGTATTATGTATGTATGTATGTACATATATTTCCCATTATAGGACCCAAAGCAACTCACAGTGTTAAGTTAAAACAAAATACAGTTAAAACAATTTACATAATACAAATATTTAAAACTATTAAAACAATCCCATTAAAACATTAATTTTGAACAGTTTTTAAAGGCCATTTAAATATAGTCATAATGACCAAAAAAATTACAGCACACTCCAGTGTTAGCATCCCTGGCAATCCCCACCCCCAGGAACCCCCAAAATTGTCTTATTAATAATTTGACATATTAATATAGTCATCCATGTGGGAGGACAGTAAAATGCAGAGATTCTCTGTAAGAATCCCAAAGACAAGTACTAAGCCATGGATTGCCCAAGGGAAGAACTATTGACAAATTCCAACTGAAGGAAACACAAGGAGGTCAAGCTAAGGACATTGCCTGCACACACCCTGGTGTCAGACAATTGATTCCATCATCTGTGGCTGGAGTACTTCTTTGTCTGGAGGGATCACCCTTCCCTTAGTCCCCAGACCCAGCCATCAAGGAGATAGCTCATGCTTTGTAAATTTAATCACCAGAACATTTAGGGTAGTTGCAACACATTAACATCTTCAGAAACGCATTTTTCAATCTCTGGAGCTTCCTGGAACCCATTGTTTCAACCCACAAAATCCCATCACCTGAGGGCAAGTTTTGGGGTATAATTACTGTTCCAAAACCCTGCCTCTGTGCACACAGATCTATTACCTGAGGATACTCTGTCCACCTGTGTAGCCATTCCTGCTCCTCCATCCACACTGCTCTGAGACTTTAGACTACAGGACAGGTGTCATGTCACCCCAGAAAAACTCCCCATCTATTCCTCTGTCAGCTCCTTTCCTTCCATTCCTAGTGGTCTTGTGTGAATGTGTTGTTGTATGAATGTGTGCATGATTGGTGTTATTATTTTTAGATCCTTAATAAAAATCATTGTTAACTTTCTCATCTTGTGTATGTCAGTTCAGAGTTAGTAGGGGTAGACATAGGCATAATGGTCCCCTTTTGCTGCTGCTAATTTCCCCCAAAATATTAGAAACCCAATATTGCATGGGATTTCCAGGAGTGATTTGGGTAACACCAGTTAAATGATCTTCTGCAACAGACAGTTAACACCCAAATGCCTGGGCAAGCAGAGGTTCCCATTATTATTTATCCCTTCACTTCCCTTTATTAGTGTATTACTGTAAATAGTATCTTTTTTTCTAAAAGGAAAGGGACATTGGGATTGCTGATCTTCTATTTACCCTTTGTTATTGAAGTCGTATCTGAGGATATAGGAATATTGAGTTTCAAGGAAGGGAATGGAGAGATTCACTGTGTACTGGTGCTTTCCATTCATCAACTTCTGCTTCTGTAAATAGCCCTAAGTGAGAAAATCAAACTATTATGTTTTGTAGATGAATGATCAGCAAATGCTCAGAAACTCATCTGTCATGGTCTAGTTTTGCTGCATGATATAAATAATGAAGCCAGCATTTTCAGCATTCATAAAAAAAAAAAAAACAACCAGAAGCCGAGGCTTGCGGTTTACATATAAATCCACTTTTAATTAGAGTGGAACCAATACAAAAATGGAATGATTCTCAAGCCTAGCAGTAGGTTAAAGGGCTTATTGTGTGTCCTTCACAGACATAAAAGGTCAATGCAATGTGCAGTAAGGCTTCCAGACTATTAAATTTGAGAGTTGATTGTATTCCTACATTAATGCTGTGAGGTTCAGGAAGTGGCATGGAGAATTCTGAGTCCTGCAGTGAGAAAGAACAGCTTTATGAGGGATGTGTTATTTCGCAGACCATTTTGCACTCTGACTAGTGACATATAACCCAACCTGAAAGTAAATCCCACTCTCTTAAATGGAGATTTTCTTTTAAAAAACTGTGAATAGCCATTGCATCCTTAAACTGCAGTCTTGGGCACACTTTATTTGGGAGGAAGCTCCAATGAACTGACTGTGACTTAATTCAAAGTAAACATGCATGGTTATTTTTCTACAGAAATTCTTCAGAAAAACAGACTGTTTATACTCAAGGAGTGAGGTACTCCAGTGACAGTGCTATCAGGATTTGGTTTCATTTGAGGGAGGAAACCTGGGCTGGAATCCTATTGGTGTCATCTGTGTGTTCCTTCAAGTTGCCTGTCATAAATTCCATTATGAATGTGGTTGGACACTTTTGTCTGATGCAGAATGATGGCATTTTGGTCACGGTTATGGAAGACAAGTTGTGCATGCAGTACCACTGCATGTGTGGCTTGTGCACAGATGGGCATAGGCATTTGGTTTTACATTCAGTTGCTCATTTGGTGTCTTGCTTCAGTTGCGCAAAGGTGTCATTCAACACAAGGGTTGTGTAGCATGCAGTAACTTCTCATGAGGAGATTTACACTATTCAACCCCAATATAGGACCTTGGCCATGGTGTTTCTGTAATGTTTCATTTATGTACAGGCACAGGCGTAGAGTCTAATTGGATCCATGCAGTGTCAGCTCTCTTAGAATTGGAAATCTAGTGCTTTACATCAAATGCCTTCAGAGAGAGGTCTCCATAATGCAGTAGTAGGGGACTTGTGGCCCTCCAGATGTTATACTCTCAGTCCCAATAGCCTCAATGTCAGGGATGATGACAGTTACACACCAAAAACATCTGCAGAGCTGCAGGTTCCCCATTCCTACTGTAGCTTAGGCCCACAGACACCTTTTTAAGGTAAGGGGGGGGTCTCCCAGCCCCAAAGGCAATCAGTCTGCAGGATTGTCTCTATGCATGTCATGCATGATTTAAATCCAGAATGGGCAAAGGTGAAGAAGGGGAATGGGAATTCAATAACTTATCATTTAAGATGCAGTCAGAAAGGTTAAACAAAAGGTGTAAAATAAAAGGTGGATAATGGAATGATTTGAAGATAGAGATTGTTGAACCTTCAAGAAACAGTTCCAGGTACACCTGAAGGAATGGAGGTCACAAGAATGGATGGGTTGGGAGATATCTAATTTCTTATCTTCTGAAATGGTGGTTCTTCTTATTTGGTTGTCTAGATAATTCTGGACTTCAAGTCCCAGAATCCCTGATCATTAGCTAAGCTGGCTGGGGCTTCTCGGATTTAATGTCCACAACTTCTGCAAGATCTAAAGTACTCTAAAGCAGTGCTACCTACAGCGATGGTCTGTGGACCAGTGCCAGTCCACAAACTATTGGCTGATGGTCCATGACAAGTTTCCAGAAAAGAAAGAAACAATTATAGTTAATGGGTACAAATAGAGTGTCAGTCCCTGGCACATGGGGGGAGGACTTGTGGTTCCCCACATCAGACAGCTTAAGAAGCACTGCTCTAAAGTGAAAATAGTCCATGCCTCCAAACCACCATGAAGCTGCTATTACCAGTGGACAAAATTAATATCTATACAACTATTGTAAATAAATGACTGAAAGCCCATGGGATGATTTAGCTCTACACTGCCATGAGGCAAACACTCTGTGTTTGTATATGTGTGTGTGTGTTTTAAAAGTCATACTTCATAGTGGATTCTGTGGTCAAACTTTGGTGTATTTTATTTCCTCTTCTTGGAATGACGTCAAAGGTTTCCAACATTCCCACAAAGAAAACTGCCTTTTTGGAAGAAGCAGATCTATGATCTATTATATTTAGCCATCATCCTCAAATTGTGTCTAAGCTTTCTGGCCTTGCAAAGTTCTTTGAACTCAGATGTTAGTGGCATATCATTAAAAAGCTGAGAAATCTTGTAGGTCATAATGCTGCAAAAGGAAGCCAGTGACAGGAAGCTTGGCAAAGACGTGCTGTTTAGCACACTTTGAGGACTCTGCTTTGTATTTCCATTCTGGCATTCAGAATGAACCTTCCCAGCTGAGTATCAGTGCTACAGATTGAAGGCAGGCCAGGTAGCCAAACCAACATGTCATTTGCCATTAAGATGTAGGAATGAGTCATCCAGAAGTAGAAGCGGGGGAGTTTCCATTCAAACATCACAGACCTTTCCTGCTTTTGGGCAAGTTGGAACAAATGGTATCATCATTGAGCAAAGTCCTATTAACTTCTCGTCCCTTGAAATCCCCTTTTTTTCTTGGCCAGTTTCATCTTTTTAAGATTTGTATTAAATACATGCACTACAGGAAAGGTCAGATCAATCAAATTAAGTGGCTCCAATGGATACTGTGGTCTTGTTTCTTTGTAGGCTTTGCCCAGGAACTCTTGTCAGACAATTTTCGAAACTAAAGACCTGGAGGTCTATTTCCAACTACCTATTTCACAATGGCAGCAAGCTGAGAGTTTTGTACTGTTCCATATGAGAAGATTCAAACAAAGTTTGAACCAAATGTTTTTTTTTCCCCAAACCTGAGGCCCTGGGGTGGCAGAACTGGGCGACACATTTTCATTCAACATAAAGGAGCTAATGGAACATGGCTTTAGATGGAGCATGAGTAATAGCTTCCTTATTATAAGAATAATAAAGGAAAAAGAATAAGAGCAACAATTGGACTTATCCCTAACAAGTGACTGTCACAAAGAATGAATGTCTAGTACAATTTACTCATGCCTGGATGTAATGGCAAGGTTAAAGAGGTTAAACAGGTTAAAGAGAAGATAACCTGTAATCTTCTATCAGATCTTTCATCTACCGTTCCTCCATAGAGTACATGTTGTAACCTTTTCCCCTTCATATCCTAAAGTATGGGTGGCAAACCTTCTGCCCTTCATATGTTTTGTTACTCCCAGAAGCCTCAGCCAATATAGCCAATGCTAAGGGTTTGTGGGAACTGTAGTTCAGACCATCAGGTAAACCAATTGTTTCTTCCCTGTGCCGAATAGAAATTATGCCATTGTGTCAATTTCAAAGTTATATAGATGTTCAAAGAAGTCCTTTCTAAAGAGTCTTCAGTTTGGAATTAGTAGTTTACAGTGCTACTCTTAGTGTATCTAGGACTTATCCAATCCAATCACACCACAAGCTAGATAAGCACCAGCATTTCTGGTTTTCAAGCTCTCATAATCTCCTTTGCCCAAGTCATCCTGTTTTGCATGAACCACCATAGTACATCCAATAACTGAGAGAGAAATAACATGGTCTTTTGTGTCCACAGTTGCCACACCTGAGCAATTTGCATCCATATTTCCAAGATCACCAACATGCCTCTCTTCATCTTTTGGACTGCCATTTTTTTTATTCTCAGGATTGAAGTGAGGACCTGCACTGGTACATCCATTTGTGATGTCTCCAAATTCATGGGTGTGGAACCCATGTTTCCTCGGAGTCAATCCCTCAGTTTGGCCTGATACATGTACTTTTCCATTGCCCTGCTGCTCAAAGTGGATAAGGCCGTGGACTTTACTCCCAGTGCAGGGTTGGCCATCAAGATGCAAAAGGCTTTCTGCACTGCCATGTTGCTCCCCTCAGCAGCCATTGATCTCCCAAGGAAAAGCCAGCCCTCCCATGACCAGCCATTTGGAATTAGCAAGCGGTTAGGGATCCTGGATTTCATACTGAACATTCAGCCCAAAAGGCACAGAGAAGCACTTGTGGATTTCTAATCTTGCCACAGTACCAAAGAAATGAAATGAAATGAAATGTACCAAGCAGAGTGGATTTCTCCATGCCATATTGATATCCTAAGAGGTGGGGAGTATGTTAGAGTCCCACCCATGAGGCCAGCATTTCCTTTAATATTTGGGGAAATTTTTTATCTCATATAGGAGGCCTACAAGGGTAGGAGGGTAACTTCAGGGATCTTTTCACCTATGTATACCAGTACTAACTGTAGAGGATGCTCCAATTAAAGTAAAACAAAGTGTTTTATTGAAATAATACAGAAACTAAACTAACATACATGACCATGCATTTTTACAAACCATAAAAGGCTATAGCAGAGTAAGGCAGAAAGGTTGGATAGAGAGAGGTCCAGGAAGGTAGGGTAATAGTTACCAATCTTGGAGAAAGAGAGCTCCATGCAGCAAAGATACTCAGAGTGTGAGGGTGGCACAGTAAAGAAGAGAATGAAGGGGTCCATCTGTGGCACATACTTGCTAGGTTGAGGCTATGATATTTATACTCTATTCTGTGCCTTGGTGGTGCAGGTTTAGTAATAACAAAGCTCGGATGGCTCTCCCATTGAAAAGAAAAAAGAAACCAAAACTCAACTGATTGCTTTAGTTCCTGAGTCCTAAAACATTGATGGTCTTGCGACAATATCATAAGACTGGACAGGAGGGGGGTGTGAGGAGAAATTTCTGTAGGGCATGGATTGAGGAAAGGTCACTTGTTTGCATGACTGAATTATTGCTTGAAATGTCCAAAGCTGGATGAAAGGATTAGCATGTACCCCCTTAACGACTGGGTTGTTAGTATAAACCCATTATGGGGGCTTTCTGCATAATCCTAACTTGGGCCTTCCCACCATTATATTTCTAGACATGTCTTAGGTCAATGTGACCTTTGACTGACCTCCAGTCTGCTTAAGCCAATGTGACCCCAAAAAGTGTCCAATATATCCATTTATGGAACCTTGCAGGGCGGGGTAGCAAGGCATACTAGCAATATAACTTTAGGAGAGCTGATTTCAATAAACTCAGGGAAATACTGGGGATGATCCCATGGTCAAGAATACTAAAAGAGAAGGGACCTCAAGACGGATGGGACTTTCTCAAAAGGGAGATACTGAAGGCACAATTTCAAACAGTACCATTGAGGAAGAAAAATGGGAGGTATCTCAAGAAACCAGGATGGATGACTAAAGAACTTTCAATGGAGCTAAGTTTTAAACGGAACATGTATAGGAAATTGAAAAGGGGGGAAATCAGCAAAGAAGAATTCAAACAGATAGCGAACACGTGTAGGAGTAAAGTCAGAAAAGCTAAAGCGCAGAATGAGCTCAGGCTTGCTAGGGAGGTTAAGAACAATAAAAAGGGTTTTTTTGGGTATGTCCGCAGCAAAAGGAGGAAGAAGGAAATGATAGGGCCGCTACGTGGAGAAGATGGCAAAATGCTAACAGGGGACAGAGAAAAGGCAGAATTACTCAACACCTTCTTTGCCTCAGTGTTTTCAGAAAAGGAAAAGGAGGACCAACCTGAGAAGAATGGAACAGAGGACACAATAGGGGAAATCCAGCTCAAAATAAGTAAAGAGGTAGTACAGGAATACCTTCTTAATCTAAATGAATTTAAATCTCCAGGACCAGATGAACTACATCCAAGAGTATTAAAAGAGCTGGCAAATATAATCTCAGAGCCATTGGCAATAATCTTTGAGAACTCCTGGAGAACAGGAGAAGTCCCAGCAGACTGGAGGAGGGCAAACGTTGTTCCCATCTTCAAAAAGGGGAAAAAAGAGGATCCCAACAACTATCGTCCAGTTAGTCTGACATCAATACCAGGGAAGATTCTAGAACAGATCATTAAACAGAGAGTCTGTGAACATTTAGAAGGCAATGCCAAAATCACAAAAAGTCAGCATGGGTTTCAGAGAAACAAGTCATGCCAGACTAATCTGATCTCTTTTTTTGATAAAGTTACCAGCTTGGTAGATGAAGGGAATGCTGTGGACATTGCATACCTTGATTTCAGTAAGGCCTTTGACAAGGTTCCCCATGACATTCTTGCAAACAAGCTTGTAGAATGTGGGCTAGACAAGTTAACTGTTCAATGGATTTGTAATTGGTTGACCGGCCAAACCCAAAGGGTGCTCAGCAGTGGCTCCTCTTCGTCTTGGAAAGATGTGACCAGTGGGGTGCCACAGGGTTCTGTCCTGGGCCCAGTGCTATTCAACATCTTTATCAATGACTTAGATGAGGGAATTAGGGGCATACTTATCAAATTTGCAGATGACACCAAATTGGGAGGAGTAGCTAATACCCTAGAGGACAGGATCAAAATTCAGAATGACCTGGATAGACTGGAGAGCTGGGCCAAAGCTAACAAAATGAAATTCAATACGGAGAAATGTAAAGTATTGCATTTAGGGCGGAAAAATGAAATGCATAAATATAGGATGGGAGAGACCTGGCTGAATGAGACTACGTGCGAAAGGGATCTAGGAGTCCTAGTAGACCACAAGTTGAACATGAGCCAACAGTGTGATGCGGCAGCTAAAAAGGCCAATGCAATTTTGGGCTGTATCAATAGAAGTATAGTGTCTAGATCAAGGGAAGTAATAGTGCCACTCTATTCTGCCTTGGTCAGACCTCACTTAGAATACTGTGTCCAGTTCTGGGCACCACAATTCAGAAAGGATATTGACAAATTGGAGCGTGTCCAGAGAAGGGCAACTAAAATGGTGAAAGGTCTGGAAACGATGCCTTATGAGGAGAGACTTAGGGAGCTGGGTATGTTTAGCCTGGAAAAAAGACGGTTTAGAGGCGATATGATAGCCCTGTTTAAGTATTTGAAGGGATGTCACGCTGAGGATGGAGCAGGCTTGTTTTCTGCTGCTCCAGAGACTGGAACACAGAGCAATGGGTGCAAGCTCCAGGAACAGAGATTCCACCTCAACATGAGGAGGAACTTTTTGACAGTAAGAGCTGTTCGGCAGTGGAACACACTCCCTCGGAGCGTGGTGGGGTCTCCTTCCTTGGAGGTCTTTAAACAGAGGCTGGATGGCCATCTGTCGGGGATGCTTTGATTGTGATTTCCTGCGTGGCAGGGGGTTTGGACTGGATGGCCCTCGTGGTCTCTTCCAACTCTGCAATTCTATGATTCTATGATTCTATAACAGTGCTACTCAAAGTGTTGGTCCATGGACTGGTGCCAATCCACAAGTCAATGGCTGCTAGTCCCTGATGAGTTTTCAAGAAAAAAAAGAAACAAGTATAACCAATTTGCACAAATATGATATTGTTTCCTTGCATATTGGGAAAACCAATTGCTAATTCTTGCCATCAGATATCATATATGTATCATATATGGCAGTGCCTCCCAATCTATCACCTATTTGAACAGCTAGCACAAGTATCATAAACTTCAAACAGCATTTCCAATGTTTATTTCTTTTGCTCCAGTTGTATAATAAGTGTATTTTAAATAGCTGCCTTGAATCCCATAAATTCAATAAATAAAATAGGACCAACTTTTTGATCAATTAAACTTCTCTTCTATTCTGTAGAGATTATGGCTATTCTTTTGTTGTGTCATGACAGGCCTCCTTCAACCCAATGGTGGGGCACACTGTCTCCCCCCACCCACCATTACCAGAAATAGCTGGCTGTTGCTGAAGTTCCTTCAACAGCTCTTTATGGTACAAGAGGGCTCCAAAGCACCCTTTTGCATCATGGAACTCTAAAGACTCCTTTCATACACAAGGGAAGGGAAGTTGGAAAGGGATTTTGTTTTGTAGTGCTGCCAACATCAGATGGTGCACCTCTGGCAGGAGATGCAGTAGTGCCAATTTCAGTAGCAGCCGGTAAGGATTGTGCCCCCTCCCAAATGTCCAGTGGGTCACACATAGAGCAGGCCATGTACTGCCAACCCTTGTCTTAGACATCTTATCCAAATGCTAACTTTCAGAAGGAGTGGATGACCTTGGAGACTGCTGGAGCTTGGCTTAAATCTCTCTCCTCTCATATTTAAGGGTCCTAGTGCTTATTAACTTATTGTGTAGTGGTAGCTATTCATTCCTTGGGCATCTCAGGATGCTGGGATATACCAATATCAACTAGGAAGTCAATGGAAATAGCAATTTTTCTCCTAACTTTATGGATGGACAATGACTTTTTAGGAGCCTCTCCAGGACTCACAGTGGTGGTTTCCATAACAGTGGAGTAGCAAATCCACCCTGGGTTTTTGAAGATGCTATCTGTAGTGCTGAATTCTAACCCCAAACAGGAGCAACATCTTGGCTAGCTCCTTTAAGATACAAACTGAACTCTGAAATATATTCACCATCTCACTGACATGAAAGCCACCAGTCATCAGTGATGGCTCGGAATAAGGGAAGCATGTAAGTCTCTGTGGCAGATTTCCCACATGGCATGACCACTGAGTTGATGTAAGAGCTTGTTTGGGCAAAAAATCTATGCATAATATAAAAGGCATGGACATGTTGGCTCAGTTCAGTGATCTTTAAAGGGAAGCTTATAGCTACACAGTACATATACTATAGATAAACACCACTTTTTGTATATAAACTACAGGAGTAATAATATGGGCAACTTCCAAGTACAGGTCTATAAGCAGGCATGTCAGTGTCCTTGAAACATTTGGAGTTCTGTCTTTCAATGAGCCTTAACACTGAGGTCATGGTCACTTATGCTCATTAAAGTTCCCATGGTGTTCTCCACAAAAATGGGGTAGCAGCTTCCATAGTGTGTGCCAATTACTCTGCTAATTAGCTGACTTTCCTCATACAGAGAGTGCCTATTGAATGCATTCTTAATTGGCTCAGAAGGTTGCTAACCAACATATTTTACATTATGCCAGTGTGTTTAGCTAATTTAGCTCCTACTGTTGTGTAGTAAACCCAGTAATTGTGAAGTTTTGTTTATATATATTTTTAACGTGTTAGAACCAGCATCATTTTCTTTTTGGGGGGAATACATATGTCCTCTTTTGAGGACTGTTGGACTAAAAAATAAAAGATGGGCTCTCTGGAATGTTACATTTTCCTTGGAGCAAGCTCTGGCCAAGAATTTAAATTCTTTGCTTTTTCAAGAGCAGTGATGCAATTTAAACTGCTGTTAAGAGACATAGACGTATAGAAATACCCCTTTTTTGTTTTCAAACTGTAGAACAAAATAGCTAACAAAAAGAGAAATGAAATAATTAAAGCACCAAGGAAAACAAGAAAATAATGGCCAAGATCCAGCTTCAGTAGATGTAACTACAGTGACAATCGGGGCTATAGAAATCCAGCATCAGTAGTACATTGTGTCATGGTCAGCCAGGACTCTGAGGACTCAGAAGGTGAGCAGGCTGAGCCAGTAGCAGAAGAGCTGGCTGAGTCTGAATCTAGCCCTGAAGAACCCAGGGCTCAGCAGCCTAGCCCTCCCCCAGCACAGGGTCCAAGCCTGGGAGACATAGTAGAGCAAGAGCGAGAGGTAGAAGAACAGGTACCTACCTTTAGCCAAAGGAAAGCAGAGAGGACGTGGCTTCGTCGTTCCCGGAGATTAAGAGACAGAAACTCTTCAATCACCCCACAGCTGGGAGTGGGAGCTGGGCCAACATAAGCAGCTGGGGGACGCTGAGTTCCTTGTTTCAGGCAGTCTGCGTTTCCTGGAGGAAACCTCTGCCTTTGACTCTCCTGCCTCTTGGAACCTTGCTATCTTGAGACTTCGGATATCTTGACCTTGGACCGTCTTCGTTGACCCACCTGCCAGAATCCTTTTGACCTCAGACTGCCTCTTCATTCTTCGCTCTCTCTGTGTGTACTTCTGACCCTATAGGACTGCTACTGACAACACCAGGTACTGTGCTTTTCAACTGAGTTGTTGCCGAGCCGGGCTGTCTTATCAGCTATTTGAGTTGGCTTCCCGACACATTGTAGCTATGTCTCCTGATGCAATGTCCTCCGCAACCCACCTTAGAAACCAGGCATCCATAGCAATCAAAGGAAATCCCGGGAAAGCAGCATGCTGAATGATGACCCATCCAGGCCCCTCCAACATCACACCTTGCTGGTAGATGTGGGCTGGACATGTCACCATTTAGCACCCTGCTCTTCAGTACCTCAGAACTCCTTTGGTTGGTGTGGCTGCTTGGCTTCTAAGTTGGGTTGGGGGGCATCTGTGGTCATTGCAATGGTACCACAATAATAAATGTAAACAGAAACATTTACAATGTCATAAGCCTGCTTTACATTGTCAAAAATATTGAACAAGATGCCCACCAATATTTTTCAAAACACAGACCAAACAGTAGGAAGATGATTACTAAAAGCACTACAGTTGTCCCTTCACATTTGTGTGTTTCACATTCACAGTTTTGCGTATTCATGGTTTGTAGCTGCTGCTCAACTAGGTCAAACTCCAAGACCCCAGCCGCCGCCGCCGCCTCCTCCTCCCGTCTCCTGCTGTCCTGGCAACTAAACACTCCATCTTGCTTTCTTACCTTGCACCAAAACAGCACTGCCCATTTAAAACACTCAGTAAGGTTGTGTTGTTGGCAGGGCAGAGGGAGAGAGAGCTGGGGGGGAGGCGAGTGTGGGTGAGGGGCATGGTTTGTGTGCCCAGGAGTGGGTTTTGCTATCGCAGAGGCAGGTATCAGGAGTCCTGTTGGCTGGAGAGGAATCTACAATACTGTAGTGTAGTACGTATGTTGGGGGTGGGGCTTAACTTATTTGTGTTTTTTCACTTTCATGGTGGTGCTCCACCTCTAACCCCCACAAATGTGAAGGGACAACTGTATATACAAGGGCAAGGAGATCTCAATCAGCAGTCAGCATACCTCCAAAGATTTCTAAAAATTACATTCTTCAAGTACACATGTTCTAAGATGATTTTAGGGTTTTCAGTGTAGGAGCTGGTGCCTTGAATTGAGCACAGCAACACAATCAGAGGCTCCAGGGATTTATCTAGGATCCCCATCAGTACATCTTTGAGCAGAAAATGCCATAAATTAATCTTTGGGCAGTAAATCCCAAAAGTTACCACACTGAAGAATAGAGAAATCAAAGGCAGCCATGTTGGTCCATAAGGAGTGTGGGGGCAGGGCCGGTTTAACCTGTCTGCCAAATCAGCATTGGCAGGGGCCCCCGAGGTCAAGAGGGGGCCCCGAGGTCAAGAGGGGCCCCCGTGTTGGCCTCCTTAATCTGACGAAGGAACAGCCAGGAGACAGCCGGGAGGAGCCCCCTCTTACCCTCCTCCTCCAAAAACTTCCTGCTGGCTTTTTAAAAAAACAAAACAAAACAGCCTCTCCAAAACTAAAGAGAAAGAGAAAGAGAAAGAGAAAGAGAAAGAGAAAGAAACAGCAGCCCTCCATGGCAGAAGCTGGAGGGAGAGGCACGTCGGAGAGGATGAGTGTGTGAGAGAGAGAGAGACAGGGAATTTGAGGGTTGTCTCCCTCAGAAAGGGCTTCTTCCTTCCTTCCTTCCTTCCTTCCTTCCTTCCTTCCTTCCTTCCCTTTCCTTAGATCTCCTCCAGCCCATCTTTCCAGGTGCTTTTAACATGTCTTGGTTCCTCTCCCGTCCCTTTCCCCCTTGGTCTTCTTCAGCCATCCAAACTATGTTTAAAAAAACCCAAAGAAGGAGACTCCACCACACTCCAAGGTAGTGTATTCCACTTCCAAACAGCTCTTACTGTCAGGACGTTCTTCCCAATATTCAGGTGGAATCTCTTTTCCTGTAGTTTGAACCCGTGGGTCCGTGTCCTAGTCTCTGGAGCAGCAGAAAACAAGCTTGCTCCTTCCTCAATATGACATCCCTTCAAATATTTAAACATGGCTATCATGTCACCTCTCAACCTTCTCTTCTCCAGGCTAAGCATACCCAGCTCCCTAAGCCATTCCTCATAGGGCGTAATGGCTTCCAGACCTCGCACCATTCTTCTCAGTATCTTTCTTGAATTGTTGTGCCCAGAATTGGAAACAGTATTCCAGGTGAGGTCTGACCAAAGCAGAATGGAGTGATACTATTACTTCCCTTGATCTAGACACTACTATTAATGCAGCCTAGAATCGCATTGGCATTTTTTGCTGCTGCATCACACTGCTAACTCATGTTTAGCTTGTAGTCTACTCTTTATTTTCTTTGAGGAAATCTACACCATTACATTAATTGCTAATAAACAAAAAATATTATGTTACTGCCTATAATATAGTTTTAAAACTAAATTATTGGTGGCAAATTATGTAATATAGTAGGCCCCTCTTATCCACTGGGGATTGGTTTGGGGGGGGCATGGATTCTGAAAACCATGAATAATAGTGAACGCCATTGAAAATAATGGGACCTCTGGTTTAAAATACCATACAGTTGCCTTGGAAGGCCTAGAAAAGGGCTAGGGAAGACACATTTTCTAGGAAGACTCTATGGTAGGTGTGCTGTTTTGTGTCCCATGGATAATGAATCCATGGATATGGGGGTCCTACTATAATCTGAACATCCTGTATGGTGAATAAGTTAGGTTACATTGATCTGAGATAAACATATGGGGGCCCCAAAGTAAAGCATTGCAGGGGGCCCCAAAATTCCTTAAACCGGCCCTGGGTGGGGGGAATCAAAATGCTGAAGTTGGAAAATACACTATCTTTACATGAAGCAAACAAACAAAGTAGTGCACAGAGGTGGAGAAAAGAAGATACACTTCCACTACATGAAAGTGATGAAATAATGCAACCCAGATAGTCAAAACATGTCAAGACTTGAGGAAACTAAAATCATTCTGTAGATAAAGTTTTTGGTTTGGGTAAAAATATAAGGTACTCTAAAATCCTTTATGTTTCTAGATTTTCTATGCATATCACAGCAGGAAACAGCAAATTGCTTTTCTAAATGTCAGCCTGAGTATAATCTGTCTGACCCATTCTGGCTCATATAGGTCACAGAGTGTTTTGTCCAGTGGCACTTTTTCTTTTTAAAGTATTGCAAGACCACCCTTTGTTTCTACTCAGGAGGAGACCTTGCTGTTTGTGGCATATGGTGAAGAGCACATGGAGGAATTCAAGCAAATGGTGATTTACTCCTCAAGAGAAACAATTACCTTTCTTTTTCTTTTCTATTTTAACTCAGTCACAGTGCCATTCACATGAACAGAGACACTGGCATGAAATGCATTTATCACATCAGCTTATTCTACTAATGTATTCTCAGCAAACAATCTGTAGAACTATTTGCTGGATGTTGCAAAAGCAAAAGAACAAAGGAATCCATCATCCCCACGGACAACACATTAGCACTTCTTTAGATTTAGAACTGCACAATGGTAATGTGACTGCAATTCACATGTGTAGTGCACACTGCTACCATGCACCTGACCATTTTCCTAGTGTCTGTGGTGTGCATGTGCTTAGAAAGTCACGTTCTGTGACATTTAAGTACCTACACACTTGGATACTTCTATACAGTGAAAATACTCAGGATTCTGAATTTGACATCACTAATAAAGAGAGGAGAGGTAGTTTGGTGTAGTGGTTTGAATGTTGGATTAGGACTCTGGGAGACCAGGATTTGAGATGCCACACAGCCATGGAAACCTACTGGGTGACCTTGGGCAAGCTACACTCCCTCAGCCTCAGAGGAAAGCAATGGCAAAACTCCTCTGAATAAGTCTTGCCAAGAAGACCATATGAGAGGGTCATCACAAATTGGAGTCAACCTGAAGGCACATAAACAACAACACAGAAGAGCATTATATTCAAGCTTCATACAAAAAGCATCAAGAACACCATTAAAGCATTGCTAGTTGTAGGGGATATTTTTAATTATTAAAAACAAGGGGGACAGGACCAAGATTCATAAAGAAGACTGGCAGGTCCACAGGTGTCAGCTCACACTCATCTTGGTAAGACTGTATCAAAACCTAGAATGACCAAAGTCAGACCTTAAAGAAATACCAATCTTGGTTCCTACCATACATCACAAATCAGTGGCAGCTTCTGCCCATGAAGTCTGGTGGGGCAGAGGCATCTTACTGATGGCACTCAGCTTTGTTAACCACAAATACCAAGTAGACTGTGGAAATCCTGAATCATTTTTGGATGCAGTGATGGACAGGATGTGAGAGAATAATCTGAGGCCCAGTTCAAGCAAGATGAAAGTTCTGTTAATCAGTAGGAAACCTAACCAAGAGATGAGATTACATCTTCTGAAATAGCTTGGGGGTGCTCTGCAATACAGTGCTGCTTCTGAAAAATGATGTAGCTGCTATGGCCAGGAAAGCCTTTGCCCAGCTTCAGTTGGGACATAAGCTGTGCCCTTTCCTAGGGAAAGCAGATTTGGCTGCATTGGCTCACATCTTAATTAGATGAAGCAAAATCTGGGCCCATTGTTGTGCAGCAAAGCTTGGCTATGGGGAGGGGACATTTTTGCTGGCCTCTAAGGATAGAGACCAGAGGGGTGTTAAATGGTAGCACCCTTGCACATGCCCACCATGGTTGTGCAGAGGAGACGGTTTATAGCATGTCTTCAGTGCTGCTCAGCCCACCTACCCATGCTACAAGCAGCACAGGCAATTGCTGGTCACCTTTTGGATCTGGGTAGGAACTTTTTCCTTCCTTTCAGGAAGGTTCCCACCGCACACACACCCCACCCTGCACTGTTGTATACAGAGACAGGCAACTGGTTTGGGGTGTGGCAGTTAAATTGGAGGTCACTGGGAGGGGTGGGGGTGAGAACACCAAAGCCATCACACCAAGATGGTTCTCCTTATGCAGATTTACTAAAAAGTAAAATAATCACCACCGAAGTAAAGACAGCACTTTCTCTCAACTCTCCCTGCCTTCTCCCATGGCCTCTCAGGCTTTCCCAGCCCTCTACTACTGCTAACCCTGACCCCATAAAAGTCCCTGCAGTGCATGTTACCTGAAAAGCATGAGAAAGACTGGCAGACATCAGTGCAGTGACCCACTTGTCCTAATAGACCAGACTCCACTGCCATGAGTAGAAGGAAGTTAATATTCCCTTAAATATGTGAAGAATGGTTCACTGTTGGTTTAACTTGTCCCTTCCTGCTTCTGCTTGATCCCAAGCCTAACTAGACTGGACAAATCAGAGTGTTCATGAATATAGCTATAACCTGCCAAGACAAGTGCCCACTCACATCGAGAATGATTTCCTTCATTGGAGAAACATTCATCTGTGAACACTCCCAGAAGATTAGAAGTGAAGTCTATTTGGAATGTTTTTGGCAGAGGAAGTAATGGATAATACAATATCTGTTGCACATGCATACCAGTGAGAAATATCTCAACATATCCAAGTCTTCTGTAAACACCAACTTTTATGGATATGACCCTGTCATGGCAAACCTCAACACTCACTTTGAGACAGAATTACTAGGCGCCCAAGGGAGAACTCATTTTCCTTTCTCATAGCCCATCCAATTGTAAAGAATTCTTTTAATGTAACAGTACTCCTCAGGTAAAGTTGAACAGGGTCTAAGATTCTAAAGCAGCTTCAGCTACCCACATTACTTTTCACATTGTGATCAGTCATTGTTTCCATAAGCTAACTTATCTTTTACACAACTTCAGTTTATGAATTGTGCAAATGTTCTGTAAAACTATTCTTTTTTCCTCTTGAACGGCACAGTTTTGTGTCTACTTACATGTTTTATAAATCCCTGTAATGCATGCTTAACACACTAGTTCTCCCTGTTGTAGCAGACCATATAAAAAATACAATGCATGGAGCTTTGGAACTGCTTCTGTTCTTTTTATTTCTCTATTCTTTCCATGAAGAAAATGTTATGCCTTGGATTGAAGCAAAGGTTGACTTCTAAGCTTGCTGGAATCTATTTTTCTCAGTTTCTTCTATCTCAGTCTGTGTTCTATTCAGTCCTTTTTCCAATACAAGCCCATGCCTACTCACATTCACCTGTAAAGACCCATATTCAGTCTCAAGAACTTTATGCATTTCTAAAGGTAGGACCTGTGTCAGGGATTGGCATAACTGGGTACGGTAACTGTCCAGGGCCCCGCAGAGATGAGAGTTCTGTCTCTCTTGTTGATTATCTCAGTCTGAGCATGGCGGCAGAAGCATTCTATATAGAAGTCCACTTCCATGCTCTGACAATCAGGAGGAGTCCATGTGGAGTTCTTTTTCTGACACTGGGAAGTAAAGTGCTATGTGTTGGTGTAGTGTCCCTTATTGTGTTGTGGCAATTGGGGTGAAACTTGTGAGCTGTTGTCCTGACTGGTGCCACTGTTTCTTGAAGTATTCATTGACGCATAAGCAGCAGAAGTAGGCCTCTAGATCCCCACAGAACTTTATCGTGTGTGTGGGTTCAGAGAGGCACAAGGATAAGCTCCATGACAGAACAGACTCCCAATCTTTATTTTTATTTATTACTTACTTATACCCCGCTCTTCAGCCACAAGGCTATCAGAGTGGCTTACAAATTGTTTTAAGCAATAGCAATTTACACATCTACACTGCATTAAGCAGTTTCCAATGTGTGCTAGCTAATTGCCCCCACAAGCTGGGTACTCATTTTACTGACCTACGAAAGGACTGAAGGCTGAGTGAACCTTGGAGCCCGCTGGAATCGAACTTGCAATGTGGTGACTTGCAGTACTGGCATTTAACCACTGCGCCACCAGGGCTCCTCTTGGTTCCAGATGTGGTTGGCTGCAAGAGTCCAACAGTGGACTTCACCACTGCTCCTTTTATCATTGTTGCCTGTTTGCCTACTCTGTCCCTCTAGCCTAGAGATTGTGGTGGTGGTGGTGGTGGTGGTGGTGATTTTTTTATTCTTTTATATTCTGTCATTCTCCCATTAATGGGACCCAAGGTAGCTAACAACATCATTAAAATGATACACGCTAAAAGCAATACAAAAATTAAAATTACACTATCAATATAAAGTTTAAAAAAAGAATTAAACAATTTATAAGTTAAAAACATTAACAGTAAAAATATTAAAATACATTAAAAGCTGTATTAAAAACCTCTAAAATACAGTTGGACCTCTGTGTACATGGATTTGGCATCCACGGATTCCACAATCCACAGCTTGAAAAAATATTCCCCAAAAAAATAAATTCCAAGAAGTAAACCTTGATTTTGCATTTTATATAAGGAACACAATTTTATTATGCCATTGTCTATAATGGGACTTGAGCATCCACAGATTTTGATATCCACGGTGGTCCTGGAACCAAACCCCAGCAGATATCAAGGGCTCACAGTATTTTAAAACTGTGTCACACAGCCTTACAAGCCCAGCCCTTGTCAGTTCATAAAAACCTGGCGGCATAAACATGTTTTAACCTACCACCTGAAGGACAGCAAGGATAGGGCTATCCTAGCTTCTCTGGGGAAGGATTTCCAAAGTCTGGGAGCAGCCACTGAGAAAGCCCTCTCCCTTGTTTCCATCAAACAAGCTTGAGACAGTGGTGGAACAGAGAGAAGGGCTTCCCCACATGATCTTAAAGCTCTACTGTGCCCATACAGGGAGATATGCTTCTTCATATAACCTGGACCCAAGCCGTATAGGGCTTTATAGGTCAAAACTAGCACTTTGAATTGTGCCTGGAAACAAACCAGCAGCCAATGGACCTGTTGCAACAAAGGAGTTGTGTGGAGATGCAATGCAAATCAGTGATGGGAACAAAATGAAAGATGATTGGCTACTCCTTCAAGACATAGGGCTTGTGTAGATGAGAAGAAATAATGCTCATACCTGCAAATAATGCTCATGCTGCAAATTTGCAGCAGCATCCTTTTGTTTCCATGGTCTTTCCAAAATTGACAGGCTGCAAAGCTATCTACACTTGACATTTACAAACCTGCAAATCAAGATGATGGCCATGTTATATGCTCCTGCTGCTGCAGAGTAAATTTTGTGTGTGGTGGGGGGTGCTTGGGGAGACACTCAGAGTGGGAAGGTGAAGGGAACGCAGCAGCACCTGGAGATGACAAGGAGGGTAGCAACCATGATGAACAGGTGGACAGATCATGCCACCAGCCCTTCACCCATCCTGGTGTCAGTGTCAGCATCCAAATCCAGGATGGGAGGAGCTGCCTGGCCAGCCACTGGTTGCAGAGAAAGAAGAGGAGGGTGGCTCTTCAATGCTCTGGCTTCATCTTGCCTTCCTCGGCTGGGCTGCTCCTTCTCTCATGCCTGTCCAGCACTCACCAGGCTCAATGTCCGAGCCACCCTCCTCTTCCTTCTCTGCAACTAGCAGTTGGCCAGGCAACTCATCCCATCCTTTTAATTGTAGCCATATTCAGACACTGATGCCAATGCTGGGATGGGTGAAGGGCTGGCAGATCAGTCTCTCCTCCTGTTCCTTGTGGTGGCCACATCGCTCATTGTCTCCAGGCACTACTGGGTTCCCTTCACCATGAAGAATTGTCCTCTATACGGTACAGTTCAAAGGGTAATAGGAGGGGGAGCAAAAAAGTGCATGATCGCTAGCGTGAAAATGGCTTCCAGGCACTTGACGGCAAAACTGACCAATCAGATCTCCCATTACACCCTCTCCAGACTGTGCAGCAAATCAAATTGGTTGTCCCAATGAGCAGGGATGTGCATTTCCTTCTCAGTTTTTGTAAAACTTCGGGGAAAGCTGCAGAGATTTTTTCCCACAGAGTATATGGTGTTTTTGTCCCCCACTTCCAAATATGGTGAATCACCACGGGATCCCAATTAGACAAAAGGTATTCTCCTCAAATTCTATGAGGAGTATTTTCACTGTTTGGACAAGCCCAGTGATGGGAATGGAGCCCAGAGGCAAAAGGAGAGCAAGTGGGTGATAGTGGGCAGGAAGAAAAAGCTGATTGGAGATATCTTGCCCAAGACCCTCTAAAACCAGGAGCCAGAAATATTGAGACTTATTTAGCAAATCTATGCATGTATGTGCTGATGAGAAAGAGGGCAAGAAGAGGCTTCAGGTTTTGTTTTATGGCAGGTATGATCCACGGACCAGATCTACAGCCTTCAAAATATTGGCTTACAATTTGAGTCAGGAGGGAAAATACAGAATATGGATTTATCTACTTGGGCCCCAAACCCCAGTTTGCCCCTGTTCCAGAGCCCTGCACTCCAGATGACACAGGGCATTTACCCTGATCTTCCCCTGGGCAGTCTTTATGACCCCCCAGGGCAGACACAGGGCTGGAGTGGGGGCAACCCAGGATAGGGCATTTACTGCAATATAAGTAAATACCCAGTATAATCTGGTACCACCAGATTGTCCACCACATGTCTGTAGGAGCCCACCCCATAGTACCATCCCTCATTGCTGCCACCAGCTCCCTGGCTCTCCTGGAAGTCAAGCAGGCATCCCTCAGCATGTGACCAAAGCTGGCCACATGCAGAGGGGGTCTGCGGTCAAATGTTGTGGGCCCCCTCCCTGGCCTCCGCATCAGTGGATAAAATGGCAGCAGCTGCAGTGATGGGCCAGCGTTCTGTTTGGATGCTGACCCATTTTCCCCAGATAACGAGGGGGAAGGGAATGGGCCAGCTCCAAAGTCAGGATACGTAACCCAGCATATCCTGGCTAGTGTAGATAAGCCCTATGCTGAGATCCTATATCACTGAATTAGTTACAAATGTGCAACTGTCCCAACTGCTCCCCAAGCTTACCTTAACAGCCAGCAGCCACATTGGGTGCTGGAGGTCTGTTTGCTGGAGATCAAGGTGAGGCAGGATGTTTCCACCCCCCTCCCACTGGCAATCCCCAATGTAACAAAGAACTGTAACAAGGGTCTTCTTCTGATTGTCACAGCCTCACTCACCTGTGAGAGGGGGGGTGGAAGTGTCATCCTGCTGCATCCAGACCACCAGCAGAAAAGATCTCCATTGCTTGGGGCAGCTTCCTGGAGTTTAAGGTGGGTTCCAGGGGGTATTTACAATCATGGCAATAGTACCTCGATCATGAACATGTAGCATTACTGAATCTAGAATAGTTACAGATCCATAATTCTAAGTTATGGATCTGTAACTGCAATGCAATATGCACACCAATATTTTACATTTTTATCACTCACGTGTATATAAATTTTCCATTTGATCCAGCTGGAGGTTCTTATTATGTTCCCCCTTTCTCCCTCCCCAATTGCTTGTTCCCATGTAGAGCACTTTATATATTTGCTTCATCCTAAGGAGAAAAGCAACAGAGCTACCTCTGCTCTAAGTGTTCCCCTTACATCTCCAGACACATGTTTTCACCACCCTCCCCACACACAAACTTTCTTTCTTTTCCCTTCTGCCTGGAATGTGGGAAACCCAGACTTGACAATAACAGCTCTATATAGTAGTTTGGAATAAAAGGCAATAAATACGTTACCCAGCTATAACAACATAGGGGATGACTTGGCGAGCCAAAAATAATGATGGACTGTCACTGGGATTTGGCTGGAATACTCAGCTAACACCTTTCCTCTTACAAGCCATGCTTTGGGGTATTTTACAGCAGACCTCATTTACAAAAAGGTGATGTGAGGAGGCTCAGGTTACCCCTGTCCGTGATGCATCTGCTCTCTGTCTGGCCTCCCATGCTAAAAGTTTAATGCTGTTCAGGAGTACTGTGATACATTTTAACAAGATTAAAACATTAAGAAGTTGGGGTGAAAGTCATTAAAAAGGAAACCAGTCACCATCTTATATTTCTTCCTCTGCATTTGGCAGACATGCCAAGTTTCCCCATCTTTTGAATGGGTAGGGATTCACAAAGAGTAAGTGTTGAATAGGTTTGGGCTTTTTTTTAAAAAAAAGATTCAACAGGGTCACAGTGAACAAAAATCCAGGAATTCAGAACCAGAAAAGTAACATCTGTGGATTTAAGAAAATGAGCTTTCCTGCCTGTCCCCTTGTTGCATCATGATTCTACAGTGGGCCAACCCAAGGTATTTTGCTGCTTGATGCAGCATTGCATATGCCCCTCTTAGTGGCCTAAATCAAGGTAGAGGCCAAAACCCAGTCTTCTGCTGGACCTAGAGGTAGAGTCTCCAAATCCAAATGTATATCAATAGGGAGTCAGCATCTTGGGGAAACCTATAGGATTGAGTTTGGCCCCTAGAGGAATGATGCTTGGTCTTAGTTCTGTGAACCCAGGTGCAAAATATAGGGAAGCAGAAGCAACAGCAGCTGTGGTAAAGAGGCTTGCCAGTAATCTATATGTATAATTCTCTTGGGGATGTTGTCGTTTTCAGTGGGCTAATTGGCTGCTTAGGTGTCAGGATCTGCCTCTCCTTGCAGGACTAGACTCCTGGCTGCAGCAGCTGGCACAGCCTCTTGCAGACTCAGGCCCTGGCTGTGGGACTCTTGGAAGAACCAGGGCCAAGCTATCAGATGCAGCTGGCTGCAATCATGCAGCACATCTGAAGCAGCCAGGGGCACTGCTATTGAAGAATGGCATTTGACCCTTAGTCTTTGCCACCGCAACATGGTCTTCTGTGCTGCCTGTAGCTGCTCCTTGGGCCTTCTGTGCTGCCTGTAGCTGCACCTTGGCCCTTCTGTGCTATCTGTAGCTGCTCCTTGGGCCTTCTGTGCTGTATGTAGCTGCGCCTTGCTCTTGGACCTTGGGGTGGAAACATGTGGAAAGCTTCAAGTCCTTTCTAAACATGGCAGTGGAGGGGCTTTTGCATCCTGGTGTGTGTGTGTGTGTGTGTGTGTGTGTGTGTGTGGCATGGTGTGTATGTGTAGCGTGGGGTGTAGTGTGTGGGGGGATGTGTAACATGGGGGTGTTGTAGCATGGAGTGTGTGTGTGTAGCATGGGGTGTTTGTGAGTTTATGTGATTGCTTGGTGGCAGAGGGGCTCTCACCTGCTGGCACACATGGTGTGTGTATGCAGTATGTGAGTATGCATGGTTGCATGGAAGCGGAAGAAGGGCTCTTGCATCCTGGCATGCATGGTGGTTGTGTGTATCATGGTGTGTGTGTGTGTGTCATTGTGTGTTTATGTGCATGGTTGCATGCTGGTGGCAGAGGGGCTTTTGCATCCTGCCATGTGTGGTATGTGTGCAGCATGGTGTGTGTGTATGTAGAGTGGTGTTTGTGTGTGAGTGTGCAATTGCATGGCAGCAGCAGAGGGGCTCTCGTGTCCTGCCATGCGTGGTGTGTGTCTATGCATAGCGTGTGGTGTGTCTGTGTGTAGCATGCTGCGTGTGTGTAGCGCGTGTGTGTACACGTGGTTGCATGGTGGCAGGGGCTCCCATGTCCTGGCATATGTGGTATGTGTAGCGTGGTATTTGTGTGCATTTGTGTGCATGTGTGTAGTGTGTATATACATGTGGTTGCATGGTGGTGGCAGAGGGGCCCTCACATCCTGGTGCGCGTGGTATATGTGTCCATGTGTCTGTGTTTATGTGCGGTTGCATGGTGGCACAGAGGGGCTCTCGGCATGAAACTAGCCATTATAGTTGATTTGAAAGGTTATATATTTATGCGTCAAATGATTGTACTCTTGACATGTTTCCTAAGTGGCCAATCAGTAATGCTGCAGCTTTGTTTGAGGACTCACGCCGAACACGTCTTGAAGAGAAATGACAAAGCAGAAAGAATCACAACCCAGAAACATCACCCAAGGAGACCCTCTGCTGTGCTTTCTGCTACCGGACTTGTTATTGGCCTTTTCAGTCATCAGCGTGCTTGCAGAAAGCGCGGGATGAGTCCTTCCTGAATCTTCATTTGCGAAGAAAAGCCAAAGAATCAGCAGAGTGGGAATGGAAACATACCAAAGCGTTTTATGTATGTAGATAACAGTGTATGTTACACTGGGTATAACTAGTTTGGTTATAATATCAGATGTTGGTTGAGGTCTTAGCACACTATTCCCACTCTGTTCCCATAGGGTAACCTGGCAAAACTAGTTGCTTACCACTAGTATATGAATGTTGGTTTAAAGGAGAAGTGGGGGCCATGCAACCTCCCAGGTGTTGTTGAACTGCAACTCCCACCAGCCTTAGACAGCATAGCCAATGGCGAAGAATGCTGGGAGTTTCAGTACAGCAACATATAGAGGGCTACATAGCTTCTACCACTGGCCTCAAAGCATACTGACAACATGCAGTTTTTCTTTCACACATCCTGTGGGCTCTTCTTCATGGGAAGTTTTCAATTGTCTATGATAATGCTTACAAAAAGAAACTGATGTGGCATGATTCCACATGAATTTTCCTGACCTTCTTCAACTTCATTGGTGTTCAGTGGAATGTCTTGGAACACTGCCTGTGTAGTAAAACCAGGCCATGTGGTGTTTTGCCATGTGATACCAAGTAGGTGGTAACTTGCCACAAAGAAACACTTGGAAAAGGTGATCCGGATGCCAGCTGCTACTAAGTTACATTTGAGTTGTAGCTCACCATTACTGAAAAGCTTTCCAAGCAAGACACTTGTAATTTATTACTGAAAGAAAATATCAGAACTGCATTGAGAAGGCAAGTCAAATGAATCCCTGGGGTATAGATGTCACTATTGTAGTAAAGACAGGCTAAAGTTACTGGGTAAAAAAAAAAAAGAGAGACAGAGATAGGGTGGGAGGAAGATGGGAAATTTTCTTTCAGCGACAGCTACTACATCTTTATCAGAGCTGACAATGATCATTAAAAACTAAAGGAAGTTGTACTGTGTATTGAATGAACTTCGAAGAGTTGACCTTACAGATGGAAGACATTTTCAGTTGTAGACTAGCATTCTTTTTCCCCCCAGCATCTGAGGCTCTAAAATCCAATCACATGTAAGTTTTAATTTGCTGGATGTGATTAATAAGCCTTCTGGAACTCTTGATAAGGCTGCCGTCAATATCTTGTGCCCAAATGTGCTTAGAGTGCCTGCTCTGTAATGAACCAGGAACATGCAGATTCCAATCCAAATATCTTAATCGATATAAACCCTGTAATTGCAAAATATATCTTTACAATAATCATTTTTTGAAATCTGAAAACATGAATGAATGTACTTTCAGCTGCCTATTAAAGAACATTTTCTCCTTAAGAACTTAAAGACAATTTAGAAATATTAGAAGAAACAGAGTTAGGAAGGAGAACTAGAATGTGTACAATTGTAGTTGAATGAAGTTTCAAAACTGCCTGCCTTTGTGTGGCATCATATGAACGTTAAGCCCCTTCCCCATGTGGAAGTGTACTGGACATTCTTTGGTCCATTGTCCCCTAGCTTCCAGGGTTAGAAAACTCTCATATTTTTCTCTGCCAAAGGCCAGTAACTTCCCCAGAGTCCCTGAAAATGGTCTTTGCGTAGCTTCTCCCACTGAGGTTGTCACCATCTTTTCACTTTGCTCTCCCATTGACTGATCTCTGTCCAGAGGTAAGATGTTTATGTGATGGCTTGTCTAGATGAACAATTTACTCCAGCTTCCTCCTATGTCAGAGTTCTGCAGTCCAAACAATGCAGGTCTCTTGCCTTGATTCATTTCCAAACAATCCTGACAATGCCCAAGGGAAAGCTGGGGGGAAGCCAGGGTAAACCCATTTAAAATCTTTAATAAAACACCCAGGAAAGCCTGCACTGTGTGGGAAAACCCAGATGGATCTGGCATAGGAACACAGGGTCCATACCTTTATGCCAGGCTGTGTCACTGGCCAACAATGATGCTGATGACGCTGGTGTCACTCTGCAGCCTGAAAGGAGGCCCCCAGCACAGGATCAAGGCCCCCTGCATATGGACCACCATTGAACAAATGCTAAGGGCCACTTTCCTGGCTTCAGAGTGTGTGGCACATAACAGCAGCAGAGGCACCCTCCAATACAGGTCATCCTGTTATGTCCATTTCATCACAGTAGAAGGGGGGTCCAGGCCAGTTCCAGGGCCAGAATATACTGGCTGGAAGGTGGCATACTCTAGCCAGTGAAGACAAACCCTGAGTTTCCATTACCCTTGGCTGCCTGACAGCATCATCTCCTAAGACTTTCATCTCCTGTTGGCACTGGAGCATTCAGGTTGGCATCTGCTCCCCCGTTTTCCTGCTGCTACCATGCTAATGAAGCAGGGAAGAATCTGTGGCATCCATGCATCCTATAATTCTTTTCCTCATAGATTATTTCACAGCGAAACAATAATAACAACAATAACAATAACAACAACCGACAGAATTGTAATGGTATATTATAATATACACCATACAATAAAATCATCATCAAGAACAACTTTTCATGCATGAATCTAGCTTTAAAAAGTTTTGCAATTAGAACAAATAACTTAGCACTTGGAAAGAGTGTGCTCATTTGCCTTTCAAATATGTCTCTTCTTCCTTCTCTTCTGGATCAGCATGGAGCAGGCATTATCATAATTAGCAAGAGCAGAGTCTGAGAGATATTTTAGAGCACATATACGAAAACACTCTTAAAAGGTCCATTGGAGAAATGAGTAATTAGGGCTTTGATTACAGCAGATGACCAAACTAAGAAGCAGGGTTTTTTTTTAAATCCTCCAGTGTGAACCCTGCCCCCCCCCAAAAAAAAACAGGCTGAAGCCCCCACTAAACCATGAGAGTCACCTGGTGGCCTTGGACAAATAAGTGCAAATCACCAAACTGACCTCACAGACCTGTTTTGAGCCTATAGTACTGCTGGCAGCTTCTTCGGGAAAAGATAGCATACAAGGTTACTATAGTATCTATCTATCTAGAGTATTTGTCATCAACCACAAAGTTTCCTAGAGTGAAAAGAGAATAGTGGGATGGGAATTATGTTCAGCAGTTCCTGCTTGTTTTCCTTCTCCCTCAGAAGCCACAGCAATAGCATTTGAAATGGAGGGAGGGACTCTAACCAGCCACTGGAGCCCAGGCATTATGAAGCGCTGCTTGGCTGCTCTTCTCTCCCTCAGAGGCCCCACCAGTGGGAGATGAAGGGGTGGCTCTCACCAGCTCCACAAATCTCACAAGAAGATGCAAGTGTGGGAAATTTAAAATATAAAAATAAGATAAAGAAATAAAAAGTTAACAGAAGCACAGACACACACTTAAAAGTCCCAAGTACATGGGAGGGGGCATAAAAAGAGTGTCCCCCTACCTGGCTATCCGAATCTCACCCGGAAGTGTTTGCCCATTGATGATGCATTAATGTGAGCACAATGGCGTGAGGATTCAAATGCCAGCATCAAAGCACCACTGAAGATCAATTGACGGCTTGGCCGATCAATTAAAAAGTATGCCTTATTGGCAAGATATGATTGCAAAAGGATGTCGTTGTCTGGTATGTGCACCCTTTCATGATCATGAGGCATCTTTATGACACTATATTTGCTGCATCTGATAAAAGTCCCATATCATGTCTGGATTGTTGGTATCTTACACATGTGCAAGCTTCCCTATTTTTGTCAGATGCACATCTGCATTCAGTTCAGCTTTGCAGAAGCAGTGTCGTGGATGCACCATTGCACATGTAGCTTTACTTTTAGCAATACATTTGATTGCAAAATGTTGCAATTCATCAGAAGGTTCCATAGCACAAGCATTCCACATTTGGAGATTTATATTACACTCAGCCAATATGTGCTCTGGGCAGCACCTGAAGACCACAGATGAACTGGCTTCCCTATTCACTTTAATATTTATTTATTTGATTTATACCCCACCTTTCCTCCAAGATACAGGGTGAAGTCTCCATATACATTCCTCTATGTTCACAACACAGATGCTTCCATCACCAACTAGACTGCAGAATCAGGAAAAAGAGATTTGCCATGAGGTAGAAAGAACCTGGGCATCTGTGGCCATGGAAATCCCAAGGGAAGTTGGAGGATGACAGACAGGGCTATGAAGGAAGGTTTTGTCCAGTATCAACTGGAATAGGAAGACAGAGAAGAAAAGGAAAACAGATGTGAATGAAGAGGAAGAGGGTTCCAAAACATGTCTGCAGTGTAAGTAAAAAATGTGGCATTTGTCCACAATGGCTGCAGACAGCAGGCACACAGTTATTTGTAGAAGTGGCAAAAAGCCAAGCTGAAATGCAGCTACCTACAGTAGTGAGGGCACAGCAGCGTATAATATCCCAGGGTCAACCACTGAAACTGAATGGTAGAAGTGTCCAGGCAGATAGAATCAAAGAGCACAAAGGGATCCAACAGCCATTTAGTCCAAAACCCTGCCTGCTAGGGTAGGACCCCAAAACTAAAGCATTCCTGAGAGGAAGCTATTCATACTCTGCCTGAAAACTTCCAGTGAAGTGCAGTCCTCCAGCCTCCAATGCACTATATTCCACTGTTGCACAGCTCTTACCAACTGGAAGTTCTAACCTGTAGTCAGAAGTTCCTTTCTTGTACTTTGAATCAAGTGGTTCAGGCCCTAACCCCTCATGCAGCAGAAAACAAGTTTACTCCAGCATTTTCAAACAGCACATACTGGAACTGTGGAATTCACTACCACAAGATACAGTGATTGGCACCAATTTGGATGGCTTTAAAGTGGGATCACACGTAGAGGATACAGTTGTCAACAGGTATTACTTGTCACAACGGCTATGTATTACCTCCTGTATTGGAGACTGTGCTTCTCTGTATATCAGTTGCTAGTGATCATAAGTGGGAGAAAGCTGTTGTGTTCATGCCCCCTACTTCTGGGCATCACATAGGTACTTGGTTGGCCCCTGAGCCAAATAGTGAACTAGGTCAGCTTTTGGTTTGATCTAGCAGAGCTCTTCATATGTTCTCACATCTGTGATTGAGGCTCCAGCCTTTGCAAACACTTAGCTAGGTCGGTGAGAGCTCAAACACTGCCCTTCTCCCTTTGTGCCCAATAGATTTCTAGTTCCTTTCAGTGTTTGATATAACTCAGCTCTCCAAAACAACAAACAACCCCTTATTCTGAAGCCTTTTCAAGTCACAGGCTGCCAGAAGTCTACAAGGGTGAAGGCAGATTTCAGTAGAAATAACATCCTGCTCATAGGCAAAAGAAACAGTGGCATATTTTATAGACCAGAGGCTGCAGTGCTAAGCAACTGCTGATCACTGGTTCATGCAGTACCTGTGAACATCTTGACCTACACCTGCATGATTATGCATTTGCTAGGCTATAAGTTACTCCCTGGGGTAAAATGCTAGTAGAAGGCAATATTAGCCAAAAGAAACAATATTTGGCTATGAAACTTTTTGCTTGGTGCCTCCTTTAACCTCACACTATTCATGTCACAAAGTGTGCTTAGAAACTGACTGGAAAGGCAGCATCAGAAATGCTTCTTAGAAATGGGAGGTTGGGAAGGGAAGAAAGAATGCAGCTATAGAAATTTCAAGGGAACAAATAAAACAGTGGGTTATATTATTTTTGTGGGTTTTCTTCCTTGTTTCTGGGCTATTCCAAAAGAGAATGGAGTTCCTGACAGTTCATGAAAATGATTTTTACACCTGTAAGTAGCCTAGGATCACACTCTGAGGGGGGAAACAGAAACATTGGTTATGGATGTTAGGTTAAATCCACAACACTTTTAAAACAGTGTCATTTCACTGCTAGAACACAATCCAGAAAGGAAGGAAGGAAAGAGCCATTTGATTGCAATGGTGGTGGTGGTGGTGGTTATCATTTATATAATGCCATCACTGTATGTGGTGCTTTATAGGTAAAAAACAACAACAATAAAATAGTCCTTCCCTCAGGCTTACAATCCAATGAAGACATGACACAAAAGGAAAAGTGGGTGGCAGTTTGGGAGGGCCTCTTCTTCTCTCCCTCTGAGGCCAGGGTGTAGTAATAGTACTAGTAGTTGTAGTAGTGTGCCTTCAAGAAGTTTCTGACTTATGGCAACCCTAATGCAAACTTATCATGAGGTTTTCCTGGCAATATTTCCTCAGAGGGGGCCTGCCTTTGCCTTTCTCCGAAGCTGAGAGAGTGTGACTAGTCAACGGTCATCCAGTGGGTTTCTATGACTGAATGGGGATTTGAACCCTGGTTTCTGAGGGCCCTGAGAGTCAGGATGATGTAGTGTTTTGACTGTTGGACTAGGACTCTTGGAGACCAAGGTTCAAATCCCTGCTTGTCCACAGAAAACCACTGGGTGACCTTGGGAACATTGCAGTACCTCAGCCTCAGAGGATGGCAATGCCATACCCTCACTGAACAAATATATATATATTAGAGTATTTATATCCTGCTCTTCTGCCACAAAGACTCTCAAAGCTGCTTACAAATTGTTTTAGCAATAGCACTTACACATCTACACCACTTTTATAGCTCCAGGCACTCTCTAAGCAGTTTACAATGTGTTAGCCAATTGTGAAGTTGAAGGCTTTCACCACTGACATCCATAGATTTTCCTCAGTTTTTTCCCAGGCTGTGAGGCCATGTTCTGGAATATTCTTTCTAAGTATTCCAGAACACAGCCTCACAACCTCGAAAAAAAACAAGGAAAATCTATGTTAGCTAATTGCCTCTACAATCTCTCAGGATATCTCCTTTAAAGTTTGGACTAAACCATGGAGTGGAGTCATCATATGCCTCTGGTTATGGATGATGTAGTCTAGCAGTTGGGGTTCCTGTCTCTCTGACATGACACACATATGCTAGACTATTACATATAATTTTATGTGACATTATACTCACTACACTCTTGCCTTGGTTCAGTGCATTGACAGCCACTTGCAAGAAGGCAGAGAATGTGATGACATTATATTGCATGTTTAGTAAAAGAGAGTTGGGGGGGGGGTATGAAGGGCCAGAACAGAACTTTCATGATTCTCTAAATGTCCATTCAACAAGGGACTGTATGACCTGAAACATGTGAAGAATCTTGAAAGGGGGGGAATACAGTTGGTGTCGTCCCCCCCCGCTGATACCAATAACCACAGATAACAGTGAACACCATTGAAAATAATGGGACTTCCAGTTTAAAATACCATAGAGTTGCTTTGGAAGACCTGGAAAACATCTAGAGAGGATCCCTCTCTAGGCATTTTCTAGAAATCCTCTATGGTAGGTGTGCTGTTTTGTGTCCCACAGACACCTGAAACCTCAGATATTGGTTCTGACTGTATTTTTAAAGGCATTGACTTGTAAGAAATATCCTCCGTATTTTCTTCTTGCATACTCCAGGTTGTTCTTTATCTTTTTCTTTTTTTCTTTTCACCTGCACAATTTGTGGTCACATTAGTAGTGCTAGCCATCTGTACTGCAGCCATTTAAAATCAGACACACATTGGTCTTTTTTGTTAACCTTACTGCACACAAACTGTACCCTTTTTATAGTTGTGGTATGGAAAACTGCCTCCTTTTTCTTTTCCTTTTCTCCTTTAAATCTGGGCCAACCAACTTTCCTGTTCTTGGGTCATCCTGCCTCATTATCCCCAATATAATTTCTATAGTGCAGATAAGCAGATATCCACTTAGTTTATTAGGAACATTTTAAAAACTGCCTCATTCCATTATTCAGCCAAGCTCAGTCTTAACTATACCAGGGATGGACAAAGGCAGAGAGCACAATTTCTCCCAAGCCTCCCCCCAAAGCCATATTTATCCTAGCACACCAGAAGTGACATCACCTCATTTCCTGTCGCCATTTGGAAAAATGCTAGGAAAAAGCTTGGGGAAATATTGGACAATAAGGGGATAAAAAGACAAACTGTTGCATCACTGTGTAGTTTTGGGGTGGAAAATAACCCCAAAATCATACCAGGAATCTATATATATAATTCTCTTCAGTATGTTGCCTTTCCCAGTGTCTGATTGGCTGCTCAGGAAACACACCCACCAATCACCACTCACATGCAAATTCCCTCTCTACCTCACAGTCCACTCCTACCACTCAATCTGTGGCCCAAACAGTCAACTAATGACAGCAGCAGTGAAAGGCCGCCTGCAGTGGGACCCAGGCAGTCAACTGGCAGCGGTGATGGGATGCTACTGCTGCCACTGCAACAGGACCCAAACAGTTAACTTGTGGTTGTGGCGGCAGCGGTGGGAGCCACTGCTGCAGCTGCAACAGGACCCAGACAGTCAACTGGGATTGGCGGTGACGGGCTGCCTGTGATGGGACTCAGGCAGTCAACTGGTGGTGGTGGCAGCAGGGCAACAGAGTGAGTCACCCTCTGCAATTCTGGGGAAAGTGTGGAACATTGAGAAGGGGGAGGAGGGATTTAAAAACCCACCAGCCTATCTTACAGAGTTGTTGTGAGGTCTACAGGGCATTTTGGGGGGAGATTTTTAATGGTTATGTTACTCCGGGTACAGCTAGTTGTTTTAATTTCAGGGGCTATGGGGACTGCCAGGAGGCATTGGGGAGGTCACAAAAGTAGGGTTCAGGGCTGCCTGTGGCCCACAGGCTACACGCAAACCACCCAAAGATTCTAGAAATTTAATCTGAAACTGTTTGTGTTCAAGTTGTGTCCATCTACCTCCAGGCTTGTACTAATGGGACAGCTCTCTTCTTTCCTGAAAAACAGTCAAAAATGAAACCAGAAATAACTTCCAGGTTTCTTTTGAAAGAGAGGGTTGCTACCTCTTTTTTCAGTCTTGGCTGATTGGAGATGTATTTAAGCAATGTGCTGATGGTAGCATACCAATCTGACGTAATTTTAGCCACCTATATTTTGAGGTGTAAATGAGGGAGAAGTTTGGGGAGGGTCTGGCACTGTCTGAGAGGTGGAAGAAAGTCCTTGAAATCTGCAGTCCCATGGTCCCTGTTTCCTTCCCCTGTGTTGGTTGTGTCTGTTCCTATAGTTTTCCTTTCTTTCATGTCATGCACATGATGAAGCTCATAGAAACTTGTGCTACTCTCTCTCTCTCTCTCTCTCTCTCTGGCTTTTCTTCACAAACGAAGATTCAGGAAGGACTCATCCCGTGCTTTCTGCAAGCGCGCTGATGACTGAAAAGACCAATCCGAGATAAACAAGTCTGGTTGCAGAAAGCACAGCAGAAGGTCTCCTTGGGTGATGTTTCTAGGTTGTGATTCTTTCTGTGTTGTCGTTTCTCTTCAAGACTTGTTCAGCCCGAATTCTCAAATAAGGCTGCAGCATTGTGGATAGTGCGTCTCCATGCCTCCCGATGTGAGGCCACACTAAATGTATTAACTATCAAACTAAAAAAGCATTCCAGTTTTGCCTCAAGTAGGAGAGATAAGGTATAAATATTTTAAATAAATGCAAGTGTGAAATGTCTAGCCACAATTATTCTTTTTATCTTGTCAGCCAATGAACTAATATTTGGAAATATTGTGAGGCATGAAATGATTTGCTGTTAAATCCCTGGAAGATTGAAAAAACGTGGTTTCTTGGCACATGCAATACATTACAATCTATAGTTCAGTGAATGGGGGAAGTTTGAGAGACAGGAGATTTTCAGACATGCCAAAATCCCTGTTTGCCGCGCGAGCAGCCTCCCGAAACTGCTGCGCGGCAAGGGTCTTCTTCGGACGACGCTGTGCCTCTGGCGAAACCGTCCGTGTCACTTCCGTGAAGCTTCGGACGGCTCGGCGCCATATTTCAAGCACGGAGGCTGCCCGTGATTGAAATATGGCGCGGAGCCGTCCCAAGCTTCACGGAAGTGACACGGACGGTTTCGCCAGAGGCACAGCGTCCTCCGAAGAAGACCCTTGCCGCGCAGCAGTTTCGGGAGGCTGCTCATGCGGCAAACAGGGATTTTGGCATGTCTGAAAATCTCCACAGTGTGAAATAGAATAGAGGCATGCAAGAAAGCCTTACAGTGCCTATAGTCCCCATTGCTTTAATAGCAAAAAGGAGAGGGTGAGAAGATAATGTTTGATTGGAGAAGCATTTTCCAACATTAGTCCAGCTCCCTCCCTGTGTGTTTTTCTTCCAAGTCTGGCAAGGCCAGCCACACTCAAGAGGTTATGTCCAAACAATGCACCAAGACTACATAGATGCCTTGGGTTGCAGTCTTTCACCTATCTTACCTTTCTGCTGCTCACCATAAAAGACATAAGAGAATGAATGCTGAACGTGTAAAAAAATTACAACTATTTTTTCCTCTTTCACATTTTTTGCATCACTTCCACAGATGAAGAAGGAGAAGGAAAAGAACATGAGCTAATAGTAGGAGTAGTAATAATGATAAATCCTGTCTTCCATTTTCTGAATTTATCATTTAGGTGGGGAAACAAGTATGTCCTTTGAAAAGACTTCTGCCATGCATTCCTTTACATGAGGTATTTGTTTCCTGTTAGACAAAGTAAACGAAGGACAGAAAAGCCTGTTGAACCCTATAATAAGTTTTACCATGCAGGGTTGTTGTATGAGTTACTGAAATGCAGGGGAGGCCCAAGACATTTTACTGAGTTACTGAGCAGCAAAAGTTGCCCCTTTAGCTTGCCAAGTAAAAGGGCATAGTACCCAAGGATGATCAAATTCTACCACTGCCAAACTGATCTCCCTCCTATACTTCTTTACCTCTGCTACAACCCATTCATTTTGTGTTCATCACTTTTTGCTTGCAAGCCTGTTTCAGGTTGTTTGCTTGTTTGTTTTTAATTAATTTTATTTAATTTCGACTTAACTAGCAAGGGACTTGTGAAGGTGTCTTTCCCAAGGTGAGGCATATCCTTTGCATTCAGATGTTGTTGACCTGTGTGATTTCCCCAGATGAAGTTGTAGAGAAGGGTCTGCATTTGTGCATTCCCCTTACCAATAAATGTTAATTTGTGCTTTCCCCTCACCAATAAATTTTAATTGATTTGAGGTGGTTTGTTAGGAGGGAAAAGCAAAGCTGAATATATAAAATCATATAAAAACAGAACACACCCACTATGGTTGGAATCTACCAAAAACACAGAGTATCAGATTGCTCCCTCCAGTAAATATTTTTAATTTTGTCCTCAGTGATTTAAATCTCAGCCCATCATAATTTTGGGCATTGCACTACAATTCTGGAGACCAAGGTTCACATCACTGCTCAGCCATGGAAACCCACTGGGTGATCTTGAGCAAGTCACACTCTCTCAGCCACAAAGGGAGGCAAGGGCAAACCCCTTGGAACAAATCTTGCCAAGAAAACCCCGTGATAGGTTCACCTTAGGGTTGCCATAAGTCAGAAATGACTCAAGGCACACAGCAAAAGAAATGACTGGAAGGCATAATATTATAATGACTATGGTTCAGGAAAATAATTAGGTTATGGAGCTGCTGGGAACTAATGGTCCTGCAGATTGTGGATGATGGGAGTTATAGTCTAACATATCTGGGCAATACCAGATTAGAGAAGATTGTTCTATGCTAATAATGACTTGATGGAACTATTGTCCATATAAAAGTATACAATATGCTGGAACAACATACATGACCTTTGGTTTTAGGTTTTCTTTTCTTTTTCTGAACTTGCTGCCTGTTTAAGCCAGTGTATGCAATCAGCAGAATTACAGGAGTAAGGAGAGACCTGCAGGGGTGTCTGGTGTGGGTGTGGTGGAAGAGACAGCATAATATGAGCTTGTGTCTGTTCAGTTAAACTTCTCCAGCCCCGAGAGTCTTTTGGTAGAGTTTGTTTGGCTAATGGTGGTATGTGTGTTGGGTCAAGGCTGTTTGTTCACTGGGGGAACTCGTTAGCATTTGTTTGGTGAGCTGCTGAGTGCTCATTAACTCATCAAGTGCTCATTAGCATCTGTTTGCGTGAGCTGGGAGGAGGTTCACTTGTGGGGGGGATTGTTAGTGTTGCTTTGTGTGGTGGGACCTTGTGCCTCTTTGGTTGTGAGAGCTGAGTGAGTGTAGCCCCTGGTCCTCTATCTGAGAACCTGGTCTCAGGGAAGTGGGGCTTCTACTGAGAAGAAGTGAGTCAGAGACTGCTGTGAGGAAGCGGGTCAGAGACAGAGGGAGCTACAGTATATAGACTAGCTGTCTATATAGCTGCAGCCCCAGTCCCTGGAGCTTAGCGTACAGGAGCGAGGCTAACAAGCGGGTGTTTAGTGGGGGAGTTTTGAGAAAGAGGCCCAGAGTTCTGTTTTTGTGTCTACTTCAGATTATTCAGTATGGACGGTGGGGGAGCTGCTGCAGTCACCTGTAACAGCTGTGGTATGTTTGTTTTTTTCCTTGCAGATGTGCATAGCTACACCCACAACAAGTGTAAGTTGGCTGTGTTGTTGGATGAGAAGGCTTGTTTATCCACTCTCTGGCATATTAGGGAGAAGGGGGTTTTCTTAGACAGAGCAGAGCAGATGGTCCTGCTTGGGGAGCACACATTGGATGTCTCTGTGGAGGAGATTAGTTCCCATACACAGGAGGTAGACAATTGGAGGAATTTGAAACATAGTAGTAGAAGGAGCAGGGGTCATGCTATGAGTTTGGCACTACAGAATCGGTTTGAAGCCCTCTCCCTTATCAGTAATGATAAGAAACAGGAAAGGGAGCAGCAGAGTCCATCCTCAGAGAATGTGTACAGGACCATGGAAAGTTTAACATGCAGACTGGTCTCTACTAGTCCTCGGAGGAGGTGTGTAATGGTGGTAGGGGGCTCCCTGTTGAGGAGAACAGAAAAAAGCAGTCACCCATGGCTCCTCTTCATCTTGGAGAAAAGTGACTAGCAGGGTGCCACAGGGTTCTGTCCTGGGCCCAGTGCTATTTAACATCTTTATCAATAACTTGGATAATAGAGTAGAGGGCATGCTTATCAAGTTTTCACATGACACCAAATTGGGAAGGATTGCTAATACCCCAGAAGACAGGTACAGAATTCAAATTGAACTTAACAAATATGAAAACTGGGCCAAAACTAACAACATGAATTTCAAGAGGGAGAAATATAGAGTACTACACTTGGGCAGAAAGAAATTAAATGCAGAGATACAGGATGGGTGACACCTAGCATGATGGCAGTACATGCAAAAGGGATCTAGGAGTCTTAGTGGACCACAAGCTGAACATGAGTCAGAATGGATGATGTGGCAGCTAAAAAAGCCAATGAGATTCTAAGCTGCATCAATAGGAGCATAATGTCTAAATCAAGGGAAGTAATAGTGCCACTCTATTCTGCTTTGGTCAGACCTCACCTGGAATGCTGTGTCCAGTTCTGGGTACCACATTTCAAGAAGGATATTGAGAAACTGGAACGTGTCCAGAGGAGGGCGACCAAAATGGTTAAAGGTCTGGAAGCCATGTCCTATGATGAGTGGCTTAGGGAGCTGGGTATGTTTAGCCTGGGGAAGAGAAGGCTGAGAGGTGACATGATAGCCATGTTTAAATATTTGAAGGGATGTCATGTTGAGGATGGAGCAAGCTTGTTTTCTGCTGCTTCAGAGACTAGGACACAGAGCAATGGGCTCCAACTATAGGAAAAGAGATTCCACCTAAACATTAGGAAGAACTTCCTGACAGTAAGCTGTTTGGCAATGGAATGCACTGCCTCGTAGTGTGGTGGAGTCTCCTTCTTTGGAGGTTTTTAAACAGAGGCTAGATGGCCATCTGTCGGAAATGCTTTGATTGTGTATACCTGCGTGGCAGGGGGTTGGACTAGATGGCCCTTGTGGTCTCTTGCAACTCTGTGATTCTATGAATTAGATAGCATACTGTTTTGTAGACTAAGGATGGAAAATAAATCCACTGTGTACACATTTTGCTATGAAAATATCAATTTTATTCTTTCTCAGGACTGTCAGTGGGATAATGTGCATCTTGCTTGAGATACCCATACAAGGCTTTCGGTATATTTCAGTGAAGAAAAGATGTGAGATTATATGAAGCAAGCTTGATTTCTGCTACTCCAGAGATTAGGACATGGAGCAATGGACTCGAACTACATGAAAAGAGATTCCACCTAAACATTAGGAGGAACTTCCTGACAGTAAGAGCTGTTCAGTAGTGGAACACACTGCCTCATAGTGTGGTGGAGTCTCCTTCTTTGGAGGTTTTTAAACAGAGGTTGGATGGCCATCTGTCAGGAGTGCTTTGATTGTGTATTCCTGCATGGCAGGGGGTTGGACTGGATGGCCCTCATTGTCTTTTTCAACTCTATGATTCTATGATGCTATGATTTTATGATATGTATATTTGAATATATGTACAAGCACACCTTAGCTGATAGGGGGAAATGTGACTAATGGGTACATTAGTTAAAGAGAGAGAGAGAAACCAGTGACCAGTGGTGACTCCTTTCTCAGTGGAACAGTGAATCTATTCTAGGTCTGGGGGTGGGTATGTCTTTTGATAGCTCCTTTATTTTAAGAGTGCTGTCCTAGGAGATGAACCTACTTTAGAGAGATTGGGCTCAACATCTTGGATAGCTCCTTTAGAGTTGTGACTAAACCTCAGAGCAGATTTGCTGCGCCATTGACATAGAAGCGACAAGGTTACACAACTTGGATAGGATGAGAAAGTTGGTGGGAATCTGTGGAAGAAAAAGCAAGACTGACAGGTCCCTATCCTGGACTATACAACAACTTTCTGTTGCTAGACTTCCACTTACTGTTTCCTTTTTATATTACAGAATGTTAAAATGCAATAACCTACTGTTTTATGAAGAAGTGCAGTCTGGGGGGGGGGATTACCACTTGGTTGTGGAGGACACAAAAATTTGCCCTCCAACTTTCTGGGTATCACTTACTCTAGAAACATGTAAACAAGAGCCCTCTATTTATTTCCTCCGCAACATTTGGAATTGTTGAAATTCATAACACATCCCCACATCAGTATGATGGCTAACTTCTGACCTGAAGCAGGGTGTTTTGCCCTGCCAATCAGTTATTAAAGGCACGGGAGCTCCTTTAGGTCAGCAGCTCTAACCCAACCCATCAATCATCTGCCTCCAAAGGGCCAGACTACACATGAGCCTCAGTCAGTTTTCTCCAACATTTGTGTCTTTTACAAAACACAGAGACAGGCAACAGGAGGGGGGGGGTCTCCTTTATCTCTTTCCTCTCCAGTGATTTTAATCTAATATTTCTCACCCCAAAGGAGAGATGATAGATGTACTCTACTTTTTCTCCAAGAGGAAGTGGTAAGAAAAGGGGGGTATTTAGAGGCAAACATTGAAAATTGCCTTATTCTGAGCCAGACCATTGGTCCATTTGACTCAGTATTGTCTGCATAGGGTTAGCTTGGCCCTACCATTTGGCAGAGTGAGTTGGGTATCTCAGGTGGAAGAAGGCTGGAGGCAACAGAAAGGTATTGGGGAAACAGGTTCTATGCCACATAGCTGACACATCTCCTTCTAAAGTCATTGATTCCTTTTAGGTGTGGTGGAGGATATTGCCCCATCACAAGTGTTCAAGAATGATGTACCGGCCAGTCCAGTTGATTCTATGTGTGCAATAAGGATAGGAAGAAATCTCATTATATCATAGAATCATAGAATTGTAGAGTTGGGAGAGACCACAAGGGCCATCCAGTCCAACCCCCTGTATATTTTATTGTTGTTATGCGCCTTCAAGTCAACTCCAACTTAATGCAACTCTATCCTAGGGCTTTTTTGGCAAGATTCATTCAGAAGAGGTTTACCATTGCCTCCTTCTTAGGCTGAGAGAGTGTGATTTGCCCAAGACCACCCACTGGGATTCCATGCCCGATTAGGGATTCAAACCTTGGTATCCCAGAGATCTAGTCCAACAATCAAATCACTACACCACACTGGCTCTCTCTCATCATATTATTCTTCAATGAAACAGGCTGTCTCAATATATAAAGGCATCACGTTGAGCCTGTGTGCAAAATTAGTGTGTCTTCCCATTGTGAAACAAAACACAGAGAAACAGAGAGCAAACACAGAAGGCCTAGCTGATAGATCAAAAAGATGCAGACAATCCATCTGATGGCTTATAATTTTTAAAAGTCCACACAACCAAGAAACAGCTATTGTGGTTTAGCTGTGCAATTTGTACAATTTGTATTACTTATACAATTTGCACGAGAACAGTGCCTGAAAATTCTCCTGAGACCAACAGAAAATTTCTTACTGTCTGGCAATGAAATAGTAATTTTTACAGCTTCTCATGTAAGGCTTTACATCACAAGTGGGGAATGGGCAGTGACACTATCTTTCTCTTGGCCTCAGGCAGCAAAATAATTTTGGACTGCCTCTGGTCTCAAAGTATCTCTTACAACCTTTGGAACAATGTATAAAAGGACCACCAAGCAGGATCAGCCTTGTTTAGTACTTGGATGGAAGACCACCAATCAATACCTGGTGCTGTAGGCTATATTTCAGAGGAACTGGCAAAACCACCTCTGAGTATTCCTTACCTAAGAAAATCCTATGAAATTCAGGTGACATGAAGGCAAATGCGCATACTAACCCCAGTCCACATCATGAACATCCTTACATGTCACAACTGCACTTCAACAAGAACAGGCACCATAGTTATAGTAATTATTGCAATTCTACTAGGTTTGGAGTCAAATCTCGGCACTAATACAAAACCACCGGTTGGGATCCCCATTAAATTAGGGTAGAATCCTCTCATTGCAGCAAACCTTGTCAGCAAACCTGACCTTGTAGTAAAAGGTCAGCAAACCTGACCTTGTAGTAAAACTCCCATCATCATTCACAGAATCATAGAGTTGGAAGGGGTTCTAGGGGCCATCAGGTCAAACCCCTGTTCAGTTCAGGATGTCCAGCTAAAGCATCTCCAGCAGATAGCTAATTTTTTAAAAAAAATAAGTCTAGGATTATGGAAATTTAGTCCAATAATATGTGGTATTCTCAAAGGCTAGGAATGGCTACATTTCATAAATATATTTTTAGACACACAAATATATATTAAATTACCAAGAAGAGTCGCTAGCATTTTTTCCTGTCCTATGAAATTTGCTGGTCAGATAGTTGCCCCACTCAGACCCCTTCATCACAGGATCTTTAGCTATCCGGTGAATACTGTTGGAGTTTGGGGTTTAAATCATTTTAATGATCTTCTTCGCTGTTAGCTACTGAATGGATTTAGTATGATATGCTTTTAATTGTTATTTATTTGCTAAGTTGCCTAGGGCAAATATTTTCAGAAAAGCTTCTGATTGTTTAAAGTGCATGAATAAATCAACAATGCAAATTTGGCTTGGTTTTTATTTTGGTGCCATTTTTGTTTGTAATGCTGCCTGAAGAGACTTTGCTGTTTGACTCCATGGTGCTTCTAATCCTGGTATTTTGTCTCCCCAGTGGTTTGACACTATTTAAAATAGAGTTGTCCCTAATTAAACATGAGCTTGTTCTTTTCTTTATTATAAAATCCATTTACTGTAGCTCCTTTATACTAGCTGGGTTTAAGAAATCTCTGTTCAGCAACCTCTAACATGTACATGATCATTCTTCAACAGCAGGTGCATAGGAAGAAATGTGCAATGCTTCTTGTAAGATTCTGTAGTATTAGTCATCAGGTCTAAGGCACGCCAGTGAGAGTTAGGTGACGAAACTCAGAAGTACTTTGGAAGGCAAAATAGGACTTTTCAAAACTGATGACCTCCCTCAAGGCAAACCACTATATTCTCCTATCTTGATGCTTTGCTTCAAATATATTTGTTGTTGTGTGCCTTCAAATCATTTCCAACTTATGGTGACCCTATCACTGCATTTTCTTGGCAAGATTTGTTCAGGGGGAGTGCCTTTACCTTCCTCTGAGACTGAGAGAGTATGATTTGTCCAAGTGGGTTTCCATGCTGAGCAAGGATTCAAACCCTAATCTCCAGAGTCATAGCCCAACACTCAAACCACTACACTACACTGGCTCTCAAATATGTTTTAGCTTGTCTCAGTCTGATAAACATTTCTTAATATTCTCTCAGTTTGATACTTATTTTCTGGTGAAAATATTGCAGTGCCGATGGAGATGTTAGTAGAGGGGTGGGCAAAGTGTGGCTTTGGAGTTGCATGCAGCCCTTAAAGAGAGTTTTGTGTCCTTCAACTGCTCTAGACTCCCCAGGAGTAAATTGCAATGTACCGAAGGGAAGCTTCCACGTGAGGCAATTCACCTTTAAATAGGTTGTTGGGGAAGGGGAAACTTGTTCAGTTTGGGGTTCCAAAATGGAGGCATAGTAAATTGAAGGCAGTTTATTTAATGACACAGGTCTTGACTTCACAGAGCGAGAGAGGGGGTAAAAATCCAGATTGGATTTGGGCTACATTGGCCCAGAGCTGCCTGGTGATGGAAAGACAGCAGGGAGGAGGCCATTCTGGCCTCCTTGGAAAGGAAGTTCCAAAGTCTAGGGGCAGCAACCTATAAAGCCCTCTCTCACATCCCCACCAACTATACTTGTGACGATGGTGGAACTGAGAGATGATATCAGGACCAGGCAAGCTCATTTTGTTAAATACAATCTGCCACAGAGCCTGGACCCAAGCCATATAGGTTTGAACCCTATTGGCATTCCCAACTGGAAGAGCTTTTGAATCAAATGACATTGATCATCATGTTGATTCATCATTTGCCAATTGATCCAGTAGGTTAAGAGGTTACATGATAGCCATGTTTAAATATTTGAAGGGATGTCATACTGAGGATAGAGCAAGCTTGTTTTCTGCTGCTCCAGAGACTAGGACACAGAGCAATGGGTTCAAACTACAGGAAAAGAGATTCCACCTGAACATGAGGAAGAACTTCCTGAAAGTAAGAGCTGTTCCGAATTGGAATACACTGCCTCATGGGAGATTATCACACTACACTTTTATAGTGCTATTATTCCACTTTAATTGCTATGGCTGCCTCCTGTGGAATCCTTGGATTTGCAGTTTAGGGAGGGGCATTTAGCATTCTCAGCCTGAGAACTCTTAGGCCTCAGTAAACTACAAAACCCAGAATTCCCCAGAAGGCAGCTATAGCATTTATAGTGGAATAATAGCACTATAACAGTGTAGTGTGATAAAGTCCATAGTGTGGTGGAGTCTCCTTCTTTGGAGGTTTTTAAACAGAGGCTGGATGGCCATCTGTTTGATTGTGTATTCCTGCATGGTAGGGGATACGGCTAGATGGCCCTTGTGGTCTCTTCCAATTCTATGATTCTATGTTATTGCAATTGGGCCTACTAGTAGGTGATGGCGGTGGAGTGCCTTCAAGTCATTTCCCACTTATGGCTACCCAAAGGTTAATGTATCATGAGGTTTTCTTAGCAAGATTGTTTAGTTGGGGAGTTGCTCTATTCTTCCTCTGAGGCTGAGAGAGTGTGCCTTGCCCAATATTACTCAATAGATTTCCATGGCTGTTCAGGAATTCAAACCCTGTTCTCCCAGAGTATTATTCCCAAAAATTATTCCTAGAGTTTACAGATAGGTACCAAGAAGACTCCCGTACCTTTAATTGTTGTGTAGTGGCAATTTCAGCAGGTTTTGTGTGACAAGAAAGGGGTCTGTTGATATGATTTATTTATTTAATATCCTGCCTTTCTCCTGGCACAGGATTCAGTGCAACTTACAACCATTTAAAAACACACTACAACTATAAAAACTCTATTAATGCTAAAGGTAAAACACAGTTAAACCAGAATTCTATTTTTAAAAACTTAGGTTAAAAACATAAGTTTAAAACAGTTTTAAAAACATGTTTAAAACATAATGAAATGGAAACACAGCACACTCACACCCACTAAAAGCTCCATCTCTAGCAACACATGAAAAACCAAATGTCTCCCTACTTGCCAGCAGAAAGATGGTAGGGAGTGGACCAGTCAGACCTCCTGAGGAAGGTAGTTGGAAGCAACCACTGAGAAGGTTATCTCCTGTGTCCTCAACAGTGGTGAGATGGTGGTGGGATCAAGAGAAAGCCTTCCTACAGATCTTAAAGCTTGGGCAGGCTCATATAGGGAAATGTGGTCTTTCAGATTACTGTTTCCATGACAAGATTAGGTGTTGTCTGTCAATCTCTTAGGCTAGATGTTGAATTAAAATTCCCAGCAATCGCTGACATTTTCTGTGGTGGATGAAAATGGTGGGAGAGTCCAATGATTTCTGGAGAATCCCAGGTTCCTCACCCCTGTTGTAGGACTTGGCCAGAGAAGATGATAGCTTGTTGTGCTCCAAAGGATAGGACCTGAACCAATGGACTCAAATGACAAGAAAGGAGATACCACCTAAAGAGCAGGAAGAACTTCCTAACAGTCTGAACTGTTTGACAGTGAAACAGACCACTTCCAAAGGCTGTGGACTCTCCTTCATTTGAGGTTTTTAAAGAGAGGTTAGAAGGCCACATGTCAGTGAGGCTTTAGTTGTGGACTCCTGCACTGGCAAGGAGGTGGACTAGATGCTCCTTGAGGTTGCTTCCAGCAATATAATTTTGAGACACAGGAGCTCTGTCCCCATTTCACCTGGTGACCCTAAGAGCATGCTCCTGGTAACATCTGTTACTGAATTATACTGATTGCAGAAAGCAGTGTTATCTGCCCTGACACCCCCACCATTCCAATAATTCATCAATTGGTTATATTTCATCAATTGGCTTATTTATTGGCATTCCACATAGTTGGCAGTAGAGCAGGGCTTCCCAAATGCAAGGCTCAAGGTTTACTCAGAAAACCTAAGGAAGAGGCCATCCCCAATTCCTAAAAGACATGCCCAGATAGTAATTATGTGGGGGGGGGACCCTGGATTGGTAGTTGGAGTGGAAAGGTGCTAACTCTCCTGAATGTACCTGGAAGTGAGTCATTCACTAATTCAGTAGCCGAATAGGCTTTGCTCTGCAAAACTAGTTTTCCTTCCCACTTCTCCTAGAACAATAGAAAGTTACCTGGCACCCATCGGTCTTAATGTTTCAGCCATTAGCGATTATTAACACAAATGGAGCTTCCAATGTCTAACTATGGGAAAGTCCAGTAAACATTGTCTTCCACTCAAAACACCCCTTCGGGGGGGGGGGGATACTGAGTATAAATATCACCCCAAAATACAGCCAAAGTGTGCTCAGTTTCCTAGAGGCCGTGTTTTGGTTTGCCATGTCACTCAGTGTGCATAGCTGTACTTCTCAGCACGAATCTCTGCTCTTCAGACATGTATAGTATAACCCATTATCCCAAACATTATTCCTCTATACAAATACTTTCTCCTATTCTGTGCTAGCTTCGTGTGACTGCTTGAAGCCTGGGTGTGAATGCTTCCAAGATTATTTTCAATAAAAATCATTTTTTAAAAATTCCCTGAATGTGAGTCTTGTCAGTTAGCACCGGTATATAAATCAGTCAACAGATCCCATAATTATGCAGCCTTTCACTGCCATATTGAGCTAATTTTTAAAAAATGATATTAATATCTGGACACACATAGGGTTCCCATGAACCCCCTGTAGTTCGGATATTATCAGTGGTAGGGATGGGTGAGAATTTCAGTTCAGTTCATTTTCAATAAGAAGCTATCAAAATTCAACAGTTTCTCTATATTCTGAATAGAAAGAACTTGAGATTTTAAAAAAATAAAACCTGTATGAGGACATAACCAAAACTGACTGATATATCCATCCAGGACCAGGGCTTTCAGTACTTAACTCTTAAAAGTTTGGGTTTGAACTCCTGTGTGTTCAACCATGCTAGTGCTGAAACTGGGTTATCACCTTTGCTTCCTCCAAGGGGCTTATTGTCTTTAACACATCTATGGCAGGCACACATGTATGGCAGAAAGGCACAAAAGTATAGCAGAAAGGCACAAAATAGTCCTCACCATGCTGGGAATAATTTAACTTGTTGGATTTGACTCGGGCAAATGAGAAATACTTTCTCAATATTCAGAAAAGAAAGAACATGAGGTTTAAAAATTGAGAATGCAGCAGAAAGTTAAATTGACAGATTTCACCATTCCTTTTCAGTGATACACAGGACTGCTGAGAACTGGCACTGGAGCTGGGGCAAGATTTATGATCATCCCCCCACACCCAATAAACAGATATTAGGAACAGATATTGTAGCCACTCTGTGAGCTGTTCAGATATCAACATTTGTTTTGTAAGAGGCCAGAGACCTGGGAATTTTGCCTGCACACCCCACCTCTCGCTCCTCAGCCTTAGTGGTATAGCTGTCTACCCATAGGAGGAAACGCTTTCACACTATGCAATTATTCTGCTGTGATTAGCAGATGTATTGAGTATTCCCAGCTAGAGAGCTCTAGTGCCTCATCAAACTACCACCCTCAGGATTCCATAGGATGCAGCCATGACAGTTTAAGTGGAATCACAATGCCATAACTGCCTAGTGTGAAAGGGCCCCAGAACAGAGTCTGAAAATGGCTAGCAGCCGTACTAGCTGAGGGATACTTTGAGCTGTTGGGCAAAAAAAGCAATTTTCCCAAACGTTCTACCATATCAAACCAAGAACTTTCTTGAATAATTGGGTCATGATCCATAAGACCTGCATGCATGCATGCTCCACAAGCCCTATTAACTACGTGGTAGAAAACCTCAGAATCCTAGAAATCTCCAGAACCTCTTGAAGCTGGATGTATTTGGAATATATCCACCATTTCTAGAATCTAAAGGATTCTAAAAGGAAGGTCAGGAGGCTGGGAAGTCTTTGGATGTAGAATGTTGGATGTTCTCTGATTTTTTTTTCTGGGCAAAGAGATTCCCAAATGGCTTCACTCAGCAATAAAACAGAAGTGATGGGAAAGTGAAAGGCCCTCACAGGGCTCACCCAAGACACTTTGCTTGCTGCCTGAGGTGAAGGTCAAAATGGCACCTATCCCAATTTTACTTAAAGAATCATGATGGGACACTGCCCTGCCCTGCCTTGCACCAGAGGACAGCTGGTCAGTGGAGGAGATGAAAGTCTGTGTATTCTTTAATCAAGAGGAACAGTGAGTCATTCCTCCACCAGCCTGGCATCTTCTGCCTGAGACTGTTGCCTTTCTCTGTCTAATGATAGGGCTGGCCCAAATCAGTCATGATAAGAACCTGGAAACATTTTACTACATTTTACAAAATCCCACAACCTGCATGACCACTGATCATGCCAGTTGAGGGTTGCTGGGTCTGTAATCCCAAGTGACCTTTTAAAGCTCTGTTCAGGAGTCAAATGAGCACTGAATTAGTAGAGATGCTCACAACCCCACTTGTGCTCTATACGCAGAGGCTAAACTTCCAGTTCTGAGTCTTCCTCTTGTTACTTCCAAGATGGCAAGTTCAGCCAGCCTTCAGGTGATGAAAAACTGGCAGTGTTATGAAGGGTCTGCTTCTCCCACATCTGGGTGAATTGACTGATGACACTAGGAGCAGATAACTGCAGACAATGTAACCATTTCACAAAGGGGCAGGTACTTTAATGTGTCAGCATTACCTTGAGATCCTTCAGTGCAAAGCAGTTGTTAATAAAAGTTTTATACGGTATGGGGATGTAATGAAACCCATTCAGTGTAGAAGTCTGTTAACTGGCCCCAGGGCAGCATTAACCATGTGCAAAGCACTTCTCTTTCTCAGGGAATATACTCTTATATTTCTTCAGAAACCAAGATCAAGAAGTGCAGTTGGACCCGCTGAAGGCTTTTTTTTTTTAGTTGTTGATTAAAACAGGGATTCAAAATCCCTTCCTTCAACAGTGCTTAAAGTTAGTCCCCATTACAAGTCCCTGAGCCAGTCTTCCAGATTTAATGATTGTTACACACAGCTGCCCTTTCGTGATTGAATTCTGGAATACATCCATGTTAAAAACCATTTTTTCTAGCCCCCAGTCATTGCATAATACACTGATGGATGGTACCTCAGGCATTCATCACACTGAAGCTGAGCAGGAATCAAGTGATTCCCCACCACCACCAGTGGTCCCCCCACTTCTTTCTGTTGCAAAAATCATTCCATTCTCCACTGGCAAAATCATCTTGATAGCCCGAGTAACTGCGATTTGGATTTATGTACTGGCTCGAAATGGCAGATAAGCAGAATGGATGAATATTAATTGGTGGTATTTTAATAGACCATATTTACAGCAATTCACTAATTACACTTCTGTAATTGTATACTAATAAACCCTGCTGTTTATATACGACTACAGAACACAAATAAGAAGCTGTTTCTTTACTGCTAAACTGTGAAAATCAGCACTTGCAATGAAGACTTATGTTTTACAAGCTGCCTTGGTCATCAAAATGGTGTTTGGTGTTCTAGTTTCTATCACAGCTGGTGCATATTCATTCTAGACTATTTTCTTCAAAAACATCCATCTTAAAAAGAATCCTGTTAACATAACCTTTATCTTCAAACCTTATTTGTTTACTTTATACCTCTCCTTTGCAACAAATGAAAAGGTGCTCAGGGTGGCTAACAACATTGAAGTATAAGATTAAACACAATGGGTGGAATCCTATATGGAAGTTATATCTTCACAAGTGGAGTTACGTTCGTGGGAATTAGAATTGGGTAGTTTCATAATGTCTGTGTCCAGTAGAGGGCTGCTGTTATATTACTACATAGCAGAGCTAGCAAAGTAATTGTTGTACAATGGGACAGATGCAAAATGGGACAGATATTCATCAGGCACTGATGTGCATTGGGTACTCTTGTAATTGTCCCAATATGCATCTTTGCAATTCCCTAACAGGGTTCTCAGTCCCTCTGTTACTTAGCCAAATATAGTCAGACTCCTGTCTCCACATGGGTTTGGTTCACAGACATACCACAGATACCACAAACTGCCAATAACTGTGGACCCTATTAAAAGAATGGACTTCTAGTAAAAACATACCATAGAGTTGCCTTGGAGGACCTAGATGATGTCTAGAGAGGATGCCTCTCTGGGTATTTTCTAGGTCAGCTCTATGGTATGTGTCCCATGGATAACTGAAACCGGTTCTGGGGTTACGGGGGTCTGACCGTATAAATAATGTTACATTGAGTAAAAAGTGATATAAGATTCCAGCAAACATTTTGATTAAACAATAGCATATGTAACTCAACAGCAAAGCAGTTAAACTCTGTCCACAAATATGCCACTTTATGTCCCAAGGGCTAACATTTGGAAAAGTTACCTTTTTTTGGACTTCAGCTTCCCAAATCTCCCAGCCAGCATGGCCAGTGGTTATGGGAGTGGTAGTGCAAAGAACTATAGCTACGGTAAGTAACCTGTTCTTTTCCCACATACTGTTTGAATAAAATGGTCTTTCTTTATTTGTGAGAACTAGATACTCTGTATGGAAAATTCAGAGGGCTTGAGATCAGCAGATGTGGGATCATACCACTTGCACTTGTATTTACCACTTAAAATCCATGTTGATATTTCAATTGGCAACTGAATGTCCCCCAGTGATTGTGTAATACATTGATGGATGGTACCTCAGGCATCCATCACATTGAAGCTGAGCATGAATCAAGTGATTCCCCCCAACAGTACTTATTTTCCTCTCTTCCTCTCCCCCCATTCATTTTCTTTTTACGTTGATTGCATTATGTCATGCATGGGCAAGTGCATCCCTCCAGATGTTGTTAAACTGCATCTCCCATCATCCTCAGTCCTAGCTAGGACTATATTTATGAGAGAAGGGCCTCCTAGTAGATCAAGACATGGGCAGTCTAATATAAGGATATACAATTTCTCAGATAACCTGTACCTGAGCTACATAGAGCTTTGTAGGTCATGGCCAACACTTTGAATTGTAGCCAGAAACAGACTGGCAGCCAGTAGAGCTGCTGTCATAAGAGAATTGCATACTCCCTGTAGCCCACTCTGGTTAACAATCTGGTTGCAGCTCTTTGGAGCATCTGAATTTGTCAAGCATTCTTTAAAGGCAGTCCCACATACAGCATGTTACAATAATCCAAACCAGTATGTCACCATTATGTTTTTAAAACTGTAAACCACTCTCATTGCATCAATAGCAACTTGGTATATAAAAATAGCAAATACATAGAGTGGGCCAGATACATGCAACTGGGCTGGCTGATGGGGCTTACATGCCCTATCCAGACCCCTGAAAATGAAACAGTGGAGCCAGAGGCTGAGCTGTGATGCAAGAGGGAGAAAGATCCCTGAAAATCAGGTGGCAGCTCCTTTCATCTTCCCCTTGCCTTTCCACCAACAGATGTTGGATCCAACCTATTATCATTGGCTTTGCATTGTTATATGGCCAGGGTTTGTTTATTCACCCTTATCAGGCGGGGGCAAGTGTGGACCGTAAGCCACATGCATCCACTAAGGCTTTTTTTGCAGCTTCCATTTCCACCCCTGTTCCCCATCCCACAAAACAATCCTCCTGAAGGGCCTCCTGAAGCTTTAGGGGGGTGGCGCAGTGGTTAAATGCCAGTACTGCAAGTCACCAGTCATCACGTTGCAAGTTCGATTCCAGAGGGCTCCAAGGTTGACTCAGCCTTCCATCCTTTCGTAGGTCAGTAAAATGAGTACCCGGCTTGTGGGGGGTAATTAGCTAACATACATTGGAAACTGCTTAATGCAGTGTAGATGTGTAAATAGCTATTGCTTAAAACAAATTGTAAGCCGCTCTGATAGCCTTGTGGCTGAAAAGCGGGGTAGAAATAAATAAATAAATAATGTTCATGAAGCCCATGGAGCTCTTCTGTGTCCAAAAAAGACTACCAGAACTTTCTGTAGTGCTGTTGGCCTTCAAGACAAGATCTAGAGAAAAAAATTGGAAGTGAGGTTTAGACACAGAGACAAAAGTAGGGGTGCAGGCCTCTTAGGATCTGGGAGGGATGATGTACACACACCGCACAGCAGCCTGATCTATATCTATGTTTATATCTACTAGGATAGAGGATACACACAGCTGGGCAGACAGACCAGATACATAGACAAACAGAGAACAAGTCAGACAGGAAATAAAAACGTAAGCTGTGGGAGCTGGTGGCTTCAATTTGAGTGCTAAATCTGTTCTGAGTTTTAGTCCAAACTCCAAAAGAGCTTTTTGAAGCACTGAACCCTGTGCTCCAAATGGGCTCATAACTCTGGATGGTGCCTTTAAAGTTCACAGAACAAATGCACTGCTCCAATGATATGGGGGTCACCAGCTGCCACTGGAGATGAGCAAAAATTAGCCATGGAAATTGACTTGGAGCTGGTCTGTTACTATATTCTTCAGTTCTAGGAAATGATTTTTCCAAAATAAAATAAAATTTCAGAATTCCTCAGCCAGCCTGTGCCATGTTCGCAATGGCTCAGGATTCTAGGAGCAGTACAGAAAATATATATATATTGGCTGAGATGCCTCAATGCTGGTGATCCCTGCTTGCTCAAGGACAGCAACATTCGTCACATAGTCAGTCCAGTGTATATTTAGGATTGTGCATGTACAGTGCTGATGAAAGCGTTTGAGGAGTCGTAAGTGTTGGCAATAGGTGACCCATGTTTCAGACCTGTAAAGGAGAATAGACAGTACAATGGCTCTATACACACTGATTTTTGTGCTTCATCTCAGGTGTTTATTACTCCAGACTCTTTTGTGAAGTCTTCCAAATGTGCTATATGCCTTTGCTAATCTGTGATCAATCTCTTTGTCAATCTTGGCATCTAAGGAGATGATGCTTCCCAGGTAGGTGAACTGCTGAATGGACTTAAGCACAGATTTGCCTACGGCAATGTGGGGATGGTGGTGTTTGTCCTGTGGTGTAGGCTGGTAGAGAACTTCCGTTTTCTTCAGGTTGACTTAGATGTCTCTACACCAATGCGCAGAGCATGGGAAATAAGCAGGATGAACTTGAACTCCTAGCACTACAAAGCAAGTACGATATAATAGGCATTACTAAAACGTGGTGGGATGAGTCTCATGATTGGAATGTAGGATTAGAGCGGTATAACCTTTATAAGAGAAACAGGCCAAACAGGAAAGGAGGAGGAATAGCATTATATGTCAGGGATATTTACACCAGTGAAGAAATCCATGACATCAATACTGGAAGCATCTGGATAAAAATTAAAGGGGAGGGAAACAACAGGGATGTTATTGTGGGACTCTACTACAGACCACCAAGTCAGATGGAGGAACTGGATGATGCCTTTCTAGAACAGATGAACATACACGCAGAAAGGAGAGATGTAGTAGTGATGGGTGACTTCAACTATTCTGATATTTGCTGGAAATCTAACTCAACCAAAACTTCAAGGTCTAGCAAATTCCTTACTTGCCTGGAAGACAGTTTCATGGCCCAAAAGGTGGAAGAGGCAACAAGGGGGTCAGCTATTTTAGATCTGATCCTAACCAACAGGGATGACCTGGTTAATGGGTGCAAGTGGTGGGATCGTTAGGTGAGAGTGATCATGTTCTCCTGGAGTTTGTTATACAATGGAAAAGAGAAGCCAGGCATAGTCAGACATGCATTCTTGCCTTTAGGAGAGCTGATTTCAATAAACTCAGGGAAACACTGGGAGTGATCCTATGGTCAAGAATACTAAAAGAGAAGACACCTCAAGATGGATGGAACTTTCTCAAAAGGGAGATGCTGAAGGCACAATTTCAAACAGTACCATTGAGGAAGAAAAATGGGAGGTGTCTCAAGAAACCAGGACTGATGACTAAAGAAATTTCAACGGAGCTAAGTTTTAAACGGAACATGTATAGGAAATGGAAAAAGGGGGAAATCACCAAAGAAGAATTCAGACAGATAGCGAACACATGTAGGAGTAAAGTCAGAAAAGCTAAAGTGCAGAATGAGCTCAGGCTAGCTAGAGAGGTTAAGAACAATTAAAAGGGGTTTTTTGGATATCTCCGCAGCAAAAGGAGGAAGAAGAAAATGGTAGGGCCACTACATGGAGAAGATGGCAAAATGCTAACAGGGGACAGAGAAAAGGCAGAATTACTCAACACCTTCTTTGCCTCAGTGTTTTCAGAAAAGGAAAAGGGTGACCAACCTGAGGATAAAGGAACAGAGGACACAACAGGGGAAATCCAGCACAGAATAAGCAAAGAGGTAGTACAGGAATACCTTCATAAACTAAATGAATTTAAATCTGCAGGACCAGATGAACTACATCCAAGGGTATTAAAAGAGCTGGCAAACGTAATCTCAGAGCCATTGGCAATAATCTTTGAGAACTCCTGGAGAACAGGAGAAGTCCCAGCAGACTGGAGGAGGGCAAACGTTGTCCCCATCTTCAAAAAGGGGAAAAAAGAGGATCCCAACAATTATCGTTCAGTTAGTCTGACATCAATACCAGGGAAGATTCTAGAGCAGATCATTAAACAGAGAGTCTGTGAACATTTATAATAATAATAATAATAATAAAATTTATTTATACCCCGCCCCTCTGCTAAAAACAATCGGGGTGGCTTCCAACAATTAAAACATTATAATAATGACTAAAAACACCACCCACCCCCACCCTCCCACATAAAAAGACATTAAACACAATAAGATTAAAACCTTCTAGCTAAAAAACACATTAAAAACAAATATATACATAATTTTTAAAAAGCCAGGAGACTGAGTTCCTGAGGCCGGGATCTAATCAGGAAAGGCCTGCCGAAAGAGATCCGTCTTTAGTGCTTTTTTAAAGCTACTCAAGCTCGTCAGCTGACGGATCTCATTCGGCAGGCCATTCCACAATTTGGGGGCAATTACTGAAAAGGCCCTCTGGGAGGTTGCAGACAGCCTAGATTTTTGTGGCTGAAGCAGATTCCTCCCAGAGGACCGGAGTATGCGGGGAGGATTGTATGGGAGGAGGCGGTTCCAGAGATAAGTTGGACCCAAGCCATTTAGGGCTTTAAAGGTAATAACCAACACCTTATACTGGGCCCGGAAACTGATAGGCAGCCAGTGGAGAGATTTTAGTATTGGAGTTATATGATCTCTCCGAGATGTTCCTGAGACCACTCTGGCTGCCATATTTTGTACCAACTGAAGTTTCCGGACCAAGCACGAGGGTAGCCCCATGTAGAGCGCATTGCAGAAATCTAGACGAGAGGTTACCAGCGCGTGCACCACAGTCTCAAGGTCCCTTACTTCCAGGAAAGGGCACAGCTGGCGTATCAGCAGAAGCTGATAACAAGCGCTCCTGACCGTCGCATTCACTTGACTCGTCATCTGAAGCGATGAATCAAGGAGCACCCCCAGACTGCGAACACAGTCCTTAACGGAGAGCGTGACCCCGTCCAGGACTGGAGGTTGCAACTCAACTCCTGGTTTCGGGGCCGCTACCTTGAGCACCTCCATTTTGTCTGGATTTAATCTCAATCTGTTTTTCCTCATCCAGCCCATTACAGCTTTAAGACAGTCATTAAGAGGAGAGATGCCATTGGGATTCGAGGCCGATGATCGGGACAAGGAGAAATAGATCTGGGTGTCATCAGCGTACTGATAACACCCAGCCCCATAACCCCGAATAATCTCACCCAGTGGCTTCATATAGATGTTAAACAGCATCGGGGACAGGATGGCGCCCTGGGGAACACCACAAGTAAGCTCCTTTCTGCTGGAGCAGCTGTCCCCAAGCCGCACCCTCTGGGACCTGCCCGAGAGGAAGGACTGGAACCACTGGAGCACAGTGCCTTCGATTCCTAACCCTCTCAGGCGATCCAGGAGAATGCCATGATCTATCGTATCGAAAGCCGCTGAGAGGTCCAGAAGCACCAACAGGGACACATTACCCCTGTCGATGCTTAGATGCAGATCATCGGTCAAGGCAACCATGGCAGTCTCAACTCCAAATCCCGTCCTGAAGCCAGTTTGAAATGGGTCTAGATAATCAGTTTCATCCAAGACCACTTGGAGTTGAAGAGCAACTGCCCTCTCGATCACTTTACTCAAGAATGGTAACATAGAAACCGGCCTATAGTTATTCATGTCCAGGGGGTCTAGGGAAGGTTTTTTCAGGAGCAGCCTAACCGCCGCTTCCTTTAAACAAGATGGAACACACCCTTCCCTGAGGGATGCATTGATGATGTCCTTAAGGAACACCATCAAGGCAGTCCCCCCTGGATGGCCAGCCATGAAGGGCAAGGATCAAGAGGGCAGGTCGTCTTCCTCACTCTACCAAGTAGCTTGTCCACGTCCTCGGTACTCACAGATTGAAATTGATTCAGTAAACTTACATCAACGGAGTTGCTGGACACCTCGTCAATTGTTTCTGTCAAAATGCTGGCATCTAAGTCGGCTCTTATCCGAGAGATTTTATCTGCAAAGTAGTTGTTAAATGCATCACAGCAGGCCGTTGTTGGGTTAAGCAATGGGTTCTGTGCAGGTATAACCTGCGTCATCTCCCTTACCACCCTAAACAGCTCTGCTGGACGGGACTCTGCAGACGCAATACGTGCAGAGGAGAAGGATCTCTGCGCTGCACGTATTGCCTCTCGATAGGACCGAAGAAAATTCCTATGTCGAGTCCTGTCGGATAAGAGTCGAGTTTTCCGGCAGTTGCGCTCTAGTCGTTGTCCAACCCGCTTCATTTTCCTAAGCTCTGAAGTATACCATGGCTTATGGTTAGAGGCGGGTTGGAAAGGACGCTTGGGAGCGATCGTGTCAATAGCCTTGGTAAGATCGGTGTTCCAAGTATTAACCAAAGCTTCGACAGGGTCACCGGCGTTACCAACCATTAAACCCTCCAAGGCTTTCTGGAATCCTATTGGTTCCATTAGCCTTCGGGGGCGGACCATTCTAATGGGTCCACCACCCCCGGTGGGGCGGGAAGAGACTCTTAGTTCAGTCTTGACCAGGAAATGATCCATCCATGACAATGCGGCGGTTTTAATAACCGCCGCCCACGGATATTCCTGTTCCGTACTAAAGACCGCATTGAGAGTATGACCCGCACAATGTGTGGGCCCAATGACCAATTGGGATAGGCCCATGTTTGTCATGGTTTCCATGAACTCCTGAGCTGCACCAGTCAGATTTGTCAAGCTGGTCTCGAGTGGAATGTTAAAGTTGCCCAGAACTAAAAGTCTGGGCGACTCCAACAGCAACTCTGAGACCAGCTGTGTCAGCTCAGTTAGGGAGTCTGCTAGACAACGGGGTGGTCGGTATACTAGCAGAATCCCCAAACTATCCCTGGTCCTTAGGCTAAGGTACATACACTCAAAGTGGACTGTGTTTCGGACAGGTATCCTGGTCAAGGTCAGATTGTTCTTATAAACCAGAGCCACTCCGCCCGCCCAATCCACTTCCCCTCACCTGCTCACTGACAGAATACCCGGCTGGGAGGGCCTGTGCCCATGTGACAGCGCTATCCTCTCCCAGCCAGGTTTCTGTGAAGCAAGCCAGGTCAGCATCCTCATCCAAGAGTAGATCGTAAATAATATGAGTTTTATTCTTAACCGACCTGGCATTGCAGAGGAGCAAAGTAAGGTTCTGTGGAATGGTTGGTACACTCTCCAATCCATTCCGGGAAACAGGGTGAACTGAAGGTGGGATAGCTGACAAACAGCGATCCTGCCTTCTTTTGTAACATCTGTTCACTCTGTTCCGACCATACCTCCCTTTCCCCAGCACAACTCCAATTTTCGCCCCCACTCCATTCCCGGCCTCAGCTGACTCCAGTTGCTGGCTTCGAGTCCTTCTGGCTACTGGCTGGTGTTCCTGAGGGGGTGGGAGTGGCTTAAGATACCAGCCACTCCTGGCCACGCCCCCTCCCGCTGCTGCCTCACTGCCAAGAAGTCCTCAGGGCCCCACTACAGCCTCCTGGCCCGGTGGAATGGGGTAAAAGGCTGCTGCAGGCTGGAGGACCTCTGGCTTGCTGGCTGGTGTTCCTGAGGGGGTGGGAGTGGCTTAAGACACCAGCCACTCCTGGCCACGCCCCCTCCCGCTGCTGCCTCGCTGCCAAGAAGTCCTCAGGGCCCCACTACAGCCTCCCACTACAGCAATGCCATAATCACAAAAAGTCAACATGGGTTTCAGAGAAACAAGTCATGCCAGACTAATCTGATTTCTTTTTTTGATAAAATGACCAGCTTGGAAGATGAAGGGAATGCTGTGGATATCGTATACCTTGATTTCAGTAAGGCCTTTGACAAGGTTCCCCATGACATTCTTGCAAACAAGCTTGTAAAATATGGGCTATACAAGTTAACTGTTCAATGGATTTGTAATTGGTTGACCGGCCAAACCCAAAGGGTGCTCAGCAGTGGCTGCTTTTCGTCTTGGAAAGATGTGACCAGTGGGGTGCCACAGGGTTCTGTCCTGGGCCCAGTACTATTCAACATCTTTATCAATGACTTGGATGAGGGAATTAGGGGCATACTCATCAAATTTGCAAATGACACCAAATTAGGAGGAGTAGCCAATACCCTAGAGGACAGGATCAAAATTCAAAATTACCTGGATAGACTGGAGAGCTGGGCCAAAGCTAACAAAATGAAATTCAATATGGAGAAGTGTAAGGTACTGCACTTAGGGCGAAAAAATGAAATGCATCGATATAGGATGGGGGAGACCTGGCTGAATAAGACTACATGCAAAAGGGATCTAGGAGTCCTAGTAGACCACAAGTTGAACATGAGCCAACAGTGTGATGCGGCAGCTAAAAAGGCCAATGTGATTTTGGGCTGCACGAATAGAAGTATTGTGTCTAGATCAAGGGAAGTAATAGTGCCACTCTATTCTGCCTTGGTCAGACCTCACCTAGAATACTGTGTCCAGTTCTGGGCACCACAATTCAAAAAGGATATTGACAAATTGGAGCATGTCCAGAGAAGGGCAACTAAAATGGTGAAAGGTCTGGAAACCATGCCTCATGAGGAGAGACTTAGGGAGCTGGGTATGTTTCGCCTGGAAAAAAGACGGTTAAGAGGCGATATGATAGCCCTGTTTAAGTATTTGAAGGGGTGTCACATTGAGAATAGAGCAGACTTGTTTTCTGCTGCTCCAGAGACTGGAACACAGAGCAATGGATGCAAGCTCCAGGAACAGAGATTCCACCTCAACAATAGGAGGAACTTTTTGACAGTCAGAGCTGTTAGGCAGTGGAACACACTCCCTCGGAACGTGGTGGGGTCTCCTTCCTTGGAGGTCTTTAAACAGAGGCTGTATGGACATCTGTCAGGGATGCTTTGATCAAGATTTCCTGCGTGGCAGGGGGTTGGACTGGATGGCCCTCGTGGTCTCTTCCAACTCTGCAATTCTATGATTCTATAATTCTATGACTTCCAGCCCAAACAGCTCTGCAGCTGTTGCAAAGCAGGATGTTAGGCGCTGCAGAGCTGCTTCTGTGTGGGCAGCAAGGGCAGCAGCATCAGCGAAGAGCAGCTCACAGACTAGATAGTTTAGAGTCTTAGTGCAAACCCTCAGATGGCTTAAGTTAAACAAGCTACCACTTGGCAGGGCACATTTCTAGGATGGAGGACCATCGCCTCCCAAAAATCGTACTCTACGGTGAACTCGCCACGGGTCAGCGTAAGAGGGGCACTCCAAAAAAGTGATACAAGGATTCCCTGAAACAACATCTCAAACTTGGCCAAATTGATCACCAACAATGGTCCACCCTGCCTTCACATCGGGAAGCATGGTGACGCACTATCCACAATGCTGCAGCTTTATTTGAGAACTCACGCCAAACAAGTCTTGAAGAGAAACAACAACGCAGAAAGAATCACAACCCAGAAACATCACCCAAAGAGACCCTCTGCTGTGCTTTCTACAACCGGACTTGTTTATCTCAGATTGGCCTTTTCAGTCATCAGCGCGCTTGCAGAAAGTGCAGGATGAGTCCTTCCTGAATCTTTGTTTGCGAAGAAAAGCAAATGAGATTTCAAGGAGACTGAGTTTACATATGAGTTTATATTCACATAGTTACTCAATAACTACACAGCACTACCTCACTAACCAATCACCACATTGAACAACTGAATTTGCAACCAAAAGTGCATACACAATGCATACTGTACAATATGTGACCCCATGTACTGTGTGCAATGGCCCCACATGAGCAGCACCGTTTCCCATACCTTGAACTGAATATAGATATTCTGCATTGGACAGAAATGTACAATCACTTCTGTGCAAGGAGTTGTGCATGCTCACATCACCAAGAGGATTCCAGCAAATAACTTTTTCAACTGTGCTTTTACTGGTATGTTTGCATTACTCAACTTTGGTGATCTTCAGCTACCAAAGCTGTTCACCACATTTCTTTGATGTATGTGTGTGTGCCTTGAAGACACCTTTTGACTTATGGTGACCTCATGAATTTCATAGGGCTTTCTTAGGTAAGGAATACTCAGAGGTGGTTTGTCTGAAATATAACCTATGTCATATGATATTCCTCAATGGTCCCCTCCCATCAAAGTGCTAACCAGGACTTGACTCCACTTAGCTTCCATGATCAGAAGGACCAGGTATCTTAAGGGTATTCAGGGCCTATTTCTTTGTTATATACCAACAAATCCCCCCCCCCAACAGAATTCTAACAAAGTCTGGGAGTTTTGGGGTTGAAAATCCTCTGCCTGTTTAAGCACTTATTTGTTTAAAAACATAGAAGAGAAAACTGGACTGAATATTTAATAGATTTAGAAATACATGTTGGGCAAATGCTTATTGGACATGAGCCTGTCATCACCTCCTTCACAGTCACACTCTCCTTTTCCCAGCTGTTTATGTGGTGCGCACCTGTGGTGAGCAGTAATAATAATCATTGCACTTAGCACCTACAGAGAGCTTTTCATCTTCAAAGAGATTTCTGAATGTTAATTAAATCTAGGTTGGGTGGTTCATGTGGCCCTGGAGAGAGATGATACAGAAGCCAAGAGCTAAGTTGCACTCTCCTTATGCCAGCATGCCAGCTCTGCAGGTATTCTGATTTTTTTATTATTATTTTTGTTTTTATTTTTATTTTAACCACATGGACTTTCTTCTCTCTTTATCAGCCTGTCTGGAAGGCAGAGCGTGGCAGAGCTAAGCAGTACATACAAAAGAACATTTTAGAATAGAAAGAAACATTTCATCTGCTTTTAACTGCTAACAAACACAGACCTCTTGGGCAAGGTGGTTGGCCTCTTTTTCTTCTTCCAAACCCAGCTGCTGGTTGGAAACTGACAGAACAAATGTAGGGACCTTGGTGAAAACTCAATATTACATTGCAACTCAGCTTTACAAGTAAATAAGGCAGGGGATAGGAGAGGTCACCTGTAGCAATAAACACAATCAGTACATGAATATAAAAAGGCACATGCTACAAAGACAGTTTCTTCCACAGTCTTAGCCTTGTAGTATTGGAAGTTGTACGAAGCCTGCAAGGTGGCTATGTGGTTCTGCAAGGCATGCAAAACAGCAAGGAGATCAGCAGCCTCCATTCTGTTTCTGGGTGGGGCATGGTGGGCCACAGCAAACTGTCAGGATCCATGGCATAGGGAGCAAGGCCTTGGAGCAGAGACACGAGAGCCGGGGCAGACAGGCAGGTGGAGAACCAGAACCCTGAGGGCCAGAGGCAAGGCAGGTCCAAAAGTGGGTGCCAGGCCAGGTGCACAGGAGACAGAGCCTAAAGTCCAGGTAGGATCAAAGACAAGCCAGAGTCCCCAAAACAAGCCAAGATCAAACAAGTATCAGGAGTCCAGAGGGCCAGAGGCAAAGGCAGGTCCAGGGAAGGAGTGCTGTGTGAGTGCAACCAGCTGTGCTTGGCAACTTGGCCCTGGTCCCTTCAAGACTCCCCAGCCAGGGCCTGGTTCTGCAAAGAAAGGCTGTGTCTGTTTCTGAGCCAGGGGCCTAGTCCTGTGAAGAGAGGCAGATCCTCACCTTCCCAGACCTCCAAGTTGCATTCATTTTCTTTCCTGGTCCTTCTCCCTCTCTTGCCCTCTTTCTCCTTCTTCCTTCCCAACTTCCTGGCTGCATTTGTGTTCTCCCTCCTTCCTCATTGCTGCCTTTCTCTCACTCATCCTTTTTCTCATTCTCACTTATCGCTGCTACACTTGTCGTCGTCTTCTCCTTCCCTCCTTCTTTCTCTCCCTCCAACTGTTTCTCTTTTGCTCTCCACCCAAAGAAAACCTTAGGTTTCAGTTACACAGCAGATTTTATTGTGCCAAATCGTGCTTTAGTGCTTTTTTGCACCAGTGCTGGTCAGTTTAGATGATTTATGGGGGATTCAGTTGCTTTGTTTACTATTTCACTTTCTGTTTTAGATGGCAAAGGTGTGGGGGTGTGGCCTCCTAAGCACAGACAACAAAGATGCACACAGCTGAGGAGGAGAGGCTTGATGAGGGGGGGCAATAGCTCCGTGACTGAAAGGATGATTGGAATTCTCCTCTCCTCCTCCTCCGGCTTTTCTTCTAACAGGCTGGCAAAATAGCAGAGATTTTATTTTTCCTTCCAAAAAGAAAAACAACTGTGTGGTTAACAGCTGATCGTTACTGCATCTCCCTTACTCACTCCACCTCTTTCAATCCCCCCCTTCATCATAACAACCAGTCACAGTGCAGCTCTGCTGCAAATGTATCAGGAAGATTCTTGGTAAGTTACACAGCCCTTCGCGAACTGGTTGTTTACACAATCAATAATGCGCTAAGTCACACTACTTTCCGAATAAGTCAGCAAAAGCAGCCACATCCCCTGTCATGTTATATTTGGTTTTTTTTCCTTCCCCCCTTCTGAATGAGGCGATACTGTGGCGCTATCCTACGGGAACAATGAGCAATCTTTGCGGTATATTTAGGGGAATATTTACCTGTGTCAACGCAGCCTTAGAGTCATGGCTTGGATATATTAGGTTCTCTGTATTTTAAAGTTGTAAGTCAGTTAAACTCAGTAGGACTTGCTGGTTTGCTTCTGCATAGATATTAATAGATAGGATTGCCCTTTTGGTCTCTTTTGCCCTGTTGGTCTATCATAACCATCATTATCAACTCCTCCTCCCAAAATATTTTGAGACTCACTAGAAAGATAATAATGCTTTGTAAGGTAGAAGGCAGCAGGAAAAGAGGAAGATTCCTGTCCACCTTTGCTCGCTCAGCCAAATATTGCAATGTTTGTACATTCTGTTTCTTGTTTTACAATGTCTAGCTTCCCCTGATTTAGGCTTATCATATTCCATGTCCCTATAATATGTGTGGTACAGCTTAAGATTTTCCTTTTGCCTCTGAGCACATCAACAGCTGATTGTCCTTTTGGCTTGAGTCCAGTTGCATCATTTGCCACAGCACTACTCATCATTTTCCTCTGCTCCCAGTAGCATGTTGAGTGCCATCCAACTTGGGAGTTTCATCTTCTTTTTTCAGTTTGGATTATCTCATCATAGGGTTTTCATGGTAAAGCATCTTCAAAAGGAGGTTTACCGTGCCTCCCTCTGCACAGTACTAACAAGCATGAGCTGTGGTGCCACTGCCATTGTCTCTGAGAGATCCTCTGCCAATGTCACTCTTCACTACTGCTGCTGCACAGTACAGTCGTCCCTTCACATTCGCGGGGGTTACAGAAACAAGACCCCCGCGAAAGTGAAAAAACCACGAATAAAAGCAGCCTCTGAGGGTTTAACCAGGAGCCCTTCCTAAACACACACACACACAAGGAAGGTGCGGGTGGCATCTGAAGTCCCAGCAAGCAACCGACCCAGCCTCTGAGCATTTAAGGAGGAAAACTTCCTGCTGACCAAAAGAAAAGCACAGCCCCATACTGTGAGCCCACAAGCTTTCCTCCTTAAATGCTCAGAGGCTGGGTCGGTTGCTTGCTGGGACTTTAGATGCCACCCGCGCCTTCCCTGTGTGTGAATGTGTGTAGGAAAGGTTTGAAATGTAAGTTTTAAAGAAGCAATTCAGTTTGTTGAGACACAGAGAGGGGGTGGCAAGCATGCGGCTGTGCTTTTTTGGGGGCCATGAGGAGACATGGGGCAAAATGTGAGTTTTAAAGAAGCAATTCAGTTTGTTAAAACACAGAGAGGGGAGTGGCAAGGGGGGACTTTGCTTGCGTGCTCACAGCATGGGGCTGTGCTTTTCTTTCGCCTTAGACCCTCAGAGGGCGGGGGGGATGGTTGCTTGCTTGGATCTTCCCTGTGTGTGTATGTGTGCTGGAAGTTTTCATCCTTAAATGCTCAGAGGCTGTGTTGGGGTGAGCGGGGGGGGGGGGGGAAGGAATTTCCGTGAATACATAAAACCGCGAAAGTCAAAGCCGCAAATGTAGTTGTTTGACACAACTGTAGTTGTTTGACAACTGTAGTTGTTTGACACATTTAGTCTGGCTCCTCAGCAAAAGCCTACCTGACATGGGAGACCCTACGAGCAGCACTGCTACCATCAGCATAGCTTCAGGCCTCACAGGAGCACACAACCTGACCACCGCCAAAAGGTAGTGCCATTGGTGGATTATAGGAGTTACACTGTCAAATAGATTGTACACAGTATTGGCCAGAATAAAGTGCTAAAGAATATAAATAAGAGAGTACCTCAAAGTTAGCATGTATATCAATATGCAAAGGGATCTTGTGGCACCTTTGAGACTGAGAGAAAGTTGGTGGCATAAGCTTTCATAGGTATCTTTGGATGTAAGAGTACCTGACATTGTAACAGCAGTGCGGCAAAACGGACCACTTCATCAAGAATACATAGTTATTGTTCTTTTTTGTCCATGGCCTCAATATTTCTTAGGACTTTTCTTTCATAAAATCATAATATACAGTATGCAAAATGAGGTCTCAGTCAATTTACCATAGGAAAAATGACCCATGCCACTTCTAAACTCTACAATAAGTGTCAAGACTACAGAATTTCTGCTGGCTACAGCCTGGTGCTCTTTTCACTAATACAAATTATACACAATTTGTTTTAACATGCAATTTAACATGAGAAAAGTGGTTGAAATCCACCAGATTTCTTATGTTCTGCTGTGTGCAGGGCCAAAAGCAAGCTTCTACCCTCTGACACAAGGTGATAGAATACTTTATTAAAGGTTATTAAATCTTTTGAATGTGAGGAAAATTGGAAATTATAATTAAACCAAAGTGTTTGATACTTTATGGCAGACTTGAATACTCTCCACCCCAGTGTATTATCAGTTATTAGAAATAAATGTCAAGTGCAATTTTAAAAGTGTTAAGAAAAGTCATAATAGGTTGTTCCCAGGTAATTTATCCTACTCAGCTTCAGATGACAAGGGTGAATCGTCTTCTTTTTTTTCTTACCTTAATGAATCATTTCAATATAGTCACTCACACGATTTGTCGTACATTTTTATGTATGCTATGTTGTGGTACACTAAACTTTATAATTAATATTTAAAATATTTGTTATTGCATTTCTCTTGTTTGGTCCAGAGACTTTGGCTAGTATTTCTGTCAAAACAAGATGTAAAAATACTCCTGTTCATTATCTTTTGCTTCACAAAGGAATGGAGCTCTCCAAAAGCATGACATAAGCATGTAAAAGAAGCATCACAAGAGGCACAGCCTGGTACTTACCATTCCACTTATATTTCTTCACAGCCAATGGAAATTCTTATTCAGATCTGGACTAACTTAAGACCAACAGCATTTTAACAGCTGTCCATGGAGACTTTATTCGTCTCTCTTCCGTGCCACAAAATCTGCTCCAAAGGATTTTCCAGAGCTCTCCTCTGTTTTGAGGATTCATGAACTGGTGCAGAGGGAAGGAGAAATTGCCACCCTCCTGGTTCCACATAAGGTCAACCATAATATCCACTCCTGGTTCACCATAAGATCCATTCTACCAGGGAATCTGCCAGATTGGTCTAAAGAAAGATGATTTCTCAAGATATATCCCCTTGCACTTTGCTGGGTTTTCCGATTATTGTCACCTCTGTGCCTACTTATTCCATTCTTTTTAAGGGTCTATTTCTTGTGATTTCTTGGATCTTCATCAGAACTCTTCTGTGTAAAAGGCAGGTTTTATCCTCCCTGATTTTGTTAAAAAATAGAGTTATAGTGCTATAGTGCAAAAGTGCCATTTCACTGATACACTATAACTCATTAAAAAGTGAAGAGAAGGGTGCAAAATATACTTTTTGTTCCATTATAAGCCTATCTACACAAGCCAGGATATGCCAGCTCCGTGCCGGTGTATCCGGGCTGCGAATCAGGCCTGTTCTGCCCTTTTTACCATGTCAAAACAGGACAGAGTCCAGACAGAATGCCGCTTGTCACTGCAGCCACCACCACCGCCACCACCTTTTCCTTGCTTTGCTGGGTCCAGAAAGCCAGTTTGCACCATGTGGCAAGCCACCCTGTATGTGACCAGCCTTGCTCACATACTGTGGGCCTACTGCCAGGACCCGGAATAGTAAAGTCAAATGGCAGCTGGAGCAATGGGCCGGCCTGCAGGGCTGGTTCCTGTGGATACATGGGACCCAATCCATTTTTCCCAGTGGAAATGGAGTAGATGGGGTATTTTTGTTAAGTGTTGTATTGGGACCTATCCCAGCTTGCCCCCATCTTAGCCCTTTATCTGCCCTGGGGGTGGTGAGGGCTGCCCAGGGGCAGGGCAGGGCAAATGCCCTGAGCCATATGGACTGCAGGGCTCTCAGATGGGGGCAAGCTGGGGTAAATTGCCCATGTAGATAAGGCCTAAAAGAAAACCACTTGAAGGTGAGAATAAATTCTGTGCTAAGTAAATACTGTAGTCTGGGAGAACAGAAATTTCACTTGGATATCTTTAAAAAAAAAAAAAACAACCCTGAGAACTTAGATTTTCCTTGAGTTTTTTCCAGGCTGTGAGGCCATGTTCTGCAATAATTTCTTTCTGACGTTTTGCATGCATCTGTGGCTGGCATCTTCACTGAAATTCTCTGAAGATGCCAGGCACAGATGCAGGTGAAATGTCAGAAGAAACTATTCCAGAACATGGCCTCACAGCCTGGAAAAAAACCAAGGAAAATCTATGGATGCCGGCCATGAAAGCCTTCGACTTCACAACCCTGAGAACTACAGCTACAAATAAAACAACCTCTCAGCACGTATGTAAATTTTCCAGGAAGCATAGTTCTTCTCAGACAGCTTTTCAAACCTGACTGCTGTTTCCATGTTTGCACTGACTCTGTGATTTAAACAGATGCAAACAAACACACTGATAACAGTCTGGGCAGGCTGCCAAAAACAATTAGCTTCCCAAAGCAAACAGATAAGAGCAGAGTCCGTGAGTAGACATACTTAACTCACTCCTTTCCAGGACTTTTCTCTTCAGCCCTCCAGGAACACAAAACAGCTCATCAATTGCAGAACTATATTTCCCACAACTTCTCAAATGTTGTCATGCGGACACTGGGCCCATAGCCCTTGTTGGGGCGTAGAAAGACGCGCTGTGTCCACCACAACCACCTGCAGAGTTGTTCCACGTTGACAGGATGCCAAGGTGAAGGTTTTCTGGAGAGATTTCTGCAAAAAACTTCAGGCTGAGAAGGAAAAATTCCTTCACCCCAGCACACTGCCTTGAGCTCTGGCTTGCCAAATAAAGGCAGCAACAAGGCCACTCTTCACTCAACTTGAAGGCTTTAATTTCTTTGTTTGCAGTATATTTACAATATATATACAGAGTAGAGGACAGCCATCTCTAATACTCATAAATCTCTCTTAAACCAAAAAACTGCTTCACCAACCACCATTCACAACAAACCCACACTGGAGATAATTCCCATCTCCTTTTTATAGGCAGTTAAACAATGCCTGTTACATCAGGCATCTCAGATGTGCATACTCTCAAGTGCTAACTCACACACACACCTGCCACTGGAGCTTAACTACTTTCATTACTAAGCTTACAGCTCCATCTTGTGGTCACATCCATGTCATTTCCTGACATAAAAGTCTTCCCTCCCCTCCACTGCCTCTGAGGGAAGGTTTAATGGATGGTGTAATTGTACTATTATTAGTAGTTAAAGCCAGAGAGAGAGGAGGAGGAGGAGGAGGAGGAGGAGTATTTATTGCTGCTGCTATTATTGTTGTTGTTGATGTTTTAAATCTTGAATTACCGGTAAGTCTTGGAGTTCCATGGCAACAAAAGATATTTAAAGGGGGTCCCTGGTAAATAAAATGTTAAGAGCCACTGTCATATCTGGAAGAGCCCCTGTGGTTTACTTATTTACTTGTTATTTGATCTCGACCACCTAAGAGCAGGGTAGTTAACATTACAACTGCAAAATTGTAGCAATAATAACCAAGAGACTATAGTGGCCTATGTGTTACCTGAATTGTGTGGCGTCTGCAAGGATCCCACTAGTATCTGAATAGAGTAGCACCCTGTATCAACTTATTTGCCAACCTCTGATTCAATTATCCATAGTTGGCATCAGCAGGGGGGTGGATGGGAGAGGGAGGGGAGGAGGCTCCCAGATGGCTCCAGTGGCTGCAGTAGTGATGGGGGGTGAAGGGAGGGGAGGGGAGGTCTCCCCTCCCTTCTCCCTTCAGCATGCCTCTGGTGGTGGCATTGGCAATGAGGGAGGAAAAAGGGAGGGGAGGAGAGTTCATGCCTCCCTTCTTCCTTCGCCCCCCCCACATGGCTTCGGTGGTGGCAATGGTGATGGGGGGTGAAGAGAGGGGAGGAGAGTTCTATTATCCACAGAATTCATTATCTGTGGGGTCCCCTGGAACTAATCCCCCGTGAATACTGGGGTCCTACTGTGTTAATATGTGAAACATTTAATTAGCTCAAAATGGAAGAGAGAGGCTGGGTAATGGCAAGATCTTTTGAAGTATGTATACCGGTAGTAACTGAGGAGACTTCAAACCAGAACATATAATTAAATTATCTTTATTGGAAATTAATCTTAACAGCATTCATGTAAGCACTCAAGCTTCAAGCAATCACATAAGGTTATAGAAGATAGTAGGATGTATTTGGATAGAGGAATAGAGTAAGAGGATTGTGGCTTATACTGTACTGATCCTGTAGAGATCGCAAAATAAACTGGCAGTGGGGAGGTCGAGAATGCAGAATGGTGATATGAACTGACATGGAGTTGGAAAGCTGGAGATTCATGCACCTGGTAACACAAACTGGCATGGATTCAGGAAGAAGAGGATCTATGCACACTTTAGTGGGTTTTTTAGGGTGATATTTATATGTGATCATTCCCCTGAAGTGATAAGATTTAGAGTGGAATACATTTCTCAGAATTTCCCAGGACTAAACAAAGGGTGCTCTGGAACAGTTAAAGATAGTTAATAAGCGACGTATTTGGAATTGAATAGGAGCAGGCAACGTCTATTGTTGGGGGAGGAAGGAAAGAAGAAAATCCCATTTTGCAACCATTGAGAACTCTGCTATTGTGGATTAGTGGATGACTCATCTCCTGGTGTTAACTCTGACCTGGGTATTACCTGTTTCAGTAATTTCCAAAAGCCCCTCCCTAAGTTATACAAGACTCCAGACTAGGTATCTGAGGGTCCCTGGTTTACCTGTTAACCATGTGGAAGGTCACATCAAGCCAAATTATTAAATATTGCCAATTATGTGATATTCCAAGATGGGGGTTCTCAGGGTAGGTAACATATACACTAGAAAACAATACTTTATTTGAAGGTACACTATCTGTTTCAAAGATAAAGAAATGTGAGGGAGAACAGAGGGCCTTGAAGTTGCCCATCAAATATTAACATCTGGACTAAGGGCTTGCCTAGATCGGCAATATACCCACCTTGACCCTGTCTCAGAGCCCTGAAGTCCTAATGTTGCAGGGCACTTGCCCTGTTCTGCCCCCGGGCAATCCTCACCACCCCCAGAGCTGATAAGGGCTGAGGCAGGAGGAAGGCAGGCTAGGGCCCATACAACATTTTAGAATAATACCTGTTTATATCCATTTCCTCCGGGAGGAAACAGATCAGGCACTGTAAGACTATAGAAACCAATCCCAGCAGGCAGGCCCTCACTGAAGCTGCCAGTCTGCTCTCCCAGAAGGCTGGAAGGAGTCCTTCAGCATGTAACAAAGGCTGGTCACATGCAGGGGAGCTTGGTCATGTTGCGGCCCCCTTCCTGCCTTCCAGACAGCAAGGGAAAGTGGTGGCTGCAAAGTGGTGGGTGTGGAGAGCATGTTGCGAGCGGCTGGTGGAATGTTGGAGAGCAAATGAGAAGAGAATATGAAGGAGTCAGTCCTGTGGCAGGAAACTGGTATGGGAGGGATCTCCTAGAGTGAGAGGTCTGGATGATAGTTGAGAGAGAGGGATGAGAGTTGAAAGGGAAAGAGTGGGTGATGTGATGTGATGAGGAGAGGCTCGAATGTGTGTATGGCTATGAGTGAAGCCGAAGGAATGTTTGTGCAGGAAGAATATGTATTAAGAGGAATAGAGGCTAATCACAATTAAAGACCAAAGTAGTTCTGTTAGCTTGTTAAAATAATAAACCAAACTTTATGTTTATTATTCATGTCCAGTCTCATGAGTTATTTGCCCTTACTGCTATTTAAGGGGCACTCTATCCCTGTGAACACTCACACACAGATACAAGTATTATCCATCTAAGTGTGGAACTGCGGTCTCCACAATTTATTAGTTTGGTGGCTGCAGTGAGAAGTGAAAAAACCCTTTGTCACAAAAGTAAGTCACAAGGTGGCCAGGCTGAGTGGTGACGTAAATTCAACTGGTGCACCTGATCAGGAATTTCGGGCCCATCAGGAATTTCTCCCATTCCATGGAGCGAACAGGGGAGATGACATATTCTGGCTCATGTAGATAAGCCCTAAGCAGTAGTCACCCAGATCACCTGGTCACACATTTCCCCTCTATGGTGAGATATATTGTATATTGTAAAGTTCACTAGGTATGCCTCAGTGAGAGCAGCCAAGATTTATATGATAAGGTCTCCCTAATCCACCCAATGTCAGAAGGTTGGGATTATTCAATACTTGTGCTTGTGTGAACTTGGCATATCACTGGAGAATTAAAACTTTGAGGACTGGGATTATGAACATATATTTCTGCCAAATGGAGAGCCAACATGGTGTAGTGGTTTCATTGTTGGACTAGGAGCTTGTCTATATGAGGCAATAAAATGTGGATTGATGTGCAGTAAACACTAATTCTCAGCAGCTTTCGCTTGTCTCCACAATTTTTTTCAAGATTGCAGGCATGCAAAGCCATACACATTAGTTGTTCAAATGGGCATGCCTGCAAATCATGTCTTTATTGTCACCAGTTGCCACCACCAAAAAGCATATTTTAAAGCAACTCCAAGGTGCAGAAGTGTGATCTTCTGTTTAAATAAACAGAAAAAAAGAGAGAGAAAGGGCTGTTTCATTGCCTCAGCGCACAATCACTATGATGAAAATCCAACATGGTCGTCCAGGCACTGCCTTGTTGGCAAGCTCCACCTCCCCCCCGCACATGTCCAACCAATCAGTTTTCCACTTCTGCTCTTATCAGGAAAGAGCAGCAAAACAAATTGGTTGTCCCAATGAGTGGGAATGCAAATTTCATTCAGAGTTTTTAGAAAAAAGCTCAGGAAAAGCCATGAAGGCTTTTCCCATGGAGTATTTGGAGTTTTTCATGCCTTTTCCTTCCAAATATGGCGAAATGATGCAGGTTCCCATTTAGACAAAACATATTCTCCTCAAATTCTATGAGGAATATTTTCGCCATATACACAAGCCCTAGGACTCTAGGAGACCAGGATTCAAATCCCCACTTGGCCACAGAAATTCACTGGGTGACCTTTGGCAAGTCACATTCTCTCAGTGTAAGAGGAAGGCAATGGTAAACCTCCTTAGAATAAATTGTGCGAAGAAAACGCTATGATAGGGTTGCTAAAGTCAGAGATTACTTGTGGTCACATAACAATAACAAATGTCTTCCAAAAATCGTTGCTGCCACTTTGGGTGGTAGAACTATCCATTTTGGGCAAGATCCTGTTAACAGCCAGCACAGCACAATGTTTCCAAGGGAACCAAGATGTCCCAACTGGAGCCCAGGGGTCAGAGCTGCATGTCGGCAGGCCTTTCCTGATTAGATCCCGGCCTCAGGAGCTGAGTCTCCTGGCCTTTTTAAATCTTGTGTATATTTGTTTTTAATGTGATTTTAGTTACATCGGGAGACATGGAGACGCACTATCCACAATGCTGCAGCCTTATTTGAGAACTCACGCCGAACAAGTCTTGAAGAGAAACAACAACGCAGAAAGAATCACAACCCAGAAACATCACCCAAGGAGACCTTCTGCTGTGCTTTCTGCAACCGGACTTGTTTATTTCGGATTGGCCTTTTTAGTCATCAGCGCGCTTGCAGAAAATGTGGGATGAGTCCTTCCTGAATCTTTGTTTGCGAAGAAAAGCCAGAGAGAGAGAGAGATTTTAGTTAGATGGTTTTAATTTTAGATTGTTTAATGTCTTTTGATGGGGGAGGGTAGGGGTGGATGGTGCTTTTAGTCGTCATTACAATGTTTTAATTGTTGGAAGCCACCCTGATTGTTTTTAGCAGAGGGGCGGGGTATAAATTATTATTATTATTATTATTATTATTATTATTTCAGGGATGCTACACTCTGTTGTACAACCCAGGGAATTCTTGTTTAAGGAGGAACTCCTTACAAAAGCCAATGAGAAGTCCAACCATTTGTGTAATAGGCTGGTAACACAAGCATAAGTCACTAACAGCAGCCTTTGCTGGCAAATCCAACACACATTTCCTGAGATATCATGAATGCAAGGGGAGAGAATAATGTATTTGCAACGTATCATTGATTTTTCTCTTGAAAGGAGCCCTGAGGCACATGTTTCTTAAAGATGTTTACTTCTGCTTTTGGAAGCCTAGTAGAAATGGTTGGACAGGTTTTAGCATGGGAGAATTGGCAAGTGGGCTTTCCATGCTTTCCCTTCCTTTCATACACTCTCCCTGTTGTGAGAGTAAATAGGAATGAACTCCTGCAGCAGACAAAAATTGTTGTCCCTTCATATTCACTGGGGTTTGGTTCCAGGACCCCCATGGATACCAAAATCCGTGAATACTCAAATCCCATTATATGCAACGGCATAGCAAAATGGTGTCCCTTATGTAAGATGGCAAAAATAAAGGTTTGCTTATTGGATTTTATTTTAAAGAATATTTTCAAGCCGTGAATACTTAAATCCGTGGATACCAAATCTGTGGATATGGAGAGACAACTGTATTCCCTATTTCTTTCTTATGTAATAACATTACAGCCAGCTGCACTCTCTTTCTGTAATATCCAGCCACCTAAAGGAAGAATCTCAGTCATCTTTTTACAACTATTAACCAATTAGTCATTAGTTAGCCACTACTATTAATTATATTTCCAGGAGTAATTGCAAAAGCCATCCATCATGTGTTATTAATGTCAGTCTCAGCAACAGTGACTAAGTAGTAAGCCAATCACTGCCGTTAGAGTTATTTTTCTGTTAGACGTGGCATAAATTTATACGACTCTGCTCTTCCTTTGTCTTGATTTTTTTTTTTTTTTGACAGTAAAATACCTTGATTATGTCCTTATTGGAAAGGATGTGTGTGCTAAGTGGATAAAGGGGGTGTTGAAATTGTAAATTTGAAAAAGGAATGTTTCATCTTATTCCTTCCCCCAAGCAAATGTCAGACAGCTCCTTTATCTTCAAAACACAGTGGATGAGCATTGAGACAAGTGAGAGCCACCCATATTCTCAGCTATTTCTGAGTCAGAAAATGGATTGTTTCAGCTACACCCATTGTAGCCTAATGGATGATTCCTGCCAAGAGCTTTATGGAAAACATGCACAAAAAAAAAGGAGACTGTATGCAAACATGTACACTGTTTATTCTTGTTCCTTTTGAGGGACTCTGAATACCAGCTGCTCATTTTATACATTTTTGTCCTTGTTCAAGAAAAAGGAAGGGGAAAGACAATGTGCAGAAAGTTTCTCCTTTCATTTTGTTGTCCTTTCTGCATTACTAAAAAGATTAACCTGTATTCTCTATTGGTTGCTAAGTATCGTTGTCCCTTCATATTTGCTAGGGTTTGGTTCCAGGACCCCCCGTGGATACCAAAATCCATGAATGCTCAAGTCCCATTATATGCGATGGCATAGCAAAATGGTGTCCCTTATATAAGATGGCAAAATCAAGGTTCGCTTTTTGGATTATTATTATTTTAAGAATATTTTCACACCGTGAATACTTAAATCCATGAATACCAAACCCGTGGATACTGAGGGACAACTGTATACTTAACTAAGTAACCTCTCCTGGCCAGATCCCACCTCCCCAAAGCTGGTGGAAACAACATTCATCCATGCTCCAATCACTAACAGACTGGACCTCCTCTGCCTGCAGGTGATGCCTGGTAAAGTAGGTTGAGAGGAGAGTTATGAGTGTCCCAATTGTGTAACAATTGTGACTATGTAGTGATTGTGAATACAAAACAGTTATGGATGAGTAAATTGAGAAGAAATTACTCATTCGAAAAGACAATAATGCTCAGTAAGGTAGAAAGCAGTAGGAAAGGAGGAAGACTGCATTACAGATGTATAGACTCTATCAAGGAATCAATGGCTCTGAGGACTTTATCAGATGGTCCCCTAAAAGTGTTCTTTTTCTGGCATAAAAAAATTCATTTTTATGCCAGCAAAAGAACGCTGCCCCCCACATTTACCTTGCTTTCCCAGGAAAGGCAGCTCTGGCAAGAAAGATGAAGTGAACAGAGCTCCAGTCACTTCCTCCTCTGAAATCTCGTGGAATAGCACGAGACTTCATCGCACAGGAAATTCAAAAAACAAAACGAAAATAACACTTAAAAACGGGGGAGAGCACAAAAACACACTTTAAACTTTACAAGTAACCCAGGGAGGGTCATAAAAAGTGCATCACTTACCTGGATGTTGCAATTTCAACCTGAAGTGTTTGGGCCGTACCAGCCACTGACAGAGTACAGTAAAAAAAAAAAGGATGGGAGGTTTCACATGCTAGCTATGCCGGCAAAAAAACCACCATGGGGGATCAATTGATGGCTTAAGCCATCAAATAAAAAGTACTGGTTTGTAAGGGGACATAACCATGAAAGGGCGACGTCATGCGGTATGCTCACCCTTTCACTATGTGGCATCATTATGACGTCTTACTCTGTGCATCTGATAAGTCCTTAGTCTGCAAGACCTAAGTAGGGGTGCTGATGACACTTGGAGGTCTCTAATTCATGGGGTCACCATAAGCCAAAATTGACTTGACAGCAGTTAACAACAAAATATAGCAGTGGTTAAATTATGTTTCCATCAAGTTGCGGGGGCGGTCAGGCCAGGAGAGGTTACTTAATTAAGTATACAGTTGGACCCCAGTATCCACAGGGGTTTAGTTTCCAGACTTACCGTGGATACCAGAAACCATGGATAACAACAAACCCTATTAAAATAATGGCCATCCAATAAAAAAATACCATAGAGTTGCCTTGGGGGACACAGAAGATGGCTAGAGAGAATACCTCTCTAGGCATTTTCTAGGAGGACTCTATGGGATGTATTCCTGTTTTGTGTCCTGCAGATAACAGGCACCCCCCCCCCGGATCTTGAAGAATGGTAGATCCGGGGGAGGTGTTTTAATGATGGGCATGGAGATGAGCGCAGGGGTTGGCCAGGGTGTAGATATGCCCTGGTCAGGAGGAGACAGGGGCGGAGCTTAGGCAGGGCCTATTTTACCCTTTGCCGCCCCTGGCTTCCTCCTCTTTTCCACTGGATCCTGTTTTGTGTCCTGCAGATAACAGGCACCACCCCAGATCTTGAAGAATGGTAGATCCGGGGAGGTGTTTTAATGATGGGCATGGAGACGAGCGCAGGGGTTGGCCAGGGCATAGATACGCCATGGTGAGGAGGAGACAGGGGTGGGGCTGAGACAGGGCCTATTTTACCCTTTGCCACCCCTGGCTTCATCCTCTTAAAATAGGCCCTGCCTCAGCCCCACCCCTGTCTCCTCCTGACCATGGCGTATCTACGCCCTGGCCAACCTCTGTGCTCATCTCCATGCCCATCATTAAAACACCTCCCCCGGATCTACCATTCTTCAAGATCCGGGGGGGTGTCTGTTATCTGCAGGACACAGAACAGGAATACATCCCATAGAGTCCTCCTAGAAAATGCCTAGAGAGGTATTCTCTCTAGCCATCTTCTGTGTCCCCCAAGGCAACTCTATGGTATTTTTTTATTGGACGGCCATTATTTTAATAGGGTTTGTTGTTATCCATGGTTTCTGGTATCCACGGTAAGTCTGGAAACGCTCTCTCCCGTATGCAGATGGATCGCTTCAGGCAATTAGCTCCAGGCGCTGCCGAGATGCCGGACCCAATGCCGGAGGATTGGTGGGAGCTTGGACTGGCGAAATAGTTAAGGCTATCAGCCTCTCCATCGCCCCCAGCACCAGAAGGGTATATAAGAGAGCTATTCAGGAATTCTTTGACTTTCGGACCTCTGTGCATCTACCTAACTCCTGGCTGGTACCAGTCCCTCACCTTCTCCATTTCTGTGTATCCCTTAAAGCGAAAGGCCTTGCCCCCCAATCAATTCAGTCCAGGTTGGCTGCCTTGGCCTTTTGGAGTAAGGCTCAAGGCCTGCAGGACAACATTTTGGATTTTAGGATTAGGAAGGCACTGGAGGGTTGGGCCAGGCAGCAGGGCAAGGCAACAGATGATAGGCAGCCCCTCTCCCCAGCAATTCTTAAGGGCCTTTTCCAGATATGGCCCAGCATCTGTACAACACCATTTGAGGTGGCCTTGCTCCACGCTGCTGCCTTGACGGCCTTTTTTGGCACCTTACGCATCAGCAAGCTGGTTGTGCCGTCCAAAAAGGACGCGGCTGGCCTTGCCCTCAGCGTATGTGACATCTCCATGGGTGCCAAGTCAGTCACCTTAATGATCAGGCGATCAAAAACTGACCATATGGGCAAGGGCACAAGCATTACATTGCGCGAGTGCCACGACAGGGCTCTCTGCCCGGTGGTTGCCCTTAGGGAGTATTTGGAGTTGCGGCCTTCTAAGTCCGGCCCCCTCTTTTGCCATGCTGATGGGTCTCCTCTCACAAGGTTTCAATTTTGGACAATCACGAACAAAGCCCTGGCACGCCTGGGTTTGGGCGGAGTGCGGTTCTGCTCCCATTCCTTTAGAATTGGGGCTGCTTCTATGGCCGCAGCAATGGGCATGCAGCCGGAGGCCATTAAGAGGTTGGGCCGCTGGAAGTCAGCTCCTTACAAGGGCTATGTCCGTCCAATTTGCAATTGACTAAGTATGTTGCTGTGTCCTGTGATCGTCTGTGTTTTCTTTTCCAGATATGAGATACCGGGTACTGATTTGCGGCCACAGCTTTGTGTATTGGGCGGCACGGCATGCCAGGAGGAGCCATTTGGGTCCGCAGCTGGGTCTCGGAGACACCGCCTCTGTCGAATGGCTTGGCAAACAGGGTTTGAGGTGGAATGGTCTAATCTCTTTGCTGTTTCAGGAGCGTCGTGGTCCTCCTCCGCATGTCCTGGTGATCCATCTTGGTGGCAACGATCTGGGCCTTTTGAAAGGCCGAGCTTTGACGCTACAGGCTCTTGCTGACATGCGACGGATTAAGGCGGCGTGGCCGCATGTCTTTCTGATTTGGTCTGATATCATTCCACGACTCTCTTACCCAGGTGAAGGTGCCCCCAAGTTGTTGGATATTGCCCGGAAGAAAGTAAACAAGGCTGTGCATAAGGCGATGGATGAAGGCCTCGGCCATTTCATCCAGTACCCGGGCATTTCATACAAATGCCCGGAACTTTATAGGGTTGACGGGGTCCACTTATCAGACATGGGGATCCAGCTATTTCTTGAGGGTATGCGTGAAGGGGTGAGGGCTGTCTTGGCCTCCTGTGTGGGGGATAGGGGCTAAGTGGACACTTGCCCCTATCTGTGGCAGGGAGTGGGGAGATAATGATATGGCGTTCACCTATGGCAACCTTGAATTGAGTGGAAGGATAGCCCTCACTGAACTGTACCGGCATCTTAATGGATGGGGTGCAGCAAGGTAGGCTACCCTTAGGGCCGGCTTCGGGTTGCGATCCTTCACAGAAGCTACTCGGCTTAAGGATTTCATCCTGGGGCAGGGCCCTCCAGCAGATGTCGCTCGAAGGGAACCCCGGACACTACCGGGATCCCCATTGGGGCTCAGGTGAGTCGCCCAGGGACACTGGGAGTTAGGTCACTTGCGACCAACTGCTCAGATGCCCCCGCAAGGGATCTCCCCCTTTATACATTGGCATACACCAAGAAAGATACAATAAATAGGAAAGATATCAATAAAGTGGCCCGTATTTCAACCCAATCTTCTGTGTCTGGTCTCGTTATTTCATGCATCAATCATTAAGTGAAATTGGGGATATTGGTTCTGTGGAGATGGGGATCCAACTGTACTTAACTAAATAGCTGATAGAGAATACAGACATTCATTTTATCATTCTGGACCACGAGAAGCAACATATTGACCATTCAGTGGCTTAACAAGTTCTTAGGATGTGGTTCAGATCAAGCTGATGTGTTTATTTTTTATTATTTATAGCGTGCCTTTGTTACAAACTGATGGGTAATATTATCAGCACATTCTTACGATATAAGATGGTCTGTGGTGTGAGCAGAGTTTAAAATCATTCCATAAAATGTCTAATGTAATAGACTTGGGCTCATCTACACAGCCGACTTTAAGTCTGTTCCTCCCCCATTGCCTCCATGAATGGTAGGAAGTCCAGACAGGCATGCTGGCCCATCACTGCAGCCACAACCACCACAGTCTCCCTCACTGTCCTGGAAGCTAGGAAGTCTGCTGGCAACATGTGACCAAGCCCCCCTTCATGTGACCAGCCTTGATCACAATGCTGCAGGACTCCTTCCTGATACAGAAGAGCAACACAGACCAGCAGTTACAGTGACAGGCTGGCCTGCTATGATGGCTCCTGTGGTCACGTGGGGCCCGGTCAGTTTTTTCCAGTGGGAATGGATTAAAGCAGTTATTATTCTAAAATGCTGCAATGCCCCCTACCTTGTCTTTCCCATCTTTGCCCCCAGAGTCATGAGGACTGCCCAGAGGACTGCAGGGCTCTAAGACAGAGGCAAGAGAGGGGGATAAGCCCTTAGTCATGACTCTCGTATTTGTATGAATTGCTAAAATTAGTGTTGGGGTTTGTGTTAAGGCATTTTTACTAATATATTTACTAAAACATTTTTAGGTAGCATGATTGAATTCGATCTTATTAAGTACAAGTACCTCATACCCTCCCACTGCACCAATTTGGCAGGGACAGTCCTGATTAAATCCTCTGGCATCCCACTTTTTCAGCTGCTTTTATAATGTCCCAGTTATTCTCTCCCCCTTCCACTTTTCCCCTTTGTACTGAGCTTACATCAATTGCTGCAAATAAAGTTCAAAATACAAAAATAGTTTTCACTCATTTAACTCAGTTGGGGGGGGGGAGGTGAGATGGGGAAGGAAGAGGAGGGGTCTCCAGGGTTTTCTTCCAAAATCACAGGCCAGTGAAGCCATACACGTTTAATGTTCAAACCAGCATGCCTGCAAATCAAGATGGTGGGCATGAGTGAATTATTCACATTTTTATTGTCACCAGTTGCTGCCACCAAACAGATTTTTTTGAAAAAAAGTAAATCCAAGATGTGGAAGTGCAATCTTCCACTTAATAAACACAGAAAAAGAGAAAAGAGGCTGTTCAGTCTCCTCAGTGCACAATCCAACATGGCAGTTCTAGCAAGCTCTGTTCCCTGCACACATCTGACCAATCAGCTTTCCACTTCTACTCTTATTGGGAATGTACAGCAAAGTGAATCAGTTGTCCCAAGAGCAGGAATGCACATTTCCTTCAAAAAATTTTTTAAAAAAATACACAAAAAGCCACAAAGGCTTTTCCCATGGAGTATTTGGAGTTTTCCCCCCTTCCTTCCGAATATGGTGGATTGATGTGGGATCCCATTTAGATAAAATGAATTATCCTCAATTTCTATGATGGGTATTTTCACCATTTAGACAAGCCCCTAATTAGGACTAACCAACAGGATTCCATCTCACTGTTATAGTGCTATTATTCCACTTCAACTGCTATGGCTGCCTCCTGTGGAATTCTGGGGTTTGTAGTTTAGTAAGAGCCATTGTACTGTCTATCCTCCTTTATGGATCTGAAACATGGGTCACCTATCGCCACCACCTACGACTCCTCGAATGCTTTCATCAGCACTGTCTACGCACAATCCTAAATATACACTGGACTGACTATGTGACTAATGTTGCTGTCCTTGAGCAAGCAGGGATCACCAGCATTGAGGCCATGATATTGAGAACACAGCTGCGCTGGGCAGGGCACGTTTCTAGGATGGAGGACCATCGCCTCCCAAAAATACTCTCTACGGTGAACTCGCCATGGGTCAGCGTAAGAGGGGCGCTCCAAAAAAGCGATACAAAGACTCCGTGAAACAACATCTCAGGCTCAGCCAAACTGATCACCAACAGTGGTCCGCCCTGGCCTCACATCGGGAGGCATGGAGACACACTATCCACAATGCTGCAGCCTTATTTGAGAACTCACGCCGAACAAGTCTTGAAGAGAAATGACAACGCAGAAAGAATCACAACCCAAAAACATCACCCAAGGAGACCTTCTGCTGTGCTTTCTGCAACCAGACTTGTTTATCTTGGATTGGCCTTTTTAGTCATCAGCGCGCTTGCAGAAAGCATGGGATGAATCCTTCCTGAATCTTCATTTGCGAAGAAAATCCAGAGAGACAAAGAGCTCTTTTGCTGAGAATTTTAAATGCCCCTCCCTAAACTGCAAATCTCATGATTCTACAGGAGGCAGTCATGGCAGTTAAAGCGGAATAATAGCACTATATAAGCGTAGTGTGATAATCTCCTATATCTGTATATTTAAGAAGCCATTGGTGAGTGGAACAGATGGACACTGCCATGAAAAGGACAGGTCCTCAATGTTACCCATCCATGTGGTTGATGATGCCACCCAGTCACCAGTACTGAAATAAAATTCAGATGCCAATACAAGTGGCTTCTATACATAGAATGAGACAGCACTATCTTGCCCTTTGCCTCAGGCAGGAAAATGAGTTGAGCCAACTGTGCACATTGTGCAGGGACCAATGGGTGTTGTGCTGCAGAATATCTTACATAAGGTTGCCAGTTTTCCATTCCCTGTAATTTCAGGGGGGCCTTCTGTGAGGTCATGGGATGAGCTCATGGGATAACCTTCTGTGAGGTCATGGGATGATGCAACACAAGTAAGCCTTGTGTAATAATTACAAAATCTTGTCTCAAAATTTTGAACTGGCATTTGAGAGATCCTAGTGGGCCAGTCTTTGGCCAGTCACTCAGTATCAGCCTGCCCAACCTCATGTGGTTATAGTGAGTTCTCAAGAAAGGAGAAATGGTTTTTTATTCATTTATACTCCACCTTCTTCCAGAGTGGGGCCCCCAAGGTAGCTCGTAGAAAGAATCAGCTAAGAAACCTGAAAATAACATTTAAAACATAAATTTAAAATCAAATTAAAACCACAGCTATTACTAGCATAAAATCATTCAAAGCATACAAAATTTGTTTAAAAAAAAAATAAAGCATCCCCACTCCCCATAAGAGGGCTCCATGCAAGCAATTACTCATTAAAAGCCTGCTTGAACAGAACGGTCTTTGCTGGCCAGTGAAAGGAGAGCAGGGAGGGGCCAGCCTAGTCTCCCATGGAAGAAAATTCCACAGGGTGGGAGCAGTGGATGATGGAGAGTGGGGGACACCAGAGAAGCATTTGACTATGTTCCCATAGCCAGACAAATTGATGACATCGTCTGCTGAGGTCTACCACAGTCCTTTAAGGGTCTCAGTGGATGATGTCATTGGTCTCTGTCTGGAATGTTACCTGAATGGGTGGGATCCATGAGGAACCCAGTCATGACACTAAAATTACGATATTAAGTTGCAGAATCTTAATTAGCTCAAAGGTATCGCTGTGAGAGGTCAAGTAACTTATGGGACCTTTGCACTTTATATAACGGTACTCACTGACAAGACTCCAAGACAAAATGAAATAGAAATGGTTTTTTTTATTGGAAAGTATTAAGGAAGCATTCACACATAGGAGATTTTCACATGGGCTATATATCCCGTGGCAGGAACAGAACAGAGTCAGGAAAGGTTTTCCCTTTCAGACGACATTGACCCCGTTCTGTCCTGCATCCATCCTGCTCCCATGACTGTTCTGGAACAATGTAATCACGATTTTTCATCGTGAATAGACCTCCTGTTCCGTCGCTATCACGCAATCACAGGTGTGTGAACAGGAGCCCCGTTCCTGTTCCAAAATGACAGCCGCAGAGGGGAGGTCCGTTCCAAGCACTTCTTGATACGATCTGGACATCCAGGTAAGTGGCATCCTTTATTTTACCCTCCCTGTTTTGATTGTGTGATTTAAAGTGTGTTTTTGTGCTTGGTGAACTGATTTTATGTTTGGGGGAGTTTTCTTTTTTAAATTTACTGCCCGGCCATTATCACGTGATAACGTTTCAGACGGCCGGTTGTAAAAGCAGCCTTACGGCGGCTGCATTTATAGCCAGCCAGTGAGGGGAGGGGGAGCCCATTCCTGGAATTAAGGTAAGTGTGTGAAAGATTTACGTTATTCTGTGGCAGGAATGGGAGAGGAGGTGGAGGGGCAGTAATGGGGCATTTTGGCCCCGTGTGAAAATCTCCATACACTCATGCTCACAAGGTAACCACACAGAACTAATGAAGAGTCAAGGCAGAAATACTGGGATACAGGAATAGATTTGGGGAGTTATGGACAATACAGTATTTACCAGTTCTGAAGAGCAGAGGTTCATGAAGACTCAGACTTGGAGTGAGGGTAGTACAGCAGTCCAGCAGAGTGACAGTGTCCAACTGTAGCACACATAGCTATTATTTGAGGGTAATATTTAGACCATTTTAATGGCTGCTTCTCCCTCTTTTTATGTTTTTATGTTATAGTTTAAAGTTTTAGGGTAGTATTTTTATATTATTGGTGAATTCCCCAATTATTTTTAAATATATGTATTATTATATGTAATTTTAAGGGGGGGTAAACTGTTTTAAGCTACTACTGCTGTTATGGATTTGTTGGTTTTATATCGAATTGTTGTGAGCCTCCTTGGTTGCCTAATAGGCAAAAGGCGGGGTACAAAAATAAAGTTGTTGTTGTTATTATTATTATTATTATTATTATTATTATATTTATACACAATATCGTATCCTTAAGGGGTAATTTGAGTGTAAAACAATGCTTAGATGGGTTTCTCATAGTTAAACATCTGGCTTCATTGATTGCCTCTAATGGCTGAGACATTAAGGTTGATGGGTTTATGACAGCCTCCATAATGTGGAGAGGAGTGGTGTGAGGAAAGACATTTGTGGGGATGAGTGGGGGAAATAGGTGTTCCTGTCATTGTTTGTTTTTTGAGTATGACACACTGCCTTGTGCATCCAGGAAAGATTAGCACATTCCTCCTTAAAGACTATGACTAAGGGGCTTCACATTAACCTTATCCTGGCGGTGTTTGTTGGGGAATTTCCAAATCACCTTCATTAGGCCTTTGGGTGACTTTCACTTGAACTGGATTTTGGTTTGTCCGGGTCTACTTTAGACCTTGTGAACTGTCCAATTTTGCCAAAATATGAATTATTGGAAGGAAGGGGTGTAAGGCTGAGTAACAGGGACACAGCCAGACACTTCTATATACAGCCAGACACTGTGCATAGGATATGCCCCTATGTACAGGGACGTGTCCTATGCACAGTGTCTGACTGTACATAGAAGCCCATCAGCCACTGAATGGTTATAGGTGGTCGCAGCAACTAAATGGTAACTCAGAGGAGAGCTTCAGTCATTTGGGAGAGTATTAAAGAATACCAACCTCCCATCAACCCAAAACAAGCATAGGTAGGCACAAACCTATGTACATCACTGCCAGGATTCCAAACAATGAAATCAAATTTTAATTTTCTGTAGCACTGCTCACCCTGTAATTTGTCTCCCCATCGAGAAATTCAGAGGAGCATAGTGATTCCCTGGGGCTTCAGTTGGTGCCCTGAGTCCTAGCAACCTTAATATTATATGTCCGCATGTTCTGTTAAAGACAACTCTGGCATTTGTCCATCATGTTTCTTTGCATGAGACCTGAAATGCTTAAAGTGAAACACATGTTTATAGATTCATGGGGATAGTCAGTAGACAGGACATACAATAGGAAATCATTTCTTTCTGAAGTTCAGTTACACACAATGCTGAATGTTTACACAGATCCCCCTTCAGAGACTGTACGAGTGTTTATTACAAGCCATGCAGTTGGAAGCAGCAAACTCATCTGCCGTATGAAGTGCAAAGCAGCTATAAGGGAGATAATACACAGGCAGCTCTCAAATCTACAGAAGTTTAGTGAGAAATAAAGGCATGCCATTTGTTCTCATTTCTTGCTGTGAACAGATAATGCAAAACAATGTTGTTTTGTTGTAAAGTTGCTGAGTCTTGTGCTTGAAATGTCCTTGTACATTATTTTTACTGACATACAGTTCTGTTTCCTTAACAGGCTCTCTTCTACCCCCCACCCCTTATGTTTCCTTTTACTGATACTTGTCTGAAAGAGGGCCTTTTATATTCTAGCAGCACACTACTGGTTACACCAAGCCATGGCACATTTCTGATTATATTCCATTTTTTAAGAAAAGAAAAATAATATTGCCTGTTTGGAGCTGTGAATCATTTGTTACATCTCACTGTCTCTCAAATGCTCTTTCATGGAGGGATCCAGTGAAGTAAGTGAGAGAAACTCCGCTGTTCTTTCTTTTCTAAAAATGTCTAATCCCTCCAAGGAGAGATGGGTCAGTAAAGGAGGAGCATTCTGAGATGTACATTTGTGTTATTCACGGTACCAGCAAGCAAATAGTACTATTGCTCAATAGTAAGGATGGACAAATTGACCAGTTTTGCTTTCTCCTGTGTATTTTTTCTCCTGCAATCTCAAATTCTTTCTACGCTTCTTATGGAGCAATTTGTAAATTGTAATAACATCTTATGAAAAAAAAATGAACTAATCAAAATTCTCCCCATCTAGAGTTGCAAGAATGGATCTGGGATGGTGTTACCATGCCGTAAACCCCCTCCCTCCAATATTTCATAATTTGGCAATAGTGTACATTTCACGAGGTCTAAGGTAGACCAGGGCAGACCAAAAGTGGGTTCACGTGAAGGTTACCCAAGACCTAACCAAAGCTGTCCTGGAAATTCCCAACAGACACAACCACTATAGGATTAAGTGGAGCCACTTAGTATCAGAGTCATCAAGGTGGAATGTACTAATCCCCTCTTGGATGCTCTTGGCAGTGAGTCATACTCCCAAACTATGACCAGACCCCCCATTAGCCACAAATGTCTTTCCTTACACCTACCTTCTCCCACAATAAGGAGCCTGCCATAAACCCATCAACTCTAATATCTCAATCATTAGCAGCAATTAACAAAGTCGCGGTTTCCTTTGGTTAATGGTGGGAAACCCATCTAAGCATTGTTTTAAGCCCAAACACCTCCTCAGGATATGAAATTGGATATAAATATCAGTCCCAAACAATAGCCAGTATGCACAGTTCTTCTGACAATGTCATTCTGCTGATCTGCTGTGTCACCCTCAATTTCACATGTGAGTCTTCTTTGCTGCATGAACCTCTGCTCTTCAGGGCTGGTAATTATTGTCCATGCTTCCCCGGATCTATTCCTCTATCCAACCTTTTTGCCTTTTAACTCTTCGCTAGCTTTGTATGGTTCATGTGAGTGCATGTGTCAATGCTTCCATGATTATTTTCCAATAAAAAATATTGTATTTGACTTTAACTTGGAGTCTCTGCAGTGAATACCAGTATACACAGGTGCAAAGGTCCTGCAAGTTACCCAACCTCTCTCAGCCATATCTTTGAGCTAATATGAATTCCCCCAAATAATTTTGTAATTTTGGTGTCATGAGTGGGTCCCCATGGACCCCATGCATTGGGGTAACAATGGGGCTCCTGTAACTTTAATCTTCAACAGATCTTGCAGCAGAATGAGGTAGTGTAAAGCTCCATTAAGTGAGATAAAGGTATCTGTCCACTTTCCAAACTCTGACATTCATCCATAGCCATCCCCTCCGAATATAGCTATTGCTTTATTGCTGTGTGTCTGGCAAAAAAAAAATTAACTATGTGCTCCTCCACACCCCCATCATGCTGCTCTCCAATGGTGAGGTAATAGCTGATTTGGGAGGGGACGGTTGTGACTGAAAATTAGTTTTTGGATAGTGAGGGAAGACGGGTACCTTCATCCCACTTTACAGTACCTCTGTGGTGCTACTAAGGCTGGTGTCACCCCTCCCTCAGATGGTGTTACCTAGTGCAGTTCAGACTCTCCACACGCCCCTAGTGCCACCACAACTGCAGTGCTTTGTCCTGTTCTAAGGATTAAATTACAGGAAGCCCATCCCAGATCCAACCTGGCAACCCTACCCCTGTCAGCATTGGCCGCATCTGCACTGCTACAACTATTATCAGCATGGATGAGACCACGTTACACCTGTTTACCATACAGTTGTTAAAGAGGATATGCCTATCAGAAAAACAGTGGTGGCAAACATATTTCAACAGCAAAACACAAGTGGGAATGGGGAAATCCAGACTTTTAAGAACTCTGCACCTGGATTGTAGAGAACAAGTACATGGATGATGCAGGAAGCTGCTCTGCTGGCAAATGACAGTATAGAATTAGCTGGGAGGAGCATTGTATTTGTGCAAGGTCATGACCCTCCTAAAAGGCAAGGAAACTGTTACAGGTGTCAGAGTATGAGGGTTGGCAAATTAAATCCCATGATCACCATCAATGCAGAGTGCCTTGCTGGCTGAAATGGCCATCCAAACCCCAAATCACTAGATCCAAAGGGTCTTGACAGATAGGCTTTATTGGCTGGATGCCCTGGGAGAGTGCCCATGCCATACCAGCACAAGTGTTCTCAGAGCCCATCCTATCTAGAATGCCTGGCTGTGATGAATGATCCCTCATACCCAGGCATTTCAGCCTGGCCAGGTCTCTGCGGAGAAGCATGCACCAATTAGCGTGGAAAGTATACCCTCCACAGAGTTCAACCACCCTCTATTTCATTCTTGGAGCTAGATGAAAGATGACCAAACACAATGGTAATAAAGAGGACAGTAGCCTTTCTCCCACTCTCGGTGGTAGGAGAGCTTAGGCTGCTCCAGACCAGTGCAGTGATTAAAGATCTACAGAAAACCAAGACCACCAATAATGGATGTGGTGCACGAGTAAAGCATAAAGACATTAGACTGCATAATAGTGATGGGAAGGTCTATAGTAGGATGAGGGCAGTGCTGGAAACAATTTGCTCATATGACTTAGAATTAGGTGTTCAAAACATCAGCGTCTAGTCAAGCTCCCTAGCCCAAGAGCTGAACAACCACCTATTCAACAACTTCCATACAGTAATCCACCTATTTAACCAAGATTCAGGTATATGCTAAGTAGAGTTCCAAAAAAATTGTTTCCAGATAACATTAGATGGATCTTATCCTAATGCTATAGGGGAAGTCAAAATAAATGAAACAGACTTATCTCTAAGATACAGTATCCAGTCAAAGGTAAGCTTTTTTGAAATCTCATTTTGAATAGAAAATTAAGGAATTGCTTGGATCTTCTACAATGGAATCCATGGGGCTTCTAATTGTACAGTATTATTAATTTTTGCAAGGTGTGGAAGAACAAACCAGTAAAATAAGTAAATACCTAAACCGGACGACAGTTTAAGCTAGAACAATGAGCTATTAGGAGCCAACTGAGAAGAGTATGAATCTGCAACTAACCTTGCAAAACTGGCTAGTGTAGTAGACATATTATGCATGGTTTATATGCCCTTTTTTCATGCTGGAAAGGCACCTTTTCACCTTCTTGTATCTTCGCCAATTGGTCATTTTCATCAGGTAATAATGATGAACCGGGATGTATAGTCCTAGGGCTCCTACAACTGGGCCATGAATTTCCCTCCCCTGTTCACTTCATACCTTTGTCAGCTAAATTCTAATTACCCGAGGACAAATAATAACACCCGACACACTCCACAAATATGCAAACGTGGTTTCCACGGGCAGGCTGCCATCCTTGTAATGTTATTAATAATGAAGATATACCCCCCCCCCCATTGTTACCAGGGGACTGCATGTCTGATAAGGCTAAAGTGAATTACAGTGTGTACCTGATATTCATGCTGAGTAAACAGAATGAGCAGAGATGGTAAAGATTTCAGCTCAAACAATGACACGAGCTCAAACTTGTAAAATTGGAATAATAAAGCTCTATTTGCTTTACAGATAAATCAATCTGAGGGGGCAAATATGTGCTGTTCTCAGGAGCTAAACGGAAGGGAGAGAAAATTAGACAAGGTGCTAGGGTTGTTTTTTTTTAAAAAAAATTAAAAATTCCCACCTTCTGTCCACAGAGGGATTAAGACCTTCCACACTTTATTGCAAAGGTTACTGCCACTATGTTTTGGACAATACCAAATTGCTGTGAGGACAAATGTGATGACCACTTAAATCAGTAAGGTCTGATCATGCAGAAAACTTAGTTACTCCCTGATGGGCCACAGAGTTGAGGCTCATTGACCAGGGATTAATTTGTGCTGGGTCTAATTGCTGGAACTCATTTACAGACTAACCTAATTTGACCATAATCTCTCTAGATGGCCTTGGAAAGTCTCCGTCTCAGCATCTATTCCTTATCCATACAATGGGTCTAGCCGGGATCCTCTTCACAGGGCTGCAGTAAAGACTGGATTGTTAAGGTTGCTGAGTTATCCCAAATGGCCAAGTTAATGTGTGTTCTATAGAATAAGCCAACTGAAGACTTTTTGAAAGATTGGAAACTGTTTATGGACTTTTTGAGCAACAAGGAATCTAACAATGTAATAATCTGTGGTTATAGTTATTAGTCCGTGAGCTGCTCTTCGCCGATGATGCTGCCCTTGTTGCCCACACAGAAGCAGCTCTGCAGCGCCTAACGTCCTGCTTTGCAACAGCTGCAGAGCTGTTTGGGCTAGAAGTCAACCTGAAGAAAACAGAAGTTCTTTACCAGCCTGCACCACAGGACGAACACCACCTGGAGGCATCGGGAGGCATGGAGACGCACTATCCACAATGCTGCAGCCTTATTTGAGAACTCACGCCGAACAAGTCTTGAAGAGAAACGACAACGCAGAAAGAATCACAACCCAAAAACATCACCCAAGGAGACCTTCTGCTGTGCTTTTTGCAACCGGACTTGTTTATCTCGGATTGGCCTTTTTAGTCATCAGCGCGCTTGCAGAAAGCGCGGGATGAGTCCTTCCTGAATCTTCGTTTGCGAAGAAAAGCCGGGGAGATAGTTATTAGTAATTAGTTGGATTTTTTAGGTGAATCTGTAATGGTAGAATAATATTTTTTTCTTTTTTATTTCTCTTTTAATTACAATTAGGATTGGGGGGATCAGGGCCCTACTGTGTTTATGTACTCCCCCCTTTCCCAACCCCTCTTTTCTTTACTCTCATTTTCTTATCTCTATTTCTTTATTTTTTGAGTGTATATTACTTTCATTGTAAATTAGATGGTGTTAAAAACAAATATTTATTTGTTCATTTATTTTATATGTTGCCTTTCTTTCAGAATGGGATCCAAGGCACCTCACAAATAAAGACAAACAAGACAGAAATCTGTGTAGCATGTTATCACTGGTACACTGACTATACTACATGTGGAAATCTATTTCATAGAATCATAGAGTTGGAAGGACCACAAGAGCCATCCAGTCCAACCCCCTGCCATGCAAGAATCAAAGCATTCCCAACAGATGGCCATCCAGCCTCTGTTTAAAAACCTCCAAAGCAAGAGACTCCACCACACTCTGAAACAGTGCATTCCACTGCTAAATAGCTCTTACTGTCAGGAAGTTCTTCCTAATGTTTACATGGAATCTCTTTTCCTTTTCCTGTAGTTTGAATGCATTGCTCCATATCCTAGTCTTTGGAGCAACAAAAACAAGCTTGTTCCATCCTCAGTATGACATCTCTTCAACTATTTAAACATAGCCATCACGTCACCTCTTCGATATCCAATTTCTTACATTAGGGATGGGCAAGATATGGTCCATGGGCTGCATCCAGCCTCCAAGATCATTTTTGTGGCCCCTGGGTCTCCACAGAGCACTTCCAGTGCTTCCCATTCCATTCCAATTTAAAGACAACTGGTACTACCCCTTTACACAGCAGAGATACACTATCAGCCCAAACCTACCTAGTCAACCCCCTGGAGCTCCCCGTTAATGCAAAGTGCCACCTTACTAACTGCTGCAGCACAGGAGCAGAATGCAAGAGGACGAGGACGTGTGAATCTGTGTCCCGTTCGTGGGACAGAAACGTCGTCCTGGCATTCTGGCAAGGTAATTTTTGGACGTATCTGATAATCTCCGTAGTGTGATAAGTCAGGATAGATATGACTCACAATGACATTCTTGACCTCATTGCTGAAAGTTTGTTGTCCAAATCCTCAGGCTCCACCAAGTGAAACCATTCCCACAAAATCAGATAAGATGATGCATTGATCTCCACATCAGGACTTATTTTTACCATTATCTCAAAAGCACCATGGAGACAATAGCAAATTGTTAGAGGAAAAACAACTGCAGAAGGATGAGCTACCCAAAATGTCATGTCTAGCTTTGGTCTGGTTTCCAGAACAAAGGAAAGTATTGTTACTCATGAATCTTGTACTCCTTATACAAAGCCATATGAATAAGATGATGATTATGATGATTGTTCCCATACTCCAGATGGAGAAGGGCTAAGAAACAGTGACTTGCCTAAGGCAGAACCTAAAAGACCTCATGTCAGAAGAGAGATTCAAACTAGGGACTTTTCAGCTTGCAGCTCAGTCTCCTAGCACCAAATTTATCCAGTTCTGACTCCATTGAAGGGCTCTTCTGCTGCCTAGTAATTTGTTGTGCTCATTGAATTGTCTCCAGCTGTTGTTGGATAATCCTATAGACAGCATTTTAAAAACATATGAATTAAAGTTATTCCATACACACATCATGAAGTTTTAATGGTTGAATAAATAGAATATTTTCATTACCTGCCAGTCCTTGACATTTATTTAAACTAGTAATGAATTTTTTTATTCATTTTATATATATATATATATATATATATATATATATATATATACAAACACGGATATAATTTTCTGATCATTATGATGGAGTCCTAAACTCCTAAAATGCTAACAACACAGAGGGGGAAAAATAAATAGACATAGCAATCTATTTTAAAAGCCAGTATATAATTGATTGCTTGATTATAGCCATTTGTGAAGACATTTGAATGAATTAATCGAGGAGTCAAAGTAAATCAGGCTCATCATCTTACCATTATTCAAGTGAAATCTCTGGTATTTACCAAATGAATGGTCTGAATTAGATTCTTGTGATTAAATACTCAAGCTTCAATAGTATGCTAAGGAGGCTTTTTGTCAAATCGCATTCTCCTAGGTGATTGAGTGGTCAAACAGGGAGGGCTTTGTCTCTGGAATAACCCATTTACACTAGTGTTTTTTCAAATAATTTAACTTCAGGGAATACTTTCTTAGGAAGTTGCCTTCACAGCAGGTCAGACTATTTGTCCATCTACCCTGTACTGGCTATACTGGCTGGCAGATCTCCAGGGAGTTGTTTACATGGCAAAAATAAAAAAATAAAAATCCTCAACTAATTCACCCAGAATCCTAATAGTTCCCATGCATTTCGGGGCAATGTTGCCATATTCAGAAGGAAGGGGGGGGCAAAATACCCAAAAATAGTATGGTAATAGCTTTCACTATTTTTTCTGACTTTTTTGATAAAGTGCATGAAAATGTGCCCAATAGGTGGTATGAACAACCAAATTTGCAAAAGGCTCTGTGAACTACCAGCAATCTTCCCGAAACAAGTTCACAGCAGAGCTGAGCTGTGATTAGTCAGACCTCGGAGGGGGCAGACTTGCAAGAGATGCCTATATTGGATCCACCATTTTTGCCATGCAAGGCATCAATTCCCAGCAGGTCTCCATGCAAGGAAGCACCCCGAGGAGGCTTGCTTGCCTCCATGACTGCAGTTGGCTATGCAAAGGGAGGCAGGGAGGGAGGGGAAGGGGGGAAAGTTTGCAAGGGTGCCATTGGGAAAGCCGGACACCACTGATCGCTGTGATCTGAAGGTGCTGGCAGGGGCAAGAGCTTGGGGGCTGCAGACACGCACTGCCATTGCTGACTGTGCTTCTGGCTGCACTCTTTATTTCTTCCCCAGTGGAGGCTCTTATTTCAGAGGGACTAGCAAAACCACCTCTGTGTCTTCCTTGCCTAACAAACCCTATGAGATTCATGGGGTCAGCATGTCGATAGGAAGGCACGCGCACACACGCGCGCGCGCGCACACACACACACACACACATATATATATATACACACACACACACACACACACCCTGCCAACCCTTCTGGTGCCTGGCCTTAGCCTACCCCCCCCCCCAACATCGCTCGTGGAGGCTTCCCTCATCCTCTTGGCTGCACGCTTACTTGGTTCCTCTGAGCCAGACCATAATAAGTGCTAACCAAGGCATCCCAGAGGCAAGGGAGTAAGCAGAGAGTCATCATGAGCCCCAGAGCAAAAAGTAACCGAAAGAAAGCAACCCCTCCTCAGCATCAGAGCCGGTCAGCTCACCAATGGCAAGGAGGAGAGGCCGAGCAAAAGCCATTTCAGGAGTTCAATGTTTTGCAGAGGACACGTTTGGGGTGTGTGTGTGTGTGTGTGTGTGTGTAGGGGGGGAATAATCCTGCCATTAGACTCTCAGGAGGACTACAGGCTTCAGCTTCCTCTCCTGGAGTTCTGATCACGCTGTAGTCACTGAAGCTCATCATCTGCTTGCCTGTACCAAGCCTCCAAAATTGCAAAGCGAAAAATGAAGGGGAAAAGGAAGTGGAGGGGGGTGGCTGGGTGGGAGATGCAAGGGCTGCTTCGGCCCAAGGAATCGGCCTCCATAACTATTGCCAGGTCATGCCCCCTGCACCCCAGCTGTGTGAACTGCAAAAATGGTAACTTATCGCATCACCCATATTTGGACTAAATCGTGTAAACTAACCAACACTGAAGCAAAAGGGAGATAAGCCTGCATTTTCTGAATTAAAAATGGCTGTGTAACCTACCCCCAGGATCTCAAGCAAAAGTTCTTTCACACTGCAAGCAGCCTTGATATGGAGATGGCAAGGATTGAATCCAGGACCTTCTGCAGAAGGAGCATATTCTCTACCACTGCACTAGATTCCCACCTCTACTGACTCCTTGTACTGAGAGGTCTACAACAGAATCTCTGAATATCGCACAGGATTTGGAGCTGAGCTTCACAGTGTGGGCAGCATAAGGCAAATTAAATGTCATCATCACCCCACATAAACTGAAAGTGTATCCTAGATCCACAGCCTGGAGAAAATTGTGTTTCTCAACTACAATGTCCAGAAACCCCCAGCTAGCATGCTTAGTGGTCATGCTGGGCGGGGGATTTTGGCAGCTATAATCCAAAGAAGTAACTTTTCAATGTTCTACCTAGAACATACCAGCAGTATCTTACATAGCAGGGAAGAGAAGTGATGGCAAACTATTGCTTAAGTCTTTGAGACGTTGTGCTATTATGCTGACTGAGGGACTCCAAAGACATCCCCATTTTCATTTGTGAAATGTCAAGGGTGTTTCATTTATCCAATAGGCTGTCTGGTGTCATATTTGGGGATTTTTTAGGGAATTTTTTTATTGGAGTAAGACCATTCTACTAAAAAATACACCCGACCGCAAAAGGCCACAATAATAATACAAAAACAATACTAATTATTTTCCTCTTTTCTTACTAATACAAAAGTAAATCTATCCTAACACTAATGTATTTTTCCCTTTAATCTAAACACACTATAATCACATTATATTTACACATTATAATTATACCTACTTAGAAATGAAAAAAAACCAATAAAATATTAATTAAAAATAATAATACAAAATAATACAAAATCAATAAAATATTTATTTAAAATATCATTTTATGTTATTGCTGGGGTCGTCTCACTAAACCACGGCCAAAACTTTTTCCAACGATAGCTTGGCAATTTCTCTTTTTCACTCAGAGCTAAATTTTCAATTACATTCTTCACATAATAGGCAGTGCCTTTTACATCCTGCAGATTTTGACTTTTCACCTCCTTTTTTCTCTGGAAAACTAACCCTAACATCACATAAAGGTTTACCAGGCGCACCGTGGACCAGGGTACTTTCCAAAAACTCTCAGCCACAGAACCAGACTCCTTCCTCTTCCTCTTTTGGCCCACTGACTTTCTGGGTCCCCTGACACCCTCTGGAGGCTCAGTCCCTGAAAGCACTGTCTCCCAAGCCTGCTGTGCCAAATCGGGCCAATCCAGGACCCGGGCCACCTCCTCCCATGTTTCCCGGGCACTCGGGCAGTCCTGGACAAAATGTCTGATCGTCTCCTTTTGTGCCACGCCACTCAAAATCTCAGCCTTTTTACATTTCAGACGCGGACAGGTCTGCTCATCCTCTGCGGTCCATGGTCTCTTTCCCCTCAGATTAAGAACCTGATGGTAGAGCCTCCACCTCAAGTCCCACAACTTTTTGGGGACCCTTTTGTCCATGAAATACTCAATTGGGTTAGTCTGGTGATTTAGGTATTCTGATAAATCTAGTTTGGCCTGACGCTTTTGCAAAAACGGGTTAACATAAATCTCCTCCACTATTTTCCTGTACAAAGTCCTCTTGATGCTCTGACCTGGTCTGTCTTCCCCCTTCAACTCCTCAGCATATTTGGGGGATCAAATCTTTAAGTCCTTTTGCCCCCTTTCTGGTTCTATGCATGCATCACCAATGTGAGAATGTGTGAGAATGTTTATATACTTTTGGAACTATTGATTAGTGCCTCATGTCATTATTTGTTCTGCTATCAGGCAGAAAGAGTTCCATAAACACACACACATACACACACACATCATAATTAATCATAATTGAATGACTTGTCCATCAGCCTTCAAAATTTTACAACATACACAACAAAAAGCGGCAGGTTGATGTAGCTCGGGGCCAGTAATTGAAATAATGTTTTATGTTGGCAACTTTACAAAGATCAATATCCTGTATGACAGATGGATGATTTCAAAAGTCAGCTGTCCCAGCCTTTAGTGTGTGAGAAATGAAGGATGTGTCAGCTTCTTCAAAATAAAATGAAAAAAGGCCATTAATTTGGGAACTCATCTAACAGGTGTTTCTGAGGCACAGAAGAGGGATTTGTGACCTTCCTTTAGAATAGCATTTAACATATGGGAGGGAATCTCACCCTCTTTTTGCTTCTCGCTTCTCAAGCTTCAGTTGAAATTGGGAAGGCGTTTTCATCCCCACAGACTAAATTGAAGCCTAAATGGCAGGAGCATTTTCATTTCACTTCCACTGACCACATTTCATTGTGAAACACTGGCTGTTATTATGAAGGATAAGGCAGTGAGCCTGTTTTTGACAATTTCCAGGTACTGTAAACAACATATAATGCCCAATAATCTATTCTGGATTTTCTCACAGATAGTAACTTTTCCACAGCCCATTTACTTCTTAATTGAATTTGAATTTCCTAGATATACTGTATATAAAAAGATTATTTTTGTTTAGCTAATCCATTAATATTCAGTATTAGAATTTTCATTTCTTTTGTTACTCATTTGTTAAAATTATTCTTTTTGGTACTGATTCAGGACTAGCTCATTCCTTCAAATAATAATCGCTTTAATTCTATGGGTAATTTAATAATATTTCGACACCTATGTGTTTCTATTTATGATATTTAAGAGTGTTTGTTTTAATTTTTGTAAGTTGCTTTGAGTCCCCGTATTGGGGGGAAAGCAAGATATAAATTATTAAATATATTATTTATTTATTATTATGCCTGCTACTACCACTCCTACTACCGCCACCACTACTACTACTACTACCCTTGTTCCATTTTGGCCTCCTATTGATTTCAATGAGAGACCTAGCCAGTATTTGGCTACTGCTAATTCCAGTGTTTTCCATTCTTTTCCAGCAGGTACTTTCCTGCTTTGAACAGGGATTAGTGGTTTGTTTGTTTTTTCCTGAATTTCAATTGCCTAGGCAAAGGGTCCCCAGTTCATAGGCACTTATAAAAAGCACACATCATGTGAAGGAAGAGGGTAAGGGTGGCCAAGGTCCCAGAAGGACATGAGATGTGGAAGAGGAGGTGAGGATGTGGCATCTTATTCCACCTTCAATGATCATGAGGATACTTTGGACATCCACTTAGATAAGAAGACTAGGGGAGGGGAGAATTTGAATGGTTATTATGTTGATGTTTTCTCACTTGTTAAGCTAGATGGCAAAGAAGGGCACATCCACAGGTTGGACAAAAAGAAGAGGAAGGAAGATAAAGAGAAGTCAATAGAGGATTCTTTCAGCAATTAGCTGTTGGGGCACACTGTATTCATAGGAGTGGTGCAGTCAGCCTATGAGGCTGACATCTCTCCAAACACCTAGGCAATGTCCTTAAGGCATGTGCCCTAGCAGGGGATGCAGCAGCAATTGAATATGACATCATAATAATAATAATAATAATTATTATTATTATTATTATTATTATTTATACCCCGCCCCTCTGCTAAAAACAATCAGGGCGGCTTCCAACAATTAAAACATTATAATAATGACTAAAAACACCACCCACCCCCACCCTCCCCCATAAAAAGACATTAAACACAATAAGATTAAAACCTTCTAACTAAAAAACACATTAAAAACGAATATATGCATAATTTTTAAAAAGCCAGGAGACTGAGTTCCTGAGGCCGGGATCTAATCAGGAAAGGCCTGCCGAAAGAGATCCGTATTTAGTGCTTTTTTAAAGCTACTCAAGCTCGTCAGCTGACGGATCTCATTTGGCAGGCCATTCCACAATTTGGGGGCAATTACTGATATCACGATCAAAGCATCCCCGACAGATGGCCATCCAGCCTCTGTTTAAAGACCTCCAAGGAAGGAGACCCTCCCACGCTCCGAGGGAGTGTGTTCCACTGCCGAACAGCTCTTACTGCCAAAAAGTTCCTCCTAATATTGAGGTGGAATCTCTGTTCCTGGAGCTTGCATCCATTGCTCTGTTTTCCAGTCTCTGGAGCAGCAGAAAACAAGTCTGCTCTATCCTCAATGTGACACCCCTTCAAATACTTAAACAGGGCTATAATATCGCCTCTTAACCGTCTTTTTTTCAGGCTAAACATACCCATCTCCCTAAGTCTCTCCTCATAAGGCATCATTTCCAGACCTTTCACCATTTTAGTTGCCCTTCTCTGGACACGCTCCAATTTGTCAATATCCTTTTTGAATTGTGGTGCCCAGAACTGGACACAGTATTCTAAGTGAGGTCTGACCAAGGCAGAATAGAGTGGCACTATTACTTCCCTTGATCTAGACACTATACTTCTATTGATACAGCCCAAAATCGCATTGGCCTTTTTAGCTGCCGCATCGCACTGTTGGCTCATGTTCAACTTGTGGTCTACTAGGACTCCTAGATCCCTTTCGCACATGGTCTCATTCAGCCAGGTCTCTCCCATCCTATATTTATGCATTTCATTTTTCCGCCCTAAATGCAGTACTTTACATTTCTCCATATTGAATTTCATTTTGTTAGCTTTGGCCCAGCTCTCCAGTCTATCCAGGTCATTCTGAATTTTGATCCTGTCCTCTAGGGTATTAGCTACTCCTCCTAATTTGGTGTCATCTGCAAATTTGATAAGTATGCCCCTAATTCCCTCATCCAAGTCATTGATAAAGATGTTGAATAGCACTGGGCCCAGGACAGAACCTTGTGGCACCCCACTGGTCACATCTTTCCAAGACGAAGAGGAGCCACTGATGAGCACCCTTTGGGTTCGGCCGGTCAACCAATTACAAATCCATTGAACAGGTAACTTGTCTAGCCCACATTTTACAAGCTTGTTTGCAAGAATGTCATGGGGAACCTTGTCAAAGGCCTTACTGAAATCAAGGTATGCAATGTCCACAGCATTCCCTTCATCTACCAAGCTGGTAACTTTATCAAAAAAAGAGATCAGATTAGTCTGGCATGACTTGTTTCTCTGAAACCCATGTTGACTTTTTTTGATTATGGCATTGCCTTCTAAATGTTCACAGACTCTCTGTTTAATGATCTGCTCTAGAATCTTCCCTGGTATTGATGTCAGACTAACTGGACGATAATTGTTGGGATCCTCTTTTTTCCCCTTTTTGAAGATGGGAACAGTGTTTGCCCTCCTCCAGTCTGCTGGGACTTCTCCTGTTCTCCAGGAGTTCTCAAAGATTATTGCCAATGGCTCTGAGATCATATTTGCCAGCTCTTTTAATACTCTTGGATGTAGTTCATCTGGTCGTGGAGATTTAAATTCATTTAGATTAAGAAGGTATTCCTGAACTACCTCTTTACTTATTTTGAGCTGGATTTCCCCTATTGTGTCCTCTGTTCCATTCTCCTCAGGTTGGTCCTCCTTTTCCTTTTCTGAAAACATTGAGGCAAAGAAGGTGTTGAGTAATTCTGCCTTTTCTCTGTCCCTTTTAGCATTTTGCCATCTTCTCCACGTAGTGGCCCTATCATTTCCTTCTTCCTCCTTTTGCTGCGGACATACCCCAAAAAACCCTTTTTATTGTTCTTAACCTCCCTAGCAAGCCAAATTCTTCTTTGGTGATTTCCCCCCTTTTCCATTTCCTATACATGTTCCATTTAAAACTTAGCTCCATTGAAAGTTCATTAGTCATCCATCCTGGTTTCTTGAGACACCTCCCATTTTTCTTCCTCAATGGTACTGTTTGAAATTGTGCCTTCAGTATCTCCCTTTTGAGAAAGTCCCATCCGTCTTGAGGTCTCTTCTCTTTTAATATTCCTGACCATGGGATCACCCCCAGTATTTCCCTGAGTTTATTGAAATCAGCTCTCCTAAAGTCAAGAATGCGTGTCTGACTATGCCTGGCTTCTCCTTTCCATTGTATAACAAACTCCAGGAGAACATGATCACTCTCACCTAAGGATCCCACCACTTGCACCCCATTAACCAGGTCATCTCTGTTGGTTAGGATCAGATCTAAAATAGCTGACCCCCTTGTTGCCTCTTCCACCTTTTGGACCATGAAATTGTCTTCCAGGCATGTAAAGAATTTGCTAGACCTTGAAGTTTTGGCTGAGTTAGATTGCCAGCAAATATCAGGATAGTTGAAGTCACCCATCACTACTACATCTCTCCTTTCTGCATGTGTGTTCATCTGTTCTAGAAAGGCATCATCCAATTCCTCCGTCTGATTTGGGGGTCTGTAGTAGAGTCCCACAATAACATCCCTGTTGTTTCCCTCCCCTTTAATTTTTATCCAGATGCTCTCCACCTGGCTTCCAGTATTGATGTCATGGATCACTTCACTGGTGTAAATATCCCTGACATATAATGCTATTCCTCCTCCTTTCCTGTTTGGCCTGTTTCTACTATAAAGGTTATACCCCTCTATTCCTACATTCCAATCATGAGACTCGTCCTACCAGGTTTCAGTAATGCCTATTATATCATATTTGTTTTGTAGTGCGAGGAGTTCAAGTTCATCTTGCTTATTTCCCATGCTCTGTGCATTAGTGTAGAGACATTTAAGACCATGTGTTCCCTTTACTTGCTCCCTGTGCAAGTTTTTTTGCCTCCCACTGTTGGGTCCTTGCGCTGTTTGCCTTGTTTCCTCTATGACAGTTTGACTATTTTCTCCAGCCCTTTTGCCTTCCAGAATACTGTCTCCCTCCCCCATTTGACTCAGTTTAAAGCTCTCCTGATCAAATTCTTGAGACTGTTGGCAAAAATATTTCTTCCAACTGTTGTAAGATGCACCCCATCTCTTGCCAGAAGTCCCCCCTCATGGAAGCGCAGTCCATGATCCAAGAATCCAATTTGTTCTCGGCGACACCATCTACGGAGCCAGTTGTTTACGTCAGCTATTTTCCTCTCCCTTCTTGGACCATGCCCTTCAACTGGCAGAAGAGACGAGATGACAACCTGTGCGTCCATTTCTTTCAGCCTCCTCCCCAGGGCCTCATAATCTCTTCTGATCTTGGGAAAGCTGTGCCTTGCAGTATCATTGGTTCCCACATGGACCAAAAGGAAGGGGTAATGATCCGTAGGCTTGACGAGTCTTGTTAGCCGCTCCGTCACATCACGGATCTTTGCCCCAGGGAGACAACACACCTCCCGAGTCATCTTGTCAGGCCCACATACCACTGCTTCTGTACCCCGCAGGAAGGAGTCTCCCACCACCACCACATTCCTCCGCCGAGGCTTCGCAGCTGCTGTTCCTTGCGGTGGTCCTCTCAAGGTCCCCTGCTCTACCCATGAAGTCTGTCCATGCTGTTCTTCCTCGTTGTCCTTGATAAGGGAAAGGGCTTCGAATCGATTCTGTAGCTGCAAGCTGCTCGAAGAATCCCTGGATTTTCTTGTTCTGTGTGTGACATTCCTCCAGCTGTCTACTTCCTGTGTCTGTGAAGTGACCCTCTCCTCCACAGCCACTTCCTCTGTGTGGTCCCCATCCAAGACTGTTTGTTCTGTTCTGTCCCGGAAAACCTCTTGCTCGCGAATCTGTTGAAGTGTAGCTACCCGTGTCTCCAGCTGATGTACTTTCTCCTCCAAGAGGGCTACCAGTTTGCACTTGGTGCATGTGAAGTTCTCCATGTCTGTAGACAAGAAGACAAACATCGCACAAGTGTTGCAAGTGACTGCTGCAGTCCCCTCAGTGGAATGGACTTCCTTTGGATCTCTGGCTGGAGGAGGATCTTTTCTATCTGGCAAAAGAGGTGAACAGCCAGGGGTTGCTGCAGCTTCTCCTTGAGCATCATTCAGCATCTGCTGGCTAAGACAACAACCTCATTCTGCCTGATAGTAGATTTAGCACATGCTTTAAATGGGTACTATCTCAGATCCAATACCCCACATAACCAACCAAAAGGGTCTCAGGTGGCAGCAGGAATGGGAAAAGCCTCCAGCTAAGACCTGTTGAGGGGTGGGTACTGCCTTATGGTGTATATGGATCAACAGGCAACTATAATTTAAGTCAGATGTGTATATTTATACATGACTTCTGCTGCTTGATGAGAGTAACAAAACACATGCAAACAAAAATCTAGTTCCTCCCTTGGCAAATCAACCAGAATTTCTTGAAAATAAGGAATTACATACCTGCCTAAACATTGCAGTAAATGTTCTTTTTAAAATGAAGTGATTTCTGAGGTGCTCAGCATGAGCTTGAGATTAAAGTGACAATGCTATTATTAAAATTTAATGGCCTCAATATCATCATGTAACTACAAATCAACGAGAAAGAAGCTGTAAGATCCTTTCTTTCTCCCACTGCAGTGCCCTAATTTGGTTGAATATTAGTTTATGTTTAAGAAGCAGATTATTGACAGTGAAGTGTATGGATTTGCAACTCCACAGTGATCAGATAAGGTGGCAGCAGAGTTGTTCCTATTATATGCAAGGTACAGCTTTATTTGTTAGGGCCAAGTAGAACATATGGGGATATCTATATCAAAATGCCAAGCTTGCTGGCAGGGATAATGAACTTAATTGTATGGGATATTTTGAGTCTCCTATTTCTCTTCGTGCTGCTACATTTCTTCGGGGTATGAATGCAAAGGAAGACTACCAGAAATTTGGCAAGGAAAAAGAAGCTGTTCTCTTAATGAGGCACAGTAATCCACAGAACATGTGTGCCATTTGGCTGAATTTTCACCAAGATGTGACACAAACCTGGAAGAGCCTTTGGGTAATGTCAACTTGTTTCATAGTGAATTGTCTGAGCAACCTCTGAGAAAGGGGTTATGAGTTGACCAACAATATAATCATTCCAGAAGACTAGGAAGCTAGTTTAGCAATACTAGAAGCCATTGTGATTTGGTGCTTGGACTGGGAGTTGGGAGATCCAAGTTCTAGACCTGAATGAGGAGTGTCCATGGGCCAGTCATTCCATCTCAGCTTAACTTCACTCACAAGGTGGTTGTATGGATAAAAATGGGAGGAAGAGAGCCATATACAAACACTTGAGTTATTTGGAAGAAAGGTAGGATATGACTATAACCAACAAACAAATGAGTATCCATGTTGACCCCTGAATATGTTTCCTGGATTTGAAGACAATAAATTAAAAAAAAAACTTGGAGAACATAGGGCAGCTTTTAAAGCCCTACCAGTACATTTGTCCTATCTGTTCTCATTTCCCCCCAAAAAAATTCTCCAAAAAACTCAGTGGTATGCAAGCATTCTGCTCATTGGCACCCTATTTCATGTCAGCTTCACATGGAGGAATGTAGAGCTTAGAATGTTAAAAGAGCCATGTTGGATCAAACTAGTGAACTACAAACTAGTGGCAGTGAATTTTACTATTCAATTGTGTGGTGGGTGAAGAAAGCACTTCCTTTGATCTCTCCTGAATCTCCCACCATTTAGGTTCAGTGGCTGGTGCTCAGTTCTAGTTTTATGAGAGCTTCTGTTACCTGAATTGCATGGGGGCACCAATTTAGATTTTACTGCTCATTCTTCCAGATTCAAGAAAGCCTTTTGCATACCATTCTTGTTCTCACCATTGTAAATAATTTAATATCATCAGCAAGCCTGGTCACCTCTTATTTCAGACCATTTGTAAACAGGTTTAAAAGCAATAGTCCCAATTGAGCTCCTTGAGGGATTCCACTCCTCACATCCCTCCCATGCAAGAACTTGCCACTTATTCCTACTTTTTACTTCTTGCTTCCTTCCTGGAGGCTGTTGGACTGCCCCTGTGGTCTCTTCCAGCTCTCTGATTCTATGCTGTTTAATCACTTTTCAATCCATATGAGGATCCATAAGAATTTTCAGTCTGTAGCAGTCCAATGTCTCCTCTTATCCTATGACCACACAGTTTGCTCAGCAGTTTTATCAAAAGCCTTTCCAAAGTCCAAGTAGACAATGTCTACCAAATTATTCTTGTCAATGTTCAGTTTAAAAGCTATTTTAATCCTTTGTTTTAAGTTGTATACCAGCAATCTGGTCCCATCCTGATTAAAGTAGAGCCTGTTTGCTTTATACAGGCCCAGCTTGTCTCAGCATGTTCCGCAGTGGCTAACAAAACTAAAACTCTGGTGCAGACACCATTGTGTCCTCCAAGCATTCAGATGCCTGAACTTTGCCTGTCTAGCTGGCTCTGAATGCATAGTATTTAAGAAGAAGCTCCCATTAAGATTCTGGTTTTCAGAAATCTTCCAGCAACATAAAAGTTGTTTCTAGGACTTCATGACTACATTTCCACACATCACTGGTGTCAATATGAACTACAATTGTCTCTTCCCAAACTACCAAGCTAATTAGATTATATGTGATGCCTGCAAGCTTCACATGAGGCAGACAGTGCACCATGCAGTCTATATGCCCATCACAAACCCAGCTATCTACATTTCTAATTATCAAAGCACTTACTACTATGTGCACCTACTCATCAGACATATATCCTTAACACAACAGGTTATCTGTCCATCCACCAAAAGGTGAAACCCTTCTAAGGAATAATTTTCTTCTCCCTTGAAGAGACAGTTACCTTACTCGAGACCTTAATTCTGTATTAGTGCAGAAAAACCATCACAATGGCAGTGGGTCAACACCACAACATATCTGAAGGTTTTGTCCACTATTCTCTCTATTTCTCTCAGCTTCTCTAGAACACCTAAATTATTCTTAAGGAAATGAACCTGGTTCCTGATGGACAGCACTTCAATGTCCGTCACAGAAGTTAACCGTGATTAGGAAATGGCCAAATATGGCACTGTAGCCTCCTAGCTCTTCTGGAACAGTATCGGCAGGGGGACAGCATCATCCAAAATGCCCCCCCTGCCGCGCAGCAGCCTCACAACAGGGACGAGCCTGCTTGCGTTACAAATCGCCGTCCAAAAAACTCCATAGTTGGACTGCAACTGACTCAACAAAGAGGATAATAAATAATATGATAATGGAAGTGAACAATTGATTTATTGTATACAGATGTAATAAAAGTAATACATATCTAATATAATTACAACATGAGAAATATACAAACACTATATGAAACACCAAGTATCATAACATGAGATAAATTACCAATGTGAAAATAGATGAGAACCAACTAATTAAACAACATCATGAAATTAGAATAATAACAAGAAGTGAGGATTAATTGAAAAACAGAAATGGAAGAAATTGGCAGGCAGGGGGTCCATATAGACTCCTGTTTCAAATTGTCTTCTTCAGGTAGACTAGAACATCCAGGTAAACTGCCAAGATACATATCCCCAAGTGAAGTCAAATAGAAAACTAAAGTTATGAGAGAGAGATCTTAACTTGGGCTAAGATACACCGACACATTTAAGCCCTAACCACTGGTTCTGCAGCGAGAACTAAGGGGATTAGCAAATGATCCATTTTAAAACGTTCTTTTGCCAGCATAAAATAAAGCATTTCTGTGCTGGCAAAAGAACGCTCCTGCCCTGCACTTATCTTCCTCTCCTGCAAAGGCTCCCCATCAATAAAGAGGAAGTGAACTGAGCCCTGTTCACTTTCTTGCTCGAAATCCCGCAAGACTTTGTTGTGCGGGAAAGTTAAAAATAAAAACAAAATAATGATATTTAAAGCTGCACAAAGCACCTAAACACACTTTAAAGGTTCCAAGTAACCTGGGGAGGGTACAAAAAAGAGGGTAGCTTACCTTGATGTCCCAATCTCACCCGGAAGTGTTCTGGCATGACCGCCCATTGACTCTGGAATCTTGCTAGCAAAATGGGACACTTTGTCGCACAAAGGCAAATCAGGAACAGAAACAGAATGGGAGAGCAATTGCCAACTTCTCCCCGTCAATAAAAAAGAACGGCCTCAGAACAGCAGCTGAACACTTGGGAGACAATGGAGAATGATGTCATCTGATAATAAAGCCCTTTTGGGATCTAATGGCATTGTTATAACGCCATTTTTGATGCGTCTGATAATCTCCTTAGTCTGTTTAGAGCCTAATAGGCCTGGAGAAGGAAAATAATCTTTAAATAATCAGTTCTACCATCTGGAAGCTTTGGGGTGTGTTACTGGCAATTTTGAGGCTAAATAATATTTTTCAATGGGGGGCTGAATATGACAGGGAAGGTCTGTTGGGCCCTTGGAGCTAAACTGGGGGAGGAGGTTACTTGTAGCATGTGGGCTTCAAAATTCTTATCTGTACTCCGGAGCCTGACATTCTGTTTTTTTAATCTCTTGTATAATAACTATATAAGTTTAAACGTCTTGTTATTGTGTGTCTTCAAGTCATTTCTAACTTGTGGCAACTTTCTAACGTGAAAACAACAATATCATGCAATAGCAGGATCCATTCATGCTATCATGATGTCGTAATCCCACGATATTTGCCTCATCTGATAAAGTCCAGAAACATCAATATTTAAAGCCTTTTTACACAAATCTGATGCTTTTCTGTTTGGCGATTTCAGTCTATTTAAATGCATTAAATTCTTCCTTTCACAATTGATCTTGATGATGTACATATATTTTCTTTATTTTATTGTTTGGATTTGGATATAATTTTTATTTTATTTTATTTTATTTTTATTTTTTTGCTCAACTTTAATTTGTAGAGTGAAAATTGTTCCTGTTTTTGCTACATTTAGTGCAGGTTTCTATTTCCTTGCTCTTCTTTCCCAGCCCTTAAATCAACACACTTCCAAAAAGACCATAATAAACCTATTGCTCTCTCCACCAAGGAATATTGACCATGAAGAGGCTGCCCTGAAATCCCATGACCCAGGAAAAGGGGTAACGACAAAGCAGAGCTTTGAATCACCTTATCATCTGTCCCTGTAAACCCTATCTGCTTCATCTCCAGCTATGATTTACAGTGCAGCCAAGCATTCCGTCAAGGGCTGGTTTGGGATACTTGGCATTTTGTCATGAGCCTTGATTGGTTAGCAGTGGATAAATCAAGATGGCAGCCAGAAACACAGAGGATATTATAACATGCATGTAGATATGAGACACTCCAATGGGGAGAGGATAAGGTCATGGTGGCACAAAGGGCTAGAGACAGAGCAAAGATTGATGTTGTTAAAAGATAAACTTTCCCTTGCAGTAATATTGCAACAGATTTAAACATGAAAGCAGAGGTGGGAGGAAAAAGATTTATTTCTCAGACATATGGCATGCATGCAATATGGTGCTCTTTCATGCCACTTTTCCATTAAGGTTTCATCCCATGAAACAGTTTTCAGGGGCTTTTCAATGCAGAAGGCAAAAGAGAGGCTGACGAAGTGTTCCAGCATAATCATCCATTGCTAATGGACCTAGGACACCAGCACTAGAGAATATTTGTCACGGCAGCTGGGACATTCAAATATCCAACTAGCCAGAAGCAGGCAATTACATTCAGAAAGGACCCATCACAAGGTGATAGCGTTGGGTCATGACATCTACACCTAGCAAACTAAGCTGAACAGTGACTGTACACCAACTTGGAAGATTTTAATACGTCTAGAGAGTGGAGTTCTAATTTAGTCAGCTGCCACTCCATCTTTTCAGAGCTTATATATAACTGGTTACAAATAGCAAGTTGTTTGTTTTTAGTTTGTTTTTCAAATCATGAAAGCATAACTAAATTAAATTATAATTATAAGTTAATGATGGACCACATCACGCCTTTGGCAGTATGAACTGTTGTGGGACATTGTACCTGCCATGAGAACAGAGGCAGACACCAAACTCAGAAGCAAGGAAGTTTTATTTTAAACAGCAATGCTACTGGGTGCAGTGAAGACAACATAAAAATGGGGGACCCTGCATGCCAGACCTAAAAATGCTTTTTATACTATACAGAATCATATCTACTTTAGAATTGCTTGGCTCAAAAGTGTTGCATAGGTAGAGAGTGCTGCAGATGCCTCACTACCCCATCCATGAGCTGGTATTTTATTAATAGGCACAGTGTGGTGAAGTCATGAACAATATGTGAAACGCTTATCAGTATAGGCACAGCAAACTCATTCCAGTCAACAAGCTTCTTATTTCATTAACTGCAACTCTTTAATTGCTTTTATAGTTACAGCGACATGGTTTCACTATATGGTGGATGAGAAATATCATGTGGCTTATGCTGCTGTATTCAGGTGTGTTCCCCTAAGAGGTGAGGGGAACGTTAGATTCCCATGCATGGTGCCAAAATCTCCTTTAATATTTCAGGGAATTATTAGTACAGATAGGAGGCCTGTGAGAGGAGGGTTATTTCGGGGATTTTTTCACCTATGTATACCAGTACTAACTATAGAGAGCACTCCAGTTAAAGTAAAACAAAGTATTTTTTCTGGAAATAACACAGAGGATACACTAGCATACAAAACATACTCTTAAGAACCATACAAGGCTATTGGAAACAAAGGTAAGGAGGTTGGATAGAGAGCAGTTCAGGAAAATAGGTTCCTGAAGAGTTACCAGTCTTGAGGGGAAGAGTTCCATACAACGAAGAGTCTTAGACTGGTATCTGAGGGTGGCACAGAGATCCGGCAGAGTGTTGGTGTCCATCAGTGGCACACTTAGCTGGGATCTAGGCTGAGATATTTATATCCTGTTTCATATACTGAAAGAGTACTCTAATTATGACAAAAGCCTGGATAGCTTTCCCACCAGATAGACAAAGGGACCAAAACTCAACTATTGCTTTGGTTCCGGCAAGACAAAACATTGATGGTTCTGCAGCACCCTCTTAATGTTTGGTCAGCTAGGGGGTATAGGAGAGATTTATGTAGGGTAGGATTAAGGAATGGTCACTTAATTGCTTAATTGATTCATTGCTGGGAATGTCCAAGCTTGGAAGAAAGGATTGGCACAGGACTACACAACATACAGCCTGCGGGCTGTATGCAGCCCTCCAAAGGATTTCATGCGGCCCACAAAGAGAGGTTATACATTTCAATTTTCTCACTCACTCTTCTGGTGCCACCAGTTACTGTTAGATACTGATCGGTTAACAGTGGCCCCCAATCTTACATTTGAAATAAAACAAACCAAGAAGGATGTTGAAAAGCTGGAGCATGTCCAGAATATGGTGACCAAAATGGTAAAAGGTCTAGAAACCATGCCCTATGAGGAGCAGGTTAGGAAGCTGGGCATGTTTAGCCTGGGGAAGAGAAGGTTAAGAGAGGACATGATAGCCATCTTTAAACATTTGAAGGGATGTCATATTGAGGATGGAGCAAGCTTGTTTTCTGCTGCTCCAGAGACTAGGACATGGAACAATGGGTTCAAACTATGGAAAAGAGATTCCATCTAAATATTAGGAAGAATTTCCTGACATGAAGAGCTGTTCAGCAGTGGAACACGCTGGCTTGGGGGGGGTGGAGTCTCCTTCTTTGGAAGTTTTTAAACAGAGGTGGATGCCCATCTCTTGGGCGTGCTTTTATTGTGTGTTCCTGCATGGCAGGGGGTTGGACTAAATGCTCCTTGTGGTTTCGTCTAACTCTATGATTCTATGACTCTAACCATAAACTCATGCTGTGCCTAACTCCTAGAGTGACATTCATTCTCTAACTATGAGTATAGGCATGAAAAGGTTGCTAAACTCCAACAGAAGTCTTTTTCTCTAGCTTTACATACTCTTCGTGAAACTAATAATTGCATTTAGACCCAAAGGCCCCATTCTCAGTTCTTGGAAGCCCCTGCCTGGGCTTAGCTAGAAACCATGGAAACCATGAACCCAGTCAGTGTAGATAATATTGTGCTAAATGGACCAATGTTTTGACTCATTACAAGGCAGCTTCCTATTTACAAATGGAAAGAATATTGAAAGGTAGGAGATTTTCAGACAGCGTTTAATAGTGCCTACCGCAGGATGAGGTCCCAGGAGAGGAACGGCGCTCTTGTGCGACAGGGGGTCATTTTCGGACGCCGCCATCCCTCTTCCGGGATCCTTCGTTGCACGTCCGTGAAGCTTTGGAAGCGGCCGCGCCATATTTTAAGTACGGAAGTTGCCTGTGCTTAAAATATGGTGTGGCCACTTCCAAAGCTTCACGGAAGTGCAACGAAGGATCCCGGAAAAGGGACGGCGGTGTCCGAAAATGAGCCCCTGCCGCGCAAGAGCGCCGTTCCTCTCCCAGGACCTCATCCTGCGGTAGGCACTATTAAACGCTATCTGAAAATCTCCGTAGTTGAAAAACAATTGAAAAACCTGTTTCTCAATTGCCAAGAAACCCTGACAAGGAGAATCCTGAACCAATGAGATTCTTTGCAATTTGGGACATATTCTGTACAAAATACATACATGGGATTTTTGCACAGAAAACATCATTCTCTGTGCAGAAATGTTGTTGTTGTTTGTTGTTGCATAGAATAACCCCTGAATTGTGAATAGTCTTCAAAAACTGCAGTTTTCAAAGATATTTCTGCACTCAGGAGAAACTTGCTAAAATTACTATCTTCCTCCTTCAAGAACCAACATTAGCTAAGAATTACATCCCAAGCCAAGTTCCTGTCTCAGACCTAAGTGCTGAATAGGAGAGAAGTATCTTACTGCGATCTCTATGATTTTCTAGCAACATTCCTGTGTGAATGTACAATAGGAGCTGTGCAAGGCAGAATCTGGTTGGGTTAAAGAAATGTGTAGAACTCACTTTGCCCCTTTTCAGTGGTTTAAACTACTTTTTATACCTCAGCTAATGATAACTTATTATTATTATTCTCTCTCTGGCTTTTCTTTGCAAACCAAGATTCAGGAAGGACTCATCCTGCGCTTTCTGCAAGCGCACTGATGACTAAAAAGGCCAATCCGAGATAAACAAGTCCAGTTGCAGAAAGCACAGCAGAAGGTCTCCTTGGGTGATGTTTCTGGGTTGTGATTCTTTCTGCGTTGTCGTTTCTCTTCAAGACTTGTTCGACGTGAGTTCTCAAATAAGGCTGCAGCATTGTGGATAGTGCGTCTCCATGCCTCCCAATGTGAGGCCAGGGCGGACCACTGTTGGTGAACAATTTGGCCGAGCCTGAGATGTTGTTTCAGGGAGTCTTTGTATCGCTTTTTTGGAGCGCCCCTCTTACGCTGACCCATGGCGAGTTCACCGTAGAGTAGTAATTTTGGGAGGCGATTGTCCTCCATCCTAGAAACGTGCCTTGCCCAGCGCAGCTGCGTTCTCAATATCATGGCCTCAATACTGGTGATCCCTGCTTGCTCAAGGACAGCAACATTCGTCACATAGTCAGTCCAGTGTATATTTAGGATTGTGTGTAGACAGCGCTGATGAAAGCGCTCGAGGGGTCGTAGGTGGTGGCGATAGGTGACCCATGTTTCAGATCCATAAAGGAGGATAGACAGTACAATGGCTCTATAAACACTGATTTTTGTGCTTTGCCTCAAGTGTTTATTGCTCCAGACTCTTCTGTGAATTATTATTATTATGTTATATGTGTCGATCATTGGATTGTTTCCAATTGTGTCTTTTTGTGCCCAGAAAGCTCTTCAATGCAGCAAAGATTTCCATGCTCAGGGAAAACAAGCGTTTTTTGCTGATTACCTCCATCTGTCTGCCAATCTTTCATCCCTCTGCCCCCAAATCTTTTTGAGAGCTGAGGACTTTCTTGAATAATGTGGCAAGTGTTGGGGGAAGTGGCTCCAGGACAAGGGAAATTTTATAAAAATTCCCTCCCTCAGTTCATAGAAGGCCCTGTCTACTGGATAAAACAAGCTTCTGTGAATGGAAGCACTGCACACACAAAAAATTAAAAAAATCCATCATGATGCTTGTCAGCATGTGGTTGGGTTTTGTTTTGTTTTGTTTTGTTTTGTTTTGTTTTGTTTTGTTTTGTTTTGTTTTCAAGCCACTTCATATTTGTTAGCATAATAATCCTAAAACCATTTTTTGGGGGTCATATCAGTGCTGTCTCATTTCACAGGTGAATGAAATGGGAAAATATATTTGGACACATATTTGGATATTGTTCCTCAAAATGTTTAATAATAATAATTTTTTATTTTTAACCCGCCCCTCTGCTCGGCAACCAGGGCGGCATACAACAGCATTAAAACAGCAGGATGTTAAAACAATCCTTCCCGATCCACCCCTTAAAACTAAATTAAACTAGTAGAGACTTAAAACAAAGATAAAATACAATACAATATACAAAAAAAATGGCAATAGCAGCAGGGGGGCGGGTAAGCAATCAACTCCACTTGAGCCGGGATGTTATTCCGGGGAGGCCTGCAGGAAGAGGCCCGTCTTTAGCGCTTTCTTGAAGCTATCAAGAATAGTGATAAGACGGATCTCATCCGGCAGGCCATTCCAAAGTCTGGGAGCCATAGAAGAGAAGGCCCTCTGGGGGATCTGCGACAGCCTAGTTTTCATAGGCTGCAGCAGGTTCCTCCCAGAGGATCGAAGTGCGCAGGGGGGCTCATATGGGATGAGGCGGTCCCGGAGATAAGATGGACCCAAGCCATGTAGGGCTTTAAAGGTTAAAACCAACACCTTGTACTGTGCCCAGAAATGCATAAATGATTGCATAAAGACCACTTAGTTGATCCTAACACCAATGGTTGCATAAACACCCCCTTCCTAAACAATAGAATAAGCCATTAACAAAGGGCTCATCTACACAAGCCAGGATATACCAGCTCCCCGCCAGCATATCCTGGCCACAGATCAGGCCTGTTTCTCCCTGTTTCATGCCAGCTTATTACATGCCATCCTTGGTCACATGCTGTGGGACTCCTTCCTGCTTTGGAAGAGCAAGGCAGACCAGCAGCTGCATCAATGGGCTGGTCTGCTGATACAGGCTCCTGCGGACATGCAGTGCCCAATCCATTTCTTCCCAGCAGGACAGATTTTCCCAGATATTATTTTAGAATAGTTTATTGGGGCCTACCACATTTCCACCCATATTAACCCCATCTTTGCCCGGGGGGGGTCATGAGGACTGCCTGTTGGAAGAACAGGGCAAAAGCCCTGCTTCACCAGGACTGCAGAGCTCTAAGATAGGTACATTGCCTGTGTAGACAAGCCCAAAGATCACTTCTCTTTAAAACACAGTAAAAAAAAATTAAAAGGAAGAAAGGAGCAAGGAATTTTTATTTTTGCATGAGCTTTGGTGGAGATAAACCCACTACTTTGGATGCAATACAGAGTGATAATAAATGCTCAGGTATAAAGCATATTTTGGAGCCATTGTGGCATAGTGGTTTGAGGGTTACACAATGACTCTGGAAACCAGGGTTCAAATCCCTGCTTGGCCATGAAAGCCCACTGGGTGACCTTGGGCAAGTCACACACTCTCAGCCCTCAGAAAACTGTGATAGGTTTGCCTTAAGGTTGCCATAAGTTGGAAACAACCTGAAGGCACACAACACAGAGATTAAGCATATTTACACAGTTGTGAGAGTGGGATGGAATGTAACAGGATCCAGAAGAATGCAAATCATGACCCTTGCCCTAAATTTCCACAGGGCTGCATAAGTTGATATAATATCTTTCAGATCTTTACAGTGGTCAGTTAGTGTTCATGAGTGGAAGCAATAGATCTACTTACCAAAAGTCAGTTTCCTTGGGTTCAAAACTCTCCTAGCTATGTAGCAGAGGCACTGCCATGAAGCCATTGTCTTTGTTCATATAAATGGATTGGAATTTGTAAATATAATTCAATTCAGCTATTTCTCTTCTAATCTTCCTTTGCAATTTCCTTGTTCAAGGACCATAACCTTTAAAACCTGTACTGTATGTCCAGGAAGGTTGAAATGTTCAGCAACTCATTTTGAGTTATTGCCATTTTTAATATCAGATTTGTGTCTATTTACCCTCTTGCATATAGACTGTCCTGTTTCTCCAATGTGGAGTGTACAGGGGCATTTCTGGCATATAGCAAATTGGAGGAAGAATAAGTAAATTTATCTCTGCTGTTGTGAGTGATGTTATTGGCTCCTTTAATATTGCTCCCAAATGAGATGTGGGGACAGAGTTAGCATCTGGGTTTGTGGCAGGGTCTTGTCCTTGTATTACCATCCATGTTATGTGCCCTGTTGTAAGTGAACAGCAGTTAAAGATCTGGAAGCTGTCTGAAGGCCAATAAAGGTTTGCCTCCCAGAGTTTCTAAGAGGGTGATATTATTCTCCAGAATTGGTGGTAGTTCATTGATGATGTGTTTGAGTGGTCTCAACTGGGGATTGTAGGTGACATGTAGGTTGTTCTGTCATTTTGTGTTTTGGGTCTGTCCTGCAGTGGATTGTTCCTGGGTACTAATCTTGCCTTGTTGATTTGGTGTTGTTGTTTTTTTGCCTGCTGAGGTAAACAGTGTAACTACAGTAAGACCCCCGTATCTGCTTATTCATTAGCCACTGATTCAGTTATCCATGCGACCCAAAACAGCACACCCACCATAGAGTCTTCCTAGAAAATGCCTTGTTGGCTGTTATCCATGGTTTTCAGTATCCATGGGGCCCCCCGGAACCAATCCCCCATGGATACTGGGGCCCTACTGTACTTTAAAGCGCAGAAATTATTTAAGCAGAATGAATGAGAGAATGAGAGAACAGTAGCCAACATCTGCTGGACACAACCCCTCCCTCACTGCCATCCCCCTTTCCTTGTGTTTTGTGCCTTTTTAGGTTGTAACCCTGAGGGCAGGGAACTGTCAAAATAACAATTGTTAACCATTCGAGTTAAGGGCCATGTACACTGATGGTGCTATATAACTAGATGATGATGATGATGATGATGTTGATGATACTATATAACTAGAAGAAGAGGAAGAGGAAGAAGTAGAAGTAATAATGGATGCTTGGATCAATGTTTCTAGAAGGCACTCAATAAGTATAGAATAGAATAGAACAGAACAGAACAGATCTCCTAGCAATGAGTATAATGAGAGCAAGAGTCCCAATTGGATTCAAATTTAATAAGTCTGTTATTGTTCACAATACATTTTAGTTAAGTATCACTGAAGTCAGGAGGATGTCTGTCCTTCCCTTTTGGAAAGTCTTTTTTTTTTTTTTTAATGGATCAACATCAGTTCACACAGGCTTAAGAGTTGATCCCTGTTGTGCTCTTGAACTATTTGTTCACATTCTGGAAATTACCTGTTGACCAAAAGGAATGGATTCTTCCTGCCCTTTTAGTGGCTGAAAGTCTTACACTGCAGGATTGGAAAGAGAAATGCCCACTCTCTGTTAGTGGTGTAATTCTTTACTAATTTCATTATCAAATGAAGCAAAAAGTAATTTTAGCCATTTTCTTCCAGCTGCAAGAAAGTCTTAATAGACTGCACAGTTTTGAAGCCCAATCACAGTTTGGAACTTATTCTGCACAAAATTCGTGTAAGGTTTTTCTGCACAAAAAAAGCCCAGAACACCAGGTTTTCCTGCATAGTAAATAATATTAAGAATAAATCCCAAACTGCAAATTCTCATTGATCCAGGATTCTCTTCATCAGAGCTTCCCAACATTCAAGACACATATTTTTGAACCTTTTTGGGAGGAAGGAGAATATTTTCAAATGTTTTTACCATCCCTACCTTCCATTAATTACTTAATGGGCAGAAGACCCCACATAACCTATTCAGAGTTTGAATGTATGTTAACTTTGCATGGATGCATATTTTGATATTTAATCACTTTTTAAAGACGTTTATGCACAAAATGGCTTCTTGTTGCCGCATTTTCAAGATGAGTCTGTAAGCATAAGCTTGCACCCCACTTCCAAGGCACCCCACTCCTGGAATGTTAGCATTGGCTATAGGCCTCAGAAACTGGCCAAGTTTGGTTCATTAATGTGGCATTTTACAAGAATAAAAGACAGGATGGTCTCAGAAAAGGTCTTTATGTTTTTCCCTGGAAAGCTTAAGACCTGGGGCTGTAAGGCCAAAAGAAGACACATTCCACATAAATGGGAAGGTAATGGATGGAGAAACCCTTTTGTATTTGCTGATTGTGAAATTTCCTCTCCTCAGCTCCCAACCTAAAAGAAGCTGCCCAAAGCTGTTAAAATCCAATCACTGGACATTAAGACATATTTAGCATCTTTCTCACCTTTTGTCAAGAACAAGAAACCTTGACCTTTTGTCAAGACCAGGAAACTCATTGTGCAATCCATGAAGGCTCATGGAATTCATTGTCTCAATCCATGAAGCAACCAATCCCCTCAGGTGTATTTGGAGGTATAAAAGACCCCCAAAATATGCCTCATTGCACACAGTTGTAATAGGGGGAAACTCTGTTACTCTGTGTTAGCCAACCCAGGTTCTTCCATCCACTCTGCCAGGTTGACTACAGAACAGGTCTGTATCACCTCAACAATTCCTCTTGCTACCCCCTATCCCAAGTTTTCCTACTGTTTCTCTTATAGCCTTGTGTGAATGCTTTCTTTGGGTGAATGTGTGTGTGTTTGGTGTTATTTTTGAACTCCTTAATAAAAAATATACTTAATTTTAAATGTGTATGTATTCCATCCAGGCTATTACCAGTAGACATAGGTTTGCAGATTCCGTTGTTACCCCCTCTTGCATAGCTAAAGTTGAGTTGCTGCTAATTTCCCCAACATATTATTCCCCAACTCGATATTTTCTTGGAAATTTCCAAGGAGCATTTGGGGTAACAAGTCTGTTTTCTTCATAATTAATCCTATACGACCTGTTATGTTACATTACTCTACATATACCTAGTTATGTAGCACAGGCACCAAGAAATCCCTTTTCTGAATTGCAAAGATGCATAATGGGAGACTGACAAGAGTGTTTGATGCTCATCAGGAACAATGTGCAATGCACATCTGTACATGGTCTGCATGAGTGCATGTTGGACACTGATGGGCATTGTGCACCAATGTGCATCATACCCCAATGCACATTGGGCACTTTGCTGGCTCTGCTACATAGTAATGTAACAGCACTCATCTGCTGGATATAGATGTTCCACAACTGCACAATTCTAATTCTCACAGTGTAAGTCCATTTACAAAGATGTAAGGCCCCAACAGGATTCTGAAAATCTTGTTTACTTTTTCCTTCTTTCTTACTTTTTTCAGTAATGAAAAGGCTCATCCTTAATTGCAGTAATTCATGAATATGAGCCTTGAAAATCCAGCATTACTTTAAAATTAATAAATAATTTTTCAGACTGTTGATGCATTTTTCCCCTCATAGAGAAGGGATGGTTAAAGTAGACTACAAAACAAGTGGCAACAGAATGAAGCGAATGGCATAAATCACCTCTTGTTTGCAAAAGATGAGATGTTTGTGAAATACATGACTGAAGGAAGCAATAAAGAGAGTTTTGACATATTTAAAGGAAAAAGAGATGCATTGACAATATGGACATAAAAGAATGTGAGAGAGTGTGAAAATCTGTTGAAACAAATGTTCAGTATAGAAACTAGCATAAAAGTGCAGGCAGTGAATTCTATGGTGCAGTCATCAGATGGTAAAAGACAACTCCTGAAACTAGCTGCATCTTTCAAGCAAACCTTAAGGACAAAGCTGTGTTTGGGTGCAAAAAATGTCCCAGCCAACATGGTACTTGCATACTCTCCGACATCTCACAGATGAAAACAGGGCCACACATATAAATGTGCAAGCATTGTGGCCAAGCTACCTGAGGGCATGGTGAAATGTGTGGCAAGTCAACCCAAGAGCATGGTTAAGAATAAAAGTTATTAATGAGTGGGGGGGGGAGATATTAATGAGGAAAAATGCACAAAACTGGGCATTTTAAGCACAGCAATTTTTAAATGTATATATTGCTTTTAAGGATGCCTAAGGGAGGAGATGTCCAAATCAATCAATATTTATTTTTGGTTTTTTAAGTATCTTAATTAATTCTACTTTTACAATGATTAATACTTGTAATTAATTATTGTAATGATTAATGTTTGTAATGAATATATTAATAACATTTATACTGCATTTATTGAAAAAATATTTGGAGTTCTATAGTGGAGCCTAAATACCCTAAAGCCACCAGATCCCACCTGATCTTGGAAGCTAAGCAAGATCAGCCCTGGTTAATACTTGGATGGGAGACCATCAATGAATACCGGGTACTGTAGGCTATATTTCAGAGGAAGGAACTGGCAAAACCATCTCTGAGTATTCTTTGCTTAAGAAAACCATACAAAATTCATGGGGCTGCCATAAGTTGTCAGGTGACTTGAAAGTGCACACACACACACACACACACACACGTTTGGCAGTTGCATGGTGGGCTGAGAGGCTTCCACCATAAACCAGCCTAGGGACTGAAGAAGTGGTGGGGTAGAAAGGAAGAGGTTGAAATGCAAATGGAGAGAAGATGCAAGCATAGAGGTTGTCTTAACCATCAAAATAATCCTCCTAGAATAATTACCTGGCAGGGGAGACACCTTGATCATGACCAAAAAGTAGTTTTTCCAAGATCTGGTCAAACCAATTCAGTAAATTGGCTTCTCAAGCTATCCCTCCCCAGCCCCCCATCTTTTCTGAAGGTGTCAAAGTGCAGAATTAGGTCAGTCTCTGTGTCATCTTCACACTATTGGCAGAGAATATACTCTGGAAAACACGTTGCAACTTGTAACTTTTATTTCTTCCCAACTATGGATGTATTGCTTTTTTTCTCTCAAGTAACTTGCTAGCATAAATTGCTGGTGTTTTGCTATAGCATGCTTGATCTATTGCCTGTTCTCAACCTCTCTGTGTCATAATTTGATGTTTGAAATTCAAAGTTTTATTTTCATTGCCCAGATGTTGCAATGTGGGGCCATTACAGATATTCAAAAGAATTAATGATAAATGTGATCTGAGAATCTTACACTCAAGCTTCTGGTTCTCGTCTAGAGGGTGGCAATGCTAGTTTAATCACAGTCTGAGGTGCTCACCTCAGGCAGCAGATGCTGCATGGAATGGGCAGGGCAGCAGTATTAGCCCTCATGGATGTTCTTCTGGAGAACAGAGCTGTGTATTCCAGGTAATCCAGCTTCACAGCCTTATGCTAGGCTGATGTCCTCAAGTGAGTTGTCCCATCACTAGTGCTGAAGTCGATGCATTTCCAGTCACTGGCTTCTTTCAGTGGAATCTGGTGCCATTTTATTTCCTCAGTCTTGGCCCAGCCCAGATTCCAGTGCCTTACACTATTTAAATGGCCACTTAGATAGCAGCTCACATCATAGTGAGGAGAGATGGGGAAGGAACCAGAAGTGATGTCATATTACTTCCTGAGGGAATGGAGGTTCTTGAGGAGTTAGGATGAACTTTTTTGCACATTTCTGTTCATTAGTGGGAATTTTGTATGCTTTTCAAGTGAAAAAAAAATTACCTGGAAATCATACCATTTAAAAAAGAGGGGTTTGGGGCTGGCAAAAGTGGAGTCCATAGGTCACATGAGCTGCACTTTCCTCACTGCTGCTCTGCCTGCAGCCCTTGTTTATCTTCATCCTCTGCCAACCAATCCAGAGTACTTACCTCAAATAAAGAATGTGAAAGAACAGGATCAGTAATATTCCTTTCTACAGAGCATCCTAAGGGACATGTTCATGATCCCAGAATGAAATTATCAGTGCTAAGGTATACCTCCTTTAGTTAATGTCGTGATTTGCATCATCCAGCTAAAAGTATGGGTTTGATAGGATAAACTTAGGCATTTGCTTTTAATTCTCCCACTCAAGTCGATGAGAATTAAAAATGTTTTAATCTGTCAGGCTCACATTCCAGCATTTTGTAATGACCTGTGATACAAAAGTGTAACATTGAATAGGTGAAGAAAGTGGTATAGCTAGAAAGCTAAAAACAACAACAACAGCACTATTTCACTGCGTCTTATTGTTTTAAATAATGTATTATTTTCCTGGAATAAAGGCAAATTCCAGGTCATTAGACACTGATGTGGAGGGGGAGGGACCTAGATCATGCATCAAAATCTGGGGTACTGAAAAAGAGAGAGAGAAATTATGCAGTACCCATCATTCTGCAGCTGTTATAAATGAGCATTTTATAAGTGTGAATTTACAGGATGCCTATGGCAAAGCACTCAACACTGACACCAAGACAGATTGGATGCGTAATGAGCTTTTTATAGCATATTGTGCAGCTTTGAAGGTATCGCTTCTTCAGAAATCACTAAGAGGTGGTGGTGTGTTTTTTAATTGCTTCCTTAAAAATATGTATTTTAATTGGATCCTGAGTAAATTTACATAAGCATTTCCAGTTGTCAGCATCTGCTCTTTTGACGTGATGACTCTGTAATCTCTGTGAGATACATACATTTTTATGAAGGAAGAATGTTTAACCCGCCACAAATCTACATTGATCGATAGAAAAAGTTAGTGAACTGCTTCTTTGAAAATCTCTTTAAGGCTGAAGTTCTATACCCACTTACCTTGGAATAAGCCTAGCTGAAGTCTGTGGGACTTAATTTTGAGTAGACATGTCTAAGGTTCTATTGTAAAGAGAAGAGGTGAAGATGCTGCATTCTGAGAAGATAGTTTCACTTCCTAGGTCAGATAAACAGCATATTCCCTCAGAGTCAGTTTACAAACCGGCATCCAGGATAAGGGCTTGTCAAGGAAGCTTTCCATACCATATTAATTCATCTATGAATTTCAGACAGGTATGGCAGAGCTGCACTAGGTCTGAAACTATGGAGCAGCTAACTTGAGGAACATGATTCACACAGGAGATTTTCACACGGGGCCAAAATGTCCCGTTACTGCCCTGCTACCTCCTCCCCCGTTCCTGCCACGGAATAACATAAATCTTTCGCACACTCACCTTAATTCCACAGCAGGAATGGGCTCCCCCTCCCCTTGCTGGCTGGCCGTAAATGCAGCCGTCGTAAGGCTGCTTTTACGACCGGCCATCTGAAACGTTATCACGTTATCACGTGATAATGCCGGACAGTAAATTTAAAAAATAAAACTCCCCCAAACATAAAATCAGTTCACCAAGCACAAAAGCACTCTTTAAATCACATAATCAAAACAGGGAGGGTAAAATAAAGGGTGCCACTTACCTCGATATCCAGATCGTACCAGGAAGTGCTCGGAATGGACCACCCCTCCACGGCTGTCATTTCGGAACAGGAACGGGGCTCCTGTTCGCACACCTGTGATTCCGTGATAGTGACGGAACGGGAGGTCTATTCACGATGAAAAATTGTGATTACATTGTTCTGGAACAGTCACGGGAGTAGGACAGATGAAGGACAGAACGGGGTCAACGGGGTCCGAAAGGGAAAACCTTTCCCGACCCTGTTCTGTTCCTGCCACGGGATATATAGCCCGTGTGAAAATCTCCATAGTCTTTATTGAAATAATGATTACTTTCAGATGTTTTTCCTATAGCAATGTGGTCTTTTAAAACTACAGGTACAGGTATGATCACTACCAGAGCTTGAAAAGTTACTTTTCAGAAGAATGAATACAGTGACATGCAGAAACCATCCACAACTGAACAGTGGTAGCTCTGAAAAACTTATAATATTCTAGATCGCTAGTTTTCTAATCATTTTATCCAACAATTTTCCAAAATAGTTGTAGTACTTAAAATAGTGAGATCTTCCCCATGCATGATGACAAATTAAAACACTTCTGTTTCCTGCTAGATATCATTATTGTATGTTGTTGTGTGCCTTCAAGTTGTTTCTGACTTATGGTGGCCCTAAGGCGAACCTATCATGGGGTTTTCTTGAACAGATATGTTCAGAAGGAGTTTGCCACTGCCTTCCTCTGAGGCTGAGAGAGTGGGACTTGCCCAAGGTCATCCAGTGGTTTTCCATGGCCAAGTGGAAAGTCAAATCCTCGTCTCCAGAGTCGTAGTCCAACACTCAGTCCACTACTAGCTGGCTCTCATATTGGTTCAAAACACAGAAATGTGAATAGCCATTATCTGCTATGGCTTGAGTTAGGAAATAACATACTACAGTTGTCCCTCCACATTCGTGGGGGTTAGAGCCATGAGACCCCCGTGAATGAGAAAAATCCACAAATAAAAACTAGGTCACACCACCACCCTCCCGCCCCCCCAGGAGCAGCGACGGGGCTTGGCAAGTCTCGTCGCTGCTTCCTCCCACCCTCTCTCGCCCCCCCCCAGGAGCAGCGACAGGGCTACCCAAGCCTCGTCGCTGCTTCCACCCACTCCCAGAAGCAGCAACAGGGCTTGGCAAGTCTCGTTGCTGCTTCCTCCCACCCACTCCCACCCCCCCCAGGAGCAGCGACGGGGCTACCCAAGCCTCGTCGCTGCTTCCTCTCACCCCCTCCTGCCCCCCCAGGAGCAGCAATGGGGCTTGGCAAGTCTTGTTGCTGCTTCCTCTCACCCCCTCCCACCCCCCAGGAGCAGCAACGGGGCTTGGCAAGCCTCGTCACTGCTTCCTCCCACCCTCTCCCACCCCCCCTAGAAGCAGCAACGGGACTTGGCAAGTCTCGTTGCTGCTTCCTCCCACCCTCTCCCACCCACCCTCAGGAGCAGCGACGGGGCTTGGCAAGTCTTGTCGCTGCTTCCTCCCACCCTCTCCCGACCCCCTAGGAGCAGCTTTTTAGATGGCGGGGGGGCACTCCCAAAACCGCGAATAGTCAAAACCGCAAATCTTAAAGCTGCAAATGTGGAGGGGTAACAATACTTTCAATGTTTTACTTCTGTTACTAGTTACTTTTTGCCACAGCAAGCTGGAATTATGTAAATTTTTAACCTGGAACAATCATAGCTGCAGTATACTACTTTTCAGTGTTACTCATTACTGGGCGTATGTGCTGGATCAGTCTGAACAATGCATGTGGCTGGCTGCCTTGTGCTGCAGGAGACAACAAAGACAGCAGAAAGAGTCAGAGAGTGAGAGAGAAACTATAGAGACAGGAGACACACTGACAACTTGAGTTGCACCAGAGAATCAAACTACTTGGAAATTTGGAAGAGAAAAAAAAGTTAAACATTTACCCTGCCTTTTCAGTATGATTTCAGTTTCTTCACTGAATGAATACTCATTAGAAATGAGCTATATAGAACAACAACCAGCCTGGCAAGATCTTGACATGTTGGACTACAAATTCCATCCCATCCCCAATAGAAGCAGGGCTGCACTCCAAGGCATCCAGCAAGGATTTTGCATTTTTCTTAGAATTTCCAAGGTGCAATATCTGAAAATCTTGCCAGAAAACCCTATGCCGTAAGTCAGAGTCAAATTGAAGGCACTTAACTGCAACATCCATATAGGAAGTGGCTGCTATATGGACAAGGTAAACAGCAGCCTGCCTTCAGAATCCCTTATTGAAATGCATGAATAGCAAAACAGAAAGTGGTGTTACCCTAAGAGATGGGGAATGCTTGACACCTACCCGCGATACCAAAAATCTATATTCTTATCTGGGGGAAATATTAGCTCAAAGAGTATGCTGAGAGAAGGGTAACTGCAGGGATCTTTTCGCCTATGTCTCTCTCTCTCTGGCTTTTCTTTGCAAATGAAGATTCAGGAAGGACTCATCCCACGCTTACTGCAAGCGCGCTGATGACTAAAAAGGCCAATACGAGATAAACAAGTCTGGTTGCAGAAAGCACAGCAGAAAGACTCCTTGGGTGATGTTTCCGGGTTGTGATTCTTTCTGTGTTGTCGTTTTTGGCGTGAGTTCTCAAATAAGGCTGCAGCATTGTGAATAGTGCGTCTCCATGCCTCCCGATGTGAGGCCAGGGCGGACCATTGTTGGTGATCAATTTGCCCGAGCCTGAGATGTTGTTTCAGGGAGTCCTTGTATCGCTTTTTTGGAGCACCCCTCTTATGCTGACCCATGGCAAGTTCACCATAGAGTACTATTTTTGGGAGGCGATGGTCCTCCATCCTAGAAACGTGCCCTGCCCAGCGCAGCTGTGTTCTCAATATCATGGCCTCAATGCTGGTGATTCCTGCTTGCTCAAGGACAGCAACATTTGTCACATAGTCAGTTCAGTGTATATTTAGGATTGTGCGTAAACAGCGCTGATGAAAGTGTTCGAGGAGTGGTGGCGATAGGTAACCCATGTTTCAGACCCATAAAGGAGAACAGACAGTACAATGGCTCTATACACACTGATTTTTGTGCTTCGCCTCAGGTGTTTGTTATTCCAGACTCTTTTGTGAAGTCTTCCAAATGCGCTATATGCCTTTGCTAGTCTGTGATCAATCTCTTTGTCAATCTTGGTATCTGAGGAGATGACGCTTCCCAGGTAGGTGGATACCAGTTCTAACTGCAGAGAACTCCAGTGAAATAAAGTACACTCACACACACAACACACATTCCTAAGGACCATACAAGGCTATCGAGGAGTGAAGCAGAAAGATTGGATAGAGGGAGAGGTTCAGGAAAATAGGTTGATAGTTACCAGTCTTGAAGAGCAGAGTTTGGGATAGCGAAGTACTCAGACAGACATCTGAGGGTGCCACAGGAGGTTACAATCCAGAGGCACACTGAGAAAGAGAGTGACCAGGTGGCCAGAAAAGCTGCCAGATGCTGACAAAAAAACAAACAATGAAACAGTGGCAAAGATAAGACCAATGTCTGGGAAGGCAGCCAACTCTTAGCAATAACAATGTAATTAAGTGGAGAAAGATAATACTTGCAATAACAAGCTATGTTCGGTCTCTTTGGAAGCGGCAAATCAAGCAAGAAGAAACACAGGAAAACACAGTCCAGGTCACATTTCTTAATGGTCAAGGCTTACAGTAGGCAGTGTGGTCAATAGCAGGTCTGAGATCAAACAGGATTAGCAGGCAGCATAGTCACAAGGAGGTCTGAGGTCAAACAGGATTCAAGGCAACAAGAATGAAGAGTCACAGTCAACAAACACTGGAGCTCTCGCCAGGATAATCAGTTAACCTCTGACAAACACTCCACAGCTCCCTGAGGCATATATAAGCAAATTACTGCTGCCCCAGGTGCTCCTTGATTGCTTGGCATTTAAGATAAAGCCTCTGAGATTTGCATCTGGCTTCCTTTTCTGATCTATGCTGGCTGAAAGATGGAATGGGTAAGTTTGGCTCTTCCTCCTCCTTGCTCTCTAAGTTGGCAGGATTCCCTGCTGGAACTGGTGCCAATAACACTTGAGCTAGGCTCTTCCTCTGCTTGGTTATCTAAACTGGCAGAGCTCCCTGCTGGCACAGGTGAAGGTAAACTTGTGCCAGGGTCTTCAGCCACAGGTCTATTTTCTTCCATGTCATCATCCTCTGACTCCATGCCCTCATTAGTCACACAGGGCATGACACCGGGTTCATCCACCATGGCACACCTTTCTATTGTTGGGGGACTAATATTTATACCCTGCTTCATATCCTGAAGGGATACTCTGTCTAAAACCCTGGATGGTTTTACCATCGGATAAACAAAGGAAATTGAAACTTAACTGACTGCTGTTAATGGCTGGGAGACAGGAATTGATAGGTTTACAACAACCTCCCAATGCAGGACAGGAGGGGGTTTCAAGGGGAGATTTCTTTGAGATTGGGGTTAGAAAGGTCACCTGATTGTTTGGTTGGATGACTCATTGCTGAGGTGCTCAAGAAGAAATTAGCACATACATCCTTGATGGCTTGGTTTACCAAGGAGTTTACGCACAATTCTAATATGGGCTTGCTTGCTAAAATATTTCTAAGACACGTTCCAGGTCCTTGTGGCCACCACCTGGCCTCCCTTTGGATCACCCTGGCCAACTTGACCCTAAGAAGTGTCCAATATTTCCAATTTTGAGATATCATAGGGAGGGGGTAGTAGGGCATGCTAACAGGGGGAAAGCAGATAGACCTGCCTCACCAGCTTTTCCCAGCATGTTAAAAAAGCATAGTCCTATACATTTGGCCACCAAAGTGGAAATCACACAAAAAGTGAACGCTAGTGAAAGAAAAATGTATCTTTGGATGAATTTTGGAAGAAGTCTTCAAGTGTGCTCTGAAGGTTGAAAATGTTTTTGTTTACTTATGTAAGCTTTACCTGACTTGGTTCCTTCATTTCACACATGCATATTGCTAGTTTTGAATAAAAAATTTTGCTGAAACATGTTGAACCACTTCTTTTTTGCGTGCAGTATAGGAATCTACCCCTATTCTTTCCATATTATTTCTACCTCTGGTACAAAATTTTCTGTTAAATAAATAATGATCAGCAACACATTTACTTCGTTATCTGAGGTATACCTATAATGCATTTGCCAAAAGTAACTAAGTGTGTTGCCCTTCTGTACTGCAGTAATACTAACAAGTAACCTGAACTTTTAGTTGATCAGATTGATAACTATTTTCTTTAAAGTAATATTTCATACTCCAGCTATAACCAGAGATTGATTGTTCTCAAGCCTGCTGATGGGGATTTTGTGGATTCCATAACTGTTGACAAAATGCACAAGAAAATAGAATCATAGAATTGCAGAGTTGGAAGAAACCACGAGGGCCATCCAGTCCAACCCCCTGCCATGCAGGAAATCACGATCAAAGAATCCCCGACAGATGGCCATCCAGCCTCTGTTTAAAGACCTCCAAGGAAGGAGACCCCACTACGCTCTGAGGGAGTGCATTCCACTGCCGAACAGCTTTTACTGTCAAAAAGTTCCTCCTAATGTTGAGGTGGAATCTCTGTTCCTAGAGCTTGCATCCAATCTCTGGAGCAGCAGAAAACAAGCCTGCTCCATCCTCAAATAATAGTATTCCAGTAAAAGGCTACACCAATAAATGATTTTATTAGAATACAAGAAACATCTCAGAAAGAAGATCGAGCCAAGAGACATTGTAGGCAGCAGACCACAAGAAAGATATCCTATTCAGTATTGTGGGAAAATGGGACCCACTAGCCTCAGATATAAAAAGATGTAGCCTGAGATATAAGTGAAACAGCTTAAGAACAGAAAACCTAAGAAAAGAGAGAAGAGAAATGGGTGGAAGAGGAGGAAAAATTCAAATCAAACAAGATGATGAATTTATTCACATTTGTTGTTTATTGTTGCCTCACATTGATATTCTCAGCCTACTAGCCTACTTGTGGCACAGCCCTCTCAAAGAGTGGACCAGTTGGGTTCTTACCTGCCCTGATACCCCACCCTTCAAATAATTCATCAATTGGCTATATTTCATAAATTGACTTATTTATTAGCCTTCCACATGGTTGGTAGTAGACCAGGGCCCCCAAATGAAAGGACTCGAGGTATGCTCAGAAAACCTAAAGAAGAGGCCAACCCAAATTCCTAAAAAATACACCTGGATAGTAATTATGTAGAGACCCCCTCAACTTGAACTGGTAGTTAGGGTGGCAATTCTCCTGGACATACATGGAAGTGAGTCATTTGCCAATTCAGTCAAAGTGTCTGGACACTCTTTACCTTGCAAAACTGGTTTTCCCTCACACCTTTCCTCAAAACAATAGAAAGTTGCCTGAGACGCATCAGCCATAATGTTTAAGCCATTAGCAATCATTAGCAATCATTAGGAGCTTCCATTGTCTAACTATGGGAAATTCTAGCAAACATTGTGTTCCACTCATAACACCCCTTCAGGGGAGATATCAAGTATAAATATCACCTCACAACACCACCAAAGTGTGCTCAGTTTCCCAGAGGCTGTTACTCTGTTGGTTTGCTGTGTCACCCGGTACGCATACCTGTACTTCTTTTCTGCATGAATCTCTGCTCTTCAGACAGGTATAGTATAGCCCATCATCCCGAATGCTATTCCTCTATCCCAATACTTCCTCCTATTCTTCACTAGCCTTGTGTGAGTGCTTGAAGCCTGAGTGTTGGTGTGAATGATTCTGAGATTATTTTTCAATAAACACACTTTTATTTTATTTTCTGGCTGTGAGACCCATTAGTACTGGTACACACAGGTCAAAAGATTCTGCAGTTACCCAGCCTCTTGCTGCCACATTGAGCTAATTAAAATCCTCCATATTCATATCTGAACATGAGTGGGTTCTTCACAGACCCCACACAATTTGGGTAACAGGGTCCACACACAGAAAGGGTGCAAAGAGTCTCTGAAAGCAAAGGAGGCAATGTCTGTGTGCACTGGTGTGTGCTTGTGCCCAATCAAGGGCCAGGGCAGACATACAAAAGGGAAACTTGGGTATAGCATGCACTACTGTAAACATCAATAAATAAAAACAGATAAAAATCTGGAGGAAAAAGTATGTTTTGATTGGATACCCTAACTATGTAAACACGGCATGTAATTTATCAAAAGCATAAATAACAGCAAAGCCAGCTTGTCATATTTCTCAAAACAGACTGATAAATTTTACCAAAGAATACTTTAAATATCCACTTAGCATCAAAGTAAGCTTAATACTTCTCTAATCTACAACATATGGTTCTTATGACATTGCAGATTATTTGCATCACCAATAAAACAGCTCATTAATCAAACATGCTGCTACAGCTTCAGACTCCAAAACTGCCTTTTAATACACACACATACATTTAAATAGCAGTGCAGTGATTACTCAAAATATTTTCTTCTATAGAACCATGTCCACAACAGCAGCCTTTTTCACTAATTGTATTGTCAGAATGGCAGAGGAAATCAGAAATTGAAGGAGAAACAGTCACATGGGTTTGACTGAGGCCTTTCTACTGTTTCTTGATTTCTTTCTTTCTTTTTAAATAGAATAACTGTGGAAGGTTATATCAGTTTTACAGAGTAGTAGCCAACATTTAGGGTGCATCTGCACTGCAGAAATAATTCAGGTTGACATCACTTTAACTGCCATTGCTCAATGCTATGGAATCCTGGGATTTGTAGTTTGTTGTAGCACCAGAACTCTCTGACAGAGAAGGGAATGGCCCTTGTGGTCTCTTCCAACTCTACAATTCTATGATTCTCTGAAAACGTTAAGGCTATGCTAATCTGTCTCTTGACTTTGGGTGTCCACTTACCACCAACCCACAGTCCAGGTTTTCAGTAAAGCAACACACAAATTCTTCCAGTCATGCTGCATGTTATTCAGCAGCCTTAGGTTTAGTTTGTTCACTCATAAGAGCCAAGTGCTATTTTCCCCCCTGGACTGTCACCCCTTCAGACTGCTTGTGGAGAATGGTACATTTTAATACCTCCCCAAAGATACAATACCTCATTGCATGTAGAAACCTAGCAGATCAGGGATTGCTTCAATATTACACTTAAGCATCCCTTAACTGGGGTGAAAATATCAGGGTAATCCAGGTGTTAGTCCCCACTAGAGTAGACCCGTTGAATTTATGACATATAGGACTTTTTCGGACGCTGAAAAATAACGCAAGCAGCCTTGTCAGCTTGTGAGGCTGCTGCGTTGCAAAGCGTCAGTTTCAGATGACGCTCACCCCTGCCGGTACTGTTGCGGTACCATGGGGAGAGTTGAGCATCATATTTCCTTGATTTTTACTCACGAAAGTTGATCGTGATTAAAAATCAAGGAAATATGACGCTCAACTCTCCCCGCGGTACCGCAACAGTACCGGCAGGGGCGAGCGTCATCCGAAACTGACGCTTTGAAGCGCAGCAGCCTCGCAAGCTGACGAGGCTGCTTGCGTTACTTTTTAAACGTCCGAAAAAGTCCATACACTAGTGTTGGTTTACCAAGTCCCATTCATTTCAATGGATCTATTCTATGTGGATTTAGCCCTTAATCTCCTTTAATGCTTAATCCAGACAGACAATCTCTACTGTTTGATGGGTGAAATAATTGCACACATGTTGCCAAAGCTGATTAGTGATGAAGGAAAGAAGAGGAGAGATGCAGGATCAGTGACAAAACGTAATAGGCAGCCTGTTAGATACCACCCTTTAGGATAGCAATTTCCCAGCCTGGCAGTTTCCAGATGCTTTGTAATACAAATCCCGCCATTCCCAACCACCAGTTGTGGGCTTTGTGGTCCAAGGCCTCTGGAAAGTGTCAGATCGAGGAAGGCAACTTAAAGTCCAAAAAGTGTCAGTTTAATCAAGGGGTTTGTCTATTCAAGTCAATAAAATGTGGTTTGGTTCACACTAATGCTAATTCACAGTAACTTTAATTTGTTTCCACACTCTCCCCCCACCCCCAAAGATTACAGGCATCACAATCAAAGCATCCCTGACAGATAGCCATCCAGCCTCTGTTTAAAGACCTCCAAGGAAAGAGATCCTACCACGCTCCGAGGGAGTGTATTCTACTGCCGAACACTTCTTACTGTCAGAAAGTTCCTCCTCATGTTGAGGTGGAATCTCTGTTCCTGGAGCTTGCATTCATTGTTCCATGTTCTAGTCTCTGGAGCAGCAGAAAACAAGCCTGCTCCATCCTCAATGTGACACCCCTTCAAATACTTAAACAGGGCTATCATATCGCCCCTTAACCATCTTTTTTCCAGGCTAAACATACCCAGCTCCCTAAGTCTTTCCTCATAAGGCATGGTTTCCAGACTTTGGGGGGGGGGTACTAATGTTCGGAGTTCTGCAAAAACTCCACACCATTTATTTATTTATTTATTTATTTATTTATTGGATTTATATCCCACCTTTCTCCCAAGACAGAATTCAAGGTGGCCATTCCTCTTCATTCACAAGAAAGCTGACAGAGCTGTAGCAGCCCTTTCCCCAGCACTGTGATTAGGAGCTGGTCCTCCCCATTCAAAATGATACATTTTATCAAAATAAGCATATTGAACCAAACCCAAAGAGCAACAAGAATGAGATTTACATTGGACATCTGTGTAATGTACATTTCAATCAAGTGCTGCTATCTACAATTATGGGAAACTAATAAAATATGCTCCACATTGTTTATCTTTGCGGCTGCTGACACGCATAAGCTAGATGATTGACTGTTATTGTCCGAGTTCATTTTTCTGGAGGCTCACTTATAAAAGTTTGGGTATGCCTCCTGCCTCTCTACCATAAATATTATCAAGGTTCAAAGAAATGTAGGGGCATGTGTGCTCTAGCCCTCACAGCCCCTTGCACATCTGGAGTACTTCAGAACTTCTTTCTTTCTTCCTTCCTTCCTTCCTTCCTTCCTTCCTTCCTTTCTTTCTAGACTCCTATTAGGTCTATGACATATATATTCCAGAAGCAACCTCCTAAATCAGGCCTGTACCATCACACAACTGTACACAGTCCTTTACTCATGTATTGTGACCTGCAAGGTTGACAAAAAAATCAGGAGGTTTATCACTCTCCTACTAGACCCCATACCTGGATGTAGATTTGGCAGGTCAATGTCAGTTGAGGTCCACTCTAAGGGGTTATCTCAGCAGTCAAAATAATCCTCATGGAATTTGTTGGGAATCCTATATCCTATTGTCCTAATGGTATTCCACATCAGATCACAGAAGGAGGGGGGCCAAATCCACCATAAACTCTTCTGGGAAAGCTTTCACAGCTTTCCCTGAAGTTTTTTAAAAGTTCCATAGAGAATGCACATTGTCACTTGTTTGGACAATCATATTCACATTCATTCATATTCCCGATAAGAGTGGAAGTGAAAACTGACTGGTCGGATGTGGGCAGGGGGCGGAGCTTGCTGACAAGGCATGAGCCCGGAATGGCCATCTTGGATTTTCGCTTTAGTGATCGTGCATTCAGGCAATGAAACTGCATTTTTTTTCTTTTTAAAATGTATTAATTCGTATCATCGATATGCTTTTTAAAAAAAAAATACTGTTCGGGGTGGGTCTCAATCTGGGAGAATAGTGGCATAGAAATCAAATGAATAAATAAATATGCGAGTAATTCACTCACGCCCACCATCTTGAGTCACACTCATGCCCATTGGGACAGCGAAAGCGGATAGCTTTGCATGCCTGCAATTATGCCAGAAAACTGTTAAGACAAATAGAAGTTGCTTCGAATTGGCATCAGTGCACATCAATCCACATTTTCCCCTCATCTCTCTCTCTCTGGCTTTTCTTCGCAAACGAAGATTCAGGAAGGACTCATCCCATGCTTTCTGCAAGCATGCTGATGACTAAAATGGCCAATCCGAGATAAACAAGTCCTGTTGCAGAAAGCATAGCAGAAGGTCTCCTTGGGTGATGTTTCCGGGTTGTGATTCTTTCTGCGTTGTCGTTTCTCTTCAAGACTTGTTCGGCGTGAGTTCTCAAATAAGGCTAAATAAGGCTGCAGCATTGTGGATAGTGCGTCTCCATGCCTCCCAATGTGAGGCCAGGGCAGACCATTGTTGGTGATCAATTTGGCCGAGCCTGAGGTGTTGTTTCAGGGAGTCCTAAATGTAGCTTCTGATCAGCCTCCATTCATTTTGACAGGACTTGCTCCAAATTCCTTACAAGAATGCGTATCGGCCAACACCAGTGCTTGTTGGATAGTTTTCTAACTTATTCCTCTGTAAGTTGTTTCTCTCTCAACTCTTCCCCCACCAACAGCTGTCAGTCAAGTTTCCGTCCAGGTGAAAGTCCACAGCTTCCCCCACCACCACATAGTGAGAGAGTAAGTCTGCAAATAATAGATTCACTCCTATGAAGTGGCTTCCAGCTGTCTTCTTGACACATGCTTCTTGCAGCCAAAATGGGGGAAAGGTCACTGTATTGAAGGGAGACATTGTGTGATACTTTGGAATTTAAAGAAAGAAATTCTAGACTGAAAATGTCTAGAGGTTTGGCTTTTCCCCTCCATTATTTCCATGACAAACAAGAGCTTGGACAAGGCAAGGCAGGGAAGACAGAAGGTACACAGACAGAATGAGTCCATCTTTATAGTCCCTACAAGTTGTCATTCACACAGCACACTGCACCATTTTCTTTTTCTACGTTAGATGGTGAAGTGAAATGCCAGTAAAATTTGATTCTGGACTCAGACAAGGCCTGTAGTAGCGAAAGTTTGCCCCAGGCCAGATGTGACTCACAGAGGTTGACCATCTGGTCTGCAAGTTAGTCTTTGGTTATCTATGATCAGTGACAGGAGACAAGAGTTTGTCTAAAGCCTACTAGAAGTGTTGCACAGAACTGAAGTTTGATTTGCAGGTTTTTCTGTGTGTGTGTTTTTTTTTTTTTCCAGGTTGTGAGGCCATGTTCTGGAAGAGTTTATTCCTGACATTTTGCCTGCATCTGGCCACGAAAAACCTGTGGATGCCAGCCATGAAAGCCTTCAACTTCACTTTGATTTGCAGCTCCAGAAGCTGTTGTGTGAGCTTCCAAGGGATGCAAATGCATATTTAGAAAGATAGGATGTTAGCCAAATGTTAATGAGTGGGCACATGTGAGTTAAGAGAGCCAGCGTGTAGTGGTTTTAGCACTGGACTAGGACACTGGGAGATCAGGGTTCAAATCCCTGCTCAGCCATGGAAACCCTCTGGGTGACCTTGGTCAAGTCACACTCTCTCAGCCTCAAAGGAAGGCAATAGCAAACCCCCTCTGAACAAACTCTACCAAGAAAACCCCGTGATAGGATAGCCTTAGGTAGCCATTAAGTCAGAAATGACTTGAAGGCAAACAACAACAACAGTAAGTTAACCACCTCCTGCCTGTTGAGCACCTTGATGGAAGAAGCAAATTCATTTTGCTGGTTGACTTTTGAGTTAGCAAAGGCCAAGGAGTATTACCCAAATTGCATGGGGTCTGTGGGGATCCCACTAGTGTCCAAATTTGATATGAGGATTTTTTAACTAGCTCAATATGGCAGTGAGAGGCCAGGTAATAACAGGACCTTTTATCCTATGTATACCAGAACTCACTGACAAGATTCCAAGCCAGGGGATGAAATAAAAAATGTTTTTATTGAAGAATAATTAGGGGAATGCTCATATGCATACACTCAGGCTCCAAGCAGTCACACAAGGCTAATGAAGAGAGTAGAAAATATTTGGACAGAGAAATAGAACAAGAGGGTGGTGGGTAATACTGTACCGATCCAAAGAGCAGATCATGCAGGAAACCGGCAGCGTGGAAACCGGGAGGGAAGAGTGGTGATACAGACTGACGTGGAGACAGAAGGAAGGGGATATATTCACACTTTGGCTGTGCTTTGGGTTGATATTTATATTCAATATTCCCCCCTGAAGGGGTAAGTCTGAGTGGAATACTATGTCTGCTGAAGTCTCCCAGGATTAAACAATGGATTCTCTGGATGTGTTAATGATTGCTAATGAATGAAACATTAAAACTGATGGGTCTCAGGCAAACCTCTGTTGTTTTAGGCCAGGTGAAAGGAAAGACCAGTTTTGCAAGCAAAGAGTGTCCAGCTTCCTTGATGAGATTATTGAATGGCTTATTTCGATGTACATCTAGGAGAATTAGCCCATTTCCTCCCTAATTCATCAGTTCCAGGGGACTGGCAGCTTCCAGAGTGGCAATTCATCCTTTTTTCTGGTCATAAAAACGGCTGCCCAGGGAGCCTAGCAGAGGTCCAGGGCTGCAAATAAATACCTTGCAGGCATATATGGCACCAGGCTTACATTTTGCCTTCCCCCACTCTAGGAACCTGGGTAGAAGGCCAGAAGATGCATTTCAAATCCTCTGCTGCCATAACAACTTGTAAAAACAAGTAGTGAAGGAAAAGTGGCCTCTGAGGGGTCCATTCATTAGAAAGAAAACAGGCCCGAGGCATCATATTCAGACACATGATACTGCAATCTTGCCAAAGCAAATCAAGTCTATGCAGGACTGGCCAGAGACATGCATTCCTTGTGGTAAAGGACAGGATAGTGCCTTGCTCCATTCCAGAACCTGGCTAAATGGGCAGCCGAACCTTATTGCAACATTGACAATGAGACCGGCCAAAAAGCATCAGGGGGGATCAATTGACAGCTTAAGCTATCAATTAAAAAGTACAGGTTTGGGCATGTACATAACCATGAAATGGCAACCTTGTCTGATATGTGTGCCTTTTCGCAGTTAGGTGGCGTTGTTATGACGCCGTATTTAATGCATCTGATAAAGTCCTTACAATGACAATTTTACTGAGATGTGTGTGTGTGTGTAATGCATGTATTTCTGGTGGACAAAACTGAATAGTTACTACAACTAGTGGACATCTGGGAAAATAATAAACAGGATGAGTGCAGCTTGCAGTCATATTTATTATACCAACACTACAGATCCTATTAGAAGCAGTAGAAGCAGCCATTGCTATGTCAGCATGTACTGGTAAAATAATAACAAGGATTATAAATAAAAATCATAAATTTAATTGAAGACTAATTCTTAAGTATAATCCCATTCCTAAAAAGTGAATAAAGTGTTGTTTTGTCATGCTTTATCTTTGCCATATAACTTGTTTGTTCCTAGTTTATTAATTAATTTATTTATTTTATTAATCCTTGAAGGCTATTACAAACACTGCAATCATTCAAAAGATAAATAGCCATGGGATTAGAAAAATCACCAAATACAAAGCAGTTCCTCAGCAATATAGATCTATCCTCATTGCAAAATTTCCACGAAAGGACCACAGACACTGTAAACTCAAAGAAAAAAAGGGAGGGTCTTCTAGAAATGGGGGGAGGGGTGGGAATAGCATGATAAACTGGATGAGTTGAAGGTTTGAAGAAATAAAAGGGGGGATTAGAAACAACAAAAGCAAAAAAAAAAAAGATTGGAAATGTTCTGTGTTTTCTCAAATGCTTTAATGGAACCGAATTTCCTTTTTAACATCCCACTTTGTCTCAACAGCCAAATTTATTGGTGTTTTTCAGTGCCAAAATCTTTGTTGTATATACAAGGCTGATGTGCTGTGTTTCCTCAGCAGAGCCTGGAAAGTTACTTTTTAAAAGTAATTCATCAGAATGATAAGTTCCAAGTCTTCACATGTAGCCATTTATATTTACAGTAACTCATTGATTTCTCATTTCTCAGATGTGACTAGAGTAGTTTTTTTTTTAATTGCATGCTTGAAGACCCTGGCCACAAAACACACTGTTTTCCAGTCTTCCTGGGGTATAGAGATTCCTTGCTCAAAGCCATAATTTATATATACTGCAATCCATACTTCAAACATTCATCTCCCCCCAATGATAGTGCTATCCTCCACATTAACTGCCATGATTCCATCCTTATGGAATCCTGACATTTGTGGTAAGGCCCTAGACCACTTTTGCTAAGAATTCTAAATACCCCTCCCTAAACTTCTGGTTGAAGGATTCTATGGGATGTTGTCATGGCAGTTAAAGTGGAGTAATAGTGCTATAATTCTGTACTGTGAATGGGCCCCTTGGTCATTACCTCAACATTAACAACAGAAAATGAGGCAATGGTACAAGCCCACACCATGTGATAATTATTCGTCCTCTATTATCTCACAAGGCCATAATTCCTATAACTACAGAAGTATGTAAAAAATTAGTTATTTTGGAAAAGCGGAGCTATTGTATTAACTCTTAAGTTGCATTCATTATGTAATGTAGTTTTTACTTTTGCTCTTGGGGGGTGGGGGGAAAGAATTAATTACAAATAACTAGTTTCTGTCCTGTGGGTTTCAAAGTGACCTTGACAGATTGGAGAGCTGGGCCAAAATTAACAAAATGGATTTCAATAGGGAATAAATGTAAGGTATTACTACATTTAGACAGGAAAATGCACACATATAGGATGGGTGACTCCTGGCTTGACCACAGTGCATGTGAAAAAGATCTGAGGGTCTTAGGGCTTGCTTATTTAGTTAGTTAGTTATTTCATTTCTATGCTGCCTTTCTCCCAAAATAGGACCCAAGGTGGCTTCTATAAAACACTAGCCTGGCTCCGGATCTGGCCCATTCCACCCGTTACCTGGAAAAAATGTGCCAGCATCCAAACGGAACAGCCTATTACTGCAGCCACCATCATTTTCCCGGCTGACATGGAAGCCAGGAAGGGAGCCCACAACATGTGACTGCAGGCCCCTGCATATGATCAACCTTGGTCACACACTGAAGGACTCCTGCCTGGCTTCCAGGACAGCCAGGAGCTGGCAGCAGCAGTGAGGGGCGGCATGCTGGGATGGGCTCACGCAGACACGTGGGGCTTGATCCAGCAGTACCAGATTAAACTGGGTATTTTCATATAAAAATTTATTGGATCCTATCCCAACTTGCCCCCATTCCAGCCCTGTATCTGCCCTGGGGATGGTGAGAACTGCCTGGGACAGATTGAAGTAAATGCCCTACATCATCAGGACTGCAGGGCTCTGGAAAAGGGGCAACCCTGTGTGTTTGGCCTGTGTAGATAAGCCTTTAGTACACCACAAGCTAAACGTGAGTCAACAATGTGATATGGCAGGCAAAAAAGCCAATGCAATTCTAGGCTGCATCTACATGAGTATAGTGTCCAGATCAAGGAAAGTAGAAGTATATTTGTTAATGAAATAGATGTGTCCCTGGACAGTACTTCTTTAACAGAAAATTTGGTACCAGAGGTTCCTATACCACAAGAGAGAGGGGGGAGGGGGGAGAGCAGTTCAATATGTTCACCAAAGTTTTTATTTAAAACTAACAGTATACACATGGGAAATGAAACTATCAAGTCAAGTAAACCAAAACATTTTGAACCTTTTACAGACCACTTGAACCTTCCAAAATGCATCAAGAGATTGTTATTTTTCTTTCTTTCTCTAGCCTCTGCTTTTATTATGATTTCCTTTTTGGTGGCCAAACTTATACCTCTATGCTTTATTAACATGCTGGGGGTAGCTGGTGAGGCAGGCTAATTCACTTTCCCCCTTTCTCTCTGTTTTGCTGTTCACATGTTTAGTAAGGGATTCTAGAGGCAGCTGCTGTTACTTTGCAGACAGGCATACACAACTAGAGCAGGATTGGTGGAGGAGTAGTGTAGCTCATTCTTTCCCACCTCATGGCAATTGAAAGTTTGTGTTTCTACTGTTCTTCCCCAGCCCCCACCTGTCAAAAAACAAAATAAAACAAAAACTTCCAGCTAGAAAGAGGACAAGGAAGAAAAGAAGAGGGGGGCAGAAAAAGACTTTGTAAAAGAGGCTTTGTTAACTAAAGTATACCTGCAATGGGTAGTACTACTCTATTCTGCTTTGGTCAGACTTCACCTGAAAAACTGTGTCCACTTCTGGGCATCACAATTCAAGAAGGATGAGGACGTGCTGGGATGTGTCCAGAGGAGGATGACCAGGATGGTTAAAGTTATGGAAACCATGCCCTATGAAGAATAGCTTAGGAAGCTGGATATGTTTACCATAGAGAAAAGAAGACTGAGATGTGACATGATAGCCTTTTGAAGGTATGTTATGTAAAAGATAGAATGAGCTTGTTTTCTGCTGCTCCAATGACAGAACATGAACCAATGGATTCATATTACAAGAAAAGAAATTCCAGCAAAACATTAAATAGAGCTTCCTGATGGTGAGAATTCTTCAACAGTGGAATAAACTATCTTTGAAGGCAGTGTACTGTCCTTACTTGGAGTTTTTAAACAGAGGTTGGATGGGGTGTTTTAGCTGTAGACTGTTGACCTGCCAGATTCTCCTAAGCTAGGAAGATTGTAACTCACATTTATGAAATCCATAGTAATCAGTCTCTGATGATGGAAATTCAGAGCATATGAGAAGTCTGCTCCCACCAGACTTCATGATATCATATAGCTCTCTGATGACCCTAGATCCACGTGTCTGGTCTGCTTCTTCAGACTGTCTCAAGACCATCTCTCAAAGACAAAGGACTGCAGAAAATCAGAACTCCATTAACCAAATCTGATTGGTTCTGCTTTGCCAAATCTTATTGGCTCTCCAGTCAGGTGATGTGATATCATGTTTAGGAAATGAGAGTCCACCCTCTATATTAGATTTTGTCAGGAAAACAGAGAATGGAAATTTACAGATGATGGGAATTCTTGCACATGTGATGTGGTTCCATGATGGGAGTTGGTCACTCCATCATGACAGCAGGTGGTTGGACTAGGAGGCTTACCACCCACAGAAGTAAAGCGACCGTGGAACAGGAAGGTTCTATCTTCTGTGTTGCCTTACCTGCATGACATCATCGTCCTTCCATTCTGGTCCCATAGGAGACTGAGGTAAAATTGTGTCTTTGTCCTAACTGGAAAAACCCGTTAGCAAAAAGATGCCATTTTACCTTGGTCTCCCATGGGACTTGAATGGCAGAATACCAGAAGAACGATGATGTGGTAAGGCAGCATGGAAGGAACATTCCTGCTCCCTTGCCACTTTACTTCAGCATGCGGTAAACCTCTAGATGGTCCAAGTGGTCCCTTCCAACTCTGAGATTCTATGATTGGTCACTATATCACCTCAACCTACTTTTTGTAGGTTCTTACACATGTTACCTGGCAAAAGGTCTTGGCAGTATTTTTTTTCCCCATTTTTTGAACCCTGTCTATTGTTTTCAGAAATTTCTACTGAAGGATTCTATGCCTCTTCAACTTTTAAGTTGCCAGAACAAAGGCAAGTTATTACAAGCCCTAATGAGTAATCAAATCATTGACATACATATAATGATGGCCATATTGGTTATGATGAAAATCCACACAACAAACACGTCTCTTTGTGTAACACTTAATGGCTGTAGAACTAATGCAAACACTATATTTTTTTAAAAAAAGCACATGACTTTTTTGTTGATGTTCACTATTTAGATACTAAATATCAACAGAAAGAATCAAATATGTTTATTTTTAAAAAGACAATTATTGTACTAATATTATACCAGTATCAGAATTTGTACTACAGCTGCCAACTTTTAGCCTCTGATATCAGAAGGCTACATTTTTCCTTAGTACAACCAAAGCAAAAGCCTTGCATTTTATTTTTTAATGACAACCATGTTATAGTAAACATGACCTTTTCAACAACCATTACAGCTGTGGTCAGTTTCACTGGGATTTGGTTCAGGTGGCTCTCCAGTAGAGTGAGTTACAAGCGGGGGGGGGGGGGGGTAAGGTTCTGAAGGAAAGACTGCAAAAAAAAAAAATGTCAGAATTGGCAGCTAGTATATTGAGTGGGAGGCAATGGGAGCACCCATGGGGTCAAGTCAAGAAAACACATACAGTTTACTCTGTTGTGCTACCCACCTTCTTTTTTTAAGTGGGGGAAAGAACAGTAAATGATGGATGGTTAGCAATTCTGAAAATCTGGACCTAATATTATAGCAATAAGAAGAGAATTAGAAAGAAATCCTCATACAGTTTGGATGGGACTATGTTTGTCTGACCGCAGAACTGGCAAACATAAATACCACTTTATAATGCAGCCCCCATTTGTTATAGAGAAAAGACTATGCGCAAAAGCTCTTCTTTCTCACAGCTGTCTCTTTAACTTTTAACTATTGCTTCATCCCCACTAACCACTGATGGAGCATCCAAGGCTCTAAAGCACTGAGTCATCTCATCTTCTTACTAAAAAGCCTGCAGCAGATTATCCAAGAGAAACCCAATCAGTCTGTATGTTAAAGAGAAAGAGGAGGGAGGCAGCTAAACAAACAAAAGGCCCTTCCATCCTGCTGTGGTAATTGTATTTTTTATTTATTTATTTTGTGATTATGATTTTTTTTTAAAGCTTATCATCATCCCATGAAAAAAGCAACAATCAGCTGTTACAGGGAGATCAAAGGAAGAATGGAAAATTTTAACACCTGTATAAGAGAACTTCAATGATTTGGGAGATAATTAGGTATCATGTTGGTCTATGGGGACCCAGCAAATTGAAAGGGCAAGATTTAATGCTCTGTCAACATGGTGTAGTGATTTGAGCATGGACTGCGACTCTGGAGACCAGAGTTCCAATCGTCACTCACTCATGGAAAACCACTGGGTGACCTTGGTCAAGACACACACTCAGCTTCAGAGGAAAGCAAACGCAACCCCCTTCTGAACAAATCTTGCCCAGAAAATCTCATGATAGGGTCACCATAAGTCAGAAATGACTTGAAGGCACACAACAACAAGAAGACATGTGGTCAGAAATCCTCACACTCCAAAACCTGCATCTTGTGAACCCCAAATAGAGCATAAATGGAGAAGCCCTATGCTGACTGGCATAAATATGGATGTACACTGCCAAAGCCCATGGTCGGCAAGATGGCACACCCATGTACATAAAATTACCATTATCAGCCCTTGCCTAGTTCTAAAGCCTACTGGGATTAAGAATAGATTCCCAACATGGCTATGCACCTAAACAAATGGCATATATACTGAGCCACAATTCAGGTAAACAAATGAGACAACACAGTTATCAACGGGGGGGGGGTCAGGCCCAATTCAAGTATAGATGGTTTTTCAGAGACCAGAAAGATTATGGACTTTATCAAACAACCACCCGAAACCCCGTTCTTTTGCTGGCATAACTTTTTTGTTTTTATGCTGGCAAAAGAACTCCCCAGCCACACTTACCTCCTTTCCCAGCAAAAAGCAACACCGGCAATGAATGAGTCCTCGTTCAAAATCCCATGTATTCTCACAAGAATACATAGCGTGGGAAATTCAAAAAACAAACAAAAATAACACTAGAAAAGTTACACTAATCACAAAAACACACTAAAAAAACTTACAAGTAAACTGGGGAGGGTCATAAAAAGTGTGTCACCTACCTGGATGTTGCAATCTCACCCAGAAGTTTTCTCTCCGGACCAGCCATTCATGCTGCATTCACATGAGTACACTAGCACGAAGTTTCAAATGCCAGCAATGCCAGCCCTAAGCACTACAGAGGATCTATTGACAGCTTAAGCCATCAATAAAATAGGACGGGTTTTGGACTTTACATAAAGGCAAAAAGGCGATGTTGTCTGATATGCGCACCCTTTCGTGTTTATGTGGCATTGTTATGACACCATATTTGGTGTGTCTGATAACATCCTATGATTCCATTCACTGCATGGCTTAAGTAATGTAATATATCCATCAGTATAAAACAACATTTCCTGCTAAGATTGACTATAGGGTAAAATGAGTCATTTAGCACAGTTATGCAATTTGCCACTAGGGTTGAGCAGCACTGATATGTTCTATGTAGCAAATAGTACCTCTGCCAACCATAACTTGTCCTCAATCTTTTCCCAGAGTCACCATAGGATTGTTGTGATTCAGCATGCTATTATGTTGGCTGCACATGCAGAACCCTACATAATTGTCAGGAGATAATGGGAGAGATGGATATATGCATCCTTGATAATACTACAGATTGAGTTTCCCATATCCAGAATTCCGAAATCCTAAATATTCCAAAATCCAAAATGTCCACATGGATGGCTGAGATAGTGACACCTTTGCTTTCTGATGGTTCAATGTACACAAACTTTGTTTCATGCACAAAATTATTTAAAATATCATGTACAAAATTATCTTCAAGCTATGTGAATAAGGGGTATATGAAACATAAATGAATGTTGTGTTTAGACTTGAGTCCCATCTCTAAGATATCTCATTATGTATATGCAAGTATTCCATATTCCAAAATATTCCAACATCCAAAATAACTCTGGTCCTAAGCATTTCGGAGAAGGAAGACTCAACCTGTACTCTCTTTGTGATAGTGGCACGCATGGTTATCCCACTTTGTCTCAATGAGTCAGTGTTTTTTGTTTTTGTTTTTTAGTTACCATACTTAGATTCTTTCTAAAATACCAAGATCCTTCAGCCCTTCATTGTAAGATTTTTTTTCCCTCCTAGATACCTTTTCACACTCTAAATTGTTTTCAACTTGTCACCTAATTCCTTCACCAAAACTGATATTCTCCTCTGCTCAAAATTAGACATTAGGAGAAGCCAGTATGGTCTAGTGGTTTGAGTGTTGGAGTAGAACTCTGGGAAATCAAGGTTCAAATCCCCACTTAGCCATGGAAAGCCAAGGGTGACCTGGGGAAAGTCACAGTCCCTCAGATTCAGAGGAAGGCAATGCTCTGAACAAATCTTGCCAAGAAAACCCCATAATTGGGTCACCTTAGGGTCACTATAATTCAGAAATTACTTGAAGGCAAACAACGCCACCACAGAGTAGACCCACACTTGGGCTTTATTCCACTGATAACTTAGCACTAGTGGAAAGTTTGTCTGATTTTTCAAGGGGGGGGAATCTGAATTTTATCAGTCCAGCCTATCCATTGCAGCCCACTCTACCCTTCCCCCATTCCTACAGGGTAGAGGACCTTCGGTAGTAATATGATAGTATAGGACATGGCTCGTGGGGTTGCCAAAGGTAGGGGGGTTAAGTGCTTCACTTCACATCAGCAGAAGTGCTTTCTATTGATAAATGGCCCAAGAAATGCTGCTGCCTTAAACAGAGGAGCAAATGCCACTGTAGACCTTCTGTAGTCAAGGTGTTTAATATCCAAGGCCAACAAATTTATTTTGGCTCTTAGAATCATAGAACCACACCCTGAGTGCCATCTAATCCAATCCCCTCACAGTGCAAGAAATTCACAGCTAAAGCTTCCCTCAGAAATGCCCATCCAAATATTTTATTAAAGGAGAGACCACCACTCTGCATGGCAGTCCATTTCACTATCAAACAGCTCTTACCATCAGCATGTTTTTTGAAATGCACTGGTGTCTGGTTGTTTTCTTGTCAATAAAGTGGTGCATCCCACCAATGGCACTACTGTTCCGCACTAGTGGGATTGCCTGCACCAACAGCAGTGCTGCTGGTAGCGTCTCCCATGTCAGTCTTCTGGTGAGGAGCCAAACAGCTACTGCGCAGCAGCAGTAGTGGAGGATGACATTGGCAGAGGATGTCTCAGACACAGTGGTTGTGGCACCATAGCTGCTTGTTAGTTCGGCACAGAAGGAGGCACGGTAAACCCCTTTTTAATGTCTTTTACCATGAAAACCCTATGATCAGACAATCCAAAATGAAACAAGAGATAGTGCCAGAAGATGAGACCCCCAGGTTGGATGGCATTTAAGAAGCTACTGGGATACAGCAGAGAACAACTATGAGTAGTGCTGTGGCTAATGATGTAACTGGATCCAACCCAAAAAGATATTCAGCTGTTGGCATGCTCATAGCTGAAACAAAAGTCTGAAGCTGCACAACACATATTACACGAGCAGGGAATTATTATCTTATTAATTACTTATTATTATCTAGATTTCTATACCGCTTATCAGTGCCAAAGCTCTCAAGTGGTTTACAACATAAAAACAGGAAAAAATAAAACAATTAAAATGTAACCATTAAAATTATTTTTAAAACATATATAAGTTAAAACAATACAATAATAAAAACACATCCCAATAAAAGCCTCTGTGTCCGCAACTACAAATTAAAAACTTGCTGAAATAAAAACATTTTTGCCTGCCGGCGAAAGGTAGGCATGTGTGAAGAATGAATTAGGGGAAGCTTGACATAGTAAAACAAAAACTGGAACACTGTAGAAACATTGCATTAGTTGGGGTGATCAAGCTAAAGTGGACAGGAATGGGACATTTTGATTTGGATAATTACATAGTGTTTATTCAGGGAATCAAAATATAAGAAGAAATGTGGTTAATAGTGAGGCGAGATGTAGCAAAAGCATTCAAGGGATATACAGTAGCACCCCCCATATCCTCTGGTTTGCCATCTGCTGATTAAATTATCTGCATATGTCGACAGCGGGGGTGGAAGGGGAGGGAGGAGAGGGGAAGTAGATCTCTCCTCCCTTCTCCCTTCTCCCCCAGGATGGCCCCCAAGATCACACCCATGGCAGGAATGGTGATGGGGCAAAGGGAGGGAAGGAGTAGATCTCACCTCCCTTCTCTTGGCTACCCTGGGATCACCCCCCAGGATCACTTCTGTGACAGGAATTGTGACACAGGGGCGAAGGGAGTGGAGGAGTAGATCTCGCCTCCCTTCTCCCTTCGCCCCCAGGATCGCTCCCATGCCAGGAATGGTGACGGGGGTGTTCACTATTATCCACGGGGAGGGATGGAACCAATCCCCCACAGATATGGGGGTCCTACTCTCATGCAAAGTCTGGTTGAATAATATCAATAAGTCTTTGGGGGAAACGAATCAATGTAACCATAAAGTTTATTCTCCAATTATGAAGACAGAAGAAGAAGAAATTGAAAGATACTATGCTGGAGTCCAGGAGGAAACTGACCACACACCAAAACTGGACTTCTTGTTAATCATAGGTGCTTGGAATGCAAAAGTGGGGAACAGAGCAGAATCAAAGATTGTAGGAAAATTTGGCCTAGGATCAAGAAATGAAGCAGGAGAGCAACTGATTGAATTTTATGAGACCAACAGTTCATTCACCACAAACACATTCTTCAAGTAATCAAAGAGGTGGCTGCATATATAGAAATCACCTGATGGTCAATATAGAAGTCAAATTGACTACATAATTGGAAGCAGAAGTTGGGGAAACTTCATTCTCTTTGCAAAAACAAGACCAGGAACAGATTATGCCACACACCATAAACTGCTAATATCAAAAATTAGAATTCAAAGACATAACCATGTTAGTCTGGAATATCAGTAAGCAAGGGGATGCATGGATCTGAGGAAGTAGACCAAGTCTATGAAAGCTCATACAGTAGAACCTCTGCATCCACTGATTCAGTTATCTGCAGTTGGTGACAGGCAGTGGCTGGAGTGAACAGGGGAGGAGAAGAGAATTCACCTCCCTTCCCCAGGAGGGCTGCAGCAGCAGGGGTGAACAGAGGGGAGAGAAGGAGTCCAGCATTCACTGTTACCCACAGATTTCAGTATCCACGAGGACCCCCAGAACCAATCCCCCACAGATAGGGGGTGCTACTGTACCACAACTTCTTTCTCTCCATTAGTCTCAAAAGTGCTGCAAGATCCCTTTGCTTATCAAAAATGAGAGTAAACCTAAAGAAGAAGAGCAAACGAACCATCATGAAAAAATACAACCTGAGTGGGTTAGGAATCGGAGGAACTGCACTCCAGTGGTTCCGGTCCTTCCTCTCAGGCTGGTCCCAGAGGGTGCTACTTTGGGACAGCTGCTCCCAGTAGAAAGGGGCTGACTTGTGGCATTCCGCAAGGTGCCATCCTGTCCCCAATGCTGTTTAACATCTCTATGAAGCCACTGGGTGAGATTATTCAAAGTTATGGGGCTGGGTGTTATCAGTACACTGATGACACCCAGATCTATTTCTCCTTGTCCCAATCATCGGACTCGAATTCCGATGGTGTCTCTCCTCTTAATGACTGTCTTAAAGCAGTAATGGGCTGGATGAGGAAAAACAGATTGAGATTAAATCCAGACAAAATGGAGGTGCTGACGGTAGCGGCACTAAAACCAGGAGTAGGGTTGCAACCTCCAGTCCTGGATGGGGTCACGCTCTCCGTTAAGGACTGTGTTGGCAGTCTGGGGATGCTCCTTGATTCATTGCTTCAGATGACTAGTCAGGTGAATGCGACAGTCAGGAGCACCTGTTATCACCTTTGGCTGATACGCCAGCTGTGCCCTTTCCTGGAAGTACGGGACCTCAAGACTGTGGTGCACAAGCTGGTAACCTCTCGTCTAGATTTTTGCAATGCGCTCTACATGGGGCTACCCTTGTGCTTGGTCCGGAAACTTCAGTTGGTACAAAATATGGCAGCCAGAGTGGTCTCGGGAACATCGTGGAGAGACCATATAACTCCAGTATTAAAATCTCTCCACTGGCTGCCTATCAGTTTCTGGGCCCAGTATGTTGGTTATTACCTTTAAAGCCCTAAATGGCTTGGGTCCAACTTATCTTCGGAACCACCTCCTCCCATACAATCCTCCCCGTGCACTCCGGTCCTCTGGGAGGAATTTGCTTCAGCCACAAAAATCTAGGCTGTCTGCAACCTCCCAGAGGGCCTTTTCAGTAATCGCCCCCAAATTATGGAATGACCTGCCGAATGAGATCCGTCAGTTGATGAGCTTGAGTAGCTTTGAAAAAGCACTAAAGACGTATCTCTTTTGGCAGGCCTTTCCTGATTAGATCCCGGGCTCAGGAGCTGGGTCTCCTGGCCTCTTTTAGTTTTGCTGGCTGTCGATTTTTGTATTTGTTTATTTATGTGATTTTAATTTAGGTGGTTTTTAATTTGATACTAGTTTAATATCTTTTTATGGGGGAGGGTGGGAGTGGGTGGTGCTTAGGGATTTTAGTCAGTATTGTTGTATTTTAATTGTTCTAAGCCGCCCTGATTGTTTTTAACAGAGCAGCGGGGTAAAAGTAAATTTTCTCTCTCTGGCTTTTCTTCGCAAATGAAGATTCAGGAAGGACTCATCCCGCGCTTTCTGCAAGCATGCTGATGACTAAAAAGGCCAATCCGAGATAAACAAGTCCAGTTGCAGAAAGCACAGCAGAAGATCTCCTTGAGTGATGTTTTTCGGTTGTGATTCTTTCTGCATTGTCATTCAAGACTTGTTCGGCATGAGTTCTCAAATAAGGCTGTAGCATTGTGGATAGTGCATCTCCATGCCTCCCGATGTGAGGCCAGGGCAGACCACTGTTGGTGATCAATTTGGCCGAGCCTGATATGTTGTTTCAGGGAGTCTTTGTATCGCTTTTTTGGAGCGCCCCTCTTACACTGACCCGTGGCGAGTTCACCGTAGAGTAGTATTTTTGGGAGGCGATGGTCTTCCATCCTAGAAACGTGCCCTGCCCAGCGCAGCGGTGTTCTCAATATCATGGCCTCAATGCTGGTGATCCCTGCTTGCTCAAGGACAGCAACATTCATCACATAGTCAGTCCAGTGTATATTTAGGATTGTGTGTAGACAGCGCTGATGAAAGCGTACGAGGAGTCGTAGGTGGTGGCGATAGGTGACCCATGTTTCAGATCCATGAAGGAGGATAGACAGTACAATGGCTCTATACACACTGATTTTTGTGCTTTGCCTCAGGTGTTTATTACTCCAGACTCTTTTGTAAAGTCTTCCAAATGCACTATATGCCTTTGCTAATCTGTGATTGATCTCTTTGTCAATCTTGGCATCTGAGGAGAGGATGCTTCCCAGGTGGGTGAACTGCTGAATGGACTTGAGCACAGATTTGCCGATGGCAAAATGGGGATGGTGCTGTTCGTCCTGTGGTGCAAGCTGATAAAGAACTTCTGTTTTCTTCAGGTTGACTTCTAGCCCAAACAGCTCTGCAGCTGTTGCAAAGCAGGATGTTAGGCACTGCAGAGCTGCTTCTGTGTGGGCAACAAGGGCAGCAGCAGCAGCAAAGAGCAGCTCACAGACTAGATAGTTTAGAGTCTTAGTGCAAGCCCTCAGACGGCTTAAGTTAAACAAGCTACCATCAGTACGGTAACATATATAGATGCCGTCGTCTTCTTTAAGCTCTGCCATAACCCTTTGGAGCATCATGCTGAAGAAGATTGTAAATAATGTTATTATTATAATATTATTATTAAGAACATTCCCATGGAATTTAAAGCTAATGTAAAAAATAGATTTACATTATTAAGCCTAACTGAACGGGAACCAGAAAAACTCTGGACTGAAAATAGGGATGTTGTCAGGGGGAATGCAAAAAAACCCAAAAAAAACACTATCTGCAGCCAAAAAGAAAGAGAAGCCTCAATGGATGACAAGTGAAACTCTTCAAACAATTAAGGACAGATGAGAAGCAAAAATAAAAGGTGACAGAAATGGGATCAGAAACCTGAATGCAAGTGTCCAATGACTTGTGTACAGGGACAAGGAGAACTACTACATTTACAGTACAATCCACTAAAGCAATCTGCTAGATAGTATTTCCTTGGGGTTTGTCTGGGCTGTGAGTCCATGTTCTGGAAGAGTTTACTTCTGGTGTTTCGCCTGCATCTGTGGCTGGCATCTTCAGAATGGATGGGGTGCACATGAGAGAGGTTATGCCCTGCTTGTGGACTTCCCATAATCATCTGACTAGCCACTATGGGAACAAAATGCTGGACTAGATAGACCTTTGTTATTGTTTTGCATCTTCAAGTCATTTCCAACTTATGGTGACCCTAAGGTGAATCTATTGCAGGGTTTTCTTGGCAAGATTTGTTCAGAGGGAGTTTCCCTTTGCCTTCCTCTGAGGATGAGAGAGTGTGATTTGCCCAAGATCACCCAAGTGGGTTTCCACAGCTGACCAGGGAATTCAAACCCTGGTCTCCAGAATCCTTGTCAAATGCTCAAACCACTACATCATGCTGGGTCTCCAGATCTTTGGTATTCTGGATCATATATTCTTATCTTTTTTGACCTTATGTCAACCCTGTAGGGCAGACTTATTGATGTCCAAAGCTGTGTAGGAATTTGAACCCAAATCCTGCAGTTCTTCGCTTGTTTCATCATAACCACACTTAATAACATGCCCTGCATTTTTGAAAATATGCACATTTTTCTTGCCTATCTTTTCAAATGTACACTTTTTGTCAAACATGTCAACAGCTGTCAATCAAGATGGAATTTCTGCAGCTCAAATTGCATCCAGCCTGCATGTAGTCAGGCAAGTGCAGAGCTGGCAAAGCCCACAAAAAAATGATCTACCAGAGCAGATTTATCACATATCCCTGTTGGATATAAAGACCAGCTTAATTGTGGCGCCTTGTGGCAAATTAAAGACCAGCAGGTTTTATTTCGCATAGGTTTTCATGGACTGCTGCCCACCGCATCAGATATAAAAGTTGCATGCCAAACACAATGCATTATTCTTTAAAGTGCCGCAGGTCTCTGTTGTTTTTGCTGCAACAGACTAACATGGATATTTTTTTCAACATATTCTTAGAATTTGTAGGGGTTAGATACCAAATCAGAGAGATTGAAATGTTGTATACTTTGGTTAAAAGTCTTCCTAATAGTTCATTATGAGCTGCTTTTCAATACTGTATTTTTCTCACAACAAACACAAAACTTTCATAGATGTCAATCAGAAAGGCTTACCCACAAATTCTTTCATAAATAACACTTTTCTTTACTCTGTGGTTCCTGATCAAAGCTGTAGAGAGAGAAAATGCAAAGCTATCCTTTGATTTATTCCAGTTTTCTCTCAGTGAACAATGTTTCTTTTGACGGAGACCACAGAAAGATCCCTATGTTCCTAAACCCAGCAGGCTTTTCCAATATGGAAAATGAAAATATTGTTATTTATTCTCAAAAGGGAGAAATATCAAAAGAGAAAAAAAATCATTTGGCTTAAGATTGATATCTTATTCAACTGCACTGGCAGTGCTATATTTAAAACTAAATGCCAAATGAGACAGATTCTCTATGCTTAATTTTGGAATATGGAAAAGAAGTGGGTAAAAAAAAAAAAAACAGCAAACCAAGTTGGAGAGACACAATTATATAGGTGTAAATTCGTAAATACAGACATATGCAAATGTAAGCTGTCCATCAATCACACACCAGTCATAGAAAACAATTCATAAATCTTATTTAACCTGTACATGAAGATGGCTTTGGCTATTAATCCAGCTTTGTTTCTGGCTTGATTTAAGAATCTAAAACCACAATTAGATCCTTTGCACTATGGGACCCAAACTAGATTTCAAAAGTGTGCCTGTTCCATGTGATACAAATAGCATCTGATATGAAGTTGGCATTGATATGCCTAAACTATATATGATAGTGCTCAGTCAGTACAATACTGTATTTGTACAGTTTGGGAGAGGATAGGATGGGGTGGACAAAGTATAACCTATGGGTTACAGGTGGAATCTTAGCCCATTTTGTGAACTTCAGTGGGTGCTGGGTGGGGGGAAATGGGTGCCAGGCCTACCAAAGTTGCCCTCTCCACTGATAGAATCACACATATCAAACAAATCACATAGATCATAATTGCATTTGATGACTAGTTCTTTAGTTGCAGTGTGGTGCCTGAGGAAATCTGCTCCTCTCAGAGATATTCTAGGAATGTAAGTTCAGAACTGAACAAGAGTATATTGGATTTTAATAAACAAACCCTGTGTCACCACAGCTTTCTACTTACTAGATATACATTTATCATTTACTATAAAGCCTGTTTCTCCACTTTTTTAGAAAAGAACAATGATGACTAGTGATTAATCAAAAATAAAATAACACAACTCACTAGAATCCAAAATTACTAAACTGAGGTTATTGTACCAGGAGTGTAGCTGGGGGGGGGGGATTGAGAGCATTGCCCTCCAAATAAGAATTCTGTCCCCCAGTGAAATTTTCCTTCAACACTAAAATTTTTAGCATTGCAGAGAGAGAGATTGGTGCTGAAAATCATTAACACCTAGAATTCTTACATCTACTATGTTCACATTCCCTTGGTTGCCCCTTTTCTTTGAATGTCTAAACTGTGTTTTTAAATGTTCATCAGAAATGTTAAGTTATTGCAATATTAAAAATTTGTGGACTGAAGAAAACTTCATCTGGGTAGACAGAATTCTTATTTGGGAATCAATGTCCTTGTTTCCCCCCTCCCCCATTTTTGTACTTTGGACATATCATGAGAAGGCATGTCTTGCTGTAAAAAGTAGTAGCAATACTACTGGGATGTCTATCTCTGGCTTTTCTTCGCAAACAAAGATTCAGGAAGGACTCATCCCGCGCTTTCTGCAAGCACGCTGATGACTAAAAAGGCCAATCCGAGATAAACAAGTCTGGTTGCAGAAAGCACAGCAGAAGGTTTCCTTGGGTGATGTTTCCGGGTTGTGATTCTTTCTGCATTGTTGTTTCTCTTCAAGACTTGTTCGGCGTGAGTTCTCAAATAAGGCTGCAGCATTGTGGATAGTGCGTCTCCACGCATCCCAATGTGAGGCCAGGGCGGACCATTGTTGGTGATCAATTTGGCCAAGCCTGAGATGTTGTTTCAGGGAGTTCTTGTATAGTTTTCTTGGAGTGGCCCTCTTACGCTGACCCGTGGCGAGTTCACCGTAGAGTACTATTTTTGGGAGGCGATGGTCCTCCATCCTAGAAACGTGCCCTGCCCAGCGCAGCTGTGTTCTCAAAATCATGGCCTCAATGCTGGTGATCCCTGCTTGCTCAAGGACAGCAACATTCATCACATAGTCAGTCCAGTGTATATTCAGGATTGTGCGTAGACAGCGCTGATGAAAGCGCTCGAGGAGTCGTAGGTGGTGGCGATAGGTGACCCATGTTACAGATCCATAAAGGAGAATAGACAGTACAATGGCTCTATACACACTGATTTTTCTGCTTTGCCTCGGGTGTTTATTACTCTAGACTCTTTTGTGAAGTCTTCCAAATGTGCTATATGGATGTCTATACAAAGCAATAAAATGTGGATTGGTGCACAGTAATGCCAATTAACAGCAGCTTCTATTTGTCTTAATGGTTTTTTTTTTAAGATCGCAGGCATGAGAGGCTATCCACTTTCACTGTTCCAACAGGCATGCCTGGGAATCAAGCTGGCAGGCATGAGTAAATTATTTGCATTGTTATATACCTTCAGTGGCTGCCACTGAACAGGCTTTTTAAAAAAAACTAAATCCAAGGTGCAATCTTCTGCTTTAACAAAAATCATCAAAAAAGGGTATTTTCTCACCATAGCACATAATTGCTAAAGCAAAAATACAACATGCTTTTCGGCACTTGCCTTGTTAGCAAGCTTTGCCCCCTGTGCACATCCAATCTACAGTTGTCCCTCCACATTCGCGAACTTGACATTCGCGGTTTTGATTATTCGCGGTTTTGGGAGGGCCCCCCGCCCCCCCCCCAAAACCACAACACGGGGCCTCCGGAGGCCCCGTGAAAGCCCTGGGAGGGAGCGGGGAGGCTTCCACGGGGCCTTCGGACACCCTCCGGAGGCCCAGCGAAGGCCTTGGGAGGGAGGGGGGAGGGCCGGGGACACCTACACGAGGCCTACGGAGACGCTCCGGAGGCCCCATGAAGGCCTGGGGAGGGGGTGGGGAAGGCCGGGGACGCCTCCATGGGGCCTCCGGAGACGCTCCAGAGGCCCCATGCAGGCCGGGGGAAGGGATGGGGAGGGGCGGGGAGGCCTCCATGGGGCCTCCGGAGACGCTCCGGAGGCCCCATGATGGCCTGGGGAAGGGCTGGGGAGGGCTGGGGAGGTACTCATGGGGCCTCCGGAGGCCCCATGATGTCCTGGGGAGGGCGTGGGGAGGGCTGGGGTGGCGCTCATGGGGCCTCCGGAGACGCTCCGGAGGCCACATGCAGGCCCGGGAAAGGGATGGGGAGGGCCGGGGAGGCCTCCATGGGGCCTCCGGAGATGCTCCGGAGGCCCCATGATGTCCTGGAGAGGGCTGGGGAGGCGCTCATGGGGCCTCCGGAGACACTCCGGAGACGGTCCGGAGGCCCCATGCAGGCCCGGTGAAAAGGTGGGGAGGGCCGGGGAGGCCTCCATGGGGCCTCCGGAGCATCTCCGGAGGCCCCATGATGTCCTGGGGAGGGCGTGGGGAGGGCTGGGGAGGCACTCATGGGGAAGAGGTGGGGAGGGCCGGGGAGGCCTCCATGGGACCTCCGGAGAAGCTCCGGAGGCCCCATGCAGGCCCGGGGAAGGGCTGGGGAGGGCCGGGGAGGCCTCCATGGGGACTCTGGAGACGCTCCGTAGGCCCCATGCAGACCCGGGGGAGGGCCGGGGAGGCCTCCATGGGGCCTCCGGAGACACTCCGGAGGCCCCATGATGGCCTGGGGAGGGCGTGCGGAGGCGCTCATGAGACCTCCGGAGACGCTCCGGAGGCCCCATGAAGGCCTGGGGAGGGGTTGGTGAGGGCCGGGGAGGCGATCATGGGGCCTCTGGAGACGCTCCGGAGGCCCCATGAAGGCATGGGGAGGCGGGGGAAAGCGATTATAGGGCCTCCGGAGGCCCTGTTGTCGCTTTGGCGGGGAAGGGGGAGGGCAATTGTTATTCGCGGATTTTTCACATTCGCGGGGGTCTGGGGAACCTAACCCCCGCAAATGTGAAGGGATGACTGTATTGCAAGGTCTAGCAAATTCCTTAATTGCCTGGAAGACAATTTCATGGTCCAAAAAGTACAAGAGGCAACAAGGGGGTCAGCTATTTTAGATCTGATCCTAACCAAAAGGGATGACCTGGTTAATGGGGTACAAGTGGTAGGATCCCTAGGTGAGAGTGATCATGTTCTCCTGGAGTTTGTTGTACAGTGGAAAGGAGAAGCCAGGCATGGTCAGATACGCATTCTAGACTGTAGGAGAGCTGATTTCAATAAACTCAGGGAAATACTGGGGGTGATCCCATGGTCAGGAATACTAAAAGAGAAGAGACTTCAAGACGGATGGGACTTTCTCAAAAGGAAGATCCAGGAGGCACAATTTCAAACAGTACCATTGAGGCAGAAAAATGGGAGGTGTCTCAAGAAACCAGGATGGATGACTAAAGAACTTTCAACAGAGCTAAGTTTTAAACGGAACATGTATAGGGAATGGAAAAGGGGGGAAATCACCAAAGAAGAATTCAAACAGATAGCGAACACGTGTAGGAGTAAAGTCAGAAAAGCTAAAGTGCAGAATGAGCTCAGGCTTGCTAGAGAGGTTAAGAACAATTAAAAGGGTTTTTTTGGGTATCTCTGCAGCAAAAGGAGGAAGAAGGAAATGGTAGGGCCACTACATGGAGAAGATGGCAAAATGCTAACAGGGGACAGAGAAAAGGCAGAATTACTCAACACCTTCTTTCTTCAGTGTTTTCAGAAAAGGAAAAGGGTGACCAACCTGAGGATAAAGGAACAGAGGACACAATAGGGGAAATCCAGCACAGAATAAGCAAAGAGGTAGTACAGGAATACCTTCTTAAACTAAATGAATTTAAATCTCCAGGACCAGATGAACTACATCCAAGGGTATTAAAAGAGCTGGCAAATGTAATCTCAGAGCCATTGGCAATAATCTTTGAGAATTCATGGAGGAGAAGTCCCAGCAGACTGGAGGAGGGCAAACATTGTCCCCATCTTCAAAAAGGGGGGGAAAGAAGATCCCAACAATTATCGTACAGTTAGTCTGACATCAATACCAGGGAAGATTCTAGAGCAGATCATTAAACAGAGAGTCTGTGAACACTTAGAAGGCAATGCCATAATCACAAAAAGTCAACATGGGTTTCAGAGAAACAAGTCATGCCGGACTAATCTGATCTCTTTTTTTTTTATAAAATGACCAGCTTGGTAGATGAAGGAAACACTGTGGATATCGCATACCTTGATTTCAGTAAGGCCTTTGACAAGGTTCCCCATGACATTCTTGCAAACAAGCTTGTAAAATGTGCGCTAGACAAGTTAATTGTTCAATGGATTGGTAATTGGTTGACCGGCCGAACCCAAAGAGTGCTCAGCAGTGGCTCCTCTTCGTCTTGGAAATATGTGACCAGTGGGGTGCCACAGGGTTCTGTCCTGGGCCCACTGCTATTCAACATCTTTATCAATGACTTGGATGAGGGAATAGAGGGCATACTTACCAAATTTGCAGATGACACCAAATTAGGAGGAATAGCTAATACCTTATAGGACAGGATCAAAATTCAAAATGACCTGGATAGACTGGAGAGCTGGGCCAAAGCTAACAAAATACGGAGAAATGTAAGGTACTGCACTTAGGGTGGAAAAACGAAATGCATAGATATAGGATGGGGAAAACCTGGCTGAATGAGACTATGTGCGAAAGGGACCTGGGAGTCCTAGTAGACCACAAGTTGAACATGAGTCAACAGTGTGATGTGGCAGCTAAAAAGGCCAATGCGATTTGGGCTGCATCAATAGAAGTATAGTGTCTAGATCAAGTGAAGTAATAGTGCCACTCTATTCTGCCTTGGTCAGGCCTCACCTGGAATACTGTGTCTAGTTCTGGGCACCACAATTCAAAAAGGGTATTGACAAATTGGAGCGTGTCCAGAGAAGGGCAACTAAAATGGTGAAAGGTCTGGAAACCATGCCTTATGAGGAGAGACTTAGGGAGCTGGGTATGTTTAGCCTGAAAATAAGACTGTTAAGGGGCGATATGATAGCCCTGTTTAAGTATTTGAAGGGGTGTCACATTGAGGATGGAGCAGGCTTGTTTTCTGCTGCTCCAGAGACTAGAACACGGAGCAATGGATGCAAGCTCCAGGAACAGAGATGCCACCTCAACATGAGGAGGAACTTTTTGACAGTAAGAGCTGTTCGGCAATGAAACACACTCCCTCAGAGCGTGGTGGGGTCTCCTTCCTTGGAGGTCTTTAAACAGAGACTGGATGGACATCTGTCTGGGATGCTTTGATCGTATTTCCTGCATGGCAGGGGGTTGGTCTGGATTGCCCTCATGGTCTCTTCCAACTCTACAATTCTATGATTCAATTAGCTTTTCATTCTGAGAATACGCAGCAATGTGAATCGGTTGTCCTAACAGGCGACAGTGCACATTCCCACACATTATTTTTTAAAAATATGGGGAAAGCCACAAAAAGGTTTATGGAGTATTTGTCCCCCACTTTGGAATAAGTTTGATTGATGTGGGATCCCATTAAAACAAATCATATTCTCCTCAAATTCTATGAGGAGCATTTTCATCATTTAGGCAACCCTGAAGAACACATTACATGGCCCATGGCATGCATATGCATATGCATGTGTGTGTATTTATTGTGATTTAAAACACAAATAGTTATAATATTGAAACACAAATTACAATATGATCATATTCATGGCCCTGAATCTGCATCACTTGTGCAGGACAGGTAATAACAGGGTGTGGAGCTTGAGCCCTCTCCTTCCTTCCACTGTCACAGAGAGGGAAGGGAGGCTCTTGCTGTTTGTACAACCTGAGAACACACTCTCAGGGCTTCTGTAGCCTAGAAGTCCCTGGAGAACTGTGCCTCACTCAGTAGCTGCCACCACCCCCTGATTTGATATGAATTGTGAAATGTGATTACAAGGGGACAATCACATTGTTCTTTTAAACTTCCAGCCTTAAATGAGGGTTACCCATAACTCCTCCCTCTCCATCCCAGAGAGAATCAAGATAGGTATGACTGTGGAAGACACATGAAGGCAAGCTTGTAGAAAAAGAGTGAAAACTTTATTTCTAGTCCCAAGCAATGAAACAGCATGGACGGAAATCTAGTCTCTCCAGGTTCTCAACTTAACAAAGTTACAGAGAATACATTCAGTCATAGGATTGAAAATAAATCATAAAAACTAACGCATTTCTATCCACCCACATTCCCTAAACTAAGAAAATAGTAACTTACAATTATGAAGTCCATGTCAGTCTCTGTTCATGGAAATTCAGAGCAATTCAAATGGGCCTGCCCTTCAGGCCCCATGGTATAATTTAGCTCTTTGATGACCCTAGAGCCATGTGTCCTGCCACTCTTGCTGGCTTCAAGCCATGTGTCCTCAAACAAAGAAATTCAGAAACTCAAAAACTCCATTAGCCAATGCTGATTGGTTCTACATTGCCAGATCTGATTGGCTCCCCACTCAGGTGATGTGCTGTCATGTTTAGAAAATGAGAGCCACCCCCTACCTTACCTTTTTGTCTTGGCAAGCTTGGAAAGCAGAGAATGGAAAATTACAGATAATGGGAATTGTAGTTCAGTTCTTATAGATGTAAGTTTGACTCCATGATTGGTGCTGCGGTCACTCCATCATGACACAGGGCCTTGGATGTCTCTCATTCAAAGGATCACCATAAGTCAAAGCCAACTTAATGGCATATAATAACAACAGAAAGAGCTTAGATATTGATGCAATTTAGTCTGTAATCATATACACTGGGAGGTGCAGATGTTGTTGGACCACAATGTCCACCATCCCTAGCCAGCACCACCATTGTTGAGCTTATCAAGTTGCAGCCCAACAACATCTGTAGGGCTACAAGATATTCATCTCTGCTATAAACACCTAGTTCTGTTGAACTCAATGAGACAGTTTTGTGGGTAGGCATGCACAGAACCATGCTTGTAAGTTTTTTAAATTAGCATTGCATATATGCCATGCTCTTGATTGTTTGAAATTGTTAGGCCATCTGAATTTGAGGAAGAGGATGAGTTTAACATGTTAACTAAAGTACAGAATAAATATATAGGCAAAGTGGCTGGGAGAAGGAGAACATTGTCAGTTTCAGCAACTTATAAAACTAAGCTTTAAAAAATACTAAAGATACTGTGATCTAAGAGTGGGCTGGATGAAGAGGTGCTGCTGAGATACAACAAATCTTAATAGACCTCCACTTCCACATCTTATGATCCCATCATTTTGCTATAATGTAAAAATAAGTGAAAATCAGTCCAAATTGGATGTTCCCATTAGCTAGGTTAGCCTGTGTGACCATATATTACAAATCCATTTAAGTGGTCCTTTCAAATGCAGTTGGAATGCACTCTGAGTCAGTGCTGCGTACATACACCTTAGCAGTATGTTAGCAGCTTCTGTTTCAATTATATAACAAGAATTTTCAATTGGAGTCATCAAAAAGATCAGGTAAGCATGAATCACAGAAGAGCATTATTGACATGAAGGCCCCAATTATAATATTCTTTCAGTGACTCATTTGCATTATTTGAATCATCTTGCCATTTTTGATTTAATGTTCAAGCATGGAAGTTCTTTACTGTTATAAATAATCAGGGTGCATCTCTCTTTTTTTCCCCACTGCAAAGGGAACAGAAGGCCTGTTTGAAAACAAAAATTCTTGAGTTTGTCTAATAAAACAACTTATATCAAAGTATTTTCCAGAATCTGGAAAAGGTACTTTTCTAAGCTTCTGGTATTATCACCAAAACACAATTGTAAAGGACATAGGTTTCATCCATGTGAAAACATCTTATACTCAGTCAGCTCTTGGTCTATTTAGCTAAGGGTTCTTTATGCTAGCTGGTGGCAGCAATCGCAGGGCTCAGGCAGATATGTTTTCCAATCTTGCCAAAAGCAAACAGATCAAACCTAGAGATGACAAGGAGTTAAACAAGTACTTCACATAAACAAAACATGGACTCTCTCACCAAATTCTGAGCCCTCTTTACCCCTCAGAAAACATAGGCCACATCCACACTACACAAATAATCCTGTTTGAAAATGGATTATTTGCCATAGCTTCTTCCTATGGAATCCTGGGATTCGCAGATTGGTGAGGTACCAGCACTCTTTGGCAGAGAAGGTGAAAGACCTTGTAAAACTATAAATCCCAGGATTCAATAGGAAGGTGGCATGGCAAATAATCCAGTTTCAACTGGGATTATTTGTGTAGTGTAGATTTGGCTATGGTAAATACAGAACTGATTGGAGGTCACAGAGATAAAACCAGGAACCTTCGGTTCTACACTTCTGTACCATATGGTGGATCACCAAAGCTACAAGTAAGATAGTGAAGAGCTGGCTGGTACTAGCCATCCCATCTGCCCACCCACTGTCTTTCCCCAACAGGAGGGATAAAGGCTACAATTCTGTCTTGGCCACAGTAATCTTATCCTGGCTGCTCCTGACTCCTGCTGCCATCCATTGGTGAGCTTGGCTTTTCACCTTGACACCCATGGCTCTTCCCCTGCCGCATCTCAGTAGCTTCCAAAAACTCCACTCTGGCAAGAAGTTACCACATGGACAAACATTCACAAGCCACTTTGCCCAGAAAACACTGAATGGGTGAGGGGAAATCTCCTCATGGAGCTCCATTCTCGTGGTGGTTTATATAGGCCATGAAGCAAGGCTTATCCTTGGAGCAAACTCAGTAGTCTAAGGACTTTATCAGACCACTGCCGCTAAACCCTGTTCTTTTGCCAGCATAACTTCTGCCATTTTTATGATGGCAAAAGAACTCCTCATGCCACACTTACCTCCTATCCGTGCTAAAAGCCTTCCCAGCAATGAATGAGGAGTGAACAGAGCTCCATTCACTTCCTCTATTGAAATCCTGTGGATTCTCATGAGAATACATAGCATGGGAAATTCAAAAAACAAAACAAATATAATACTCAAAAAGTAAAAGAAAGCACACAAACATACTTAAAACCTTACAAGTAAACCAGGGAGGGTCATTAAAAGAGTGTCACCTACCTGGGTGTCATGATCTCACCCAGAAGTGTTCTGGCCGGACTGGCCATTGACACTGCATTCACATGAGTACAATGGCACACAGATTCAAATGGCAGCAACGCCAGCACAAAAATGCCATGGGGGATCAATTGACAGCTTGGGCCATCAATAAAATAGGACAGTTTTAAACGACATGATCGCGAAAGGGCAAAGTTGTCTGTTATTCGCACTCTTTTGCGATCATTAGGCATCCTTGTGATGCCATATTTGGATGGTCTGATAAAGTCCTAAGTAGTACCTGCCATCCTTCAGCAGCTGGCATGGCCCCAGTGCTCTGGCAGAACCCATTGTTGATGCCTGTCCTGGGCAACACTTTCATTGGTTTATAATGGCCTGCAGTGTAAGATGGTTGGCTCCCATGTTAGTGGGATGGTGAATCTGTTCTGAGGTTTAGAGTGAGCTTTAAAAGACCTCTACAGGATGCTAAATCCATGTTGAGATTAGAGTTCACCACTATAGACTCCTTTAAAGTTCAGACTTAAACCCAGAGCAGATTCACCAACACATTGACATGGAAGCCACTAGTCAACACTGCTAGTCTTGCACTATGAGCAGTACCAGATGGCTGGATCTAGCCACCCTTTTAATTTCCCATATTGCCCTTGACCTAGTTTTATTCTGGGACACTGTGGGGAAATTAATGGCTCGCTGGGCACAGCCACCCAGCACTGTTTGAAGTTCTACCAGTTCAACCAGAGTAGCCAACTAGAACCCACTGATAGAGAATGACTGCACTGGGAGATGCCTTGCTCCCTCACACCTGGATAATAGCATCTTTGAAATCTGCTGTGAAGGAAAATGTTCAAGGTCTGAAATAGTAGTATCATACAATAATAGAATCATAGGCAATTATCAGAAGCTGCTAATGTGGCGCCAGCAGAATGGCAGCAGGATGCAAAAGGACACCAATATTAGACGACATTGTTGTCCTTTTTCATTCCACTGATATTATGCTGGCATTTCTTTTTATTGACAGCTGAAGCCATCAATAGATTCCCCCAGTTCTGCTTTGGTGTCAGCATTGCTGACGTGTGAAAACTCAGGCCATTTAACTCTGTGAATGCAGCAAGAATGGCCGGTCCAACACAAACAATGCTGGGTGAGCTCAGGACATCCAGGTAAGTTTTGCTCTTTTATGACCCTCCCCGGGTTACTTGGAACCTTTTAAGTGTGTCTAGGTGCTTGGTGTCACTTTTTAGGCTTTGTTTTTGTTTTTGAATTTCCCACATGATGAAAAGGGGGGGGGTATGCCGGGAAAAGAACGTTTTAAAGGGATTTTCTGAATATCTTCATAGAGTTGGAAGAGACCATGAGGGCCATCTAGTCCAGCCCCCTGCCATGGAGGAACACACAATCAAAGCACACCCAACAGATGGCCATCCAGCCTCTGTTTGAAAACCTCCAAAGAAGGAGACTCCACCACACTCCAAGGCAGCACGTTCCTCTGCTGTACAGCTCTTACTGTCAGGAAGTTCTTCCTAATGTTTAGGCGGAATCTCTTTTCCTGTAGTTTGAGTCCATTGCTCCATGTCCTAGGACATTATAAGACTAGCATGTAAAAATGCTGTAGTTCCACAAGTGAGGAAAATGGAAACATTGTGGCATTATTACACTTAGCATGAGGAGTACTTTTTCGGACGCATCAAAAATAACGCAAGCAGCCTCATCGCGTTGTGAGGCTGCTATGCTGCAGAGCGTCAGTTTCGGATGATGCTCTCCCCTGCCGGTACTGTTGCGGTACCGTGGGGAGATTTGAGCATCATATTTCGTTGGTTTTTAATCACGATCAACTTTCGTGATTAAAAATCGACAAAATATGATGCTCAAATCTCCCTGCGGTACCACAACAGTACCGGCAGGGGAGGGCGTCATCCAAAACCGATGCTCTGCAGCGCAGCATCCTCGCAACGCAATGAGGCTGCTTGCGTTATTTTTGTCGCATCCGAAAAAGTCCTTACTATCACATGTCGCTGTAATCATGCAAAAGAACTGCCACAGAATTATCACACAATGATCACTAGCACTTTAAGAATGGGAGTTTACTTCTGAAATTTAGCATGGGCAAGATTTCAGCAGTTCTTGCAAGAAGACACAAGCGTGTTTAAAACTCGAAAAGCATCTTAATTAACAAAGTAAATGAATAGATTTTCCTTGTTTTTTTCCAGGCTGTGAGGCTGTGTTCTGGAATAGTTTCTTTCTGACATTTCGCCTGCATCTGTGGCTGGCATCTTTCTCTGAAGATGACAGCCACAGATGCAGGTGAATCGTAAGAAAGAAACTATTCCAGAACACAGCCTCACAGCCCAGAAAAAAAACAAGGAAAATTTATGGATGCCGGCCGTTAAAGCCTTCGACTTCACAAAGTAAATGAACACAAAAGCACTGAAACAAACCTTAAAATATTGAAACTAGATGGCACAGTTCATAAAAAGAGCGTTCCATGCTTTCTTTTCTCATCCTCTTCTTGAGGTTTTCTTGCTGGGAACCACGCATTCATGCTGTAATCTTATGATTACAATGGGAAGTGTTTTTACACACCCTCGATACAATGAAAAAAAGCTATATTGATGTCTTGTCCCATCAATTAAAAGGAATTAGTGGCTGGGGCACAAAGTAACCACGTGAAAACGATGACATCATGTGATAGCCGTGCCCATTAGCACTACCATGACATCGTAATCTCATGATTTTTGCTGCATCTGATAAAATCCCTAGTCTCTGGAGCACAGGAAACAAGCCTGGTCCATCTCAGTATGACATCACTTCAAATATTTAAACATGGCTATCATATCATCTCTTAAGCTTCTCTTCTCCAGGCTAAACATACCCAACACAGACCTCTGATCATTCAGTTTGTGATATTTATGACGCATGACTCTAGGGGACTAATCAAAAGCTCTGTGAAGTGGTCTGTTTCCCACAGAAGCAAATGGCAACGTGGTCTCTGACAGACCAGATTGCATCTTTGAACATTTGTTCACATGAACGGCAGAAAAAACAGTCACGATGCAGTCAATAGGCAGAAATTTGTTCACACAAAACATCTGTGGATTTATCCTAATGAATCATCCATTTTATTTTAAACACAGACCACTTGCAAACAGGGAGCAGGGAGATCTGTTTGCATAAAGGGATGCCGCACAGAGAACTGCTTCATCAGCTCAAGTGGTTAGTTTAATATATAATTTCTTTCATTGTTCTTGGCTCTGTTATTTTGATAAGAGAACAAAAAGTCACCACAATTTATCTGCTACACCTGTCATTTGGAAAAGAAAACTTAGATAGATAGATAGATAGATAGATAGATAGAGTGTTAAAAACAATGTCTATAAATTTCCAATAGAGTCTATATGCCATTCCCATAAACAAACTGTTGTAGACTTTGCAAGAAACACTAAAGTTAATTTAAATTGCAAATCTGACCTTATTAAAATGGGTTTTCAGAGAGCTATAAACAAACAGCATGTGAACTAGTAAGGGAAGGAAAACAGACGAATGCTTTCTTAACCAGCACTATAATTAAAATACCTAAGGAAATATTATTTTCAAAGTACTGAAAGTCTCAAAATGGGTGGACTGGAGGATCAGAAAGGCCTTGTAGTGCTATCTTGGGGATGCGATATGACTCTGTCAGAAGCACCGTTAAGAATTGCTCAGGACAATTACATTCTCAAACTCAGTGTAAATTCTGTTGAACAGCTTGAAAATGTTATTACGCCTTTGCTAATTTAATGTTTTGAATACTTTTTTCCTACAGCTACTACTTTGCCTCTTAATGTTCAGTGCACAACCATTAAGATTTACTGTGTTTTCCATGAGAATAAAAATGGAACAATTAAGACTGAGCTTGTATCTGCAGTGGCTATGGAGAGCTAATAAATTGCAGAATTAAAAGCCAAACATATAAGCTTTGTTGGTTTCTTGGCTTATGGGAAATCTGTACCTGAAGGTATATTTAAATCTGCATATTGCCAGCAATCCAATTATTTCTTAAGCTACAACAGAGCAGATACATTAAATGAGACTGAAAGTTATCTTTCCATCCTTTTATTGGATGGATTTGGCATTTTGTAAATAACATGAAGGGTGCTACAGGTATATTTCTGAATCATAGGATCCTAAAGTTGAAAGGGACCACAAGGACCATCTAGTCCAACCTCCTGCCATACAGGAATATACAGCTAAAGCACTCCTGAAAGATGTCCATCCAACCTCTGCTTAAAGACCTCCTGAGATGGAGTCCAGCACTCTCTGAGGCAATCTATTCCACTGTTGAACAGCTCTTAAAGGGAAAAAAAGTTCTTGGTAATGTTTAGGTGGAATCTCTTGTAATTTGAATCCACAGCTTTGTGTTCTAGTCTCTGGAGCAGCAGAAAACAAACTTGCTACATCTTCTCATGATATTCCTTTATCTATTTCAAAATGGCTATCATATCACCTCTTATTCTTTTCTTTTCCAAGCTAAACATCTCCAGCTCCCTATGGCCTTGTCTACAATAGTGAAAAACCACAAATCCCCCCTGAATCTTGCCCAATAATGCCACACAACATGCAGCCTTATTCCTGAATCTGGTTCAATAATGCCACATGATGTATGTCCCTATCTGCACCAGACTCGGGGTATACCACCTAAATCTGGATTTTCAGAAAACTCACAGTTTTCTCCAGAGTTTGATGGAAACTCCAGAGAAAACTGTAGTGTGAACAAAGGATCCACACTGTATGCAGGAGGTGGGGAGGCAGGATAATCACTGTCTCACAGGTGCCACCATTTCCCCCCCCCCTCCTTAGCACTGCCGCCACTGGATCTGCCTTCCCAGTGTGCAGCCACTCATTTTGACCTCAGGACACCAGAAAGGCAGAGCCCTGCATGGAGCTGCTCATTCCAAGGGCAAAGCAAGCAAGTGTGCTGGGCACAGCTGCTCCTTCTACCTTGAGAACGAATGGTGGCATACCAGGAAGGCAGAGCCCTGCATGCGTCCGCTCATTCTGAGGGCGCAAGGAACAGCTGCATCCAGCGCACTCCTGGCCCATATGAAACTGCCACTATTTTAAGAACATCTATAGAGGACTTATATGTGCTCTATCATTGACCGAAACAGATTTGCTGAGAAAATAATAGAAGGCATTCTGAAGGGGGAACTTTGGCAAAGAACTTCTAACTAATCCCACCTCTACTGCCCAACAAAGACATTTTTCAATAAGATCTTGCATCAAAAGACAGGATGCATACATAGTTCCACCCAGGCAAAACCATTTTCTCTCTCACAGCTACAAACACCTACAATTTACATGCTGCACTCTCCAGCTCAGCCATTTTTACCACCTACTGGAGAACAGGGAGGTGAAGGAAGCAGTGAACTTCAGGACACAATGTCTGGACGCAGGGTGACAATATGAACTTCCAAGACTTCACGAGGACGCCCTGGAAGGCTTCAGAGAATGCCCGTCAGTATATGTCCAGTCACAGACACATAGGTGGGTACTTCTCCACTGCTCCTGCTCTCCACCAGCCAGTAAGCGGCCATGTTGCAAGGTGGGGGGTGCATCATGTAAAAGGGAAGTTTTGAGGAAAGTTTTAGTCATTGCATGAGGGAGGGAGGGAGGAAAGAAGGGAAAAGACACACCCAGGCATCAATTTGATTCATACCTGTACTGTCACTAACAGGATGTCAGACTTTTATTTATTGGCCTGTATAATGCATGATGTAGTGGTTTGAATGTTGGGCTACAGTTCTGGAGACCAGGGTTCGAATTCCTGCTCAACCATGGAAACCTACTGGATAACCTTAGGCAAGTCTTATTCTCTCAGCCTCAGAGTAAGTCAATGGCAAACTCCCTCTGAACAAATCTTGCCAAGAAAACTGTGTGATAGGGTCACCTTAGGGTCACCACAAGTTGGAAATGACTTGAAAGCACATTACAACAATGAATTGTTTTTTTTAATTAATTTTATTGATACCTTACCTGCCTCTTTTATTTGTACAGTATTGGTGCAATAAATATTATATTATATTATATTATATTATATTATATTATATTATATTATATTATTGTGTATGTACTATTTGTAGGCAGTTGAAGTACCCTTTGATGGAAAGGTAGGATACAAACTGAAAAGAAAGAAAGAAACTCTGGGTTTTCATGAGCCTCAAACTTTAATGCAAGAAAAGTCTTAAGGTGTGAAACACAAAACACACAATTGGCAGAACAAACCAATGTACTGGGTGAACTGTTGGCCCATCTGGCCATGCAGTGCTTAAAGTATACTAAAGATAACCTGAGAAATAAAGTTCACAATGAGCCCAAGCTCCATAGCCCTACTCATGACTCTGCTATTGCTTGGGAATTAGATAAAGATGAAAATAGACAAGGCAGCAGATCATGCATGAAGACACCAGTTCAAGCCTTCGATCAATTTATGTATCATAAAGAGAGACGAAAATCCAATCGGTTGCAGCAGGCATATAAGCAAGCAGAGACAGCTTTTCCAGTCTAAAGAAAAACATTTAACCAGTCTTCAGCAGTTAAAATATCATCACAAGGAAGGATTTTCTATGTGTTTGTCCTTTATTGGAGCAATTAAGAATATTAGAAACCAATGAGAGTGTTAGTATGCCCTACTACCCTCTCCCCACGGTATCTCATAATTGGAAATATTGGACACTTTTCGGGGTCACGTTGGCTGGGGCAAATCAAAGGTCACTTGGAGGTCACAGTGACCTGGAATATGTCTAGAAATATAATGGCAAGAAAGCCCAAGTTAGGATTATGCACAAACGCCCTTAGTAAACACAGTCGTTAAGGAGGTATATGCTGATCCTTTCTTCTACTCCTGGGCATATCAGCAAAGATTCAATTAAACAATTAAGTGATCATTCTTCAATCTATTCCTACAGAAATCTTTCTTATACCCACTCCTGTCTAACCTTGCAAGGTTGTCGCAAACCAATCAATTTCTATCTCCAAGCAATTAAAGCAATCAGTTGAGTTTCGGTTTCCTTTGTCTATCCAGTGGGAAAGCCATCAGGCTTTGTCCCAACCAGAGTACCCCTTCAGGATATGAAATAGGGTATAAATATTAGTTCACTAACAATAGTAAAGCGTGCCACAGACAGACACCAACACGCTGCCAGATTCTCTGTCCTACCCTCAGATGTTATTCTGAGCCTCTTCGCTGCACGAAGCTCTTCTTTTTCAGACTGGTAACTATAACCTCCTCTTCCCAGACCTCTCTCTATCCAACCTCCCTTCCTTTCTTTCCAATAGCTTTGTATGGTTCTTAAGAGTGTGTTTTGTATGTTAGCATATCCCCTGAGTTATAATACGACCCTGCCATCCACAAGGGATTGGTTCCGGACCCCACAGCTGATGGCAAAAATTGCAGATAATAGCGAACACCATCTGGGGGGCCATAACCCTCCACCCACCCACCCACCTGAACCTTCTGCCCACCTACCTGCATCCCCTCCTCCCTCCTTCCCTTGTCCAGTTGCCCGCCACTGCCGCAAACTCCACATGAGGTTACCTACCCATTCAGTCACCGCTCCATGCCACAAACCACCCCACAAGGATGTGGCAGGCAACCAGTCTTGGGAAGGGGGAGGCGGCAGCCTTGTGGGGTGGTTTGTGGTGTGGAGCAGCGACCGGGTGGGTAGGTGACCTTGCATGGGATTTGTAGTGGCAGCGGGCAACTGGGGGCCCCGGCCTCCTCCACCACCACTGCCTGCCTGCATGGAAGAAGGAGAGGAAGAACCAGAAGCAGAGCGTGTGCCGGCCACCTGGAACGAGCGAGCAAGCACGTGTTCCAGCCACCCAGCGAGGGAGGGAGGGAGACAGTCGCAGCCACAGCCACGTGGAGCCCGGCAGCAGCAGGTAAAGATGATGGGGGGAGGGGAGAAGAGGTGTCACCCCCCCATCCCCATTGTCCTTACCACAATGTGGCTGCGGCTGCCAGTCTCCCTTGCTGGCTGGCTGGCTGGTGGCTGGCACATGTGCTCGCTCACTTGCTCACTCTGGGGGGGCCACACATGCTTCGCTTCTGGTTCCACCTCTCCTTCTGCCACGTGGCTGCTATCATGCTGCAGAGGCCTCCCAGGCCTCCACAGCCACCTCCACAAACCCCACCAGAGCCATCTCCCCCTGCTCCCCTGCCGCTGTCATCAACCACAGATAATCAAATCAGTGGATGGCGAATCAACAGACGGCGAGGTCGTACTGTATTGCTGATAAAAAAAAATACTTAATTTCACTTTAACTGGAGTGCTCTCTACAGTTGGTACTGGTTGTGTGGAACAGTTGTGTGAAAAAGAAAGTATACCCTCTTTGAATTCTATGGTTTTACATATCAGGACATAATAACAATATTCCTTAGCAGGTCTTAAAATTAGGTAAACACAACCTCAGATGAATAATAATGCATGACATATTATACCATGTCATAATTTATTTAACAAAAATAAAGCCAAAATAGAGAAGCATGTGTGAAAAACTAAGTACACCTTCAATAGCTTGTAGAACCACCTTTAGCAGCAATAACTTGAATAGTTTTTTGTATGACTTTATTGGTCTCTCACATCGTTGTGGAGGAATTTTGGCCTACTCTTCTTTACATCGTTGCTTCAGTTTACTGAGGTTTGTGGGCATTTGTTCATGCACATCTCTCCTTACGGTCTTGCCACAGCATTTCAATCAGGTTGAAGTCTGGACTTTGACTGGGCCATTGCAATACCTTGATTCTTTTCTTTTTCAGCCATTCTGTTGCAGATGTACTGGTGTGATTGGGATAATTGTCCTGTTGTATGACCCAATTTCAGCCAAGCTTTAGCTGTTGGACAGATGGCCTTACATTTGACTCTAGAATACTTTGATATACAGAGGAGTTTATGGTCAACTCAATGACTGCAAGGTTCCCAGGTCTTGTGGTTGCAAAACAAGCCCAAATCATCACCTTTCCACGACTGTGCTTGACAGTTAGCATGAGGTGTTTATGCTGATATGCTGTGTTCGGTTTCCACCAAATGTGTCGCTGTGCATTATGGCCAAACATCTCCACTTTGGTCTCATCTGTCCAAAGGACATTGTTCCAGAAGTCTTGTGGCTTGTTCAGATGCAGCTTTGCAAACCTAAGCTGTGCTGCCATGTACTTTTTTAGAGAGAAGAGGCTTTCTCCTGGCAACCCTTCCATACAAAACCATACTTGTTCAGTCTTTTTCTAATTGTACTGTCATAAATTTAACATTTAACATGCTAATTGAAGCCTGTAGAGTCTGAGGTGTACCTTTTTTTTTTTCTTTTTGCGATTTCTTTGAGCATTGCACAGTCTGACCTTGGGGTGAATTTGCTGGGACATCCAGTCCTGGGAAGATTGGCAACTGTCGTGAATTTTTTCCAGTTTTGAATAATCTTTCTCACTGAGAAATGATGGACTTTAAATTGTTTGGAAATGGCCTTATAACCCTTCCCAGGTTGATGGGCAGCAACAATTGCTTCCCTAAGTTCATTGCTGATGTCTTTCCTCCTTGGCATTGTGTTAACACACACCTGAATGCTCCAGACCAGCAAACTGCTAAAACTTTGGCTTTTATAGAAGTGATCACACTTGCTGATGATCAATTAATCAAGGGCATTTGATCAGCAGCACCTATCTGCTACTTGGCATCTTAATTCCTATGGAAGCAGTAAGGCTGTGTTTAGTTTTTCACACATGGCTTCTCCATTTTAGTTTTATTTTTGTTGAATAAATCATGACACAGTGTAATATGTCATGTGTTGTTGTTCATCTGAGGTTGTATTTACCTATTTTTAAGACCTGCTAAGGAGCAGATGATTGTTATTAGGCCCTAGTATGTAAAACCATAGAATTCAAAGAGGGTGTACTTTCTTTTTCACACAACTGTAGGTGAAAAGTTCCCCAAATTTACTCACCTCTCGCAGGCTTCCATTTAAGCTAATAATTGCCCCCAGATAATAATAGAGATTTTGGCATCATGAGTACAGCTCTAAAGCACACACACACACACACACACACACACTCCTCTTGGGGTAGCAATAGAAAAGATCCAACTTTATTTAGTATTCCACATAAAGGAGCTCCAAACAATTAAAGGGAAGTGAGTCCACCCTTCTAGTCCTACCTCTCAATTTTACCTATTTATAGGGATGGCTGAAGGTTTCCATGTCAGTGGGGTGGCAAATCTGCTACAGAATTGAGTCCAAATTTTAAAATACTTTTACAAGGTACTGAATGTAATTTGCTGAGTTGTCATAGTAGCTGAAGAATTCTGGGATTTATAGCTCCAAAATTAACTTTCCCCCAAGCTCTGACAAAAACCCCAAGCTCTGACAGTTGATGTGCAAATTCTGGGATAAGAGGTAAAATTTAGACTAAGATTTGGAAGACTGCAACTAGGACATACAGTCTGCTTCTAAATGAAGATCTACTAAATGTAGCAGTTGAAAGATATTACATATCTATTCTGTTTTTAACTCTTTAATTTTTTTTTCTCATAAGCATACAGATGGGAGAAACTGTGTGAAAGCACAAGATTTTTACAAATGGAACATGGCATCTGGACCTCCAGCCCCACCAAAGTTATGTTTGAAGCAGGGTGTTGGCTGGATAACAGCTTCCTCTTGAAGAATCCAAATCTAGATTGAGATTTCCCTATCAAGAAGCAAGGATGTTTTCCCACAAAGATCATATAAAGGATTAAGAAATTATGAACATGAAGCTTCCATCATGTACTTTGTGCATTTGGCCGAATAAACATATTGCTGTTTTGTGGATTTTGGATGTTAGTGTACATAGTTACTCTGGCATAGTACACCAATCACCAATCATATTCTGACCAATATATGGAGGCACAGAGATGGGAAGAAAACCCTGCAGTCAGACAGCACTGAGTCTGAACAAGTTCTGCTAAACCTTTTTAGAAGCCTGTCAGGGTAAGGCTTGAAAGAATAATGACACAGCAAATGTGCCATTTTACAACTCTGGTTAATGAGCAGGCTTCCGCACTTTACATCTCTAAAGTAATTGAAAGGTTACGCATTACTCGACCTATTTCCCCCTTCGGTTGTAGGTGTTCCATCCCCAGGGCTCCATTCCAGTACCTTGCTTCATTTGCACATGGCTGCTTTCCCGAAGGCATTTCCTCCCATCTGCTGGGGTGATGGAGTTCTGCAAGTCTGCATGTTAGTGAAGAGACTGACATTCAAGCTAGCTGAAATCCCCAAGACTCTCCCTTAAACATTGTTCTAATGGATTAACATTAATGCTGCACTTTTGAAACTAGGGCTCTGAGTATTGTTATGAAACACCTGCCACCCAGTCACAAGGTCTGTTGGAAATGCAGCCTTACATTATTTTCATGCTGCTTTTCCGGCAAGAAAGGGTACAGGTGCACAAAAGATGGGTGCCAAGAATTGGCTTATGTTGCAGCCATACACAATAAACTAAGCACCATTACAAATGGCCCCAAATGAGGATCCATGTTGAATTCAGTGGTGCTGTCTCTACCCTCCAGATGGGGATCTTCAGATGGTCCTGCACAGAGGCTGCACTGGGGTAGTATTCCTGTGTGTTAGCTAGCAATAAATATCCTTAACTAGTTCATCCACATATGTGAAGATAAATAGCTAAAATAGTCTTCTCCTCACAGTAGGAGAAAATGAACATTCCTCCATAATATTCTCACCATATTTGACCATCCTGATGTACTGTGCAGGAATTATAATGTAGAGAAAAATAAGTGTTTTTGCACATTATAATATATCTCGGTACAGAAAAGAGGTTCCCTGCAGTAGAAACCTGGGACTTTTCCAGACAGGGTAAAAAAAAAACAACTCAGAGGTCAGGAGGATGGTGCTCTCCTGCTTCCAGTGATCAGTTTTGGATGACGCTGTCCTCCTCCCGTCCTTCATTCGTTCTCCCTCCATACTGGAGGGACGAGAAAGGCACCGCTTTTTATTGACGGAAGTTTCTGTCAATAAAAAGCTGCAGAGGGAAAACGAATGAAGAACAGAGGCAGAATGAACAAAGGATGGGTGGAGGGCAGCACCATCCAAAACTGATAGCTAGAAGCGGGACAATGCTGTCTTCCTCCAGACATCTGCGGGTTTTTTACCCTGACTGAAAAAGTCCCTGTTGTCTGTGCAGAAAATATTTGTGTGTGTGTGTGCAGAAAAAACATATGCTTTGTTCTACGGAGTAATTCCTGTGCAATGCTTTGGGATGTCAACTGGCCGGGGGAGGGGATGATATAAAATTCTTACCAGTCTATTATTCTTCCCAGTTGGGTTTCCCATCTGTCAGGAAACCCATTTTTCAACCTGGGAACAAATATTAAGATTTTTTTCTCCATCCCTAGTGTTAGCCTCTTTTGGGGGAGGAAGGAGAGTGGCTCAATTAAGAGGCAGTCTCCTTTAGCAAAGTTTCCAGAGAAATCCATAGCCCTTTGAGAGTAGTTCAGTAAAACACAAAGCAAAAAGACAGCGTTTAGGACATGTCATTAAAAAGTTTACTAGTTGCATCTAAAGATATATTCAAAACGTAAGTCCTAACTAAGGGGATTACCACACTTGGAAGTAAAACAGCAGTGCAGCAGGAAGGTTCCATCTTCCGTGTTTCCTTACCACACAACATTACAGTTGTTCCAGTGTTCTTTTGTTCCAGTCCTGTGGGAGACCAAGGTAAAACCTTGTCTTTTTGTTAATAGGTTTTTCCAGTTATCAAGAAGACACGGTTTTACCTCGGTCTCGCACAGGACTGGAACAAAAGAATGACAATGTCATGCAGTAAGACAGAACAGAAGACAGAAGCTTCCTGCTGCACTTGCTGCTTTAATTCAGAGTGTGGTAAGCCTAAGACAAGGTTTCAGGTAGAGAAGATCTCAACAGAGCTGGGATTCACCATATTGTAAAGAAAGAAGGGGGAGAGAGAAGAAGGAAGAGAGGGAGGAGTCTCTATTTGACCACAGACACTTGGGAATTTCTGAGGGCCGCACAGTCTGGTGGCCTAGATTGTTGATTATTGATGATCATACATTACAATCTATAGTTGAGCAAATGGGGAAAGTCTGAGTGAAATAGAATAGATGCTTGTATGAAAGCCTTATACTGTCTAAAGCCCCTATTGCTCCAACGGGAAATAGGTGAGGGAGAGAAAAGATAATGTTTGATTAGAACTGTCTTTTCCAGCAATAGCTATATCGGGTGTCTGTGTGGAAGTATATAGAGAGAAGCTACACCAGCAACAGCACATAATGATGCCTGCAGTACTTGTATGGACAGCAGGGAAAGTATTATGTGTACAGTACTCTTGTAGCAAAAATGACCACCTCCCTGTCAAACCATGACGTTCAGAAGACCCCTTACGTTTAAAAATGCTGCTAAAATTAGGAAAGTGATCACAGTTTATTAATTATTCTATTTTCAATACCAATAATTGGCAGAGGTACTTGTGTGATTTTATGAGTCAGGAGTCAGAATAAATTGACTGGCCCAGGCTGTCTTTGATTTTGAATGGGAGCTCACACCATTGGCTAGCAATACCTTGAGCATCAAAATATCTCAGGCCAATACTGCCACATAGAAGTGTGGCCTAGGAATGTATAATGTGATCTAGATATATGTGAATTTGTTTCTGGTGGGACAGCAAGAACAGAACCTGTATTCCTGGCGAGTATCTCTGATTGACTTACTGACTGATTCTATATCTCAGCTTTCGCCTCAGAACTAGGACTCAACATGACAGAATCATAGAATCATAGAGCTGGAAGAGACCACAAGGGCCATCCAGTCCAACCCCCTGCCATGTAGAAACACACAATCAAAGCACACCCAACAGATGGCCATCCAGCCTCTGTTTAAAAACCTCCAAAGAAGGAGACACCACCACACTCTGAGGCAGTCCATTCCACTGCCAAACAGTTCTTACTGTCAGGAAGTTCTTCCTAACATTTAGATGGAATCTCTTTTCCTGTAGTTTGAGTCCATTGCTCCATGTCCTAGTCTCTGGAGCAGCAGAAAACAAACTTGCTCCATCCTCAATATAACATCCGCTTCAAATATTTAAACATGGCTATCACATCCCCTCTTAACCTTCTCTTCTCCAGGCTAAACGTGCCCATCACCCTAAGCTGCTCCTCATAGGACATGGCTTCCAGACCTACATCATCATCATCATCATCATCATTATTATTATTCCTAAGTGAATAACAACAAAGAATGTTCCATAACCTATATGCTGAAAATCTGTCACAGATTTCTCCTTTGACTTGAATACATTGCTTTCCTTTTGTTATGGTGTTCGAGGAGGTAACATCTAACTTCTAACTTCCTTTCTCTGAAATAATATTTAATATCCCATGCCAATGACAACACTTCTCCACCTTATAGTTTCAATTTATTAAAATTTGGAGGTGGTTTGGCATTGCTCAGATACACATTGCTCCAGACATAGAAAGCAATATTATTCTATAGCCCAGGAAATGGCACAATATGCTGACATCAGTGGTGTGTTATAGTTAAACGTTTTAATGACAACATTATTCTCCCACAGTTAAGGAAAGCCTTTGTTTCCTTGTGTTCAAGGAGGAAATACACCGCTTAAGACCCACCCAATGCCACAGCTGCATGAAAGACCAAACCAAAGGTGAGCATAGCTGTTTGGCAAGAGATGGGTTCCACCATTAGAGCAAGGCAAACAGGCAGCAGATCCCATTTTATCAGGTAGCAGATCCTAGAGCGCAGCAGGAGCAGCTCTCTATCTATTCCAGCTATGTGCACACATTCATTCTCCTCTCTAGAACAACCAAGCTATGTGTGCCACTTAGCCTGCTTACAGCTAGGCTAAGCTTACCCCCACTAACCTTTGTGGTGGAGGTTTGCTGTCCTTCTGCCCATGTTGAGGGAAGATTTGACTGAAATGTAGGCAAGGTGGTGGTGACATCTCCTCATTCTTCTGACAGCATATGTCTTTGGCTGCCACTGATAATGGGAGAAAGATGCTGAAGAAGGGAGAGATGCTCATATGTCTTCATGGTCAAAGCCAGATTATGGTGTTTGTGGCCCTGGAGCAGTTCCAAAAAAAATAGAGCCTCTTTTCTGCACATGCATGACCCATTGTAGGAGCAGCAGCATCAGAATTATTTAAATGAATGATAAAAAGGAGGAACAGAGGAGGAGAAAATAAGGAATGTGGCAGGACCTCTAAGAGTAATTGGTTTTTATTTTAGCATGATCTTTCATGGATATAAACCCACTTCTTTAGATGTAGTACAGAGTTATATTGAAGCCTCAGGTATAAAGCATATCTGTATCTGCGGGTCACACATACATGGATTCATTTACCTACATCTGAAAAAATATGGTCTCTCTAGCCATCTTCTAGGTCCTCCAGTACAACTCTATGGTATGCTTGTGCTAGAAGTCATTCATTTTAATCTCTCTGGCTTTTCTTCGCAAATGAAGATTCAGGAAGGACTCATCCCGCACTTTCTGCAAGCGCGCTGATGACTAAAAAGGCTAATCTGAGATAAACAAGTCCGGTTGCAAAAAGCACAGCAGAAGGTCTCCTTGGGTGATGTTTTTGGGTTTTGCTATTACCCACGGTTTCTGATATCCATGGTAAGTCCGGGAACATATCCCCTGAAAAAACAGGGGTCATACTGTATAAGAGTTGTGGGAGTGGGAGAGAATGTAATATGAATGTAATAGGATGGAGAAAGTATCTATCCTTTTTATGCTGCAAGAGACTAACATGGCTACTTCTTTGAAAACCACTTATATAAATGAATGACTGATGATACATAAAACACAAAGTACAATAGAGAGCAGATCACACATCTTTACTTGTGAATCTATTTTTATCCCTGCAGCTTCAGCAGTCAAATCTCATGCATTTTTACTCAATTACTCAAATAACATGAAAAATATTGATGATGACAGAAACATCAGGAGATTCAGGAAAGGACTGCAGAAGAGGCAATAAGCAATATATATATATATTCCCTTCAGTACTGGGCCCCTAACCAGTAAGGGGCCTGGAGCAATTGTACTGATTGAACTTTTTATACTCTTGCCCTGTTCGTGCTATATGGAAAGACAAGTTTGGGGGGTATTTTGACTGATAGGGAGTTTAAATAATGCTACTACATCTAATCTACAGATCCTGTAGAAACCATATCTACCATGGCCCAACATTTTGTATGGGTTTAAAGTGGCCAGCCTAATCCACTGCCTAATATTAATATACATTCTAGGTTTCATTCAAACCTGAATTTAGTCAGTTTCAGCTTTGCATGAAAACAGCATTGTGATTGGTGGTACAATCTTATGTATGTCTTATTATATACCTTCAAATCATGTTTGACTTATCACAATCCTAAGACACAGGGGGGTGGGGGTTGACAAGATTTGTTCAGAGGAGATATTGCTTTTACCTTCCTCTGACACTGAGAGTGTAAATTGCCCAATAGTTCTTCCAGGTCTTAAGGTCTTCCAACAGTTTTCCATGGCTGAGTGGGGATTTGAACCCTGGTCTCCAGAGTCCTATTCCAATGGTATGTTTACTCAGAGGCAAATTCCTCTCTGTTCAACTGTTTTTTTTTTCAGAGGAAAAGCATGCATAGGATTGCAGCATGAGAAGGGCAACTAAAATGGTGAAAGGTCTGGAAACCATGCCTTATGAGGAGAGACTTAGGGAGCTGGGTATGTTTAACCTGGAAAAAAGACGGTTAAGAGGCGATATGATAGCCCTGTTTAAGTATTTGAAGGGATGTCACACTGAGGATGGAGCAGGCTTGTTTTCTGCTGCTCCAGAGAATGGAACACAGAGCAATGGATGCAAGCTCCAGGAACAGAGATTCCACCTCAACATTAGGAGGAACTTTTTGACAGTAAGAGCTGTTCGGCAGTGGAACACACTCCCTCGGAGCGTGGTGGGGTCTGCTTTCTTGGAGGTCTTTAAACAGAGGCTGGATTGCCATCTGTCGGGGATGCTTTGATCAAGATTTCCTGTGTGGCAGGGGGTTGGACTGGATGGCCCTCGTGGTCTCTTCCAACTCTGCAATTCTATGATTCTATGACTAAAGAATAACAATAAACCTCCTTTTTTAAAATTATCAACTGTAATACATCAAATGAGCTAGAGGAAGCATTTATATCAGGAATGGGTAAACAGGACAATTTGGTGGTGTACAGTGGAAGGTATGGGAAGGAAAATATTCAAAAATATGGTATAAAAATATGTTTCTTTTTTTAAAAAAAAATTACAACACAGAGATATTACCATTGCAGCAAGGAACTGTCAAACATGGCATAACTATACAACTCTAAAAGGAACAGAAATGAGCAAATTACTATGATCTACTTAAGTGAAGTCATTGGGCAATGAGTCTTCTTTCCAAGAGGGAGTCAATATACAGGCTAACCAGAGTCATGTACCACGTCTTTCCACAGCAATCTGTGGTGCTGGGGGATATCTTGGGTGCAAGTATCAGAGTTAATGAACTTTATGAGAGGCAGCCATCTTTCATTGAAGGGTATAGAGCCCTCTTGTTCTGGTCAATCATAAAAATATGTTTCTTGAGTGTTGAGAAACCACGACAAGAAAAATCCTGGACTTGTGAAAATCTTCACAGTTGAGATTTATTCTATTATTATTATTATTATTATTATTATCTTTTATTTCTATAGCACCACCAATGCACATGGCACTTTACAAGAAAAAGAATAATAAAACAGCTCCCTGCCCTCAAGCTTACAATCTAATGAAGACATGATACAAAAGGAAAGGGGATGGCAGTAAGGGAAGGGATTAAGTCTAGCATTCTCTTCTCTCCCTCCTTGGTCAGGGCAATGGTAGTTGGGATGGAGGAAGGGCTGTTCTGCTTCTGGGCCAAGGCAAGATGGAGCTGTGCCATCTTCTGTTCCATCTTCTGCCTGCAGGTGAGATGCCACCCAGTCCTCTTGTTTCTCTCTTGGGTCCCAGCTCCAGCCATTTTGTTCAAATTCCACTGGCAAGCACCCCATTTCCTTGTTCAACAGCTCCTTATTCTATTCTATTCTATTACTATTCATAGTTGTGAAGTAATGTTATACAGTGGGCCCATGGTATCTCTTGCAGTTTGGTTCCAGGACCCCCTGCAGATATCAAAATCTGCTGAAGTCCCATTATATACATTGGCATAGTAAAATGGTGTCCCTTATAAAATGGCAAAATCAAGATTTTTTATTATTATTATTGAGGGGATATTTTCAAGCCATGGATGGTGGAACCCATGGATGCAAAAGACATGGATACAGAGGGCTGACTGTACCATTTGAGCATTCTTACCTCCTTTTCTTACATGTTAGATAAATTATATTTCAATCATCAGATTTTTATTCACTTTTTAACATCAGCGTGCTGGGCCGTGCAAGTGACTGTGCACAACTAAAAGTAAAACAACAAAATCCATGATATTTCATGCCTATTAGTGAAAAATGCATGCATCAAACCATCCATGGTCTCTGATGTGAACTGAAATTTTGAATGATGTCTATGCAGATGGAGTTGCTCATCATTAGCCGACAGAAAACAGAATTCAAAATTGACTTTCTTTTGTGTATTTAGCATGTTCCATAACAGAGAACCATTACTGTGTCAGACATGGATATAAAATCAATCTTGGCTGAGGGTAAAGAATTACAAATGCCTGATTGGTCTGGTAATTCTGGATGGCCTCGACCATTTCAGATTCTTCATCTCTGGGCTTGTCCAGACGAGAAGATATAATGTGGATTGCTGCGCATTGACACAAATTTCCAGCAGCATTCATTTTTCTCCAATGTCCTTTGGCAAAATCACTGGTATGCGAAGCTATCCATTTTTTAAGTGCACACACAGCCATGCCTGTGAATCAAGATGGTGGCCGAGAGTGAATTATTCGCATTATTATTCTCCACAAGTTGTTACAGCTGCACAGTGATTTTTTAAACTATAAATCAAAAGTGTGCAAGTACAACCTTCCACTTAAAAAAGCTGTTTGTTCACCACAGCACAGCAAAAAAGCACATGATCGACAATGCAAAACTCCAACATGGCACTTCCAGCCACTTTATCGCTGGCAAGTCTTCCCTCCGCACATGTCCGACCAATCAGTTTTCCACTTCCATGCTCACCAAGAATGTGCTACAATGCAAACAGGATATCCAAATGAGTAGGAATGTGCATTTCCACGCATTATTCAAAAAAACCTTGGGAAAAGCCCTGCAGTAAATTGAGGGTTTTTTTGGGGGGGGGCTTCTGAAAACCACAAATTTTGGACAAATCTCATTGGGACAAAAGGTATTCTCTGAGAATTCTCTTAGGATATTTTTCACCATCTAGACAGCCCCTATGGAAATTGGAGTATTAACAGTTAATTTCAGTGTGGTGAGAATCAACAACATAGTTTGGTGTAAAGTACTTTGCATGCTAGGGCAGGGAATGTGGGAGGCCTATAGAAATGATGAACAACAATAATTTGCTGTACCATATAGCTACCAGATTTTACTGTGTTAAAACAAGCTGGTTCTTGTAAGATGAAATCTTAAATATTTGATTGCAGGTGATACATTCTCTGAAACTGTGAATAGCTGGAGATGTTTGTTTTCAATGGAATTCACGAGAAATGTAAAATGAATCGCCCCCATTATTTTAGCAGATATATCAATATTGTAAATTTGGTTATTTTAACTTCCCACAGAAACCAGACTGTCTTTGAAATGTTGTCATTTCATTGGCTCATATTGCATTAAAGTATACAGCCATTGTTGTGAATATTTTACATCTTTACTAACATTTTGCATATGGCATAATGACCTATGAATAAGTTGCCACTTTAATTAGCCTGAAGATACTTTCTTGCTTGAACAAATATTCATAAACACAACTGAACTGGCGGGGGAAGGAAAGGGAGTCTTTGAAGCAAATGCATTAAAACCAACTTTACTGTAAAATCTATAAAAAGTAGCCTCACATAATGAGAAACAATAGCTCATTTTAGTAAACTCTCTCACCATATTTTCTGCTAGCTTTAATTGCAGTAACGTAGTAAATCTACTTACTTCTTTCAAAGCCATTAATATAAAAGGAAACATTTTAAAGGAGAAAAAAAGAGAACACATTGGACTGATATAATTAAATCATTTCCATCAAAGTGCTTTCATACTGCTTTTAATAAAGTCCCTTCAAAGCCATTGTGAAATGCTCTAGAGATGATTTATTTCATTAATTTGTGCAGGTGTATAACACAGCACTAAACAAACAATTCTTCCATCTACCATCTTCTTCCATCCCAACTTCAACTACCCTGGCTCAGAAGCAGATGAAAAGCCCTTCCTCCACCCCAACTGCCACTGCCCTGACCTCGGAGGGAGAGGAGAAGAGGCAGGCACAACTCCATCATATCTTGGCCCACAAGAAGATGAAAGACCTTCCCTCCATCCCAACTGCCACTGCTGTGGCCTCAGAAGAAGAGAAGAACCAGCAGTATCTGCTAGACTTAATGCCCTCGCCCACTGCTATTCCCTTGTCCTTGCTTGCCACGTCTTATTTAGATTGTAAGCCTGTCAAATTAACAATTTGTAAACTGCTCTGAGAGCCGTTGTGGCTGAAGAGCAGAGTATAAATACTCAAATAATTGAATAGATACTCTTAACTAGAAGCAGTTTTAGATAAACCAATTTTAGGTGTCTTCATCTGCAAGAGGTAATGATGATCACAAATCTCTCTCTCTCTGGCTTTTCTTCACAAACGAAAATTCAGGAAGGACTCTTCCCACACTTTCTGCAAGCGCGCTGATGACTAAAAAGGCCAATCCGAGATAAACAAGCCTAATTGCAGAAAGCACAGCAGAAGGTCTCCTTGGGTGATGTTTCTGGGTTGTGATTCTTTCTGCATTGTCGTTTCCCTTCAAGACTTGTTCAGCATGAGTTCTCAAATAAGGCTGCAGCATTGTGGATAGTGTGTCTCCATGCCTCCCAATGTGAGGCCAGGGCGGAACATTGTTGGTGATCAATTTGGCCGAGCCTGAGATGTTGTTTCAGGGAGTCCTTGTATCGCTTTTTTGGAGTGCCCCTCTTACGCTGACCCGTGGCGAGTTCACCATAGAGTACTATTTTGGGGAAGCGATGATCCTCCATCCTACATTATCACCAATAATGAAGTTATTTTTAAAAAACTCTATTCTGGATTTACCTCTTGGACTAAAGCAAGAAAGAAAGACTTCACTGAGTGAGCTGTAGAGGATTCCTTGCATGACACAAATTGGCTTCCACCCAGACAAGGGGAGGGCTCTGATTCCCATTGATCCCATTAGTGCCACCTCCCCCCCCCCATATCGCATTTCTACATGATTTCAGAAGTTTCACCAGTCATTTGGAGTAGCCGGGGGGGGGGCGTATAAATTGGGAGGAGGCAGGAAAATCACATTGCATAAGTAGAAGTTTGCTTTAAGTTCTATGGCTGATGTTTCCATAAACTCTTTCTCTTTTTGAACCTTCTAGGTTTTGTGTGAGCCCTGCTCTCCAAACTATCATTGGAGACATCACCCAAAGCTTTTATGTATACCTTGAATAGCAGGGGAAACCAAACAGACTGCTGAAAAAGGTTGCAGGACAATTCACTCAGGAAAGAATAGAGGCTGTAAAAGTTAGATTTTGGACTACAATCCTCAGAATTAATTATGGAAGTCGGGTTGAGTGGGGCAGTTCTGAGAGTTGTAGACAGTGAAAATAGCTTTTCCAAGGTATGAGAATGAGCAGTAGTCTCCCAACATTGACTTCAGATGCTGTTCTTCCCAACTAACATAAAGCAGTCCCTCCTACTCCAGACTAATGCAGATGGATACCACAGTTGGTTGGACCGAAAGCCTCTGAGATCCAGATTCATGCTTCACTATTTTGTCTTTGAAAAGATCGTTTACCAGTACAATGAAAACAGTTAGCATCTCAAACTCCAGTCAGACTAAAATACATTCAGATTGTTCAATCCACCCCAAAGCATGAGGAATTGTTTTGTTAATGTGCGTTCATCTCAGTTAAGGACTCCTGAGAACAGCTTTGCTACCACTGCCAAGGACTCAAAACATGCAGTGATGGCAGACTGAGTCCCTTCTAACTCTATCATTTGTATGTAGATTGTGTCTGTTGACAGTTGTGTTACCCGCTCCTTCTGTCAGGGTAATATTGCTTTAAATGCGAAAGGAAAAATATTGGAGGAACAGACCACAGACAAGCACAGCTGAAGTGGGTTTGTTCACACCTGTGGCTAGGCAGAGGGAGGACTAGCAAACACTCCTATATAGCCAAAGCACACAATGCATTGTGTTTGGGTTTGCATTGTGGAGAAAGAGGAATGTTGCTATTGAGTTTCTTAATGAGATTTGCTGTGTATATACTGTGTTTGTTTATACTGCAACTGAAGATAAAGACCTCCAGATGTTTTTGGATGAACCTTGCTATCAGTAAGTCTTTTTGTGTGTGAAAGTGGATCAGAGCTGTGGAACAGCTCCTAGCTGAAGCCTTTGTTTTTGTGCCCTTTCTACTGTGCAGTTCTGCTATTTTGGCTACTCCTGGGTTAGTTTGTCCCCAGGTTGTGCCAGGTGCATCTCGGTGATCCTATACTGAGTGGACACCTTCTGCCCCAAGGAACCTATAGGCTGCAAAAAAAAATCACCTGGAAAGGGGTGGGAAGGAGGTAGGAGGCTGCCCTGCCCTCTTTTGGCTCCTTAGGGAACCCCTTGGGGTCCTCTGGCTGCCCCTGGCTCTGCTTCCTATGGGGAGAAAGACTTTCTTTACAAATGCTGCACCGGATGGGCTGCTGCCTGCTTTAAAAAAAACCCTCTGGCTGGTGGGAAGAGCCAAAGCCATTGAGGGAGGGGGAATAGAATGGAGCAAAGTGGGCTCTCACTGGCCACCAGCCACCACCAATGGGAATCCAGCATGCTGCCCTCAAAGGGCAGCTGGTGTCGCATCATAGAATCATAGAATTGCAGGGTTGGAAGAGACCACGAGGGCCATCCAGTCCAACCCCCTGCCACGCAGGAAATCACGATCAAAGCATCCCTGACAGATGGCCATCCAGCCTCTCTTTAAAGACCTCCAAGGAAGGAAACCCCACCACACTCCGAGGGAGTGCGTTCCACTGCCGAACAGCTCTTACTGTCAAAAAGTTCCTCCTAATGTTGAGGTGGAATCTCTGTTCCTGGAGCTTGCATCCATTGCTCCGTGTTCCAATCTCTGGAGCAGCAAGCTTGCTCCATCCTCAACGTGACACCCCTTCAAATACTTAAACAGGGCTATCATATCGCCTCTTAACCATCTTTTTTCCAGGCTAAACATACCTAGCTCCCTAAGTCTCACCTCATAAGGCATGGTTTCCAGACCTTTCACCATTTTAGTCGCCCTCCTCTGGACACGCTCCAATTTGTCAATATCCTTTTTGAATTGTGGTGCCCAGAACTGGACACAGTATTCTAGGTGAGGTCTGAACAAGGCAGAATAGAGCGGCACTATGACTTCCCTTGATCTGGACACTATACTTCTATTGATGCAGCCCAAAATTGCATTGGCCTTTTTAGCTGCCGCATCACACTGTTGACTCATGTTCAACTTGTGGTCTACTAGGACTCCTAGGACTCCAGAAGGCTGAAGCTCTGCAGTCTGAGGGCGGGGCAAAGGTGAGCCCAAAGACTCACAAAAAAGTTAGAGGTGACCATTCCAGATATAGATACAGATACAGATACAGATACAGATACAGATATAGATATATGATTTATTTTGTAAGAATTGAGTCAGTGAAGATGGACCTCCCAACTAATTAATTGGATTTTTGGAATAGCAGACATTATTCGCTCTGTTATAGAACTAGACCAGCTTTTGATATAGGCTTTGATATTGCTCAAGGGGTCACATCATTGCCCCACCGCCCCAGCTGCCACTGCAATGGGACCCAGGTGATCAACTGGTGGCAGTGGGGGCAGCAGTGGGGGCAGGGCAACAGAGCAACTCACCCTTAATGCATCACTGGTGTCTGTTACATCGGGTACAGCTAGTATTTTTGAATTTCAACTATTCCAGAACCACAGAAGGGCAAGCTGGAGGGAGTCTTGCTGGGCAGCCTCCTGCTCAGTGCAGGAAACCCAGAACTAGAATACCTCCAACAGAAGTTTTACTTGAAGATCTCCAACAGGAGAGATCCCAGTCAAGAAATCTATTTGAGTTGTCAAACTCCTCTTCCCTTAAAGAAGTTTGTCCAGCTAAAATCTACCCTCCTGCAGCTTAAGCCCATTAGATCTAGTGCTGTCTCTGAACCAAGAGAGAACAAATCTTTGCTTTATTCTATCTGACAGCCCTTTAGATATTTGTAGAGTGCTGACATCCCCACCTCACTGTTCTTTTCCCTCAGGCTAAACATACTCATTTCCTTCTACCTTTCCTCACAGCTCTTGTTTTTTTATACCTCTGACCAAATTCACTGCTCCTTTCTGGGCCTGTTCAAAATTGTCCATATCTTTCTTAAAGTGAAGCAACCAGAACTAGACAAACTAACACTTTCTGTAGCTTGGAAATTAATAAGTAATGACCAGACCTATTTAGGCATTAAGCATAACCATGTCAACATTAAAAAAAACCTGTGAATTTATTAACTCGACCCTCTCTATAGATACTAATGTAGGTCCACCTATTGAACCATAAATTGTTGAAACATATAGCAGGGAAAGATGTTACCTGAATTACAGGGAGTTATTATTATTATTACTCCCAAATTTAGGATCAGACTTATAGATGAGTAACTTGAAGTTATAAATCTATGGACTTTATCACACTGCACTGTTAAATAGTGCTACTAGTCCACTTTAACTGCTCTGACTGCCTCCTTGGGAATTCTGGGCTTTGTAGTTTAGTGAGGCCTAAGAGCTCTCTAGCTGAGAATGCTAAATGCCCCTCCCTAAACTGCAAATCCCAGGATTCCACAGGAGGCAACCATAGCAGTTAAAGTGGAATATTAGCACTATAACAGTGTAGTGTGATAAGCTCCTATATCAGATATGTATTCACAATCTATCTGTAGTCATGATCCTGGCACTGTTGCCACAATTGTAAACACCACCCCAATTTTACTGGGCATCAACTGCACAGAGAGAAGGGGGTCCTTTCTGCTGGTGACTGGGGCATGGCCTGATGCCATTACCATCCCACTCAGCCCTCTTCCCTCTCACTGAAGGGATGAAAGCCGAGCGAAGCAGGCCACCCAGCCAGTAAACCAATGGGGGTTTGGTGAGTGAGCGCCCTGCCCCAACCAGCCTGTCTCTTCCTTGTGAGGAGCAAAAGCCAGTTGAAGTGAGACACTCACCCACCAAACCGCTCCCAGTTTGCTGGCTGAGTGCCCCACCCCACTCAGCCCCCGCCCCTCTCACAGAAGGGAGAAGAAGCCAAGCAAAGCGGGGCACCCAGCCAGCAAACTGAAGGGGGTTTGGTGAGTGAGTGTCCCGCCCCAACCAGCCCTCATCTTTTCCTTGTGAGGGGAGAAAGCCAGTTGAAGCGAGGCACTCACCCACTAAACCACTGCTAGTTTGCTGGCTGAGCACCCCACCCCACTCGACCCTCGCCCCTCTCACAGAAGGGATGAAAGCCGAGCAAAGCAGGGCACCCAGCCAGCAAACTGAAGGGGGTTTAGTGAGTGAAAGCCTCATCCCAACTGGCCCTCACCTCTTCCATGTGAGGGGCGAAAGCCGGCCGAAGCAAGGCGCCCACTCACCAAACCGCTGCCGGTTTGCCGGCTGAGTGCCCCACCTCACTCGCCCCTCTCATGGAAGGGGCGAAAGCCGAGTGAAGTGAGGTGCCCAGCCAGCAAACCGAAGGAGGTTTGGTGAGTGAGCGCCTCACCCCAATAGGCCCTCGCCACTTCCTTGTAAGGGACAAAAGCCGATTGAAGAGAGGAGTCCCTCACCAAACTGCCACTGGGCTGCTGGCTGAGCGCCCCACTTGACTCAGCCTTCGTCCCTCACATAAAAGTGGCAAAAGCCAGTTGAAGTGGGGCACTCAGCCTCCCCGCTGTTCACCCACCATCCCCTGTTCCTTCCCATGAGGCGGAGGGTCTTTTCCAGCCCCTTCGCCACTCACCTGCCACCCCCCGGTCCCTTCCCAAGCAGCGATGGGGGGTTTTGAGCGCCATTACCATTTTGGGAGCGCAGGGTGTGTGTGTGGCTGAAAAGCCTCCCCGCTGCCTGCCCGCCACCCCCCTTGCCCTTCCCATAGCGGCGATGGGGCTTTTCAAGCCCCGTTGCAGCTTTGGGAGTGCGAGGGGGTGGCTGAGAAGTGGCTATGAGGCTTCAAAACATCCGTAGCCACTTTGGAAGGGCGGGCAGGGGGTTGCAGGTGGGCGGGGGGAGGCGTATTTTTATTCGCAGTTTTTCCACATTTGCAGGGGACTTGCACCCCTAACGCCCACAAATATGGAGGGACGACTGTACTTACATTACAGGGTCTATGAGGGTTAAATCTGGTATTCAAGTTGGTTGGGTCACATGCTTTTCTTAAGCCAGGCCCCAGCCATGTGCTCACTCAGAGCATGGTTCTCTGAGATGCTTCCATTCCCTCAGAGAGCTTTTGTGTCTCTCTGTATCGCTCTCTGGCCACATGGCCCATGCAAGTTTAAAACCTTTTCCAAATTACCATACCCAAATTCTCATTGGCCAGTCTAGTGTCTGATGATTATTCCCCAATTCTCATTGGCTAGTTCAGTGTCTGGTGATGTGATGTCATGAAGATGTTATATCAGTAGATGATCTCTTCCTCCCACCTTGGTCTTAACCCTTAATTTACCTGGTCCTCTTGATGAGACAGTCACTGTTTGCTGATTGGAAAATGTAGTCATTGCAGAATGATGGGAGTTCCACCACCTTTGCTGGCTGAGTGCCCCACCTCACTCCATCATGGGACTTCCATCATGACATACCCCCCAAATCTCAGATGGTCTGGGATGCTGGAAGCAATACCAGACCAGCTGGGATTTCAACCTGTGTGCTAGGAACGAAGAGTTATAACATGCATGCAAATTGAAAAAACAATACAATGAAACCATGGTCATAGAACAACCATGCAACACAGTTCAGCCTCTTGAAGGCATGATCAGACAGTCTCATCAAGTTCTTGGCTAGTCATCCAGTTGCCTCCTGAGAAAGGCCCCAGGCTGTCCATAGCCATTCACTTGAACAAGTTATGTATGGTGAGAACAATGTCTTGTAGCCACATTTGCCCCTGTCTATCACAAAGGTGGTCCAACATGGACGTGTGGAGACTTGTCGTCTTCCACTCTATCTTCAATGGCACGTGACCACCTTGGGCTGCCTCCTGCTTCTTCCAGACCTGCTGTCGCTGCTCCTGGAGTGGAATGCAGACATTTGGTGGTATCACGGTCACCGCTGACGTCTGCTCTGATGTCACAGCCATAATTTCTAATGTGCAAAACTCCTCCTCTTATCCTTTGAGCTTGCCAGCAAGGCTCATCCCAGTGACCACTCCCTTGGCCTGTGTGGTGGCAGCAGTGTTGACTAACATACCCCATTCCCCCCTCTTACAGGGACATGCAAACATACACTTCCCTTTCTTGCATGCACACAAATGCAACAACACACACATACCTCTTTCTCTCCCTCCCTCCCTCACATAAACACACACACACTCCCCCTTCTCTGACAAAAATGCAAACACACACTTCAAGCCGGCTGGAGTTTCCTGGCTTGCTTTTTGATGATACACACACACACACATCCAGCCTTCATGGGTTCCCTCTGTGTACCTACTAGCTTCTCCTTTGTAAATATATGGGAGAAATAGAAGGTCAATAGGGGAGCCAGGAGGATAAAAAAAAAAAATAGCTTGAATAAGGGAGATCCCAGGAAAAAGGGGAGAACTGGTCGGTCTAAGGACTTTATCAGATGCAGCAAATATGGCATCATAAGGATGCCTAATTATTGCGAAAGAGCGCTCATACCAGATGACATTGTACTTTCACAATCATGTCTTGTCCAAAACCCCATTCCTTTTTATTGATGGGCCAAGCCATCAGTTGATCTCCCGTGGCACTGGCATTGCCAGTGTTTGAATCCTCGCGCCATTATACTCATATGAATAAAGCGCCAATGAGCAAACACTTCCAGGTGAGATTGTGACAGCAAGGGAGGGGACACTCTTTTTATGACAAACACACACCCTGGTGTGCTTGGGACTTTTAAAGTATGTTTCTGTGCTTGTGTGAACTTTTTGTGTCTTTATTTGGCTTTAATTTTTAAACTTCCTGTGCTAGCATCTTTTCGCAAGAATCAGCGAGATCTCAACCCTGGAAGTAAACGGAGCTCTGTTCGTGCTTTGTTACTGCTGGGGAAGCCTCATTACTGCTGCTGGAGGTAGGTCTGCTGGGAAGGGTGCTCTTTTGCCCGCATAAAAACATTTTAAAATATGCCAGCAAAAGAAAATGGTGGGGGAGGTCTGATAAAGTCCTAAGTAACAGGAATTTGGCCATTGACCGCAAACTCAAAGCAACAGCAAAAACAAAACAAGAAAAAACCCACAACTTGGCCCCAACAGTACACATTCTCAGCAATGGTTCCTCCCTCCAGAACGTTGTCCTCCACACGGTCCAAGAGGCAGAGACTATCCAGTTTGCAAGACCTACTAAAAACACACCTGTTTCGACAAGTCTTTCCCAGCTGATTACAACTACTCTGTTTCCTGTTTCTGTGTTTATTGCTGGAATGTTTTAAAGGGGTTATTATCTTCTTAAATTGTTTTTAAACTGCATTAGCTTTATACTGCATTAGAGGTGCATTTTAATGTAAACTGCATGGAGATTTCATTTTATCCAGCAGTATGCAAATATATAAATGGAATTGATAGTATAAATACAAAGACCACTTGCTTCCACATTCCACTGCTTCAAATAAATAAAATACAACAAAGAGGTGGGGGTGGTCATATGAGCTCAAATAAAATCACACTTTGCTTGAATCAAAATTCTAGCAGCACCATTCTGCAATATTTAAAGTTTTCAAATGGCTTTTAGGGACAGGGCCACACATAGCACTTCACAGTCAAGCAGTTGAGCTGTATCTAATGCATGGACGATCATGGTCATGCATCAAGAACAAGGGAAGCCTCTGGTGTAGTAGTGGATATGGAGCAAAAGTATTCCTGACTATAACCAGTCCTTCAGAGCATCTAATACCAGATCTGTTTCAGGAAGAACTTCCAAGCTGCAAACCCAGACTTTTAAAGCAGCCTTGCACAACTCTGGATCATGAAGTGGGAAAGGTGTTGCTTTTACTTAAAAGACACTGGTGGTTTTTCCTTGAAAAAAGGCACATGCTTCAGGTTGCCAGTTCAGGATCATCCCAGGTCTGGAGGTTTCTGGGCCAAAACTTGAGACTTAGAGACAGATGCTGGCGAAGTTATTAAGTATTTAGTATTAGCCACAGTTGCTCACAGAGAAAAAAAAAACTTCGCTAAAGAGGTTGTTACCTCTCTCTGGCTTTTCTTCGTAAACGAAGATTCAGGAAGGACTCATACCGCGCTTTCTGCAAGCGTGCTGATGACTAAAAAGGCCAATCTGAGATAAACAAGTCCGGTTGCAAAAAGCACAGCAGAAGGTCTCCTTGGGTGATGTTTTTGGGTTGTGATTCTTTCTGCGTTGTCGTTTCTCTTCAAGACTTGTTCGTCGTGAGTTCTCAAATAAGGCTGCAGCATTGTGGATAGTGCGTCTCCATGCCTCCCGATGTGAGGCCAGGGCGGACCACTGTTGGTGATCAATTTGGCCGAGTCTGAGATGTTGTTTCAGGGAGTCTTTGTATTGCTTTTTTGGAGCGCCCCTCTTACGCTGACCCGTGGCGAGTTCACCGTAGAGTAGTATTTTTGGAGGCAATGGTCCTCCATCCTAGAAACGTGCCCTGCCCAGCGCAGCTGCGTTCTCAATATCATGGCCTCAATGCTGGTGTTCCCTGCTTGCTCAAGGACAGCAACATTCATCACATAGTCAGTCCAGTGTATATTTAGGATTGTGCGTAGACAGCGCTGATGAAAGCACTCGAGGAGTCGTAGGTGGTGGCGATAGGTGACCCATGTTTCAGATCCATAAAGGAGGATAGACAGTACGATGGCTCTATACACACTGATTTTTGTGTTTCGCCTCAGGTGTTTATTGCTCCACACTCTTTTGTGAAGTCTTCCAAATGCACTATATGCCTTTGCTAATCTGTGATCGATCTCTTTGTCAATCTTGGCATCTGAGGAGATGATGCTTCCCAGGTAGGTGAACTGCTGAATGGACTTGAGCACAGATTTGCCGACGGCAATGTGGGGATGTAAGAAAAGCAGCTTTCCGCCTCACATGTAGTAAACTACAACAAAAACTCCGAAACATGCAGAACAAGTGGTGGATCAATATAGCAGAAAAGACACAACGCTGTGCAGATCTGGGTGATTACAGAGGATTTTATGAAGCTCTTAAGCAGTGTTTGGACCTACTTATCAGGTCCAAAGCTCCTTATACAGTACAGATGGTCAAACATTAATTACTGATAAAGCCTCCATCCTAAATCGTTGGGCTGAACATCTTCAAAGACTCTTTAGTGCCAAACGAGTAGTCCAAGGCTCAGCTATCCAACATATGATACAAAAACCAATGAAAAATGAATTGGACATAGCTCCCACTTTGGAAGAGACCCTTAAGGCCATACAGCAGATGAAAAACGGCAAGGCAGCTGGGATTGATGGAATCCCACCTGAAGTTTGGAAACACGGAGGTCATGCACTCCACAAAAAATTCCACGAATTCCTTGTGAATTGCTGGGGAAAAGGGGAACTGCCATCAGACCTCCAAGATGCAGTCATCATCACCCTGTACAAGAAAAAAGGAGCAAAATCCGACTGCTCAAACTATCGAGGCATAACACTGCTCTCTATTGCTGGAAAAATCCTTGCAAGGATACTCCTGAACAGATTAGTTCCTGCTATTGCAGAAGAACTTCTCCCTGAAAGCCAATGTGGCTTCAGAGCCAATAGGAGTACTACAGACATGGTATTTGCCCTTAGAAAACTGCAAGAAAAATGTAGGGAGCAGAACAAGGGTCTCTATGTAACATTTGTCGACCTCACCAAAGCCTTCGACACTGTAAGTAGAAAAGGTCTGTGGCAGATCCTGGAAAGACTAGGATGTCCCCCCAAATTCCTTAAAATGATTATCTTGCTACATGAGGGCCAGCGTGGCCAAGTCAGATATGGCGATGCTCTTTCAGAGCCCTTTCTAATAACTAATGGAGTGAAGCAAGGTTGTGTTCTTGCACCAACTTTATTTACAATCTTCTTTAGCATGATGCTCCAAAGGGCTATGGCAGAGCTTGAAGAAAACGACGGCATCTATATACGTTACCGTACTGAGGGTAGCTTGTTTACTTAAGCCGTCTGAGGGATCACACTAAGACTCTAAACTATCTAGTCCGTGAGCTGCTCTTTGCCGATGATGCTGCCCTTGTTGCCCACACAGAAGCAGCTCTGCAGCGCCTAACATCCTGCTTTGCAACAGCTGCAGAGCTGTTTGGGCTAGAAGTCAACCTGAAGAAAACAGAAGTTCTTTACCAGCCTGCACCACAGGTTGTTACCAGAACAAGGTGAAAAGAGGGGATTATTCCTTCTTGTTTACTTAGGGAGACAAGGTAAGAAATCTAGCCTACTTGCTTCTTGCCATAAGGTGGATGCAAAGCAGAGTGGAGGGTAAGCCCTGGTGCTACAACTGGGAGAGAAGGAAGAAGCTAACTAAGGTCCCTTCTATACAAGTACAATCTCCTCCAAAGAAACAGCAATTCACAGCACTGCGACCTGTCTTAATGGTCAAAAGAGACCACCTAAACTTTGCATGCCCCTAGCCAAGACGATGGCCACAAGTGATTTACTCGCCATTTAAAATCTGCCACTGCCAAAAAAATTTTTTAAAAAACTGTTTACCATGGTGCACACAAGCGATACTTCATATTTACAAAAGAAAAAATAAGAAAAGAGAAAGATTGCCATTTTATCTCCTTACCGATCTCTTGCTTAGCCAAATATCCAACATGGCGGCAGCAGGCACTTTCTCTGTCTGCTAGCCCCACCCCCATGCTCATCTGGCCAATCAGCTTAAGCTGCCTCAGCACAGCAACGCAAATGTGACTGTCCTAATGATTGCAAATTTGCATGCCCTTTGGAGCTTTTTAAAAACTCAAAGAAAAGCTCTGAAGGCTTCTCTTCAGAGCTTTACAGTGGATTTGGCTCCCCCACTTCTGAATAAGACATGTCAATGTGAATGTCGATTTAGACAGATCACCTTCCATGTGATTGCCATTTGGATTATTTTCACCATTTGTACGGGACCTAAGAGCCTTACCACACTCTGAAGAAAAGCAGCAAAGCAGCAGGAATGTTCCATCTTTCCTGCTGCCTTATCTCATGAAGTCAGCGTTCTTTCATTCCAGTCCCATCAGGGACAAAGGTAAAAATGCATCATTTTGCTAAGCAGAAAAGTCTGTTTGCAAAAAGGCACAGGACCAGAACAAAAGAACTCCGGAAGAACAGTGATGCCATGCAGTAAGGCAGCAGGAAAGGTGGAATATTCCTGCTGCTTTGCTGCTTTCCTTCAGAGTGTGGTAAGGCTCTAAGTAAATACAGAGACCCTCTGAACCAGATTTGCAAATTGCAGCAACAAGTCAATTAACCCTTGCAAACTGAAGTAAACCACCTCTTCAAAGCTGATTTGCACATAGTCCTTTTTACTTGCCTGGAGCTGAGCCCACCAAACTGGAGAATTTGCACCCTCGTCTCCCACCTGAATACAACCCATGAAAAGTGTAGACTCAATGCCAGGCGGAGAAGCTACTGAGAGCAAAGATCACTAGAAGCGGGGGTGAGGGTGAGGACACTTCCAAAAATGCTACTTTTTTGCCATTGCATCACTGAAATTTGGCATCTGTGGGCCCTTGGGGGGTGGGAGGATGCAAAAATGGGTGGGAGGCATACGTGGCTCATAGGTCATGTGTTGCCCGTACATATTGAAGAAAATGCAACCCATTCTAGAACAGGCTGGAATCTAAGAATTTCCCCACTCCTTATATCATTACAGTTCTTTCTTGAGTAAATTCCTCCACTAACCAATCTGCCCAATGCACTTCAGATTACCTCAAAATCTCACAAGTAGACGCTGCCAAGCTGGGTAATGTGCTGACTTCACAGAGCAAAGCAACTTACTATAATCAAGAGTGATATTGGTGCTCTTTTGCTTACAGAGAGAACAAATGAAAGAGCCCCATATTTCTTTTGCTTCAAAAGTGCTTCTAAATAAGTCTTCATCTCTACAGGCCCTAAAATGCCTTGGGATCTTTCTTCTGCCTTCTTGCATATCCCCCTTTTTGCCTAAGCTGTTTTACTATGCACTGTGTCTCACAAAGCAAACCAAAAAAGCCCATCAAGGTTTAATTATTGTATTCCAGTATCTCACAGCATAATGAATTCTCCCCCCCGCCTTATCCATGTCTTTTGCACCAACAAATGACAACAAATTTTTAAAAGATATGTGTGTGGGGGGTTTTCCCCTGTGCAATAAATGGCAATCCAATGCATTTCCAAAGGATCTATATTATCAAGAAAAAGAATGAAGAGTGTTACTGCAAGATGACAGGGTGTCAAACAAACTTGAAAGGGAAGATAGTTTTTTAAAAAATGAATACAATATATAACTGGGGGACTTTAATCTGAGTAAGGAGATTTGTCCTTCCATGATAGTATGAGCCCCTCCTCCTGCTTAGGCCATGGACTTCCAAGGCAACATGTGGCCTAAACTCACACACTAGTCCCAAGAGTAGACCCATTAAATCAATGGGAACATAGTGCATTGACATTTATGTAACTTGCATTGATTCAGATGGCCTACTCTAAATTGGGCATAGCCAGAAGATTGAGGGCCTCCAACTGTCCTGATTTGGCAGGGACAGTCCCTCTGCCATCCTGCTTTTTCAGCTGCTTCTAAAATGTCCCAGTTTCTCTCTCCTCCTTTCACTTTCCCACTTTGTCCTCAGCTTACTTAACTTTCTGCAAACATAGGACTTTATCAGACCATCCAAATATGGTGTCATAAGGACGCCTAATGATCACGAAAGGGCGCACGTACCAGACAACATCACCCTTTCACGATCATGTCCAGTCCAAAAGCCATACTTTTTTATTGACTGCTCAAGCTGTCAATTGATCTTCCACGGTGCTTTTGTACCGGCATGGCCGGTATTTGAATCCGCGCACCATTGTACTCATGTGAATGCAGAATCAATGTTTGGGCCGGGCAAGAACACTTCCAGGTGAGATCACAACATCCAGGTAGATGACACACTTTTTATGACCCTCCCCAGTTTACTTGGAACTTTTATAGTGTGTTTATGTGCTTTTTAAAACTTTAACTTTGTTATTTTAGTTTTTATTTTTGAATTTCCCACACTATGGACTTTTTCGGACGTCTTAAATGTAATGGAAGCAGCCTCGCCACGTTTTGAGGCTGCTGCGCTGCAGGGCGTCCCTTTCGCATGACGCCCGTCCCTGCTGGTACTGTTGCGGTACCGCAGGGACATTTTAGTGTAATATTTCAGCGATTTTTACTCACGATCATGCGTGGACGATCGTGAGTAAAAATTGCTGAAATATTACACTCAAATGTCCCTGCGGTACCGCAACAGTACCGGCAGGGATGGGCGTCATGCGAAAGGGACGCCCTGCAGCGCAGCAGCCTCGCAATGTGGCGAGGCTGCTTCCGTTACATTTAAGACGTCCGAAAAAGTCCTACGTATTCTCATGAGAATCTGTGGGATTTCAATAGAAGAAGTGAACGGAGCTCCGTTCACTCCTCATTCATTGCCAGGGAAGACATTAGCATGGATAGGAGGTAAGTGTGGCATGGGGAGTTCTTTTGCTGGCATAAAAATGGCAGAAGTTATGCTGGCAAAAAAAACCGGTTGGGGGGTCTGATAAAGTCCTGAGTTCAAAATGCAAAAGTAGTTAGCACTCAACTCAGAGGAGAGGAGAGGAGAGGAGAGGAGAGGAGAGGAGAGGAGAGGAGAGAGTGGCATGGTGTCCTTCCCAGTACATTCAGGCAAAAGCAAACTGCTGAAGCCTCTCCTAGCTTCTGTGTTCTTCCTCAGTAATAACTTTTGCTATCATGACCACACTCCAATGTTGCTTGGCTACACATGTCCTGGGTTTCATTTCTGAAATGTTCGAGGGCATGCTATATATCAAAAAAACAAGCAAAAGACAGCTTTAAAATTCAGGAAATAAATTTGCTAAGAGCTTTTCAGCCACTAGGGTTTCAAACTGTTGAAACACATCTGTGCTGTAATAGAAATGAAAAGGCTTTATTTGTATACATACATATTTTTCTCCCCCGTAGGAGGACAAGCCCTAGCATAAGGCAGAATAAGCAACACCTTGGGTAGTAGATTTGAGGTGTCATGAAAAGGCAGTAAAAAACTAACCTTTTTAAAAGTGATGATTATTATTGTATTTAAACTGCCAGGGAAGGAAGGAGATGTTTGTGGGATTTTCAGCCTGACGTGCCAGAATGACTTTCCAGGATAGGAGGGTTGTTATGCACGTTGACTTGAGTAGGAGGGGAGCGCCATCTGCTGACTTGCTTTGGACAGCAAAAAGGTATGGGCCAGGCCTGTCCCAGGTTGCATACTTGTTATTTCAAAACACCTTGGGTAGCCAAGTGCCTTGCGTAGCTAATCTCACAGTGAGGACACATTCTCCATGCTTAACCCAAATATGTCCTCTTTTAGTTGAAGCTGTTATTTCTGCTAGATAACGTGAAATGGTTTCCTTTTCTTTGTGATGAGGCCTTAGACAAATTGATGGAGGAAAGTACTGCACAGATATATTTTACAACATAGAGAGACATGGATGACTTAGAATATATGTTTATTAAAATAATTTAAAGAATAGTATACAGCAGAAATTGAATTAATGTGCTTTCTTTTCAGGAAAAAAAAAACCTTGGCAATAGGATGCTTGATTTTCCAATTTAAAAGGAAGATGTAATCTTCATTCTTTTAGTAACTGTGTTTATATCATTTTGGTTCTCCATCAGTTGGGGGGGCTATTTGAAGTTGCTTTGCACAGAGAGCAAAAGGGTGGAGTTTTACAGTATTTCTGATGGCAGCCTTAGCTTGGGGGGGGGGGAAGCAACCCACCAAAACAAATTGAGGAAAGAAGACAAGAATTGTTGCTGATAGTGTAGATCTGGTACAGATGAGATTCTGCTTTGAGCATTCACATTTTAAACTGAAGGCTACACATAATAATACTTTTATAATTCCATTGTTGGGATACAAATCTTGAACAAAGGACTAGCAAAAAAATTAAATGTTTATTATGTTTATTTTAGGCAAAGCAAAATTTCATTTTGAAGTAGGTTTTTCAAACATCTGAATCTCTCTGAAGTGATTAAACAATGCCATCTCTTCCTCTTTATCCTAACAGAACTTCTTTTGTCTGCTTTCAAATCTCATATTCTTTTGTGCTTCGGTCTCATAATGCAACACATAACATCTCAAAACAACTGGCATTAAAAAAACCTCACAACATTTCTTTAGTCAAAAGTTGCCACAAAACAAGCTAGTCTTTACATATGAAACTTGCCTTTACCTTTGTTTTGTTCATGGGTGATTTTCTTTAAAGTCTGTTGAAATAATGTGCAATTCTAATGTATAAATAATGTACAAAATCTTACCAACAGCATTGAGAAGAATTTCTTATTCAGATTCCACAAATACTCGGAATGAGGTATATTTATTCCTCAGGAAATCATGAATGTTAGAGTGACCAGGAGACACTTGTGATTGACTGTGGGGTTTTTCACACGTAAAGTGTATGTTTTATTGAGCTACAGCAAGCACATTCATTAGTGAGTGGACCCAGAGTTACTCAGCAAAAAGTCATTGCCATTGTCTACATGATTTGTAGAATCTCAACCTTTAGTTGACCAGATGTTTTGGATTTAAAATCCTCAATTCCCTGACCATTGGCCATGTTGGCTGAGTCTTGCAGGAGCTGAAAACTAACATATCTGGAAGACTGGGGTCCCGTCTATACAAGGAACGGGAAATGGAGTATCTAACAGTAATGGCATTTTGCAGCAGCAGCGTGTCTTAATGGTGTTTTTGGCCCCATAAGCCCCCATAAGCTTTACAAGCCAGATGGCGGCTGCTAGTGATTTACTCGCGTTAATTCCTCACCACCGCCAAACCTTTAAAAAAATCATCTGGCATGATTAGAGCAATTTTCTCGAATTAAATGCATAGCAAAATGAAAAAAACCATCCCATTTATCACCTTAGTGATTGCTTGCTAAGGCAAAATTCCATCATGGAGGCAGAGGGAGCTTGCCCTATGAGCAAGCCTCCCGCACACACCTGGCCGATCTGATTTGTGCTTCCTCTCATATGGAGAAGCAATTCAAAGTGAATCGCTTGTCCTAACAAGCAGGAATGTACACCCCCCTCGCTGTTTTTGGGGTTTTTTTTAACTATGGGCATGGCTTTTCCTGCGTTGTTTTTGCCATTTTGGGCCCCCCTCCTTTCGAATACTGTGGATTAGTGTAAGATCCCATTTAGACAGGTAGAATTCCCAGTGAATTCCATGAGGGTTATTTTGACTGTTTAGACAACCCTTAAAGGCTGAGAAACACTGGTCTCTGCTGACAGACAACAGCTCTTCAAGTTTCAGGCACGATTCTCTCTCAGATCTGTATGGAACTGAATATAGGGGTTTTCACATGCAAAGCATGTGATCTGCTGCTGAGTTTCACCCCTCACAGTGATAAAGGAACAACTCATTATCCATCACTGTTCTGTTTTCTTGGCAGCCAACGTAAAGGAAATACAGTTGTCCCTCCACATTCGCGAACTTGACATTCGCGGTTTCGGTTATTCGCGGTTTTGGGAGGGCCCCCCCGGGGCCCCCCCAAAACCGCGACACGGGGCCTCCAGAGGCCCCGTGAAAGACATAGAGGGAGCGGGGAGGCCCAGGGAGGCGTCCACGGGGCCCCCGGAGGCGCTCCGGAGGCCCCATGAAGGCCTGGGGAGGCGATCCTGGGGCCTCCGGAGACGCTCCGGAGGCCCCAGAAAGGCCTGGGGACGGGGTGGGGAGGGCTGGGGAGGCGATCCTGGGGCCTCCGGAGACGCTCCGGAGGCCCCAGGAAGGCCTGGGGACGGGGTGGGGAGGGCTGGGGAGGCGATCCTGGGGCCTCCGGAGACGCTCCGGAGGCCCCAGGAAGGCCTGGGGACGGGGTGGGGAGGCCTGGGGAGGCGATCCTGGGGCCTCCGGAGCATCTCCGGAGGCCCCAGAAAGGCCTGGGGACGGGGTGGGGAGGGCTGGGGAGGCGATCCTGGGGCCTCCGGAGCATCTCCGGAGGCCCCAGAAAGGCCTGGGGACGGGGTGGGGAGGGCTGGGGAGGCGATCCTGGGGCCTCCGGAGACGCTCCGGAGGCCCCAGGAAGGCCTGGGGATGGGGTGGGGAGGGCTGGGGAGGCGATCCTGGGGCCTCCGGAGCATCTCCGGAGGCCCCAGAAAGGCCTGGGGATGGGGTGGGGAGGGCTGGGGAGGCGATCCTGGGGCCTCCGGAGACGCTCCGGAGGCCCCAGGAAGGCCTGGGGATGGGGTGGGGAGGGCTGGGGAGGCGATCCTGGGGCCTCCGGAGACGCTCCGGAGACCCCAGGAAGGCCTGGGGATGGGGTGGGGAGGGCTGGGGAGGCGATCCTGGGGCCTCCGGAGACGCTCCGGAGACCCCAGGAAGGCCTGGGGATGGGGTGGGGAGGGCTGGGGAGGCGATCCTGGGGCCTCCGGAGACGCTCCGGAGGCCCCAGGAAGGCCTGGGGATGGGGTGGGGAGGGCTGGGGAGGCGATCCTGGGGCCTCCGGAGACGCTCCGGAGACCCCAGGAAGGCCTGGGGATGGGGTGGGGAGGGCTGGGGAGGCGATCCTGGGGCCTCCGGAGACGCTCCGGAGGCCCCAGAAAGGCCTGGGGACGGGGTGGGGAGGGCTGGGGAGGCGATCCTGGGGCCTCCGGAGCATCTCCGGAGGCCCCAGAAAGGCCTGGGGACGGGGTGGGGAGGGCTGGGGAGGCGATCCTGGGGCCTCCGGAGACGCTCCGGAGGCCCCAGGAAGGCCTGGGGATGGGGTGGGGAGGGCTGGGGAGGCGATCCTGGGGCCTCCGGAGACGCTCCGGAGGCCCCAGGAAGGCCTGGGGATGGGGTGGGGAGGGCTGGGGAGGCGATCCTGGGGCCTCCGGAGACGCTCCGGAGGCCCCAGAAAGGCCTGGGGACGGGGTGGGGAGGGCTGGGGAGGCGATCCTGGGGCCTCCGGAGACGCTCCGGAGGCCCCAGGAAGGCCTGGGGATGGGGTGGGGAGGCGATCCTGGGGCCTCCGGAGACGCTCCGGAGGCCCCAGAAAGGCCTGGGGACGGGGTGGGGAGGGCTGGGGAGGCGATCCTGGGGCCTCCGGAGACGCTCCGGAGGCCCCAGGAAGGCCTGGGGAGGGCGGGAGGGAGGGCCGGGGAGACCTCCGCGGGGCCTAGCAAGGCCCCGCAAAGGCCTGGTGAGGGAGGGGGGAGGGGTGTCGTTATTCGCGGTTTTTTCACATTCGCGGGGGTCCGCGGAACGGAACCCCCGCGAATGTGAAGGGACGACTGTACAAGCTTCCCCTACTTTCCGATGCCATGCTTTCTGACACTTCTCTCTTTCAGCACTTGCAAATTACAGACAAATTTCATTAATTCAACAGGGGTTCCATTCTTTTGTCAGTCCTTCTTGCCTATGATGCTTGCTTGGGACTGCTCTCACACACTTTTGTGTATATGTGTTAATTTAGCTTTTGCACACATTCAAAAGTGATATATACTGTAGTGTGTTATTTATGTGTTTCGGTGGCCAAAATTCATTTGCAAGCTAAAAAAGGCTGGGTTCCACTTTTCAACTAATTCCACTTTCTGGTAGTCCTCCAGTCCCTAACCCATCAGATAAGCGGTAGCTTCCCGTACCCAAATCACTTCTTGCAAACCTACCATACTTTTGGATCCATAGTTCACATTCTTTATAGTCAAATGGGTTCTAAAAAGTTCCTACACCAACAGCTATGCATCTACCAAACTTCTAGGGGAGGTTTGTTTTGAATTTTCCAGGAATTATTCCCTGAGGAAACTTCTTGGTGATAAACTGTGTAACAAGCAGAGATTAAATGAAGTGCCCTATCCGGGCATAAATATACACACAGACATATCCAACACTAGGAAGTCCCAACAAACACTTAGCCACCATAATGTGTCACCTATGGTCAAAGCCTGAAAAAGTTGCTTTTTTGGACAACTCACAGAATCTCCCAGCTAAGAAATCCATGGCCATTTTACTTAGGGGATTCTGGGAGTTGTAGTCCAAAATCTAAAGCCCACATTGTGTGATTCCTTTATTATACCAACCAAAAGGGGACAAAATTCATTGTGCTAGCTCTCAAAGCTGACAGGCTTTTTAAAAAATTAGGCAAAGATAGTAAAAAAGCACACAGGAAGAAATCATTTGCGGTCCAAAAAGTAACTTTCCCAAACTCTGGCCTACAGTGATATCAACACTGGGCCACATTCTTCCAGGCTAGCATTTTGGACCAATGTTTATTGTAAAGGCTGCTGGGGAAAAACATCTCAAAGCAGGCCATAAATAAAATTTCTCTCCCATGGACTCTGGAAAAACTTCCTTAACTATAGCAACAGTGCCATCTAGTGACGTGTTGTTTCCCTGAATTTATCAATAAAAGATTTTTAAAAAAAACAAGAACATGAGGCAGAGGAGAGATCCTATAGTTTGTGCCAAACTTGTTTTTCACTTTGCAGACCAATCTTTGTGATACCTCTATGGATTTTTTAAAAGTAGAGATCAGACCTGCTGTAATAAGTTCAGGAGTGGGGTGCTTTTCTCCACCGTCTTTTTATACACTGAAGCTCCTCTTCATTGACAAATCTTGGCACAGAGCTGTTTTCAAATATGGTGTCAGTCACACTCAATGAGCTGGAATCATATCTCTACTTATCTGTTTATAGCCCAGGTTTTAGAAGCCGTGCAAAAGGCAAACCTAGTAAAAATGCAGCAATAAAGTCTATTGTGTGATTTGAGAGTTGGTTATCTGCATCAGAATAAATAGAAAAATAGCAATTTATATTAAAACAAGCCATCTGGGTTGTTTTAAATCTCCCTGCATATTCACATGTTTCTTCCCCCTGTAGATCTCTTCACTAGCTACCAGTTCAGGCTAGGGCCTGTTTCAAACTTTTGGTCCTTGGATTTAGGGCTCTGCGCTCTAATCTCCCCCAGTCCCTGGCAGCTCAGCTAACATGCCATGTACCATCCAGAAGTTTAAGATCTACAGGCGAAGGATAATTGTCTGTTCTACCAGTAGCATCAAGACTATAAGCCTTTCAAGACCTGGTCCCACATCTGTGGAACATCTTCCTTTGGACCTCCGGCTGGAGGAGGATCTCATCTGTTCCTGTAAAGGGTTGAAAACCCTCTTTGATTTGCCAGATTAAACTGCAGAGTTGTGCCTGAGGTTGCTGTGTTGGGTTGTGGCTGGTGGGATGTCGGGGGGGGGGTATGTATATTTATAGTGTTGTGTTTTATTGTCTTTGATTGTATGTGTTTGATGATCCACCCTTTGGTGACAAGGGTGTTATAAATAAATGTGATTGTAATTATTAATGTGTCAACAAAGCCTTTTTTTTTTGGTGGTCTTGTTGTTTTACTGTTACATAAATGGTACATAGGTGGATATATAACTGTCTCTGTTACGTAAGTGGCATTTAACCATTCCTTCAGTCAAAGATAATTTGAAGGTGTCATTTTCTTTCTTTACATAACTAAATGGCACAGAAGGGAGTGGGCGAGCTCAGTCATGAGGCAGAGTGACACAGCTGCTGCAGGTAGTTGATGTGTGGGTGTTAGAAAAAAAACTGTAATTTAAAAAAACTTTTCTACTACATCGTGCTTTAATTGTAATTGAAACAAAGTTGATTTTATTTTAATCTTTTACTTTAAGCTGCCTTGGGTCCCATTTGGGAGATAAGTGGGGAATTAATTTTTTATGTGGATTGGGGCTTGTCTAGAAGAGAAGATATAATGTACATTCGCAAATTTGCAGCAGCGTTCATTTGTCTCCATGGTCCTTTGGCAAAATTGTTGGTATCCAAAGCTATCCATGTTTGAAATGCACCATGCAGCCATGCCTGCAAATCAAGATGGTGGCCGAGAGTGAATTACTTATGTTATTCTCCACAAATTGTCGCCAATGCACAGTATTTTTAAAAAAACTGTAAATCAAAGGTGCACAAGTGTGACATTCCACTTAAAAAACGCTTTATAAAGCTGTTTGGTTGCTTCAGCACAGCAAAAAAAGTACATGTTTGATAACGCAAAACTCCAAAATAGTGCTTCCGGCCACTTCATTGCTGGCAAGCCCACCCCCTGTGCATATCCAACCAATCAGCTCTCCACTTCTGGCCTTGCTGGGAATGCACAGCGATAGGAATCAGATATCCAAATAAGTGGTTATGCAAATTTCCATGCATTATTAAAAAAAAAAACTCAGGAAAAGCCACAAAGGCTTTTCCCATGCAGTAAAGGGAGTTTTTGGTCCCCCCTCCTTCCAAAAACCGCAAATCTTGGCCAGATCTCATTGGGACAAAAGGTATTCTCTATTAGGATTATTTTCATCATCTAGACAACCCCTTGGCTCCGGGGATGGTAGCAGAAGCAGCCTCACACCTCTCCCCCCATCCACCCAAATGCACTCATGCCCCATTTTTTGAGGGGGTGCAAACCCTTCTCCCTCAGCTTCTACATGAACTTCCACTTTTTCCAGCTAACCCACACACATTTCAATTTAGAAATCCCACCTATTGTATTGTTATACCCTAGGAGACAAAGGCATTTGTGAGATTTTTCTGCCCCAGGTACTGAAATGTCTTGACCAGCCTGGTGTGCTATATTGGCAAGGGGAAATAGCAAAACTGAATGTGTTGGAATAGCAAAACTGAATGTGTTGGAAATATTTTTCTATGGCCAAGTGCCAAGCTATCAAGACTAATGTCTCAATCCTATGACAAATTTGGTTTTGGCTGGAATCTTACTGGGTGGCATATATGCCCGTCACTTATGACAACACAGAAAGAATCACAACCCGGAATCATCACCCAAGGAGACCTTCTACTGTGCTTTCTACAACTGGACATGTTTATCTTGGATTGGCCTTTTCAGTCATCAGCGCGCTTGCAGAAAGCATGGGATGAGTCCTTCCTGAATCTTTGTTTGCAAAGAAAAGCCAGAGAGACTGTTATGTGCATGTTTTTTTGTTTGTTTGTTTGTTTTGCATGTTGCTGGAAGGGCTATTCACTAGCTCTCTGCACAATATTCAATCTCCTGCCCTCCCCACCCTAAGCTATCAAATGCAAGAGGTGTAGCCACAATGGCTTAATAGGTATAGAATCATAGAATCATAGAATTGCAGAGTTGGAAGAGACCACGAGGGCCATCCAGGTAGGGGGATGGGGAGGTGATCAGGCAGTCCCCATCCTGGCTGCAATTTTGCAGCTGGGGAAACAGAAATTAGGGCATTCTTGTGGTTCACCAGGCACCTCTTCTTTCCTCCCATCTTCCCAGCCAGTAGATGGTTGTGACAATGAACCTACAGATGCCTGATGTAGGAGCTGTGTGGAGTTTCACCCGCAAAGCCTAATGCTCCGTAACTTCTTTGCTGGCCTCAGGATCAATCAAAGATCATACTTATCCCCTTGAACTACAGTTGTGAAAGGATAATTTTGATTCTTTCTCATTTTTCCATTAGCTGCTAGCCAAGCCAATGCTCCCTCTGTAGTCCCATGTTATATTAAATGCTGTTGTCTCCTGATTGAATTCCATTGATAAGGGGAAATAATTAGAGCAGAGGCACAGAAGGAAAATCACTTTATGGTACCATTTCTTGTGTACAAAACTATTTATACAACCACACTTTAAATTTTGGGCAGAACTTAGGATGGAATTGTTAGAGAAAATTAATTCATAAATGTTCACATGGTCAAATATTTTGTAATAGAATTTATTCGTTACTTGCTTCATTTATTCCTTAAATCATTAAGTTAAAAATACCATTTAAGATTGTAAGAAATGGCCAGTGACATATTGAAGTAATCATAACTATTACTCATTGCTTTTTTAAAAAAACACTATTGAAGTTTAAAAGAACAAATTTCAACTGTTGAACAGTTAAGAAGCATTAATGATAAGAAATTAATTTTAATGATTTAATTCCAACTTCTTGTCTTTCCTGGGAATTTAAAAGCAAACAAACTAGTTCAGGAGACCAGGAAATGTATGTGCTGGGCTTAGATGGAGAATATGAAGATCAAAGCCTAATCAGATACAAAATACATTGTGTGACCATGGACAAGTTACTGTTTACTCAATCCTCTTTGTATACATTACAAGCAAAGATTTTATCCAGAGTTTTAGATTGGTCCTGCTGCTATCCACATCCGTGTATGTATATGACACATATGCGGAGGGAGAAACTAGTAGGTTAATAGCCCTGCTCTCTCAGGCAAACCTATCTGATATAATGGTTAAGAAGATTAAATGGTGGTCTAAACTTGTTTGAGGAAGGTTACGACTCCAGAGTTAATAAATATAAGCAATACCCCTGTCAGTCCTTTCCTGCAATAACATAAACACCATTTGCAATGAAACCCTCCATCCATCAGGAAAAAAAAATCCCACTATTTTCCTTTGCCTCTGACACATCACTTCCTCAGTATGAAATAATTTTGAGTCCACCCTCTTATCCTTCACCATACTGATCCCCTCTTGAGACATGCTGCTTTGCTTTCCACAAGATGGCTGCCCTGTGGTAACTAGCACTTCCTTGTGGGAAGAAAAGGTTTTCATTCATTTGATTCATTCCTTTCAAAATGACTTTCATGGGAGCTATTCTGAATGAAGTTCCAAATAGCCAAAGTGATATTTAAGTGACCATGCTTTATTACATCACAAAGTCCCGTGTCATAGTAAATTTATGGCTAGATCACTCGTTTTCATGTAACGTATCACACTAATTGGCTGGTCTTTCCAAGTTAACAGTGGCTAAAAGAAGAATAATTCTACCTATTGAAATAAAGCGCTTATGCATATATACACATGAGGGTGTGGAAGAAGAATTATGAAAGTCTCCATGCCTGGGTAATAATCTTACCATTTAATTTTTGAGTACTATAGTTTTCCACACAATAAATTGGCTATAGTAAAGAAACTATCACAGCATAAGTCCTCTTTACTATAAGCCCATTTTACCATGGTATTCCTGTGTGTAATTGGATAAGTTCATTTTCAGAAAATGTTCTGTCAAAGGTTATTTTGGAAAATTTAGTAGCACAAGAGTAGAATGTTCCATAGCAGGGGTGTAGAAACCTTTCTTCTGTCACGAGACACATTTCACCAAGAAGAATCTGTTGATGCCACATGCTTCTGGTGGGCAAGACATCAACCCTCTCCCACCCACCCGCATTCTTCTCTCCCTACCCCTGTTCCTCCTTCCTGATGACTAGGCTGCCATGGGAGGAAGAGATTACTTTTGCCAGAAACTTAAATTGATAATTTGCAGATGGCTTTTCAAATTAGGTTGAGGTTGCTCACTGGTGTTCTATAGATACAATGAGTATTCTCTGCAGTATTTGGACCAGTATTTCTCAAACGTCTGGTGAGTGAGGCAAAGTAGATGTTCAGTAACTATGTGTACTCCACAAGTGAGGAGTGCAGTAACCCATCCACCCACCCCTTCATTACTTCTTTCGTCACACAAGAGAGAGATGTCTGTTGCATTTGTGGAGAAAAGTCTATGGTTGGTCTCCGTATGAGCCAGATGCCTGGTTTGTTCATGTTCTGACTTACACGGAGATCCTCCATGGATACAACAAGCTCTCCTCTCCAAACACATCATTTTCTATGTGCGAAACTACCACACTGGCCTCTTATGTGGAGTAGACACAAATGTCCTTCTGAATTCAAGATGAAAACTTGCCTCATCCTTATACCTTAGGTTCACTTTTGGAGTGTTCCTAAGAGTATTTATTACTCTCAGAAAAGCTCACATGTTTTACTGATGCAGGAGCCAGGCTGAAATGATGGCAGAATGGTTCTCCATACCTACTTTACCTGCCACCTGCCTATTCCTTCTTCCACATTTCCCCCATTAACACACAGCTGAAAAATCCATGTGATGTGATTTTTCCACCTTCTTGCAAGCAATTGAAGCTATACCAGTCATGTCTCCCAAATGGAAAAAGGCAAATCCCAAACTCATAATGGGCACATTCATCTGTGGGCAGATACGGATAATTCTGCTTTATCATCTTTCAACTGAGAACAACTGAATAATTCATTCACATCCATCACAAAGATAACAGAATTATATCCTCATGGAGGCTAACTTGGAAGAAGCCAAGAATCATTCTGAGCTTCTTGGAAGACAGGTAGGAGATATAATTTTTACTTTGTGGCATGGGACACTCTGAATTTTTCAGCATTGATTGTGGGGGCAGTAGTGTTTAACCCCCTCTTTTTTGCAGACCTTTTTCCCAATCAAAATGAACCCAGCAGCTTGTCTCCTCTTACGGGGAAAAATGCATGCTGTAATGTGAAAACAAAACCTAGTAGAAGATACAAGTGCCTCCCACATCATATCTGCTTTTGGATTTAAAATCCAGAGCCAGGTTCAAACGCCTCCCTGTTCAGGAGGAAACCCACTAGCCAAAGCAATTTCTAAACATCAAACTGTCCAAGGCTACATCCTGTAATATTAAAACTATATTACCAATCATTTTGAGGAACATATTACAATCTCTTATCATAAAGATGGTCACTCTTGTCACACTCAGACCAGCTGTCCATGTGAAACCAAACATTTATGCATACAAAAGAGAAAAGAGCCATCTTGTACGTTACATGTGCAATGCTCTATACACAGTAAATTGGTGAACTTGATGGAGCTTTCTCATTTCATTGCATGCTCAGCCTCTGTCCTGAGGATGTATATGAACCAATCCAGATTCAGTTGTTAATAGGGCTGTCTCATCCAAAATATATCTCAAGTACATTGAAGTATCAATCACTTGGCTCTTCTTTATCCCCCTTCATATCTTGTTTCTGTGTATTATCTCTGCCTTTCCCCCATTGCAATCTTTCACAAGCTCCTAGCACAGCATGTTTCACTGAGTGCAGTCCGGAAAGGGTGCTGCATTTCGTTTTCCATTACAAAGATGGATTGCAGCAATTCTCTGCTGTCCAGTCTCCCTGATGAGGCCTTTCAGCATCCACAGATGCTCCTGCTGCAGGGTACTTAGTCTTATTAGGTCGTCTCAAAAGCAAACAACTTTCCAGAAGTTCTCCAGTGTCTCACAAACCAATGTGTCTTTTAGGAAATAGATTTCATTTAATGTCACAAATTAACCTGGCAGGCCCACCCGAGTAGATTTCCTTTGAAACCCGCATTGCTGCTGTGGCCAGCTAGCTGTTTATTAAAGATGCTGAAAGAGGGTGGTAAGTGCTCTCTGCCAAAAAAAAAATCCAGCATTGAACACTGCACTGAAGTTATATACAACACGAGTATTGTTTTTTTATATATAAGAGAAACAATAGCCAGACACAGAGCTTGATCCTGCCAAATGGAAGCACTTTAAAATCTCATTGATTGCAGTGGAACAATTAAAGTGTGTGTTCAGTTTCCATCCTAGGGAATTAAGTCTGTGTTTAGCTTTCTAATATAGGAATTGGTTGGACTTCATATATTGTAGCTTAACTTTGGATGGGCTGTGCCTTCAGTTTTTTAGTCACCCAGCTCTGAACTATAGGACAATTCAGCATCAAGGAAACCAGATTCTGCATTTTTAAAACAATCTGGTGTTTTGATTGAGTTATTTTTCTCAAACGTGGGACTCAAGGTGGCTTACTTACAAGATAAAAAGAAATACAAGAAAAAACATGCAGGTTAAAGAATAGCTATGTTTAAAATGATGTTAAACTGTATAAAGAATTATAACCATTTAAAATATATTTATTCAAAAGCAAAAGATCACAAAAGTGCAGCATCCTATGAAAAACACTTTGCAAAACAGTCAGTTCCTAAAAGCCTATTGGAAAAGGTCTTCACCTGCCAATGGAGGGAGAAAGCAAGGAGAGAACTAGCAACTGCCAGTGCCTAGGAGCAGCTACTGACAAAGGAACATTGGTCTTAGCTGTGATATGTTCATTTTCAGTAGATGGGCAAGGAACATCCTGAGCCCTCTCTCATGTTCACACCATATATGCCTGTGTACACACATTTCAAAGGACAAAAGCCTAGAAAATGACAATTGTGATACATAGATCTAGTTGCCTGAAAAATTGTCCTCATCACCCAGGTTTTCCTGTGTTCCAATGCTTATTTGTTCCACAAAATAAAATAACCAAAATCTGATGGTCAGGTATGCTTTTTCACATCCACAATTTTAGAACTTACCCACTTCCTATTTCGCTGCTATTCTTGATAAAGAATAATGAATTATTGTCTAACATAATTCAGAGTAAAGATTTCAATCCTCTATGCACATCTGTTTCAAGTGGAGCATAAGTAATGTTTCCTATGAGTTATCTTTTCATTTCCCTCCTCCTTCTGGCAAACCCCAACCCTGTAATATAATCTTGCTCCATATTTCCGTGAATATGAAGCAAGACTTCATATTTCCATATGAAGTCTGCTCCCAATTCTGCTAAGCCATTTGGGTTGTTGTGTTAGCAGTCAATTATAACCCTTTGGAAAACTTTAGTACCATATTTCTTTCCTTAAGGAGGCACTTGGCTTATGAAATGTGAAACTGCAGTCTCTAAGACCGACTACAAATTATCACATTTACATATTGTCCTTCCTCCAAGCAGATCAGTGACATACATGGGTGTTTCTTCTTATAACCCTATAAGGCAGGTGATCCCTGCCAAGTGTACCCTAAAGTCCTTCAGAAAATCCTTGCCCTTCTCTTTACCTCGGTACTCTCTGGGTCTTAACGTGGAATCTAAGTAACCCACCTTTGTTACAGAATGTTAATATACAATAACATAACCCACAATATACTTTAGCTTCCAACTGAATATAGAGCAGTGGGACTGTTCAGTAGCCTGATTAACAGGTCCAAGGCAAGGTTGAGGGGTGAAACAAGGATATTCCTTTTGTACTGAATCACACCAACCACAGGTGGGTTGTGACCAGGGCATGTGACCCACCCTGCAAATATGAGGGTAGAGTCCCCCCTCCCTCTGCTTGCACCATGAGTTATGAATGCTTCAGCATGTCATTACACTCATTCTTCTTAAAAGGAGCTTTTTCTGTTACACTTAAACTTCGTCAGTCTTCATGACCTAATCTCCCCGCCTTTTTTTCAATCACTGTGTGCAATTTCCTAGTGTGTGCCATACAGTATTACATGTGTATCTGCACACACAACTGAGGACATTCAGGGCAGTTTTAGTATCACTCTTCCTGATTGCAACTTTTACTGAATTCAGTGGGGTTGCTACCAAGACATGTATGGCATGGCACTGTCAAGACTCTTTGGGTCCTAGGTAATAGGGACCCAGATAATCTCTAATCCCTCAGCGGGAAAAGACTCTTTAAAAAAAAAAAAACGATAATTCTACATAGCTTAAAATTTAAAATAGCATTTATTTTTCCATCTGAAACATTAGGCTTTGTAGTAATCAAAATTCATCAAGACAGCTTGCTAAGAATCAGGTAAGGCAAACACACAGCTTAACCGGGTGAGCATACTTATAAAACACTATGTTTAGAATTACTATTTCATAAATTAACAGAAACTGAACTCATTATTACAACATTTAGTACACAACACAAAAACAGAACCATCTTTTAATCTAGTGCAAAAAAATGTAAAAAATATTTAATCTTTGGATCAGATGCAGTCAGTCATGTCCTTATAGCCAACAAGCTAGTGGGTAACGAACATCTCAATTTTTATTTTTGGAATCTAGTCTGATCAGTACATTGGCCCAATAGTAATATTAGCATAAGGCATCAAATTTCACACAAGACACATATCAATGTACTTCAAAAAGTTCATCATCTATTCAGCTGCTAAAACATGGGATTTAGGGTATAAGACATGATTCCTGTACATGAGTCCAAAATAATTGATATAAAGCTTTTCCCTTAAAAGATTAGCTCTCCTTAAAAGGATAGCATATAGAAATGTAGTTTATACCAAAAATTTCTTCCTCGTGGGTAGTATCAGCAGCAGCATCAAAAGCTGAGACACATATATATATTCCACATGGAGATTGTTGTTCACACAAATGTGTGGACTGTAAAACTGGCAACCATGAGTGCTCTCAAAGTGATCCTACTGGCCACTTTCGTGAGTGAACTGGCCATGAATTTTCACAGCAATGCTTTATAGGTCTTTCCTCCTTCCATTTAGCTAGAAAGGAGACAAGGAGAGGAAAAAGCTAAAGGCAATATGGGTTGTGGGGCTATCACCCTTAGAATAAATGACAGGCACTTTCAACATAATTACTGCACTGATGTTAACAGTGGAGGTAGTTTAAAATAAGACTGGCTAGATCTCTTAAAATAAGAAATACTGTACAGCCAGTCTTCAGCTGGTTTCTTTTCCAGACAGCTGAATTAAGACATCAGAAGAGCAGGAGTGAAATCTCTCATTTCCTGGGAGAAGGCGTTTAAATTTGCTATGTCCTTTATTTGGTCACCTCAAATGCAATACAAAAGTGAAATATCTTTAAAATCACTTAATAGTCAGCTTCAGTGAAATAATGTGCCTGCTGCAAGCTGAATCTTAGTGAAAAAATGGACTTCATTGAAAAGTATTCAAAATAGCTGTTTTGTGAGGGCTCTTGTTGCACATTTCTTTTTAATAATGCTAGAAAGTTTAAATTTCCTCCAAAAGAAAGGATAGGAATGCACTGCAGTTTCATTTAGAGCTTGCCAAAGAAACTGAAAAGAAAAGAAAGAAGACTTTGTAAAAGTAATGCCTTCTACCCAAGAGATAAAAAGTATACATTCCAGGAAAAACCCAGTTAGGACAATACAGATGTGCATATACTTAGAGGAAAGTTGAATACATTGTTAAAAGTTATAGGATAGGAAAGAAACAAAACCTCCCCACCAACATCATTTACAAACAGATGAATCAAACATTGAAGGCTTCAATTGGCTCTAGTTCAAAGGAATAAAGGATTGGCTTCACCATGTGTAACAGAAGCCTCAACTAGCCTGAATTTGAAAGTTGTCAAATTGAGTAAATTCAAAAGAGCGTGTCCCAATTGCTGCCCAGCCATTTCTTGGAGAGTTCACAGTGACATTCTCCCAGAGTGGATAGCCATTTAACATGCCAGAGGCACTGGAACCCTGTGACAAGGAAAGAGAGAACTTCAATGTACAAAGACTGGTACAAATTCAGTGGACTGATTAGTCAAGCTTGAAGTTACAAAACTATTTGGTAATTTGAAACATTAATGCCAGTGGTAGTTCAGCCATAGCAAGCTGGCACATAAAAGCACTGAATTGTCAAGTTTATGCTCAGTTACAGAAATAAAAGAGTTGGAACCAGATTTAGGCAGCTGTCACTGGCCTGGCAGGAAGCAGATTTCCCTACTACTTCTTCCTTATAGTAGCCCTTCCAGCCTCTTGAAAATGCTACATAACAGGTCAAGGGAATGCTGCTGAACAGGGTGAATGGTTATGCATGAGAAGAGCCCTAAAATTGGATAGAGCTTCTGCAAACAGAAGACAGCTCTTGAATGCAACCTGATATGCGTTGTTTCATTAACAATGCCCTCTGAAGTTATAGTTGTCCCTTCACATTCGCTGGGCTTTGGTTCCAGGACCCCCTGTGAATACCCAAATCTGTGAATACTCAAGTCCCATTATATGCAATGGCATAGCAAAATGGTGTCCCTTATATAAGATGGCAAAATCAAGGTTTGCTTTTTGGATTATTATTTTTTAAAGAATATTTTCAAGCCATGAATACTTAAAACCGTGAATGCCAAATCCGTGAATGTGGAGGGACGACTGTACATGTCAGAAATCTCTTTGTGGGACACAATTTATGGTTCTGTAAATACATTTTTCTTCAATTAGCATCTAAATAAAAATAAAAAACAGTGAAGGGAAGAACTAATGTAGCTGGCATGTTAAGCACGTTAAAACAGAAAAGGCATTACATTCTGAGAGCTGACTGAGAAAGAGAATATCCATGGATCTGAAATCAGAGCCCAGATCATTATGAAGTCACTATCCAAAGTCCAAGGCAGTAATTTACCATGCCTATGGCTGAGCCCTATACCAAGCCACTAAAATAACTTGTACCAAGTATATTACCATTCCATACTCATTTCACTGTATGTGATTTTCTCAAAGGTTTTCCTTGCTCTTCCATATCACAGGATCAGAGGTAGCATCAAGAAATATGCAGACCAAATAATCAAGTCTCCTTGGTCCACAGGTATTCCTCACACCACACAGAACTTTAGGGCAATGAGCATTTATTGTACATTAAATAGGAATAACAGTCTTACATGGTGAGTTATGTCTTTTTTTTAAAAAAAAGGTGTGTTTTTTCCTCAGTACAAACCAGCACTGTCCATTCCATTTTAAAGGAAAGGACTAAAATATAAATAGAAAGGACAAAGTGTGACTCAAGTCAGATGTGACACCTCAGGTTAGGAGTGATATGGGAATCCCAGGAACACATTGCAGACTAAAATCTGACATCAAAAAGGGCAATATTCAAAAGTCAGTGGAAGAACTTTTTAGCATCCCAGGGCACAGTTTTACTGACTTTAAGAAACTTTTCAAGAACATAGAAACTTCTAAGGGAAACCCCATCATGAAACTATCATGAAACATTATGAAACAACTTACCAAGAAATGCAGTTATACCACCTGTAGCCCTAATCAAGATAGCAGATCATTATCTCACTCCCATGGGAATTAGCTTTCCCATGACTGGATGTTTGTTTAATCATCAACGTTGCCTTGTAAATGACTACTGCAACAATTGTAATGTAATTATCACAGTTGGTAAGTTTTGCATATCAGATTCCTTTTATCTCTTTGCTCAGTCTTCCCACTCCCATCTCCATCCACAGTTATACTTAATTGTCACCTTAAGATGTTCATCAATCTGCTGAAGCTGACACTAGGCTATGAAAGCTTATGCCATAATACACTGGTTAGGCTTGTGACACAAGGCTTTTCGTTGTTTCTGATGCAATGGATGAACATGGCTTTCCTTGTGGAAACATATGTTAACCATGAACTCCTTTTCCAAGTGTGGATCCTAGTGTAGCTGAAACAGCACCATCCACACGTAAGAGGGAATTTAACAGGAGGTGCAGGGATGCCTCACATTTGTAGAAATAGAATATTTTGTCAGAGACAGGGAAAAATTAAAACCTCATGCAAAACATTAGGACACAGCATGATCAGTGGTCACAGAATGTTGACAGGCTAAAGGAGGAGAAAATACGTTGTGTGAATATGGGTGTTTGTACAAACTCACATACATTACTGAATGGTGTACCCTGAAATGTAATGTGGTTCACTGGCTGCAAAATTTTGCATTGCTCCTGTTCATGATTTCAGCCAATCAGGATTTTGCAGGATACAGTAGGACCCCCGTATCCACTTATTCATTATCCACTGATTCAATTATCCACAGGACATAAAACAGCACACCTACCATAAAGTCCTCCTAGAAAATGTGTCCTCTCTAGCCATTTTCTAGGTCCTCCAAGGCAACTCTATGGTATTTTAAACCGGAAGTCCCATTATTTTCAATGGTGTTCACTATTATCCATAGTTTTCAGTATACACGCGCGCCCCCCCCCAGAACCAATCCCCAGCGGATATGGGGGTCCTACTGTACTCTACTCCATGTCATGACAAAGGGTTTCTTGTAAGAGAACAGCTGCTTCTCACAGAAACTGCATCAATATTAAATTCTTCAGAATCATAAATTAGTAGTAAGCAGAGCTTGGAAATGCTATGTTTTGGACCACAGCTCTCAAATTCTTCCAGATAAGTGTCATCTCTTATGGCTAGTCAATATTAAAACTATTCCACTTCAGCTACAGTGCTTACCATAAGAATCAGAGTGAGTGTATGCCAAGCTTTAGCACGCACACCAGACAGTCCTTTCATCAAGATATTGCTACCATCTGAAAAACAAATTATACTTCAAAACATTTACAGTATTTTGGACACCTCCTAAAATTAAATGCTATTAGAACTCTATTGTGAACAAAACTAAAAGTATGACAGGATATAATTTACCTTTGAACCCAGGCATTATTCAATTCATTTAAATGGATGGGTTGCTTACCTATAACCATAGTTCTTCAAGTAATCTGTGAACTCACACAAATGGGTTATCTGTGCCTACACAGTGCACAATTCAGAACCTTCTAGAGCTGTTCTGTAAGCATTTCGGTGACGGCACCTCCTCTGCTGGTCCATGTGACCAGTGCAGTTCCAGCTCAATTCCTCAGTTCCCTGGATGCCAAAGCAGCGGCCAAGGAGCTAGGGAATGCAGGGCACATAGAAAGGAGGAAGGATGAGTGTTGTGTGAATTCACAGATGACCACTCAAAGAACTACGGATACAGGTAAGCAACCCGTCCTTCTTCTTCGTAGTCTCTGTGATTCACACAAATGGGAAACTAGCAAGCTACTCACCACAGGAAATGGGAGTGTCATGCGACACAGGAAAACACTGCATCTCTCCCGAAGGTGGCTTCAGCCCTGGACCTTGCATCCAATCTGTAGTGGATGATGAAGGTCAAAGGCTGTGATCATATAGCCACTCTACAAATGTCCTCCAGCGAAACACCTTTCAGAAAGGGAGGTGACATAGTGACAGCTCTGGCGGAGTGGCTTTGCACACAAACTGAAGGATCTTGCTTTGCAAGTTCATAGGTCAGTTGGACGGTAGAAGCAACCCACTGTGAAAAACACCAAGAAGAAATTGGCACACCTTTCTTGTCAAAGAAATAGCATAAGAAAATTCTCCGGGACATGTGGAAGGCAGCAGTTCTGTCCACATAAAATGCTAATGCCTGCCGAATGTCAAGGCAATGGAGGGTGTGTTCAATGTCTGATGTATGGGCTTGCATTAAATGCAGGCAACACAATGCCCTGTTTCAAGTGAAAGACTGATACCACTTTCAACAGAAAGGAAATGCCCAGTCTAAGTCCACCTTGTCCTTGTGGATAAGGACACATTAGATGGATCTACCGTATGAGCATATAGCTCTGCAATCCTTCTAGTGATGTGACAGCCATCAAGAAGGTAGTCTTCCAGGTAAGTAAACAGATGTTACAAGACACTACTGGCTTGCAAGGTTTCTTGGAGAGTTGTGAAAGGACTAATTCCAAACTCCATTGAGGTGTAGGACCCAACGCCAGAGGGAGAAGGTTCTTGTAGCCCTATAGAAACTGTTTCACTAATGGATTCTGGAAGAATTTGCCCTTTTTCAAATCCAGCCAGGATTGTAAAATACCTTACAATGGGGGGGGGGGTGTACCAGTCTGAGCCAGTTTGGCAGTATTTCCATTCAGTGGAGGATAGCAAGCCAATTAGGGACTGATTGTTCTCCCAAACACATCAATAAGACCATTACCTTGTCATCAGGAGGGAGAGGGATTTTTGGAAGGAAATTCCAGTTGCTACTTTAAAATCAGGCCAAACGTCTCCAAGATGGACAGGGATCCAGGCTCTCACTGTCCTAACCTTCCAGTATGCTTCTTATAATGCATGTGGACTTTGGCAAGAAGCAGCTCCTTGTCTAATGCATCAACATCATGGAAGCAATTAATTGAAGGAGCACCTTAAAATCTCTGGTGCATACTCTGCGATTGCGCCAGCATTTCAGAGTGACCCTTGGAAGTGTCTGGTACATCTTGTTGGGCAGGAAGGCTGACAGGAAGCAAGAATTCAAGAGGGTGCTGATAAATCTCACTTGCTGGGATGGTTCCAGATGAAACTTTTCAAGGTTGATAATAAGGCCCAACAAGTCAAGTAGGCAAAGCATGAGAGTGATGTTGTTGAGGAAGAAGGCTCAAGAATGGGCGACAAGAATATCCAGTCATTGATATAGAGGAAAACAATGATCCCTTGTTGTTTGAGCCAAGCCAACACTACCGCCATGCATTTTGTAAAGACCTGAAGAGCAGTGGAAAGTCTGAATGGAAGGATGTGAAAGTGAGAGCTTCTTCCCATGGCAAAACAAAGGAAATGCATGTGTGACAGGCAGATTGTGGTATGAAAAGGCCCTTCAAATCCAACATCACAAACCAATCTCCCTCCTGCAACAGGGGAAGGGTGGAACCAAGAGTTAACATCCTGAACCATCTGAGCTATATGTAAAAATTGACATCCCAGAGGTCCAAGATTAGGTGAAGGCCCCATCTTTCTTGGACACTGCATCAGAGTGTGGTGGAGTCTCCTTCTTTAGAGGTTTTTAAACAGAGGCTGGCTGGCCATCTGTTGCAAGTGCTTTGATTGTGTATTCCTGCATGGCAGGGAGTTGTACTGGATGGCCCTTGTGGTCTCCTCCAACTCTATGGTTCTATGGTTCTATGGTTCTAAGTAGCGGGAGAAAAAAACCCATGGAATTTACAGTGTAGGGTCAGGTTCCATGGCACCCTTGAGGAGAAGAGTGTTGACTTCCTTGATGAGCACATTGGAGGTGGGAATGATGTGGATTACCCCCCGCCCATGGTGGGGTAGTCCCAAAACTATTTCATAACTCCCCCCAGATGATGTCTGGGACCCAAGAGTCTCTTAGCATCCCAGGCATGATGGCAACCCTAAAGCCTTTTGACAAAGAGAGGAGTGGATGTGACAAGAGAGCAAGCTGAGGAGTCAAAGATGATGCTTGTGCTGCTCCTGAGGTCTCTTCATGTAGACTTGGAGGAGGTACTTAGCAGACAAAGTGGTCTTCCAGGAGGGTGAACATAGAAGGGCCGTCGATCAAGACCACCTGGACGTCATTGGGCTGAAGGACCTTTTAGGTCCAGAGGATTGTCTTGTCAAACCATAATGGGATTGAAACAACAGCTGACCTTGTGGCTGTAAATTGAACTTGTGGGTTCTAATACACATCTTGTGTGTATGCTTCAGCTTGTCATCTGTCTCCATGCTTTCATCAAACAAACAAAAGGTCCTCTATTATTGTTCTCACTTGATGGGACAAAGCAGACAAACACAGCCACACGTCTTTGTAATGCAATGGGCCCCACCTGCATCTTCCTGCTGCTGTAATGCAACAGGCCCCACCTGCATCTTCCTGCTGCATCTTCCTGCTGCAGTCCTTACAGAATTTATTTTTGGGCTGCCAAACTGTGTGCTTCTGCTTGAAGAGCCCCCACCATCCACCTGTCCTCTTCCGGGAGCCTGGCCAAGAATGGAGTCATTATCTCCCTGACATGTTGCTGATACGTGCCCATACAGGCATTATAATTAGCAATTCTGAAGGAGAGTTCAGCGGTGGAATAAAATTTCTTGGCCTTGGCATCCAACTTTTTGCCCTCTTTGTCAGAAGGAGTTGTATGTTTCTTCTGCATGGACTTGGATTGGGCCACCTCCACAATGATGAAATTTAGCTTTGGGTGGTGCAGAAGTCAATCCATCCCTAATTTCACCACATGATACAGTGCATCTATCCTGTTAGTGGTGAACTGTATCAAGGAAGGAGAAGCACAAGACCTGCAAGCCACCTTTAGAAAGGAGGGCAGCAGAGGGATAATGCTAGAGTTGGAACTCTGGTCTGAATCCATATGTAAACTGCGTCAGACGATTCAGTTTCTGGTTGCTTAATCTCCAACTTCAATGCTCTTGCCATCCTCAACATTTGCTTGGCAAAAGCCTGAACATCATTGGTGGGCAAGGCAGACCCATGTTCCCCTAAAAACGTCACGAGGGGAATGCATTGGGGGCAGGCCTTGACAACTCCTGCAAAAATCATGCACTCCGCTGGGATGGCTATTGTGATACACAAAGTGGAGTTTTCAGTACAGATGGCTGAACCCAAGGAGGCACTGGTGGAAGTAGCTGGTTCAGAGCACTGGGCCAGAGATTCAGTCTGTACCCCAAGTAGATCCGCTGCACACTGCTCCCAAGCTGGAGATCGTGGCCTGCCCAGTGCTGAGGTGGATGGTACTGAGGCAGGTTCCAGTGGCTGATATTGACTATGGTGATGATAGTGGGAATGTGATCCTCTGGAGCAGTACCAATCTTGCTTGAATTCTTCACAGTAGAGTTCCGAAGATGGAGAGCAATCATACCAATAGTATGGTGAGTGAGAGTATCTTCTATGAGATCTGTACCATTTAACATCCCATGGCCATAGTGCCAGAAATCACACCCATACTGACAATGGTTGGATTCATGATGGTACCAATGGCAAGGGGATGACCTAGGTTGGGGACTGTAGGATCAAAATGGGGATGATCCCATTCCCTGAGAACTATCCAAGATCAATGAGGAGATCAAGCAGCAACATTAGGCAGATCAATAGGATGGCAAAAATAGTATTCTACGGTGAACTCGCCACAGGTCAGCATAAGAGGGGCGCTCCAAAAAAGCAATACAAGGACTCCTTGAAACAACATCTCAGGCTCGGCCAAATTGATCACCAACAATGGTCTGCCCTGGCCTCACATCGGGAGGCATGGAGATGCACTATCCACAATGCTGCAGCCTTATTTGAGAACTCAAGCCAAACAAGTCTTGAAGAGAAACGACAACACAGAAAGTCTTTCTCAGGAGGTAGGGGCAAATTCAGCTGCACCAAAGGTGACACCTGAGGGGATCTTTGCAGTACCCTAGAAGAGGATTCAACTTTGGGAGTAATGATCTGGACAGCCTGCAAAGACTCTTCCTGTATGGACCAGTCTTCAAGCTTGAGATGGGGAGACAAGTGTCTTGATCCCACAGAGATCGGTACCAAAGCTTCCCTGTCCTGCACCAACTGAACAAGAAGAGGCTGGATGGACCTTTCAGAGGTACAAGGTGGGAAGATGAAGTTGAACCCTTGATATTCTTCACCCTTCTCTTCTTATGATGCCTCCTCTCCATCTGGATACCAATGTGTAAGCCTCCACATTGATAGATCATTCCATTGTTGAAAGAATGTGAGGCAGAGCCTCCATATCAGCATGTCAAACTAATGTCAAGTGCATCCTAGCCCATAAGGCAGAGGCAGGCCACTTGGAGACATATTTGGCCATGTGTGGTTGGGTTCATGTCCTGGAGAGGTTTTTTCATTGCTACCCAAACTGATGAACCAGAGGCAGACGGGGCTGAGGACAGAGGCTGTAGAGCTCCACAGCTTGAGTCAGAAGGTTTGTCAGAGGTCATCAGGAGTTTTTCATACAAGAGAGCCTCAATCCTTGAGGAGCAGTTTTTGCATGCCTGCAGGGTAAAACCCTTGCAGTGAGTGCAAGCCCCCACATTATACTGTTCACCAAAGCACAAAAGGGAGCACAAGTTACCATCTTCCTTGAGGATCTTAGCCCCACAAGAGGTACACTGGATGAAGCCATAGTTGGCTATCACTAACAAACTCACCCTGTCAAATGAAGTTCATTAGTGAAGTCAGATAATGAGAAGTCAAGAAAAAAATCTGAATCCAAGACAAAGCTGAATTGTAATCTGAGTCAAGCCAAAATGCAGTCCAAAGAGAAATCAAAAGCCAAAAATCTGAAAAGAAGTGACCAGCTCAACAACAGTTCCTCCGATGCTGCAACAGATGAAAAGGAACTCAGAGATTGAGTGGGAACCACACTGGTCACATGGACCAGTGAACAACGGGCTACTGCCAAAATGCTTACCTAACACCTCTAGAAGGTTCCAAATGGTGCACTGCACAGGCATAGATAACACATTTGTGTGAGTCACAGAGACCATGAAGAAGAATTAAAGTGCTACCCAAGGATTTAGAAATAACTTGTTCATTACTAACAGCGGCTCAAATGGCCATAATATATAAAAGAGGGGAAATGAATATTCTTTCCATCAGTGAGAGACTATTCAAAGTTTGGGACAAAATGCTAATATAGTAAGAGGTAGGAGAAGGAAAACAAGTAGGCAATCATTTTGTTGAAAAAAATATTTTTTATATATATACACTTCAGAATAATGAGGCACAGGATGTTATTCAGTTTTATATGTTACTTAGAGTTATGGAGCTGGGTCCAGTCATAATTAGTAGACCCATTGAAATGAGGAGAACTTAAAAATCATGTTTCAGTCCCACTGATTTCAATTGGTTCCTTTAAATATGATTAAGTATATATTCAAATCATATAGAGAAATTATTAATTTTCTGCCTTGGTGCCAAAAAACCTTATGTGCTTTGCCAATTCCAACAGATGTGTACACTAACAGGGCTTCACATTACTGAAAATACATTGTTGTTTTAAATATATGTATTTATATTTGATAGGATTTTGTTAATCATTTTCTCTTTTTATAAGAATTCTTACTATGATTTAATGGTAATAAATTAACATATCATCACCACTTCAATGGCCTTGTCCATTTTTACCTCTCTGCACCAATATCCTGGCACTTATGTTATGTCCCTTCTATGACATTTGTTCAGCCAGCTCCATCATTCATAGCTATTCCTCAATAAACTCCACTCCTATTTCTTCAGCACCGCCCAGAAAGCATCTGTACGACCACCTCCCTTTATTTCCTTTACGTCTCTTCTCAAAGATCACATTTTATGGAAGCCTTTGCATCATTCCCCTGCCCACTAAGTCCTATGGCAGAGGTGTGCACTCCCCCAAAGTCTGATTTTGCAGCGCATTAACCTCCTCAGAGTGTGTGCACACCTCTAAAAAAAATTACCATACAAAGTGTTATTTCCACTCTTAGAAGTTTCCAGGAGCATCATTTTGTATGTTTGGAGGCTTCAGCCTCTCTTCTCTCAAGCCCACTGAAAGAGGGAAAAAGCAACTAGAAGTGGAACAGAAGCCACTTCTGTTTAGGATTTTTTTCCAGGTTTTCCCCTCTCTTTTGTGGGTCTAGTACAGTGTGGAGATGATCTCAGATGTGGAAAATTGTAGTAGAAATAATCACATAGTCCTCCCTTGGTAATCAATTCATTTCCCTCTTCCTCTGTTGTATCCCTGTGTCTATTTTAGAAGGTAAGCCATTTTGGTAGCACATGTCACACCTTTTCTTTGTAAGTGGCATGTACCTGAATGACTAAAAACATACTATTATTAAAAAATTAATAATAAAAATTATCTCTTCACATAAAGGCTTCACATTAAATAAAATTGGTCCCCTTACATTTTATGTCATTCCATATGTCCATGCCATTTGATTGGCTGAGAGACCTGTATAGGCAAATTGACAGCAAGTTCCTATATTTAAAACCTAGAGCCCAAATTCCAGGTCCTGTTCAAAAAACATTTTCTCTAAAAGGTCTTAGCCCAGTGCAGCCATTCACATACACAAAGAGGGCTAAAGCCCCTGGTGGTGAGGGGAGAATCCACCAGCATGCCAAGATCAGAAATCCCTGGGCATGCAGTCATCTGTAAAGACATTCCCATATTTAGTACTAAAGGAATTTAAAACTTGTTTGACAGGGTGTGTTTACAACCTTCTGCAACTGGGAACCCTGCTTTGCCATTCAACCAAGTTAACTTACAATTCCCCTAGAATCACAGAGTTAGAGATCACATGGACAATCCAGTCCACCCCCCTGCCATGTATGAGAGCAAAGCACTCCTGACAGATGGTCATCCAGCCTGTTAAAAAACCTCCAAAGAAGGAGATGCCACCACACTCCGAGGCAACGTATTCCACTGTCAAACAGCTCTTACTAAAGTTTAAGATTGAAGATGAAGAGGATGAAGAGGCGCTATTGGTGAGCACCCTTTGGGTTCAGTCGATCAACCAATTACAAATCCACCTAACAGTAGCATTGTCTATTTTGTTTGCAAAAATATCATGGGGGACCTTTATCAAAGGCCCTACTGAAATCAAAATATGCTACATCCATAGCATTTCCTTCATCTACCAAGCTTTTCACTCTATCAAAAAAGAGAGAGAGAGAGAGAGAGAGAGAGAGAGAGATCAGATTAGTCCGGCATGACTTATTTTTGAGAAACCCATGTTGACAACAGTACCATTGAGGAAGAAAAATGGGAGGTGTCTCAAGAAACCAGGATGGATGACTAAAGAACTTTCAATGGAGCTAAGTTTTAAACGGAACATGTATAGGAAATGGAAAAGGGGGGAAATCACCAAAGAAGAATTCAAACAGATAGCAAACACATGTAAGGGGAAAGTCAGAAAAGCTAAAGCGCAGAATGAGCTCAGGCTTGCTAGGGAGGTTAAGAACAATAAAAAGGGTTTTTTGGGGTATGTCCGCAGCAAAAGGAGGAAGAAGGAAATGATAGGGCCACTACGTGGAGAAGATGGCAAAATGCTAACAGGGGACAGAGAAAAGGCAGAATTACTCAACACCTTCTTTGCCTCAGTGTTTTCAGAAAAGGAAAAGGAGGACCAACCTGAGGATAATGGAACAGAGGACACAACAGGGGAAATCCAGCTCAAAATAAGTAAAGAGGTAGTACAGGAATACCTTCTTAATCTAAATGAATTTAAATCTCCAGGACCAGATGAACTACATCCAAGAGTATTAAAAGAGCTGGCAAATATAATCTCAGAGCCATTGGCAATAATCTTTGAGAACTCCTGGAGAACAGGAGACGTCCCAGCAGACTGGAGGAGGGCAAACGTTGTTCCCATCTTCAAAAAGGGGAAAAAAGAGGATCCCAACAATTATCGTCCAGTTAGTCTGACATCAATACCAGGGAAGATTCTAGAGCAGATCATTAAACAAAGAGTCTGTGAACATTTGGAAGGCAATGCCATAATCACAAAAAGTCAACATGGGTTTCAGAGAAACAAGTCATGCCAGACTAATCTGATCTCTTTTTTTGATAAAGTTACCAGCTTGGTAGATGAAGGGAATGCTGTGGACATTGCATACCTTGATTTCAGTAAGGCCTTTGACAAGGTTCCCCATGACATTCTTGCAAACAAGCTTGTAAAATGTGGGCTAGACAAGTTAACTGTTCAATGGATTTCTAATTGGTTGACCGGCCGAACCCAAAGGGTGCTCAGCAGTGGCTCCTCTTCGTCTTGGAAAGATGTGACCAGTGGGGTGCCACAGGGTTCTGTCCTGGGCCCAGTGCTATTCAACATCTTTATCAATGACATGGATGAGGGAATTAGGGGCATACTTATCAAATTTGCAGATGACACCAAATTAGCAGGAGTAGCTAATACCCTAGAGGACAGGATCAAAATTCAGAATGACCTGGATAGACTGGAGAGCTGGGCCAAAGCTAACAAAATGAAATTCAATACGGAGAAATGTAAAGTACTGCATTTAGGGCGGAAAAATGAAATGCATAGATATAGGATGGGAGAGAGCTGGCTGAATGAGACTACATGCGAAAGGGATCTAGGAGTCCTAGTAGACCACAAGTTGAACATGAGCCAACAGTGTGATGCGGCAGCTAAAAAGGCCAATGCGATTTTGGGCTGTATCAATAGAAGTATAGTGTCTAGATCAAGGGAAGTAATAGTGCCACTCTATTCTGCCTTGGTCAGACCTCACTTAGAATTCTGTGTCCAGTTCTGGGCACCACAATTCAAAAAGGATATTGACAAATTGGAGCGTGTCCAGAGAAGAGCAACTAAAATGGTGAAAGGTCTGGAAACGATGCCTTATGAGGAGAGACTTAGGGAGCTGGGTATGTTTAGCCTGGAAAAAAGACGGTTAAGAGGCGATATGATAGCCCTGTTTAAGTATTTGAGGGGATGTCACGCTGAGGATGGAGCAGGCTTGTTTTCTGCTGCTCCAGAGACTGGAACACGGAGCAATGGATGCAAGCTCCAGGAACAGAGATTTCACCTCAACATTAGGAGGAACATTTTGACAGTAAGAGCTGTTCGGCAGTGGAACACGCTCCCTCGGAGCGTGGTGGGGTCTCCTTCCTTGGAGGTCTTTAAACAGAGGCTGGATTGCCATCTGTCGGGGATGCTTTGATCAAGATTTCCTGCGTGGCAGGGGGGTTGGACTGGATGGCCCTCGTGGTCTCTTCCAACTCTGCAATTCTATGATTCTATGATTCTATGACTTTTAGGGATCACAGCATTCCTTTATAAGTCCATACAGACTGTCTGTTTAATGATCTGCTCTAGAATATTTCCTGTTAATGATGTCAGGCTGACTGGGAAGCAATTGTGAAGTCGAAGGCTTTCATGGCCAGCATCCATAGGTTTTTGTGGTTTTTTTCCAGGCTGTGAGGCCATGTTCTAGGAGAGTTTATTCCTGACGTTTCACCTGCATCTGTGGCTGGCATCTTCAGAGAATGGTTAGTGTGTCGGGTTTATATACTCTGAGTCCCTGTTGAAGAGAATTAGTATGTAAATATGTGTATTCGTTTGTTGGATGTCCAGTTCTTAGGGTGGGAGGATATGCAAGGGGCATTAGTGTCCATTTAGCTCATGGTCCATTGTCTGCTGGGAAGCCCCCTGTCCCTAAGTGAAGTTCATTTGCATGTGTTGAGTTTTTATTTTGGTGTTTTTCAGGACTGGTAGCCAATCTTTATTTACATTTAGGGTTTCCTCTTTCCTGTTGAAGTTGTCCAGGTATTTGTGGATTTCAATAGCTTCCCTATGCATTCTGACCTGACAGTTGTTAGCTTGGTCCAGAATTTCTGTGTTTTCAAATAGTATCTTGTGCCCAGGTTGGTTTATAATGTGTTCTGCTACTGCTGATTTTTCTGACTGGCCCAGTCTGCAGTGTCCCTCATGTTCCTTGATTTGTGTTTGCACACTGTGTTTTCTGGTCCCTATGTAGACTTGTCCGCAGCTGCATGGTATGCGGTAAACTCCTGCAGCTGTGAGAGGGTCTCTTTTGTCCTTCGCTGAGTGTAGCGTTTCTTGGATTTTCTTGGTTGGTCTGTAGATTGTTTGGAGCTTGTGTTTCCTCATCAATTTCCCTATTCTGTCTGTGACTCCTTTGATGTATGGTAAAAATGCCTTCCTTTTGGGTGGTTGTTTTTCTTCACTCCTGTGTTTTTTCCTGGGTCTGGCTGCTCTTGCAGTGTCTGAGCTGGAGTATAGTCAGGTATTCCTGTACTATCTCTATCTATTCTATGCTGCATTTCCCCTACTGCATCATGTGCTCCGTTCTCCCCAGGTTGACGCAAAGAAGATACTGAGTAGGTCTGCCTTTTCTCTGCCCTGTTAGCGTTTTTCCATTTTCTTCACACAGTGGTCCTACCATTTCCTTGTTCTTCTTTTCGCCATAGACATAACCAAAAAAAGCCCTTTTTATTGATTTTAACGTTTCTAGCAAGCCTGAGCTCATTCTGCACTTTAGCTTTTCTGACTTTCCCCCTATACATACTGGCTATTTGTTTGACTTCCTCTTTGGTGATCTCCCCCTTTTACCATTTCTTGTACATATCCCTTTTAAAACTTAGCTCAGTTGAAAGTTCTTTAGACATCTATCCTGATTTCTTTAGACATCTCCCATTTTTCCTCCTCATTGGAACTGTTTGAAATTGTGCCTTCAATATCTCACTTTTAAGAAACTCCCATCCATCATGAACTCCCTTCTCTTTTAGTATTCCTGACCACTGGATCACACCCATATTTCCCTAAGTTTACTGAAATCAGCTTTCTTCAAGTCTAGAATATGTATGATTAAGCTTGGCTTCCCCTTTCCGCTGTATAACAAACTGCAGGAGAACATGATCACTCCCACCTAAGGAGACCGCCACTTCTACCCCATTAATCAGGTCATCACTGTTGGTTAGGATCAGATCTAAAATCGGTGATCCCCTTGTTGTCTCTTCCACCTTCTGGACAATGACATTGGCTACCAGGCAAGTGAGAAACTGTGAAGTCAAAGGCTTTCACAACCAGCATCCACAGGTTTTCTGTGGATTTTTTCCAGGCTGTGAGGTCATGTTCTGGAAGAGTTTATTTCTGACATTTCGCCTGCATCTGTGGCTGGCATCTTCAGAGAATGGTTGGGTAGGAGTGTATGGGGGCTTTATATACTGTAAGCCCCTGTTGGGGAGGATATGTAAATATAGTGTATTTGAATGACTTGCTTCTGGGTGGAGATATGCAAGAAGGATTAGTGTCTGTTTGGCTAATGGTCCATTGTCTGTTCCAGCAGACAATGGACCATTAACCAAACAGACACTAATCCTCCTTGCATATCTCCAGCCAGAAACGAGCCATTCAAATACACTAATTTACATATCCTCTCCAACAGGGGCTTACAGTATATAAAGCCCCCACACTCCCTACCCAACCATTCTCTGAAGATGCCAGCCACAGATGCAGGTGAAATGTCAGAAATGAGCTCTTCCAGAACACGGCCTCACAGTCTGGAAAAAAAACCCACAGAAAACCTAAGTGAGAAATTTATTGGCGCTTATAATATAAGGACCTTATATTCTTGGCAGAATATAAGGTCCAATGAGCTAATATGCTAAAGAAGCCAGTCACGTAGAGTCTCTGGGGTTTGAATATGTGTCAGTCAACACAATTTTATCCCTCAAAAGGGTATTGTAAACACTGGAATTAATACTATGTGGAAAGCCCACCAAAAGGTGAACTTATATTTTATACCTGTTAGCATTACTTTAATTATTGCTTACTTAACAAAACTAGTAAGAATAGTTTTAGACTGAAGGGATTGCATTTTGATGGCCTCTGTGGCAGTTATGATTATTGTGGCAGTTATGATTATTGTCTAACAAACTAGTAAAAAGCATCTTGACTTTTTACTAGCATCTTCACTTGATATCAAATCGGGGGGGCAATAAAAAGAGGGGTGTAATAAAAATTACTGTGTAGTGAGTTTGCAATGAAAGCATCAAGCACCCAAGAACACCATTCTGCATTATCTCAAGATAAATTGCCAGCCACAACTATCTAATAAGCATGCAAAATAGTTACAACTATTTAACAGGTATGTGAAACAGTTACTCAAAGTTACTCACAGAGGTCACCTGTGACTCGATATGTGCCATCAGGAAGGACCCAGAAGAAAACTCCTTCGGCACCTCCAACATATATTCCAGCTTTGTTAACTCTCCCTGCAATAAATGCACCTCCTTTTTCTGATTCTATGTAAATGTCACACGTTATTGTTAGGTTTACCCTGAAAAAGACAAAATAGTTCTCAATGTTGGAAAAAGAAGTAGTCAAAGTTTTGCCACAAGGCTTCTCATTTGCTTCTTCTGTGGGGAAACTAGTACAAGTAAACCTAGATTAAATCTTTCCTCTGACTAAAAAAAAAAAAAAAACACCAACCTGATTACAGAGGGTAATCATATGATTGTCTCTCCCATGCTTGGCCTGTTTTGGACATTGTAGTCTGATCTGGTATGCTGGGAGGTGGTAGATTGACCCATTTCACCCATGCTATTTTCCCAGTGAAAATACCTCCCCAAGCTGCTGTTTGCCCCTCAATTGCATTTTCATTTGCTGGAGGCAGAGGTGGGGGGCAGGATCCTCAGCAGAAAATGGCCTAGCAAGAAAGGATAAAATATCTTCTCCTGGTACCCCATGGTCTCAGACCAGATCACCCACTTCTCCCAGATACTACTTCTCAACAACAACAACAACAACAACAAAAATGCACAGGTGAAAAAGTACAATGCAAGGAACACACAAGATTGTCTATTGAGGGGTTAAAGCACACTTGATAATACCCACCCTGGTTCATAAGGATAATTATCTTTATCTGACCTACACAACTATATGTCTAGCCACTAGACACATTAAATGTCCTCAGAAAGATTTGTTTCTTTAAAACGATATACAGTAGTACAACCTGAATATTGCAGTGCTCCACTAGGTGACAAAGTCAGACTATATATATGATTGCCAAAATACAAAAAGAGTTCCATTGTAGCTTAGCTTTAACTCAAAACAAAGCAGAACGTATTATAAACAGAACCTGGAAAAACTCCAAAGACCTGCAGAGGCACAAACTGCTGCCTGCCTAAAGTGAAAAGCAAGAAGCCTAACGTAAAGACAGCTTGCATACCTGTAACTGTAGTTCTTCAAGTGGTCATCTGTGAACTCACACAAATGGGGTTATCTGTGCCTGCGCAGAGCACCATTCAGAACCTTCTAGAGCTGTTATGTAAGACTTTTTGGCAGTAGCCCTGCCCACCTCAACGATCCCTTCCTTAAGGTTTCCACCTAAATCCCTCAGTTCCACATTCGCCGCTGAAGCAGCATCCAAACACCAAGGAGGCTGGACACCTTGGGGAGGAGGGGAAAATGGGCGGGGTTGTGCAAGTTCACAGATGACCACTCAAAAAGCTACAGTTACAGGTATGCAACCTGTCCTTTTCTTTGTGGTCTCTGTGACTCAGACAAATGGTGCTGTGGTGCTGAGAGGTCATAGATGGCTTAGATCTTCAGGCTTCTCTACCTAGGCCTGTGCCAAACTGCACCCTGCCTAAAGTGAAAAGCAAGAGGCCTAATGTAACTGTCCATTTCTCTGCTCTGCCACACTGTCCCAATTCTATGTGTTATTGATGGCAGGTGAAATAAGGCCACCAATACAGGTAAGTTATTCCAGCTGGTAACAGAAAGGCTGTCTTCTTTTCTGTCGCACCATAACTTCATGGAAGAAGCAGAGCTTGAAAAAGTTTTTTGTTTTTTGTTTTTTACTAAAGTCCCCACTAGCCATTATGGCTGGGGATTCTGGGAAATGTAGTCCAAAAAGGAAATTTTCACGCTCCGGGAACAACTGGTGAAAAAACTAAAATGTGGAGCAGGTAACAAAAGCAGAGAGGAGAAGGAAGTAGTCACATGCATGAGCTACTTTATTTATTTTACTGCATTCTTTTATTTGCAAGTCATTCATTTGTGAGTATTACATTCCTTTACTTGTGAAACATCCTCAAAATATTTAGGGCAGTATGAAAATCTTAAACATAAACAATTCACAGACAGAATGAGCAAGAAATTTACACATAAGGGTCAAATATCAGCAATTCAATGATTAATACTTTAAAGAAAATGCTACTGCTTAAGCACATTCTTGTGGTACACTTAATTTCATAAAAATAGCCTAAGGAAGTATTCTTTAAGTAAAATGTCTTGTGTTTATAAGTTTTCTGTTATCCAATATTTTGCTTTCATCACCACCTCCTTGCACAAAAATAGGCAGCAGGTGGCAGTCTGGGATCACACTGAATACATTGTTATGCAGTAGCTTAGGAGGATGTGAGCACAAGAATTTCTCGAAGAAAAAAAACCAAAAACAAAGAACATGCAATTCACCAAAAAAGAATCTCCCTTTGCATTTATGTTGAAAGTTCCACACTATAATTAAATGAGCTAACTCAGTGCTATTTCCAAATTCCATGGCAAGCTTTATGACAAACTGTAAATTCAATGCACTGCACTCAGTAACATACCATTTGTAATTGCCTATAACGCTGATGGTATTCTCTGCATCAGCGACCCAAGTTACAGGTCTCTGAGTCACCACTTGTCGGAGAGTAAAGGTGTGCTCATCTGGATCAGAAGTATTTACAAAATACTCAAACACCCCAGTTTGGTCAGCAAAGTTTGGTGCCTCACTAAAAGGTGGATTGCCTATTTGGAGAACAAAGGACTCATTATTTCCAGTCACATACTTACACAAATGTTTACATCACACAGAAGCTGCCCCACAACAACACTGCATCCAGAAGGCAGCAGATTATTGCTACAATTCAGTGGCAGCTGGTGGCTTTCCAGAGGGAGTGAATCTGCTCTGGGTTTTAGTCTGAACTTTCCAGTTTTGAACCTACTGAGGAAAGGGTCCAGCATCTTGGAGTGTTCCTTTAAAATTCAGACTAAATCCTGGAGCAGATTTGCCACAACACTTATGGAAGCCACCAGCAGCCACTGCTACAACTGCTGCAGAAGTGATTTTCCACTATCTCCCAATTTAGCAACAAACCATCTTAACTAGGTGCTCCTGCTTCTTTGTTATCATTATAATCATCAAGCTGACTGAGACACCAGGAAAAAAACAAACAGGAAATGCCAAAGTCCACTGAGGAGCCTCATTGAAGGTCCTCATTTCTTGCACTAATTAAATGTACAGTATATCTGCATTAATTTACTAACTAAGTTTTATAGCAGATGACTTGGACTTCAGCTCCTGGAAGGACATGCCCACACTGTAAACATCTGGAGGACCAGAGGTTGAAAAGGACAGGTTGCTTACCTGTAAACATAGATCTTCGAGTGGTCTTCTGTGAATTCACACAGTTGGGTTATTCCTGCGCCTGCACAGTGCATACGGAACCTTCTAGTATCGCTAGGCAGAATGTGCATAGATACATTTTTGGCGGTAACTCCGCCCATCCTAACGGTCCCTTACAAGGGCTTCCCGCCTAAATCCCCTCAGTTCCTTGAATGACGCCGCAATCAGCAGCATCAGGAACCTGAAGTACATCTGTATCAATAGGACATAGAGGGGAGGATGGGCAGGTCTGTGTGAATTCACAGAAGACCACTCTAAGATCTATGGTTACAGGTAAGCAACCTGTCCATCTTCTTCGTGGTCTGTGTGAATCACACAATTGGGTAGATTAGCAAGCTTTACCCCAGGAGGCGGGTATGTCCCCTATATTAGGGAAGTATGTACCTCGTTTTCTTTAATATTACTACTATTATCATTATTACCATCATTATTATTATTGTTTGTAATAATAATTACAACATTATTACATTATTAGTATTACATTCCACCAGAACTTCTTATTTCAAGATTCAACAAAGGAAAGTCTCATATATATCAAAACAGTATGGCCACACACATTAAGTCCATATGGAGGCACCCACTTATTGAATAGAGGAAAGGAGTACAGCCCTCCCAAAGGCAGCCTCGTTTCTAGAACAAGAGTCCAGCCTATAGTGTGAAATAAATGTCAAAGGAGAAGACCAGGTCGCAGCTCGGCAGACGTCCTCCAGGGGCACCCCTGAGAGGAATGCAGCCGAAGCGGAGACAGCTCTTGTAGAATGTCCACAAACCCGTGGCGGCAACGGCTTCTTGGCCAGTTCGTAGCAGAGAGCGATGGTCGATGTCACCCACTTCGAGAGATGCTGCAGTGAGATTGGAGCACCCCGCTTGGAGCTGGCATAGGCAACAAAAAGTTGGGGTGATTGACGAAACGGAGCAGTCCGTTGAATATAAAAGGCAAGGGCCCTCCTGACGTCCATGGAATGGAGGGTCCGCTCGAACTCGTCCTTCGGATCCTGCATCAAGGCAGGTAGGACAATGGGCTGATTAATGTGAAAACTGGAAACAACCTTAGGAAGGAAGGAAATGTCCGGCCTCAAGACTACCTTGTGCTTATGGAAACAGGTATAAGGAGGATCCGAGCGTAGAGCACAGAGTTCACTAGCACGTCGGGCGGAGGTGATGGCAATCAAGAAGACAGTTTTCCAAGTGAGGAGCCGCAGGTCGGTTGTAGCAAGAGGCTCGAAAGGTCTCCTCACCAACTGCGAAAGCACAAGTTCAAGGCTCCAAGACGGCACAGGATCGGTCACTGGGGGGTGAAGGTTAATGTACCCTTTCAGGAACCTCTTTACTATCGGATCCTGAAAAGGAGACGGACAGTTCTGAGCTTGGAACTCCACAGAGATAGCCGCCAGGTAACCGCGAATGGATGATACCGAGAGCCCTGATTTCGAGAATTCGAGGAGGAATTGGAGAACCGTCGACACCGAGCAGGATTCGAGACTCGTTCCTCTGTTGGCTAGAAACTTCTCAAATCTATTCCATTTGTATAAATAGGCCCTACGGGTAGACGGGCATCAAGCGGCATCCACAATCTCCTGGACTTCCTTGGGTAAGGAGGGTGGCATCGGGATCATGGTCGAATCCGCCAAGCTGTCAGACGCAGAGTGTCGAGGTTGGGGTGTCTGACCCTGCCCTGTTGAACGGTGAGGACGTCCGGCCGATCTGGAAGGCGGAAGAGACGCCTCTTGGACAGGTGAAGTAGCGGTGCAAACCAAGGTTGTCGGGGCCACCAAGGGGTGATCAGAATGGCGTTCGCTCGATCCCAACGGAGCTTGGCAACTACTCACGTCAACAACGGGATTGGTGGAACCAGATACAGATAGGGTCCTCCCCAATGGAACATGAACGCATCTCCTCTCGAATCCTTGTGTCGCGTCCTGGAGCAGAATTGGGCGCATTGCCTGTTCTGAGCCATCGCGAAGACATCTATTAATGGAGTCCCCCAGAGCTGGAAGAGTTGCTTTGTTACCTGCCTGTGGACGTTGGAATTGGAACGGCTCAGTCCATCTGCAAGAATATTCTCCTCCCCTGGGAGGTGGATGGACTGAAGATAGACGTTCCGTTCTACGCACCAGTCCCAAATCTGTAGAGTGAGGTGTAGGAGCTGAGGAGACCTGGTACCCCCTTGCTTGTTGAGGTAGTATATTACCATGGTGTTGTCCGTGATCAGAAGGACAATCTTGTTCTAGACAAGCACCTCGAAGGCTTGCAGAGCTTTCTGAACGGCCAAGAGTTCCAAGACATTGATATGCAGCTGTCTTTCCTCGGAGCTCCACAGACTCTGAATTTTGTGCGGACCCAGGTGCGCTCCCCATCCTAGCAGGAACGCGTCCGTCGTGAGAGAAGCAGTTGGTTGAGGAGGATCGAAGGGAAGGCCGGAGAGAACGTTCTTCGGTATGAGCCGCCAGTCGAGCAAGCGTTGCACCGGCCGAGACATCATCAACAATTTCCTGGGAGAGTCCCGAAGAGGATCGACGACACTCAGGAACCACTGCTGAAGCGGGCGGAACCGGAGCCTGGACAGAGGCGTGACTGATGTGGTTGCTGCCATATGCCCTAGTAGGACTTGGATGTCATGTGCTGAAATCTGACGCGACTGACGGCATCGATGGATCAAGCATCGAAGGGCATCGAACCTGTCTCTGGGGAGGTATGCAGCCGCAGAGATGGAGTCGAGGCGAGCACCAATGAATTGGATGGATTGAGCAGGGTTCAGTTGGGATTTTTCCATGTTGACAACAAGCCCCAGGGTGTCCAGCACATCTAAGGTATAAGCAATGTCCTTCTCGAGCTGGGATTTGGAGCCCGCAGCAAGTAGCCAATCGTCTATGTAAGGAAAGACAGTGACCCCATGCTGTCGAAGATACGCAGCCACTGCCCCCATGCACCTGGTGAAAACACTCGGTGCCGTGGACAGTCCAAAGGGGAGAACCCGAAATTGGTAGGCCACTTCTCCGATCTGGAATGCTAGAAACCTCCTGTGCAGGGGATGGATCCCTATGTGGAAATAGGCGTCCTTCAGGTCTATGGACGCAAACCAATCCCCTTGTTGGAGGAGGGGAAGGATGATAGCCAAGGTGGTCATTCTGAATTTCTTCGGGGTGATGTACCAATTCACTCCTCGGAGGTCGAGGATGGGATGCAAGCCACCGTCTTTCTTCGGCACGAGGAAGTACGTTGAAAAGAAACAGAGATGCCGGTGTTCGGGATGCACAGGCTCGATGGCCCCCTTCTGTAGCAGAGCTTGAACCTCCTTGAGAAGGGGAGGGGAGAGCGGTGTTATTCGGATCCGACCTGTTGGAGGCAGTTTGTCGAACTCGATCCAGTATCCATGGTGTATAATTCTCAATACCCAGTGGTCGGATGTTATTATGGACCAGGTGTCCTGGAACGACGACAGGCGGTCTCCAAACAGGGGGCTCTAAAAGAAAGGGAAAACATCAATAACAGTGAGAGAGGTGCAACACTCAGAATCTCCGTCTGCTTTGGTCCTTTGCGCGGTGCTTCGGTGGGGCCCGATATGGGGAGGCAGATCCCTGGCTCCTCACCGATGGGGTGGAGGACATCGGTTGCTGGAATCGGGACCTTCTAGATGGCTGTGGAGTGGTACTTCTCCTATACGATTGGGGGTAGGACAAAGTATGCCACGTGGAGCGGTATCTGGGGCGATAGGCAGAAGATGAGGTGGAAGGCATACCGTACTTCCGCGCGGTGGTCCTCATCTTCTGCATAAATTCTAATTTTTCATCCGTCGCCCCATTGAAGAGCCCCAACTTGTCGAAGGGCATATCTTCGATAGTTGCAGCCGCTTGTGGAGATAGCCCCGAGGATCTTAACCAGGCATGTCTGCGCAATGCGATGGAGCCTGCTGCCTGGTCCCGAGGTGGGCTCGACACCCGTGGTAGAGCCTGGATAGTAACAGCAGTACGGGTCGGTGTCTCACGAACCCAAGGTTGTTCTTTCATTTTCTCATGGGAGCGCTTGGCTTTATTTTTCTTAGGGAGTTTTCCCTTTGAAGAAGATTCACGGTCCTGACCTCGATCCTTGGAACCCTCTCGATCCTGAGACGAGGTTTTTGTTCCCGCAGATGTCGGATCCGACGAGGGTCGGTCCCCAGCCGGAGTCGACTTTGCCGCGTGCTTGTGCGAAAGAAGCACAGCTTCAGGATCCGATGCCACAGAGCGGCGGCGGGAAGGGCTTTGGGATCATCGGCGCTTTGCAGGTGGAGAGTTGCCGGATTTCAACGCTGGGGAGCTCTCCCGGTACACAAGAGTTGCTCCTTGTCCCAACGCCAGAGTCGACGCAGCAGATGGGATAAGGGCCTTTTCATATAGGAATGATTTCAGGCGGGAAGAGCGATGTTTCCTCGCTTGAGGAGTGAAGGCCCGACAATGTACATAGGCATCCACATTATGGGATTCGCCCAAGCAAATGAGGCATCTGGAATGACCATCTGAGCTAGGCAACTTCGCCTGGCAGACGATTCACCTCTTGAAGCCCAATTTGGAAGCCATAGTGGGCAGCATGAGTCACTATGAACCGGGTCAGACCAGAAGGAGCAGTAACGAAGTCAGAGGGATATACAGATCGTGGTCAAGGAAAGCCGAGTCAAGCCAATGAAGGAGAGGACATTACCAGAACCAAAGGGATATCCAAAGTCGTCGTCAAGAGAACCGAGTCAAGCCAGCAAGAGCGAACAATAGCCAAAGGTAGAGCAGGAATCAAAGTCAAAAACCAGTCCGAATCGAAAAAATCAGAGGATCGTAGCGATGAAGTTTCCTTTAGAGCTGCTAGCGCGGCGGAAAAAAAGGAACTGAGGGGATTTAGGTGGGAAGCCCTTATAAGGGACCGTTAGGATGGGCGGAGTTACCGCCAAAAATGTATCTATGCACATTCTGCCTAGCGATACTAGAAGGTTCTGTATGCACTGCGCAGGTGCAGGAATAACCCAACTGTGTGATTCACAGAGACCACGAAGAAGATCCACCAGATACTAGCAATCTAGTAGAAAATTATACCTCACCAAACTACAAAACATTGATGGGGTGGAGCCATAATACTTAAAGTGGTATAAAACTGACATTCTGTAGTGCTGATATAACATAAGCGTCACTAATGGATAAATATTTCAACACATAGAACTATTTATTCTTGAGAACAGATATGCATTTTTCAAAGCTGAATGTCCACAGAAAGAAAATAAAAAGCCACCAGGCATGGACTGGCCACTCCTGGATAAATATTTTATTACTGCAGGTTTCTGGTCATCCTCTATAGTGATTTCCTGAGAACTGACACTGCTAATGAGGAACCTGTTGGAAACTAAAATTACTGATAGGTGCCCCCAGGCACTACTGATTTAAGGGGTTCTGCAACAATGGCTTCAAGCACTAACTTACGGATATTGAAATCATCCTTGTATTTGGATGGAAAAGGTTGAGATGGAGGAGGATCTCGAAAAGAGCCTTTATGGCCTGTTGTCAGTGTTGTCAAAGTATAGATCTCATCCAGACCCAGACTGAGTGTCAATGCCCCTTCACAGACCTGTATGAAAATAAGATGAGCAAGTGATACACCAGAGAAAGGAAGTATATAGAAATCTTTCAGTTTGGTGCATACCTAGGACTGGCACAGTAACCAAAGAATCCTGTATCAAATCAAATAATTCAATCCAGATTTACTCACAGATAGAATGTCCCCACTGATATCAAACTGAATTAGTCATGTTTTACTTGCCCCATTTATTTTACCAGGTCTACTCCAAGTATAACTATGTCTGGACCCAACCAATATTCTAACAGATTTACTCTGCTTTAGCCACCTCTCTGGATATTGCATGAACTATTAGATAAATTTAAAGAGGCATTATATTTTACTCATGAAACATCAATGGGTAACACTGTAAACAGAGACAGCATCTGACAAAAAATTATTGTGTTGGGTACTCAGACAAAGTTTATTTGTAGGACCTGAAAAAGACCAGTTGTGGATTTCTTTGTAGAGCATCTGTCTGATACATACTTTGAATACCAACCTCCTCCCCCAATATTTTGTTTAAAGTGTTTACACCCCATATCAGGGGTGGGAAACTTTGGTCCTCCAGGTGCTTTGGCCTATACCTCCCATCACTCCCACACCTAGCATGGTCAATGATAAGATATTGTGCAAGGTAAAGTCCAAAACAACTGGAGGAGTAGAAGTTCCCCACTCCTAGCCCCAACTGTTAAGCAGACAGAGGGAGAATTGCAGGACTATGAGAGCATGAGGCAGAAATAAGTGCCACTTGCAACACAGGCTCCAAGGACAGCTTTAAATATTGCAAATAACCTGAGTGGGAGAAGTGAATTTGAGAGAAACTTGCATTTTTCCTTTTCAATGTAGCTGCCTCACTAAAACCACAATCAGTTGGATCTCTCTGCAAAGACATGAGACACACGCATTCTTAATGTATGTCTCACCACGTTCATTAGTCAAGCTACTTCCTCTTTCCCCTTTTATTAGAGATACATCACTTTATAAGGTTAAACCCCAGGGAACTGAAATGCTTTTTACTTGTACACATTTAATGCTTCACACATTTTCTAAAACATAATAGGTAGTGTCAATCAATTCTGTAGTAACCACTTCCAACCTACAGATTAAGGGACACTCACTTTTATAGGGCCAAGTGATTGGAACAAGGTGGAGTTTGAAGATGAAAATTCAAGCTTAGAATACCACATCTGAAGAGCCTGCAGTTTGCTCTGAGAAAGAAAGAAACACAGATTAATTTCTCCTTTTAACAGAAGTTTATTATCTGTCAAGAACTGCAGTAACTACCAGTTTGTCCCTAAACAACAGCAGCATAAAAATATATGTCACAACATTTTAGTCAACAAGTCAGCAATTCTGGTCATGCTCAGAGAAATTCTATGTGGGGGAGAAGGCTGGTGATGATCTGCCACTTCAAAAGCCCTGATAGCTCATGTTACTCAGAGGAAGGTGTTGAAAAACAGGCCTGGCAGACCTTTGTTGTTTTAATTCCCATTTCTAATGGGAATGGGAATTAACTGTACCATAGAATCATAGAGTTGGAAGAGACCTCAAGGGCCATCCAGTCCAACCCCCTGCCATGCAGGAATACATAATCAAAGCATTTTGGACAGATGGCCATCCAGCCTTTGTTTAAACACCTCCAAAGAAGGAGACTTCACTACACTACAAGGCAGTGTATTCCACTTCCAAACAGCTCTTACTATCAGGAAGTTGAATACACTGCCTTGTAGTGTGGTGAAGTCTCCTTCTTTGGAGGTTTTTAAACAGAGGCTGGATGGCCATCTGTCAGGAATGCTTTGATTGTGTTTAGATGGAATCACTTTTCCTGCAGTTAAAGGCTGGACTATTGATGAGCCACTCCTGAGACTTCTTAGGGAATGAAGGGGCTTTATAACCAGTAGTTTCATGGCAGCATCTAGCCTGATGCCACATGCAAAGAGAACATCCTGTTTCATCCCACTGGTGATAGATCTACAGTTACTAAGAATTCTGTGCCAGAGACCTGGAATGCTGCAGTTCAGGGGAGTGGGCTAGAGCTCTATAGCCAGGAACTCCAAACACCTCAACAAACTACAAACCCCAGGATTCCAGGATGGAGCTACAATAGCTAAAGTGGTACCAAACTAACTGTAAATACGCTGTTATTGTGCAAACAGTACAGAAGAAATAGAAGTCCACTGGGTAGTTCATTTCCTTGTCTTAATTAAATGTTGCATCCAACTACGAAGACACTTAACAAAATCAGTATCAGTCTTATAGCATTTCCAAGTGTAGACAACACATGCTGGACATCAGTAACTGAAAATAAAAGTGATCTGGCAGCATTCAGCGTACATGCCCTTTTACTTACAAAGGATCCTTTGAGGTGGAAAGTTGCTTTCTGGGATGACACAACGAATGGAAACAGAGGTGGCCTGATGCACTTTGAGTGGCCATGGGTCTGAAAATGAACAGGAAGGAACATGTGTCAGTAATCAATACAATTCAAGATGACACTTTATTACCTTTGCTCCCAGCAAATAGGCTGAAGCTGCTGTTGTTCTGTGGACAAGACACAAAATGGGAAAATAACAAGATCTACAGAAGTCCAAAAAATCTGAAATAAAGGGGGGGGGGCTTCAAAAAGCACATTAAACATGATCAGAAACCATGGGAAAGCTAGTTGAGTCTAGAGATGTGAAGGCCCATAAAAAACCTGGAAAAATTCAGAAAAAAAAATCCATTTTTTTTCCGAAGCCTTTTGTTTTTGTTTTTGTTTTCCCCAAAAAAAATTTAAAAAGGAAGAAAATTGATTATGGAATGTTCAATTCATGCTGCTACAAATCTGTTAGATTCAAGATTTTTTTTGGGGGGGGGGGTGAGCTGCTCCCCATAAACTAGCAAAACCAAAGAGGTTCCATACAGTTCAGAAGACTGTTGCTCCATTTGTAACAAATAAAAAATGTAAAAAGTAAATTCTGTTTGTAATAACTGCTTGAATACACTGTATTTTCAATATACCAACTGTGATAATTTTATGTCAGATCAAATTGTACATAATCATATTTTATGTTCCTAGAATATATTAAGTCCAGAAGCCTCAAACCACATCATTTTCATGCTACTGACCACAGAATTCAATATCAAGCAGCTCACAGTGGGAAAGGTCATTTCAAGTTCACACTGTCAATGACTGTTGAAGAATACAGTAATAAACCAAAAGTGGATGCAGAAACAGAGATTTTTGAAATGTCCTTGCAGTCCTCCCATTCCTTGAAACAGATATATAGTGCTATCATCATGAGTAGTATGATACCAGTTTTAACCTGGTGCTGAAGAAGTACCTCCATCTGCCTTGCCAATTCAACTTAAATGGGTGACCTCATTCTCCTATTATGACAGAAAGAGGCATGCTTCTCCCCATCCACTGCTATGACATAATGACACCCCTCATTTTCTTGTTCTGAGGTAAAGAGCCCTAAACACTGTGATTTCCTCATAAGGGAACTGTGCCAGCTCCCTGACTATTTTGGTTGCTGTTCTCTATATCGTTTCCAGTTTTATAATTTCTTTCTTTCTTTCTTTCTTTCTTTCTTTCTTTCTTTCTTTCTTTGGTAGTACTGTGAACAGAACTGTCTATACTATTTCCAGTGGGCTCACTCCACAGACTTGTATTTATCAATCCTGGAAAGAATATCAGTATAAATTAACTTCATTTTACAATGAGGTTTGTCAAAGACCACCTTTGGAATTCATAGCAGAGGTCATGTTTGCAAAGGGTTCCTACCAGATATAGCTCAGTCTCAGTGATAAGCTTCAAACCAGTTTCCCTTCACAGTTGTATTCATTAGAGCTATGTAATTAATTAGAAGCACGAATTTCCTAAGTACTATCACATTATGCAGCCACAATTTTCAGTTCTGGGCATGAGTTAGGTGGACTCTGACAAAAAAAAATTACCATTGTTTCAATGATGATAGTAAGATTGCCTTGTCCATCTGTCAGAGCAACAAAGCTGCCACCAGCTTCCAGATGGCCATCCACATGTAGGTAGCGCCACCCTGGTCTTGTGAACTGGGTTGTGTGTGCTGTTCCAGAAACAGAAAAAGCAGACAAAGTGATTAAATCCATTAGAAGAAGGATCCCTTTCAAGCTGTAGCCTTTCTGTAGTCAAAATAATAGAAGAGGAAGGAATCTACAGGCTCAGGTGAAAACAAACATTTCCAGAAATATTTTTTAAAAAACCTTTACAGAAAATGACTTTTGAGTGGTGGGAACCCTCAGAAAACGAAAGAAAGGGAGAATGGCATGAAGCTTAATGGAAGAATGGATGCAGATTACTGCCTTAAATGTAATCAGACCCCAGGGCATTCTATGTGCAGCTTTGTCTAAAATATAGATAGGCAACTTCCAAAGGCCATACATTCCTTCAGATACAGACAAAACTGCCCCTATACTGATATCCATCTGCATCGCAAATACCACCACCTTTTTTTAAAAATTACTTTAATAGGCCACTTTGGGGGGCCATGGGGGAAATTTCACCAACCACCCAACCTGCTTTATACCTAGGTTTCAAACCCAGAAGTGATCAGAAACTAGTTTGAAAACTCAAGTGACCTGAAGGAAGAGAGAGATTGAGAGATTGAGAGAGAGAAGGGGGGGGCTGCCAACGATTATTTCCTAGCCTAGTTTCCCCAGGATCAGCAGTAAATAAACAGCATTCATATATATACTCGCCACGGGTCAGCGTAAGAGGGGCGCTCCAAAAAAGCAATACAAGGACTCCCTGAAACAACATCTCAGGCTCGGCCAAATTGATCAACAACAATGATCCGCCTTGGCCTCACATCGGGAGGCATGGAGACGCACTACCCACAATGCTGCAGCCTTATTTGAGAACTCACGCCGAACCAGTCTTGAAGAGAAACGGCAATACAGAAAAAATCACAACCCGGAAACATCACCCAAGGAGACCTTCTGCTGTGCTTTCTGCAACCGGACTTGTTTATCTCGGATTGGCCTTTTTAGTCCCGCTTGTAGAAAGCACGGGATGAGTCCTTCATGAATCTTCGTTCGCGAAGAAAAGCCACACACACACACACACACACACACACATACATATATATATATATATATATAGCATTCATTCCTTTTCTCCTCTGACTGGTGCAAAGCAATGCCACCCCTAGATGGAAGATGAAACTGTTTTGTAGGTTTCATCTAACACCTAGCTTTCAGAATGGAACACAACATCTTCTGCAGTCTGGTACCCAAATGCCAACATGAATCATTTTATTCCAGTACCAAGTAAAATTTTGATTTGGTCTTTGTATCATTCATACCACTCAGGGAAACCTCTATGATGTGTACAGCCTTTAAGGGAAGACGTAATTCAGCTATGAGTGCACCGATCGTCAACCACCCAAAAGCAAAAACAATAACATTAAACCACCACCCTAAAATTATTAATACAGTAACAACAATGTTATACAGTGTGACCCCTGTATCTGTAGGAATGGTACCCATGATTTCACTTAAACACATCTAAGCATTTTCTATGTCCTCCAGCATGACTCTATGGTATGTTTGGGCCAGAAGTCATTCATTTCAATAGGGTTCACTATTATCCATGATTTCGTATTTCCACAGTAAGACTAAGAACACATCCCCCATGGATATGGAGGTCACACTGTACTCTATAAGCAAACACCATTCACACCAGCCTTTCCCAAACTAATGCCCTCCAATTATAATAATAATAATAATAATAATAATAATAATATTTATTTATTTATACCCCACCCCTCTGTTAAAACAATCGGGGCGGCTTACAAAAATTAAAATACAATACAGATAAAGTTGGGAATTAAGTTGGGAACACAACTCCCATCACTCTCAGCTACCCAACAACTTGCTGACTGGCACTGATGGCAGCTGTGGCCAAAGGCATAAAGGGAGCCACAATGAGGAAAGCATTTCTTCATATAGTCATGGGAGCTAACTAAAATGTGAAGATTCTTTTAATAAATTTATATTTTAATTTGTCCACATTCAGAATTAGCTAAGCCAGAAAATAATGAATTGGAACAAAAAAGTGTATTTTCTTGACCATGAAGGGAAAAAATGTTTCAAATCTTTTAATAGGAGTTTTCCTCATGGAAAATCTGGCCAATTTTTATATGCAGCAGTTCTGTAAGGCTGCACTAACCGTGCAAGCTTTTCTATGCAGTTTCAAACAAGGTTCACACTCAGCCTTCCATCTTTTCGCAGGTCGGTAAAATGAGTACCCAGCTCGCTAGGGGCAATTAGCTAACCCATTGTAAAACTACTTAGAGAGTGCTTGCACTATAAAGAAATGTAAGTGCTATCACTAATTTGTAAGCTGCTCTGAGAGCCTTGGTGGCTGAAGATTGGGGTATAAATATTAAAATTTTTATTAATTTTTTTATTTATACCCCTCTCTTCAGCCACAAGGCTATCAGAGCGGCTTACAAATTGTTTTAAGCAATAGCACTTTACACATCTACACCACATTAAGCAGTTTCCAATGTGTGTTAGCTAATTGCCCCCACAAGCCAACTACTCATTTTATCGACCTACAAAAGGATGGAAGGCTAAGTGAACCTTGGAGCCCGCTGGAATCGAACTTGCAATGTGGTGACTTGCAGTACTGGCATTTAACCGCTGTGCCACCAGGGCTAAAAATAAATAAAATAAACATAAATAAATAAATAAATAAATTATAAATAAATAAATAAGTTATTTCCTTGTTAACACTCAACAGTCTCTAATTTCCAATTCTTTGCAAGTACCTAAGAAGTCATTTCCATTACAAGCAAAAACAGAACATCCTTTCTCAACAGAGACCCTGCAGGTGTCTTGGACTGCAACACCCATCATCCATGACAACTGGCCATGCTCACTGGGACCAATGGTAGTCCAGAACATCTGGAAAGTACCACCTCAAAGAAGGTTGAGGTAGAATAATTTTACAGTAAGCATAAACATGTTAAGCAGTAAATAAAAATGTATTTTATAATGCTTTTTAAAAAGTATTTTACAGTGCTTCTTACAATGTAGATGTGTAAATTGCTATTGCTTAAAACAATTTGTAAGCCACTCTGATAGCCTTGTGGCTGAAGAGCGGGGTATAAATAACTAAATAAAATAAAATAAATAATGAAGAAAAGTCACAACTAAAAAAAAATGTCCAATTCAAAAAGTTCTGTTAAGTGTACCTGTGATCCATATGGGAGGATTCACAGAGAAATGCCCACTCCATGGTTCTTGTGCTGTCATCAAACCACTCCGGCCGAAAGGCAAGTCTTCATAGTAACTGGCCACTAAGTTCCAAGCAATAGTACTGAAATAAGGGAGAAGAGAGCTAACACATTGTAAACTGCTCAGAGAGCGCCTTGTGCTATAAAGCAGTGTAGATGTGTAAGTGCTACTGCTAAACAATGTGTAAGCTGCTCTGAGAACCTTTGTGGCTGAAGAGGGGGCATAAATACACTAACAAATGAAATAATAAAAATAAGATAGAAAATATGAGTTAATATATACAGTTACACAAAGAAATTCTCTAGCAGGAATGAGCTTGTGCAAATTTGGTGAATGAGCTACAGATCAAAACATAACCTGACAGCCAAAATCCTATTGGTGTTTTATGTACTTGTAAGTTTTCCTACAGAAGTAGATGGACGTTTTTGCCACAAAAGGCCACATTTAGTTGAAGCTTGCAGAACCAGCTAGACACGTGACACCACTACACATGGTGCACTGTATATAGAGGCAATGAGCACAGTGCATGGATGTGTACTGAACATTGTGCTTGGATATGCATGCCCATTTAGTGTCTTGGTTCAGTTGTACAATCAGCACAAGGTTGCATAGCACAATTAAAACATAACTCAACATGTAGAGATGTACTGTAGGCAACCCTGATGTAGGATCTCAGGAGATATTTCTTAACTAACACTTAAGGGGAGGGACTGTAGCCAAGTGGCAGAGCACATGCTTTTCATGAAGAAGGTTCTGAGTTCTATCCCCTATGTCTCCAGGTAGGGCTTGGACAAAATCTGTCCTAATGCCCTGGAAAGCTGCTGCCAGTCAGTGTGGACTGTGCCAAGATAGAAGGCCCAATCATATAAGAAAGCATCCAATGCTCCTAACACATTAGCAGAAGGAAACTAGGCATATGGGAGAATAACATCCTCTCCTTGCATCCATTTCTGTTCTGGAAGAAAAACTAACCTGGCTGTCAGAATTTCAAGCCCACAGGAATTCCATTAATTAAAATTACTAATAAAGCAGCTAACACTTCCAACTCCAGGAAATGAGACCAGGCTGTATTATTACTCCTTGCATCTCACATTATGAATGTTATACATTCACCATCATAGCTATATCATGCATGCCAAGACATACGCTGTCATGTTCCCATTCACAAAGTTTTGATTCAGGATTCGAGCCCAGCAACCTGCACCCTCTTCATTGTTGAAAGTGCTGTAATCTTCTGAAGACCAAAGTTTCTTTCCAGTTAGCAAAGCAGTATGCACTGTTTTTGTCCCTGGATAATGAGCCCTGGATAATATCAGAGGGGAAAGGGAAGGGACACACACACACACACACACAGAGAGAGAGAGAGAGAGAGAGATGCATTTTAAGTCCAAGGAAGCATTCTAGATACACTCAAATACAATTAAAATACATTTTAAGAAAAGGGCAGAGGGTTGTGCCTTTTTTACAGTGCTTATATTTTTCCTGGGCCTTTTCCCCTAAAGAAGATCTCTTGTTCTAAATGAAAGGTGGGCTACTGTGAAAGGCTAGGGGGCTACATTAGCCCCCTAGGAGACCCACACAGAGACAAAAAAGTAAAAATAAAATTTAAAAATTGATCCCAAATGCTTCTAGGGATTATGGGTGTATTTTCACCATGTTTGGGGTTTCAAAAAAGGTCTCCCCAAGAATAGGTGAAAGGCTCCACAAAATGTGGTGGAAATGCACCCCACGCCCTCTAGTGCTTGCCTCTTAGCATTAGGGGGGGGATTTTGGGGGGGGGAAAGAAAAATTATTTTTTTATCCCTAGGGTCTTCAGGGGGCCTCCAAATATGGTGGAAATGCCCCCCACAACCCATAGAGCACATTTAGGAGCACTGTAAGACAAAAATATTACTTTTGCTTCCTGGCAAGCCCTAAGGGCCACATGCAGCCCATGGGCCATATTTTGTCACTCCTGCTCTAAAAAGATCTGGATTATGCTTAATAAATCATTTAACATCCAATGGAATTAGAAGTATGTGCATATATTTATATCAAAATCTATCTGGATGCAACACACAAGTAATCCGTGACTCAGGAAACAGAACACTAAAACCGCAGGCTTCCTGAATCTGGGAGTTTTTAAAGAGTGAAAATAATGCTAACTGTTAACATTCACAAAGCATTCTGTACACTGCATGTTTTCACATACATTAACTAAATAATCTTTCCAAGACCACAGAATAGAGGGTCTCTTCTCATTCTCTTTCTCACCCTTTCTAGAAGAATACCACACCAGGCATATTCAGAATGGCAGAACCGAGACAAAAGATAGTGAAAGCATTGCGGAATATAAACCATAGCTACTGCATATAGTCTGACATTTGTTTCTGCAATGCAATGATGCGTTTCAAAAGTGGAGGACAGTTTCCATACACCTTCTGTTAACCACGCCTCCCCACGATTTCCTTTTTTCCCCCTCCCTATATCTTTAAAAACGTCATTTCCTCTACTTTGCATGTCCATGAACCCCTTTTAAATCCATCTATTCAGGGAATTCTCCAGTGCCAGCCAGCATCAGTTACCGTGGCAAACAGGAAATGTCTTTGCTTTTTGCACAGAAGATTGTTAGTTCAAATCTCACCTTGGGTGAATTTGTCTTTTAGCATTTAAAAATTTCCTCCCCCCCCTTCGTTCTCCCCCCCGCCTATCCCAAAAGACTTATTTTTGTTATTTAAAACACTAAGCTAAGAAGCTGATACAGGATTCTGGCCCAGACACTTTGAAACTCTTTTTCTGCTTGAAGGTGGCATTTTTCTAAGTTCATACTTTGCATTTAACTGCTTGACTTTTTCCCCTTAATCACCCCTTTGTGAGCAAAAAGGGATTTTAATTGCATTGCCAAGTAAGAAGGTTAGGGGGGCACTAAATTCTAAAATCTTAAAATGATAAATGGAGGAATTAACATTTTCCCAAAGGCAGGTTTGAACTTATGATGTTCTAGGAAAACAGGTCTCTGTTTCTTTAAATGCCCACAGCCTCCAAATTTGCATAGGCTGATAGCAGAGCCCTGATGGCAAGGGAATAAGTTTTCAAAGCACAAGGAATACATGTGTTTTAAATGGGAAGAAAACATTATATTAAATGCATTAAATGCAAGTATTGTTAAATGACTATATTGGTAAATTTAGCTACTGCTGAATTTCGCAAATTTGAGGTTTAAAAGTTAGCCTGTGAGTTTGCAGGGAGCGACCACTGACCACTGGAAGTTGAATGGCAGGGAAGCCAGAGGAACAAAACTTCTGGGAGCTTTGGGCAGAGCAGGCACGCCCCCTCCACTGACGTGTTTTTACATCATCCAGTCACAGCATCGCTGCCATTCTTCTGCACAACAAACTGAGGTGGATTTGAATCGCAAAGGCTTTTATTCACGCACAGTCTCCGTTAAGAGGAACAAATTGATCTGTGATAGAATACACATGGAAAGGCCACTGAATTCAGCCAACGTCGTGTAGTGATTTTCATGTGAATTCCGATGCTCTTACTGATGCATTTTGCATTTAACGCTGGTGTGGTATTCTTCTATATCCTGCCTAGTGGCTTCACAAGGATCAGCTTTGAAAAGATACCCTACCCAATAATATCGACTGCTTCACGGAGCTCAGAGTCAAGCAGAACAAGAAAGGAAATTGGCTCCCAGATGTTATCGCTGGCTATGATCCTCACACGCTGAAGCTCTTGTTTATCCAAAGTGTATCTTAAAAGCTTAGAAAATAAAGAGACGAAAAAGTAGAATTTGCTCACCAGTTCTTAAAAAGAAAAAAATCTTTTGAAAATCAAGGTTGCTGTGCTTCTTTCAAAACAGAGAAGCCAAATTATGTAATTTACTCAGCTAAAAACTAACCACTAAATAGATATATTTACAAGTTGTGCTCTCAGATCAGTTTTTAAAGAGAAAAGGGGGAAATATCCCCATTTCATCTATATTCTATTCACAGAAAAACTAGAGGGAAGAAGAATCAGTGCAAGAGTCCTGGTGCAGGATCTATAAAATGTTAGTTTAAGGGTTTGTGCTGATGTTATTATTCTATGTCCATTTCTGAGGAGACATAAGTCAGGCTCATGCTTCTTGGTTGGGGGAGAGCACAAAATCACAGCATTCATATCCTGTGCTGAGATTTACCCAGAGCTTGGAAAAATTCCTTTTCTGGACTATGTCTGGTTATGCTGGCTGGAGATTCTGCGAGTTTTTTCCAGAAAAGTAACTTTTCAAGGCTCTGGACTGATCTACCAATACCTCTTCTGCCTGCAGGGAATCAATACAAATGTATAAACATTGCAGACAAGCATAGGATAAAACTAAAAGCAGAGTATGAGCATACTGAGAACAGACTGAAGGTTTTCATTATCTCTCTACTTATCAGCTTCATTTCTGAAACCTATACAGTCAACATATGCAAAAGAAACAAAGAGTCAGGGCTTGTTTGAGAAAAACTGTGTTAAACGGTTGCAGCAAAGATAAGGAGTCTTTCATAGGCAAGCAGCTATTTCATCAGGACAGAACCTTTAAGAAGAAATGAGAAATTGGTACTTAAGAGGGTTTTTTTTAAAAAAAATGGAAATAATCCTTCTGAAAAGGATGGTACATTCGGGTGAAAGTGTTTTGCAAGGAGAAGAACTGAAACATTATAGCCCTTCAGGCTTATAAGGGATAGGGGAAGGACAGGATATGGGATTGTTTTTTAACATTGGGCTTTTACTGTTATAATATTTTATTGTTATAATTATGTTGTGCTCCGCCTTGATTCCTTAGGGGAAAGGCAGAATATAAATATATTATTATTATTATTCAGCTACTATTCAGTAATTAGTAAAATAAAACAAAGTAAATATCTTTGCTTTAACTCACCTGATTATCATTCTCTGTTGCTATCTCAGTGACAGCATCTCAAACGCTGAGCTATCTGAACAACATTTTGGACACATGTTCAGGCTAATTTTGGACTTCAAAGTCTGAATCCTATTATTAGTCCCTACTAGAGTAAACCTGCTGAATCAGTTAACATAACTGTAGACTTGCCAAGTTACCACTGAATTTGATGGTATTATTCTAGTCGGGACTAATAATAGAATCTTGGACAAAATCTAATCCCCAGGTCATCTCCATGTGGATTTTCAAGGCCAGGGACAAAAATGTAACACAATAATGAAAGCAGTGAACACTGACAAGTCATGAAAAGGAAGAAGGAAAGGCAAGACAATGAGCAATGAATCTTACTGGCAGCAGGAGGAGACAACATGGAGGGCGATATGATTATCACCTAGCTGCACCATGAATAACCTCTTAATTAAGGGTAGTGTCAAACTCGCCATTTTCAGAATGGTTTATAGCACAGTTATAGAGTATGTGCTTTGCATACAGAATGTTCCAAGTTCTATCCCTTGCATTCTAGGTATAGCCAAGAAGGACACCTGCCTGAAAACTTGGGAGTTCCACAGTCAGGCAATATGGATAACTCTGAGCTAGTAATAGCTTCCTATGCTACACTAGAGGGAAGAATGAATCTTGACTTGCCAATCACCGGGTCATGAAATTAGAGCTAACAATGCACAGTAAGTAATGGTAATCAGTCGCCCCGGGACAGCTCCTAGTAACCAGATATTCCCTGGCAGGATTGTCCTCATTCATAAAATAAAAAGGTCAATGGCAAAAATGACAATAGAGGACAGCATCATAAACTTTCCAGTCAATGTCATGCCACCTCAACAAGCAAGGTTGACTCAGACTACCCTGGCACCTCTGCATGTGTAAGACTCAGCTCCAACCAACCAAAATCACCCTATAATGGGGGTGTTGGGAGCAGCACTCAATGTATTTTGAGGGCAGAGGCTGATAAAGGTTTTGGTAACTTCTGATAGATAAGCAATTTAGACAAGAAGACACTGTGTTCATTCCTATTTCCCCTTTCCCATTCAAAGTTAGCCCAAAGTTACTCATAGCCATGGCATAGCATTCATCGCCTGGAAGCTTACTGAAAGGCATGAAATACCACTAGCCAAGCTATTTGTCAGCCAGGGTTGCACAGCTTCCCTCTTCAGTGGGAAATGTAATCTATCAGCATTAGCAGGCCCAATGAGTTATTTTTCCCAATCAGGGCAAAAAGTGGCTTAGGAAAAAGTGTATTCAGAGTTCCCATCATGTCTATTTTGAGTCTTATGGACACATTTAAAGTTAAAGTTACAACTCATTAAGAAATGAAATAGAAAACAGCTGCTAAAATTTAGGGTTTTTTCCCATCAAAAACAAACCACAGGTGAGACACTATAAAATATAAGCCATTTTACAAACATGGTATCAGCATATAATTAAATGCAAAGGCCCTATCAAATCAATTATCATTTTTAAATATTGCCAAGCACAGACAATTATAAAATCAGTTTACCTATCTTGAAAGAACTACAATATACAACCTATTGAACATCAAGATTAGGACAATTTTGGATTCAGCTAGATTTTAGAAGCATAAACAGCCTCTCTGAGCCCTGAGAATATGTCCACAGGAAAGAAAAGTTCAATTGTTAATCCCAAACAAAGTAAACCCATTGGATCATTGGCACTTACATTAATATTGACTTTCTTAATTCCCATTGATTTAATGGGTCTGGTCTACTCTAGCTAGGATTAACAGAAGGATTTAGGCAATTGAACTCAAGATTTGTGGTAATTAAGTTTCAAGTATAAACCCAAGTATAAACTAACTTTCTGTAGTGATGGGATTACGTGCTCCTGTGAGGCAAGAAGCTATAGTGATAGCATCAGTACTGCTGGTAGGGTCTCCCATGTCAGGCTTCTGGTGAGGAGCTAGACTAAATATGCCAAACTGCTACTTGGCAGTAGCACTAGTAAGGGGTGACACTGCCAGAGGATTGTGGGAAAATTTGGACTAGGATCCAGAAATGAAGCAGAAAAGTCACTGAAGATGGAGGCACTCTATTCTCTCTGCAAAACCAAAACCAGGAGCAGATTGTGGCACAGGCCATGAAGTGCTGATATGAAAAGTTAAAGTACACTAAACCAACTGCCGTCCCACAATACAACCTGAAGAACATCCCCATAGAATTTAAAGATAATGTAAAAAAGCAGATTTGCACTATTACGGTAAGTCTGACTGACTGAGAGCCAGAACAACTCTGGATTGAAGCCAGGGACACTGTCAGGAAGGAATGCAAAAAGACACTATCTGTAACAAAAAAGAAAGAGATGCCTCAATGGATGATAGATGAAACTCTTCAAGCGGTTAAGGACAGATGAGAAGCAAAAGTAAAAGGTGACAGAAATAGGGTCAGAACCCTAAATGCAACTGTTCAGTGATCTGTGCACAGGGGCAAGGAGAACTACTATAATAATCAATGCAGACAAATAAAAGGTGACAATAAAAAAGGAAGAACACAAGAGACCTCTTCACAAAATCAGATAAATTAAAGGGAAATTTAAACTGAGAATGAAGATGCTCTACAACCAGCAGAGGAACATAATTCATGACCAGGTAGAAATAAAAAGAGGATGGAAACAATACACTGAAGCACTATATAAAAGAGATGAAAGGATGACAGATTCATTCAAGGAAGAACGATCTGAAGATGAAACTCCAATTTTAGAAAGTGAAGTGGAAGTTGCACTGAGGGGACTTGGAATAAATAAATCACCAAGAACAGATGGCATGCCAATAGAGCTACTTCCAGCTATAAAGACAGAATCTACTCTAGCTCTAACTAAAATCTATCAACAAATGTGGAAAATGAAAGAATGGCCACAGACTGGAAATGCTTAATATATATTCCAATCCCCATTATACATTCCAAACTAAGGACTGCAGTAGTCATAGAACCATTCCAATAATCTCCCATGCAATTACCCATACAAGCAAAGTGATGCTCAAAATTCTGTAGCAAAGGCATCTACCATATATGGATCAAGGAATGCCAGATGTCCAATCTGGGTTCAAGAAAAGAAGAGGCAGTAGAGATCATTGTGTAAACTTATGTTGGATAATGGAGCACACCAAAGAATTTCAGAAGAAAATGAGAAATTGGACTTACCATGAATATTCATTCTGGGGTGGCCGAAGAAGCAGTCCACTATGATGGCACACAGGGCATAACCCAATCATAGTGGAATGCTCCTCTGTGCCATCTCAAGAATGAGAATGGCCCTCCCTCCATCCCAACTGTCATTGCCCTGGCTGCAGAGAGAGAGAGAGAAGGAAAGTCAGGCAGAGCTCCATCTTGCCTCAGTCCAGAAGCAGAACGTCCCTCCCTCCATCCCAACTACCATTGCCATGGCCAAAGAGGGAGAGAAGAAAATGCTAGACTTAATCCCTTCCCCTACTGCCATCCCCTTTCCTTTTGTATCATGTCTTCATTAGATTGTAAGCTTGAGGGCAGGGAAATGTTTTGTTATTCTTTTTCTTGTGAAGTACCATGTACATTCATGGAGCTATAGAAATAAATGAGAAGAAGAGGAGGAGGAGGAGGAGGAGTGGTTGGAGTGACTGAATATTCATTCTGGGATGGCAAAAGGAGCAATCCACTATGATTGGGTTATTCCCTACATGCCAACCAATCATAGTGGATTGCTCCTCTGTGCCATCCCAAGAATTAGCAGGTGCTTTATAGATTACTGCTAAGTCTTTGATTGTTTAGGTCATGAAAAACTTTGGATCGCTCTTAAAGAAATGGGTGTGCCACAACATTTGATTGTCCTGATGCATAACCTATATATACTCAGGACAAGAGGCTGCTGTTAGGGTAGAATATGGAGAAATGGCAAGAGGGTCAGGCAAGGCTGCATTTTATCACCCTATCTGTTTTAGCTGTTCTCTGAACTTATCAAATGTAAAGCAGTATTACACTTGGAGGAAGGAAGATCAACAACTGAAGATATGCAGATGACCCCATACTACTAGCAGAAAATAAAAAAGTTGGAACGATTATGAAGAAAGTCAAGGAAGAAAGTGCAAAGGCAGGTTTACAGTTGAACATTAAGAAAACAAAAATAATGAACACCAGTGATTTGCATAACTTTAAAGTAGACAATGAATATATTGAAATAATTCAAGGTTTTTCACACCTTGGCTCAGTCATTGATCAGAATGGAGACTGTAGTCAAGGAATCAGAAGAAGACTAGAACTTGGAAAGGCAGCTATGAAGGAAGTAGACAAGACCCTGAAGTGTAAAGATGTATTGTTGAATACTAGTTAGGATTATCCATGCCATTGTATTTCCAGTTTCTATGTATGGTTGTCAAACCTGAACAATAAAGAAAGCTGATAGAAAGAAAATCAATTTGTTTGAAATGTGGTGCTGGAGGGGAGGTCTACAGATACCACGGACTGCTAAAAAGATAAATAAATGTGTACTACAGCAAATCAAGGAGAGCCAGTGTGTTGTGGTGGTTTGAGCATTAGACTACAAGACCAAGGTTCAAATCACTGCTCGACCATGGAAACCCACTGGATGACTTTCGGCAAGTCACACCCTCAACCTCAGAGGAAGGCAAAGGCAAATCTTGCCCAGAAAACCTTGTAATAGGTTCTCTTTGGGGGTCGCCATAAGTCAGAAATGACTTGAAGGCACACAACAACAATAAGGAAATCAAGCCTGAACTCTCCCTAGAAGCCAAGATGACAAAACTGTGATTGTCATACTTTGGCCATTTCATAAGAAGACATGAGTCATTAGAAGACAATAATACTTTGTAAGGTAGAAGGCAGTAGGAAAAGAGGTAGATTGCATTACAGATGGATAGAATCAATCAAGAAAGCTACAGCCCTGAGCTTGCAAGACTTGAGCAGGGCTGTTGATGATAGGTTGACTTGGAGGTCTGTCATTCATAGGATCAACGTAAGTTGAACTCAAGTTGATGGCAGTTAAAAACAACAAAATAAACTGTTTGCTGTGTTTTTTGAAGGTTTGCTTGCAGAAGTTCACCAAACCCACTTTCAAACAAAAAACAAACCTGTTATAGGACATGTTATCCTTCTGGGGGGGAAATAATTTATATCATGAATAATGACAAGTGCTGATGTGTAGCTTTGTTAAATAGATTAATATTCTTGTTGGATGAATCCAAAATTGGGTCAACTGTAAGAAGTAGATGAACTGCTTTTAGGTTACTCAGCAATGAAATAATTGGGACGGGGGAAATTATCATTAGACAACTCAGCAGAGCAGGAAATTCTATTATCTAATGGCAACAGAATGGCCAAGTTCAGCAACTATACAGTGTTGCAGAGCATGGCAAAGGCACCAAATACAGGTTTCAAAGGGCAGATGCTAGCAAAGATATATTGCAATTTAGAATGGCTATATCTTTATTGACAACAAAGATGCCTGCAGCAACAGATGCAACAGTATGCTTCCACACATCTTTCAAAAGACAGAAAATTAGAAATGAAGTTGAGGAATACCCCCTGGAGGATATATCCTCCAATGAAATACCACTAAGGAAATCTCCTATTTTTATGCTACAAGTAGAAGCTTTCCGTTAGTTCACTGCCTTTCACAACATAGATTTGTAACCCCACCCTATGCCAAAGCAAGTTTGACATAGTTCAACAGCACTTATATACCAACAAGTATGCTTAGGACTGCAGCCTTACCATTTCAAAATGGGGAAAATGTTATTTTTCTCCATTTCACTAACCGGTCTATAATGACAGCAACAATTACATAGATTTTTGAACACAAACAACTACTGTAAAATAAAATGATACTAGGCATTTTAATATTTCTTTTTTATCACATCATTCTCCCAATATGGGGCCCAAGTCAACTTACAACATAGTTTAAAACAGAGTACAGCCAAAATCAAACATACTATTAAAAAATTAAACTAACTATAATTAAAAATAGCACTAAGCTGAATATAGTTTAAAGGGCTACTTGAAATGAAAAGAAAAAGCTACTTAAATGAAAAAGTGCAGCACACTCCATTACAATATTGTTCCAAATCAACCAAGGCCAAAAGCCTATCTAAATAAGGTCTTTGCCTGCTGAAGGAAAGAGAGCAGAAAAGAGGCCTGTGAAGAGCCTCCTTGCAGCAATGTTGCTGAGGTGTGATTGGATGAATGGGTGTGACGCATTGCCTAGAAGGACAGAAGGCAGCCAATTCCCGTTCTGTGATGGGAGGGAGGGACCTCTGTGAGTGAGAGTGTCTGTAAGAATGTCAGTTGGGAATGACAGTTGAGAGTTGACCGTTGAGAGAGTCAGTTGGTTGGGTCAGTTGTGAGAGTCAGTGGGGAGTGAATTGGATATATGAATTGAGTGAAGGCAAGGTCTAACATCAGTTGGTTGAAATATTATTATATATAGTAGTTGACCCCAAAGACTGGCATTTGTTAAAGCTTGGTTATAATAAATAACCTTAACTGGTTTGTTAAATTGTTAATGCTGACTCAGGCTGCTGGCACACTGCAGAAATAATGCTGTTTGACACCACTTTAACTATCATGGCTCCATCCCATCAAATCCTGGGATTTGTAGCTTGCTGTGGCATCAGAGCTGTCTGACAGAGGTGGTTAAATATCTTACAAAACTACAAATCCCAGAATTCCATAGCACTGAGCCACGGCAGTTAAAGCGGTGTCAAACTGCATTATTTCTGCAGTGCAGCAGCATCTTCAGACTGGTTTTATTCCCCCTAGAATAAGTGGACAGTCATGCTTACCATCACAAAAACCACTTTTATCCAGATGTGTCCACAATAAGGTAACCCATAGGCTCAGGACTCAAATCTGAAAAAGGGATTTAAAAGTGGGACCATAGGGCAAGGTGAGAGTGCCAGGCAGCCAGGGCCAGGAACTGCTGGGCCAGCCTGATGAGGCCAATGTCACAGGGCCAAGTTAGCCTCCCATGGAATGGATACCCACAGTCTGGGAGAAGAGGCAGCCCTCCCCCTTGTCCTCACCAAACACAGCTGTGAAGACAATGGGACTGAAAGAAAAATCTTCCCTGAAGATCTCAGTACTTGAGCAGGCACATAGAGAGAGAAAGGGACTGTCACACAGTGTGGACCCAAGCTGTATAGTTATGACCACCAGTACTTTGAAATGTATGAGTTCCATTCAGGCCTCCCCAGAGACACACTTTCTGGGTGATTTTCCCTCAACTCACTGTAGAACCCATAGAAGCTTGCATAGTGTATGTAAACTGTTTCGAGGAGTCCATTCTCTTAGTCCATAGCCATCAGAGGTATACCTGGTAAGGATTCAAGAGGGTTCTCTCAGTGTCCTCTCCGAGGCTCTGGAACTCTCTGCTGAGGGAGGACATAGCAACTCCCTCGGTATTGCTAGCAATCAAAGACCCTTTAAGATGACCCTTTGGTATTTCAACAAAGTTGCTGTTTAACAATTTGGGTGCTGATTTTTTTTAATCGATGTGCTTTTAAACTGTTTTTATACTTAAATTGCATTTCTCCTATTTCAGTTTTATTACTGTTAGCCATCCCGAGTGGTATAGTCTTAGCAAAAAGTCAGGGCATGGATTTAATAAATAAATGAAGGTTAGTAGCTGGACACCCACAGAGTGTGACAAATATTTTCTTCTACTCCACTATCAGCAGAAAAGTTTGCTGCTGGATACTGAATGACTATGACCTATTGTCATCAGCTTTGCGAGCTGACTGACCAATAAAAAATGGATTGTGGATCTTTAAAATAAATAATATTATTTACATTAGTTTTTAAAATACGTACACATTTCTTTTTCTTCTAGCAATTCTCTTAAACTAATTTATAAATATATTGATGTATGTTAAACCAACATTTTAGCACAAAACCTTCAGCTAACCTTGCTTTTTCTATATCCTGCCACTGAATTACAGACAAATATGAAAGGGATATTCTTAGATATGCTCTTAAGGAGTATGAATAGGGTTGCCAAGGGAAAACTGGAGACAGTTCCTGTACCATTAATGGTTGGTAGAAGGGGAATTTTCAGCTGGTTGTGTGTTAGCCGGTTGTGTGACAAGCAACACCTGCTGAAATTCCCCTTTACATAATAATTAATGGTACAAGACTCATCTCCAGTTTTCATTCTGGCAATCCTAGATATACATAATTTTCAAATTTTCAAATGCACAGGGTCTCCATAAGCTTATTTCACACACTTATTGGGGGGCGGGGGGCAACAGAAGGCAATTGAGATTGCATCTTATGTGGGGTGAACCTGCTCATTCATATACATTTTTAAAAATAAAATAAATAAGTTCTTATATTTCCATTCAAGAAAGGATGAAAACTGAATGTATATTATCACAGTACTCTCCAAGCACTGTGTGCAATTTCTGAAAATGAGAAATCAATAATTAATTTATGCCCTCCTCTTAATGGCTTCACAATGAAGAACTTCACATGTTAAAAAGCAAGATACACATGTTAAACACACTATCACAAATAAACTAAAAAGCAACCATCTAAAATAATACAAAAACCAGCAGCAATACAACTTTAATTTTAAAAAAAACTGCCAAAAGAGAAATCTTCAGCTCAGAGTAGAAAGAAAGGTAAGACAGGAAGCCTGGTAGATCTCTCTGGGGTAATATTGGAAAGCAAGGCCACTGCCACCCAAAAGCAACTGTTTCTTATGCTCATTCACCTAAAAGCCCAAGATGCTGGCACAGAAAGCAAAGCAAGCCTTCAGAACAAATTTAAGGTCTGACATATCTATATGCAGGGGCGACTGTTGTTAAATGTAACAAGGACATGTGTAATAGTAACACAATCCAGAATTAAAGGGCATATCTACACTGTGAACTTATAAAGAGCCACCATCAGACATCCTGAGAAGCCAGTTCCATATGGGTTTGCTTCTCCCCAACTACCATCCATCAGCCATTCCACCAGGCTGAGGAAGAAGCGAAAAAGTAATGCAGAACCACTATAATCCTTCAGAGACACATATGGGCACTCTGTAATTCATGTTATTATACTCATTTGAATGTGGCTTTATTTTAGAATCTTTTGAAAGCTGCTTTGTGAGCCAGAGTGCCCTATAAAGGGTGATATAAACATCCTAAATTAATATTGATTTTTATACAATTGTCCCTCCATATCTATGGATTTGGTATCCACGGATTTAAGTATTCACGGCCTGAAAATATTCTTAAAAAATAATAAGCCAAAAAGTAAAACTTGATTTTGCCATCTTATATAAGGGACACCATTTTGCTATGCCACTGCATATAATGGGACTTGAACACTCATGGATTTTGGTATCCACGGGGGGTCCTGGAACCAAACCCCAGCAAATATAAAGGGACAACAATACTGTCAAATTTTCTTTGAATTCTATGATTTGCCAGACCTTGGGGAAGCAAGCTTTTTCAAACTATACCTTCCTGGATTGCCCAGCCAGCATGGCCACTGGCTAGAGGATTCTGGGAGTTGTAACCCCCAAAAAATCATTCTTTTCAGGTCCATGAGTTGCGACATGGTACAGCTGCCAAGGATTGTGCTTGATTCCCAGGCCCACCAAAGGAAAGAGAATGACCATGCTGAGTAAGTCTTTCAGATAGGTACGGTAAGCCCTATACTCCTTGAAAGGAAGTCTTGCAAATAGCACACCTCAGCTGCAGATGATAGCTAAATGATGTAAGTATTAAAACAAGTTGAAACAGCACCATGAGACAGCATGGGCTAACGCACAACATGAAGTGCAGAAGCAGGGCTAGCAAAAATGATAATATATAGCACCATGCAGAAGGCTTTTACTCCAAGATGAAAACATAGAGAAGGGCCATGCTTATATCTAAATTCCCTTTCATTAATAAAGAATTCTGAATAAAGACATGAAAACCACTGTTCCCCTATGGCTTTCACACTTACCCTACTATCTCAACTGCGTCATTAAGATAGGGATCGGCTAGCATTTCACTTGCAATCTCCCACTCTCCATCCGCTGCAATGATGGCAACCTTCTTTATACCCACTCTGTCCATTGTATTGCGAAGTACCTTGGTAACAGATAATATTACTTGAAGTACAGCTTTCATTGATGCAGGAGTATGACATTATCTTAATAGGGCAAATTAAAGTGGGCAGGCAAGACAATCTGGTTTCTTTTAAAAGTGTCTAAAAAGCCAAAAACTCATACATAGTTAACCTGATTGAATTCCATGGTTTGCAACTGGAATTCTATATATACTTACCTGGGAATGAGCCCCACTCAATTCCCTGTTATCTCTGAATAGACATGCAGAGAATTGTACTGGAAAACTACTTTCCTGTGTGTAGCTTATAGCTGGGGGGAACGGTGGGACTGGTATAAGATGCATAAGAATTATAGCAATATTAATATTAGATTCCAGTATGATGCGTTTCAACTTTTAGGTACCGTAACTGCTTCAGCAAAGAGTTTTAGGGCTCTTAACTCAGCAAGACTCAGATTTTTTCCCCTTCCCCTCCAGTTATTTCAGTTTTACCAGTTACTTTAACCGTTACTTAATCCCAAAACCTGTTTCTGGATTGTTTTCTAGAAACCAGAGATAAGCATAGCAACTTGCAACTTAAAGGATTTAAGGGTATCCAAAATGAGGTTCCCTGGCCATCAATTAACCACAACCCTAATCCCCTCACATGATAAATAGAACAGGCTTATAAGTAGACACACACAGGCTTAGCTGTGACAATACTTAATAAAATCACTGGTCTGATCTGTGACTGTAATAAAGTTTATGTATGTATGATAAAAATTACTGAAAATGTAATTGACTGAAAAACACTGGAAGATCCTTGGCTGCTCTCTGTCCTGGTCATTAAGAAGAATTTTATCTGGACCCAAAATCCATTAAGAATTTTACTTTAAAACTTATTTCAAAGAAATAGAAAAGAAAACTGCAGTGAATGGTAAGCAGCTTGTTTTAATAATGAACACAGTGACCTAACCAGTAATTTCCAGAAATTAGAAACCCTGTTATTTTCGTCACTTAAATCTTATAATCTCATATTCTACAAAATACATATGTCATGCATAAGACTTAAAACCACATTACATGCATCACTGCAAAGAAACTGATCTGTTTCCTACTGATAACACTTCCTATGAATTATTGTCCATTCTCCTAAATGTAAGAAAAACATAATAGTATGATATCACAGGAGCTTAACAACTCTTTATGATATTTAACATCCTAAAGAAATATACCATTTACTAAGTTTCATCCTTCAAATAGTTTAAAACGAGTATAAGGTTATAATATAAAGTTCACAGAAGACAATGCAATCCTCATAGCTATGAGGAAATACAAGAGCTACATTCCCATATACTTACCTAGAAATAAACCCTACTGAACTCAGTGGGACTTACTTCTAGACATGTTTGGGTCTGTGCTATAAGCCACGTCAATTATCTTGTGGCTCATTTGTGCTACTATCTACCATATTTCACAGGGGGAGATGAATGTCCTCAAAGAAAAAAAATGAGCAACAACAAGATGTTAGCTTGAAAGTAAACTCTTAATTGTCAACAAGTTTAACAATGATAGTTTTCCTAGCATGCTTCAACTTACTCAAACCTCTTCCAGGGAACAGAAAAGGGGGGGCATCTATCACATCTGCCCCCTCCATCCACCCCCACAATGCATTACATATCCCAGAACTCCGCATAATAAAGGAAACATAAGAATTCATTTAAGCTAACTGTATATGGTACAGTGATCATAAACGATGAACACTATCTACTTAGAAAAGTGGACTGTGAAATGCATTTTTAAAAACTAGTACCAAGTGGAAAAATGTGACACTACTTTAATCATGTTTACGTGCAATCCAACTAATAACTTTTAACAGGTATTAAAGTACTGTACTTGCTGGGTCTTTGAAACATACCAAACCTTAATAACAGTTGAAATTATAATCGAGAGGTGACGTATAAAATTACTATATCTTCTGTGCTATACTGCAGGAAAATAATACCTTAAAATGCCAGATTCTTGCTTATATTACAGCTCCAGAAATTTGGGGGGGGGTGACTATTGTTATATCTTGTTCTTTGAAAACTCTGCTTTCCTGCTTCACATAAACTAGGACAAGAAACCAAGATTGCATCATAGTTTACTTACCATGTTAGGGCTCATGGGAAATGCATTTTTTAAAACAATTAAAACAACTAGGAGGTCATTGCCAAAGCTGGACGTACAAGAAGAGAAGGGGAGGGGACACACAGATTCATACAATAAACCATGATTTATTAGACCATGATAATTAGGTCTGAAAGAGGTCATAAAAACTCTTGATAGAAACTTAACCACAACTTTAACCTCTGTTAAGAAGGAAGCAACTTTGCAGTCATTAATCAACAATACTGGGGGGAAAAGACCTGCAGTTCTGGCAATGGCCTAGCCAGATCAAAATCATGATCTGAAGAGTGTCCATGTGGCCACACTTTCAAGTTGTATTGTTATTCTAAATTAAAGTAAGAGGGTAAAGAGTTTCAAGCAACATGAAGTATGTATCTCTACATTTTTCCTCCAGAATATTTAGTTGCTCACGAGGCCAGAATAAAAGCTGTTATTCCTTCCTCTTTTGGCCCATTGTAATAAAGTTCACACAAAGGAAATTAGATTCAAATAGCTTATTTAAAAAAAAAAATAAGGGCCCCACTAATAGTAAGGAAACTTTACAAATATATGTTTGTAGTATACGGCACAGTGTTTCAGGATAGCAGCCTTTTGAGAGTGCTTTAATTCCATTTAATTTGTATTCCAGCATGACAGGAGGTTGGACTACATGGCAAATGTAGTCCCTACGAACTCTACAGTTCTATGCACTGGCCTTACTCTAATACAGAGGGATGGGAATCCTACAGCCTATGGGCCAAATGTGGCCCTTCAGAGCCTTTTCTGCAGTGTCTGGACCCCTCCTAGAATACTCCCATTTAAAAAATTAGTTGATTTTAAAAAAATAATAATTTAAACCAATTTTACCTTAAAACACAGTCAGCCACTCAAAACCTCCATCCAAAGCCCAATGACAGAATGTAGTTTACAGGAATTATGAACCTCTAATTGCCCCAACAAAGACTATGAACTGGAATCTAAGATGAGGATACTATTAATTCTGGCAAACACAATGACAATCAAATCAGGAGGCTGGACTGAAAGTAAAAATATTACAGCCACAATCCAAAGAAATAATTTACATGCAAGAAAAAACACTTCACATGCAATCCAAAACTGTGAATGAGAAAAGCTTCAGAGAAAGGAGGGGAAATGAAGAATTTGACTATGTCTTTATTTCACAGCTATCTATACCACACTGAATGGGTGCTGTCAACCCAGAACCTGCAATCTAATAATACTGTCTTGATTTCAATTGGACTTACCTGAGCTATATCCATTTTCTATGCATTTTTATCAAATGAAAACTGCTGTGCAGAGCAAACCTACAGGCATGGAGATCCAATGAGACTGCTACTGTATCCCAAGCCCTGTTAGCTGGGGAGGGGGGGATCACTGATTTCTTTCTAGGCAGTTTTTCTATATCCTTCCCATTAAAATCAATGGGAGCAAAATTAAGTATGCCAGCTTACATGTGCTAGGGAACTCAATGGGTTTGTATACCAAAGGTCCATTTCCTTGGCTCCCATCAGTAACTGCAGCTGTGTTTTCTGCTGTCATGCCAGGATGGCCTTCATCCACAAACTTCCCACTCTGCCCACACAGAGGGATTTCTAAAGCATCCAGTGGCCCCTCTGATCCCCTATCAGGAAGTACAAGATTGCCCCCTTATAAAACTTTGTCACTTATCAGCCAAAGGGGGGAAAAGACAGCCATTCCAGGCCAGCTGGTGATGCTTAGCCCTTTCCTTCAGGGGTTGGGACTGATTCCCAAAATCTGCCCACTGAAGTAACCTTTTGAGCTGAAGCTGGAGTCCAGTGGCAACTGGTGCTTCTCACATCAGTGAGGTGGTACAGCCATTCCAAATTTTAAAGGAGCTATCCAAGGATTTGGACGTATTTTTATGTTAGGATTCAGCACCTTGCATAGAACATTTACAATACTGGCCAAAACCTAGAGCAGATTCACCATCCCACTGATATGGAAGACCAGCTGCAGTCCTAAGCATGCGTATCTGGAAGCAAGTCATACTGAAGCTAGCAGGACTTACTTCTGAATCAACAGGCATGGGATCAGGTTGTGAGTTCATTTATTACAGGATTTTTATTTGCTTCAAAGAGAAGTGAGTTTTTTCATATAGCTTATTTCATAATTTTATGATAAGCCTCACAAGACAGCAGATCACATATCGACAACTCTCTACTTATGATATGACCGACCAGAGTGTTATTTTCCAGGGTATTTGGGACCATCTCAACCTGACTGATAAACCAAGATTACTACAAAGGGGAAAGGAGGGAAGCAATACATTACGGACCACTCCCGGAAATTAATGGGATATATACTTCAAATTAATGTGATAAAACACTGAAGTATCAAAAAGATGCCTTATTTTGCTTTTAGTCTCTGTTTAGTGACACAAAATTCTGATGACAGAGATAGACAGAAAGTTTTTAGTAGCAGTAAAAAGGAAAAGCATTGCAGTGGTAATCAGTATGGGCTGTACTGCATTACAAATAGAAGCGTATTTTTAAGAGGCGTCAAGCCACGCACCTCCTGTTCAGGAGTTAACAGCAGTAACAGAAGTAAATATCCACACTCTGCAAAGAGGTTTAAGCACTGTGTTACCCATCCCAATGCTGCAACCAAATTTTGTTATTTATGGAAACATGGTCAGTTAACCTACCTTAATATACTTGCTGTTAAAAGAACGTTCATTCCAAATCTTTAAAAAAAATACAAACAACATACATTTAGAGATGTTGCCTCAACACAACACCCACTCTATCAGGGTCAAACTGGAGTAATGGGAAGCTATGCCCAAATCTAATTCCTGACACCCCATGCTCAGTGATTTCGGCCAGAGGGCTGAAGTGCAACAAATACAAAGCACCATAGGTAAAGCAGGTGAAAGTCTCTTCCCACTGCTACCTGAGTTGTCCTTCTATATTATGAATTTGTTTCATGGCTCCCTCATGGGTATATCACTCAACAAATATAATGTACAATCCAGGGGGGAAATAAGGATTTAAAAAAATAATATAAATGACTAGCTATACCCAGTGCAACATACACCGTTACCCCCCCAGCACTGCACCCCCCCGACGGTGCATACGCTGCTTTCTCACGCTGCTTCCCCGTGTCCTGTGCCACCCTCCCCACCCCTGCACCACCCTCCATGCGCTCACGCTGCCCACTCTGCACCCTGTGCCACCCTCCATGCACCCCCTGCCACCCTCCATGTGTGCACACACACCATGCCACATCCCCCCATGCTACTCACACCCCTTCTGCTGCTGCCATGTTTAGAAAGGACTTAAAGGTCCACATGTTCCTGCCCCAGTGTGCTGACTGGCTGCCCAACCAAGCTTTGATTGGTTGGTCAGTTTCCTAAGCAGCCAATCAGCACATTGGAAATGGCAACATACCTAAGAGAATTATACATATAGACTGGAACCATGCCAGGGTGAGATAACTTTAGAGATCTCAAACACAAATTGCGTTAACAATATGAAAGAAAAATTTCAGTCCTTTACTAACCCCAATGTAGTCAATGTCCAAATCGTGAAATCTTTTGGCACCTAAAATCCAGGAGACAATATAGTAAGCAGTGACATCTGGGTAGTTGTAGGGCCAGTTCTTCCCTTTTCCAACCCATCCCGGAAAAGCCCAGGGCAAACCTATCAAGAGAATCAAAACAGAGAAAGAGTTACACATTGGAGAATTAAGGTTAATATCCTAAGGACACACTTCCTGACAAACAATAACCTTTCTTAATTGAATGTGTACTGTTCAAGGAATGGAGTTAGTCAACAAGAAAAACAAATAAATGTGCCATGGTCAATGAGATAGTCAGTATAATAGCCAATTTAATTCAGTATCAATAGTCAACATCTTTGTCAATTAAAGTCCATTTAAGTCAACTTAACTAGAATCAGGTAAAGTCCATTTAACATTTGACACTCATGTATATGTACATTTAGTAATAATTAATCAAGTATAAGTGAGGGATTTTATTTCTTAATAATGAGAGGAATTTTAATGAATTCAGTAATATTTTTAATTTATCTCAGCTAATTTTAGTCTACTTTACATATACATAGTTAGGTTTTATATATTTTAACTCTAAAAATACACACCCATAAAATAAAAAAAATTACAGCCCTCAAGCACTTGCCCTGTCTCAAAAGTGGTCTTCAGTCTCCTGGCAACTGCCCATTACTGAATTATAGTCAGTTGGGAACTCAAAAGTCAGGGTGGACCAAGATTCTAAGATTGACACTTAATTAAAACCACAATTAGGTAGCATTATATTTGCCCAACGCCTGTGAGCCAGTTCAAATAATAATCTCTTGGATAAATAAACTGAGATATGAACAAGACTTCAAACATCTCCTTTGCTGCTCCTGTCATGTGATCTGCAATTAAATCAGAAATTCAATTGACCTTGATCTACATTTCGTATGAACCAAAGAAATAGGGGTTACCAGCTTTGGAACAAATTAGGATACTAAATTATTTTCAAACTTGTGTCAAAGCACAGGAAATGGGAAACTAGGAAGATTGCCCAGTATGTTTTTCTCTTAACCCAAAAGAACAAATAAAGGGGCTACATGCCCATATAAAAGGCTAGTTCATATCAACATGGCAATGCAGAAAAAGGAAGACATAACAATGTATGGAGAATCTGGGTTGACTAATTCCACCACAGGGAGGAATTTGCAATATTATTAATAAAAAATTGTTACAGCAGTGATAACAACACTAGGCATTTAGAAGTCCACACTGGTTGTAAGACCCTCCTTGGCTAGGCTAGCTTTTTATGGAAACATAATAAGAGGTTATATAATATGTTGACCCCAACAGGTATTGTTTTAGCTTTTCTTCTGTTTCCCTACAGAGCTAGTTTTCCAACTAAAAGTTCTTCCACACTGCATATTAGAAAATGATTTTATAGTTTTACAAAAAAAAAAAACTGTCAAAAGAGAAGCTTTCAGTACTTTGCTGCTGTTACAGTTATACTCATTACAATCTGATACTGATCTCATGTTTCACATTTTAGAGGCATTTATTAAGCAGGTAGGTCAAAAAAATGCACTGGATATTTTCAGATAATTTTTCAATAAAATCTCCCTTCTCTCTCTCTCTCTCTCTCTCTCTCTCTCTCTCTCTCTCTCTCTGGCTTTTCTTCGCAAACGAAGATTCAGAAAGGACTCATCCCGCGCTTTCTGCAAGCGTGCTGATGACTAAAAAGGCCAATCCGAGATAAACAAGTCCGGTTGCAAAAAGCACAGCAGAAGGTCTCCTTGGGTGATGTTTCTGGGTTGTGATTCTTTCTGCATTGTCGTTTCTCTTCAAGACTTGTTCGTTGTGAGTTCTCAAATAAGGCTGCAGCATTGTGGATAGTGCGTCTCCATGCCTCCCGATGTGAGGCCAGGGCGGACCACTGTTGGTGATCAATTTGGCCAAGCCTGAGATGTTGTTTCAGGGAGTCTTTGTATCGCTTTTTTGGAGCGCCCCTCTTACGCTGACCCGTGGCGAGTTCACGGTAGAGTAGTATTTTTGGGAGGCGATGGTCCTCCATCCTAGAAACATGCCCTGCCCAGCGCAGCTGTGTTCTCAATATCATGGCCTCAATGCTGGTGATCCCTGCTTGCTCAAGGAAAAAATCTCCCTTAAGTATGCATTAATCATGCTACTGGTGTCCTGCTCCATGCTGGCTGGCACCTAATTTCCAACTGCCATCATATTTTGAACTGAATGAAGTCTGACAAACAGGGCCAACCCTCCTATTACACAGAGTACAGCCATAGCCTCAAGCAAAAAATGCTGAGGACAACAACTGACATCCCCTTGTTTTATTTCCTCAGGCCATGTCCTTCTGTTGGGAGAGACAGCTGTCACACAACCTGTCCTGTTTCCCACTACACTGTCTACCTGGCCAGATATGTGCTATAGAAAGCTATTCCATTGCCAAAGTCCAGCCAGATTCTCTTTGTGAAATTGGAGAGGAGCTACCATCCTGTCCCTTGTCTCCAGCAGGAAAAGATCTTGGACTGAGAAGCCACAACACTGCCTGTGCCCAGTAACATGTACAAGGTCCGCCTATTAAATAACGAGACTGAAACAATAACTCATCTTTATTTATATTACAATTTTAATGCTTGTCCCCTTCAATATACTCCCCATTCACACTCACACACCAATGCAGTCTTGTTTTCCACTGGTCGAAGGCATGCAGCAGATCACTTTCTTTCAGCTGTTTCAACACATCTGCTGTCTTCTTCTTTACTGCATCAATTAACTCAAAACATGTTCCTTTAAGCACCGATTTCACTTTAGGGAAAAGAAAAAAGTCGCATGGTGCCAAATCTGGTGAATATGGAGGATGTTCAAGTGTAGTAATGTGTTTCCTGGCCCAAACCTGCTTCACAGAAAGTGCTGTGTAAGCAGGTGCATTGTCTTGATGAAGAATGAAACCGTTTTTCCACAGTTCTGGACTTTTCTTTCTAACTCTTTCTCTCAACTTTGTCAAAACTTCCTTATAATAATGCTGGTTTGCTGTTCTGCCTTCCAGAACCCAATCTGCCAAAATCATGCTCTTGATGTAAATAAACAAAACAGTGAACATGGCTTTGAATGTGGACTTCTTTTGACGTGCTTTTTTCGTTCTTGGTGATGATGGTGTTTTTCAGTGCATTTACTGTCATTTTGTCTCAAGATCATACTGGAAGATCCAGGTTTTATTAAAAGTGATGTTTGGTTTTTTTTTAAAGGTTTAGATCTGCCTCAAGTTGCTGCAGAATGTTAGTGCAAATTTCCTTGCAGCATTCTTTTTTCTCTGGTGTGAGTTCCCTAGGGACCATCTTGACACAAACTATTCTCATGTTGAGATCCTCATGCAAAATTTTCCACATAGTGTCTTTGTCAATGTTCACGGATTCAGCTATCATTCGGACACTGAGTTGACATTCTCTTTGAACAATCTGGCTGATTTTCCCCACAATTTCTTCATTTCTTGAAGTGGAAGCTCAACCAGGGCTTTCATTGTTTTCCACAATCTTACGTCATTCTCTGAATCTTTTGTGCCACTCAAACACCTGCCCACGAGACATGCAGTCTTCCCTATAGGCCCCACTAAGCATTTGAAAAGATTCCATTGGTGTTTTGTTCACTTTTACTAAAAATTTCAAATTAACATGTTGCTCAACTTTTAAACTTAGCATTTTTCTGGCACGCAACAGATAACACAGCTGCTTTAAATGATGACTGACAATTAACTGAACAGCCGGGAGTGTTGATGTTTGTCATGCAGGTTCAGACATGTTCACAGTTACCACTCAAGCATTCACAATCAGTTCTCCCTGATTTGTCTGAAAGGTAGAAACACAGTCTTGTTATTTAATAGAAAGACCTTGTATACACTCCAAAATGGATGCCAACGAATGGTTTGGCAGAGAGTGAGCCTTCAGCACAAAAGCGTTTCTTATAACTTAAAAATTGTGTGAACCCAAACACTTTGTCACAATAGCACTATGCACCTCAGTGCTTTACTTGCATAAGCTCTCAGTAATTATGTGACATGCTAATAGAAAAAGAGTAGACTCTGCTTTTCATGTGGGGAATTGAGGTAGGAAGGAACTGAAGAAGCTTCAGCCTCTATCTTGACTTGTACAAAAGAGAGAGAGAGAGAGCAACTGAGATGCAAAATTGTGGGAAGAAAGAAATAAGTTCTTCATGTCAGGGCCAGACAGGAAGTGTCTGAGAGGACACAGAATATGCTTCACTTTCCCTTCAGTGGCTAAATGGGGCAGGCAGGGCTCCCCTCATTCAGAGGCTGTGGTCAGGGACTGGATAAAATTTTCAGAAGCACTGGTTGGGCAAGGCAATAATGAAGGGCACACGAACATTATGGAAATATCTAAACACAACCCCTGATAATCATCTGAAAATGGCAGCTATCTATGTTGAGTCACATCAGCAAGCCAGTGTAGCACTTTTTGTCTGTAAGAAGAATGTCTTTTATAAAGTTAATGGACATTAATTGCTATGTCAAAACAAAATACCATCCCCACTAATTAAAACTTTTGTTATTCCAATCCCTTAAACTGTGACTCCTCCACAACATTTCTGCCAACCACTCAAGTCCTTTCTGAACTACAATCCAGGCCTTCTGTGGCCATGAGCACTAGGAGATACGGAGGCAGGTTCTATCAGCTAACTACAAAGTTCTCCAGCAATGAAAGCGCTAACTTTGTCCACCTATATCTTCAAAACCAGTTTTATATCTGATCCTGCAACTCACCCCATCAGCTTCTAACCTAGTGCTGGTTCCTTCAAGCCTCCTTTGCAGACAGAAAAAAATTCAGAAAAAAAAATGTAATTTAAGCCACCAGTGTGGCGTACAGGAGGTTAGCAAATGGGATGAGAGCTTGAAAGGAACAAATCCCAGAGCAGGAGAACGTAATGGAAGGGGTTTCTGTGTATTTGAAATGAGGCTTGACAGTTAGTGAGTCAGTTAGGTTCAGTTGATGTCAGCTGAATGGAGCAGAAGGCTCAGAGTGTGTGTGCTGTATGAGCGAGATTTGAATTCAATAATATAGTGTACAGAGGTGTGAAATCTGAACGTGGAGGTTGAATGGACAAAGAGTGAATTAGTCTGGGTTATAGGGGAAGATATTAGAACAACCATAGAACAATCTGTGTTAAGATATTTAAGTTTAGTTACTATTAAGATTGGTTGCTATAAAGTGACAGTTTGACCCTATAGTGAAATGTTATAAGCACAAGATTGCCAAAGTTAACATTAAATCTTTATACCTTTAATAAATCAATCATTTATTGTTTGTTCAACTCCAAACACTTGGCGATTCATTCAGCATACATACAGTAAAGGCATGCTTACTAGGAAAACACCACACATCCATCCATTTGGTTAACTAAGTTCATCCCTGGTTCAGATAAAAAGGAACTGAGGGAAAATAAGAAGGGGAGGTGGAAGGAAAAGAGAGTAGAAGCGGCCAGGCTGAATACTTAGGTAAAGTGGGCTGGCATATTTGAATTTGCCCTTCACCACCTTGACCTTGCGATACACATATAAAAGTGGCGGTAGCGTCACAACTATCATCAAAGGAAACTGTCCAATTTTGGCCAAATTCAGACACAGCTGAGTTTTCTAGGAAACAGGAAGCAGCTGAGGAGGGAGAAGCCAACTAGAAAATCCTTCTCATTCAAGGAGCTGTCCTACAGAAAAACCCAACAGTCCACACAAGAAACAGTGACACTGCAAGGCACACTTTGGAGATTATCAGATGGGGCTAATATTCCAGTGCAGGAATGGAAAAGGGTTGAGAAACATGTACATCAACCCCTTCCGTCCTGCTCCTGTCCTGCCCCCGTGCTGCTCCTGGGGTATTCTATTCACAATGAAACATCATGAATAGAACACTTCTTCCATTTTCTTCCGTGTCTGTCACGGAATCAGGGACATGGGAAAAGGAGCCCCGTCCCTGTTCCGAGATGACAGGCACAGGGGAGGAGGTCCATGCCAAGCACTTCCGGCCATGAACAGGATATCCAGGTAAGTGGCACCCTTACCCACCTCCCCAGGTTACTTTTTTTTTTAAATTTATTTTTGCTTTTTATTTCTTGCTTTGACACCTGGGGGGGGGGTATTTTTGAATTTCCCTCCCGCTCATTCTCTCCTGAGAATGAGCAGGATTTCAGCCAGTCGGTCATAAAGGCAGCCTTACGACGACTGCATTTACAGCCAGCCGGCAAGGAGGGAGGGAGCCCGTTCCTGGGCAGAATGGAGTAAGTGTGTGAACATTTACCTCCATTCCGCAGCAGGAACAGGATAAGTGATGGCAGGGCAGTAACGGGGCATTTTGGCCTCATCTGATAATGTCTTTTATCTAGTTAAAAGTCAATACAATGTGGTCTGAAAAAGAACAGACAAAATCAAAATGCACCAAAATTTAGGATCCTGGCAACTACAGATTCACATAGAGAGAGATACCTGGGCCCATACCATCAGGTCATCTGAGAGACCAGCTGTTATTTGGCCATTCCCCTCCCTAAACTATTTCCACTCAAACTGGTTATTCTTCAGAACATTGTATGTTTTAAAGAAATGGTGCCTGTGTTTGCTTATTTGCTTCTTCTTTCCTCATCTTTTTGTTTTGGTACTGCTTCTTTTAGATTGTAAAATCTACTGGCCATGGCACTGTACACAATTCTTAATAAATTTTAGGCACATTATAAACAAGGAAAAGAACAACTGGATTCTCCATAAAAACTGTGTAAATTAAGGACTCTAGTCTTGGACGAAGAGAGCTAGCAAGCAACCAAATCAAATAGGATACACTAATTAATCCTAAACATAACATATATGAACACAGAAAGATACAGAACATAGAACACAGAAAGTACTGTCAAGGGATGATGGAACAATCAATCCCCAAGTGAAGCCAAAAACTGTCTCAGCAGACTTGGTAGCAACCCTTTCCCAAGAATAGTCACACACAGAGTGTTTGGCGTCCAGAAAACGGGAGGTGCTTTTAATCTTCAGTAGTTTCAATATGTACAGAGACGAAGTGCTACGCCAGGCATCTCAGGATCATAGGAAGAGAATGATCTCTGTTCTGTCTTACTTTTATACACACCAGTACAGCGTTGGCTTACTCAAGCACATGGTTATATTGCATCAGATTTCTACCTTCATGGCTTTGTACTGTAGTAACCCTTCTTCTGATGCAATCCTTCTCATGCAGCTGTAGCATGATTAGCATGACTGGCAGCAGTTCATGGAGTCAGTCATCATGACTCAGCATGATTCCTGCAGTTGTTTGGCCATTTTAAAACTTAGGGTTCAGTAACCAATTCCTGACAAGTACAGAATATACAGAGCAAAGTAAGCTATTTATACTATGTTACAAAATGATCTTCTTTTAAAAAGGACATATTTTATCCAATGAACATTAGAACTGGTTGTAACTAAAAATGAATCACAACACTGTTTCTGATGGCAGGTTCAGAATGTTAAAACAACACAACTCACAGGTCTGCAGTCCTTACCAATCAATTTAATATCAGGGTTCCTCTTTTTAGCTTCTTTCATTAGCCACCACTCATAGCCCCGGAAATAATTTTCATCATTTTCATAGTGCATATGCGATGGCTCAGTTCCATCTAGGACAGAAAAACAGATTTCCCTCATAGCTCAGTAAATTAAAGACTTGCTACCCAACACATTCCACAGAACAAATTATGAAAATCACTTCCGTACAATGACAATGAACATGCAACCATACTTCCAAATCAGTTTTAGCCCGCTAACTAATATCAAGGGCAAGAGCAGATTGACACTGAATACAGTGCAATTCAACACTTTGTATAAAGAACCTCTGTTTTCTTTTAAAAAGTCCACTGTATAAAGAACCTCTGTTTGCTTTAAACAAGTCCACTGTTTAACCTATACTGACATGTTACCAAAACTTGCCAAGTGAAAAGCTGTGCTTTAACCCAAAATGGATTATCTCAGATCGTGCTTAAAAGAGTTACAAGCACTTGAAGATATAGATGAATTTGAAGAAACAATGGCAATACTGTAATAAAGATGACAGAAAGAAGATGCTATAAAGATGACACAATGAATACAGAACAATAAAGAAGACATAATAGCAATAATATAAAGAGTGGGGGAAGCAGATCAAATAAAATGCTGAAACGATGTTGGATTATGGATTAATCCAGAGTTACTATCTGCCAGCTAAAGCATCTCCCAAGCAGGCATCTGCTCTGAACATTCCTGATGGAGGAAATGGGGGAGGAGGGACTTTGTACCCCACCGAATATCCCCAAAGCTACCTCTTACGCTGTTACATAGGATGACCCAAACCCCTGGAGGGGTTTGGAGGGACGATAAGGTGTTGTGGGGGAAGGTGAAATTGATGAAAACTGTCTTCTTTGCCATTTGTTTGTTTTATTGAAATGTCACACTCTACCCTAATGTCTAAAGATCTCAAGGTACAATCAATAGTACATTTTTAAAAAATGTATATAAAAAATAAATAAATGTAAAACTACCGCACTGTTCTACCAGCAGTAGAACTGTTCTGCCTGCCTCAAACTCTGAGATGAAAAACTTTCCAAGGAGCCCTTCCATTCCTGGGACCCAACATCTGGTTTTTCACAAGCTAAAAAAACCTTTTATGGCAACAGCCATGATCCAATGATGTACTTTGGTATTCAGTGCCAGGGAACTGGAACTTTTAAATGTTCTATACAGCCATCTCACTCACGCAATACTTCATGCTCTATGACAGCATATGCCTTATTTAGAGGGTCACCTATTCTCTGCTTATGAGCTATAGCAACCTGCACAGATTGACAGCTCCACTTGACAAAAACAGTTTTATTTTTAATTTTTAAAAACACACTTTGAATACATAGATCTGTTCCCATAACATGTATTTATAAAAACAGTATTCACTTGGACAAAATTGCACAGCTGCTCTGAAGAAAGCAGATTAGGTGTACTTTCCCATCTACCTGTTTGACACTGTGATCCTACACCGGCTTATTTGGAAACATGTGCCAATGAAATTAATGAGATTTATAGCCAAGGAATCATATTTCATGTAGGGAGTTGTTTTGTGGTTCTTTTATTGTAAAGCACCATGTACCATGATGGCGTAACAGAAACAAATGATTATGATGCTGTAAAAACACAGCTCATTTGCAGGCAATATTACAATACTAAACTACTTAGTATAAGTTAATAGTTATCCCACTGACGTGTGACACATGCTAGGATGTGAAAACCAGTTAATCATCTGGAACTTCAGGCTGTCCTTCAGTTCATCAACAGCCTGCCTGATGTTTATTTTGCCATAAACCAGTCAGGTTTTTCTGCTTTCTCTGCTTCCAAGCAATTCAGTCCAAGCAAGAACCTTACAATCCCAAGTCTGCATTAGCTTCAACTTATGAAAATATATCAGTGTTAAAAATTGCCACTACAGTTGTCCCTCCACATTCACGGATTTGGCATTCGCGGTTTTAAGTATTCACAGCTTGAAAATATTCTTTAAAAAATAATAATCCAAAAAGCAAACCTTGATTTTGCCATCTTATATAAGGGACACCATTTTGCTATGCCATTGCATATAATGGGACTTGAGTATTCATGGTTTTGGGTATTCATGTGGGGTCCTGAAACCAAACCCCAGCGAATGTGAAGGGACAACTGTATTTATTATTATTTATTATTATTTATTATTATTATTTATTCCCAACAACAAGTAACAAAATTAGAGAATCAATATACTACAGTATAATACAATATACTACAGTAAGCTAATCAGCCAAATCCCTTTATATCATTAATATATCATGCAAAGGAGAGGTGAATGTGTTGGCTGATAGTGTTTAGCATCCATAATTACAGTACTTGTACAAGACTTTGCGAATAAATCTAGTTCTTCAACTGCTTATACCTGTAGACTGTGCATCACCTCCAATCTCGACCTTGAGGATATGCAAAGCGGCACCAAAATTTGGCTTTAAAAAAAAGGAAACACCATTAATATTTCTGTTATGCATACAAAATTCCATGCCATGTAAACTGAAGATAGCTTGTTACCACAACTATTGCAAGAAGTTGTGACCTACCAAGTATGAAAATCTTTAGGTTTTTTGCGGGATTTTCCAGGCTTTGAGTCCATGTTCTGGAAGAGTTTATTCCTGACGTTTTGCCTGCATCTGTGGTTGGCATCTTCTGATCTTCTTTGAAGGTGCCAGCCACAGATGCAGGCTAAACATCAGGAATAAACTCTTCCAGAACATGGCCTCAAAGCCTGAAAAGAACCCATGAAAAACCTATGGATGCCGGCCGTGAAAGCCTTCAACTTCACGATGAAAATCTTTGTTTTTCCAAATTAAAAAATAAAAACAGTTATCACATTCAGACTCAATGATAAACAAAGAATTTTCAGAATTCTATCCTACCAGGGATGAGATGCTGGCGCATGCTGCCCAACTGCTCCACTGCAACAGGGAATGAACCTTTCACCTGCAGCTTCCTTATCATGACATCTAAACCTGGCTTGTCTGTGAGATAAACCAGCCACAGGTGGAAGGTTTGCTAAGACACTCCCACTTGCAGCAGGAACAATCTGATACCGTGCACCATCCCACGGCCTCACCCCTGAAAAGCCAGAAGTTTGATTCTGCTTATGACTGTATGCCAACATGCACAGCAAGCATGTTCCTTCCACCCACTCCATGTTTGCCCAAAGGTAAGATTATGGAAATTGAGATTATAACAAGTTTTTGTTCCCATAGTTGCATAAGAAATTTTTCCTTAGCAGCGTGCAGATTGTTTGAGAAAACTTACTTTTGAACAATGGCTTGGAGAGGTTATTTTTTAAAAAACTGTAACTCTCAGAATATCCCAGCCACTGACAATGCTAGCTGGAGAATACCCATTCAAAAAGTTAATCTACAAAGCCTGGATTTGAAATTCTGCCAAATAAAGTTATTATTCTGCCATTTTCCTCCACAGTTCTTAGGACATGCTTCCTACTACATGCTATCACATATAATTTCTATACTTCTACTGAATCTTCTATTCCCAACTGTCACTAACTCAGGCAGGGGAGGCAATAGAGGCTGGGTTTTTTATTCTGTATTTCATCACTTTAATGGGTGGGGTGTGGGGGGTGTGGTGGGGAGAACTTGAAAGATCTCCATCCCAGGAAAACTAGAGAAGGAAAAAAAAACATGAGCAAGCTAACTTGGTACTCAGGTTTAAGAGCCTTTGAGACATCACCAAACAACACACCAGTCTCATACCTCAGAAGACAGATTCTACCTTATTGACAAAACTAGTTACCCAGCAACACTAACACTAGGGATTTTAAGACAGCTTTACAAAACACAGTGGAAAGAAAGCCCATGACACCCTCTTGGTCTTCTCCTCTCGTTGACGCCACAAAGACAAGTCTCATAGCTCATCTACAATTGTTTCTCCCAGCTATTTATTTTATTACTACATTTCTGTTTTTCTACACTGTAAAACGCTGTTCAAGGAGGCTAACAAATACCAATGAAGACAAATTAAATGATAAATAACATTAAAATTATCACAACAATTAATATGCTCAGTATTGTTATGCAGCTGCTCACCGCAGGCAAAAGAATAATTTTATCTACAAAAACTTATATGATCCAAGTGAATTTACCCCACAGTTATTAGTATGGATAATTCCAGGCAACAGTTACATGAAGGAAAAAATCCTTCAGTCTTTTATTACTGTACTCACAGTACATAATGTTTCAATGAAGGTCATCAACTCTGTAACCCTCACTGGTAATCATTGGAAAACAATGTTCCAATTTCCATCTCTGCACGTAAAAGGACTTCATTTTTCAATTTCCCCCTTATTTCCATTTGTATCCCAGCCTTTTCTATATATCTGTATAATGATTAAAGAAATACAACAAAATCATGAGCATGAAACCCTAGTGTTAGCCCCAACTAGAACAGACCAATTGTATCAACTTTTCAACAACTGATTCAATGAGTCTTCTGCAACTGGAATAGGATTCAGGCTGCAATATTTAATAAACATCTTCCTCTGCCCAATTAACTCTGACTAGCCATTGTCAGCCTCAAAGGGAAATCTTACAGAAGGTTCTGGACAAGAAAGAAAGAAAATTCCACAAAAATGGAGCAACTGTCAAAAGTGCCTCTCTTCTCTACATGCTTTGCTGTTTGAACATGGAACACAGAGTACTGTTTGAACAATACTCAGTTATCAAGCAGTACTCTGTTTCTTTTCTGTAAGCCTCCTACCTGAAAGGAGGACAGCCATTTTAAAACAGTGCAATGAACATTAAAATGTTTTTTCCTCTGTTCTATTTTAAGCATTAATTTTAAACCACTCATATGATTTGATTGTGTATTCCTGCATGGCAGGGGGTTGGACTGGATGGCCCTCGTGGTCTCTTCCAACTCTACAGTTCTATGATTCTATGATTCTATGAATGTGGACCAGATCCTGTTGTCAAACCACCCCAATACTTTGTTACCATCAACATAAAGCTTGCTGTCACTTTCTTTCAACAGCCAAAGTTTTCCTTTAGTCAATTTGGTACTGGAATACTTAAAAAAATGCTTTTCCTGCACCTGACAACCTTCTTCCAGAATTTCTGACATTGCTCACACCACAAAAATCTACTGCTCACACTAAAAGGAGGTGGGAGTGAAGGAGCTACACAGGTGAACTCATGGATTTTAAACATGTTTCTGATACTAATCTGAAGCACAGCAGCCTCCCATCACCATTCTTCAGGAGGAAACAGAAGTTGCATCTTAAGCGCTAATCTGCAGGAGACAGTTGTCACATAGCTTTGTCTCTGCATAGCTAATTATTGTTTTTAATAAATAGTTGATGCAAGGAGATAAGCTGGATTGGGACCGAGGAGGGAACATTTAATACTCTGAACTAAATCCAATTGTTAGTCTCAATTGTTACTCACCCACTGAATCAACCAGCACTTGGTAAATCAAAATTTTTGTAAGTTCCATTGACTCAATGGTATGACCTCTCTAAAAATTTGTTTCCAATGTGGAATTGGACCCCCTCTACACCATCCTTCCTCCCATGGCAAGCAGATAGCATGAGATGCCAGCAGGCAATTCTAACTGGGTCTATAACAAGAGCAACAATTCCAAGTCCTCCTTCTCTTATACCAAAAACCCAATCTAGGTCTCTCTATTCTACCAGCTGTTTGGGGGAAAAAAACCCATAGCTAAACTAGAATGGATACCATGACAAACATCATAGATAGTTGACTGGCAGACTTCAAGGCTCAATAAGCATACATGGCAATATGAATTACAGTATTTAATCACACTAAAAGCTTTCACAGGAAAAAAGTCATCTTCCTAATACTTACAAGCAAGTCATTAATTAAAAAGCTAAAAAACAGATCTAATAACCTGAATTAGGAGATCTCAGTTTCTAGTTACATAAACTAAACATTAATTACATACAGTGGTTTGGGTCCCTCCCCTCATTGAGCCCTCTCTGCTGCCAAAAAACTGCTCCTGAGGGTTTCCAGCTCTACAAAGGATTGGCACCTGTGAAGCACTAGTGGGGGGAGCAAGTTTCCCCCTCCACTTGTAGATTTTAGTTTTGTGTGTCCAAGTCTGGACACTGCCCCAGGTAAACTATCATGTAAAGAAAATGAAGCATACATGTGTTAAAGAAATATCTGATAGAACATTAACAACAAATAAGATCCTCATTATATGGCATTTCCTTGGGTTAAAACTACAGTAATAGTAAGGACAAAACAATTATTACCTTAAAAAGATAATCTAAAATCTGAGAGCGGTAAGGTTCAGGGTAATTCACCAGAAGTCGGGAGGTAGCCTGCAGCAGGAAAAAAAACAAATGTTTGGAAAGATCATCATACATATTTATACTGTAAAATGTTGAACAAATGCTGTTTTCAAACTAGTATGATAAATTCACCCAATTAACCTTATTTACATATACCTGCAACTTTACAAGGCTCCAATAAACCTTATCTTATTCCTGTTTTTTCCCACAACTTTCTTTCTTCCTGACCCACAGGACTTCATGTCTTTCCTTTCAAATGTTATTTTTGTCAACCCTGCTCACCTACGCATATATGACGTTTTACACAATTCATTCCCTGAACAAGCCAGTGAGGTGTATAGTTTGAGTATTGGACACGGATAATGGGAGACTAGGGTTCTAATCCCCGCTCAGCCATAGAAGCCCACTTGGGGTTGACCTTGGACAAGTCACACACTCTCAACCTCAGAAGAAGTCAATGGCAAACCCCCTGTGAACAAATCTTGCTGAGAAAAAACCTTTGACAGATTTGTCTTAGGGTCACTCTAAGTTGGAATCAACTTCAGGCACACAACAACAACAACCCCCTGCACTGTCACCCTTATTGTGCTGTTCAACTCCACGCCTCTTAACACTACAAAACTCCAGTCTGGCCCTGAATGGTCCCCACACTACTTTACAACTTCCAGTACACAGCCATGTTGATCTTGCAACTGATCAGTACCCTCTGATCCAACTTTCTCTCTGGAGCTTGGAGAAGTTACTTTATTTTTTAAAAAAGATTTAAAAGATAAACATAAAGAATAAAGATTAAAGAACAAAGATTTTTCTTTTTTTCCTTTGTTTTTCTCCTTTTATATGAAAATATTTATTGCTTAGTCCAAAGACCATTATAAAGATCGCCTTTTATATGCTTTCGTATTTGTAGATGTTTTAGTGTACCTGAAAATGCAGTGGCTATGATGGCTGAGGGGATCCTGGGAGTTGCAATCTAATGAAGCAACTTTTTCAAGTGTTGCTCCTCTCCTTCCCAACAACCAAATGTTCACTAACTTCCTCTGTCTTCACCAGCTGTCAAATAGAAATTCAACACACACAGTTTTAGGGGAACCCTTCACCTGTCAAGTCTCTGACTGGGAGGATTTATTATCTGACTCGGAGCATGGTGGGGTCTCCTTCCTTGGAGGTCTTTAAACAGAGGCTGGATGGCCATCTGTCAGGGATGCTTTGATCGTGATTTCCTGCATGGCAGGGGGTTGGACTGGATGGCCCTGGTCTCTTCCAACTCTGCAATTCTATGATTCTATGATTTAAAGGCCTACCAAAAAAGATGGGCCTTTTTTCCATACCACAGCACATGAAGATGACATGATCTAACTATGCACGTGATGTAGCAGAGGTTAGGCAGGTCTAGAATGGGAATGCTATTAGCCCCACTTGCTTACTTCTAGCGAGGTGGACTCTAATGCACAAAAATTTCTGCCATTGCTTTCTTATTTACTTACATAAATAAGAACATATTTTTGATCTCCATAATAGACCACCTTTCTCCAGTGAACTCAAGGCAATGTACTTGGGTCTCTTCCTCTGCATTTTATTCTCTCAACAACCCTGTGAGGCAATTCAGGCCCAAAGAGAGTAATTGGCTCAAGTGATTTTGATGCCTAGAAAATGGACCTCTCAAGTCCCAATGCAATGATCTAACCACTACACTACAGTGACTTTTAGGTGTTATAAAACTCTGCTGCTTTGGGGAGCTCAACATGCACCACCACAAGAAGCCCAAAGGAAATAAAAAGAATACAGTCCAGTAGGACCCCCGTATCCATGGGGGATTGGTTCGGGGGCGAGGGGGATACCAAAAACCGTGGATAATAGTGAACATCATTGAAAATAATGGGACTTACGTTTAAAATACCGTAGAGTTGCCTTGGAGGACCTAGAAAACATTATCTCTAGGCATCATCTCTAGAATGCATCTCTAAGCATTTTTTAGGAAGAATCTATGGTAGGTGTGCTTTTTTGTGTCCCATGGATAACTGAATCAGTGGACAATGAATCAGCAGATACAAGGGTCCTACTGTACAAGCTTCAATGGCTAGTACTTGGTTTTGTTTATTTATTTATACCCTGCTCTTCAGCCACAAAGGCTCTAAGAGTGGCTTACAAATTGTTTAAGTAATAGCAATTTACACATTTACACCATATTAAGCGGTTTCCAATGTGTGTTAACTAATTGCCCCCACAAGCTGGGTACTCATAATACCAACCTATGAAAAGATGGAAGGCTGAATGAACCTTGGAGCCCTTGGGATGGAACTTGCAACGTTGTGGCTTGCAGTACTGGCATTTAACCACTGTGCCACCAGGGCTCCTTGGTACTTGACGCTATTTACAAAAAATGAATACTGCAAGAGCCTGCATGCTGTCATGGTTTGAGTGTTGGACTATGAATCTGGAGTAGAGATATGAAGGCCCAGAAAAAAACTGGAAAATCACAAAAAGGGGGGGTGCATTTTTTCGTGAAGCCTTTTTTGTTTTTGTTTTTTTTAATTGAAAAAAGGAAGAAAATCAATTATGGAATATTTTATTTTAGCATGCTGAATAAAATCTTTACGACAAGGTGTTCATATGTAATTGTTTAAAAACAATAATTGTTTGAATACACTGTATTTTTAATATACCAATTGTGATCACTGTATGCCAAATCAAATTGTACATAGTCATATTTTATGTTCCTAAAATAACAGAGTGACTTTCAATCTGTAAAATGTGCTAATGTTGATTTTTTTTTTCAATTTTTCCAAAAATTTCCATAAGATGTGTTTTCCATGGCTTCAACATTTCCGGAAATTTTACATCTCTACTCTGAAGAACAGGGTTTGAATCCTCACTCAGCCATCAATCCCACTAGGTGACCTTGGGTAAGTCACACTACACTCTCTCAGCCTCAGAGAAAGGCAACGGCAAGCCTACTGTGAACAAATCTTGCCAAGAAAACCCCATGATAGGTTTGCCTTAGGGTCCCAATAAGCCTAAAATGACCTGAAGGCACACAAAAACATACATATGTGTATATACAGATATACGAGGTCTGTCTATTAAATAACGAGACTGGTATAATAACCCATCTTTATTTATATGTATTACAATTCTAATGCTTATCCCTTTCAATATATTCCCCATTCACACTCACACACTGATGCAGTCTTGTTTTCCAGTGGTCAAAGGCATGGAGCAGATCAGTTTCTGTCAGCTGGTTTCACACATCTGCCGTTTTCGTCATACTGCATCAATTGATTCAAAACACATTCCTTTAAGCACTGATTTCACTTTAGGGGAAACCACAAGATCACATGGTGCCAAATCTGGTGAATATGGAAGATGTTAAAGTGTAGTAATGTGTTTCTTGGCCAAAAACTGCTTCATAGAAAGTGCTGTGTAAGCAGGCACATTGTCTTGATGAAGAATGAAACCGTTTTTCCACAGTTCTGGACTTCTTTTTCTGACTCCTCTCAGTTTTGTCAAAACATCCTTATAATAATGTTGGTTCATTGCTCTGCCTTCTGGAATCCATTCTCCCAAAATTATGCCCTTGATGCCGAAAAAAAACAAAAACAAAAACAAATGAGCATGGCTTTGAATGTGGATTTGTTTTGACGTGCTTTTTTCATTCTTGGTGATGACAGTGTTTTCCAGTGCACTGACTGTCATTTTGTCTCAGGATCATACTGGAAGATCCAGGTTTCATCACAAGTGATTTAAAAAAAAAAAAAAGGTTTAGGTCCGCCTCAAGTTGTTGCAGAGTATCACATTGCTCAACTTTTAAACTTAGCATTTTTCCGGCACACAAAAGACAACACTTTCTCTCTCACTCACTCTCTCTCTGGCTTTTCTTCACAAACGAAGATTCAGGAAGGACTCATCCCGTGCTTTCTACAAGTGCGCTGATGACTAAAAAGGCCAATCCAAGATAAACAAGTCCGGTTGCAGAAAGCACAGCAGAAGGTCTCCTTGGGTGATGTTTCCAGGTTGGGATTCTTTCTGCGTTGTCATTTCTCTTCAAGATTTGTTTGGCATGAGTTCTCAAATAAGGCTGCAGCATTGTGGATAGGGCGTCTCCACACCTCCCGAAGTGAGGCCAGGGCGGACCATTGTTGGTGATCAATTTGGCCGAGCCTAAGATGTTGTTTCAGGGAGTCCTTGTATCGCTTTTTGGGAGCGCCCCTCTTATGCTGACCTGTGGTGAGTTCACCATAGAGTACTATTTTTGGGAGGTGATGGTCCTCCATCCTAGAAACATGCCCTGCCCAGTGTAGCTGTGTTCTCAATATCATGGCCTCAGTGCTGGTGATCCCTGCTTGCTCAAGGACAGCAACATTTGTCACATAGTCAGTCCAGTGTATATTTAGGATTGTACGTATACAGCGCTGATGAAAACATTCGAGGAGTCGTAAATGGTGTCGATAGGTGACCCATGTTTCAGACTCATAAAGGAGAATAGACAACACAACTGCTTTAAACAATGACTGACAATTAACTGAACAGCCGAGCGTGTTCGTGTTTGTCGTGCAGGTTCAGACCTGTTCAGGGTCACCACTCAAGCATCCACAATCAGTTCTCCCTGATTTGTTGGAAAGGTAGAAACACAGTCTCGTTATTTAATAGACAGAGCTTGTACACAGACACACAAACACACACACAAAGCTATGTCAAAAGCCCTACCCGGGCTATTCCTCTCAAGGTACATTACAGTGCCAGACCAGAAGGACTCAGATGCAAATCTCTGCTCTGTCCTGAGCTAAACTGGGCAATCATGTCTTAGCCACTGTCTCTGAGGTTACTAACTTCACCAGGTTGTGTAAGGATAACATGGAAGGGGAGAACCACGTATGTCATCACCTTGATCTCCTTGGAGGAAAAAAACAGAATACAAAATTGACTAAATAAATGAATGAAGGAATCAATTGTATCCACATTGCCTCTCCAGTTAAACAGATTGTGGACAAAGAAAAGAATCCTGAGAACCCCCCACCCCCCACAAGAACCAATGGGTAAAGCACTCGTTAAAGCCATAGTTCACACGGTAGAATTTGGCACCCAAGGAGGCCCCAGGTTCAAATCCATGCCATCTCCAGATTATATAAATTATACTGTTGAGTCCCCCTCAACTATTTTGGGGAAGGGCTACAAGTCTGGAAAATGCAGGGCTGGGGGGGGGGGGGAACAGTAACATTCTCTCAACCTCAGAAGAGGTCAATGGCAACCCCCCTCTGGGGAGCAATCACACTCTCTCAACCTCAGAAGAAGTCAATGGCAAACCCCCTGGGGGGGACAATCACACTCTCTCAACCTCAGAAGAAGTCAATGGCAAACCCCCTGGGGGGGACAATCACACTCTCTCAACCTCAGAAGTCAATGGCAAACCCCCTCTGTGGGGGGGAGTCACACTCTCTCAACCTCAGAAGAAGTCAATGGCAAACCCCCTCTGTGGGGGGGGAATCTCAACCTCAGAAGAAGTCAGTGGCAAAACCCCTGGGGGGAGTCACACTCTCTCAACCTCAGAAGAAGTCAATGGCAAACCCCCTCTGTGGGGGACAGTTACACTGTCTCAACCTCAGAAGAAGTCAATGGCAAACCCCCTCTGTGGGGGGGTCACACTCTCTCAACCTCAGAAGAAGTCAATGGCAAACCCCCTCTGTGGGGGACAGTTACACTGTCTCAACCTCAGAAGAAGTCAATGGCAAACCCCCTCTGTGGGGGACAGTCACACTCTCTCAACCTCACAAGTCGTCAATGGCAAACCCCCTCGGGGGGGGCAATCTCAACCTCAGAAGAAGTCAGTGGCAAACCCCCTGGGGGGGACAGTCACACTCTCTCAACCTCAGAAGAAGTCAGTGGCAAACCCCCTGTGAACCGCAACGGCCAACCGCATCCTCCCCACCACCTCCTCCCCGCAACCTCCAACAGCTCACCCACCCCTCCGCCGCTGACCGCCCCGATGCCGTCGAACTCCCGGGCCAGCCCGGCCGCATCGTCGAGCCAGTAAGTGCCGTTCCGGCCGCCGCCCCAAACGCCAGGGCCGACCAGCACCAGCAAAGCCCATAACCACCGCCGCCGCCACCACATCTTCCTGGAACCTCCGCGAGCGAGAACCAACGAACCAATGAATGAGTGACTGGAGGCCGGCGTTACTACGGCAACGAACAAGAAGCGCCCTCCTCCACACTCACTCCTCTCGCTTCGGCCAAGTCGGAGAGACGCGGCGGCCACCGGAAGACCATTCTAGCTCCAGGCAAGGTCACGTGACGCCCGCGTCACCTGGCCAGGCAAGGAACTGGCTGTACAAAACAAAATGGGGGGAGAGAGGCTGGGGGGGAGAGGGGAGGAGCTACAGCAAGGAATAATAGGGTCCATTTAGAGGCGTATTTCCCCGCCCCCGCCGTTGCGTCACGTCGGCTCGTGAGGAAAACGATTAACCCCGCCCACCTCCTGAGGGTTCCCACCTCAGCCTCTCCATAAATTAGTGTGTTATAAGCTGCTGTCACTGCACAGTATTTTTTTTCACATTAAAGCAATGGTACATAAGTGTGACCTTTTGCTTTAAAATTATTTGGGCACCTCGGCAGAGCAAAAAAAACACGCAATCATTAATGTGAAAATCCAACAGAAATGGAATTGCAAAAAATAATAATAATACTAACATATGCTAATTTATGTGCATGTTTAGAAATAATATTAATTGAAAGATTGTCGGTATACAGCGCTGATGAAAGCATTCGAGGAGTCCTAAGTGGTGGTGATAGGTGACCCACATTTCAGACCCATAAAGGAGAATAGACAGTACAATGGCTCTATCCACACTGATTTTTGTCCTAAATATACACTGGACTGACTATGTGACAAATGTTGCTGTCCTTGAGCAAGCAGGGATCACTAGGGTGCCAGTTACACGACAGAAATTGTCGCGTTGCCTACCGGGACAAAGTGATCACGAATCCGTCCCTCGCTGTTTATACGATTTATGTCTCTGATCTGGATATCCCGTGTGGTCCCGTGACTGATATTTACACATCCATAGTTCCGGTTTTGTTTAGGTTTTACATTTTTTTTTTTTTGGCTGTCAATCAAAGATGCGATTACTCATGTTTTCACAACCTCGGTGACGCACTTCCTTTAGAGTTCCGCGCCACGAGCAATGCTATTGGCTGGCTGGGGGGGGAGAGAGAGGGGGGCAGAGGTTTGTTATTCCCCCTTTGCTTCTTGAACATTTTAACCCCTTCAGAAGAGGCAGAAAACATTTTGAAAGATCCTGATAGATCTTTCGCTCAGATGCAGGGCTTTCCTTTTGAAATCAAGCAGAGTGCTTTTAAAGCCAGCTGAGTGCTTTCCTTTTGAAATCAAGCGCTTGGTTTTCCTCTTCCCTTTTTAAAATATTAACCCCTACAGCTGGCTGCAGAGATGGCTATAGGCAGGCGGTTTGAAAGACACAAACACAGAGATGGGGAATTAAAGGGTGCTAATTCGCACAGAGGCTTGAATATTTTAATGTGCCAGGGCCAGGGAGGTGACCAAGCTACTACGATCTCTCTGTAACATGCAGTTGAGGAAAAAGGTAAAGCTGAAGGGTTTGCAGTGTAGAAATCCATTTAAAAAGGTAATTGAGTACACGCGCACGCGCGCACACACACATCAACCTTCGTGCAGCTGGAAGGGATGCCTTTGTTTTCGGCTGGTGAGGCTGGATCTGTTGAACGGGTGACCGACCCCTCCTTTTCTGGTCCCTGAGCTCTAAGCCCGCCCCCAGTCACCATTTCCGGTCATCCCAGTACCGAGACTTTTTGTCCCACGCTGTTTACATTTCCGATTTTCCGAATCCTCCAGTGACTTTTTTAAAAACCGGCACAACCTGCGGGACTGGAAGTCCCGCAGGTTGAGGGATAAAAGGTGGCCAACCTTCCGAAAATCACGTACCCGACCCGATGTACGTGTAAACTGCCAGGGATCGACACGAATTCTTCCCAGGACATTGAGGCCATGATATTGAGAACACAGCTGCGCTGGGCAGGGCACGTTTCTAGGATGGAGGACCATCGCCTCCCCAAAATAGTACTCTACGTGCAGGATGAGTCCTTCATGAATTTTCGTTTGCGAAGAAAAGCCAGAGAAATAATTGAAAGAGAAATACGTCTTACTGTAATGGGGAGACTGTGATCTGGTGACCAGCTCTAGGTGCAAACCATGGATAGGCAACTTCAAGGTCTTTCCTTACACTTCTTTAATGTAGGCTTGGACAAGACAGCCCTTCAGCTAGGGGATGCTTTCAAGCAGAGGACTGTATTCCTAAAGTCGTTCCAATAGAGGAACATCCTTTACAAGGGATTCATGGTCACCCCATCCTCCTTCTCCCCTCAAAAGTAAAAAATAAAAAACAAGCTGGCACTTATGAGATATTTAACCACAACTACCACCCATTGTGAGTTTGGCCATGAAGGTTTAGTGTGGTATTCCTGCTGCTTCCCAAGTGGGCATATTCTGATGCATAAAAGGCCACACCAAGCGACTTTTTGGCTGCCTCAAAAGGCCACATCACAACACTATTTTAGCCACTTGAAGACATGGCATCCCTCCTAGTGACCTTTTGGGGCTTCTTTGTGGTGGAGTTTCTTCCTGTTTGGGATGCCAACAGCATTTTCATGCACCCACAGCTATTCTATTTTTTGATCAAAATTTGTTTTTCTGGCTGAAAGAAATTGGAGGCACAGTAGGCTGGGGATCAGTGCAGGCCCTAAGGTCTGTTCTAGACCATCTGCATAGGTCACATGTTCCCTGCAGGCTGCTCAATTTCCATCCCAATTGTATAGACTCACAGTAGGTGGAATACAGCTTCCAGTAATTAGTAACAGAGAGCAAATAGCTCTCATCCTTGGTGTGAGAACAGAGGTAATAGAATTAGACAGGCATGTCCTGTTTTAATGTTGGAAATGTTTGGTAGTATACAGCCTTAATGGAATGCTTCTGTTAATTAAAGTCCTGTACATGCCATCTATTGAATGTTAAATTTTAGTGGGTTATTTTCCACCTCAGAGTAATAATATTTTAGAAGTGATGTCATGGGGTAATTTGAGAGAAAGAAGCCGTAGACAATTCTTCCACCCACTGCATCTGATTTTAAATTACAGATGTCTAAAGTCAGCTAAGTCTCATTCAGCTGCAAAATATGTAGTGTAAATATTTGGAATTGCACACAGACGTGAGTCATGCAATAACTATAAAAATCTTGTAACGTGCACATCAGTCTATAGCTGAGTATCACTTGAAAAGTGATACTTTGAACTACTGTGTCTGAAATGTCACAGGGTGATTAACACTTGCAGATATGTGAGTTTTGTACATTTCTCTTAGCAGTGTGCCTTGTATCCCATACAACAAGTATATTGATCTGTACTTCCAGAGTGATGACAGCAGTGACAAAAGCAGGAAATTCCACCTCCAGTTAAATTACTAAAGCGTCATGACTAGTTCAGACATTCCCTAAAACATCTGTACGTTAATGCCATAATGTTTCTTTCTATTCTGTTCTATTCTCTCTGGCTTTTCTTCGGAAATGAAGATTCAGGAAGGACTCATCCCACGCTTTCTGCAAGCGCGCTGATGACTGAAAAGACCAATCTGAAATAAACAAGTCCGGTTGCAGAAAGGACAGCAGAGGGTCTCCTTGGGTGATGTTTCCGGGTTGTGATTCTTTCTGCGTTGTCATTTCTCATCAAGACTTGTTCTGCATGAGTTCTCAAATAAGGCTGCAGCATTGTGGATAGTATGTCTCCATGCCTCCCAATGTGCCGCCAGGGCGGACCATTGTTGGTGATCAATTTGGCCGAGCCTGAGATGTTTCAGGCAATCCTTGTATCACTTTTTTGGAGCGACCCTCTTGACCCTCAAGATAATCTACAATGATTTAAAAATTGTAACTAATGATAAAGGTTCATGGGAGTTAACTAATGATAAAGGTTCATGCAGTCCAGGAACATCTGGAGTAACAGACATCTCTGCCCTAATGTCTTCTACAGATTCTACCACTAGATGCACAAACTCTGCTTTTTTTTGCTGCTGGGCTCTGCCTCATGTGTGTCAGATTCTCTTTGACCTCTCCTAGGTTCAGACCCAGAACCCTAGGGAAGAGTAAATATTTGGTCTTTCTAAAGTTGGCAAACCTATTTAGGTTCTGTTCTATTATCTTACACCTCATCCAAATAGAGGTTTCTGTTATTGTAAGGTAGGGTTTCTGTGAAGGGTTGTTTCTTTTGCTTATTAGACATTTTCATGGCTTAGGATTTTATCAGACCAGCCCCCTAAACCCTGTTCTTTTGCCAGCATAATTTTGCTATTTTTATGCTGGCAAAAGAACTCCCTATGCCACACTTACCTCTAATCCCAGCAAAAGGCTTCCCAGGAATGATGAAGAGTGAACAGAGCTCTGTTCACTTTGTCGTTTGAAATCCCACATATTCTCACAAGAATAGATAGCACAGGAAATTCAAAAATAAAAACAAATAAAAGTTACAAAAAGCACTTAAACATAGTAAAATAAAGTTCCAAGTAAACTGGGGAGAGTCATAAAAACTACATCACCTACCTGGAACTCGTGATCTCATCTGGAAGTGTTCTTGCTGGACCAGCCATTGATGCTACATTCATGTGAGTACAATGGCACACTGATTCATACACCGGCAATGCCAGCACAGAAGTGCCATGGGGATCAATTGACGGCTTGAGCCGTCAATAACAAAGTACCGTATATTCCGGCATATAAGACGACTGGGCGTATAAGACCACCCCCCAATTTCCAGCCAAAAATCTAGGCTTAGGCATATATTCGCCATATAAGACCACACACCCCCAATTTGGCTGGCTGGCTGACTGGCTGGGGGAGCCTTGCCAGCTGATACTCTTTGTTTCCCAACTCATGAGGATCTCCTCATGAGTTGGGAAAGCGAACAGGATCAGCTGGCAGGGCTCCCCCAGCCAGCCAGCCGCAACATTCGCCCCTCTCTTCAACCTTCCAGTCAAACTTGACTCAAAGGTGGAGGAAAGGGGCGAAAATGCCCAGTTTGCCTCAGCAGCCCCCTCCCCTCCGTCTTGGCTCTTCCGAAGGGGACCAAGGCGGGGGAAGCAGGAGCAGCCAGGGCAAACCCCTAGATTTGCCCCTTCTCCCCACCTTCAAGGAAGGTGGGGAGAAGGGGTGAACATGCCCCGTTTGGCTCCACAGCCCCAATCCCTCCTTCTGGGCTCCCTTCCGAAGGGAGCCCAGAAGGAGGACGTGGGGCCATGGAGCCAAAACCCGGGATTCGCCCCCTCTCCCCACCTTCAAGGAAGAGGGAGTGAATCTAGGGGTTTAACTCCGCAGCCCCAATGCCTCCTTCTGGGCTCCCTTTGCAAGGGAGCCCAGAAGAAGGCATCGGGGGTGCAGAGTTAAACAGGGCATCATCGCTCACTCTCCCCACCTTCAAGGAAGGTGGGGAGAAAGGGCGAACATGCCCCGTTCGGCTGCACAGCCCCGATCCCTCCTTCTGGGCTCCCTCCTCCCTCTATTCCCAACCCATGAGGAGGCTGCCCAGCCTCCTCGTGGGTTAGGGAATGCGGAATGGCCAGCTGGCTGGGCGGGTTCTCCCTCCTCCCTCTATTCCCCAACCCACGAGGAGGCTGCCTAGCGTCCTTGTGGGTTGGGGAATGGCGGATGGCCAGCTGGCGGGGGGGGGCTGGAGGGAGGGTGGAAGGGTGGCTGGAGGGAGGGTGCTTCGCAGCCACCCACCCCCTCCCTGAAGCCATGATCGCGAGCGGGATCGTGGCTTTGGGGAGGGGGTTTGGCTGGAGGGAGGACGCTGGAGGGAGGGTGCTTCGGGGAGGGGGAAGGGTGGCTGGAGGGAGGGTGCTTCGCAGCCACCCACCCCCTCCCCAAAGCCGTGATCTTGAGTGGGATCGTGGCTTTGGGGAGGGGGTTTGGCTGGAGGGAGGACGCTGGAGGGAGGGGGCTTCAGGGAGGGGGGAAGGGTGGCTGGAGGGAGGGTGCTTCACAGCCGCCACCCCTCCCCAAAGCCACGATTGGGAGCCGGATTGCGGCTTTGGGGAGGGTGGAAGGGTGGCTGGAAGGGAGGAGCTTTCCAGCAACATTCGCCCCCTCCTTCGCCACCGGTTGTTCCCCAAAGGGGGAGAAGGCAGAGGAGGAGGGGCGAATGAACCGTAAGCACTTTGCCTCACCCCCCCCCCGCCTGATCTCCTGCCTCTTCGCTCCATTTGCGAAGGAAGCAAAGAGACAGGAGTTCAGACGGCGGGGTGAAGCAAAGTGTATCCAGCGTATAAGACGAGCCCTGATTTTGGAACCTAAGGAGATTTTCAGATGGCTAAAATCAGCCTCTTGCCGCGCAAGCAGCCTCCGGAGCAGTAACAAGGCTGCTGCGCGGCAAGGGTCCATTTTGGACCACGCCATTTCTCTCTCGGCGTCATCCGTGAGTGTTGCGGCTAGCATTGGAGGCGGCCGCGCTGTTTTTCACTCACGGAAGTTGTCCATGAGTAAAAAACAGCGTGGCCGCCTCCAATGCTAGCCGCAACACTCATGGACGACGCTGAGAAACGGCGTCGTCCCAAATGGACCCTTGCCGCGCAGCAGCCTCGTTACTGCTCCGGAGGCTGCTTGCGCGGCAAGAGGCTGATTTTAGCCGTCTGAAAATCTCCTATTTTTCAGGGCTCAAACCTCATCTTATACGCTGGAATATACGGTACATTGTTTTAACAGGACATGATCACGAAAGGGCAACATTGTGTGGTACATGCACCCTTTCGCAATCATTAGGCGCCTTATGACACATTATTTGCCTTGTCTGATAACGTCCTTAGGTACAATTAGATAAAGGAAAGGTGTCACTTAGTGCACAAATCAGGGCTTCCACTTTTACCCAGTCAAATGTGTCAGTGTGTTTGCCTGAAGTCATACATTGATAGATAATTGCTTCTAATCCTGTGCAACCAATTGTCTGTGCCTTGTATCTTGCAGTTGATCAGCAATAAGTCAGAGGAGCTTAAGTGATGAAATACTTTACTGCATTTGCTTCCTGTTCCTACTGACTTCTGGTACTTAGGTTTTGTATAAGAACCAGCTTGACCGTGCAGAAATAATAATAACCTCTTGTAAAACTACGTGGAAAGTATTTTTTTTCTTTTTTACTCTGAAGATTCTCAGGTCCAAGTCCAGGATTCTTCTTGTCAAGGTTTTTGGAAACTTGTGAAACACAATTTCCAACAATTTTTGGAATATTTTTGAATATCCTTTCCATCCCCACCAAGGAATAAACCTTGATGAATTTTCTGCCCTGCCCTCTAGCAGATTAAATAAATAAATAAATAAATAGGAGGGGAGAGACCCCTGTGAGGTTCCATCATGGGCCAATGTGGCCCCCCCAACCCCAGCCATTGGCTACTTCACTTTAGGCACTTTTATCTTCAGTTTTCATTTCTGCATTGCCACTGGCACCAGTTTGCTGCATAGCTTTTGGTTGCGAATTCTCTTATTAAAGTTCTTATTCTTTATGCCACCTCTGTGGAATCCTCTGTGCCTGAAATAGTTTATAGGTATTATTGACCCTAACTTGGCATGAGGGCACTATTTACTGTTCCACCTCAGGGGATAAAAAAAAATCTGCTTCTCATCAACTCAAAACAATATTTCTCAATAAAGGCAGTTCACACTTTGAACTAGTATGAATCACCCAGTCTTACACAATCCCAACAAAGAGAAATGAAGCAATGTACATGCTTATGAGAATTACAGAAGGCAATTCTATGTGGGAAATTTAACCTGTGGAAGGCAAACTTTAATTTGGAGCATGAAAAACTGAAGGCTGTCTTTTTTACAAGACATATGTCCTGTACATACTCTCTGGCTTTTCTTCGCAAACGAAGATTCAGGAAGGACTCATCCCGCACTTTCTGCAAGCGCGCTGATGACTAAAAAGGCGAATCCAAGATAAACAAGTCCGGTTGCAGAAAGCACAGCAGAAGGTCTCCTTGGGTGATGATTTTGGGTTGTGATTCTTTCTGCGTTGTCGTTTCTCTTCAAGACTTGTTCGTCGTGAGTTCTCAAATAAGGCTGCAGCATTGTGGATAGTGCGTCTCCATGCCTCCCGATGTGAGGCCAGGGCGGACCACTGTTGGTGATCAATTTGGCCGAGCCTGAGATGTTGTTTCAGGGAGTCTTTGCATTGCTTTTTTGGAGCGCCCCTCTTACGCTGACCTGTGGCGAGTTCACCATAGAGTAGTATTTTGGGGAGGCGATAGTCGTCCATCCTAGAAACGTGCCCTGCTCAGCACAGCTGCGTTCTCAATATCATGGCCTCAATACTGGTGATCCCTGCTTGCTCAAGGACAGCAACATTCGTCACATAGTCAGTCCAGTGGATATTTAGGATTGTGCGTAGACAGCGCTGATGAAAGCGCTTGAGGAGTCGTAGGTGGTGGCGATAGGTGACCCATGTTTCAGATCCATAAAGGAGGATAGACAGTACAATGGCTCTATACACTGATTTTTGTGCTTTGCCTCAGGTGTTTATTGCTCCAGACTCTTTTGTGAAGTCTTCCAAATGCACTATATGCCTTTGCTAATCTGTGATCGATCTCTTTGTCAATCTTGGCATCTGAGGAGATGATGCTTTCCAGGTAGATGAACTGCTGAACGGACTTGAGCACAGAGTTGCCGATGGCAATGTGGGAATGGTGGTGTTCGTCCTGTGGTGCAGGCTGGTGAAGAACTTCTGTTTTCTTCAGGTTGACTTCCAGCCCAAACAGCTCTGCAGCTGTTGCGAAGCAGGATATTAGGCGCTGCAGAGCTGCTTCTGTGTGGGCAACAAGGGCAGCATCATCGGCGAAGAGCAGCTCACGGACTACATAGTTTAGAGTCTTAGTGTGAGCCCTCAGACGGCTTAAGTTAAACAAGCTACCATCAGTACGGTAACGTATATAGATGCCGTCGTCTTCTTCAAGCTCTGCCATAGCCCTTTGGAGCATCATGCTAAAGAAGATTGTAAATAAAGTTGGTGCAAGAACACAACCTTGCTTCACTCCATTAGTTATTAGAAAGGGCTCTGAAAGAGCATCGCCATATCTGACTTGACCACGCTGGCCCTCGTGTAGCAAGATAATCATTTTAAGGAATTTGGGGGGACATCCTAGTCTTTCCAGGATCTGCCACAGACCTTTTCTACTCCTGTAAATAATTTATCATTTAATTAATGTATTTATATATCTCATGCCTTTCCCCTAATATGGGACCCAAGGCAGCTTACAATATAAAGAGATACAAAATATATATGTAAAAACCTACAAAAAGTTGTATTAAATTTAATTTAAATTTAATATTAATTTTAATCTAATTTAGTTTAAAAACAATGCATAAAAGTAAGTAGTCAGCACATTAAGAAAAGACTTTTTTCTTGTAAAACAGTTGATCAAAGCCTGCTGGAATAAAAAGGTCTTCATTATTATTATTATTATTATTATCTACTGACAAAAGGCCAGCAAGGAGAAAGCCAACCTAGGCTCCCTAGGAAGGGAGTTCTAGCTACCGTGGTCTTTTCTTGTGTTCTTGTGTTCCTACACAAGCTGGGTTTTACTCTCAGCTCATTATAAAGACTTATTTCCACACACAAAGGTTTAAAAATAAAAGTTTATTTTCATGTGATGACCAATAAGTAGTGATTCTAACGATATATCATTATCATCACCATCATCATTGGCTTGCAGTTCAGTTGTTTTCCGTGAACTGAGAGGATGATGAAGATGCAAAGGGAATGTTTAATGGCCTGTCTCATTTCCCAAATATCTAGCTGTTTTGAAGGTACATACCCACTGACACACTGCAGTGCAAACTTGATGTATGATTTGAAAGAAATCTATGAAAATTGCCTTTTTGGAGTTTAGTAATGACTGACATACAACTTGCTACTGCTTCTTGTGTATATGAATTCCACAGAGAGTTGCATTAGTAGCAGAAGCGACAGGTCTTTTGAAAGGTCTATAAAAGATAAAGACATCAACCTCAAGTGAAAATTCAAAAGAAGCCAAAGCCGCCCTATGTTTAAGTACATTAAATCTGGGATGGCACAATTTGCAAAGGGTGTGCTTTAGAGCAGTGCTCCTTAAGCTATCTGATGTGGGTGACTGGCAGGTTTTTTTCCCCAATGTGCCAGGGACCAGTGCTGTTACACAAAACCCTCGTGTTCATGGAAAATCCACTCATGAAAATGATCTTACATTGGGGAATTATCAGCAACTCAAATGGCAAATGAGAGGTTGTGTAATATTAGGAACCCTTATTGGTACAGGTGGAGCTTAGGAGTCAAGTGTCCAAAATAACTGATGAGACTTTATTGATCTAAGCTAGGCATTCACACATCACACAAATTGATCATCAAGCAAGCAAGGCTATCTGAGTAAGGCAAGAAGTAGTTAGAAATGGGTTTAGGTTAAGGCTCTTGGGGAAATGCTGCACCTGATCTTGAAAATACGCCTCCTCATGAGTAGTGGAATTACTCTCAAGTAGCAGCAGCAGACAGTGGCACCAAAAATAGGGAGGGATGATTAAGAAAGGAAGTTAGTTGCTGCAGGAGCAGGGGAGGAATACCTGGACCAGCTGGAAAATGGCTAGAGGTTTGGGAAGCATTAGAGAGGATTTGGAAGAAAGGAGAGGGGGGGATCAAGGAATGGAGTGACATAGATTCAGAAGGAAGGGGAATCTGAACCAAAGAACTGAGATTTTCAGAGGGTTTTATAGGAAAAATCCCTTTGAAGGTGCAATTAAACAAAAGGAGCATTTGCTTTCAGATAGTTTCCAATGATTTACACAAAGGGATTCTGGACCAGTCAGGACATGTTATGTGTGTGACAGCTTTGATTTGCAAAGCAATAAACTACCACCATTACCCATCTGTGTCTCCTCTTTCTCAGACATAAGTGTTCTCCATGACAAAGAGAGATGTTGGTTGTCAGATAGAGGTGTGAATTTTGGATAATTTATCTGGTCTCCTTCCTGGCTTAATACATGCTAACTCCAGCTTGACCTTATCTGTTTCCATCAGCCCTTGAAAAGGCCAGAGTTGATCAAATGGATATCAAAACACAGTTGTCAATTGAAGTACACCAAGCTGGTGGGTGATAGGCATTCCACTAGCTGATGGAGGTGTTACAGTGTCATATTTGTGCCCATTCATTTCAACTATTCCTTTTATTCTTGCAACATAATGTGGACCAAAAGCCAATGGCTCATGGATTGGCGCTTTTCCACAGACCACCACTAAAGTAATGGCTAGATCACTGGAACTAGCTTTATTGTGAAATACTTTGGGAAAGGGATGGAAATTTGGCAAATGATCCCACCCACTTGAATCTACAACTCAGTGGCCAGTGAAAGCTAATTAATAATAACACTTCATAAATGATACCTCAGAGGAGTCATAGCCACTATCTCCTCCAAACCCATCTTAGACCTGTGACTGACTGTCGTTAGGCACAGTGTAGAAGCTGCCTAGACATACAGATGCTGGGAATCAGGGGGATGCAACCAGGCACTGGAATGACAATGCTGTGTGTGTGCACTGTGCAACTTGTCCCAAATTCTCTAAGCTAGCTTGCTGCTCTCAAGTGTGGCGGACAATGCTCTATCATTACCAGTATTGAGTCAAGGTTCAACTGCTAGTCTGATCACCTTTCGTACATAGGAGGTGGCACCATATTGTTTTTTACTTTAGGCTACAAAATGTTTTGGACTGGTCCTGCTGATTTAGCAATTGAGGATTAAATGGTTATGCCCTGTAAAGCCCTGTATGGCTCAGGTCCAGGTTATCTGAAAAACAGTATTATCTCATATGAGCCTGCCTGTGTCTTCAGATGAGGTCCTTTTCTCTGTCCCACCACCCTGACTAGTACATCTTTTGGGAACACAGGACAGGGCCTTCTTGGTAGCTGCTCCCAGGCTCTGGATTGCCTTCCCTAGAGAGGCTACGTGTCCTCCAAGGTGTCCTGTAGGCAGGCAAAAACTTTTTTGTTTGGCAGGTCTTTGAGGACTAACTGCTGTTGGGGACAAAGCTTTTTTAGTTTTTAAGTTGCTTTTACTTCTGTATATAGTTCAATTATATTTTAACTTTTGTATGTCTTAATGGTATGAAATTTTATCTGAATTTGTTTTAATTTTGTATGCTGCCTTGAATCTCAGGGCTGGAGAAAATACAGGAAAACAACAACAACAACTTATTTTATTGTTACTTTAAAAAATTAAATCATATACAGGCCATTCCCCATGTCTACAGGACTGGTATCCATGGTTTCACTTATCCATGTCTGAAAAAATATGTCCCCTCTAGGCATTTTCTAGGTCCTCCACCACAATCCTATGGTACACTTTCACCAGAAGTTGGGCCAGAAGTCATTAATTCGTACAGGGCTCACTATTATCCACAGTAAGTCTGGGAATGTATCCCCCACAGATAGGAGGGGTGCCCTGTACAGATAAGGGCATTAAGGTAAAAACGTTAAAAAATTACTGTTAAAATATAATTCAGTTTTCGACAGCATTAAAATTATTAAAATATCTCCATTAAAAATGATTAAAATCAGTAAAACAGAACACTGTTTAACAGTTACCGTTAAAATATAATTCAGCTCTCTCCAGCCTTAACATTATTTTAAAAATATCTCTATTAAAAATGACTAACGTCAGTAAAATAGCACACTATTAAATACTCTTGCAGTCAGTTCCCAAAAGCCTGTTGGAATAGAAAAGTTTTCACCTGTTGGTGGAAGTCTGGGGCAGCCACCAAGAATATAGCAAAGATATTTCTCAGACGGATGTATTTTGCCACGGAGTCTCTAGCTATTGATCCATATCCAATGGGTCATGGAACAGGTCCTTCCACACACAAAAATGATCAGTCAGATGAAGAGCTTTGAAAAAGATCCTTTTATGCTGCCAGTGGATAACCTGAAGGTGCGGGATATCGAGAAGGGCTTCATGTCCAGCAAACACATCTTTGCCCTCTTCAACACTGAGCAGAGAAATGTATACAAAGATTACCGCCAACTGGAGCTGGCCTGCGAAACCCAGGAGGAGGTAGATAGCTGGAAGGCCTCCTTCTTGCGTGCAGGAGTTTACCCAGAGCGTGTTGGGGTGAGTTGATAGCTGACGGCAACCAAAGCGTAAAAAGTGGGTGGAAGTGAAAATGCCTCACAGCAAACTGTGGCTCGTAAGGTTCAGTCCAACCCTATAGAAGTGAACGTGAAGAAGTTGAGAACTTTTTCAAAATTGAACTGAAGTAAAATCCTCCCTTATCTCTACCAGCCAAGTTCAATAGGTCCAGCTATTCCCAGCATTGTGAAAACCATGTTGTACCTAACTGCAGTATAGCCATTAAAGATGAGGAGCCTCTAGGGGAAAAAAAACCAGATGGCAACCTTAATTCGGGGGTTATATACAGTATGTGGTTGAATGCACAAAGATTCAAATCTAGATTCTTCAGAATTAAAGGCCTTCCATCTGGATGGATTAATCCATCTGTTTTGGGTTCTGCTCCATTCACTTTGTTTAAAGTGGTTTCTTTCCATTCCAAATATGAAAGTATGTACAAATCTTGCTAATGTATACCAGTAATCAAAAAGGAAAAATGGGAAGAGTGCCTCATTTTAATTCTAAAAGTCCATATAGGTAAAGGAAATGGGATCCCTTCCCAAACTTATCTGCCTGAATTTTTTTAAGAGAAGTTTATTATCTGAATTGAGCTGTATTTTTATTAGAAAGTTAGACTACACATAGAATGAATAAATAAATAAATAGGAAGTGAGATAAAGTTAAGTGCCTGAAGTGGTAAAGCGTAAAGAGAGACAATAAAAGAAAGGTTGCAGTCATTTGATCTCACCTCATCCCAGTGTTGTTTTTATTGTTGTTATCATTTATTTATAGAGGGCCATCAGTGTATGTGGCACTTTACAAGTAAAAGAACAATAAAACAGTTCCCTTGCAATCTAATTAATTGTTTCTATGGAAGTATCTTAAGTTAAAAGATAAAAGCATAACCCCCACCACTACTCCTTGGCTTCATATAAGCAGATTAAATTTTCTGCCGATTAGGGAGTATCTGTCCCTTGGAGAAACTACTTAGGAGGCATTAAAAAACCTGAGCAGCTAGATCTCACAGCTGAATTGTTTCAACCTTATCCCCTGCCTATTGGAGAAGTTAATATTTGCAACAAACACATGCCTGCTAAGACATGAAATGTGGAAGGTAGAAAACATAAATATTATGGACCAGATCTTGTTAGTGAACTCTGCCACCATACTGGCATGGGAGGCATAGGTGATTTTCCAGAGGAGCTTTTTCCAGAACACCATGGTTTCAGGGACCCATTTGGAAGCTAGGCATTGCAGTAGAAACAGGCTGCTCAGAAGCTGACAGCTTTCTCTCCTGATGGCAATGGCAGCAACTTTCTTTGCCTTTCCCTGCTGCTGCCATACAACACTGCAGAACACAAATATAACAGACCATTATGCTAGACCTATATAAGTTTTCTGCCCTATAACTGCTGAAGGACTGGTAATCCTAGCTTGAAAGTTCTGTGGCCATTATTAAATATGTACAGTTAAATGCCTGCGGGGAAAGAAGGAAAAACGTTGGAAAATCCTTTTTGTCCTCTAGTTTCTCTCCCTCCCCCAGACAATTTTTCAACTGTTTCATTGGAAAATAGGGAAAATCTTGAATTCTTTCCATCTTGAATATGATTTGTCTAACTCAGGTACATTCATAATGAAATGAAATGTCATTCTCCCTCATCCCAAATAGCCAAGTTAAATAGACACAGCTTTTCAGAGCATGGAGAGGACCATGTTATACCTGTCTGCCTTTTCAGTGTTAAAGATGAGGAATGTGTCAGAAGAAAAGAGGTGGCAAGCCTCATTCAGTAGTACCAACATGGTTGAGTTCACAGAGATGTGAAGCTGTTTTTGTTTTTTTCCCCAAAAATGAAACATGCAAAGCTCTTGGTATGGGCAGAGAATGACTGAGATCCTATATGGCACAGAATTGTGGAATAGATCCCCATGGATAAATTACAAATCTGCTCTCATAACCCCTCCCTCGTCACTAACTCCTATATAGACCTGCTTAGTGACAATATTGCCATCTGTTGGTTAGACAATGGAGTTGCTCTAGATCTATGACAGTAAGAGCTGTGATGCAGTGGAACACACTCCCTCGGAGCGTGGTGGGGTCTCCTTCCTTGGAGGTCTTTAAACAGAGGCTGGATGGCCATCTGTCGGGGACGCTTTGATTGTGATTTCCTGCGTGGCAGGGGGTTGGACTGGATGGCCCTCGTGGTCTCTTCCAACTCTGCAATTCTATGATTCTATGTGGGAGGCAGGGCCAAGATGGTAATGGGGCAGCTGCTGCTGTAAAGAACTCCCTCTTTAAAGTTTGCTTTTACTGTTTTTGTATGGGTAAACTTTTAATTTCCTGGCTCAAACTTAGCAACAAACTTACATAGGACAGGTGGCAGTGCTGCAAATTACTACTTCTTTGGAGGAGATCGTATTTTCTCCCCTTGAATAGACAGGACCACAGATTCATTCCTTATAATCACTGTCTCTGTTGAGTGAAAGCAACTGCAAATGTAGCCAAAATAGAAAATGCAAACACAAAAGGGAGGTATCAGCTGGCTCAGGGAAATGCCAAGGTTTGCAGAAGTGCCAAAAGAAACAGAACTTTGAAAAACAGCAGGGAGATCAACCCCTATAGAATGGTCTTATTCCAATAAAAAATTCCTAACCCCCCAAAAATTCCTATAAACAATGCCCTGAGGCCTGAGCATACCCAGGGACCAAGGAATGCTAGCTGAATAGGGAAACAAACAAACAAAAATGTGAAGGAGAGATGTGAAATGGCATTCCCTAAACAAAAAGGGATCCTCACTGCAGCTTTTTGTTGTAGATACCACTAGTCATGACTAACAGCTATTGACATACTATTTTGTTACACCCAGGGCCAAGCCTGTCATTAGGTTGAGGCAAGGTAAACACCTCAGGGAAAAGATGGGGGGGGGGTGTCATGGAAATTAATAAGTTAATTATTTAACTTATTGTGTGCTTTTATTGTTTGGCCTCAGATGCCAGGATAAATTGACTGGGCTTGGATACTCTTTGTTTGACTTTGCAAGTGCAAGGTGCCCATTGTTGCTGTGCCTCAGGCAGCAAAATGTCTTTTAGGCCAACCTTGGACAAACCACTCTGAATTTTTAAAAGTGTAGCATGTCATTTTTCAGTTATGAAACTGGATGCCCGGAAATGATGGGAGGGGCAGCAAAGAGCAACTTCTTCTTTCATATGTAACGAAAAGGTTGGGGAAAATTTCTGTGAAGCAGAACTGAATCAATCTTATACCAAACCACAAATTTATGCAGACATGTCAGACTTTTTAAAAATAATAAATTTCCTCACGAAGAGAAAGCCCACTGTCCAGCAAGGCATTAGACACAGGCCTAAAATCCCTAAAGGCACCAGATCCCATATGTTCTTGGAAGCTAAGCAGGGTCAGCCCTGGTTAGGACTTGGATGGGAGACCGCCAACATATACCAGGTGCTATAGGTTACATTTCAGAGGAAGGAACTGGCAAAACCACCTCTGAGCCTTAGAAAATCCTATGAAATTCATGGGGTTGCCATAAATCTATAGGCAACTTGAAGGCACATACACACACAAGATGATTAATTCCAAGGTAATTAAACATGTCTAGTTCTGTGTTGAATTGTAGTCAAAGAGAATAAACTCATTTTATTAGTGGGCTTACAAAAACCTTTTTAGAGAAACAGATTTGTTGACAGTTTTGAAGCTGTTGCCATGCCAAATCAAACCTGATTGGTGACAATATAGGTTTTTCGGTGGTGTACTACAAGGGAACATCAGACAGCACAACTTGGGGATTTCCCCCCACCCCAGAGAAATAGCAGATATGTCATCAGTTGGCCAGAATCACTGATGGACTTTCCTGAACCTGGGAAGTGAATAAAGTGATAATGAGGCATTCCTGTTCTATTGCTGATTGTGAAAAATTGCCATAGGCCCATTCACATTACAGAATTATAGCACTATCATTCCACTTTAACTACCATTGTTCTGTCCCATGGAATCCAAGAAATGGCAGATTAGGGAGGGGCATTTAGAATTCTCAGTCAGAGTGTTTTAGTGCCTTACCAGTCCCAGGATTCCATAGGATGGAACCATGGCAGTTAAAGTGGAATAATAGTACTATAATTGTACTAGCTGTACCCAGCGTCACATACACCATTAAAAAACTCCCCCCACAACACCCGGTAGATCTCACGACAACCCTGTAAGGTAAGCCGGTGGATTTTAAAATTCCTCTTCCCCTTCTCAGTGTTCCACACTTTCCCCAGAATCACTGAGGGTGCCTCGCTCTGTTGCCCTGCTGCCACCGTAGTCACCACAGCTGCAAGTTGACTGCCTGGGGCCCATTGCAGGCAGCCCACTGTGGTGGTGGCCAACAATTGACTGTCTGTGTTCCATCGCAGCGGCAGCAGTGGCATCCCACTGCCACTACCACCAGTTGACTATTTGGGTCGCATTGCAGTGGTGGCAGCAGCATCCCCCTGCCGCCACTGCCAGTTGACTGTCTGGGTCACATTGCAGTGGCAGCAGCGGCATCCCTTCGGTTGGATCCCAATCTTAGCCACAGATTGAGTGGCAGGAGTGGATTGTGAGGTGGAGAGGGAATTTGCATGTGGGTGATGATTGGTTGGGTGTGTTTCCTGAGCAGCCAATCAGCACACTGGGAAAGGCAACATACCCAAGAGAATTATATATAGAGATTGTGTGAATGGGCCCCTGGAGGAAGGTGAACTTTTTTTTTTCTAAATTTATTTAAAGGAAATATAGTAATTAACAAAGCAAACATATAATGAAGCAATAAGATAAAAAGATAAAAACAAAATAGAAGAGAAATAGATAAAATTATGCAATTAAAGCACGTACATCTTATTCTAATTATGTTCTATTCTACTTGACTTCCCATGTAATACCATCTTGTAAGGATCATATTATGATTTTAATCTTTCAACTTCATTTCAACTACATTGTAGTGGTATTTATCACTACATCAGTGGTATTTATACCTATTAAAAATTTATAAGCTTAAATTTGATAATTACACACCCAACTGTCTTATCTCAATTGTAGTTTAACTATGCTTTGCTTGGCATGGCTCTGTTGTATTTGTCTCTTCAGTAGTTATCAAAATAAAATATCTTGCTCAATTCTCCATTTCTCTTCCCAAAATTTTGATATTGAGAGACAGTCCATTTCAACTTTATTTGTGTATTTATTGTTTAAAATAATATGTATCAACGTATCAAGTTTTTCATGACAATCAGTTTCAAAATTCAGTCTTCTATTGTTGGTGCCTCCTAATTTTTTCATTTTTGCACCAATGTTATCATATAAAAAATTACTCTCTGATGTCTTATTTCATCTTTTGTTTATTTAGAACTGCTGTGATGTTAAGTAAGTAAAGTTTGGGTCTAATGGAAATTGAATGTTTAAGATCTTTCGTATTATATTGTAAAACTTAAACCAATATCTTTTTTATAATAGAACAGTTCCACCACACGTGGAACATAGATCCCGGAGCTTTATTGCATTTCCAACATTTGTTATCTTTGGTTTTGAAATTTTGCTTATTCTAGCAGGTGTAAGATACCATTTATTAACAACTTTTAAATGGTTCTCTTTCATGTCTTGAGATGCTGTAAATGAATTTGTTTTTCTCCAGGCATTCTCCCATTCGTCTAGTTCAATGTTTTGTCCAATTTCAGTTGCCCATTTTACCATTACTTCTTTAATTGTTTTATGTTCTAGTTCTCTCAATAAAAAGAATTTATAGAAATCTGCAGTTGTATTTTTTCCTTCAGACCAAATTAGTTTGTCTAGATAATTTTCTTTGTCTTCGAATCCTTCCTTGTCTTTATCTTCTTTGAATCTGTCTTTTAGTTGACAGTAAGTAAACCAATGAATTCTGACCGTGTCATTTTCTTTTTCTTCTTTTCTTCTTTGGATTTTATTTGGTATTCTCCATCTTGTCTTTTAATCAGGATATCTTTGTATCTCAATCAGTTATCCATAGATTCCCATCTACTTAAAAAGGCCTCTTGCAGTGACATCCATAAAGGAATTTTCATGTAGTATCTTTTTTTTTTCAATTTAAGCCATATTCTAAGGAGGGAACTTCATATAAAGTGGTTATTGAAGAACTTCTGGTGCATGGACCAGACTTACCTTGTGAGGTTTCCTGGTCTTCCACACTTTCTAAAGCCCCATGCTGAGGGAGAGAAGTCCCCTACCATCATCCAGCACATAGGTCCCGTCTACACGATTTAAATAATACATACGGCATGCGAAAGTTCGCACTTCGGTACAAACGGCCATTCGGATGCACACGAATGCAAAAGAGGGGGGGCGGTTTTCCACCCTGAAATACACACACGCGGCATTCGGGAGGGAAAGCGGATCGCGAAGAGAAATCCGTACGCCGTTTGTATGGCTGACGGGTCTGTACGGTCCGTTCGCACACATACGAACAGGCAGGGTAATCTGATTGGCTGGCTGAGTAGAGGGAGCGGGGCTAGCACAGAGGGAAATTGGGAGCGGCCGCCATGTTGGTTTCCCGGCTAGCGAGCGTCTGGCAAGTCCGTGAATTTATATGTTTATTTATTTTTATTTTATATTGTAAATATGGAAAACCGACTGTCCGCAAACCAGGAACCTTTAAAAAAAAAAAAAGCGGCGGGATATTTAAAACTGCCACTTGGCTTGCTCGCCCAGCCAGCTTCGAGAAGAGGGAGTCATATGGAGCTTAGGGGGCTTAAAAATCGTATAGCCGGTTCGTATGCATACGAACGACAGGCTGTTCATATTTTTTGCCCCCCATATGGATTTTTTTATGATCGTATAGCCGCACCCATTGAGACATAGATAGAGACTGAGACCAACTCAATGTTCTATGATTGTCAGCTGATGCTAGTTCTATCTCATACTACAGAATTATAGCACTTTAAGTGCCATGGCTCCATCATACATAATCCTGGGATTTGTAGTTTCATGAGGTATTAGAATTCTGTGCCAGAGAATGGTACTGCCTCACCAAACTACAAGCTGTGGCATTCTGTATGATGGCAATTAAAGTGGTATCAAAGTGCTTTAACTGTCTATTGTCAAAGAGAGAGGACTTTATCAGACCAGGCAAATATGGCATCATAAGGATGCCTAATCATCATGAAAGGGAACACATACTAGACAATGTCATCCTTTCGCAATCATATGTGGGAATAAGGCGTACTTTTTTATTGATGGGCCAAGCCGTCAAAAGATCGCCTGTTCTGCTTTTTTGCCAGCATTGCCAGTGCTTGAAACTTTGTGCCATTGTGCTCATGTGAATGCAAGCACCAATGACAGAACACTTCTGGGTAAGATTGGGACAGCCAGGTAGGGGACACTCTCCTTTTTTTACTTCCCCTGTTTACTTGGGTCATTTAAAGTGTGTTCCTATGCTTGTGTCTACGTTTTAAGTCTTTATTTTACTTTAATTTTTGAATTTCCCATGCTAGCATCTTCTCATGAGAATCAGCAAGATCTCAACCCCAGAAGTAAACAGAGCTCTGTTTGTGCTCTGTTTATGCTGGGGATGCCTCATTTACGCTCCTAAAGGTAGGTCTGGTAGGGGGGTTCTTTTGCCAGCATAACATAAAAACGCCAAAATTCATGCCGGCAAAAGAATATAAATGGGGAGTAGTCTGATAAAGTCCAGAGTTGAGATCAGATAATATCAGATACAATATGGTGAGATGAGGTAAAATAAATACGACTTCCTGCCTTTTTAGCCTACCTGGAGCAAATGGATTGTATGAACGGCTACAGCTCAACATTTATCACACTAGCACATTTTTTTTTTTAAAAAGGCAATTCTATTATTTTGAACCAGACAATTCCTTCATTGCAAAGACTAATTTGTACATTTCTGCCCTATTAAACATCAACCTAATTTACTTCTAGTGGCATCTTTGATGGACAAAGATTTACTGAATCATACAGCCCTTTTCTCTATGAGCTTAAACTGAGGGTTTCAGACCAAAATAGCTAATGATTTCCTCCCCCTGCTACCAGTATCTGTAAAGTTGTTTCCTCCTCGAGTTTTTTTAAACAGTGAAATTCTGCAGCAATTTCCTGTTCCCAGAACTGGTACTAATCAGCTCACATTGTCTTCTCAAGGTAAAGAAGTGTCTCAGGCAAAAAGAGCAACACAGGATCACAAGATGTGTGAGGTAAGTCCCAGTGTTTACAATGTACTACTGATAGTGGCATATCTTGTATTAATCAACGCTATGTAAAATGTGCCAAGAGTTTTGAACTAGAACAGTAGACTGCAGAAAAGGGTGAGATATGGAAGTCTAACATCACCCAAAAACATGAGACAAGAGGTTCCATCTTAAGGGATAATGACATACACTGTTAGATATTAGATTTTTTTTTCTTCATACATTGGCTTCTTGGCCAAACTAGTGGTTTTGAAAAGCTATTCATAAATGGACAAAGCAGTGATGTACAACAGGTCCCTCTTAGAGTCTGGGATAATAACCTCTTTTTAGATAACAACTCCCAGAATCCCCAGCTAGCATGGTTACTGGGACTTGCAATCTGAAAAAGTAACTTTTCCAAGCTCTGGTTGCTTTGGGACAGGGATGTGTGACCACATCTGTGATTGGTGAGAGGGGCCAGTAGACTACACAGACACAGGGATGGCAGACAGATTTTAATTTCACTTCCATCCCAGTGATCCCGTACAGTATCCTGCACACACCCGTGCATGTGCACACACACACACACCAGCGTTGCTACTTTGGTGTTGCCATTAGCCAACACAGAAGCAGCAATCTAAAGGACTGCAACTGACATTCGCTGTGGGCATGGAGTATATAACGGCAATCCAGAGACCACATGCAGTCTTTAGGTAAATGATTCTGAAATGCACTGGAAGGCATCTACCATCCAATGTGTAATTTTAAAAAAAAAAAAAAGGCATTGGTTTTCTTTTGTTTTTCAAGTTAGAAGCACAACTGTCCCCATTTCTGGCATGTGTCACTGGAAATTCTACCTATATTTCCCCATTTGCCTTTTCAAAACATTGTTTTTGAAAACATTCTACATATACCGGTGTGCAAAATATGTCTTTAGCATTCAGTCTGCCTCTGTCCTTTACATGTTGCAGCTCTCAGGGATAGATGGATTCAGATGAATGAATCTGGATGTACATAGACATGAAATTCAACACTGTGTTGATCCTCCCCCAAAACCACTCACACACCATACGAAGCCCTTCCTATGAAACTGAACAGATGTTGAGAATGTCAGGAGTAGAGGACTTCTGGAGTTATACCTTTATGGGTGGATACCAGTTTGACAGGAACACATGAGAGATTTTCTACTGTATTGCTCAGAGCAACACACTCTCCTCAGCACTGGGGTCAGTTCTTACTCTGCTTTGGGGAAGGATGTAAAGGCATATTTAATCTAATGGACCTTCTAAACAATATGATGCATATTGATTTGCGTGATGATTTTAATTAGAATTTTGGTTTCACTTTAGTGATAATTTTAACAGTTTTATTGGATCATTTGTTCATAGTGGTATTACTAGCTGCCTTAAGCACTTTTTTTTAGTTGAAAGATGTAACAAAATAAATAATGAATAAATCAAATGTTTACAAAAATGGAGGTAGCCATGTTGGTACATGAACACAAAAGTTAAGGATAGGAATTCCACAATGGTTTGAAAGTTTCTGAGTTCTTCAGAGCACTTTCTGAGGTGGTAGAAACAAAGGAGGTAGATAAAAAGAAACATGGAAATTTTAAAAAATGGCTAAGTGTTTTAAGCCATGTTGTATGTGGTTAAACTCATTTTGAGGGTAGAGACTGCATATTTCATGAGTCACCAGCAGGTGTTCAGGTACCACATGACATTTGTTTGGTTAATAGCTAGTCTATAATGCCACATCTTCTCTATTATGAATTCAACATTAAAGTTGCAAACCTAAAAATACTTACCAGAAAGTAAATCCCTGTTAAGCTAATTGGGACTTATGAATGAGTAGGTAAGCTTTAACTGGGGGTAGGGGTAATCAATTGTCTGTTTCAGAAGCTTGTGGAGCACATTGTTTTGGAATGAAGAGATGGGAAATGGATACAAAGCTATATTTTTATGACTGGCCATGTGTGAACTGCATATTGGACTAGAAAGACCTTTGGTCTAGCATGGCTGTTTTATTGCTTATATGTCCTATTAGCAGAAGTGTACCCAGCACTTCTGGCTCGATTGTTACACAAAATGCTAGTGTATGTGAAAAGTTCCACGTGTGTCAAGGTCCTACTTTGGGAGATTTAAATTAGCTCAATTGGCATGCAACAGGTCACATAACTGCAGGATCTTTACACCTGTATATACCAGTACTAACTGCGAGATAAAAGGCAAGAAAAACAAATAACCTTGAAATCTTTATTGGAAATGATTTAAAACTACATTCACACCACATTCATTCATCCAGCACACACACAAAGCTATTGAAGAAAATTAGGAAGAATCTAAAAAGAGGGTTAGATTGAGGCTTATTGAGGTAATACTGTACTGCGCCAAAGCAAAGAACTCCTCATGAGCAGCAAAGCAAATTACTCTTGAGTAGCTTACGAAGACAGGCAGCAAATGGTTGCATAAATAGGGAGGGGAGGTTAGAAGTGGGAGGAAAGAAGCCTTTGTTTGGCAAGGAGAGAGATTAAGCAGGAGGAAAGTAGCCTTTGTTCAGCAAAAGAAAGGTTCAGAAGGTATGGGGAAACAAGTAGAGAAGCAGGGAGAAGTACTGACAGACGTGGAAACAGGAGGGAAGAGGGGTCTGAGCATGCTGAGAAGAGATTTTGGATATACTTATATGCAAAATCTCCTTTGAAGGGGCAATTTAGAGAGGAAGGAGATTTTCACACGGGGCCAAAATGCCCCATTACTGCCCCGCTACCTCCTCTCCCATTCCTGCCACGGAATAACATAAATCTTTCACACACTCACTTTAATTCCGCAGCAGGAACGGGCTCCCCCTCCCCTTGCTGGCTGGCCGTAAATGCAGCCGTCGTAAGGCTGCTTTTATGACCGGCCGTCTGAAACGTTATCACGTTATCACGTGATAACGCCGGACGGTACATTTAAAAAATAAAACTCCCCCAAACATAAAATCAGTTCACCAAGCACAAAAACACTCTTTAAATCACATAATCAAAACAGGAAGGGTAAAATAAAGGGTGCCACTTACCTGGATGTCCAGATCGTACCAGGAAGTGCTCGGAACGGACCTCCCCTCTACGACTGTCATTTCGGAACAGGAACGGGGCTCCTGTTTGCACACCCGTGATTGCATGATAGTGACAGAATGGGAGGTCTATTCACGATGAAAAATCGTGATTACATTGTTCTGGAACAGTCACGGGAGTAGAATGGATGCAGGACAGAACGGGGTCAACATCGTCCGAAAGGGAAAACCTTTCCTGACCCTGTTCTGTTCCTGCCACGGGATATATAGCCCGTGTGAAAATCTCCGAAGACAATTGTTTATCAGAAAATTCCCAAGGTAACAGCAAAGGAACTCCAGATGAATTAGCACTTTGGGAAAAGGATAGTTTTCAAAACTGATGGATGACAGACAATCCTCTTTGAGATGTAGATATATAGATAAGGAAAACAACCCTCACATAATGATGAGATTTCCAGCTAACTTTTTGAAGTGGTCCAGAGGATGCTTCCTCCTGGAGATGCTCGGGAAAGACATGGCATTTCTATTTCAAGCTTCAAAAGAATTCTGTTTCACCTTCACTTGTGGCGTGAGACCATACACACAAACACACACACATACATACACAATTAAATGTGTATCAAAAGGCATAGAGCAGTGATGGCGGACCTATGACACGCATGTCAACACTGACACACGTAGCCATTTCTGATGACACGCAGCCGTAGACCTCCTCCCCCCACCCGCAACCTCACCACCCTCCCTAAAGTGGCGATCGGGGCTTCAGAGCCCCGGTTGCCACTTTCCTCCAGCCCCCCACCCTCTCTAAAGTGACAATTGGGGCTTCGAAGCCCCGGTTGCCACTTTCCTCCACCCCCACCCTCCCTAAAGTGGCGATCGGGGCTTTGAAGCCCCAGTTCCACTATTCCCCCCCCTCCTCAAAGCGGAAATCCTGCAGGCATACATGTTTTTCCCTCAAAGTGACACACTACCCAGGTTAAGCTCAGTTTTTTGGCGAAGTTTGACACACCATGCTCAAAAGGTTGCCCATCACTGGCATAGAGTGTGAGCTCTTGTTACACTATGGACTTTTTCAGACGGGGGAAAAACCCTGAGGAGGTTGGGAGAAGAACGGGGCTGTTGCGCTTGCAGAGCCCCATTGCAGACAGCGCCATCCTCCTCTGTCCTCCTCACGACCTCCTCTTGACCTTCCCCCGTGCTGCGGGTGCCACTTTTTTATTGAGAGAGGTTCTCGGTCAATAAAAAGCTGCATCAGCAGCATGGGGGAAGGTCGGGAGGAGGACAGAGGAGGAAATGTATAAAAATAACATTATTCTAATTACTATAAGTATCAGTGCAATCCTATACATGTCCATTGAGATACTGACTTCCTGTTGATTTCAGTGGGGACTACTTCATGGTAGGGTTGCCCATTCAGGATCCTCCAAGGCCCTGAGGTTTCCAGGCCAAAACTTGAGACCGAGGGACCACCCCACTGATGTCATTAAGTGTTATGCATTCAGTACCACCCACAGTTGTTCACATTTTATCATTCAAATATACACACATAGAGATGGACCATATTTTCATGCTGAAAGCTAAGATAGAAATCTTAGCTAAAGGGTCTGTTCCCAGAACAACAGGAAATGAGGCGGATTATTCCTTCTCAGTTACTTAGGGAGACAGGAAGAGGCACATTTAATCTAGCTACTTGTTGAAGTTTGCAACCTTTGCATGCCTGAACTTTAATGGTAGTTAGATTTGCATGTCTCTCTAGGAATTGGGGCACAGAGCATGTTTATGGTAACTTCTTGTTTGTTTGTTGTTTGTTCACACCCACTCTCTTCCTGGGTCACGTAGGCATTCCTTTTGTTCTCTGGAGACACATGTGCTCCCTCGCTTACCGTTTCCCTCCCTCCCTGCCTTCCATGCATCATGTATGGATGAGACTGAGCCTCTCTGCTTGAGATGCTCTAACTTTCTGATGCTATGTAGAACTTTTCATTTTCGTACCTTCCTCCCGAAGATGAACCTGTGTTGATTATGTACAAGTACTAAGTTTGAATTCCTTCTCTGCTAGATAAAATGTGAGGGGGCAGTGGGCTGGTGAGCTGTTCTAACTTCTGCCAGGCATATCAGATGCTCTGCTAGAGAGATGCACTAATCTCTCATATTTCCCAATACAACTTGTTTCTAGGCAGAATGTGGGTGCAGAGTAGAGCAGAGGGTGAGCCCTGACATAACAACAACAACTGGGAGGGAAGGATGAAGCTACCAAAGGAAATACATAGACCCCCCCCCCACCTTCCCTGAAAGCCTTTGCAAGTTGGAGTAACAAATCAATTGAGCCTTGCAAATGCGTAGCAACCTGCTGCTTTCCTAGCTGAGCTGAGGTGAAGATTTGTACACAACCCTTTCCTTTTGCCTGGAGCAGAGCCCCCGAAAACTGGAGAATTTGCATCCTCATCTGCCACCTGAAGATGACCCATGAAAACTGGAGACTTGGGGCCAACTGTAATAATAAGTATAGGTACAGGCTATATAAGATAATGTTTCAATGCCTATTTAGCATGCACTTTCCAGGCTGCATGCACTGTAGATCTCCTATCGCTCCATCTGTTCTCCCTACACGCACACACTTTCTATTCTCTTTTATTCTCCCCTACACTTGCTTGGGTTTTGCTTTTGTTTTTTCTTCTTCTTTTGTTCACCACCCACCCTTTCCTTCTCTATAGAGAACCAGATACTAAACCATATTCTCCAGCTACACACACACACACACACACTTAGTTTTTGCTACTTTTTTGTTTGGTTTTGTTCACCACCCACCTCTCTACACAGAACCAAACACTATAAACCACAGGTACATGCAAAACATTCTTAAGCATAACCACTAGGGGATTTCTGTCAGATTTGTGGCACATAAAACCTATGTGGCTCAAAATGCATCTACACCCCAATTTCTGATAGTATTTAAGAGCTGCTTCTAGACAAATATATTTTGGCAATTAGAGACTGCAGTGGCTGCTATGATATTACAGGGACTCCAGATCTGTTAAGTGTTTCTGTCATCTTTTTTTCAAGTGCAAACCTGCAAATTCAAGTTCAAAATAAGAACACACCACCCCCAGTTACTACAATTGTTTCAGAATGTGTGGAGGGTGGGCTCTGCAACCAAAGACACTTTGCTGACTAGAACAAAGGACAAGATGGTGCCACCATCATGCCATGCTATGAAGCCAACTTGTAGTTGAATCTTTACTCCACCAATCTGTTGATAGAATAGTGGTGTATACTAGGTCATATGGTATACTAGGCTAAGTTAGTGGGTGGAGGACAGGTAACTTATTTATTTATTTATTTATTATTGAATGTATAAACCGCCTTTCTTCCAAGATGGGATTCATAGGTTATATATGGGAATCTCAGCTTTATTATCCAAAAGAAGGGCAATGGGTTAAGGAGGAACTGCTGCGAGAAAACACTACTGCTTCACCACAGAATGTGACATCTGAGGCAGCTGCCTCATTCTTCCTACCAGTACAGCCAGCACTGGGATTGCAGAGTGTCAAAGAACCTATTGGCTGGTGTGTTACCCTAAGAGATGGAGGGTGCTTTGAGGCCCACTTGTGATATCAAAATCTAGATGGGGGAATTATTATTAGCTCAAATGGGAGGCTGCAAGAAGTGGGTAACTTCGGAATCTTTTCACAGTACGTATACCAGTACTAACTGCAGAGAGCTGCTGGTTAAAGTGAAGTAAAATGTTTTTAATAGAGATAACACAAAAAGCATTCACACATGCAACACAAGTTCACAAAAACCATGCAAGGCTATCAGAGCATAAAGCAGAAGGTTGGATAGAAGAATAGATTTGGGAAATAGGGTGATAGTTACCAGTCTTGAAGAGTGGAGTTTCAAAGTACTCAGACAGAAGCCTGAGGGTGGCACTGGAAGTTCCAATCTGAGGGTGAGAAAGAGAATGGCTGGTCTTGTCCACAGTGGCACACCTTGCTATTGTTGGGGGACTAATATTTATACCCTGCTTCATATCCTGAAGGGGGTACTTTGCCTAGGACAAAGGAGGGGGTTCTGAGGGGTTATTTGCTTGGGGTTGGAAAGGTCACTTGATCATTTCGGTTGTGTGACTCACTGCTGATGGGCCCAAGAAGGAATCAGTACATACCTTCTTAATGGCTTTGCTTACTGGGGGCTTCCACACAATCTAGTTTGGGCTTGCTTGCTAAAATATTTCTAAAACATCTTCCCGGGTCCTTGTGATCTCCACCTGTGTGTGTGTATGTGTGTGTGTGTGTATATATATATATATATATATACACACACACACATATTCCCACTGCTACCCAACTTTCCTTTTATTTTCAGTATCTATACTTTCGGTATCTATACTTTTGAATATACAGTAGCACCTTCGCATCTGTTGATTCACCAACCTCTGATTCAATTATCTGCAGTTAGTGATGGGGTGTGTGGATGGGGGAGGGAGGGGAGGAGGCTTCCAGATGGCTTCTGTGGTGGAAATGGTGATGGAAGAGTGAAGGGAAGGGAGGGGAGGTCTGACCTCCCTTCTCACTTCACCCTTCACCCCACCCCTGGCTCCACTGGCTCTGGTGAGTGTGAAGGGAGGGAGTGAAGCTCTGGTGGTGATGGGAGGGTGAAGGGAAGGGAGGAGAGGTCTTGCACTTCTCCCTTCACCCCACCCCACCCCTGGCTCCGGTGGCTCCGGTGAGTGCGAAGGGAGAGCAAAGGGAGGGGGCAAAGCTCCAGTGGCACCAGAGCTCCGGTGGCTCCGATGGTGATGGGAGGAGAGGAGAGGTCTCACCTCCCTTCTCCCTTCACCCCATGGCATGGCTTCTGTGGCGGCAATGGCGGCAATTGGCAATGGGAAGGCATTCACTATTATCTGTGTATTTCACCAACTGCAGTGGGGCCCAGAACCAATCCCCCGTAGATGCGGGGGTCCTACTGTATACTTCCTGAAGCTCATATACTTAGAAAATAATAAAGGAAATACCCCCTCTCTGAAGCCACAATGCACAGTACTGTACAGATGTTTCAGATGCAACATTCCATTGTCTTTAGGACTTGAATTTACTTTTGATCCAATTAATCTTTTTCATAAGGGGCATAAACTCTGCTTATAGGACTGGGGTGAGAGTCATGTAGCTTTCCAGATATCTCTCAGCATTAGTCACTACTGACTTTGTTGGCTAGGACTGTTGAGAGTTGCAGTCCAATAACATCTGGAAGATCACATGAGTACCACCCTACTTACAGAGAAAAGCCTAAATTTAATACCAAACGTTAATAAAAGAAGGCTACATGATTTTACTTAAGTTAACTTCACTGTTCAGCAGTTGATTCAATGAGTCTCCTATAGTTGGGACTAGCTATGGGATTTAGGCCAAAGGCATAGCCAGGGGGGACCCTTTCAGACTACACGATCATAGCACCACAATGCCACTTTAAGTACCATTTTTATTTATTTTTTTTATTTATTACTTATTTATAACCCACTCTTCAGACACAAGGCTATCAGAGCAGCTTACAAATTGTTTAAGCAATAGCAATTTACATATCTACACTGCGTTAAGCAGTTTCCAATGTTGTTTTACCGACCTATGAAAGGATGGAAGGCTGAGTGAACGTTGGAGCCTTTTGGAATCAAACTTGCAATGTGGTGACTTGCAGTACTGGCATTTAACCACTGCGCCACCAGGGCATGACTGCAGCCTCTGGAATCCTGGGATTTACAGTTTGGTGAGGTTTGGGGAGCCCTGGTGGTGCAGTGGTTAAATGCCAGCACCGCAAGTCATCACGTTGCAAGTTCGATTCCAGAGGGCTCCAAGGTTCACTCAGCCTTCTATCCTTTCGTAGTAAAGGATAGAATGAGTAAAATGAGTACCCAGCTTGTGGGGGCAATTAGCTAACACACATTGGAAACTGCTTAATGCAGTATAGATGTGTAAATTGCTATTGCTTAAAACAGTTTGTAAGCCACTCTGATAGCCTTGTGGCTGAAGAGCAGGGTATAAATAAATAAATAAAATAAAAATACTAGAGGTTTCTGGCTGAGAATTCTAAATACCTCTCCCTAAACTGCAAGATTCCTGAGGAAGTTGCCATAGCAGTTAAAGTGGAATCATAGTACTGTAAATGTGGAGTGTGAAAGCACCCCAGATGAGACTTCTCCACCATAACTATTGTAATGATATAACAGGAGCACTTCCCAATGATAGGTGGTGTTACACTATTCTCCCTTATGAACCAGCCCCAGCTCTTTGATCTGCTGGGGAGGCCCTTCTGTCTGTCCCACCACTCCCTCACAAGTGCATGTGGTGGGAACTTGGGCCTTCTCAGTGGCTGCCCCCAGGCTCTAGTACACTCTGCCCAGAGAAGTCAGATTGGCACCCTCCCTGCCTTCCTTCCGGAGCCAAGTAAAAACTTTCCTATTTTGGCAGGCCTTTGCTGATCTTTGCTAATGGCAGTGCTGGGGTTTAGTGTATGTGTGTGTGTATATGTGCATGTGCTTTTAGAGTTTTAGCTGTTTTTAACTTTTTAGTTGTTTAATTGTGTATTAACTTTTGTATTTTGCTGATTTTAACAATGTCTTTTTATTGTACACTGCTCTGAGTCACACACTGGGGAGAACGTGGGATAGAAATAAAGATGTTGTTGCTGTTGTCCACTTATTGGTTTGTTGTACATTCTTGGTTTCCTATATTCTACAGGAAGATTATGGAAACTCAGCCATGTTTTAGAGCACTTGGGAGAAAGAATAATTATCTCTAAGCAAATATTCCACCATTCTGACTGCAGAATGCAATCCATCCTGTAAGAACAAAATATTGCAAAAATTAACACAGAATCAGGGCTGTTATGATACTACCATACATCAGGAAGAGAAATCCTTAATGATTTGCTGTTGTGTTGCAATCTGGACATGTGAACAGACAACTGTCTGTTCATACCATAGAGATCCAGTGGAAAAGCCAACCATTCGAATTCAGGGTGCTTATCTATTCCTTGCTCTGTCTCTGTCTCTGTCTTCCTGGGAGATGGAAGAGTATTCACTCATTCTGGAAGTGTATTGAGTCAACTTAGGAAGAGGAAGAGATGTTAGTCCTGGTCTTTCCTGTTTCCATCACTCTCTTCATGTAGAGAGCAACGAGTTTGAATTAGAAAGCTTCTGCTATGCATGGGGGCTCATCATGTGATTAGGAGCCTTTCTCAGTTATGAGGAGAGTTTCCACAGGTATGTAGTGAACAGATCTACACACCTAAGCAGGCTGCAGTTAGTAGAAACTGCTGTGCCGTTTGTGGAAAACTTTCAGAAGACTGAGGGTTGACTTTAAATAAGTAGTTGGATGCTCAATCACAAAGACATGGATCAACAGTCTGCATTCAAGATCAAATCCTAAATTTCACCCCACCAATGTCCAATGTCTAATATTTTTGCAATGTTTATTTTAAACAAAACTAATGGGGCAAGAATATCTCGGCAAATCTGTTTCTCCCCCCCCCCATTGATATGTGTGCGTGCACACATGCACACACATCATGCTAGCCAATTTAATGTACAGTTGTCCCCCCATATCCACAGGTTTGGTATCCACGGATTTAATATTCATGGTGTGAAAATATTCTTAAAATAATAATAATCCAAAAAGTGAACCTTGATTTTGCCATCTTATATAAGGGCCACCATTTTGCTATGCCATTACATATAATGGGACTTAAGTATTCACGGATTTTGGTATCCACGGGGGGTCCTGGAACAAAACCCCAGCGAATATGAAGGGACAACTGTACTGTATGTAGGCAAAAATGTCCTTTGCCATTTTTCAGTGTACCATAATGCAGCAAAGCAGAAGTGATGAGCTCCCCACTACCACCATTTGGGGACATTAGAATTTTTTTATTGGATTTCAAATTACACAGAATGTACATTATACTCTACCTCTAACCATGATGTTAACTACAACTGTAAGACTTATCCTGACCTGCAATGCATTGGAATTCTTATTTAGTTCAGAAAATTCCCTGCAAGCAATGCAAATAGTTTTTCTTTAAAAAATAATAATCCTAAAATAGTTTTCTTTTAGGTTTTGGCTGGCTGTGAATTTATTTGTCTTCTCACAGGCATTTCCCCAGTCTTCCAAATTTAGTGGATGGCCAAAGGTTTTTTGCCCATTTTATCACTGACTCCTTAACTGTTTCCATTTCAAGATCTCTGGTAAGCAGTAGTTTGTAAAGTTTATAAGTTTGCTTTTTTGTCTGTCCCTAAATTATTGTATCTCACTCGCTTTCTTTTTATTCAAATCCTTCTCTTTTCATGTCCTCTTTAAATCTTTCTGACAGTTGTAAATATGTTAGCCATTGAATTTTTCTTTATTTTCTTCCAATTGTTCTCTTGATTTTAAATTAAAATTGCCAATAGATTGTATTTTTAAATTGCCAATAGATGGTATTACACAGCAACAAGAACCAAGAAAGCTACAAATTCCGAAAATAATAGATGCTAGAAATGCCAAGAAGCACCAGGTGCACAGTATCATATGTGGTGGACATACGAACATATAAAGAATGTCTGGATTAAAATACACAAAATTATCTTATCGATACTTAAAATTCAGTATGCCATGAAACCAGAACTATACCTTCTTTACATGACCACTATATTAAACAAAAAAGGTGAAAACAGATAGTGGAAGATTCTGTTATCATTGTTACAGTCGCAAGATTGATTCTGGCACAAAATTGGAGAGCGAGGAAGTAATTCCAACTACAAATGATTGGCTACTAAAACTAGTTGGCATGATTGAATTAGATAACCTAACAAAAAAGCTGAGAACAAATCATATAAACAAATTACAAAATGACTGGTCACCAGTAATTGACTATTGGGGAGGGGGAATTGGGATATACAAGAAATAGCTTTTTAGAATTAATTTTGATTATTACTAGGAAAATATAGAGACAGATTCAATTAAAATTCTGAGATAAAATCAAGATGGTAAACGGTGGAGTAGATAGGAGGGATGTCTGGGTATTATCAGGAGATCATGGAATCTAGAGCTGATCAATTCAGGGATTGTTTTTATGAATGAACTTACAGAAGAATATATAAGAAGATTCAGTAACAATTCTTTATATATTAATGATGTAAAATTATAAGATTCTACAATTGAAACTTTTTTTAATTAGTTTTTATTGATTTTAAATTCAACAAAATATTACATAACAAAATCACATGCCATGCAACATTAACCTTATACAACCTTCTAACTTGCATTATTATAATGCCTTCCTATATTAACTTCTAGTTGGTCATAGTAAAAACTTATTCTTGAAAATAAAATAGACTTCTGATAATATTAGGAAAGAATATTCATCAAGATTTTATACCTTATATATTCAATGTGAAAATTATTATAAAAACAAATAATAATAATTAAAACAAAAAGAAATCGTATCTATTCCTCTATTCATTATTATTATTTATTTATTTATTTATACCCCACTCTTCAGCCTCAAGGCTATCGGAGTAATTTACGAATTGTTTTAAGCAATAGCTGTTTACATATCTACACTGCATTAAACAGTTTCCAATGTGTGTTAGCTAATTGCCCCCCACAAGCTGGGTACTCAATTTACCGACCTACGAAAGGATGGAAGGCTGAGTGAACCTTGGAGCCCGCTGGAATCGAACTTGCAACGTAGTGACTTGTAGTACTGGCATTTAACCACTGCGCCACCAGGGCTCCCCTATTATTCTACTTTCACTGACTTCTTTACCTGTAATTTTTGTGTGTTTACTGTCTCTTTTCCTTTTACCACAATAGGTTTTCGTTGTAATAACTATCACCTCTCTTCTTTCAAAAGTTTATTACTGGTATCCAATCCAATCTAAAACTATTCCTTGTTTTATTTCATAGTTTATATGTCATATAGTATACTTCAAGGAATATCTATTAATTTAGATAGCCATTCATCTATAGTTGGCATTTCCGTCACTTTTCATTTCTTAGCAATTGCCAACCTGGCTGAAGTTGCCATGTAGAGCAAAATCCTCCAATATTTCTTTTCTTCTTCACCTTTTATAACATTCATCATATTCAGGAGATACAATTCCAGAATGCACTCATAATCAATCTGCAGAATTCCCTCAATTATGTTGTGCACCTTTCTCCAAAATTTTCAATTTTACTGCTGCAATACCACGACATACATATTAGTGTGCCTTGATTGCTTCTACACTTCTAGCATATTCCGTTTATTGATGTGTTCATCTTATTTAATTTCGCCAGGGTGTAATACCACCTCTGTGAGACTTTAATATCATTCTGCTTAAGATTCTGGCACGCAGTAAATTTAATTGATCTCTCACTCGCTTTTTCCGAAGCCTCTATTTCCAGAGGATGGCCTATATCTCTTGCCCAATTTAACATATCGTCTTTTATATAATTTTGTTCCATATTCTTAGTTAACAGTAATTTGTAGAATTTTGCTAATTGGTTTTTATTTTGTTCTTCCCACAGTAGTTTATCTAAGTAATTAGCCTCTAATTCGAATCCTCTCCCTTTACGGTCTTTTAAATATCTATCCTTTAATTGAAAGTACGTGAACCAATTAATTTGGAATTCATCTCGCATTTGTTCTCTAGATTTAATTATCCAAATGTTGTTATCTCCTTTAATTCCCATATCCTTGTATCTTAACCATTGCTCCGTACTTTTCCAATTTGCTTGAAAAGCTTCCTGTGGTGAAACCCACAACAGAATTTTGAAATAATTTTTTTCTTTCATGTTATTCCATACTTTTAAAAGGGCTTTTCTCATGTAATGATTTTTTAAATTCTCTGTGTACTTTAGCTTTCTCATAAAATAAATAGGAATGCCAACCAAATCTATTATCATGGCCATCAACATTTAATATGTGTTCATTCTGTAAATTAACCCAATCTTTTATCCAGATGAGGGTAGCTGCTTGATAATAAATTCTTATGTCTGGCAGATTCCCCCCTCTACTCCTAGTATCCTAGTATCCATAAGATAAAGTCCATTTAATTCTGGGATTTTTCTTATTCCAAATAAATCCTTTCAAGTCTTTTTTCCATTCTTCAAAAATTTTATCGTTATTAATTATCAGCAGATTTTGAAACAGGTACAGTAATTTTGGCAGAATATTCATTTTTATGGTTGCAATTCTCCCTAATAGAGATACATTCATTTCTCCATATTTTGTCATATCTACTTTTACTTCCTTCCATAATTTCCTGTAATTAGTTTCGAATAATTCCATATTCCTTTTTGTGAGCCATATTCCCAGGTATTTAACTTTTTTTTCAACCTTACATCCTGATTTCAACCTGAGTTCTTGTTCTTCCTGTACATTCAATTTTTTTGTTAAGATTATCATTTTCTCTCTGTTTATTCATAAACTTGTTTTTAATTGCTCTTCTTTTTTATTTTTATGAAATGCAATGAAAATATTTTTTTAAAAGAAAAGAAAAATATAATAATCCTGTATTCATGTTAAGTTTCTACAAAACTTAACCTTTTTTCCTGCAACAAAGTACCAAATTTATCCATGTCATGATGTAACTTCTTCTATGTTATACAATACGAAGTTAATTTACGGAAGGTGTTGTATGTATTAACCATTATATTAGCTGACTCGTTTTGTCCCAAACAGCTAGCCAAATTTATGGACACTACGTATATCAAAGGGATTGTCTACATGGGCAATATATCCTGTCTTGCCCCCATCTTAGAGTTCTGCAGTCGTGACGCTGCAGGACTTTCCCCCCATTCTGTCCCCAGGTAGTCCTCAACACCCCAGGGCAGATACGGGGCTGAGATGGGGGGGGTACAACCCGATACAACATTATAATACCTTTTCCAGCCAAAAAGTCCTATGTGTCTGCAGGAGCCCATCTTGGCAGGCTGGCTCTCGCTGCAGCTGCCAGTCTCCCTGGCTCTCCTGGAATGCAGGAAGGAGTCACAGAATCACACACAGAATCACAGAATTGTAGAGTTGGAAGAGACCACAAGGGCCATCCAGTCCAACCCCCTGCCACGCAGGAAATGACGATCAAAGCATCCCTGACAGCAGGGCCGGTTTAAGGAATTTTGGGGCCCCCTGCAATGCTTTACTTTGGGGCCCCCATATGTTTATCTCAGATCAATGTAATCTAACCTATTCACCGTACAGGATGTTCAGATTATAGTAGGACCCCCATATCGATGGATTCATTATCCATGGAACACAAAACAGCACACCTACCATAGAGTCTTCCTAGAAAATGTGTCTTCCCTAGCCCTTTTCTAGGCCCTCCAAGGCAACCCTATGGTATTTTAAACCAGAAGTCCCATTATTTTCAATGGTGTTCACTATTATTCATGGTTTTCAGAATCCACGCCCCCCCCCCGAACCAATCCCCAGTAGATAAGAGGGGCCTACTATATTACATAATTTGCCACCAATAATTTAGTTTAAAAACTATATTATAGGCACTAACATAATATTTGTTGTTTATTAGCAATTAATGTAATGGTGTAGATTTCCTCAAAGAAAATAAAGAGTAGACTACAAGCTAAACATGAGTTAGCAGTGTGATGCAGCAGCAAAAAATGCCAATGCGATTCTAGGCTACAAGGAAGAAAAGGAAAGGAAAGAAAGAAAGAAAGAAAGAAAGAAAGAAAGAGCCCTTTCTGAGGGAGACAACCCTCAAATTCCCTGTCTCTCTCTCTCACACACACTCACCCTCTCCAACGTGCCTCTCCCTCCAGCTTCTGCCATGGAGGGCTGCTGTTTCTTTCTCTTTCTCTTTAGTTTTGGAGAGGCTGTTTTGTTTGTTTTTTTAAAAAAGCCATCAGGAGGTTTTTGGAGGAGGAGGGTAAGAGGGGGCTCCTCCCGGCTGTTTCCTTTGTCAGATTAAGGAGGCCAACACGGGGCCCTCTCTTGACCTCGGGGCCCCCTCTTGACCTTGGGGCCCCCTGCCAATGCTGATTTGGCAGACAGGTTAAACCGGCCCTGCCTGACAGTACCTTTTCCTCTTTTTTGCCCCCCTTCACAATATGGTGAGACAATTAAAAGCCGCAAATGCTTTTCTTGCGTAGTTTTTCCTCTTTTTTGCCCCTCCCCTTCACAATATGGTGAGACAATACGGGATCCCATTAAGACGGCTCATATTCCTGGCGAATTCTGCGAGGGGTATTTTCACCGTATAGACAACCCCAAGGTCTTTTGCCTTCTCTGCCAAAGAGTGGCTGGCGCCTCACCAAGTGGGCGCCAAAGCCCAGGATTCCATAGGAAGGAGCCATGCAAAGAATCCAGGTTCAACCCGGATTATTTCTCTAGTGTGGATGCCCCCTTTCAAGAAGGCAAAAAGCAGAGAGCCTCCCTCTTGATGGAAGGTGTCTAAATCGCTTACCCAGCCTCCCGAAAGGCAGCCGGTTCCTCTCGCCCAACATGAGGTTAAACCTGGGATTGTCTCTTTTCAGCCTTTTCCATTGTCCGGTGGAGAGGAGGATTTTTGACACTTCAGCATAGACGCTGCTGTTTTCATCTCGAACCACGGATGTATACATCTTTAAAAAAAATCTATATAGCTCTAGAGATAATATGGACTGTATAATGTGCAAAAGCCAACCACACTTGCAGGATCCAAAGCGCAAAAGCTTGGGAAAAATAAAATAAGATAAAAAACACCCCGGTTCCAAAAGGTAAGAGGATTGCCCTCTCCAAAAAAAAAAAAAAAGACATCCAAAAAATCGAAACCAACATGCAGGAGAAGACACTCCTTGGACACTCCCAGCTCCAAGGAAGAGGGGCACCCCGAGGGCAAGGAGACGGGCCCCGATCCTCGGTGCCTCCTCTCCTCCTCCTCCTGGGAAGACCTGCAGCATTTGATCAAGGCTGGTCACATGTAATGACAATATATTTGTGAATGGAACAGGGATTTGCAAAGATTTATATGGGCAGGGGAAAAGCCTAGAATACAGAGGAAGACATTAACTGATGCTAAAGTACGAGGTGGCTTAGGCCTTCCAGACTTTCAGATACACCATCAAGCAAATAGCTTAGCATGGATACTAGAATGGATAACTTTAGAAAATGCCAGACTTTTGCAATTGGAGGGTTTCAATTTACAGTTTGGCTGGCATGCTTACCTATGGTTCGATAAGGCATCAGTTCACAAAGAATTTGGTCACCATTATATAAGACGTGCATTAATAAAAGTCTGGCTGAAATACAAGAAGATACTCTGCCCAAAGACACCTAAATGGTTGTCAGTCCACGAAGCCTTTCACAAAAGAGAAAATCTTTATAATGATAGATGGTTAACTTATAAAGAAGTATTGAAATGGGAAGGAAATATAGCCAAAATGAAAACTCAAGAAGAATTAAAAGAAGAAGGCATAGATTGTCACTGGTTTCTACATAGACAGTTAACAGAGAAATTTAAGAAAGACGCCAAGGTGGAAAAGATAGAATCAGAAATAACAGAACTAGATAAAATTATACAAGGAGGAAGGGAGAAAATTGTGTCTAAAATTTATAAATTGTTATTGGGGTTCAATCTAGAACAAGAAAGAATAAAAACCTATATGATAAAATGGGCCCAAGATTTGGGTCATGAAATCCAACTTGAACATTGGGAAAGAACATGGGGTAAAAACCTAGCATTTACGAGGAGTTATAACTTAAAAGAAAATTCTTATAAACAACTGTATAGATGGTATTTGACACCAGAAAGAATATCGAAAATATATAAAAATTCCTCAGAAATATGTTGGAGATGTAAGAAAAATAGAGGTACTTATTACCATATGTGGTGGAGGTGTGAGGTGGTAAAGAAATACTGGAACAAGATTCATAAGATTATTACGAAAACATTGGAAGTGGATTTCAGTTATGAACCAGAGGTATACTTACTAAATATGCTACATAAAGTAAAACAATGGAAGAAAAGGAATTTTTCAAGGATCCTTCTGTATATGATAACAGCGGCAAGGATCATCCTCTCAAAAAATTGGAAGAATCAACAAACTCTGACAATAGACAGTTGGCTTTTAAAGCTATATGAGATGTTCGAAGTGGACAGATTGACGTTGCTATTGGAGGGAGGGAAAACATGTAAAAGCTATGAAGATTGGGAAGTTGTAACCTCACTCTGGAAGGATAAATGGGGAGATTGTATAGTGGTAAATACTGAGATCTAACTTTAAAAAGAAGGGATCTAAATATAAAATAAAACTGCAACAGAATCAAAATAGCAAGTAGGGAAGAGGGGGAGAAGAGGTGTGCAATTAAACACAAGATAGAAAATAAAGAGGGAGTAATTGTTGTAAATGTTGTTGTAAATGAGGATGTAAATGTCAATGCTTCGTGGAATGATAAGGAGGTGAATGTATAGAATGGATGGGAATGGATAAAAGTGAAACATGTGATTTTATGTGTTTGAAAAATGGATAATAAACATATATATATATATATATATATATATATAAAAGGCTGGTCACATGCATGGAGTCTTGGTCATATGTTGCGTGTCAGCTTTCTACCTTTTGAGACAGTGAGGGAGATAGTGGTGATGGTAGCGGCTGCAGCGATGGGCCAGCGTACCTGTTTGGACTCTGGCCCTTTTGGAGGCAGTAACAGGGGAACAATGGGCCTAATCCACAGCCAGGTTACACCGGCAGGGAGCAGGCATATCCTGGCTTGTGTAGATGAACCCAAAGGCTATCAGTTTTGGTAGCTAAATGAAATCTGTAGTTTCAGAAGCAGTGGATCTTTCTGAACACTAAATTTTGGAGTCAGATGATGCAAAATGCCTTCATGTCCTACTGTACACTGGATGCTGATGGTAGGGCTGGCCCAAGATATTTTGCTGTCCGAAGCAAAGAACAAGATGTCACCCCCACCCCTACATGCCAAGTACTGAGCTAGCAGCTGAAAATTTCATCAACACTAGCAATGGGACTGTGCACTCTGTCACACCTAAGGCAGCAGCTAGTTTGGAGTGGGGTGCAAGGCAGGATTTGTGATAGCCACTCCTTTCCTCCAAGATTTTGTTACTCCCACCAAACCTCTGCAGCATGGGGTGACTTCCTACTTCTGCTTATTGGCAGGGCCTGCACTGACTACTTGAAGCACTATGCCAATAACATTTCAGTCAAATGCTGGAGGGTTCTTTTTTGGATGTGAGGGCGATCTGGCTGTGACAGTTGTCATCCTCTTGATCACCAAAGTTGATTTGGCTGATCTGGCTGGCTAGATGGATGTCCCCTTCCTCCCTCACCACTCCATGTGCATCTCTCCCGAAGCTGCATGCTCGGTGAAAGAGGACAACCAGCCCAGATAGCAGTATATTATTATTCAATCAAGGGTATATAATAGCTGTGTTCACCTGCTAGAACCTCTAAGCAAACTCAAGGTCCTTTTTGTAAGGTTCTTAACTACTAAACATTCTCTAAAATACCTTTCCTCCTTTACTCCTAGGATTCCTCATGCATGTAGTCCCTAGAGATCCTTAAACATTTGCAATTAAATTGGAAGAGATAATGTTATTTTTCTTGGCTAAGCACTTCTGCTGTGGTCAACTGTTTTGTACTCCATGTTTCTTTCCTTTAAGAATTGTAAAACAGGGGTAGACAAGAGAGGGAGGGAATTACATTCACCAAACATAATAGACATTTTATTTTTATTTTTTATTTATTAGTTCTTCATACCACAAGGCCACAAGGCTTCAGCCACAAGGCTATCAGAACAGCTTACAAATTGTTTTCTCTGGCTTTTCTTCACAAATGAAGATTCAGGAAGGACTTATCCCACGCTTTCTGCAAGCGCGCTGATGACTGAAAAGGCCAATCTGAGATAAACATGTCCAGTTGCAGAAAGCACAGCAGAAGGCCTCCTTGCATGATGATTCTGGGTTGTGATTCTTTCTGCGTTGTCGTTTCTCTTCAAGACTTGTTTGGTGTGAGCTCTCAAATAAGGCTGCAGCATTGTGGATAGTGCGTCTCCAAGCCTCCTGATGTGAGGCCATGGAAGACCATTGTTGGTGATCAGTTTGGCCGAGCCTGAGATGTTGTCTCAGGGAGTCCTTGTATCACTTTTTTGGAGCACCCCTCTTACGCTGACCCATGGCGAGTTCACCGGAGAATACTATTTTTGGGAGGCAATGGTCCTCCATCCTAGAAACGTGCCCTGCCCAGCGCAGCTGTGTTCTCAATATCATGGCTTCAATGCTGGTGATCCCTGTTTGCTCAAGAACAGCAACATTCGTCACACAGTCAGTCCAGTGTATATTTAGGATTGTGCGTATACAGCTCTGATGAAAGCGTTCGAGGAGTTATAAGTGTTGGCAATAGGTGACCCATGTTTCAGACCCGTAAAGGAGAATAGACAGTACAATGGCAATAGCAACTTACACATCTATAGTGCATTAAGCAGTTTCCAATGTGTATTAGCTAATTTCCCCCACAAGCTGGGTACTCATTTTACCGAGCTACGAAAGGATGGAAGGCTGAGTGAACTTTTTTTATTTTATTTTATTGTTGTTCTTAGTCGTAATGCAATTGTTAGTTCTAACTACAGCAAATCCATTTACTCAATGGAACTTCCATAGCTGGATTACTAAATTCCCTTTGTTTCAATGGGTTTATTGTAGTTGGAAATAGTAACTGCATATAGGCCACTGTTTCCAGCACTTTATTCCTTTTGTTTTGTGTTTCTGTGACATTTTTCTCTTAAAATAATAAAATAAGCCATCTGATTTTATTTTTCTTTCCCCTGCAGCAAAATGGAGGAAAATCAATGAATGGAGTTCCTGCTTTTTAATGAAGAGTAATAATTTGATGAGTGTATGGTTCACTTTTTTTGTAACACAACTGGAAAGGGATCAATAAGAAGAAACCATAAACATCTCTCCACCTGCAGCCAGGCATTCCTAACAGAAGAATGAACTTTACTGAATGTAATGATACATGCAACATAGATCATGAACTAGATGAATATTTGTTTCCTGTTCTCTACAGCATTTTGATGATCATCAGTATTCCTGCCAACTTTGCATCCTTTCTCATTTCTTGTTGCCAAGTGAAGAAAAAAAATGAGCTAGGTATCTATCTTCTCAGTCTATCTTTAGCGGATCTACTCTACACTCTAACTCTACCTCTATGGATTTATTATGCACAGAATGGGGATGACTGGAGACTTTCCCCAGACCTTTGCAAGATGTCTGTTTTCCTCAAATACCTAAATTACTACACCAGCTCGGGGTTTCTCACCTGCATTTCCCTTGATAGATACTTAGCTGTAGTTTACCCACTGAGGTTCCATTATTTGCGTACAAGACGGTTTGCCTTGCTTATCTCTGTCTTGGTTTGGGCCTTTGAAATCATGTCAAACTATCAGATTTTAAAACATGATGAAATATTTAAAGAACACAATAACTTAAAACATGCCAACCACACTTTATGCTATGATAAATACCCTCTACAAAAATGGCAAGCTCAGCTGAATATTTATCGAGTCGGAGTGGGATATATGATCCCTTTGACTATCATGGTGTTCTGCTACCAGAAAATATACCAAGCTGTGGAGCATAATCAAGCGACACAAGAGTGTGACAAGAGGAGAATCAAACACTTATTGTTCAGCATCATTGTCACTTTCATCTTATGTTTCACTCCCTACCATGTTGTTCTGTTTCTGCGGAGCATTCTGGAACAGTGTAACTGTTCCTTTGCTAAAGTGATGTTCAAACCCTACAGAATCACAACTGCACTGACAAGTGTAAATTGTATAGCTGATCCAATTCTCTATTGTTTTGTAAGTGAAACTGGCAGAACAGATATCTGGAACATGTTCAAGTGTGACTTTTCTGCCAGCCAGCCAGAGGTAAAACAGTCACGAAACTTTGTTTTGTCCAGCAGTTCACAGGATGAAACCAAGAAGGGTCCAGAATCAACATTATTATAGATCTTCAAGCAGCATACTGACAAAGTAAAATTTGATGCAAGTGGAGTATTGTCTTATTCTCCTCCTTTCTTTTCTAAGATTGAATGGAACCACTGGCTAGAAGAGTCTGCAGATTAGGATTGGCCCAAGACATGTTCTTCCTGAGGCCAAGACAAGTTGGTGTCTTCTCCCCATACCACCCACCTAGTCAACTTCAATTTATGGTGACACTTTGAATGAGAGACCTCTGTGAGTTCTGGTCATCAAAAATGATGCTTACATCTTGCCTCATCTGCCTAATAGTAGAGCCGGCCATCCTGCAGTTCAACAGAGGAGCTGCTTCTGCAAGTTGACATATCTTTAAGCCGGAGAATCTACCTGCAGCTCTTTCTTCTTTCTTTTTCAGTAGAGAAGCCTGGAACTTTGGCTGTGTCATCATCTGCCATGGGCCAGAAGACGGCATCATACACCAATGTATCCTTAGTGTTTTACACTGTATTTTGTGATGGATTTTAATTACTATAAAATGCTTTGGGAGTCCATCTTAGCTAAAAAGGAGAATACAAATGTTATAAATACCTGGAATTTTATTTTATAAAATTAAAAAAAAATTGTTTTTGTTTTGTTTTGCTTTGCTTTGCTTTGCTTATAGGTCCGTTATTTATCACAGGCTAATTTTTTTTATTAATATTTATCAAAGGTTTAAAATATATACTTCATACGAATTTTATCAATCTTAGATATATACAATTGAATAAAAAAAAACCAAAAGTTGAAAAATTTTCTTAATAATATAGAAACAAAAGAAATAATTGTTGACTTCCTCTGTACCATCACTCAAAGAGTTTTTTATTCTGACTGTTTTAATATATCTTCCTTTAATCCCCCTAGGATGTGTTCTCCTAATGTTCTCTATTGTAAGTTGTTTTGCTCCCTTCCATCTCCCCCCCCCGTTGTCACCTATAGTATTATATAGGCTGTTTTTGCTTACTTCAGTTTATTCGTTTCTATAATTCTAAATTTCTAGACATCTGTTAATATTCCACCTATTTTTACAGTAATTTGTTAATGGAGACCATTCCATTTCCATTTTCTCAATTGACTTTCCATACAATATATGAGTTAGCTTATCATTGTCTCTCATTTCCAATGCCTTTTCTAACCATATATCTATTTGTGGTGCTTCTTTGTTTTTCCATTTTGCAGCAACATTTATACGGGCGGCCGTGCAGAGGTATAATAATATTCTCCAGAGTTTCCTCTCTTGTTCTTTCTCTATCATCGATGTGGTATTCAATAGGTATAACTTTGGGCTGAAATCAAATTGTATATTTAGCATTTTTCGTACTATGATATGTACTTTTTTCCAATATTTTTGCATTACCGGACATTGCCAGCAAACATGTATTAGTGTGCCTATTGCTTTGTCACATTTCCAACATGTTTTTTCCTTAGTGCCAAATATTTTGTTCAGCTTTACCGGCGTTAAATACCATCGGTTGCTGATTTTTAGATAGTTTTCCTTCAATGCCTGGCACGCTGTGAACTTTTTTGTCCGTCTCCAAGCTGTTTCCCATTCTTCCATGGTTATCACATCTTCCACATCTCTTGCCCATTTAATCATAGCTTCTCTAACCGTCTCCGTTTCGAGTTGCCTTGATAGAAATAGGTTATAGAATTTAGTTATCTTTCTCTTTCCTTCTCCCCATATTATTTTATCCACGTCCGTCTGTTCGTCCAAAAAACCAAAATTACCTCTATCTTGTTTAAATCTGTTATGTATCTGATGATAGGTTAGCCAATTTAGTACCCAGCCTTCTTCTTTCATTCTTCTATTGTCTTAATATCTATCCTTTCATCCTTCTTTTTGGTCAGATCAGCGTAGGTGAGCCATCTGCTCGTTGCTCCAATTTGTCCCCATCTACCCATAAAGGCTCAACTGGTGACAGCCATCTTGGTAGTTTATCATAATATAACATTTGGACCTTCTTCCAGTTTTGGAGCAACGACAGGCTAATTTAAGGGTGAGGAATATGCACCCTATGGGCCCTCCATTCCCCCCCCAAAAAATTTTTTTTTAAGTTTTTATTCAGAACAGCTCCTCACACCTCCAGGACTTCATATTCACTTCCTGGGTAAACAAAGGACCATCAAGGGCCAGAAACAGCAGAGGAAAGACATTTTCAGACAAGTCTTACCACGCAAGAAGACTCTGGGAGAGGTACACTGCTATCGTGAGTAAAAAATGGCGTAGTTGCCTTCAATGGAACACAGAAGTGACACGGACGAGGGACGGCGTCATCTAAAACGGACCCCCTGCGATAGCGGCGTACCTCTCCTGGAGTCTTCTTGCATGGTAAGACTTGTCTGAAAATGTCCAAAGTTTCAGAATTTTGGCAAAATTGCTCCTTAATAACAATAGCCTATAGCTGGTAAACTCATAGCCAGTAAACATGATAGAAGCTATAAACTTTTCTAGCTATTACTAGAAGGGGTTATGATTATGATTAAGAGACTCCAGTTAGGATCAGTCAAGCAGAATTTCGCATTTCAGTCTCCTGTTACCAGAAAAGGAGTATGTAATTCCTGGAGAGGGGTGAACGATGTTCAGCACTGGAGGGGAGGTATAATTGCTCAGATAGTGGTACTCCACTGCCTGAGGTGGCTTTCTCATTATACCTAATGGGAGGGCTGAACCAACCAGGACAGCATAATTACTGTTACTTTTCACCAAGCTTGCAAGTTGCAAGCAATCTTGATTAGGGTTGCAAACTAAATTGATAGGGGAATGGTGACAACTGAGGTACCTTGTTCTCCTGCCTTCAGGAAATAGTAACAGAAGTAATTAGTAGTTTAAGCTTTCTGTGACCCAGAGATTAGTATAAGCACACATTAGTATAATCACACATGCTACTCCTATTGCAGGAACAGAAGCACGGTCTCCTCCAGTTTTTCACCTCCTTAATCAGTGCTATGATCAGTGCTATGATGGCAGGCACTCATTGTGACAGTGCCCACAGCTATGTCTCCAAGAAGAGTCCAAAACCACAGGCAACTGTTTTGATCAATATCAACAAAACAGATCGAGCAGTCTTTTTGTAAATCTAATGCATTTTAGCCACTCGTACAGGCAACTCTGAAATGTTCTGGATAACAAGAAGGATGGCTCATAAGAATATACTGCTGCTAAGAAAGCATCCTGCTCTTCCCAGCTACTGAAAGAACTTCATCTAAGCTCCAAGGGGATAGGATAGGAAAGCTTTAGATGCATAGCTGACATCATTGTAGCTGATAATTAAAAAAAAACACACAACAACCTGGAAACCTGGTCTCCATTTTGTCACTAGCCCTCTGCAAACCAGTGATAAGAGTTTTAGAATGAGGATTTTATCAGACCACCCCCTAAACCCTGTTCTTTCACCGGTATAATTTTGCCGTTTTTATGCCAGCAAAAGAACTCCGCCTGCCAGGCTTACCTCTTTCCTGGCAAAAGGCTTCCCAACAATGAATGAGAGCTCTGTTCAATTACTTGTTCAAAATCCCATGTATTCTCGCAAGAATACATAGCGCGGAAAATTAAAAAACAAAACAAAACATTAGAAAAGTTACACTAAGCACAAAAACACAAGTAAAAAACTTACATGTAACCTGGGGAGGGTCATAAAAAGTGTGTCACCTATCTGGATGTTGTGATCTCACCCAGAAGTGTTCTTGCTGGACCAGCCATTGATGCTACATTCACGTGAGTACAATGATGCGAAGTTTCAAATACTAGCACAAAAATGCCATGGAGATCTATTGACAGCTTAAGCCATCAATAAAATACGATGGGTTTCGGACTTTACATAAATGCAAAAGAACAACATCATCTGATATGCGTGCCCTTTCACTTTTAAGTGGTGTCGTTATGACACCGTATTTGGTGTGTCTGATAACATCCTAAGACTCTGGGATATGAATATTTGCATCCCAGCTCAGCCATGGAAACCCAGTGGGTGACCCTAGCCAAGTCATACTCTCTCATCCTAGGAGGAAGGCAATGGCAAATCTCCTTGTATCTTCTTGTCAATAAAACCCTAGAGTTAACTTGAAGGCATATAACAACAAAACATTGTTTTGTGTGTGTGTGTGTGCGCCCAGATATAGCACCTCGTTTTGTCTCCCAAAATAATTGTCTTCTCTTATTGCTGGAACATCATCATCTATATCTATATCTACATAACACATAATTTCTGTCTGATTCTATCTAGATGTGCCCTGGTGTCATTTTCCCATCATCAACTGCTTTCCATGACTCTGATGTCGAAGTCAGAGCTAGGTGACATCAACTTAGCTTTCAGGTTGCTATAAAAATACATAGAACAGGAAATGGAAATATAGTTACTGGTACTTGATACTATCAAGGATGTGGTACTTCAGGTTCAGTGCAACTTGAAGCTACTCCTGTATGTAAGCGGTTCATGGTGCTCCCATTCTTTTTTATGCATGGAGGATGCTATCATTAAATCTGCAGCAACAGCCAAGTCTGACAACAGAAATAGCTTTAGGACACTCAGGTTGACCTTGCCAGGCTGCTTGCTTGCAGATTGTAGGGAAAGAGTTGCTCAAAGTAAGAGGTCCTGGGTCAATTCTTACTGCAACCATTAACCCCTTTATTATGGGGACAATTCTAATATCTGTGAAGATAGAGGCTTTTGTAGTGATTACTGAGATAGTATATAATAAGCATTTTTGAATATGCTAAGCCAGTGGGTCTTAACCTGTGGTCCACAGACCCCAAGGGAGCCACAATGTCCTCACAATGTCTGTGAAGGCTTGAAAGCTGCTCAGCCAACATGACAGGAGCCAAGGCAAATTGCTGTTCAATCCACTCCAGCCGCAAATTTGCAGGAAGAAGCAGCAGAAGAAAAGTCTTCCCTCCCCCTCCAGTTCCTTTGAGGGAAGGGTTAATGGATTGCAATTATTATTATTATTATTATTATTATTATTATTATGTATTGTTGATAGGGTTTTAAATCTTGAGTTAAGTATTGGGGGTCTGCAGCAACACATTTAAAGAGGGTCCCTGGTTAAAAAAAAGGTTAAGAGCCACTGTGCTAAGCCATGAGTGTAAATCTTTGCTTACAGTAGGACCCCCCCCCCATACGCGGGGGATTGGTTCCGGGCCCCACCGTGGATAACAAAATCCATGGATAATATCAACCACCACCCACCACTGCCACTGGAAAAAAACCCCGGGGAAGGGAGGGGGAGGCAAGATCCCTTCTCCTTCCTCCCTCCTCACCCCCACCATCACCACGGCAGTGACGGGAGCCCTCCTGGAGGAAGGGAGGGGGAAGCAAGATCCCCCCTCTGCCTCCCTTCCCCCATCCCACTCACCCACCCCCACGATGACCAGAGCCTTCCCAGAGGAAGGGAGGGGGAGGCAAGATCCTTCCTCCCCCCTCCCTTTCCCCCACCATCACCAACCATGGATAATTCAATCAGAGGTTGGCGAATCAGCAGATACAGGGATGCTACTGTATTTTATTCTTACACACAGAACAAAAACTTTCAAAAGGTTCTCCCTGCTAGGTGATAACAGCAGGGGTCTTTGTGCATTTTTTCAAATGTATTTATATATTTTGCATTTTAGGACTTCTTTTGAAAATTTCACAATGCCCTTCTTTTGTCCAAAACATTGGTACAGCACAGTTTTGCACAAAACCATTGTTTTGTGGGAAATGCAGTGATTTTTACAAATACCTGTTTTTGTACAAATACCTACAAATACAACATCATATTTATACAAAAAAACCCCAATAAAAATTACAAAGAAGAAAACTCTTGATGTTTTGCACAGGAGTTAAAAATCTCATGGCAGCTGCTTTTTCTTTTCTATACGGGGAGGAGGCACCTCTTCCAATCATAGCTGAAAAAAATGTATAAAGAGTCTTTAATTTCCTACTCTGAGAATGCAGTCCTATACCAGTTACTTGGGAGGAAGCCTCACTGAATAGAAATATGAAGGATGACACAATAAAAAGTATAATACAATGGTGTTACATCCTGGCACAAGTTTGTTCTAGATGCACAACTAAGCAACAGACTCTGTGTTTCATAATGCAGTTTTCTTACTTTTACCCATCTTGCCTCACCTATAGAATTTTATTTTGGACTTAGAATAATAGAATCATGAGTTGAAAGTGACCACAAGGGCCATCCAATCCAAACGACTGCCATGCAGAAACACACAATCAAAGCATGCCTGACAGATGGCCATCCAGCCTCTGTTTAAAAACCTCCAAAGATGAGACTCCATCGCACCCTGAGGCCGTGTGTTCCACTGTTTACCAGCTCTTACTGTCAGGACATTCTTCCTAATGTTTAGGCGGAATCTCTTTTTCTGTCGTTTGACTCTATTGCTCCATGTCCTAGTTTCTAGCGCAGCAGAAAACAAGTTTGCTCCATCCTTAATATGACATCCCTTCAAATATTTAAACATGGCTCCTATGTCACCTCATAACCTTCTCTTCTCTAGACTAAACATACCCAGCTCCCTAAGCCTCTCTTCATAGGGCATGGCTTCCAGACCTTTCACCATTTTGGTTACCCTCCTCTGGACATCCTCCAGTTTATCAATATCCTTCTTGAATTGTGGCGCCCAGAACTGGACACAATATTCCAGGTGAGAGCTGACCAAAGCAGAATAGAGTGGCGCTATTACTTCTCTCATTCTAGACACTATACTCCTATTGATGCAGCCTAAAATTGCATTGGGTTTTCTGGCTGCCGCATCTCACCGCTGACTCATGTTCAGTTTGTGGCCACTAAGGCTCCTAGATGCCTTTCATATGCACTGCTATCAAGCCAGGTGTCCTCCATCCTATATCTGTGTGTTTCATTTTTTTCTGCCTAAGTGTAGTACTCTACATTTCTCCCTGTTGAAATTTATTTTTGTTAGTTTTGGCCCAAAATGTTAAGGTAATTTTGAATTCTATACCTGTCCTGTGGGGTATTAGCTACCCCTCCTAATTTAGTATCATCTGCAAACTTGATAAGATAAACTTGGCACAGCAGCATTCTCTACTCATAATCTTCCCTTGTTTTTCCACTGCTTCTTCCTTCTCTTTCCTTACTAAAGAAAATCTGCAAAGTAGGATCTGCTCTACTTTAGAAATGCCTTTTGTGGGAAAATTATGGTTTATAAACACACCAATTGTCTACATTGAAGTGCTAACATCTTAGAACCAAAGTAGTCATGGCACGATAGAGGAGATCCATGGTGTACTCCTCCAATATTTTTCTCTTTAATTAGCAGCAGTCCAAGCAAACAGTTTTGGATAACCCCTTTCTGCAAACTGTTTCCCTGGAAGCTGGGAGTGACACATCAACACATGCTTTGCATGCAAAAGTTTCAATCCCTGGAATCTCTGGATCAGGCTAAGATTTATGTCTGAAACTCTGAAAAGCTGCTGCTGAAGACAGTGTGTGATGGACCAATAGTCTCACTGTAACACAGCTTCCTTTTTAAAATTTATCTGGGCATGGAATGAAAGGGTTAAGTAAGCATTTCTTCCTCCCCTCTTCCAGTCCCACAGCCCTGACCCTCCTTCTCAGTAGTCTTAACCATAAATAAAAGGTGCAAAATTACAAATCTGCCATGTCACATTTCACTTGGTGCTAAGTGGTACCCTAATGGAGCCAGGGCTCAGAGGGTTGAAGCATCAGCACTATTTGATTAGCAAGGTTGGTGAAATTGCCTGCCAATTTCCCTCAGAGCTTAGCTGCACTCTTCACAGTAGCTGGGAGAAAATACATTTTCCCAGCATCAGGGAGAGAGAGAGAGAAAGAGAGAAACCAGGACAGCTGCCTCTGTGTGTGTGTGTGTGTGTGTGTGTGTGTGTGTGTGTTTTGGCCTGTCTTTTGGAGTGTGGCTATGAGAATTATACACTTCAAAATTTACTACTACATCTTTGGTCATTTACATTTATTCATCCCATCAGGATTTTCCAACTTTAAGACTAACCAGCATAAAAGCTGAGATGTCAACATTACCTTCTTATGAAAGAAGTACTTCTGTACACATCCATAGTTAAACTACAGAAGTAGCTGCCATATGTTCATGGAAAATAAGACAAATAATGGCTTCTAATCACAATGAGGGAATTTAAATAGTTAATGATTTCCCATACTTTGGATCAATTATTGATTAGAAGGGAGATTGCAGTCAAGAAATCAGAAGAAGACTAGGGTGCCGTTTACATGGTGAAAATGTTCCGGGAAGAATTCATGTTGAACCCCAGCTGTTTACACGTACATAGTGTCGGACACATGTTTTTCGGAAGAGGGGCCACCATTTGTCTCTTGATCCGCGGGACTTTCAATCCCGCAGGTTGTGCTGGTTTTTACAAAAGTCACTGGAGGATTCGGAAAATCAGAAATGTAAACAGCCCGTGACAAGATATCATGGACACAGGAGATGACCGGAAATTGCCCTGACCATGGGCAGGCTCTGGCCAGTAAGTGGGAGGTCTACCTGCCCTTTTTCTGACCTGCCCCAAATTTTAAGATACAGCTCCATTGTTCTCCTGGCCGTTTACCTGTGCAGTTTCAGTGATGGATGCTGAAACCGCACCTCGCCCCAGGAAAGGCGGCCGTGGGATCTCCTGATCCTACAATGAGACCATAGACCTTTTGGAGATATGGGGTGAGGAAAAGGTGCAGGAGCAGCTGAGGGGGTCCCATAGAAATATCGACCGTTTTGAAAAAATTGCTGCCGAAATGAAAACCAAAGGGCATGATCACACTGCTGAGGAGTGCAAGACGAAGACGAAACTGATGCGTAAAAATTACTGCCAGGTAAACGACCACAACTCTAAAAGTGGCAACAATGTGGCCACCATGCCCTTTTATAAAGAACTCCATGCAATTCTTGGCGCCGATGCCAACTACCACCCAAAGCGGCTGGGGAGCACAACCGACATTGTGCGTATTCCGCGTGGGTCAGCGATTCCCCATCACGCTCCCCTCTCCGATGAAGACGTGGGATTCCCTCCCTCCCTCCCTCATCCCAGGATTGTCTAAGCCATCACATTTCCCATCACCTTGTACAGATGTGAGAGCTGGATAGTGATGAAAGTTGATAGAAAGAAAATCAACTCGTTTGAGATATGGTGCTGGAGAAGAGTGCTGAGGATACTGTGGACAGACAAAAAGACAAACAGATGTTGTTTTCTGCTGCTCCAGAGATTAGGACATGGAACTATGGGTTCAAACTACAGGAAAAGAGATTCCATCTAAACATTAAGAAGAACTTCCTGACAGTAACAGCTGTCCAGCAGTGGAATGCACTGCCTTGGAGTGTGGTGGAGTCTCCTTCTTTTTAAACAGAGGCTGGATGGCCATCTGTCAGGAATGTTTTGATTGTGTGTTCCTCCATGGCAGGGGGTTGGACTGGATGGCCCTTGTGGTCTCTTCCAATTCTATGATTTTATGAAATGGGTCCTAGAACAGATCAAATCTGAACTCCTCTTGGAAGCCAAGATGACTAAATTGAAGCTATTGGCCACATCATGAGAAGGCATGACTCAGTAGAAAAGACAACAAAGCTAGTAAAGGTGGAGAACAGTAGAAAGAGAGGAAGACTGCATACCAGATGGAAAGACTCAATCAAGGAAGCCATGATCCTGAGTCTTCAGGACATGGAACAGAGTGACTGAGGACAGGGAGTCTTGGAGATGTCTCATTCACAGGAGTCGAAGTTGACCTGAAAGCAGTTAAGAACAACAACATGATGGCTCTTTGCTGTTTCCAGGATCAGAGGCAACAAGGACATTTGGAGAAGAGCTGCCCACATGTTTTGCTTTCAGAAGGTCCCAAGTTTCATTCCTAGGATCTCCAAGTAGGTCTGGAGCAAAAGCTCTAGACAGTTGCTGCCAGTAGGTGTTGATAATATACTAGTCTAAACAAACCAATGGTCTGGTTTGGAATAAAGCAGGTTCAGTACATCATTTTATAGACTGATTTATACATATATACATACTCCAGTCTTCAGCCAAAAACACTTCTCTGAATGGGGTGCAGACGATAAAGACAAAATGATCTGTGCCTTTGGCTTAGGACATTTTCAGACACGTCTTACCGCGCAAGAAGACTCCGGGAGAGGTACGTAAGTAAAAAATGGTGTGGTTGCTGTAGATGGGACCCAGAACTTTCACGGATGATGCCGCGAGAGGGACAGCTGCGGGATAGCCGCGTACCTCTCCCAGCGTCTTCTTGCATGGTAAGATGTGTCTGAAAATGTCCTTATAATCCATCAAGAAAACCATAAAGGAAAACAGCTTCCTAACTCTCTATGGAATGTCCAGGAAGACTGAAGTGTTCCACTATGGGTTTTTGCATTCCTAATGTCAGATGTATATCAGTTTATCCTTTGGTGTTATCATGTATTAGCATCCCCAGACATAGTGACCCACAGTTTCAGAGTTCAAAACAGAAAACTTTATTGTCACAGTAATCCAAAGAGCTATCCCTACACGTTCATTGCTCAGAATGAAACTTAAATCACCTCTCTGGCTTTTCTTCGTAAACGAAGATTCAGGAAGGACTCAGACTTAAATCACCAACAGTATAGTAAAAGCATATTCCAATCTACAAAATCTGACGGGCTATGCAGTCATTGGTTATCCATCATCCCCACTCCCATTTCCCACAGCACCAGGGCTCAGCCTCTTTCTCCCAGATTTGAGACCCAGAAGCAGTGCTTATTGAACTGTTCTTGACATTGAGCACATACTCTGTTCTAGTTAACAAGCACAGAAAAATGCAAACATGATTACCTACAAGATTAAACAGCAAAACTGAACTTGGCAGGAAAAGGCCACATCCAGGACTGATCCTGACAAGCACAGAGAGTGGCCTGTTTGCCCAGTGTAGAGTGCTGAAGGGCGTTATTGACAGCGGATGGCATATATCACATTAGAGGATGAACAAGTGAATGTACCTCTAATATTGTGGGTGATATGATTACCTGTGTTGTGTATCCTCCTGAAAGTAAGTAACTGTTTGAGATTGGGAGGCTGTCTGAAAGGCAAGTACAAGCCTGCCACCAAGAGCCTTTGAAAGCACAGCATTATTGTCCAAGATAGGTTTTAGTTCAGTGATGATACCTCTGAGGGGTCTCAGGTGTATCATCACTAAACCTATATTGGCCAATAATGCTGTGCTTGCCACTGGCCACAGAAAGGGTCCTTCAGGAAGAAGTTGACTCCTACATGTCATTAACAGGCCACCAGCCATTGTCTTCTGGCTTTTAATTTGTAGGGGTTTAATGGATTGTTGAGGGGTTTTTTTTAATCTGCTATTGTGATTTTGTATTTTGTGTTGCAGCTGTGTCTATGCCATTGTTTAAAATTTTATTGTTACCAGGGTTTTTTTTGTTTTATAATCTACAAGCTGAAATATAACACACAACACTCAGCTCTGCAACAGGAATAGGAATAGGAATAATATTTTATTTTTATTATTGTTATAGTTATTCAATATAAAAGTTGTCTGTGCACCTGGATGGATGATATGTAGACAGGTAGATAGGTAGACAGATAGAGAGATCTTTGACAGGTACCCTGAAGACAAGAAAAACCAAGGGCTTGTCTATACAGGAAGAAATAATGCTCATACCTGTGCATTACTGTATAGGCAATTCACAGCAGCATTCCTTTCCCTCCACGGCTTTTTTGTCAAAACCGATAGTATGGGAAGCTCTCCTCTGCCATGTTCACCTGGCCATGAATCAAGAAGGCAGAAGTGTCATTGTTTTGCATGAGGGGTGAGGAAGGCCAAGGTGACCCGGCAGCGCCTGGAGGCAATGAGGAAGGTGGCCACCATGAGGAAGGGGAGGAGAGCCACCTGCCCTTCACCCATCCTGGTGGTGGCAGTGGCCTCCGATTCTGGCTGCAAAGGGATGGTTGCAGCCGCTTGGCCAGCCACTGGGAGAAGGAAGAGAAAGGTGCTTCTTCACTGCTTTGCCACTGCTTTTACCTTCTGCCAGAGCAGCTAAGAACCGCCTTCCTCCTCCTTCTCCCGGTGGCGGGTTAGGCAGCTCTTAGCATCCATTTGCAGCCAGAATCTGAGGCTGCTGCCACTGCTGGGATCATCATCTCCAGGCGCTGCACTGCTAGGTCCCCTTTGTCTTCCTCACCTCCTCCCCCCCTCCCCCGCACAAAGCAACACAGCCCTTTTGACAGTACAGTTTTAAAAAAAATAAAAGTACAAAAGCACACGCTTTTGATAGCAAACCTGCACCTGCTCGTGTCTGACCAATCAGATGAACAGTTCCTCCCTCTCTGGACTGTGCAACAAACTGCATCAGTGTTTGAATGGTCAGGAATGTGCTTTTCCTTTGGAGCTTTTAAAAAAAATATGGGAAAAGCTGTAAAGGCTTTTCCTGTGGATCATTTGGAGTTTTTGGCCCCCCTCTTTCACAATATGTCGAATCACTGCAGGATCTCATTGGGACAAATGGTATTTTCCTTACATTCTATGAAGAGTTTTTCACTGTCTAAACAACCCCCAAAATTTTAGAGTAAATAAATCAATACATCAAAATACACTAGCCACAACATCTCAACATTGGAGGGTTTATTGGACTGTGTCATCTTTATCTATAGCTTATTTGTATCTGCAAAGGCTCTTGCCAACAATTTCTGTTGTACATCATAGCTTAACAAAAACGAGAGTCACCAGTTGGTTTTAAACTGCTTTTTTCACTAGAGGGCAGCTTACTTCCACACAGGAAAGAGAAAGCCTGCAATTGTTATTCAGGGTAAGGGAAGGGAGGGGAAATCTCTCCATTGCCAATAGAAAAGCGTTAAAAGTCTCCTTCATTTAAAGAACAGCCTGAGTACAGTGCTGCCTCACCTGACACGTACACAAGCAGGCTCTGCATACAGAACCATGAAACTCTGCAAGAGCTCCACTTCTCTTGAGCAATGCTCAGGTGTTATGCCTGCACAGGATATGCTGACACCTGTCAGAGGGCTGGAGCCATACATCCAAGCTCCACCCCACATAACCACATACGCATTTACGAGGCCCTCTAAGGGCTTGTTTATACAAGGCTATAAAATGTGTATTGATGCACACAAATGCCAATTCGCAGCAGCTTTCATTTGTCTCAACAATTATTATTTTTTTGCAAGATCCTAGGCATGCAAACCTATCTGCGTTCATTGTTCAAACGGGCATGCCTGGGAATCAAGATGGGCGTGAGTGAATGACCCATGTTTTTATTGTTACCAGTTGCCACTGCCAAACTGTATGTTTTTTTTTAAAGCCTATCCAAGGTGCAGAAGTGCGATATTCCTCTTAAATAAATAGGGGGCAGGGGAGAAGGCTACTTCATTGCCTGAGTGCACGATCACCATGGCAAAAATCCAACATGGTGGTTTTGAGTGCTTGCCTTTTTAGCAAGCTCCAACCCCTGTGCACGTCTGACCAATCAGCTTTCCACCTCCGCTCTTAGTGGGAATGCACACCAAAGTGAATCAGTTTTCCCAACAAGTGGGAATGTGCATTCCCTACAGGTTTTTTTTTTAAAAAAAATGGGAAAAGCTGGGAAGGCTTTTCCTGCGGTGTATTTGGCGTTTTTGCCCCCCTCCCAAATACGATGGATTCATGCAGAATCTCATTAAGACAAATCATATTCTTCTTGAATTCTATGAGGAGTATTTTCGCCATATAGACAAATCCTAAGGCTTCAGTTACATGACAGTTTTTATTGCGGTAATTTGCACTTTATCACTGTTTCGCAGCTGTACTGCATCGTTCAGATGATATATTGCTTAATTGGTCTATCGGTTTAGTTTTCAGCTGTTTTCCACTTTGATATTCACACACAGACTGAGACGGGGGTGTGACCTCCCAAGCACATCCTCTGATTACCACAGGAATGCCTGAGATGAACATTCACACACACACAAGAGAGACTGGAAAAGGCTTGCTTAATTCTTCAGATTGCAGCAGCGGGGCACAAGATAGCAAGGAGGGAGGGAGAGAAGGAAACACACACACACACAAGGCTAGCACCCCAGTCTTTTTCGTGGCTAAGCACAAGACAGGGAGAAGGGAAGGGACACGATCTCAGGAGGAGAGACAAAGATCATTCACACACAGAGAGACTGAAAGGCTAGCAATTCTTCAGATCGCAGCAGCTAAGAACAAGATAACAAGGTGGGAGGGAGAGAAGGAAAGACACACACACAAGGCTAGCACTCACAGTCTTTTTTGTGGCTGGAAACAACATGGATCTTTCCTCCATCCCCTCCTTGTCCAAACCCCTCCCTGGTGAGTTCAACCAATCATGGCAAAGCTCTGCTGTGAATGTGTCAAAAGATTGCTGGTAATTCACACAGCATGTAGTGTAATGGTTGTTCAAACTATCGAAAATGCGCTGCTTTTCAAAAAAGTCGGGAAAAGTCCCGAAATCCTTTCTTGCGTTACTAATGGGTTTTTGTGCCCCCCTCCTTCTGAAAGAGGCGACTTTGTGGCGCAATGCATGTAAACAATTAGGAATCTTGGCGAATTCTTCACGGTTTTTTTTTTCACTGTGTAACCAAGCCCTAAGTCTTTGACCTCCCATGTGTATCAGCATGTCACATTAATAGAACAACCCAGATTACTGCTTTCATGCCAGGGACCAACTTCAGGGGCAACAATTTTATCTTTTTCCAGCTAGGGAAAAAAGATTCAGTAGAACAAGGCATCCACAGGGATCCAAGAAGGACCCATTGGTTACACCAAGCTCTGGGGATGGTATGCAGGCTTCATGGTTTCCACTTCTGTGTTAATGGCTGGGCCAGCCCTCACCTCCCAGCAGAGGTACTCCTGGTTACGCTGCTTCCATTTCGATAAGCAATAAATGTTTCTGCAATTTAGATAGGCAATACAGGCCTTAAGATACAGTACAAGGCTCTTCCTTTCTTATAAATCATGTTGTGTGGCTTTAGAGTCAGCCAAAATCATGCATCACAGCTGGGTAGTGTAAATCTCCACATATGGAGTTATGCATGAATTGCACTACATACCCTCCAACTGATTTGTCAGGGACTGTCCTGATTAATCATCTGTCACCCCACTTTTTCATCTGCTTTTAAAATGTCCCACTTTCTCGAAAAAAGAAGCACATTCCCCTTTTGTTCTCAGCTTATTTCCATTGCTGCAAACTTAGTTCAAAGTGCAAAAACAGTTAACTCAGGGCTCATCTACATGAACCAGGATATGCCAGCTCTCCGACAGCATAGCCTGGCTGTGGATCAGACCCGTTGTTCCCCCATTCCTTCTACAGAATGGGAGGAAATCCAGACAGGCACGCTGGCCCATCACCATAGCCACTGCCGTTTCCCTTGCTGTTCAGAAGGCCAGAAAGGGCCTGCAATATGTGACCATGCCCTCGTGCATGTGAACAGCCTTGGTCACGTGCTGTGGGACTCCTTCCTGCCTTCTGAGAGAATGAGGCAGACTGGCAACTTCAGCAAGGGCTGGGCTGCTAGGACGGATTCCTGTAGTCTCACAGGACCTGGTTTGTTTCTTCCTGGCAGAAACGGATTTGAACAGGCATTATTTTACATGCCTGTTATATCAGGCCCTACCCTGCCTTCCCCCCATCTCAGCCCTGTATCTACCCCGGAAATGGTGAGGACTGCCTGGGAGCAGAACGGAGCAAATGCCCTGTGTCATACGGACTACAGAGCTCTGAGATGGGGGCAAGACAGTGTGTATTGCCTATCTAGACACGCCATCAGTTTAACTCAGCAGGTTGAGAGGAGAGGACATTACTTTCAGAGAGCATTTTAGAATCATCTTGACAGATTTTTTACAAGCTTTATGACCTCCTCTTTAAGGGGGAAAGAAGAGACAAAGGGGTGGAAACTTGATTTTTCCCAGTTGACACAGGTAAAAGCAAACTGCTGTAGCCTCTCCTAGCTTATGTGATCTTCCTTTGTAATAACGTTTGCCATTTTGATCAACTCTGATGTTGCTTGGCCATGTGTACCATTTTCATCTGTGAAATGTTGGAGTATGGTACTATAAAAGCTGAATGGAAAACTGGATGGCTCTGTTGTACAGTGGAACCAAGACACCAAATGTGCAGTCAAATGCACAATCAAATGAGGATGCACATACATGCACAATGCATAATGCATATCCATGCAAAATATGACATGTGTATCTATGTCAAAGCACATCCATATGCAGTGTTCATGGCACATCAATGCACAATGTGCATCTGCATGCAGAATGGCACCATATACTCAAATCCACTTCAACAACCTTGAACTGTATTTTCCACATTAAAAAAAATGTCTACTTCAGTAGGGGGACCTATATGGGTGCATCTATACGATCATAAAAAAAATCTGTTTGGGGGGTAAAAAATACGAATACGTAGGCTGTCGTTCATATGCATACGAACTGCCCACACGATTTTTTAACCCCCTAAACTCCGTATGACTCCCTCTTCCCCAAGCTGGCTGGAGCGAGCAAGCCAAGTGGCAGTTTAAAATCTCCCACCGCTTTTTTTTTTAAAGGTTCCTGCTTTGCGGACAGTTGGTTTTCCCTATTTACAATATAAAATAAAAATAAATAAACATATATAATTCACGGACTTACCGGACTCTCGCTAGCTGGGAATCCAACATGGTGGGCACTACCAATTCCCGTCCGTGCTAGCCCCGTCCCCTCTACTCAGCCAGCCAATCAGATTACACAGCCTGTTCGTATGTGTGCGAACGGACAGTACAGACCCATCAGCCATCCGAACGGCATATGGATTTCTCATTGCGATCCGCTTTCCCTCCCGAATGCTGCATGTGCGTATTTCAGAGTGGAAAACCACCACCCCTGTTTTGGATGCATGTGAATCCGAACGGCCGTGTGTACCAAAGCGCGAACTTCCACACGCCGTACGTATTATTTAAATCATGTAGACGGGACCATTGTGTAAGATACCAACAGGGTTCCAGCTTGCCTTTTCCTTTATACAGTTCTGTGATTGTAATGGACTAGAATATATCTTAATATATTCATTCATTCAAAAGGCCTTTCAGAGTGTGAGTCCTCAAATGATGGTGTGATTATGAGCCTTGGCAAGGAAGATGATTTGCACTGCCAACAAGCCAAAGAGGCAGCGTAGGTATCTACTTAATATTCACTGCCATGTCTTCAGGAAGAAAGTATAACCTTGTAGCCACTCAGACTAGCAATGTAAGTCCAATTAATGTTATCCCAAATAAATTAAAAGCATCCTTTTATTTACTACGGGATGACAGACACTGTGAAAAGTATTAATTTTCTGTGTTTGCAATTCAGCATAATTAGCCCCCCACTCTCCTGACAGGAATGTGGGACCTTCAAAGAATAACTTTGATCTGAGATTTAGATAAAACCATTTTGAAGATTAAATTCAAATATATAGTTATAGGTTCAAACAGTGCAGCTTTTTCTCTGCATAGAAATGGAGTATTGGTGGTGGGAGGTTCCAGTCCTAGGCATAAAAGGTCTAGATTTCAAAGAGTATATCAAGAAGTAATTTCCAGGGCTTGGACATAACCAGTTATCTGGACAAAACTGGTTATTTGGTATTAATTCCTTTGCAAACCATGAAGCTATAAGCTACAACTGTACCTTAAAAGGGATAGCATCCCCCCTTTTGCAATATGACATTTTAGTGATTTTGTTACTTTAGTTATGGTGGTATGCCCTCTCTGAATGGTGGAGGGGGAATGCTACAAGTGTGGCTGATGCTGCATCTCATGTCGCTGCCTTCTGTTGTGTTGTGGGTATTGAGATGATGACAAGGTGGGTGGGAGAACATGCTACAGGCCAGTAGCATGTAGATTTCAGGTGTGGTTTGGGTTTTTTTTAAGTAACTAGTTTAGTTATGGTCAAAAAAGCAAAGAGGCATTTTTTAAAATGTAACTATGGCAGTAAGTAATTACTTGTGGCTCTCTGAACTATGATGGTGATTAATTACTTTTTTTAAAAAAAATCATGTGCTGGACATTTTAGTATGAAAATACAGTAGGGATGCCCAATGGGAATAATAAACATGGGAAGGTAAAACAGTGGAGCAATATAGGGAAGAATTTGTCTTAAGGGTTGTCTAAATGGCAAAAATACTCCTCACAGGATGTGAAGAGAATCCTACCTGTCTTAATGGCATTCCACATCATTTCACTGTATTGGGCGGGGGGGGGAACGTCAAAAACTCTTCAGGAAAAGCCTTCACAGCTTTCCCCAGAGTGTTTTAAAAACAGGGAGGGGAATGCACATTCCTACTCATTGGGACAAGCAATTCGATATGAATCGCTTTCCCAAAGGAGAGGAAGTACAAAGCTGATTGGCTGGGTGAGCCTGGGGGTGGGGCTTGTTAACAAGGCAAGTGCCCACTGCTGCCATGTTGGATTTTAGCCTTAATGAGAAAGTGCTAAGGCAAGAAAACAGGGTGAGGTTTGGGTTTTTTGCTTTTCTGTTAAATTGAGAAATTGCTCTATCGTACCTTGGACATCTTTTTTTTTTTTAAAGTTCAGTGGCAGCAAATTGAGGTAAGTACACAGTGGGCCCTTGGTATCCACTGGGGTTTGGTTCCAGGACCCCCCATGGATACCAAAATCCATGGATGCTCAAGTCCCATTATATATGGTGGCATAGTAAAAAGATGTCCCTTATGTAAAATGTCAAAATCTTACTTCTTGGAATTTATTGGGGGGGTGGTATTTTCAAGCCATAAATAGTGGAATCCGTGGATACTAAATCCAAGGATACAGAGGGCCAACTGTGATTGTATTTTTTGGAAAAAAGGTTGATAACCTACTGTGTTACAGAAGTATCAAAAGGTTTTTTTTAATAGATTAATATAGTAATAGCCACTGTTGAGAAGACTGGAAATCACTTTTATATATTTTTCTTTCTATTCCTTTCTGTTTTATCTTTTTGCATCCACCTTTTCTCTTTCTTCTTTTCTCTTGTCTTTATTTTTCCGTTTTAAAAGAATTGTTAGTGTTGTATTTTATATTTTTGGAAAAGTTAATAAAAATGAAAGAAAAAACCAGAAACAAAACAACAACAAAAAAGAAAACCAACATCATCCTTTAGGTACAATGATGTTCAGTGCCATCTAATGACTGAACCATGTAATAACACTATCCACACAATACAAGAGTATTGTGGCACCGGAAAATGTACAAATAGGTATTTTGTCATAAGCTTTGATGAACTACGGCCCAGTTGATCAGATGCACTCCATGAAAGATTAAGCCAGATAAAATGTGTGAGTCTTTAAGATGGCACAAGACACTTTGTGTGTGTGTGGGGGGTCTGTAACCAACTTTTCTGCAACCAACTCAGAAGGTATCCACACAGCATGCATTTTGATAGCAGATACTGATGAGTATATCATTTTGACTGTGCTTCCAATCCTATGCACTTACCTGGGAATAAGTCCCACTGACCACAGGAGGACCTCTAAGGCAGTAGTTAACCTTTTGGGGGCCATGGACTTCTTTGAGAATCTGGCAGAAGCCGTGGAACCCCTGTCCATAAAATGCAGTTAAATTAAATTTTCAAAGGAATCTCATGGGACTTTTGAGACTGAGAGAAAGATGCATCTTCTCTCTGTTTTGATCTGTTCCTGTGTCTGCTTTGTCTTTTGTATGTTACTTATTTTTTATCATTTATTTTATTCACAAATAAACTTTGATTCTGTCATTCCCAATCTTGCTTGAAAAGCAAGTCAAAAATTTTCTAAATAACCAATTCTGTCAGCATTTACTTCAGAGCCAATTCCACCGAACTCAGTGGAATTCATTTTTCAATAAGCATATGTAGGATCAAGTGGCAACATTTTCACATTCACTGTAGTTTTATCCTAACCTAAGAAGATGTACATCTCAATACAGTGGGCTCTTGTATCTGCTGGGGTTTGGATCCAGGACCCCCTCCCCCCCATGGATAACAAAATCTGTGAATGCTCACGTCCCAATATATACAATGGCATAGTAAAATAGTGTCCCTTATATAAAATGGCAAAATCAAGGTTTGCTTTTTGGACTTTTTTTTTTGCGGGGGGGGTTAATGTTTTCAAGCTATGGATAGTGGAATCAGTGGATACAAAATCCATGGATACAAAGAGCTGACAGTATAGCCGTATTAATGCTCTTTTTTGCCATGACATTATATTTATTTGGCCAAGATTGACAAAGAGATCAATCACAGATTAGCAAAGGCATATAGTGCATTTGGAAGACTTCACAAAAGAGTCTGGAGCAATAAACACCTGAGGCAAAGCACAAAAATCAGTGTGTATAGAGCCATCGTACTGTCTATCCTCCTTTATGGATCTGAAACATGGGTCACCTATCGCCACCACCTACGACTCCTCGAATGCTTTCATCAGCACTGTCTATGCACAATCCTAAATATACACTGGACTGACTATGTGACGAATGTTGCTGTCCTTGAGCAAGCAGGGATCATCAGCATTGAGGCCATGATATTGAGAACACAGCTGCGCTGGGCAGGGCACATTTCTAGGATGGAGGACCATCGCCTCCCAAAAATAGTACTCTATGGTGAACTTGCCACGGGTCAGTGTAAGAGGGGCGCTCCAAAAAAAAAAATGATACAAGGACTCCCTGAAACAACGTCTCAGGCTCGGCCAAATTGATCACCAACAATGGTCCACCCTGGCCTCACAGCCTTATTTGAGAACTCACGCCGAACAAGTCTTGAAGAGAAACGACAACACAGAAAGAATCGCAACCCAGAAACATCACCCAAGGAGACCTTATGCTGTGCTTTCTGCAACTGGACTTGTTTATCTTGGATTGGCCCTTTTAGGACTTTTTCAGATGTCTCAAATACACCGCAAGCAGCCTCCTCGCATTGCGAGGCTGCTGCGCTGCAGGGCGTCGCTTTGGGATGACACTCTCCCCTGCCGGTACTGTTGCGGTACCACAGGGACATTTGAGCGTTATATTTCACCGGTTTTTAAGCATGAAAGTTGATCGTGATTAAAAACCGGCGAAATATAACGCTCAAATGTCCCCGCGGTACCGCAACAGTACCAGCAGGGGAGAGCATTGTCCGAAAGCGACGCCCTGCAGCGCAGCAGCCTCGCAACGCGACAAAGCTGCTTGAGGTGTATTTGAGACATCTGAAAAAGTCCTTAGTCATCAGCACGCCTGCAGAAAGCACAGGATGAGTCCTTCCTGAATCTTCCTTTGCGAAGAAAAGCCAGAGAGAGAGATTTATTCCCATTTTATTTAATTTCTCATTTTCTGTATAGGAAAGTCTGCATGTGATCAGGGATGGTGGGTAGTCTCAATCGGAGCAAACCTGCTTGGAAGTAGGCCTACTGAATTTGTTAGTCCTAGGAAATCTATCTCTATGAAGGATAGCTGTATCTTGAGAAAATCTGCAATTCCCCTTTTACTGCTTATTCTTGTGGGTTGCTTGGTAGGACACCTTTATCTTCTGATAGGAACTGTTTCCACTAACATTGAACTGTCATTGGGGAAACATAAACTCCCTACTGTGGTAGATGTAACATGAAAGTGTAAGTAAAGTGTTTGTGCAAATACACATTGATAGACACGAATAAATCTTCAGTGGCACAGCTAATCTGACCTGAATTAGGGATGCCAATTTAAGAGCAAGAGGGAAGAGTTTTGCCTGGTAGAGCAAGGTGCTGTCAGGCACCAACTCAAAATATGGCCATCCTATAATGAGTTGTCCAGCTTTACTTTCCTTTAACATGAATGAGAGAGTAGCATAACATTTGAGAGATGTGAGAAGTTGATCAAAATGCCTTAAAATTCCCTTTAAATGTAATTTTAAAAACATTTAAAATTTGATTAGGTTTTGTTTAAACATGGCAAAGGAATGCCAACCATTCTTCCACTCATACACACCTTTCCAACGGTACTTCTCCCTACCTTCAGCAGTAACTTTATGTGTATGACTGGAACTAAGATTGACTATGCTGTGTACAATTCAGCCACACGTACAAGAACATACAAAACAAACACACTACAGTATAGAGAAAAGACAAGTGGTGGGGGGCAGCAGAAGAGTGGAGGGAACAGAGAAATTGACATCTGCATAACCATTTTCGTGTTCAGTATTGATGGTTATTATTATTATTATTATTATTACCCTGCCCCTCTGTTAAAAACAATCGGGGCGGCTTGCAACAATTAAAATACGACAATACTGACTAAAATCCCTAAGCACCACCCTCCCCCACCCTCCCCCATAAAAAGATATTAAACTAGTATCAAATTAAAATCCACCTAAACTAAAATCACATAAATAAACAAATACAAAAATCAACAGCTAGCAAGACTAAAGGGGGCCAGGAGATGCAGCTCCTGAGGCTGGGATCTAATCAGGAAAAGCCTGCCGAAAGAGATCTGTCTTTAGTGCTTTTTAAAAGCTACTCAAGCTCGTCATCTGACGGATCTCATTTGGCAGACCATTCCATAATTGGGGGGACTTACCGAAAAGGCCCTCTGGGAGGTTGCAGACAGCCTAGATTTTTGTGGCTGAAGCAAATTCCTCCCAGAGGACCGGAGTGCATGGGGATAACTTTGTTACACCAACAAAGTGACTTTGTTCTCACTCATTACATTACTTTTGAGATGTAAGTTCATTACCAGAAAGATTTAACTTGTTATTTCCAAGCTCTGATCATAGTTGGAGTCTTGGACTTACCTTTCAAAGAGTTAGGATTTTATCAGATGGGGCAAATATGGTGTCATAAGGATGTCTAATGATTGTGAAAGGGCGTGCATACCAGACAACGATGTCCTTTCACTATCATATCTTGCCAATAAGCTGTACTTTTTTATTGATGGCCCAAGCTATCAATAGATCGCCCACAGTGCTTTGTTGCTGGCATTGCTGGTGTTTGAAACTTCACACCATTGTGATCATGGAAATACAACGTCAATGGGCAAACACGTCCGGGTGAGACTGGGCCAGCCAGGTAGGGGATGCTGTTTTTATGATTCCCCCCCCCATGTACTTGGGACTTTGTGAGTGCACTTGCATCTACATTTTGTGGTGGTGGGGTTGCTCTTATTTTTAAATTTCCTATGCTAGCATATTTTCACAAGAATTGGTGAGATTACAAACCCGGAAGTAAACAGAGCTTCATTCATTCTACCAGGGAAGCCTCTTTTACACTGCTCAAGGTAAGTCTGGTAAGGGGTTTCTTTTGCTGACATAAAAACACCATACTTTATGCCGGCAAAAGAACATTAATGGGGGTGGTGGTTTGATAATGTCCTTAGGTAGACAGACAGACAAAATGGAAAGAAGATAGAAATGAAGAAAACCTACAGCACCTTTGAGACTAAGGAGATTTTCAGATGATCCTTGCCGTACAAGGATCGCCCAGGACAGTTTCATCACAGCAGCGCAGCAGGGGGTTGATTTCGGACAACGGTGTCGCTGCTGTGAGATCGTCGGTCCCTCTCGCGCTAAGGCTTGGAGCCTGCCGTGCTATATTCGGCAAGATTTTATTCACGGACAACCTCGTGAATAAAATCTTGCCAAATATAGTGTGGCAGGCTCCAAGCCTTAGCGCGAGAGGGACCGACGATCTCACAGCAGCGACGGCGTTGTCCGAAATCGACCCCTTGCCGCACTGCTGCAATGAAACTGTCCCGGGCAATCCTTGTGCAGCAAGGATCATCTGAAAATCTCCTAAGGACCCTTACACACAGTACAGTTATAAAGCTATGATTCATTTTAACTGCCATCATTCCATCCAATGGAAACCCCCCTTGTTTACTGCACACTGCTGGCCGCTACATTGGCCATGCAGTGGGGAAGGGAGCAGAGGGCAGTCAAGTAAGGATCGTTGCCGTTGCCATGTTCTTTTGATATAAGCAGGGTCAGCAGAGGCAACCCTCGCTCAGTGGATCCCTATTCCATGCACAAGCCACACAATGGCCATGCTGGGGAAAGGGGGAAGCTAAGGTAGGATCCCTGCCATAGGAAGGTGGGGACTTTCTTTCCAATTTAGGAACCTCTTGGAAAATTGCAGAATGCTGGCAGCAGGGAGAAAATTTATTAAATTATCCATTCTCCCCTGCAGGAATGAATAATTTAAAGAACTACATCACTAATCTGAAGAAATGGATTGATAGCCATAAAAGCTCATGCTGAAATAAACTCATTAGTCTCAAAGGTGCTGCTGGATCCTTTTATTTCACTTTATGCTGAAACAGACTAAAACTGCAATCTCCTTGAAAATTATTTAGACGATAGATGATGATGATGTAGATGATGATAGATAGATAGATAGATAGATAGATAGATAATTATTTTATTTATTTATATCCCACCTTTCTCTCAATACAGGGACTCAAGGTGGCTAACATGGGTTTAAAACAATGCACAAACATTAAAAGTATAAATATGAAATTTAAAAACAAATTAAATAATTTACAGAGTTAAAAAGATTTTAAAGCTTTAAAATATTAAAAAGTGGTAAACTAAATAGACCTTGGTGATAAACTAGATAGATAGATAGATAGATAGATAGATAGATGATCTTCAGTACACACAGTTCTGATAAGTTTAGAGCAAAAGCATATACATTTCTCTCTGTCCCATCACCCTCACAGGTGCATCTGGTGGGAACACGGGAAAGGGACTTCTCAGTGGCTTCCCCCAAGCTCTGGAACTCCCTTCCCAGAGAAGTTAAACTGACACCCTCCCTACCTTTTTTTCACAAACAAGTAAAGACTTTTCTGTTTCAATAGGCATTTGATGAATGATTGCATACTGTCTGTCCCACCAAATAATGTGCTGGCTCTTGCTAATTGTTGTGCTGGTGTGTATGTGCGTGTTTTAATGATATATGTTTTAATCTGGATTTAAGTTTTTGATTGGTTCATCTCATTTTAACTTTTGTATCTTGCGGATTTTTAGCAATATATTTTTAAAATTTGTTGTAAACTGCTTTAAGTCCTGAACTGGGACTATTGTTGCTACTGCTGTTGTTACTATGTTACTACTATTAAAATTATTTCTGGCCATTACATTCCTCAGTGCAGCTACGTGTCTTCTCTAGGCAAGGACACATACAACATATCAGTTTGGAGTTTTTATTAGGATAAATGCAGCCTCATAAATTGAAGAACTCTGTCAAAGTATTGACAGCTAGTTTCCTGTTATTGTAATATGGAAAACATCTATTGATTTCCCCCCCTAAGCTTCCTTTCTATACATACCTTCATTCTTAAAAACCAATACAGTGTTCAGCTTCAGATTTTTCAACAATGCCCAGCATTTAATTTCCAGAAGAAGTATCTCTTCTTTTCTTTATCAAAGGCGATACTAAACTTATCTTCTAAGGGCTTTTTCCAGCAAGCAAATTATGTGAGGTTGATGAATCCTGGCATGAGTGAGACAGATTCTGAATCTTTGCTGCAGGTTTTACTTTTGATTTCATTATGTGTACCTACTGGTTTTATCCACAGATCTTGATTTTATCTACAGATGGGGGGGCATAACTGTGGGGATATGTTCTGGACTACTGCAGCCTTACTTGAGAACTCACGCCAAACAAGTCTTGAAGAGAAACGACAACACAGAAAGAATCATAACCTGGAAACATCACCCAAGTTGACCTTCTGCTGTGCTTTCTGCAACCAGACTTGTTTATCTCAGATTGACCTTTTCAGTCATCAGTGCACTTTGCAGAAAATGAGTCCTTCCTGAATCTTCGTTTATGAAGAAAAGCCAGAGAGAGAGAGTATTGTGTGTATCCAAAGCCATATATAATAGTAAACCACTGTAAATAGAATCACACTGGATGATCTAGCAAATGCCTAGAAAGGATGCCTCTCTAGGCATCTGGCATGACTCTATGGTCAACTTCCAGTGGAAGTTGACCATAGAGTCACACTGGAGGATCTACTGATGCCTAGAGAGACCACCTCCAGAATGATTCTATGGTCCTCCAGATGCCTAGAGAGACCTCCACCCCGACAGTGGGTAAGTAAAACCGTGGGTACCAAATACATAAATGGGAGGGTGAACTATATCATCTTTCATTCTAAGTACGCAGTCAATTCCTGAGATCTTCAGTGGACACCATGTTGCTTGTCTGTCCCACAGCCAAAAGAATGTAATTGGATAACATCATGAAAGAGGGCCTCCTGAGTGGTAGCACCCACTCTTTGGAATGTTCTCTCCCATATGGGTTAAGAAGCAGAAACGATGTCATGTTTAATCACATCTTTAAAATGTATTTTCAACATATATTAAAAATGTATTCATGCAGGTCTTGTTTAGGATGCTGGAGAGTTTTAAAAAAAATTAAATTCTTTTTTAAATTACTAAATGTTGCTTTTATATTGTAAAACATATGCATTTTGATATAAACAACTTAGACATAAAGTCAGCACTCCGTATTCACAGGTTCTGCATCAATGGATTCAACCAACCACAGCTCTAAAATATTTTGCGGCGGGGCGGGGCGGGGAAGATTCCAAAAAGCAAACTTTACTGATCACCTTTTTATATAAGGGATGCCATTTTACTACACCATTGTATATACTGGGGCTACAGCACCCATGGATTTTGGTATCCATAGGGGGGTGTCCTAGAACCAAACCGCAGCGTATATTGATGGACTACTGTATTATTTTATAAAAGGATATAGAGATACTACAAATTAAAAATATAAACAATCTGACTTCCTCTGTTATTTTTATTGTTACCTTGTGTTTTAATTGGTCCTTATGCCCCAACAATTTTGATTACTGGCTAGTTTAAAAATAAAACAAGCTAGTCAATCAGCCAATTTTACTATGGATGATGATTCTGCTTCCTTTCACTTCTGAGCTATCAACAACTTTGCAGCTGGTCCTAATTCAAACATCATCTTTATTTGTCTATTTCTTACTGCATTACTCTTAATAGAATTAAATCTTAATAGAATTATTACATGACTAATGAAACTTCACAGCTTTGCCTGGGTTAAATGCCCATTAGTCCACCCACACCATCATGCTACTTCTCTTCTTTGCTCTCTACTTTTTTTCTTTCTTAATGATGTTTCTCTTCCTTTTATAGAATCATAGAACTGTAGAGTTGGCAGAGACCACAAGGGCCATCCAGTCCAACCCCCTGCCATGCAGGAATCACGATCAAAGCATCCCTAACAGATGGCCATCCAGCCTCTGTTTAAAGACCTCCAAGGAAGGAGACCCCACCACGCTCTGAGGGAGTGTGTTCCACTGCTGAACAGCTCTTACTGTCAGAAAGTTCCTCCTAATGTTGAGGTGGAATCTCTGTTCCTAGAGCTTGCATCCATTGCTCCGTGTTCTAGTCTCTGGAGCAGCAGAAAACAAGCTTGCTCCATCCTCAATGTGACACCCCTTCAAATACTTAAACAGGGCTATCATATCGCCCCTTAACCATCTTTTTTCCAGATGAAACATACCCAGCGCCCTAAGTCTTTCCTCATAAGGCATGGTTTCGAGACCTTTCACAATTTTAGTCGCCCTCCTCCGGACACGCTCCAATTTATCAGTATCCTTTTTGAATTGTGGTGCCCAGAACTGGACACAGTATTCTAGGTGAGGGCTGACCAAAACAGAATAGAGCAGCACTGTTTTCCCCCATCCTGTATCTATGCATTCGTTTTTCTGCCCTAAGTGCAGTACTTTACATTTCTCCGTATTGAATTTCATTTTGTTAGCTTTGGCCCAGCTCTCCAGTCTATCCAGGTCATTTTGAATTTTGATCCTGTCCTCTAGGGTATTAGCTACTCCTGCTAATTTGGTGTCATCTGCAAATTTGATAAGTATGCCCCTAATTCTCTCATCCAAGTCATTGATAAAGATGTTGAATAGCACTGGGCCTAGGACAGAACCCTGTGGCACCCCACTGGTCACATCTTTCCAAGACAAAGAGGAGCCACTGCTGAGCACCCTTTGGGTTCGGCTGGTCAACCAATTACAAATCCATTGAACAGTTAACTTGTCTAGCCCACATTTTACAAGCTTGTTTGCAAGAATGTCATGGGGAACCTTGTCAAAGGCCTTACTGAAATCAAGGTATGCAATATCCACAGTGTTCCCTTCATCTACCAAGCTGGTAATTTTATCAAAAAAAAAGAGATCAGATTAGTCTGGCAAGACTTGTTTCTCTGAAACCCATGTTGACTTTTTGTGATTATGGCATTGCTTTCTAAATGTTCACAGACTCGCTGTTTAATGATCTGCTCTAGAATCTTCCCTGGTATTGATGTCAGACTAACTGGACGATAATTGTTGGGATCCTCTTTTTTCTCCTTTTTGAAGATGGGGACAATGTTTGCCCTCCTCCAGTCTGCTGGGACTTCTCCTGTTTTCCAGGAGTTCTCAAAGATTATTGCCAATGGCTCTGAGATTACATTTGCCAGCTCTTTTAATACCCTTGGATGTAGTTCATCTGGTCCTGGAGATTTAAATTCATTTAGATTAAGATTCCTGTACTACCTCTTTGCTTATTCTGTGCTGGATTTCCCCTATTATGTCCTCTGGTCCCTTATCCTCAGATTGATCACCCTTTTCCTTTTCTGAAAACACTGAGGCAAAGAAGGTGTTGAGTAATTCTGCCTTTTCTCTGCCCCCTGTTAGCATTTTGCCATCTTCTCCACACAGTGGCCCTACCATTTCCTTCTTCTTTCTTTTGCTGTGGACATACCCCCAAAAAAACCTTTTTATTGTTCTTAACCTCCCTAGAAAGCCTGAGCTCTTTCTGCGCTTTAGCTTTTCTTACATTACCCCTACATGTGTTCGCTATCTGTTTGAATTCTTCTTTGGTGATTTCTCCCTTTTCCCATTTCCTATACATGTTACGTTTGGCCCAATACTGTCATTCAGTCTATACCAGCTTTGTGTAGGTCAGAACTCCTTTAGTTCCTGCCCTCCTCCCCTGCCAGTGTTTTAATTCTTTCTGCCTTTCTTCTTGGCCACTCCCAAATTCTTTTTCTTTTTTGTTGGTCTTTCTCTTGCTAATGCTCATTCAGCAGTCCCTTCTCCTAATGTTCCTTCATTCTCTAGTCTGAATCAAATTATTCATTGCAACTAAAGTATATCCATTGGATCCATGGTATTCACTCTCTGTTTAGTCACCATCCAACAATTGATTAGGTGGGTCTACTCCATGATACAGTGGCACTAGGGGGGTTCAGAGAGGCTGAACCACACCAGTTGACACCATCAGAGGGAGGGGTGACACCAGCCTTAGTAATGCCACAGATCATACACACACACACACACACACACACACACATATACCTTGTTGGAATCAAAACATTCAATTACACATAGGTAGAATGTCTGTTGTTCCAGGGAAAGAGCCAATTTGAAGATTTGTGTTTCGTTGTTCTCTAATGCACCAGCCATAAATAGATGTTATTTAAAAAACAAAAAAACAAAAAAAAATGCATTTTAAAAACATAATAACCCTGAGGTTCATACCATCAGGGTGCCCTTACTATGCAAACCAAATTTCAAGTGTCTAGGTTTCACTATCTTTAACTCATGGTGAACACACACACACAGTTTTATTGTTAAAGATTGCATGGTGTTTGCATCCCCAGGGCCCCTACACATAATCAAACATTTCAGTCACCTTTCTTAAACTATTGGGATTGTGGGTACTGTACTTTTAACAACTGCGTAAGAAACAATTTGGTGGTACTTTGATAAGAGAACTTCTTGGAAAGCTGTTTGTTGAAGGAGTAACAAAGAATCATTGACACTATTAGCAAAACAAATGCTACAATCAAAGGAAAGAAGAAATGTATGGTATTTAACACTTCCCATGGCAGCACACATAGTATCAGGTGGTAATCCACAGATCCTTAGAAAAGAGACTGATGTTCAGCCATAATAAAAGGCAGCATGATACGAACATAATGGCATCTCAAAATGGCTTTAAAACGACTAGCAAATTAAACCTCTCAGTAGTCTTTTGTGTTAAATAGTATTACCTGCTTCCTGATGTTTGCTATTTTTATAATTACATTTATGTCCAAATGAGTTTGACAACATCTGTTAATAAACATATTAATTTGCTGGAATCAGATGAGAGCCTTCTCATTTTTCAGGTACACCTCAAAAGTATTGCTGATAATGTAAACTGAAGATGAGCAAATATACAGAGTGAAAGAGTGAAGAGGGGTCATTTTGATTGTTCATTGAGTGGCAGACTGTAGATTCTCCTGTTTCCCGTTTTGAAACCTTGTATGTCAGCCTTTTCCAATCTGGCATCCTCTGGCATGACAGGCTTTTTTATTTAATTTATATAAATTATATATTTTTATAAGGCTTATTTGTTTAATTTATATGCTACCTTTCCCCCAGAGTGGGACCCAAGACAGCTCACAAATGACATCAATTAAAATCTAATACAATTTTTTAAAACAATTACAATTAAAACAATTAAAAATTATTCAAAATATACAAAAGTTTAAATAAATTTTAAAATTTTATTTAAAAAATAAAACACCCCCCAATAAAAAAAAGCCTTTGTGGGCACAGTTACATATTCAAAGCTTGCTTATACAAAAAGGTTTTTGCCTGCTGGCAAAAGGAAAACAGGGAAGATGGCCAGGCGAGTCTCCCACGGGAGGGAGTCCCAGAGGGTGGGAGCAGCCACTGAGAAGGCTCTCGCACGCGTCCTCACCAAGCGAGCCCATGATGGCAGCGGGACTGAGAAAAAGCCTTCCACTGAAGATCTTAAAGTTCTGGCAGGTTCATAGCGGACGGATGGTCTTTCTTGGATGGCGGTAACTGCAACCGTCAGCTGACCCTTGAGAAACAGAGTCCAGGCAGGCCAAGCAAAGGGCGGAAGGCCAAAGGGAAGGCGGAGGCAGCAGGCGGAGTGCGGGAGGATTTTCAAGGCCTCACTCTCTGGGGTGGTGCTGCAAATTTGGGGAATGAAGGAAATTTTCATTGAAGGAGGCGTGGCAGGGGGTTGGACTGGATGGCCCTCGTGGTCTCTTCCAACTCTACAACTCTACGATTCTATGATCTACACCTACCATCATGATAATGGCCATGTTGGATGGGGATCATGGGAGTTGCAAATCAGCACATCTGAAAGGCATGGGTTTGGGAAATTTTTCATTCAGGGCAGTTCAATAGTGGCAGCTGGTGGTTCCCATATCAGTGGAGGAGTTCATCTACTACAGATTTTAGTCTATACTTTAAAAGAGCTGTCCAATGTGCTGAAACTATTTGTTCAGTGCCTTTAAAATTCAGACCAAAACCCAGAGTAGATTCTCTGTCCCACTGACTCTCTGTGCTCTTCAAGGCTTAGTAGCAGTCTCAAAGAGCAAATAGAAACTATAGGCTTGAGACTACAGTAGGACCCCCTTATCCACGGGGTTTTGGTTCTGGGGGGCCCCGTGGTTACTGAAAATCATGGATAATAGCGAACACCATTGAAAATAATGGGACTCCCCATTTTAAAATACCATAGAGTTGCCTTGGAGGACCTAGAAAATAGCTAGAGAGGACACATTTTCAAGGAAGACTCTATGGTAGGTGTGCTGTTTTGTGCCCTGTGGATGATTGAATCAGTGGATAATGAATCAGTGGATACGAGGCCCCTACCGTACTGCACATATAAGCTGGCATCCTGTTAGTGACATGTACAGGCAAAAGTTGCTCTACACATGCAGAGTGAGGGTTTTTTGGTCAATGTGCAAGTCACGTGTAGATGATGGCCGTTTGAGTGCAGTTGTGCATATGGGAACTCTGCACTCACACATGAAAATACACAATTAGCATGTGAATGTGCATTATTGAAGTGCTTTTTTCAATATACTGTAGCTATTAGAACAAGAAGCTAGTCCTTCTTTGCTATCCTGGGCAGTAGGGAACATAGTATTTCCAATTTCTATATATAGTTGTGAAAGCTGGAGAATGAAGAAAGCTGACAGGAAGAGGATCAACTCATTTGAAATGTAATGCTAAAAGAGAGTTCTACAGATATCATGGACCACTAGAAAGACCAATAAAAGGGTCCTAGAGCAAATAAAGCCTGAACTCTCCCCTGAAACCAAAATGACTAGACTGAGGCTACAGTATTTTGGCCACAAGATGAGACAACATGATTCATTAGAGAAGATGATAATGCTTAGTAAAGTGGGAAGCAGTAGAAAAAGAGGAAGACCACATTACAGTTGGATGGACTCAATCAAGGAAGCCACAGTCTGAGTTTTCAGGACTTGAACAGACTTGTGGAAGACAGGAAGTCTTGGAGGTCTCTCATTCATGGGGTTGCCATAAGTCAAAGCCAACTTCGCAGTGACTATCAAGAAGAAGGGAACATAATCATAATCCTATCTGTTTGGCAAATTCAACTGTGGGAAATTACATACCTAGTGAAAATCTATATCCTGTACCATTTTTAAAGTCAAAACAATCCTCAGTGATCTAATCCTGGCAACCTTACCTAACATTAAATGACTGGGGTTCAACTGGCTGAATTCCTCAAATCAAATTGTGCCCATGAGACTATTCTGGCCTAAATTTTTGTATAGGACTGGGGACTACCAAGTAACAGCATTTCAAATTCTGAACAGCACTGCACCTTTCTTTTTTTAATCCTTGCATGTGAAGGTCAGTAAAATAGCACAACTATATTGGAAAAGCCAGGTGTCAAACAAATGTGCACATGCAAGAGCTAAATTGCTTGTTACAAAAGCAGTTTTTATCGATCTCTTTTTAATGGTAGTGAAAAAGGCAGCATGTTTGGTGGGGGAGATTAAAAACAACACAACAAAACCATGATTTAGCCTCTAGAGTCTCATGATTGTTTTCTGAATGAATCCATCATTGTGCGAGTGCTGTCTCCGGGGAAATGTTCAAAACGAATGCTAATACCCTGAAAATGAATGAAGATCAATTACCTTCCCCTACTTGTTCATGTGCAACACATGTAAATAAGGGCAATTGGGTCTAATGGAAATGTAGAAGGGAAGAGATTTTTCTGCCTAAGCACATCTGTCATACTAATGGAACCATTTCTACCATGCTCAGTAAGATGAACTTCAAGGAGGAAAATCTCAGAAGATGGAGATCAGCTCTTTGTTTGATCTACAGTCCATACTATGTAATGCTTCCCTTTCACAGGCCTCAGGTGGCAGGCTTGTCTTAGCTGAAATCCCATCTTCTGAACTGAAAAATCTGTCCAACAACAACAGGACCCATGTGCTATTCAACATCTTTATCAATGACTTTATCAATGACTTTATCAGTTCCCTGCCAGGGAGAAGGAGAGCAGCTTCTGGACAGACATTTTGAGTGGGGAGTTTGATTTTTTTTTTTTAAACTGTTGGGAGAGGCTGCTTGTTGCTGAGGTATGCACCTAAGGGCACACAAATTTCAGTGACCAAACAAAAATACAGCATACCTAAAAGTACAGCTTAGCATTCTCAGCATTACCTAAGAGTTCTTAGATTACCTAATAGCTCTCACCATGGACACTGAGGGGATGCTGCAGTCACCTGCAACACTTGTGCGATGTTTGTCTTCTTGTCTACAGATGTGGGGAACTTCACATGCACCAAGTGCAAGTTGGTAGCCCTCTTGGAGGAGAAAGTCCAGCAGCTGGAGACACAGGTAGCTACACTTCAACAGACTCGTGACCAAGAGGTTTTCCTGGACAGAACAGAATGAACAGTCTTGGATGGGGACCACACAGAGGAAGTGGCTGTGGAGGAGAGGGTCACTTCACAGACACAGGACGTAGACAGCTGGAGGAATGTCACACACAGAACAAGAAAATCCAGGGATTCTTCGAGCAGCTTGCAGCTACAAAATCAATTCGAAGCTCTCTCCCTTATCAAGGACAACAAGGAAGAACAGCATGGACAGACTTCAGGGGCAGAGCAGGGGACCTTGAGATGACCACTGCAAGGAACAGCAGCTGCAAAGCCTCGGGGGAGATGTGTGGTGGTGGTGGGGACTCCTTGCTGCGGGTTACAGAAGCAGTGGTTTGTGGGCCTGACAAGATGTCTCAGGAAGTGTGTTGTCTCCCTGGGGCAAAGATCCATGATGTGACGGAGAGGCTGATAAGACTCGTCAGACCTACAGATCATTACCCCTTCCTTTTGGTCCACGTGGGAACCAATGATACTGCAAGGCACAGCTTTCCGAAGATCAGAAGAGATTATGAGGCTCTGGGGAGGAAGCTGAAAGAAATGGATGCACAGGTTGTCATCTCGTCTCTTCTGCCAGTTGAAGGGCATGGTCCAGGAAGGGAGAAGAAAACAGCCGACGTAAACAACTGGCTCTGTAGATGGTGTCGCCAAGAACAATTTGGATTCTTGGATCATGGGCTGCGCTTCCATGAGGGGGGACTTCTGGCAAGAGATGGGGTGCATCTCACGACAGTTGGCAGAAACATTTTTGCCTACAGTCTCAAGAATTTGATCAGGAGGGCTTTAAACTGAGTCATATGGAGGAGGGAGACAGTATTCTGGAAAGCAAAAGGGCTGGAGAAAATAGTCAAACTGTCATAGAGGGAACAAGGCAAACAGCACAAGGACCCAACAGTGGGAGGCAAAAAAACTTGCACAGGCAGCAAGTAAAGGGAACATATGGTCTTAGATGTCTCTACACTAATGCACAGAGCATGGGAAATAAGCAAGATGAACTTGAACTCCTAGCACTACAAAACAAATATGATATAATAGGCATTACTGAAACCTGGTGGGATGAGTCGCATGATTGGAATGTAGGAATAAAGGGGTATAACCTTTATAAGAGAAACAGGCCAAACAGGAAAGGAGGAGGAATAGCATTATATGTCAGGGATATTTATACCAGTGAAGAGACCCATGATATCAATACTGGAAGCCAGTTGGAGAGCATCTGGATAAAAATTAAAGGGGAGGGAAACAACAGGGATGTTATTGTGGGACTCTACTACAGACCCCCAAGTCAGACGGAGGAATTGGATGTTGCCTTTCTAGAACAGATGAACACACATGCAGAAAGGAGAGATGTAGTAGTGATGGGGGACTTCAACTATCCTGATATTTGCTGGAAATCTAACTCAACCAAAACTTCAAGGTCTAGCAAATTCCTTACTTGCCTGGAAGACAATTTCATGGTCCAAAAGGTGGAAGAGGCAACAAGGGGGTCAGTTATTTTAGATCTGATCCTAACCAACAGGGATGACCTGGTAAATGGGGTGCAAGTGGTGGGATCCTTAGGTGAGAGTGATCATGTTCTCCTGGAGTTTGTTATACAATGGAAAGGAGAAGCCAGGCATAGTCAGACATGCATTCTTGACTTTAGGAGAGCTGATTTCAATAAACTCAGGGAAATACTGGGGGTGATCCCATGGTCAGGAATACTAAAAGAGAAGAGACCTCAAAACGGATGGGACTTTCTCAAAAGGGAGATACTGAAGGCACAATTTCAAACAGTACCAATGAGGAAGAAAAAATGGGAGGTGTCTCAAGAAACCAGGATGGATGACTAAAGAACTTTCAACGGAACTAACTTTTAAACAGAACATGTATAGGAAATGGAAAAAGGGGGAAATCACCAAAGAAGAATTAAAACAGATAGCGAACACATGTAGGCGTAAAGTCAGAAAAGCTAAAGCGCAGAATGAGCTCAGGCTCGCTAGAGAGGTTAAGAACAATAAAAAGGGTTTTTGGGGGTATGTCCACAGCAAAAGGAGGAAGAAGGAAATGATAGGGCCACTACATGGAGAAGATGGCAAAATGCTAACAGGGGGCAGAGAAAAGGCAGAATTACTCAACACCTTCTTTGCCTCAGTGTTTTCAGAAAAAGAAAAAAGGGGACCAACCTGAGGAGAATGGAACAGAGGACACAATAGGGGAAATCCAGCACAGAATAAGCAAAGAGGTAGTACAAGAGTACCTTCTTAATCTAAATGAATTTAAATCTCCAGGACCAGATGAACTACATCCAAGGGTATTAAAAGAGCTAGCAAATGTAATCTTAGAGCCGTTGGCAATAATCTTTGAGAACTCCTGGAGAACAGGAGAAGTCCCAGCAGACTGGAGGAGGGCAAACGTTGTTCCCATCTTCAAAAAGGGGAAAAAAGAGGATCCCAACAATTATCGTCCAGTTAGTCTGACATCAATACCAGGGAAGATTCTAGAGCAGATCATTAAACAGCGAGTTTAATGCCATAATCACAAAAAGTCAACATGGGTTTCAGAGAAACAAGTAATGCCAGACTAATCTGATCTCTTTTTCTGATAAAATTACCAGCTTGGTAGATGAAGGGGACACTGTGGATATCACATACCTTGATTTCAGTAAGGCCTTTGACAAGGTTCCCCATGACATTCTTGCAAACAAGCTTGTAAAATGTGGGCTAGACAAGTTAACTGTTCAATGGATTTGTAATTGGTTGACCGGCCAAACCCAAAGGGTGCTCAGCAGTGGCTCCTCTTCATCTTGGAAAGATGTGACCAGTGGGGTGCCACAGGGTTCTGTCCTGGGCCCAGTGCTATTCAACATTTTTATCAATGACTTGGATGAGGGAATTAGGGGCATACTTACCAAATTTGCAGATGACACCAAATTAGCAGGAGTAGCTAATACCCTAGAGGACAGGATTAAAATTCAGAATGACCTGGATAGACTGGAGAGCTGGGCCAAAGCTAACAAAATGAAATTCAATACGGAGAAATGTAAGGTACTGCACTTAGGGCAGAAAAATGAAATGCATAGATATAGGATGGGGGAGACCTGGCTGAACGAGACTACGTGCGAAAGGGATCTAGGAGTCCTAGTAGACCACAAGTTGAACATGAGTCAACAGTGTGATGCGGCAGCTAAAAAGGCCAATGCGATTTTGGGCTGTATCAATAGAAGTATAGTGTCTAGATCAAGGGAAGTAATAGTGCTGCTCTATTCTGCCTTGGTCAGACCTCACCTAGAATACTGTGTCCAGTTCTAGGCACCACAATTCAAAAAGGATATTGACAAATTGGAGCATGTCCAGAGAAGGGCAACTAAAATGGTGAAAGATCTGGAAACCATGCCTTATGAGGAGAGACTTATGGAGCTGGGTATGTTTAGCCTGGAAATAGATGGTTAAGAAGCGATATGATACCCTGTTTAAGTATTTGAAGGGGTGTCACGTTGAGGATGGAGGAGGCTTGTTTTCTGCTGCTCCAGAGACTGGAACACGGAGCAATGGATGCAAGCTCCAGGAACAGAGATTCCACCTCAACATTAGGAGGAACTTTTTGACAGTAAGAGCTGTTTGGCAGTGGAACACACTCCCTCGGAGTGTGGTGGGGTCTCCTTCCTTGGAGGTCTTTAAACAGAGGCTGGATGGCCATCTGTTGGGCGTGCTTTGATTGCATGTTTCTGCATGGCAGGTGGTTGGACTGGATGGCCCTTGTGGTCTTTTCCAACTTTATGGTTCTATGTCAAAGAAACAACATGGGGAACAGGTCCTGTAACTTTCCAGATACTAACTTTGTTCCCAATTGTACTTAGGTATCACTAAGGAGAGTGAGCAAACAGGCTCAGGGAGCAATGCTGGCAAGGGGAAGTAGCAGTGGGATCCCGTGCCCTTTGACTATTACCATCTCTGGTCTTCTACTCACTCAATTGCCCTGCTAGTCTGAGATGTGATGGGTGACCCTTGCCCATTGTCAGGGTTGAGAGCTGTTTCAACTGCAGGTCTATTCAGTTTCTACACATGGAAGGCACACCCTTTTCCTTAGGCAGCAACATGTCTTGGGCCAGCTCTGATGGCCAGCCTTCTTAATCCACTGATACTTATACTTACTAAAATCTTAGACTCAAAGTTTAGAGGACTGGAAGGGATTCTGACTCTCTTTGCAGACAGAGTCATAGGGATATAAGGAACCCTGAAAGATTATTCAGAGCAACCCCAAACTCATGACACCATTTTATATACATTCTCTCTGGCTTTTCTTCACAAACGAAGATTCAGGAAGGACTCATCCCTCGCTTTCTGCAAGCGCGCTGATGACTAAAAAGGCCAATCCGAGATAAACAAGTCCGGTTGCAGAAAGCACAGCAGAAGGTCTCCTTGGGTGATGTTTCCGGGTTTTGATTCTTTCTGCGTTGTCGTTTCTCTTCAAGACTTGTTCGGCATGAGTTCTCAAATAAGGCTGCCTTTAACATAATTATCACTGCCTATATTTCATGCATTCCATTCCCCTCAGACCTTACTGGTAACATAATTTTGCTTCATTCTATATACCATAGCCCTCTTCAGTCATTTTGTTAATGTGTGCAGTGAATATACAATGAAGGCATTGTATATTGCAAGAGCAAGTGAACACAGTAGCTGTTTTCTCCAATGATCACTGTCCTCGTCACCCTCCACATATTGAAAGTGAATTTCTGCCCTTCAGAGCAGCTTAGGCACCACCAAGCTCAGAAAACTACAACTGAAAAGTAGTCTGTGACAGATATGGTTTCAAGGCTCAAGTAAATATTTAGCTACTGTTGTGATTTTTTTTAAAAAAAGTAACAGTGTATTTTGCCATTTGTCAAAAGTAAATAAAATAGTTACAAACTACTGGCATATGGTATAAGACACACAGAGCACTACCTGGAGGTGTTCAGACTTACTGGGACTCAGAACCTCTGCAGGGGTTGGGAACCCATTAAAATGGTCCACCACAAAAAGCTTATGGATCTGGATGGATTCCTGATAGCTCTGGGGGAGCTTCCTGCTACCTCATTCAGTGATTCTGTCAAAGTCTTGGTTGACCTCTGGAATGGGGAAATGACCAAGATGGTGGATGCAATCACGCCTGAGCGTCCAGTCTCTCAGAGTGGAGCCAAACTAGCCCCAGGGTTTCCAGGGAACTGGTGGCAATGAAAAAAAAAGTGAGAAGGCAACTACAATGACATTGGCAGAAAACGCAGAGTGGGTCTGATAAAAAACAGGGTACAGTTTATATGAGAGCCTGTTCTGTGACAATACAGGCAGCAAAGGCAAGTTTCTTCTCTGCCTCTATCATGTCTGTGAAGAGCCAGCCAGCAGAGCTGTTTCAAGTGGTTAAGGGTGTTACCCGAATTATTGAGGTCTGTGGAATTTCCATGCCTGTCCAAATTGTGATTTGGGGAATTAAATTAGCTCAAATTGACATGCAAGAAGTTGGGTAACTGTGGGATCTCTGACCTGTGTATACCAGTACTCACTGATGGACTCGAGCCCAAAATAAAATAAAAAAAGATGGCTTTATCGGGAAATGGTCTTAACAGCATTCACACCAACACTCAGGCTTCAAAGCATTCATACACGGCTACTGAAGAAAGCGGAAAGTATTTGGATAGAGGAATTGATTGAGGGGATGCTAGGTTATACTATACCAATCCAAGGAGCAGAGAAGTCTCAAGAATTGTGTCTGAAGGGTCAGGTAGAAAACAGACACAAAGGGGGGTAGGAAGGTGGGTTGGTATCACAGACTACCGTGGAGATAGGAGGAAAGGAGTCTGTGTGCACTTGGAGACACAGACTAAAAGACTGCCAGGAAGAAGGAAATCTGTGCACCCTGAGGTGGAGTTTTGGGGTGATATTTATAGTCGATATTTCTCCTGAAGGGGTGATTTTGAAAGGAAGAAAATGTTTGCCAGAGATTCGCAGAGTTAAACAATGGATCTCTGAATTGTGTTAACGATCGTTGGGGGAAGGAATATTTTAGGACTGATGAGCGACAGGCAGCTTTCTATTGTTTTGGAGATCTGCAAGAGGAAAACCCGCATCTCCCACAGCAATGAGAATCCAACTACCTTTGATGTGATATATGAATGTCTCACTTCCAGAGGCGCCCAGGAAGAATCAGCCATCACCACCCATAACTTTAATGGTCTTCCAGGGCTTCCATATAATTCCTTACATGGGCATGTGACCTTTTGAGGAATTTAGAAGGCCCTTCCTTAGGTTGTACATGCTCTTAAGCATGACTCCAGCCTTGGTATTTGGGAAGTCCCAGTTTAGTGCCAACCTAATGGAAGGCCACAGCAAACCAGATTATAGAATGTAGTCAATTATGTATTTATTGAAAAGGTGGGGGATGCCATGTCTCATTACAAGGGTCTTTCACACAGAGGCCCAAGAGAAGAAAACCCAGAGCACTTAACAGCCTGCTGTGAACAACTGGTCCAGCACTTTCTAGATAAAATCCCTCAGATCCACTCTGACTTGGATAAAATAATCAAGACAGATTCAGTGGGTGTTACTTTGGTCCCTGCTTGTCCAATGATAATGGTATTTTTCTCAATTTGTGCAACTCAAGGATGTGGACAAGATTCTTGGAGAGGTAAAAGTGTTAGATCTTTGTTCTTCCTGGCTTATTTAAAAAGTGAGAAGGAGACTGGCTGAATGGGTAGAGGGAGTGGCCAATGCCTCATTAAAAGAGGGCAGAGTTCCAGCATGCCTAAAGGAAGCAGTTATAAAACCATTGCAAAAAATGCCTTCCTGGATCCTACCATATTAGATCATTTTTGGCCAGTCTCCAACATTCCATTTTTGGGCAAGATACTGGAAAGTGTGTTGGCTTCCCAGCTCCAAAGGTTTCTGGATGAGATGGATTGTGTAGATCCATCTCAGTCTAGTTTCAGGTCTGGTTGTGGGACAGAGATAGCTTTGGTTTTATTAGAAGGAGTATATTGTCCCATACAAACTGCCTGTGTCTTGAGATCTTTTGGGGAGGCCCTATGCACTGGCCCATCACCCTCACAGGTACATCTGGTGGGAACTTCAGAGAGGGTCTTCTCAAGCGCTACTCCCAGGCTCTGGAACTCCCTTCCCAGAAAGGTCAGACTCGCAAGGGAATTGCTTAGGGGAATTGTCTTGTATAATGTGCTGGAGCTTTTTTTTTATTATTGTGTATTTTTTAAAAACTGGTTGATAGTTTAGCTACTTTCAAACTTTTCTATGCTACAGATTTTCAAATTTCTTTGTTTTAAATGTTGTAATAGTCATTTGATAGTGGAATACACTTCCTCAGAGTGTGGCGGAGTCTTTTTCTTTGGAGGTTTTTAAACAGAGGCTAGATGGCCATCTGTTGGGAATGCTTTGATTATGTTTTCCTGCATGGCAGGGAGTTGGAGTGTATGGCCCTTGTGGTCTCTTCCAACTCTATGATTCTATGATTCTAGGCTACTTTGAGTCCTAAACTGGGGAAAAGGCAGGGTAGATATTATTACTTATGTTTTCTTATTGTCATTGTTTAGTAAAGCCTCTGGTAACAATGGGGTTGAATTAAAGCAGCAGTGCAGCAGGAAGGTTCCATCTTCCATGCTGCCTTACCACATGACATCGTCATTCCTCTGGTGTTCTTTTATTCTGGTCCTGTGGGAGACTGAGGTAAAACTGCGTCTTTTTGCTAACCAGAAAAACTCGTTATCAAAAAGATGTGGTTTTATCTTGGTCTCCCACGGAACTAGAATGAAAGAACACTGGAGGAATGACGACACCATTTGGTAAGAAAGCACAGAAGACAGAACCTTCGTGCTGCACTGCCACTTTTCTTTGAAGTGCAGTAAGCCCCTGCGGAAAGAAATTTAAAAGTTATACTGCAAAAGAAGTAAAGCCACCCCTCATTAAGTTACAGCCATAATATAATGTAGTTGTACCTCTGATCTGAAAAACAGGAAATGTTTATTTGTAATTAGTTCCATCCAAACTTGGGGCTTCCCACGCAATACAGAAGCTAAGAAGGCTTTGCATTACATAGGGAGTCTACACACAGCTCATTCTGCAGAACTAAGCTCTCTTTTCCTTCCCTTTGTCTCTCCCTCACATCGTTTCTGCTGATAAAACAGTGATGGGCTAAGTGTGGCACTTCGGCTACATGCAGCTCTCCAAGGCTATTTGTGTGGCCACTGCCACAAGCATCCACAGGCAGCCCAGGGCCAACAATTTCTAGAAAGGTGGAAATTGCCTGAAGCCTCATGGAATGGCAATTCACCCCTTAAATCACCACAGGGGTCTATAAGCTATAACACCAATTTCAAAAACCAGATGTGGACTTCCACCTACTTATGGAGTCATATGAAATCATAGAGTTGAAGGGGATCTCATGGGCCATCTAGTCCAATCCTCAATCAGTACATGATCTTCAGCTGGAACATCCCAGCAAGTAGCTGTCCAGCCTCTTTTTGAAGACATCCAGAGAAGTAGACCCCACCATCTTTCTAAGCAATTGGTTCCTTTGCGGAAACATCCTAACTGTCAAGAACATTCTTTCTAATGTTCAGTTGAAATCTACCCTCTTTTAACTTAAAACTATTAGACCTAATCCTACCTCTGTGGCAGTTGAGAACAAGCCTCAAGCCTCCTCTTTGTGGCAGCCTTTGAGGTATATAAAGAGTGTGATCATGTCATGCCTCAGTCTTCTCTTCACCAAGCTGAACATGCCCAGCTCCTTAAACCTCTCTTTATATGCTTTGTTCTCCATACTTCTTGTCATCCTTGTTGACCTTGTCTGACCCTTGTTGGGCCAACTTGTCTATATCCTACTGAAAATGAGGCACCCAGAACTGAATTCAGTACTCCAGATGAGGCCTGACAGCACAGAATATAGGGGGAATATTAGTTCCCTCAACTTGGAAACTATGCTTCTATTAATGCAGACCAAGCTAGCATTTGTCTTCTTTGCTGCAGCATCACTCTGCTGGCTCATGTTCAACTTATGATCAAAGATAATCTCAAAGTCCTTTTTACATGTAGTACTGCTGAGCCAAGTATTCCCCGCCAAATACCTGTACATTTGGTTTTTGCCACCTCAATGTAGAATTTGGTGTTTGTCTCTGTTTTCAGCCCAGTTGTCCCCAACAGCAGCCATATGCGAGGCATGAAACTAATGTCTCCTCCCAGTTGTTCATTCCAAAATCTTGTATTTAGATGCATACTGCCTCTCAATAGGACCTTCTACTAATTCATTACTACTAATAAACAATGAAAGATGCAAACTTGAAATGTATCACACCACAGTTCATTCTCCCTTTCTCCTTGTTACAACTTTGCTACTCCATAACCTCATTCGTCTGATCTATTTTGTGGATGAACTCCATGCTCCATGAACGAATACAGCATTCTTGGTTCCAATGGCCATTCTTTTTCTAATATTTGGGGATAGCAAGGTGCCCATATACCCTCCATTACATAGTACAGTCCTCCATTTGACAGTGTCATCTATTTGAAGAGTGGTCTGTTTCAAGTCTGGTTTAAAGAAGAGCCATCAGAAGGGATTCTGAAATTGACCATTGTCATCTGGAAAAGAGACAAAGTAGCCCACAGGTCACCTGATTACATTTAACTATGGTGAGAAGTATTGAATTTCTATTTAAATCACAGCAATTATCTCTAAATTTATGCACACGTACATGTCTAAATTAAGTATGAGCAAAATTTATGCAAACCAGTGCCCCTTTTAATTCTTGTGGGTGGGGAAATGTTATACATCATTTCTATTTCTGTTTATGCTTGCCATGTACTTGCATTCCCAGATGCAGTGACCAGCAGTTTCAGAGTTAAACAGAAAACTTTATTGGCACAGTAATCCAGAAAGCATATCATACAAGGTTGTTGCTCAGAATTGAAACTCAGAGGGAGGACAGTATACTAAAAGCAGTTTGCAATCTATGAAATCTGGTAGGCTACAAAGCTATTGGTTACCTATCATCCCTTTGAGCCTTTCTTCCCAATTGTACCTCCTTTTTTTTTTTTTTTGCAGGCAACTTCTGCAGCTGCCTGCCAACTTATCTCCCATTCCATAGTAACCATATACAGTACTCCCCACTACAAAGTACTCATTATCCAGCACATAGCAATGAAAACACAATTAACAGCAAGGTTACAGACCCACACATATATTGTAGGAATAGGCATCTTCAGGGATTGATCCTGACACTACTTAAGGAGCCATCATGGAAGATATATATTGAGCTGAAGACCACAGAATCATAACATTGGAAAGGACTACAAGGGCCATCTAAGCCAACCCCTTAACATACAGGAATACATAACTAAAGTTCTCCTGAGAGATGGGCATCCAATCTTTGTTTAAAGACCTCCAAAGTAAGAGAGTCCACCACCATTCAAGGCAGTCTATTCCACTGTCGAACAGCACTTGCAGTAAAGAAGTTCTTCCTAAAGTTTAGATGGGACTTCTTTTCTTGTCACTTGAATCCATTGGTTCATGTTCTAGATTTTATGTAGAAAATCTAAAATCTAAAATATCAATTTGCCCCAAGATAAGTCACTGTATTCCATCACTATATCTTAGTTACACCTCCCTCTCCCTCTCTTTCCTTCTCTCTCTAAATTAAACTTTAGCTAAAATGTCTGAATCCATCTTTCTTCAGTTCAGCCCCCATCAATGCTTCAGATTGATTTCCAGCCATAACTAGCAGAAATTCAATTGTTCCCTTGTAATCCCATCCCCCCCCCGCCACCTGCTTTATGCCAGCAAAGCTTTGCCTTTTAAGCTATCCATTTTGCCTGAAAGGTCACTATTGTGCTGCATAGAAGGAGTGAAGTAGTAGTATGGTTTCTTGTGGTGCATTTATTGGAGAATAAATGGCTTCTGGTATATGTGATTAGTTCTACTTCCTATATCTTACAATCAGAAAGATACAACCTTGCTGAAAATGCTTCGTAAATCTGATTTAGTGTCCCCTTGGATAACATGAGACATAGAGGTAAGGGAAAAGAAAAATAGACCAATTTATGGCCAAGTATCTTGGGTGCATGGATATGGTCCATTATATAGAAGATAGATAGATAGATAGATAGATAGATAGATAGATAGATAGATACCACATGACACCACACACATCACCAGGAAAAACACTGAGGCTCATTAAAAAAAAAAATTCAGGGACAGGGAACAGCATGGCATTTACAATAAGTAAGGGAAAGCGCTATTTCACATTCCATTTCAAAAGTCCTTAAGGCTGATTTCAGTGATTCGTGTCATACATCAACTGAAAACAAAGCTCAACATACACATGTACTGCAAAAAAGTTTGCTGAAACACACTGAAACATCTTCCCACCCCCACCCCCCATGGTGTAGAAACCTTTCCCTTTTGTTGATGGAGGCTAGAGTTGCATTAGCCCTATCAACCCCATATTATACTGCTGATTTGCATTCAGTCTGGGGTCAACTGAAATTCTTACCGTAAGTCATTTCCACACTGACTGCTGTCAAAATGACACAGTCAGCAATTGTGTACTGTATTTGTGCATCAGATTCTTTTTTTTTTTTACCTAAATGCGGAAACTTCATATTTATCTCTGTTGAAATGCAATTTGTTTTAATTTTGATCCCCTTCATTCTGTCAAGATCACTTTGAATTGTGTTTGTGTCTTCTAAGGGACTTATCACACTCTGAAGAAAAGAAGAAAGACAGCAGGAATGTTCCATCTTCCCTGCTGCCTTACCGCATGATGTCGTCGTTCCTTCATTCCAGTCCTGTGGGGGACCAAGGTAAAACCACATCTTTTTGCTAATCAGAAAACCCCATTAGCAAGAAGACGTAGTTTTACATCAGTCCCCACAGGACTGAAATGAAAGAATGCCAGAAGAACAACAATGTCATGTGGTAAGGCAGTAGGGAAGATGGAAGATTCCTGCTGCCTTGTTGCTTTTCTTTGGAGTGTGGTAAGCCCCTTAGGCATTTGCTACCATTTCTGGTTTATAGACACCTGTGAATTTTAGGAGCATCCTCTTTACTCTTTTGTCCATTTTTTATAAAGATACTGAAGAATATCTTTATACCTCACACTTCATCCTTCTTGTCAACCAGAACATTATGAGAGACATTGCTGAAAATCTTGCATAAATCAAGAGCCAGATGAACTGCATCTCAGAGTATTGATGGAACTTGCTGACATACTTGCTAAACCACTTGCCATCATTTCTGAGAAATCTTGGAGAATGGGTGAGATGGGAGTGGACTGGAAATGAGCAAACATTGTTGCTCTTTTTAAAAACAAAACAAAAAAGAAGATCCAGGAACCTATAGGCCAGTCAGGCTGACCTCAATACTAGGAAAAATATTAGAATGGATTATACAGGAGTCTGTTTGTAAGCATCTTGATGACAATGCAGTGATTAATGGGAGGCAGCATGGATTTGTCAAGAACAAATCCTGCCAAACTAACTAACCAGAAGAATCCAAGTTTCAACAGAAAGCCTCATTTGGTGCCCAACAATGCCAAGCCTGGAGATATGTTTTGATTGGTTAAATGGCCGGATTAAATTGGAACAAGATTTATACGTTCATTTTCAGGAAATAATCCCTCTATTTGAGGAGGAAGTTTAAGTAGCTTTTGCAAGCATGATATGGTTATTTATTTATTTATCATTAAAGTACATCCTGCCTTTTGGTACCTCTCCCCCAGGATGGCTCAAAAATAAAACTGAATATTTTAAGAGCAATAATACTGACCTATTATGGGACTGTTGCTTAAAATTCTGTGGAAATATTAGATGGGAAATAATGGTAAAGCTTGCCTTGCAAGAATACTTAGGATTTTGAAGTCTCACAGTCTGAAACTCTGCCATTGAAAAGATTTGTGTTTCTGGAGGCCATCAGCAAAACAAGTTGATCACCCCAGCGACCTCCTATTGATAAGTTCTATTTTTGTCCCTCAGATGTATTTCGGTAGTGTGTACAATTGCAGGCCAACAAGGAAGAGTCAATACTAATTGATTAAGGAGACCATATGTCCTTCTCAGGTTCAACAAGGGTATAGATTACTGATTTATGTGTGCAAGGTAGGGAGAAGGAAGCCATATATCACATCTTTCTACAGGGATATAATTTGCATGGGTATACAAAACAGTCTGGTCTGAAATTGCCTCTATTAAGAGTACAGTGAATTACTAACAGGAGAAAGGGATTATTTAGAAGTTGTTTAACTGGGTTCCCAGAACAGTTGCTTAACTGGATTTAGTGTGGCCAAATGCACAAAACATGCAGATGGCAAGTGAGAGATGCATAAAGCGAATCCCTTCTGGAAAGAGAACTATGGGACTGGAGCATGCAGTAAAAGTGTGGGTTTTAGAGCATGGCTCCATCTGCTCCCACACTCACAAAAACTTGCAAAGAGTGCCATATGTATGTGGCCATTGCCACTGAAAAATATCCCTCTTAGCAGAAAGTAGGGGCACAGAGGGAAAATTTGTTTTATTTATTTGTTACATTTCTGTCTTGCCCAGTGGTGGCTCGTGGAGGGTCAGCAGCTTGGAAGGGTGATTTAAAGTTTGCACTAGAACCCAGAGCATTTTTTCCAGTGAGCTCAAGGTGGTATTCATGGTGCTCATGGCTCTCCTCCTCTTCACCTTAGCATCACAACAACCACGTGAGGTAAATCAGACTGAGAAAGAGTGAGTTATCCAGTGAGTTTCATGGGGATGAGGATTACAAATCAACGTGATTAGAACTCAGGTTTTCTAAATCCCAGCCCAACACTCTAACCACAATACTGCATTAGCTCTGCTTGTGTTGAGTGTGGGAAGCACGTTGTACTCACTTAACTCAGCCAAGTGAAGATAGGATTTGTGGCTCTTTTTTCTGGTGGCACTGAGTTCTATGATGAAAGAAAGGATATATAAATATATTAAACAAATCTCTGGCTTTTCTTCGCAAACGAAGATTCAGGAAGGACTCATCCCGTGCTTTCTGCAAGCGCGGTGATAAGGCCTATTCAAATAAATAAACAAATGGATCAAATAAAACACTACCTTTGAGGATGAGAATGGTAAAGAGATCATTTGCTCAAAGCCATATTTTATGTACCTTGCAATCCATAATTCAGACATCCATTTTCCCCCAACACACAATGACTTTGCTATCACATGGCTTGTCTACATGGGCTATTTATCCCATCTTGCCCCCATCTTAGTGCCCTGTAGTTCTGACAATGCAGGGTTTTTGCCCTGTTTTGCCTCTAGGTAGTCCTCATAACCCCTAGGGGAAAGACAAGGGAAAGATAGATAGGGCTATTAAAGTGTTGTAAAAAAAAACAACAACCTGATTTAATCTGTTCCCATTGGAAAGAAATGGATCAGACTCCACAAGACTGCAGGAGCCCATCCTGGCAAGCTAGCTCATTGCTACAGTTGCCAGTTTGCCATTGCTCTTCCACAGCAGTAGTGAGAGAGAAGAGGAACGGAACACCTTTCAGACAACCCGTGATTCCATTACTACAATAGAACAGGTGGCCCCAAAACAATGTTTCCCTGTGATGAAAATATCACAGGGAAATGCAGAATGAGGACGGTGGGGGGGACACGGAAAAGGGGCGACATCTTCTGAAAAGAAGACTTTTTCCCACCCCTCTTCCGGGTCTCCCACGGATTAAATTGCTGGTCCGAAAAAGCCCCAAAAGGTGTTTGCCTACCAGTAGAAGAAGAGCAAGGAGGGGGCTAGCCTAGTCTCCCACAGAAGGGAGTTCCAGAGGGTAGGAGCAGCCACTGAGAAGGCTCTCTCCTGTGCCCTCACCAAGCGAGCCTGTGATGGTGGTGGGACCAAGAGAAAGCCCTCCCCTGTAGATCTAACACTCTAGCAAGATTTGTATGGGGAGATATGGTCTTTCAGATAGTTTAGACCTAAGACATATAGGGCTTTATAGATCATGATCAGCACTTTTAATTTTGCCCAGAAATGAACTGGTAGCACATGAAGTAGCTTTAACAAGGGAGTTACGTGCTCCCTATAACTGGCTCCAGTCGGCATTCTGGCCACAGAATTTTGGAGCCACTGAAGTTTCTGGACAGTTTCCAAAGGCAGTTCCCATGTGGAGTGCATTGCAAAAGTCCAAACGGGATGTAATCAAGGCATGTGTCACTGTAGCCAGATCTGACTCTTAAGAAATAGGCACAGCTGGCGCACTAGTTTGAGCTGTGCAAATGTACTCCTGGCTAGTGCAGAAACCTGGGCATCCGGGCACAGAGGTGAGTCTAGGAAAACACCCAAGCTGCAAGCTTGAGATTTCAGGAGGAGTGTAACCCCATTCAACAATGAGTCCCTACTCCCTGATCTGCCTTTTGAATGACCAGGAGCACCTCTGTCTTGTCTGGATTAAGTTTCAATTTGTTTGCCTTCATCCGGTCCATTACTGACAGCAGACATGATTGAGAACAGGTATTTGTATGAATAAAGCATCAGGCATTTGGACTTTTACCTTCCTCGGTGATGTCAGTTGGGATGGAAGTGATAAACAGCATCCAGTGCCAGAGAATTCCCAGGATCTCAGCATGGAATTTAAAAGATGGTGTTGGAGGTAAGAGTGGTTTTGTCTTCTAAATTAAGACTACAAGGTGTCAATGTACTGAACCAGTAAATTAAAAAATTCTCTTTTATTCAATCATGGTTGGATCACAGTTTCTGTATTGGAAACTTTGCCATATTGGCAAGGCTGTGTCCCTCGGAATTAAAATGCCTTGCAACAGGTTGTTCTAATCTTTTGGTGTTGACTGCTGATTTATGGTTACTGTATACTGTGCAAAAATGCGGGTGGTTTTTCCAGTCTTTTGCATGTTGCATTTGGGGTACTGGCCCTCAGTCAGATAGATAACATTGCTGGAATTAACAAGTCATATTTTACTTAATGTAATAGATTTTACCAGCATTGCTGCTTTTAAATATAATTTCACGCAGATATGCACAAGTGATGCAATGCTTGGATGCACAGCTATGTGATCCAGGGTTTACAGTTGGTACATTGTTTTCAGCTCTTGCCAGCAGCTTCTTCAGCGTAGGTGGCTGACAGAAATAAATAGGAGGTTTCTTAATAGCTTCAGAATTAGCTGTCAAGAGGTAGCTTTCTTTGATTGCCAAGTGGTAATTTGGTGATGATGGCTGGAAATCAACCACAAAGGCACACACCTGTCCCAATTTTTTTACTGCTTCTTTTATGTTCTCTAGTGATTATAGAAGCCTGGTGGGTGTTGCAATCTACCCCAGATTTTACTAGCTTGCTTGCAAGAATATCATGGGGGACATTGTCAAAGCCCTTAGTGAAATCAATATAAGCTACATCGCTTCTTGGATGGAGGACCATCGCCTCCCAAAAATAGTACTCTACGGCGTAAGAGGCTGCTCCAAAAAAGCGATACAAGGACTCCCTGAGACAACATCTCAGGCTCGGCCAAATTGATCACCAACAATAGTCTGCCCTGGCCTCACATTGGAAGGCATGGAGACACACTATCCACAATGCTGCAGCCTTATTTGAGAACTCACGCCAAACAAGTCTTGAAGAGAAACAATAACGCAGAAAGAATCACAACCCGGAAACATCACCCAAGGAGACCTTCTGCTGTGCTTTCTGCAACTGGATTTGTTTATCTTGGATTGGCCTTTTTAGTCATCAGTGCGCTTGCAAAAAGTGCAGGATGAGTCCTTCCTGAATCTTCATTTGCGAAGAAAAGCCAGAGTAGAGTACTTCCACAGCATTCCCCCCATCTACCAAGCTTGTAACTCTATCCAAAAAAGGTAAGATTAATCCAGCATCACTTGAGAATGCTGGATTTTGAGAAACCCATGTTGACTTTTAGTGATCACAGCATACTTTTCTTAAACAGACTGTCTGTTTAATGATCTGCTCCAGAATCTTTCCCATCGTGTATAAATAAAACATTAACTAACTATCTGCTGTAACTTTTCCAAGCTCTGGAAAGGCCTCTGTCTGAGAGAGTTACTGGAGAGCCACTGCCAGTAAGAATACACAATACTGGGCTTGATAAAACATAGGCTGATTTTGATAAGACAACTTCAGATAAGGCAACTGGATCTAACCAAAGCCTAAGTAGCTAGATTTCTTTCCTGGTGTTAGTTCCACCCTCTCAAATTTAACTCCTTCCTCTCATTGCTCATTTTGGTCACTCTGCTCATGCAGAGTGATGTTTTTTTGTTTTTTCCCCCGAGAGCCTCTTCTTTACATGGAGGCTCTCCAAGCAATTCAGAAAGCTGATTTCCCAGTGTTCCGTATCACGTAGCCTCCACAAAGGTAGCTTCCATGCCAGTGGAATGCTGAATCTGAACTTTAAGAGAGCTATTCGGGGTTCTGAACATTACTCCCAAATTAGGTTTGGCATCTTAGATGCCTCCTTTAAATTACAGACTAAAATTCAGAATGGACTCACCATCCCATTGACATGGAAGCCACCAGTATATAAAGGAGGATTTTTACTTTCAAAAGTCACTCTCCAGTAAGAATCTATATATATAATGCTCTTGGGTATGTTGCCATTTCCAGTGTGCTGATTGGGGGCTTAGGAAACTTAGCAGCCAATCAAAGTTCTCTGTTGGGCAGCCAATCAGCACACTGGGGGTGGAAACGTGGAGGTTTAAGTCTTTTCTAAGCATGGTGGCTGCAGAGGGGCTCTCCAGCAAGGTGTGTGCATGTGTAGCATGGGGTGGGCATGGGTGTAGAGTGGGGCATGTATGTGTAGTGTGGGTGGGTGTGTAGCATGGGGGTACAGCATGGTGTGTGGGGGGTGTAGTGGGGGGTGTAGCATGGGGGGAGAGTGTATGCGTAGCATGGGGGGTGTAGCGTAGAGAGATGTAGCATGGGGTTTGTGTGTGTAGTGTGGGGTATGTGAATGTAGTGTGAGATGGGGCTGTGTGTGTAGCATGAGGTGTGTGTGTGTTCAGCGTGGAGTGTGGGGTGTAGTGTGGGGTATATGTGTATAGTGTGGGGTATGTGTGTAGCATGGGATAGGTGGGTGTGCAGTGTGGGGTGAGTGGGTGTGTAGCATGGGGGAGTGTAGCATGGGGTGGGGGTGTAGCGTGGAATGTGTGTGTGTGTAGCATGGGGGGTGTAGTGTGGGATATGTGTGTGTAGCATGTGGTGTTGCATATTTTGTGGGGTGGGGCAGTGTGTGTAGCGTGAGATGTATGTAGCATGGGTGTGTAGTGTGGGGTGTGTGTGTAGCATGGGGTGGGGCAGTGTGTGAGTAGTGGGGGGTGGGGGTGTGTAGCATGGGGTCTGTGTGTAGTATGAAGTGGTGGTGTACTGTGGGTGGGGTGTGTGTAGCATGGGTGGGGTGTGTGTAGCATGGGTGGGGTGTGTGTACCATGGGGTGAGGTGTGTGTGTAGCATGGGGGGTGTAGAATGGTGTGTGTGTGTGTGTGTGTGTGTGTAGCATGGGGTGAGGTGGGGTGTAGCATGGGGTGGGGGTGTGAGTGTAGCATGGGGTGTGGTGTGTGTGTAGTGTGGGCTGGAGATGGGGGGTGTAGCATGGGGTGGGGTGTGTGTAGCATGGTGTGTGTGTCATGTGAGGTGGGGTGAGTGTGTAGTGTTAGGTGGGGCTGTGTGTGTAGCATGGGGGATGTAGTGTGGGGGAGGTGTGTGTAGCGTGGGTGGAGATGTAGCGTGGTGTGTTTATGTATGTGCGGTTGCATGGTGGCAGCAGCAGGGCTCTCACATCCTGGCATGTATGCTGTGTGTAGTGTGTGGTATGTGTGTATAGTGCAGTTGCGTGGCAGCAGCGGAGTGGATCTCGGCATGAAAGTAGCTGTACCCGGCATAATATAGTTATATATTAATGTGTCCAGCGATCATACTCTTGACATATTTCCTAAGTGGACAATCAGCAGAGTGGGAACAGAAACATACCAAACTGTTTTATAGGTATAGATAGTGGTGTATGTTATGCCGGGTATAGCTAGTAAGAATGAAAATGCACAAGAAGGGAATGTGTGTTCTCATTTTATTCAATAGTGACTACATCTGCCTGCTGGCCTGCAACCCTGCCTGCCCCCCCCCTCTCTCTCACACACACATATACAAAGAGAGAACAACTTTATAAGGTGAATTGCAAGATAACAAATTTCAGTGAACTTGATACTAAGGAGATTTTCAGACACGGAAAAATCGTCCCTTGCCGCGCGAGCAGCCTCCCGAAACTGCTGCGCGGCAAGGGTATTTTTCGGACGACGCTGTGCCTCTTGCGAAGCCGTCCGTGTCACTTCCGTGAAGCTTGGGACGGCTCCGCGCCATATTTCAAGCACGGGCAGCCTCCGTGATTGAAATATGACGCGGAGCCGTCCCAAGCTTCACGGAAGTGACACGGACGGCTTCGCAAGAGGCACAGCGTCGTCCGAAAAATACCCTTGCCGCGCAGCAGTTTCGGGAGGCTGCTCGCGCGGCAAGGGACGATTTTTCCGTGTCTGAAAATCTCCTAAAAGCAGAAACTAAGTGAAATGATTCGGCTGTTTTGGGCAGTGGTGTAAGAGCCATAAAAATGATGTGTAGGTAAATAAGCACAATCCAATAATGGGGACCATTCTAAACCAAACAATACAGGCTGTTTTGCTGGTCTGGTGCCCCAGGCAATAGCCACAGATAATTTACAATCATGCCTTTCTATTTGGAATTTGAATATTTTATGCTGCACCATTAAAAAAAAAAAAGATGTAGGTTAGCTAGATTACTTTTCCCCAGGCAGTAAAAATATTTATTTCCTATTCAGGTGATTACCCCTCCTTTCATTTATCCAAATATTGTCTGAAAGCTTTTCATGACATCCAGAAAGCCTTTCATTGGTAATCTCCTATTGAAGAACAGTGATGGATTTTACAGAATAGACAAATAATAAGGGAGAACTGAGGCAGACAACTCTTCCTTACTTGTCTTTTCTTGCAATACTGCAGTGTCTCTGCTTTGTGCGCTATACATTTATTCCTTTTACTCATCATTGTACTGAGAGCCAGTGTGGTATTGCTCTTAGTACATTGGGCTAACACTGGAGAGATTCAAGGTTCAAACCCCCCAGCCACTTCCCTCATAAATTTCATTGGGTTGCCTCAGATTCACTACATCACAGACCGAACTACTTCACACTTCATTTGTGAGGATAACATTACTGTACTTGGTGGTGTCTATATAATGTAAGGCTCCCAAATAAAATCTGAATTATCAATAGTCCTAAATAGGGGACAGGGAAGACTGCAGGATGGGGATCAAAGAAGGGGCATACTTGGCTTCAGAAACCGGCACTTTATACCAGTTGAAAACTGAATGGTAGTAACATGGAGTACAACTCACTTATACCACTATCTCGGGGGTGGGGTGAAAGAGAATGCTGTAGTATCTAAGCATCTAAGCTTTTGTTTTCCTTCTCTCTTTTAAAATGCAATCTCATTTCTTGTGGAATTTATGCAAATTGTGAAATCCTTTCAGTGGGGATCTAATGATAAAAATATTTCGATGGAGACAGTGCCACAGGATGTAACCCTCAGGTAAACACAGTGCAACATGAGCAACATGGAAGCAGAATTCAAACAGAAGAAATCTAGAATTCCTTTGGCAATATCACTTAGTGATCATTTCAAGGTGTGAGAAGCACTGCAGAATTGAGTTAGTTCTGTTGCTGCTGCTGCTGCTAGTAACAGTAGAAGTAGCAGTATTGGCTAAATAAGAATGTTTTTGGTGAAAAATGGAGTAAATTCTTAGAATTTGTATTAATAAAGGGGAGAGGAAGCAAACCTGAGTTGGAAACAATGGTATTTTGGAAAGAGGGATGAATGTAAAGGGAAGTCCCTGGGTGGAGGGAATCACTGTTATATGTGTTTGTTAAGTTGTATGTATAAATTGTATGTTGTTTAATTTTAAAATTAATTTTAAAAAAACTTTAAAAAAAGAAGAAAAGAAGTAGCAGTATTAATATTTTGGCCTGGACCTTTTGCCTCCATGTACACAGGGTGTAGCTACAGGGGGAGGGTAACCCCAAATGATTTTTTTCCCTTTAGACTCCAAATTTCTAGCATTGCAATAACTTGAAACTTCAGTTGAGCATTTAGAAATACAGTTTAGGCAATCAAAGAAAAGGGGCAAGCAAAGAATGCTAACATACCTAATATAGGACTTTATCAGATGTGGCAAATATGGTATCATAACGACACCTAATGATCACAAAAGGGCGCGCATACCATACGACGTCGTCTGTTCATGATCATGTCAAGTCCAAAAGCTGTTATATTTTACTGATAGCCCAAGCCATCAATAGCTCTCCCCTGGCACTTTGTTGCTGGCATCCTTGCACCATTGTGCTCAGTGAATATAGTGTCAATTGTCAGAACGCTTCCAGGTGAGATTGAGACAGCCAGGTAGGGGACACTTTTTTAACCTCCCTGGTTTACTTGTAATTTTTTAAGTGTGTTTCTGTGCTTGTGCATATATTTTATGTCTTTGTCTTGCTTAATTTTTTAAATTTGCTATGCTCGCGTCTTCTTGCAAGAATCGGTGAGATCTCAAACCTGGAAGTAAACAGAGCTCTGTTCGTACTCCCTTTATGCTGGGGATGCCTTATTTGACGCTGCTAGAGTAAGGAGATTTTCACACGGGGCCAAAATGCCCCGTTACTGCCCCGCTACCTCTTCTCCCGTTCCTGCCACGGAATAACATAAATCTTTCACACACTCACCTTAATTCCGCAGCAGGAACGGGCTCCCCCTCCCCTTGCTGGCTGTCCGTAAACACAGCTGTCGTAAGGCTGCTTTTATGACCAGCTGTCTGAAACGTTATCACGTTATCACGTGATAACGCCAGACAGTAAATTTAAAAAATAAAACTCCCCCAAACATAAAATCAGTTCACCAAGCACAAAAACACTCTTTAAATCACATAATCAAAACAGGGAGGGTAAAATAAAGGGTGCCACTTACCTGGGTGTCCAGATTGTACCAGGAAGTGCTTGAAATGGACTTCCCCTCCACAGCTGTCATTTCGGAACAGGCTCCCATTCGCACACCCATGATTGTGTGATAGTGACGGAACAGGAGGTCTATTCACGATGAAAAATCGTGATTACATTGTTTTGGAACAGTCACGGGAGTAGGATGGATGCAGGACAGAACGGGGTCAACGTCATCCAAAAGGGAAAACCTTTCCCGACCCTGTTCTGTTCCTGCCACGGGATATATAGCCCATGTGAAAATCTCCTAAGTCTGGTGGCGGGGGGGGGGCTGCCTTTCCTGGCACTTGTTGCATTCTTGGAGTCTATGAAGAGTAAATCTGGTGTCCATTGTTGCTAGGCCACACACTCAACAGTAATCCAGGCCCCAGCATGGCTCTCTGAGATACATCTCTTCTGAGATATCTGAATATCTGAGAATATGGGTGGAGTTTGACCATGAGGATGGACTAAGGAGCTCTCTGAGAAGCGATGTATCTCAGAGAGCCATGCTGGGGCCTGGCTTACTGTTGAGCATGTGGCCTAGCAACTATGGACAGCAGATTTACTCTTTATGACTTCCAGAATGCACCAAGTGACAGAAGAGGCAGGCTATACTGGAGAGAAGCTGTTACAAGCTGAAAAAAGATCAACATATTCAACAGGTGGAGTTGCACTGTTCTCATGTGGGGCTAACAGAATATAAACCCCACAAACATTCCTACCCAACCATTCTCTGAAGATGTCAGCCACAGATGCAGGCAAAACATCAGAAATAAACTCTTTCAGAACACAGCCTCACAGCCTGGAAAAAAACCACGAAAAACCTATGTTCTTAGAATTCTCTTTTGCAATTCTCTGGTCCACTCTTCTGAACTATAACACTAGAGTTATCTGCCAGAGAATTCTAAGTACTTCACTGTACTACATATCCTAGGATTCCTCAGGATGGAATTAAGACTAATGAAATTATCAGACACAGCTAATATGGTGCCATAACAATGTCAGCGGAACACAAAAGGATGCCAATATCAGACAACGATGTCCTTTTGTGTTCTGCTGGCATCATTATGGTGTTCTATTTAATTGATGGGCCAAGCCATCAATAAATCACCCATTCTGTTTCTGTTCCAGCATTGCTAACATCTGAAACCTCGAGCCATTGTCCTGCCATAAATAAAGCATCAATGGGTGGCCCTGCCAGAACACTTCTGGCTGGGATCACGAAAACAAGGTAGGCTACCCTCTTTTTATGAACCCCCCCCCCAGTTATTTTTCTAGTGTGTTTATGTGCTTGTATAAACTTTTTTCTTGTTATTTTTCTTTTTAGTTTTGAATTTCCTGCACTCGCATCTTCTCGCAAGAACGGGCGGGATTTCAGTCTAAGAAGAGAACAGAGCTCCATTAGAGCTCTGTTCATTCCTGGGCTGCCTTTGGACACAAAAGAAGGAAAGTCTGATGGGGAGGGTTATTGTGCTGGGACAGGGACGGCTCTGGAGATTGTGCGATGTGCGATTAATCTCCTTTATGGTATTGAACTGCTATAATTGTGTCATGTGGATCCACTCAAAGTCATTTGAATATGTCATGCTCCACTATATTAGTTCAACCAGATTGTTTGCCCTGTGTCTCTCCTTGGGGCACTCTTCTGGCAACATCAGAATTAAATAAGATTAGCTTAAACAAAGATGCAGTAAGAAAGTCAGATACACACATAAAATGTGTCACCTTGTTTGCATATCACATTCTCTTCACCTTCTGTTTTCTTTACCTTTCTAGGCCACTCTGTCTTCAAGATTAGAACATGATCTTACCCTGCACTTTAAAAATGTTCAGCCTATTATTGTGGAACTTGTTCCTTAAGCCAAATTGTTTGTGACTATGATAGAATATCCTAAAGATTTTGAGAAAACTATAGGAGATGCTTTTGTGTACAGTACAATACAAAAGCTTTTCCGCTGCTTTTAAAAGATATTGGCTGGAATCCTGTATCACAGTTATGAATGTGTAACCTGGAGTAAACACACTCACAACTGTTATGTACCATAGTGGGATTCACTGGGAGACTATGGCACTGGAGATCACTCACAGGAGAAGGTGGAAACAGTAGCCAGCTACTTCCTGGGTGCCAGGGGAATGGATCCCAGGGCCAGTTTAAGGGCCCTCCAGCACTTGCAGCCACAGGGCCCCCATCATTGGGGGGGGGACGCATCATAACCCTCTTCCTGCAAAAACATTATTAGTAATAATCTGAATATCCTGTTCTGTGAATAGGTTAGATTAGGTTAGGTTACACTGACCTGAGATAAATATATGGGCCCCCCAAAATATAAAGTGTTGCAGGGCCCCCCAAAATTCCTTAAACCAGTCCTGATGGATCCCCATCATTTACAGCAGCTGCTACCCAGGAAGCAGGGATTGGAAGTGTCATGTCAGAATTCAGTGCGTAGCACTAACCACTTTGCTTACACATACATAAAGACCATACAAGATTCCAGACATTTTGATCCAGTGTGTTGCAGTGGCTCATACATTCTGTAGGAAGATCCATTTAAAATCACTATATGGGAAGTCTTTGATTGAAGCTTTGCAGTGTAACCCACCTCAGAGGTTTCTTTTGAAATGAAAACAAGACTTGAAATTACGGGTACAATTTCATCTGGTTCTTTGTAACACCAAACAAGAAAATGGGGGGAGGGATCTTCTTTCCCACAAGACAGTGAGAACTGGGGATGGTCAGTCTTGAAGAGAATTTGCTGTGAAACTCATTATTGCACATATCTGTAAATGTGCACACTGTTGAACTATGATAATTCCTGCCTTGCAGCATGAACTCTTAAGACTTCATCAGATGCACTAAATATGGCGTCATAACTACAGCACATAAATGCAAAATGGTGCGCATATCAGATGACATTGCCCTTTCACATTTATGTCCTGGCCAAAACCCATCCTATTTTATTGAGGTTTAAGCCATCAATAAATCCCCTGTGGCACTTTAGTGCTGGCATTGCCAGCATCTGAAACCTCACGCCATTTAACTCATGTGAGTGCAGTTCAATGGCCGGTCCAGCCAGAATACTTCCAGGTGAGATTGTGAAATCCAGGTAAGTGACATACTTTTTATGACCCTCCCTGCATTACTTGAAAGTTTTTAAGTGTGTTTATGTACTTATTTTAACTTTTTCTGTGTTGTTTTTGTTTCTTTTTTTTTAAATTTCCCAAGTGAGCATCTTCTCGTGAGAATCCACAGGATTTTGAATGAGGAAGTGAATGGAGCTCCATTCACTTCCTCTTAATTGCCAGGGAAGCCTTTGCCAGGAGAGAATAATAGAATCATAGAATCATAGAGCTGGAAGAGACCACAAGGGCCATCCAGTTCAACCCCCTGCCATGCAGGAATACACAAACAGACACTAATCCTTGCATATCTCCACCCAGAAACTAGCCATTCAAATACACAAATGTACATATCCTCCCCAACAGGGGCTCACAGTATACAAACCCCACACATGCTCCTACACAACCATTCTCTAAAGATGCCAGCCACAGATGCAGGCAAAATGTCAGAAAGAAATTCTTCCAGAACACAGCCTCACAGCCCGGGAAAAAAAACACAGAAAACCTATGGATGCCAGCCATGAAAGCCTTTGACTTCACAATACACAATCAAATCACTCCCGACAGATGGCCATCCAGCCTCTGTTTAAAGACATCCAAAGAAGGAGACTCCACCACACACTGAGGCAGTGTATTCTGGAGCAGCAGAAGGTAAGTGTGGTGGTGGGCGTTCTTTTGCCAGCATAAAAACGACTTTAATTATGTCAGCAAAAGAACGTTTTTAGAGGCTAGTTCAATAAAGTCCATAGAAAAAATTAGAAATGCTGAATGTTTGTGTGTGTGTGTGTGTGTGTCTTAGGGGGCATTCAGCCCGTCTTTGTTTGCTCTCTCTCTTTCTCTCTCTCTCTCTCTCTCTCTCTCTCTGTGTGTGTGTGTGTGTGTGTGTAGCTTCACAAAGGGGAAAAGAAGCTAGAGAAATTTTTGCACAAAGCATGGTGAAGAAAAAAAGTGTTGGGTCTCCTGTTCTCATGGTGAAGATGGTCTTCTGGGAGCTTCAGAATCCTTGACAGGCTGTATCACCATTTCAAGGCAGTCTGTCTCAACCATAAATGAGATATTGGTGAATCTACCCTGATATCTTTTTCACAGAGACAAGACAGTAAGAAATTTAGATGCATATTCCCTTCCACAGATCCTTGGGAGGGACAATCAGGCCAGAAGTCTTTCAAAGTAAGTGCTATAGCCTATCTCAAACATGTTCCTCCTCCAGTCTACAACCTTTGAATATCTCCTTTGCCTACACAAGTCTGGTTCTACCATTAAACAGAGTGAAGCAATTGCCTCAAATGGCAGGGCAGCAGACAGCCTTCTAGCTGTTTCTCCTACATTGTCCAGCTGTCTTTCTCAATGGAAGAACCAAGCTATGTATGTCACACTGCTGAAGTGGGGGACCTTAAACTAACTTAACGCCAAAATTGTGATGGAAGATGCTATTTTATCACAAGTGGTCCTGTTGGCTTCTAAGGTGTATAAGATGTGGAGACAGGTGCCATGTTTTTCTTTGTTTCATGAAACAAAATGTCTTGGGTTGGCCCTGCTTCCACAGAAGACTCTGCCCTTTCTTGCTTGCTGCTCATATTCTTGGAAATGCCCCCCTGAACAGTTTTATGATGCCATTGATCTTATTTCTTCCAAATCCCACCTCAAAGTTCACCTTTTCCATGAAGGCTGTTGGAAAATCTGTCTTTGACCGCTTATCACTGATTGTGAAAGCTGTAGAGCAAAGGCATCTTTGCAGCTCCGATTGGAAGAAGTAGGGCAACAGAAGGGAAGGTGGCTTGTATCTTTATGCAGGGGTGTCAGGGTGGGCAAGGAAGGCTTTATACACCTGTCCTGCCCCTGCCTCCTCCTCTTCCACATTGGATCAGTCCACCACCTGCCCACCCCAGGCTTCAGTGCCAGTTTAGCTGGTCACCATGGGCCAGATAGGAATTTTTAACCTAGTATGCCTCATTGGTATATTGAGCAGGGGGGATTTTTTCTCCTATTCTGTACTGATGCTCTTCAGGCACAAATCAGTGGTGTGTCACTATCTAACTAGCCAGCTGTAAGTGCAGAATGGAAAAGCAGACTTGGTGAACACCCAAGGGGCACCATTTAGTGAAAAGGGATTCTCCAGGAGGGTCCCTTGGGTCTAATGACTCAGGGGTTGGATCTGGGGTCACCTTTGGGATTGGCAAGTATCACACACACACACCTTTAAACCTCATGGCTTGTTATGCTGTAACAATACAGGCAGATTATCAGGGCTGGGCGTCCTCACTCAAAAGTAGGCAAAGAAAGGGGCCAGGCACTTCCATATAGCCTGTCTACTATTCCAAACAGGAAAAGTCCCAACAGCATTGGTTAGTTTAAAAGTTAAAAGTTAAATAAAGCTGTCCAGGCTCTTATTATGGGGTTGTGGGGGGCACATCTTCTACACTGTGGAAGAAATATTAATATTTGAGTTATTGGGATAATCGACTTGATAGATATCTATTAGCACTATCTGTTAGCACTAATGATTTGATGTTAAGTTTGGGGTATATTATATGTATGTATGTAAAAAGATTGTTTGTTAACAATCCCAAAAATCAATTAAATGTTAAAAATATTTTTTTAAAAACCCATCCTTTGCACTTCGATAACAAAGTCAAAATACATATAACTAAATCAAGTACATATTCTTTCCATGCCTCTCTTTCCTTTCCTTTGCTCTGTTATTTCCCTCTGTTGGATTAAATATTTCACTCCTCTTGCACTCTGTAAGGAGAATGCATTACACATTATTATTGTCATCACCAACATCAACATCATCACCACCACTATCAATTACCTCTACAGTTATAAAGCCCGTTAAAGTCTCTATTAATATGTCTTCCAAAGGAAAGTGATTCCATGTTTATGACTCACAGGACAATACTGAAAACCACCTTGAGTAGTGGTGATACAGACATGGAAATAATCTAGAAGGCACTTTGTCGTAGTCAGAAGTGAACATCATCGCTTGCTAAAGATGGATTTAACAATGTCAGAATCAAAGTTCAGCTTTTAAAGCTCAAGCATTTAATCAGGCTGCAAATTTGTTGTTATCACCATTTTAATATTCAGCTAGACAAAATGATAGCACAGCCAGAGAGGCTGTTATTTAAGTACTGGGGTGGGGGGAGAATCAAAGTTAAAGGATTAAACACATTATTCAAGGTGACTGCTTTTATTGAGAATCCCAGTAGAGACAGGTCAACTTTGGGGGTATTCCTTTAAAAATAAAGTGGTAGATAATATTCATGCATTTGAAATACTCATTTAATTTTATCCCTCATATGTTTGAAAGTTATTATTACATCATTTTTTTTTAAGGTGAGAGAGAATGGCTCAAAATATTTCTATGTTAGCTTAGCAAAGAGTGTTTTGACCAGAGCACAGTCCATCTGCCACATGAAGATGTACTGTGGATTATTTTTATACAAGGGTACATTTCATCTCCTTCAAATATTGACAAAGCATCATTCATTTCTCAGCCAATCTCATCTTCTCTCTCAGCACCATGAACAGACCATTAAAGATGAAGATCAGAAAAAGCCTAGACAAGGAACATTTGGCCCTCCCATATGTTGTTAGACTGCAGCTCCCATCATGCTTCACCAGTGGCTATGCTGGCAGTCCCAAAAAATCTGTAGAGCCACATGTTGACCACATGTTGTCACCATGCCTTACACACACTCCCTATAATATTTCATAAATTGGCAATATTAAGATGCTCCATGAGGTCTAATAGATTGTGGTGGACCAAAAGTGAGGTGAGATGGAGGTTACCAGGACCTAAGGAAGATGTCATGGAAAACTACCAGCAGACATACCCAAGATAGGATTAAGTGAAGCCTCTAGTAAACAGAGCAATCAAGGTGGAATGTGCTAATCCCCTCTTGAGCACACTTGGCTATGAGTCATATCACAAACAAACAAATGACCAGAACAACCATTATCCCCAGAAAGCCTTCCTCACACCTTCCCTATCCCACAATATGGAGGTTGTCATAAACCCATCAATTCTAATATATCAGCCATTAACAGCAATCAGCAGAAAACCGGTTTCCTTTGTTTAATGGTGGAAAACCTATCTATGCTTTGTTTTAAGCCCAAACCCCTCCAGGACATGAAATACAGTATAAATATTAGTCCCCAAACCATAGCCAAGTGTGCCACAGTTGGACACCATCACTGTCGGATCGCTGTGCCACCCTCAGCTCCGAGTCTAAGTCTCTTTGCTGCATGGAACCCTACTTTTCAGGGCGGGTAATTGTTACCACATTTCCCGAATCTATTTCTCTATCCAACCTTTCTGCCTCAATACTCTTCATTAGCCTTGTATTTCTCTTGTGAGTGTTAATGCTTCCATGTTATTTTTCAATAAAAACCATTTTATTTCACTGTAACTTGGAGTCTCTGCAATTAGCACCGGTATACATAGCTGTGAAGATCCTGGAAGTTACCCGGTCTCTTGCAGCCATAATAATTCCCCCAACTAATAACTTAAATTCATTGTCATGAGTGAGCTCCCATGGACCCCACCACCACCATCACCTAATTGGGTAACACCGTGGCCTAGATACCAAAAAAGAGAGAGAAAAAATCCTTGACACTAAAGTACCAGTCTCCCATAAATGTAGGGTCACGTTCCTCAGACATAGAACTTGTTCAGTGCATTGCCAAATAAAAATCAGAAGATTTTGGGAATGTTGACTGGGGACGAATGTAAAACTTTGTTGAATATACAGATCTACTGAAAGTCAGATGGAACAAATTATTGAAAACCCAGGGAAAGGTGACAAATCTGCTAATGGAAGAAGTTCAGAAATGATTTGCCATTTCTGTAGACCACCATGTAGATCACACCAGGTCACAGCTGGAAGGAGAGGTAGGTAGGCAGGTAAATAAGTAGGTGTGTATGGAGGAGGAGGAGGAGACAGTACTAAAGGAGGTTGTTCTCTTTATAGCATGGCAGATTTTGCCTGGGATCCTGTTGATGACAAGGGTTGGTGACTGAGGGTTACAACCACAGACAAAACACTCCTGCAAGTTAGAGGACAACCTCATTTCTCTTCTCCTGGCTGCAAAATCTTTCAAAAGTAAACAGCTTTGGCAGAATCCTTGGGGTTTGGAAGCTGCCTTTTGTGGGCAAGAGTGATGCTGAGCCACACATGTGAAACACTGCACTCTGCATGCTCTGATACAGACTTTGTGTTTTTATTTTCTATACCTTCTGCTTCCATTACCATTTTATTATCCATATGCAAAGATTTCAAAGGATGGGAACGTCAACATCTCTCATGACATTTTCTATTGCAGAAGATCTAAAGTCATTCAGAAGCAACTTTTATTTGTTATTTTAAAATAACAATTTTTTTTAAAAATGTGTGTTTCAATAACAATAAAGAGAACAGAACTGTGGGGGAAATACGTAAAAGTAACCAGAATAGTGGCTCCATTTATATTATTGTTATTTATTGGTTTCACAGTCTACCAGGTAATACCGACTGTGCTGTATTACAGACTGTACTTTAGAGGTCCTGTAAAGTCTCCTAAAAAGTATCACAGACTTGATTTGTGACAGGAATCAGTAATGTGTGTGCAAGTTCCAAGCGGCATCACATTTTGTAATTGTGCTAATTTAATGTGATCCTGTTTATGGTGATTCATTCAGATGTTTTCTCAGCCCACTGGAAATTGCTCCCAGAGCTCCTGTCACAGAGCACCCACATCACAGGTTGTGGTCAGAAGAGACTTCCCACCTGGGCCGCAACAAGAACAACAACAACAATTATGTTTATTTGCATCCCACCTCTCCCATCAGGATCAGGGCGGCAAACATCATTTAAAACATTAATCCATTATTCACAAACATTAGAAACACTATTATTATGGAAACACAAACCTATAAAAACACTATTAAAATAACTTAAAATAAGAAAAGGCATAAAACAATTTTTTTAAAAAATGACAGAGTAGTAAACCAGAAAGTGACAGTCAGGCATCCAATCTAATCTGGGAAGGCCTGCCAGAAGAGCTCCATCTTAATAGCCCTCTTGAACATCCCCAAATTGTCAATGTGTCGGATCTCCTCCAGCAGGCCATTCCACAGTCTGGGAGCAGTAGTGGAAAAGGTCCTCTAGGTGACTGTGGCCGACCTAGTTTTAGTCACCTGAAGTCAGTTTTTCCCAGAGGACCTAAAAAGTAAATTGCCATGGTGTGAGTCAGACTTATTCCACTATAATTCATGAGCAGGATGCTAGCTTGCTAAAAGTTCCTATGTGTGCAGAGAGAATAAATCCTATAATACTTACTTACATGTCCAGATACATTCTTAAGGTATCATGGCGTGTCCTTTTTTATATAAAAAAAGTGTACATTGGCCTTTTCCCCACCCTTCCTTTTAAGAGTTAAGAAGGGGTTCCTTCACCTCATCCCCAAATTATTTCATTTTAAAGGAAACTTGTAAAAGAAAGTTATTGGGGACAGAAATGAATATCTCAGGAAGAATTTGCCCTCCCAAAAAACAACAGTCATTTAGTACTTTGAAAGCACCAGTCTGTTCCTAGTTGCTTTGATACAAACCTATTTTCTCATTTTAGAAAGTTGTGGGTTTTTAAAATCAGCTTCACCAACTCTAGTTTGAAATGTACACTCAGTTACCATGGCAACTTCATGTATTTCTTTGAATGCTTTTAATTTTTAGCAGAGGACAAAGAAAACTCATATTTCCTTCCAGGAAATAATCTGATTCTGAGTATTGTAACTATACAATAAAATGCTCTGAAATCAGATGCATTTCTGGTAATCCTTGAGCCCATTAAATTAAATCAGGAAACAATGGAACCATTTGCATTCTCCATATAGTTCTGAAGCACATATCAGCAATGGGATGAAGATGACATTGTGCAATGAGTACCACCCAATAATGCTACTGTCTCGTCTAGTCCCACAATAGAAGCCTGGTGTGTTAAAGTCCACAAGAGCACTGCAGGATCTGACCAAAGGTCTATCTACTCCAACTTCCTAATTCCAAAGGTAGCCACCCAGATCTCCCTTAAGAAGCCCAAAAGGGTAAGAGTTATATCTCACAGTTGTTCCTTGATAACAACAATGCTCTGAACAAAGAGGTAGCATACAGCCATCACAGCTAATAATAATTGATAACCATGCTCACTTACAGTAGAAGTGGGAGCATGTTTCTGTGACAGAGTACATGCTTTCTATGCAGAAGATCCCAGGTTTGTTTGTTTGTTTAATTTATATCCCACCTTTCTCCCAACATGGGATCCAGGGCAGTGTACAACATTTTAAAATCACAATACAATTTAAAAAAACTGTTAACACAAAAGTTAAAACACAATTAAACTAAAATTCTATTTTAAAACAAAAGTTAAAAACAGTATGAAAACATGTTAAAAGCAGCATTCAAAGATACTTTAAAAACATAAATTAAAAACCAAAGTCTTCCTTAAATAAAAAGTTCTTTACCTGCTGGTAGAAAGACAGCAGGGAGGGGCCAACCAGGCCTACTGGGGAAGGGAGTTCCATAAATTTGGAGCAGCCACCAAAAAGGCTCTCTCTCATGTCCTTACTTGATAGGTCTGGAATGATGGTGGGACCAAGAGAAAGCCTTCCTCTACAGATCTTAGAGCATAGGCAGGCTTGTATAAGGGAGGTACACTTTTTCAAATAGTCTGGACCGAAGCTGTGCAGGGTTTAAAAGGTCATAGCCAGCACTTTGAATTCTGCCCAGAAATGGTTCAGCAGCCAGCGGAGATGTTTTAGCAAGGGAATTATATGATCCCTATAACCTGCCCCAGTAAGCAACCCAACTGCAGCATTTTGGACCTGTTGGAGTTTCCAAACAGTTTCCCGAGGCAACCCCACACAGAGTGTGTTACTGTAATCCAAACGGGATGTAATCAAGGCATGTGTCACGGTAGCCAGATCTGATGTCTCAAGGAATGGGTGCAGCTGGCACACCTGTTTTAGCTGTGCAAAAGCACTCCTGGCCACTGCTGAAACCTGGACATTCAGGCTCAGATCTGAGCCCAAGAGCACACCCAAGCTGCAAACTTGAGATTTCAGGGTGAGTGTACTCCCATCCAATACAGGCTGAAACCCTATTCCCTGGTTTGCCCTTCAGCTGACCACCAGTGCCTCTATCTTGTCCAGATTAAGTTTCAGTTTGCTTTCCCTCATCCAGTCCATTACTGATAGCAGACACTGGTTTAGTACAGAGATAATGCAATTAAATAATAGTACTTATTGACTTTGTGCTATCAATATACAGGTTGCCCGCCATATCCACGGGGGATGTGTTCCCAGACTTACTGAGAATACTTGACACCGCAGGTAATAGAAAACCCCATTGAATCACACTGGAGGATGTAGGAAATGCCTAGAGAGACCAGGGGCCGGTTTACACAGCAGATTTATTGCGGCAACTTGCGGTTTAATTATTTTCCGCAGCTGTGCCAGACAGGTTTTTTTTCTAATTATGTCGCTTTGCAGTTCAGACTTGAATAAGTGTGGGGGGTGTGGCTCTGTGTGGCTCTGTAAATCTGCCTGTAAATGAACTCACTCCATAAAGCAGAGGGAGAGTAATCTCTCTGCTAAAAGACCATGCCGTGGATCGCAAGTTTTTCCAGCTGCTCTCTGTCTCTCTATTTCCCCCTCCCTCCTTCCCCCAAGCAGAGAGAGAGAGAGAGAGAGGGAAAATAGCAGTTCATCTTGCTACAGCCCTTTGTGAAATGGTTTCTCTCCCTCCCCCGTGCACAGGATAAAAGTGATGAACGAGCTTTACATACTTTCAAAACAGCAGAGGATGAGAAGGAATGCTCCAGGAATGAAAGAAGTTGGGAATCCTTTTTTTTTTTTTTTTTTTTTTTTTGCAAACTGGCTCGCAAAATAGCAGACAGGATTTTTGCAAGTTTCTTCTCTAATGGCTACTGTCTTTGCCTCCTCCCTGCCCCTCTTTTAAGCCCACCCCTGCATCATCAACCAATCACAATGCAGCTGTGCTTTAACCCTTAGCGGAATGCTAGTTTACACTGCCAATAAAGCACTACATTGCAAATATTCCTGCAAAAATAGTGACATGCCCTGCCACGCTATATTTGGGTGTTTTACCTTCCCCCCTTCTGAATGAGGCGATGCTGTGCTGCGATCCGTGGGAACTATGAGCTATCTTAGTGGTATATTTAGGGGAATATTTGCCTGTGTAAACAACCCCCATGTTTTTAAGACTACATATAATTGAAACTGTGGGTACCAGTCCTGAGCATATGTGGGAGACCTGTACATGTATCTGTCAGTGTAGGGGTAAGGTGCCTGTGGCCCTTCAGATCTTATTGCTCTAAAACTCCCATAGCCCCTGAACTCTGACCATGCTGCCTAGAGCTGATAAGAACTATACTCCAACAATACCTGGAGGGCTGTGAGTTCACTGCCCTTGCTTTATAGCTTAGACAAATGAAAAGTTAACACACAGGGGCCAATTGGTTAGTCCCAACTAGAGTAAACCCATTGAATCAACTGTTAAGTGGTGATTCAGCACTTATGTAAATTATATTGATTCAGGGAGCCTACTTTATTTTGGACTAGCAGTAGGATTTGGACCAGAAAGTTCTCTCAAGAGATGAACCCCATCCTTCAACATCTCTTCTGCAAGAAGAGAACAAACTATAGTGGAGAGGAGAGAGAATCTGTAAATCTCTATATCTAAAAAGTGGGCAACTCATAAACTCAGACTGGTGTGTTCAAACCTCACCTTCAAATATTTAAGACTTATGCTTTGCTGTCATAAGTTTTTGCCCATGGGATAGGGTGAGTAAAAGAAGATGTATACCTGAAGCACATTTTAAACTGTACTCTCACTTGGGAAGTTTATGTTACAAACTAAGTCAATACATGCTGTTTTCCAAAGAATTAGGTGCAATTCACTGAGGGCTGGTATATTACATATTGCATCGAACCCAAAACCATGTTTTGTGTGAGGAAGCTGACATAAAGGAGTTGCATATTTATTCTGATCTTCATAATCAGATTGTTCTCAAGATCAAAAATTATTCCCCTGAGAAAATCAACAGTCTAATTAAATTAAAGCTATCACCATGTGTTCCAAATAATTCATAACCTTCAAAAGGTAACATTTGTCATACAGCCTCTTCATTATACCCTTTTCAGCTGTATCTGTTACACAAGAGATCCTTAATACAGTTGTCCCTTCACATTCTCTGGGGTTTGGTTCCAGGACCCCCCGTGAATATCCAAATCCGTGAATACTCAAGTCCCATTATATGCAATGGCATAGCAAAATGGTGTCCCTTATATAAGATGGAAAAATCAAAGTTTGCTTTTTGGATTATTATTTTTTTAAGAATATTTTCAAGCCGTGAATACTTAAAACCGTGAATGCCAAATCCATGAATGTGGAGGGACAACTGTATTTACTTTCATTATATATGGGTGATATCCTCTGTGCTACAGCTATTGCAATGAATAGAATTATAGTTACCTCATTTTCAGTTGGACAAGATGGATTTCTACAAAGTCACTTCAACATTCTACCTTCAAAGCCCCCCATATATCTCTGCCATTATATCCCAATAGATCTAGGCCCATGTTTTTTGCATATTCAGCTCCACCACCCTCCACAACCCAAAGGTCTCCTGTTGCCACAAAAAAAGAAGGCCCTTTCTCTCTTCCACAGATCTGCCTCACAGTGAACCCCCAAATAAGAATTCTGTCCCTCCAGTGAAACTTTCCTTCAATCCCCAAGCTTCTAGAATTGTAAAGAGTGAGGCATTGAAAATCATTGACACACAGAATTCATATATTGGCTGTGTTTGTCTTACTTCAATATATTTGCCCATTTTCTTTGGATGCCTAATCTGTACAGTACTTCTAAATGTTAACCTGAAGTTTTATGTAACTGAAATACTAGAGATTTGGGGATTGAAGGAAAATTTCACTGGGGGCAGAATTCTTGTTGGGGGGGGGCAATGTCCCATCCCCACAGGCTACCCCCTCTACCTCTATGACTTTACATCTCATACTTCCTTCAAAAGTATCCCTTGAAATGTGTCTTTTTAGGGAGCAGAGACCCTAATCTGCACATCTTTCTCTAGTTAAGTCTATAACTCAGCCTAAGGACTTTATGAGATGTAGCAAATATGACGTCATGAGGATGCCTAATCATTGTGAAAGGGTGTGCATACCAGATGACGTTGTCCTTTCATGATCATGTAAAGTCTAAAACCCGTTCTTTTTATTGGTGCCCCAAGCCATCAATAGATCTCCCCTGGTGTTTGTTGCCAGCATTGCCGGCGTTTGAATCCTCACACCATTGTACTCACGTGAATGCTGCATCAATGACAAAACACTTCTGGGTAAGATCACAACAGCCAGGTAGGGGATGCTCTTTTTATGACCCCCCCCAATGTACTTGGGACTTTTAGAGTGTGTTTTTGTGCTTTGTTGTACATTTTATGTCTTGACTTTGCTTTTATTTTTGAGTTTGTCACGCTAGCGTCTTCTCATGGGAATCAGTGAGATTTAGAACCTGGAAGTAAACGGAGCTCTGTTTGTGCTCCATTTATGCCAGGGATGCCTCACTGACACGCCTAAAAGTAGGTCTGATAGTGGGGGAGTTCTTTTGCCATAATGAAAATGTCATAATTTATGCCAGCAAAAGAACTTTAATGGGGGTGGTCTGATAAAGTCCATGGTCTATATAAAAATGAAGATAGCTGTTTTGATCCAAAAGAACAAAACAAAATACAAAGGCAGGCAATACTTTTATTAGGGCCAACTAAAATTTCACAGTAGTGTGCAGCTTTTTGAGTTCTGCTGAACTCTTTATCAGGCCAGGAGAGTTCGAAAACTTGGGGGGAGGGGGGAGGGGAAGCATGGAAGTCCAAAAAATTGGCTACACATATTTAGCCATGGACAATGTTAGCACCCCTAATGAGTCCCCACCTCCCAAAACCCCAAAATTGGCTTATTAATAATTTGGCTTATTAATATGGTCTTCCACTGGGAAGTCAGGGACTTGCTGTATGGATCCCAATAGGCACTCACTGAAAGCCATGCATCACTCAAAGAAAGAACTACTGACAAATTCCAAACTATGAGAAAATATAAGATCAAAAGGACATTGTCTCCACCACACACCCAAGTAGCAGACAATTGATCCATTAAGCAGATAGAGTATCCCTTTGTTTGAAGGTTTTGAGCTTCGCTTCCCCAATCACCTAGCCATCAAAAGAGGCAGCTCAAGCTTTCTGAATCCAATCATCAGACATTTAAGGCAGTTTGCAACACATTAGCATCTTCAGATACCTATTGTCAAGACCAGGAGCTTTCCTGGAACTCATTGCGCAATCTTTGGAGAGTATTGTTTCAACTCATAAAACTTCCTCACCTCTGGGCATATTTTTGGTATAAATATTGGCCGAAAATAATGTCTCATTGTGTGCACAGAACCTTTGCTTGGGGACACTATGTCTCTCTCCGTGTTAGCCACTCCCGATTCATCCATCCACACTGCCAGTTTGCTCAACGACTTTGGACTACAAGACAGGTGTTGTATCACCCCAGAAATCTCCCTATCTATCCCTCTGGCAACCTCTCTCTCTCTCCTTCCATTCCTAGTAGTCTTGTGTGAATGCTTTTTGTATGAATGTGTGCACGCTTGGTGTTATTTTTTATCTTTAAAAAGTATTATTGTTAATTTTTCATTTTGCATTTGTATGCATCTGTTCAGAGTTAGTAGGGGTAAAGTTGGTATAAAGATCCCCTTCTCTGTTGCCCCCTTTTGCATTGCTAAGGTTGAGTTGCTGCTAATTTCCCCAACATATTAGAAACTCGATTTTTTTTTTTAATTTCCAAGAGCTCTTTGGGTAACAGTTCTGTGTTTGAACTCAGTCTGAAGATAGAGACTGCAGGTTTGATGAATTATTGGTAAAGCTGCAGGTATCTCATGACACCCAGAAATGTCTGCTGGGATACAAACAAAATGGTGACTCTCCAGCTCTGGAAACAGAAGGCTAGTAGCATCTCAGACATCTGCCTCTTGCCTTAAGCAAAACACATAGTTTCTTGGGCAGCATATAGAGCAGTGGTTCTCAACCTGTGGGTCCCCAGATGTTGTTGGATTACAGTTCCCAGGAGCCCTCTGAAGTCTCACCTTGACAGCCAGGTGGTCCTCCCAGTCATTAGTGAGGCTGTAGGACTGAACTCATAGCCTCACTAATGACTGAGAGGACCACCTGGCTGTCAAGGTGAAGACCTCAGAGGGCTCCTGGGAACTGTAGTCCAACAACATCTGGGGACCGGTTGAGAACCACTGATATAGAGAAATACAAAGGAACAATGCAGTCCTTATATTATAAAGAAAGATGGAGTTTGGTACACCAGTTTAAAGAGTCAACTGAGGCCAACTGAAAACCTCTCTGAAGTACCTAACTATGAATAACTGAATCAACTACTTCTTTGCTTTTGCTTGCACTTCCTTCTCCCCTCACCTCTTCCCTCTCCAATTTGCCCCGTCTATTCTGCAAATGGCCATACACATTGATTGCACTAATAAATTCAATATGATAGGAAGGATGGTAGCACCATGAGAGACCATGTGCTTTGTACACAGAGGACTCCATGTTTGTGATTAAGGTGAAAGGATTTGCTGTGACTGATCTGGGTAAGACACTTATCTGATGCATTAGGATCTCTTGTGAAACGCAATATCAAAACCTAGACTAGCTGGACCAGTGGTTGACTCAATACAAGGCAGTTCCTACTGCTTGTAGAGTGTCAATAGTAATAAAGCCACACACCCACGACCATGAAACAGTTATATGTAAACCCCTTGGGTTGCATGTAGAGAGAAAGGTGGAATATAAATTAAATAAATAAATTGCAAAGGGGGGAATCCAAAATGCTCAATGGAGGGGGGGCAACAGTTGATCAAAAGATAAAATAAAACAAATGCATCTTTTGCATGTGCGTTTACAGCTAGAACATGAACAGATGAATATGTCAGTCATAATAGAAGAGTTGTTATTAAAAGCAGAAGCAAACAGTAACTAGCAGGGTCCAGATATGGTAACACAATGAATGAATGAATGAATGAATGAATTTTATTACGGTCAATGACCAGAGTAATCAAAAACAACAGATTTCACCATTAAATACATAAAGTAGAAGTACAAATAGAAAAGTACTATAAATCATTATGTAATACAGCGGTTACAGTATTTAAAAACTTGAATACTTGAGATACTTTAACATTTAAAATATTAAAATTTAGTCATAATGATAATAATGCTAAAACAATACTAATAATAATAATGCTAAATATTATTATTAATAATAATAATAATCCTAAATAATAATGATAATAATGCTAAAACAATACTAAATGCTAAAACAATAATTCCACATATAGGCTAAGGTATATTAACTCTACTTCGTTTTGGCTCCCTAAGCAAATTAGGTCTGTGCTGTCTTGCGCTACTGCTTGCTTGTCATCTGCCTGCGGGTCACAATGGCAGATGCAAGCAATCTAGCAACTTTATTTGTAATGTGTGTTACAGCACGTTGGGATGCCAAACAGCAGAAATAGTTACAAACAAGCCAGTTTCACCCAGCCATAATTAGCATTTGCAACATAAATTGGTGAGCTCTATCACATTCGCTCCCTTCCATCAGGCTCAATGCCCTTCATTTTATTTTTCCCAATATGGAAAAATGAGCATGACTCACTTTGTGCTCTAGAGTCCCAGCTCTACGCTAATGAGATGACCAGTGCCTGACATAATCCATGACATCTCACAATGCCGCAGAGTTCCTTTCTTGTCCTAAAATTATTAAACTTTGGGCACACAGAACTTCACACTTCCAACATAACGGTCTAGGGTGCATGTAAGGCACATATGTATTCCATCAGATCAATCTTTTTCTTTTTTCTTTTTTATTACTACAGGTTGACCCCCGTATCTACGGGGATACATTCCAAGACACACACACATACACACACACACTGTGGATACCTGAAACTGTAGATAATAGGGAACCGTACTATTTTCAATGAGATGAACTGGTGGCGCAGTGGTTAAATGCCAGTACTGCGAGTCACCATGTTGCAAGTTCGATTCCAGCGGGCTCCAAAGTTCACTCAGCCTTCCATCCTTTCGTAGGTCGGTAAAATGAGTACCCACCTTGTGGGGGCAATTAGCTAACACACATTGGAAACTGTTTAATGCAGTGTAGATGTGTAAATTGCTATTGCTTAAAACAATTTGTAAGCCGCTCTGATAGCCTTGTGGCTGAAGAGCGGGGTATAAATAAATAAATAAATAAAAATAAATAAATAAAAACTCCAGGGGCTGACCATAGAATTGCACTGGAGAACCTAAAAATGTCTAGAGATAACTTTTTCCCCAGATGTGGTTAAGTGAAACCATGGATATTGAATCTATGGATACACCAGTCAGTCTTTATATTGTTGATTGAAAAGATACCATTAGTCACAACACAGCATGAAGTCTTATAAATGCCACAAAAGGAGAATATGAAATACTAACCAACATAACAATATCTGGTAGGGGATAATAACATCATTTAAAAATTAATAGAAGAGGCTGTTGCATTCAAGTGAAAGTTTTTCTTGCATAGACCAGTTTATGAAACAACCTGCATATTATCAGTCGGGGTGCTTTTTTTGGTCTACGTTTGATCCTATAATTTTTTTCTCTTTTTTAAAAAAATGGTCCTCACAGCATCACTCACTGATGGGGGGGGGTCATATGATCCTGCAGTGACACACTTTAAAGGTGGATTTCAGGGGTTGGAGGGAACAATAAAGCATAGCCACCACATCATGGCTACATGTTTGATGCAGGATCTCAGCCAATTGGTTTTTTTTAAAGACTTTGACTTAAATCCATTTGGTAACAGAGTAGATCTATCGAACTAGCAGAACTTAAGTGCTGATTTACACACATGTCTGTAGAATCAGTAGACCTCTTCTTTTTGAGAATAGCCACTGGATTTAGGCCTTTCCTTTTTTTTTCTTTCCCTTTCACTTATTAATTAATGAAAATAACTCTATCCTACCTTTTCACCCTCTCAGACTTTTCAAAGCATTTTAAAAAGACAACCCAGTTAAAACACCACAAATAAAACTGAGTAAAGAATGAAACATTCTACTCTAGAACACCAAAAATGCCACCAATGCCTTGAATCGTATAATCATAGAGTTGGAAGAAACCACAAGGAGTCTAATTCAAACTCCTGCCCTGCAGGAATACACAATCAAAGCATTCCCAACAGATGGCCATCCAGCCTCTGTTTTAAAACCTCCAAAGAAGGAGACTCCATCACACTCCAAGGGATAATCATAATTGAGATCATAACTGGGCAGGAGGAGAATGACCTATTTCAAGTGTTTATTTACCAAGCCATGAAAACATTATAACTTTAAATTGGTAAGGAAACTTCATGTGACAAGTGCACGTCAGCTATAGATAGATACAAGGTTCCAAAGTTCGCTGTGTCTTCTGACAACAGCAGCATTTGGAGGATTTGGATCACCTAAATCTTAAAGTATGGGCATGTTCATACAGGCCAATACACTAGAAAGAAGTTGATAAAACCTTATGTTTCTGCCTTTCCAATATCTCCAGCTTAGGCTGTATATTCAGAATATGAAATTTTGAGAACTCAGCACAAACATTCATTCTGATCCTCACACACTGCCATGGTTGCTGCCATTGAATAACCATTGCTACTGCTTGCAGCTCTGTCAAAATAACAGGAAGATACATGGGCAGATTAATGTGTCTGTCACCAAATATGTATGTTTAATGCATCCTGAATGATGTGTTGTAGGATTAATTCATGAAAATCAATACACTCTCATTGATTTTACTGTGGGGTCTTCATTGACTGGATCTGGGTATATTGTGTTTAAAGACATGTGTTCTGTTACGCTTTTAGAGATATTACTCATGTGTTCTTCATTTGTCTTTCATTACCAGGATCTTTATTTCTTGTAAAAAGATACTCTTATTCACTATTTTAGTACAGAAGGTTTCTTTTTATTGAGAATTATTTTTTAATTGCATTAAACCTTTGTACTCACACTCTGAAAGGGATTTTCTGGGAATATTATTCTGGGCTTTTCCACACCAGGCTTTTGTAGGAGAATAGATGTCAGCTAGCATCAGCAAGTTGAGTGGGGGGGCTTTTCACATGATATTGCTGCTCTTCTATTTTCCATGGGTTGTAGCTTGCCCTCCCCCCAAAAATCCATTTGTCAGCCTCAATTATGGCACTATTCTGTTTCTTTGGAGACTATCAGACGCACTGTCTTCTAGCATTTCCATCCTGCTACTCCCACCCACCCCACTCCAGTTAAAACACTTTTTTTTCACCTTGTTCCATGATATTAACTGCTCCCCCTCCCCTCAGTCCGGAAGGCAAATCCTGCACGTTCTTGCGAGAGAACAATGCATGGGAAACATTTTAACATTTGTTTTAACTAAATGTTTAAAAAAGGATACAAAGCCCCCGAACACCCTTTAAATTATACAAGTAACCCGGGGAGGGGGAAAACAAGGGTGCCACTTACCTCCTCATCCTGATCGCACCCGGAAGTCTTCAGGAGGGACCTCCCACTATGGCTGGCATAGCGCTAGCACAATGGGACACCTGTTCGCAAGCCCCTTATTCTATTATGGAAACAGAATGGGTGATCTATTGACGGATTAATCTGTCAATTGAAGAAAGCTGAAACAGAACGGAGGGGGCACGGGAGCAGAACTGGGCGGGAACCACGTTGTGTGAACAGAAAACTCTTTGGCGATCTCCTGTCATCCCTGTTCCAGATTAAAAAGGTTGTGTGGTAATCTCCTTAATCCTGGTGCAAAATATCTTTTTTGCATGTACTGGTGGCTCATACCCCATTTCCGCAGTTTCAGATATCTGTGGCTGAAAAAATACAGACACATGCCATAGAGTCACACTGGAAAATGCCTAGAAAGGTGTCCTCTCTAGGAATTACTAGGTCCTCCAGTGCAACTCTGTGGTATGTTTGTACCAGAAGTCCTTTATTTTACTAGGGTTTGCTATTATCCATGGTTTCCAGTCTCCATGGTAAATGCAGGTACTGAACTGACAGGGGAGTGACCTGTATCCTGTTTGAGGGGTGTGATTCTGAAGGGAATGCTCCCACTCCCCATTCTCACTCTATTTCCTGTTGGTAAGGTAGAAAGAAATCCTTATCACCCTGAAAGTTGTCATCTTCTTTTCCCATTCCTTATTTCCCACACTGTTTTACCACGGTTGGACAATCATTGAAGACAAAAGATTTAAAAGACAAGAAGAACACAGTCATGCTTCTCCATCAAAGATCTGACAATGACAATGTTCTCCCCCTCCAGTTCCCCCTCCGGCTTTCACAATTCCTCTTTCCCCCTACAATCTGACTATCTGTCCATCTCTGTTGTTACCTGAATTGGTGGGGTCTGTGGGGAATTCACTTGCGATGCCAAATTTACATATTAATTAAGAGAATTATAATAGTTCAAATGAATGGGTGTAAAAGGTTGGGTAACTTGTGCAACATTTGCACCAAAATATACTAATTGCAGAGACTCTGAGTTAAAGTGAAATACACACTCACAAAGATCACACAAGACTAACAAAGAGTTAAGGTAAAAAGGTTGGATAGAGGAATAGATTTGGGGAATATGGGTGATAATTAACAGTCCTGAAGAGTAGAGTTTCATGCAGCAGAGAAGACTAAGACTTGGAACTGAGGGTGGCACAGTGATCTGGTAGAGTGACGGTGTCCAACCATGGCACACTTGGTTATTGTTTGGGGCTAATATTTTTTACACTGTTTCATATCCTGAAGGGGTGTTTGAGTGTAAAACAATGCTTAGATGGATTTCCCACCATTAAACAAAGGAGAACTGTGACTTCACTAATTGTCAATAATGGCTGAGATATTAGAATTTATGGGTTAATGACAACCTCTGCATTGTGGGATAAGAAATGTGTGAGGAGAGGCTTTTTGAGAGATAATGGATGTTTTGGCCACTTGCTCATTTGTGCTGGATGACTCATCAACAATGTGTCCAAAAAGGGATTAGCACATACCTCTGTGTTGGCATTGTTTACTAGGGGCTTTGCTTAATCCTATCTTGGGTGTATCTGCCAGTAGTTTTCCATGACACCTTCATTTAGGTCCTGGTGACCTCCATTTGACCTCACTCTTGGTCCACCCTGATCTGCTAGACCTCGTGACATGTCTAATTATTGCCAGTTAGGAAATATTATAGGGAAGGGGGTAAAGCCAGGTAACACCATCCCTCCCACCCCTAGTGATGAGGGAAAGTAATTGCACCCTTATGGTCATTTGTTTGTTTGTTTTTAATTCCTTGAGGAGGGAGCATGATTGAGTAATTAAGATAAGGCCATTAAAAACCCTCCTGGGAAATGTTGGGCAAGGAAATGTGACAATATCCATGTCTATCACTAAATATGGATGAAGTGTGGGAAGAACGTGCAGTCAGAGGCATTAAGGAAGTACTGAGCAGGCACCAAAACAGCTCCCATTGCATGAGATTTAATGCATGAGCAACCACTATTAATGATGGGACTGAAACTAAAGTGTGAAAGGTAACATTACAGTCCTGGTAGCATGATATTAGTATAAACCCTCCTTCTTTAGCAGAACAGGGGGCTATTGTGAAATCCCTATATGATGTGCATGCATTTACAAAAACAGAAAGAAAGCATACGTTTAAGACAAATAAATCCACAACTAATGTGCCTCTTGGTTAATTGGATCTCATTATAGTGTTTAACCTTAGTACCATGGACAGCTCCAAGCCATGTTCAAATAAGCTGCACCAAAAAAAGAAAAGAAAAAAGGTTTCCTGACATCCAAAGCCAGAGTCATTATTTTTGTACACCATTAATACAATATATCTATGATGAAATTTTAAGCATGCAACTAACTTTTATTTCATATTAATCATCATTTTTTTCTTCATCCAGCTACTCCAAAAACATTTCCTGCATAATATGAGATGCCTCTAATAGTTTTAACAGATGTACCAGTCCTATGATACCCATTAACATTTTTCAGTGGCAAAAGATGTCATATTTGAAGACATGTGAAGACTATTTAATTAAATAGGTGGATAGAAAACCCTAGTGAAACACTACACACATATTTAAACCAATGACTAACAAGTAGATCTATGGCCATGTTGCTTGTACATTAGCTGATAAATGTGATTGGTGCTTTCAACATGGAAATATAGCTATTATTTCTTAAATTTTAAATTAACTTATGCTTCTCTTCGTATCTCAGAAAGATACAAATATTGAGATGCTGATGATATCCATATGTATTTATATGTATTTGATTATTCATTTGGCTAATTTTATTGGCCAAACTCTCCACCCCTCAAAATGTGTACTAATCTTTAGAGAGTCCTCAAAAAATATCAAAAATCATTTTTCTTAAAAAAAAAAAGAAAAAAAACCACCCATGTCCATAACACACTAGAGAAGAATTATAGTATTCTCTTTGCTGTCACTTAAAAAAAATTGATTACATGCATGAGCTTTTAAAATCAAAGGAAGAATATAGAAAAGAACCGAGTTTTACTGTCCTCTTGTCCCTGTGTTCAGCTATTCATTATCAGATAGCATGTCTATACCAGCAAGACAATCCATTAAAGTACTGCAGAGAAACGGTACCATTATTGATGGAATAATAGTGCCAGAAGAATAGCAGAAAATTAGGACAGACATAGAGATTGAGAAACTGCAAGATCACCAACTATCAATCATAGATGATTCACTGCCATATTGAGTGGTCTTTAGAATTATTTTGCTGGGAAGCAAGAACAGGAGGATGGATGATCAGAGCAAAGGGTCCTTTAAAAATCAGCCATCTACAGGGCTGTAACCTGGTGTGCTTTGAGTAGTTTCTCTCTCTCTCTCTCTCTCTCTCCTTTTTTCTGGTTTAGAAACAGCCTGGGAAACTTATCATGGCAGCCCCCAAACATCAAGAGCGCCAATGGCTCAGGCAAGGCATTTTTCTTACTGCTCATGATGGAAAAGAAGACTGGTGGCATCACAACATAAACAGCCATTCAGAAGGTACTGGCAGATTCTGGAGGATTTCAGAAATTGCCTCTGGTGCTTACGCTTGCAATGATGAAGTCTTTTCTATATCACTTTCTTACTAGAAGGAAATAGAAATGGATGAATCTACCTGTTTCATCTTCTATAAAGTTTGTTTTCCCCCTCTCCCCATAACCCAAGTACAGATTAATTTCATCCCTTTTCTCTGCATCCATTTGTGAATCTTTTAAAAAAACAAATCTGCATGAAAATACATATACAGTACTTTTTTCATGCACATTGTCATATGCATGAACACTCATGCACATTTTCTCAAGGCAAACATTTTTGCAAGTAATTTCACCTAATTTGTTGTATGCTTTTCCCCTTAGTGTACACAGTTTATTTGGTATGCAGTTTTCATCAGAGAACTTCATTACAAAATATGGTGACTTGAAGAAAAAAATCCAAAGAATTATAATTGCATACAGATTTGCATAGCAGTTAATGAGGTGTGAGTTAGGCCCATTTGTGTTTCAATGTGAATCAAGCAAATGCCACTCTCTCTATTCCTAGAGTAAAATGATCCTCCTTTTCACTTAAAATTCTGTGCCGAAATTCAGTTACTACACTATTTCTTATCTAAAAGTAAAATGCTCACAACATATAATATGAAGGAAATTGAAGCAGAATAAACATTTAAATATCTCAAAAACAAAGTAATCATAAGAGGTAGACAGATCCACAACAGAAATTCAATGCTGGACTGGCATGGGAAACCATATATTTTATGAGCTTAAATGAACGCATGCAGCAGGAACAAGAAATCTATTGAACAATGATATAGAGCAAAGCTTTGTAAACACATGAGGCATGACTGACAGCAGAAAAATGGGGGGGGGAATGTTTGCTTATTCATTCAGAGAATGTCTAAAATTAATGTGTTGGAAATGTTAGACAGGGTTGAAAAAAGATAACGACAGTTGCAGAGTGTGAGCCAGTGTGGTGCAGTGGTTAATGTATTGGATTGGGACTTGAGAGATCTATGTTCAAGTCCTGCTAAGGCAAGAAAAAATCAGAAGACAACCTTGAGTTAGTCACTATCTCTCAGCTTGGTAAAGTGGAAGCAGATACTAGACACAACTTCAAAGGAAAACATTTTGTATGTTTGATTTTCTAAATAAAAATGTGTGATCATGACCTTCTGAAAATTCTCACTCTTGGACTAGTTTATCAGCTCCTAAAATTCTCTCTTTCCCTTCTCAGAAAATGGTCAGCTAGCCACCCACATTCTGAGATGAGGATTTCTAGAACATCTTTTAACTTCAGTGCTTTATTAGAAAGACATTGGAGGAGGTGTAAAAAAATTAACTCCAGAGAAAACATCAGATCTCCTCTAGATCATACATGCACAAATCTGAGCAGCAGTGACTAAATCCAAAGCCAGTAATCTCAAACATGCCAAATATTACTTTCATGTAACCCCTTTAAGTTCTTAAGCTTGATTCTCCCTAGGTGACACTCAAAAATGTGCTAAGAAATAAAGGTCAATCTGCTCTTTATTGATGCTACAAAGTTAAGTTTCATCAGGAGAGTTGTTATTGATCTCTCAGGGAATCTGAATAGGATAGACTTGTATAAGGATCCCTCTCCCTCCCCTCCACCAAAAAAAAAAAAAAAAGCAAAAGCAAAAGCAAAAGCAAACATAACTTGGCAAAATTCTCCTTCAAGCACTGTAGTAACATCAAAAATAAGTAAATTAAGGAGATACCCCCAACAGCACACAGCAATGGGCTTGTCTATGTGGGAAAAATAATGCACATACCTGCACATTGTAGGCAATTTCCTTTGCCTCCATGATGTTTTGGCAAAAATGATAGTATGTGAAGCTCTCCTCTGTGATGTTCACACAGCTGTGAATATAGATGGTGACTGTGTTGTTGTTTTACGAGGTGGGGGCAAGGAAGGTGAAGAAGTCCTAGCACTGTCTGGAGACAATGAGGAGGGTGACCACTGTGAGGTAGAAGAGGAGAGCTGCCTGCCCTTCACCCATTCTGGCGGTGGTGGCAGCCTCTGATTCTGACTGCAAAGGGATGGTTGGAGCCACCTGGCCAGCTGCTGGGAGAAGGAAGAGGAGGGTATTTCTTCCTCACTCCAGCAGTAGGTGAGATGAAGGAATGAAGAACCACCCTCCTCTTCCTTCTCCCAATGGCTGGCAGGTGGCTCCAACCGTCCCTTTGCAGCCCCTTCACCTTCCTCACAGAACAACATGGCTCTTTTGACAGTACAGTTTTTTTTAAAAAAATAAAAGTTTACAAAAGGAAACTATCGCTAGCATTTCTGGGCACTTGATAGTAAGCCCGCACCAGCACACATCTGACCAATCAGATGAAGAGTTCTGCCCCCTCCAGACTGCACAAAAAATTGCATCGGTGTTTGAACAAACAGGACTGTGCATTTCCTTCAGAGCTTTTTAAAAAATATGGGAACAGCTGTGAAGGCTTTTCCCACTAAGTATTTGGAGTTTGTTTTGTTTTGTTTGTTTGTTTGTTTGGCCCCCTCCATCACAATACATCAGATTGCTGTGTGATCCCATTGGGACAAAAGCTATTCTCCTCACATTCTATGAGGAGTTTTTTCACTGTCTAGACAATCCCTAGATGTTGTCCGTGATGAACCAAACCTCCCAAACTCAGCCTTATCTTAAATGAATAACCATAAAAGTACTAGAGGACTCATGACCAAGCCCTCCAAGGCTGTTGATTGGTCTGTTTGAATTTTCTTCTCAAGCAGTTGCCCATTCCTTTCAGGAAATACCTGTTCCTGTAAAAAAGGCTTCCTTTCTCTTCATGTGGACAGCAAAAAGGTCAGACCAGCCTAAAGCTATCCAAGGAGGCACACAAGTCTCCTTCCCCTGAAAGATGGTTTGGTGAATTATTCCAAAGAACCTGATGTTCTTAGTGAGTGAACGGTTAGCTAGTTCTTATTGTTTTAAAAGTAATTTATTATTTCTGAATTTCTCTCCACTTGGTTCTTTAATAAATATATTGGACTGAGAACAGGAGTTGATTTTACTCTCTCATTTAATCTGAGGTTTGGTTTCATCCCTGTGCTGACTTTGTGAATTTAATTGGTAAAGGGTTTAAAGGAAGCTCAGAAAAGCTTGTAGAGGGTGCATCTACACTGTAGAAATAATGCAGTTTGACACCACTTTAAGTGGCATAGCTCCATCCTATGGAATCTGGGGATTTATAGTTTTACAATGTATTTTGCCTTCTCTGCCAGAGAGTGCTGGTGCCTCACAAAACTACAAATGCTAGGATTCTGTAGGACGGAGTCATGGTGGTTAAAGTGGTGTCAAATTGCATTATGTCTACAGTGTAGATGCACCCATACTCTGTCCTTCTCTTTAACTGTATAAGCATGGATTCATACATGGTGAGGACATCAGAATTACTGAAAATGAAAGTGTTGACAGACTATATCTGAGGAAAAATAAAAAGCTATCCAGCAGCTTGTCCTTCTGCATGGAGTTGAAGATGTAGAAATACCAGTGTATCACAGACTCCTCCCACCAACCCCAACCAGTATGGTCAATGGTAAGAGACAGTAAAAGATGAAGTTCAGTGAGAAATACAGCAGACGATTGCAGGGCAACAAGTTCCCTAACTCTGAGGTAGCATGTGATGTGAAAGACTCCTCCCTAAGACCCGGGAAAGTTGCTGCCAGTCTGCAGTTCAGTCAGTCATATATCTTCGGATATGGAGTCAAGTATTCTGGCAGGATGTAAAGCAGTCTCTGATAACCTTTAGCTCAAAAAGCGAAGGAAGACCATCTGCAATTTCAGCAAGAGCAGTTTCAGAAGAGTGCCTAATCTAATTTAGACATTCCATATACAGCTTGTTATTTAAGTAATGATCCAGACACAAGGCATTTCCTGGAGGTTAATGATCAATTCAGATGCCTTGGCGACCAAAAGGAACATTAATCTGTAGGAAATATTCTACTACGTGGTCTTTATTATACACTAACTAGCTACCAAGTACAGTTGAAGCCAAGTATTTGGTTAAAGTCTGTAAAGGCTGACATTCTCTTGACAACAAGTCTCAAAAGTGATATATTTGAGTGTTACAGAACTAGCACAGCTACTAGAGCTTGAGACTGTTGGATTCAGAGTCACAGTTTGGCCTGGAAATATGGGACTGAACGGGGAATGCTGGCTGGGAATACATTTGGTTGCCCATGTTGCTTGCAGAGGGAATCACAGCCAAAGGTTATTGGTCAATTGTGGGAGAAGACAGCAGGCTTTATACATGTAGTCTCTAGATAGAACTGTGAAAGACCTGTGACTTAAGCTGGGACTTTTCTCTTGCAATGCATGTGCTCCACTCTCAGAGGAACCAAAAGCTGACAGAGCTGTAGAGCAGTGCTATTCAAACTGGTGGTCCCTGGACTGGGGCCGGTCCCTGAGCCATTGGCTGCCAGTCACTGGCAAGTTTTCAGGAAAGAAAGAAACAATTGTATCCAATGGGAACAAATTGAATGCCAGTCCCTTGCACATTGGTGGTGGTGGGGAGAATTGCTTGTCCCCTACATCAGACAGCCTGAGAAGCACTGCTCAAGAAGAACTTAGGTGTGAGTGTATTCTCTGCTTCATATTGCATTACCATTATCCTGACAACTTGGCATGAAGTTCTGGAAGAAGCAACCTGTTAAGTTGCAAGAAATGTACTTAAGGCTGTGGACAAGCTACAGAGGGGCAGAGCCAAAGCATTTACATGCTGCCTCCTCTGTTAGAATAAATAGAGTTGTTCCCTGTGAGTGCAATAACATAGAAATGCCTCTCTCATTGCCATGACACCACCAAACAGACAAACCCACACTGAGTTGGTCAATCAAAGACACTGGTGCAAACTTTGGCCAAATTCTGAAGCATCCCCACCCTCTAGGTTGGACAACAGGTCCAACTACCTCCTGTTTGATCCTTGAGCAGCAGCAGGGAACATGTGACCCTTCAAATGTTATTGGACTTCAGTTCCCTTTAGACCTGCCAACTAACTGATGAGTGATGAAGGAAGTGGCTGTTCCTCAACATTTTGAGGGCCACAGGTTCCCCATCCCTGCCCTACAGAAAACTTTTGTTTTGAATAATGCTAATGAATGTCCTACTCTGTACTGCTCTTGGCATATTCAGCCAACTCATTTGTGCCCACTCAAGTTACCTGGAACTCCCTGAACTATCTTTTCATTCAGCAGAGCATAGGTTTGTTTGTTTGTTTTCCTTTGTTCTGATCATCCCAGATTCAGCTTCCAAACCACTGAGATATTTGAACTCTTTGTTTTGAACCCTGTAACTGCTATGGAGGATGGACAGAAGTTGTTCTTCCTTTTGCCTGAATATTTGTAGTATTTCATTCCCAGGTTGAAAAATTAAGAATAATAGACCAGTAAGAATGTTGCACAATTTTCTGCTGGTTTTCTAATGTTCCAAATGTTGTAATGGAATTATTCAGCAGAGGAATTATTTGGTGCTGTTTTCTATGTAGGAAATCTATTTTCTGCACAGAAAACAAGTTTGTTTGTTTTTGGGGGTTTTTTTGTTTTTTTTGTTTTGTTTTTTTTTTTTTTGTTTGTTTGTTTGCACACACACAAAAGTGCAAGTGCTTTTCTTGTTGAAAAATGCTTTTGAAACACTTCAGGACATTTGTGTAAGGGGAGAATACTGCAGAGAAATACAGGTTGACCCCTGTATCCATGGGAGTTACATTCCAAGACCCACTGTGAATAACTGAAACCATGAATAATATGGAACCCTATTGTTTTCAATGAGATGAATGCTGGAAGTTGACCATAGAATGCGTTGGAGGACCTAGAAATGCCTACAGAGAACTTTTTTTGGGGGGGGTGTGGATAAGTGAAAACATGTATACCGAATCCATGGATATGGGAGTTGACCTGTATAATTTTCTCCTTCAGCAGAGAGGAAACTACCATAATTATTCATCTTCACATGGGATGATGAAATAATCGAGCATTTATATCCCTATTCAACATACTTGTGGGCCTTAGCCCTAAAAGTAACCTGGGGTCCAACTGGCTTTTAAAAGTGTGCCTCAGGATTTGCTTAGCACATTGTTCCTCTCCAGCACTCACCCTGTTTCTGTCACCACCATCTCCTCACCCAATGTTGCCATCAACATCTCAGTGCTTAAGGTCACAGAACTTTCCAATCCACTGCCATGCCATTTCTCTAGCCCCACCTCTTCCCAAATCAGCATCTCTCTCTGCATTTTAGGCCTATTAAAAACAAGTATACTATTCCCCCAAAGCCATTTTTGTACCCTCCTGACCCCTCCTATCACTCTCAATGCCTGCCACAAGGAAAAAATAATAATAAAAAATGTCAATTTCCATTTGGGGAAGTTTCTAGGGGTGGCAATTTTGCATTATATGGGGTGGGATCACCTTTTTTGCCTCCCAAAGGGGTTTTCAAAAAAATAGCAGTGGACATCTGTTCACTTGTAGTTTGGATTCCATCCCCCCTTTTTTTTCTTTTTGCATTTTTGAGACTGGCATAGTCTAAAGTACATTCTGTATGTGCAAGTTTGCTTGGTCATTCCTGTGCCAGGAGGCTGATCTAATGACCAAGTGAATTATGTATTATGTAAATTTTGGTGTTCATTTTAAGAACAAAAGCTTTAATCCAGTTGTAAGTCCCAACTACAGTATACTCAATGAATTAATGGAATAAGTATGGATTTACCAAATTCCCATTGATTCAATGGGTCTACTCTAGTTAAGACTAACAATTGGATTTAGGCCAAAATCTGTATTAAAAGTACAGTCTGTAGTTTGGGCACTTTAAATGAATGTTTCAGTGAAATTCTTCACTTTCAAAAGACATTATTCTCTCCACATTAGGGAGAAAAAGTATACAAAATTGCTGTGTATACACCACACCACCCTTTTGGTAAACGTACTCCAATCCTGCATTCCTCTTTACCTCATTCTCTCTCTCTCTCTCTTTGTGTTTGTGTGCATACCTGAGATTGTGTGAGAATGAGGGTGCCTGCCAAGAGTATCACTGAGCTATTACCCCTCTCCCAAGGAGGACCTGACTGACTACTAAGAAATATACAGTTGTCCCTCCACATTCACCGGGGTTTGGCTCCAGGACCCCAATACTTTCGGGGACTGAACCTCCAGAGGGTGTCAGGGGACCCAGAAAGTCAGTGGGCCAAAAGAGGAAGAGGAAGGAGTCTGGTTCCGTGGCTGAGAGTTTTTGGAAAGTGCCCTGGTCCACGGTGCGCCTGGTCAACCTCTATGTGATGTTAGGGTTAGTTTTCCAAAGACAAAGGGAGCTAAAAAGTCAAAATCTGCAGGATGTAAAAGGTACTTCTTATTATGTCAAGAACGTAATTGAAAATTTAGCCCTGAGTGAAAAAGAGAAATTGCCAAACCATCATTGGAAAAAGTTTTGGCCGTGGTTTAGTGAGACAACCCCAGCAATAACTTAAAAGGATATTTTAAATAAATAAATATTTTATTATTATTATTGTATCTTTGTATAATTTTGTATTTTTTTAATTAATCTTTTATTATTACTTTTTTCTTTTCCAAATAAGTATAATTGTATTGTGTAAATATAATGTGATTATAGTGCGTTTAGATTAAGAGGAAAAATGTATTAGTGTTAGGATAGATAGTTTCATTTTTGCATTAGTAAGAAAAGAGGAAAACAATTGATATTATTTTTGTGTTATTGTTATGGCCTTTTGTGGTTGGTTGTATTTTTCAGTAGAATGGTCTTATTCCAATAAAAAATTCCTAACCCCTTAAATTCCTGTGGATACCAAAATCCTTGAATACTCAAGTCCCATTATATGCAGTGGCATAGCAAAATGTTGTTCCTTATATAATTTGGCAAAATCAAGGTTTGCTTTTTGGATTATTATTTTTTAATCCATGAATATTTAAATTTGTGGATACCAAATCCATGGATATAGAGGGATAACTGTATTGTTGAAATGAGTTCACGAGGCTGAAAGCATTTGGAATGTAAAATCCTTCTTGGGGGTGGGGGTGGGGAGGGATTCTCTACACTTGATCCCAACCAGAGCAGGCATGATTATCATCAGTTTCACAGTGGTGTTATTGCCTGGAATTTTCTACCATCAGTGATTTGGATTCTATCCAAGATTTTAGGAACCAGTAAAGTATTTCAGATGATACAGAATCATCAGCAGTGTCACTTTTGTAAATGAATCATAACAGAAGAAACATAATTCAGGCCAAAAATTCCTGATCCATGCCATATTTAATATAGTCTGGAACTGTTGATTGGAGTCAAGACAACTAGATGTACTAGACAGAAAGCTTGAGAAAATTATGACCGCAAGCCACACTTTATGTCCTCAATTGACTGTGTCTGCCACATAATATTGGCAGCCAGGGGTTGCTACGATTGAAGCTAAGTGATGAAGAAGAGAAAAGAATCTTAAATGAATATAGCAAAGAAATCAAACAAAAAGATGCATAGAGGTAGAATATATTGAACACTATAGAAACAAAAGATGAGTACAGAAAGAAATTAAAGAAAAAATCAACTTGAAGCCTGGCGAAACAAACCACTACATTCTCTGTAGATTAAAACCACAGAAGAAAAATCTGAGAAGGGGACCATCTGGAAATGGTTACAGACTGGAATACTGAAAAAAAAAACACTGGAACTTATCAGACAAATTGCATGAAGATAAATATAGAAAAAAATAACTATACATATTAATGTCATTTGTGATTTTATAAACATGAAACTGTTGGCCATCTTAACAATTTGTGCAGCAAGACTGTGCAGATTGAATATAGAAATGTCATAATAAAATGGCTGTGATGATACATTGCATAGATTCTGTACATAAGAATTTATGCCAAAAAATATGATTTACTATCTAGGAAGAACCAGGGGAAGCAAAAACCTGAAAAAGTTATCAAAAGTGGTTACACAGAAGTGCTATGGGACTTTAAGATTCAAACTGGGAAACAATTAGAACATAATATGCCAAACATAACTGTGGCTGGGAAAAGGGAATTTTGGGTTATAGACACCAGCATCAAACAGAAAGAGAGCGGAAAGATTATGCAATATTGAGAGCTTCAAATTGAGGTTCAGCACTTCCGGGAAAAGAAAACAATGGTTGTTCCAGCAGCAATAGGTGCTCTTGGATCAATTCCAAATGGACTGATAAAACATGAAATCACCATAGATATGATCACAGTAACATTGTTATCATTGTCATTATCACCAGAAATAATGAGTATCTAGTCTTGACACTTTGTTCCATTCATGCATGCTAATACTTGTCCCTCAGTTTATCCCATCCACACAATAATCAAGTGAATTTTTATTTTTAAAAACAGTTTTCTCGTAACTTTAAATATGCCTTTGTATTTTAATAGTTCTTCAGGCCACCCAGCCGCCCACTCAAAAATCTTATTCATACTCTAAGTATCCTCAAAGACATTTTAATGATGGATATATATGTGGTCCCAGATTTATGGCAACAGTCCAGAATGCTATGCTCCTTCAGTGCCTGAGGCAATTGCCATGTATAGCAAACAGCAGGACCTTCTTGCTTTCAGTTTGTACATGCCACAAACATAGCTCTTGTGAGATATATTACACACGGGTATGTTTGCCTCAGGAAGCTTGATTATAATAATATGCATATTATTGTCCAGGCAGCTGCCCTCCCTTTAATCACATGCCAAGAGTTAGTGTGCTAAATGACTAGATCTTAGACTTGGATTGTGATATTCTTCAAGAACAGAGTTGTAAAAGAGATGCACTCATCTTCTCATCCTTATCAAAACAACCTGTAAAGGTTTTGTTGTGTTTTCCCCCCCTTACATTAGAATGAAAATTCTGGTGGGTGTTCAGCAGTTGCAATAGCCAGTAAAATAAAATGAAATAATTTTAAAATAATGGATCAAAAACGTGGAAAACATCTCATTGGCCTTATCTACATGGGCAATTTACCTTGGCTTGCTTCCATCTCAGAGCCCTGCAGTCCATACGGCACAGACATTTGCCCTGATCTGCCCCCAGACAGTCCTTACCACTTCCAGGGCAGAAACGGGGCTAAGGCAGAGGAGAACCGGAATAGGGCCTGATAAACTGTTTTGAAATAATACCCAGTTTACTCCATTTCCACTGGTGAAAACCGGATTGGGCTCCATGTGTGCTCAGGAGCCCATCTGGCATGCCAGTCCTTGCTGCTGCTCTGGTCTCCCTGGCTCTCCTGAAAACCAGGCAGGAGTTACATGTCACAAGCCCGCTTCCTGCCTTCCCAGACAGCATAGAAAACAGCAGTGGCTGAAGAGATAGGCTGGCATTCCTGTTTCATCAAGGTAAGGAGGGAGGAGCAGGCCAGCTTCACAGCCAAGATACGCTGGTGGGGAGCTAGAATATCCTGGTTTGAGTAGATAAGTCCATAATCTCACCTAGTGAGGAATTTTTTTTTGAATTTTTTGTTCTTGCACATGAGAATGAAATTAAGATATTTACTTTTCTAATCAACCATACCTATGTGTGTGAAGGTGCCCTCAAGTCACCTGTCAACTTATGGTGACTCCATGAATTTCATAGGTTTTTCTTAGGTAAGGAATAGTCAGGGGTGATTTTGCCAGTTCCTTCATCAGAAATATAGTTTACAGGACCTGGAGTTCATTGGCAGTCACCCATCTGAGTACTAACCAGGGCTGACTCTGCTTAGCCTTCAAGATTAGAAAGGATCTGCTGCCTTGTGTATCTATACTACACAGTTACATATAGCAGTTTAATGCTACTCTAACTGTTGTGGCTCCAACTCATGGGAACCTAGGGTTTTTAGTTTGGCAAGGTTTTTAGAGTTCTCTTCAAGAGTGGGCAATTGTCAGTGAGCAACCATCAGCAGTTAGGATGCTGTATTACCCCTTATAGTGATCTTGGAGGGCTTCAGTCCACTGGGGAAAAAAAAGTTTTGTCCCAAAATGTCCCCAACACTTCCCAAATGCATAGGGGAATTTTTACCATATTCTTGGCCTTCCATGGTCCATTTTAGGCCCAGGAGAGGCCTTTTATCCAACAAGACCTAGAAAAAAAGGTGTCCCTTGGGCCTAAAATGGTCCAGAAGGACCAAAAATGTGGAGACATTTCCCCCACATTTGAAAGCAAAAGGGTGGCTCCAGGGGCCACAGAAATGGTTCTGGCCTGCAGGCTACACTTTCCCCACCCCTGGTTTAGGCATATCCTCCAACATTTCACAGGTAAAAACTGGGACACGTGTGACCAAATAACATCAGAGTGTGGTCAACAGGCAAACATTGTTAATGAGGAAGAACACACAAGTTCACCACTGCCTTAAACTACAGAGATTATCAGATGCAGGGAAATGTGGCAAAAATCCACATCCCAAACTGCGTCAGAAGAAAGTGATGAGAAAGGTGACATTATCAGACACCAATGTCCTCAGCCATTCCCAGAGAGTAGTGCTGCCATGGACAAGTCTTCACATTTGTATTAAAGGGAGCTAAGCCAGCAATAAAAGGGACAACTTATTTATGCCCATGCTATGCCCCCAGAACACTGAAGGACATCGTCATCTGATAATGTTGCCCATTTCTGTTCTTGTCACGTCCTTCTGACACAGTTTTTGCCATGTCTGATAACCTCCTATGTTTCTTGTCCTGTCTGTTATCATAACTCTCCTTAGTTGCACACAAGTTGCTACACGAACTCTCCCCCCCACCATGCCCAGTTTTATGTTTGAGCCAGGGCAATTCCACAATAATTGCACCCATCAACAACACAGCAGCTGAACCTGCCCTGTGGAATAGCTTATAGGTTTTGAGTTCCCTCTAAGACAGCTTTATGGCAGTGTGTTTGAAACAGTTATTACCACAGGACTGGCCAATTTCCACAGTTTCCCCCACAGAATGGCACCCACGCAGCTACAATTTAAGCAGCTTCCACACTACTTCTACTGCAGCATGTGAATGGGAACTTTGCGTTGTACTGCAGTGATAAATAATTAAAACACACAGATTCTGCAGTTTATTCATGGCTACCTACCTGCAAAGGAGAGAGTGTTTTCTTAAGGCTTTGTTGTTACTGTTCAGAGCATTTTTCTCCTCGGAAGATCTCACACATTATGACATGTGTCTATAGTGAGCTTCCATGTCAGGCAGGCAATGGAGGCAGAATCCATTTAAGATTTCCCAAATGTACTTGCTCTGGTTTCTGTTCCTAGGCATTTTCACCTAGCAGCCAAAGGCAACCCCCAGCGAGGAGCAGGAAGCCAGGAGCCATCTGCAGCTGCTTGGCAGACAGAAAAGAGTCTGCTATTATGTTCCCTTTTCTTTAGGAAGTCTTTTGTCACTTCCTTTTCATTTGAGTGCAGCAGACTACCCCTAGATATTTTAGATGGCTGGAAGGCAAAGAAGAGTGGAAAGTGAATGCTCAGGGAATGCTGGACATATATAGGAAAGCTTCCTTGCTTTAGAAAGCAAAAGAGGAAATAAGCTGAAACATACAAGTTACTATAATATTAATTATATCTGGTGGTTAATTCATCTATACCTAGCACTCACGTTTTTAAAAAAATACAAGTCCCAGGGCTCATCTACATGGGCCAGTATACTCCTGCTCCCCACCAGCGTATCCTGCCTGTTCCTCCCACTTTCCCTCGATGAAACTGGCTGGAATCCAGATGGGCACATTGTCCTGTCCCCGCAGCAGCAGCCACCACCACCTGTGTCCCACTCTCTGGATCCAGGCATCAGGCCCACAGCACATGAGCAAGACTCCCTGCATGTGACCAGCTGGATCCAGAAGAGCAAGGTAGCCGGCAGCTACAGCAATGGGTCTGCATGCCGGAACAAGCTCCTGTGTTCACGCAGGGCCCAGCCCATTTTATTTTGGCTGGAACAGATTTAAACAGATTTTTTAAATAATGTTTTAGTGGACCCTACCCTGTCTTCCCCCTTTCTTAGCCCTGTCCTTGCCCCAAAGTTTGTGAGGACTGCCTGGGGGGAAAGCAGGGCAAATGCCCTGTAACATCAGGACTGCAGGGCTCCAAGACAGGGGAAAGATGGGGTAAATTGCCCATGTAAATAAGCCCTAGACTCACCTGGGTCCCTGTATGCAATATACAAGGGCATGGCAAAAAGAAGAGTCACCATCTTCCTTGCAAGGTAGCATGGTTTCCTCCCAGGGGCTTCAGCAGCAGTGTCACTCCCTGTGTCATTATTTTGCCTGAACCAGCCAATCAGTGGTTTAATTGACCCAGCTGAGGGGTGGGATTTCCCAAACAGATAGCAGAAGGAGAGGTTTCCTCTTTGGTCCACTGGGAAACATGAAACCACTCCTGCTCAAGCTGCTAAACTCATTTGCCTCTAAAAGCTTCATTTCCAGATGATCTGGCAAAGATTGATACGACATGGTGAGGGACCTGGAAGGGACCTGAATGGCTCTCTGACTAGGTGGAAGAGTTGGGATCCTATTGCAAGTGCCCAACCCACAGTCAGCAACAAATGCCATGCCAGTTCTCCAGAAATCTCAACTGGAGCTGAGCAGAGCCAAAATCAAGCAAGCCAGGAGATGATGGAAGAGACCACCGCTGCCCTCTAGCAATCCCACTGCTTCCAGCTGAGAGAGGATTTTGCCCTATAAGGAACAAGAGTGCCAAGAAGAAGAGCCACAGCTAACATCAGAGGCCAAGGAAGGTGTCCAAGGACTGAGACAAATCAGACAGAAGAGAAACCACTGAAGTGGAGTCTACTCATACACCTGGGGATTATTGGGCAGCAGTTTCCCATGAGCTGGGCATGCCAGCATGGGCCCTAAGGAGGAGGGTTGAGAAAGGCCAGGCCCACCAGACAGGTCTTCTAACATAAGCAGTCCCTCTTGGCATCTACCTCACACACAACGTACAGGAGCAAATGTTAGATAGTTATTATGTGGATATTTTTCCATGTGTGTGCACGTGTATATGCCTTCAAGTCACTTGTTGACCTATGGTGACCCCATGAATTTCATAGGGTTTTCTTAGGCAAGGAATAATTTGTTCATTTTTAGTTTTGTTTTTTTTTTAGTTTTTTTTTTTATTTTTAAAGTATGTTTTAATTCCTGAATTATTTAATTGTATTTTAAAGGGGGGTGGGATTGAGAGTTTGGATGTATATTTTAATTGTTGTAAGCTGCCCCAATTGAGTTTTGTAGAGGGGCGAGATATAAATTATTATTATGGAATACTCAGAGGTGCTTTTGCCAGTTCCTTTCTCTGAAATATAGCACACAGTATTCATTGGCGGTCTCCCATTCAAGTAAGTTTCCAAGATCAGACAGGATCTGATGCCTTTAGGGTATTTAAGCCATACTGAAACCTAAGCCTAAGGAGAATACAAGTGGGCATCCCTCCAACAAAAAGGACAAAGAGCAGGGTGGGCAGAAAGAATGAGGTGAAGTGTGTCTTCAGTAATTGATTGGCACTGTATATATGGGGGTGTCCATTCTATTTATCCTAACCATGGCTGGCGTCTTTCTAAGCAGCACAAGATGTGCTTTAAGCTCAGGATCTGACTAGTAATGGAGTATAGCAAGGCATTCTGTATTAAGGATGGAAAGACTATTTTAAAAAAACACAAAAAGGGTGTGTCTTGAGAGCAAGGAATCTCCAGAAAGGAGAATCCAGCTTTCTTGTTTTTTCACCCAAGTCCTAGAATAAACTTGAGGACTACACTGCCAACCCACATCCAGCCCAGATTCACCTTTTTCCTCCCCCAGCATGGCCATTTTGTATCCAGCCAGAGGGAGGACAAATGAACAAGGAGGGTTGCCTGCTAGGTTTTAATATCTGGTGCCCAATGATGACCTCATCCTCCAGGACCTCTAAAAGATCCCCAGAAGGTCATGGGGGATGTTTTCATTGTTGCGTACTGGCTCCTCATTCAGCTACCCCCCTACCCCGTCCCATCAGCATCTACATGGCTGTGATGGTGGGAGAGGAGTGGCAGCCAAGTGAGCCTCGTTCATTATCAACTATGATAGCCAGCAAGAGGCAATCTTCCTCATTTGGCTGCTTGCTTGTCTAACCTCTGCCCTCTCTGAAGGGCCACTACCTGACCATGAGGGACAGGAAAAAGGTGAGGTAGATACACTTTCTCCCCCACACACACTTTCTTCCCCCTCCCCAATGCACAGTTTTAATGACGTTCCAGCAGCATCCCGCCACCGCCACCATCACCAGTTGACTGTCTGGGTCCTGTCGCAGCAAGAATAGAAATGATATTACTGTGTAGACTTAAATCAAAAGTGGGAATTGTGAAGCCCTGAGACATTGGTGAACTGGAAAGGCCTGCAGCCTTACTAACTATAGCCAACACTGTAGCACATTGTTTGGTCACTCCCAGTGTGCAGATTGGCCATGAGTGGCAGGAGTGGATTGTGAGCTGGAGAGGGAATTTGCATGTGGGTGATGATTTGTATGTGGGTGGTGATTGGCTGAGGGAATGACAGGAGTGGCCAGTCTGCACACTGAAAGAGGCAACATATCTAAACTCATTGTACATACCCAGGAGGCAACATACTTACATACCTATGGCCATTGTGCATACCCCAGATTTATATATATATATATATATACACAGTACATACATACATACACACACACACATACACATACATACTAGTTGTACCCAGCGTAACATACGCTGTTAAAAACCTTCCCCCAAAATAGCCGGTAGACCTCACGACAACCCTATAAGGTAGGCTGGTGGATTTTTAAATTCCTCCTCCCCCTTCTCGGTGTTCCACACTTTTCCAGAATTGTTGAGGATAACTCGCTCTGTTGCCATGCTGCCGCCACGGCCGCCACCAGTTGACTGCCTGGGTCCCATCACAGCGGTCTGCCACCACTGCCATTTGACTGTCTGAGTCCCACTCTGGGCCACAGATTGGGTGGCAGGAGTGGATTGTGAGGTGGAGAGGGAATTTGCATGTCGGTAGTGATTGGCTGCTTAGGAAACACACCCAACCACTCACCACACTGAGAAAGGCAACATACCCAAGAGAATTATATATAGATAGATAGATACACACACACACACACACACACACACACATATATATATATATAGAGAGAGAGAGAGATCCTGTATATAAGCACCTCACAGCAAGAAGGCCCGATGGGACCTGTCTAATGACAAGCCGTGGCTATTCATGGTGGGTCCCCATACCAGGAGTAGTTCAGATCCAGTTCATTGTATCAATGAAACTTTGTAAGTCAACATTACATAAGTTCCATTGATTCAATGGCCTTACCCTAGTCGAGGCTTACAACTGAATTTAGCCCCCAATTTCTTTCCTAGATTCCTTTATCTGAAATTCCTGTCATTCCTATCAATTCACATAAGATCAGATGTCACAAGCTGAAATCTAATGAGGACATCCATGGCATGATGCAAACTAAACTCAATGTCTGAACAGTCCAATTTTCCATGGTGTAAACTAGCCGTCCACTTCTTCAGAAACACATCAAGCCCAAGGGTTTCCCAAGATATTTTGCTGCCTGAAGTGAAGGACAAGAAGTGCCCTGTCTCCATTGCACATGCAGATGTGAGGTATATTGGGACTTCAATCTTATTTCTAAACTGGAGACAAAATAACACCAACCACCAGATCTGAGGCCACAGATTAGTTTAGGAAGACTGGTGACAATTTGTGCAATACACACAGCACTATCACTGAACAAAGCAAAACAGCCAGAGAGTTCACGAGGAGCACCTAGAAGATTGCTACCATTGTCCTCTAACCTTGGACCACATGAAGCAGTTGCTTCACTTAGCCTAATGACTGTGATCAGGCCAATTTTTCCTATGAATGTAAAAATGATTTATTTATAGCTTTTGAAACAATATTGTTTCTAGAATCTGAAAAAGGCTCTTTTTGGATTATAACCCCCAGAATCCCTCAGATTGCATGGTTTGTAATCCAAAAGGGGGGAAAGGGGTGTGTTTCCATGTTCTAATTGCTTCTGCACCCAACACAGCATGTTTTGAAGATCAAATATTACCATTTTGAAATGGATCTGTATATAACACATTACACACACTTTAATCCATAGTGGCCTATTTAATTGTTTTAAATGGGAAAAGCACCATGAAGTTGCTCAGAAGAGAGGGCTGCCTTGTGGAGATTTTTGCATCTGTGCCTGAGAAGTGATTATTAACGTCATATAGAAGGGCCAATGAAAAGTGTCTGATTTATGACCCTGCTGCCCAATTTTACATAAGCAATGTTCAGGTCAACTTCGGACCAGGAAATAACTGCATCATAATGTAATCTGAGTGCACAGAAATTATATTAAAGCAAAATTTGAGGGTGGTATGTAGCATAAATCCCATGGAATTTTGCTAATCCACTGCATCGGTTTGTGGAATGACTGCTAGAGAAATATGCAAGAGCACTGGGAAGAATTCACTCCTTCTATTTTAGCAAGATAGCTTCTGATTTACTGTAGCTATACTTGTTAAAGAATATTTTCAAAGTCTCCTTGTATTTGTTGTTTCACAGAGGCTAATACTGGAACATACTAGGATTCAGGGACATCCATCAAGTGCACTATAAATCTGCCATGGAAACTGCCCCAATCCTTTGTCTGGCTGCACCAGAGCTTTATAAGGTCAGGCATATCTCCAACCTGATTCAGTTGTGAATTGGCTTAAACTTTCAAAGGAAGGAGGGTTCTGTGAAAGCTAAAGCCCCTAGGAAATGCCAAGAAATTTGTCTGGGAAAGATCTGAACAGGTGAACTTGATCAAGGATGGTCAAAACAGGTTGTCTCCACACCCCTAGTTGCAATTTATCTGTTCAGACCTTTTCCAAACAAATTTCTAAGCATTTCCTAGGAGACTTCACAGAACTGCCCTTTCTTTGAAAGTCTGATCCTGTCAAGGATTCTCAAGGTCTCATGAGAGATTGTTACCATCACAGTGAAAAGGCATCAAGTGCTTTTTAAGAAGGATCATGCTTTGTGGGGAAGCATCACTAACTTTTTGTGCCTTAGTGAAGGCACATGTACATACAGCAAGCAAAATGTAACAGGCTGATTCCCCAACAAAGAGGCGAGCAACCTGTCTGATATTTCTGCTCTTTAATAGCCACATAACAAGGAATCATACCTTTAATTTTTTTTACATTTACACAAATTGGCTACCATCCTGCTAGTGACATATGCATTCACAAGTCACACTACTCTTGCAGGTCAAATTACTTGCTCTAGAGCAATAGACATACTCTGCCGACAATGGCAACGCAGAGTTGCACATGTAACAACATTGTGTGTAGTGCACGACAATTGCAATTGTATGCACAAGTGCAATTATATGCACAACTACAATGCACAATGCAGAACTACACCCAGGCATTGACATGTGTTTCACAATGTTGCTATTCTGCAGAGGGGTTGCGTAGTCTTGACATAGTGTATCTCTGAGTGTGGATATTTACACTGCACTGAGGGGATGTTAGATTTCAGCAAAGGTGAGATAGAATTAATTTGTAAACCTAAATCCAATCACTTGTCTCAACTAAAGTAGAGACGTTCCGTCTTCCCTGTTGTCATACCACATGACATCAGCATTCTTTCGTTCCAGTCTGTGAGGGACCAAGGTAAAACAACATTTTTTTGCTAACTGGAAAAACCTGTTAGCAAGAAGACATAGTTTTACCTCGGTCTCCCTTGGGACCAGAATGAAAGAACACCGGAAGAACGCTGACATCGTGCGGAAAGATGGGATGTTCCTGCTGCTTTGTCACTTTTCTTCGGAGTGCGATAAGCCAATGAATGAATGTGGTTTACAAGAGTGTTGAACTTACCATTCAGTAATCAATTCAGTGGGTCTACTCCAGCTGGGACTAGTAACCAAATACGGCTTTAGTCTTTACAGTCTCACAAGCTTATTTGCTGATTTTACTGTAACCAGACTACATCTTGGGAATTAACAAATTAGGCTCAACTAATTCATTAGTTCAAATGAAATTAATTCAATGAATTTAAATCAAAAACAAAGTGAAAATTGGAGTCGTGGTGCTTAAAATAACATTAATAACATTCAATTAAATTAATTTGAATAGCTGAATGAGATTAGATTAGACGTAGTAGAAAGTTATAAAACATGGTAGAGAAGGATGGTAGAGATGGTAGAGATGAAAGGGCACAATTCAAAGTGTGGATTTAAAGACCTTTGTGGCTTGAGTCCAGTCTGTCTGAAAGACCATATCTCCCTTTCTGAGCTTGCCTGATTTTAAAAATCTTCAGGGCAGGATTTTTTTTCTATATTCTGCCACCACCATCATGCATTCTATCATGTATTTGTTCAACTTGCATGCAGCTAATATCATACACAGAGCAGGTTTAGACTCAAAAGAAGGAGTGAATATCGGAGGAAGGAATATCAACAATCTAAGATATGCAGATGACACCATACTACTAGCAGAAAATAACAAAGACTTGGAACAATTATTAAAGTTAAAGAAGAATGTGCTAAGTCAGACTTACTGTTGAACATCAAGAAAATAATGACATGGAGGATTTCCATAAACTCAATCTAGATGTTGAGGAAATTGAAATAATTAAAGATTTCCCATACCTTGGATCAATCATTGTTCAAAATGGAGATTGCAATCAAGAAATCAGAAGAAGACTAGGACTGGGAAGGGCAGCTGTGAAAGAACTAGACAAGAGCCTTAAGTGCAAAGATATAAAACTGAACATGAAAGATAGGATTGTCCAAGCCATCACATATCTCATCACCATGTATGGACGGTGAAGAAAACTGATACAAAGAAAATCAACTCATTTGAGATGTGGTGTTGGATAAAGGTGCTGCAGATACCATGGCCAACTAAAAAGACAAGCAAATAGGTCCTAGAGGAGATCAAACTTGAACTCTCCTTATAAGCCATGATGACTAAATAGAGGATGACATACTTTAGCCACATCATGAGAAAGCATGATTCATTAGAAAAGACACTAATGCTTGGAAAGGTGGAAGGGAGTAGGAAGAGAGGAAGACTGCATAACAGATGGATAGACTCAATCAAGGAGGCCACGGCCCTGAGTCTATAGGACCTGTGCAGAGTGCTTGAGGACAGGGAGTCTTGGAGGTGTCTCATTCAAAAGGTTAACAATGAGTTGAAATCAACTGGAAGACAGTTAACAACAACAAACCACCATCACAGGTGCATTTGGTGAGGACATAGAAAATAATGATCTTGGTGAATGTTCCCAATTAAATTAAACTGCATTAAATTAAATTAAAGAATAAAATACTTTGAGGGAAGAAAAATATATTTGTGAGTACCCACATGCATGTTTGTGCAGCTGCCTAACTTCCTAGCTGATACTAGATGCATCTCTTTGGGGCTAAAAAGCTAGAACTTGGAAATGTTACTTTTTTAAAACCATGCTGGCTATCCTGACTGGGGGCTTCTAAGTAACAGAGTACTGTAATAATAACCTGGTCCAAAAGATTAACTTTCCAAAGCACTGCAGAAAGGTTGGGTGCTTCTAACAAAGGTTATAGTCCCTCACTAGTCTCTTATTAATCAAAGCCTTAAGCAGACCTCATGCTCTCCACTGTTCCAATTTGATAGGGACTGTCCTGATTAATCCTCTGCCGGCCCACTTTTCAGATGCTTTTGCAATTTCCAAGCTTCTCTCGCCTCCTCCTATTTTCTCCATTTGTCCTCAACTACAATTGTTGTAAACTGAGTTCAAAGGGGAAAAGCAGTTTGCACTTAACTCAACTGGGGGAGAGGAAAGGGAAGAATCTTGCCCTTCCATGTAGACCCAGGCAAAAGGAAACTGCTGCAGCCTCTCCTAGCTTGTGTGTTCTATCAGGTGACAGTGCACACTGGGTATCTAAACAGGTCCAGGCAGCTAAAATAAACAGCAGAGTGTTGTTGCTTCAGGCATCAGAATAAAGGCGCACACACAGACTTGTCTCTAAAATGAACATCTATTTACTTGAGCATAATGAAGAGTATTTACAGATATATTCAGCATTCAGGAGAAAGCATCTTCATGCATTAAAGTCTAAAACAGAACTGCTTCACATTGTGACATTCAAAGCAGAACTGCAAAATTCGCAGCCCAGCCCTGCAGCAGCTCAGCTCCTGGGCTCAGTCAATATTGATACATTTACCCAGCTAGCTTGCTTCTGCAAACTGCAGACTGTTTGTTACATTCTAGCTCTTTACAAAATAAATCTACTGTATGTCCCAATATCCTGACATGCTCTTCCTCAATAAGAACTTTTGTTGTCTTGATCACACTCAGGGCTCATCTACACGGGTTCATCTACACAGGCTCATTCCTCCCCGTTACCCATATGAAACGGGATGCAGTCCAGACCACCACACTGGTCCTTCACTGCATCCACCACCACCACTGCCCACATCCCACTCTCTGGAGCTAGGAAGCCAATGTGCAGCACATGAGCAAGGCCCCCTGCATGTGACCAGCCTGGTCAGATGCTGTGGGCCTGCTTCCTGGCTTCAGAAAATTGATGGCAGACAGCTGCAGCAATGGGCTGGCATGGCGGTGTGGGCTCCTGTGATCACATGGGGCCAGATTCATTTTTTACTGACTTTTGAAGCCGTTTTCCCCAGGTATTTTTTAAAAGTGATGTATTGCCCCACCCCCCCATCTTGTCCCCATCTTTGACCTGGGGGGCATGAGGACTGCCTGGGAGCAAAACAGGGCAAATATCCTGCCTCTGTACTGCAGGACTCCAAGACAAGGCCAAGACAGCGTAAATAGCCAGTCTAGACAAGGCCTCTGATGCTGCTTGGTTACATGTGTCCTGGTTTTCATCTGTGAAATGTTGAAAAGTATGAGACCTGTCTCCGCTAAGCTTCTGGGATGGCAATTTGTACTTCCAGATCAGCCACAGCTGTGAACACACCAGGATGACAAAAGGAGAGGAAGGGTTTACTCTGTAGCTTGAGGTTTTAAATTAAAAATAATTGAAGGATACATAATATTTTTCTCAGCTTCCAGTATTCATTTCATTAAGATTTTTAAAAGGATATATCCATTATGTGGGGGTGGGGTTGGAGAGAGGGGATAATCAAAGAAGGGATAGTTTTAGAACAGCACCACACCGATGATCTATATATAAATATTTCCAAATTAAGCATTAAAAATTAGGTTTTAATCCATTTATAAAAAGGTCCCCATTAGGTGCAGTGGAGGGATAATAAACCATGTTGGCACTTTTTCTCCCTTTCAGAACAAATTTCCACCTTATAGAGTGCTGTTTATGCTTTTGTATGCTGAAATAGAGATCCATAGGTCATACTGGAGATTTTCAGACAGGCAAAAATCTCCCCTTGCCGCGCGAGCAGCCTCCCGAAACTGCTGCGCGGCAAGGGTCTTTTTCGGACCGCGCTGTGCCTGTGGCGAAACCGTCCGTGTCACTTCCGTGAAGCTTGGGACGGCTCCGCGTCATATTTCAAGCACGGGCAGCCTCCGTGATTGAAATATGGCGCGGAGCCGTCCCAAGCTTCACGGAAGTGACACGGACGGTTTCGCCACAGGCACAGCGCGGTCCGAAAAAGACCCTTGCCGCGCAGCAGTTTCGGGAGGCTGCTCGCGCGGCAAGGGGAGATTTTTGCCTGTCTGAAAATCTCCACTGTCATTCGTTAATAATGGGTGCTGTTTAAATGGCATAATTTATTCAAGATACAATGAAAAACACATCACTGTACATTTATTATGACCTAGCTGAGGTAAAGGTGATGCAACTACAGAAATATGTTTCCTGCAGTGAGTTTCCTTAGGGCAGGGTGGGCAAATTGCAGCTCATGGGCTGGATGCAGGTCCTGGGCCTCACTTTTGTGTCCACTGAAGCCCCCCAAACAATCCCCCAAAGCCCTTCAACGTTCTCCCATACATGAGAAAAATGAGAAAATACCACTACTCCACCTCTCAAGTAACCCCTGAGCCTCATACTAGCCCCAAATACCCTTGTTTTCTTCTTCAGCCTTTCTCAAAGTGGCAACAGGAAGTGATAAACATCACTTCCTTTCACTATTTTGAAAGAGACTGCATAGGAAAATGGATGTATTTAGACTTGTTTTAGGGGGTGCAACCTGTGGTGGGTTGGGAAGAGAAATTGGCTGCTGGCCCCCAGCTCACACACAGTTGGCCACACCTGGTGTGGTTAGGGAGGCTTAGGTCCATAATAGGCAAAGTGCAGTCCTGCAGATGTTGTTGGACTACAACTCCCAGTTTTCCTCACCACTGTCTACATTGGCTAAAGTTTCTGGTACTTGGAGTCCAACCACATCTGGAGTAGGGTTGCCATAAATCCCAGAAAACCAGGAAAATTCTGGATTAAAGGGACAGAAAGTTGTCCCATCTGGCTGGGCTGCTTGAAGCAGCAGATCCTGGATTCTGATTCCAGCCTCACTGTCTGCAGGCTCTGTGGTCACATGGTGGGAGAGTGCCGTCTATGCGGGAGAGTGCAGAAAGCGGGAGTCGGGAGAATGCAAAGCAGCCAGTAGCAGAAAGAGTAAAGGAAAGTCAGAGGAAAGAAAGCAAGCAGCAGAGTCAGACTCAGAGTAACTTTTCTTGTGCATGTGTGGTGAATCTCTGGCCTCCTAAGCCACCCTCTCCTTGGAGAACAGGCTGGTGGCCGAATGGAAAGAGGCTTCAGAAGGGGAGCGGGGAATCTCCTTTCCTTTTCCAAGCCCCACAATGGAGCTGGAAAGAGGCTTGAGACAGTAACATCCATAATTCCCCCAGCCAGCACAACCACTAGCTGGGGGATTGTAATAAAAAGTAATTTTTCTAAGCTCTGGGGAGGAGCAACAAGCCTTTAGTTCAAATGCCCCTGGTTGCTAACTGGCACCTTTGGAAAAAATGATGGCATTTTACTGTTTCTACATGCATAGCCAACATGAGAGCCAATGTGGTGTAGTGGCTTGAGTGTTGGATTAGGACATGAGGAGACCAGGGCCAAATCCACAATACACAAATAATTTAGTTTGAAACTCCTTCCTATGGAATCCTGGGATCTGTAGTTTTACAAGGTCTTTAGCAGAGTTCTGAAAGGTATAATTGGTACAAGACACCTTAAACTTCTGAAATATGCAATAAAATAATGTTAAATGTCAAAATCTGGGGTCCTGTATACTTTTGTCCCAGTTTTGTGGCAGAGAATTATGGCAGCCCTAATCTAGAGGATCTCATGATTGCCAGTGCTCCAGATTGGGAGTGTGATCTACATATAAAGTAGAGTTAAACGAAAACAGAGAGGTTGAAGTCTGAAGTGGCAGAGCAGACTATCAGGTAGGAGAATCACATTTTGGGGGTAATTTCCCCCTGTGATGGAGAAAGAAGGAGATTCCTTGAAACAAGTCCCACTCAAGAGTTATTGTGCCCTGTGATGGTTGCCAAGATGTTCCAGTCTGAATTCCAGCATTCAGAAAAATTACTTTGGGAATGATGGCCTAAATCCATCATTCCCAACTAGGGTAAACCCCCTTGAACCAATGGAATTTATGTAAGTCTTAATTTACCATTTGGTAATTGGTTCACTTGATCTTTTCCAGTTGGGATTAGCAATTGAATTTAGATCAGTGTGGACATTCTGAAAATAGTCGGCCATAAAGTACAGATTATACAGAAGCTGATCAAGCTAGCAGCCAAAACTTTGGGAGATTGTATACAACTTGGGAGATTGTATACATATTGGATATTATTATTATTATTATCATCATCATCATCATCATCATTATCATCATCATCATCATATTTTTATATAACACCATCTATGTACATGGTGCTTTACATTAAAACAAGCAAACAAAACAAAACATTGGGTCCCGCCAAAGACATATACTCTAAAATAAGTGTATACATAAGGACATATAGAGGGAAGGAAGGAATAATAAACATAAAACTATAAAATACAATTGCAAAACAAATTATCCAGATAGCAGCAACAACATATGAAACAACATATATTATTTAGTGTACAATATATTATATTGCTGCTAGAGAAAGAGGGCCACTCCAAAAAAGCGATACAAGGACTCCCTGAAACAACATCTAGGCTCGGACAAATTGATCACCAACAATGGTCTGCCATGGTCTCACATTGGTTGGCATGGAGACGCACTATCCACAATGCTGCAGCATTATTTGAGAACTCAAGCCGAACAAGTCTTGAAGAGAAACAACAACGCAGAAAGAATCACAACCCGGAAACATCACCCAAGGAGACCTTCTGCTGTGCTTTCTGCAACCGGACTTGTTTATCTCGGATTGGCCTTTTTAATCATCAGGGCGCTTGCAGAAAGCACGGGATGAGTCCTTCCTGAATTTTCGTTTTAAAATTCAGTTTTGGTTGTTGACTTGGAGTCTCCTCTTTAAGATGCCACCCCTCTTAGGATTGAACTTAAGATGAAGATTTAGTTTACATCTGACGAGGTGATGATCTGTCTGGCATTCTGCACGGGGCATCACTCAAGTATGATGGACATCGCGAATGTTTCTCTGGTGGACTAGAACATAGTCAATGAGGTGCCAATGTTTGGATCAGGGATGCATCCAGGTTGTCTTCAAGCTGTCTTTCTGCTGAAGGACAAATCCAATTCCCCCCCCCCCCAAAAAAGCCCTGTAGCGATAGGCGAGGGACAAAACCGGCAGATGTAAAGATGCACTGGAAGCCGCAGACCCAACCCTGCATGCAGGCGGTTCAGGACTTTGGTCGCTCGAGGCTGACCTGGGAGATGACAGTCTTGTTCAGCAGCATCCTGAATGACCAAGCAGCCTTTTTTAAGGAGAGCACTGCTTGCTCCATATGGAGAGGGGCCTAGAAAAGGTGGCCTAACGAAAGCTCATCCCCAACTACCTGGTTGGCTAGCCGCGGCCAATGGGAATCTTCTGATGCAGTCAAACCAAGGCTTTGACAAAAATAGTACTCTACGGTGAACTCACCATGGGTCAGCGTAAGAGGGGCACTCCAAAAAAGCAATACAAGGACTCCATGAAACAATATCTCAGGCTCGGCCAAATTGATCATCAACAATGGTCCGCCCTGGCCTCACATCGGGAGGCATGGAGACGCACTATCCAAAATGCTGCAGCCTTATTTGAGAACTCACGCCAAACAAGTCTTGAAGAGAAACGACAATGCAGAAAGAATCACAACCTGGAAACATCACCCAAGGAGACCTTCTGCTGTGCTTTCTGCAAGCAGACTTGTTTATCTCAGATTGGCCTTTTTAGTCATCAGCGTGCTTGCAGAAAGCACGGGATGAGTCCTTCCTGAATCTTCATTTCTGAAGAAAAAGCCAGAGACTTCCACAAAATGGGCCCAGAGTCCAGATGGGCATGCCAGCCCATCTCTTCAGCAGCCACTGCTGCCCTCCACATCACTCTCTCAGACATCAACAAGGGGGGCCACAGCACATGAGCAAGGCCCCCTGCATGTGACCAGGCTTGGTCACATGCTGTGGGCCCCCTTCCTGGCTATGGAAGAGTGAGGCAGAGTACAGAGGGCAGCTGCAGTGATGGGCCAACATGCCGGAACGGGCTCCTGAGGTCAGGTGGGGCTCGGTCCACTTTTTGCTGGCTGGCACACATTTAAACATTTTTTAAAATGCTTTAATGGCTCCTACCCTGTCTTCCCCCATCTTAGCCCCATCTTTGCCCTGGGGGATTGTGAGGGCTGCCCAGGGCAAAATGAGGCAGAAGCCCTGCATCATCAGGATTGCAGGCTCCAAGATGGGGGCAAAACGGGGTAAATTGCTCATGCAGACAATAAAATAAAAGGCTAGTGAAAGAAGAGCATAGATAGGGCAGCCTAGCCTCCTGTGGAAGGGAATCCTCTACCTTGGAAACAGCCACCAAGAAGGCCCTCTGCCATATCATCATCAGACAGGACTATGATGGTGGGAGGACAAAAAGATAGCGCTGTCCTGAGGATATTAAGACTCAAATAAGTTCATGTAGCAAGATACAGTCTTTCTTTTTCTTTTCTACATACAGCCTTTCTGGGTTCAGAAAAGGAAGAGAAACTAGAGATCGTATTGCAAATACACATTGGCTAATGACGTGCACCAAAAAATTTCAGAAGAAAATCAGCTCATACATTTTATGTTTTAGCAAAGCCTTCAATTGTATAGAACATGAAAAACTATGGATTGGTCTAAAAGAATTTGGAGTGCCGTAATATTTGATTGCCTTGGTGCATAATCTATACTCTTGACAAAAGGACATGCCATCCATTGTTCAACATTCAGAAGATCTTACTGCTTTAAGGTAAGCATGAACACATATTTTTATAGATGTCAGTCTCAAGAAAATGTATGTTTGAAAATACTGTATAACCAGTTTATATTAACATATATGTTTAACCGTTGTTCATATCCCTCTTCTTTCTTTCTTTCTTTCTTTCTTTCTTTCTTTCTTTCTTTCTTTCTTTGTAACCATACTATAATAATAATAATAATAATAATAATAATATTTATTTATACCTCGCCCCTCTGTTAAAACAATCGGGGTGGCTTACAAAAATTAAAATACAATACAGATAAAATCCCCAAACACCCCCCACCCCACCATCCCCCATTAAAAATTTAAACAATTATAAATTAAAACCAACTGATATAAAATCACAATTAAAAACAATAAATACTATAAAATACTATAAATGGCCAGTGTACTAAAAGAAGCCAGGATACTCTAAAAATCCAATATGTTCTGTTCCTAAGACTACTTGCAATCCAATAAAAATTAAATATAGAATCATCCATGACAGAGAATTTCCGATTGATATGTATGGTTGTGAACGGTGGACAGTGAAGAAAACATGGACTGCCAAAAAGAGAAAGGGGTCCAAGGGCAATTTAACCCTGAAGTTTCACTAGAAGCCAAAATCACTAAACCAAGCCTGTCATACTTTAGGAACATGTGAGACAACATAAGTCATTGGTAAAGTGAAAGGTAGTAGGAAATGATTTTAAAAAACACATTCGAGATAGATTGACTCAGTAAAGGAAGCTACAGCGCCTAGTTTGTCAAAGCTAGGCCTGGATGTTAATAACTGCAGCTATTGGAAGTCTCTTCTTCATAGGTCATATAAGTCATGGCCAAAATAACAACAAAACAAAGAATGTGGGCCCAGAAGACAATATCACCAGGAGGGAGATGATTTAATCCTCTTCTGCACTCACCTATACAATGGCCAGATCACAATACATATACATAGTGTGGCGAACTTCCTGGTATTACTGAGGAGCTCAGCCATGATACTGGTTATATCACACTTGAATGGTAGCTCATATCTGAATCCTGGCCAAACATTGTTTTACAACATACCACAATGCCAGGAAAGGATCATATCATGAGCTAGCTGGTCAGTGAGTGAAAATAATTGTGACAAAAGGAATAAGCCAATCAGATTCATTCAGGCTGAGCATGAGTGACACTCTTAATGCAGTTTTCACCACCTTTTGCCCTCCATGGCCAAAATCCTACATCAGCCAGGCAGACTCTAATGCTCTACCAGTGTACGTTCACTCCTACTCTGTCTTCCACCCCAGCAGAACTGACCTTTTTCAAGGCAGACTGCTCCTCCAGGGTTAGTTAGTGGCCATGGGAGAATGAGGCTGACTGCAATTTCGCAGTGAAGAGAAGGCAAAAGATGCCATCCCATCAAATCTCCAAAACACTTATGGATCTCACTGTAGATCCAGGATAATGATGTCATCTCCCTTAAATGCAGAAGAAGCACAGCTGGGTGCCACTTGAGTGCCCTTGCCCTCTATTTGCCACTAGTTGGCCAGGAGGGCATGTTTTGGCTTGGTTGCATGGAGGGGCCATTGGGTACTGAATACATAACCTCCAATTGCCCAGGTCTGGCAGGGACAGCCCAAGTTAATCCTCTGCCATCTCATTTTCTCAATTGCTTTTAAAATGTCCTGGTTTCTCTCTTTTCTTCCCACTTTCCCCCTTCATCTTCAGCTTACCTCAATTGCTGCAAACTGAGTTCAAAGTGCAAAAGTAATTTGCACTCAACACAGCAGAAGGGAAAGGAAAGGTGACAACAGAGTCTTGCCTTTCCTCCACCCAATACGTAAATTCCAGGTTCCTTTTCTTTAAATAGTAGCTTTGTGTTTTCTTCCTCATTAATAACTTTTGACCTCTTGTTGTCTGGCTATACCTTTTTGATCACGCTCTGCTGTGGCACAGTCACTTGTTACCCAGTAGGGTGACTTGTAGGTCTCTCACACACTGGGCTGTCATAAGTCAAAGTCAACTGCAGTTAACAACCACAACATATGAATACGTCCTTGCACAATAACCTAAAGTTATTCGATTACACCAGTGTGATTGGAGGTTATGCCTGCACATGTCACCAGCAAGATTCCAAACACTATGCATCTAACTATAGCTTCTAGCAACCTACCATGCTTTTGGTGTGACATTGGGAAAGTCTGTCCTAGGAAATTATCAGATGCCCTAAATATGGTGTGATAATGATGCCAGGAGATCGCAAAAGGGCTTTGTTTTTCACATGACGTTATGCTCCCCATGCCGTTATGCTCCGGTGGTGGTCCCATTCCACCAGCGTTTCTTTTCATTGATGGGCTAAGCCGTCGATAGATTGCCCATTCCGTTTCTGTCATGGAATGATGGGCAAGTGAAAAAGTGTCCTGTTATGCTGGTGTGATGCCAACGTCAGCAGGAGGTCCGTGCCAAACATTTCTGGGTGCGATCAGGAGATCCAGGTAAGTGACACACTTTTTTGTACCCTCCCTTGGTTACTTGTATTTTTTTAAGTGTGTGTTTGTGCTTGCTTTCACTTTTAGATGTTTCTTTTCCTTTTATTTTGGAATTTCCCGCGTGCTCATCCTCTCACAAGAACGGCCTGAGATTTCAAACCAGGAAGTGAATGCAGCTCCGTATGAGCTGCATTCACTCCTGGGCTGCCAAGGGGGAGGGGAAATGTGCGAACAAGGCGAAATAGTGATGCTATTTTTGTCCCCATCTGATAATCTCCCTAATGCCTTGACTTTAAAACTTCCATGTTGCTCAGCTATTTCAGAGAAAAGCTTGGACACCTAGGCTTGAACACACAAGCATATACTGTCCTCTTTTAGTGTGCACAACAGACATGACATCTCCACAACAAACAGAGGCCTTCCTCCTACCCAGTCCCTCAATCAGGAACCAATGATCCAAAGAACATCCTTAACTGGCCATCCAAAGGCTTAAAGAGGACAAAATACATGCCAAATACCCTTAGCTGTTCTGTTCCCCTTAGCTGCCTACCTGAAGCTAGGTTATTCTTCCATTCCTTTCTTGCCTTGCCTACCTCAGTCTCCTTCCCCAGCTCCATTTTTATTACTTTTTATTTGAAATGTTAGGACTTGTGGAAACTTTGAAAAGGGCATTGCCAGCCTTTAGTCCTCTGTCATTGCTCCTTTGTAGGCTACAATGCTTACTAATCTCAGACTGGAGCATCTCAGAAAAAAAGTCCAGGAAAGATGTAATCTTGGAGCCAAAAGGGTTACTGTTACTTAAAGCAGGCACCACAGAGGTAGATGGATCTGACTCATGCTAAGCATATAATAACATTTTCTAACAGAATCATTTAAAAATATATACTGTACCTCCTCACAGTGAATAGAATGGACATCATAATACGTGTATTCTGGCACAATGAGAGATTGTTACTAAATACATTAAATAAGCACCAAGAAAGTGTGGTGGTGGTAATGGTGGTGGGCATAAAAAATCATTTGCCAGAATAAACTTCCTTTAGCCGTCTCAGCTAGAGAGAGGGGGAGAATATTGATGAGTGGTTGGAGTAACAAATCGGATCAGCTTAAACCCTGTGCATGAAATCTGCTGCATTATTGATGGCTGCTTCTTCCTCTCCATCTCTCCCCACAATGACAGATGATGTTGATCCAAACCTTACAGAAGCAATAGGAAATTGTGGCAAAGCCCAGCTTAACCTGCATCACTCTCTGAAATTTTGTCTACAAGACATGATGGATTTATCTGTTTTCTTCTGACATTCTATGACCTTTTGAAGTTACCTTACAATGATGATGATCCATGGGCAATCCAGTTCTATGAAGGAGTTCAGCTGGAATTATGATTGTGTTCTTAATGTACCTAGTAAGTTTCCCTTTAAAACAGAAACACACCCTTTGCTTGGTATACAAATTAAGCTTGGAAAGTTACTTGTAAAAACTACCCATGCTGCTGGCCTTGTTTCTAACACCATAAACATTTATAAATGGAAGTCAATGTTTTTTCTTTTTCCAAAAGGTATTGTTAACATACAATGTATCTTTTCCAACAAGCCTTTGGAAATTGATTTTTAACAAGAAAAGGGCTTTTTATTGTGCTGTGCTCTTTTTAATCTTTAAGGTAAGATTTTAAACAGTTTTATTTCTGTTTTTATTTAATACTGATTTAATCTTAATTTTGTATGTTTTTAGCTATATGTTTTTATGGTATTTTCTGCCTTTTTGTAAGCTTTTCCTGAGTCCTGGGAGTCTGGAAAAAGGTGCGATATAAATAAAGTACAGTAATGGATGGATAGATGGATGGACAGATGGACAATAGTCTGGAATGCTACCCATCCCTCCCTGGTAGTAGACTGAGTAGAAAGTGTAGAATGGAAAGTCCTATTCAGGTGTTATAAAAATTGGAGAAAGTCATCACACAAGCCAGGATAGAGCTGCACTCTGTAGTCCCACCCTTAGTATGGCATCCTTACATTGTTCCACCCCCACAGTCATCCACACTTAAGCAGCTTCTGGCCTCATCTACATGGGCAAGACTATGCCGGTTCCCTGCCAGCATATTCTAGCTGCAGTTCTGGCCCAGTCCTCCTCCATTACAAGCATGAAATGGGATGGAGTCCAGACAGCCACATCAGGCTGTTCCTGCAGCCACTGCTGCCACTGCCAGTATCCCACTATCCAAAGCCAGGAAGCTGGCAAGCACCACCTGAACAAGGTCCCTGCATGTGACCAGCCTGGATCCAGAAAGTGCAATACGGACAGCAGCTGCAGTGATGGGCCAGCATGGTGGTAGGGCCTCCTGTGGTCCTGAGGTGCCTGATCCGTTTCTTCTTAATAGAAACATGTTTTCTAGGTATTTTAATATAACATTTTATCAGGTGTTATCCTGTCTTAACCCCTTCTTTGCCCTGTGCATCATGAGGACTTCCCAGGGGCAAAACAAAGCAAAAACCCTGCACTATTAGGACTGCAGGGCTCAAAGATGGGGCCAAGATGGGGTAAATAGCCTGTCTAGGCAAGGCCTTTGTGTGTCATGATCTACGCATGGAGAGCGGCTTTCATATGCTGCAAAACACTGACTGTGCAGGGCTCTGAATCACGTGGATGTCTCTGTCAATACAGTGCCATACATGCAGGCCTTTCCACTGCAGTCATTTCCTAATGTGGGTGCCTGAGAAGCACCTAAGTGTGGGAGCTACGTAATGATGTCACATCAAGGACTGAGCTACTACTTCTTCCAGTTTTATAATGCCTGAACTGTGGCCCTGCCTCACTTTTACACTTTTCTGTATTGAAAAGCCCATATTCTAGATCACCTACTTAGTTAAGCAAGAGTAACTATATAGCGTCTCCTCCCCCCCCCAAAAAAAACCCTACTAGCAGCTGCACTGAGAGATGGAAGACCATTCAGCTGGTGATCAGGGCACAAGAAGATGGGATTTCCACCCCCTTCCCACCAGTGAACAAGGCTGCAACAAGGGTCCTGCTTCTGATTGTCACAGTCTTGCTCCCTGCTAGGAGGGGGGTGGAGGTGTCACCCTCCTGCACCTTGATTGCCAGCTAAGCAGACTTCCTTCTCTCAGTGCAGCTGCTGCCTGGTAAAGTAGGGGGACATTTACAACCTTGGCAGTCATACCACAATCATGGTTACATAGTATTAGTAAACAGTACAATGGCTCTATACACACTGATTTTTTAATCTGAAACATGGGTCACCTATCGCCACCACCTACGACTCCTCGAATGCTTTCATCAGCGCTGTATACGCACAATCCTAAATATTCACTGGACTGACTATGTGATGAATGTTGCTGTCCTTGAGCAAGCAGGGATCACCAGCATTGAGGCCATGATATTGAGAACACAGCTGCGCTGGGCAGGGCACATTTCTAGGATGGAGGACCATCGCCTCCCAAAAATACTACTCTACGGTGAACTCGCCACGGGTCAGCGTAAGAGGGGCGCTCCAAAAAAGCAATACAAAGACTCCCTGAAACAACATCTCAGTCTCGGTCAAATTGATCACCAACAGTAGTCTACCCTGGCCTCACATCGGGAGGCATGGAGATGCACTATCCACAATGCTGCAGCCTTATTTGAGAACTCACGCCAAACAAGTCTTGAAGAGAAATGACAACACAGAAAGAATCACAACCCGGAAACATCACCCAAGGAGACCTTCTGCTGTGCTTTCTGCAACCGGACTTGTTTATCTTGGATTGGCCTTTTTAGTCATCAGCGCGCTTGCAGAAAGCGCGAGATGAGTCCTTCCTGAACTTTTGTTTGCGAAGAAAAGCCAGAGAGAGACTCTAATTCGAACAAACAATTGGATTTAGGTCATTATATTTTTAATCAGGACAATAAAGGAAAGAAACAGCATAGTCCTATACATGTTTGCTGAAAACTGTGTTGAATGGAACACACTTCCAGACAGGTATCTATTGGACAACAGACCTAGATTGCAAGCCTATACCCAATTCCTTGGGAGTAAATTCCATTAAACTCAACATGGTTTATTTCTGAGTAGATGTGTAATCTGGACATTTTCTTTTTCTTTCTTTCTTTGTACTAATAAAATTTCCATCAGTTGAGCACTTTCAGATGTGTCTCCAGTTTCTATTGTGGGTTTTAATGGGTGCTCCTCAGATTTTACTTCCTTTACCATCCTAAACCCACTAATTATGAAGAAAGCCCCCTGGAACAGAGTGAGATTTACTTCATAATAAACTTGAAAAGGACTGTGCTTTTCAATAATCTTAATCTTGATTTCACCAACTCCTTGTACTTGAGATGTGTCCACCTTGATCTGCATTTGTGGTTATTTTATTCCTACCAGATGTGAACAGCTTTATGTCCAGAATCCCTCTAAGAGGGTGCAGTTATTTTTATCATTTATGTAGTGGCTTATCTCCAAATAACCAATAGCAATTTATTCAGTGATCCACAGATAAGAAGCCAGACCTTACTTGCCATGGTGAATAGGAAGCACCATGGCAGCCAGCATGGTATAGTGGTTTGAGCATTGGACTATGACTCTGAAGACCAGGGTTGAAATCCACACTCAGCCATGGAAATCCACTAGGTAATAATGCAAGATGCGTCAGTGGAACAGTTAACAAACGTGTTTGGTTTATTATATCAATGAGGTTACAAACTCCAAAACTGCATGATAACTCTGTATATGATGAACTGTTCTTTCCTTTAGCTTTCTTTTACTATTTCCGTTAGTGACAGACCCACTTATATTTAAACATTCACTTTATCTCTTTAGTCTCTCAACTGTTTCAGGTTCCTTTCTCTCGTAACAGTGCACTCCCAATCTCTTTCACACATCTGACTCATCTGACTGCTTTATCTCAACTGACATTCTCTCATCTCACTGTCACAGAGGCCCCTCCCATCACAGAGGCCTCCCGATTGGCTCCCTCTCATGCATGCTATCAAACCTATCTTCACATCCTTGGATGTAAGTTCATCTGGCCTCAGAGACTTGAATTCATTTATACTGAATGAGAAGACCAAGACAAAGAAGGTGTTAAGTAGTTCTGCCTTTTCTCTGTCCCGTTAGCATTTCACCATCTTTTCCACACAACAGCCCTACCATTTCCTTGTTCTTCCTTTTGCTATGGACATTGCCCTAAAAGCCTTGTTAAATTGTTTTGAACCTCTCTAGCAAGCCTGAGCTCCATCTGTGCTTTAGCTTTTCTGACTTTCCCCCTACATGAGCTGGCTATTTGTTTGAATTCTTCTTTGGTGATTTCCCTCTTTTCCCATTTCCTGTACATGTCTCTTTTAAGAGTTAGCATAGTTGAAAGTTCTTTAGACATCCATCCTGATTTCTTTAGACGCCTCCCATTTTTACTCCTCATTAGAACTGTTTGAAATTGTGCCTTCAACAACTCACTTTTAAGAAACCCCCATCCATCATGAACTCCCTTCTCTTTTAGTATTCCTGGCCATGGGATCACCCCCAGCAATTCTCTAAGTTTTCTGAAATCAGCTTTCTTAAAGTCTAGAAGGCGTGTCTGACTACACTTGGCTTCCCCTTTCCTCTGTGTAGCAAACACCAGGAGACCATGTTCACTCCCCCCTAAGGATTCCGCCACTTCCCCATCATTAACCAGATCATCTGTGTTTGTCAGGATCAGATCTAAAATAGCTGATCCCCTTGCTGCCTCTTCCATCTTCTGCACAATCAAATTGTCTGCGAAGCAAGTGAGGAATTTGTTGGACCTTAATTTTTTGGGCAGAGTTGGACTTCTAACAAATATCAGGATAGTCAAAATCCCCCATTACAACTACATCTCTCCTGTCTGAATGTGTGGTCATCTCTTCCAAGAAGGCATCATCCAAGTCCTCAATTTGGCTTGGACGTCTGTAGTAGACCCCCACAAGAACATCCCTATTTTTTCTCTCCCCTTTGATTTATACCCAGATGCTCTCAACCTGGCTCCCAGCATTTAAGTTATGGATCTCCTCACTGGTGTCCACATCCTTAATGTATAATGCTACTCCACCTCCATTCCCGTTTGGTCTATTTATCTGGAATAGGTTATACCCCTCTATTACTGCATTCCAATCATAAGACTCATCCCACCACGTTTCAGTGATGCCTATTATATCATATTTGTTTTGTTGTGCTAAGAGTTCAAGTTCATCCTGTTTATTTCCCATGCTCTGTGCCTTAGTATAGAGACATCTAAGACAATGGGCTATTCCCCCTACCTGCCTTTTAAAGGGTTTTTTCCTCCCCCTGTTGGGTTCTTGTACTATTTGCCTTGTTCTCTGTATAACATTTAGGCTATTACCTCCAGCACTTGATGAACTCCCTCAAGAATACTGTCTCCCTCCCCCCCCCCCGAAATTCAGTTTAAAGTCCTATTTACATTTACATAAGTTCCATTGATTCTATAGGTCTACTCAATTCTAGCTGGACTAGAAATTAGCTATAGGTCATTGTGACAATAGAAGGGTGGGAACTGCGCAGTATTCCAGGTGTTGTGGAACTGCGTCTCCAATCAACCATAGAATCGTGGAGCTGAAAGAGACCACAAGAGCCATCCAGACCAACACCCCTACCATGCAGGAATACATGATCAAAGCACTCCCAACAGATAGCCGTCCACCCTCTGTTTAAACATCTCCTTCTGAATACTGTGAAACTCATTCACAGTGTGTTGGGACAAAAGATATTCTCCTCAATTTCTATGAGGAGTATTTTCATCATCTCAACAACCCCCAAGGTTAGAGTTGGACTGAAATATAGGTTATAGGCTGGAAATTGTATTTTGTATAATTAAATTACAGGTTTAAGGCCCTCAAATGAGCATTAGTATCAAATGAATATACAAATGTATTGAATACTGGAAAATGAATATGGTGCTGTGATAGGGATAAGAGAAATGTTTATACCTCTGGATGTTACTCTTCTGAGCATTCACCAGTTAGCCAAACATACCAACGAAGATTTTTTTTTTAAAGAACCCAGTAAGGCAGCTGACCAGGTTGACTTAATTAGTAAGATAAGTCTTACTCATGCTGTGGCAGGTAGCCAGTCCTTAAAGACAAATGAAGTTTGTCCCTCATTGGTAGAAGGTAAGGATCAGCAGGTGTAGTATAAACAGAGAATAGTAATCCTAATTTATTATTGGCCTTTAACTAAAAACCAGTGAAATGTACTCCCGATAAGTAGATTTGTTCCTTTGGTGTCTGACGTTTTTTTCTTCCAAAATCCATTAGGAGTGATACTAAGTCATATAGTGCTACTCCCTTGAGTTTTCCTAAGAGGAAAAAAATATGGCAGAAACCAAACTGTGGCCAAAATCCTGGAGCCCTTTCACACTACAAAACTACAGTGCTATGATTCCATAGCACTGTAGTATAGCCACGGCTACATCATAGGGACTCCTTTTTCAGTCTGTCTGGCTGAGAATTCTAAATTGTTGTTGTGTGCCTTCAAGTAATTTCTGACTTATTGTAACCCAAAGGCAAATCATTCATAGGGTTTTCTTGGCCAGATTTGTTCAGAGAGGGTTTGACTTTGCCTTCCTCTGAGACTGAATGTTATTCTTTTCAATGTCTCCCAGTGGGTTTCCATGGCTGACGTGAAGATTCAAAGTCTGGTCTTCCAGAGTCCTAGTCCACACTTCAAACGACTACACCAAACTTGCTCTTTTACAGGATTCTAAATTTGCTGTTTTTGTTAACTGGCCTTGACTCGATTTCAACTCATGGTGACCTCATGAATGAAATACCTCCAAGACTCCCTGTCCTCAACCTGCATTCTTCAGGTCCTGCAGACTCAGGGCCATGTCCTCCTTGATTGAGTCTATCCATCTGGCATATGATCTTCCTCTTTTTCTATGAACTTCCCTCCACCTTTCCTAGCATTAGTGTCTTTTCTAGTGAATCATGCCTTATCATGATGCAGCCAAAGTACAACAACCTAAATTTAGTCATCTTGGCTTCCAAGGAGAGTTCAAGTTTGAACCCTTCTAGGACCCATTTGTTTGTCTTTTGGGCCATCTAGGGTATCCTCAGCACTCTTCTCCAACACCGTGCTTAAAATGAGTAGATTTTCTACCAGCTTCCTTCACTGTCCAGCTCTCACATCTGTACATGGTGATGGGAAATGTGATGGTTTGGATTATCCTAACTTCAGTTTTATACCTTTGCACTTTAGGCTCTTGTCTACTTCTTTCATAGCTGTCTTCCCAGTCCTAGTCTTTTAATTTCTTGACTGCAACCTTCCTTCTGATCAATGATTGATCCAAGGCATGGGAAATCATTAACTATTTCAATTTCCTTATCATCTAGATTGAATTTGTGCAAATCCTTGGTAGTCATTATTTTTGTTTTCTTAATATTCAACAAGCCTGCCTTAGCACTTTCTTCTTTGACTTTCTTCAGTATTGTTCCAAAACTTTGTTGTTTTCTGCTAGTAGTATAGTGTCATCTGCATATTTTAGATTGTTGATATTCCTTCCTCCTATCTTGACTCCTCCTTCCTCCAAATCTAAACCTTCTCTGCATATATTTTCTGCATACAAGTTGAACAAATAGAGTGATAGAATGCAGCCTTGTCTGACCCCCTTCTGCTTGGGAACCATTCTGTTTCCCCACATACTGTTCTAACAGTCACCTTCTGTCCTGAGTACTGTACAGATTATACATCAAGACAATCAAATGTAATGGTACACCCATTTCTTTGAGAGCAATCCATAGCTTTTCACCCCTTCCTAAACTTAAATTTCCAGGATTCTGTACAATGGGACCATGGCAATTAAAAAGGAATCATAGTGCTACATCTGTATAGTATGAAAACTCCCTAGAAAGAAGCAGGTGGTGAGCTGCCCCACAAAAAAGTTGTCCCACATTGAAATTTGCACGGTATTCTGCCCCTCTTTCCTTCCCAACCTCTAAACTTTGAGTTTAAACTTCTCATGTGGCAACTTTCAACTCACCTTGTTCCATGGTGGATTCCAGAAGTTGTAGTCCTCAAAACGGTAACATATCCAGATTAGGTGCTAATATCAATGCAATTGATTTAAAAGTTGCATTCTTCTCTATGAACTAAAAAGTAGACAATGGATGATCATTCTAGGAAATGGCAGCTTGCTCTGGGAGCAGATAACTTTGTTGACAATATTGTTTGAATATAAAACACTTATTTACACTTTTATTTTGTTAGTTAATTTACTTCCTGACACATGCTAGCAGCTCTCTTTGAACACCCCCTGGTATACATTCTAGGAATTAGCCCCCAAATGGAAAAAGCTGGTAGCCAAAATAATGTTTAATGGTGGGCATTGAGTAGTCAGTGTTTTCCTAGGGCTGCTGCCACACTGCAGAAATAATGCAGTTTGACACCGCTTTAACTATCATGACTCCATGCTATGGAATCCTTAGAGTTGTAGTTTGTTGTGGTACCAGAGCACTCTAACAGAGAAGGCTAAACATTTCACAAAATTAAAAAACCCAAAATTCCATAGCATTGAGCCATGGCAATTTCTGAAGCGTGGCAGCAGCCCGAGATAGCTAAATAGCTGGTGTTCAGAGAGCAAACATCTGAAAGGATTGGGCCTTTAAAACCTCAGATTGGTGTGATCAGCACTCTGCCTAGCTGTTGATCCCCTCTCAAGGTTATGACATAAACAGTGCATGTTAAGGAGATGTTATTCCCAGTATCTGATCACAATGTGAAGGGCAACATCCTGTGCAAGAATTACCATCTGACCTTGTTCAACAAATCCATAGACTGCAAACTAGAACAAGAGAGTTGTTCTCCTAGCATTTTTTTAAAAAGTAGATGGTTTATGCATCGGCTTTCATAATAAAGATCAGGTTTATGCAACTTGACTCCATGTCCATGCTTCAACCACATTCTAGATGAAATGTTTTCAAGGTTTTACCTGGGACACAGGTAAGGGATGGGCAGCCCATCCTTTAATGCTGGCCCCCAGTCTCAACTTTGTATCTGGCCTCCAGTCTCAAGTGTCTCCTTTGGTTGTGCCCCACAGTGACTTGTGTGACTTAAGTGACTTAAACCGAGGACCATGCTACACATTTCATTAACAGGCTCTCATTCAACTAGTATCCTTTTGTATTAAAATCAGAAGCTTAGAGGATCAGATGTGCAAGAGGGGGATAAAATTACTGGTTTTGACTACAGGTAGACCCCAGTATCTGCAGGGGATAAGTTGCAAGACACCCCATGGATACCTGAAACCGTGGATAATAGGGAACCCTATTATTTTCAATGAGACAAATTCTGAAAGTTGACCATAGAATCACATTGGAGGACCTAGAAATTCCTAGAGAGAACATATTTTTTTGGATATGGATAAGTGAAACGATGGATACAGGGGTGAACCTGTATATGGCTCTCAGAATCTCTGTTCATCCAAAGAAGTAACTTCCCCAAGGTCTGCATGGCCTCAACTATGGTAGCAATAGTAGTGTCACTCCTGAGGCAAACAACAGCTTTGGTGGGGACAAATGCATGCATTTCATCAGCACTATGACATGTGGTGGCAGGGATTTTAAAAAATATATCCCTGTGCTCCATTGGTCTCTATCTTGATTTCCTGCAATATAAGTGCTATCCTCCTCCTCCTTCTTCTTCTTCTTCAAGACATGTCAAACACATGCCCATGCATTAAACTCAATGGGCAACCTTGGGCCAGTCACTCTGTCTTTTACCCTTACCTACCCCACCAAGCTATTGTGAGAAAAGTAGGGAGGAGGACAGCCATGTACCCTGGCTTGAGCTCCTGGGAGAAAAGGCAGGATAGAAATATAAACAAATATAAACAATGTTCCTTTGAAGACAAGAAAAGAGGTCATAGATGTTACTAGTCTGCAAGAAAAATCAAATGTCTGCTGAGAGTTCCAACTCTACAATTCTATGATAAGTTGTTTTTGGCTTCCTGTAGCAGTCCACTGTATTTCTATACTAAGTATGGAGAACCTCTCCTCTGGCAGCCCACTTGGGGATCCTTCATGCTACATACTTATAGCACTATGATTGTACTTGAACTGTCATAGCAACGTCCTATAGGATCCTGGGAGTTGTAGTTTAGTGAAGCATAAGATCTCTCTGGCTGAGAATTCTAAATATCCCTCCCTAAAATGAAAATCCCATGATCCCCTAAGATATTGCCATGGCAATTAAAGTGGAATATAGTATTACAGTTGTCCCTTCATATTCACTGGGGTTTGGTCCCAGGACCCCCGTGGGTACCAAAATCCGTGAATACTGAAGTCCCATTATATGCAATGGCATAGAAAAATGGTGGCAAAATATATAAGATGGCATAATCAAGGTTTGCTTTTTGATTATTATTTTTTAAAGAATATTTTCAAGCCGTGGATACTTAAATTTGTGGATACCAAATCCATGGATACGGAGGGACAACTGTATACTTGTACGGTGTCAATGGCAGTTAAAGTGGAATCATAGCACTGTATTTGTGTAGTGCAAAGGTTTTTTGCTAGTTTTTATATGTCGAGCACAGAGGAGGGACACAGCACCAACCACCACCTTCCATCCATTATATATGTCTGATTTACTTAGAGTAAAAGACTAAGATGCAGATAATCCTTTTGCTGAATTACACTAGGAGGAGTTGAAGGGTCCTCTTCTTTATCTCATTGTGAATGCAAGGAAATTGAGGAACTCTGACAACAAAGCTGCTTTTTTTAAATGACCTGTTGACTAGAGGTCTGGAAGAACACACATCTAATGTAATTCAATAGCAACTGTAGGAAGACATGGAGAAGGGGAATGATGGTAGCTCAGTGGTAGATCCCCTGTGTTGCATGCAGGGGGTCCCAGATCAGTCACTGGCATGCTCAAATAGGACTGGAGAAAATTCCTGTCTCAAACCCTGGACAGTCTCTGCTAATCGGTGCAGACAATACTGAACTAGATACAACAGAGTTTGGAAAAACAATATACAGTATAGTTGGAGCAGTTTGATACTATTCTGTCATGGCTCCATCCCATGGAATTCTGAGATGTGTACTTTGCATTTTGTGCTCAAGAGATGCTTCCAATCTTAATCCAAAGTGCTGGTATTTAATGCCCAAAATGACTCAAGGTCTCTGGCATGCTTCTCCCCTACCAATGTCTGTCCAAAATTTGAGATCTGCCAGCCTCCTCTGTGTCGCATCAGTCATAGCAATATGCTATTGGAGGACATGGGAGAAGGCCTACTCTGTGATGGCACCCATTATATAATAGCTTTCCCTTAGAGACCCAATTGGCACCTATGTTGTTGTCGTTTCAGCACCATATGAAAACATGATTGTTTAGAAAAACCTAAATGGTTTTATGAAGATCCTCATATGTGCATGGTTTTGAATTGTGCTAAAATATTTTAACTGATCTTATCCTATCTTCTTGTACCTTGTTAAACTGTTTAATATACTTCAGCCTTTTAAAATCATTTTACTATTTACATTGTTTTAAACTGCTTGTGTTGATTTTATTGTACACTGCCCTGAGATCTTTAGATAGCAGGCAGGATATAAGTATTTTAATATAAATATAAATTATTTAATTAATAAGAATAAATAAATAGTGCTGCTGTAATATCAATTTGCTTCAAATGTGCAGCATATCCAATTGTGTATATGCTGTCAGTATAAAGCAGCATCTTGTGATTGATTTTGAAGGAGCAAGCCACCCTTGTGAAGGAGAAACATCTGCTAAATAACATATGATCCTTTTCTCAATTACACTTCTGGTGTTAAGTCTGAATTTAGCAAAATGTGGCTACTCTTGGATTCACCATGAGGCCAATCTGTTTTGTACTATATTTCCTCTCTAAAAACTGGAGTCCAAGTTGGTTTCACTCCAGACACACAACTGTGATACCCAATTCTAAAAATAGTGTGGATACTATATCCAGCCTAGCACTAGATTTTATGAAAGATAACATTTCTCTCCATCAGCCTATACAAATAAGCATTTCTGTATATTCCACATACACATGAAAACTAATGTGCATATTTGAACATCACAATAATCCGTAGTTTGTATTAACTATGGTTTGTTAGTTAACAGCAATAGCACTTCTATTTCTATACCGCTTATCAGTGCCAAAGTACTCCCTAAGCAGTTTACAACGTGTTAGCTAATTGCCCCCAACAAGCTGGGTACTCATTTTACCGACCTACGGAAGGATGGAAAGCTGAGTCAGTTTTGGAGCCCTGTGGAATCTAACTCACAATGTTGTGGCTGCAGTACTGCAGCAAAGACCACTGGTTCAATAGCTGCAGTAGCAAGGGCTTCACACACCAATAAGAACCCACAACATTCACCAATCTCTGAAGATGCAGGCGAAACATCAGAAAGAAACTATTCCACAGCCCGGAAAAAAACCAAGGAAAATCCACACCAATCACTCTGTCAAAGTCATATATTGGACTTTTCCTACACCCAAACTACTGGGGGCAGACAGTGAGGTTTAGCCATGTTGCACACTAACAGCCATTAACTGTCTTCATCTGAGTTCTTTCATACTACAGAATTATAGCACTATGATTCCATGTTAATTTTCCATGGCTACATCCTATGGAATCCTGGGTTTTGTAGTCTGGCTAAGCTGTCTGGCAGGGAAGTCTAAGTCTGTTGTTGTTGTGTGCCTTCAAGTCCTTTCTGACTTATTGCAACCTTAAGGAGAGCCTATCACAGGGTTTTTTAAGTACCACTCCTTAAAGTGCAAATCCCCAAACTCCACAAGATGGAACCATACCAGTTAGAGTTGAGCCACAGTGCTATTATTCTATATGATTTCAAGAGGATATCACACAAATTATTCTTGGTGGCATTACGCTTGGCTAAGATTATGAAAGTAAGAGAATGTAAAGTGTTGCAATAGGTTTGGTTAATTTTGAACATCTAGGGGCAAATGGGTTACAGTATTTAAAGGATGTCCTCTGAATGACATATGAAAGACTGTTTGAACGTATGTGAGCTTCCACGTGCAAAGTAAGTTTCCCTTTCAAATGAGCACCAGCAATGCACCACACTCTTTCTCAAGCACACAAATATACACAAGAGTCCAACATTGTATGTAATTCCCATTAATTAATTTTCTCACAGCCTCTTCATTTAACATTCATTTTGAAATCTGAAGCCATTTGTGCTTTCTGTGTCACACAGCAAGGATAACACAGTGACTATAAAACAAGTGGTGTTTTTTCCTTGTCATTTGCCATTTGGTTTAAGAAAAAGATATGTTCCTTAGGTTCTGTGGAGGGAAGGAGGGAGGGATGGAAAGAGGAAAGAAGGAAGGAAAACTAAAGTGAATGGGAAAGAAAGGTAAAACTTAAAGGAGCATATTTGTCAAAGTATGTTATTAAATAGTTGCACAATTATGTTATTAATGGCACTTAAAGCTCTATGCACTTAAAACATTTCATCACATTTTGTCCTAATCTTCTTCATAAAATTTGAGGGGACTTGCTTTTCTTACCTTAACCCTAACTGCTAATAGAGGCACAGAGCCCTGAGATCTCAAAGTTGCCCCGCCCCTTCACTTAACATTGTATATGCACTTATATCTACTTCTTTGTTTCTTTTTTAAAAAATTCAGATTTTGCTACAGAGAATAGCAAATGCTTGACAACATGCAAAGGCTTTGCTTTCTGACTTCATAGCATTACAGCTTTAAAATTGAAGCTCCTCAATGATACAAAATGTGAACACAAAATTTAAAAAAAGAAAGTGGCTCACTGCTTATTGAACCAAGCACAAGATTATGATATTTTTCCTCCCTTTTTAAAAAAGCAGCTTCTAAAGTTCTGAAGTCCCCCCCCCCGCCCCGATGTTATTTAGTTCTTCCAAGGGTGAGATGTTTTCGTTTTCATTTCCCCTTCTTTTAATTTGCTCCCATTAGTTATTATAAGTATTCACAATGTTTTGTTTTTGTGGATTTTCTTTTCTTTTCCCTGTAAAAAGCATCCTGCTCTATTTTCATCACTGTTTCATTGGCATCCTGGTGTGTTCCTTATATGTGGACCTATTAGTCTTATGTTTTTGGATTATTGAAAGCTAATTCAATGATTTATTTGTTTTAACAGAAAATGGGGGAACAATCATATTTGGATCTTATGTCAAACCAGAAAAACTGTCTTATTGACAGTTCACTTCATAATTTTGCATATTTATAAAAAGAGAGAGAAGAAACTTGTGATTCATTGCAAAGACACACAGGGGCCTTCTTTCCTCACTACCCCAAATGCTCTTCTAAGACATCTGTCTTTGCTTTCACACATTCCTGCCATTGCTGTTCACCTTTCCAGCTGTATTACCATGGCACTTTTGAGGTTCCCCATGGTGAGGAAATAGGTAGGCTGATGCTGTCAATATTCCACCTTTAGATGCCATTCTCCAGGGTTTTATCTGTGATTTCTTTTGGCAGAGCAAGCTTCGGTCATTATGGCACAGTGAAATATTCTAGGATGCTATGTAATTCAGACTGAATTTGGAGTCTGTATAAGGCACGTGTCTTGATACATATATCTACCTAGCTATCTATATATCATGTACATGTATAAAAGACTAACATTGGTTCTTTAGACAGTCAAAGAGGGTTTTACATTTAATTCCTGTCTTCAAGTAATGATTTGTTTTCATGTTCCCTTTCTTTGGTTTCACTGGGGATTATTCCATTCTCCAAACCCAACTGTTGCTCAATACAGTCAGTGAGAACAGCAGTACTAGAGTGATCTGAGTGACACCCTTTCTCGGAATCCTCCTCTCTCTTCTCTTCATCCAAGGAGTAGTTCCGGAATGTCTCATATATTTTCCGCACATCTTCTGGGATGCTCTTTTTAAGGTCTTTGTTTTTCCTCTTGGTCAGCTTGGATGAAGAGCCAAATTTGTTGATGATGTTGTCCTCAGATGCCCCCTGCCCATGCTTGCTCAACTGCTCTGACCCTTTAAGGCGCAAGTTGTTCGGTTTGTTAATACTTTCCTGAGATGAAGCCTTGAAGTGGCCACTGTCCAAGGCAGCAAAGACGCAGCGCTTCTCTGGGGAGAGCATGTCTAACGAGTGGGCTCTCTGGTCCAGCCCGAGCCGCCTGCGTTCCATGCTCCGGATGGTGGCCGCCCTTTGGAGTTTGTCATGGATCTCCACGCTCAGCCGCCGTCGGGTTTCCCTGAACTCTGCAGTCACATTGGCTTTCCATTCAGCTGCATGGGCTTTTATTTCACCAACCTTTTTAGGGGTGGAGGGATTATAAAGGTTGAAAAAAGAAAGAGAGCTGAGGAAATCTCAAGATAATTGCCAATAACTACATTTAAAGAAGCAATCAAGTTTTAAAAAATAAAGAACTCCCACAGTTGTAGATCAATTTAAAAAGCTACACTGGTTATATTAGTCACTCAGTTTCCAAATGGCTCTTGTCTACTTCCTGACTTCCATTAATACAATTTAAAGTAATGCATTTAGAGCCAAAAGGAAAACAACGTGGGCCAAATATCTCCTTTCTCAGGAGCTATTAAAGGCCTAGGAACTCCCTTTGGGACCCACTGTTTCTGCAAAGCTCTAACATATAATTACAGCATAATCCTAAACATAAGGACTATTGTTATGTAGGGTACCTGGTTTAATTAATAACTGGCAGAATAAGAATAAATAGATGTAGTAGGAGAAGTAAATCTGCTTATATAGCAGCTTTCAATTGAACATAGAGATTCTTGGGGCTAGTGTATTTTTTTCTTACATAAAATGGATTTCCTGGAAACACTCCTGGAAATGTACATGCACCTTTCTTTTTTTAAACAATGATAAATGCTTTGATCATCAAAGTGCACTAAGATTCAGTCGATTCATGGTTCCTTTCTTTCACTTCATAGAATCAATGCTACAGTTTTACTAAGTGCCTCCAGACAGAATGCTGAAAACCAATTTAAAGTAGATTCTGTGGTGAAGGTCTCTGTATTCTAACTTGACTGAGGCAAGATTGCTTGAAAAGTGTGAGGAGGCCTTCTTTGTGGCTGTTCCTAAACTTCAGAATTTTTTCCCAAGGACTGAGTCATTGCTACCCCCATCCCAACTTGCCACCTGTCTTTTATTATCTTCTCCAGATCTTAGATTGGCTCTTAATCTTCTAGCTTCAATTTTGTATTGTTGATTTGGATGTCTTTTAATGTTGTTGTTCCAATCTACAAGGATTGACTCTTCTATTGACCGTGTGTACCTTACATTTAAATTACCTTCCAACTTGTTACGAGCCATTCTGAGCATCGCTTTTAGCAGTGAAAGGGTGAGCTATATATTTTCTAAATCAAGGGTGGCAGCATGTGGCCCACAGGCCTAATGTGGATTCCTCAAAGCTCCCTGGCTTGATTTGATGGCATTTTCTGTTTTGCCAACAAAATTCAGTCTCACAACCTGCTGCTTGATTTCAGCAGCATGGTGGCAAGTTTCCCATCCTTGTCTAAACTAACAAGACAAATAAACAAATATAAATCAAACCAGCACTAAAGGGCACAGAAATTCCTGTGAAATCAATAATTTACCAATAGTTACCTCTTCTTTAGTCTTCTTTGAAAGAACCCGTAACCAATCTCCAATCATGCTGAGAACAGCAGCAAAATAGGCAAGACCTACGAGGATCCAGAACCACACCAAGGGCTTATACCACTCCCGATAGGGGATTTCAGCATTTCCTCCTGTGGAAGGGGACGGGGGAGAAACCAAGTCAATAATATTTGATACATATTCAGGAATTATTTAGATACAGACACATTCAAGGGGCAACCACACTACATCATTTGGGAGCCCTGGTGATGTGGTGGCTAAATGCTGGTACTGCGGCCACAACATTTTGAGTTCGATCCAACAGGATTCCAAGGTTGACTCAGCTTTCCATCCTTTTATGGGTCAATAAAAGGAATACCCAGCTTGTGGGGACAATTAGCTAACACACATTGTAAACCACTTAGAGAGTACCTAGCGTGCTATAAAGTGGTGTAGATGTGTACGGTAAGTGCTATTGCAAAACAATTTGTAAGCTGCTCTGATAGCCTTTGTGGCTGAAGAGTGGAGTATAAATAATAAATAAATATCATTCCTTCTGTCTGCAGTCCATTTGCCCATCTCCAAAATTATGGGTGTCCAAATGACACTTCATCATAGTGTGTCTGTTACCCTTTGGTAAATTATACTATCCAGGTACAGTTTGAGGAAATCTTTACCAATCCTGCCCCATGTAGGATTTCAGCCTTACAATAAGATCCTAGCTGAAGGAGAAACTCCACAGTGGGAAAGAATTAACTATAGTAGTTCTAGGGTTGGCACAGTTGAAGGTCCTTATTATGGATGAGTGGGAAGAATGCGGGGGGCTTCAGATCCTGCAGATCCCCATTCTATCCACAACACACCCCTTTGGGGATCCTACTATAAGCTGTACATGCATACCAGTAGGACTTTCTGTTGGTGGACCAGGGGCATAAGTATCATCCTCCTGGAAGGTCTCTTCTTGGTCAGTGGAGTAGGACTTTTCATAGTCTCCAGCTGTCCCAATGCACCAGAAACTGCCCTAATTAATCTTCTCTCATCCTACTTTATCAGCTACTTTTAAAATGTCCCAGTTTCTCTCTCCTCCTCCCCCTTTGGCCTCAGCTTACATCAATTGCTGCAAAATGAGCTCAAAAGTAATTTACACTCCACTCATCAGTGTAGAGAGGAGAGATGGGGCAAAATCTTGCCCTTCCCAGTAGGCTTAGGCAAAAACAAACTGTTGCAACCTCTCCTAGATTGTACATTCTTCCTCGTTAATAATTTTTGCCTATCTCGACCACACACTGTTGCTTGGCCACATGTGTCCTGATTTTCATCTGTGAAATGCTGGAGGGTATGACTTATCCTGTGTCCTCCAGTCCCTCATCTAGGCAGTTTTATTCAGGCTTTACTCAGAAGGTGGTTTGGGACTGAAGCCTTCCACCCGCAAAGGTTTCAAAGGGGCTCTTTCTTTCTCTAGCTGTCAGCATTAGGGAAATTAAACCTCTAATTATTCATTTCCTGAACCAATTTCCTCTGGATCACAGGCATTAAGACAGCAGCATGAAAACTGTGTTTTATAAAGAGCTCAGAAGACAACAGTTGGCAATGGGTGGCCCTTCAGCTGTTGTTATCAGGAGTGGTGAACCTCCCAGTAACAAAATGAAGTCCTCCCCTTCTTATGGGCTGCCATTGGCTGTATCTCCTATAATCCCTAAGAATTGGTTGTGCTGACTAGCACTGGAATTCCAGCTCTACAACATCTGGAGAAGCACAAGTGGCCCACCCCTCTGCAGGAACGGAAACAGGAAGTTCAACAGGTGCAAAGAAAAACGTATCCAACCCATATTTAAAATTAGTCCTAGTTACTTGTTTTCATTTTGCGGCCAAATGTTGTTGGACTACAGTTCCCATTATCCCCAGCCATCATAGCTAATATAAGGGGAAATTAGAGGTATAATCAAACAAGATTTTTGTTTTTGAAAAGCAAGAAAAAGTCAAAATTCTGACTGCTAAAATGTGTCAGGGAAGCAATTGTGTTGCAGGACATACAAGAAGAAATCATGCAAGTTTTTTCACCTCAGTGTTAACATATCAGGAATGCAAATGTTGGATCCATGTTCTGTCATTTTTTCCTACACCTGTTAGATTTCAAGCTTGATTAACATGTAATATAATGAATTAAAATCCTCCCTTTCCACAGTGGCCTGTTTGCATTTGCAGGCATCTGCACACATTTTTATTTTTTTGAAACAGCCAACCAAAACAAAATCCTGTCCATGGGCTTGTCTACACCAGCCAGAATACGCCACCTTTTGGCTGACGTATTCAAGCCCCAGAGCTGACCCATTCCCACCTCACCCCTAATTACTGAGACAAAACAGGCAGAGGTCTGCACGTTCACGCTAGCCCCTGCATGCACATACTGGCCAGCATCAGCAGGATCCTCCCCACTGTCGCACATCACACTCTCTGAAGTGTCAGTGTCCGGCTATACAGGCCAGCGTGCAGGTACAGATCCTGTGTTCCTGTGTCGGATCCATCAGGATTTACCCTCACAACACAGGTTTTCCTGGGTGTTCATTTATAATGTTTTAAAAGGACTTATCCCAGCTTCCCTCTGGCTTTGCCTCAGGCATCATTAGGAGTGCCTGGAGGCCAATCGGGGCAAGAGCCCTGCATCGTTTGGACCGCAGGACTCTAAGACGGAGTAAGCTAGGATAAATTGCCCATCTAGACAAGCCCTGTGTTTACTCAGAAGTGAGATACATTGAGTTAAAGGGGTTTTATACCCAAATAAATGTATACAGGATTATACACATATATCTGGGATAAGTCTCAATGGGACTTACTTCTGAGGAGGCACACCTAAAATATGATATCTGTTTAGAAATGGCTACACAGAATAACCAGAATTTTTTTTTAGTATGCTGCCATGGTTGAGTCTTCCCCCTGTTTCTCCTTCACCTCCTGAGCTTTTGCATTTTTATAGGCTGTTAGCAATCTGATACATTCCAATGAAGCCCTAAAGTGCATTTTGTGTAGTTTGTGTATGAACGTGCTCACAATGATTGAAGACACATATAAAAACTGAAGCATAAACCTGTTGGCAGAGACTCAAATATTGTTTCTGATTTCAAACCCCTCTCAACACACACACCATGGGTTACTATATAGCTTTATGGCTTTCAGCATACAAGAAAGGGCAAGTGGTGGTGCTTCTGTTGCTATGATGCAGGGAGGTTATTCTCATCACACATGTCCCAGTGGGAAACTCACCATAAAGGAGAGAAAGGTGATCTGTTGCACAGTGAAAGCAGGCAGTAAAAGGGAAGCTACCCCCGCTACTCCTCCTGTTCAATTTTGTGTTCATTTATGGCCTTTCTTCTAGGCACCGTCATATTTATCAGCAGTACCAATGCTTTTTCCAGATTAATAAATGCAAAAGACCTCTGTAAATCAACAATCAATGCCTACTAAATGAAGTCTTTGTGGAAGGTTGTCATCCACATTTTACCAATAGCTTTTCCAAAGGAGTCTGAGACTGACTGTATAGAGAAATGGGTAGATTTGGACAACCCATGTCTTTGTGGTGCAATTGGTATCCACACTTCATAGCCTGGTGCTTTCAGGCTCTCAAAAAACAATGACAAGGGAAGATGTTGATGCTTTTTAGAACTTGCCTACACTTAGGGAAAGGTAACTTCTGGTCAATGGCCCTAATCCAGGAAGCAACCCCCCTGCTTCTGAAAACCTCTTCCCCTTCCAATTGGGAAGGTGTAAAGAATGGGAACAAGACATAACATTGGGATTCTCTCTGCTCTTGTCTCAATTGGGAAAAGAAGCAAGAGAGTATAGAATTATCTCCATATTCATCTGTTACTCTGAAGCAAGCTGAGTTGACTATGTCCTTCCCATATCATGTAGCCCAAAAGCAAGTAGAATGTTTTCTTACTCTTTTTTTCCCCAAAGGCAAATAACTGCCAACAGGAAAAAGTCTACATGATGAACTAATTCAGCACCATACAATAGACCTTTCTTGTCTTCTCCCTCCACGTAGTCTCTTGCACATACCAAAAACTGGTACAGTAACCTTCCAGAATAAATTTGGAGAGATGTAGGCTAGAGGTTGAAGGGAAATCTGTTTCACTGGCAGGAGACACCAGTAGACAGATACAATTAGATTTTACTCAATGATAAAAATATAATTGGACTACAGACAGTGATTCTTCACTGAAAAAAATCCTAATATATTCTGTGATCATCTCATATAGCTCAGAGAAAGACAAGTTTTGAGGATAGTTATACCAGTTCCTCTGTGAAAATTTCCCATACATTTCTTCCTGGCTTATAAGACTTGCTAGGACCTTTACTTTCTAGTCATGAGTAGATTAGAGTTGTAGCCCAATTTAGTTTAGAAATTAGTAAGTAGGAAAGAAATAAGCCATGGTATACATCAGAGCTTAGGAAAATGAAGCGGGTTGGACAACGACTAGAGCGCAACTGGCGGAAAACTTGGCTCTTATCCAGCAGGACTCGTCATAGGAACTTCCTTTGGTCCTATCGAGAGGCAATACGTGCAGCGCAGAGATCCTTCTCCTCTGCACGTATCGCGTCTGCAGAGTCCCGTCCAGCAGAGCTGTTCAGGGTGGTAAGGGAGATGATGCAGGTTATACCTGCGCAGAACCCATTGCTTAACCCAACAACGGCCTGCTGTGACGCATTTAACAACTACTTTGCAGATAAAATCTCTTGGATAAGAGCTGACTTAGATGCCAGTAATTTGACAGAAACAATTGACGAGGTGTCCAGCAATTCCACTGATTTAAGTTTACTGGATCAATTTCAATCTGTGAGTACCAAGGACATGGACAAGCTACTTGGTAGGGTGAGGAAGACAACCTGCCCTCTCGATCCTTGCCCGTCATGGCTGGCCATCTGGGGGGGGGGTGCTTTGATGTTGTTCCTTAGGGACATCTTTAATGCATCCCTCAGAGAAGGGTGTGTTCCATACTGTTTAAAGGAAGCGGTGGTTAGGCCGCTCCTGAAAAAACATTCCCTGGACCCCCTGGACATGAACAACTATAGGCCGGTTTCTATGTTACCATTCTTGAGCAAAGTGATCGAGAGGGCAGTTGCGCTTCAACTCCAAGTGCTCTTGGATGAAACCGATTATCTAGACCCATTTCAACCTGGCTTTGGGATGGGATTTGGAGTTGAGACTGCCGTGGTTGCCTTGACAGATGACCTGCGTCTAAACATCGACAGGGGTAGTGTGACCCTGTTGGTGCTTTTGGACCTCTCAGTGGCTTTCGATACGATAGATCATAGCATCCCCTTGGATCACCTGAGTGGGTTAGGAATCGGAGGCACTGCGCTCCAGTGGTTCCAGTCCTTCCTCTTGGGCAGGTTCCAGAGGGTGCTGCTCAGGGACAGCTGCTCCAGCAGAAAGGAGCTTACTTGTGGCATTCCGCAAGGCGCCATCCTGTCCCCGATGTTGTTTAACATCTATATGAAGCCATTGGGTGAGATTATTCGGAGTTATGGGGCTGGGTGTTATCAGTACGCTGATGGCACCCAGATCTATTTCTCCTTGTCCCAATTGTCGGTCTCAAATTCCGATGGCGTCTCTCCTCTTAATGATTGCCTTAAAGCAGTAATGGCTAGATGAGGAAAAACAAGTTGAGATTAAATCTGGTCAAAATGGAGGTGCTCACAGTAGCGGCCCCAAGACCAGGAGTTGGGTTGCAACCTCCAGTCCTGGACAGGGTCACACTCTCTGTTAAGGACTGTGTTCACAGTCTGGGGATGCTCCTTGATTCATGGCTTCAGATGACTAGTCAGGTAAATGCGACGGTCAGGAGTGCCTGTTATCAGGTTCGGCTGATACGCCAGCTGCGTCCTTTCCTGGAAGTAAAGGACCTCGAGACTGTGGTGCACGCGCTGGTAATCTCTTGTCTAGATTTCTGCAATGCGCTCTACATGGGGCTACCCTCATGCTTGGTCTGGAAACTTCAGTTGGTACAAAATATGGCAGCCAGAGTGGTCTTGGGAACATTTCGGAGAGACCACATAACTCCAGTATTAAGATCTCTCCACTGGCTGCCTATCAGTTTCCGGGCCCAGTATAAGGTGTCTCTCCTGTTATTATTATTACCTTTAAAGCCCTAAATGGTTTGGGTCCATCTTATCTTTGGAACCGCCTCCTCCCATAGAATCCTCCCCGCGCACTCCGGTCCTCTGGGAGGAATTTGCTTCAGCCACAAAAATCTAGGCTGTCTGCAACCTCCCAGAGGGCCTTTTCGGTAATCGCCCCCAAATTGTGGAATGGCCTGCCGAATGAGATCTGTCAGATGACGAGAGCCTGAGTAGCTTTAAAAAAGCACTAAAGACAGATCTCTTTCAGCAGGCCTTTCCTAATTAGTTCCCAGTCTCAGGAACTCCTGGCCCTTTTTAGTGTGCTGCTTATTTATTATTTGTTATTTTAATGTGATTTTATATCAGTTGTTTTAATGTATTTTGATTTAATGTCTTTTTATGGGAGAGGGTGGGGGTGGGTGGCATTTGGGGACTTTAATCTGTATTGGTATTTTAATTTTTATAAGCTGCCCCAATTGTTTTTAACAGAGGGGCGGGATAATAATAATAATAATAATAATAATTACATTGACCATCATCTTGTCAGTGTCATACACAAGTATAAATCCACATTATGCCTGTGTATGTTTGGGGGAGGGCTGCTGGGGGGTTGGTGTTCTCTTCTACCCTCTACAACAACCAAAGCCCCTCCCCCAGAGACTCATGAATTTGTGCCAATAATCCACCTAACATCCATTCTGCAACTGGTGGAGGGTGAGGGGGACCAGAGAAGCATCTGGTTTTGCCTCCTAGCCAGACAGAGCCTGATGGCCTCATCTGCTGAGACCCCAGCAGATCTCAGGGGAAGATACCATCAGTCTGTATCTGGCTATGGGACATAGGAAGACACTCCTCCAATCCACTCTTCACTGTCCATCAGCCATGAAACAGCCTATCACAGCAAAACCATGAGTCCTAGGGGTGATGTATGGTGAGCAATGTAGGATCTCCGCCATGGCGTACATCTTCACCCTCTGATCAGGGCTCCATCCTCAGAGCCTTACCGCACTCTGAGGAAAAGTGCCAAAGCAGCAGGAAAGTTCACCTTTGCTACTGCCTCCCAGATGGTGTTGTTTTTTCATTCTGGTCCTGTAAGGGACCAAGCTAAAGCCATGCCTTTTTGCTAACCAAAAAACCCATTTGCAAAAAGGTACAGTTTTAGTTCGGTCCTCCACGGGACAGGAACTAAAAAACGCCAGGATGCCGACATCATGCGTGAAGGCAGCAGGAAAGACAGACTGTTCCTGCTGTTTTGCTGCTTTTCCTCAGTGTGCAGTAAGGCTCTAAAGCACAAATGTTAATTTCCGTTAAGGTTAATAGAGCTGATGCTTGCAATGCTAGAAGAAGACAGGACAAGCCCTTTCCTAATCTTGATTTCTGTGCATCCTCCATTCACAGCATTCTTCAGCAAACCAACTGAAATGAATCGAGATTGTGTAGCCACAATGAACAGCGGATTACAAGAATGTCCATTCCTAGATCATACCAATGGGTGATCTCATGCAAGTTTCTGTTTCCACTAGTGGCTAACCAGATGCCTGCAGGTCACAAAAAAGTTATGTTTGGATTATTGCTCCCAGAACCCCTGAACCACTGGCCATGCTGACTAAGGGATTGTGGGAGTTGTAGTACAAAAGTTCTTTCTTCCCCTGCCACTGCCTCCCCTTACCAACCTAACAAATGCTTGTATTCAGCTCAACTTAGCTCTGCTTCAAACCATCTTCTCTTCTTCACAGCCACTGGATACACCAGCCAAAGCTGATACATTAGTTTATTGGTGCTGACAGGTACATAGATTTACATCTTAGCATTGTTGTGTTCTCATCTCAGCAAGTACATAACTTCCCTATGGCACACACTTCATTCGTCTTTTGCATCTAGTACAAGATTTCCAAAATGATAGAGAGGCAGGGCCAAAAATTCTATTAAGGACAGAGAATGTAATTTACAGTGTGGCTGTTTTAAAAGCTGCAGTCCATTTGGTTTTAAATATAGATGTCCTTTTTTACTGATATTATAGTATGATTCTTTGGACAGACAGCTATTATTTATACTCGGCATCCTTCTTCCACTACTGCATTTAAGGTTTTTTGTTTGAGCCCCCAAAACATTTCTGTTGTCCTTTAGAAAAGTGTTATTTTTGTAAAATATTATGCATGAAACAGAAAAACTGCATTCACTTGTATGTATCATTTAGATCCTACTGGTTCCCAGCAGGGGATACCATGCAGTACATTTTAGCTGATAGACTTGGTGAAAAAGTAACTTCTTTCATTTCTTAGGTGGGTGTCTTCATTTTTCACAAACTCCCTTTATTCCACAGATCTCTTCTCCATTACCTCCATTACCCTGAAGGGGAACCATGAGTAGCTTATAGTGAGCCACATTCCCTCCTCCTTAACAATCTATTGGTGGGATTTTAGTCTTTCAAAAGGCCTATTCGGACAGTCACAGATTTTGGATCTGGAAAAAAAGTGGCTGAAAGGCACTGAGACACCGCAACCAGGGCAGAAATAGCACTGCTCTCCAGGTGCCTTGCTCTCCAATGCCACTGAAGCATTTGCAGGGTAATGGTGTTTAGCCTTCCTTGTGCTGCAGCACCATGCTTATAATGGACAAAAAGGGTACTGAGAGCAAGTGACCTCAGAAGCCAGAAATGTGCTTATTTTCAGGTGATTTTTTTTTTTTGCCCCCAAACCAGTGTTTGATCCAAAATGTTTAATCCCAAACTGGCTGTGAACATAGCAGATTAGTTCCCCCAATTCATTTCCAGTGCACAAAAATGTGACAGTGCAACCCACCACGGGGACAAGGCTGGAATGGCCTCTGCCCCCTCTGCCCATCCCTGCCTTCCCTGCTGTCTGACAAACAGCTAGAGCCAGCCCTACCATTAGGCAGAGCTGTGATTGAACTGTGTTTTTACAGCCAGGAGACAAAGGGGAAAATAAGGGATTTTTTGACTTGGGTGGCAAAATAAAATAGCTTGTCTAGGGCACAATGCAACTTGATTTAGGACTTGTGGATTTAGGCTCTGCCTAATGTTTTAAGCCACCCCATCACCAATCCGTCTCTTCCCTCAAGTCTACCTTACCCTCACCTGTGCCAGAAACAGATTCCATCTGCCTTGGAGTTTGGTCTGGACCCATTATCCATGCAAGTAAAAATTTCCAAAGATGTTTTCTCACTTAACTGGGAATACGTTGGTGGAAGGTGGATTGTGTTAGCACTTAGATGGATTGTGTTACAGTCTTATTGGCAATCAAAACAAATTCTGCCAAGTAGTACTCTATTTTACTCTACTTTCAAAATAAATACTATTCTACTTTCAAAATATCATCAACAGTGGTGAATTCAAGCAAGTATCCTCCATTCTCTCCCCATTCCCCCACACAGAAGCCTACCAGGTTTCTATTACTTAGAAAAACAACTCACCTGCCACAAAATCACCAAAACCAACTGTGGTCAAAGTGACAACAACAAAGTAAAAGGAGTCCAGAGCTGACCATTCTTCAATATATTTGAAACTGACTGCTGGAATAGTGACAAAAACGACGCAACCAGCCAGGATGAAGAGAATGGTTGAGATCACACGGATCTTTGTCTGACTCACTTGTTTCTTCTGCAAGGGAAAATGATGGAAAATTATAAACATTACTTGTGATTGTTAATACAGTTTTCTGAAATCATCATAAAATGACTTGCTGTCTGGGAAGATCAAATATGCAACCATCAACCTATGTAATGTAGCATGCGCAAAGGCAATGAAGGTCTGGGACTCTTGGCATGGATAAAGATGTACTTTGGAGGGTCAAATCAGGGATGTAGGCCCTGATGTGTTCATCTCAGCCTCCCTTCCCAGCTTCCTGGTTAATTTTTGTAAAGCTAACACCTCCATTCTGGGAGAAGACCAAGGGCTCATCTTACCAGTGTTACCCAAAATGCTCCTTGGAAAATTCCAAGAAAATGTTGAGTTTCTAATGTGTTGGGGAAATTAGCAGCAACTTGACTTTAGCTATGTGAAAGGGGGTAACAAGGGAATCTTGCAAACCTTGTCTACCAGTACTAGTCTGGATGGAATATACACACATGTAAAATTAAGTATGGTTTTTATTAAAGAGTTCAAAAATAACACGACACACACACACATTCACCTAGAAAAAGCATTCACACAAGGCAGTAGGAAAAACTGGGATAGAGAATAGCAAGAGGATTTGTTGGGGGTGATACAACCTGTCCTGTAGTCAATCTGGCAGAGTGGATGGAGGAATCTGGGGTGGCCACATAGAGAGACAGAGTGTCCCCTGGAACTGAAGTCTGTGCGCACTGAAGCATATTTTGGGGGTGATATTTATACCTCCAAATATACCTGAGGGAAGTGGTGTTTCATGGGTTGAAACAATAGATTCCATGAACCTTCATGGATTGCACAATGAGTTTCCTGATCTTGACAAAAGGTGTAGAAAATGCTAAATGTGTTTCTTAATGTCCAGTGACTGGATTTTAACACCTTGAGCAAGGGTCTTAAGGTTGGGGATTTAGGAAAAGAAGTTTCAAAATCAGCAAATACAAAGGTTTCATTTCATCCATTGTCTCCCTTTTCCTGGGAAACATGTCCTTTTTGACTTTTAGCCTTAGGTGCAAAGCATGGCATTCAGCTGTCCTCTTCTCTGAGACCATTGTGCGTTTTCTCTTGTGGAAGGTGAACCAAATTAATTAATGAACCAAATTAATAATACACATTTCTGAGGTCTCTAGAAGTGGGGTGTAGGCTTCTGTAAGTGGGGGGTGCTTAACACCAGGGCTACATACCCTGGGCGTGCCCCTATTTCCTAGCACTGCAGTCCATATGATGCAGGGCATTTGCCCCGTTCTGCCCCCAAACAGTCCTCACCACCCTCGGGGCAGATAGAGGGCTGAGATGGGGGCAAGATGGAGTAGGGCCCTATAAACGGTTACATCGTAATTCCCAGTTTAATCCATTACCACCGGCCAAAAGCTGGATTGCGTCCTGCATGTCCACAGGAGCCTGTCCAGCATGGCAGTCCTCACTGCTGCTGCCAGCATCCTGGCCAAATATGGCCAAAGCAGGTCACATGCAGGGGGCCTTCCGTCACATGTTGGGGGCCCATTCCTGGCTTCCAAGATAGCAAAGAAAATGCTGGCAGCTGTAAGGACAGGCCTGCATTTCTGTGTGGACTCTGGCCCACTTCCTACAGGTAAGGGGGCAGAACAGGCCACCTCCACAGCCAGGATATGTAGGTGAGGAGCTGGAGTGTCCTGGCTGGTATAGATAAACCCTGTGTATTGCTGACTATTGAGGACCAGCTTAAACCATTGACTCCTGTTGTTGTTTTTGTTTAAGTCTTTGGTTCCATATCCCACTTCTGGAATGTTGTGGGACTTTGATTATTTATATACATATACATATACATATACATATACATATACATATACATAGTGTGAGGGCTTGTCTATACGTGGGGGAAAATGTGGATTGATGCACACTAACGCCAATTCGAAGCAGCTTCTATTTTTCTTAATGTTTTTTTGGCAAGATCACAGGCATGTGAAGCTATCCATATTCGTTATTCAAACAGACAAGCTTGCGAATCAAGATGGCAGGTGCAAGTGAATTACTCATATTCTTATTGTCACCAGTTGCCACTGCCAAACAGTGTTTTTTTTTTAAAGCTTATCTAAAGTGTGAAAGTACAATAATCCACCTAAATAAATAGAAAAAAGATTGGCACACAATCACTATGGCAAAAATCCAACATGGCAGTTTAGGGCACTTGCTTTGTTAGCAAGCTCCACCCCCTGCGCACATCCAACCTATCAGCTTTCTACATCTGCTCTTTTCAGGAATGTGAATCAAAGTGAAACGGTTGTCCCAACTAGTGGGAATGTGCATTCCCTGAGGAGCTTTTTTAAAACTTCGGGAAAAGTCGTGAAGGCTTTTCCTGCAGAGTTTTTGGTGGACCCCCCCCCCCCCCGCAATATGGCAGATTGATGTGGGATGCCATTTAGACAAATTGTATTCTCCTCAAATTCTATGAGGAGTATTTTCACCACTTAGACAACCCCTGACTAGATTCTTTATCTGCTAGAGTGGGATTTTTAAAAACATACTTCAACAAAACAAATATAATATTTCTGAATTCTGTGCTATAGTGGCAGCTTGTTTATTGTTTTAAAGTGCAACAAACAGGAGATCTGCAGGAGCACAATATTCCTTACTCCCACTGCAAGGCTGCATTACTACAACATCCATCTCACATGGATGGGGACAGATTGCATTATATAGCATTAAAGCTAAAACAAATTCTGCCTTTTTATCTGGAAGGGCCCAACATACTAAAACTCATTACTTTTTGGTCTACTTCATCATGGCAATTCTTTCACTGATGACCTGTGGAGGAAAGGAAAAGTTCTGCCTGAAGAGGGTAATTAGCAAATAGCTTTCTCTTGTACTAAAAAAGATTCCCATTATTTGTGCCACAGCTCAACTATTCATTAAAGCTGGGATTTCTCAGCCAAAGCCATCATTGATACACCTCCTCCAGTTGAAGTTAGGAGGGTAGTGATCAAGAAGAGGGCCTTCCTAGTCATAGCATCATAATGTGCAACGCCCATCCCTGGAAGCCGGCTTCCAACAACTGTGATGTTATTTCAGTGACATGTAACGTCCATTTTTATTTGCTTAGGCCTTGTCTATGCTCTTCACTTGGTATAATCCATTCTGAATGCCACTACAGTTGTCCCTCCACATTTGCGGCTTTCACTCTCGCGGTTTTGATTATTCACGGTTTGCTCAGCAATCACCCCATTTAAATCAGCTTCTCTCCCTCGCACAAAAGGGAGAGGAGCTGATTTAAATGGTGTGGTTGCTGAGCAAACTGGGCGTTCAACTCCCCGCTCTCCTGGGGCTTGGGTCCATTTGGGGTGGAGAGCCAAGCCCTGGGAGAGCGGGGAGTTTGCGGGAAAGGTGCTTTTTAGCCCCCTCGCCCTTCCCAAAGCTGTGATGGAGCTTTCCAAGCCTTGTCGCGGCTTTGGGAGGGTGGCTGAAAAGCCTCTCTGCCGTGCTCCCACCACCCCTCCCAACCTTCCCGAAGTGGCTATGGGGCTCTCAATCCCCAGAGCCCCTTCCGGAAGGCTGTGGAAAGGCTGGCCAACCTCCTGCCCGCCCGCCGCTGTCCCTGGCCTTCCCAAGGGGACTCCGGGGCTTCAGAGCCCTGGAGCCCCTTTGGGAAGGCCGTGGAAAGGCCAGCCAACCTTCTTCCCAGCCACCGCCACCCCGACCTTCCCGAAGTGGGTATAGGGCTCGAGAGCCCCATAGCTGCTTCCGGAAGCATGGCAAGCAGCAGGGGGGTGGCGGCCAGGTGGGCGGGAGGCTTTTAGCCACCCCTGCACTTCCCCAAGTGGTGATAGGACTCGAAAAGCCCCGTCACCACTTTGGAAGGGCGGGGGGAGGTTTGCGGGCAGGCGGGGGGAGGCTTTTTTTATTTGCAGTTTTCTCACATTTGCAGAGGTCTTGACACCCTAACCCCTGCGAATGTGGAGGGACGACTGTACTTGTTTTAATTACTATTTCTGTTTTTTAGAGAGCCAGCATTGATGTAGTGGTTTGAGCGTTGGACTACAACTCTGGAGACCAGGGTTCGAATCTCCAGTTAGCCATAGAAACCCACTGGGTGCCCTTTGGCAAGTCACACTCTCTCAGCCTCAGAGGAAGGCAAAGGCAAACCCCCTCTGAACAAATCTTGCCAAAAAAACCCCCACCCCTTGGCAATAAGAGGTCTTAGTGTTGCTGTAAATCAGAAATGACTCAAAGGCACACAACAACAACTGTTGTTTTATTTTATCTTGTAATTATGTTCATATTAATGTGGTTTTTGTTGTTGTTGCTCTCTTGTACACTCTGCTGACTTTTTTTTTTACTGAGGGTGACATAATAGTTACAGGTGGACCAATCTTTAGTCATTGTATTGATGGTAACTATCTATATAGCTAGACCTACGCACAGGGTTGTGGGGCAGGGAGAATAACAGATAGATGACAACTAGCTTGCACGCTCATGTGCATTCTACATTAGCTTCAGGCACATTATAAAGAAGTGTAATAACCTGCAGGGTGAAAATGAACACTACATTACAGCCATCTTCATTTTAATCGAGAAATTTAACAAATACACTCAATTTTCTAAATCATTGGGAAGTCCAACATGTCTAACATTGGCTGGACTGTGGCCTAGCCCTTGCTGCAGTGAAAAAACTGTCTAGAATGTATACAAACTTCAGGCGGTACACGAAGGCTCACACAATGGAATTGTCTCTTCTTATTAAAAAAAAGTATTCCTACACATAGAAAATTGAAAATTGGTAGGGAAATAGGGTATAATATTTCTCACTGATATTTAGTGTTCTGTGTAGATGGTAGTGGGCTTTGTTGTGCTTTGTTTGTATGAAGGGACATGCAATTATACTAACCAGTTTCTCTATAATTTACTACAGGTTATAGTCTGAAGAAGAGCTTGGGAAAATCACGTTTTGACTACAGTGCCCAGAATCCCCCAGTCACAAGCTTTAGAGAGAACAGTAGTAGTTGTACACAGTATCCACAGAGCTGTCCAGGCCTAAATAAACTTGGCTCTAAGAGGTCTTTCCTTGCAGCCAAACATCATGGACAGGGTGAACTTGAGGACTGCCAGTGCTGAAATGGCAGGGTGTCTGCCTTCCTCCATGTTTCACCCCCTGAGGCAGATGCCTCACCCCTGCTTAATGAGATGTCAGCCTTGCCAAGATAAAATCCCTATGTATGCTGACTTGAATTCCACAGATAAAAAGGTGGGTGTACCGTTATATTACAGACGGAAAACCTATAGCCCTCTAAATGTCTTTTGACTCCAACTCCCATGAGTCCCAGATACCACCACAGTGAAAATTAAGCCTGTGTCCCTCATGTTTTCAAGATTAGCTTCCCAAACTGAGAAAGTACTTTCATGAAGAACTGTAATCTCATTTCAGATTAGATCACTGGAAAGGAAACACAATTTCAGAAAACTCTCTCTACCATGTTCCCTGTGGAAATGCCAGCTGTGATTTGGGCAGTTACCAATCCAACCATCCAGTGAATATCCCCATTGCTCTTGACTAAAGAAGCTGAAACTGCATTTCCTCAGTTTGGAAAAGGTCACTTGAATGTGAAACATTGCAGTCAATAGCCAGGTAGCAGCTAGGAAGCGTGGGGAGGGAATAATATTCCCATAGGTCTCAGCAGAACAGATTTGATTCAAACACCCCAAGTTATTGCTTTCTCCTGTAATATTCCTGGCTATTTTTCTTCTCTGTGTCTATTTTTGAAGAAAGAATAGTGAAGAAACAGAAGAAATAAAACAGCAAAGAAACCCATGAACAAAAGAAATATGAAACAGCAAACAAATCCAAGCCACAAAAATGTGCCAGTGTTGATAAAAGAACATCTCAGCATTATATAATTACTTTTTGAACATATCAAACTCCAGTTTGACCCAGTTCAAAGTATTGATGTGCACCTTTAGACTACAATATAAAGACCTTCAAACCATGTATTCCTCTCCTATCTGGATTATCAAGTCAGTATTAGAAATACTTCTTGGAGTTCCATACCAATTGAGATCTACCAGATCTGGCTACAAGAAAGAGACCCTTTAAAGTGAGGAGGGAGGGGAGAGGAGCTATCTAGCCTCCTCCCCTTCCCCCTTCGTCCCTGCAATCGCTGCTGCGGCAGAGCCATGCCTGGAGTGAAGGGGGAAGGGGGGAGTGATCTAGCCCCTTACCCCTTCACCTCCACGATCACCACTGCGGTGGGGCCATAGTGGGGGTGAGGGGGAGTGATCTAGCCTCCTCTCCTTCCCCTTTCGCCACTTTCGGCAAGGCCATGGCTGGAGCGAAGGGGGAAGAGGAGAGCAATCTAGCCCCTTCCCCCTTTGCCCCCTCAATCACTGTAGCGGCGGGGCCATGGCAGGGCCAAAAGGAGGGGGAGGAGCAATCTTGCTCCCCCTTTGCTCTGGACGCCTCCTGTTGCTGCAGCGGGGACATGGCAGGGGAGAAGGGGGAAGGAGAGGAGGCTAGATGGCTCCTGGGATGGCGTTCACTATTATCCATGGAATTCGCCATCCATGAGGGCACCCATAACCAGTCCCCTGTGGTTACAAGGGTGCTACTGTACTAGTAGTGAAATGCCCTCCTTAGGATGGCTCACCTGCCACCCACTTTATATTCTTTCTTCTAGAAAGATTGCCAAGCTTTCTAAGAACAACGGAATCACTGCAAGATGTAGTATATGTAGGATGGCATAAAAGAGTGTGAAGAGAAACAGGATACTATTAAAAGGGTGAGCTCTTTCATACTGCACAATTATAGTGCTATAATTTCACTTTAACTGGCATGGCAACACCCTGTGGAATTCTGGAATTTGCAGTTTAGGGAGGGGTATTTAGAATTCTCAACCAGAGAGCTCTAGTGCCTCTTCAAACTACAAACCCCAGTTTTCCATAGACTGTTGCCATGGCAATTAAAATAGAATCATAGGCCTAAATACTCTAAAGGCACCAGAGCCCATCTGATCTTGGAAGCTAAGCAGGGTCAGCCCTGGTTAATACTTGGATGGGAGGACACCAATTAACACCTGATGCTGTAGGTTACATTTCACAGGAGGGCAATGGCAAACCGTCTGAGTATTTCTTGCCTAAGAAAACCCCATGAAATTCACAGGGTGCCAAAAGTCGACAGGTGACTTCAAGGTGCATACACACACATAGCACTGTAATTGTGTAGTGTAACAGGGCCTTGTTTTAAGACAAATTTATGGAGAATAGGCCTATCGATGACAGCTAGTCAGGAAGAGTATATATCACCTGCTTGTATCTGAGGCAGCACAACTGTATCTCAGTTCATAGAATCATAGAGTTTCAACTCCCCATTCAATGCAGGATCAGGATGTCTAGTTAGAGCACCCCCAGCAGTTAACTGTCCAGCCTCTTTTTGAAGACATCCAGAGAAGGAGACCTTACCACCTGTCTAGGCAATTGATTCCATTGCTGAATCATTTTCACTCTCAAGAAGTTTATGTAACTCCTGGGTCCTCTTTTCACCAATCTGAACATGCCCAGCTCTTTCAACCTCTCCTCATATGTTTTGTTCTCCATACCTTTTGTCATCCTTGTTGCCCTGCACTTAACTCTTAACTGTGTGTTCAGCACTTATTTGTTTCCTGCCCCTGTGTGATAAGAATTAATTGCTCTGGACTCACAGGACCAGAACACTAGGATTTAAAGTGGTGTGATTAACACTACAGTTAATACAGAGTCGTGCAGGTAGATCTCCACATCACATTAAGGAAAAACAGTCTTTTGAAAACAGCAGTTCCCTGGCTTTATTCAGGTCACACCAATTTGCAGTATCTTCAGGCTAAAGTTAAAAGGAGTTCTTAGCCAGCAAAGGAGAAGCCACTGAAGCTGAACAAGTCTACACAGCTTTTCAAAATGTATATTAATCTTAAGGTTTGGGGAGCCAAGTCATCAGGTTGCGGTCAGATTGCCCATACTTCCCACATCATCCCTGACTAGCCAGTAGTATAAACTGCTCACAGACAATTGTATGCAGTGTCTGTCATGAATTATGGATTGGATGAGAGTGAACAAACTGAAACTTAATTCAGACAAAAGGTCAGTCAAAAGGGAGATCAGGGAACAGAGATTCAGCCTGTGTTAGAGAGGGTTTCACTCTCCCTGAAGATGCAGGTTTGCAGTCTGGGTGTACTCCTGGACTCACATTTGAACCTGGAAGCCCAGGTTTCTGCGGTGGCTAGGAGTGCTTGTGCACATTTAAACATTGTGTGCCCATTGCATCTATTCTTTGAGATAGATCTAGCCACATATCCTATTTGGACTACTGGCGACATATCTTATTTGGACTACTATAATGCATTCTACTAGGGGCTGCCTTTGAAGAATGCTCAGAAACTTCAGCTACTATGCCCCTGTTAAAACAACTGCATTGGCTGCCAGTTTGTTTCTGGGCACAATTCAAAGTGCTGGTTATGACCTATAAAGCCCTATATGGCTCAGATCCAGGCTATCTGAAAGACCGTATCTCCCTATATGAGCCTGCCCGGGCCCTGAGATTATCAGAATTGGCCCTTCTCTAAGTCCCACCCCCATTGCAAGCACAGTCGGTAGGGATGCGAGAGAAGACCTTCTTGGTGGCTGCTCCTAAACTCTGGAACTCCCTTCCCAGGGAGGCCAGAATGCCAACCCACCCATGCACACCCACACTCCACTTGTTGTCCTTCCATCAACAGGCTAAAACTGGTTTTTCCCCAACAGGCTTTTAAAACAGATTAAAAAAGAAGAAGAAGAAGAATGGGCTTGGGGGGTGCTGTATTGTTTTAACTTAACTGTTTTAACAGCTTTTACTCTTTTTAAAATTGCATTTTATTCTTGTAGCTTGGGGATTTAATTGTTTTAATACTGTGAATAGCTTGATTTCTATGTTAATGTTTGCTTTTTGTATGTTTTTAATTGTATTATTCTTTTAAATGTTGAGCTGCTTTGACTCCCAATTTGGGGAGTGGGGGGTGGGAAAGCAGGATACAAATAAATATGAGGATGGATGGTGATGATGATGATGATGATGATGATATGCTCAAATCTGGTTCCCAGATTCCTTACCTCTTTTTTCATTGTCATGCTAGCTCCTGTTTCACATTTGGAAAAAGTGGCCAAAATCCTACCAAGGGTTTTGTTATGTGCCATCAAGTCAGCTTCACCTTATGAATGAGAGACCTCTGAGAGCCTCAGTCACCAACTGCCTGCTCAGCTCTTAAGCTGGTGAATCCTCTGGTTATAAAACCAAACAAGGTTTAAAAAAAATAGGAAAAGTTTCTCAGTGTACGGGTCTGGACATAATACTGAAAAATGGTTTAGTGTTACTGTCTCAAGTCATTTCTTTCACTCCTTCCTTTCACACAAGGAAGCTATTGGTTGTTAAAGTAGCCAAATTTCCTTTAGTTCTGACTTACAAGCAAATTCTGATTAGTTTAAAGGGGAAAGGGAAAACTTTGGATCTCTTTGCAGCCATGATAGAGGAAGAAAATGTGTACATCCAAGGCTTGTATAGGCTTGTTCACATAATGTTAAATCACAGTTTAGTATTTAATCCAAAAAAGCCCATTATCTAACTGAAACCCCTGAAAAAGACCATCAATTTGACAATTGTAGAAATGATTGTAGAAACAGCAGGGTAACTAAACCATGCCCTGCTGCTGACCTATTCATGTCAGTTGAAATTCGAACTGATCATTTTGGAAAACAAACACAAGGTAATTAAGGGAGAATTGATACCCTTATATACACTCACAGCATAATAATGTTGAAGTTGGCTTTGATTATTGCCTGTAGCCAAGTTCTATGCCCAAGAAATCAATAACAACAACAATAAAAAAACAAACCTTGAGCTTGCTAACATATGAAGCCTAAAGCTATGCTTGATTCAATTGGTTTACAATAGGAGCTTAAGGCAAACCTTGGCCAGAATTATCATTTGAAAATAAAAAAGTATCTTTATCTGTTCTATTCCAGTTTAAGGTTCCTATAAACTGACAGGGGGAAAAAAATCAATGCATTTAAAATGTAGTACTGGAGAAGAGTTCTATGGATACCATGGACTGCTAAAAAGACAAATGAATAGGTCCTAGAGCAAATCATGCTTGTACTCTCACTAGAAGCCAAGATGGCTAAACTGAGGGTATTATACTTTGGACATATCATGAAACGATGTGACTCAATGGAAAAGATGATAATGCTTGGCAGTGTGGAAGGCAGTAAGTAATGAGGAAGACTGAACTATAGATAGATTGATTCAATCAAGGAAACCACACCACTGAATTTACAAGATCTGAGCAGGGCGGTTGATGACATGGGCTCTTGGAAGTCTTTCATCCATGGCCTTAAAATGACAGCAGATACCCACCACAAAGTCGTACTAGAAAGATTTAAAGATAATGTAAAATTTCATGTATGATGATGCCTTCCATCAACAGCATGTACACTGCATGTGTCTGACCATCATAGCACCTTCAGATCTTAAACTGGTCTTCAGCTTGGTCGGAAAAGGGTAGGCAAAAACTTTCTGAAGTAGAAGAAAACTAGTCCTCTGAAGAAGTAATCTACACTTTTAACCAACCCCCTAGGGGGATGCAGAGATCATGTCAGGCAGCTGAAACTGAACTCTGATTTTACTTCTTGGGGAAAAATTAGCTTTTCCCTTTTCAATATGTATGCTGCAGGGTATCCCACAGACGGTACACGAGGACTGTTAACCTTAATGTTGCTGCAATAATGAACCAAACTGCTCACAGAAGAAATTGGCTGAGAAAAGTTTTAGACTGTGGAGCACATCCCATAGATTTTCCAGGTCGGTACACATGCTCACCCACAGAGAAAGAGAGAGAATAACTCTCCCCAAATACAAACAACATTATCGCCTAGTAAAGCTGTAGCAAAGTTTTATACAGTTATCCCTTCACATTCGCGGGGGTTAGGGGCAGACAACCCCCCGCGAATGTGAAAAAAACACGAATAAGAAATGAGCCTGCCGGCAAGCAGTTTTCCACCCTACTCCCTTCCCAAGGCAGCGAGGAGCTTCTTGAGAAGCCCCTCACTGCCTTGGGAAGGGAGTGGGGTGTAGCGCGAGCGCACCAGCTGCTCCCCACCCACCCCCCTTCCCAAGGCAGCGAGGAGTTTTCTGAGAAGCCCCTCGCTGCCTTGGGAAGGAAGTGGGGTGTAGCGCAAGCACGTCAGCTGCTTCCCACCCCCTTTCCCAAGGCAGTGAGGAGCCTCCTGAGAAGCCCCTCGCTGCCTTGGGAAGGGAGTGGCCTGTAGCGCGAGTGCACCAGCTGTTTCCCACCCCCCTTCCTAAGGCAACGAGGAGCCTCCTGAGAAGCCCCTCGCTGCCTTGGGAAGGGAGTGGGCTGTAGCGCGAGCACGCCAGCTGATTCCCACCCCCCCTTCCTAAGGCAGCGAGGAGCCTCCTGAGAAGCCCCTCGCTGCCTTGGGGAGGGAGTGGGGTGTAGCGTGAGCGCCCCAGCTGCTTCCCACCCCCCTTCCTAAGGCAGCGAGGAGCCTCCTGAGAAGCCCCTCGCTGCCTTGGGGAGGGAGTGGGGTGTAGCACGAGCACGCCAGCTGCTTCCCACCCCCTCCCTTCCCAAGGCAGCGAGGAGCTTCTTGAGAAGCCCCTCACTGCCTTGGGGAGGGAGTGGGTTGTAGCGCGAGCAGGCCAGCTGCTTCCCACCCCGCCTTCCCAGGGCAGCGCAGATCTTCCTAAGAAGCCCCTGGCTGCCTTGGGAAGGGAGTGGGGTGTTGAGCAGCGGGGGGGGGAGACGCAGGCAGCTTTCTGCGAATGATCAAAACCGCGAATGTGAAAGTCGCGAATGTGGAGGGGCAACTGTATAAGTGAAATTGAGTTGCACAAGGATAGAATAACGTATAGGACACATGGGGGTTCGCCGCTTGCCGAGGCCTGTTTGCATGCCGGCCGGCACCCCCTGTGCAATCCTCTGGGAGGCGGCCCTCCCTTCCCAGCAACTGCATTGCCAATCGCCATGGGGGCTGCCATCTTCCCCCGTCTTCTTCCCGGCATGCTCGGCGGCTGGGAAGGGTGGGGGAAGCGGGAGCCAATCGGAGTGGGCCTGCTCTGCCCCTATTGGCTCCCACTAGCAGGGAGGCAGGACATCCAACTGTGCTTCCAGCACGGCCGAATGATGCCAGGAGACCTGCAATGGAGCTGTTAAAAGGCAGCTCCTAGACATCTCCTCCTCAGCTGGCTTGTGGTGAGCCGAAGACCTGGCCACCCTCCCCTGATTGCTTTATGTATCACCTTTTGCCTCAATTTGTAGGGCGGGTGGCATGAGTCATGATCAAGGCTTAAGGGAGGGGTTCTCTATCAAGTTCAAGGAGATCACCCCCCCCCAATTGTTAATTGCTACCTTGTTTGCAGGGGAGGAGAGAGTGTCAGGCGGGACAGCTTGGCCATCACCTCTCTCCTCTGTGAGAGTCGGATGTGCCCAACGAGCCGCCATTGACCAGCATGGGTTGGGTCAATGATGAGATAACGACCCATGCATAATTGCCAACCATTCTGCAGCCATCTGCAAGTTGCGACCATTTTATTGCCAATAATGATTATCTACTAACCTGTACTTAACCAATTTTCTGAATATGTATTCAATACAATTCATTACTCTACTTTGAGCGTATACGTCTTCTTTAAAGGAGGGGAGCAGGGGTTGTACAGTCTGGGTCTGCAAATGCTAAATGGAATGCTGCCTTGTTGTGTTAGCTTCTCTCTACCCCCACCCCCACTTAAGAGAGAAATGTTTTGCATGAGGTATGTAACTGAGGAAACCAGAATGCATGGAAGAAATGTTTTAGTAAACAGATCTCCCTTTGGATCATATATGAAATACCAAAAGCAGAAGATTATCAGCCAGAACTAGCAAAAAAAGCAATTTCTAGACATTCTGAGCTTTGCAGAAAGACAGTTGCTTTAGTTAGAGGTTGGCGAGGAGAGACTCATCAGTTCCCCATCAAGCTTAGCTTCACAGGCCATACAGCTTTACTGGTATCGCATGACCTCCTTCCTTAAACCAGGTGGGAATGTAAAAATTTGTGAACATTTTCTCATCCTCAACAAGAAAGGATATCTCAACACATTGAGAAACCCCACTGAAAAATTGTCAACTGCTGTATTTTTTTCTCCTTCAGGAAGAATGAAAAGATCAGTGTTTTTTGTTGATGTTGTTTTCAGTGCTATTGCAGCTCCACCATGCCTAGATGAAAGGACCTCCCTGCCTCCATCCCAACTGCCACTGCTGTGGCCTCAAGAGGGAGAGAAGAAGAAGCCATATCTGCTGGACTCAATGCCCTCCCCCACTGGCATTCCCTTTCCCTTGCATGTTTGTCTTATTTAGATTGTAAGCCTGGGGGCAGGGACCTTTGCGGCTGAAGAGTGGGGTATAAATATTCTAAATAAATAATGAATAAAATAATATTTTTGTGAAAAAAATATTTTATGCAAAATGAGAAGTGCATCTGAATTTCACCCAGAAACGAACTGGTAGCCAGTGAAGTTGTATCAGCAATGCTCCCTGTGACTGGCCCGAATCAACATTCTAGCCGCAGCATTTTGAACCCACTCAAGTTTCCAAACACTTTCCAAAGGCAGCCACATGTAGAGTGTGTTACAGTAGTCCATATGTTCAAACATATGTGCTAGCTTTCTTACAACTTTGCAGTTTGAGAGAATACTTGCAGAAAAAGGCTCTCTGCCCATAGATATAGATAGATTATACTATAAATACAATCCTACTTCATCTTCTGTTATGACCTTGATCACCTGACTCTTAATTTGATACAAAGTAGCAGATGAAGTAAATAAATGATTTCTGGACTATGGAAATTCAACGTGCAGTTTTTATGATTGAACATTCCTCCATATACAAATCTCCCTGCCCATGGGAAAGTTAGATGTCAAAAATAATTCTAGCCCAGCATTCACACTTAACAGAGTTAGCTCAAGATGTTTTGTTGTTTGAAGCAGAGCAGCAAATGGTGTTGTCTTTTCTTCCTTCCCAGTAGGTTCATCATATCTAAAGGCAGCCAAGTTAATTTGGCATACAATACAAGAAATGCCCCATGAGTCTCTCCCTATCCCTGTTAGTAAAATGACAACAACCAGAAATAACAAATAAAATAAATAACAATTTGACACCCTTTCATGACATCCTAAATTTGCAATTATCTCTGTCTAATGACAGGACCAGCTCTGATTTTTATAATGTTGTTCTTTTGAATGGTGGGTTTTGTTTTTTGTTTTCATGAAGAAGCATTCAACTGTATGATCCCTCACCTGCTGTCCAAACAGTATAGGCCAGGAATAGCTTTTCCACCTCATCTACTCTTTGGCCCTTACTGCACTCTGAAGAAAAGCGGCAAGGCAGCAGGATCGTTCCCTCTTCCCTGCTGCCTTCCCACAAGACGTCATTTTTTCGTTCCGGTCCCATGGGGGGCAAAGGTAAAACCGTGTCTTTTGGCTAACCAGAAAAACCTATTAGCAAAAAGACACACTTTTACCTCCATCCCCCACAGGACTGGAATGAAAGGACGCTAGAAGAACGACGACGTCATGTGGTAAGGCAGTGCAGAAAACAGAATGTTTGTGTTCCTTTGCCGCTTGTCTTCAGAATGTGGTAAAGCTGTTTCTTCTTCGTGGTCTCTGTGAATTCACACATAAAGGGTTAATCCTGTGCCTGCGCAGTAGCATTCGGAAGTCGTTAGAGTCAATTAGCCATTAGATTGAGTTTTGGCGGTAATCCCGCCCACCATCCCCTCCAGGCTATATAGGCCCTCCTTGAGCCCGCCATTTTAGTTCCCTTTTTTCCGCCGCGTTAGCAGCACGAGGAACGTTGTTGGAGTCTTAGCCTTCGGACTTGGATTCTACCCCCCCCACCCCTTGGTCTCCTTTCCCTGTTTTTTCTCACCGAATAGGATTCTCTTCAACTCGACAGACGGATCTTCCTCAGTACGACCCCGAATTTACCGTCGGACCTCGAAACCGTGAGTGACCACATTGTGCAGAATGGCGTCGACGGGCTTTTTCAAAGCATGCTTGACTTGCGGGGCTAAGATGCCCGAGTCGGACGGGCATTCCAACTGCCTGATGTGTCTGGGAGAAAGACACGATGTCCGGTCCTGCCGCCACTGCAGCGCCTTCACCCCTCAGGCGAGGCGGAACAGGGAGAAGAGGCTGAAGGCCCAACTTTATGAGCATGTGCTCTCGGGCTCGGCCACGACTACGGCCCCAAGGCCCTCGACGTCCAGCTCAGTGCAACAACATAAGCAACCCGCTAAGGACCCCTCCAAACCGAAATCCCGGGACCGGGGGAAAGAGGTGGCCAAGAGTTCTTCCTCGAGATCGAGGAAGTCCGACTCCGAGACTGCGGACGGTACGGTCCCGAGAGATCACGGTACCGCTACACTACAGAAAGAGAGGCCTAAGACAGTGAGACTTACCTCCCCAAAGGCCGTCCCAAAGGAGGAACCGCCGAAGAAGAAAAAGAGGCGGTCCGACGACTCCCTCTCGAGTGGGACTCAAAAAGGCCGGACACCGATACCGGACCACTCTCCGGGTCACAAGTCCCCGGTAGTCTCTCCCATCAGAGTTAGCCTCTCCAAGCTTCGGTCACCGCCGAGGGATACATCCCCGATGTCAGTAGGGGATAACAGAGAACGAGAGCTGTCGGAAGGTGAACTCCAAGAACCGGAGCTGAAGATCGTCGAGGTATCGACGAGCTCGATAGAAAGAGAGGGACGGCACCGATCCCGCTCGAGATTGATCACCTCGGTATCGCATCGGTCCCGCTCACCCCAGACGATCCCGTCGAGGTCGGCCTCCCGATCACGGTCCCACTCACCGCAGCTCACCAAACCAGCCACCCCGCGAAGGTCTCCGCGTCGGTCCCGCTCCCGCTCCCGGGATCGCCACTACTCTACGGAAAGATCTCCACAGGGATCACATACCCCCCATCGGTCCCGCTCCCCGAAGGGGTCACCGCGTCGGTCTCGTACCCCGCGACGAACCCACTCACCACGCCGGAGCCGTAAGTCCCGCTCCCCGAGACACCGACACCGGTCCCGTTCACCGAGACGCCCACGATCCCGATCTGCGTCATTGGTCTCGTACATCTCCGAAGTGGGGACATCGGAGGAAGAGTGGCTGTGGGAGCGGTACGGCCGTAGGTATTACAAACGCCCTCACAGGTACCACCGGTACCACCCGTTCGGGCACTACTGGGACCCCTACTACGAGGACGTCTTTGACCCCTTGCCACGCTACAGGGCTCGAAGACACAGAGACCGCCAACGGTCCCTAACACGCACCCCAGAAAAAGAGCGCCAACCCATCACTAGACCACCAACGGAATCTACACCCAAGTCAGGCACCGGTACAGCCCCGGGTGGCTTGGACAAAAATAAAGGACCGGCCCCATCGAGATCGCCGTCAAGGTCGCCTTCCCGAGACAGACCACTCCCACACAGCCCCCCACCTAGAGGCTCACCATCCGGAGCGACAGTGCCCTCCAGGCACCCGACACCACCGAGAAGGCCGGTCTCAAGAACCCCCTCGGCCCACTCTTCAGACTTGGACTCGAGATCCTCTTCGGCATCACCGAGACCATCCCCGGTACTGGGCGGAGCGCGACCGGACCCGCCATCGCCTTCGGACGATATGAAGGCTTTCGCCGACTTTATGCACCGACTAGCAGGCACCTTGGGGATCAAAACCACACAACCAGAAAAGGAGGTGGACGATCCCATATTTGAAGACCTGCAACAGAGGGCACCGTCCCTTCCCTCCTTATCCATCTCACCATACCTACTCCAAGTATTGAAGTCGTCCTGGGTTACACCATCTTCCACACCGCACACATCCAAACGACTGGACCATCTATACCGAGTCTGTACAGACTCTGCACCATGGCTTTCAATCCACCCAAAACCCAACTCGGTGGTAGTTGAGTCAGCTCAGATGAAGACATCTCAGAGACTACACTCCACCCCGTCAGACAAGGAGGGCAAGAAGCTGGACGCCATAGGCCGTAAATTTTACTCCTCCGCCTGCCTCCTCACTAAGATGACTTCGTACGCGGCCTGCATGGGAGCTTACCAGAAGTTCCTATGGGACGCTCTGTCGGTCCACATCTCGAAGTTGTCTGAGCAGGACCAACGAATTGTCAACTCCTTCAGGGAGGAAGGTTTGGCACTAGCGGGGTACCAGCGGCAAGTGGCAAAACACATTGCAGAATGCACAGGCAAGATTGTAGCCAACTCAATTGCGGTCCGCCGCCATGCATGGTTGCGATCGTCTGGGCTGTCACATACCGCTCGCTCTATCATTGAGGATCTTCCCTTCGACGAGCTGGGTCTATTCCACGCAGACACAGACTCGAAGCTAGAGCATGCGGAGAAGATGAGGTCGACAGCCAAGAAATTCGGCCTACCCAGCAGCCACCACCCGACAAGACCTCGCCTGCCCTTTCGCAGGACGGGATCAACATACCGCAAAAGATACAGCCCGCCACCCTCCAGGCCACGACAGTCCTCCTCATACCAGCCCCACAGGAGATTCCAATCATTCAAGCCCAAGCCGCAATTCCCCAAACGGAAACAGGAGTCTTCCAAACAACGCGCTTGACTTCGAAGAGCCACTACCACCACCAGACACCAACGCTGCCTCCCCACCCCATACTACACCCTCTCCCGCAGACCGCCTCTCAGAGGCGCTCCATTCATGGCAACTCATTACCTCAGACCGTTGGGTCCTGAACATTATAAGGAGAGGATACTACATAGACTTCGAAGAGCTTCCGCCCCCGAACCCACACAGAGGAACCCCACTGTCTCCACTCATCGTGGAAGAGGTCAACACTCTCCTACGAAAAGGCGCCATCGAACGAGTTCCCCGCTCACACACGGGAGGCCTCTTCCTCTCCAGATACTTCATCATAGAAAAGAAGGACGGAGGCGGCCGCCCCATCCTAGACCTACGAGATTTGAACTCATTCATCCGCCCACAGAAATTCCGTATGGTTACGCTCCCATCTATACTACCTTTCCTGAGGTCAGGAGACTGGTTTGCCACCTTGGATCTGAAGGACGCTTACTTTCATATCCCAATCGCGCCCCCACACAGGAGATTCCTCGCCTTCGCGGTCGGCGGCGCGGCCTTCCAGTTCAAGGTCTTACCGTTCGGCCTTTGTACAGCTCCAAGAGTATTCACAAAGTGCATGGCAGTGGTAGTGGCTTGGCTCAGACAGAGAGGCGTAGTGGTGTTCCCATACTTAGACGACTGGCTTTTTACGGCCCATTCGGCCGAAAAACTGGACAGAGACATCAAGATGACCATCAACTGGCTCGAGCGACTGGGTCTAATGATAAACTACGAGAAATCGCATCTTCGCCCCTCGCGGCGCGTCAGGTTTATAGGGGCCTCCCTAGACTTCAGAGTAGGGAGAGCGTTCCTACCGGACGACCGGTTCCACACACTTCAAGCAGCAGTACTAAAGTGTGCAAACCGACGGAGGTCCACAGTGAGAGAGGTGCAGCAGACTTTGGGCTACATGGCCTCTACTACAGCAGTCACACCCTTTGCACGACTACACATGAGACCCCTCCAGAGTTGGTTCATCGCAAGGTTCAACCCGTATGTTCACGGGCCACACAAACGACTGACCGTCCCCCGACCACTCAGGAAATCCCTCCTCTGGTGGGTGAACCCACGGATGGTCCAACGGGGCCTGCCTTTCAAACAGCTAAACCCCACAAGAACCATCACAACGGATGTGTCCCTATCAGGTTGGGGGGCTCACGCCGAAGGACTGTCTGTCCGGGGACGTTGGTCACGGGAAGAGAGGACACTGCACATAAACGCCCTGGAACTCCTAGCAGTGTTCAAAGCCGTGAGGGCATTCGAACCCTCCCTGACCGGACAAGTGGTCCAAGTGGCATCAGACAATACCACAACGGTCTTCTACATAAACAAACAAGGAGGAACGCACTCACCGACGCTCCTGCGACTCACCCTGGAACTCTGGGACTGGTGCGTGAGATGAGACATCACACTCCTAGCCATACATGTCCCGGGCAGGATCAACGACCTGGCGGATGCGCTCAGCAGATCAACCACCAGCAACCACGAATGGGCTATGAACAGACAGACGCTCGCCTCCCTCTTCTCGCAATGGGGCACCTCTTTGCCTCCAAGAACAATGCAGTGCTCCCGCTGTTCTGCTCGAGGGGCCGTCGGTCACGGGACAGCCTGGGGGACGCGTTCCTATGGCAGTGGAAGGGCCCCCTGCTTTACGCCTCTCATCCCCAGAGTGATTTCAAAACTACACCAGGACAGGGCCAGGTGCATCCTAATAACTCCATGGTGGCCCCGGCAACACTGGTTTGCCCCCCTCCTCAGGATGGCACGAGGACGGTACCACTGCCTCCCACGGAAGCCGAACCTTCTGTCAATGGCAGACGGCCAGATTCTCCACCCGGACCTCGACCTGATCAACCCAACAGCATGGCTGATAACGCCGTGAACCCTCTTTCAGAAGCAGTAAGGGACATCATCAGAGCGGCGCATCGGCCTTCAACGGTGAGGGCCTACGACTACAAGTGGAAAAGGTTTTGCTCCTTCCTAGAGGAGAAAAGGATTCCACTACACTTAGCGGACTCCTCTAGCTTGATGGACTTTCTAGCCTCCTTCTCAGACAAGAACTTCGCAGTCTCTTCAATCAGGAGCTATGTAGCAGCGGTATCTTGGCATTTCCAACGCCTAGGTAAACCATCCTGCTTTAGAGACCCTAAGGTAAAAGCCTTCATCAAGGGCTACACTAACCTACACCCCCCAACACTGGGGCCTACCCCTGCTTGGAGTCTGGAGATAGTATTAGCGGCCTTATCTAGGGCCCCCTTTGAACCAATAACTACATGCGATCTCCGCCTCCTCTCCATGAAGACGGCTTTCCTGGTGGCGATCACATCGGCGAGACGAGCCAGCGAACTGTGCGCGTTAAGGGTAGACCCCCCCTACACACGCTTTCACTCTGACAAGGTGGTCTTGCGGCCGGACATTGCCTTCCTACCTAAAGTAGTATCCTGCTTTCACCTCAACCAGGACATAATACTCCCTGCCTTCCCTGACCAACCGTCGGATGACGGCCAACAGTCGCTCCAATACCTGGACGTCAAGGGCGTTATCTGTCTACATTGACAGAACCGTGCAGATGCGGAAGTGCAACAGACTCTTCATCTGCTATGCAGGCCCAAGGAAGGGCAAGGCGGTATCTTCACAACGATTCTCTAAGTGGGTAGCAACGACGATCAAGCTAGCATACCAAATGGTGAATAGACGGCTGCCGGAAGGCATCCGTAGCCACTCAACCAGAGCTACCTCCACCTCTACGGCATTCCTACAAGGGATCCCGATCCAGGACATCTGCAGGGCAGCCACATGGGCGACACCCCTGACTTTCGTCAAAGTTTACAAGATAGATTCTACCTCGAGAGAGGACGCGGCCTTGGGACGAGCGGTCCTCATGTCCTGCATTGCACAACGGACTTGACGGAGTCCATAGACATTGGACATCACAGCGCAGCTACCTCTGATAAGTAAATAAATGACCCTAAAGGGTCCCCTTTGGCCTTATCTTGACTGGCGTGTGGTGTCTCTTCATTTTTGCTTCTGCCTTGGGTTTTAGACAGGACACACCCTCCTCCTGAGTATTAGCTTGCTAATCTACCCTTTATGTGTGGATTCACAGAGACCACGAAGAAGGACAGGTTGCTTACCTGTAACTGTAGTTCTTCGAGTGGTCATCTGTGAATTCACACAATCCCACCCATCCTCCCCTCGGGTGTCCTGGCTACCTCCTCAAAAAAAAAAAAAAAAAAAGGGGGGGGCTGCAACTGCGGCTATTCGGAACTAAAATGGCGGGCTCGAGGAGGGCCTATATAGCCTGGAGGGGATGGTGGGCGGGATTACCGCCAAAACTCAATCTAATGGCTAATTGACTCTAACGACTTCTGAATGCTACTGCGCAGGCGCAGGATTAACCCTTTATGTGTGAATTCACAGATGACCACTCGAAGAACTACAGTTACAGGTAAGCAACCTGTCCTTGTGTCAACTAGGTATAGAAGATCAATACATTAAAAACCAGCTATCACAACATTTTAGGATACTAAACTGTAATAAATGGAACTAATTTTCTTTTTTTAATGTTAATGTCTTCAGTAGAGAATATCCTAATAGAGGATTATAATTAATATTAATTGCAAATGGTTCTCAAGAGAATTCCATGGGATTTGAGACATATGTCAAAGGAAGAAGAAAGTATATTCATGTACAGATCTCAATAATATTGTAGTTTTTAAAAAACATTTATACATTATATATATATAGAGAGAGAGAGAGAGAAAGAAAGAAAGATGAGCAGAATGCAAAGGAGATGGCCTTGGGCCCTAGCAGAGGTACACAGAAGAGATGTATGCTAGGATCAGACTGAGGCACTGATGCTCTGCTGTCTTACACATACCGGTACTTTGAACACTAAAAGTCCAACTTGGGTATAGGTGAAAGATCATCATCAAACTAAAGCAGTTCTCCCTCTCCAACACTAAGTGTAAGAAAAGCCCTGCTGGAAAAAGCCTTGAAAGTGATGGTACAATGATCACTATTTCCAAGTGGTTCAATATTCTTCAAATCAAACATACCAGATCCTGGACCACTCAGGATTAAATCAAAGGCTGTCTCTCAAAAAAACCCGCTACATTATTATAATGGCACAATAATTTGTTAGGTCCAGACATCTTGTCATATTCTGCCTCATTCACATTTAATATTGTGTTTTCTGGGAGAGAGGAGGCTGTTTGTTTTGTTTTCACAGTCAATGTGGAAATAAGTAAATTCATCCATGATTCAAGTATTTCTTTGGTTATCTTCCTGATTTTATAAAGCCCTCTATGGCTTGGGCACAGGATGTTTGAAGGACTGTATCTCTTTTTATGAGCCCACTAGAGCTCTAAGATCATATGGAGAGGCCCTTCTCTCTGTCCCACAAACTTCTCAGGATTGTTTGGTGAGAACAAGAGAGAGGTCCTTCTTGGTGGCTGCTCCCAGACATTGGAACTCCCTCCCTAAAGAAACTAGGATGCTCCATACTTGCTGTCCTTCCACCAGCAAGTAAGAACATATTTATGTTGCCAGACTTTTGGAAATTTACTGACATGTGCTTTTAATTCTGTGTGGTGCTGTTTACATGGTTTGTACGTCACTTTTTAATGAATTTTAATGTTTTCAACTTTATAAAATAAATTAAAATAAAATAAAATAAATTTTATATTTATACTTTTATTGAAGTTTTTGTATAGTTTTTAATCTGTAAATTGTTCTTAAATATATTGTTAACCATCTTGAATCTTATTATTGGGAGAAATATGGGATATGCCTGAATAAAATAATAATAAATAATAATGATTCTGTTCTCCATCTCAAAATCTCTAAAGAGTTTTGCCAGGAGATGATAGTATGGCCCCAAGACCAATACACTTTTGTATTGTATTTCTACCTAGCTGACACTGTCAATGAATCTGTTCCTCCTATTCCATTTTGCTGCATTCATCGCCCTATCTAACACACATACAGTATATATGATCCCAGTATGATCTACCTGGCCCTTTCTGTAGATTTTACACCTCGGGATATTTGACAAGACCACCAGATCTTTATGGTGACCACTATATCAACTATCTTTTCTACATAGCTAGCATTTCAGTTCATCCATCTCTATAACCACTCCTATATATACCTACAGGGGCACAAAAAATACATTTTCCCAAAATTGTGAAGGCATATTTCTGAGGCAAGAGGTGATTCTTCTATCACACTACCTTACCACAACCAGAGTGTGTATGCCCTGCCATTAGACTTCGTGACTAAAAACAATTTAAGCCATTTAATCTTACTCGAAAAACCTTTTCCACTCGTGCGATGCCCTTTCCAAAGATGGTTCCAAGCTGGTCACCAATGCCGGCTAGCAGAAAGCCAAAGAGTGGAATCCCAAAGATGGCATACAAAATACAAAAAATTTTTCCACCTTCTGTGCTTGGGGCAATGTTTCCATACCCTGTTGAGAAAAAAGAGGGGGAGAGAGAGAGGTCATCATGATCTTCAAGTTCAGAAGATGCATTCTAAAAAGAAGGGTGGAGAGAGGATAGAAAATAATGAAGAAATAGACCCAAAGAGGGAAGACTTTATTTTGTTCTCCATTGTTCCACATGTACTTAGGACTACCTGACATGGAATTTTAAGCATTTCACTTACAAAGAGTGAAACTGGCACTAGATACCATTTTACATTCCCTTTCCCTCACATTATGCACGGTGCATCCACAGTGCACAAATAATCCAGTTTGATGAGGCACCAGCACTCTTTGACAGAGAAGGTAAATACCTTGTAAAACTACAAATCCCAGGATTCAATTGGAAAGAGCCATGGCAAATAATCCAGTTTCAAACTGGATAATTTGTGTAGTGTGGATTAGGCCCTTGAGAATCTGACTTCCAGCTTTATACATACCTACAGAATGGACAACTTTGACATCATACCATAAGCAAGATATATATGTCAAGCTCTAGAAGACTGTCCAGTATTTTATTTCACAGCAATATTGTGCTAGAAGTCTGTCCAGTATTTTATTGCACAGCATAAGTCGCCTGTCAACTTATGGCAACCCCATACATTTCATAGGATTTTCTTAGGCAAGGGATACTCAGAGGTGGTTTGCCATTGCTGTCTTAAGAAATATAGCCTACAGCACCTGGATTCATTGGTAGTATCCCATCCAAGTACTAACCAGGGCTGACTCTGCTTAGTTTCCAAGCTCAGATGGGATCTGGTGCATTTAGAGTACTTTTGCCATAAAAGAAAAGTGATGTTTGGTAGTGGTTTGACATATTACACAGAGACAAATCCATTAAACAACAAAGGTGTACCCAGTCAGCAAGGATATGCAACTATTACTGGTTTTCCTATTGCCCCTGTATGATACACATTTTCATATAGCATTTTCTCATATTCTCAGTTTCTCCAACTAAACAATATGAACAAAAAGAACATCCTGACAGATTACCTTGGAAGGTGGTAGCCTCTTCTTCATTAAAGGTTTGGATGACCACTTTTCAAGGTAGATAGCCATCTGTCAGGCACGCTTTAGTTGTCGATTCCTGCACTAGCAGGGGTTGGACTAGACAGTCCACGTTCTCATTTCCAACTCTATAATTCTATATTTTTAGTTGAATGTACACTTCAAAAAACCCCTTAGGATTGCACGTAGAACCATAACAGCCAGCATCCTGTAGTGACAAGTGTGCCTTATGTGAGCATGTGTCCCTTTTTAGAGAGGTCACAACATTTTCTTGCCTTTGCACAAAATCCCCAATCCCTACCCACCCACTCCAAGCACCTGTCAAGCTCTGCATGGCAGGGGGTTGGAGTGGATGGCCCTTGTGGTCTCTTCAAACTCTATGATCCTATTGGTGGTGGTGGTGGTCAGAAGTGGAGGGAGGAGGAAGGCAATTCAGACTACAAAGATACAGCTGCTCTTGGCTCCAGGGAGAAGAGGGAATAGGATGCACTCCACCCACAAGCACACCCTCATTCCCCTCCTTCATCAAGCTGGGCCCAATTGCTACTTTATGGTCTGAATTGTCTCCTGACTCCCTACCCTCCTTAACAGTAAGCAGTCGCAGCAGCACCTTCAGCTGCCAAGGGGAAGGAGAAGGATCCAGAACAGCATGGTTGGAGCTATTTTCCAATATAGGATCTCAACAACTGAGTGGCAAGTTCCTTTTATCATGCAAGCTTTTGCTGCTGCTCTGAAGGGATGCGGAGTTTGCAAAAAAAAAAAAAAAAAGAGCAGCAACATCTGAATACCTACTGTGTGAACCCAGAAGGTGGAGAGATAAGAATTTAGTTTGTCTCAGCAAGGCAGTTCCTACATTTATGTTTAGCAAGCTTTCTGTTCCAAACTTGGGCAGTTTATTCACGATAGGATCTAGAAGGACTTGAGACCCACACTTGACATTCATTCACTGGAAGATTTACTGCAGTCCTTTGAAATCTGCTTGTTTGGGGTGGGAATATGTGCTCTCTTTTCAGAACCCATTTTAAATTTTAAGAAGTCCTCATAGTACTTAAAGCATAGCTACCCTAAGCTAACAAATATGCAAGCACAGCAACTCATGTTACCCAAATTGCCTGAGATCTGTGGGACCTACTCATAACCTTGGATTATGATATACTGTATTGGCTGCGAGAGCTGGGTAACTTACGATAACTTTGCACCAGTGTATACCAGTACTAACTGAGGAGACTCAAGCCAAAATAGAATAAAAATGGGTTTTATTGGAAAATAATCACAGAAGCATTCATACATGCACTCATACTCACAAGTGATCACACAAAGCTAATGAAAAATTAGGAGGAACTATTTGGCTAGAGGAATAGATTCATTGAATGGGCTATAATTATCTGCCTGGAGAGCAGTGATTCACGCAGCAGAGAAAGACTCCAATTTGGATTTGAGGGTGATACAGCAGTTGAGCAGAGTGACAGTATCCAACTGTAGCAAAACACTTTGGCTGTTATTTGAGGGTAATATTTATACCCAATATTGTCTCCTTAAGGGGTGTTTTGAGTGAAAAACAATGCTTGGAGAGTTCCCCAGAGTTAAACAATGGAAGCAGGAATCGTTGATTGCCACTAGTGGTTGAAATGGTAAGGATGATGGGTTTATGGCCTCCTCTGTATTGTGGATAGGAAAAGGTATGAGGGAAAGACATTATCCAGGTTGAGTGGGGATGATAGGTGTTCCGGTCACTGTTTGTTTTTTGGAGTATGATTTACTGCCAGGTTCTTCCAGGAATATTAGCACATTCCTCCCTAATGACTGTCTGAGGGGGGCTTTGCTTAATCACTTCCTGGGCGTGTTTGATGCAGGGAATTTCCAATGACAACTCCATAGGTCTAGTGACCTCCACTAGCCCCTATGTTTGGATTGCCATGGTCTACTTGAAACCACATGAAGTGTCTAATAAGCCGAATTATGAATTATTGGAAGGAGGAGGGTGTAAGGCCAGGTATTATTTATTTTTATTTAGTGATTTAGTTATTTATACCCTGCTCTTCAGCCACAAGGCTATCAGAGCAGCTTACAAATTGTTTTAAGCAATAGCTATTTACACAACTACACTAAACAGTTTCCAATGTGTGTTAGCTAATTGCCCCCACAAGCTGGGTACTCATTTTACCAACCTACGAAAGGATGGAAGGCTGAGTGAACCTTGGAGCCCGCTGGAATTGAACTTGCAACGTGGTGGCTTGCAGGACTGGCATTTAACCACTGCGCCACCAGGTAACACTCATCTAAAGCAAATGAACATTCTCCACTTCAAGCAAGAGCCTGGTGCCCAGCTAGCCAAATGAGCTGATGTTCCAGTGGTTCTCAAATTTGGTCCTCCAGATGTTTAGGACTTCAGTTCCCAGATGCACCAGCCAGCACGGGCAATAATCAGAGATTCTAGCAGTTGAAGTTCAAAGTATCAAGTGGATTGTAGGTTTAGAACGTAGGTGGGAATTGTGCAGCTTTCAGATATTGTTAAACTGTAAACCCCAGCAGCCCTAGACAACATAGCCAATGGTGAGGAATGCTAGGAGCTGCAGTCCAACATCTGGAGGGCCATATGATTGCAATCCCTGGTTTAGAACCACAATGATATTCAATGCAAAATTTGACTTCTATGCAGTTATCACACAGAACATTAAAGAGCCACAGCAATGGAATCTACTTTTCCATAATCAGTATCCAATTTTATATTTAATTCTGTATTTTGATATTGCTACCCTGTGTACCTTTTGGGGAGGGAGGGGGGAGAAAACAAGGATATAAATAACTTAAATAATAAAATAAATAATTTTAAAAACTAACATTGGTGGTTCTGCAGGGGTGGGGGGGAAGGTGTCTGGTGGGATCAGTAGGAACTGTGAACAGAAAATAGCTCCAGAAACAAAGTGAGGCAAACACACCTACAAATTAAACTCCCTACTATAAAAAGAACTTTTATGGGGCCATCATCCAGCCCTTCAATTTTAATGGGATTCACAGCAGCTGAGAATTTAATTGGCCTTCGAACCTACAGAGTCCACCATTTCCACAGTTTTTTCATGGAGCTCAGAGTTCTTTAATGGAATCTGTTGTTTGATTGATCTGAAGCACATTTTTTGACAGCTTAGCAGGGTGCAAGAGCCTGCTAAAGGAAAGCCAGCAAAAACGTTCAACTTTGTCATTTGCTCGCTGCTACTGCACATGGTCCCTCTAAATTGGATCCTGATGGGAAGATGACTCACCTGGCTCATCTCATTTTCAAGTTTGGGTCATGAATTATACTGGCCCTTTACCACATACCTAGTAAAATTTCCATTTCTTACAGTCCTGTTTTTATGAATCTTCAAGAGATTTTCTCTAGCTTCTTAACGCGTCTTGCCATTCAGTCTTTTAAAGGCTTATCTTCATGCAGTGCTAATTGACTTTAAAAATAAGTTTGTTTTTAATCAAGGCTGAAGAAAATTACTTTTTCTGGACTACCATGTTCAGAATCCAGATTCTGGTCACTGTAGCCCAAACAAGTAACTTTTCCAAGGTCCATTTATTTCTTTATTTTCTTCCAGAATACTTTCAGATTAAAACATGGCCACTACATCCATCCCAAAGACCATGGCGGTTTTAATTTTCCTTACTATAGAGTTGCTTCACAGTTTTTTTTCTCGATAACCCACTGAAACATTTCATTAATAAGCTCTTGTTAAACAATGAAATTATATGCTAGTCTTTTGTATGGTGATTCTTTAAAAAAATAAGTTACATTTATTCCTTTGCTAGATGCCTATCCCTCAACTTTCAGTGCTTGGTGCTCCTAGGACTGCTAAAGGTGAAAATTAAACATACTACCCTCACCTGGATCATTAAAACAATAAAATAGCAAATGAAACATAATAAATAAGAAAGGAGAACAAACAAAATCTTTCAGACTTCACAGTTATAGTGCTATGGTTCCATTTTTACTGCCATGGCAACATAGCTCTTAGCAATAGCACTTACATTTCTATACCTCTTTTTAGTGCTAAGCACTCTCTAACCAGTTTACTAAGCGGTTAGCTAATTGCCTCCAACAACCTGGGTACTGACCTACTACAGAAGGATGGAAGGCTGAGTCAACCTTGGAGCCGTGCAGGATAGAATTCACAAGGTTGTGGCTCCAGTACTGGCATTTAAACACTGCGCCACCAGGGCATCCTATGGCATCCTGGGATTTGTAGTTGGGTGAAGCAATAGAGCTCTTTGGCTGAGAATTCCAAATGCCCCTCCCTAAACTGCCAAGCCCAGGATTCCATGTAACATTGCCAGGGAGTAACAATGGAATCATAGATAAATTTGCCAGAATGGATCAGGATGGGACTCCTGTAATTTTAATCTTTTACAGATCTTGGACCAGAATGAGATACTGTAAAGCTCTTCTAAGCAGGATGAAGGTCCCTGTCCTCCCTCATATTCCAAATCACATTTCCCTCCCGACACTGTTACTGCCTCACTGGTGATACAGGGGCGGAGAGCATAGAGGAGGACCCAGCTCTGTTCTTGTTGCTGGGTGCTTCTCGTGACCAAGAAGCCAAATGCCAGTAAGCCTTTATTTATTTATTTGTTAGTTAGTTAGTTAACTCACTCCTTTATCCCACCCTTCCTCAGATACATTTAGATAGCATCTCCCTCCTCCTTTCCAGTTTTATCTTCACAACAAACCTGTGAGATAGGTTACATTGACAAACAGCAAATGGGCCAAAGGTCAAGTTTTAAGCTTCAGGGCTAAGCAAGGAACTGAACCTCAGATTGCTCCAGCCATAATCCAATAGGTATACAATATTCCCATGGTGGCTCTCAAGCACTGATGTTTAAGTCAGTGATTTCAATCTACAGTGGGTCCACCATATCAGCAGGCTCTGGATGCTTCAAGTGTAATGGAGTCTCCTTTTTTGGAAGTTTTAAAACAGAGGCTAGATGGTCATCTTTTGGAAATGCTTTGATTGGGTACTCCTGCATGGCAGGGGGTTGGACTAGATGTCCCTTGTCGTCTCTTCCAACTCTATGATTCTATAATTCTATCTGTGGATTACACTGTCCGCAGATCGCCATGCCTCATATTATTCAATGGCAGTGATGTGAACGCAGACATGCTGAAGTGTGCGCATCCCGTCACTGCCATTGAATAATAGGGGGCTTGACCATCCAAATTTTTTGGCATCCACGGTGGGTCCCAGAACATCCCCTGTACTGGTTTTTCTGAATCTGTTAAGTGTTCCCAATTGCTATTTTAAAAACATGATTTTTATTTTTTTAACAAAATGTGGATAGATCCTAAATCATGCTTCCAACTGAAAAATAAAGCCAATGAATTTCTTTGTAGCAGTGGGAAATTCTGGGCATGTAAAAAGCTGTTTCTCTTTGCAATGCACATTGGAAAGAGAAGATAAGGCTTCTCTGTGTGTCTAGAGAAGCAGACATTGCTGTCACAGGTAGTCAGTGGGAGACTGCTTCTAAACTGGCTGTGGCAGATTCTTTTTATTTCCAACATTCTAGCCATCCTTATCATTAACTTTCCACATGCAACTATGTAGCTATGTTTTATGTTAGGTGTGGTGTATAGTACTACTAATACATGTAATTTATTTGGAGCTCACCAATCTCCATGTTCTTAGTTGTACATGTCAAATGTTGTCAATAATTTTGGAGACACAAAAATAATACTTATCATTTTAGTTAATTATGCATTTGATAGGTTAGTGGTATTGTTGTTATGTGCCTTCAAGTTGACTCTGAGTTATGGCGACCCTATCATACCAGGTTTTTTTGCCAATATTTATTTAGAAGAGGGTTGCCATTGCCTTCCTCTTACGCTGAGACAGTTGACTTGTCCAAAGTCACCCAGTGGGCCTCCATGGCTGAGGAGGGATTGGAACTCTGGTCTTCTGGCATCTGAGTCCTACACACAAAGCACTACATTATGCTGGCTTTCAAGCTCAGTAATATATTTAAGTGTATGTTTAAGCTTACGCTGCTCTTCGCTGATGCTGCTGCCCTTGTTGCCCCCACAGAAGCAGCTCTGCAGCCCCTAACATCCTGCTTCGCAACAGCTGCAGAGCTGTTTGGGCTGGAAGTCAACCTGAAGAAAACGGAAGTTCTTTACCAGCCTGCACCACAGGACGAACATTGCCGTCGGCAAATCTGTGCTCAAGTCCGTTCAGCAGTTCACCTACCTGGGAAGCATCAGCTCCTCAGATGCCAAGATTGACAAAGAGATTGATCACAGATTAGCAAAGGCATATAGCGCATTTGGAAGAATTTACAAAAGAGTCTGGAGTAATAAACACCTGAGGCGAAGCACAAAAGTCTGTGTATATAGAGCCATTGTACTGTCTATTCTGCTTTATGGGTCTGAAACATGGGTCACCTATCACCAACACTTACAACTCCTCAAACGTTTTCATCAGCGCTGTATATGTACAATCCTAAATATACACTGGACTGACTATGTGACAAATGTTGCTGTCCTTGAGCAAGCAGGGATCACCAGCATTGAGGCCATGATATTGAGAACACAGCTGTGCTGGGCAGGGCACATTTCCAGGATGGAAGACCATCGCCTCCCAAAAATAGTAGTCTACGGCGAACTCGCCACGGGTCAGCATAAGAGGAGCGCTCCAAGAAAGCGATACAAGGATTCCCTGAAACAACATCTCAGGCTTGGCCAAACTGATCAGCAACAATGGTCCGCCTTGGCTTCACATCGGGAGGCATGGAGATGCACTATCCACAATGCTGCAGCCTTATTTGAGAACTCACACCAAACAAGTCTTGAAAAGAAACGACAACACAGAAAAAATAATAACCTGGAAACATCACTCAAGAAGACCCCCTGCTGTGCTTTCTGCAACCGGACTTGTTTATCTTGGATTGGCCTTTTTAGTCATCAGCGCGCTTGCAGAAAGTGCGGGATGAGTCCTTCCTGAATCTTTGTTTGCAAAGAAAAGCCAAAGAGAGATGTTTAAGCTTAAATCTATTCCCTATATTACAACATCAAAGAATCCATTGACTGCAACTTGGCTCATGAGAAGCTGTCACTGGCAGAAGGAATAAGCATGGGGATATTGTAACACCTTTGAGACTAACTAAGAGAAAGAAGTTGTAGCATAAGTGTTTGTAGATTTGGCACTTGTCTAGATGGGCTATTTACCCTTGTCTAGAGCCCTGAAGTCGTAACAACACAGAGCTTTTGCCCCATTTTACCCCTGGGCTGTCCTCATGACCCCAGGGCTAAGACAGGATAAAGACCAATTAAAAATTTCAGCAAAATACCTGGGGAAAACTGTTTCTCTTCAGAAGAAACTGATCAGGCCCCATATGTCCACAGGAGTCTATACTGCCACACCGGCCCATTGCTGCAGCTGCCAGCCACATCACTTCCTCTGCAGCCAGGAAGCAGGCCCACACACAGCATGTGACCAAGGCTGGTCACATACAGGGGTCTTTGACCAAATGACGCAGGCCAGCTTCCTGGCTTCAGACCGAGTGACGCAGACAGGTCCTGCAGCAATGGGCCGGCGTGGTGGTCGGGACTCCATCCTGTTTTGTTTAGGTAATGGGGGAGGAATAGTCCCAATCTGCAGCTAGAATATGTGGGTGGGGAGCCAGCATATTCTGGCCCATGTAGATCAGCCCTTTGTCTACTTCCTCAGATCCATGAACAGATCAAGGAGGAGAAAGTAGACCAAGTTTATGAAAGCTTATGCTACAACTTCTTTCTCTCAGTTAGGAGATTTTCACATGGGGTCAAAATACCCCGTTACTGCCCCGCCACCTCCTCTCCCATTCCTGCCACGGAATAACATAAATCTTTCACACATGTACCATAATTCCACGGCAGGAAGGGGCTCCCCCTCCCCTTGCTGGCTGGCCGTAAATGCAGCCGTCGTAAGGCTGCTTTTATGACTGGCTGTCTGAAATGTTATCACGTTATTGCGTGATAATGGCTGGGTGGTAAATTTAAAAAATAAAACTCCTCCAAACATAAAATCAGTTCACCAAGCACGAAAACACACTTTAAATCACAGAATCAAAACAGGGAGGGTAAAATAAAGGGTGCCACTTACCTCGATGTCCAGATCATACCAGGAAGTGCTCAGAACGGACCTCCCCTCCGCAGCTGTCATTTTGGAACAGGAACGGGGCTCCTGTTCGCACACCCATGACTGCATGATAGTGACGGAATGGGAAGTCTATTCACAATGAAAAATCGTGATTACATTGTTCCGGAACAGTCACGGGAGCAGGATGGATGCAGGACAGAACGGGGTCAACGTCGTCTGAAAGGGAAAACCTTTCCCAGCCCTGTTCTGTTCCTGCCACAGGATATATAGCCCGTGTGGAAAATCTCCTTAGTCTCAAAGGTGCTATAAGATCCCCTTGTTTACTGACATTCCAGACTAACACAGCTATGTTTTTGAATTTCTACCCCTATGGCAGAATGAAAGGAGTCAATTTTTGTCCAATCTTTTTTCTCCCTGCAGTCCAGGTGTGTAGCTATGAGGGGGAAGAGAACTCTCCCACAAGAATTTTACCTCATCAAATAAGATTCTCCCTCAGTCTCCAAATTTTTAGCACTGCAAAGAGTGAGACATTGAACATTGTTCACACCTAGGACACAAGTATTTACTGTGTTCACATTCCCTTGGTAACTTTGCTTGTCCCTTTTCTTTGGATGCCTAAATTGTGTTTCTAAATAGTCAGTTGACAGTTTATGTTACTGCAGTGCTAGAAATATAGGGACTGAAGAAAAAATTTATTGAGGGGGAAGAATTCTTATTTGGAAGGGGAAATGCCCTCATCCCCACTATAGCTACACCCCTGCTGCAGCCCCTGAAATCAGCACTGGAGGGTTGTGGAGGGGCCCTCCGGAATAGAATGGGAGATGACATGGTGTGTCAGGGGGAGGTGGAATAGATGAAAATTACCTTTCTCTTCCCTTCCAACAGCAGTAGCCTCCTGTGGATCAAAGTCACTTCCATAAACCGAAGGAGCCCTTCTGTTCATGGAAGGGTAAATCAATCCAAACCTCTGGCCTACATCCAACTGTTAGTCCAGACTAGAATAGACACACTGAATCAATTAAACTTTCCTCGGTGCCGACTTATTACTTTTCCATTAGGGTCATTGAGTCCTCTGCAGCTAGGACTAGCAATGTAGACCTATGCTTCTATTCTACCTAACACCCTTCTGGTATTCTATGTTCTATGACTACTTGTCATCTAAGGTTTTATTATTATTATTATTATTCCAGCCATTCATATCTGCAAACAATTTATTCCACTGGAAATTCAGTGAAATCAATTTAGGCTGAGTCATATTGCTTCATTATCCATTATGCTGTGTGTACACATTTTTTCTCTTTAAAAAAGAAAGAAAAGGACATGTAGGAACCACAAAAGTTCAGATCAATTTACTGCCTGCTCCATTAAAATCCATTTCATTTCAGTGGTTTGTTGGTCAGCCATAAAAATGTACTTTCACAATGGAAATATGTACCCACATGTATAGATCAGAACAAGAATGAAATACTCAAAACAGAGAAGGAAACCTAATTTTATACACACACACACACACTGTAAAGTGTGTTGGGCTGAAGGGTTTGTTTTGTGTTTCTTTTGTTTTTGAAATGGTTTAGCAGTACAGGTCCCATATCCATAGGATCCATACTTGCGGCTTCAATTACCCACAGTTGAAAATGCCCCCCACTCATCTGCTCCTCATGTGTGAGTGACCTGGCAGGCGGCCCATGCCTTCATGGGCTGTGGAAAAGCCATGCTGGCAGGGGCCAGGAGGGAAGCAGCAGTTGTGGCAAAATGGAGCAGCTGGGGCAAGAGGGAGGCCAGCTGGGGAGCAGCCCAGGTGGACCTCTCTGGACAGACTGAAGAGTTCACCCCTTCCTCCATCTGGAAAGGCACAGTAAGGGTGGCCACAGCAAGCATGACTGCATCTCACTGAGCAGATGGAAGAGTTCACTTCCTCTGCCCGAAGAGTCATGGCAAGCCTGGTCCCAACTCTCTAGGTAGATGGAAGAGTTCACCCCCTTCCTCTGCCCAGAAAGGCATGGCAAGCCCAGCCACACCTCTTTGGGTAGACAGAAGAGTTTTTTTCCCTTTCCTCCACCTGGAGTCATGGCAAACCTGTCTGCGCCCCTCTGGGTAGACACATCAGTGGGGAGATAAGGAAGAGAGCCCCTGAGCGCCAGCCAGGAAGTGGAGGGATGGGTCAGGTGTGCCTGGCTACACTTCCTGCTTTTGGGGAGGGAAGGAAGGAAGGGAAAGTAAGGCATCCTCCAGGCATGGTTCCTTGTTCCTGTGTCATGCCCCATGAGCCTGATGAGGCTGTAGAGTCAGAGGAGGAGGAGGACATGGCAGGGAACAGCCCTAGGGATCCTGGCACAGGTTTATCTACACCAGTGCCATCAGGGAATCCTGCTAACCTGGAGGCTCAAGCAGAAGAAGAGCCTGGTCTGAGTGGGTTGGTATCAGTCCCAAAAGAGAATCCTGCCCACTCAGATAAGGAAGAAATAGAGGAGAGGGACTTACCTCCACCATTGTATATCAAGCAGCGAGCTCAAAAGGTGGCTCAAGGGAGGTGTCTGAGAATTTATGAGAAGAACTTGCTCATTAAGAAACACCTGGCAAAGCCTTAATTGCTTTATATAGGCTGGAAGAAGCAATGGAGACTTTGTCAGAGATCAACTGATCTCCCTGGAGAAAGCTTCCTGCTGACTTCAGTGTCCGAATCTTTGCTGCCTTGACTCATGCCTTGACCTTGGACTGTTCCTGACTACCCTGTTGCCTGATCCTCCTGACCCACAGACCAACTTCTGGACAACGCTGCCTTTTGTAAGCCTTGATCTTTGGACTGTATTCTGGACTCTTCTCTGTGTGCCTTCTTACCTGTATTGCTGCTTCTCCAAAAAACGGAACCTTGCTTGTTCTGAACTTTATCTGGCTCTCCCAAATTACCTATCAACAACTCTGCAGGATTTCAGGCAGGCCTACCTAGAGATTACTGACATTCCTTGATGTTATCCCATCCCAGTACTTTTGAATGGCCTTGCTTAGCTTCAGAAACCAGATGGGTGTGTTCAAGGAGATATGAGTTAACAGCACATATGGAAAAAATGTAATATGAGTTAGGTCACACACATAAGTGCTTTTTTGGAATAAAAACAAGAGCCACATTACATAGTTTAAAGGTTGTGATGCAGTTACCCTGCTGCAACTGGACATATCTGGTTCTGGACAGTGCCTGATTGACAGACTGCCTGGGAATCCACTCTGTACCACATTACACTTTGTTGAAGAAATTTCAAATCACAGATGAGAAAAGTTACTTTTTCAAACTGCAACTCCCAGTCAGCAAGGCCTATGGATTCTGGGATTTAAAACTCAAAAAAGAAAATTCCCCAAGCTTAGGTCCTTAGTCATGTTAACAGATGGCTAAATTTAATTGATTGTGCTGCACTGTAATATCAGAGCAGGGCCTACTTCATTACTGAACCCATACAAATCCCATACTAAATTGTGAGACAAAATTTTAGTAGGGCTCAGAAATGCCCTTTTGGAAGGCTCCCTATCCTGAAAAAGCCAGAGGGAGAGAGAGAGACCCTTCAAATCAAATTAAGAACATAAGAACCAGAATAATATGGCTGTATCAGCCCCAAGGCCTATCCAGTCCAACATGGTGCTCACAAAATGGCCAACCAGTAGCATGGGTGAAGCTCACTAGTAAGACAGGAGCACAACTGCACCTTCCATCCAGCATTTCCCAGCAACTGATGTACAAAGGTTCAAGTCTTCCCCCTCTGCACTTTATATTTCCGACTTATTGGTGTGTAGGTCAGGTAGAAAGAGAGAGTGGCTGACTGACAGTCATCAGCAGCTCAGTGGGGACTTGAATCTGGCTCTGCCTCATTGGGTCTCCTGAGGGAAACCAATTGGCACTCAGTTGTATGTACATTTATAGTCTTTTGCGTTCAGACATCCAGGCCTAATGTGTGGATGGCAGGGGTAGGTCTGCCACTTGTTCCTATTATGTGCCTTCAAGTTGGCTCCCAAGTTATAGTGACCCTATCATAGAGTTTTCTTGGCAAGATTTATTCAGAGGAAGTTTATCATTAGATTTTCCTTGGTTTTGTTCCGGGTTGTGAAGCCGTGTTCTAGAAGAGTTTACTTCTGACATTTCGCCTGCATCTGTGGCTGGCATCTTCAGAGAATGGTTGGGTAGGAGTGTGTGTGGAGCTTATATACTGTGAACTCCTGTTGGGGAGTATATGTAGATTTTTGTGTTTGAATGGTTAGTTTCTGGGTGTAGAAATGCAAGGAGGATTAGTATCTGTCTGGCTAATGGTTGGTTGATGGCCCATTATCTGCTGGAAATCCCCCTATCCCTGGGTGGAATTCATTTGCAAGTGTTGAGTTTTGATTCTATTGTTTTTCAAAACTGGAAGCCAGATTTTGTTTACTTTTAGGGTTTCTTCTTTCTTGTTGAAGTTGTCCAGGTGTTTGTGGATTTCAATAGCTTCTCTGTGCATTCTGACACGATAGTTGTTGGCCTGGTCCAGAATTTCTGTGTTTTTAAATAGCGTTTTGCATCCAGGTTGGTTTATAACATGTCCTGCTACTGCTGATTTTTTTGGCTGGCCCAGTCTGCAGTGTCTCTCATGTTCCTTGATTTGTGTTTGCACACTGCGTTTAGTAGTCCCTATGTGAACTTGTCCACAGCTGCATGGTATGTGGTAAACTCCTGCAGCAGTGAGAGGGTCTCTTTTGTCCTTCACTGAAATTCTATGCTCATTGGACAACACTTAGATCACTACATCATGCTGCCCCTACTGCTCCTTTAATCAAGAGGATCCCCTTCAGGCATATGACTGTGAAGGAGTCTGTAATCCCACATGCATTTATACATTGATTCAGCTTCCCATGAATTTATAATCTCTAATTATTTTAATGTGAATTTGAATCTAATATCTTTACTTGCATTTTGCCCCCATTGGAAGTCCAACTTGTAGCCCAGAGGGGAAAAGTTCCTACATGGTTGCTGGACAAGGAGAATTAGGCTGGGCTATAATGTACATTTATTTTCTGTCTGTTCCATGTCGTGCTTACTGCACGTGATGATATCAATCCGACATATACGGTACATTACTGAGCAGAGACTGCAAGGTGAAAGAGTTCTATCCTCCAGAGGATTGCACTCTGCTCATTTTCCTGAGAGCTGATAAATTGCATTTGACACTGGCTTTCAATCCCTGCAAACTACTTCTCTCTCTCTCTCTCTCTCTCTCTCTCTGGCTTTTCTTCGCAAACGAAGATTCAGGAAGGACTCACCCCGTGCTTTCTGCAAGTGTGCTGATGACTAAAAAGGCCTATCCAAGATAAACAAGTCCAGTTGCAGAAAGCACAGCAGAAGGTCTCCTTGGGTGATGATTCTGGGTTGTGATTCTTTCTGCGTTGTCATTTCTCTTCAAGACTTGTTCGGCGTGATTTCTCAAATAAGGCTGCAGCATTGTGGATAGTGCGTCTCCATGCCTCCCAATGTGAGGCCATGAGAGACCATTGTTGGTGATCAATGTGGCCGAGCCTGAGATGTTGCTTCAGGGAGTCCTTGTATCGCTTTTTTGGAGCACCCCTCTTACACTGACCCGTGGCGAGGTCACCGTACAGTACTATTTTGGGGAGGCAATGGTCCTCCATCCTAGAAATGTGCTGTGCCCAGCACAGCTGTGTTCTCAATACCATGGCCTCAATGCTGGTGATCCCTGCTTGCTCGAGGACAGCAACATTCGTCACATAGTCAGTCCAGTGTATATTTAAGATTGTGCATTTATAGCGCTGATGAAAACGTTCGAGGAGTCATAAGTGCTGGCGATAGTTTAGTTTCCTAATAAAAGCATACCCACAGCCAGGGATGGTTTGTGGACCAAGGAGGGGAGACTCATCCCAACATTTCAAGGGATGGATGCTCCCCTTTCTCTAGTCATGGGCTGCCTATGCCTACAGCTGTAATACAAAAGCACATTGATTTTGTACAAGGTATTACTGCATCTACTTTAAAATAAGGGTGGGCAAACCCAAGACATCTTATTCCCTAAATGAAACACACCCCCCTGAGCATTCTATCTAATCCTTGAAACATCTGTGTAAGGTATAGAAATCTGACAGTGGTGGACAAAGCTTGGCCTGTGGGATGCATGTTGTCCCCTGCCCCAGGGCTGTTTTTGTACCTCCCAGGAAGTAGCTTTGGGTTACTTCCTTTGTTTTTAAACTTAAAGCTTAAAATAGCACAGGGAAGGCCAAAAACATTGCAAAAATGCCCCCCATGCTCCTTAGGGGGGTGATGAGGGGAATTGGGGGAGAGTTTTTGTTTTGTTTTGTTTTGTTTGCAGGGAGTTATGGTAGAGAGTATCACTCATCAAGGTCTTCTGGGGGGGCCAATAAGGACACTTAGTCCCTAACAGTTGCCCAATCCTGATCTAAAAGAACCATCAGAGGTGCCTGTTTCCCACTACCACTAACCCTACTCCATACTGGTTTATGAATAAGGGGGGAAAACTTTCCTCAATAGCCAAGACAGGCACATTCCCTGGGCAGCTTTCTGAAATGAAATAAGCCATTGGGCTCAGCTAGATGGGAGGAAATACTGTGCAGGGACATGCATTACCTGCAATTTGCAGCAGCTCCCTTTTGTCTCCATGATTTCTGAACAAAAAATGTTGTCTGCAAAGCGATGTGTTTTGACATGCACACAGACCCCTTCCTGCGAATCAAGATGGCAGCCAAGAGTGCAGAGCACTAATATTACCCCCAACGATATCCTCTCTGCACATTTATTTTAAACCTTTAACTTTAAACAGGCGGAAGGGAGACCTTACACTTGTAAGAAAGAGGGGTGTTTTTTTGCCTCAGCATAGTGAAAAAGCACACTGTTGCTCCTCTGGAATGCCAAAATGGCGCATCCGGACTCCACAACAGGAAGGCCCACCCCCACTTGCATGATGGACCAATCAGCTTTCAACTTCCGCCTTTGCCCATAATGTGTAGTGCTGCGAATCGGTCATCCAAATGACCAGCAATGCTCATCTCCCCGCAGGATATCAAAAACTTCACGGAAAACCACCAAGTCTCTTGGCGTGCTGCAAATGGAGTTCCCCCCACTTTCCAAATATGGCCATTGGGAAACCACTGATAACATTGCCAACATGGTCAGTGCCTTTTTCTCACTCGTCTACAACACCCACAAACACCAATGGAATATTTCAGCATATTCTCCCGTTTGGAAATAAACACAGGGAAAGAAGAAGAGAAGCCCAGCTTTATCTGGCAAGCTCTCTCCTCCTCACCACCTGATGCCCCATTTAAATGCTCAAAGGCAACCTTTTGCCCTGGAGGTCTAGCCCAGGATGTATGGGGTGGCCTGTGCGTGCTTGATAGAAGAATAGGAATAAGGAATCTGCATGTGGATCTCTTCCTTGCCCCAAATCTGTTTGCAGAGTTTTACCTATCCATGCAAAATAGGGCCTAAATACCTTTAAAGGCACCAGATCCTGTCTTATCTTGAAATTTAAGCAGAGTCAGCTGGTTAGTACTTGGATGGGAGACAGCCAATGAATACCAGGTGCTGTAGACTATTTCAGAAGAAGGAACTGGCAAAACCACCTCCGAGTATTCCTTGCTTTAAAAAACTCTATGAAATGTACAGGGTTACCATAAGTCGACAAGCAACTTGAAGGCACATAAACACAATACACAAGAAAAATAGGCTGGGAGCGTTGCCTAACAGCACTCCAAAGCTTGGACTACAAATCCCAGAAGCCCACAACTCACATAGGGGGTTTGGAGAGTTGTATTCCCTCCCCCCAAAAAGAAACTTCTACAAGCTTGGGCCCTTACTCCATTTCTCATGTCACTTTTTCCTTAAAACTGATTTCCCCCCACCCCAATTTCTGAATCCAAATTCTGTATCAGTATTTACCTATAGTTGTGATGACAGTTCCAGCAAAGAAAAAGGCACTTCCGAGATCCCAGTGGCTGCTGCTGTTGGAAGAGTCTCCTACAGGATTGACTCCTGCACTGGTAGCATTGATGACCCGCTGCAAGAAAAGTGACAGTAGAATTAGTGAGGAAAGAAATAAACTTGTTCTCAAAGGCAATACATATTGGAGACTGGTCTCTGTAGAAACATAGGGCAATCCTTTTATCAGGTAAGGCTTGTTGACCCTCCAGCCCAGTTTTATTAAGTCTGACTAAAAGCATTTCTCCATGGTTTGAGACAGAAAAAGATCTTTCCCATCACCTGCAATCTGATCCCTGAAACAGGAGATATGAGGACATGAACTATAGAAATTCTAAGTGTAAAGTAGGCATTCTTCTGCCGTTGAGGTCCCCTAACTTGCTACTTAAAAAAGAAATAGGAATTGAGCAGAATATTGATCTGAAAGAATGCTCACCAGAAAGTGCAAACGCAATAATGTTTATGTTATTTGCAACAGAGTACTGCCTGCATTTATTTAGTTAGTTAGTTCATTTTTATCCCATCCTTCCGAAGATCGCTTCCACCTCACTTTAATCTTTACAATGATCCTCTGAAGGTGGTTAGGTTGAGAAAGGGTAACTGGCTCAAGGTCACCCAACAGGTTTTGGGGAGGATTCTTGGAGTTACATATGATGTTATGGACTTTTGTAAAAAAAATGCTGCTGTGTTAATTTCCCTAATAAATTAAGATAAAGTATGGTTACATCTGCAATGTATAGTACATGTTATAAGGTAACTGTTCGGGGGGTCAGTTAGAGCATGGAATGGATGGGTGATTAGGGAATGGTTGAAGAGATTTTAAAAGGTTAGTGTGTATGACAGTCAGAGGAACAGATGGGGTATTTATTTATAAAATAGTTATATCCCACCCTATATCATAGAATCATAGAGTTGGAAGAGACCACAAGGGCCATCCAGTCCAACCCCCTGCCATGCAGGAATACACAATCAAATCATTCCAAAGATCTCAGGACAGCTTATAATAAAGTAGACTCATTCAGTTAGTTCAGCTCAGCTAGAATTATGAAGAGATAGGAAAAGAATTAGTAGAGTCAATTAGGATTTAGATGTACTGTATTAAATAATCTTTAGCTGTATGTTGTAATTCTGTTTAATAAATTATTTTTGTATTATACATCTGTGTCTATAGGAATGCTACAACAGTGCTATTGGTTGAGTTCAGACACATGGTGCCTGTGATGGCAGCAGTGGTTCAAGGGTGGTGATGTCTAGCTGTGAGACTAGAGGAAGAAAGAAACTCGCAGAGGAACCACGCAGACACCTAGAAGGTCTCCATTAGTAGTGTTGATAGTAACGGGACAAATGGAGGTCCCCACACTTGATGCCATAATGGTGGGATAAATAGAAGTCCTCACATTGCACTTCAAAAAAGCAGCTCTTCTAAGTTCTGACAACATAAGAGGAATGGGATTTCAAAGAGGTACACAGACCTTAGGTACACTAACTTATTATTTACTTGTTGTGTGCCTTCAAGTTGATTCCAACTTATGGCAACCCTCTCAAGGTTTTTTCTTGGCAAGATTTGTTCAGAGGGGGTTTGCCTTTGCCTTCCTCTGAGACTGAAAGAATGTGACTTGCCCAAAGTCACCCAGTTTATTTCCATGCACAAATGAGGAGTCTAACCCTAGTCTCCAGAGTCATAGCCCAATGTTCAAACCACTACACCATACTGAATAATAATAAGCATATAAAGATGATGTATACAAAGTAATACTAGGTATAATAAAATCACTGTTCAAGGTAGACTACAAACTAAGCAACATGTTAAACCAAGAAGTGCAAAATAAATCAACAATAAAAGAAAAGGCAGCATGTGTCTTCAGCCCACACATTATAAGGATTAACATTAACAGCTTGGCTTTCAATTAATATACATGGTGTTCCATATTGTCAGGTTTTGATGTTCTAATACAGACCATATTGGGTTATTCATTGCTTTAAATCTGAGTAGGCAAAGCATGATCTATGGCCTGGGTGCGACTCACCATAGCCTCAGAGTGGGCGCCCTGACCCCCAACTCCACATGCAAAAAGAAAAAAAAAAGAAAGAAAAAACACCAAGTAAATAGCATAGCACCCCTAGAAGCCTTGAGGGACACATGATGCCACTTAAAGACATAGGCAGGGAGCAAGCCTGTGATAGGCTTCATATAGGCAATTATTTTTACAAAAATGATTGCCAACTCCTCCCCCCCTTTGAAACCTGAAACAGGCTCAGAAAGAGGAAAATAGTATTTAAAAGACCAATCACATCCCCCAAGGTTTCCAGGGTTGCTGTTTGCAATTTCTTTGGCAATTTGGGTGGTGCAGAGGTCTCAGAGGGCTAAAATGGGCCCTGAGCCCTCCTTGGCAAGTCCCCAGTCCTGCTTTAAATGATGTGAGTCCCTGAAAGGTGACATTTCTAAGTGTGGAAATAAAGAATAAATAAATGTGTCTGCACAAGATAAAGTGGCCATTGCAGCAGAAGTTCCTGCCTCCTATGGTAGGCATTTCTGTGTCTAAGCACAGCCATAGAGAAAGCCCTTTCCTGCATGCCAGGAAAGCACAACTCAAGGATTGGTGGAATGAGGAGGATAGACTCCTCAGAACTTCAGCGGGGCCTCAGTGGGGCAGTTTGTATCCAAGAACTAGGTCATCACTGCCAGTTTTTGCTTTTGTCACCGCACGTTTTGCAGGACACACAAGAGAGCTAACACATCCTACTGTATATCATGTATTCTCTGCCCACACAGTTACACACACACACACACACACCACACAGAAGGGAGAAGAGAGCTGACATCACCCTCCAGGATCTCTGTCACCCCACACCCCACCCTGACCACTAAAGAGCCATGACAAGGTGTTCCAGGTGCTTGGAAGCTATAGTGGGGACGGGAATATTGTGCAAGGAGCTATTGAATATCTCCAAAGCAATCTGCAATGTCCAAAAAAGCCCAATGTACATATCATCCTCATTCTAAATGTGTGTATGTAACCAAAAGGATTCTGGTTCTGCCTTAGATAGGGCAGCCATTTGTTTGAAGATCTCTCCTCTGACAGTTCTCTAATAGTCTTCCTCTCTTTGAAGGTCCAAATCCCATTTAATGATGCAGAACCCAAAGAGCGAGAGCAGGTGCCTTGAAGCTTCCCTTGAAAAGTTTTTGTGGCACCTACATAACATACTGAAAAAGCACACACTTGGCCAGTAGGTCACAATCTTCCTCACAATCAATACAATATGTGTTGCATTTCTGTTTAAAGAATGGCAATTATTTCCTGAATTGCATCTACAGCTATAAATAAGAATATTCACATTTTATGCAAAGATGTGCGCTCTTTTGCACTTTGAGGGGTTAGGTGTTCTCGCTTTCTCTTTGTGTGGGTGGGGCACTCTATGGACAAGAAGGTCTAAAATACTAAGAGTACCCTTCTAACTAGCCAAGATGTCCAAGAGCCAGCTAAGTCAAAACTAGGTCAAATCAAGCTGTGCGGAACTAAATCTCTCCCAAGTGAAGGATGTCAGGAATTACTCCAGACCACCCTTTCCATGGCATAATTATCTGCTGGCATGATGGTTCTCTGTCTTGGTTGAAGGAGATCCAGTTCTGGAATAAATCAGCTCTTCCCTTGCCCTGTTGTTTTCCACACATGCACTTTTTTAACTCTTCTGCCAGCAGCTCTTTGCCAGCAGAGCAGTTCTACCAGAAGGTCACTCAGTCAGCAGAAGGTCACTCAAGTCAGCAGAAGGTCACTCAGCCTCTCTGACATCAGCCTCCAAAAGAAGGTTCTGACAAGAAAAGGGGATTTTGGCTAGCAGAGATTTCTTCTGGCAGGAGAGGCCTATGTCTAATCTGGATGCACACACATACAACACACAGGAATGGGCAACTGTGGTGAGCCCAGAGAGAAATTTTCTGCACCTAGGACCCTCTGGAGCCTGCACAAACTGCCAAATATAGTCATAGCAATAGCAATAGCACTGATATTTATACAATGCTTATCAGTGGGACGAGGGAATTAGGGGCATACTTATTAAATTTGCAGATGACACCAAATTGGGAGGAGTAGCTAATACCCTAGAGGACAGGATCAAAATTCACAATGACCTGGATAGACTGGAGAGCTGGGCCAAAGCTAACAAAACGAAATTCAATACGGAGAAATGTAAAGTACTGCATTTAGGGCGGAAAAATGAAATGCATAAATATAGGATGGGAGAGACCTGGCTGAATGAGACCACGTGTGAAAGGGATCTAGGAGTCCTAGTAGACCACAAGTTGAACATGAGCCAACAGTGTGATGCGGCAGCTAAAAAGGCCAATGCGATTTTGGGCTGTATCAATAGAAGTATAGTGTCTAGATCAAGGGAAGTAATAGTGCCACTCTATTCTGCCTTGGTCAGACCTCACTTAGAATACTGTGTCCAGTTCTGGGCACCACAATTCAGAAAGGATATTGACAAATTGGAGCGTGTCCAGAGAAGGGCAACTAAAATGGTGAAAGGTCTGGAAACGATGCCTTATGAGGAGAGACTTAGGGAGCTGGGTATGTTTAGCCTGGAAAAAAGATGGTTAAGAGGCGATATGATAGCCCTGTTTAAGTATTTGAAGGGATGTCACGCTGAGGATGGAGCAAGCTTGTTTTCTGCTGCTCCAGAGACTGGAACACGGAGCAGTGGGTGCAAGCTCCAGGAACAGAGATTCCACCTCAACATGAGGAGGAACTTTTTGACAGTAAGAGCTGTTCGGCAGTGGAACACACTCCCTCGGAGCGTGGTGGGGTCTCCTTCCTTGGAGGTCTTTAAACAGAGGCTGGATGGCCATCTGTCAGGGATGCTTTGATCAAGATTTCCTGCGTGGCAGGGGGGTTGGACTGGATGGCCCTCATGGTCTCTTCCAACTCTGCAATTCTATGATTCTATGATTCAGTGCCGAAGTACTCCCTAAGCAGTTTATACTGGTTTTTAGCTAATTGCCCCCAACAAGCTGGGTACGAAGTATACTAAAAAAATGAAACAAAACAAAGCCGGAAGTAGCTGAAAGTCTGCTTCTGGTTTTGAAAAAAATGTGAGTTTTTATGTTAAACGATGTGGGAGGCATATTCAACCTATTTAAAAGGCAAATTGACATTCCTAGGGCTCATCTACATGGGCCAGGATATGACAGTTCCCTGCCAGCATATCCTGCGCACGGATCAGGCCCGTTCCTCCCCCGTTACCTCCACGAAATGGGCTGGAGTCCAGATGGGCATGCCAGCCTGTTCCTGTAGCTGCCTCTGCTGCCCGCGTCCCATCAGGAAGCAGGCCCACAGCACGCAAGCAAGACCCCCTGCGTGCGACCACCCTTGGTCACACACTGTAACCCCCCCCCTTCCTGGCTATGGAAAAGCAAGGCAGAGGGCAGCTGCAACAATAGGCTGGCATGCCGGAATGGGTTCCTGCAGTCACGCAGGGCCTAATCCGTTTTTTCCCCTGGGTGGAACACATTTAAACAGGTATTTTTTAAAAAATGTTTTATCAGGCCATACCCTGTCTTCCCCCATCTTAGACCCATCTTTGCCCTGGGGATTGTGCGGATTGCCCAGGGGCAAAATGGGGCAAAAACCCTGAGTCATCAGGACTGCAGGGCTCCAAGACAAGGTGAATTGCCCATGTAAACAAGCCCCTAGTCAAAAAAAGAGGCAATTCAACCCCTTTTTTGGCCAGAAAAAGGGCAGCCAAGGAATCTGGAAGGTTCTGATCCACAAAGGCATTTTTTGTATGTTGGATGCAATCCAAGGGCCACACTTTGTCCAACCCTGTCCAATAGCCAATGCATCTTATTGATTTAGGATTGTACTGTAAATTACCTCAATGTAAATTACCCTTGGATCATTTCATTTTCTTATAACCTACACAAAAGAAGACAAAGGATGAGATAGAAAGGAGCCTGATGTAACTCTGTGTCTAATTTGTAAGGAAGCGGGGAGAGATGTATTACTCCTCCGTTTCCAAATGAATCTAGGGAACATTTATTTACCCAGTAGAGCGCAAATCAGCTTAATCGACAGCTAGACAAGGCAGACAGGCCATGACATGCTGTCTGCTAAACTAGTGTTTTCTTATGCCAGGGGAAATGCTGTCTCTCCCCCTGCTCTAGCAAAATCACAGTGTGTGGCATGACCCATAACGTTAGAACCACATTTGTGGTCACACAGTCTAACAAGTTTGTGCGGCCAAAAGTGCACAATGCACTTTTGGGAACATGTTGCTGTACAGAAATGTGCCACAGAGCCAGCTTGCTTTGGGCCGCCTTCTCGTGATAGGAATAGCACCAGTCTTTGACAGATTTTTCCCTATCTTTATGAATTTAAACTAGCTTCATTTCCATCTCTAAGGAGCAACTGCCTTATATTTCACACTCAAAAGGAGGAAAGGGCCAGAATGAAGAAGGAAAACATGTGCTTCAGAATTAGAAATCTACATAGAGTCTACAGTGGTAGTACTGATGGCTGGGGACTATTAAGCAAGAATTTAAACTGGCTCGGCCAAATTGATCACCAACAATGGTCCACCCTGGCCTCACATCAGGAGGCATGGAGATGCACTATCCACAATGCTGCAGCTTTATTTGAGATCTCATGCCAAACAAGTCTTGAAGAGAAATGACAACGCAGAAAGAATCGCAACCCAGAAACGTCACCCAAGGAGACCTTCTGCTGTGCTTTCTGCAACCAGACTTGTTTATCTTGGATTGGCCTTTTCAGTCATTGGCGCACTTGCAGAAAGCGCGGGATGAGTCCTTCCTGAATCTTCGTTTGTGAAGAAAAGCCAGAGAGAGAGAGAAACTGGCAGTAGGAATTGTGAAGCTCTCTTGGTATTTTAGACTATATCTCTCAGCATTCCATACAGGATTGTTGTGTTGTTGTTAACTGCCATTGTGGTGTTCTGGACTTTTTAGAAAACATTGCAGTTATTGGGTAAAGTAAAGTATAGTTATATACGCACTGTGCAATAGATGTTGTAAGGTAAGGATCTGTTTGGAAGGGGGTGAAAGAATGGAATGTTGGGAGTGAGTGGTGATTGGTGGAATATCTGAGGAGATTTTGACAAGGCTAGTGTAGGACAGGGAGTACAAGTGTGGTATGTCATGGTTGGGAATTAATTAGGTGGGTTTAAGAGTTCAAATGCTTAGGAGAGTTAAGAGTTAGAGACAAAGATTATTTAGAGTCAGGGTCAGAGTTAGCTAGGAGAATAGTGATTGAGATGTATCAAATAAGTAATCTTATATTCAATTTCTGTTTAATATATCTTCTTTTTTATTATTATTATACACTTTTGCCTCCAGAAACACTACAGAAAGGATATCGGAAAGCCTCTTTTAGTCGCTGACTGTTTATTATATTTATTGTTTTTAAATGTGATTTTAGACAGTTGCTTTTAATTTATATTTATTTAATTTTTTTATGGGGGAGGGTGGGGTGGGGAGTGTTTAGGGATTTTTATCTGTATTGTATCTTAATTTTTGTAAGCCGCTGTTTTGTTTTAACAGAGGGGCGGGGTATAAATAATAATGATAATAATAATAATAATTATTATTATTAAGATACAGAGCCCTCTCCAGTTTTCAGTCCAGCAACCCAATATGGCTATGCTGTTAGAACTGCTGTGAGTTGTAGTTCAACAGCATCTCAAGAGCCATACAATTCCCTACCCTGATCAAAGCTATGGCCAAACTAAACCTATGTGTGTTTGCTCAACATGCTCTCACTCACCCACACCTACCTATACCAGTTCAGTTCAATTCCAGTTTCAAAGATTTGGCAAATGTTTGAAAGTAACTGCCCTCCACAAGGCAAGATAGTAAAGAGGGATGGATTTCCCTTTATTCCACATAGACCTCACTTGATTTTTTTAAAAAGTAGGCCTCGTCCAACATTTAGAGCCAAATGGGCCATGTGTCTTTCTTATATATGCACGCATTAATTTTGGCCTTTAGTTAACTTTTCTTCAAAAGCTATGTGGTGTGTTTAAAAAAAAATCTGTCAAAATAGAGCTTAAGTGTAGCACACTACAAACATTTCCTTACAAATAACAAAAATCTGATCCATAACACTATCCCAATGGCTACAAACACAACAGTAGGGGGGAGGGCTGTGCCAGAAAGGAGAGGAGAGAGGCAAGTCTCAATTGGCTGTTGGACTAGAATGTTTATTCTTGTAGAATAAAAATAATAAAGAACTTGTTTTTATTAAAAAGGCCTAAATCTAGTAACCTTGCTAGCAGCCATGTGCTATGGGACTTTCTCATCCACTCCTTCACCCCACCAGCATTCTACCCTAGAGCAGTGGATCTTAACCTGTGGTAAATGGACCCCCAGGGGGCTGCAATGTCCTCACAGGGGGTCCACAGAAGATTAAACGTTGCTAAGCCCACGTGACAGGAGCCAAGGCAAAGGCTGGCTGGCTGGCTTGGCCTGTGCATTGCCATTGAATCCACTCCAGTCACACACCTGCAGGCAGGAGAAGCAGGAGAAAAGCCTTTCCTCCCTCTCCAGTGCCTCTGAGGGAAGCTTTAATGGATGGTATAATTTTGTTGTTGGGGTTTTAATTTCGAGTTAAGTCTTTGGGACTTATTTAAAGGGGGGTCCCTGGTAAAGAAAGTGTTAAGAGCCACTGCCCTAGAGAGTTTCCCAACCCTCCAGAGCAGGTTTTGAGGCCACATGGGTGTTGCAGAAGGATAGGGAAAGTGTCCATTGGAAGCTTGTGGCTTCCATGTCAATGAAATCTACTCTGTGTTATTGTCTGAAATGCTGATCTGAATCCCTAAAATAGATTCAGCAGCCTCAATAGCTTTTTAAAAATTTGGAATAAAAGCTACCAAACTGTCACGAACCACTGTGAGCATCCCACATCACAGGCCCCTGACCCTCTTCTTCAGTTCTCAGGGCATAAAGGAGGCATCTTAGGGTTAGAGCACTGCCTTAAAAAGGGTGCATACATATACTTTCCTCATTATATAGACTTGATGTGTGTGTGTGTGTGCTTTACCTGAATGGTGTACTCTGCAACTGTAGTTGATGCTTAATGACATCACTAGGGGCTGCCTCTTGTAACATCGACCTTTTGGCATCACCATAACTCCAGGTTTCAGGATTTGGCCCTGAAATCTCAGACCATGGGATAGTCCTGATCTGGCAACCCTGCCAACCACTGGAAGTGCCCCTTTCAGGTTCTGCTGATAGAAGCAGCTCTGTCAACAGAACCATTGTCGTGTGCCTTCAAGTTGCTTCCAATGTATAGTGACCCTAAGGTGAACCTATCACAGGGTTTTCTCTAATGAGAACTAATTATGTTGCAAGCAATCCAGTGCATGTCTGCTCAAAAATCTATATCTGTAAATCTTCTGTTGTGTACATGTGCAAAGGATTGCATACTAAAGGCTTATTTACTTATATATTTAGAATCTCACCTTTCTCCCAATGTGAGACACAAAGTGCATTACAATAAAGATTAAAGTACAAAAGGCTTTTTAAAAAACTGAAAGAAGCAATCAAATTAAAAATGTTAATTTTAAACTATTTTTCAAACATAATAGTAAAGGTGTAATCGTTTTTCCTCTGTCCTAAGCCTTTGCGCAAAACAGAGAGGTTTAGCCAAATAGGAGCTGGAGAAAAAAGAAACCTCTGTTTATGCGCCAAGTAGCCAAAAGCACTCTGAGGCTTAACAAAGAGTTTACAAAAGTTTTATTCTAAGTAAAACAGATTACATCAGGTTTCTGGGTATCATCCCTTGCAGAATCCTTCTCCATGCATAGCTTAGAAAGTTGCAAAGTTACACAACATGTTACATTCCAAAGACACCTTCGAACCAACAACCAGCTAGGGAAACATAACAAAAATCCCTGATGCCCCCTAACTAAAACGGCCCCTCGCCATTTACCAAAAAGTAGATCTTCTGTTCTCAGGTTTTCCCATGACTAAGGAAGCAGGAGTCTGACCTTATTGAGATCAGACTCTACCAGTCTTCCTTATGCTGATGGTTAGCATCCCACTCAACAACCTTGAAAGGACCGATCAACAGACCCCAAGAACAAAGACAGTACAACTCCTATACCCATGCCCTCCAGGTTCCAGATGTTTTAGTACCTCTACACTCATTCAAAGCTTGATTGGCAAAGGGTGTTTCCCTTGAACTTACATAGTACTCTGCTATCTTAAGTAGTAAATTAAACCCTTGTTAGCTGGATGTAGCTTGGTTCATAGCCACTAGATAATGAATGAGTAGTATTATCAGAGAAGGTAAAACAGCACACCCCATTAAAAGGCCCTTCTGCACCAGCCAGTTAATAAACAAAGGCCTACCTAAATGAAAAAGTTTTTGTCTTCTGATAGTAAGAGAGCATAGAGGGAGCCAACCCCCACCTCCTGCAGGAGGGAATTCCATAACTACTTTTTCTAAGTAGTCTCTAAATCTGTGCTGGAAAAAATGTTAGGACTGGATCAGGCTCACAAAAAATCTGATAGGCTATAAATGCAGTCTAAGCAAGACAAATGCATACAGCTAATAGATCCCTGGTTGGCTAATCCATCAGGACTAAATCAAAATACTAACAAGGCACACAAAGTTAGTCACCAACTGCAGGATTTTGTAGAATATGACAGGTACTGGAGAATCCTGATAAGCAGAGCTTTTTAAAAAAAGCCAAAAAGAAAGAAAGAAAATCCTGAAACAACCTCAAAGATGTAATAGGTAGGCTCCCACTCCACCATAAACCCAGCCACTTGTGTGAAGAAAAATGGCAGTTTCTCAGCATACCCATTGAACTCCCAAGCACCTGTCACCATACACACAAACACCTGTCACCATACATACATGGACCGATGGGAGGGAGCCAGTGCCCAACATCCAGTCTCACAGAAGGCTGGGATACCACTTTCTCCCCATGCGGCTGGCCCCCAGCCTGGTCACCATCATCCCTCTTCAGCATGAAGATATGCAAAAGCCCTCGCATCGCAGTTAATTCTTCCTAGAGCAGCTGAAGTTTAACCTCCCAGGATGTGGGAGGGAGTTGGTCTCCAGCGTCCAGTCCCACCTAAACCTGGGGAACAGGCCACCTCTCTGGCTGCATTCCCACCATCTGGTCCCCATTGTCTAACAACAGGGACTGCAGGGAACCTTGTACTTCAGGCAACTCCTCCCAAAGTTTCTGCACCTCAAGCTCCCGCTCTGCAACCTTCAGACTTCTCCTAACCTGTGTCAATGGTGAGTCTCCCGTTGCTCTGTCAGGAAAGTTGTTCAATGGTCTCTTTCGAGGGAGTCCTCTGATATCCTCTCTTTCAGGAATGTCCTCCGTCACCCTCCTTTTCTCAAAAGAGCCTGTTGGCACTCTCTCAGCACAGTCTTTCAGGAGATCCCATGGCAACAGGCACCACTCAGGGTGTCAGGGTCAGTGGAAGCTGCTGCCTTTCTCTCATGCCTGACTTCCTCCTCCAAGCAAAAGGTGCCTCACTCCATCATCCCAAATTCACCATTCAGGTAGTACCTTTTTGACAGTATGCTGTATCAATTCATGACAGTAGAGTCCTGACAAACTGTGATGGACATGCTAGACTCTTGATCTGAGAATACTGGTTTTCAGCATTAAAACTATAAAGCTTTATTCAACAGCAGAGCAAAACTCACTACAAAGGCATTGTCAGGACTAAAGCTTTCCCCCAATACATAGTACATATAAAGTTCATACTATTTTCCCACCAAAGCAACTAATTTATTATTGGACAGTGAAGCAAAGCAATACATTCTCCCACCAAGCGCTCCTCCCACCTCCTTCCAAACAGGTCATCCTTCGTGCTAATCATCCCTGCATTCCTTTCCAGTCACATCTGTTGTTAACAGTTACAAAGTGTTTTCCCACTTGCATAACATGTATAACATCACCCATTAACCTGCATCAGCAATCTACATATTAGCCCAGCAAATAAAGAATACACATGTCAATACAGCAAGGCAGGATCATGGCTGTCAAAATCCTGACAGCCCAAGTATTAAACAATTCTATAGTCATTCTGACATTCAAAATTATTTGGTACATCATCACTTCCCCTGCCTTGGAAAATATATTATTTCAAAGCTCTACTCTTGTTCTCTGGAATTGCTGTATTCATTAAAAATAAATTACCCTCTTTCTACACTCTGTAAGAACATCTTTTAAAAGAATGAATGAAATGTAGATAGAAACACAGGTCTACAGAAATCTTGGGACAACGGTTGTCAGGTGACATATTCCACACAGAAAGAGATAGTCCCTGGTGGCCAATTAATTGCCCACACCACTGCTGTAGTTCAGAAAACAAGAAAACAGGTGGTGACCTATTACAGTTCTGCATAATTTTACCCACATATTCTTTTGTTTAATACAAAATGACATTTACAGGAACATTTGACCACCCAGAGAGCTTGTTGCTAATAGGCAATTTTAATAGCAAAGTAAATAAATAAATGAGTGTTACCCAAATTACTGAGGTCCATGGAAATTCCACGCATGTCTAACAAAAATCAGTATTTCTATGGAGAATTTTAATTAGCTCAAATAGAAGCTGGGTAACGGTGGGATCTTTTGACCTATGTATACTGGTACTAACTGATGAGACTTCAATCCAGGGATAAAATAAAAATGGCTTTTATTGAAAAATATTCAGGGGATTGCACATATATGTGCACTCAGGCTTCAAGCAGTCACACAAGGCTATCAAAGCAAGTAGGAAGTATTGGGATAGAGGAATAGGGCTTGGGATGGTGGGCAGAGAAGAACGGCTGGAAGTGCTGGGTGACCCAGCAAACCAACAAAGTGATGGCCTCTGGGAAACTGAGCACACTTTGGTGGTGATATTTATATTCAATATTCCCCCTGAAAGGGTGCTTTGAGTGAAATACAATGTCTTCCAGTTTCCCAGGGTTAAACAATGGATTCTCCGGATGTGTTAACAATCACTAATGGCTGAAACATTGGAATTGATGAGTCTCAGGCAACTCTCTATTGTTTTAGGAAAGGTGCAAGAAAAACTAATTTTGCAAGGCAATGTGTGTTCAACTACAGTTGTCCCTTCATATTTGCTGGAGTCTGGTTCCAGGAGCCCCTGTGGATACCAAAATCTGTGAATACTCAAGTCCCATTATATGCAGTGGCATAGCCAAATGGTGCCCCTTATATAAGATGGCAAAATCAAGGTTTGCTTTTTGGTTTATTATTTTTTAAAGAATATTTTCAAGCTGTGGATACTTAAATCTGTGAATACCAAATCCATGGATACGGAGGGACAACTGTACTTTAATTGTATTAGTGAATGACTCACTCCCATGCACATCCAGGATAATTATCCAATTTCCTTCCTAATTCATCAGTTCAAGGGGGGTCTGCTTAATTACTACCCGGGCATGTCTTTTTGGAAATGTGGACTGGCCACTTCTGTAGGTTTTCGGAGCAACCCTTGATTCTTTGTATTTGGGGATCCCTGGTCTACTACTAACCACGTGGAGTGCCACTAATAAGCCAACTTATGCAATATAGCCAATTGAAGAATTATTGGAAGAGTGCGGGGGGGGGGGAGGCTCACCTTTGGGTGCTCCAACATGTGGAGTGAGGTAAAAGGCAATTGAGAGAGGGCCTTTTTAGTTCCTGCTCCTTTGCATAAACAAATCTCTCCCCAGTGACAATTGTCGGGGACATGAGCGAATGTCTTTCAAGTATACTTTTTTCCCCCAGGCTTTTCTTAACTGATAAAATTTTATTTCACATGTAACTGCTTTTCATGCTGCCATTTTATTGTTTTGTTTTAATTTACATTATAAAAATTATTTATTGTAAGCTTGTAGAAAAAGCCAGGGTTGTGTCCTTCAGACTCAACCCCTCCACTTCCAACCTTCCTGTGTTTCCAAAGGTGGTCTGAAAAGGTAGTGTAACTGCATTCAAGTGAATATAGTTTCAGAGGTCCACAAAAACAGAAGTTATGCAGTTCTGTAGTTACAGTCACCCTAACACCATTACAGCTCCTTTTCTGCCCTCTTGTAGCAACATGGGAAAGTTGGGAGCAAAAGAGGTGAAGCTGTTGTTTGAGCTCCTTACTCCCTAGATCATTAGAGGAAATAAAATCTGAATATGGCTCATGTCTTGACTCAATTTGGCTGAAAAACCTGCCTCTCAAATCTATTGTTCACCCAAGGGGAGGAGAGCTCCACCTCTAGGCTATTTGAAGGATTGTATCTTCCTCCATGAGCCTATCAGAGCTCTAAGATCTTCTGGAGCGGTCCTTTTCTCTGTCCCACTACCTTCTCCAGTCTGTTTGGTGGGAACAAGGAAGAAGACCTTTTTGGTGACTGCTACGAGACTTTGGAACTCCCTCCTGTCCTTCTGTCAGCAAGTTAAAACATTTTTACACCATCAGGCTTTCAGAAGCTGGTTCAGGTGGGCTTTTAATGTTGTGTAATGTTGTTTTTAAGGTTTGTATATAGACTTTTAATGAATTTTAATGTTTTTAATGTTTAATGTTTTTAACTTTATTAATTATTTAATTGTGTTTAAATAACTTTTATAGTTATACTTTTATTAAACATTTTGCATAGTTTTAATCCATATTGTTAGCTGTCTTTAGTCCCTTTATTCAGAGAAAGGCAAGATGAAAATGAATCATCATCATCATCTCCAGACCTAACTGTTCTCATTCTCTTATTTCTGTGTCTGGATTTCAAAATACAATATAACCTTCACGTTTCAATGCTCAGTTTTTCTTGTCAAATCTACCATTCTTGCTCCAGCTTACTTGCTTTCTCACTAAACAACTTCATCACTGGAGATTCCTTTGCTTGGTTCATCTGACTGATGAATCATTTTGCTCACTGAAAACCACTTGTTCCACTCTGCTAAAGCCAATAGCTGAAATCACTTTACCAGAGACAGTAAGGCTTTCCAAAGGGAGTCATTAACCTTGCCCTCCATAAAGAATTGGTCCTTCACCAAAATCATATTCTGTAAAAACCTTCTTTGCCCACACCCCAGCTGTGTCTACATGGCAGGTGTATAATTCCAGGAAAGGTGTCCTTCAGAACCCTATTCTATCTTCTAGAGATCATTTCCTTACACATGGTAACCTCTACCTCTTTCACCCCCTTTCTGTGTGTGATAAGAAAGATATCTAGTTCTATTTTTAGGCCGGTCATGTTGGAATCCCAACCACTTTAGTACAGAGTTTCCTTGGTTAGTCACTGGAAAGGATTGCAGTCACCCTCTTTTTCCATTTGGTGTCATCCCCATGGGTTCTTGCTCCAGACCTGTTCCCCACCCGAACACATCAGTATCTTCTTAAAGTTGTAAAGACACAGGATGTAATATGAGTTGGTGGAGGCCAAAGAAACTGAGAAGATATTCAAGTGAAACTAGTACTGCAGAGAGCACTACAAAAATGTATAAGAGTATTCCTTTTGTTCTAACCATTGCTTCCTGTTACTATGGGGATTATCAGATGGGAACAAAAAAAGCATTCCCGTCCCACAATCTCCTTTCCCACCCCTCTCCCACCCCTGTCCTGGCACAAGAACGAAAACTTTCACACTTACCTGAATTGTTCTTGTGCTGGGAAGCCCACAAAGTGAAAGGAGCTCTAGAGCTCCTTTCACTTCCTTGTTCATAATCCTGGCTGCTGCTCTCACGAGGAGAGGCGGGATTTAAAGGGACAGTCTGGGGACAATGGGGGGAATCAAGGGGCAAGTGGGGGAGGGCGATCAGGCTGGCGATCAGGGGCTGGAGGGCTGGCAATTGGGGTGCAGGGAGGGCTGGCGATTCGGGGGGTGGAGGACTGGCAATCAGGGGGTGGAGGGCTGGCATGCAGAGAGGGGCAATCTGGGTGGCAGCAGCAGGGGCCTGTCATAAGGGAGGCATCCGGAAGTGTTTTTACACTTTGGACCTCCCACTAATGCTGGCATCCCGCCAGCATAATGGGCACCTTTTCACACACCCGCCATTCCATTACAGAAACGGAATGACGGATCTATTAACAGCTTAAGCAGGAATAAAAAAAATGGGGGCAGCACTGGAGCAAAACGAGAGCAGAACAGGCAGGGAGAACGTCGTGTGAAAGGGAAAGCCTTTCCCAATACTCTGGTGTCCCATAATTTGCCGCGTCCGATAATCTCCTATGACCATGAGGAAGATCCTGTCATTGCCCTCCAGTGTTGGTTGGAAAAACCATTATACAATTTTGTCATTTTTTCCCCTTTTTCTCCCCTTCTCCTTGTCTCTCTTTTCCAGAAGGCATAGAACTAGTAGGAGTCATAGAAGTTGATGAATATCAACCCTTGCAACTTTCCAGGAACCAAGAGCCAGAATGCACTTGTCTGTTCCAAATATTTTTAATGGTCAGAAAGAAGCATAAATGACCCAGGAGATGAAAGAAAGTGGCTCAAGGAGGAAAATGCCAACCAGATAACATGTCCAGATGGGAGAACCTTGAAGAAGCTCTCCAAAAGAAATCACAGAAATTTCAAACAAAGCAGAAGAGACTGTGCCAGGAAATGTTCCTAAATATATGAGGTTCAAATGCCTGTGAAGCATGATCCAGAAGACAGTTCACCTTTGATTAGTATAAGGTTGGTCTCACCAGTATTGCAGCCCCAACCTCTGATCAATATAAAGGCATAAAAGTCTGCAGGGCTAGGCAGACACAGCTTGCTTGCCCTAGACATCTATTTGCCATTCACCTGCTATTTTCTAATTATTGCTGGACCACTTGACCCAAAGATTTAAGTAACAAATTCTAGAAGATTAGGAACTCTTCTTAGGTTGGGAATTAGAGTTCTCTTTGAATTCTGAACTGTCTTGGAATCAGACTTAATTAACTCTTACCAAGTTCAATTAACCTTTCAGTGACTTTAAAATTTAGATTACAGAACTGCTTAAAGTTTAGATTTAAAATCTGTTACTTGATGTAATACTTTTTGTACTGGCTTTTAAATGTAAATCACTTAGGTTCAGAAAACTTTTAAGCTGAACTTAATTTTGGTTTTAAAAAAACTTCAAGTACCAAGTTTGACCCTTTAGATGCCTAGAGAAATTTAGGCCTTGTCTACACTGGCCAGAATATGCCAGCTTCCCACCAGTATATTCTGGCCCTGGATCAGGTCCATTGCTCCTCCATTACCAGCACAAAATGGGCAGGAGTCTGCACAGACACACTGGCCCATCTCTGCAATTGCTGCCACTCCCACCTCTGTCACACTCTCCAAAGCCAAGAAGGGGGGCTGCAGCATGTGATCTAGGCCCCCTGCACGTGTCCAGCCTTGGTCACATGCTGCAGGACTGCTTCCTGTCTTCAGAAAATGTGATGTGGATGGAAGCGGTGGCAGCTGCAGAGATGGGCTGGTGTGGTGGTACAGCCTCCTGCAGACCTGTGGGGCCCGATCCATTTTTCCAAAAAGAAGTGGCTTTTCCCAGATATTTTGATGAAACGGTTTATCAGGCTTTGCCCTGCCTCCCTCTCCCTGTCTTAGCCCTGTCTTTGCACTGGGCATCATGAGGACTGCCTGGGGGCAAAAGCCCTGCATCATTTGGACTGCAGGGCTCCAAGACAGGGTAAGTAGCCCATCTAGACAAGACTTTAGTCATGACATTAGCATAGCTTTTTACCTTCTAGTAATATGGAGAAAGTAAAGTAGTGTTTAGATGGTTTAGCATGATTTAGTATAGCTTTCTAAACACAACCAGAGTTAAGTAGAGAGTGAACGAATCATATCATAGAATCATAGAACTGTAGAGTTGGAAGAGACCTCAAGGGCCATCCAGTCCAACGCCTTGCCACACAGGAAATCATGATCAAATTGAGAATGCAGGACAATATGACCAGTAGGGAATTAGGCTTTACTTTACATAAAATCTAAGAGAAGATATTGTCTTACATTTAATTTTATGATTCTTTTAGGCACTTTGGTTCATTTTTAATGTAGCCAATGAGAGTGCAAATTTGAAGGCTAGTGAGAAAGAGTGGCTTCATAATCAAACCATTTTTCTGCTAAGATCCCATGCTATTTTTCTGCTAAGATTCCCTCCTCCTCCCAATTTATATTCCTCACTACCATAATGGAAATACCCAAACCAGCTTGGGAGGAGGGACATTTTCATCAGGAAAAAAATGTGAAAGGGACAGGGGTTAACTGGCTCTTCTCCAAGTTCAAAATGTAGCCACAGGGGCTATAATGTATAAAGCAAACAAATCTTCAAAGATTCATGGAACTATACTTAAATCTGCTCAAGGGTAGTGTTGCTTCAAGAATATCCAGTGGCACACTGTGCCTTCTTTCTGAAGAAGCTCTCTCAAGCTTTCAGTCTGGCAGTAATTATTATACAGAAAATTTTCCTATACAGAGACACTTTTCAAGTAATGATAAGATTTGTTCCTTTGGGTGGGCTTAAAGTGTACAGAAACCTAAACTGTTAAATGACCATGATGCATAAAGCAGACTACATTTTCAATAAAAGTATGCATTATATAGTATTTTGAAACCTATTAGAATTCTTACCAGTCAATCCTTTATTCATATTTAACATATATTTATCATTTAATCAGCTATGCTAGTGATCCAATTTTACATGCTAGTTTTATACTTCCAGCTTTGACAATCACATCCTTTTAAATTAATTTCAAGTGTATGAGGAGCTTCCAAGCTACAGTTATGTAACCCTACATCTAGCTGTGAAATTTTGAAACTTTTCCTAAATAAAGTGTTCCATGTGTTCAAGTTGCTAAATAAAGTGTGTGTATGTTCCAGCTTCTAAATAAAGTGTTTAATGTGTTTTGTGTTATGTTTGTCTATTTAGACCTGGCTTGATAGCCCACCAGGATGTTTCAAAGCTAGCTAATCCAGATTGTGAAATTGGTACACTGACAAACTAACTAAGGAGTTGCTTACTAAGAGAAAAACTGCAGTGAATCAAGCAAGCCACTCACATTCTAGCACCAGCAGAATTCACAAGAGTTGTGCAAAGACTGTACTCTACCTCTACTCAATCTCTTTTGAAATCTTTTTGAAAGAGACAAATCAGAGACAAATAGATGTAACCTTAAAATGTACTCCCTTTCTATATTCTCAAATCTTTAATAAAATATATTTTTGTATTTTCTTTCTCTTTCATTCAAGGGTGTTCTTAAATACATGTTTGTGTGTTCCTGCATGGCAGGGGGCTGGACTGGATGGCCCTTGTGATCTCTTCCGACTCTATGATTCTATGATTGTTCTGATATATGGGGCCAGTCATTTTCCACTGCTTTAAAAGTTGTTGTATTGCCTTCATTCCATTTTTCACATACTGATTTTTATGAAGGAAATCAACCATGTGTTCATGCAACACTTGCAGTGCAATGTAAAGGCCAAATAACAGCTACACACTCCCTGCCTTGCACAGTGTAGATAAGCTCAGGTCTGATAACTTCAGAAGAGATGTGGTATAGATGGTTTGAATAGGAGCAAAAGGAACAAATGATTCCCACCAAAGCACAAATGCCCCTGGCAGAACACATTAGCATCAGACAGTTCATTCTGAACAGCAGGTTTTAGTGTGAGAAGTAATTAAAGCCAATGAATTTACAAGAAGCTCTGCTTAAAACAAAGCATTCTTCTTCCTTCTTCCCTTAAAAATCAAGTATTTCCCAACTGGTCTGCATTCAATTTATTTAATTTATTTAATTTATATCCTGCCAGTATCCCAGCTCAGGATTCAAGGGAGTTTACAACCATTTAAAAACACAGTACAACTTAAAAAAACTATTAATACAAAAGTTAAAACACAATTAAACCCAAGTTCTGTTTAAGAAACACAAGTTAAAAACACATGTTAAAATTCATTTAAAAAATAATAAAATAGGAACTCAACACTCCCCAGTAAAATTTTCATCTGCTACAGTATATTTAAATGCCTTACTATTTTTTTTAAAAAAAAAATCTTTACCTGTCAGAAGAAAAAAAATAGCATAGAGGGGGCCAACAGGACTCCCTGAGGAAGGGAGTTCTGCAAGTTGGGAGCAGCCACTAAGAAGGCTCTCTTCCATGTCCTCACCAAACATGCCTGTGATGGTGGTGGGCCCAAGAGAAAATCCCCTCTTGCAGATCTTAAAGCTCAGGCAGGCTCACAGACTTTCAGATCCTCTAGACCCAAGCCCTGTAGGACTTTAAAGGTCATAACCAGCTCTTTGAGTTCTTCTACCCAGAAATGGTTCAGCAGCCATTGATGCTCTTGATGATCCATTTCAATAAATATGTAAAATCCAGTACATCTCATTGTCAGGCCCTGATCTTCTGACTCTGAAGATGAGCTAGACGAAGAGAGAGCTTCAGAGCAGGATTTGCAGCAGGGTGTAGAGACTACAGCTCCTAACCACACAGAGCTACCTGGCCCCTCAGAGATAGCAGAAGGGGATGGAGCAGATAACCCAGACCCGGCAGAGAGGCCTGGCCCCTCAGACGGAAAGACATTAGACCCAGTTGTACCCACCTTTCAGGAACGCCGACACCAAAGGGAGGAAGAGCGGAAGTCTTGGCGTATTTATGAGAGACGCCATCTTATCAAAGAACAACTGTGCAATCGTGGCGTTAGTATAAATCAAGGACAGCTGATCTGCCAACTTGTTGGAGATTATCTGACTGCAGCGGTGGAAAATCTCTGCTCCTGATTCCTCGTGTTGCCTTGTCTGGACTTTGACCTTTGGACTGTACCAGACCCCCTGCTTGTCGTAACCCTGGACTGTTGGATTGGTAAACTGGACAATTCTCTGGCTTTTGTGGACTTGTTCTGTTACCTAGATATTTTGCCCTACCATTGTAATTCTGTGTGACTGTGAGTTCTGGGCAGATTGCCACACTATTATCTGCTAATAGCACCTCGCCTTGGCTGGTTTCCTGGATACTTATCATGACTCTGGTACTCCTGCTCCACCAGGGTGGTCCCATGTTGTTGAACTGCACTTCCCAGCATTCCTCACCATTACCTATGCCTGCTAGGACTACTGGCAATTACAATTCAGCAACATCTGGAGGATCACCCATGGTTACGCAGTGCTTTCAAGTTCTGAAATAGCTAGAATTTACCATAAATTATTTTAGTGCAGTGATGACTCATCTTCCATCTCCTCCTGCAAGTAAAACTATATCTATGTACAGGAGATATCTGTATACAACTGAATCTTTCCAGTTTACAGTAAGGTAACTCTGAGTTAGTTAGTTTAGTTTAGTTTAAATGAAATTATTTTATCTATCTATATATATAATTCTCTTGGGTATGCTGCCATTCCCAGTGTGCTGATTGGCCACTTAGGAAACTTCCCAACCAATCAAAGCTCTCAGTTGGCTTGCCAATCAGCACACTGGGAGTGGAAACGTGTGAAATGCTTCCACTAGCTGCAGGCCCCGAGTGCTCCGCCAGGCAGGTACACAGGGGTTTACTCACAAGTAAAATGTTCCTTTCATCCCCTCCTCTGGGCTGTTCAGCCAAATCCTGCACACATTACCAGACCAGGTTTCTTGTGGCTGCCTTGGGGGCCCACACCACAATCCTGAGTGGATTTACTTGGGAATAAAGCCTGACTGGGCTTCCTTTCCTGAAGAAGTGGCAGAACTTTGTCTCTCCCCTCCTCCATGAAGTATGTTGGAGAAGCAGGATAAGATAACGGCATATGTTACACTGAGTACAGCTAGTTTATTTATAGTATTTCTATGAGACCACATAGCCATAGGTTTTTGTGGGTAGTGTACATACCAATAAACTAATAAAAGTTCATCATAATATAAAACACAAAGCAGAGATAAAATAATAAAACCAAGTACAAGTGGTCAAAAGCTTTTTAAAGGTCCACAAAAGGTCCAATAGGGCCCTAAAAACCTTAAGATTTTTTTTTAAATTAGCATTTGCTTGGCATTTAAAAGGTTACAGAATAGGTGCCAGGTAAGCCTCTTCAGGAAGGGTATTCCTCAACTGGGTGGAGCTTTGAAAAGTTACTTTTTTCAACTACCGTTTCCAGAATCTCCCAGCCAGCGTGGGATTATAATCCCAAAAAGCAACTGTTCCAAACTCTGCATTCACTGGATCTCACTTGGTGTAAGCACTTGGGAAAGGTATTCTTTTGAAAGAATGGCAAAACACAAAGAAATACTTGCTTTTGTATTTTAAAATCCTCATAAAAACAGCAAATATTTAAATTTTTAAAATCTGAAATACTGAAATCTGAAGAAAAAGCAGAGAATGCAAACCTGTTCTTGGGCATAGCTCTTGAGTTGGGGAATAGAATGAGGGCATTAACCCCCTCAATAAGAATTCTTTCCATTCCTCATGAAATTTTCCTTCAGTCCGCAAATACTGTATATAGCTTTGAAATAACTTAAAACTTCAGCAGCTACTTAGTATTTAAGCATCCAAAGAAAACAGGCAGACAAAGTTATCAAGGGAATGAAAACACAGCAAATATGAGAGTTCTGGGCGTGAACTCTTTTCATTGTCTCTCACTCACTGCAATGCTGGAAATTTGGGGAATGAAGAAGTACTGTATATTCCGGCGTATAAGACGACTGGGCGTATAAGACCACCACCCCAATTTTTAAGTTAAAATATAGAGTTTGGGATATATTCGCCGTATAAGACAACCCCCCCTTCTCTTATATGGCAAGTATATCCCAAACTCCCCCACACCAGTGGTTCTTAACCTGTGATTAGTGGGGGTCTGTGAAGGCTTGAAGGCTGCTTGGCCCACCTCCTCCCTGCAGAGACAGGAGCTAAGGCAAAGGTTGGCTGGTTGACTTGGCCTGCACATTGCCATTCAATCTAAAACTTGCAGGAGAAAAGTCTTCTCTCTTCCTCCACTGCCTCTGAGGGAAGGTTGAATGGATGGTGTAATGGTATATTATTATTATTATTATTATTATTATTATTAGGGCTTTAAATCTTGAATTAAGTCTTGAGGGACCCCAGCGGTGTGGGAGCGTTTGCACGGCTCGAGAGGCAGTGGGGGAAGCCACGCGGGGTGGGGGGTGATTTTCTCCGTGGCTGCCAGTCACGGAGAAGCCCACACCCCCACCCCGCACAGCTGAAGGAGAAGGGAGGAAGCTATGTGGGGAGGGGAGGGCTTCTCCATGGCTGCCAGCCACGGAGATGCCCCCCCACCCCGCACAGCTGAAGGAGAAGGGGGGAAGCTGTGTAGGGAGGGGAGGGCTTCTCCATGGCTGCCAGCCACGGAGAAGCCCCCCCACCCCGCACAGCTGAAGGAGAAGTGGGGAAGCTGTGTGGGGAGGGGAGGGCTTCTCCATGGCTGCCAGCCACGGAGAAGCCCCAGCCCACCCCGCACAGCTGAAGGAGAAGGGGGAAGCTGTGTGGGGAGGGGAGGGCTTCTCCATGGCTGCCAGCCACAGAGAAGCCCCACCCCACAGAGTTGAAGAAGGGGGAAGCTGTGTGGGGAGGGGAGGGCTTCTCCATGGCTGGCAGCCACAGAGAAGGCCCACCCCACCCCGCACAGCTGAAGGAGAAGAGGGGATGCTGTGCGGGGAGGGGAGGGCTTCTCCGTTGCTGGCAGTCACGGAGAAACATCTCCCACCCTGCGCAGCTCCAGAGGCAGTGGGGGAAGCTGTGTGGGGTGGGGGGGTGATCTTCTCTGGGGCTAGCAGCCACGGAGAAGACCCCCCCACCCCGCGCAGCTTGAAGGAGAAGGGAGGAAGCCGTGAGGGGAAGGATCTGGCTGGGTGGGGGGTGCCGCCACTTCACCTGAGGAATCGGCCAGCGGGCGCTCTCTTTGACCCAGTGCAGGAGCAGGCAGGCGGGGAGACGGAGCAGCTCTACATTCGCACCTCTCCTCTGTTTTTGATTGCTCCTCAAAGGGGGAGAACGTGGAGAAGAGGGGCGAATGTACCAGTACACGCTTTGCCTCACCCCCCCCACTCAATCTCCTGCATCTTCGCTCCATTTGCAAGGGAGCAATGAGGCAGGAGATTGGGTGGCCGATGAGGCAAAGCGTGTACCCGGCCTATAAGACGACCCCTGACTTTGGGCTGGCGTATAAGACGACCCCTGACTTTTGGACCCCTACCGTAAGTCGTCTTATACGCCGGAATATACGGTATTTCATTGGAGGGGGCAGAATTCTTATGGGGGTAATGCCCTCATCCCCACCCTCCAGTAGTTATACCTCTGCTTAACTCTAGATATCTGACATCAGACTCTATAGCTCTATCTCTCAGGTAGGTCTCCCAATCCCATCTGATCTACTACAGGCTGCTAAAACAGACAATCAACCCAGGGTATGGTTAAAATGATTAAGGAAACCTTATCACTAGAGCTTTCAGCACACATTAGAATCTGGCAGGAGCAAAGACCTAACCAACCTATATCAACACAGATGAGTGGGTAAATCAATCATGGAAAAACTTTCACTTGATGAATTGGTTATCTGTGTTGTGACAAAAACATCCTATACTAAAATCCTCCTTGCCACACATTGGATTAGTTCCATGGGAGATTCCTAGGGCCCATCTACACGAGGGGAAAAAATCCCAAATTATTATTATGATTACATTTATTTATATAGCGCCATAGGCTTTACATAGCGCTTTACAAAGGAGAAAAACAACAATCCAAAATAAACACAAAAACCTGCCTGCGGCACACAATCTAAAACTCATACTATTGGTATTTTGCAGCAGCAGCAACCAGACCAAACAGTTTTTCTGGCCTCGGAAGCCCCCTAAGCCTCACATTCCTGATGGCAGCCGCGAGTGATTTACTTGCATTAGTTCTTTACTGCCATCGGGTTGTTTTTTTAAAAAAAAAATCATCCCAAGGTGCACTGGTGCAATACAGTAATTCTTCAAAGCAATACAGAAAATATTGGTCCCTTTTTTTTAATCACCTTAGCGAGCAATCGCTAAGGCGAAAATCCAACATGGTATGCTTGTCCTCCTAGCAAGTCCCGCCCCCTCTCTCACCTGGCCAATCAGCTTTGTACTTCCCTTTGCATTTGTTATTGTTCAATAGTCCAAAAGAGCAAAAATGCATACCAACCTAGTAGTTTGTGAAAAAGTAGGGAGAAATCTGCGAAGGCTTTTACTCTGTTGTTTTTGCCCCCCTCCTTCTGAATAGTGTGGATTGGTGCTGGATCCTGTTTAGACTGGTAGGATTCCCAGCAAATTCCATGGGAGTATTTTCACAGTTTAGATGGGCCCCTAGATTAAAATGTATCTTATATGGTGATTCCAGAGATCATGGGCCAAATAAACAACAAACAGCCAGCTATAAGCAACCTTCAGACCAATATGAACTGTTACTGCCTAGAGGTAATTTTGAATGCATCCTCCACAGTCTAGTCCAAAGCAGATGTTCTACTACAGCCTTGCCATTATTCTAAATACACTTTTCTTTCCACAGGAAGGTCAGCAGTTGGTGCAATGCAGTAAGTTGCTGTGCCAGCTGTAAGGATGCATCACTTTTTACAAAATCCTCCTGGAAGTATGATTGCAAAGCAATTAACCCTTTCTCAATAGTACCACAAAACACTGTTCCATCTTCTCATCCTTAGCCTGCTTTACTGACAACCACAGCTTTGGGGGCAGTTTACACTTAAAACATATATATTTGTGAGTCATACTTACCAATTTTCCAGTTTCTCAGCAAAAATCAAAAACATTTTCTTTTGCTGACAAAAATCCATTCCAATACTATACGTTCCCTGGCCGTAAGCCATTCAATACGATAAGCGGCTAAACCGCTTTAATTTACTTTTCAGAAACGATTCCTGTTAACAGTGAAAGGAATGCCTAAGGACAAAAGCAAATTCCCCTGAGCTGAAGCTTACTCAGAATACCTGACTTGTACAGTGACACCGGCTGTTTTTTTTCACTAACTCAGTGATCATTCATTAGCTCACTGAGGTTAAAGGATAGGACAAAATGCTCTATAGCTGGTAGAAGCATGAAAGCCTCTGTATGTAGCTCAGGCAGCGTGGTTTAAAAAAAAAACAGCCAAAAAGGAAGGAGGAAACTTTCCTAAGCTGCTGTCCTCCAAATGTTTTGGACTATAACTGTCTGAGCCAGTGTGTGATCAGGAGTGATGGAAACTGTAATCAAAAACATCCCAAAATAATGTGGAACAATCTTTCTGTGAGGTTTACATTTTGGTTTGTGGGAGTTGGGGGGTATTTTGTTTGTTTGTTTTTAACATCTGACTGTTTTATGTGATACTGCTTTCATAATAATAGGCTCAACTCCCAACTGAATACCTCTCCATTGGCGCCCCCTTGTCATGGGAGAGAGGCTTCCGTACCCTAATGATGTTTTCAGCTATGCCTTTTCTCTGTCCCCTGTTAGCATTTTGCCATCTCCATGTAGTGGCCCTACCATTTCCTTCTTCCTCCTTTTGCTGCAGACATACCCCCCCAAAAAACTCTTTTTATTGTTCTTAACCTCTCTAGCAAGCCTGAGCTCATTCTGCACTTTAGCTTTTCTGACTTTTCTCTTACACGTGTTCACTATCTATTTGAATTCTTCTTTGGTGATTTCCCCCTTTTTCCATTTCCTATACATGTTCCGTTTAAAACTTAGTTCCGTTGAAAGTTCTTTAGTCATCCATCCCGGTTTCTTGAGACACCTCCCATTTTTCTTCCTCAATGGTACTGTTTGAAATTGTGCCTTCAGTATCTCCCTTTTGAGAAAGTCCCATCCGTCTTGAGGTCCCTTCTCTTTTAGTATTCCTGACCATGGGATCACCACCAGTATTTCCCTGAGTTTATTGAAATCAGCTCTCCTAAAGTCAAGAATGCATGTCTGACTATGTCTGGCTTCTCCTTTCCATTGTATTATAAACTCCAGGAGAACATGATCACTCTCACCTAAGGATCCCACCACTTGAATCCCATTAACCAGGTCATCCCTGTTGGTTAGGATCAGATCTAAAATAGCTGACCCCCTTATTGCCTCTTCCACCTTTTGGACCATGAAATTGTCTTCCAGGCAAGTAAGGAATTTGCTAGACCTTGAAGTGTTGGTTGAGTAGTTAGATTTCCAGCAAATATCAGGATAGTTGAAATCACCCATCACTACTACAACTCTCCTTTCTGCGTGTGTGGTCATCTGTTCTAGAAAGGCATCATCCAATTCCTCCGTTTGACATGGAGGTCTGTAGTAGAGTCCCACAATAACATCCAGGTTGTTTCCCTCCCCTTTAATTTTTATCCAGATGCTCTCCAACTGGCTTCCAGTATTGATGTCATGGATCTCTTCACTGGTATAAATATCCCTGATATATAATGCTATTCCTCCTCCTTTCCTGTTTGGCCTGTTTCTCTTATAAAGTCTATACCCCTCTATTCCTACATTCCAATCATGAGACTCATCCCACCAGGTTTCAGTAATGCCTATTATATCATATTTGCTTTGTTGTGCTAGTAGTTCAAGTTCATCTTGCTTATTTCCCATGCTCTGTGCATTAATGTAGAGACATCTAAGCCCATGTGTTCCCTTTACTTGCTGCCTGTGCAAGTTTTTTTTTTTTTTGCCTCCCACTGTCGGGTCCTTGCATTGTTTGCCTTGCTCCCTCTATGAAGTTTGACTATGTTTCTCCAGCCCTTTTGCCTTCCAGAATACTGTCTCCCTCCCCCATATGACTCAGTTTAAAGCCCTCCTGATCAAATTCTTGAGACTGTTGGCAAAAACATTTCTGCCAACTGTCATGAGATGCACCCCATCCCTTGCCAGAAGTCCCCCCTCATGGAAGCGCAGCCCATGATCCAAGAATCCAAATTGTTCTCGGCAACATCATCGACGGAGCCAGTTGTTTACATCTACAGATGAATGGATGTTCAAATTGTGAGAATTGGCTAGAATGGAATAATTACTTGTTGGATTAAGTATCAATTCATAACAAACATTAGAGAAAATTGGAAAAAGTTAATTGGTTTTTGGAAAATGGAATGGGGAGAAAAAGCCATTACAGTTGTCTCTCCACATTCACGGATTTGGCATTCACGGTTTTAAGTATTCACAGCTTGAAAATATTCTTTTAAAAATAATAATCCAAAAAGCAAACCTTGATTTTGCCATCTTATATAAGGGACACCATTTTGCTATGCCACTGCATATAATGGGACTTGAGTATTCACCGATTTGGGTATTCACGGGGGGTCCTGAAACCAAACCCCAGCAAATGTGAAGGGACAACTGTATAAGCTTCACAGACTAGAGACAGAAATGTTTGTCAGACTATAAATATGATGGATCTTCTGTCAAAGATACAATATTATTGTGGAGCAACAAAGTGAAGAACTATTCAGGAAAGTCTGCAACAATGTATTATTTGAGTTCAACAAAGATGGAGGAGGAAATTATTTTGCTTGTTTTTGTGTATATTTTATTCATTTTCTATTATGTATCAAAATATAATAAATTTTTAAAAAATGATAGTAACTTACACAGCAGTTAAAGGGCATATTGTTCTTCCCTTGCCCCTCTAACACCCATAAAAATCATATGGTGTAATTATAGCATTTTGGTTCCACTTAAACTGCTGGGCCTGAGTCCTATGGAATTTTGGGGTGAGGCAGCCTTTGGTGTTTAAATTATGAGTCAGATTGATGTTTTGAATGTGCTGTGCTTTGATTTTATCTTTTAATTATGTCTCATATGTATTTTAAGTGGTTTTAATTATGTGTTTTTATTATAGAATTCTCTGTTTAATTGTTTTTTTTAAACTTTTGTAAATATGATTCTAGCTTCCTGTGTTTTTAACATTTTGTAAGCCACTTTGAGTCCCTTGCCAGGAGAAAGTTGGGTATAAATTAATTCAATAGATAAGATAATATAATTTCATACCACCTATCAAACACTTAAGATGAATCCCATCTTGGGAGAAAGGTGGGATATAAGGTTGGACTGGATGGCCCTTGTGGTCTCTTCCAACTCTACAATTCTATGATTCTATGAAATCCAATAAATAAATAAATATCAACTGTGAAGAAGGGTTAAATTATTAGATTCCATGGCCTGATTAAACCCAGCCAATGACAGTCATCAGAATGTTATGAGGGGAGACCTACTGTATGAGGAAAAGAATGTAAAATGAGAGGCTTGTCTGTTAAATGGTCAGATAGGCGCAGTTAAGAAATAGGGATGGGGACAGACAGGAATAGATTAAATCTTGAGAGAGAAAGTTAGAGAGAGGGCCAGCCAGAAATAGAGGTAGGACTGGTAAGGACCAGATGGGAACTTTGATCTGATGGAAGCTGAAAGAGTGGAATGATTTCAGGGGAAACTGTTACTTTGTTTTAACTAAAACACTGTGTGTGTGTGTATTTTGTTTATAGAGCCTTGTAATGCTAGATGTTTAAACTGTGTGTAATATCAGTGCTACCCAAAGTAGTGGCCCATAGACTGGTGCTGGTCCATGAGCCATCAGCTGCCAGTCACAGAAGAGTTTCCAGGAAGGAAAGACATAACTGCAGTCAAATGGACTCAAATATAGTACCAGTCCCTGGCACGCTAGGGGGCGGGGGCAGATGTAGCTGGTTCCACACATCAGATACCTTAAGAAGCACAATGTTATACAATAAACTTCTCCTGTTTTGTTGTTTACCTTTGCCCATCAATATATTGTATTTCTGGCTTATTTAGGCAATTAAATTACATGCAACCAAATTAAACCCACCAATGAACACATATGGCTATCCAGGTATAAGAGCAGCTTGCAACCAAAGAACCAGAACCAGGAAGGGGTTGTAAGGTTACAAAGGCAAGGTCAGTCATCGGAGCTGGAACTGCATCACTAACCTGGAGAGGGCATCAGCTGTTACATTTCCAGTACGGACATCAAATGACATTGGATACCAAATACAGTAATATTTTTTCATTCAAGGGATATTTGAGGGATGTGCCACCCAGAAAATTATTTGAATGTGCATGACACATTACTGCTGTTGAAGCTCAGTAGATCTGGCTCTCTTGGAGACACCTAGGAACCCTATGTAAATTGCTCAGAGCTGTTGGGGTGGAAGTGCAATCAGTGACTAAAATCCTATTGGTGAACCATGCCAGCTTAGGCAGTGAAGCCAGAAGGAAAAAGGTCATAGCAATAGTAGCCATGAAAGAAATAAAGTACACTGAAAAAATAGGATGCTTAAAGCCAGTAGATTTTGTCTGCCTTCCTCTGCCACAGCTATGCAACCCTGGAAGAAATAAAACTGCTATCATAGTGCACCAGTGGCAGTTTTAACCACAATAAACAAATATGGGGTCATTATTTGAGTAACCTCAGTTGTGATTCAGTTTCCAAGCTACTGAACAGACAGGATTTTGACCCAGTGAATACAGATTTTTTTTTTTTAAAGGGCTTGTCTACACAGGTGTTGGGGGGGGAGTATTCATATTGTACCAGGGCTAGTAGAACACACAACTTTCTTGAGGATGCTAATTGAATGCAGTTCTTCTTGGTGCCTGAGGGGTTAGATTTGATTTTTTAAAAACTACCTTTTATACCACACTTTCCTGGAAAAACCAGTTTATTGTACATGTGGCCACCTCCAAGTTGACTACAGTGTGGAGCGGCGGTGGGGGGAGAGGTTGGGTCACCTGATCATTCCCACCAGGAATGGCTAGTTCTTCTGTCTGTATTTACATTTTGCTGGTGTGCAGTCACTATCATTTTTTGAAGATACGTGTGTGTGGATACTTGTATATCATTATTAGTGCACCTCTGCCTATTTGCATATACACATATTAGCATGCATTATTTTGGGCGGGGGGGGGAGTGGAGTGGCCATGACTGTGGGGCCAAAAATAATGTGAAGTAGAGTCGGCCCTTGGTATCTGCTAGGGTTTGGTTCTAGGATCCCCCATGGATACCCGAATCCGTGGATGCTCAAGTCCCATTATATAAAGTGGCATAGGAAAATGGTGTCCTTTATATAAAATGGTGTATAGCAAGATTTGCTTTTTGGAATATTTGGCGGGCGGGGGGGGGTATTTTCAAGTTGTGGTTGGTTGAATCCATGGATAAAGAATCCGTGGATATGGAGGGCTGACTGTATAGGGCCCATAATCATAGCAGGACTGCCCTTTTACACTGAAGTGACCTCGCCTAAGGGAAATGTATGGCTGGTAATTCCACTCTCACTTTGCTTTAACAAGATGTTTGGGGTGTTAACAAGATGTGTGTGGGGTCACTGTAGACCAGGAAAATGCCATTTGAAGCAGATTTTTTTCAACTGTATAAACAAGCCCAAAGACATCTCCCTCTTCTTTTATATTTAAGTGGAAAATGCTCCATTTTAATTAATAAGCTCTTGTTGTCATTTAACACATCATCAAGAACAGCTCTTTATTACAACTCTAGTGGCCTAATGAGCAATAGCTGAAGCCAATTCCTTGATGTTTTTAACACAAAATGAGAGTGCCAGATTAAAAGCAAGAAAACCAATTCCTTTGTTTATTCACAGAACACACAGTGTGAACAGCAACAGGGTAGACCTCCTCCTCTTTCTCTCCCACTGTACAATGTATTAACAAGGAAGGAAACCCATTGAAAGTCAATGAGGAAACCAGATCTCCCAATTCCACTTAGACTCTGGACTCCTGCTTAGTCTAGCCAAGATCCCATTGCAGAAATAAAGCCAACTAACAACTGAGAGCCACAGCAAGCAGAAATATATTTCACACAGCTGCTAGAGAATGACAGCTTTTTATCATCATTCCATGTGCTGAATTCAGATCAAGGGATTAAGTTGGAAGCCTCCTCATATTAGCATCACATTGCCTCCATGGGCTTTTAAATCCTTATTTAGAAGTCATCTAAAAGTCTGACTACAGAACCAAGAATCCTTTGTGTTTCTGAATCCTTGTTAATAAAGTTATACTTAGTGGAAACAGAGATCCATTAGCTCCTGAGCTTAGGCAACAGAATTATACTTTTGCTTAGAATTTAATTAATGTTTGCTTACCCAATTTACCATTTCTTTTTCCCCTATACATTTCTTCTTCTGTTTCAAACCTGTTTGCCTACAAGCCAGCCAGTGTTTGTGATAGTGGTATAGTTTTACACTATTACTAACAATATAACCAGTAGCTATAAGGTATTTCAAATGTGGGCTAAATTAACACCCTAGGAGGGGAACATGCAAAACAACTCCTCCACATCATTTAGTACTGAATTGGAAACAGAGAGTCTCCTACATGCATGGAAGTTCTCCACATAAGCCACGACAGTAGAAAACCAGGGTTCAGAAATGTGTAGAGAGCCTCCATTCACACAGGACGATTACCGCTTCAGACCTGCTGCATTTTGCAGGAGCACTATGATGAAGAAGGGGATAATGTTCTCTCTTATTTCTGTTTCATTTACCCCTTACACTAAATTCATGAATGGGATAGTGCATCCACCACTTCTAGTATGGTCCTCTTCAGTCAGGTAAATCTAGCTTTTTATAATATATATTGGTCTGCCATCCAGTTGCTCTCTCTGACAAGTTACTGTACTCCATTGTTGCTGGGGGAGCACAGTCTCCTTCTGTTTGCCCTTTTTACTATACTGGCTTTATATATGCATAGGCAGCAACTAACAATGAGGATTTCTCCCCTGTCGCTGGACTAAGACCAAACTAGAAACAAATTATTTATCAATAAAAACAGGACTTCTTTAGGCCTCCAGAAGAAAGACTACTATATTCTGGTGTTTTCTGACTCCGCCATATTGTTAAAGGCTCAGAGAACCATATTTTACATTTAACAATGAAGCATTTCAGGATTTGTGTTCAGTACAACCTCTGCATCCATGGGGGATACACTCCCAGGCTTACAATTGATAACAGAAACCATAGAAAATATTGACCCCTATTGAAACGAACGACTTCCAACGCAAGCATACCATAGAGTTGCACTGGAGGACCTAGTGATTCCTAGAGAGAACACCTTTCTAGACATCTAGGTCCTTAAGTGCAACTCTATGGTTAGCTGAAGATTTGCACTGGAAGACCTAGAAGATGCTTAGAGAGGACATATTTCTTCAGGCACGAGTAAATGAAACAGAGATATGGGTCCCATGGACATAGGAATCATACTGTATGCTAAACATGGCAGCTATCCCTTGAAGACAGAAATATCCTAAAATCTTCTGATCCTTTTTTTCTCAATTTGCACTGTGAGGAATGGTAGCCAAAGATAGGCAAAGTGTGGCCCTGGGGCTGCATACACCCCCTCAAGATTGCTTTTTGTGGCCCTCAGATCCTCAAGGCTCCCCAGGCCACCTTTGTTCTAGGAAAAAAGGACTGAATTGCCTCTCCTTAACATCTCCAGCAGTGTCAGTTCATCATTTAAATAGGTTGCAGGGTCCATTAAATTTTTTTGTACAAAATCAGATATGAACTTCTGGTTATTTCCATTGTTGTTGTTGTTTGCTTGGCAGACTGTGTGGTCCCCAGTCTGTGGAAGGTCTGTGGAGCAGAAAATAGCCCCCTCCCTATCTGCCACATTTGTTCACTTCTGATTCAAAGGGTTATATTGTCACAGTACTCAGTCAGTGCACCTAAACAGATGATTCTGGAGAACTATCCTTTCAAAACAAGGCAAGATCTGAGGTCCTGTCTAAATGGTCAAAATAATCCTCAGGCAATTCATTGGGGATACTATCTGTCTTAATGAGAACCTGCATTGATGTGTCATATTCAGAAGGGGAGCAGCAAAAAAAACTCCAAAAACTACGCCCAGAGAACCTTCACAGTTTTTCTAGGGCTGGTTTACACGGCAGATTTATTGCGGCAACTTGCGCTTTAATTCTTTTCCGCATCTGTGCCAGTCAGGTTTTTTTTCTAATTATGCCGCTTTTTCGTTCAGACTTGAAAAAGTGTGGGGGGGCATGGTCTCCCAAGCAGAGGCAGGCTTTATGGGGAAGGGCATAGACCTTCCTTTGAAGCCCTGCATTTTCAAGCTAAAGAAAAAGACTCACAGACTGCCAAAATAACAGGGGGGAAGATCAAAGAAGTGGCTCTGTCTCTGTCTCTCTCTAAATCTGCCTGTAAATGAGCTTAGTCACTGCCCGAAGCAGAGGGTCAGCAATCTCTCTGCTGAAAGGCATTGCTGCCATGCCGAGGATCCTAAGGTGAACCTATCACCAGTTTTTTCAGCACGATTTGTTTACTCAGGGTTCACAGACTTGCAAAATAGCAGAGGATTTTTAACTCTCCCTCCCTGGTCCCCCTCCCTCCCCCCCTCTCTCTCTCCCTTCCCCAAGCAGAGCTGACAGATGGGAACTTTATGACTGAAAGGTCTTGGGAATCCTTTTTCTTGGCAGACTTGCAAAATAGCAGAGAGAATTTTTCAAAGTTTCCTGAACACTACTGAACTCAGTACCCCTCTTATAAGCCCGTCCATTGCATCAGAGCAACCAATCACAATGCAGATCTGCTGCAACCCTTAACGGAATGGTAGTTTACACTGCCAATAAAGTGCTACATTGCAAATATACCTGCAAAAGTAGCGACACCCCTTGCCACGCTATATTTGGGTGTTTTACCTTCCCCCCTTCTGAATGAGGTGATGCTGTGCTGTTATCCGTGTGAACTATGAGCTATCTTAGTGGTATATTTAGAGGAATATTTGCCCATGTAAACGACCCCCCTGGAGTTTTGAAAAAGCTCTGCGGGGAATGTGCATTCCTGCTCAATAGGACAAGCAATTTGATTTGAATTGTTTTCCCATATGAGAGGAAGTGCAAACCTGATTGGCCAGACGAGTGCAGGGAGTGGGGCTTGCTAACAGGGCAAGTGCCCACTGCCACCATGTTGGATTTTTGCCTTAGCGACTGATAGCTAAGGCAATAAAAGGGGCATTCGTATTATCTTTTTCTTTCTTTTTTTGTAAACATGAAATATTGTTTGTGCACACCATGGAAAAAGGTTTTTTTAAAAAAAAATTAGATGGTGGCAGATTTAAAAACGCAAGTAATTACTCGTTTTACTCATGGCCGCCATCTTGGCTAGAGGACATGTGGAGTTTATGGGGGCTGTAAAACCATCAAGTTGCAGCTGCTGCGAATTGCTACTACTGCTGAGCAATCCATTTTTTTTCAGGCTCGCATAGATGAGACCTAAAATGGCTATTTTAATCCTTCCTTGTTTTCACTAAGCATAGTTTAAACAAGCCACCATTTCCTGCATTGGGGCCTGTGGCATTCCTAGGCCAGTGTCACCACTCCCCCTGACGGTGTCACCTGGTGCGGTTTGGCCTCTCTGCAACCCCCCTCCATGCCGCCACTGATTGGGGCATCACATAAAAATGTGCTTATTTTAAAACTAAAAGTGCATGCTTTTGATCTACTTTTCAGGACACAAAAGAGAAGTTGGAGAGTGGGAATGGCACACAATTCTGAGAGAAACTTTGGTTTCCTGTTGCCTCTGAATTGGGCTGCAGTCATTACAAGCATATTTCCTAATGTACCCTTTATAATTCTCTCACCTTAATCAGTGCCTCCAACTCCTGCTGTGAGACACAGTTGTTCTCCTGTAGGAATTCTGCCTTATCATTGGCTATTCTGTTCTTCTGGCTGTTTTCTTCTGGCTGTTCCAGGGCACGGAACACGAGGCCCCCAGTGATGAGGTAGGCAACAACCACAAAGAAGATAGCTACTACTGTTTTCCACTTCATGACTGTCTGCAAACCCTGTGATGGAGCCTCCATACTGGCAATCACACTTGTCCGAGGGGAGGAAATAGAAAGTCGTGGTGCTGGCTGGTGTGTGGCGGCCTTATTGGTTTCAGGCTCACGAGCTGGAGGAATGGCTGCCGGAACAGTCACTAAAATTTAAAAAACAAAGCAATATGTTAAACCCCTGTGTGATATACATACTTATTATATATGCACACATAGAGTTCTAACCTTCATCGTAGTGGGATAGAAATGCCCTGTTATCTTCATAGAATAATCATTGGTTTTTTAAACAAAAAAAATTGTATAGCTGAAAGCATCCATTCTAATTTCTAATGTAAGCTTGATTATAACAACCTTCCCAAGCCTGGTGTCCTCTAGATATGTTAGACTACAAGTCCCATCAACCTCTACCAGCAGGGCCATTTGACTGATCTATGATGATCATTCTAGCATTTTGCCCAATAAATGCAGCATTAAAACTGTCAAATGCTTCATTTCAGTCAAATGGCTCATTTGAAAGGTTTTTTTAATAAGATAGTATTTCTCTTTGCTTGTCACACTAAACTGTGTCATGAAGCATCCCTAGATTGTTCTATCAGCTTAGATATACATACAATACATATACAACAACACATTTCCTAGAGGAACTGAGGGCCCAGCAAGACTCTGTAAGGCTAATTTCAACAGAATTGCTTCATTTGACCCTCAGTGGAAATCAGTAAGTATATGTTGCAAAGAAGACTGTAGGAGATAGCTTGCTTTTCCCCACCCCCTTTTTTGTGATTGCTCTTGAAAACTCAGTGAAGCGTACATGGGTAGGTAGAAAAAACACAACTTGGAAAAGTTACTGTGGGGGTGGGGAAGGAGAATTAACCAGGTAATATTTTTTATGGACAACAATTTTTCCAACATAAATTAGCATCTCTTCTCTTTCCTAGATCCATTGCTCATCCTACAAAGGAGAGGGTGTCCTGGCTTTCTGCAGCAGGTTTTTAGGGTACATGGGGACTGCTGGAGGGATGTCTCAAATTTTGGGATATTTTGCGACATGAGAGGGACACAGTTGTGTTCAATCCCAACTGTGTCAAAACCTTTAACTTCATCACTGATCTCCATGGGCATCAGTGATGTCCATGAGTTTTGTCTCTGGGAGTTTTTTAAACAGCTTCTCACAAAGGAACTGCATACCCTCCAACATTTCACAGATGAAAACCAGAACACATGTCACCAAGGAACATCTGAGTGTGGTCAAGATGGCAAAAATTATTAATGAGGAAGAACACACAACTAGGAGAGTCTGCAGCAGTTTGCTTTAACTTGAACCAATTAAGAAGGGCAGGATTCTGCTCCCTCCTGCTCTCTTCCTCCAGCTGAGTTAACTGAGGGCTTGTCTACACAGGCTAAATCCCCCAACTTTCCTCCATCTCAGAGCCCTGCAGTCCATACGATGAAGGGCATTTGCCCCATTCTTCCCCCAGGCAGTCCTCACCATCCCCCAGGGCAGATACAGGGGGAAGGCAGGGTAGGGCCGAATACAACATTTTAGAATACAGTTGTCCCTCCACATTCATGGATTTGGCATTCATGGTTTTAAGTATTCACAGCTTGAAAATATTCTTTAAAAAATAATAATCCAAAAAGCAAACCTTGATTTTGCCATCTTATATAAGGGACACCATTTTGCTATGCCATTGCATATGATGGGACTTGAGTATTCACCGATTTGGGTATTCACGGGAGGTCTTGGAACCAAACCCCAGCGAATCCGAAGGGACAACTGTAATACCTGTTTAAATCCATTTTAAAAGTACCCAGTTTATCCCTTATAGGCAGCAACCAACAGATCAGGCCCGATGTGTCCACAGGAGCCCATCCAGCACACCTTGCTGCTGTTGCCACCATCTCCCTGACTCTCCCAGAAGCCAGGAAGGAGTCCCACAGCATGTGACAAGGCTGGTCACATGCAGGGTGCCTTGGTCACATGTTGCAGGCTCCCTTCCTAGCTTCCAATACAGTACAGTGAAGAAAATGGTGGTAGCTACAGGGATGGGCCAGTGTGCCTGTTTGGACTCTGACCCATTCTGTACAGGGGAAGAATGGGCCAGCTCCCCAACCAGGATACGCCAGCGGGGAGCCAGCATATCCTGGCTTGTGTAGATGAGCCCTGAGTGTAAACTACTTCAGTTTGCAACAACTTAAGTAAGCTGAGGACAGAGGGGGGAAAGTCAAAGGAGGAGAGAGAAACTGGAACATTTTAAAAGCAGCTGAAAAAGTGGGAAGACAGAGGATTTAACAGGACTATACCTACAAAACTGGTATAGTTGGTGGTATGTAACTGAATTTATCCCAACAATGAAATGGTTCATTCTACCCTTTATAGATTTATGTCTCTCTTCTTCCCCTCCTCCCACATGGCTGTCAGGTTTTTGCCCAATCAGTCACTGTTCCATGCCACTGGATTCTTATGGCATTGTTTGGGCAGGTTCACTTACTTAATTCCCCCCCACAAATGATTTTTATGTATTTATAACTTCAGGGTTACTCTGAGGCTCTGTGCAGGATGGTGTGGCTTTTGCTATATTCCTACAAGCATGGGAAAACATACATTGGTTACAAACGTTGGGCTGTAGCACCCAAAAACCCCTGCCAGTCTTTCTGTGGCCATGTTCCCTGAGGATTCTAGGTATTCTAAAAAGTAACTTTTTCCATCTCTGAATCAGAAGGAATAATGGTAATGGTGCCAATAGCAGACCTACTAGCAATGAATTTGACTAATTCCTTTAAAGTCACAAAGATATTTAATCTGCTACTTACTGATCTAACATCCTTGCCCACACTATAAAGAAAGCAAAGATGATATACAGCAGGGATGGGCAGACTTCAAGCTTGTCAGTCTTTGTTTTTGTTCAAAAACAATTAGGACCCCAAGTTCCACCATCGAGAGCCAAGTGAAAAAAGCTGCAAATTTAAGAGTTAAAAAGAGGGTGCCTCTGAGTCTACAAATTCATTCTCCATGCCAGAATTGAACTGAGATCATACTTCCCGTTTCCCAATTCCCCTGCATCTCATTTCAGCAGCCTAATTTGGAAGGGAAATGTCATTTTGTTGTCGTTATTGTTGAACTGCTGAGAAGATCAAAATCTCTTTCTAGATAAGCAAGTAGCTGTGTTAATCGGCTGCACAGCAGCAAGGGAAGATGTCCCACCAGAAGCAGAAAAACAATCCCTACTGTGCTTACTGCCACATTGCCATTCCTAACTGCTGCGCCACCTGCTATTATATTGTCTATTCTGTCTGTCAGGTATGCCACTGGAAAAACCATGCAACAAAAAGCAGCCAGCACACCTTTCGAGCAAGTTTTTGACTCTGACGCTCCAATGCCTGGTTCTGGTGGGTTCTTCCTCAGAGTGAGACATTAATGGGATTCTCTCTCTGGAGAACTGCACTGGCCAGTTTTCACAGCAGGTTCAATTCTCCAGAAAGCATACTTGCCCACACTCTCTCTTTAACAAGGTCCACATTTGCTGCTGTGGGGGAGCAGGTTTGCTGAGGTTCTCCTGAGCAGCTGTTGTAGGCAGGAGAATAGGGGCCTTCCAAAGTGAGGGTAAGACAAATTGCCCACCTATACTCACTTTCCTGGAAACTTGCCATGGACTAGTAGCTGATGGTTCATGGACCAGCACTGGTCTGAGGACCATCCCTCTGAGTATCACTACCTTGAGTCCACTTTATCTGGTACATGAACTGCTATCCAAAGTTGACAGAGCCCCATGGGAAAAGGAAGTAAGCAGTGAAATCAGAGAGAAATTGAGTGTAAAAAAAATACAGATTGTGATAGCGATGTACAAGTTTTAAGTACACCCATTGACATAGGGGAAGCCCCACTGAAATAAATGGTACTGACTTCTGGGTACATCTGTACAAAATTTATACAGTACAGTATTTTTAAATAAAATAACAAATAACCATTCAAAAAGTAATGTTGGTAATAACCTGGAATTAGTAAGATAAATACTGTAACACTAAGGAGAGAGAAATCTGTCAATTTGGATTTATTTCAGATACTTATTTTTCCAGTCCTAAATTGATTTTGTCCCATTTCTGCATCTATTTGCAATTAAGTCTGCATAAATATTCACATGCCTTTTTGTGTGCATTTTTCTCAATACACACATTTATATACACAATTCTACAGTTTTGCATACATTTTTTCCAATGTGCTTTCATATATTAAATCCACTGATATATATGCATTTTTACTGCGGAAATGGATTACAAAGTTTGGAGACATGTGAATTTTGGTGTGCCTATTAACCAATCCAAACTAAGGAAATGTGAATTAGGCAGGTTTGCATTACTATACTCATTATAAGGGATATGAATAAAAAAGAGGGGAAAAAACAGAGGGAATTGGGATATGGAGAAGCAAATTTTACTCCTCCCCATTCATACTGTTTCCCTTACCAAAATCTTACTCACTGGGAAACTCCAATTAGATCATGGTGGTGGAGAAGACAGATACCATAATTTCCATCATATTTCACACGTGCTAACAGCTGATTCATCCATACTTTGTATCATACAAATAATTATGCAAAAGCCCAGAAGGGCCATGTGGTTAATACCAGAAACCTGAAGTAAAAGGCCTAAATCTAAGGCGACTCTGGCAGTACAGCATCAGGAATTTTAGCACCTCCGCTCCACCCTCTCAGAGCTGCCTGAAAACCAGCTGCAGGAAGCATCCACAGATTTGGGGTGTTAACTGCCCCTTATTACACTGGTTTCTATTCTCGCACAAGCACAAATCCAACACTAGATACAGTCAGTCCAAAATCCTAGATCTGAGCCCAAAACTAAGCCCCTTTTCCTACCCTCATTGTGAACCATTTTGTGCCTGCTTTAGTGCATTCTTCAAAAGAGCACAACAAACCAGTTGGGAATCCTCAGTTCAGATTTCTACAACTGGCTCCTCTCTTGTAGCCAATTCACTCTCCAAGCTAAAATATAGGAACAGTCATGCTGTCCTTTCCTGGAGGCATGTATAATGACTTCTGATGCATGATATGCAAAAGACTATATGCTAAATACCTGTATTGGTAGTGGCAGCAGTAGTCATTGTCGTTGTTGTCGTAGTAGTACATCTGTTGGTGGAGAGATCTGTACAACAGCTCATTTTAGTTCAGAGGCCTAATACCCCATGTATGATATCAGTCTGTACTCTTGCTTCTCAAAAACATGTAGATAGCCCACACAGAGGTACACAACCAAAAGCTACAACATATCCTCCAACTGCCCTGACGTGGCAGGGACAGTCCTGATTAATCCTCCACTGTCCCACTTTTTCAGCTGCTTTTAAGATGTCTCAGTTTCTCCCTTCTTCCTCCACTTTCCCTCTTTTGTCCTCTGCTTACTTTAGTTGCTGCAAACTGAGTTTAAAGTAGTTTACGCTCAGTTAATTGAGTGGAAACAGAGGACAGAAGGGGCGGAATCTTGCTCTTCCCTATAGATTCAGGCAAAAGCAACCTGCTGCAGCCTCTCTTAGGCTATGTCTTCTTCCTCATTAATAACTTTTGCCATTTTGACCACATTCTGATGTTGTTTGGTGGCATGAGTCCCTGTTTTCATCTGTGCAATGGTGGAGGATATGCTACAAGGATCAGGGGGGCAACACTGTTCTCTTAAGGAAGCTTTCCCACAACCTGTGCTCTCTAGATGCTGATCAGGGATGGTAGGATTTGTAGTCCAACACAGCTGGAGGACACTATGTTGGGGAAGACTGGCTTTATGAATGGGAATAATAAATGGGAGTTTCAATGGGAGAGGGAAGCATCAAGATCATCCACTACTGCTGATGATATGCCACAATAGGATGGAGGCTATAACCTGGACATACTCCTTGTACCCCAGTTTACCAATTCACAAAATACACCATTTACAATTCAATCATTACTTCAAGACAAGTCAAAATTGCTATCAGAAGTCAAAGTTTATCCTGTACACGTTGGATGATGTTTCTGGTAAATGGCTTATTAGAATTCCCTGAAGTGTGATGTCATCTTTCAGCAAGTCAAGCTCCATTACTCCCAGCCAAGTGCCAAAAGTTCATTTGTTATTTTTTCTATAACATTTGAGTGCTTGGGATCTTGAAAAAGAAGTGGTGACATCAGCCTATTTATTGATCCACAGCCTCCTTTAAAGAGTGATCCCTATTCACATTGGAGTGAATCCAGATATAGGCAGGTGAAATTTGGCTTGCAGAAGGGGACTTTCCCTGCCTCTTAGTTCCTATGGTAGCCCCTCCAGCCCCTTGAAAATGATACAAACAGAAGGTCAAGAGACCCTGCTGACTAGAGTGAAATGTAGCAAGAGAGAGAAATACCACAGAATCAGATAGAGGAAGCTTCCACAGGTAGAGTGTTTTCACCAGAAGGCAGATCCTGGATCCAGCCCATCTTGTTCTGGTGCATTGTAGTAATAAACAGTACATCTTGTATGCCTAGCCTGTTTCATGACCTTCTAGCCAATCATATTTTATTACTTAATAAAACAAAAGTTGTATCACTTGGGAATGAAGGTAGCCCGGAGAATGGCTGACATTTTTCAGGGCACAATAAATACTTTTTAAAAGTCAAATTGAAAAGGTTGCTAAGTGGGGAAAATGTCCAGATCAGTTAGGAACAACATCTGGCTCTCCCTCCTTGGCCCCACACACTCTATCTACTTCACCCCACCTCCTGCTGAAATGCATCCCCTGAGACCCTTTCCAAATTGGAATTTGGGCCCTGGGTCAGAATAGGTTTCCGACTCGTACACTAGATGGCTTAACAAGCTGCTATAAGGCAGCTTCCTAGGCAAGACTCCCCTATCTCTTAACCAGAGTACTTCTTTCTGATATTTTAATGAACATACGCTGCAGGGAGACAGGGGTCCCAGGTGCAGGCAGCAGGTTCCATCCGAGGACGTATGTTCTTTGTAGCATCTATATAGTATTCTAATGTGCACAGCTGCACATCTACAGATAGCTTGCTAAAGATGCTACAATACATATGTGTAGGTCATCAATGGCTAGTGCAATTCTGTTCATCTCATTCAGTCATTCATTCATTCTTTATTTACAATCATAGAACAAAATATTTTAAAATACATATAAATGCAACTCAAATATAAAAGACCTACACAGAAGACTGAATACTGACAATACCCGAAAGTTAAAACCTAAGGAAAGTGTGTGTGTGTGTGTGTTGTTCATCCCATGTATTCTTTAGAACGGCATAGGCAACAGTCAGGGTTTAGGTGGCTGCTTTGAACCACCAGATATCGCAGAAGTCTCCACCACCACCCCTTAATTATTTTTTTCTCTCCTAGTGCCTCCTAAGGACTGTGGGGGATAACATCATGTTTGTGACCCTCCCTTGGCCACTTTACATCCCAGGAAATGCCTTTTTGCCCCCAATAAGACATGACACAGAAGTTGACTTTCATTTCACTTCCTGTTGGACAAAAGATATTGAAATGGCTTCTCCTAGGTCTAAAATGAATCTAGTGGGTAGGTAACATGCCAAAATTGCCTCCCATAGTGCCTAAGGAGGACTTTAAAAAAAAAACGAAAATGTGCTCACTTATTTTGAGACAAACAAGTGAGCACATTTTCTTTTTCAAAAAAAATGGGAGCTGAGAGGCCACAAAAACAGCCCTGAGGGCCAGCACATGCAGTCCATGGGTTGCATCCTCCTCATTTCTCGATTAGAAAGCCTGAAAAGGGCTCCTACGTTCTATGATCCTGCTCTCAATCCCTTCTGAAATATCTATTTGTCATCCGTTACAGCCTGTTGTTGTTGCTCTTTAAGGCCTCATCAGAGCTTGCTTTTCCCAGTATGACATTTTATTTTCATGTCTGTTCCCTAGCTTATCATGAAAGAGGTTTAATCTCTCTCATTAAAGGCAATGACAAATCTCAGTTTGTCCAACACTGGCATTACACTGACAGATCCTCATGCCTCAAAGGGGACTTGCCAGTTTTGACACAGCCCTTTTCCCAGTGGGATGATGTCACTGGGGAAAGGTAAGATCCTGTTTGTTTGGAGAGGGCACAGTATATAAGCAGTCAGAATTCATTAACAGAGCTGACTTAAATACCAGCACCTGCCCCCTGTGTTAGTTTAACTCATTTTAGTTTTAATATGTAGGAATCACCTCTTTGTACAAAGCTACCCACAAGGCAAGGTACATAAACCACCTAAAAAAAATGAAAAATTATGCAGTCATAAAAACAGTCATGCTTTAAAACAATTTTTAAAAAACAGAGAATGTGGTGATAAAAGCAATGTCAATAAAACTGGAATGTCAACAGCAATAAAAGAACACCAAATTTTGGACCCAGTGAATCATAGAATCATAGAGTTGTAAGAGCCCACAAGGACCATCCAGTCCAACCCCCTGCCATGAAGGAATAAACAATCAAAGCATTCCCAGCAGATGACCATCCAGCCTATGTTTAAAAACCTCCAAAGAAGGAGACTCCACCACACTCCAAGGCAGTGCATTCCATTGCCGAACAGCTCTTACTGTCAGGAAGTTCTTCCTAATGTTTAGATGGAATCTCTTTTCCTGTAGTTTGAGTCCATTGCTCCACATCCTTGTCTCTGGAGCCACAGAAAACAAGCTTGCTCCTGGTACCAAGTACATCTGATGCTACAGGGGGGAAAAAACCTGACCTGCTGCTTGCACGCTCCCCCACCCAACAACAGAATAATAAATATATTTCAAAAACCCAAATTCTAGAACTACCGTCAGCCCTCCAGATCCATAGTGGTTCTGTTCCAGGACCCTACACGGATGACAAAAAGTGCAGAAGATCACATCCCATATTATTAAATGGTGGGAATATGCATGCAGATGCTTCAGTTCATCCATATTCACATTGCCAACAGTTTAAGTATAGGACGTGACAATCTGTGTTCGCTCGAAATCACAGATCTGGAGCCCATGGACCAGGAGGGCACACTGTACATGCTTATGTATAGATTTTTAACCTACTTTCCAGGGACCCTTAAGGGATCTTAGGGTGGGCCTCAAAGGTTCCATGCACTAGGTGCAAAAATGATTTTTCTCCCCTTCAATTTCTTTCTCGTTATTTTGAAAACTGTATTTATGTGTATTTTTCTTGAGGGGAGGTCTTTCATTCTATTCTCAGAGAATTTCAGACTCAAAAAAAGGTTAAAAGCACTGTGCTAAAGGCATAATTAACTACATGTTCCATGCAAGACAAGGAAGATGTTGAAACACCACTTCTATGTCCTTGTCTTCTTCTTCCTTACACCATGTAAGAGCAGGTACAACTGTTACAACGTAATCAGATAGTACATAATCCTTTTCTCAACAGTGGCAGCCAATATTGCTGAGGTGGGGGAAGGAAAATCATGATGCCATCACATAGGGTTAGTGATCCCTCATATTATGGGAGATGGAGAAGAAATTAATTAAGATATGCTGGTTGTATTTTTAAAAACAGATGACAAAAACTGAAGGTATCATTGATTAATAAGGGTACAAACCTATGCACGTGTAACTGTTAATAAACCAAGTGGGATTTATTTCCTAGTAGTGGACTTAATTAGGAGTGTGCTGTAACTCTCACAATCCTACTTTTAATTATTTGTAAGTAATTCATTACTTGAATATGAGCTGTGGTCCTTACATAGGAATATGAATGGCAATCTGTAAATAATACCACAGTGTACCAAGTACAGTAGAAGTAACCCGAATTAAAGTCAACAGTCATATTACGAAAAATGGGTGCTAGAAAAGGTATCGGTAATTGGCTTCAGAAGGTGGATTAAAAGGTATAATACAATTATCTTTTTGGAAAGGGTCTCAATGTCTCTCCAGCACTAATTCAATTTCTGTCACAATTTTGCACAGCTCATTTAATTTAAAAGAAAATTCTTAAGATGAAGTGACTCCAAAGTTAACCTTCTATTCTAACAGCTTCTAACACAACCCAACATTGTGAAATCACTTCCAAATATCCTTTGTTATCAGTCTATAAGCATGTATCAGTTCAGAACTTGTTATGGTAACTCATTTTCTGCATGCTGCCTTCATCCTACTCAGCAGATGAAGCATCAAAATATATCCAGAAATTGTTTTCTGAAATGGGTGGCTACAATAATAAACCCCACAAATGCAAAAATGTAGTAATCAACTGATACCTTTGCCCTCATTCAGTAAGGATGAGTTGCTCACTCTTAGCTATATTGTCCATTGGTTGACAATGGAATTTGTCATCCTATGACAAAATTCTTGCCCACAACCCTTTATATTGCTTTCTGTTCACAAGCATCTTTGGCCTTTCTCAGATTTGCCTAGAAATCTTGGACACTGAACCTGAGATATTTTGCATATAATGCTTCTGTTCTACCACTGAGCTACGGTTCTTTGTTTTTGAAATAACATTTACTTGGAAATCAATCTTGTTGAAATCCATGCCACTTACTTCATGTGTCCTATGAACCTCATGCAATATAATGAGGCAGCGGCATCTGGTAGCTTCCATATCAGAGGGACAGTGAATCCTCTTTAGGCTTAGTCCAAAATTAATAGGAACTACCCAAAGTCCTGACCCCTAAAATAGGAGCCATCAGCTGCCACTGGATTTAAGAGTGAGCTACAAAATGTACTAAACGTTGTTGCCCTATTTATTATACTGGTGTTTAAAAAAGGTATGCGCTTCTATAAAGCCTGTATCCTCTCTTTCACTCTTTTGTATCTGATCTGTATCTAATCAGGTTGGTTTTGGGGGGGGGGGAGGTAGAGGAACAGATTCTACTCAATTCTAGATAATAAAGAATTCTCTAGTACTAGGAGTGATTCTGCTCCATCCATATTGGCCATTTGTTCTTCTCACTAGGAAGGACTAAATAGGCCTCTTGTGCAGGCTGGGATTTGGCATGGGGATTTACAGCCACACCTGGCTCTGCTTTGTTGTTCCTTTTGGCTGACTCTCTTAATCTGACCTATGGCTTGAGCCCTGGCTATAAAGCCCTGGCTATCCTGATTCCTGGTTGACAGATGCCTGTGGTTCAAATCTGACAGTCTATAAATAAAAACAGTTAATGTCTGTCCAAAGCAATGCCCCCCCCCCGTTTCAAGCCAGATTCAGGTGAGAGCTGGAATTCCCAGTTAATCAATCTATATTATTTAACTGCAATGCACTAGCATGAATGAACAAAAGTCAACCCACTGAAGAAAAATGAATTCAGCCTGAATATATTCAAGAATTTTTCAGATTCTTGGACCAGTTCACACTCCATTCACAGCATCCTATAGACCCAATCATGAGGAAGAGATTACTGCTAGAACTAACAGATGCCACTTTCCAGCACATTATTGCCCACTGTGTTCCCATAAACTTACAGTAGGACAGCAACGCCTGCCAGCATGATATATCCATTGGAGGACTCTAGGCAGAGAGGCTTTAAAACATCTGAAGTAGACCTTGGAGTTAGAAGAAGAAAAATGAAAATGGACCACCAAATTAGGATAGTGAAAAAATAAATTTAGAGTTCAAGGAACAGAACAAGTTGAACAAGCAAGCCATCACACTTCAACATAAAATTACAAGTTTGTGATAAATTAGCTAAGTGCTTAAGAAGTTTTTCAACTGCTTGATGACCAATGCTGGGAGAAGTGTGTGTGGAGATGCTGCCATTTTAATCAACCCTTCTTATCTGGAAATTATATCATGTCATTCCACACATTTAAGGACTGCTTATAGCAGTGGGGATTGATGGATTTCATGACAGTGGGGAATCCACTCTGGATTGCAGCCTAAATGTTAGGGAGTATCCAAGAAGCTGAACATGATCCTCAAAATAGATTTAGCACCTTGGATAGCTCCCTTAATGTTCACAATAAAACTTAGAGTGGAATCAACGTCCCGATGACATGGAAGCTACAAGTTGCCACTGCCTTGTGGTTATTTAATAACATGGTAAAGCACTTAACACAGGAACAGAAATGCATTATTCCCTTTCCTTGAAAGAAAGAAAGAAAGAAAGAAAGAAAGAAAGAAAGAAAAGAAAGAAAGACTGCTTCTTATTACCAGACTATACTATGGGAATTGAAGGCATTAAAAGTCACAAGAACAATTTCCTAGCTTTAAAAAAAATGAAATAACTGTATTGCAGATTGAGCTGTACTGGGGAGGCAATTTTATCTCTTGCTTAACACTGAAGAGTGACAGGTTATCTAGAAACTATATGAGAACAACTGCATCTGTTTCCCTAAAAAGAATACTCTGATGCAGTGTTAGGGCTGCTGACTTCAGCAAGATTTCAGCAATCTGCGGCAAAAGCTGGTATTGGAGTCAATGAATTCAAAATGGGGGTGGGATGGAAGTAGGCACAAGCAGCCCAGCATACAGGTATAATCTTTGATAAATAGCAAATCTAAAAGGTTACCTTAGTCTCTGAAAGCAATCATTCCTGCTGCCAAAATAAGCGCAAGACCAGCAAATACTGGGACTGAAATCTTTCATCTCTTGCTGATGTGAATGAATCTAGAAACCTACCACTCTTGAAACCTACAAGGTTCTGTTTTCTTTTGCTGGCAGCTGCTTCAAGGAAACCAGGAGTAGGAAGAAATGATGCTTCTTCCCAGCAACATTAGAATTTGTTTGACTTCCAAGCACCTCCACCCAGCCTCCATTCCAACTCAGTGGGTTCCCATCCTTCTCAAGCTAGTGCTTCTACTAGTTTATAGAACTTTTTAACTATGCTATGTTTTAAACTGTTATAATTATGTTTTCATAATGGTAACATTTAATTCTTTTTTAACTTCTGTAATTCATGTTTTAGATCTATCTTTTTAAATTATTGTAAGCTGCCTTGAATCCCATCTTGGGAAAAAGGCAGGATATAAATCCAATAAAGAAAATAAACAAATAAATTCAAGTGAGCTAGACAATTCTGACTGATTCCTAAGCAAAGAGGCTTCAGCAGTCTTTCAGAACCCACCAGTCCTGCCTATGGGATTATAAAGCAGTGAGTCAATGCATAGTGTGGAACAGAGCTATGGCACAATACCTGAAAGGCAAATGGTAGTAAATTCTCAATTTGTGCCAAATCTCTATATGAGACTGTTAATTAATTAATTAGGTATTTTTAATTAGGTATTTATACCCCGCCTTTCACCCACAATGGTTATCAGAGCGGCTTACAAAAATTGTTTTAAGTGATAGCAATTTACACATCTACACTGCATTAGGCAGTTTCCAATGTGTGTTAGCTAATTGCCCCCACAAGCTGGGTACTCATTTTACCAACCTACGAAAGAATGGAAGGCTGAGTGAACCTTGGAGCCCGCTGGAATCGAACTTGCAACTTGGTGGCTTGCAGTACTAGCATTTAACCGCTGTGCCACCAGGGCACCTTTTAAACTGTTTTAAGAGTTCTAATATCTTTGGGAGAAGTCTTTTACTCAGCCTTACTAACTTCTCAGAATTGTTTAGTGGGAACAAAGAAGTAGGCCTTCTCAGTGGCTGCTCCTGTATTTTTGAGCTCCCACCCTGGAGATGTCAAATGGTTCTATTTTTGCTCTTTTACAGAGTAAAAATAAGTGAAAATGTTCCTATTTCATCAGGCTTTTAGGAATTGACTGTGGTGGGCTTTTACAGTGTGCTGTTTTGTGGATTTTTAAACACTGTCTTTTAATTAATGTTGTATGGTTTTAACTGTATAGATTGTTTAACTGCTTTTTACATTTTTATATCTATATCTATATATAGGTTATCTATAAATAACCAATGTTTTCTTTGTTTTAAAATTTGTACTGATTTTAATGATCTTTAAGCCACTGTGAATTCCATTATTGGGAGGAAGTGGGATATACCGTAAATGAATGAAATCGTCATCATCATCATGTCTCAAAAATTTGGAACAGCAGACTGAATATTTATTTCATTCTTGTTCTTGAGAATGAAAGATTTCAAAAGTTTTCTCCCCACTAGGTGAAATAATTAGAGTTTTTATATCTTTTTGATGATCATTTGCATTCTTTGCAAAATTTGCAGTTTTCTGTGCAAAACCATTTTTTGCACAAAAATGATTTACGAATATTTTGAATGTTTGCTATTGCTGCTAGTGACAAAAATGCTGATCTTTTTGCTCTCTCAGGTTGATAATTTTTTCAACCCTTTCTTTTTGTGGATAAGAATTTTTTTTTTTAATGTACTTTATATCCCTTCTCCATATAGCTTATGGCTACTTAGCCATTCCTAAGAACTTTACCCTTAGGACCTACAGTTTTCATCTCACAAAAGGAATATATCCCCCTAAATTGTATCCATGTGGGAATGAAGCTTAATTGTCATCCGAGCCACCAATTTTTTTTAAAAAGGACCCTCTAAAACTGTCATATTAAAAATATTCTTAAATGGCAATTGCCATATATTACAAGAGAGTTTCTAATAACACAATTCCTGTTAGTTTTGTGGAAACTAACATAGGTATAATTGAAATCCCAGTAATTAATAGTTCTTTGACTAATCCAAATCCTAATTAGCCTGGAATGCAATACAAAGAGTAAATTAAACAGCCTCTACTCTTCAGATATTTTGCTCATACTTTTTATAGAATAGTCCAGACAACAAAGCAAGGCAAATGTGTATCAGAGCCAAACATGGGGCTGGTTTACAAATGAACACTCGTCATTTTGCATAGACAAATGAGCTATTACAGATTAAGTACCACAGACAGAACTTTCATGTGCATTTTTTTAAAAAACCTATAAAATTTGTGCCTCACTTTTCATCATAGAATAATCCCAAGGAAGGTCACAACTTACATCACTAAATTAATGTCAAAACCACCACCATATTTTTTGATGGAGACAACTCACCATTAAGTTAAGGACTAATGAGAACATGAGAAGAGCTATGTTGGGTGAGACCAAAGACGAATCTAATCCAACATTCTGTTCACACAATAGCCAATCAGGTGCTACGGGAAACCAGCCAACACAACACAAGTGTAACTGAGTCCTCCATCTTGTTTTCCCCAGCAACTGATATACAGAGGCACACTGCCTCTGACACTGAAGGTGCTATCTAGGCATCCTGACCAATGGCCACCAATGGCCCCATCCTCTATGAATTCATCCAGTCCCCTTTAAAAAACATCCAAGTCATAACACATCTTGTGGTAATGTATTTTATACAATCTATGTGTGGTGTAAACAAATGCCTCCTTTTATCTGTCTTGAATGTCCCACCATTTCGTTTCAGTGAATGAACCTGGGTTCTAGTATTATGAGAAAGGAAGAAAAGTTATCTGCTTTCTCCATACCACATATAACTTAATATGACTTTCTCATGTGTCCTCTTACTCAATTTTTTTGCTAAGCTGAACAGCCCCAAACATCCTAACTTTTCCTCATATGGCAGTGGATCAGAGATGAAATGATGAGAGATCAAATTATGTGTACTTGTATGAACCAGTCTTTAATCTTCACAATTAAAGGTAGGCTTAACAACCTATTTGGAATCATTCACTTAACAGAACAACAGGAACACATTGAGTGAAATTCACATCTCAAAAGTGAGTCGTGGGAGGAGGATTTATCCCCTCCCTGTTCCTTTGACAGAAGAAGTCCCATTGGTAGAAGGTGGAAGAACATGACAAATAAGTGATGGCCCTCTGCTCCCCCAGCATCTGGTACTCAAAAGTGTTAGCAGATCATATCAGTGTCTCCCTCATATCATATCTTTAATGAGAACCACACAGAAAAACACATAGAACTTACTTTAGGACCAAATAACACAAGTATGCAATAATACAAATGACAATAATTATCCCTCCAAAATCACTGAAACATAACTTTGGATTCCAAATCATTTAGACACATTTTCTAACAATGAGCATCAGGATGCATGTTTGTCCTGATAGGGTACTTGCCACTGATACACTAACATCCACAAAGGATTTATCACTGACATACTGATCAATACATTGGATTTGTACATTCTTCAAGGAATAAAACAAATCTTCAACAAATATCATTAGGAAAAGAAAACTAACCCATAATTCTACTCATGGTTTTATTTAAAAATCTAACAAATTGCATGTAGCTCAGAAAATTAGTGTGGCATCTTCTGGGTGGAGACTATGGTGGGCTGATGTCTTTGCCTCATGCTCTGAGGCAGAGAAAGCTAAGCAGCAAAATAGCCAGCTAATTAGCAGGATAAAGGAAATAGTTGGATAAAGCAGAGAACCTGAGACTGCCCACTCAGGATCGCTGCTTCCCACAGGAGACTACTGGCACCAGATCCTATCTGATCTTAAAAGCTAAGCAGGGCCAGCCCTGGTTAGTAACTTGGTTGAGAGACCACCAATGAATACGAGAAGCTGTAGACTATGTTTCAGAAGAAGGAACTGGCAAATCACTTTCTGCGTATTCCTTGCCTAAGAAAATCCTATGGAATTCAGGCAACTTGAAGGCACATACATAGACAAACACACATCAAAAGCTCTTCAGTAATGAGAGTCATTACGGAGCTGACTTTACAGCTCTGCAGAAATTGCTGCCAAATGTTTCTAGACTGAAAGTCTCACAGGCACAAGTTGCTCTCTTTTGTTCCTTCCCACAGGTTGTGACTCTTTACTGAACTGGCAAGTCCTGCTCCTATGGAGAGAGTGCAGCACCCTGGAGAGCACACTGTGAAAGTCTAAAATGCTGGCCAGATGATGTGGAAGAGCATTTTCAATGGACTGCACTATTTCCAATCCACGTTAGCTTTTGTGTGCATTTATGTTCCATTTAACTTCCAGATCAGTCTGTATATTTTTAAACAAAGTAGAGGAAGGGTGGAATGGCTTTTAAGTAAAATTTCCCTAACATATGTATATTTTATATGCTGTTTCCCTTTATACATTCATTTTCCACATTTTTTTATAGTGGGCCCTCAGTATCTGCTGGGGTTTGGTTCCAAGGCCCCCCGTGGATACCAAAATCCATGGATGCTCAAGTCCCATTATATACAATGGTGTAGTAAAATGGTGCCCCTTATATAAAATGGTGAACAGCAAGGTTTGCTTTTTGGATTTTTTTTTCCCCTGAATATTTTCAAGCCATGGTTGGTTGAAACTGTGGATGCAGAACCCACGAATACGGAGGGCTGACTGTATTTTCTCAAATATATGCAATATATTCCTAAATAAGATATATATGATAATCCCTCACATCATTAAAATACAACTAACTTACTGTATTTTTAGATTTCTAATGATGTTGTGAGCCACTAGAGAAGCCAGTATTAAAAGAAAAGTAGGATAAGAAAGAAAGAATTTTAGTACACAGTTTTTGGAGCTGAGAACTGCAGTGAAAAATCTGAGGAAATATGGAATCAGAAAGGCAAATGTGTTCCAATCCGTATCTTAATAAAGGAAATGCAAATTACATCACTTTGCTCAAAAATGCAAGGCAAGCCAAAATTCTCCCCCATCTCTATTTTCAATGTTTGGAAAATGATACCTTTGCAGACATTAGCATTTTCCTTTCTATAATTGGCTAAACGCCAAACTACACGGTGCATTAAATGCATTTTAGACATCATATGCAGTTTTAAACAAAAATTCCAGGTGCAAAGCCCCCAACCCAGATTATGTCTGCAGACTAAAGTCAGGACTTGTTGCCATGCAACTGTCCTAACAAAAACCATCCATCCCCATGTTCCATGGCTATAATCTACCACCCACACCAAATTCCAGATGTGCATTAGGGATTGGGTGTGATTCTTGCTGGGACTGAAGAAGGCACGGGAAAGATTAACGCATGGTCCCTAAACACTGAAAACCTAAAACTGCACCCCCTCTCTCTCTCTCACACACACACACACAGAGCACAGAATTCAAAGACACAGAGCAGTAGGCAAAAGAATCTTGTAGCACCTTTGAGACTAACTGAGAGAAAGAAGTTGGTACCAGTAGCATAAACTTTTGAAAACTAAGACTATTTCATCAGATGCATGGAGTGAAGTGCCTAGGGTCCCTTATGCTACTAACATCTTTCTCTCAGTTAATCCCAAAGGTGCTACAAAATCTCTGAACACACAGAGCAGTTGCTGTGGCTGTGTCAAACAATGGATTTAACATAACATGTAGCTTGCACATAAGTTCTGTTTGTAGTTTCATCACCATCTGCATATTCTGAAGAGAATGCCTGTGTTTTTAACTGTTTGTTCTTCCTTTCACTTTGATCCTTGCAAATCTTCTCACAATTTCTCACTGCTTTATTCTTAAGACCATAAGAAGGCCTTACAGGATCATATTAAGAGTCCATCTCTTTTTGCAACTGGTTTCTTGCAGAGGCCAAAAAGATGTCTATGTTTTCTGCTGCCATTGTTCCCTAGCAATTGGTATTCAAATGCATATTACTTTTGATCTTGGAGATATTATATAGCCATCACAACTAAGGATGGGGTCCAAAGATGTTACTTCTTCAATGGAATTGCTTCTCTTAGTGAAGATATGTAGCCTCCCATACACCCTTAAAACCTACTCTGAAAGACTGGAAACGAGCAGGCTTCTGAGTGGCACAGAGATCTGCAGTGGGGGAGAGAAGAAAGTTTTGTTGTACTAGGACACATCCATTATTTTAGTCTGTAACCTCCATGAATATGTCTAATCCCCATCATCATTATCATCGTCATCATCAATCGTCTTAAAAAGTCACTTAAATTTGAAAAGCCAAAGTTGGTTTCATTCCTTTAGCCAAAATTGGATTGCTACAAAAAATCTGTAGAGTTATTTAGGGGTAACAATTGAAACAGACACCTTTTATTTATTTATTTTTAAGATGCAAATTCATATTCAGTATGAATAATTATCATGTGGGCTCTCTGAAGCAATGAACTTGCTTTGGCAACATCTGACACTGGTTTGAAATAAGAGAAAACACCAAATGGCCCATCAGTGTTTTAGTGAAACCATGCCAATTGAGCATGCTCTCTTAACATACCGTAGTTGCCAGCATTTAGAATTGGTGACTTTGAGAACCTCTGCAGTTGATACAGTTCCTTTCTCCTCCATGGAAGTAGTCCACATATCCATATACCATACTTTGCATTTTATTCAAATTTTGAAATATTTTGAGGGTGCAATACAAGGATAGATGGATTTTGTTTGTTTATTTATTAAAATATTTATATCCTAGCCGGCAGTTAAACGAAACCTCAAAGTTGGGCATAGGCAGCGAAGCAATGAGAAATGAGTAAAAAAAATTAGTAAAAATTTTTAAAATTAAATTATTCAAAACTATTTAAAACCCTGTATATTGTAACATAAATCCATAACCCTAGTCTGAGAAAGAGTTAAGTTCTAACTTGGCACCAAAATGAACATTAGCCTACAAGAAGAAGGCATTCCAGGACCAGGGCAATGGATAAGACCTTCTCCCACTTCTCCATACTAGACACACACACACCACATGCACCAGAATATGAGAGCCCCTCCGCCACAACCATGCAACCACTCACACACACACATCATACTACATACACAGACACAGACAACCCTACATATATACACACACACTCGCCAGGATACATGAGCCCATCCGCTGCCACCATGCAACCGCATGTACGCATGCACACACATCACACTACATACACACCACACGCACCAGAACGCAAGCGCCCCTCTGCTGCCACCATGCAACCGCATGTACGCACACACAATGCCACACACACACACCATGCACGCCAGAATGCAAGAGCCTCTCCACCACTGCCATGCAACCGTGCATACACACACACACACACACACACAGAGGATGTGAGAGCCCCACTGCCACCACCAAGAAACTGAATGACACACGCCCCACATGCACCAGGACACAAGAGCCTCTCTGCCACCGCCATGTTTAGAAAGGACTTGAAACTTTCCACATGTTTCTGCCCCCAGTTTCTGATTGGCCAGTCAACAGAGGACTTTGATTGGTTGGGAAGTTTCCTAAGCAGCCAATCAGCACACTGGGAATGGCAACATACCCAAGAGAATTATATATATAGATTAACTTTTTGCTCCTGCTGATGGGACACAGAGGGCCTCCCCAGCAAATATCAGTGCTTGAGCTGGAACATAAAGGGAGAGGTGCTCCTTCAGTTTTATGTATTCTGTCAGTGAGAAAGATATGACCCAGGGGGAAAAACGGCTTGTTTCATAACAAACAAGATGAACAAGAGGTTATACCAATTAGTACCTAGAAATACATTGAGGTTTTATCAGTACTTCTATGCATAAATTGCATAAATTATTAAAGTTTCTGCAAACCATTTTTATGTGTCCATTCAATATATATTCAGGAAAGCACAATGTTCAAACAGCATCTGGTCTCATAATGCATTGTAATATATTTTGCATCATTCCTACACAATCCAATCCTACACAACTTTTAAAATGGGTTACAGAATGTGAAGTCAAAGGCTTTCCTGGCCGGCATCCATAGATTTTCCTTGGGTTTTTTCCGGGCTGTGAGGCCATGTTCTTCTGGAATAATTTCTTTCTGACATTTCACCTACATCTGCGGCTGGCATCTTCAGAGAATGGATGGGTCTTTCCTGATCAGTTCCCGGCCTCAGGGGCTCCTGGCCCTTTTTAGTCTGCTGGCTATTTATTATTTTAATGTGATTTTGTATCAGTTGTTTTAAAGTATTTGGTTTAATATCTTTTTATGGGGGAGGGTGGGGGTGGGTGGTGTTTGGGGATTTAAAATTGTATTGGTATTTCAATTTTTGTAAACCACCCCGATTGTTTTAACAGAGGGGCAGAATAAAAAATAAATTGTATTATTATTATTATTATTATTATTATTAGGAGTGTGGGGGGGTTATATACTATGAACCCCTGTTGGAGAGGATATGTAAATTTGTGTATTTGAATGGCTAGTTTCTGGGTGGAGATATGCAAAGAGGATTTCTGTCTGTTTGGCTAATAGTTGATTGATGGCCCATTGTCTGCTGGAAAACCCCTGTCCCTGGGTGGAGTTCATTTGCAAGTGTTGAGTTTCGATTTTAGTGTTTTTCAGGACTAGCAGCCAGATTTTGTTTACTTTTAGGGTTTCTTCTTTCCTGTTGAAGTTGGATTGTTTTGGTTGGTCTGCAGATCATTTGGAGGTTGTGTTCCAAATGATCTACAGACCAACAAAGAAAATCCAAGAAATGCTACGCTCAGCGAAGGACAAGAGAGACCCTTTCACAGCTGCAGGAGTTTACCGCATACCATGCAGCTATGGACACGTTTACATAGGGATCACTAAACACAGTGTGCAAACACAAATCAAGAAACATGAGAGACACTGCAGACTGGGCCAGCCAGAAAAATCAGCAGTAGTAGAACATGTTATAAGCCAGCCTGGACACAAAATGCTATTTAAAACACAGAAATTCTGGACCAGGCCAACAACTATCATGTCAGAATGCACAGAGAAGCTATTGAAATCTGCAAACACCTGGACAACTTCAACAGGAAAGAAGAAACCCTAAAAGTAAACAAAATCTGGCTGCCAGTCCTGAAAAATACTAAAATCAAAACTCAACATTTGCAAATGAACTACACCCAGGGACAGGAGATTTCCAGCAGACAATGGACCATTAGTCAAACAGACACAAATCCTCCTTGCATATCCTCCCACCCTAGGAACTAGCCATTCAAATACACAAAATTACATATCCTCTCCAACAGGAACTCATAGTATTTAAACCCTACACACCCCTACGCAAACATTCTCTGAAGATGCCAGCCACAGATGCAGGCGAAATGTCAGAAGTAAACTCTTCCAGAACACGGCCTCACAGCCCGGAAAAAACCCAAGGAAAATCTAGGGTTATATAACATCTGGACCTTAAAATTAATAATTATGTCACATATGCATAAACAAGTTTTACTTGGGTACCATAGTGCTCAAGGGAGAGATCATATAATGTTGGTAATAGGTGCAGGGGTTCAGTTGGTGTTAAGCATGATTCACAAATTCTACCCCAGGTGTGGGTATCAAATCTCATTGCAGTATTTCAGTGTTCAAGGAAGATCTAGTCCGTGAGCTGCTCTTCACTGATGATGCTGCCCTTGTTGCCCACACAGAAGCAGCTCTGCAGCCCCTAACATCCTGCTTCGCAACAGCTGCAGAGCTGTTTGGGCTGGAAGTCAACCTGAAGAAAACAGAAGTTCTTTACCAGCCTGCACCACAGGACAAACACTACCATCCCCACATTGCCACAGGCAAATCGTGCTCAAGTCCATTCAGCAGTTCACCTAACTGGGAAGCATCATCTCCTCAGATGCCAAGATTGACAAAGAGATCGATCACAGACTAGCAAAGGCATATAGTGCATTTGGAAGACTTCACAAAAGAGTCTGGAGTAATAAACACCTGAGGTGAAGCACAAAAATCAGTGTGTATAGAGCCATTGTACTGTCTATTCTCCTTTATGGATCTGAAACATGGGTCATCTATCGCCACCACCTACAACTCCTCGAACGCTTTCATCAGCGCTGTCTATGCACAATCCTAAATATACACTGGACTGACTATGTGACGAATGTTGCTGTCCTTGAGCAAGCAGGGATCACCAGCATTGAGGCCATGATATTGAGAACACAGCTGCGCTGGGCAGGGCACGTTTCTAGGATGGAGGACCATTGCCTCCCAAAAATAGTACTCTACGGTGAACTCGCCAGGGGTCAGCGTAAGAGGGGACTCCAAAAAAGCGATACAAAGACTCCCTGAAACAACATCTCAGGCTTGGCCAAATTGATCACCAACAATGGTCCGCCCTGGCCTCACATCAGGAGGCGCACTATCCACAATGCTGCAGCCTTATTTGAGAAGTCACGCCGAACAAGTCTTGAAGAGAAACGACAACGCAGAAAGAATCACAACCTGGAAACATCACCCAAGGAGACCTTCTGCTGTGCTTTCTGCAAGCAGACTTGTTTATCTCAGATTGGCCTTTTTAGTCATCAGCGCACTTGCAGGAAGCGCGGGATGAGTCCTTCCTGAATCTTCGTTTGCAAAGAAAAGCTAGAGAGAGAAGTAACAGGTACTGGGGTTCAGTGGGTGTTAAGCATGATTCACAAAATTCTACCCCAGGTGTGGGTATCAAATCTCATTGCAGTATCTCAGTGTTCAAGGAAGATACCAAGTTGCAAACAAACAGAATGCCCACAAGGCAGGTTAAACTTTGCTCAGCTAAGAAAGAAAAACAGCAATGTTTCTCAAGAGTCCTTATTATTTCTACCTTTTCAGGTCGTTCAACTTGCAACCATACTGAATGTGTGGAACTAAGGCAACTAAGCCAGTGTTTGTTTTCTGTTATAAACTGTGTAGAGGAAAGCATTTCCCCCCTTTTACCTATACCTATGGCCTTTGTTCTTTTTCTACATTAATATTCCCAACTTAGTTTTTGCCACTTCTCACAGGCAGTTTGCATCCACATAGCAGCCACTTCAAAGATATTGGTCTTGGCTATAAGGTCAAAATAATCCAAATGGCATGCAGATATAAGGCAATCCATTCATACGGATATGCACATAAATGATTGTCATTCAGAAGGGGAGCAGCCAAATCCACCGCAAAGTCTGTGTGCATCACATCTCGAGCTTCATCTGGATTTTTTTAAAAAGCTCCATACAACATGTGAATGCGCGAACATTTGAACACTCACATTTGCACAGATACAAAGAGGCAGCATAATCTGTTTGGCTGGATGAGCATGGGGGTGTGGCTAGCAAATAGGGAAAGCGCCTATGGCTGGCATGCTGAATTTTAGGCTAAGTGAGGGTTGATAAAACAGCGATCTTATGCTCTTTTTTTCTTTCTTTTTTTGTAAATACAAACTATCATTTGTGCACACCATGGGAAAATGTTTTTTTTTTTTTTAATTGGTGGCAGCAGATTTAAACTTGCAAGTAAATCACTCATGGCCACCATCTTGGCTATGGGGTCATGTAGAGTTTAGGGGGGTTCTTTTGACCATGAAGACAAGTCACATCATTGTGAATGCCTGCGTTTCTGGATGTGTTCATATTTTGCCCCCTCATATAGACAAGACAGTAGAGTTATAGCATCTTGAAATTGAAGCAAAGTAGGTAATGCTTCATATGCTGTTTGCCCAATAATTCTTCCAAGTTTTCTGTATCAGTAAACACTGTCTAAAAACATAGTTTTTGCCACAGTACAATAAACCTGTCAGATCTGCCAGGTGTACAGGTACACATATACTGTTCATCACGTCCAGTAATTTCACAGTAGTTTGGATATGAAGGAGTACGACCTTTCTACAACAGCTCTATTACATTTGGGGGAGATGTTGCAATCAGAGCACCTCAATGTATTTTATAAATTACTTACCATATAGGGACAATTAAATGCCAATCCCAGATAGATCATGAAATGTGGTGATGGTAAAAGCTTTCCCAAAGAATTCAAAACAGGAATATCTCCAGCTTTCTGCTTTGCCAAACATCAAGCATATGAACACTAGAGCTTTTTAAAAATCACTTTACACTACAATCTGTGATGTTGGCAGCACCTGCCCATAAAACATTCTACTACAATACAACCTGGTATTTCTGATATTACATGATGTCACCTTTAAGAGGCTTGTCTTTTGCATGAAGGCCCAGCAGTTCTGGCTGAAATATGCAGATGCTCAGGGCAATAAGAAAAGCTTGCAGGAAAACTGGATCAGGCAAATGGTAGCTTGCTCTTGGGATCATGAGTCATGCACACGAGATAAGGTTCTGCAATAGAGCTCTACTTAGTTTTTTAAAATAGCCTCTCATAATATGAAGGTACTTGAGGACCATCAGTCAGTATAGGTATGAATACACACAATTAAAGAGTAGCAGGGCTCAAAGCTGCTGTTCTATATTTGGCAAAGGTCCGCCGTCCACAGATGTAATAATCCAGGAAAACACTGTTCTAAATGCACTGAAGAAAAAGATACCTGCTCTAATGAGACTATAGATCTCCACAACCTGAGTTATAATAGTCTCTTTTTTCTTTTGTTTAAGCGTAGAATCCACTTTGACCAAGTGAGCTTGTTTCTTTAGTTTGCTCTCATTTCGAAATAATAGAAAAATGGAGGGCTTCAGCCCATCATTCTGGGTGTTTATTGTCTTATCCAACATTCCTACTTTCATTGTTATTTGCCTTGCCAATATCACTTTTCTATGGAGTAGCAGCTGGTGGATCCAATGGTATTGGGGTGGTGAATTTGTTCTGGGTTTTAGTCTGAACTTTAAAGGAGCTGTCCAAGGTGCCAAACCTGTTTTAGTGATAGGGTCCAACACCTTGGATAACTCCCTTAAAGCATGGACTAAAACTTGGAGTAGATCCATTGCCCACTGTCACTGAATCCAGGGCCTTGCTATGAGAACCCCATTTTGGGTACCTGAGTCCTCACTTTTATCAAAACAGAAACCTACCACACACAGCCTTTTTCAAAGACGCATTTTCACAGCTCCCACAGGAGTTTTCTCACACCCCTACTATGTCTTCATGGGATCCCTACAGAGTTATCTTTGAAGTCCTATCCTTCCTTCCCAATGCAAACTCCTTACGCATGTGTGCTTATGAGACTGCTGGAGCAGATTAGCCCTAACTTTAAGCCAGCTTTGTGAGGTTGGAGTGAGCCTAGCTGCTCACTGCAGTCTTTTTCCTGATGCCTGTGTTTCTCCCATACTTGATCACTGCAAGGATCATTTTTATAATTCCCCCATTTCCTCTTCTAACACAATGCCGCACTCCACCTTCCAATGGTTCCTCATCATGTCCCTGAAGAGGAAACAAGGAGCAGGAAAAGATAGTGCACAAAGTGCTAGAAATAGTGTGAAGTGTTTAATTTAGTTGCTCCAATCATCCTACCCTCCTTTTCTTTTATAACAGACACTCAATGCAAGGACTAACTTCTATGCTTCTTCCATACCTGAAATACAACAAATTTAGATAGTAAATTTCCTTTACATCTGTACTTTGGGGGACACTGAAGATCTCCAAGGAGAACACAGGATTATATAGTGTACCCATTTAAAAACTCTTGTTCCAGAGATATCTGCATTGAAAAACTGCATAGATTCTTATTTATATTTCCAAGAGGGGGGAGGAAGCTGAGTAAGTTCTTTCGGGATGTAAACTTTGTGGCTCTGGGAAATCTCAGCGTTTTACACCTGTTGCATAGGACAGTAGTCAGGTCCTATGGGATGGTGATGATTCAGAAACACTAACAGTTGTTTCACCATTAGAAAAATGCCTCCCCCTTCAGATTCTCTCTAACCAATTCTTTAGCTACATCTTCTTGCTTTCCAGTGACTATCAGGCAGACAACCTCAGAGAGTCTGTTCACATCATGTTGTACTGAAATACAGTTGTCCCTTCACATTTGCTGGGGTTTGGTTCCAAGACCCCCTGTGAATATGCAAATCCATGAATACTCAAGTCCCATTATATGCAATGGCATAGCAAAATGGTGTCCCTTATATAAGATGGCAAAATCAAGGTTTGCTTTTTGGATTATTATTTTTAAAGAATATTTTCAGGCTGTGAATACCTAAATCCGTGAATACCAAATTCATGAATATGGAGGGACAACTGTAGATACTGAAGCAGTTGAACAATAAGCAGTTTCTCTGTTGCTCCTCCCGAAAGGAGGACAGCAAGCAACAGATGAAATTTTTACATGAAGCTGTTTGACTCCACACAAATCCCAGCTTTGTGTTATATGTAAAATACCAACCATGACTGTCACACTGGTCTAATTAAAAAGCAAAGTGGAGTGATTAAAAAAAACTCCTTTATAGTTTATATGAGGATTGGTTAAAGGAGCTGTGAAGAGCTGAATGTTCACATTGATGAAGAGGAGACTGATGGGTGATATGATCACACTCTTTAAACACCTCAAGGCCTGGCACAAACAGGAGGGTGCTGGCTTATTCTCTGTTAGCTCAGAGGGCAGAACTAGGTCTAATGGTTTTGAAGTTACAAGAGGGTAGATTTCGATTGAATATCAGAAGGAACTTCTTGACAGTGAGAGCAGTTTGGCAATGGGACAAATCGCCTGGAGAGGTTGTGGGGTCACCTTCTCTGGGTGGTCTTCAAAAGCTGGCCAGCTACCTGCTGGGGAGGTTCTATCTGGAGATCCTGCATTGAGCAAGGGGTTGGACTTGATGACCCATTGGCCCTTTTCAACTCTATGATTCCATTTTTGTCCAATTTTGCATGCCAAATACTAACAGTACCTGACAGCACAAATGTGCACCTGCTTGTGCCATAGCCACCAGCTGATGCATATCTGCTTTGACTCTTGAAGACTGCAAATAATTATACATTCCATAAAGTAACACATAATATTTATTTCAGTTGCTGAACTAGAGGCAAAAGGGCAAAAGCCACTGCAAAGTATAGTGATCATAATACATTCACTTAAATAAATAATAACGAGGATTGTGTGGATGGACATGTTCAATATCATCTATTACAATGTGACTAACTACTGGTAGTTTAGGCTGAAATGAGGAAATGTAACTGGGCCTCACTTACTCCCTTTCACCAGAAATGCAAGTGAAATCATCTAATTTCGAAAGATAAGCAGGGTCACTACTCAAATGCAATTCTACCAAAGAATACCATGGATCTCCAAGTAGAGTTAAGAAAAACTCTTGCTTGAAACCATAGAGAGCAACTGCCAATCAGAGCTGACAGTACTGTACTAGATGGACCAATGGTCTGACTCAGTATGAAGAAGCTTCCTATGTCTTTATGCTCCATTGGTTCCTCACTTTGGCTTCCAATAAAATAAACTTTTTCTGACCTGTTATGAATTACTCAATAACCGCCTGGCTGATTTACAGTGCTTATAGATTTCATGATATGATTCATTAGTCATTCTTCTGGCTTATTTTTGAGTCTGGATTGGCATCACCTGGGGCAGCCTACATGTGGTGGCTCACTGTGGGCCATTCAAGACAAACTGAGTGGGTAGTGGTAAAGATGAAGGTCTACCAGATGGCTTGCTATTGCTCACAATGTGGCAAATCTGTTTGGGCTTGGCCAAAATTTAGTCATAGCAGATGTGACAACAAATGAACAACAATATTATATTGTACAAGGAATAAGATGGTGAATATTGCGCAGAAGAGGAGTTTGTCCCTAAAGCAGATTCTGGACACTGTATAAGGGGGAGAAAGTATGTACAGAAGTATCTTCTAATTCACAGTGAATCAGGGCTTGTCCAACTGTATACAATTTCTCACCATCACCACCAATCCTTCTACAGCATAGACACTGCATGGATCTGCTATTCAGGGATTAATCATACATCAATTAGTGGCTCACTCTCATCTATATGTGGCAGCTACATAAAGTTTGATATTTGTCACTTAAACAGCAGCCCAAGATTAACTCAGTTTAACTACTATCAGCTCCTGAGAGCCTTTCCCTGGTACTTGGCCTAAATATCATCTATCTCTTTTCTTTCTCTCTTCTCACAGTCAGGCTCAGATGAAGTAAAACATTTTTTGTTTTCACCAAAGTTTACAAAGTTATCATACATATTTATTTATTTGATTTCATCTTTCTCCACATACAAGATCCAAGGCATACACACACACACAAATGAGGTGAGAAAGAGAGAAAGAACAGTGTGTGTGTGTTTGAATTGGGGTTGTCACAGTAAAAACTGAAGTGGGCTCCTGTATCCTTAATGGTTGTGTAGAAGAGGGCATTTCAGCAGGTTTTGCTTGTTACCTGGTTGCATGACAAACAACTCTTGCTGAAATTACCTCTTGTTCCTCTCTCTGGCTTTTCTTTGCAAACAAAGATTCAGGAAGGACTCATCCCATGCTTTCTGCAAGCGCTCTGATGACTAAAAAGGCCAATCTGAGATAAGTCCGGTTACAGAAAGCACAGCAGAAGGTCTCCTTGGGTGATGTTTCTGGGTTGTGATTCTTTCTGCATTGTTGTTTCTCTTCGAGACTTGTTCGGCATGAGTTCTCAAATAAGGATGCAGCATTGTGGATAGTACATCTCCATGCCTCCTGATGTGAGGCCAGGGCGGACCACTGTTGGTGATCAATTTGGCCGAGCCTGAGATGTTGCTTCAGGGAGTCCTTGTATCGCTTTTTTGGAGTGCCCCTCTTACGCTGACCCGTGGCGAGTTCACCGTAGAGTACTAACACACATTAAATGTCCCCTCCCAGTTTATTTCAAACTAGTGTGAATGATGTGGGTGGGTGGGTGTGGGTGGGTGTGTGAGAGATTGAGAGAGAGAGAGAGAGAGAGAGGGAATGAATTAATGCTATTTGTATCTCTGTGGGTATGCACACATATACCTGTGAAAACATATTGTGGGGTATGTGTATTTGGCCTGATCTCTGCATATGCAATCTTTCAGAAGCAGTGGTGTTCTGTGGGAAGGAGACAGGCTCCAATTAAAGGAGCTTATTTAGATTTATAACCTGGCCTGCCACATACCCTCTCAGAAGCAATACATCATAATGGCGTAAGTTCTGTTGGTGAAAGACTATATATTGGCAAAGATCTCAAAAAGTTCTTTTTAAGGCTGAGGAGTTTGCTCACATTCTCCCCAACAAAGATAGGCCCAAAGCACTCATGTTACCATGGCAACTATGCATATCTTACACTCACAGGCTATATAGCCATAACACTCTAGAGAAGTTCCAAAAATCAAGCCCTGTAAAATTAGTGCTACAAAGATGTATAGTGATTGTTCAGCATTTTTGTCAACTTACCTAGCTTCCTACCCTCCCTACTCCATCCCATTACCTTGTCCTTTTACAACACATATGGTAATTCTCTGAGTACAGTTATCCCTTCATATTTCCTGGGGTTTGGTTCCAGGACCCCTGTGGATACCAAAATCCGTGAATACTCAAGTCCCATTATATACAATGGCATAGCAAAATGGTGCCCCTTATATACGATGGCAAAATCAAGTTTGTTTTTTGGATTACTATTTTTTAAAGAATATTTTCAAGCCATGAATACTTAAATCCGTGGATAACAAATCCATGGATACAGAGGAACAACTGTACATTCATAAAAACTGCCAAGAACTGCATCCCTTCAATAATGCTCCAAGGGCCATTTCATATGTTACACAGAGGAAAACCCAGATAAAGACAATACAGAAAACTCAGCAAAAGTCACCATGGCTAAGTCCCATGAGCATCAAACATACACATGACATTGTTATGTGACAAGAAAACACATAAAGACAATCAGGATCACAAGTTCTATTCCCAAAGGAGCCACAAAACGCACTGAGTAACTTTGGACCACTCATTCTCACACTCAGTTTGACTTACTTCAGAGGGTGGTTGTAAGAATAAAGTGGGAAGAAAAAGGGTTATTTATGCTGCCATGAACTCATTGGAGAAATGTGGGCTATAAATGTAGAAGCTAAAAAAAAAAAAAAATAAAGTAATACATAACAAAATGGAGAAAGTTCAGTCTCAGCCTGGTCAACCATTTTCAACTTTTTGACTAATTTTCTAATGACAGTTCCATCACACGGAAACTTTCTTCCCACAGAAGAGTAAAATTATCTTACAATAACTCTTGATGGACCTAAAGCTCAAACAAACAATCTTGTTAATACTAGGGTCATGTTATCACTAGGGTCATCATACATCCAGCCCTTTGCAAACTACAAGGGCATTCATACACTCAGAAAAGTAAAGAAGTCTTGAAAACCAGCAATATTCAGAGTTGTTCAGCCTATGCAATTGTTTTAGCATTGGATCATAAACGTACTGTAGCTTGCATAGCTCCAACAGTTCGGGGACTTAATCACTTAACAGATGGTAATTACATTTAACATTGTCCTCATACATCAGACAATGATTATTATCCCACATTTTATACCTGTGGACACCTAAATGCACATAAACAAACAAACCACTTGCCAAAACTCATCTAGAATCTGTGGCAGTCCCAGAGTTTTTATTGCAGGATGCTCATCCAGTCTTTCCACACTTCAACAATCTGTGTAGTTTGAGATTCTGAGGACACATGCTAGTAGTTGTGCAAAGTTATTGTATCAAGGTAAATAGTCACTTACATTTCACTGTACTGTATAATATTACCAGTACTTCAGTGTATAATATTAGTGAGTAGAATACATTGAGTAAAAGCTATGAGAAAGGCAATGATTCTATCCTTTCTATTTCTAAACAAACAAATGGTATTTTATATTTAATGTATAATTAGGGTCTTTTATATCTATGGGTTGGATCCAGACTATACCTTCCATGAAAGCAATTGACATCTAGCAAGGATTCCCATTGGAGGAAGAGAGAAGGAGTTTTCATAGGTTTCCCCTTCTGATTACCCCCCTCCCCTGCCACATCCCACATTGCCTTAAAAGATCACAACTCTGAAGCAGCTTTCAAGAGTGATACAGAAAGAAGGAGAAATCTATTAAATTGCCTCCCCCATCTCTTTCTCCAGTAGGAGCATCCCATGAATGGAATTCCTATCACAGCAGTTCTGGATCCAAACATTGCCTTCAATGTGCACAAAGGTGGCACATACAGTAGGACCCCCGTATCCACTGATTCATTATCCACTGATTCAATTATCCACAGGACACAAAACAGCACACCTACCATAGAATCTTCCTAGAAAATGTGTCATCTCTAGCCATTTTCTAGGTCCGCCAAGGCAACTATATGGTATTTTAAACCAGAAGTCCCATTATTTTTAATGGTGTTCACTATTATCCATGGTTTTCAGTATCTACAGGCCCCTCCAGAACCAATCCCCAGTGGATAAGGGGGTCCTACTGTATCTGAAATGTTGCCCCCTGTTTCAGTGCAAACTAGGACCTCTATGAATAATGTGTGTTTTTTATGGAAGAGAAATAGATCCTTCTGATTGTTACTCCACCAATACTTGCACAGGAAGTTACACAGCTCCAAGATCCAGTGTTCAATTGGGGAGTTCCCCAGCAATTTCTCAGAGGTGCTAGTTAATAGGTAACTATTGGCAGTTTCTCTCTGAACTGGCTCATTCATCTTTTAGGAGTATTTGCTCTCCTAGGATTCCCCGCTAGAGAAGAAAAAAGACATAATCCAAGATCAGCTAATGGCCCTGCATGGTTCTAGGCAATACTGAACAGCCCCTTTAAATACACTGCAATTTCACCTGATGTGCACTCTGACACCAATGGCTGGGACTAGGTGACAATCAGATGGCCAGAACCTGTTCATTTGGCTCATCTCACAGGTTGAAGACTTTTAAGGAAAATGTATGGAAAAGTAACTCCCAGGCCACACTGCTCTCTTGTCAAAGGGAAGCTTCAAACTGTTCTTCTGCTAGTATTTCCAATGGGACTGAAGTAACTAACATGGCCGGCTCTTTTTCTTTGGTTGCACTTCATGCTTAATATGTGATGTCAGCACAAGTGTGGGAATGCACACAATAACATACTACCCTAGAGAAAAGTATCACATCATCTCTAGTGACTGATTATCAAGCTCTTTGAGTCTTGAACTTTTCAATGCAGTTGGTGAACTGGAACCAACCACCTGTTGGAAATGAAGAACAATGCCCTTCACAGCTGATTAATTAACAGCTGGCTTTGGCTACATATATAATGGCACTGTCCAATGTCATCACAATAATTATAAGTATTTTGTTTAGGAACAGAATCCATTATACCTGTGGGAGAGGGTGTTTGCAACAGAAGAAACAGCAAAAAAAAAATCAATGAATTATGATGCCAATTCTCCCAGGTGTCACACAATAACAATTTCAGAATCAATATGCCCAACTCATCAGGTTCTGTAAGTAGAAGTAGTTCTCTAAGAAAGATAAAAGCAAGTCCTTGGACCATTTCCTCTGTGAAAATCAGGTGACTGGGATATTTTCACAATTCACCCCTCCTGCTATGGAATAAAAATCAATACAGAACTGGATACAATCCTGTACATGCACATACTAGGGTACTGTTGGAATAAACAAAGAGTGATGGGAGTCAGAAAGAAGGAAACTAGTCTTTCAAAAGACATACAAATCTGACTTCCCTCATCCTTTCTAGAAATGCTAAAACTATTAACACTTGCTATTCGAGCCTATAAGCATATGCTTTCAAACTGCTCTAAAGCATAAAATTATCTTCACACATCCACCAAGATTCTTTCTGCCTCTTTTCCAAGAAAAATATTAAACCAGAAGAATTACTACTGAGCTTCTGCATTAACTCTACAGATTGTCATAAGAAAACATTTGTGAATGTTGCGCATGCACGCTCCTGCAAGTGCATGTGTTTTATACAACTCAAGACTGTTTTACAGAATGCCACTGAACATCACAGTAGTGACATGAACATCAAGCTCTTTCCAATACCCAAGCATTCTTCCCACAACATAGTCTTCACTTAACCACAAAGTTAGCTTAACCTCCCACCAAGGCAGATGAGCTGCTTGGTTGTTAATGGGGGTTGAAGATAAATAGCTAGAGGTCTCTTTAGGCTTTGTTATTTACCTCCAGACTGCCACCCCAGGAGGAGTCTACTGCAGTTGCATTTTATCCCTTCTAGCTGCCCAGACAGACATTTGACATTGAGGCCAGTAGAGTGGAGGCTCAGTATCTGTATCCACCACCCAGTTTACCTGAGACAATGATCACCAAAAGCAACAAAGGAATCTCACAACAAAAATACAAGAACCCTCCAGCCCACAACCCACACCACACACACCAACACATCTATTATCCCAAAACAAGTTTGCATCACCAAAGACTGCATAGAAGGGAAACCAACTGGAAAAGGGAAAGGCAAATTATATCACATTTTGTTTCCCCTTTTTTCCAAGTCAGATAAGTTTCTCTCCTCCCCTCCTTTCCCCAAGACTGTAGTAACTGACCATCTTCCAAGAGACAGGAGGGAGTCATCAGGGAGAGGAGGGACAGAGAGCTGCAATAACAACAAAGTATCCTCTCCAAATTTCAACTGAACACTCTCCTTCTCCCAGTGAGTAGGTAGGAGGTATAATAATCCCAATGATGAGGATGGGCAGTGATGAGGATCTTTGTTTGTTTGTTTTTTTAAGTGAAAAAGCAACACCAACCTTGAGGATCCCAGTTCACTTGTTTCCTTGGAGTCTCGATTGGAAATTTCATCGCTTCCTTCGCACAAGGAGGGAGAAGAGATTAAATGAATTCCCAACCTTTTTCTCCCCCTGCCTCAGTGCTGTAGCCACACAAACAAATTAATTTCAAAGGAGGGGGGAGGCTGCGCCCTTGGAGTGAGTGTAGAGGGATGGGGGGGGGGGTTAGTGGTTGCCAGGCAAAGGTAAGATACACAAGAAAACAAGCAAGGTATGGAGGAGCTGAGTGCTGCTGGAGGGCAAGTCGCAAAAAGGAAGGACCCCCCCCCACCAATGGAAAAATAACCCTTTGGTACCACCGAGCAGAGCAAACATAAAAAATAAAAAATCAGAGCCAGCTGGACAAAGGTGTGGGGAGGTGGGTGGGAAGGTCTCGTCCAAGGCGCTCCCTGGTTTTATCTCTGGCTTCTAGCAGCAGCTTGGCAGGTCTTCCTGTTCCTTTTTGCAGAGGCTCCTCGGGTGTTGTTGGGTTGACCACTGCAGCATTACACACTGGGCAGGCAGCGCACACGTGAATGCATCGTCCAGCCAGATGCAGATCGGGAGCCGGGTGGGGACTTAAGGTGGGGGGGGAGGGATGCCAGGGAATCTAGCCAGCCAGCCACTCAGTCAAGCCTCGACTCTGCCGGCCAGAGGCTGCTCGCTCGCTGCTTAATGCACCTGGCCAAGGCATGCAACAAGCCCATCTCGGCTCCTCTTCCTCCACCACCAGCAGCAACCAGGGAAGGCGAGCCCAGCTCAAGATCTGCGCATGGCTTGCAAGGAGAAGAGGCGGGGGGGGGGCGAGAAGAGACACAGATGATGATCGACAGGAAAAGTCATCATCCGCTTGCTGGCGGGAGCTGCAGCCGCATGGCTTGAGGAGGGTGGGGGCGACCATCCCATCTGAATGCAGCACGGACAAGCAGCGGCACCCAGCGCAGGCTAGACGGAGGGGGAGAAAGAGACAGACTCTCTTCCCCCCCCCCACCTTCCCTCCAAATCCAGCTGGGTTTAGAGCAGCTGATCGAAAACTTCGGCGGGGGGACCTTGGCTTGGCAGAGGCCGGGCGGGGAGGGGGGCGATGGCGTTGGGAAGCCAGAGAGGGACCCTTCACTGCTTGGGTGGGAGGGAGGTTGGACTCAGGTTGCACTGGGGTGGGGACGCCACTGACAGGGGCTGGCTACTTACTGGCGGGAGGAGGAGATTGCATTGCAGTGCTTGTTAGGTGGAGTTTTGCAGCCTAGGCGGCGGCGGCAACACAAAATGGGGGGGGGGGGCAGACGAGCTGCGGCGGGAGCCCCCACTGAAGAAATAGGGAGAGTCATCATAACAACCGTAGCAATAAATAGGGAAGGCCTGCGGGTCTTCATCCAACAACAACACGCCAAAACGGAGTAATTTTTTTTCCTCACAGCCTTGGAGCAAAACAAAAACCAAGGCTGGGAGGTCCCGTTTGGAACCAGGTTTAGTCATAACTTTAGAGTAAACCCATTGAAATGAATGGGACGCCTGTTATTCTGGCCTCGGGATTCAAGTCTGGAGTCGTCGACCCTCCCCAGTGTTTTTGGCGGGCTTGAAAGGCGGAGAGGGGGAAAAGGCGGGAGATGGGGAGGTCGGCGTGTGCCGGAGAAACAGGTCGGCCCCTGGGATTCTTTCGCCAAAGCTCCTTATAAGTCCCATTTTTTACGTGGAGTGTATGCCAAAGTAACGAGGTGCGTTATAAACGTTGCCGCCTTGGTTCCTCTGCATATATTCCCCTATGTTTTCAACATAGGAATACGGGACAGTCGAAATTCATGACCTGCAGGGTTGACAGCCAAGAAGTAGCCCTTAACAGTATTATTATTATTATTATTATTATTAACGAGTTTCATGTTCTACCTAAATGCTATATGAAAAGATATATTTCATAGCCATGTATTGGTCAGTATAATAACATATGATACACATTCATAAATTGCATGATGTACACATTCATGCCTTTATGAAGGGCTCGCCCCCCAAAAGTTGGGAATGGGGTTTGACATCTTGTTCGGTTCTATATAAAAAAGAAACGTTTTTCAGCCCTCAAATAGGGGACATCCTTTATAATAAGGGACACCTGCCAGCCCTATAAAAGACAAATTTTCCAGCTTCCAAATAAGGGCCATCCCTTATGATAAGGGACCCCTGGCAACCCTATTCCCACACCCACACACATGTTTCCTTTCAGAAATCCAAAACAAGACATGTACATTAAGGGTACTGGAAGAAGTTTGATGTACTCAGAAACACCATCACCAGGGCAAGCTTCAGCACTGATGATCAACAACAAATAAATCACTTGCACACAATACCAGTGCGGATTGTGGGCCTGTAAGGGCAAATGGAAGAACTGAGGGAAAGCACCCTGCCTTAAGACTAGAGAGTCTATGCCTTTTGTGTGTTTTTTTTTTTTTTGGAGCCAGTATGCAGCACAAGAACATGAAGAGCTGCTTTGGAAAGTGCGCAGCTACCTGTTTTCTCAAAAATGACATTTTAATTTTTTTTTAATTATTCATCCTTCAGTCTTATACTTTCCTAGCTCAAGGAAGATTTCCTTCAGCCTCCCAACACTTGTTTCTTTGCTGCTCGCAAACCCTCCCCCAATTTGCATTTGCTTACAGCTGTTGTTTGCTAATTTTGCCTCCTTCCTCTCACCCAGGGGTTGACTTCTGGTCAAAGACAGGTTGGCACCACAAGACCCCTCAAGGGAGGATCAGCTGGTTCTTGAGGCGGCAGTCACAGCAGTCTTGTATGCTTGAACACGTTTGCCCAGACAGCTTGGTGGGGAAGGGTGGGGGATGAGACAATTTGCAGATCCTTTGAGACTAGTGCAGCCGCTTAGCTCTGTGAGTAATTTGGGTGTTGCTCTCATTGTTCCCCCCTCCCCTTGCACAGATTGACTTTCCATCCATGAAACAAAAACCATAAGCATTCCAAGTAAACAAGTAGGACCTGCAACAAAACGTTGCAGTATGCAATACTCTTGTATGGGTGACTGGCTGGCTGAAACCTTGCCTTCTTCCAGGATATGCCCTTTTGTTCTCCATTTCTCCATCTAGTAGTCGGTCAGTATTGCACAGTAATCCAGCACACTCAATCCTCACTGCATTGTTTTGACCTTTGAAGAAGACCACTCCCCCAAGTATTTTCTTCCCATTAAGTTGTTTGTTTGTTTCTGTTTTTATATACACCATCTCAGGCTCGGTCAAATTTATCACCAACAATGGTCCACCCTGGCCTCACATCGGGAGGCATGGAGACGCACTATCCACAATGCTGCAGCCTTATTTGAGAACTCACGCCAAACAAGTCTTGAAGAGAAATGACAACGCAGAAGGAATCACAACCCAGAAACATCACCCAAGGAGACCTGCTGTGCTTTCTGCATGCAACCGGACTTGTTTATCTTGGATTGACCTTTTTTAGTCATCAGCGCGCTTGCAGAAAACGCGGGATGAATCCTTCCTGAATCTTCATTTGCGAAGAAAAGCCAGAGAAAGATTTCTGTAAACCTAGGAGCTCTTACAAGCTTGCTGCGCATGGATAATACTGTCATAACTATGTAAGAATTGACAGTCAGAAAAGTGAGATACTGTTGTATGTAATGTTCTTTGCTTTGCCTCTTACCTGCGCACTCAGTCCTGTCTTCATACTACTTCACCACATCAAATTAATTAGGTCCATTCACTAAGAAGAGAAAACCATAACTCCACATATACAGAAGTCAGCCAAGCAATCATTATAACTACAGTAGCCCTTTCTTAAGCACACTTTATTCTTAGGCAGCTGCCTTTCAATGTCCAGATTGCACCATGTGAATGGCAAACCAATCATGAGCCCAAATCACTGTTTGCCATGCCACTACTCAGTCCACATTAAGAAATTTTGTAGGGTTCAAATCATGATTTGTGTTTTTCATGTCTGCTCACTCACTATTCACTGACCATCATCTGGTACAGTTTAACCAGAAGAGAAAATTATTGTTGTTACTTGTGCTTAAAGTGCTTCACATGTATTGTATCAGTAAAAGCTTTGTAAGACTGCTCATTATTAATATCATCATAATGCAGTAAGGAATGAGACTGAAAGGGATTGGGTTTGGACAATTTTACCTTGGCACGGATAAACTGAAATAGAAAAAAAAATTGATATACTTAGGAAATATCCTGGGATTTGTAGTTTTTATCCTACAAGGTCTTTATCCTTCTCTGCCAAAAAGTGCTGGTGCCTCACCACACTACAAATCCTATAATTACATAGGAAGGAGCCATGGCAGATAATCCAGTTTCAAACTAGATTATTTGTGTAGTATGGATTTGGCCATGGGTGCATCCTCTTTCTTTCTTGGTGTGCCACACTTAACCCAGAAAGTCTACAATTAAATCATATTTGCTGTTATGTCCAATTGAATAACAAAGTCAGGATCATCCATGCCATCATATTTCTGATTTCTATGTATGGTTGTGAAAGCTAGATGGTGAAGATAGCTGACAGGAAGATAATTAATTCATTTGAAATGTGGTACTGAAGGAGAGTTCTATGGATATCATGAACTGCCAAAATGACCAATAAATGAATCCTAGAGCAAATGAAGCCTGAACTCTCCCCAGCAGTTAAAAGGACCAAACTGAGGCTATTGTACTTTGGGCATGTCATGAGATGATATGACTCATTAGAAAAGACAATAATGCTTGGTAAAGTGGGAGTCAATAGGAACAGGGAAAGACCACATTACAGGTGGACAGACTCAAGGAAGCCACAGCTCTGAGTTTGCAGAATTGATCAGGGCTGTTGATGACATAGTGTCTTGGAGATTTCTCATTCATATGTTGAAACTTACCTGACAGCAGTTAACAACAATAATATTATGTCCAAAGCAGGAAATGATGGTTTCCAAGTTCAGAACAAGCCAGACTCAAGTATGAAAATTGGTTAGTGACTTTTTATATTAGCTTGCAAGTATGAGACTGGGAAAAGATATGAAGGCCAAGAACAGACTGAAAGAATGCATTTTCCTCTGTTACTAACCTGCTCATACAGCTTTCATAGATATCGCAGGGTGAGATGGTTTGTACTTGTGCACTTTGATTTTATTTGTTTGCTTCTGTACTATATAACCCTTAGGAATCCACCCATTGGAATCCATCTTCCACCAGCCTCACCTGGAGGGATGCACACCAGCCTACTAGCCCCATATATAGAATCCTAGAACGCACACATATGCACACACACATATACATAAGGATTGGATTGCCAGCTGGGGGTAGTCTGGGTTGAATTAATTGTTTAGGGACGCAGTTCTACCATTGGCTTTGAGGGGATGCTGGGTCCCATCAGTAAAAGGGCATCTCTGCTGTGTACTATCTGTTGCATCATTTGTTATCAGTAAAGCATCTCCTATAGTAATAATGTGTGACATTCTTCGGTGCCAAACAAAGGCTTGGAGAGGCCTGGAACTATACCTAGTTCCAGAACAGAACATCCTTTGCCAGAGGAATTACTCTGGCTGCCTATTTGTGACTGGACCACTTTTGTTCTTTTACAAAGTCTTTTTAACAAGCTAAGGGAGAGAGAGAAAAAACTCAGTTTATCCAGCCATGATGCCAGATGAGCATTTCATGATATTTTGGGATTTGAGCCCATTTTCTACCCACTCAAGTGTTCTTTAATATCAGAGAACTACTGTATTTTCTCCAAAGTCTTTCACAAACAAGTGTGGGGGCTGTTTTAGTAAATCTTATCCAGGAGCTTCTGGAATCACCCCAAACTATGTACATTACTTTGTGCTGGTCTATGACCGTAATAAAGATTCTATTCTATTCTATTCTATGTACATTACTAACCTAATAGGAGGAAGGAGAAAAAAATTAATACCAGCAGCACTATTAAGTTGGCATTATGCTGCCATTTTCTGCTGGGAAGAGAATCTCCAGAAATGTCCTTTAAGCTGTAGAAAGAAACAAAACACAATTCAGTACAAAGTTTATCAGCTTGCATCTCTCCTTTCTCCATAATCTTGAAGCTCCTGCAGAGCTCAGTTGGTGTTGGTTACAGAGGGGAAAAGAGTTGCTGGGTGCAGACATGGAAAGAATGATAATGAGCTTGTTCCGTATGACTTTCATCTAATATTATTGTTACTACGGGGCCCAGGCAAAGACTGATTTTGTCTGAATACAAGAAAATCCCATTGAAGTCTGAAGAGGCTTTGGGATTTTAAATGACAAAAGTTCAGCAAACCTGAATGAAAAACAGAATGAGATTAGACTGCGCTTTGCAGTCATGTTACGATGACTTTGATTGCAATCTGGAGAGCTTAGATTATTCAAGCGTATCTTTTTCCTAAACCTAAATTGAAGGAGTTGTATTCCAAAGCCAAGCTGCCTCTGCATGTCAATGAGGTCTCAAAAGATTTCTTCTGAAATCATCTTTGATTCCTCCAGTGCTCATGGAAAGCATCACATTGATATTTCTGAAAAGATAAAGTGCTGTCCTTCTTCAGAACATGAATGTTGTAGCAGCAGAACAGTTTTCATTTCAATGGGGACCAGTCCAAACTGTTCTGTGCAAGCTGCTTGAGATACAACACTACTAGAAAGGCAACTCAGGCCTATAAACCTGGAACCAAAACAGGAAGTGACTTTATACCTAGCCAGGGAATTGGTCTGTCTAATTCAGTACTGTATATGCTGACTAGCAGCAGTTTTATGGGGTTTCATACAAGAGCCTTGCCTAAAGATTGACCATGCAACCTTCAGTATACACAGCAGGTATTCTACCACTGAGCTGCAGATGACACATGCCCCAAGGAGTCTGTGTCACATTCACATCAAAATTATTCAGGTTTGAGTCACGATCGGTGGTTGGGCATTGCCACTTCAGCTAACCCAGATCAGTTTTAGAATCATGGACCACACGAGTCATCTAGTCCAACCCCCCTGCCATTCAGAAATACAGTACACAACTAAAGCACTCCTGAAAGATGCTCATCTCTGTTTAAAGACCTCCAAGATGGAAAGGCCACCACCCTCCAAAGCAATCTATTTAAATTACTTCTCTGAAAGACTCAGTTTTAATTATTTAAAATGGTTTAAATCGCTTCTGAGGAAGATTCTATGTAACTATCATTTTTAAGTAGAAGTACGTTATTATTTAACATTTCTCCTTGTCGTTGTAGGTAGCTGGAGCTGTACAGGTGCTGGAGCAGTGCGTGAATAATGTAGTGAGCTGGATGAGGGCCAATAAATCGAAGCTGAATCCTGATAAAACATAGGCCATGTGTGTTCATGGTTCCCAGGTCCAAGAATTGGGTAAGTGGCCTGTCCTGAATCAGATTGAACTCCCCCTAGATGACTGGGTGCATAGTTTGGAAGTACTCCTAGATCAATCTCTATATTTGGAGGCCCAGGTGGACCCCGTGTCTCAGAGTGCTTGGGGCCAGCTTTGACTGGTCCACTAGCTACAGCCTTTCTTGGACAGGAATAATCTAGCCGCCACAGTACTTCATGCAGTGGTAACTCCCCAGTTAGACTACTGTAATGTGTCCTACATGGTCCTGAAGATGATATGGAAGCTACGAGTACTGCAACGTGCAGCAGCAAAACAGCTGGTTGAAGAAGTACAATATAGAAACCATAATAATAATATGACACCACTCTTAAAGAAGTTGCACAGGCTATCAGTATGCTTCCAGTTTGAATTCAAAGTGCTGCTAATGACATTCAAAGCTCTAAACAGCTGGGGACTCCAATACTCAAAGGAGTGCCTCTCCTTGTATATGCTGCTCAAAAACTGAGGTCTACTGGAAGTTCCTTCCTCTGTGTCCCACCAGCAGGTTCAATATACTCTGGGAGGAAATGGAAGAGGGCCTTCTCTGTCAAGGTGCGATTTGTTCTCCTAGCTTCCTCCCTGCTGGCTTGCTGCAAATAGGTAAATTATATGTATTCCAGTTAGCCTTTCAGAACAGACTTCTGCATCCTGTATTTGATGGCTGTTTTGCTATGTTATTTGCCTTAGGAGTGGTGGTGGTCTGTTTTTAAGGACGTGTTTTTATTCTATTTTAAATTTGTATAATAAACTGCTTTTATAATTTTATTTTAAATTTGATGTCTGTGATACTTTATTAACAGAAGGCATATTTTAAGTACAAAACAGTTATATTAGTATAGTTGTGAACTAGTCATAGAATCATAGAGTTGGAAGGGGCCCTATGGGCCATGAGGCCCAGACCCCATGTTCCATGAAGGGTCTCCAGACTCTTAAAGCATCCTCAGCAGGTAGCTGTCCAGCCTCTTTTTGAAGAAGTCCAAAGAAGGAGACCCCGCCACCTCTCTAGGCAGTTGATTCAAGTGCCAAACCACTCTGACTGTCAAGAAGTTCCTTCTAATGTTCAGCCGAAATCTACCCTCCTATAACTTAAAACTATTAGACCTACTTCTTCCCTCTGAGGCAGCAGAGAACAAACCTGCACCCTCTTATTTGTAGCAGCCCTTGAGGTATTTATTTCTAGCAGCCCTTGAGGTGCAACCATGACACTCCTCAGTCTACTCTTCACCAAGCTGAACATGCCCAGCTCCTTCAACCTCTCCTCATATGTTTTAAATAGTGATGGACTCTGTCCTAAATCTAATGTTGCATTCTCCTTCCCCCTCCAGTCATCAACTGTACCCCAAAACTGCTCCAGAGGTTTTCCCAACCCTCTGAAGCAGGTTTGTGGTGTGTACTGGGGAAATGAAGTTAGGAGGGGACATTGGCCAATTTTGGTGTTGGAAGCAACTTCATCAGCGGATGACACTCATTTGACTGTTCTTTGATTTAATTATTAAATGCTATATACATCACCAAAATATACCTAGAATATTATATTTCTCTAAATTTAAGTATGGTTGTCCTTGGTTCCGTATGGTCACAGTTCTGGGAGCCAGTTATGGCTTTTAATTCTATTATTATCTGCCTAAGCTAATCTGATTTTCTGAAACCCATTTAAGTAAGCCTTCTGAAATGTCTGAGTCAACTTGGATTCAGTTATTTAGGATGCATCAAAGGAAGGATATCATACACATATTCATTAGGACATTAGTGATTTCATGCATTGTCCATAACTTGATTTTTTTTTAAATAGTATTTTTAAAAAATTACTTGTTGCAATGGTGTGTCTAGTATTTCAAAGGCTAATTTTCTAAATGTTAATAGTTTTGTCTTCCATTTTAAGAGGACTGCTCACAACTTACCATTTATTAATAGTAACTATATTAAGTTGGCTTGGCAAACTTGTAAAAAAGTGTTAGTGTTTGGTGACTGTAGTGGGCATGGTAAAGGCTATCTGCAAATCTTGCTGAATAATTAAAGCACCCTAAAACTGCTAAGTTTAATTGTGGTGTTCTTTCTGAAATATAAAACTGTCCCAGCAAAAGTAATTCAAGCTCTGGAGTGTGTAACTCTTATTTAGGTTATTTGATGAAGAGGAGGACTCAAATTAGACCAAAATCAACAAGTGATTAATTGGCATTATTCATCAACTAGCTGATGGTAGGCTTAAATGTGAATTTTTATTGGAACTGTCAGCAGCCAGCATTACTGGGAAAACTCAAAGGATAGATATACACTGGAGACTTAAAGTGATTTGTCAGGCATTCCTTGGTACCCTGGGAATGAGTGTAGTAAGAGAGGGTTTAGAGAGTGTTTAACAAAATTCTAAACCCCAGGATTCTTTACAGGAAGCTGTTATGGTAAAATATATAAAACTAATACAAGTTTATCGCATATAAGTATCATTTGAACAGAACAGCAGTTATTATCTTCAATCTTCAGGTCAATGCACTTGATACTGTGTGAGCCATCCATAATCTTTCCCTTAAGTTCTTCCATAATCTTTCCCACAATCATACCTTACATGTGTGAACCAACAACCCAATCACTATTTAACTTTCAATATCCAAGTTCAAAGAGCAACGGAAGGGCTCAGAGGATAGCACATGCAAAAGTACTGCCATCAAATACCCAGCCAATATGGTCCAGTGGTTGAGATTCTGGGAGTTACAGCCCAAGAAGATTTGGAGGCTCGGGTTTTTGAACCACCGGTCTACAACACAATTGTGTAAATGTCTCTGTACTTGGACATTAGTTTCAATTAAAATGTGTTTAAATATTTTACTTTCAGGTAAATTGGTTGTAATATCTTAAAAGCCCTAGTGATTACGATGATGATGATGATGATACAGCCTTCTCAGAGTATGCATAAAAAGCAGTAAATATTGGGGTGTCTTCCTGAAAAGCTTTTTTGTTTGCTTTGTTGTTCCTGTGTAAATTTAGTTCCATCCTGAGACACTAGAAATAGTCTGGATTAGCTCCAACTAGCCAGATGCTATTTTATGTCCCCTGACCAAGCACCATTAAACTCCGTTCCTATTCCAGCAGACCCCTACAGCCAATATGCTAGCATAGCTGGCACAAAAACAGTTTGTTCCCTGAGAGAGAGAAGTAAATGGTGCCTGCCAACCACCCTTTCTCACTTCAGATTGCATAGTATACAAACCAAGTTCGGCTAAATTGGTTTATGTTGCCATACGACACAGAATCTCACAAGCAACTTTCCCTATCTTTGGCAGCAAGAAGAAGAAATGAAATTAACAGTTTTCTGCATTTCATGACCCCCAAAACTTGTTGCATGAAGCAGATGCCTCATTCTACCTAATATAAGGGCCAGACCTGTGCATTGGGAACCATACCTTAGCTCCCAGACTTTGTTCACTGTGTTTCAGAGTCTGCAACCCCATAGACCTGGCAGACTTCTTCCGCTGCACAAGAATTTCCCTATGTGCTGCCTGATCCTTTGAGACAGCACAAAAAGATCTGTAGTTACAACGACAACAAAAAGGAACTGCATTACCCTTCTGACCTGGTTATCAGAAAAACATTTCTTAAGGAGATGAGCTGTGAAAAAGGTTGAGGATAATTGTACCCTTTCATAGGAGATGTGTGTTGCTTTGAAGGAAAATAAACAGTAGTATGAACCCAAGAAAAACACAAGGGAAATTGCAAGGTGTTCTGGGTGAATGCATAGTCAGTTAAGAAGAGCAATTCATTACTTTGCATTTCACCCATTCAAAGAACTTTACAGCCAAAACATGACAGTTAAACTTACACACCCCAAAGGCAGCAGAAGCAAAATGGTGCTTACATTAATATATGCAACAATATATACCAAATTCTGAAGAAAACCAATTCTGACTTGTTACCTGAATTTTCGAGGTCCGTGGGGACCCACTCGTGACACTAAAATTACAATATTAAATTGGGGGATTTTAATTATTTCAAATATATGGCTGCGAGAGATCAGGTAACTTAACGGGATCTTTACACCTACGTATACCTGTACTAACTGACGAGACTCCACATTGAAAGTGAAATAAAACAGTTGTATTGGAAAATAACACACATGCACTCACAAGAACCACACAAGGCTAACAACAGGTTAAAAGTTGGAAAGATTGGATAGAGGAATAGATTCAGGGAAGTTTGAGCTATAATCACCAGCCCTGAAGAGCAGAGGTTCGTGCAGCAAAGAAAACTCAGACACAGCAAACCAGTAGAGTGACAATGTCTGAAGACCTGTGCACACTTAGCTATTGTTTGGGACTAGTATTTATACCTCATTTTGTATCCTAAAGGGGTGCTTGAGTGTAAAACTGCTTGGAGGGTTTTCCGAAAGTTAAACAAAGGAAACCATGGCTTGCCGCTAAGGGCTGAGATATTAAGATTGATGGGTTTATGGCAGCCTCCTTATTGTGGGAGAGGAAAGGTGTGAGGGAAGACATTTGCAGGGATAATGGGTGTTCCAGTCACTGTTTGTTTTGAAGTATGACTCACTGCCAAGCGCATCCAAGAGGAGATTAGCACATTCCACCTTGATGACTCTGATACTAAGGGGCTCCACTTAATCCTATAACAGACATGCCTGTTGGGAATTTCCAAGACATCTTCTTTAGGTCTTGGGTGACCTTGACTTGAACCCACTTTTGGTCTGCCCTGATCTATCTTAGATCTTGTGAAGTGTCCAATATTGCCAAATTATGAATTATTGGAGGGAGGGGGTGTAAGGTGTAATAACAATATGTGAGGACTATAACTGTATGCGATCTGCCGGTGGATCAATTACAGTGTTCTTAGGGGCAGAACTAGGTGGTTTTACCTCAGGGGAGCCACTCTCACTTGAGCAAAGTTTTTATGAGGAGAAAATATGTAGCATCATGCAGAGTCAGAATGGCAGGCTTGAAGAGAATTTTGAAAAGAGTAAGACTCTGCAGCTCCTCTAAAACCATGCTGAGGAAAGTGAAAAGGTGAAGGGGCCCAGACCAAGGCCTGCTTGTCATCCTGTATTCAGTATGTGGAAATAGAGGGGGGGTATAATTGGGCCAGCAGTTATTATTTTAACTAGGCCTGAAATGACAATAAAAGGGGTCATTATTTTAATGGATTAAGAATCTTATGACTGTCACTTTGCTCATTTGTGTGTAGTTGTATACAGTGTTTTGTGTCATTTATATCTATTCACCCACCTCCTTTCCTTTATGATGAAATAACTCCCTTTTGTTCAGCTGTTCTGGAAAGGGCATGCTTTTTGCCTACTCATTTCTCTCACCCAGACACACACACACACACACCAGTTAAGAGAAATGGGAATAGGAATGGAGGAGGGTACAATGGAGAGTTTATCTGTCCAAAACCACAAATGCAAAAGGTGGCCTAATACCTTCAAATACGAATTTTATTAGAATGAATAATTTAAATGTTTTTTACATTATTGTAATAAAACCCACACCCACACAAAACTGATAAACTAATTTGATAATGGATATAAATTACATTCCAGCTGGCCCTGCTAAGTTCTGAGTTCCCGAGTGAACTTAGGAAAGGATCCATTCATCATTTTATCCTAACAGAAACTTTGTGAGTTAGATTAGGATATGGGGAGAGAGAAGAGAGAGAGAAACCTAGATCAAAGTCATGAAAAAGCTTCAAAACTTTCCCCATGCTGGGAGACAGGTGGGATTTAAATTAAATAAAGAGATAAATTAGCTGAAGAGGGGATATTGTTACCTACCCTGACACCCCCTCCCCCATATCTATAATAATTTGGCAATTATTACAGAATAATTAGGACAAATGTGGCCTTCCATGCAGTGCAGCCAGAAAAGTTGTGGAAATTCCAAAACCAGGAATCCCCAAGACTAGCATTCAGACTAAGTCAGGAATGCACTTAAGGAGGGGCCAGCCCAAATTCTGAAGAAATTATAATTTGCAAGGTAACTAGGTGCCTGAACACCTGGCTAATCCTATCAGCCTAAAGCTAAGATACTCAAGCCTATAAAGACCCCTCATACCTTTGCCCTTCCCCAAGCAAAAAAGGTTGCTTCCTCTACTCAATTACAAAGTATCCACACATTGGAGATTTTCAGATGCCTCTTTCAGCCTCGTGCCGCGCAAGCAGCCTCCGGTGGAGTAACGAGGCTGCCGCGCAGCAAGGGGTCCATTTCGGATGACGCCGTTTCCCTCTCGGCGGCGTCCGTGACTGTTGCGGCTAGCATTGGAGGCGGCTGCGCTGTTTTTTACTCATGGACAACTTCTGTGAGTGAAAAACAGCGCAGCCGCCTCCAATGCTAGCCGCAACAGTCACGGACGATGCCGAGGGAGAAACGGCATCGTCCGAAATGGACCCCTTGCCGCACGGCAGCCTCGTTACTGCACCGGAGGCTGCTTGCGCGGCAAGAGGCTGAAAGAGGCGTCCGAAAATCTCTATTAAGTACCATTAGCATATCCAGAGTGCTCATTGTCTTTCCCTGAACAACTCTGAGAAGCACTGTCTTTCACTAAATCCCATCCTCTGGAGGAAACTATTGACTATATGAAACTCTCCAAAATCCCACTCAAGTGCACACAGATCCCCTTCCTGTGGACATTACATCCATCTGTGTTGCCATTCCTGCTTCGGGACCCCCACTCTGCTGTTTTTTTTTCTGTGATCTGATCTCCTCAGATTAGTACAGTATCACCTGAAAACAACCTCCCTCCTCTATTCCTCTATTTCAATACCGCCTACTTTATTCACTAGCCTTGAATGAATGCTTGAAGCCTGAGTGCATGTGCGAACATTGTTATTATTGTTTTCTCAAATAAAGACCAAATATTGTACTATCTGGCTTAACGTCTCCTTCTGATTACCGGTTTACATAGGTTAAAAGACCCTGCTATCTGTTGCCCCCTCTCGCATAGCCAAACTGAGTATATTTATACCCCAAATTAATAGCAATATTTGGAGGGTCCTTAAGACCCCCAAACATTTAGGGTAACAATATGATTGCCCTAGCACTGGAGCTTTAAAAAATGAAACTTGTACCACAGCTTTTGTATGATTCAATCATGGATAAAGTTAGAATTGGCTTAGGTTGCTAGTCTAGACTATAGGAATGAGTCCAAACTATGTTCTTGAGATTATTATTTCCCTCTTCAGCTCTTGGTAGTCCAAGTTATGATTCACATTCAGTTTGTGGCATATACATTTGGTTTTTAATTATTTGTAAAACAATTGTGTGTGTGTGTGTGTGAATCTGGGTCTTACCTTAAATCTGCATGTGCTGAAATGAACACCTCTTAATGAAAAGTTTAGTTCTTCAGTTTTGTTCATTCTTTAGTTTAATAACATCATTAATTTTTGTATGTTGTGAATTCTTAGATATGTTTGTTTTGGCGGTTGTAAGCCACCTTGAGTCCTGGGTGAACTAGGAAAATATTGGGATATAAATAAATACAATAACAATAGTGAGGGCCAGTGTGGTGGGCAAGTCACACTCCCTCAGCCTTAGAGGAAGGCAAAGACAACCCCTCTTTGAACAAATCTTACCCAGAAAATCTTCATGATAGGTTCACTGTAGGATTGCCTTAAGTCCAACTGTCAGTTTCAAAAATAGCCCCAGTCTATAAAAACTTCCATTTATTTTTAATTATTAAAAATAAAATGAACCACAAAATGCATAAAGTCAATATAGCAAGAAACACAAAAACACATCACTCTCCAGTTTCATTCAGATTGATTACAGTATTTAACAGCTCATAAGTAAATATTTCCATAAATTACTGTGTGAAGCAGGTGGGCTATGCTTTCTGCTATGATAGCTAGAATAATTGATAAATGGGGCCCATATTACATAGAATAAATTATGTGGTTGAGCCTTATTTTTTGTCATGCCTGTAAATATTTGGCTCCATGGTTTGCTTCATAATTTACATTAATACATTAAATACATAATAAAATTGAATAAACACTTTAATTATGCATTCACAAAATCTCAATCTGTTGTCTTTGGTGATCCTAGATAGAAGAGCTGAGAAAAGACATTTATATGAATAAAGACAGTGAAGTGACTGAGCTTTAAATGAGGATCTGCAACAATTCTGTTAAATTCCCAGTTTATTAAAATATAGCAGAATAATATTTTATTTAAATCCTCACTGAAAAAATGATGATCCTGTTCTGTTATCTACTCGTATTTGTTTAAAATGTTAGATATGTGTGTGACTACAGTGATCATACAACTTTTGTCTTTATCTGCCATTATTAGACAGTTTGCATGATAAGGCTGTATATTGCCCTGGTGAATCTAATGTGTGAATTCTGATTGGTAATTGTCTGTTTCATTCTGTATTTGTCTTCTGAAGGCAAATAAAATGTCTTGTTTGGTAGTACTTGAGTATTCTTTGTGCCTTGACATGGAGTAAAATAATCTGAAACTAACTATTGATAAATTAATGGCGGAAATGTTGAAATAACACAAATCATATTTTTTCAGTTGCATGTGCCATAAAAACATAAAGATGGAGTCATGTCCTCATTTATCAAAGGTGGCCAATGATTCTTACAGCAACAAACAGTTTGAAGATTTGTGATAACTGTGTCAGTTCTGAAATAATCTAAGTGTAAATAGTCATGTAAAGATGATAGAGAAGAACCGTGATCGATGCCAGTATACTGCATGATGACAGCAAATTGACTGAATAATTGAATGCACACTATTGATTTGTACAAAACCCAAACATCTTCATTCATAAAACCATAAGATGAATAAAAAGACATTAACTATATGCAGTAATATTAGTTTATGGGTTGAGCCACAAAAATGGATAGAATTTAACTACATTTTTGACAAGAAGCAGCATTGTCTTTTCTGTGCAAAGAATATTGATAATGAACCTCTTCATCCCAATAGCTAAAATGTCCATATTGGACACAGTGCTTTTTGCAAAATGCATAATACATCATATAATGGGTAGAATGATGATGAATGGATCTCTGAGAAAAAGGAAGACTTCAGGGCTTCAGTATGGATTTTATTGCTGCTGCAACATTTATCATAAACACTCCCAGCAAGTATTTAGGGCAGCAAACCAAAACAAAAGAACCCACAACATTTTCCATAACTGAGCAACATCAAATGTATACCAAATGATGTCCCCAGAAATCTAGCAGCATTTGTTGATCTTTGTGAGTGATTCAACTTATTCCATATAATGGTTTACATGTGTTGTATGAAGTCTATGATAAGATTAAAGCAATTTATTGTAATGGTGAGAATATCGACAGCACAGAACTGCTGAAGCAAAGTTATTTTAAAAATATAAAGAACCTCTATTTTGCTGAAATTCTTGGAGAAAACATAGATGTTGAGATATAGCAAATTATTGAAGCAGAGAAATGAGAACATAAATGAAGTGTATTGGGCCAAAAATCATCACGGCTGATAATGGTTAGATAAATAGCCCCTTAAAACAAGGCTAGCTTTTGCCTTTTAGAAGAACTATCAGATAAGTGAAGGGGGTGTTTCCCCCCTCATTAATTTTGTAAAGCTCCAGAAGCACTCACCATTGGAGCAAAACACATGCTGGCTGGGACATTCTAGGAATTGTAATCCCAACAAGTGACTCCTCTATGCTTTGCTTAGGAGCTTCACCATGATTGCCACCATCTTATCTATTAGTTTCCCTTCTGCTGCTTCCATTTTCCCACATCTCCAAATTGCAGGGCTTGTTGGGAAAGAGAAGGGCTGAACCAGACACCCTCAAAGCATCAAGCATTTCCAGCTCTTTTTGTTTTGATTCTACCTGTGTATTCATGTGTTTGCATTCAGTCTTTTTCCTAAAATATGCTAGGTTTCCTTCTCTTCCCCCCTTATCCTTCCCAATAAACATGTGTCATATCTAATCCATGCAACATTTCAGAATTTTTTTCACTAATTTCCATTGAGCCTTTTTTTTACTATTCAGGAGTTATAATCTTGGTGCTGAAGTGCTTTAGCAATAATATACTAGATAAGCATTAGGGTCTTTTTATTAGTGCTAACATTCATCTTTCCCTTCACTTTAACTCTGTTGAATCTGTGTCCTGGAAACTATCTTTTTGTTTACTTGGCAGCCATTACTGGTTTTGGGACAATAGAAACATATAAGGCAAGTAATATATATTTCATTTCTGAAAGTACTTGGTTGCTTTAAAGCAAACTGGGGAGTGGGAATAAAGAGGGTTTGGTAATGCCAGCAGCCCCCAGGAAATACTTTGTGAGGAGGAAAACATCAGTTGGATAATAAAACAGGTTTGTACTGGAACAAACCTTGGGACTCCCAGACTTTGGATATATTGTAATCCTCACATGGGCACAGAAAGTCTGAGAATTATACTTTCTTTCTCCTGGTAAACAATTAAGGAGTAAGAAACTTCCAAAAATCAGCACCGCAGACTCTCAGCATGCACAGAATCTTTGTTGGTGAGTAAGGAAATAATCACTCATTTTAATTCTAGGAATTCTAGCTATATATTGTTGTCTGTCAATAAGTCAAGAGGATTTTAAACAGAAAATACTCCCAAGAGTTCATGTTTGTATAAAGAGCTAGGTAAAGTTCAAAAGCTGCTGTTACTCATTCTCCCACACACTGCATCATGACACATTTGTGAAAATGGGGTGGGTGGGCAGTAGAAACAACTGACATTGAGTCAACAAATGCTGAGGTGCAATTTGAGAGTTTGCTTTGCCTATGGTGGTTTGAGGAATAGGAAATGGAAGTTACCTTATGATTTTCTTCCTTATTGAAATTCATCTCCTTTTCTAATTTGCATATTAAATCCCTCATTTCTATCTCTTAAGTGTGGCTGCATCCATGCCAAGATCCAAAACTGTTTCCATGATCAGTGGAACTGGGAGGAGGAGATTCTTCTCCTTCCCACTCCTGCTGCACTAGTGTGCCATTCACAGTTCATAGAATCATAGAGTTGGAAGAGACCACAAGGGCCATCCAGTCCAACCTCCTGTCTTGCAGGAATACACAATCAAAGCACTCCCAACAGATGGCCATCCAGCTTCTATTTAAAAACCTCCAAAGAAGGAGACTCCACCACACTCCAAGGCAGAGTATTCCACTGTCAAACACCACTTACCATCAGGAAGTTCTTCCTAATTTAAAACTATTTCTATCTGTCAGGTTTCCACCCCTAGGTCAACAGTTTTTATCTTTTTTGGAGGGATCATACCCTCTTGAGAATTTGATGAAAGCTATGGACCCCCTCCCTAGAAGAAAAATGTGCTTAGAATACAGTGTTCAAAGTAAAAGAAAAGATACAAATGAAAAAATATCAAAATTGCACCAAGTTAATGGATTCCCTGAAGCCCATTCTTGGACCCTTTCGGTTCACAACCTTTACACTAGATATAGGCCATTTCAGCAAAACAAAAAGCAGGGCTTGCCGGAGTCTGCATTGAAACAACATCTAGTTTCATTTAAAATACAGTACTTGCCTATTTGACAGCAGAAGTTGCAGGGCTGGGCTCTTTGAACTTTGTTTGTAGTTCTACTTGGCTCTGACCAGTTTTCCATTAGCTGCATGGTTCTTATTCCATTTGGAAGAGGTTTCTTAACATCTTTTCCAAAAGAGAATGATTGTCAAATTGCCTTTGTCCTTAAATGCAGGCCATTAGACCCTTGCAAACCTGAATTCCTGAAACTTCTTTCAGAATTCTCACAGTGGTTTTGTCAAAGGAGGACACTCTTGTTTTGCTCCCAATGTGGAAATCTATTTGAGTGGCAACTCTGCTTTCAGCTATCAGTTTATGACATTTTAAGATTCAGTATAGTATTATACTCATTCCTTGGATCTTCTTATTCTGTTGTAGTCTAGACAGGGTTGGCCCTCCAACCTTTAGTCCTCCATACGTTGTTGGACTCCAACTCCCATTGGTATGACTGATCGTCACAGATGACAATTTCATGCCTCTGCAGCTGCACTGCAAAAATAATCCAGTTTGTCACCACTTTAACTGCCATGGCTCAAATGATATGGAATTCTGGGGTTTGTAGTTTTGTGAGATACTTGGCTTTGTCTGTCAGAGAGCTCTGGTGCCACAACAAACGACAAATCCTAGGGTTCTATTGCATTGAACCATGACAGTTAACGTGGTGTCAAACTGGATTATTTCTGCAGTGGAGATGGAGCCTTGGTTGTGGTTTGGGTATTGTTCTGTTAACCAAATTGGTGGGGTCCGTGGGGACCTGTTTGTGACACTAAATTTATGGTATTCATTGGGGGAATTATAATTAGCTCAAATGTATGGCTGCAAGAGAGCAAGTAACTTGCAGGACCTTTGCATCTGTGTATTCCAATACTCACTGCAGAGACTCTGGGTTTAAAGCAAATAAAACGTTTTTTATCGGAAAATAAACACGGATGTATTCACACAAGCACTCATGCTGACAATAAAACCACACAAGGCAATCGAAGAATTAAGACAGAAAGATTTGGATAGAGGAATAGATTCGGGGGAAATATGAGCTATAATGACCAGTCCTTAAGAGCTGAAGTTTGGGGTAACAAAGAAGACTCAGACAAAAATCTGAGGGTGCCACAGCAGCCCAACAGAGTGATGGTGTATGGAGAGTTCCACACACATGACTATTGTTTGGGGGTATTATTTATACCCAATTTTGTGTCCTAGGGGGGTGATTGAGTGTAAAACAATGCTTGGATGGGTTTCCCACCATTGGTCAAAGGAAGCTCCAACTTTGTCAATTGCTGCTAATGGCTGAGTCATCAAGATTGGTGGGTTTATGGCAGCCTCCTTATTGTGGGAGAGGAAAGATGCAAGGGAAGATATTTGCAGGGATAATGGGTGTTCTGGTCACTGCAAGTGTGATTTACAGCCAAGAGCATCCAGGATGGGATTAGCACATTCCAACTTGATGACTCTGATCCTAAAGGGGCTCCGCTTAATTGCTTCTTGGGCATGTCTGTTGGAAATTTCAAAGATATCTTCATTAGCTCCTGAGTGACCTTCACATGAACCTATTTTTGGTCTGCCCTAGTTTACTTAGACCTCATGAAATGCCCAATATTGCCAAATTATGAATTATTGGACGGAGAGAGTGTAAGGCAGGTTTACAGTTCCATGTGTAAGACTTAATTGCATTTTTTTCTGCTTTAATGTCAGAAAGCTTTTGTATCTGTGCTTGTAGTTAATACACTGATGTATCAACTACACTACTTTCTCAAATAAGAACCTGAGCTCAGAAAGGGAGATAAACATTATGACAAAAATGAATGTTTTCCTTGCAAATTTGGCAAAGCATTTAATGAAGTGTGAATTTGTGTGGGGTGTGTGTGGTGGATTAACTTTTACTTATTAACTGTGCTTGACACAGGTTCAGAGGTAGTAGCGCAGTGATTTCATAGAGCCAGCAAGTCATCTCATATTCTGTGCTCTTGGCCATTGAAAGCTGATACTGCATTTGCATTAATTAGTCACTAAGTGCCTCTGCTCATAGTGCAACACACAGCTGTCACGTTCTATCATATGTTGTTCTCATCATGTTGGAAGAATATATACAACTCCTGCCAGCATTTTCTCCCCATTGGCTCCTCTACTCCCCATGTGGTAGCTATTTATTGAACTTTTTTGTGAAATGTACCCACCAATGCTGCAAGACATCCCCCTCCCTACAAAATTTCTCTTTGAAGAATAGAATAATGTAAACATTCTTAATTTGTAGCATTCTTGCCATCTTCGGTAGTTCATAGTTATCAAAAGGTATTTTGTCCTTACAGTGTGCTGACCACATGCTAGATGAGAAGATATTTCAGTGCAGGGAACATTCTGCAAAATGAAAGCCCTCTGTAGTGCACACTCTGGTACAGAATGAAAGCATAATGGCACTTGTAGAGATTTAAGATAGCAATCCACAAACTATTTCTCAGCTGCATTGCAGGGTACATGCTCTCGAGACTGCACCCTTTGTTGTTCATAAACTGGGATAGATAAATTCACTTAGATTTAGGTACACCAAATCCTATCATCTTCCTTTACATTTGTTTGTGTGCTTGTTTGCTATTTGTTCCTATAAGTCTATCTTTCTTCCAGTCAATTCAAGTGGCATATATGGCTCACCTCTTCCCTATCTCATCTTCACAACAGCCTTCCAAGATAGGTCAGGCTGATGGACAATGACTGTCCCCAGTGATCCCCATGGCTCAGTGGGGACTAGATCTTCCACATCTCAGTCCAACACTAACCACTGCACTACAGTGGTACTCAGTATACCTATACTGTTAGATAAATAATATGATTGGATTGTGTGTAAGTGTATTCTTTACTAGCATTAATGCAACAGCAGTTACCTTACCCTGGACATAGGGAGCCCTGGTGGTGCAGTGGTTAAGTATCAGTATTGCAAGCCACCACATTGCAAGTTTGATCCCAGAAGGCTCTAAGGTTCACTCAGCCTTCCATCCTTTTGTAGGTCAGTAAAATGAGTACCCAGTTTGTTGGGGGCAGTTAGCTAACACACATTCAAAAATACTTAATGCGGTGTAGATGTGTAAATTGCTATTGCTTAAACAATTTGTAAACCGCTCTGGGAGCCTTTGTGGCTAAAGAGCGGGGTATAAATACCTAAATAAATAAATTTAATATACAGGTATTTGTAGCCAAATATTTTTATTTTGGTACTATCCAATGTTTCTCACCTTTTCTCAGATGTTATCATGTAATTACTTGTGCTTCACTTAGAGGCTTACCACATGCCAAAGTTAAGTGGCAGGGCAGCTGGAAAGTTCTCCTTTCTGAGCTGCCTTACTGCATCAGGTTGTCCTTCCGGTGTTCTACTGTTCCAGTTCCATGGGAGACAGAGGCAAAACCATGTTTTTTTACTAAAGGATTTTTCCAGTTAGCAAAAGGCACAGTTTTACCTCTGTCTCCCATAGGACCGAAATGGAAGAATGACGACATCATGCAGTAAGGCAGCACAGAAGGCGGAACCTTCCAGCTGCCCTGTCACTTTACTTCTGCATGCGGTAAGCCTCTTACTTGAAGCCTCAATCTGGCAAATGCTAATTATCACAAATAGCATTTATTGATTTAGGTATGGCATGATATTTGCCTATAGAGTAAGTCATTTAGATGCTGCTTTAGAGAAGAAATTGTAAATCAGGCATATTAAGAAGTCTCTTGCAATAATCTCTTGGAAAAAAACAATGCTATGAGTTGATCGCCTTCCTTCTCTCATTTCCTATTGCTGTGGTCAGCCAAAGTAGTTCATAGGATTGGTAAAGAAAGGAAACATTGAATTGTTACCTATTTACGTTTTTGGTGTGCTTTTAAGAATGGCGGCCAGAATCTATTAAGTCAGTTATAAATGTGTAACCTACTGTTTGGTATTCACAATCCCTTCATGACTGTTTTGTATTCCTTACGTATTTCCTAGTTTAGGAGATACATAGGAATTGTGAAAGTCCCCCAATTCCCACTTACCTGCAAGCAGCTGCTACAATCAGTGGGGATCTGTTCCCCTGTCAATCAGGAAGCAGCTGGCTGATGTTCAGATGAGCAATCTCCATCATGAGGGGGGATTGCAACAGGGACCCTACTTCTGCCTGTCACACCAGAGTTTGCTCATGAGAGAGGATAGGCCCATCAGTCATCTGCTTTCCAGTCAACAGAGGAACAGATCCCTGTCAATCACAGTGGCTGCTATCCAGTGAATGGGGATTGGTGGGGGTCAGGCCACAAGTCACTGAATAGCTACTGAGGTTGTATTGACAAATTATGCTAGACCACGTAAAGACAACACAGGGAGAAATCCAACAGAACATAGTCTCAGGAACAGCATTAAACCAGCTGTGAATGTGTAGAATTCTGTTATGGGGAAAGAATGAATAGCCAGAAGAATCTAGTTTTATGCAGAGTTAAATATTCTCTTATACAGTGTCCATATAATGGCAATAATTTTTCCCTGTCATTCTAAAAGGTAGTTCTTTTCTTATTTTCAGTTTTGGAGATCATAATATTATTGTATTTCCAATAAATGAAATTTACAAGGGCATTTCATGATTCAATATATTCTGTACTGATGTTTTTGGTTTTTCCTCCCAGTTCATTAATTCTGTGAACCTGAGTATTAGGAAAGCAGACCAAAATAAGTAAATAAAAATGACAAACAATATAGTTGTTGTTTCAGGACCTTGAACAGTAGCATTCTGCATAGTTCTCCTTTGTGGAGATTCCTGGGTCCAGAGTAAGGGGTTGTAAGTGAGCTATTTAATGATATCATGTATTAACATGATTAGTAATAATGTTAGTAAAGATGTTCATAATGTTGTCTATAATGACTGCACTTGTGTCTACCTCTAAAATATCATTAATACATTACATTTATTAATTAAGTCATTGTTTTGAAGAAGAGATCACATGGCTAAAATAACCAGTGACAATGGTACTTATTTTCTCTAGCCACATAAACTTTCAGAAACATCTGGCTACACATGCACATGTTACAATTTATTACTGTACACTTGGTGACTGGCAACTTAATGTGTCTGCAAATTGCAAATTTGCAAAAAGACAAATAAATGCATCCAAGAGCAAATCAAGCATGAGTGCTCACTAGATGCCGAAAGACTTTGGCCATATCATGAGATTACATGACTCATTAGAAAAGATGTTCATGCTCAGTAAAGTAGAGGGCAGTGAGGAAAGAGGAAGACTACACTTTAAATGAATTCATTCAATAAAAGAAACTAGGGGGTTGAGTATCAGCCTTGCACTTGAGGACTGGGAGTCTTGGGTTTCTCATTCACAGAGTCAAAGCAAACTGTCAGCAAATAACAATGTTTATTTATTTACTTACTTAGTTTATATCCAAACATTTTCCTTGTAAAGGACCCAAGGCATCTCACGTCCAATTTAAAACTAGGTACAGCTAAAAAAAAACCTATTAGTACAAAAGTTTTAAAACAATCAAACAATTCTATTAATGAAACAAGGTTAAAACATTTTAAAAGACATTTAAAACATAATAGAAAAGATAAAAGCATTAAAATTCCCTTCTGCCACATGATTACAAACAACAGACCTGCCTAAAGAAAAAGGTCTTTGTCTGCCACTGCCAGGAAAGAGAAGAAAGCAAATGCCAACTGAGCTTAACATGGGGGGGAATTCCACAACCTAAAGGCAGCCACTGAGATGGCTATCTTCCATGCCCCCACCAAACATGACTCTGATGGTGGTGGGACCAAAGGAAAGCCTTCTCTCAAAGATGTTAAAACTTAGGCCGGCTTATATAGGGAGATACAGTCTTTCAGATACTCTAAACACAAGCCATATAGAATTTTAAAGGTCATAACAAGCACATTGAATTCTACCCAGAAATGGACCTGTAGCCAGTGAAGCTGTTTCTACAAGGAGTTATAGGTTCCCTTGTCAGCCCCGGTCAGCAGCCTGGCCATAGCATTTTGGACCCACTGAAGTTTATGAAACAGCTTCTAAAGGCAGCTCCATGTACAGTATGTTACAGTAATCCAACCAGGATGTAATCAAGGCATGTGTTACTGTGGCCAAATCTGACATCTCCAGAAATAGGTGCAGTTGGCACACTAGTTTTAACTGTGAAAACGCTCTCCTGGCCATTGCCAAAACCTGGGCATCCAGGCTCAATGCTAAAACCAGTAGTATGGCCAAGCTGTGAACCCGAGGATCCTTGCTACACCCTCTCAAAGCAAGGAAGGAATTTGCTGGGAGTTCAGAGATAGTTCAGGCAGCGGCCATAAATCAATAGAGCTCAGAAAGCATCCTTTCCTATGGGAGTCAGTTTTGAAGAAGTGTCTTCGAAGTCAGTCCAGGTTAGGGGAAACAAACAAGCAGTGCAGTCAGCCAGGCCAGAGTTAAAGAATCCAGTTGTCCAAAAGTCAGAGGTCTGAATTGCAGGAGTCATAGAATCATAGAATCATAGAATCATAGAATTGCAGAGTTGGAAGAGACCACGAGGGCCATCCAGTCCAACCCCCCTGCCACGCAGGAAATCACAATCAAAGCATCCCCGACAGATGGCCATCCAGCCTCTGTTTAAAGACCTCCAAGGAAGGAGACCCCACCACGCTCCGAGGGAGTGTGTTCCACTGCCGAACAGCTCTTACTGCTCTTACTGTCAAAAAGTTCCTCCTCATGTTGAGGTGGAATCTCTGTTCCTGGAGCTTGCACCCATTGCTCCGTGTTCCAGTCTCTGGAGCAGCAGAAAACAAGCCTGCTCCATCCTCAGCGTGACATCCCTTCAAATACTTAAACAGGGCTATCATATCGCCTCTAAACCGTCTTTTTTCCAGGCTAAACATACCCAGCTCCCTAAGTCTCTCCTCATAAGGCATTGTTTCCAGAGCTTTCACCATTTTAGTTGCCCTTCTCTGGACACGCTCCAATTTGTCAATATCCTTTCTGAATTGTGGTGCCCAGAACTGGACACAGTATTCTAAGTGAGGTCTGACCAAGGCAGAATAGAGTGGCACTATTACTTCCCTTGATCTAGACACTATACTTCTATTGATGCAGCCCAAAATTGCATTGGCCTTTTTAGCTGCCGCATCACACTGTTGGCTCATGTTCAACTTGTGGTCTACTAGGATTCCTAGATCCCTTTCGCACGTAGTCTCATTCAGCCAGGTCTCTCCCATCCTATATTTATGCATTTCATTTTTCCGCCCTAAATGCAGTACTTTACATTTCTCCGTATTGAATTTCATTTTGTTAGCTTTGGCCCAGCTCTCCAGTCTATCCAGGTCATTCTGAATTTTGATCCTGTCCTCTAGGGTATTAGCTACTCCTCCCAATTTGGTGTCATCTGCAAATTTGATAAGTATGCCCCTAATTCCCTCATCTAAGTCATTGATAAAGATGTTGAATAGCACTGGGCCCAGGACAGAACCCTGTGGCACCCCACTGGTCACATCTTTCCAAGACGAAGAGGAGCCACTGCTGAGCACCCTTTGGGTTCGGCCGGTCAACCAATTACAAATCCATTGAACAGTTAACTTGTCTAGTCCACATTCTACAAGCTTGTTTGCAAGAATGTCATGGGGAACCTTATCAAAGGCCTTACTGAAATCAAGGTATGCAATGTCCACAGCATTCCCTTCATCTACCAAGCTGGTAACTTTATCAAAAAAAGAGATCAGATTAGTCTGGCATGACTTGTTTCTCTGAAACCCATGCTGACTTTTTGTGATGATGGCATTGCCTTCTAAATGTTCACAGACTCTCTGTTTAATGATCTGTTCTAGAATCTTCCCTGGTATTGATGTCAGACTAACTGGACGATAGTTGTTGGGATCCTCTTTTTTCCCCTTTTTGAAGATGGGAACAACGTTTGCCCTCCTCCAGTCTGCTGGGACTTCTCCTGTTCTCCAGGAGTTCTCAAATATTATTGCCAATGGCTCCGAGATTATATTTGCCAGCTCTTTTAATACTCTTGGATGTAGTTCATCTGGTCCTGGAGATTTAAATTCATTTAGATTAAGAAGGTATTCCTGTACTACCTCTTTACTTATTTTGAGCTGGATTTCCCCTATTGTGTCCTCTGTTCCATTCTCCTCAGGTTGGTCCTCCTTTTCCTTTTCTGAAAACACTGAGGCAAAGAAGGTGTTGAGTAATTCTGCCTTTTCTCTGTCCCCTGTTAGCATTTTGCCATCTTCTCCACGTAGCGACCCTATCATTTCCTTCTTCCTCCTTTTGCTGCGGACATACCCAAAAAACCCCTTTTTATTGTTCTTAACCTCCCTAGCAAGCCTGAGCTCATTCTGCGCTTTAGCTTTTCTGACTTTACTCCTACACGTGTTCGCTATCTGTTTGAATTCTTCTTTGGTGATTTCCCCCTTTTTCCATTTCCTATACATGTTCCGTTTGAAACTTAGCTCCATTGAAAGTTCTTTAGTCATCCATCCTGGTTTCTTGAGACACCTCCCATTTTTCTTCCTCAATGGTACTGTTTGAAATTGTGCCTTCAGTATCTCCCTTTTGAGAAAGTCCCATCCGTCTTGAGGTCCCTTCTCTTTTAGTATTCTTGACCATGGGATCATCCCCAGTATTTCCCTGAGTTTATTGAAATCAGCTCTCCTAAAGTCAAGAATGCGTGTCTGACTATGCCTGGCTTCTCCTTTCCATTGTATAACAAACTCCAGGAGAACATGATCACTCTCACCTAAGGATCCCACCACTTGCACCCCATTAACCAGATCGTCTCTGTTGGTTAGGATCAGATCTAAAATAGCTGACCCCCTTGTTGCCTCTTCCACCTTTTGGACCATGAAATTGTCTTCCAGGCATGTAAGGAATTTGCTAGACCTTGTAGTTTTGGCTGAGTTAGATTGCCAGCAAATATCAGGATAGTTGAAGTCACCCATCACTACTACATCTCTCCTTTCTGCATGTATGTTCATCTGTTCTAGAAAGGCAACATCCAATTCCTCCGTCTGATTTGGGGGTCTGTAGTAGAGTCCCACAATAACATCCCTGTTGTTTCCCTCCCCTTTAATTTTTATCCAGATGCTCTCCACCTGGCTTCCAGTATTGATGTCATGGATCACTTCACTGGTGTAAATATCCCTGACATATAATGCTATTCCTCCTCCTTTCCTGTTTGGCCTGTTTCTCCTATAAAGGTTATACCCCTCTATTCCTACATTCCAATCATGAGACTCGTCCCACCAGGTTTCAGTAACGCCTATTATATCATATTTGTTTTGTAGTGCAAGAAGTTCAAGTTCATCTTGCTTATTTCCCATGCTCTGTGCATTAGTGTAGAGACATCTGAGACCATGTGTTCCCTTTACTTGCTGCCTGTGCAAGTTTTTTTGCCTCCCACTGTTGGGTCCTTGCGCTGTTTGCCTTGTTCCCTCTATGATGGTTTGACTATTTTCTCCAGCCCTTTTGCCTTCCAGAATACTGTCTCCCTCCCCCATTTGACTCAGTTTAAAGCCCTCCTGATCAAATTCTTGAGACTGTTGGCAAAAATGTTTCTTCCAACTGTTGTAAGATGCACCCCATCTCTTGCCAGAAGTCCCCCCGCATGGAAGCGCAGTCCATGATCCAAGAATCCAATTTGTTCTCGGCGACACCATCTACGGAGCCAGTTGTTTACATCGGCTATTTTCCTCTCCCTTCTTGGACCATGCCCTTCAACTGGCAGAAGAGACGAGATGACCACCTGTGCATTCATTTCTTTCAGCTTCCTCCCCAGGGCCTCATAATCTCTTCTGATCTTGGGAAAACTGTGCCTTGCAGTATCATTGGTTCCCACATGGACCAAAAGGAAGGGGTAATGATCTGTAGGCTTGACAAGTCTTGTCAGCCTCTCGGTCACATCACAGATCTTTGCCCCAGGGAGACAACACACCTCCCGAGTCATCTTGTCAGGCCCACATACCACTGCTTCTGTACCCCTCAGCAAGGAGTCCCCCACCACCACCACACGCCTCCGCTGAGGCTTCGCAGCTGCTGTTCCTTGCGGTGGTCCTCTCAAGGTCCCCTGCTCTACTCCTGAAGTCTGTCCATGCTGTTCTTCCTCGTTGTCCTTGATAAGGGAAAGGGCTTCGAATCGATTCTGTAGCAGTAAGCTGCTGGAAGAATCCCTGGATTTTCTTGTTCTGTGTGTGACATTCCTCCAGCTGTCTACTTCCTGTGTCCGTGAAGTGACCCTCTCCTCCACAGCCACTTCCTCTGTGTGGTCCCCATCCAAGACTGTTCGTTCTGTTCTGTCCAGGAATACCTCTTGCTCACGAATCTGTTGAAGTGTAGCTACCCGTGTCTCCAGCTGCTGTACTTTCTCCTCCAAGAGGGCTACCAGCTTGCATTTGGTGCATGTGAAGTTCTCCACGTCTGTAGACAAGAATACAAACATCGCACAAGTGTTGCAAGTGACTGCTGCAGTCCCCTCAGTGTCCATGATGAGAGCTTTAGGTAATCTAAGAACTCTTAGTTAACGCTGAGAATGCTAAGCTGTACTTTTAGGTCTGCTGTATTTTTGTTTGGTTACTGAAATTCGCGCGCCGTTAGGCTTGCGCCTCTGGCTCTTGAGGGTAAAAGGGCAAGGTCGGAAGTTCAAGCCCCTCAGCAACAAGCAGCCTCTCCCAACAGTTTTTTTTAAAAAATTCAGAAGTTGCTTCCTTCTTCTCCCTGGCAGGAAACTGGCAGGAAACTTGCTGTCCAGAAGCTGCTCTCCTTCTCTCTGGCAGGAGTCAAGGAACAGGAATGCTGGACAGAAAGTGGACAAGTTGCTGTCAGTGACCAGCCCTAGATAAGGTCAGCTCTAATCAGAGCCCCTCCTTTCCTGCTTAGCAAGAAGCCTCATTGAGCGTTGTTCTGCTCTCTGTTCCATGTATCCAGCCTGAGAACTTGAGAGTTGTGCTGTCTCCCCAGCTGCATCCTCTGCCAAATCAGTAGCAGGTGAGACCTGGATTTGTTCCTCCTATGACTGAAGCTGTTCCTCACCTGGGAGAGTTGCCTCCTGGATTTGTTCCTTCTCTGGCTGCAACTGCTCTTCAACTGACAGAGCTGCTTGAGTCTCTTCTTCAGACTCTGAATCTAGTTCTGGATCCTGGCCCATGACACTGAGGAAAAAAACCACAGAGATGTCAAGTACTCACTGATGAGTGGTTGCTTTGAAACTGAAAGTAGTTACTACCTTTTTCTATAGCTAGGTCTGGGAACCAGGAAAGATGTTACCTACAGACAAAAGGATATCTCAACTACAGCTGATGGACTTTATCGTCAGCTATCTGGTGTGCCCAGAGAATTTTTCTTTAGGTCTGGCTTGAACTTTGTGTTGCTTTGAAATTTAGAATTTCTCATGGCCCCTCCTTCAAAGCAATGCATAACTTCAGCCAGTGTCTCCTTGGAATTTTTCAGGAGTCCCTGGTACTGCAGCTTCTATGGAAGGCTACATTAAGGCCAAATTATTAAATATCACCAATTATTATGATGTACAGGGAAGGGGGTACCAGGCTTTTGCTTCAACACCTCAGAGCAACTGCAGATGGAGCAGCCATAAAACTGAAAACGGATTCACCACCCCCACAGTAATAGATCTACCAGCTTCCCCTGGTGTGTGTGTGTGTGTGTGTGTGTGTGTGCAGTTTCTGCCCATGGTATTTCTTGATGGTAGTAAATAAATCATCTTCACCATGAGGCAAATATTCAGTTTTGCATCTCATTTGTGTTGTATTGAGCATACACCTCAATCCAGACTTGAATGCCAATGTGTTGGATGTAAAGGTTCTACATGTGGTTAAGAAAATAGGGCTACAGCAGAGCTCGAAGAAGAAGATGGCATCTATATACGTTACCGTGTTGATGGTAGCTTGTTTAACTTAAGCCATCTGAGGGCTCGCACTAAGACTCTAAACTATCTAGTCCGTGAGCTGCTCTTCGCTGATGATGCTGCCCTTGTTGCTGTGGTGACCTGTACCCGGTCAACCCACCGCCTTAACACTCTGACTTTAGGGTGGCAGTCCTGTGGGTTCTCTTGCATCCCACCACTGCCACCAAAAATATGTGTGAGGCACCAACCACTTTCTATTGGGACAGCCCTTTGTGTCCCTGATATCAGGTAGCGTGGTTTAAATTCAACAGAGGCCAAGCAGCTTTAAACTCTAACGAAAGTTTATAAAATAAATAAACTGTAGGTGAGTGTTAAAGCTGTTAATCTTCTTAAGGCTTAGTTACATCAGATTCCTTTTAAAATAATAACATCAGTCTAGACACACGAGCACTACTAACTCAGGCACAAAGTCCTAAATCCCCTTTATATACTTGACTTGTTCTCAACCTCTCCCTATTAGACTCTCCAAGTCTATTCAGTCCCCCTCTGGACCCTTAAGACCCTTCTGTGGTCGTCAGACTGAAAAGTTCCCTCAGGAACTCTAAGAGCACACCCTCCCTTCGGTGTAACTCTGTCTTTTCAGTCAAACCTCAAAACAACTAACCCCCACTCACTCTCTGTCAGGCCTTTTTATAGCCATGCCCAGCTGCCTTCCTATTGGCTGGGCACCTGCTGCTCTGAGATTGGCTAAAGGAGCTGCCTTTTCATCACAGTTGCCCATACAGAAGCAGCTCTGCAGCGCCTAACATCCTGCTTCGCAACAGCTGCAGAGCTGTTTGGGCTGGAAGTCAACCTGAAGTTCTCTACCAGCCTGCATCACAGGATGAACACCACGATCCCCACATTGCCATAGGCAAATCTGTGCTTAAGTCCATTCAGCAGTTCACCTAACTGGGAAGCATCATCTCCTCAGATGCCAAGATTAGCAAAAAGATCGATCACAGATTAGCAAAGGCATATAGCGCATTTGGAAGACTTTTACAAAAGAGTCTGGAATAACAAACAACTGAGGCGAAGCACAAAAGTCAGTGTGTATAGAGCCATTGTACTGTCTATTCTCCTTTACGGGTCTGAAACATGGGTCACTTATCGGCACCACTTACGGCTCCTCGAATGCTTTCATCAGCACTGTATACGCACAATCCTAAATATACACTGGAATGACTATGTGACGAATATTGCTGTCCTTGAGCAAGCAGGGATCACCAGCATTGAGGCCATGATATTGAGAACACAGCTGCGCTGGGCAGGGCACGTTTCTAGGATGGAAGACCATTGCATCCCAAAAATAGTACTCTATGGTGAACTCGCCATGGGTCAGTGTAAGAGGGGCACTCCAAAAAAGTTATACAAGGACTCCCTGAAACAACATCTCAGGCTTAGCCAAATTGATCACCAACAATGGTCCGCCCTGGCCTCACATCGGGAGGCATGGAGACACACTATCCACAATGCTGCAGCCTTATTTGAGAACTCACACCAAAGAGAAATGGCAACGCAGAAAGAATCACAACCCAGAAACATCACCCAAGGAGACCTTCTGCTGTGCTTTCTGCAACCGGTCTTGTTTATCTCGGATTGGCCTTTTTAGTCATCAGAGTGCTTGAAGAAAGCACGGGATGAGTTCTTCCTGAATCTTCGTTTGAGAAGAAAAGCCAGAAGGATTTAAAGGTTCTACATGTGGTTAAGAAAACAGCTAACAAGCCTTCCATGATCAGAAAGTCAATCAGTTATATCAGGGACCTCTTCGCATGATTATGCTTTCAGACATGGAGTAAATGTATCTTCACGCTGGTTTTTATATACCTTTCAGATACAGAAAACTACCTGGCTAGATCTGTATAGTTCTCTCATGCTGCCAGACAGGAGAGAGACAATATAGCACTGAGTATATAGAAAAGCTGCCGCCACCACCACCACCAACCAATATAAAACTTGGCAACTATGACAAAAACAGCACTGGTGATATTTGCAGTCTTATTAACTTTAACTTTCTGGATGAGAACATAATGGAATAGCAATTGCTTCTGTGGAATGTACAAGGAGGTGCAACACTCTGTCACTAGTGTCCAAGCTATCACTGCAAACTAAAGCAGCTGTCAGGCTCTGGTGTGTGTTGCAGCTGTGAACTATAGCAGAAAATTGAGGATGATTTACAAAATCTTGCTGCATATTGCTGGGGAAAATGTAGCACAAGGATTTACTTATGATTTACAGGATATACCTATACTTTACATATACTTTACAGGCTTGCTTTGTGGAAGTATGGATCTGGGAAATATTGAACAATTTGGTCAACATTGAGCTTTCCTTGTCACTACATGACTGTCTAACATACATCTTTCTAAGTTAAAGCCATAATGAGATATTATAATAATCTGAGGAAATGATAAATTGAACAACCCAACATAAAAATGGGACCAGATGGGCAAGAATGAGGAGGTGTGGACAGGCAATGTTCAGAATGCTGGAGTCCATCATGCAACCTTAGCAGCAAAAACATATCACAAATTCCAGTTGGATTATGGGGTTTCATTTCTAAAAGAAAGGCTTGGGGAGAGCAAATCTATATTCATATTGACACTAGTCTGTACGTAACCTGCAGATAGGCTGGTAGAAAGGCTGCCATATTCAACACTCTCTCATTCAGCATGATTGGGGTGGTAAGACAGGGGAAATAGTTGTAATTCATGTTGTACCCCACCTCAAGCCTTGGGGAGAGGTGGGTAATAAATAATAATAATAATTAGGAAAGTATTTCCATAAGTCCCAACTTTGTATAATAAACTGATATTAAGTTCTACCACTATCATTGATGTGTCCACAAAATTAATGTATTTATGATCATGATAATGGGATAATGACACCATGCCCACACCCATGTTAATGCACCATTTTCTCAAACTCCACCAACAGGGCATCTGTACCAGAGTTTTCCACCAGTATGTTTGTGGTGTTCCACTGCTGTAAGCATCAAGCCAGTGTAACTCTATTTCTACCCGCTGAGTAGAGTTTATACCACTTCCTAAAGCCACTTAGCCAATGCAACTGCCATATAAGTACAGTAATACAATTGTACGTAGATCCCAGAAGGTGCATTGTCTAGAATGTAAGTGGCAGCACCCATTACAAATATCCCTATTTTGGTGGTGGTAGATAAGAAGGTTGTTTGGATCTTGTGAAATGTCAAAGTGATGGAACATGCAATCACAGGAAAATTTATAATGTAAAGAGCTGGTGTCAAGGCTGGTCCTTCTCTTTCCCGAGGAAGGGAAGGCTCCCAGCCTATTTGTACAATCTGAAAACACACTATCAAGGGCTCCTCTAGTCTAGAAATCCCTTTCTAAGGTAGAGCCGCCATCACTCACTGAGTTTAACCCTTTCATGTCCAGCGCAGTGAGAAGCCAGACAGGTTGTGTTAAAATATCAACAAGGATCTTTTCCTCTATCCCAGAGAAGTTCAGATAGCCGACCGAGAAAGGCATATGACCATGGAGATTAGGAATAACAGAAAAGGCTTTATTTTTGTTCCAAATGCTTAAGGCTAGCATGGAGGGAAAGCACGCCTCTAGGATTTCAGTTTAGGTTTACAAAAGGAATACATTCAGTCATGGTACCAAAATGAATCATAAAACTAATGCATACTAGCTAGATTTGTTCCCTAAACTAAGATTATAGTAATTTACAATTCTGATGTCCATGCAAAGTCTATATCCCAATTGAGATAGTTAGGCCAGGCTGTTATAGCCTGCCTAGTTCAGTCTCTGGAGATGGAATTCAGAGTTCTTTTTAAATGGAAGTCTCCTCCTGAGGCTTCAGATATCCCATAGGGCCCTTTGATGTAATAGGCCCATGAGGGAGGTCAGCTTCCCCCAACCTCCATTATCATGCTGATCTAAAACATATGTCTCAAGCATGAGGCCCAAGGAGGGGTCCCAAGCATGTGGCTAAGCCATGTGGCTCCTGCATCTGGCAGAGAACAAAGGAATTCAGAAAACTTAAAAGTCTGTGTGCTCAGATTTGATTGGTTCAGCATTGCCAAATCTGATTGGCTGTCCAGTCAGGTGATGTGATGTCATGTTTAGGAAATTAGGGTCCCAACCTCTCAATACCTGTTGCTATGGAAAGCAAAGAGTGGAATTTTCCAGTTGCTGTGACCTGTAGATTTTGTAGATGAACTCTCCATGATGGCTGGGCAGGCCATCATGACAGCTGGCATGGTATAACGTGTTACTGCCTGCAGGGGCTAGCAGTGAGCTGGCTAAATGCAGCTGGCTAGCATATCTAGATATTGTTTAGGAGGCTGCTGTGGCAATAGAAGTCAGGGAGTGAACTCTTATCTGCCTCCAAAAATGTTGTGTAGCCCATGTGCATGAGAAACACTAACCCATGAACATGCTGTTTCTGTATCTGTATAACTAGATGGTCCCACACACTGCCTTGTACTTAGATTTTGCTCTTAGACTGTGCATATGCAGTCTAACCTGTACAGTGCAGGACTTTACTGTATATCTGCTGTGTTATGTAGTCTGTTTGCTAGGAGTCCTAGACTTATTGTAAATATTACAGTTGCCCCTCCACATTCGCGGCTTTAAGATTCACGGTTTTGACTATTTACGGTTTTGGAGGTCCCCCTGCCATACAAAAAACTGCAAGGAGTAGCGACGAGGCTTGGCAAGCCCCGTCGCTGCTCCTGAGGGTGGGCGGGAGGGCTGTGAGGAAGCAGCGACGAGGTTTGGCTAGCCCTGTCGCTGCTCCTGAGGGTGGGCGGGAGGGGTTTGAGAAAGCAGCAACGAGGCTTGGCTAGCCCCGTCGCTGCTCCTGGGGGTGAGCGGGAGGGGTGCGAGGAAGCAGCGACGAGGCTTGTCTAGCCCCGTCGGTGCTCCTGGGGGTGGGTGGGAGGGAGGGAGAGGCAGCGGGGGTTGCAGGAGGGCGGTGGTGTGACCTAGTTTTTATTCATGGTTTTTTCACATTCACGGGAGTCTCACACCCCTAACCCCCACGAATGTGGAGGGACAACTGTACTTTAACATGCTCTATTAAAGTAAATTAGTTTAGACACAAGCCTGTGGCTATGTGCTCATTTCATCAGCCTGATGTTTGATAACTCTGTTAGAAGAACTATTTGATGCCAGGTCCTCTTGATATGCTCAGAGGTACCAGTGTGCTACAGTGACATGAAAGACACAGGAAAAGTCTCACCATAACTGGGATCCAGGGAGCACATGAGCACTGATAGATTTTGTACCTGACTGTTGCATCTTTCTAGTGAATCCATTTTCTCCAACATTGATCTCGGGCATGCTTTTGCCCTCCTTGATATTCCTTGCAAAATAGTGCATCATGCCTTAAGGTAGGAGAGAAGAACCTTGGCGCCTCCTGATATTTTGGCCTACAGTTTCCATAATTCTGGGGGCTGATTGAAGTTTTAGATCAAAACATCTGGAGAGCCAAAGATTTTGCACCCCTGTCTTACATAAACTGCAGGTACTTACCTTACACAATTAGGACCCTTTCTGTGCAAATGAGCTGTTATGTGCAGAGGAGAACCCTCTCTCTGCCCCCTTCTTTTGTTCCCCCCAAAAGATTGCCTATAGCCTCCATTACAACATCTGTCAGTTTTGTAGATTTAAGGACAGAAACCCCTGCAAACTGATGCTTGTATTCTCCTCAGCAAGCTATTAACCTGCTATATTCCTAGTTATATCCATCTCTCTTCAAGAGTGGTTTGGGGGGTGGCTTTTTTTTTTCATATTTCCACTTTATTTTTTCCCCCATTAAATTTGGGAAATAATAGATCTATTACCTTCCCCTTCAGTTCCTTTTTGGGGAAGGAAGGAACACATGATCATTTTTCTGGTCAGACTTTTTAGGTGATGCTCTTGCAAAGGAAGGGGGAGGGCTTCCATTTCCTTTGTGTTTTTTTCTAATGAATGTACTTGTTCAGGATTGCAGAGCTTAGAACAAGTTATTGGGTTTTTTGAATGAAAGCTCCCGCAATCTCTCGTAGCCGGCATGACCAGTGAGAGAGCAATTCTGAGTGAGCACAAACAATCTCAAAAGTCCAAGAAATGGGATGGACTTCCTTCAATGCCAATGACCATGGTGGTTGAAGGATTCTGGGAGCTGGAGACCCCCCCCCCAAAAAAAGATTTTCAAATGAAAACAACAGCCATACCAGCACTTCTCGTGAGCAAGAGGAACAACTTTATTGGTTCAAGCAATCTATGTATATAAAAGGCTTGAGTATGTACAATAAGCCTAGGCATGTTTCCTATCCCAGTGTGCTGATTGGCTGCTCAGGAAACACACCCAACCAATCACCACCCACATACAAATTCCCTCTCCATCTCACAATCCATTCAATCTGCACCTACACCCACAGCCTCACAAGGGCCCCTCCCTGCTCTCTCCAGTCACCAGTCATGCGCTGTGACAGGAGACAGCCAGTCAACTGGCAGCAGCACTGGCAGCGGGACGCTGCTGCTGCTGCTGCAATGGGACCCCATCACGATGGGACCCAGACAGTCAACTAGCAATGGTGATGGTGGCAAGATGCCACTGTGATGGGGACCCAGGCAGTCAACTGGCGGTGATGGTGGCTATAGTGGCAGCAAGGCAACAGAGCAAGTGACCCTCAACGATTCCTGGAAAAGAGTGGAATGCTGAGAAGGGGGAGGAGGAATTTAAAAATCCATTGGCCTACCTTGTCATGAGGTCTACTGGGTGTCTTTTGGGAATTTTTTTTAATGGCATATAGTACACCAGGTCCAGCTAGTACTTTTTATAAATTCGGTTTTGTATGATCTCATGTTAGGTACCAGCACATGTGCAGAGTAAAGTTTCTAACTTCCCACAACTGATAAGCAAACAAGTTACAAAGACCATCTTGTCTAATAGCTAGGCGCTGGACAGGCTAGGAATGTTGCAAGTGAAAACAAAGAGAGTCTATGAAAGGAGACCTCGAGAAATTAGCCAACTATACAGGGATATTAGCAACATTGAAACATGGGATTCATTTCCCAGCTAGGGTGACCAGAACTAATTCTCTTTCTCTATTTCAGCGGGGGCGGAGGGTGGGAAGCAGGCACAACATGGCTGTGCAATGGTTCACTATGGTAAAATCCTCTAGACCCAGATCCACAAGCCTGAGTAAAAGTGGGTAAGTTAAATAAGGATTGTAGGTTCGCTGTCCAGGGTACTGATTATTTGCCATTGAATTGTACAGGAGAGGGACAACCTAATTCACCTTTTATTCCTCCAGGACATAGCAGCCTAATTCCCCCTTCAAAGGCACACAACAACAACAACAACAACAACAACGGTCACCTATAACCGAGAAAGGCTTTTGCAGAACAGGTCCACATCATTACTTGGTAAGCATTTGGCAAAAGGCTTGAAGAAAGAAAGAAAGAAAGAAAGAAAGAAAGAAAGAAAGAAAGAAAGAACAGTGGCAGAGTACTGACTCCTCTTTATTAGCCTCATTGTCAGACTTAGCCCAGCAGCTAAAGGTCAGTTTCCAAGCATAAAACAGTTTTAGTAGAGCAATTCCCTCCTCCATACTTTTTATACCTCTTAAGCAGAGGTGCTGGGTAACTTTGTTTGATCTTAATTTTTAAATGAACTGACCCAATTCATGGTTCTCAGATTAATGTCTGGAATGGGGCATGTTATCCTTAGGATTCCACACTTCTTCAAATTTGTAATGCAGTTGTCAGTTAAAAATAAAATTCACACAGCAGTGTGTACGTTGGGGAAAACTGCATACAAAAACATGTTAACGAAAGAATATAAGGGATATATTATATATATTATATATACATACAAATTGTGTGTAGATTATGCATATTAAGGCAAGTTGCCTATGAAAATAAATGTACCTTGCTGTTTTCATTTTAAACACAAAATCACAGAATGATGTAGAAATTAGACAGAATGGATTTAGGGTTGAATATATGCAAAACTTCAGATGGCAATAGATTGATTTATACATCCCTACTTTTAACCTCCTGCTATCTCAAACCACTCATAGGTTCCTCTTGTGCAACATTTCAGCAAGTAAGATACCTTTTTTGAATCTCATGGTACTTTGTGCATGTCAGTTGCCCACATGGTGCATCACAATACATACTTCCTTAGGCTCCCCTTGAATCATGGATCAATTATGGCCTGTTAATTAGATCATCTGTGTGGTGCATTCAGGCAGAAAGACATACACATACACAAGCTTTCTTAGCAGCTGTCTCACAAATCATGGGATTTATCCTAAAGATTTTCCAAAGCCAGTCTTTCAGACTCTCATGAAACATGTAATACAATTTGTGCATTTTGGCCTCACTGTTTGCATAATGTCCTCTATCTCCATATGTGTTTGTGTGTGTGCCTGCCTATCTGCCTGCCAACTGAGGATAACACTTTATGGATCTAATGATGTACCCCAAGAATGCTTATGTCACAATAAGATTGCAGATCACTCACTTGGGAGGGGAAGGCAGCAATACTTATTTCCATTTCCAAGTAGATGTGGGCAGAGCAGGCTATAAATCTACTTATTTTACAGCACCACAAACTCCTTTTGTTATTTCTCCTAATTTGAGATAATTACTTTTGTTATTTTTGCCTGTCATGTAAAATATCCATCTATAGTTAGAGCATAAGCATTTTATTGATAGTAAATTATCACAAATAAGCATTTACATATAGCACATTCATCTGGAGTCACCTACTTAGGATGACTAAAATCAGTTTGTCAGCTTCTAGACTCTTCAAGTTAACGCTCTTAATTAGTGTCTGTGTTCTTTAATGCCTGGGATTTCAAACTGAAATGGGAAGAATAGAAAGGTTCTTAGCAGCAATAAAGTATAGCTATAGTTGGTCATATCCTTAATTCTACTCTGGAATGCATATAGACAAAAGCAGATAAATGGAAAATCATGCAGCATCGAGCAGAAATTGAGAAATGGATATTGTTGAAATCAACTACTAGATTTTATATTATAGGATTATGCTATTTTAATTCTGCTAACATTTCAGGATGTTAGAACATTAGAACATGTGGCCTGTAAATATCCCAGACTCCTTTTCTGCATGTGAAAACAAATAAAGAGTCCTCTGGTACCATAATTATGTTGAATTTCTTATGCCATGAACTTTCATAACCTTCAGCCCACTCCAGCATATGCAAAAAGTATCCACAGTTTTATGTGTATATATACACTATGTATGGTTGGAGGTATGATTATCAACAGTAAAGTCAGAAGAAATTTGATGTAGAAATTATTGACAATGACAGTAAGATTATTTACAGTCTCTGTTCACAAAATTATTTGTTTCTGATAACACATACAATTTGCCTCTAGGTAAACAAACTGACACCTGTTGTGTAATAGGCAATTTTTTTTTTATCACAGTTCAGATGGTTTGTGATTGACTGGAATTTCCTGATGAATTGTAACTCAGCAGTCTTTCACTCTAAACTCTCTGTGAAGTTTATTTGCTACACAATAGCTATTTTATGTGGGCAGTAGTCCATACAAGTTTGTGATGCAATAGACTATTAGTCCTGAAGGTCCCAGAGGACTGTCCCTGTTTCTGCTTCCACAAACTAATGTGCCTAATCCTTGGAAATGTCTACATGGGAATGTCTCTGTTTAGGCCAATTCCTGTATAACATTTTTCCATCTTTGACTTTTGGTATTACTCATATGGTTGCATATGCATTCATGGAATGTATCATCCACGCAGATGATCTAAAAAATGGGTCAAGATGAGATGTTTTGACTTTACTATCTTACTTTTGAAAATGTTTCATGGACAATACATTCCAATTAAATACACTAAATAAACAGAATAATCCCAGAGCCACTCCATGTATATAATACATTGGAAACTAACCTTGAAAAGTGCTCTACAAAAAGTAAAGAGGCTATTCAAGTTGACATCAAATTGCTAAAATGCTTACTAATGAATTGGTGCAAGCGAGCCAGAATTCTGGAACAAGGGTATTTCTAATAAACTGTGTGACCACCGACAGCAAACTAAAAGCAAAGAAAATTGTAAACAGGGATATGTTGCTTGGTAACCAGGGAACAGCTGTGATGCTCTTGGAACACTTAGTTTGCTCAGTGAAAGGACCTAAAAATTATTCTGTGAAGGAAACCAACTTTTGGAGAAAACTAGAGGTCTTATTGGAGGATGGGTGCAAGGATGGGGAGTGAGATTAATGCTCCATGATGTGTAGGCCATCTAAATGGTGTTTGCTACTGGAACTGGCTGGTTAGGTTTGTGCATGTCAGTTGCCCACATGGTGCATCACAATACACAGTTAGGGAACTGAATTATCAGTGTGCTTTTGAGTCCTATGAGTGCCCTCTCTGTTGCTTAGGTGTGTTAAAGAAAATCCTGTGTCTTAAATTAATCCGTATTTATTTCTTAAATTAGCCCAGGTTCAAGTTTAGTATTTACATATTCCCTAAGCTTGCTTCCTGTCACCAGACTGTAACAATTAGAATGATTTTGACGCAAACAAGAGGGGGGAAATGCAAAGGTATAATGCTTTGCCTCCTGCTTTGAGAACTACTAATGGTTACGGTACTTTGGAGACACTTTTTTGAAATCCCTGCAGATTGGTTTTCAAATTGTTTTTAAGTATTGCCTTTACAGTATATTATTATTATTATTATTATTATTATTTTATTTAGTTATTTATACCCCGCTCTTCAGCCACAAGGCTAGCAGAGCGGCTTAAAAATTGTTTTAAGCAATAGCTATTTACACATCTACACTGCATTAAACAGTTTCCAATGTGTGTTAGCTAATTGCCCCCACAAGCTGGGTACTCATTTTACCAACCTACAAAAGGATGGAAGGCTGAGTGAACCTTGGAGCCCGCTGGAATCGAACTTGCAACGTGGTGACTTGCAGTACTGGCATTTAACCACTGCACCACCAGGGCATATGCATATGCATACAGTTTTATCTAGCTTAGTACACTATTTCTTAACTGATGTACAGTATTTTATATATAATTTGATATGATGCATACATGCACATTTTTTCCAATTCTTTAGTCTATGCCTTGCCTTTAATTATTACATATATCCCCCCTCCCCCTAGCAGCTCTTGAAGTAGACCGTGCAAATATTTCCTGACCAAAACATACTAAGCTAATTTGAGAAATAAAATGTTTAGGCATGCCAAGACTCTCTTTTATATTGGATTCACTGGATATTTCCAGTTCCTTTTACTTTTTCTCTGCCAAGAATGCAGAAGATAAGGGAACCTATTCTCCCCTCTTTTCTTAATGTGGCTCAGACTCCCATCTTCAACCTTACATTGTCATACCACATAGAATACAATAAAATGCAAAATCCACAAAACAGCCCTACAGAGTGGCTATTGGAATGGTGGCATTGTGGTGATGTTAAGTGTAAGACAATGTGGATCATGAAGCTGAAAACTTTCTTATTGTTAGGCATTCTTGTCTCCCCTTCCATGGCATGTCTATATCCCCATGGCAATCTGAGAAGTCATAGGATGTAACAAAGGTTCCCATGGGTGCCAGTTACACAACAAAAATTGTCGCGGGGCTTACCGTGACTTCCTGATCCCGTATCTGTCCCTCGCTGTTTATATGATTTTTGTCACTCTTTAGGAAATCCTGGAAGATCCCGTGATTGATATTTACACGACAAAAGTTTTTATTGGTCCCACACTCTTATATCCCGTGCTTTTGCTGTTTACACATGTTTAGCTTACCGGGATTTTTTTTTTTTTGGCTGTCAATCAAGGATGTGATTACTCGTGTTTTCACAACCTCGATGACGCACTTCCTTTAGAGTTCCGCGCCATGAGTGATGCTATTGGCTGGCTGGCGGGGAGAGAGGGGGCAGACGCTTGTGTTTGTCCTGTCTCTTAAAAATGTTAACCCTTTAAGCAGAGGCAGAAGGCATTTTGAAAGACCAAGACTGTGATCTTTCACTCAGACAGAGGAACAATAAAACCATGTCCGTGCCACGAGCGATGCTATTGGCTGGCTGGCAGGGGGGAGAGGGGGGGCAGACGCTTGTGTTTGTCCTGTCTCTTAAAAATGTTAACCCTTTAAGCAGAGGCAGAAGGCATTTTGAAAGACCAAGACTGTGATCTTTCTTTTGCTCAGACGGACGAACAATTAAACCATGTCCTTTCCTTTTGAAATCAAGCCGAGTGGGGGGGGAGGAGAGGCTTGGGATTTCTTTTAAAATCTTGACACTTAATGCAGAGGGAGCTGCAGAGTGAAGATTTCAAGCCAGTGTCACACAAGGCATTTTGGCTGGCATTTTTTTTTACTGTGCCTTGTTGGGGGGAGGAGTGAGTGTGTTCATTCACTCAGACGCTGGAATATTTTACTGTGCCAGGGAGGGGATCCAGGCATGGAATGAATGGATGACTCTCTGCCCACCACAATCTCTTTGTAACATGCAGTTGAGGAAGAGGTTAAAGCTGAAGGGTTTGCAGTGTAGAAATCCATTTTAAAAGGTGACTGAGTACACGCGCACACACACACACACCAACCTACATGCAGCTGGAAGGGATGCCTTGGTTTTCAGCTGGTGAGGCTGGATCTGTTGAACGGGTGACTGACCCCTCCTTTTCTGGTCGCTGATCTCTAAGCCTGCCCCCAGTCACCATTTCCGGTCATCCCCTAGTACCGAGATATTTTGTCCCAGACTGTTTACATTTCCGATTTTCCGAATCCTCCAGTGACTTTTTTTAAAAACCGGCACAACCCGCGGGACTGGAAGTCCCGCTGGTTGAGGGATAAAAGGTGGCCCCCCCTTCTGAAAATCACGTGCCCAACCCGATGTACGTGTAAACTGCCAGGGATCGACACGAATTCTTCCCGGGACATTTTCATCGTGTAAATGGCACCATGGTGTATCTGTGACCTGAGTTAAGATGCCCTTTCTTGTTTGTCATTGGTAGGACATACCTTATAAATTAATCAATAGGATTTTTAAAACTACTGGATGCCAGGTATTTGACCCTTTGGTTTAGCATGCCAACTTAGCAGAACTGGCAAAAAATTCCATTGGTTCAATTTTTGAAAATTGCTTTGCATTTTGTTATCTTTAATGTACATTAAATATTTAAGACAAAAGCATTATTCTTAAATTTTTGTAAGTGGACGTTCAATTAACAGACTACTGATTTACTTGGTGTGTTGGCCTACAATTCTGGAGACCAGCGTTGAATCCTTGCTCAACCATGAAACTCACTGGGTGACCTTGGGTAAGTCACACCCTCTCAGCCTCAGAGAGAGGCAATGACAAACCTCAAAAGACATCTTACCAAGAAAACTCTGTGACTGGGCCGCCTTAGGATCACCGTAAGTCAGAAACGACTTGAAGGCACATGACAGCAATGCTTCAAAGCAGTACTCAGCAAGGAGAATGTACTTACCAAGCTGAAAGTAACTTTATATGCATTTATAGCTATGAGGTATTTTTGCTTCCAAAAATCAATAAATGGCTGTTATGACTTTGCATGTTTTTCTGTAGTGTCATCCATCTTCTGATCTTACAAATCCTTTAAGCTTTGACCTTTGAACATACAGTACCAGGCTTTGAGGTATTCATTCTTTCACTGTAGGCATTAGAGGATTACCACAAACTTTTTGAAGTTATGGTGGTTTCTTTTTCTTCCTCTTCTTTTTTATTGTTGTTAACAGATCTGTAGCCAGATTAGAGCATGTTCTTTTTATACTACTCCTTCTAATAAGCCCATTATTGTAAAATTCAATTCAGCATTCTACTAATTTCTTTTTACAGTATTATTCACACCCAAAAGTTTTCATTATACCACATACACGTTAAAGGTGTATACATATGTTCAAGTTATACTGTGGGGTTATTATCACCAACAATTTTGCTGCTTCTCTTTGTATATTTAATTAATCTTGAAGGATTAGGTTACATCTGTCACAGTACAACACAGAGAAGGAATCTTTCTTTTCCCCATCCTTTCCCTTCTTGGGTCTATTTTCCAGAACTCTCCAAGGAATGAAGAAGCAGGGACAAAAGTAGAGAAAAGTACCCACTAATAAGTCTCATGTAACCTCCTGTTTTTTGGTTGTTGTTTTTTTAAATATATAAACATAGAGGCTGAGAAGATATTATAGGGGTACAGAAATAAGTACACAGACAGGTAGTGGTATTCACAAAGCAGCATCTCTCCTCATTGCCCACTACTTGGTTCTCATCAATAACAGTAAATCAAGATCTAGAAAGGTCATGTTTTCAGTTTGCATAAGTAACTAGTGAGCAGGTCCAGCCCTATTGCTGGACAGTGAGGCAACTGTCTTAGGCAGCGTCTACCCAGCGGCAGCAATCACACTCCCTGGCCTCTCTCTTATGTGGAAGACAGAGCTGCATCATGAGAAGATGTGACTCATTAGAAAAGACAATAATGCTTGGTAAAACGGAAGGCAGTAGGAAAAGAGAAAGCCTGTATTATAGGTGGATAGGCTCAATCAAGGAAGCCACAGCCCCGAGTCTGCAAGACCTGAGCAGAGCTGCTGAGAACAGGAAATTTGGGAGGTCTCTCATTCGTAGGATTGTCATAAGCAACGTGAACTTGACAATTAACAAAAATAATAACAAAAAGCTTTGTGTGCCACACAGCTTGTCCTGCATCCTGTAAACTAAGATTGTTTCATTGCCATTAATGACACAAAATTCAACTGTTCATCCAGTTTCCTCCTGTATGTAGAATGGGGGACAGGCATCATATAGTTCTTTGCCTCAGGTGACAGAACATATTTTATTGGCCCTGTCTTTTATCCTTTGCTTTAAAATTATTGTAATCCTATATTTTCATAGAAGATACAAAGAAAATTCAGCACACATGAGCCACAGTAAAATAAAAAGATATATCTTATCAATGAGATATCAAAACATTTAACCTTCTCCACATTGTACCCTTATATTTATGCTCCAATGTTGTTCAAATGAAACATTTCAGAGGGGGGACAGTAGACAATCTACTGAGGGCTTGTCTATATGAGGGGGCAGGAAATACGAACGCCTCCAAAAAAGCAGCCATTCGTAAAAATGCAACCTGTCTTCATGGTCAAAACAGCCCCCCTAAACTCTGCATGACCCATAGCCAAGATGGCAGCTGCAAGTGATTTACTTGTGGTTTTAAATCTGTCGCCACAAAGGAAAAAAAATTAAAACAGTTTACCATGGTTCACACATGCAATATTTCATATTTACAAAAAAGAGAGAGAGAGTATAAGATTGTCATTTTACTGACTTACCGAACCCTCGCTTAGCTGAAAATCCAACATGGCAGCAGCAGGCACTTTCCTTGTTTGCTAGCCCCGCTCCCATGCTCATCCAGCCAATCAGATTATGCTGCCTGTTTGTATCTACACGAACATGAGTGTTCTAATGATTGCACATTCGCATGACGTACAGAGCTTTTTAAAAAATCTGGCTGAAACCCTGGATGCTTCCCACACAGACTTTCAGGTGAATTTGGCGGGGCCCCTTCAAAATGATAGGTTGATGCAAATGTCCATATGACAGGATCACCTTCCATTCACATCCCATTAGGACTATTTTCACCATTTAGACAAGCCCTAAAATAATAAATTATTATCTTTTGGAACTTGAAGGAAACTCCAGCAGACATGATATCCAGGAACCAGTCACCAGAGAGCTGGCATTCCTAACTTCATTAAGAAGTAGATTGTGGCATACTTTTTTTTAAATTATTTTTTTAGCTCTCAAGCAACATAGTCAAACGCTGATAAACATGACCATTTTGTTAAAATCATATATAACAAAGAATCTGCATTATGAATAAAAGGCTGACATTTGCAAACATTTTTTCAAAATAACATAAAAATTACACTACTGAATTAGTGGTGCTAGTATGCAGCTGAAGCCAAGTTATAAACGGTTTTTCTTTCAAAGGACTCTACTGACAGATAGATTTTTTTCAGCTGGAGTGTTCCCAGCTTTTCAGGCCTAAATTCCATATTTTCATCCTACTTTATATTTCCAATGCATAGCTCTTTAAATAAACACCAGACTTGGCTGCTTTTCTGTGTAGTATTTCAAATGCAACTGAATAGTAAACATGTTCATACTGATTTTCTGGTTAATTCTAAATTCTCAAGATATAGGACCTGTTTTGCATGTATATTATTTTGCTGGCATTGAAATGGCTTGCCTCAGCAATCTGAAATTTCAATAGAGCTTGTATATCCTCTGTGTGAAGGTATCCTGCATTTTTTCATACCAACATTACTCAGGAAACCACTATCAGAGCTGTGACTGACAGCTTGGCAGTCAGAGCAGAACAAAAGTATATTCTGTTTCTGTTTGAGAGGTGATTTGGACCTTTTATTAAAAAAAAACAATAATGGGTGGGAATGCAAAGTGCAACCTATTTCCACTTCTGAATGCTCTTCTTATGTAACGGCTGGTGAGGATGCTCGTAGGGTATGTGTGAAAAATCATGATGCACAGGGGATGTTCCCAAAGGTACGAGGGTATGAGTGCAGTCAGTTCCTCAATGGGACAAATGTCTAAGAACATTACAATTGCTAACTGAATTCTAAGGTCCTGTATATACAAGGGGGTGGGGCGGGGCGGAATGTGCATTGATACATAGTCATGTAAATTCGAAGCAGGATCAACTTATCTTAACGATGTTTGGCAAAATCAGAGGCATGCAAGGCTATCTGCTTTTGCTGTCCCAATGGGCATGCCTGCGATTCAAGGTGGTGGGCATGACTTGTGTTTTCATTTTCACCAGTTGCTGCTGCTGAACAGTATTTTTTTAAAAGGCATACCTAAGGTGTGAAAGTGTGATAGTGCAGTATTCCACCTAAATAAACATAAAAGAAAGAGAAAAAGGCTGTTTTGTTGCCTCAGCACACTATTCCTAAGGCGAAAATCCAAGATGGAGCTTCTGGGGTGCTTTCTTTCTTAGAAAGTACCACCCCTTGCTCCTGTCCGAACACTCAGATTTTCTACTTCTGCTTTTCTGGGGAAATGCAAATAAATTTGATCACATGTCCTAATAACTGATCATGTGCATTCCCCACAGAGATTTTTAAAACCTTCAGAAAAGCTCCAAAGGCTGTTCCCCTGGGGTTTATGATGGATTTGATCCCACTCCTTCTGAATATGGTGGAATTATATGGAATCCCATTAAGACACGTAGGAGTCTAAGCAAATTCTAAGAGGAGTATTTTCACCATTAAGACAACCCCTTAGGGCTCATCTATATGAGCCCCCAAAAAGGAAGTACCCCACAGTAAAGAGAAGTCCCAGCACTGCAACTTGTCTTAATGGCTTTACTGCCCCCATAAACTTTGAATGCCCTCTAGCCACAAAATGAGCCATGAGTGAATTGCTCATGTTGGCACCGCTGAACTTTAAAAAAAAATCGCATAAGTGATATTTTGCCTTTTTTTAAAAAAGAAGAAAGATGAAAGAAAAAGGACCCCACCCACCCCATTCTATCACCTTAGCAATCGTGGGGGGGGGGGGAAGAGCATTCCTCCCTTACCCAGTCTCCAGGGACGACAGCGGCATCGGGGGGGGGACTGGGGAAGGGAGAAGAGGACGAGAGAGCCCTCCTCCCTTACCCAGTCCCTGGTGGGGAGAAATGGCGGCTGAAGGCACTTGCCCAATTAGCTCATCTGACCAATCAGCTTGCGCTACCTCCTAGCAACACAAATGTGACTATGTTAATGATCAGACATTTGCATTCCCTACAGAGCTTTTTATAGTGGATTTGGCTGCCCCCCCTTCCAAATAAGATATGTTGATGCGAATGTCCATTTAGACAGATCACCTTCCACGCGATTTCTATAAGAATTATTTTCACCGTTTAGACAGGACCTTAGATTTAGACTCAGGTTGAAAAGGTCAGGTTGCTTACCTGTAACCATAGATCTTCGAGTGGTTTTCTGTGAATGAAGTTCACACAGTTGGGTAATTCAAAATTAGTAAAGGAGTCAATATTGTCTCCTTTGTAGTACCTGGGAAACCTCTTCATATCAATTTGAGGTACTCTATTTACCTCAGCCCCCATCTGAGTTTGAGGGATTTCCTGATCTAAACTTCTCATTCTAGAAGGTTCCAAGTGTTCTGCGCAGGCGCAGGAATTACCAAGCTGTGTGGATTCACAGAGACTACGAAGAAGATTGGATTATTTGCATGGCTCCTTCCTATGGAATCCTGAGATTTATATTTTGGTGAGGCACCCAGCACTCTTTGGCAAAGAAGGCTAAAGACCTTGTAAGACTACAAATCCCAGGATTCCATAGGAAGGAGCCATGCAAGTAATCCAGTTTCAAACTGGATTATTTGCGTAGTGTAGATTCCCCCTCCCCTGTCACTCTGACACTCCATTTACACGTATCTGCAGCAACGTGGGTAACAACCTCTTTGCTGGTTGCTCCCATACTGTTCCAAGTTGTCCTCTTCCACATAGCCAGGGCATATATTATATGTCCCATGGGGTATGTGTTATCAGCATGTTATGTATCAGTAAAATCTCCTCTAACTGCATAAAGAGTATATGAGTCAGTCAGCAACTGGTAGCCACCGGGCCAAATCTGGCTACTGGATGCTTATTCTCACAGAGATGTACTAGCTGGCTAGTCTGCAGGCAAAAAGGGATGAATGGAAAATGTGGCTGGGTGAAGGGGCTTACCAGCAAAACACCTAAGGAAAAGCTTTAAAAGGGCCTCTAATTATCCAGAAATGTTCTGAAGTGAGCACTTTGTTCCATGTAATATAACAGTTAAAGGGTTAAACTCCTATAATGAGGACTTTGAACTCACTGAATGATTTACCTCATGTTGCCAACTCACAAAAATAAGAGTAGGTAGATATATGTGGGGTACGGCATGGCTCAGTCTCCTTCCTTGGCCAAGTCCCCTCCACCTGGGGCTGCTTTAATTTTACTTATTTATACCCCAGCTCTTCAGCCTCAAGGCTATCAGAGCGGCTTAGAAATTGTTTTAAGCAATAGCAATGGACACATCTACACTGCATTAAGCAGCTTCCAATGTCTGTTAGCTAATTGTCCCCACAAGCTGGTTACTGCACATTGAGGCACAAACCCCCAGGGGAGGGAGCAGGGCCGGTTTAAGGCACCAGGGGGGTCAGCACCCGCAGGGGAGCCCATCATTGTGGGGGGGGAAGGGTAGTAACCCTCCTCCTGCAAAAACATTATGTGTAATAATCTGAATATCCTGTACTGTGCATAGCTTAGGTTGAGTTAGGTTACATTGACCTGAGATAAACATATGGGGCCTCCAAAATAAAGCATTGCAGGGCCCCCCAAAATGCCTTAAACCGGTCCTGGGAGGGAGAGAAGGAAGCAGCCAGCTAAGCTCCCTCCCGAGTCAATATGCACCGGATTAGGCCACCGCGGGAGGTCTCCGCCATCGCCGCCGCCGCCAGCCCGCCTTCCCACGTAACACTCCTCCCGGCGGAGGCGAAGCCAGCGACGGTGGCCATAGCAACTTGGAGCCGGCTGCTGCCAGGCCCGGCTCTCGCTTTGCCGGGCACAGGGGAGGCAGAGAGGGCGGGAAAGAGCCCAAGGGCGCCGGACTGTGGCCCAGGCCCGGCCCTCTTGGGGCCCAGCAGAAGAAGGATGGGAGTCAGGATGGAGGAAGAGGAGGACGGCAAGAGGAGGAGGAGAAAGTGGAGCCCAGGTAGAAGAGCCAGCATTGAGGGGCGGCGGAGGGCGAGGGCCGCAGGGTTTGTGCGGGAAGGAAGGAAGGAGGCGCCTCTATGAGTCTCCCCAGAGCGGCTGCAAAAGCGCTTTATTGGAAGGAGGCTGGGCGCATCCCTTATAGGGGGGGTCTCCCCCTCACTTGTCCTTTTTAAAAGGCCTGTTAATTAATTTATTTGCTTTTAGTTGCATTAATTTTATTTGCATTAATTTAATTTGCATTAATTAATTTGCTTCCTCCCGAGAAGCAAGGAAAGAAAGATGCACCGCTGGTCCGCTTGCTCTTTCTCTGCTTTCATGCTCTTTAGCCAGCAGCCAGATTCCCGTTCAGATTTTGCAGGGCATCCGAGGGAGCCCATAGAGGAGAGGCCGGGTGGGTGGATAGAAGAGCCCTTAACCCTCCCTGTATCCTCCAAAGCAGGGCTTTCCACCCAAACTTGTGTCCTCCAGATGTTGCTTGGGGTGTGTGTGTTTTGGACTTCAACTCCCAGAAGGCCCCAGTCAGCTTGGCCCATAGCTAGGAATTCTGGGAGGCGGAGTCCAAAACAACAACAATAAAACACCTGGAGGACCAAAGTTTGGGAAGCACTGCTCCAAAGGGAGGGAAGGAGGCTGGCTGGTTGCCTGGGGCTTGCATCTCTCTCTCCCCAGCCCACCCAAATGTCTGCCCTTCTGGGCATGGAGGGAGCTTCGTCCGTCCGCCCGCCTCCCTCTCTGTGTGCCAAGGCGACGGTGCCCCACGTGGTGCGCGGCTTCTCTCTGTTCTCTCCAGAAGGTTCCCTTTCAGGGGGTGGGAAAGTTCTAGAAGGAAGCTCCAGGGGAGGAGGGAAGCATGAATGAAAAACGTGGGAGATTCCCAGCATGCACTTCGCCATGGTGGCTGCCATGGTTCCCAGCCTGCCTTGGCACACAGGCCGGGGAAACTGGTTGTTCCTCATGGCCCTGAGGAAAACACAAGCACAGCCCCCTCCCAGACCACTCAGGAGGATAATTAGTTAACACACATTGGAAACTGCTTAATGAAGTGTAGATGTGTAATTGCTATTGCTTTAAAAAAAAAACAATTTGTAAGCTGCTCTGATAACCTTGTGGCTGAAGAGTGGGGTATAAATAACTAATATAAAATAAATAAAATAAAAAAGCACAGTGCTCCAGGTCAATGGTTCTTGAACTTTTCTTTACCAGGGATCCCCTTTAAATATCTTTTGTTGCCATGGTCCCCCATGACTTAACTTGAGATATAAAAACCCTAAATAATAATAATAATAATAATAATACAATTATACCATCCATTAAACCTTCCCTCAGAGGCACTGGAGAGGAGGGAAGACTTATCTCCTGCTTCTTCCTGCAAGTTTGTGGTTGGAGTGGATTGAATGGCAATGCGCAGGCCAAGCTAGCCAGCCTTTGCCTTGGTTCCTGTAACGTGGCCACTCTGCTGCAGGGAGGAGGTGGGGCAAGCAACTTGGGGTTCCTGAACCCCAGGTTAAGAACCACTGTTGTAGAAGAATTAGCTAACACACATTGGAAACTGCTTAATGCAGTGTAGATGTGTAAATTGCTATTGCTTAAAATAATTTGTAAGCCGCTCTGATAGCCTTGTGGCTGAAGAACAGGGTATAAATAAATAAATAAATAAATAATAATAAAGAATGTGTCTGCCTTTGCCAACCATGGAGGGAAGGAGGGAGGCGTGAATGAAGAGTGTGGGAGATCCCAACATGCACTTCACCATGGTGGTTGCCATCATTCCCAGCCTTCCTTGCCACAGAGGCCAGGAAACTGGCTGTTCGTCATGGCCCTGTAGAAAACACAAACACAGCCCCTAGAAAAGGTCCTACTCAGGAAGAAAAGAGCACAATGCTCCAGGTCAGTGGTTCTTAACCTTTTCTTTACCAGGGGCCCCCTTTAAATATTTTTTGTTGACACAGACCCCCAAGACTTAACTCAAGATTTGAAACTCTGATGATGATGATGATGATGATGATGACGATGATGATACAATTACACCACCCATGAAACCTTCCCTCAGAGGCACTGTGGGCAGTAGGGAAAACTTTTCTCCTGCTTCTTCTTGCATATTTGTGGTTGGAGTGGATTGAATGGCAATGTGCAGGCCAAGCCAGCCTTTGCCTTGGCTCCTGTCAGGTGGCCACTCCACTGCAGGGAGGAGGTGGGCCAAGCAACTTTCAGACAGACCCCCTGTGAGGACATCATGGATCCCTGGGGGTCCCTAGACCCCATGTTAAGAACAACTGTTCTAGAAGGATGCATCAGCCTTCACCAAGCATGGAGGGAAGGAGGGAGCCATGAATGAAGAGCATGTGAGATTCCCAGCATTCACTTCTCCATGGTGGCTGCCATTGTTCCCAGGCTGCCTTGTCATAGAGGCCAGGAAACTGGCTGTTTGTCATGGCCCTGAAGAAAACGCAAACACAGCCCCTAGACTAGGTCCAACTCAGGAGAAAAATAGTACAATGCTCCAGGTGATGTTTGTCTGTTTTTAAGGTAATAGTGGGGAATCTATGAGGTTGGCTAAAGAGTGAAAAAAATCCTCATGGAATTCGCAGGGAATACAAACTGTCTTAATGGCAATCCATATAAATGTGCTGTATTTGGAAGGAGGGGCAAGAAACTACAAAAACTATGCTGGGAAAGCCTTTGCGTTTTTTTCCCAAAGTTTTTTAAAAGCTCCGTGGTGAATGTACATTCCCACTCTTTGGGACAGGCGATCCGACTTGAATTGCTTTCCCGTACGAGAGGAGGCGCAAACCTGATTGGCCGGACAAGCATGGGTGACGGGGCTTGCTAACAGAGCAAACGCCCACTGCCGGCATGTTGGATTTTCGCCTTTGTGAGCGATTACTGAGGCAATAAAATGGGAATATGTGTTATCTTTTTCTCTCTCTCTCTCTCTCTTTTTTTTTTTTTTGTAAAGGTGAGATATCACACATGAAAACCATGGAAATAGGGTTTTTTTTTTAAAAAAATGTTCGGCAGCAGATTTAAAAACGTGAGTAATTCACTTACGACCACCATCTTGGCTAGAGGGCATGGAAAGTTTATGGGGACTGTAAAACGGTTAAGACAAGTTGCAGCTGCTGCAACTTGCTATTACTGCGGAGCGATCCATTTTTTCGGGCTAGTATAGACAAGCCCTTTGTGTGGCCCTCCAGATGTGGCTGAACAACGCCCTTGGCTGGGGCTGTGGGGAACTGAAGTCTTAACAGCAGCTGGAAGACCATAGATTTCCCAGGATTATTTTAAGGCTACATTAAGCCAGCTAATTTAATCCTGTCTTGATGCCCATTCCTAATGCCTTTTCTGCCTGCACAGTAAATGTATGTGAGAGTTTGAAAGGAGCCAAATAGTTCTATTGGACTATTCTATTGTTTCGGGTTTTGTAGGTATTGTCACTGTTGTTAGTTTTACTTGGTTTAGGAAAACCCCATTTGAGTTTTGCTGCCAGTTTGGGTGTTTTATAGTTTGTAGTACACAGTTTGTTTATTTTGCAGTTTTTATTGATGTAGGCCACCATTGGCACATGTATGGTGAAGAACTGCTTAGAGGTGGATGAAATCAAATTGTAGGGGATAAATTCTGCAAAATTATGCATGCAGTTGTATCCCCCAAAGTTTACTACTTTTGGAAGACCAACACTCATAAGGCCCCCTTTCCCCAGCTAAGGACAATTGGTTGAGATCATTCTTTGCCATAATTAAGATCATTCTTTGCCACCATATTTGGCCTCAACTACAGATTGCCTGGTTGGTCTCAAATAGAAATCAAATCCAGAATATTTTTTTCAGAAACAACACTGTCCTTTTTTTAAATTTATTCTGTTTCATAATGATAACAGTTCAAAAGCTCTACTGTAGAAATTGTATCAAGTTTATTGTGTTCCTCTTGTGTGCCTTCAAGTTGTTTCTGACTTATGGTGACCTGAAAGCAAACCTATCACAAGGTTTTCTGAGGACTGAGAGTGTGTGACTTGCCCAAGGTCACCCAGTGGGCTTTCATGTCTGAGTGGGGATTCAAACCCTGATCTCCAGAGTTGCAGTCTAACACTCAAACCACTACACCACAGTCTCCTCAAGTTTATTGTAGCACAAACTAAAGGAGATTATGAAGAAGAATCCCCATAGCTTTGTGGCAGAGCATGTGCTTTGCTTGTATAAGGTACCACCTCTAGTTAAATGATTCTCAGTATGGCTGTGTATCACTTTCTTCTGCCTTGGTGCACTGTCAGTCAAAAATAGAAAATGAGAATCCAGAATGAGTTAGATTTACTAAATTGGTGTAATATAGGTGTGCATGTTCATATAATATGTGTGTGATCAGATCATCTTTCTTACAGTACTGTGAGGTTCATGTCATAGATAAAATGACTGCTGTGTTTACACTATATGTTATCATGACACCTCATTTGGCATTGACCTAGTGAATATGGAGAATGCCTTCTCCCCCTCCTCCTCCTCCTTCTTCTCATCACTACTTATTTATTATATAGGGCCATCACTGTACATGGCACTTTACAAGTAAAAGAACAACAAAACAGTTCCCTGCCCTCAGGTTTACAATCTAATTAAGACATGACACAAAAGGAAAAGGGGGTAGCAGTGTGGCAGGGGATTAAGTCCAGTGGATACCGCCTATTCTTCTCTCCCTCCAAAACCAGGCAGCAGCGGTTGGGATGGAGGGAGGGCCTTTCATCAGCTTCTGGGCCTAGGCATGATGAAATTTATTGTTTTAATTCTTTTAGTATGTGGCTTTTTTATTGTATTTCTGTTACTTAATTGCATTAACTGTACATTTTGTTTGTGAAGTGGGCTGGAATATGTTTATATAAAAGGAGTATGTGGCTACAAATCGCCTGGAGACTTAATGACAACCCCATGAATTTCATAGGATTTTCTTAGGCAAGGAATACTCAATTTGCCACTGCCTTCCTCTGAAATGCAGCCGATCCTGTTTGATATTAGAAGCTAAGCAGGGCCAGGCCTGGTTAATACTTGGAAGGAGGACCACCAAGGAATAGCAGGCGCTATAAGCTATATATCAGAGGAAGAGCAGTATACAAACCTTAACTATATTTTTGTTGTTGTTGTTCATACACCTTGTACAGGTATACTTCAGTTAAAGAAGTAGATATATTCCTGGGCATTAGTTCTTTAACAGAAACTTTGGTACCAGAGGCAGAAATAACATGAAAATAATAAAGGTAGGTTCATACACCACAAAAAAGAAAACCAGTTCCATACATTTCAGCAGTTTTTTTATTCAAAACTAACAAATATGCACATGTGAAATGAAAAAAAAAACCAGGTCAGGTAAACCTTGCATAAGTAAACAAAAGCATTATCAATCTTCTAGAGTCTACTCAAAAGCTTCTTCCAAAATGCACCCAGGGTCAATTTTCTCTTTCACCAGTTTCCACCTTTCTTAAAATGTCTGTTTTGATGGCCAAACTTATAGATCTATGCTCTTTAAAAAAAAAAAAACATACAGGCAGGATCTGGTAAAGCAGGCTTATCTGTTCTCCTCTGCATACTTATAAGGGATTCTGGAGGGAGCTGCTGTTTACTTTCCCTGTTTTAGGCAGGCACACACAGCTTCAGTAAGATTGGCTAGAGTAAAATCCTGCTTTATCTCACCTTAAACTTCATTGCATTGTTTACTGCAGACATGCTTCTGCAACCTAACACTGAAAATCTATTTCTCTAGCCGCCTTTCACTATACTCCCAGTGCTGCTGCACCTACTAAAAACCTTCCAGCTAGACAGAGGGTAAAGAAAAGCAGGTGCTAGGTAGGCATTAAAATGCAATAGGGCCCCCATATCCACTGGGGATTGATTCGGGGGGGGCATGGATACTGAAAACCGTTGATAATAATGAACACCATTGAAACTAATGGGACTCCCTGTTTAAAATACCATAGAGTTACCTTGGAGGACCTAGAAAATGGCTAGAGAGGACACATATCCACTGATTAATTATCCACTGATTCAGTTATCCACAGTACACAAAACAGCACACCTACCATAGAGTAGAAAATGTGTCATCTCTTGCCACTTTTGCAACCACCATCATGGCTAGGGATCATGCAGAGTTTAGGGGGGCTCTTTTGACTATGAAGACAGGTCACATCATTGCGAGTGCCTGCTTTTTCAGATGCGTTTGTATCCCCCCCGCCCCGCCCAGACAAGACCTAAGTTTCCAGCTGCCTATTCTGTTTTATGGTCCAGCTTCTCTGCTGGCTTCAGCAAGAGGGACTCCATTTATGCTTCACAGTCAGCAGGGTCATCCGAGTGAGTTAGAGAATGCAAGCGGTGTCAAAGCAAGAGACTGTATTTTTTCCTATGAATTTTTTAATTAATTTCTATACAATGAAACAGTTATAATTTTACACACACACCTATATAATTTCCCCGAAAATAGAAATAAAGTCTACTAAATAAATAAATAGATAAGCAAATATATACTTCTTTGCTAAATAACATTCTATTTCCTTAGTCTGTTATATTTACAATTGCATTTTCCTCCATTTTTCTTTCCAATATTTTATTGGCCGCCAGAATAATATATTTATTTTTTATTTTATTTATTTATTTATACCCCGCTCTTCAGCCACAAGGCTATCAGAGCAGCTTACAAATTGATTTAAGCAATAGCTATTTGCACATCTACACTGCATTAAACAGTTTCCAATGTGTGTTTAGCTAATTGCCCCCCACAAGCTGGGTACTCAATTTACCGACCTACGAAAGGATGGAAGGCTGAGTGAACCTTGGAGCCTGCTGGAATCGAACTTGCGACGTGGTGGCTTGCAGTACTGGCATTTAACCACTGCGCCACCAGGGCAGTGCACCATATGCAAAAAAAATGCAAGAGATGGTATTTTTGATGTTTTTATAGTTCTGCTTCTAAACTTTGATGCTTTGCATGCTGGAATCCATATCCACCTGCTGGTATTCTTATTATAATTGGTTGTTTATGGGGAGAGTAGAATAGAATATGGTCCCTCAAACTCCAGGGTCCTGGTTACAAGGGTGCAGAGAAAGATAAGAAAAATTATATTTTTTAGTAATAATTTTCACCGACAAAAACGGTTTTCTCAGATTCATGACACATTCACATTAGAATGCTGCCCTTGCCATTGCTCTCCACCCCCTCCCATGATCATAACCTCTTTCACTTTAAGCAGAATAGATGGACTAATTGTCACCTAACAGAAGGTTGTACAGCTTCCAGAGGTCATGGGCTGCACATGCCGTCCACCAGACTTCAGAGGGCTGCACTCTTCACATGCCATCCCAGCACACCTCATTTTTACTCACAAAGGACCCTTATTATCTCAAGTGGGGAATGATTTTTTTCTCAAGGTAAGCTATTTTGGGGCCAGAAGGAACCTCCCCCACCAAAAAAAAGACAGGAAGTGAGAGGGGAACATAGCAAAATTGTTCCTTGCTAAAGGGTAGCAGCAGCCTTTGAATTTTTTAAAAAATTGGGACTGATATAGGGATGAGGCACAGCATTTGGGGAACCGGGCTTGAGGGATGCATGCAGCTCATAGACCACCCTTTGCCCAGTCCAGCAGTTATTAGAAAGAATGATCTGCAGGATCAGAAATGATAGTCTTTTGTCTTCCATCAAAGAGCAATAGAGATTTCTTTAACTGTTATTAAAAGTGTTAAGTTTTAGGGACTTATTTTGTGCTTTTTAATATCACTGAGAGATATGCTTGAATAATATAAATATAATCCTGTCTTAAAAGTGGAATCAGCTATGAATATTTTTAAAATCCTTGTTACTATAATGCAGTAATAATAATACTGAAATACATATTACAGTAATAGCTCTGTATTTTGAATATATTACTAAAGTTGCATGTGGGCATCTAGAGAACCAGAAACACCTTCCACCCTGGGGAGCCATGCAAACCAAAATTGGAGCAGAAAAGTTGAGAAATGCTGCATTGCACCTTTTGGAAAGTATCTAATGCACCATTTCCATTTTATTGGCCCTCATATATAATAAAACATTAGTTTGGGTATGATCCCTGTACCCAATTTGCAGTTGAATTTTCAAGCCCCTTTAGTTTAAATATGTTGGTAAAATCTTAATTTCAGTCCACAGTTTCATTGGGGGGAAATATTATTAATCAGACAGAAAACTGACATTGTACACTCAAGCACCTCTGTATTTATTAAAACTAGCCACAAAGCAAAGTTAACTTTGGAGCAGGTGAGAGATTGAAGCCTTGTGTTGTGGACACTCTCTTGGACTCCGAGTAGTAAATCACTCTTATTCTTGTGCCTTAGTCTCAGCAGCTGGTTTGAGGCATCCCTACGTACCAACTGCCTCTGCTGTAGCCTCTGTGGAAGAGAACAGCAGTCAACATCTGCTGGACTTAATCCTTTTTTCCCATTGCCATCCCCTTTTTACTTAAGTGTCATGTCTTATAAGATTGCAAGTGTGATGGTATGGAACTGCCAAATCAACAATTTGTAAGCTACTCTGGGAGCCTTTGGCTGAAGAGCAGGGTATAAATGCTCTAAATAAATAATACCAATTGATCGACCATTAGAACTATTTAAGAGCTTTATATGTATTGGATAGCTGGTTGTGGGTCATGACATTTGGGTTCTCATTTTTCCATTCAAGTTAATGCTGCGTTACATTTAGCAAGTCACCAGATAACTGCAGATGAGTGGAAGTACATGGAGATGAGTGACAGAAGGGATAGATCAATTCTCTGCCTTTCTGTGTGAGATTCATGCTAGCTGTAGAATAAGAGAGACCAGTCTGTCAGCTGAGTCCCTCTTTCAGCCAATTTTTTTGGTAGGAGTAATTTTAAAATCTAACCTTTGAAGATACTACAGTAGTATCTGATAGTTCCATGTTGGTCATGAAAGAGGGGGCATCCTCTGAAGCCACCAGACTAGCAAAAAATAAAAAATCAGGGTAATAGCTTTTGTGAGCATATTTACAAAACTAGATTAATAACCATTCCAAATCAAACTCTTCTCAGAAAATCTGTGAGGTTAAATTATAGAATGTCTTGAAGTTTTTCAGTTTAGGGCCATGGCTTTTCAGATGTTTTGACTTCAAGGAGCCCTTTCCATCCTGCTGTGCCTTTTGGGGAAGCCCTGATCCTGTGCACAGTGAAGCAGTCTGTGCTGCAGAGCATCCTGGGTTGTGTTCTTGAGTGCACACTGTGTTTGTATGGAAAGCTATCTGGACTTGTTGGGCCTCACTCTTCTCCAAGGTAAAAAGAGAAGGAAGGGTAAAGATACCCTTAGCTGCACACTTAATAGTCTGCCTTCTGGAGAAATTTGTCTTGTTCTTAGCAGTCTCCTTGTTGCTGAATGCCTGTTAGTCTTCCAAGCAGAGATTTTTGAAAAAGAGATTGAGAGTTCCTGGATTAAGAAAATACATAAATTGACTCACTTGAAAAATAGTTTAGGATGCCAATTTCAGGGACCAAGTTGATAAAACGTACTCAATTTTCCCCCTTCCCTGAGATTCTTTTGTCAAATGCACGAGTCAAAAAAGTCATAGAAAAAAGCACAAACTTTTATTTAACTGAAGCAGGTTATATTATTGACATGTCTGTCCATTATTATATTTTCCTAGAACAGCTTTTTTATTCAGAGCTAATGGCCTAGACTGGGTTGTTTATCTCCCAGTGCATGTGTTTGTCTAGGGTTGAAAAAATAACATAGCCTTATTGCTAATCAATGACATACAAAATCTGATCTTACTTGTGACAAAGAAGTCACAATTTACTTACAGGCTGCTTACTGTCATGCATACTTATTGAATTGGAGACATGTATTTTTCAGTAACTAAAGTGAAAACTGAAAGTATTAGGTTGTGTTATGAAATGTGTACACAATTTTGCAGTAACATACTATTCAGAAGACCTTTACATGTAACAATAAGAGCACAATAAACGATCACATTATTATCAATTCTCAAGACAAAGTCCTTCACATAAGAAAAAAAAAATCCTTGTGCCACCCTGCCTAAAGATGTTTAAGAGCATATGGAGATAAGCATCAATGTGGAACAAGTCTCCTAGTAAGTTCTCCAAGTATAACCATAAGAGGTAGGGTGCCTTGTTCCAGATTCCAACCACATTAATCAGATTAATGGAACATTCAACAAGAGGATAGTGGATATCATTTATGTGAAAGCATATCCCGAAGGATATGCTAGATCATGGCTTTTTAGGGTTTTATAAATCAGGAGCATCCCTGTAAATTAGATTCAGAAGCTAGGGAAAATTCAGAAGGACATATAGATGGTGTTATAAGCCTGTGTGTCCGTGCAGTTTTTCCTATCGCTCTAAATCAGGCCTATGTACTGGACAGAATTCTAGTTGTTCGCGTGGATTAACTACAAGAATCAATTGTCTTCCATTCTTTGCTTTCAGCTTGTTTTGGTCTTTTGCTCATGTTCAAGATTTAACTCATTGCCACATTTGAATCTAGAAGAAATTTGCTCTGTTTTTTTCATCTTGTTTGTGTCTTGCCTTCTTATTCAGACTATGTCTTGTCTGCTTTGTGTGCATCTTGTACAAATATTTGTCTTCTGCAAAATTTGCTTTTTTGTTGAGGTGAGCATGCTGTGTAGATCTTTCTGACATGCTATAGAATGACAAGAGAAATGGGAAGACTAATGGCTGTATCTCACAACTGCTTTATATATTGAATTTTCTACTCTTTGATTACAGTTGGTCTTAAAACTAAAGGCAGGCATTTCAAAGCAAGGGACATCAGTTTGTTGAGAGTATTGAAGAGAACTGTAGTCATTTTAGACTGGGTACAGGGCCAGACAAAGTCATTTTGGTGCCAGAAGCAAAAGGCAAACTAAACTCTCTCTCCCCAATCCATGTAAAGAAGCTGATTGGAATGGTTGTTTAATTAATACAATACATGCATAACATTTTCCAACACACCTGAGGACTGCAGGCTAATTTAAAGAGTGAAGGACAAGCCCCATGGCACACAGAGCTCTATCTCTGAACAAAGGGAGTCAGGTAGGGAGTTGCCACCACAGCCACCTGGCATTTGGCTTCTTAGGCAGTTGCCCCATTCTGCCTAATGGTAGGACCCATTCTGGCTAGGCTGTGGTGGAAAACCATCAGAGTTTAGGAAGCCTCATTGGGGGGCCCTTGGGGATGTCCCTCTCTGCTGCTCCCCCACTCCCAAATGGTTTTTCTAAAGCAAATTGTCCCAAATGCCCCCATCACCCTACAGAGAGCTTGAGGGCAATTACACTTTTTTTTCAGAGTGGTGGAGGTCCATTTTAGTCTCAGAAGAGGATTTTTTAATTTTATTTTTACACATAGGAAGTGACCAGAAGGTCAGTTTCTGGGTCACTTCCTTTTAGCCGCTAAGCAGACTACTGTACATGGGTATGTAGAAATCTCTTTAGTATCATTGTCAGATAATCAAAGAGAACAAGTCCTACACTATTTCCTGTCGTTATCATTTGAAAACCTGCACTACTCCCTCAACTTGAGAAGAGTACAGTACTGACTTGCCTCAGTGAAAAGTTTAGGCTGCTCCTTGATCTAGTTTCTTCTCTCCTTATTAGGGGCTTGTCTACGCTGGCCAAATAAAATGACCTAACCTTGTTTTCACTGTGAGCTGTCCAAATGATGTATGCTCAAATCTGGGTATTTTGCCTCAGGGCTTTAATCTGCACCAAAAAAGGGGGGTTTACTCCGGATCTGAGTGGAAAATCCAGGTGTGAGTGTGTGTGTGTGTGTGTGTGTGGACTGCGGGCCAAAACGACATCGGTCTGGGGCCTGAGGGGGGAGTTTTTGGTGTGTGCGTGTAAGAGGTCTGGAGGAGGCTCCCTGGGCCAGGCGATCAGGAGGGGCATGCGGAGGCTATGCGGCCAAACCCGCGATTCGCCCGCTCTCCCCACCTTCCAGGAAGGTTGGGAGAAGGGGCGAACGTGCCCCGTTTGGCCGCACAGCCTCCGCATCCTCCTCCTGCGCTCCTTCCTGGAAGGGAGCGCAGGAGGGGCATGCGGAGGCTATGCGGCCAAACCCGCTATTCGCCTGCTCTCCCCACCTTCCAGGAAGGTGGGGAGAAGGGGCGAACGTGCCCCGTTTGGGCGCACAGCCTCCGCATCCTGCTCCTGCGCACCTTCCAGGAAGGGAGTGCAGGGGGGATGCAGAGGCTATGCGGCCAAACCTGCGATTCGCCCCCCTCTCCCCACCTTCCAGGAAGGTGGGGAGAAGGGGCGAACGTGCCCCGTTTGGGTGCACAGCCTCCGCATCCTCCTCCTGCACTCCCTCCTGGAAGGGAGCGCAGGAGGGGCATGCGGAGGCTATGCGGCCAAACCCGCGATTCGTCCCCTCTCCCCACCTTCCAGGAAGGTGGGGAGAAGGGGTGAACGTGCCCCGTTTGGGCGCACAGCCTCCGCATCCTCCTCCTGCGCTCCTTCCTGGAAGGGAGCGCAGGAGGGGGATGCGGGGGCTATGTGGCCAAACCCGCGATTCGCCCCCTCTCCACACCTTCCAGGAAGGTGGGGAGAAGGGGCGAACGTGCCCCGTTTGGGCGCACAGCCTCCGCATCCTCCTCCTGCGCTCCTTCCTGGAAGGGAGCGCAGGAGGGGGATGCGGGGGCTATGTGGCCAAACCCGCGATTCACCCCCTCTCCACACCTTCCAGAAAGGTGAGGAGAAGGGGCGAACGTGCCCCGTTTGGGCACACAGCCTCCGCATCCTCCTCCTGCGCTCCCTCCTGGAAGGGAGCGCAGGAGGGGCATGCGGGGGCTTTGCGTTGGAAGAGGGGGGTCGTCTTATACGGCGAATATATCACAAACTCTATATTTTAACTTAAAAATTGCGGGGGTGGTCTTATACGCCCTGTCGTCTTATACGCCGGAATATACGGTATTATAAACTGTGCTCTTCCCTGCCCCCCAGGCATAGCCTGGAAGCTCAGTATGCTATCCATACAGATTAGCTTGGTGGCCATGTAGGTGGCTCCATAATGAGCCTTCCAGATAGTATTTTTTGCTCTACTGTGTTTTAATCATCTTTGATCCAATGCCACACACACACATATGTGTGTGTGTGTATATGTATGTGTATATATTATATAACATATAAACATACACACATTGGAAACTGCTTAATGCAGTGTAGATGTGTAAATTGCTATTGCTTAAAACAATTTGTAAGCCACTCTGATAGCCTTGTGGCTGAAGAGTGGGGTAGAAATAACTAATAAATAAAATAAAATAGATAAAAAGATATATAAATATAGTGAGACCTGTGTTGACATTGTGCAAGGGAAGTCTGTCTATTAGCTGTGAAGCCCAATGCAGTTACCTTAAGCAAGGCACATTCTGGTGTTGTGAGGGTAAATACTTAATAACCACAGTTATAGATTTTTCTGAGCAATCGGGTTGGGGGGGGAGATGAGAATGATAAAAGAGATATTGACTACAACTTGCATAGAGGTAGCTAACAGGAACAGAAAAGAGAAATCCTATAAAAATAGAGGAATTATCCATTTTCTAGCAGCCAATATGGTACCCCTAGCATTGTTATTGTGTGCTTCCAAGTGATTTCCGATTTTTGGCAACCCTAAGGTGAACCTATCATGAGGTATTCTTGGCAAGATTTATTCAGAGGGGGTTTGCCATTGCCTTCCTCTGAGGGTGAGAGAGTGTGACTTGGCCAAGGTCACCCAGTGCATTTTCATGTCCAAGCAGGGATTCAAACCCTGGTCTCCAGAGTCATAGTCTAACATTCAAAACCTCTATGACACACTCGCTCCTATTCCTAGCATTACACGGACTCAAAAAGAGATGAATAATTGAGTGTTCCACTTATTGAACCAAACACTACAACAAGAATTTTTTTCACTTTCTATAGAAAATACCCCAAATTTATATAGACTTGCAGCTCATGTAGTAAATCCAAAGAACAACTTCTTGGTAAAGCAAGAAACAAAAATTGTTAACATTTCAAAAATCACATTGCAACAGTCCTGAAGACAACGAAATTGAATTATTTTTAGAACTTTACCATAAATAGTTCACCTTATATTTTCCATCATATGTCAGTTTTTGCTTTAAAAGAGTAAGGGAACTCGTAATCTTCCATGATAAATACATCAGTAATCTTTATCTATTTAATGGATTATAAAGATTTTCCACAGCACATGTGGCAGAAACTGATACCTGCCTTAATTTAAAAACACTGTTTTCTCCACAGTATTCCTGCTATGCCAATTCAATATTAGTTATACATAAGTAAACTGCAAACACAGCATGGTTTAATTTATTTATTTTATTGGATTTATTAAAATATTTATATTCCAACTAATTTAACCAATTTAAACCAATTTAAATTTTAAAACAGTTCAATCAATCTGTCTTCCTAATATTAAGGAAATACATGGAAGCCAGGCATTGCACTAATTCCCCCCCACCAAATGTGCATTATGTTAAATCTTTGGGTTTATATCAAAATAATATCTTATGTGAGATTTAGGAGATTATGTGTCATGTCTTTTTTTAGATTGTAAGCCTAAAGGCAGGGAACTGTTAAATTAAGCATTTGTAAGCCGCTCTGATAGCCTTTGTGGTTGAAGAGCGGGGTATAAATACAATAAATAAATAATAATAATAATAATGATAGCGCAAATGATTTCCACTATTGCATGATGTTGTAGTCATTGCATGATCAATGTGTGCTCCAGCTGCATATTAGGCATTGTTATTCATTGATGGGACAAGCTGTCAGTAGCTCTCAATATCACTCTTTTCGTGATATTGAAGAGCGTGCAAAAAATACGTCCTGCAGTAATCATGAGATTACAGCGTGAATGGGTGGTCTTCTTTCCCCCCTTCCCATTCCCAGTGAGCAGACTTCCAGGTGAGAACCTGAAAATGAAGCACAGGACATTCTTTTTATGAACTGTCCCATTTTGTTTGCATGTTTTTAGGTTTGTTAAAGTGCTTCAAGGTTTTTTAAAGTTTTAAGCATGCTTGCATCTTCTTGCAAGTACCATTGACATCTCGCTCATGCCAAATCACGGAAGTAAACACCCATTCTTAAAGTGCTAGTGGTGGTCATATGATAATTCTGTGGCAGTTCTTTCATGTGATTACAGTGACATGTGATAATAAGTGTAACAATGCCACTGTGTTTTTGCTTTCCTCATTCACGGAATTACAGCATTTTTAGACACTACAGTTGTCCCTCCACTTTCGCGAACTTAACATTCGCGGTTTTGATTATTCGCGGTTTTGGGAGAGCCCCTGCGGGCCCCCCCAAAACCGCGACAGGGGCCTCTGGAGGCCCCGTGAAAACCCTGGGAAGGGGGTGGGGAGGGCTGGGGAGGCCTTCATGGGGCCCCCGGAGGCGCTCCGGAGGCCCCATGAAGGCCTGAGGAGGGAGTGGGGAGGGCCAGGGAGGCAGGGGAGTCCAGGGAAAGTGGTGAGGGGAGCGACAACGGGGCCTCCGGAGGCCTCGGGGTCGCTTGGGGAGGGCGGGGGGTGGCAGGGAGAAGCGACCGCGAGGCCTCCGGAGGCCTCGGGGATCACTTGGGGAGGGCGGGGGCGGCAGGGAGAAGCGACCGCGAGGCCTCCGGAGGCCTCGGGGGTCGCTTGGGGAGGGCGGGGGGCGGCAGGGAGAAGCGACCGCGAGGCCTCCGGAGGCCTCGGGGGTCGCTTGGGGAGGGCGGGGGGAGGCAGGGAGAAGCGACCGCGAGGCCTCCGGAGGCCTCGGGGGTCGCTTGGGGAGGGCGGGGGGCGGCAGGGAAAAGCGACCGTGAGGCCTCCGGAGGCCTCGGGGGTCGCTTGGGGAGGGCGGGGGGCGGCAGGGAAAAGCGACCGCGAGGCCTCCGGAGGCCTCGGGGGTCGCTTGGGGAGGGCGGGGGGAGGCAGGGAGAAGCGACCGCGAGGCCTCCGGAGGCCTCGGGGGTCGCTTGGGGAGGGCGGGGGGGCGGCAGGCAGAAGCGACCGCGAGGCCTCCGGAGGCCTCGGGGGTCGCTTGGGGAGGGCGGGGGCGGCAGGGAGAAGCGACCGCGAGGCCTCCGGAGGCCTCGGGGGTCGCTTGGGGAGGGCGGGGGCGGCAGGGAGAAGCGACTGCGAGGCCTCCGGAGGCCTCCGGGGTCGCTTGGGGAGGGCGGGGGGCGGCAGGGAGAAGCGACCGCGAGGCCTCCGGAGGCCTCGGGGGTCGCTTGGGGAGGGTGGGGGGCGGCAGGGAAAAGCGACCGCGAGGCCTCCGGAGGCCTCGGGGGTCGCTTGGGGAGGGCGGGAGGCGGCAGGCAGAAGCGACCGCGAGGCCTCCGGAGGCCTCAGGGGTTGCTTGGGGAGGGCGGGGGGCGGCAGGGAAAAGCGACCGCGAGGCCTCCGGAGGCCTCGGGGGTCGCTTGGGGAGGGCGGGGGGCGGCAGGGAAAAGCGACCGCGAGGCCTCCGGAGGCCTCGGGGGTCGCTTGGGGAGGGCGGGGGGCGGCAGGGAAAAGCGACCGCGAGGCCTCCGGAGGCCTCGGGGGTCGCTTGGGGAGGGCGGGGGGCGGCAGGGAGAAGCGACCGCGAGGCCTCCGGAGGCCTCGGGGGTCGCTTGGGGAGGGCGGGGGGCGGCAGGGAGAAGCGACCGCGAGGCCTCCGGAGGCCTCGGGGGTCGCTTGGGGAGGGCGGGGGGCGGCAGGGAGAAGCGACCGCGAGGCCTCCGGAGGCCTCGGGGGTCGCTTGGGGAGGGCGGGGGGCGGCAGGCAGAAGCGACCGCGAGGCCTCCGGAGGCCTCGGGGGTCGCTTGGGGAGGGCGGGGGGCGGCAGGCAGAAGCGACCGCGAGGCCTCCGGAGACCTCGGGGGTCGCTTGGGGAGGGCGGGGGGCGGCAGGGAGAAGCGACCGCGAGGCCTCCGGAGGCCTCGGGGGTCGCTTGGGGAGGGCGGGGGGCGGCAGGGAGAAGCGACCGCGAGGCCTCCGGAGGCCTCGGGGTCGCTTGGGGAGGGCGGGAGGCAGCAGGCAGAAGCGACCGCGAGGCCTCCGGAGGCCTCGGGGGTCGCTTGGGGAGGGCGGGGGGCGGCAGGGAAAAGCGACCGCGAGGCCTCCGGAGGCCTCGGGGGTCGCTTGGGGAGGGCGGGGGGCGGCAGGGAAAAGCGACCGCGAGGCCTCCGGAGGCCTCGGGGGTCGCTTGGGGGGGGTGGGGGGCGGCAGGGAAAAGCGACCGCGAGGCCTCCGGAGGCCTCGGGGTCGCTTGGGGAGGGCGGGAGGCGGCAGGCAGAAGCGACCGCGAGGCCTCCGGAGGCCTCGGGGGTCGCTTGGGGAGGGCGGGGGGCGGCAGGGAAAAGCGACCGCGAGGCCTCCGGAGGCCTCGGGGGTCGCTTGGGGAGGGCGGGGGGGCGGCAGGGAAAAGCGACCGCGAGGCCTCCGGAGGCCTCGGGGGTCGCTTGGGGAGGGCGGGGGCGGCAGGGAGAAGCGACCGCGAGGCCTACGGAGGCCTCGGGGGTCGCTTGGGGAGGGCGGGGGGCGGCAGGCAGAAGCGACCGCGAGGCCTCCGGAGGCCTCGGGGGTCGCTTGGGGAGGGCGGGGGGCGGCAGGCAGAAGCGACCGCGAGGCCTCCGGAGGCCTCGGGGGTCGCTTGGGGAGGGTGGGGGCGGCAGGGAGAAGCGACCGCGAGGCCTCCGGAGGCCTCGGGGGTCGCTTGGGGAGGGCGGGGGGCGGCAGGGAGAAGCGACCGCGAGGCCTCCGGAGGCCTCGGGGTCGCTTGGGGAGGGCGGGAGGCAGCAGGCAGAAGCGACCGCGAGGCCTCCGGAGGCCTCGGGGGTCGCTTGGGGAGGGCGGGGGGCGGCAGGGAAAAGCGACCGCGAGGCCTCCGGAGGCCTCGGGGGTCGCTTGGGGAGGGCGGGGGGCGGCAGGGAAAAGCGACCGCGAGGCCTCCGGAGGCCTCGGGGGTCGCTTGGGGGGGGTGGGGGGCGGCAGGGAAAAGCGACCGCGAGGCCTCCGGAGGCCTCGGGGTCGCTTGGGGAGGGCGGGAGGCGGCAGGCAGAAGCGACCGCGAGGCCTCCGGAGGCCTCGGGGGTCGCTTGGGGAGGGCGGGGGGCGGCAGGGAAAAGCGACCGCGAGGCCTCCGGAGGCCTCGGGGGTCGCTTGGGGAGGGCGGGGGGCGGCAGGGAAAAGCGACCGCGAGGCCTCCGGAGGCCTCGGGGGTCGCTTGGGGAGGGCGGGGGCGGCAGGGAGAAGACCGCGAGGCCTCCGGAGGCCTCGGGGGTCGCTTGGGGAGGGCGGGGGGCGGCAGGGAGAAGCGACCGCGAGGCCTACGGAGGCCTCGGGGGTCGCTTGGGGAGGGCGGGGGGCGGCAGGGAAAAGCGACCGTGAGGCCTCCGGAGGCCTCGGGGGTCGCTTGGGGAGGGCGGGGGGCGGCAGGCAGAAGCGACCGCGAGGCCTCCGGAGGCCTCGGGGGTCGCTTGGGGAGGGCGGGGGGCGGCAGGGAAAAGCAACCGTGAGGCCTCCGGAGGCCTCGGGGGTCGCTTGGGGAGGGCGGGGGGCGGCAGGCAGAAGCGACCGCGAGGCCTCCGGAGGCCTCAGGGTTGCTTGGGGAGGGTGGGGGCGGCAGGGAAAAGCGACTGCGAGGCCTCCGGAGGCCTCGGGGTTGCTTGGGGAGGGCGGGTGGAGGGCTGTCATTATTCGCGGAATTTTCACATTCGCGGGGGTCTGCGGAACCTAACCCCCGCGAATGTGAAGGGACAACTGTACTCTGATAATCTCCTTACAGTGAAATCAAGATAAAGCAGGATTCCACAGATTGTAATTTTTACATAGGAATTTACATAGCTTTCAGCACAGCATTCTTCATTTAGATCTTATACTGCCTCCTCTGATTCCTTCCCTCAACTTCCCTCCTCCTTTTGTATTTGTGGTGGCCATCATAGTATAGTCCCTCTTGCATAGGTGTCAGGTATGCCTGGAGGTACTCTCAGCAGAAAATACTTCCTTTACCTTACTGACACCAGAATTTGTCCCACTTCCTCTTATGAGTTATAACTTTAAAAAGAACGGTAATGAAGATATCCAGAGCAACTGTGAAACACACACACACACATTTACAAAGTGCTGAATTTACAAAGGACATTATTTTCAGTTTGGCACATCAGGGAATAAACGGAAAAGAGAGAGGTAAATTCATACTTCATATCTGGTATGTCATGCACATATTTTAATTTTGCACTTGTACATAAGAGCTGAGCACAAAACAGTCTTGTATGGAGCAAACCACAGTATCTGTCCCTTCAGCCTTGGAATCTGTCATTTATGTTTAATGGGATACATGTAATCAGTTACCGATGTGAATGTTTTAGAGGGGAAAAGTAAATATAGTATCTTTTGATGCAAAAAACTATCTACCGGTAAATCAAAGAGAGTATCTTTAAGAATCACTACTGAATAAAACCATAAAAGTATATTTTTGCGAATATCATAGATCATATCTTCCTTCCATACCCTCATGTCATGCCATTTCCCACCTTCCTTTCATTTTTGGACCTACACATCATTAGCATTATGTCTCCATCAACATCTTGCATAAAGGTCAACAGAGGGGATGAACTAAATGCAAACCTGTAATTAAAGTTATAAAAAACAATTGAATGAATTTGGTGTTTAATATTTCTCTGATAAAAGAAACCAGTGAGATAACCAGTGAAAGCCAGCATGGTGTAGTGGCTTGTGTGTTGGACTAGAACACTGGGGGGGGGGAATCAGTGTTCAAATCCCTCCTCAGCTGTGGGAACCCACTGGGAAACCTTGGGCAAATCATGCTCTCTCAATCAAAGAAGAAGGCAAGGACAAACTCCCTCTGAACAAATTCTGCCAAGAAACCTCCATAATAGGGTTGCCATATGTCAGAAATTACTTGAAGGCACACAACAAGAACAACAAGTAACCAGTATGGATAACTGAATTCTACTAAAATAGTGTGATGTTGTGGTTTGATCATTGGACTATGACTCTGGAGACCAGAGTTTGAATCCCCACACAACCATGGAAACCCACTGGGTGACTTTGGGCAAGTCACACTCTCAACCTCAGAAGAAGGCAAAAGCAAACTCCTACTAAACAAATCTTGCCAAGAAAACCCCATGATAGAGTTGTCTTAGGTTTACCATAAGCTGGAAATGACAGGTGGCATACAACAACAATAGGGAGTCTTCTGTACACTCACTAATAGTTGTTGCAATATGTCGAGTGGTCTCTCATTTCTTCATACCAGAGTCACTGCCGTTGTAGCACTGTATCCTAATGGGTAACTCATAGAATCATAGAATTGTAGAGTTGGAAGAGACCACGAGGGCCACCCAGTCCAACACCCTGCCACACAGGAATCACGATCAAAGCATCCCTGACAGATGGCCATCCAGCCTCTGTTTAAAGACCTCCAAGGAAGGAGACCCCACCATACTCTGAGGGAGTGTGTTCCACTGCCAAACAGCTCTTACTGTCAAAAAGTTCCTCCTAATGTTGAGGTGGAATCTCTGTTCCTGGAGCTTGCTTCCATTGCTCCATGTTCTAGTCTCTGGAGTAGCAGAAAACAAGCTTGTTCCATCCTCAATGTGATACCCCTTCAGATACTTAAACAGGGCTATCATATCGCCCCTTAACCATCTCTTTTCCAGGCTAAACATACTCAGCTTCCTAAGTCTTTCCTCATAAGGCATGGTTTCCATGCTTACCAACTAATTAGTACAGTAGTTCCTTAAAGGTTCTGTTACATGCCTGGAAGACAATTTCATGGTCCAAAAGGTGGAAGAGGCAACAAGGGGGTCAGCTATTTTAGATCTGATCCTAACCAACAGAGACGACCTGGTTAATGGGGTGCAAGTGGTGGGATCCTTAGGTGAGAGTGATCATGTTCTCCTGGAGTTTGTTATACAATGGAAAGGAGAAGCCAGGCATAGTCAGACACGCATTCTTGACTTTAGGAGAGCTGATTTCAATAAACTCAGGGAAATACTGGGGATGATCCCATGGTCAAGAATACTAAAAGAGAAGGGACCTCAAGACGGATGGGACTTTCTCAAAAGGGAGATACTGAAGGCACAATTTCAAACAGTACCATTGAGGAAGAAAAATGGGAGGTGTCTCAAGAAACCAGGATGGATGACTAAAAAACTTTCAATGGAGCTAAGTTTTAAACGGAACATGTATAGGAAATGGAAAAGGGGGGAAATCACCAAAGAAGAATTCAAACAGATAGCGAACACGTGTAGGAGTAAAGTCAGAAAAGCTAAAGCGCAGAATGAGTTCAGGCTTGCTAGGGAGGTTAAGAACAATAAAAAGGGTTTTTTTGGGTATGTCCGCAGCAAAAGGAGAAAGAAGGAAATGATAGGGCCGCTACGTGGAGAAGATGGCAAAATGCTAACAGGGGACAGAGAAAAGGCAGAATTACTCAACACCTTCTTTGCCTCAGTGTTTTCAGAAAAGGAAAAGGAGGACCAACCTGAGGAGAATGGAACAGAGGACACAATAGGGGAAATCCAGCTCAAAATAAGTAAAGAGGTAGTACAGGAATACCTTCTTAATCTAAATGAATTTAAATCTCCAGGACCAGATGAACTACATCCAAGAGTATTAAAAGAGCTGGCAAATATAATCTCAGAGCCATTGGCAATAATATTTGAGAACTCCTGGAGAACAGGAGAAGTCCCAGCAGACTGGAGGAGGGCAAACGTTGTTCCCATCTTCAAAAAGGGGAAAAAAGAGGATCCCAACAACTATCGTCCAGTTAGTCTGACATCAATACCAGGGAAGATTCTAGAACAGATCATTAAACAGAGAGTCTGTGAACATTTAGAAGGCAATGCCATAATCACAAAAAGTCAGCATGGGTTTCAGAGAAACAAGTCATGCCAGACTAATCTGATCTCTTTTTTTGATAAAGTTACCAGCTTGGTAGATGAAGGGAATGCTGTGGACATTGCATACCTTGATTTCAGTAAGGCCTTTGACAAGGTTCCCCATGACATTCTTGCAAACAAGCTTGTAGAATGTGGGCTAGACAAGTTAACTGTTCAATGGATTTGTAATTGGTTGACCGGCCGAACCCAAAGGGTGCTCAGCAGTGGCTCCTCTTCGTCTTGGAAAGATGTGACCAGTGGGGTGCCACAGGGTTCTGTCCTGGGCCCAGTGCTATTCAACATCTTTATCAATGACTTAGATGAGGGAATTAGGGGCATACTTATCAAATTTGCAGATGACACCAAATTGGGAGGAGTAGCTAATACCCTAGAGGACAGGATCAAAATTCAGAATGACCTGGATAGACTGGAGAGCTGGGCCAAAGCTAACAAAATGAAATTCAATACGGAGAAATGTAAAGTACTGCATTTAGGGCGGAAAAATGAAATGCATAAATATAGGATGGGAGAGACCTGGCTGAATGAGACTACGTGCGAAAGGGATCTAGGAGTCCTAGTAGACCACAAGTTGAACATGAGCCAACAGTGTGATGCGGCAGCTAAAAAGGCCAATGCAATTTTGGGCTGTATCAATAGAAGTATAGTGTCTAGATCAAGGGAAGTAATAGTGCCACTCTATTCTGCCTTGGACAGACCTCACTTAGAATACTGTGTCCAGTTCTGGGCACCACAATTCAGAAAGGATATTGACAAATTGGAGCGTGTCCAGAGAAGGGCAACTAAAATGGTGAAAGGTCTGGAAACAATGCCTTATGAGGAGAGACTTAGGGAGCTGGGTATGTTTAGCCTGGAAAAAAGACGGTTTAGAGGCGATATGATAGCCCTGTTTAAGTATTTGAAGGGATGTCACGCTGAGGATGGAGCAGGCTTGTTTTCTGCTGCTCCAGAGACTGGAACACGGAGCAATGGGTGCAAGCTCCAGGAACCGAGATTCCACCTCAACATGAGGAGGAACTTTTTGACAGTAAGAGCTGTTCGGCAGTGGAACACACTCCCTCGGAGCGTGGTGGGGTCTCCTTCCTTGGAGGTCTTTAAACAGAGGCTGGATGGCCATCTGTCGGGAATGCTTTGATTGTGATTTCCTGCGTGGCAGGGGGGTTGGACTGGATGGCCCTCGTGGTCTCTTCCAACTCTGCAATTCTATGATTCTATGATTCTATGAAACTTTCTAGAGAATATTATTTCTTTGCTGTACAGTATATGGACGTTTTCTATATCCCCTTTTGTTTGTACAGTGAAACAGCTAAAAACATGAAAGAGCTTGCACAATGGAGTATCACACCTTTTAAATACATATGAGAACATCTGACAGATTGCGTGGAAATAGTGCTTTAAGATGAGCTTTAAAGAGAGAGCAGTTCTGCCCAACAGTGAAAGTATCTATAGTGGGCCACCAGTATCTGATGGGGTTTGGTTCCAGGACCTCCCCCCCACCCCATATATACAGTGTCTCATTATATACAATGGCTTAGTAAAATGGCCTTATATGAAATGGTGAACAGCAAGATTGTCTCTTTAGACCCCCCCCCCATATTTTCAAGCCCTGGTGGCGCAGTGGTTAAATGCCAGTACTGCAAGCCACCATGTTGCAAGTTCGATTCCAGCAGGCTCAAAGGTTCACTCAGCCTTCTATCTTTTCATATGTCGGTAAATTGAGTACCCAGCTTGTGGGGGCAATTAGCTAACGCACATTGGAAACTGTTTAATGCAGTGTAGATGTGTAAATAGCTATTGCTTAAATCAATTTGTAAGCTGCTCTGATAGCCTTGTGGCTGAAGAGCAGGGTATAAATAACCAAATAAATAAATAAAGCCATGGTTGGTTGAATCCATGGATGCAGAACCTATGGTTACGGAGGGCTGACTGTGGCTAAAAACCTCATAAAAGAAGCTTACTTTACCCAAAGAACTAATTTGCATTGTGTTTTACATCATCTGTCTGATAGCAAAGTCAATATTGCTGGGATTGTGGACAAAACAAAGTCACTGCAAAACAAGAAAGATACACTCTGTTAGCATGCTTGTATGAACCCAAGCTTTGCAGAAATGCAAAAACTGTTGCTATTTAAAAAAGCTACGAGGGTATCTCCTACTATCAAAAGCCAAAACCATGCTATTAAATAGCTTGAAACTCAAAGTTAAGGTAATTTGCTATTGAAAAGGTAACAGGAGTAGGAATGCACGTTCATTTTTAGGTGAAAAGAATTTCATATTCATTTACAGTCCAAATTTATGTAAAATTGAGTACACGTAAGCTCACTTAAACATATACAGTGGGCTCACCATATCCGTGGGCTAGACATCCGCAGATTGGAGTGTCCATGGATCGCCACACCTCATGTTAATCAATGGCATTACGCACACATGGCCACATCTGTTTGCAACCATGTGCACATGCCATTGATTAATGTGGGGCTTGAGGGTCTGTGTCTTCATAGAATCATAGAATTGCAGAGTTGGAAGAGACCACGAGGGCCATCCAGTCCAACCCCCCTGCCACGCAGGAAATCTTGATTAAAGCATCCCCGACAGATGGCCATCCAGCCTCTGTTTAAAGACCTCCAAGGAAGGAGACCCCACCACACTCCGAGGGAGTGTGTTCCACTGCCGAACGGCTCTGACTGTCAAAAAGTTCCTCCTCATGTTGAGGTGGAATCTCTGTTCCTGGAGCTTGCACCCATTGCTCCGTGTTCCAGTCTCTGGAGCAGCAGAAAACAAGCCTGCTCCATCCTCAGTGTGACATCCCTTCAAATACTTAAACAGGGCTATCATATCGCCTCTTAACCGTCTTTTTTCCAGGCTAAACATACCCAGCTCCCTAAGTCTCTCCTCATAAGGCATTGTTTCCAGACCTTTCACCATTTTAGTTGCCCTTCTCTGGACACGCTCCAATTTGTCAATATCCTTTCTGAATTGTGGTGCCCAGAACTGGACACAGTATTCTAAGTGAGGTCTTTTCCCATCCATGGTGGGGGCCTGGAACCAAACCCCGACAAGTGGGAAGGGCCCACTGTACTTTAATATATGGCTTGGACCCAAAATTAATTTATTGAAATCAGCTACTATTCATGATATTCTGATCTATGTTCCTCTTGAAGTTTTACATTAAATTAAGCTTAGATTGTATAATTTGATGAATTTTCCACAAACTCATGATTTTCAGAATAGGTAATCACAATAAACAGCAATGGCAGTTAATATGAGCCATCCTGTATTCTGTTTCCTGGAAGCTGTATTTTTGTTTCCTTCTAATTGTCCATCTGTCTTGTCTGTCTGTCCTTCCTTCCTTCCTTCCTTCCTTCCTTCCTTCCTTCCTTCCTCATTCATTTCAGTGATTGAATACCAAGCCATACCTAGGTATGGCCCAGCAAGCCCATTCAAAGGACATTTAAGTACTAAAAGTAATGGTAGGTAATTCATTTCATCTGGTAAATAACCGATGTTCATTTTGTTGTCTGTTTTAAAATATAGTTGTCCCTCCATATCTATGGATTTGGTATCCACGGATTTAAGTATTCATGGCTTGAAAATATTCTTTAAAAAATAATAATCCAAAAAGCAAACCTTGATTTTGCCATCTTATAGAAGGGACACCATTTTGTTATGACATTGCATATAATGGGAGTTGAGTATTCATGGATTTTGGTATCCACAGCGGATGCTGGAACCAAACCCCAGTGAATATGAAGGGACAACTGCAATTTCTGTTTAAGCATTGTCGTAAAACTGAGATTTTAATAATAAACAATCAGCTAGACTGAGATTTTAATAATAAGCAGCTGGTTAAAACCTTTTTGGCTGACCAGTAAACTTATCTATAATCAAATAACATTATTCAATGCAAGAATGTCAGCTAATTCAAATGTTTTAAGTCCTTTTGCTTTTGTGTTTTTAACTAATTACATATTATATCTCTGTGTAGAACATAGTTGCTGAAGCTTGGCTACATATACTTTAAGTCTTAAATAGATGGTTTAGTTCAAGAGTTGTACTTAAATTGTATACAACAGTGCCTCCAGTTCTGAAGAAACTTTCTCAAGGGATTGCTAATTACAATTTAAATATTTGCTTTATAAATAATTAGCTACCTTCCTCTTCAGTTCTTTGCATCTTTCCCATTCTGGTTGGTGTGAAATCTACCCTCAGGATCCCCAGACCTCAGTCCTTAAATAACACTACTCCAGAGTAGTCACCTTGACTTCATAATGGGGCTATTCTGGGGTAGCTGTTTTGAGCATCTCATTTCAGTTTCATATGCAAAGATATGTTTTCCTGACATGGCTGTTAAATAGTAAACATTACCTCTCTGAAACATCACTATGATGATTAGCTGCTTTCCTTGTCCATGGCTTGATACCAGAAAAATTGCAGTTTAATGTGAGTGTTCATGTTATTGTTTCTTTATTCAATATGTAAATTTTAGCCATAAGATGTGTCCTCCTGTCATGTACTCAATCTAGCTGTCAGGCCTTAAGGAGTTAGCAAATCAGGTAAAACAGGAATGAAACAGCAAAGATGCCAGCTGTTGTTGGTTTTGTTGACTGTGAAGGAGAACTGATTATTCACTTGGAATCTGGTATATAGAATTGGATGCCAGAAACATTAAGGGCACTGAGGAAATGCTGCCCAATTTAAGCAAACTCTGTTTAAACTACACAGAAGATTTGTTGAAGAATTTAGCTAATTAAGTCTCATTATGTTCGGAGCTGGAAACAGCCTTTAATTTATTTAACTACACTGTTAATTCAAACTTTAAAATAGGCACCTTGCCTTATGGCTTTTATGTGAGGCATCATTTGACTTGCCATCCAAATTTCAGTTCAGGGCCCACACCTGCTAATAATATTATAGTATGTGCTGTTCCAAGATGATCGTCCCAATCCATCCAAGACTTACAGGATTTCCTCTTGTTATAAATGTCCACCTTTGTCATTTTGGACAGAAGCGAAAACCTTGATTTTTATTAGATTTGACTGTAATTTTTTATGTTTTTAAAAGAGATTGTTGTTGCTTGTTGGAATGTACATGTTAAGTGTGTTTGAATTTTTATTACGAGCTCCCTTGTACACTTCTAAGTTGAGGTGAAAAGTTGGGATAGAAACATTTTCACTCATTAATAAGATTATCGTTGCTGGTCTCACCAAATCCCGTTGCCGGCTTGCAGATACACTCCCCGCTTATTTATGAAACGAATTCCACACTAAAGTAATATTGAAAAATTGAAGATAGATTTGTTCTGAATCCCTTGGGGACAGTCCTGGAGTCCAGGAATATCTCCTTGTGTGCAAACCTTGTAAGCCGCCCCGATTGTTTTAACAGAGGGGCGGGGTATAAATAAATTTTATTATTATTATTATTAAACCCTGTTGAAAGAAATGGACATTGTGCAAGAAGCATTGCTGTTCGTTGTTAATAATTTTTATTGGTTCTAAGGGAGCTTGTAAAGAACAGTTTCTAGGTAAACTTTGATCTTTGAGATATTTTCATTGTATCCTTTCTACCTCTGAACTGCCTGCTTTGAAATTTGTATTTGTTTCTACAATAGAAAATGACACCTTGTAATAATAGTTATCTCTGTTTTAATTTTATAGCTTTCTGCATTGACTCCTCCTCCCGCAGACTAAGTAACCAGTACCTGATCAGGGATCACATGGCTGTCCATTACAATAAAATCCTTTCAGCCAAAGGTAAAAATCTACATATTTGAACGTTGTACAAACATGTCTAGTGTTTTTAATTTTGGAATATAACTGTAGTGTAGTGTGGTGGTTAAAATGTTGGTCTAAGACTAGGGAGACCTGTTTTAAATCTGCACTCATAGGGTGAGTTTGGGCTAGTTATTGTCTCTTAGCCCGTTCAAACTTCATTTTCAGTTCCTTTCCTATTTTCCTTTTTTTCATCTCACCTTCTACTTGTATGGAATACTTATGCAGGAATGCAGTTTTTCTTTAATCTGTAATTTTAAAATAAACTGCTGACATTTAAAAGCTGCCATTTAAAAATTAATAGAAAAAATACCAATGCCTAGCCTTGCCAGCATTCTACTATTTGTAATACTAAATTAAAGGAGAAGCTCTAGCATGAATGCATTTTTGATGAGACACTGTTTTCTCCCTCAAATGTATTGCAAAACTAAAAATGCTGGACTGAATACAGCCAATGCCAATATGTCAGTCTGAGTAATTTATAAATTAAGCAACATCATTTGCCTTTTTTTTTTTTAATCATTGAGGAGATACTCATTCTCCAAAGATGGTTTATTGGTGTTGGTGTTGTGTGCCTTCAAGTCATTATTGACTTATGGCAACCCTGAGGCAGACGTATCACAGGGTTTTCTAAGGCTGAGAGTGTGTGACTTGCCCAAGGTCACCCAGTGGGTTTCCATAGCTGACGGGGATTCAAACCCTGGTCTCCAGAGTCATAGTCCAACGCTCAAGCCACTGTGCCATGCTGGGTCCTTTAAAAGATGGTACTGTATCCTAATATTTAGCACAAGCTTATTAGCGTTAATTATTCTGAGTGTTATTTTATTTACTTCCTTTGACTTAATACACTCCCATTTTCACCCTTTGTATATTCATAGTATACAGTTTTTTGTTTTTTAAAAAGTCTTTCTCATCACATATAAAAAGATGTCACATGTCCCTCTCATAAGAAGGAACAATATTCAAAATGCAGCACAGTCCTATATATGTCTAGTAAAAAAAAAGTTACATTGAGATCAGTGGACTTTACATCTGACTAATTGGGTACAGAACTGCAACCTAAGCCTCATAAATCCCATGTGTTGCAAAAGACAACCTCCATATTTGATCTGTATTCTATTTGCAGATGTGCATTCACCTTACCTAGAAGGATTCATTTTCATATATAACATTTAAAGAGGCTTCTTTAAAGTTTGCATCCATTTATTAATTAGCATTTTAGTAATTTTTTACTGAATTATGTATAGGCTCCTGATCCTACAGCCATCAGTCATGCTCTCTTTCATACAACACAATGGTATACTTAGATGCAATTTTAACTGACATGTCTGCATCCTATGGAATTCTGCAATTTGTATTTTGGCGAAACTCTAGAGTTTGGTGAAGAGCTTGCCATGTATCTCGAGCATGGAAAAGATACCTTTCAAACTGCATTTCCAAATCTTCCTGCCAACATGGGTTGATATATAACCAGGATAGAAAGCTTTTCCAATGAATAGCCATTGGCCTGTAGCAGGGATGGGCAAGTGTGATGGCTCCAAGGACCACACTGATTTCCATAAATGCTAAACCGCGGGGGGGGGGGAGAGCAGAAGTGTCCAGAAGCCAATTTTGATTTTGAAAGAAGGATATTTTTATGTTGAACTGTGAAGCGGCATCCTATTTCAAAGATGAATTGCTGCTCATGAGCCTTTCCAGAACAGATAATTCACCCTTTTTGGTCAGAAAAGTGCAGTCAGCAAGTCTGAGGAGGTTGAGAGTTGCAAAACCAGCCTTGAGTGGTGTGCTCACATCTGGCCTACTGGAAAAGTCAGTCATGTGTTGGTGGGATGATAAGAAGTAAGGGGTGGGTCTGAGGGCCATCCAGAGAGGTAGAAGAGGTCTGCAGTGTCCAGAGAGATGGATTATGCTGAACACATCATGAAATTAGGATGAGACGGACTAAAACAAGTCCATAATTGCATTGCATGAAGCAGTTCTGGTAAGGGAGGAGCCAAGTGGCAGTTAGTCATAAATAGGCCTGATGGAGGGAAGCTTCTGTCTTATGTGTTCTTCTCTTTTTGAGGTGCATTTGGAAAGGTGATGAGCCAAATGGCAGTTGGCTTCAGTTGAGCTAACAGAATGGGGCATACTGTCTTATCTGTCCCTCTGAAGCAACCAAGTAGAATCAGTGCTGATGGAGACAGTTCTGATAGGAAAGGAACCAAATGGCAGTTGGTCTCAGCTGACATTGCTAACCATGATATGTATTTCTCAATTGCTCTTCAAATCTGTTTTCCACCCCCTCCCTCTAGCAACACTGTATCCAGCCAAATTTTAACTTTCAGTGAGGAGGGAAATCTAAATTCTAAATAAACAACCACACTCCAGCACTGAGTTAGGCACCTTATTTATCTCCTTAGTTACCAATTCATACTGTGAATATTATAATGCATTGATTTTTATATTCTATCTGTATAGTTTGTTTTACAATTGTATTGCATAGTTGTATATTTGTATTACTCCTTCCTTCCCATATGTGTATGTACTTTAGATTGTACATTATTGGCAGGGCTGGCTGTTCGTTGTTTTATGATACCATGGCGGGGTGGGGGGTGCTCTGTTACTATCATTATCATTTTTATTATTTCTCAGGTTGTGGCACTGACCAGACTTCACTGACATGACTTTGTTGTGTGCCTTCACGCCAGGCTCTGAGCTTGAAATTGGGAATGGGATGGGGGATCTTAAGGGGACCAGTTCTTTGCTCAGTTGTAGTTATTTTAAGTGCTAGTTGGTTCATTCTACTCCATCATAATCTTTTTTTTTTAATTAAAGCTCGATTATACTGTATTAATTTCCATTCATTTTTGTACAGTACTGTTTTGCAAGGTGGTTTGAAAATCAAAAATAAACACAGCTGTAGGTGCTAGATTTGTCTAATGATTCTGATCTGCATTTTAGTGTCTTGCTTGGAAAACAGACAGTACAAGTACTTCATCCTTTCAGAAGGTGCTGCTTCATAGGATTAACTGTTATCGGAAAGTAGATGTTTTGTATGTAGCAAAGTTCACTATTAGAATATGCTGATTTGGTAATTCTGATTATCTTTCTTTTTCATGCATCACTAGCCTTGTTCTCTGCAGCTGCCTTTTGTGCAGGAATATTCATGTCCTATATTCATTAATGCCTCAGAACAAACATATTTTATTAAGCTTTGCTGTCCTGGAGGATAGTGTGTACGTGTGATGTATGTGTGCATGTAGAAACACACAGAGCTAAGTTACAGAGGACACATTTTCCATAGATACAGTGCTTGCTTAGAAGGGAACCTTTATTACAATTCCTGATGCCTGTAAGGGCCAGTTGTGAGTACTTTTTAAGTGTCTAATTGAGTCACTTGAAACAAGTGTGCTGATTAAAAAAGTAACACACTTAATAGCATTGACAGACTATTTATTTTGTTAGCTTCTTTGGTGACTATTGAAAGCCTTCAAGAAAGTGTTAATTCACTCACGTCAATTGTGGGGTTTTTTTCCGTTTTTCAGCTGCTGTAGACTGCTCAGAGCCAAAAAGCAGATTAAATAGCATAAAATGTAAGTATTTCCTTCATCTCTAAAAAACGTTTGTACCATTAATTGTTAGCAATTAATGCCCTGTATTTTATTGTTCTAGACTGTATGTGGAGGATGGGGGGGAGCCAGTTTTGTTCCTGCCATGGAGAGTGTACACACACACACAAAAAGCAACCACATAAATTTTTCATTATCTTTTTAACACAGATTGGAGCTCCTTTAATTTCATTTTCCAAATTGTCTCCCCTTTGCTTCTAATCCTAGAGCCTGGTGGAGACAGGCGTGAGCCTGATTTAAACCCTGGCCTATAAAGCAGGACCACCCATGTGCAAATCCTTCACAGAACAATCTATTCAATCAAGGCAAAAATATGCTTTGGATAGAAAGTAGAGTCCTTCTTAGTCTATTGAAAGTGAATTTATTAGTATGATAAAATAGCTTATATTCAGCAGCACAGAATCCCCATCTTAAAGTACAGAGATGGGAAGGGAGGTAATGTTGCAGGGAATGGCCTCATTCGTGTCCTTGGTTTTTACAGTTTTCTTTTTTGAGACTCAACAGGGCTGAGAGAGGACACAGGGAACAGAATTAAACCTAAAGGGTCTCAAAGAGAAGGAGAAAGAAGTTGGAAGCTTTGTTTTTTGATACAGAATCATAGAATCATAGAGTTGGAAGAGACCACAAGGGCCATCCAGTCCAACCCTCTGCCATGCAGGAATACACAATCAAATCATTCACCAAAGATAGCTATCCAGCTTCAGTTTACAAACCTCCAAAGAAGGAGACTCCACCATGCTACAAGGCAGTGTATTCCCCTTCCGAACAGCTCTTACTGTCAGGAAGTTCTTCCTAATGTTTAGGTGGAATCTCTTTTCCTGTAGTTTGAACCCATTGTTTTGTGTCCTAGTCTCTGGAGCAGCAGATAACAAGCTTGCTCCACCCTCAGTATGACATCCCTTCAAATATTTAAACATGGCTATCATGTCCCTTCTTAACCTTCTCTTCTCCAGACTAAACATGCCCAGCTCCCTAAGCTGCTCCTCATAGGGCATGGCTTCCAGACTCCCACCATCCTGGTCACCCTCCTCTGGACACGTTCTAGCTTCTCAATATCTTTCCTGAATTGTGGTGCCCAGAACTGGACATAGTTTCCCAGGTTAGGTCTGACCAAAGCAGAATACAGTGGCACTATTACTTCCCTAGATCTAGACACTATACTCCTGTTCATGCAGCTTAGAATCGCATTGGCTTTTTTAGCTGCTGCATCACACTGCTGACTCATGTTTGTGGTTCACTAAGACTCCTAGATCCCTTTCGCACATACTGCCATCAAGCCAGGTGTCACCCATCCTATATCATACGAGCTTTTTCATGTTGGAATGCTACAGTCATATGTGAGGAGGGGATTGCTTAACTTCCAAATATCACAATTCAGCTGGGATTAACACATTGTTTACAGCTTTGTTCCAAATGATCTGCAACAGAGAACAGCAGGGCCAACTGTCAACACCCCCAGTGTTGATGTGCTTCTCTGGTTAATTCTTGTGATGTCTGCACATTGTGTTGAATGTAGGAAAGGGATCCCTGCACTGTGAGGACTTCTAGGATGGCCGAGGAGGACAACATGGTGGAAATGCCCCATACTCCTTAGAGGGCATGGGGTGATTTTTTGCAGGAGGACATTTTAACCCCTTACAGGGCTCTGGGCACCACTAAAGCAGCCATTGGAGGACAGTACATGTCCTGCAGGGCACACTTTACCCACCAATGGAGTACAGATTTGTTATGACTCTTTTCTGGCTTGCACATAACTGATGCAAAGTAAATCCCAAGCATTAGCTGGACTTTGGGATGATATGGGGTTGGAATTCATCCCCTCTCCTCAGTTTCCAGGTTCTGAAAGAAGCCATTTGCCAGAGCCTCCTGTCTTCATAATGGGGAGATTAAGAGATGTTATGCAGCCCTGCTGAGGGAAAAGAAGTCTGTGTGTGTCCAGGGAAACCCTGTGTTACCTAACCATTGCCATGAAATGTGTGGCTTGCCTCACTATGTCATTTGGAGGCTACTTCTTAAATGTACCTTTGCTTTCTCTTTTCTACTTGTTACATTTAAGTTTGGATTGTGTTGGCCACACCTATCGCTGCAACTGGATCACTAGATTCTTTGCTAGCCATATCCACACATGTAGAGAAGTACCATGAGATGGACGGACAATCTTTTAAGCATATTTAAGCTCACAGTATGATGCTGGCATTGGGTGAAATGGTGTTAATAAAACTGCTAGCTCTGGGCAGAGCACGTTTCTAGGATGGAGGACCATCGCCTCCCCAAAATAGTACTCTACAGTGAACTCGCCACGGGTCAGCGTAAGAGGGGCTCCCCAAAAAAGTGATACAAGGACGCCCTGAAACAACATCTCAGGCTCGGCCAAATTGATCACCAACAATGGTCTGCCCTGGCCTCACATTGGGCGGCATAGAGACACACTATCCACAATGCTGCAGCCTTATTTGAGAACTCATGCTGAACAAGTCTTGAAGAGAAACGACAATGCAGAAAGAATCACAACCTGCAAACATCACCCAAGGAGACCTCCTGCTGTGTTTTCTGCAACCAGACTTGTTTATCTCGGATTGGCCTTTTTAGTCATCAGCACCCTTGAAGAAAGCGCAGGATGAGTCCTTCCTGAATCTTCGTTTGCGAAGAAAAGCCAAAGAGAGGGGGGAATGTCCAAGGTACTACTAGCCCAATGATTTTCCTTGACACCCAGGGCTTGGGTACACGATGGGAAAAAAACATGAAGAATTTGCCAAGATTCCTAATTGTTTACATGCATTGCTCCACAAAGTCGTCTCTTTCAGAAGGAAGGGGGCACAAAAACCCATTAGTAACACAAGAAAGGATTTCGGGACTTTTCCCGACTTTTTTTGAAAAGTAGCGCGACTTAGCGCACTTTCGATTGTGTGAACAACCATTACACTAAGTGCTGTGTGAATTACCAACAATCTTTCTGATACATTCACAGCAGAGCTTTGCCATGATTGGTTGAACTCACCAGGGAGGGGTTTGGACAAGGAGGGGATGGAGGAAGGATCCATCCACTTTTGTTTCCAGCCACAGAAAAGAATGAGTGCTAGCCTTTTCCTCTCTCTCTCTCTCTCTCTCTCTCTCTCTCTGTGTGTGTGTGTGTGTGTATGTTCATTCGTTTCTTTCCTTACCTCCCTCCCTCCTTGGTATCTTCATGCTTAGCTGCTGCCATCTAAAGAATTCCAAGCTAGCCTTTTCCAGTCTGTGTGTGTGTGTGTGTGTTCCTCTCCTTCACCCTGCTGAGATCTCTTTCCTTCCCTCCCTCCCTCCTTGGTATCTTCATGCTTGGCTGCAGCCAGCTGAAGAATCCCAAACTAGCCTGTGTGTGTGTGTGTGTGTGTGTGTGTGTGTGTGTTCGGCTGATACTCCTATAGGAATAGAAATTAGGCATTCCTGTGGTAATCAGAGGATGTGCTTGGGACACCACACCCCCGCCTTAGTCTGTGTGTGAATTTCAAAGCGGAAAAAAGCAGAAAACTAAACCGATAGACCAATTAAGCAATAATTCATGTGAACGATGCAGCACTGGAGCGAAACAGCGATACAGCGCAAATTACCGCAATAAAAACTGCTGTGTAACTGAAGCTATAGACAACCTTATTGCAAAGTATTCACTAGCTGGTGAAACTAGCAATTTCCATTTTCTTAAGGACAAAAATGCTGGGAAAATTTCATATATTTCCCCCATTCTTAACAGAAGTGCTTCTTCAATTTAAAGTAAGCTGTTCTATAATAATTGTGGAAAATAAATAAGAACCCTGGAAGCCCCTGGCTGAACTGCCTAAAGGTGGTAGAATAGATAAGGCAAGGTGCCAAGCCAACCTATACATTACAGAGAAAAGTAAAATCCCTTCCTGGCGGCTGGTTAATTTAACTTAAAGGAAAATCTTTTCCAAATCCCAAATAAGGCAAGAGGTCAGACTCGTGGGGGTGGGGGGATGAGAAAATCCCACCCAGATGACCTCACTGTAATTAAAATAGTCCATACTGAAATAGAATATAGTTGAATATTTTAAACTCCCTCTCTTAAAACATGCTGCTACTCTTTGATAGGAGACCCACCATCTTTCTACAGCACCTGCCTATTTTGCTTGCTCCATTCATTCATTCATTCATTTACTGAACTTACCAGTGTCTGATAAATGTCACTGTAAATGTTGCTTGATCTGAAATAGTCATTAGATATGATGCCTTTGTATTTCTAACACTTCAGGTGATAACATAATGAAGAAGTGTACATTAAAAACACATTTTTAAATCATTTGAACAATTATTAGCTTCCTGAATGCCAAAGTCTATTAGACAAAGGAACATGTCAAATTAAAATGGTTATCACTCCTTGAATTGTATCGTTATACAGCCTCTGTTTTCAGGATACAGACTTATTATTGTCTGTAGTTATTTCTGTGTATCATCATAATTATCATTATTATTATTTCATAGAATCATAGAATTGTAGAGTTGGAAGAGACCACAAGGGCCATCCACCCTGTGGATCAAGGTGGGGAACAACAAATTAAAATACAGCAACAAATAGATAAATAATGCAGTTAAAAACATGAACAGCAATTAAAAGAACATTCTCTCTCTCTCTCTGGCTTTTCTTCACAAATGAAGATTCAGGAAGGACTCATCTTGCGCTTTCTGCAAGCGCGCTGATGGCTAAAAAGGCCAATCCGAGATAAACAAGTCCGGTTGCAGAAAGCACAGCAGAAGGTCTCCTTGGGTGATGTTTCTGGGTTGTGATTCTTTCTGCGTTGCCGTTTCTCTTCAAGACTTGTTCGGCGTGAGTTCTCAAATAAGGCTGCAGCATTGTGGATAGTGCGTCTCCATGCCTCCCGATGTGAGGCCAGGGCGGACCATTGTTGGTGATCAGTTTGGCCGAGCCTGAGATGTTGTTTCAGGGAGTCCTTGTATCGCTTTTTTGGAGCGCCCCTCTTATGCTGACCCGTGGCGAGTTCGCCATAGAGTACTATTTTGGGGAGGCGATGGTCCTCCATCCTAGAAATGTGCCCTGCCCAGCGCAGCTGTGTTCTCAATATCATGGCCTCAATGCTGGTGATCCCTGCTTGCTCAAGGACAGCAACATTCGTCACATAGTCAGTCCAGTGTATATTTAGGATTGTGCGTATACAGCGCTGATGAAAGCATTCGAGGAGTCATAAGTGTTGGCGATAGGTGACCCATGTTTCAGACCCATAAAGGAGAACAGACAGTACAATGGCTGTATACACACTGATTTTTGTGCTTCATCTCAGGTGTTCATTACTCTAGACTCTTTTGTAAATTCTTCCAAATGCACTATATGCCTTTTCTAATCTGTAATAGATCTCTTTGTCAATCTTGGCATCTGGGAAATGATGCTTCCCAGGTAGGTGAACTGCTGAACGGACTTAAGCACAGATTTGCCAACGGCAATGTGGGGATGGTGGTGTTTGTCCTATGGTGCAGGCTGGTAAAGAACTTCCATTTTCTTAAAGTTGACTTCAAGCCCAAACAGCTCTGCAGCTGTTGCGAAGCAGGATATTAGGCGCTGCAGAGCTGCTTCTGTGTGTGGAAAAAAAAACATTAACAAGTTAAGAAAGCATACATATTAAAAACAATTAATTAATAATTTAAAAACACATGACTGTTCTTCAAGCTCTTTTGTTGAGGTGGTCTTCCCTTTCCATACACTTACAGCTTTTTCCAGACAGAGTTTCTTACAATAATTGGTACAGCTCTTACCCAAGTGGAAGAAACTGACCAAGTAATCCCCTGGTCTACACAGCTATTCAGGTGCCAGCTGTGGATGGGAGAACTCTGATAAAAGTGACTTAGGGCTTTTTCTTTTTAAACCAGATTTGGAGAGGGCAGAGCCATTACAGTAAAGGAGTCATAGAATCATAGAATTGCAGAGTTGGAAGAGACCACGAGGGCCATCCAGTCCAACCCCCCTGCCACGCAGGAAATCTTGATCAAAGCATCCCTGAGAGATGGCAATCCAGCCTCTGTTTAAAGACCTATTTGGCAGGTCTGTATGGAGTGGTGGAGTGCTTATAGAGAAAAAAATCTTAAACTATGGGTCTGGCAACTGAATGGGGGGGGGGTCGCGAATAGACTGTCCAGCTCCCATATTATTGAAAAAGGCCTTTCATTTACCATGACACTGGCTTGGCAGGAAGCTACAGCCTCGCTCTGATCCTGAGCCGGGCTGCTTAGTTGCTACTTTTTGCAAGTTCTGTTAGCTCAGAGCTCAATCTTTGGGTCAGTCAGTGATGTAGCCATGTTTAAATATTTGAAGGGATGTCATACTGAGGATGGAGCAAGCTTGTTTTCTGCTGCTCCAGAGACTAGGACACAGAGCAACGGGTTCAAACTACATGACATTTTTCAGGTTTTAATAATTGTTCACAATAAATATATTTGTTTTTCATTTAATTTATTTTTATTATAGATTAGCTTTTTTGGCATTTTAATAGGATATTTTATAAGTATTTTAATGTACACTATAAATACTTCTCTGCCAGTATGTGCTTTCAGGCCTGTTACTTTCAAGTATCAAATATGTATTGCTAGCAATGTGGAATATAATAAGCATCTATTTTTTTCACTGTTTCTGTAATTTTAAAAAAGGGAGCTGTAGGTATAATTTTTATATAGGGGTTCCCTGAGACCTGAAAATTATTTCAAGGGTTCCTCCAGGATAAAAAGGTTGAGAAAGGCTGCCATATACCCTCAATTCTGTATATTTCTGTATCCCTCTCTACTTGATTTTGGGATTATATTTGACTATGGCTAACCCAGTCAAAAAGAAGCCTTGAATATGCTTTTAAACTCACTAGGAGAATCTGATCAGGATTGTTGTTGTTATGTGCCTTCAAGTTGTTTCTGACATATGGTGACCCTATGATGAACCTATTACGGAGTTTTCTCAGCAAGATTTGTTCAGATGGGCTTTGCCATTGACTTCCGGCCATTGGTGCTTTGATCAAGATTTCCTGCATGGCAGGGGGTTGGACTGGATGGCCCTCGTGGTCTCTTCCAACTCTGCAATTCTATGATTCTATGATTCCTTTGAGAGTGTGACTTGCCCAAAGCCATCCAGTAGGTTTCCATGGCCAAGTGAGGATTCAAACTCTGATCTTCCAGAGTCTTAGTCTAGCACTTAAACCACGAGACCACCCTGGGTTATCAAGGTGAGACCAGAGGTTTCAGGACTCTTTTAATACATTCAGTCAGATAGGCTTCACATCGTGATCTTGAAATAGAGGAAGAGAGGGAGAGAGAAGAAAGGAATGTGGCAGCATGTTTAAGACCAACTGTACAGTATTTTATTTTAACATGGTCTTTCATGAATATAAACCCACTTCTTCCAATAGGATGCAGTGTGATATTAAGGCCTTAGGTATAAAAGCATATTTATATAGTTATGGGAGTGAGATATAATGCAGCAGGATCCAGAAAGATGCAAATCACGTCCCTTGCCCTAAATTTTCAAAGGGCTGGGCAAGGTGATATAGGTCTTTCAGATCTTTAAAGATTAAGGGCAAGGGGCTGTTGGGGGATGATAGAACACTCAATCCCCAGCAGAAGCCAAAAAATATTTTAGCAGACTCAGCAGCAATCTGTTCCCAAGAATACACAGAGAGTGATTGTCGTCCAAACAATAGGAGGTACTTTATCTTCGATCTCAAAGCAGTTGCAATATGTACAGATATATACAGCAGACGGACAAACTGCTACACCAGACATCAGTGTTTCTCAAGAGAGAATGTGCTCTGGACAGAGCCTTCTTTCTTTTGGCTTAGGAAAAACTCACCAAGACCGGTTCTCTCAACTTCTACACCTAAATAACATTTTAGGCTGCCCTGCTCCTTCAGCTTGAACCGTCTTTCCATCTCCACCTGCACATGCTTCACATCATTGGCACTTTTTGCTGCCACACAAAGGTCATCCACATAAATCACTAATATGACAGCATTGTCACCTGCCCCCTTGGTATATACACAAGCGTCAAGCGACACTTCTTGTATATCCAAGTGTCACCAAAACTTGATGGATGTACCTGTTCCAACAGCGCACAGTTTGCTTTAAGACAGAAAGTGCTTTGTGCAACAAATACACCTTACTCTCTCCTGCACTGTTATACCCTGGGGCCTGCTCCATGAACACTGTCTCCTCCAGATCAGCGTTCAAATATGCTGTCTCAAAACCAAAATGCTGCACCACTATTCACGTTTTGGCTGCTACAGCTAACACCATCCTAAGACTCTCTGTCTTTGTTTTGGGAGAAAATGTCTTATCAAAGTTGGTGTAGTGCTTTTGTGAAAAACCTTTCGCTACTAAATGTGTCTTACACTTCTGTGTTCCATCAGGCATGTCCTTAAGCTTATAGACCCATCAGTAACCAACAGCCTTTTAATGTTTGAGCCTCTCAACCACTTGGAACACTTGCCTATCAATCAATGACAAACTCAGAGTCCATTGCTGCATTCCATTTTTCTTGCTCTTCTTGTTCTTCCTGAGGAAGCTTTAGGAGTTCCTGAAAAATCTCAGATTCCTCTGCCACAACATTGCACAATCTGGCCTCTTGGACAACAAACCTGTCAGGAGCTTTTCTAACCCTCCTGAACCTCCTAGAAATGAGCACTCTAGTTCTGCCTGACTCATCTTCACTTGTGCTAGTGCTACTACCTCTCTCTGTGTCAGGTTCTCCTTTTAGGAACATGTCAGGCTCAATGCTTGGTGGTGGTGGTGGTGGTGGTGTGTGTGTGTTGTGGTGGCATGGAAAGTGCCAGGCTTTTCTTCCTCTGTTTCCCCTTAAGCATCAGATATCACCACCCCTCCATTTGTAGGACTTTTGGGAGTTGCTGGCACATCCCTCCCCAAGGGAACAAACACCTCTTGATTACAATCCCATCTGTTCCATTCTGTGTGCAATTCAAAATTTGCACTCCTGGAGTACACCACCTTTCCAGGGTGGACAGAAAATCTGTACTTATTGTCCTCATAAGCAAGGAAAAGCAGCGTTCTGGTTCTAGGCTGCCCAGGCTTCCTTAGGTTTGGGGGCACCAGGACATTTGCATATTGGCCAAATATGTGCAGCTAAATGAAAGGCTGCAATTTCATCCTCCAACCCCTCCAGGACCACACTTTCATTCTCCAAAATGTGCCACAAATTGTCTTAAGTTAATAAAGCCTGCATATACATACTCCAGGCCTGATAACTGGCATCTGTAAGTTTATCAAAATGGATGATGTTCAACTCAGCCATCGTGCCAATTTTCTGGTTAGAAAACAAAACAAAAACTGGCTGGCTGCACTCCAAGGCTCTCTGTGAAATAAAGTCTATGCAGAGACATCTGACTGGAACTTAACCATTTCACAGACAATTTGCCAAAACAGAGAAAATAGGCAAAAAGTATCTGGGAACATGATCTGGTACGCCTTATCTTATCTGAGACCAACAGACTGGGCCCATAACCACTGTTGGGGGATGATAGGAAACTCAATCCCCGGTAGAAGCCAAAAAATATCTCAGCCGACTCAGCAGCAACCCGTTCCCAAGAATACTCATCCACAGAGTGATTGTCGTCCAAACAATAGGAGGTACTTTATCTTCAATCTCAAAGCAGTTGCAATATGTACAGATATATACAGCAGATGGACAAACTGCTACACCAGACATCAATGTTTCTCAAGACAGAATGTGCTCTGGATGGAGCCTTCTTTTATAAATTTCACAGGGCATTGGCTTCCTCAATCACATGAGTGCATTACATCAGTTTTTGCACACCAGACTCTGTTGTGCACTCCACACTATTGCCTGATGCAATGCCCTCCAGTAACCTTCTTGTGCAGCTGTGGCCTCAAGGCTTGCGCCTTGGCCTTGGCCTCAGCTACCATGACAAACGTGGCCGTTGTCTGGCCATTTTCTAAGGAGTTCAGTCTCTGACTCCTGACAGGGGCATGGTTTGCATCTTTCTGAATCCTGTTACATTCTATCCCACTCCCTCAATTGTATAAATATACTTTATACCTGAGGTCTTAATATCTCTCTGTACTGCATCTGAAGAAGTGGATTTATATCCACAACACCTCCTGATAAAATAAAAATAAATTAGTCTTACAGGTTCTATCACCTTCCTTTTTTCTCCTGCTCTGTTCCTCCTTTGTATGCTGCAAGAGACTAAGGGGATTTTCACACGGCCTCGTTACTGCCCTGCCACCTCCTCTCCCATTCCTGCCACAGAATAACATAAATCTTTGACACACTTACCTTAATTCTGAGGCAGAAACGGGCTCCCCTCCCATCTCCGGCCAGCCATAATCTCAGCTGTTATCGCGTGATAACGGCTGGGCGGTAAATTAAAAAAATAAAATTCCGCCAAACATAAAATCAGTTCACCAAGCACAAAAACACACTTTAAATCACACAATCAAAACAGGGAGTGTAAAATAAAAGGTGCCACTTACCTGGATGTCCAGATCGTATCAGGAAGTGGTCGGAATGGACCTCCCCTCTGTGGCTGTCATTTCAGAACAGGGATGGGGCTCCTGTTCTCACACCTGTGATTGAGTGATAGCGGCGGAATGGGAAGTCTATTCACGATGAAAAATCGTGATTATATTGTTCCGGAACAGTCACGGGAGCAGGATGGATGCAGGACAGAACGGGGTCAACGTCGTCCGAAACGGAAAAACTTTCCTGACCCTGTTCTGTTCCTGCCACGGGATATATAGCCCGTGTGAAAATCTCCTAACACGGCTACTTCTTTGAAAACTACTACCATGATCTAAAGCAGTGTTTCTCAACCAGGCTTCCCAGAAACCCTAGGGTTCCCCAAGAGTTTGCTAGGGGTTGCTCAAGAGATTGTGATTATTGGGGGGAAAGCAATAGCAGTGTATAGAACAATGCTTATGCAGGGGTTCCCTGAGACCTGAAAATTATTTCAAGGGTTTCTCCAGGATAAAAAGGTTGAGAAAGGCTGATCTAAAGTATGCTAACTCAGAAGTAAATCCCAATAACTTCAACTTCTATAACTTGCAGTTATTGCAGCTCCTAAATAACTGTGTTTGTTGGTTGGGATTGTGGTCTGACAGTCCAGACTTCTGCATGTTTATTCCAAAGTAAACTCCATTGAGTTCATTGGGATTTGTTTTCAAATAGGTGTGCTTACAACTGAAGCCCTAACTTTTATAAAATAGTAAGAAAATAGCATTTTTTATTCTGTTGTATCCTTTACTCACTTTTTAAAATATGTAAGTTGGGGTGGTGACTACAGGTTTTTGTTTTTACAATCGTTGTTTCTTAAAAAACAAACATGAATCCCCAGCTGCAAAGATCTGCACAAATGAATGTGGTTGTTGTTGTTGTTTTCATGTACAGCATCTTTAGCTTCAGCTGTTCTTTCCCCAGTATTTCAGCCAGAGGGAAAACCGGCATTCTGCCATAGCACAGTGAGAGCATCAGGCTGGTATGGAGTATAGAATGACCTGATTGACTTAAAATAGGAGGCAAAATTTGTAACATCTAAGCTGTGAATCACTCTAAGCATGTTGATTGAGACCAGTGGCTGGAGGAATTCTGTCTCTGCAGAAAGTGTGACAGAAATGTAACAAAAGCTGTGCCAAATGAAACAGGTGTCAGTGCCCATTTCTGGATTATAGTAGCTGTGAAACCTCTATTAACTTGGCAGTTTTTCTTCAGACTATATTAAGCGTGCAGTCTGCACATTGTGATCAGGAAAACTGAGAAATAAAGTCCACACATAATGTCAAAATATAGTTTGTTATTATTAAAACAATTTATGTACGCACACATTTCTTCCTCCTCCTTTCACCCAATCCTGTTAATTAATTGCTCCCTGGTTTGTATGAAACTATTCTTTTGTTATTACATCAGGACCAGCAAACTATGATATATGGTTGCCTAGCTAGAAATCTGGATTGTAAACTAGAATTTGATCCTGTTTTACAATCTTGGTTTCTATGACCAAGTGAAAACCATTTTTACTGTTTGATAGGGCAGGTTACAGCTTTGTTCTTATGACCAAAGGCCTGAGCAGAAAATTCAAACAAATTTAAAAATATAAAATTATTTAAGTCAGCAGAAGGTTGGACTGGATAGCCCTTCCAGCTCTTTCCAATTCTGTGATCTTCTTAGTATGCTAAATATATAAAACACACAAAATAGGAAAACAGAAAATCAAGAATAGAAATATTAGCAATAAAAACAGATACAAAATACAGTGATATTCAGATCAGGGTGTTCCTATGGCAATTTTGACAGGCACAAAAACACTCTTGCACAAATTCTTAAGGCTGCCAGTGCAGAGAGAGATCCTTTTACATCGCAAATTAATCAGCATCTGACAATAGATAATATATTTTAACGGGACAGAAAGTAATAATACCTAAAACATTTAAGACAAGGTTCTTGATTCAAAGGGGGGGGGGGAATGAACTATAGTAGCACCCTTGTATCTGCTGATTCACCAACCGCTGATTCAATTATCCACGGTTGGCAACAGTGGGGGGGTGGGGGAGGGAGAGGAGGAGGCTTCTGGATAGCTCTAGTGGCTGCAATAGCGACCGGGGGGGGGGCGAAGGGAGAGGGGGTCTCACTTACCTTCTTCCCTTGCTCCCAGGAGGGCTCCGGTGGCTGCAATGGCAATGGGGGGCGCGAAGGGAGGGCAGGTCTCACAGGAGGGCTCCTGTGGCTGCAATGGCGATGGGGGGGGGCAAGGGAGGAAGAGGTCTCATCTCCCTTCACCTCCCAGATGGCTTCTGTGACAGCAATGGCAGTGGGGGTGTTTGCTATTATCCGTGGAATTCATTATCTACGGGGGGGGGCTGGAACCAATCCCCCGCAAATACAGGGATGCTACTGTATAGTGTCCATATAGAGTGGAAGATCTTCTGTCTCAGAGAGTCCACAAAGAGGTTGGTGTTAAACCAGAAGAGTCCAGTGATGGCAGCCATTAGTCAGGGTCGCTGCCATGGTCTGAAAACAAATACCGGTAGCTGTGAAGGTATGTCTAAACTTAGGAAAAATAAGGCTGATCACATAGAAGGGAAAGCAGCCAGCGTGCAAAATGATGGAAACCTTATTGACTCACAGTTTGTCTCAGATTAATATAGTTGTGAAAAGAGAATTGGAACTGAAAGAGGAAATATTAATCCCCTCTCTTTCTTCCCTCTTCTGAACTCGACTTGGATTGAATTGTGTGCTCTCAAAGTTAACAGTGACTTCAAGTAAACATACAAAAGCAAGTCTCCAATAATTGTTATTGTATAACAAAGTAATGCAAAGTCTGGGGTTGGAGTCCTGTTGTTTTACCTTGAAATCATAGCTATGGCAGTGGAGCAGTGCAGCCACAGTAAAATACTACAACAGCAGCAGGGGAAGGAGGAAAAAGTTGATATCAGCAACAGCAGTGGAAAATGCTGCCAGCTGTGGATGTCTGTAGAAGGTAGGTGATTGTCCAAGCCAGCCTTCACACAATATCTTGGCTCTGAGGATAGTCTTGGAAGCCAAGCATTAGGCAGCTAGGAGCTGGCAGTGGTTTCCACTATGACATTAATGATGCTAGTGATAACTTTTCCCTCCTTCCTTCTCTGCTGCTGTAAAACATAAAGTCTCTAATATAATGGGCCATTATGCTAGTATAGTTTACAAACAGGAATCTGACCTGTGTGTTGTTTTTTAATAAAACCAGTTTGGCTTTAACTCTCACCAAATGGTCTCCAATGCAAATCAAATCCGGGATATTCTTTCAAAAGCACTCCACTCTATTATTTTCAGTTACTGTGTTTATAATGGTACAGATAAATTTTTCAGTTTTATTATAGCAAAGTAGATTATGAATGAAAGATGAATGTCCATTGCTTTAGTACAGAGCAAATGCTTTGCTTGTACAAGGTCCCATGTCCAGTTAACGAGTTGTCAGATAATATGGCTACATCTTATTGTCTTCTGCTTTGATACATTAGTAGTCAGAGTAGCAAACAATGGGCTAGATATTTTTTTAATTAGTATTTTATTATTTTCTAAATTTCTAATAATACCACTTGGTATTATTCAGGTGTGCATGTTCATATAATGTGATGTGTGTGATCATATCATTTTTCTGCAGCATTATGGGTAATGGTGATCCACATCAATTATAAATGATAGCTGAGTTTAAACTGTGTTTTAATTGTATCAGTATCTTTGTTTGAATTTTTGTTATGTAATCATATTTTATTTGTACATTCTGCTTAGGAACTTAGCTGCAATATGTTTATAAGGTGTTCATATGCACACCTTAACCCTCATTCTAGCCGATAGGATAGCTTAGTACCCCACAGTCAAGTTGTGTTGGAGGAGTCATGCAAAACTAAACCTACAAGGTAGGTATTTTACAGCTTTGTTGCCTTAAGTGTTTTAAACAATATCCCCAAATTTCAGCCATGTTCCATTTCCATTTTTTTTTAATGTGTAACAAATCAGTTAGGACAAAAATTGTCCCAAGTAATCTTTTGCATTTTGACATTGGAGTAATTTTTGTCCTGCACAGTGTAATATATTGAGCCAAAAAAAGAAAAAGAAGAAGCCTCCTATGTATAAATTTTGTTATTTACATGTAGTAAGTACGTTAAACTCAATTTAGTCCCAACTTGTCCAAACAATGTCTGGGCAACCAGCCAAAGGCTGACTACTACATAGCTGATAGCAGAGGCACAGCACAGTCAAGCTAATTATAGGCAAAGGAATCAAGGCAGCGTGAAGTCAGAGGCTTACGTTGCTAGCAAGCAAAACACAAGTCCACAAACAAAGTGCAATATACAAGGTCCAGGTCCAGCAAACAGAGTTCAGGGTAGTCTGGCAGAATCCAGGTAAGGTAAACAGAGTCCAGAGTAAACAAACACAATCCAGGTCAAACACAGTGAACAAGAACATGAGGGGTACTCAGATGGGTCAGATAATCTCCAATAACCCCTGGAGGGCAGTGCTGCATATTTATTGAGAAGCAGCTAATGCAGCTGCTGTTTAACTAATTGCTGTTTCCTGTAAATCTGCTGAGACCACCTCAAGCCCTCCTTTTGTTGTCTCTGTGCTGTGAAGATACGTATAGGTAAGTTGTCCTCTGTATCTGAAGGGGCAGGTGCTGGTATTGTACCATTGTCTGTGTCTGAGGCTCTGGAACATCCTCCTGCTCTGGTTCAGCAGGTCCTGGCATGTCCACTGCTTCAGTCTCTGAGTCAGAGTCCATTTCCAAGTTCTGGAAGCAGGGCATGAGACAACTAAATTAAACCAACCAAATGAACTGAACTTACATAAATGTTGACTTACCTAGTGCCCATTAATTCAGTACATCTTCTTTAGTTAGTACTGTACTAACAATTAGATTTAGACCAGTGTATGCAAATTGTAATTGAAGATTATACTTATAAGAATTCATCATTGACATAATGCATTTCTTACCATTCTCTGTGTTTGTTTATGGATAAAATTTATTGCATGTGTAAATCTTAAATAGGTAGAAAAACACTTGAAGCAGATTCAGTATATAATACATTGACTCATAACCCAAAAAGTTAATTAGATCCCATCAAAGTAAACAGGGATGGTTAGTTGTGACTCATGTATGTCCCATTGACTGAAGTATGACTTACTTTCTTTGGATTAGGCTCATAGATTTTAACTGCAGTAGGACCCCCATATCCACTGATTCAATTATCCATGGGACACAAAACAGCACACCTACCATAGAGTCTTCCTAGAAAATGTGTCCTCTAGCAATTTTCTAGGTCCTCCAAGGCAACTCTTTGGTATTTTAAAACAGAAGTCCCATTATTTTCAATGGTGTTCACTATTATCCACAGTTCTTTGTATCCACACCCTCCTCCCCCAGAACCAATCCCCAGCAGATACAGGGGTCCTACTGTTTACCTAACTGATAACTGGATATAACCAATTCATCAAAGCTTCTATAGATATTACCATTTTCTCCATATGTAGTTATATAAAATTAAGTACAGGATAGCGTGTCTTATTATAAATATACCCTCAAGAGATGTAGCCAGAATGTTTCTGTGCGTGCACATCCATGCACCTACCTTAAGCAACCATGCCTGTTGACTCATGGCAGCCCCATGGATTTCATAATGTTTTCTTAGACAAGGAATACTCAGAGGTGGTTTTGCCAATATAACCACAATTTAAATTTTAAAAAACGTTTATTGTGCCAGTCATAGTGATGATTCAGATATCATTTCATGTAAATGTAGTAGCCTCATTGGCATTGGAGACTTTGGACCAGAATGAATGAGTCACCTCTACACAGTGGTTGACCATTTGCACTGATTTTACAGGAAAGTCTACTCATTTTTCAGAAACCATTGATAGTAGCCTTTCATCTTAATGTCAAAATTACTATTAACAATTCAGTGCTGAAAAAAATAATGTCCTGATCTTTTGGTTACATTTGATTGATTATCTTATGAAACATGCTGGCTTGCTTCAAAATAATTTGTCGGTTTACATGTTTAATTTGTAAATGCTGTTTGCTCTTAATGAAGTCCTAAAGCCAGGATAAATTGCCAAGCAAAGATTCATCATCTGATTCGGTTACCCCCTAATCCACAAAATTGAAGTTAGCTCAAAATGACTTGGAATTTTCTCAGTTCATCTAACACAAAATAGTTCATAATGTACTTACAAAAATAATTGTATTATGAACCCCATTGTTTTAAATTCTGGTTCATTTTCCTGCCCCCTCCCCAAGTTTCAGATCAGCAACGGAGAGAGAAACTCAAGAAAGAAGTAGAAAGGTGTGAGAAGGAGATGATTTCATCTAGAAACGTGTCCCGATCTAGTTCTAGGGTGAGCAGAAGGCCAGTATCAGCCTCTTATAGAAAGGTGGGTGTAATTATTATTTTAAATTTAACTTTGGTTTCATTGCTATCATTGAATGATTCCTTCAAGTTATTTTTAATTTGTTATTGAACATCAGCGCAGTAAATTACTATGGGAACAAACTTCAGTTATCAAGACAAGTTTTCCTCATTAATACATGTCCTGTTGTCATGGGCTTTAGCCTGAGGCTCTCTGCCTGGAGCCTCATAGCTAGCCCTTTTTAGGACGCAATCTGGGAATTTCTCTGCCTGGAATTTCCAAGAACTATGTCTTCATGAAGTCGAAGGCTTTCACGGCTGCCTCCATAGGTTTTTTGTGGGTTTTTTTCTGGGCTGTGAGGCCATGTTCTGGAAGAGTTTATTCTTGATGCTTTGCCTGTATCTGTGGCTTCAGAAGATGCCAGCCGTAGTTGCAGGTGAAACATCAGGAATTAACCTCTTCCAGAAAATGGCCTCACAGGCAGGAAAAAAACCCATGAAAAACTACGTCTTCCTTCTGTATCCACCTCTTGAATTGCACACCCCCGTTTACACACGGTCCAAAAGGAGACCGTGGGGTAACCTTGAAACCTTTGTGACTCTCAGCCACTGGCCAAGATGACCTCCCCTTCCCTTCTTACCCAAAGAGAGAGATAAGTAACTGAGCAAGAACAGGCACATAACCCTCAGCTTAGGTAAGATAGAAAAGCATATTTTATTCAAGCAAGGCTTAATAGGCAAATTTCTTCATGGGAAAGGCACCTTCCATTCGCCAGGTCATCTTAGGGAGTTACAGAAAATAGTAAAAGCAAAGCATTCAGCCAAAGGAAAATAAAACCATAATTTCCTAATGCAGTTTCTAGCTAAACACATTTCCCCTAGAACTACTCACATAATGAAGTTCAGTCTTCACTCATCTTTGCCTGTGAGGAGCCCATCCCAAGGCATTCCTTTGTCTGACCCATCTCAGAAACATGATGCCTCCATTTCAAAGTCCCATTGTTCTCTCTTTGTTCAACTCAGCCACCTTGTGGTTGCAGGCAGCATTTATAACCTTTTTGAAATTGCCACTCTCAAGTCCTGATTGGTGAGTCTGTCTCTGCTGACATAATGTCATTAAAGACGCTGACTCAGGGGGTATTCCTTTACCCCCCCCACCTCTGGTTAACCCTTTTGTTACCTGATAGTTGAGCTTGTAGATATCTGTTTGCTGATTGCGGATGATGGGAGTTGCCATCATAACACCTGTACTTTTACTTCAAACCAGCCTTCAGGACCAAGTGGAACTTTGGAACATATAATACTAATGCTTCTGTAATTTATCTACATGCTGAATAAGGATGGAAGAATCTGTCAATCTGGGGTTCTCTCAGGCAGAACACACACAACACAAATAATGCAGTTTGAAAGTGGATTGTTTGCCATGGCGCCTTCCTAAGGAAACTTGGGATTTGTAGTTTTATAAGGTCTCTGTCAAAGAGTGCTGGTGTCTCACCAAACTACAAATCCCAGGATTCCATAGGAAGGACCCATAGCAAATAATCCAGTTTCAAACTGGACTATCTATGTAGTGTGGATTCAGCCTCAGTCTCTCATTTCCCCAATACTATACAGTAGCACTCTGCCATCTGCTGATTCAATTATCCACGGATGGCAATGGTGGTGTGGGCGGGGGCATTGTGGTGCAACAGGAGAGAGGGAGAGAGTAGGTTACCTTGCAGGGGGGATTTCAGCACGGTGGGCAAGCAACCAGGTGGGCAGGCAAGTGATCGGCTGAGCGGATGGGTGACTGGTTGGGCCAGTGGGGCAGCAGGCGGGTAGGGGAAGGAGGCAACCTCATGGGGGGGTGTTGCATGGCGGAGATGGCTTCTGGGGTAAGGAGAGAGGAGGTGACCTTACTGGGAGGTGCTCTGTCACGGTGGGCCAGCAGGAAGAGGGTTCTGGCACAGTGGCGGCAGCGTTCACTATTATCTGCCATTTTCGCCATCCCTGGTGGGGCCCGGAACCAATACCCTGTGGATTGCAGGGTGCTACTGTATTTATTATGTCCCATTTTGGCATCTCTTTGTGAGTTTATCCTTCCTTCACTAGGATGGGATCTTTTAGTGCCTCAGCATCACATGATGGTGCAGAATCCACACAAAACTAGACCAACAGTGTAAACATTAAGCCTGATACAAAGAATGCCTTAACAGATCTATAATTTTTTTGCTATTGACATCCATTTTTGTCCCAGTTGGTTTATGACAAAAAATTTTCTGACATTTTTTCCAGTGAAACAAATGGAGCAAAGTTGCTCCACTTGTCAGTAGGTTGGCTGTTTTCAAGGCAGGAGATGAAATTTCCTAAAAAACTGGAAGAAGATTGGAATTCATTGGGTTCAACACTACAAAATAAGAAGTGTTTCTTGTGCTTTGTTTTATTTTATCTTTTTTTATTCTACCTAATATCTTCAGTAGGATGTCTGTGCGGTGGGAGGAGTCTTGAAATTTCCTCTTGGTAGGGGATCATTCGTATTTATATTTGCATTCATTGGAGTCAGGGAATATTCCACAATACAAGGTTTGTTTGTTTTCAGTGTTAATTTGTCTGTTTCTTTTTAATTTGGCTTTTTTCCCACCACATGTTTTCTAACTCTAGGTATTTTGGTGGAATCTATATATATATAACTCTTCGGTATGTTTCCTTTCCCAGTGTGCTGATTGGCCATTTAGGAAACATACCCAACCAATCCCCTCCCTCTTCTCACTCCCTCAGCCACTCACCACCCACATGTAAAACAATGCAAAAAAAATTCCTAAAATAAAACTATGTATCTGAACCACATGAAAGAATTCTGAGAAAAAACACGTAAAACAATTTATTAATTTGTAAAAATGGGTGAACCATGTGAAAGAACTCTGAGAAACTGTAGAAGAAATTGTAATGAACAGATCAAATAAGCTAAGACATCGAAATGAAATATTACAACAAAAAAGACAGAGAACTTTACAGAAAGAGAAGAGCTATTGGGTATATGTTACGCAGGGTATAGAATCATAGAGTTGGAAGAGATCACAAGGGCCATCCAGTCCAGCCCCCTGCCATGCAGGAATACACAATCAAATCATTCCCAACAGATGGCCATCCAGCCTCTGTTTAAAAACCTCCAAAGAAGGAGACTCTACCACACTATGAGGCAGTGTATTCACTTCCGAACAGCTCTTACTGTCAGGAAGTTCTTCCTAATGTTTATCTGGAAGCCGGTTGCCCGGGAGGGAGCCAACGGGTGGCTCACCTAAGGGGGCGGACAAGCCACGCAGGAAGGGGGACCAACGGGTGGCCCACCTAAGGGGCGGACAAGCCAAGTGGGAAGGGGGCCAACGGGTGGCCCACCTAAGGGGCGGACAAGCCAAGTGGGAAGGGGGCCAACGGGAGGCCCACCTAAGGGGCGGACAAGCCACAGCAAAAAGGGGGCCAACGGGTGGCTCACCTAGGAGCGGACAAGCCAGGAATTAGCTCCCAGCCGGGAGTACTAAAGGGGGCTCCCCGGACAGCAGGGCGCTCAGGCCGGTGGGGGGCTACCCAGGGCGGATAAGCCAGGAGGGCAGCTCCCCCTGCAGGGGGAAGCCAAAAAACAGGCAGCTGCCAGAGGGAGAAGGCAAGCCGGGTCAGGCTGTTCTCCACAGCAGGCACCCACTGGAGTGGCAATTTGGGGCGGACAAGCCGAGAGAGACCTTCTGGGAATTGCTGTAAGCATCCCTGAGAGCTGAAATCACTGATTGGTTTGGGCACCATGCCACCCAAAAAGAGAGCTTTTTGGGTGGCATGGCTGGCCACCCGAGCCCAGGCTGGGCGAACGCCCAGATCTTGGGCGGCCCTGGCACCCCGGGCTCGAAAGTCCAACCCCAATAAAGGGGGAGCGGGCAGTTCCGCAGTGGTGGAACATATCCTTGGGGGTACCTCGGCCCCCAACCTGCAGGAACTCACCCGAGCTGTCTCACTCCTTGCAGAGCAGCTTGGGGAGTTGAGGTCCGGCAGAGGGCAAGGGGCCAACGCCGAGGCACCAGCCAGCGGACCCTCTATGGACCCCAAGGCCTCAGACCCCCCAGCAGCTAGGGCCGGGCCACACAGCAATCAGCCAGATCCACGGGGCGGCGTGAGAGACGCAGGTCCCCTTCCACAAGCGAGGTCAGCGTGGTGTCCTCGGAAGACTCCTCACCAGCACGAGAAAGTAAAACCGGGGCGGAAAAAAGTGGCAAGCGGGACAAGGGGAGCAAGAGAAAGCGAGCCAAACGGAGGAAGAAGGAGTCAGACAGCGAGGGATCCTCAGGTGAGTCCTCAGAGGATGAAATGGACCGTACCGGGTATTGGTCCACAGCTGCTCTGGTTCCGGGACTGCCATCTTGGGCCATCAAGGCCAGGGCAAACTCAGAGCCAGACTCAACCAGACCATCCAGGGCATGGCGGGGTGGGGCTGCTACCTCAGAGCGTCCCACTCCCGCCCTGTTTCAGGATCACGAGGACCCTCCTGGGATCCACCTGGACAGGAAGACCCGCAATAATATCCTTAAGGGATATTATGTGGATGTCTTCTCCCTCCTAAAGCCGGAAGGGGAGGTGGGCAGCGCCCCAAAATCGGAAAAACCTTCCAACAAGAGCAAGCCAGACCCAGTGGAGCGTTCGTTCCCCAACTCGCTTTCAGGGTTCGCTGTGTTTTTGGGAGTGGTAAGCATGGCCTTCCCGGATAGGGGTTGGCACCTGGCCAACCACCTGAGCAACGTGCTCAAGGCCAAGGCCCTGGGCAGGGAGGCGGCAGCCATCGAGTATGACACCGCCTTCCGCAAGAGGGCTTCCAGGTACCCCAGGGCCAGGTGGGATCTCATTAATGACAAACTTTGGCTTGTCATTGTGGGGTCATACATAAAGGGCAAGCCGGATGTGGGCAAGCCGCCCCGCAGAAAGGACACTCGTCGGCTGGTATGTTGGGAATACAACGCGGGCAAGTGCCAATGATCCCGCTGTAAGTTCGAGCATTACTGCGAGAACTGCTACGGATCCCACCCTAGGACCAACTGCCCTCGGCCCGGCACCCACGCCCAGCCCTTAAGCTCAGGACGCCCTGCTTCCTCCGGCGCCAAGAGGGAATCAGGGTCGGGCAGCAGCGCCGGACAAGGAAGCGGGAAACAGTAGAGGTGGCCCCACGGGGGGCCATCTAGCCTTCACTCCCGTTAGGCTCCATGCTCTACTCCCGCTCCTGGCTTTGTATCCTAACAGGCAGGCGGCCTTGTACCTCAGGGAGGGGTTCTCCTACGGCTTCAGGATCCCTGCTGAGGGACCCAGGCTGGCCTCTGAGTCGGGTAACCTCAAATCCGCCTCAGAGCTCCCCGAGGTAGTGGCAGCCAAGATTGACAAGGAGTGCGCAGCAGGGAGGGTGGCGCGCCCCTTCTCTTCCCCTCCTTTCAGCAACCTTAGGGTTTCCCCGCTGGGTGTGGTTCCCAAGAAAACTCCGGGCGAATTCCGCCTGATCCATCACCTGTCTTACCCCAAGGGAGCATCTGTGAATGATGCCATACCGCCAGAGCTTTGCTCTGTGCGTTATGCGTCATTCGATCACGCTGTCAAGCTGGTCAGGTCCTGTGGTCCGGGAGCCCTCATGGCAAAATGCGACATCCAGTCGGCATTTAGGCTGCTTCCGGTCCATCTGGAAGACCACTGCCTGTTGGGATTCAAGTTCCGGGGGCAGTGGTACTACGATATGGCTTTACCCATGGGGTACTCCATTAGCTGCTTCGCCTTTGAGGCTTTCAGCACCTTCCTGGAATGGGCTCTGCGCCACAGGACCGGCTCAGCCCTGGTCACCCACTACCTGGATGACTTTCTTATGATCGGGGTGGCTGGGGGGCCAGATTGTGAGTCTCTGCTTAAGTCTTTTCAGGAGTTGACCCAGGAACTAGGAGTTCCCCTGGCACCAGACAAGACGGTGGGCCCGGCTAGCAGCATCACCTACTTGGGAATCACACTGGATTCAGTAGCGGAAGTTTCTTGGCTGCCCGCAGACAAGCTGGCGGGGATCAAGCAAAAACTGCTAAGCCTCTTAGGACAGAAGAAAGCCTCCTTGAAGGAGGTCCAGTCCCTGCTGGGCCACCTCAACTTCGCCTGTAGGGTGGTGGCTCCAGGCAGGGGGTTCTGCAGTAGACTGGCCAGGATTACAGGGGGAATTAAGGCCCCACACCACCGCATCAGGCTCTCGAGAGGGGTTAGGGAGGATCTCAGGGTGTGGCTCAGGTTCTTAGAAGGCTACAATGGGGTTACCTTTTGGCAGGGGGAGGCTGCTCCTGGGACTGGGTTGCAGGTCCACTCCGATGCGGCGGGAGGTTTTGGGTTTGGGGTTTTCTTTGACGGCCATTGGTGTGCCCAACCTTGGCCTCCTGCCTGGAGGGAATCATGTCATTCGGGACCTCACGTTCCTTGAATTTTTTCCTATATTAGTAGCGGTTCATCTGTGGAGGGACGAGTTCCGCAACAAGCGTGTGTGCTTCAGGTGTTACAACCAGGCGGTGGTCCGCATCATCAACTCCCAGTCTTCCAAGTCTGACAGGGTCATGCGACTCGTCAGGGAATTCGTTCTGGTCTGCTTGACTGCTAACATCTCCTTCACTGCACGCCATGTTCCAGGTGTGAACAATGATATAGCGGATGCTTTATCTCGGTTCCAGGATGACAGATTTCGAGAGCTGGCACCGGAAGCGGATCCTACGCCGGTTTCTTTCCCGGTCGAACTCTGGCTTCTTGGGAAGGAACGGTGCTCTGGGGGGTCTTCAACTCCCTGGCATCTTCCACCCGAGCCAGTTATTCCCAGGCGATCCGGCAGTTCGACGCCTTCCGTATGCGCCACGGATACTCCTGCGCTGGGCCGGCCTCGGAACGAGAGGTGCTCCACTACATCGGGACCTTGAAGGAAGAGGGCCTCGCGTCCAGGACCATCTCCCTTCACCTAGCAGCCATCTCCTTCTGCAGCAAAGCAGCCGGCCACAGGGATCCATGCGGTTCCTTCCTGATTCGCAAGGCAATCGAAGGCTGGTGTCGCATGGATGGAGGCAAGCCAGACTCCCGCAGACCAGTCTCATTCGGACTCCTGTGCAACCTGATCTCAGCCCTGACGGAGGTCTGCTGGTCCAGGTATGAAACCTCCTTGTTCCAAGCAGTTTTTTCAGTGGCTTTCTTTGCAGCACTACGCATCGGAGAGCTGGTCTGCGGGGCCAAGACATCCGGGGTTGGACATGCCCTCCTGCGGTCGGACGTGGTACTGGCAGACGGATCTCTTCAACTACGGCTCCGGAGGTCCAAGAACGACCAGCACGGAAAGGGATCCGTCATCCGGCTTCAGACACTAAAAGGATCTCCTGCTTGCCCAGTTCGCCTCCTGAAGCGTTACTTGAAACAGCGGCCCGAGGCCTCGGGCCCCCTGTTTATCCACAGAGACTTATCTTTCCTGACGCGCTTTCAGTTTCTCTGCATTTTTCGGGCCACCTTACAGAAAATTGGATACCCACCAGGCGAATTCAGTGGTCACTCTTTTCGGATCGGAGCGGCCACCACTGCGGCAATGGAAGGAATGTCGTCATCAGACATCCAGCTCCTGGGAAGGTGGTGGTCCAAGGCGTTTAGGTCGTACGTCCGCCCGGGACTCGATCTCCTCCACGGATAGGGCCTAGTAGCAACCCCCTCCAGGCAGGTTGGTTTTCTCTCTGGTGATAGCCGTGGGGTTGGCGGTATCCGAGCTTGGCTCGGCTCTTTGGCAGTGGGCATGAGTTTTTTGTCCCATTGGGGGGGGGGGAGCTGGGAGCTACTGTTGGCTTCCGGGGTCGGTACCTAACCCCGGGGCGGCTCCCCCTCCGCCCTATTCTTTTTGGGCACGTGAGCAGTCACGTGCTGGCCACGTGAGCTCCACATTTCCGGTCACGTGACTGGTCACGTGACTTGGCTTCATGGCCCGGCACATGATCCGTCACATGATCTTCACGTGCCCGAGCAGCCTGGTTCGCCTGCTTGGCAGACTGTGGCACTATGACAGGTGGAGGGCTCTCCTCCTGTCCTCCCCAGGTAACTCATGCCCAGACCAACCTCCTACGCCTATCACCAGACAGAAAGTTGTGGCCTTTCCGCCAACCTTTTACTTATTGTAATAAATCCTTTTGTGCATGTTACTTTGCGTCTATTCTCTTTATTCGGCTGGGACAGGGCAGGGGGCCACTTTGACTCTCGGTCGCAAGCCGGTTGCCCGGGACTTACCGGGCGGCCGCTTTTGCGGCCGGAGTCCCCCCTGAGCCCGGGCAGCCGCAGCGTGGGGCTCGCATGGGCGCCGCCATGCCAGCCGTCTTCCTCTCCCCGGTCTGTGCTTGCAGGCCGGGGAGAGGATAGTAAGCCAGCCAATAGGAGGGAGACAGCTCCCACCTGATTGGCTGGTTTTGACTAATCAGAGTCTGCGCTCAGCGCGGCCTCTGATTGGTCAAGGGGCGGGGCTAGTCCCCAATGCAGTCCACCGGCCGGGTATATATTCCCAGCCGGCTCCCTGCCTCAGCAGTTGGCTCTTGCGAGCCGAAGACCCAACCCACCCACCCTTTAGTCAGTTGTTTTTTGTTAGCTAGTTCTGCTGTTTACTTTGTATTACCTTGTCACAACTTTCTGGCTGATCGGTGGGCATGAGTTTTTTGTCCCATTTGTGGGGGGAGCTGGGAGCTACTGTTGGCTTCCGGGGTCGGTACCTAACCCCGGGGCGGCTCCCCCTCCTCCCTATTCTTTTTGGGCACGTGAACGGTCACGTGCTGGCCACGTGAGCTCCACATTTCCGGTCACGTGACTGGTCACGTGACTTGGCTTCATGGCCCGGCACATGATCCGTCACGTGATCTTCACGTGCCTGAGCGGCCTGGTTTGCCTGCTTGGCAGACTGTGGCACTATGACAGGTGGAGGGCTCTCCTCCTGTCCCCCCCAGGTAACTCATGCCCAGACCAACCTCCTACGCCTATCACCAGACAGAAAGTTGTGGCCTTTCCGCCAAGCTTTTACTTATTGTAATAACTCCTTTTGTGCATGTTACTTTGCGTCTATTCTCTTTATTCGGCTGGGACAGGGCGGGGCCACTTTGACTCTCGGTCGCAATCTCTTTTCCTGTAGTTTGAACCCATTGCTCCATGTCCTAGTCTTTGGGCAGCAGAAAACAAGCTTGGCCCATCCTTAGCATGACATCCCTTCAAATATTTAAACATGGCTATCATGTCACCTTTCAATCTTCTCTTCTCCAGACTAAACATGCCCAGCTCCCTAAGCTGTCCCTCATAGGACATGGCTTCCAGACCTCCCACCATCCTGGTTGCCCTCCTCTCGACACATTCTAGCTTATCAATATCCTTCCGGAATTGTGGTGCCCAGAAATGGACACAGTATGCTTGATTCTGCTTACACAAACACTCATTTGGATATGGAGCAAAGTTGTATTACACAATACATAGGAATTCTTGTTTATATTTATTTATTTATTTATTCTTTCATTCATTTATTACATCCTCCCTTTCTCCCAATATACGACCTACAACTCACACTACATTTTTTAATCCTAGTGGAAAAGAGTTTTTTAAAAAATCCTCTAAATGAATATTTCAGTTATTTTTTTATTTCTAATATAGCATTTTGTACACAGTTTTGCCTACTACATGTATATATTTCCTCAATACATTGTTGTTTTATATCCCCCTTCCTAATTATGCAAATATTTCCTGTACATATGCATTTTGTATGGGTTTGGGGCTTTTTGTTTGTTTTTTTAATACTACATTGGAAATCTGTGATTGTTGAAAGCGTTCTGGCTTGTGTATTGATTTAGGAAGTGCTAAATTGATTGCATTCTCAAAATGAGAACCAAACATAATTCTTTTGTATTCCTGTTGCTAAAGAATTAAGCTTCATTTTATTTATTTGCATCATAAAATACTCTTCAGTGGGAATGTAACCTCATTTCCCCCACTTGAAATGCTAGAAAGTTCCAGTTGGGAAAACATTCATCAGCACCCTCTCTCTCTCTGGCTTTTCTTCGCAAACGAAGATTCAGAAAGGACTCATCCTGCGCTTTCTGCAAGCACTCTGATGACTAAAAAGGCCAATCCAAGATAAACAAGTCCAGCTGCAGAAAGCACAGCAGAAGGTCTCCTTGGGTGATGTTTCCGGGTTGTGATTCTTTCTGTGTTGTCGTTTCTCTTCAAGACTTGTTTGGCGTGAGTTCTCAAATAAGGCTGCAGCATTGTGGATAGTGCGTCTCCATGCCTCCCGATGTGAGGCCAGGGCGGACCACTGTTGGTGATCAATTTGGCCAAGCCTGAGATGTTGCTTCAGGGAATCCTTGTATTGATTTTTTGGAGAGCCCCTCTTACACTGACCCGTGGCGAGTTCGCCATAGAGTACTATTTTTGGGAGGCGATGGTCCTCCATCCTAGAAACATGCCCTGCCCACCGCAGCTGTGTTCTCAATATCATGGCCTCAATGCTGGTGATCCCTGCTTGCTCAAGGACAGCAACATTCGTCACATAGTCAGTCCAGTGTATATTTAGGATTGTGCGTATACAGCGCTGATGAAAGCATTCGAGGAGCCGTAAGTGGTAGCGATAGGTGACCCATGTTTCAGACCCATAAAGGAGAATAGACAGTACAATGGCTCTATATACACTGATTTTTGTGCTTTGCCTTAGGTGTTTATTACTCCAGACTCTTTTGTGAAGTCTTCCAAATGCTGTTATCTGCCCAATGGCTTCTTCACCTTCAGCTGTGAGAACATAAAGGCTTCATAGATTTCAGCAAGCAGCAGACAAAATGGTGTACCTCAAATCTGGACATGAGCTTTCAAGAAGGGATGCTTTCCTATCTGAATAATCTCTCCTCAGATGCTTATTGGCAGCCCTTGCATGCATACATATCCATCAAAATTGTCAGTCTCATTAGGAGGGGGGAAGCTGAAATTCAGTCCCGCTTTCAACCTTCCTCATTCATCTCTGCTGTCTTCCTGGATGCTGTCTTTCAGGAAATGTGCATGCAGGAGTATTTGCACACGTTGCTCATACTGCAACTGAGGATATGTGTTCAGAAGCCAACATCCATACACATTTGGGCTTAGCTTGATCAGAACATAGACACCTGCATGCCTATCAGAAAAAGCCCACATAGGAAAATGAGACAAGGTGGGAATAGGGGATACAAATATGTTCTGGTATATTGTGGCAGCTTTTGGTGAAGTTCCATATCTTAGTGGTTGAGCACATTCTTTACATGAAGAAAGTCCTAGGAGCAATCACTGGGATATCTGATAAAAAGGAGGAGACAGCAGGTTGTAGAAAAGACTTTGGTGACTCCATTAATTTCAGGAAGAAAGATTTAAGTGCATATTTATCGTACCCATTATGATCTGTGGGGTTTTAATACATTGGCTCCACTGTACCCTTATTCCCCTCTCCCCAAAACTCATTATACAAATTATAAACTTAATTGAAGATATGTTATCTAAATTCATAAATTCATAAGCTTGTTTTTTCTTGCCAGACAATTTATATGTAAATTTGAGAAATTAATCGCACATATAAAGTGGCCATCATTGCTAATTTTGTTGATTAGCAGTGGGTAGAATTAAGCTAGCCAAGAGAAGAAGCTTTTGTTTTACCCAAACAGTTGGACAAATAATATTATTTTCATAGCAATCAGAGAAAAATAGAATGGGATTCATCTTCTGTTTAAAATATGCACAAGGGTGTATTTGCATCCAGCTGGTGTATAATGCTGTTCATTAACTGGTTGATTCTTGCATGACTATTGGGGAGCTGACAAGGTGAGTGATAACATTATTAGATTTCTGAAGAACCCTTGTGCTTCAGATTGTTATTCACGACTGGTGATGGTTAGAACTGAAATAAGCATAGTTGGTTTTATCCAATCATGATTTTTTTTTTTTGAAGGATGGGGAAGAGTTTGGTTGGTTGGTTTTGATGAAAAAAGGAGGGATGTCAAATTAAAAATGGGAGGCACGATCTTTTAGTCACCATTATTTTCTTCCATCAAGGTAATTGTCAATTTTTTTGTAAACTCTTAAATTAAGATCCTGTGCAACACTTGCTAACAGGCTATTAATTTGGTGCTAATTTGGGATTTGCAGTACACAAGCTGCTTATAAAACATTTATAAGATTTAGAAACAATTTGATATCACTTATTTGAAACAGAACAAAATAAGAAATGGTGTTTTAAAGCCTACCAGTGATAAATAACACACTTTGGTCAAGATCCTGTATGACATAGTGTGGTGTAATGGTTCCACATTTGAAACTATGCTACATCTGTCCTCTCAACACCCCCTGGGCTCACCATTTAGCCACTGCAGCCCTCCTGACAATCATTCAGTGGCTAGCGGAGAGTAAGGAGGTGGATCAGAGAAGTGTCTAGCTATGCCCCTGGAACCAGGTGCAGAATGATTACATCATCTGCTGAGATGTCTAGGGTTCTCTGGAGATCTCAATAGATGACGTAAATCATTCTGTGTCTGACTACAAGGTTGTAACCAGATGCTTCTCTAATCCCTCCCCCTCCAGCAAATATGGAGGGCTGGGTAGTGTAGCAGCTAAACTGAGTTTGGAGGTCTCTACATTATAGACCTCTACATTATATTTGGTCATTACAGAGGAGAGAAGAGAATGCTAATCTCTGCAGTGACCAAAAAAAGGCTTACACATGCATAACATGAACTTACTTATACCTGCGTGTACCACTAAGAGGATGACATCATCATCATCATTATTATTATTATTTATATCTCTCTACGGAACGCAATCAGGGCGGCTTACAACAATTAAAATATACATCCATACCCTCAATCCCACCCCACCCTTAAAATACAATTAAATAATTTAAGAATTAAAACATAGTTAACAAATACAAAAATAAAAATAAATATGCTGATTATAGGGTTGCCTCTGAAAATGCCATGAGTGTTTTGAGTAACCCTTCACTCTCCCCTAAAACATAACTGACTCCAAGTCATGAGGTCAATGTGCTCTGCATTTCTCTACCCTTTCATTGTTGTGTGCCTTCAAGACATTCCTGACATATGGCAACCCTAAGGTGAACCTATTATGGGGTTTTCTTGGCAAGGTTTGTTCAGAGGAAGTTTGTGTTTGAGCAGGTATTCGAACTTTGGTCTCCAGAGTCATAGTCCAACACTCAAACCACTGCAACATGTTGGCTGTCTACCCTTTCATTAGCAAGGGCTATATTGGTGATCAGAGAGGACTCTTCTCACAAATGCCAAACATGCAACAGTGGCGGACTGTGGCTCTCATATGTGACTCCATTCCTGTCTCTAATGTATGAGGAATAATCCAATACCATTTCATTGCACGAGGGCTGCATCTGCCCTAGAATTTTGTGCCATTGCTTCAGTGGTGCAGATGAATATTAAAATAACCTCTCTCATTGTCAAACACAATGAATGTAATGTGCAAAACCCTTACAACGGGGAATATATGGGGTTGAGGAGACAACATATGGTCCATCCACCATCTAAATCCAGCTACACCCATAAAAACTAAAATGAGAAACAGAACCTTGTCATTGACATTCTGGCTTTTTAAGTGTAGGCAATTTTGATGCGGGTGGTGGTGGCAGGGAGCAAGGTAGATTCAATTATTAATCTTTAACCTGCTGCTGAACAAATGTGATTAAGATCAAACCATTAAAGCCAAGAATTGTATAGAAGGGTAGAAAGTGGTTTCAAACTTCTAGCACTATAGTATGAGGCATTCAGAGTAAGTCTACCTCTCTGAGGGACACCAGCCATTAGCAAATATATCATGTAAGGCTCCTACTCATATGACTTACTGTCAGACACAGAGGTGAACTGATATCTTTCTCTTCCTTTAGCTCCAACCCGCTCCAGCTCACTTTTCTCCACTTCTTCCCTCCTGCTTTTTGCTAGAGGCTGGTGGCAGAAGCTCTGTGCTTGCACCCAGCTCATACTTGTTTTGGCTCTTTGCTTGCAGCCTGCAAGCATGGAGCCATAACAAAGCCAAGTTTTCAGCTGAATTTTAGCAACTGGAAGGTGGCATCTCACATAGGTTTATGCCAGTGCTAGACAAAAGACATGTTTATTTTCCCAGGTTACTTCATATTTGCTTTAATTAGTTGTTGTCTTTTCTCTCTCATCAGTTTGATATTTTAATGTGTATTACATTCTTCTTACTGTTGGAGAATGTCATTACATTCTAACTTTAAAAATAACCATAACTGTGAGTCACCCTATCACTTCGCTATAGAACAGTTTATAAATAGTGAAAATAAATGAATATGTTTATACTGCAGACGTGCATAATTGAAGATTTCTTTACCTATTTGGTAGCAGAATATGATATTACATGAGTTTCCCTCCTACGTTTCTAGGTTTTATATTATTATTATTTTTTTTAAAATGTTCTAAGCGAATAAGATAGAGAGGGCATTGATCTTCCTTTTAGGGCCATTAAGCATTCTTGGCTATTGGGAGTCAGTAAAGTAGATGATAATGAATCTTCATATTCAAATAATATAATGAAAAGACACCAAAATTGCAATATATTAATTTTTATTGTATAAGTACCATGTGGTATTACAAGCAGCCAGTGATGGATTACTGGAAACATCTCAGTTTTTAGTCTATATGTTCATCTCCTAACAAATATTTTTCCTGGATAACTCTGACAAAATCAAAGTCTATTCAAATTAGCTCATTCTCAGCACTGACTTGTTCATCTGTCTTTCTTTTTTTTTTTTTTTACAAAAGTGATCTTCATTAGCATTTTCATTCATGATGATGAGCTTGACATCTCATTATTGCCTCATCTTCCATGCCTCCATGAGTTTGCATTTATTAGTATTGACATTAGTATTTAATACTGCAGTAGCTTCTAAAATCCTATGTCATACAAGGTATAAACATATAGCTAAATGGGATCCCAATATTATCTGTTCAGTAACTCTGGATTCATGTACACCAGCAAATGTTTTTTGTTATAGTCTCATTTGTGAATGAGTAAATGGGAAGTATTATTTATATGATGAAGGCACAGACTGCGTGATTCTACCCCTCCCATGAATCTAGCATGATATAATAAAGTAGAATGGATACTTGTATTAGAAGATAAATATACTAAGCATAACTAGCATCAACATTTTCTTCTTGTATATACCAAACAAATCATGCATAAGACTCATCAATGTTGCTGTTGTTATCGGATCTCTTAATTTGTTCCAGATAAGAATTTACCATGAAAAATATGAAAATATGAAAAATAATTCATTTAAGCAGAAAAGCAGGTTAATAATCAGTTTTCTTTTCAAATGAAATTGTAATAACAAATTTTAAAGTTCTGTATTTCAATAACATCTCTGATTAAAGGCCTTGGAGACTGTTCTGTTTTTGAGAATAAGAGTAAGAATGAACATAAGTGAACCTTGGGCTCATGTACTCACAGAATCATAAAGCTGGCAGTGACTACAGAGGTCTAACCTCCCTCCAGTGCAGAAATCCATTGCTGATGCAGCCCTGACAGTGTCTGTTTAAAATTCTCAAACAAAGGAGAATTCACCACCATCCAAAGTACTCTATTCCACTGCCAAACAGCTCTTACCATCATGAAGTTCTTCCTAATGTTTAGCTAGAATTTTAAATTTGGGTCCTTTGGGTCCTTCCTCTGGAGCAGCAGAAAATTAGTTTGTTCTATCTGTGATTTGAAAGTTGGCTTGTTTCTACTACCTATAGTTATGATTACCCACCGTTTTTCCAGATTCAGACTGCAGTTAATCTAAAAGACGTGTGAAACTTCCAGTACACTATACACTACTGAATCCTGAAATCAGTCTTTGGACTCTTTTTACTCTATATGAATTCTAAAAGTTTTCTAACTGAATTGAAAATGCCATTGTGCCCTTGACGCATTGCAATTCATCAAGTTAAGCAAGTGTTACAAAGTTGTCCTGTTCAATAAAACATAGCCTATTTGTGCAGATTGCAGTATTTTTCAAGACTAGGTTGGGGTGTCTGGGATGAGAGTCAAAGCTAGGAAGCTCTGTGGTTTGTTTTGTGCTGTCAGGGTTATTCAATAGCACCTCCACCACTCATTGGGATCTGTGTGAAAGATATGCATGTTTTGTTGAAGGTTAGCTCTTCCATCAGTATCATTCTTCTGGTTTCATACTTCGGTATAGATTCAAAGCCATAGAAAGAATCCCCAAGGAACAGGATGTGTTGCCTTGTTGCAGTTTACAGTTTTCTGTAAATATTAAATGACTTTCTCTTTTTCAAAGTCAATCAAAGCCTTTAAGAGTGCTGACATCCTACTTTCATCTGAAACCAACTTTCCTAATGCCTCTCCACTGTGGCATGCTCTGTTCTGTAGGTGGTTATATGGAAGTCAACAAAGTCAAGGTCAAAAGGCTGACAAAGTACTTCTTAATCTTACAAAGAATTTCTTTATTCTTTTTATCCGGTTTTGTGATTCTGCTACCACAAAATTGTTATATTATTAGTTTTTTTAAAAAAAAATTATCAGTCTGCTGTATTTTCTGCACTTATCTTCTATTTTTCCCTGTATTTTGTTGTTTGGTGATGGTGGTGGTGATAATAATGGTAATAATGTGGCTTCAAGTTGTTTCTAACTTATGTGGCTTCAAGTTGTTTCTGAGATAAGGTGACCCTATCATAGGATTTTCTTGGCAGGATATATGTTCAAAAGGAGTTTGCCACTGCTTTCCTCTGAGGCTGTGAGGGTGTGACCTGCTCAAGGTCACTTAGTGGGTTTCCATGGCTGAGTAGGATTTGAACCCTAGCCTCACAATCCTAGTCCACCACTCAAACCATTACAGCAATAGATTTTTAAAGAATGAAAATTCCGCATTTTAAAATCTATATATCTATATCTATCTATCTATCTATCTATATACAGTTGTCCCTTCACATTCGCGGCTTTGACACTCGCAGTTTTGATTATTCGCGGTTTTCCCTCACCCACCCCCTGTCTCCTGGGTCTTCGCTTCTCTTCACAAAGGGAACGAAGACCCAGGAAAGTGCGGGGGGGGGGGGTGAGGCAAAACCTCTTAAACTGCTCCTCTGCTGAGCCTTGGCTGCCTTTTCAGGGAGGGCAAAAGCCCAGCAGACAGCCAGTTTGAGAGGTTTTTCCTCACTCCCTCGATCTTCACAAAGGGAACGAAGAGCCAGGGAAGCCGAGGGAGTGAGGCAAAACCTCTTAAACTGCTCCTCTGCTGAGCCTTGGCTGGCTTTCCAGGGAGGGCAAAAGCCCAGCAGACAGCCAGTTTGAGAGGTTTTTCCTCACTCCCTGGATCTTCACAAAAGGAATGAAGAGCCAGGAAAGCTGAGGGAGTGAGCCAAAACCTCTTAAACTGCTCCTCTGCTGAGCCTTGGCTGGCTTTTCAGGGAGGGCAAAAGCCCAGCAGACAGCCAGTTTGAGAGGTTTTTCCTCACTCCCTGGATCTTCACAAAAGGAATGAAGAGCCAGGAAAGCTGAGGGAGTGAGCCAAAACCTCTTAAACTGCTCCTCTGCTGAGCCTTGGCTGGCTTTTCAGGGAGGGCAAAAGCCCAGCAGACAGCCAGTTTGAGAGGTTTTTCCTCACTCCCTGGGCTTCCCTGGGTCTTCACAAAGGGAACTAAGAGCCAGGAAAGCCGAGGGAGTGAGGCAAAACCTCTTAAACTGCTCCTCTGCTGAGCCTTGGCTGGCTTTTCAGGGAGGGCAAAAGCCCAGCAGACAGCCAGTTTGAGAGGTTTTTCCTCACTCCCTGGATCTTCACAAAAGGAATGAAGAGCCAGGAAAGCTGAGGGAGTGAGCCAAAACCTCTTAAACTGCTCCTCTGCTGAGCCTTGGCTGGCTTTTCAGGGAGGGCAATAGCCCAGCAGACAGCCAGTTTGAGAGGTTTTTCCTCACTCCCTGGGTCTTCACAAAGGGAATGAAGAGCCAGGGAAGCCGAGGGAGTGAGGCAAAACCTCTTAAACTACTCCTCTGCTGAGCCTTGGCTGCCTTTGCAGGGAGGATGAAAGCCCAGAAGATGGCCGGTTTGAGAGGTTTTTCCTCACTCCCTGGGCCTCCCTGGGTCTTCACAAAGGGAATGAAGAGCCAGGGAAGCCGAGGGAGTGAGGCAAAACCTCTTAAATTGCTCCTCTGCTGAGCCTTCACTGCCTTTGCAGGGAGGATGAAAGCCCAGCAGACGGCTGGTTTGAGAGGTTTTTCCTCACTCCCTGGGCCTCCCTGGGTCTTCACAAAGGGAACGAAGAGCCAGGGAAGCCGAGGGAGTGAGGCAAAACCTCTTAAACCGCCCGTCTGCTGAGCCTTTACTGCCTTTGCAGGGAGGGCGAAAGCCCAGGAGAGGGCGATTGTGAATGTTTTCACATTCGCGGGGGTCTGGCGCGAATGTGAAGGGACAACTGTAATTCTCTTGGGTATGTTGCTATCCCCAGTGTACTGATTGGCCACAAAGGAAACATACCCAACCAATCGTAGTGCTCTGTTGGCTGGCCAATCAGCAGCTTGAGGGTGTTTTTCAGTACCACCTCCTTGGCCTACAGCCACATCTTTTTTTGTGTACAGTTGTCCCTCCACATTCACAGATTTGAGTATTCAAGGCTTGAAAATATTCTTTAAAAAATAATGATCTGAATAGCAAACCTTGATTTTGCCATGTTATATAAGGGACACCATTTTGCTATGCCATTGCATATAATGGGACTTGAGTATTCACGGATTTGGGTATTCACAGGGTGTCCTGGAACCAAACCCCAGCAAATGTGAAAGGACAACTGTATATGCTGAGTTTGTTTATGCTGCAACTGAAGATAAAGACCTCCAGATGCTTTTGGATGAACCTGGCTGTCAGTAAGTCTTTTTGTGTGTGAAAGTGGGTCAGAGCTGTGGAACAGCTCCTAGCTGAAGCCTTTGTTTTTATATCCTTTCTGCTGTGCAGTTCTACTGTTATGGCTACTCCTGGGTTAGTTTGTCCCCAGGCTGTGCCAGGTGCCTCTCAGTGAGCTTAAACTGAGTGGACACCTTCTGCCCCAAGAAACTTACAGGCTCTAAAAAAATAAAATTTAAAAAAAAATGGGAAGGAGGTGGGAGGCTGCCCTGCCCTCTTTTGCCTCCTTAGGGAACTCCTTGGGGTCCTCTGGCCGCCCCTGGCTCTGCTTCCTCTGGGGAGAAAGACTTTCTTTACAAATGCTGCACCAGATGGGCCCCTGCATGCTTAAAAAAAAAAAACCCTCTGGCTGGTTGGAAGAGCCAAAGCCATTGAGGGAAGGGGAATAGAATGGAGCAAAGTGGGCTCTCATTGGTCACCAGCCACCCCCAATGGCAAAGGCAAGCCCAAAGACTCACAAAAAAGTTAGAGGTGACAACTCCACCCCTTGCTGGAGAGACTCCTTCACTCCCTTTTCTATTAATTTCTGTTTTAACAAGTGGTAGACAAGGGTCCATGAATGTCCTCTTCTCTAAGAGAGGCAGAGCATTTGCATGCTACTTTTGCCGAGTATCTAGACCAGTGGGTTTTAACCTGGGGTCTGAGGAACCCCAGGGGTCTGCGATGTCCTCACAGGAGGTCTGCAAAGGCTTGAAAGCTGCTCAGATCACCTCCTGCCTGTAATGAAGTGGCCATGTGACAGGAGCCAAGGCAGATGCTGGCTGGCTTTGCCTGCGCATTACCAGTCAATCCACTCTAGCCACAAACTTGCAGGAAGAAGCCGGAGAAAAGCCTTCCATCCCACTCCAATGCCACTGAGGGAAGATTTCATGGATTTCAGTAATTGTATTACTGTTGTGGTGGTTGTTAGGTATTATTATTATTATTAGGATTTTAAATCTAAAGTCTTGGGGGTCCATGGCAACAAAATATATTTAAAGAGGCCACTGGCAAAGAAAAGGTTAAAAGGCATTGTTGTAATTGTATTATTATTGTTGTTACTGGGTATTGTTATCATTGTTGTTAGGGTTTTAAATCTTGAGTTAAATCTTGGGGACCCATGGCAACAAAATATATTTTAAGTGGGTCCCTGTTTAAGAAAAGCTTAAGAGCCACTGCCGTAATTGTGTTGCTGTTGTTGTTGTTATTGTTAGGGTTTTAAATATTGAGTTAAGTCTTGAGGATCCATGGCAATAAAAGATATTTAAAGGGGGCCCCTAGTAAAGAAAAGGTTAAGAGCCACTGGCATAATTGTATTAGTATTAGTATAGGTGTGCCCTTCATAACATATACTGTTATGTGCCCTGCTGGGGTTTCAGGCAGTGGTTGCAGCATGGAGCTTGGAGTGGCAGTGTTCCTTTCACATGGTTCAGCTACACGCTATTATTTTAGGGAAAAAACATTGCATTTTTTTAACATATGGATGGTGATTGGCTGAGGGAGTGAGAGGAGGGAAGGGCCCTTGTGAGGCTGGGGGTGTAGATGCAGATTAAGTGGCAGGAGTGGATTGTGAGGTGGACAGAGAATTTGGATGTGGGTGGTGATTGGCTGAGGGAGTGAGCGGATTGGTTGGGTATGTTTCCTAAGCCACCAATCAGCACACTGGGAAAGCAAACATACACAAGCCATATATATGTGCGTGTGTGTGTGTGTGTGCACGCGCGCACATGCGTGTGTGTGTATAGTTTATTTTGAAAAAATTGAGTCAGTGAAGATGGACCTCCCAACTAATTAATTAGCTTTTTGGAATAGTAGACATTATTTACTCTGTTATAGAACTAAACCAACTTTTGATATGGGTTTTGATATCCCCTGGCACCCATGGGGTCACATCATCGGCCCACCGCCCCTACTGCTACTGCAATGGGACCCAGGCAGTCAACTGGTGGCAGCAGTGGGGGCAGGGCAACAGAGTGATTCACCCTTAATGCACCATCGGCGTATGTTACGTCAGGTACAGCTAGTTTTAATATATTGCTCTAAAGGTAAACTGGTATGTTTGATATTTGTTCTGAACTGGTCAAACCATAATGTAGAAAGATTAATTAAAAAGGATTAGATGTGAGTACAACTCCAACGGTGCATTAGCTTTTTCTTTAAATGATAGTTGAGTGATTTGATTTTAAACTTTCTTTCCTCAAATAAATATGATGCAATAGTAGTAGGATTATTATTGGTGATGGATAGAGTTGTAACTGCAAAAGGAAGGCTGAAACCTACAGGTATTCCAAGAATTAAGCCAGAATGTATGTGAAGAACACACTGTATTTTCCTTGGGTGTGAAGAAATAAGGATTGGTATCTCAGATAATATCCCTGGAATGATAACCTTTGCATTTCAGTTGTGTAATTTATGCCCTAGCTATAAGCAGAAGGTAACGAGAATAATAATAATATATTTGTTGGTCTTCTTATCAGCTTGTAACAGGTGGCTGAATTCTTCTCTAAAACTGTGCAACTTTCTGTACTGACTTCTTTATTTATCTCTGCATCCAAAACATTCTGGTTCATTCTGTTTAATGTATCATGCAGTTTTTATGATTTTTCTATTATCATTTTATTGTTTCTTATTATGGATCTAATTTCTAGTGTTTCCAGGACTCCTGAGGTACTCTTTTCCTATTATAGGACTCCACACACTTTTTTTTCCCATGAATAATGTATTAGTTTTTCAATTTATTAATTTTACCAGCTAGCATTTTTGTTTTGGGTGGTTTTGCTTTACATGTTACATCAGTGTTTAAGCCCTACATCCAGGCAGGAAGATTACTGTACTCAAAAGTTCTTGTGCAAGGAATGAAGGGATGGATGAAATGTGGAAAGTGAGGAAGGAAAAAGTTCATTTTTCTTTTATGCCAATATGCAAAGTAGGTAATAAGTAATAATTCTGTCAGTGGGGTGAACCTGCAGGAAACTGGGCTTGTTGATACACCTTTATATATTTATAATATGCTATATATTTATGATATGCTACAAATGTGTCTAAAAGCATTCCAATTAGGAATAAGCATAAAGGTTTAGTAATTACCTACAACATTCGTTCAGAGACTATAGCTCTGTAGCCCTGAACAAACAGGAGGCTAAAACGCCGGAACAGGGATGTGAGCACATACGAGGTCTGTCTATTACATAACGAGACTGATATAATAACCCATCTTTATTTATATGAATTATAATTCTAATGCTTGTCCCCTTCAATATATTCCCCATTCTCACTCACACACCGATGCAGTCTTGTTTTCAACTGGTCGAAAGCATGGAGCAGATCAGTTTCTGTCAGTTGTATCAATACATCTGCCATTTTCTTCATACTGCATCAGTTGACTCAAAACATGCTCCTTTAAGCACCGATTTCACTTTAGAGAAAAGAAAAAAGTCACAAGGTGCCAAATCTGATGAATATGGAGAATGTTCAAGTGTAGTAATACATTTATTTGCCAAAAACTGCTTCATAGAAAGTGCTGTATGAGCAGGTGCATTGTCTTGATGAAGAATGAAACCATTTCCCCACAGTTCTGGCCTTTTTTTCTGACTCTTTCTCTCAACTTTGTCAAAACTTCCTTATAATAATGCTGGTTCACTGTTCTGCCTTCTGGAACCCATTCTGCCAAAATTACGCCCTTGATGTAGAAAAACAACAATGATTATCATGGCTTTGAATGTGGACTTGCTTTGATGTGCTTCTCTCATTCTTGGTGATGGTGGCGTTTTCCAGTGCATTGACTGTCGTTTTATCTCAGGGTCATACTGGAAGATCCAGGTTTCATCACAAGTGATGATTTTTTGAAAAAGATTTCGGTCTGCCTCAAGCTGCTGCAGAATGTCACGTTCAATTTTTAAACTTAGCATTTTCCCGGCACACAACAGACAACACAGTTGCTTTAGACAACAACTGCCAATCAACTGAACAGCCAAGAGTGTTGATGTTTGTCATGCAGGTTCAGACATGCTCAAGGTCACTACTCAAGCATTTTCCTAATTTGTCTGAAAGGTAGAAACACAATCTTGTTATTTAATAGACAGACCTCATAATTAACACCACACGCCCAATGTTTTTGAGCAGCCTGAAGTAAATTAGACCTTTGTGCAAAGATCTGAGGAATGCTCTATCATTGTGTCCAGATGAATGTGACTGCAGTGTTCTCATGAGTGGGATCCCTGGTAAGGTTGTATTCCTGTTCACAGGAGTTTTATAACCATGTTCAGTCAAACACAGAACAGAGCCTATGACACCAGAAGCTGGGCAAGCATGAGAAGAGCCAGCCAATCACAGCTCATGGGACATGGGGGGGGGCTATGGGGAAAAGGATATAACTTAGAGCAGCCTTTCTCAACCTTTTTTACCCTGGTGGAACCCCTGCCTAAAAATTATTATATCTACAGTTTTTTTAAAAAATTGTTCTTTTCAATCACAATATCTCGAGGAACCCCTAGCAACCTCTTGTGGAACCCTAGGGTTTCAGGGAACCGTGGTTGAGAAACCCTGACCTAGAGTCTTGCCTGTTAAACTGTTAAATAGGGCCAGGTAGAACATGAGAAAGGGGAATTTAGAAATAGTGCTAGTTAGGAGAGGATGAATGGAGGAGATATAAATAAGGTTTTGGGGAGCTGAGAATATGGAGAGATGTAGGGAGAATTGTTGCTTTGAAATTGATGTGTTGTTGTGTACTGTATGTGGAACCAGCATAAGGCTAAATGTTTATTTGTTGGAGTTGTTGTTCTATAAAAACCTTTTACTATTTTTTATTTTCTACATCTCATCTGGATGCTTCGATTTACGTAATGTTTAACAAGGAAAAGTAGTCATGCTTTACCACACTGAACCCATATATCAACACAGCCTCTTGTCTAGTATAGTGACACCTTGAGGCCCAAGTACCAGATTCAAGGAGGGATCTTAAGGATAAAACAGCAAGGTGAGTGAAAGGAGCCAAAGGATTGAAATTGGAACTTTGGGGTCAACTTAGATAGTGGTTCCGTCACAAGACTTTTCGGCTCAACATGTGAAGGTCTGACTCTAGATAGAACTGTACTGTAGCGTTGGAAGAGACCACAAGGGCCATACAGTCCAACCTCCTGCCATACAGGAATACACAATCAAAGCATCCCTGACAGATGGCCATCCAGCCTCTGTTTAAAGACCTCCAAGGAACGAGACCCCACCACGCTCCAAGGGAGTGTGTTCCACTGCTGAACAGCTCTTACTGTCAGAAAGTTCCTCCTAATGTTGAGGTGGAATCTCTGTTCCTGGAGCTTGCATCCATTGCTCCGTGTTCTAGTCTCTGGAGCAGCAACAAACAAGCTTGCTCCATCCTCAATGTGACATCCCTTCAAATACTTAAACAGGGCTATCATATCACCCTAAGCATCTTTTTTCCAGGCTAAATATACCCAGCTCCCTAAATCTTTCCTCATAAGGCATGGTTTCCAGACCTTTCACCATTTTAGTCGCCCTTCTCTGGACACGCTCCAATTTGTCAATATCCTTTTTTGAATTGTGGTGCCCAGAACTGGACACAGTATTCTAGGTGAGGCCTGAGCAAGGCAGAATAGAGTGGCACTATTACTTCCCTTGATATAGACACTATTGAGAACGCAGCTGCGCTGGGCAGGGCACATTTCTAGGATAGAGGACCATCGCCTCCCAAAAATACTACTCTACGGTGAACTCGCCACGGGTCAGCGTAAGAGGGGCGCTCCAAAAAAGCGATACAAAGACTCCCTGAAACAACACCTCAGGCTTGGCCAAATTGATCACCAACAGTGGTCCGCCCTGGCCTCACATTGGGAGGCATGGAGACGCACTATCCACAATGCTGCAGCCTTATTTGAGAACTCACGACGAACAAGTCTTGAAGAGAAACGACAACGCAGAAAGAATCACAACCCAAAAACATCACCCAAGGAGATCTTCTGCTGTGCTTTTTGCAACCGGACTTGTTTATCTCAGATTGGCCTTTTTAGTCATCAGCGCGCTTGCAGAAAGCGCGGGATGAGTCCTTCCTGAATCTTAGTTTGCGAAGAAAAGCCAGAGAGAGAGAGACTTCTATTGATGCAGCCCAAAATCGCATCAGCCTTTTTAGCTGCCGCATCACACTGTTGACTCATGTTCAACTTGTGGTCTACCAGGACTCCTAGATCCCTTTCGCACGTAGTCTTGTTCAGCCAGGTCTCCCCCGGCCTATATCTATGCTTTTCGTTTTTCTGCCCTAAGTGCAATACGTTACAGATGGGTCTAAGAGAAAAGATGAGAAATTCAAAGAGGGGCAGATCAGAATCTCCTCCTGCCCTGTTCCTGGACCTTTGCTTAGGAGGAGATCAGTAACGATAGGCGACGGCCTGGCTCTTCACTGAAGAGGCGGACAAAGGAGGCTGTTGGTACCGTGAGCACCTGGAGGGTTGCAGAATGTATCCCGTCCAGAAAGACTGGGAGTAGGAGGAGGAATGCCACCCAGATCGACCCCTCAACCGATACGCAGAAGATGAAGACGGCATATCATACTTCCGTGTGGTTGTCATCGTCTTCTGCATGAATTCGAGTTTTTCATCCGTCGAACTATTGAAGAGGCTGGAATGGTAGAACGGCATATCTTCGATGGTTAAGGCAGTTTGCAGGGCGAGGCCGGATGAGAAGAGCCATGCATGATGTCGAAGATGCTCAAGGATGTTGGAAGGTGGGATTTATGTGCCACTTACAACAACATCCCTCGTTTCATTCCCAAATATGTGTGTTAAAGCCAATGCTCTAACATGGCTAGGAGCCCTGGTGTCACAGTGGTTAAATGCCAGTACTGCCACCACAGTGTTGTGAGCTCAATCCTACAGGGTTCCAAGGTTGACTCAGCCTTCCATCCTTTTGTAGGTCAATAAAATGAGTACCCAGTTTGTTGGGGGCAGTTAGCTAACACATTGTAAACTGCTTAGAGAGTTTTTTATGGGTTGTTTCTGGGCTGTGAAGCCGTGTTCTGGAAGAGTTTACTTTGGACATTTCGCCTGCATCTGTGACTGGCATCTTCAGAGAATGTTGGCGTAGGGGTGTGTAGGGTTTAAATACTATGAGTCCCTGTTGGGAGAGGATATGTAATTTTGTGTATTTGAATGGCTAGTTCCTAGGGTGGGAGGATATGCAAGGAGGATTAGTGTCTGTTTGACTAATGGTCCATTGTCTGCTGGAAATCCCCTGTCTCTGGGTGAAGTTCATTTGCATGTATTGAGTTTTGATTTTGGTGTTTTTCAGGACTGGTAGCCAAACTTCGTTTACTTTAAGGGTTTCATCTTTCCTGTTGAAGTTGTCCAGGTGTTTGTGGATTTCAATAGCTTCTCTATGCATTCTGACATGATAATTGTTGGCCTGGTCCAGAATTTCAGTGTTTTTAAATAACATTTTGTGTCCAGGTTGGTTTATAACGTGTTGTGCTACTGCTGATTTTTCTGGCTGGCCCAGTCTCTGCAGTGTCTCTCATGTTCTTTGATTCATGTTTGCACACTGCGTTTAGTGGTCCCTATGTAAAGTTGTCCACAGCTGCATGGTATGCGGTAAACTCCTGCAGCTGTGAGAGGGTCTCTTTTGTCCTTCGCTGAGTGTAGCATTTCTTGGATTTTCTTGGTTGGTCTGTAGATTGTTTGGAGGTTGTGTTTCCTTATCAGTTTCTCTATTCTGTCTGTGACTCCTTTGATGCATGGTAAAAATACCTTCCCTTTGGGTGGCTGTTTTTCTTCTTCATTCCTGTGTTTTTTTTTCTCGGTCTGGCTGCTCTTGTGATGTCTGATCTGGAGCAACCATTAGCCTCTAGAGCCTATTTTAGGTGCTTCAGTTCATCCTCCAGGTAGTGGGCTTCGCAGATCCTTTTTGCACGGTCTACCAGTGTTTTTATTGTGCTTCTTTTTTGTCCTGGGTGATGATTGGAGTTCTTGTGTCTGTCCGTGTGTGGGGGGTGTGTGTTCTGTATACCTTGTGGCCCAACTGTTGGTTTGGTTTGCGGATGACTAGGACATCCAAGAATGGCAATGTTCCTCCCTTTTCTTTTTCCATTGTCAATTGGATGTTCAAGTGGATGCTGTTCAGGTGGTTCAGAAATGCGACCATTCAAATACACAAAATTACATATTCTCTCCAACAGGAACTCATAGTATTTAAACCCCACATACCCCTACACCAACATTCTCTGAAGATGCCAGCCACAGATGCAGGTGAAACATCAGGTATAAACTCTTCCAGAACATGGCCTCACAGCCAGGAAAAAAACCACGAAAAACCTATGGATGTCAGCCATGAAAGCCTCTTACTTAACGCTTAGGGAGTGCTTTGCACTGATAAGCAGTATAGAAATATAAACTTCTATCCTAAATGCTATATGTGACCTCACAGTGTTGGTAAAGATTTTTTAAAATTCCAGAAGTTTCATATAATTACAAAAAGTATCCCCCAAAAATCTAGAAGAAATTTAAGATGTACACAACCAGCATAGCAAGAAATATAAAAAGTACATCTTCCAAATTTACCCAATTTCATTACATTACTTAGCAGTTAATAAATAAATCCTTCCATACATTACTGTGTGAAACAGGTTATCAATACTGACCATTATTATATTTAGAAAAAAGTAATGAATAGGAGCCATATTGCATACAGTGTGGTTGGTCTTTCCTTTGTTCATGCATGTATACGATCATCTTTTCCATAAGAGACAGTGAACCAGAGTCTTGTTTTCCAACTATGAAGAGACAGATTTATTGCATCTTTTCAATGGCATGCTATTTTTAAATCGTTGTAGTAGGCAGAAAAAGGCAGTTATCTCCTTATGCAAGATAAGTTCATTGGATTCTGTATCAGCTTACTTTGGTTAGTACTAGTGCATATCTCTTTAAAAACAGTTTGACAAAATTGTTAAATTAAAGAACAACCAACCCTCATGTCCTAGGGTTTCCTGACATTTTAAATTTTTTGTGCTTAAAGCTTTTGAAATTCAACTTAATTGTACTGGGGTACAATGCCCTCTCTGAATAATCTTAATTATGTGTTCTTTAATATGTACTGTATTGAGACATAACGAATAGGACTTTTATTCCACATTTTTTTCACTTTTGTTTTCTTATATTGATATTTAAATTCTTCTCCCAAACTATTTACTGCCCTTATGACAACAAAAGACAGCTATAGGTGAAATTGATTAGGAAGCCATGGATGTTTATGTTAGTATTTGAAAAGTATTTACTGAAGTAGTACTAAGCTCCTCAAAGGGGGTTAGCAGTTTTGTGCCACATTCTCTAACAGATGTATTAGAGATTATGTAGGTTACCCGAAAAATGTGAAGCCATTGAATTAATTGACCCTCTAATTGGTTACAAATTTGCAGCTCAGATTTAGGTGGCCTATAATCCTATACATAAATCTCATGATCTGTATAATTTGCCGGTTCTTGCTTCCCTATATTGTGTCCACTTGTCTTGGTCACTTTCTCTATAGAAAACTGGATGATTTACCATATGTTCCGGCGTATAAGACTGCTTTTTAACACTTAAAAATCTCCTCAAAAGTGGGGGGTCTTATACGCCCAGCAGATCTTTTCCCTTGCTATGAGAATGACTGCCTTGTCTTTGAAGTGTTAAATTGCCTGGGCAGTTTTCCCAGCAGATCCTTCCCCCTGCTGTGAGAATGACTGCCTTGCCTTTGAAGTGTTAAATTGCCTTCCATTTAGCTCAGGAGAGAAGAAAAGCAGTCCATTTTAAGATGGAGGACCATCGCCTCCCAAAAATACTACTCTACGGTGAACTCGCCACGGGTCAGCGTAAGAGGGGCGCTCCAAAAAAGCGATACAAAGACTCCCTGAAACAACATCTCGGGCTCGGCCAAATTGATCACCAACAGTGGTCCGCCCTGGCCTCACATCGGGAGGCATGGAGACGCACTATCCATAATGCTGCAGCCTTATTTGAGAACTCAAGACGAACAAGTCTTGAAGAGAAACGACAACGCAGAAAGAATCACAACCCAAAAACATCACCCAAGGAGACCTTCTGCTGTGCTTTTTGCAACCGGACTTGTTTATCTCAGATTGGCCTTTTTAGTCATCAGCGCGCTTGCAGAAAGCGCGGGATGAGTCCTTCCTGAATCTTCGTTTGCGAAGAAAAGCCAGAGAGAGAGCCTAAATAAAAGTTTCTGGCAGAGTTAAATCATTCTTTAATTGCAAGGTATTTATTATGGGATTCTATTTTGGTAAACTTGCCAGGAAGATTCCCATTTGCATAGCTTTGGGGATTTCCTCTCCAGGAGTTTCCAAGTCTGCCAATGTGACTCTAAAATCATTAATGTGCTCATTCAAATAATGTTTATTTCCACCCCAGTAAATGTACTAATGCTCTTCCCTCAACATTGGCATAGAAATTCCAGGCAATTCTCACTATTATGGCACATAAAAGACATAAAATATTAATGTGTGAAAAATATGTAAAGTTTGGGTCTCCCTTATCCAGAATTCTGAAATCTGAAATACTCCAAAATCCAAAATTGTCCACATGGATGGCTGAGATAGTGACACCTTTGCTTTCTGATAATTCAATATACACAAACTTTGTTTCATGCACAAAATTACCTCCAGGCTACGTATATAAGGTGTATATTAAACATAAATAAATTTCATGTTTAGACTTGGGTCCCATCTCCAGGATGGGATCTCATTGTCTATATGAAAGTATTCCAAAATCTAAAATATTCCAAAATATCTCTAGTCCCAAGCATTTTGGATAAAGGAGACTCAACTTGTACAAGTGTTTATGTTGTGTGGAAGGTTTGTTTTATTTTATTGCTTTTAAAAAAATAAAGAATTGCATGTGGTTGGAAAAGAAATTCCAACAGATCAGAAATGTTATGTTCGTGACTTGACATTATGTACATATATGCTGTTCTCAATGTAATATAGTGGTATAGTGCTGGCATATGGATTAATGGCTCAGTCTGAGCACCATGATAATGGCAACCTGCCCAGATGGTAAAGTATTAAGTTACAAGATGTGGATAATCATTGTTGTCATGAATTCAGAGTTCTAACTCACCTTTCCTTATACTGTGCTTAAGGCAACAAAGAGTAGATGTACAGCAGTACTAATATGATAAAATGCATATCCAACCTGTAAAGGGGGGGAAAGTAAATGGCACCCAATTCAAAAAGGTCAGAGTTAACATCTGTGCCTCAGGAAAGCCATATCATGCAATCGGTCAAAAGCCTATGGAATGTGAATATCTCTAGCTTATGGCAGAGCATGCCCATATTTTGAGCAAAATTTTTGTTGAAATGCTTAACAGTCAAACAAATAATTGACTGAAATTTTATAGGTTAGACAAATAGTGTATACTCCTACGAGCTAAATTACATCTGCATTAATTTTTTTCTACATGCTTAGTCCTTTCTAAACTGGGGATTTTAATGAACTGAAGCAGTGATAGCCTTACCACAGAACTGTGTCATTTGTGTTCCCCCCACAGGACTCATTGGAAGCAGAAGAAAATAGGACATTGCCATCATGTGCACCAAGTGAAGAGAGATGTGTGGTGGGCTCCCTGTCACCTCCAGAAAAGCAAAGCGTAGTCCCTCCAAGTACTGGAAAACCTGCCCAAAAAGCTGCTCAGAAAGCCTCCAATGTTTCAGTCTTAAGTTCAAGCACCAGTAGATCAAGTCTGCAAAGACTGCACTCGAAAATTTCTTGGAGCTCTTTTTCAGATAGTGTCACAAACAAACATTCCAAGAAAGTGCACAACGCTGAATCCAAAGCAAACAGTGGAGATTTGCTTGATACGCATGCTCAGTGTTTTACTAATGGCCAACAACCATTCATGCCCCGAACTTTAAAATCAGATGCTAAATCCTTCCTCTCGCAGTACAGATATTATATGCCAGCAAGACGGAAATTACAGGATGTTCCCAAGCAACAAGTGGAAACAGAAACACAGACCGACATAAGCAGGTATAGAAGCTTCTTCAACTGGCTGTTTTCAATCTAAGGATGAATATCTTTGCTTATTTTGTTCTCACATACAAACATGAAAATTCAAGTTTTCTCTCCTCTGGGCAAAGCTGCTACAGGAGATTTTGCACATATTTTCAATATTTTTTTTTAATTTGGACATACTTTTGCAAAAAAATGTTATCTGTGCAAAAAAAAGAAAGCATTGTATTTTATGCAAGATACAAAAGGTTTGCTCCAAAAACGTTGTGTTGTGTACAAACATAATCACAGGGCAGAACGTAATAGTGTGCCTATACAGTTCCACATGGCTGCTGTTTCCTGGGCATGCAAGTCTTCTTGAAAAGACAGGCACCTGCTGATGCAGTTGAGTGGTCTCAGCTGGGAGCTATATGTGCCCATTGGTGGGGTTCTGTCATTTCTTCTTTTTGTTATTTCCTCTAATAGATTAATCCTGTATCCATTTTCCCTTGTTGTTTTTCCACTTGATTTGATGGATATTGTAGCTTGAGAAGTGCCTGTTGTAATTCTATGAGTTTATGCCCTGTGGATCCGAGCAGATGTGGTTGTATCAAAGGGCTTCAACTTGTTTTGTGGATTATTGCAGTCTAAGACTGATGGCAGGGTAGAATTTGTTGAAATTCTAGTGGAACTTCTCAAGTGATTCTTCTTCATGAGTTCAAGAGATAAAGATGTCATCAATATAGCTCAGATAAAGGAGAAGTTTCTGAGTGCAGAAATGTTCTTTGGCATATGTTGCTCTTGATGGTTTTAGGGCTAGATCCAGATCTGCCTCCCAAAATGGAAGAATTCTATCTGTACGTAGAACTATAATCTTATGGAGGTTTGCTGCTGGAGGAAAACAGTAGGGTAGCAATTTTCCTCAATTTCCATTTCTGCTTTCAATCTCCCAGCATCTTCTGAAACTCTAATATTGTGGGCTTCTGCCATTGTGAAGGGTTGTGTAACAATCTCAGAACCATTACTACCAATTGGTTAGAAAGTAATAACATAGGATTGAAATTGCATGGTAGTTTGGGGCTGCAAATCCATTGAATTTAATGTTCATCACTCTGAAGAGGATTAGGTCCAGTTATGAATATTTCTCTTAAATCTGTGAGTGCCCTAGCTGTGTCAGAGCAGCTGTTACCACTCCCTGGCTGCCATTCCTTTGTTGCAGTTGCTATACACTCAGGTATAAGCAGATTAGCATTAATTTGGACTTCTCATCCAGCAGTGACCATGAGTGAGTTTTTCCTTCATCACACAAGTAAGGGCATAGGTGGGATTGTCACAGGCATCTAAAAGAACTAAGGGTTTTTGAAATTGTGTGTTAATGTTATCTGGTAAATGGATGCAGGAAATCATATCTTATTAACTTTACAAATACTCCCTCCTCCTCCTCCTCCTCCTCCTCCTTCTTATTATTATTATTATTAGTTTTCAAGTTGAATTGGAAGGACCTGAAAAAAGAGATGTGGCGAACTTTCAGAAGATCATAAAGGAGGTGATTCAGGTGATATGTTTAGTTTTATTTCATTCAATACTATTAACGCAATAACCTTCTTGATGGTAGCAGCAGTAAAACTTAGCTTTATTCTCTGCCACTTCAGTCTATCATATTAAGTACTGTTTACAACAAAGTTTTGTGTATAGCTGTCTGATTTCAATAGACACTGAGGAATAAAAATGTAAAGGATTGCAGTCCTTTCATGAGTGTATTCTGAGACTGGTGAGCATCAGTATTCTTGTTTTAGTAACTGTAATGTGTAGACTGATTGCCAGTATTTCACACATCAAGTACAATGATACAAAAGCAATTAAAATGATAATCCAGAAGAGGTGGTGTGAATACATTGGGTTGTATCCAATAATGGTTTTGCGTTAGCACAAGGTTAGGTAGCCTGTTGGCCCTCGAGGGCTGCTTGCAGCAGTGAGTTGGGGCCCAGTTAGTGGATGTGGCTGGAGCCAGGAGTAGGTGGGGCTGGGTTGGTAGAGGATGTGGACAATTTTTCTCCCCTCCTCCATCTACTTCCAGAGTTTCTCCCAGTACAAGGCCAAGGGAAGGGCCGGGGGTGGGGATAAATGATAATTGCATTCCTTGATTTGTACAATAGGAAGCACTGTTCACTGAGGCAAAGCCCTTATAGGATGCAGTCTTTTTTTCTTTTTTGTGACAAGTATAGAATAGTTCAGACTGTTTTTAGTGAATGCTAAAAACTAAAAACTTGTGCCTGCTAAAACTATAATAGTAGAACAAGAGGAGGCATAGCCCTTTGCTTTAAAAGAGACATATATGAACATGAATGTGTCCAGAGGAGGGCACCCAAAATGGTGGGAGGTCTGGAAGCCATGCCCTATGAGGAGCAGCTTAGGGAGCTGGGTATGTTTAGTCTGGAGACGAGAAGGTTAAGAGGTGACATGATAGCCATGTTTAAATATCTGAAGGGATGTCATACTGAGGATGGAGCAAACTTGTTTTCTGCTGCTTCAGAGACTAGGACATGGAGCAGTGGGTTCAAACTACAGGAAAAGAGTTTCCACCTCAACATTAGGAAGAACTTCCTGACAGTAAGAGCTGTTTGGAAGTGGAATACACTGCCTCGTAGGGTGGTGGAGTCTCCTTTGGAGGTTTTTAAATAGAAGATGGATGGCCATCTGTTGGGAATGATTTGTTTGTGTATTCCTGCATGGCAGGGTGTTGGACTAAATGGCGTTTGTGGTCTTTTCCAACTCTATAATTCTATGAAAAACACAGAACGTGTACAAGGAAAACAGCAGTTGGACAGCACTTAGCTTCCTGCCCTTTGTGTTTAGACCTTTTTTTTTTTAAGAACCCTTTTCTTAATAGACCACAGTTCCTCTTCCAGTAATTCCCCTTTCTTCTACTTCCATGACTTTTCTCCTTTTGCACACTAATCTGAATGTTTTCTCTTTGTTGTAGGTAGAAGATGCAGTGTCTGAAAAAATGAAGACTGTTTCTCCATTCTCGTCACCAAGGTACATGAAATTCCAGGGGAAATGTTCACGTCCCTTCGCCCTGCTGTCCTCACATTGGTTGCTGATGGTGGGATTATGACCATCCTAATGTGAAATTCTAAAGGGTGTATTTGGCTGCTGACACACTGCAGAAATAATGCAGTTTGACACCACTTTAACTGCCATGGCTCAACGCTATGCAATTATGGGATTTGTAGTTTTGAAAGGTATATAGACTTCTCTGTCAGAGAGTGCTTGTCCCACAACCAGCTATGAATCCCTGGACTCATAGGATAGAGCCATGATAGTTAAAGCGATGTCAAACTGCGTTATTTCTGCAGTGTGTCAGGAGCCTTAGAAAATCTGAGGTTCTTTCTTGTTGTGCAAGCAGAAATGTTTTCACTTTCCTTCAAACAGAATTTCAGTAGCAAAACTACCAACATGAAAGTGAAATTTTAAAAATGGCAGAAAGCTTGTCCTTTAAGAATAGCATCTCTCTCTGCTAGTACACACTGAGAAAGCAATTTAAAGAATGGTTACTGGTAATCAGCTTGGATCAGAATTGACACAAGCATTTGGTGAGTTGATGTTTACTGAAGACAGAAAGGAGGTTGGTATGGTCTTTCCTACTTGCAGAAGCATTACTTGAGCTGAGCTCCACTCAGAAAGCTCCAAACTATTTTTGCTGATTTGAACTGTCTCTTGTTGCTCTCAGCATCACCTCTCCCCTGTCCTGGAGAGTCCCCCACCCCACTGCAGCAGATTTCGGAGAGGGCATTGGGGAACACAGCAGGAAGGCTGAATTGACAAAAAGTCTGCACCTCTTCCATGGAAAAAGTCTTTCCATCCATAGGAGAAGATGATGGATCCAACACACTCTCTCAATTTGTAATGAAACAGAGATGTATGAATAAGACCTTGCACATGAGCAGGCGCACACATGTACACACACAGACTTTGTTATTAAAATTAATGACAAGTTTCAGGAGAAGCATATACATGGTGGGAGTTTGAATAATATCCAGTCTGTAACAGGAAAAAAATGTTCATGTGAAGAAAGGGAGGGGTGTCTGGTAGTCTAAAGCCTCTCTTAGGTGTACTGTGTTGCCAGGATCTGCTGCTCAGATGATATGAGTATCATCTTAGAGGTCAGCCTACAGACTGAAACAAGGACACACCAGATCTGCCACATTAGCTAGCCCACAATACCTCAACTTCTTCCGTTTATTAGACCAATCTGTTCCTGTGGCCCCTGTATTCCTGCTTCCTGGCCATCGCTAGTGTCATCATGACATTGACTATATCTGGTCACTTCTCCGGAGGGAGTTGCAATTAATGTAGCCTCCTGCCAATCTTTCCCTCACAGAACAGGTATCCTTTGCAGTCATTTTCTTCCCCTGCCCCCTTCACCAAATCTTACATGCTGTTCTCCAGTTCCCCAGTAAACTACTTGGATTTCCTGCCAAGCATCAAACCTACTCAGTCCTGATCATTTCGCTTCCTCTTAGCCACAGAGGTGATATGGATATGAGAGGTCTGTCTATTAAATTACAAGACTGTGTTCCTACCTTTCAGACCAATCAGGGAGAACTGATTGTGGTGACCTTGAACATGTCTAAACCTGCATGACAAACATCAACACTCTCAGCCCTTCAGTTAATTGGCAGTTGTCGTTTAAAGCAACTGTGTTGTCTCTTGTGTGCCAGAAAAATGCTAAGTTTAAAGTCGAGCAAGGTGACATTCTGCAGCAACTTGAGGCGAACCCAAACCCTTTTTAAAAAAATCATCACTTGTGAGGATACCTGGATCTTCCAGTATGATCCTGAGACAAAACGACAGCCAGTGCACTGGAAAACACCATCATCACTAAGAATGAAAAAAGCACATCAAAGCAAGCTCACATTTAAAGCCATGCTTATTGTGTTTTTTTTATTTCAAGGGCGTAATTTTGGCAGAATGGGTTCCAGAAGGCAGAACAGTGAACCAACATTATTATAAGGAAGTTTTGACAAAGTTGAGAGAAAGATTCAGAAAAAAAGGCCAGAACTGTGGACAAATGGTTTCATTCTTCATCAAGATAATGTGCCTGCTTACACAGCACTTTCTGTAAAGCAGTTTTTGGCTGATAAATGCATCACTACACTTGAACATCCTCCATATTCGCCAGATTTGGCACCATGTGACTTTTTTCTTTTCCCTAAAGTGGAATAGGTGCTTAAAGGAACACGTTTTGAGTCAGTTGATGCAGTAAAGAAGAAAATGGTAAATGTGTTGAAACAGCTGACAGAAACTGATATTCTCCGTGCCTTCAACCATAGGAAAACAAGACTGCATCAGTGTGTGTGTGTGTGTGTGTGTGTGTGAATGAGAAGTATATTGAAGGGTACAACCATTAAAATTGTAATATATGTAAATAAAGATGGGTTATCAGTCTTGTTATTTAGTAGACAGACCTCGTACATACTATATATATATATATATATATATATACACACACACACACCTACATTTTGCTTGGTGGAAGGTGCAACAGTACTTTCTGCCATCAGTTCCTACTCTGTCCCAAGATCAGACACACTTTTAAAGGCAAAGGTCCTGACATAAGATAGATTTAGCAGGTGGTGTTTTCTTAAACATATGAGCTATGTGATAGAAAAGCTGTAAATCAGTGAATCAAAGGCCTACTTGAGCTTTTGCCATTGGAAATCTAGAGTCAATGTAAATTCAAAGACGTAAAAGTCAATACAGTACACTTTTCTGAGCTAAAGGCCAATTTTTTTACCATTTGTAAGAACGTCTGTTAAAGAAGATCACCAGGTCTCTGACTCAAAAACCCCTGAAATGCTGCTGCTTATGGACCTGGGTCATATAACCCTGGTTAAATACACAGGGGATGTATTTAACAAATGGTGTTTGGTGTTCTACACAACAAAGTAAGCATGATAGAAACAAGATGTAATTTGAAAAATCTTTGCAATTGGTCACTCCCTCTTCCAAAGGAATTCTGGGAAATGTCATTCTCTTAAAGCTGCTAGAGGTCTCCAGCAGAGAACTCTCAATGGCCTCGCCAAACTACATTTTTTAAAACTATGTGGCAGATTAATAATAACACTTAAAATGTTATCTTTTTAAACATGTTCTTCTCTGTGCAAGGACTAAATATGTGCACTAGAATGTGTGCTGCTGGGTCTGTCCTTATGGTCTTGCCCTTTGCCCCAGTGTTTGATATCTGAAAAGTGATCCCTACATGCCTTCTGTATACATAATCTGCACATGAGGTAGATCTGTATGAAACCATGGCACTTTTTAAGTATAAAACAGTTTCTGATTTTACAGTTTCTTCCCCTTTATGGCTTAGGCTGACTTCTCCACGCTCTGTGCAATCCCCAGCAAAAAGAAGAATCCAGGCAGAGTAAGTAACATTTTTATTTCAATATTAGAGCTTCAGAAAAAAATAAAAATTTACAATAGTAATTTGTGGAATCCTGCATAACCATTGTATACAATGCCACACTGTAACTATGGTGCCACATAGTAGATTCTGGCCAGACTCCCCAATAAAGAACACTTATTGGTAAGCAGCTGCTGGGATCGACAGAGTCAATTCCCCTGTCAATCAAAAAGTAGCTGCCTGATGTTTCCACCCCCTCCAGTGAACAATCTCCAGTGCAACTGGCAGAAAAAGGGTCCCTGTCACAAATTCCCCTTGCGCCAGAGATTGCCTGCACAAGGGGAGGTGGGAATGTTAGGCAAACACTTTTCAGTCAGTAGGGGAATGGATCTCCATCTATCCTAGCATCTGCTTACCAGTAAGTGGGATTTGGGGGACTTTCAGAGTCCCTACATAGCCTCTAAATTAGGGGCTGCATAGGAATCATTAATACATAGCAATTATGAATATGTAACTTGAAATGTGTAGGTTACACATTTGCAACTGCCCAGCCGGATTTCAGCTAATGGATGTTATTAAACTTGAAACTTGGCATGGATACTGAGGTGACTCTAGGAGTATGACCTGAGAGTTATTTTGTTTTTAAATGGATCAATTAATTTCATTTCAGTAAAAACTGTCTGATCCTGCAGTACCATTTTAAGTCACTAGGTGGCAGATGTCCCTAAACTTCTCCAGCAAGTAAAGTCAAAATTGCAAACAAGTTTCATGTCTCCAGAGGGTCTCTGGGAGCTTCATATGTTGTTTGCCTCTGTGGGACCCTCAAACTATTTTAACAGTTAATAAGAGAAAAAGACAAGCTCCTACTGCCTGATCAAGTGAATGACTGAACAGAGTGACCAGAGTGAAAGGCTCAACAAGACCTCTGAGAAAGATTAAAAGAAGGGGAATGTGGAGAAAGAGAAGAGGGGGGGAAAGCACCACAGTGGATGTGCAAGTAACTTGTGAACTGGGTTGTTGTTGCTGTTTGCCCTTCAGATGTTTTCAACTTATGGCAACTCTAAGGTGAACCTATCACTGGAGTTTCTCGGCAGAATTTGTTCAGAGGGGGTTTGCTTTTCCCTTCCTCTGAGGCTGAGAGAATGTGACTTGCCCAAGGTCACTCAGTGGGTTTCCATAGCTGAGTGGAAACTCAAGCTCTGGTCTTCAGAGTTGTAGTCCAGTGTTCAAATCATTTTGCTGCACTGTATATGGCGAATCCAACCAGGAGCTGGTCTAGACAAAAGGTATTCCCCTCACATTCTTTGAGGATTTTTTTCACCATCTAGACAACACCATTGTGTAGCCATGTAACTATTATGGTTGGATAAAAAGTTTGTATTTGTAACCTAGGTACTTGTTTTGAAAACTGAAATTACAAAGTTCTTGGTGTTGCTCCTTTCCTCTTACTTTTCCCTCTTGCTTTTCCCTTTGATGTCTTTCTGAGGCACAGAGCAACAGGAGAGACTCTTTTAATAGAGCTCACACTTGGTTTAGGGACACAAAAGACCACAAACTCTGAACTTCCCTACCTGGGTGATTGATTTAAACAGTGTTTGCTCCTATTCAGATTTATCTCCTAATTCTCAGCCTTTTCCCCCCCTTCCTGCACTTTGAAGACACAAAGCTGCATCATTTCTGTAAGGCAAACATACCCATGAGATAACTAGCAAAGAGGTGGGAGCCTATTCAGTTGCCTATGTATATGTCGCACAGAGACATCAGAGGCAAAGCAGGGAATCAGACATGTATCACTGCATCAGTTGTGGTTTTGCACACACAAGCCCACACACGTGTGTTTCTTTGTAAGACAAAACTTGTATCATGAAGACCTCGGCATGATTAGGCATAGGCATGGGTTGTCTGTCATCTGTTTCTTTTAGAGGAGGAAGCATGCCCATATCTTCACCACCACAAGAGTGCCATCATGGGGTGACATTTTAGGCTGACTGAGGGAAATGGTGTTGAAAGGACTGCCCTTGGTCAGCTTTGCCATTGACTTGTGGCAGCTTAAGAACACAAGAACAGCCATGTTGGGGTTAGATGTGGTTTCCAAACTTTGATCCTTCACATGTTTTCTTCCAACTTTACAATTCTATGATTCTATGTTTTGGACTTCAACTCCCAGAAGCCCCAACCAGCTTGGACATCAGTCAGGAATTGGGGGAGCTGAAGTCCAAAACACTGGAGGACCAAAGTTTGGGAACCATCGGCCTATGGGAAGCTTGCAAGTAGGTTGCAGTGTAGCATCCTTCTCCCTTCCCTGTGTTCACCAGCAAGTGGTACTGAAGAGTATACTGCCTGTGATATTGGATGTAACTTGTCTTAACTGCTAGCCATTGATAGCCTCATCCTTCAGACCAGGTGGTTGTTTTCTTTCTCTTTGTTCCCTTCAGACTCATTCTGTAGGTGGGAAAATTATTCCCCAAGTCTGCAGGAGCAGGGGGATCTAAAGGCAATCAACAATCCTTTGAAAGTGCTTTAGGAATGTAGTTTTTTCCTGCTGTATTAAAAGGACTAACATAATCCCTCTCTCTCTGGCTTTTCTTCGCAAACGAAGATTCAGGAAGGACTCATCCCGCGCTTTCTGCAAGCGCGCTGATGACTAAAAAGGCCAATCCGAGATAAACAAGTCCGGTTGCAAAAAGCACAGCAGAAGGTCTCCTTGGGTGATGTTTTTGGGTTGTGATTCTTTCTGCGTTGTCGTTTCTCTTCAAGACTTGTTCGGCGTGAGTTCTCAAATAAGGCTGCAGCATTGTGGATAGTGCGTCTCCATGCCTCCCGATGTGAGGCCAGGGCGGACCACTGTTGGTGATCAATTTGGCCATGCCTGAGATGTTGTTTCAGGGAGTCTTTGTATCGCTTTTTTGGAGCGCCCCTCTTACGCTGACCCGTGGCGAGTTCACCGTAGAGTAGTATTTTTGGGAGACGATGGTCCTCCATCCTAGAAACGTGCCCTGCCCAACGCAGCTGTGTTCTCAATATCATGGCCTCAATGCTGGTGATCCCTGCTTGCTCAAGGACAGCAACATTCGTCACATAGTCAGTCCAGTGTATATTTAGGATTGTGCGTAGACAGCGCTGATGAAAGCGCTCGAGGAGTCGTAGGTGGTGGCGATAGGTGACCCATGTTTCAGATCCATAAAGGAGGATAGACAGTACGATGGCTCTATACACACTGATTTTTGTGCTTTGCCTCAGGTGTTTATTGCTCCAGACTCTTAATTCCAAGTGGCTGGAAGCTTTCCAAATCTAAGCGATGAATGCTGAATGCAAAACAATGTGTGCCAGAGCTATTCAAGGTGCTTGTGGTGCTTAAAATTCTTTACTCAACGCAATTCTTTGAGAGACATCAGCATTTTTATAGAAGGAAGTTTAGCAGCACGTTAACAGATTTGTATGCTAATGGCTGATTACTTCTATTAAGTGTTTTGTATGTGGTACATTAGTTTGCATCTTCATGCTACTGTTTAGATATCTGAGCCATTAAATTATTTTCCTGTTACTTGAAATGTGTTGTCTTGTTTAATTAGACGTGTGTGTTTTTGTTTTGTTTTTAAAGAGGTAGAAGTAATAAGAAATGTTGTTTTTGGTCCCATGCCAGGTACACACAACAAGGTGTGCGCAGCTTAAGACTGTGTGATTATGTACCTTTCTTTCAATATTGCAGTGAAAATGAAACTATGTGCCCCCATCCATATTTGTATTAGATATTTATACCCCACTGTTTCCTGAAAGCTCAAAGCACGTTTTGCCTAGTCTGTGTGCCAGGAACTATGCAGATATACATTTGTATTCCATTGTGTGTACACAAGTGCACAAGGAAGCAACGTTTGTGTACCTATCTTCCATACTGCTGGGATACTCAGCATGCATATGTATCCATAGGCAAATACTTCAAACATACTGTGGCTTAAACCCTATTCTTAGTCTTGATTAGAGCTGACTCATTGAATCAGTTGGATTTACCTAAGTGTGACTCATCATTCAGCAATTGAGTCAATGGTTCTACTTAAGGTAGGACTAACCAACAGAAGTCTGGCCTCTGGCTGCCACTACTGTCTGACAGAAGCAATTCAAAATGGACAGGAGGAAGGGGAAGTTGGCTGCAACTGGTCCATTTTAAGGAGATCTGTTCAGTTTTGCTCGCCTATAAATTATTAGCCCACATGTCTTCATTTATCTGTCTTAATCATTTATAGTGTAAAGCCAGTGAAGCGGGAGCTAATTGCTGTACTATTTGCCTGCATTCATGGTGACCAGGCAAGTGGCTGTTAGAAGTCAGGAGTCATATGTGAATTGGTCCTTTGGTTAGCAAACCACTTCCATGTGTCTGAAACATTATGCAACATAAATGCCCAGAAGCAGAATGGCCCTCCCTCCATCCCAACTGCCATTGCCCTGGCCAAGGAGGGAGAGAAGAAGATGCTAGACTTAATCTCTTCCCCTACTGTCATCCCCTTTCCTTTTGTATCATGTCTTCATTAGATTGTAAGCTTGAGGGCAGGGAACTTTTTGTTGTTCTTTTTCTTGTAAAGTGCCATGTACATGGATGGTGCTATAGAAAATCATCATCATCATCATCCCAATCAGGAGACACTCTTTCAGTTATCTACCCATCTAAATAGGGGCTGGGGGGATTGAAATTGTTCATGTTCACTGGTGTGTCGATCAATGAAAGCTTAAGTACAGAAGTAGAACACCACTTCTCACATGTAGCACAGCTAACCCCACTTCTGGGCTGTTAGGAGGAAAGGTGGAAAATTAGTTGCCTGATTATGGAACTCTTAAGCTATAATCATATACTGTATATTCTCTGGGTTGGTGAGAGGAGGAATCCGGAAAACCGCAACAGATGGATTAACTCCACCGCTACCTGGAGAAGAGGCAGGAAGAGAGTTTAAACTAAGTCACCTGATGGCCGGGCCGTTGCTCCTCCCTTCTTCCTGGCCCTCACGTCCTCAAAAAGGTTTAGACCTGGGGCTAAGACCAAACACCCTGAAGAGACAGGCCGCAGCTCTGTTATCGGTCATCCCAACGGTGCAAGGCTAGACGCTGACCTCACACCCTCACGTGCGGAGATTCCTCTGAGGAGCCACAACCCTGGCCCCTCCAACTAGGCATCACTTCCCCTCATGGAACCTGCCGCTGGTCCTCCATCAGCTGACAAAACCCCCATTCGAGCCCCTCAGGGAGGTTTCCCTTAGGCTGTTAACCATGAAGGTCACGTTCCTGGTGGCAATAACCTCGGCAAGACATGTTTCAGAACTATCAGCCCTCTCAGTACGGGAGCATCTGTGCTCCTTCAACGAGGACCACGTCGTCCTGAGGACGGACCCATCCTTCCTCCCAAAAGTACTTTCCCCATTCCACGTCTCGCAGGACCTCATCCTACCGTCTTTCTGCCCCAACCCTTCTCACCCCAGGGAGAGAATGTGGCATAAGCTAGACGTGCGAAGGGCGTTAAAAATCTACGTTAAAAGAACGAAGTCATTCAGACGCTGTGACTCCCTGTTCGTCTCATTTAACCCGGCCTCCATGGGCCTAAAGGCATCTAGACAAACCATTGCCAGTTAGATCAGGGCCTGTATTCTAATGGCGTACGACAGCGCTAAGATACCCCGCCCGACCAATGTCTGGGCACACTCAACCAGGTCAGCAGCTACCTCAGTAGTGTTTTCTTCCAATGCTCCAATATCAGAGGTTTGTAGGGCAGCTACCTGGTCCACTCCGTCTACCTTTATTACACACTATAAGATAGATAAGTTCAGAGCCGCTGAAGCTACCTTTGGGCGGAGAGTCCTACAAGAAGTGATTCCGGTCTAGGCCCCAGGGCAACCATCCCTCCTGAGCTAGGTGGCTTGGGCACGTCCCATCTGTTGCTGTTTTCTGGATTCCTCCTCTCACCAACCCAGAAAATGCCACGTTGGTACTTACCGTGAATGTGCATTCTGGGGTTGGTAGAGAGGAGGAATCCGCCCCACCCTCATGTTTGCCCTGGGGAAGCGTGAGGTCAAGTCTGGGCTTGGCTAGTCAGGGAACTGAGGACGTGAGGGCCGGGAAGAAGGGAGGAGCAACGGCCCAGCCATCACGTGACTTAGTTTAAACTCTCTTACTGCCTCTTCTCCGGGTAGCAGTGGAGTTAACCCATCTGTTGCTGTTTTCCGGTTCCCTCCTCTCTACCAACCTCAGAATGCACATTCACGGTAACTACCAACGTGGCATTCCAACGTATAAGACGACCAGGCGTATAAGATGACCCCCCCAATTTTTAAGTTACAATATTGAATTTGGGATATACTCACTGTATAAGACTACCCACAACCACCCACCCTCCCTAAAGCCGCGATCGGGCTTCCCCCACTCCAGCCATCAACCCTTCCACCCTCCCCAAAGCCGCAATCAGAGGCCCGATCACGGCTTCATGGAGGGCGGGTGGTGGCTAGAAAGCCTCCCCCCTCCAGCCAGCAACCCTTCCACCCTCACTGAAGCCTCCCCAAAGCTGGCTGGCTGGCGAATTGTGAGACTTGGGAATATCCCCATCAGCCAGCCACCTCCTGCAATTCCCCAACCCGCGGGAGGCCGGCCACCCTCCTTGCGAGTTGGGGAATTGTGGGGGATGGCTAGCTGGCTGGGGAGGGGAGGGGCTCAGCCCCTCCCACCCAGCGAGGCTCCCCCCCCGTATACCTGGCATATAAGACGACCCCTGACTTTTCAGGAAATTTTACAGGGTTTTAAGGTCGTCTTATATGCCGGGACATACAGTACAGTACATCTTTATCTGGAAGTAAGTCTCACTTGAATTCATTAGAGCTTTCTCCTAAGTAGATGTATATAGGATTAAATTGCTGATTAATTATATGGGGTTTCATTGCTTAATCTATGAAATTGGTGTATGTATGACTAAAAATAGTTATTTTAGAGTAAGAGGCTACACTTTGTCTTAGACAATGAGTGTATTAGAACAGGCATTCCTTCATGTGAGGGACAAGGAGGAATGCCTCTGTTAAGATTACGGTTGCCATCTGCAGTTTTTCTAGGCTCTTTGAATTAAAAATATGGCCTGGAATCATGTTGGAGAGTTACAAATACAAACTTTTTATCCAACCATAATAGTTACATGGCTACACAATGGTGTTGTCTAGATGGTGAAAAAAATCCTCAAAGAATGCGAGGGGAATACCTTTTGTCTAGACCAGCTCCTGGTTGGATTCGCCATATTCAGAAGGAGGGGGGCTGAAAACTCCAAGTAGTTCACGATTACAGCTTTCACTGTTTCTCACAATCTTTTTTGAAAAATACACAAAAATGTGCATTATAGCCCGTTTGAACAACCAATTCAAATTGGGGCACATCAAGAAAGTCAAAACATAATAATAATAATAATAATAATAATAATAATAATTTTTATCCCGCCCCTCTGTTAAAAACAATCGGGGCGGCTTACAAAAATTAAAATACAAAGATTAAAATCCCCAAACGCCACCCACCCCACCCTCCCCCATAAAAAGACATTAAACCAAAATACATTAGAACAACTGATCTAAAATCACATTAAAATAATAAACAATAAATAAGCAGCAGACTAAAAAGGGCCAGGAGCTCCTGAGGCCAGGAACTAATTAGGAAAGGCCTGCCGAAAGAGATCCGTCTTTAGTGCTTTTTTTACATGGGGGCAGGCTTGCCAGTGACAAAGTGGCTGAAGCTGCCATTGTTGTCTTTCACAGACGTGGTCATGCACTATTTTCGAGCAGCAGAGGAAATAAAAATGTTTTTTATGCGTAAGGTCACTCTTCCACATCTCTCATTTAACAAGGCAAAAAAAAGGGGGGGTGGAGGGAGCTTTGGGGGAATAATAATGCAGATGATTCACTCGCAGCCACCATCTTTTCCCACGGGCATGCTCCATGTGAACTTCAAACTCGGATAGCTTCCCATGCCAGTGATCTTATGAATAGATCGTGGTGACAAATGAACACTGCTGCAATAGTCAGTTAATGCACTATTTCCGCAATTAATTCTCCCATCTAGCTGAGCCCAGTGATTCCTGGTCTGACTCCCAATCCCTACTTAGTGGAAAGCAGTCACTGTGATCAACAGGGGTCCCCTATCAGTTAGGAAGCAGCTGACTCAAGTTCTCACCACCACCCCTGAGCGTGTGACAGGCAGAATCATGTGTGACACAATCATGGTCCCTGTTACAATTCCCCCTAGTGGCTTCCAGTATTGTTCTGGAGGAAGAAAATTGAAAATAACTCCCTGTCCGCTCCTTCCCCCACAGGCTACATGAAATTTCTAAAAATGCTACACAGAGAATTGAGGAACTCTTCTGAATCGTATGGGCTGTACTATAGGTGGCTGGGGGCGGCAGGGGGGGGAAGAATCTTCACCAAAAATACATGGAGGCACCTACTGTAACCAGAGTTTCTGTTTGTGGGAGGCGTCTTCACCTCATTGGGGGGGATTTACCTCTTCATACCTCCCATGCCATAGCTATCCCCATTCAGGAGTGTCTTCCAACCCTTTCTTCAGCATTGGGGGAGGGGCTCTTCAGGCTCCAATTAAGGGGGTGTAGAGTCAGATTCATTGATTTCTCTCCTGCCAGCATGACACTGAGTTGCCAGAATTCTACATTGCTGCTGTGGTTCTCCATTCACCACTCCAACGACTCGAGGTTTTGCTGCGATAGCTCCACTCCGCAGCTATTACATGGCTGGTGGAGAGCATGTGAGCAGAGAAGTGTTAGGCTGTGCCCAAGAGCCAGACACAGACTGATAACATCATCTGCTGCAATCTACCAAGTTCATCTTCAGACACTTCTCCAGTGCCCCATGCTCTCTGCCAGTGGGGCTGCTGCAGCAAAACTGTGAGTCATTTGGGAGACTTTGATCATTGCAAAGGGTGGAAGAGAACACCAGCCTCCACAGTAACCAGAAAGAAAAAAGGAAGAAAGGAAAAAAGAAAAGACTTAGAGGATTACTACACGAGGCTATTTTCTAGTAATAGTACAGCTTTATATTGAAGTGGTAGTATTCCTCAATGCTTGCACAACCTACTGCACACTGTCCTCCATTTCATTTCTAATATGGGACAGCATCTCTTCAAAATGGTACAAGTGCACCACACAGTCATTGATAACCATGCCTCCATGCATCTTTCTTCTCCACTCTGTTAACATCATTTCCTTTGTTTGCGCATGCTCCCATTTTATGAAAGCTAAATGGCAGGGCGTTTGCATTTCATGGGAAAAGTTAAAAAAGGTTCCCAAACAACGGGAAAATGCTAGTATCATAAACACATGTGGCTGGTTAAAAGCATACTGGAAGTAGGATTTTTTTTAAACTTATCTGGAATCTTATACGGCAGCATACATCAATAAACACATAGTGTAATACAGGGACTGTGAAATTGTGTGGATTACAATTTTTTTTTTATTCCCCACGTTACCAGAGAACACAATCATAGTGTTCACGGCACGTGGAAGAGACCAATAGGTCAACCAAGAGCAGTGGCAGTTGATGATTAGGGAGGCCTCAGGTATGTGGGTGGATAGGAAGGCCAGAGACTGATGGGCTGATTCTAAGCCTTCTGCCCCACTGTGGCATAAACCTGCCCCCCACACACACGATGGCTGGATGCACCTCCCTGCAACTACAGTCGTAACGGTGGCCCATGTGTTCTTGAGCCCAAGAACAGCAGCAGTTGATCAGTAGGGAGGTCACTTGAACTGGCGAGTGGAGCCTAACGGGTGATTCTCAGATTGCCTGCTCGTTGCTCCGACGTGGGACCCTCCCCCAATGGTACCACGTAGGTCCAACGGCCGGCCGCAGCGGCTAAAAACGAGCTGGCCTGGTAGCACACATGCTATTGCTGCTGCAGCAACAGTAAAGCACTATCATTTAATCGTAGCTAAACTCTGCATTACAGGAATTCCACAGGGTTATAACTTTAGAAAATTTTAATTTATTTTGATGCTATTTGCCTGATGGTACAGAGGCTGGGCTTCCCACTGACCACTGGAAGTCGGATGCCAGGGAAGTAGCAGGGACAAAAAAAGTCTGAGAATGGGGGCACAGTAGGGCACACCTACACCAGCAGCATATGTTTACATCATCCAGTCACAATACTGTTTGGCAACTCTCTCTCTTTCTCTCTCTGGCTTTTCTTCGCAAACGAAGATTCAGGAAGGACTCATCCCGCGTTTTCTGCAAGTGCGCTGATGACTAAAAAGGCCAATCAGAGAAAGACAAGTCCGGTTGCAGAAAGCACAACAGAAGGTTTCCTCAGGTGATGTTACCAGGTTGTGATTCTTTCTGCGTTGCCGTTTCTCTTCAAGACTTGTTCGGCGTGAGTTCTCAAATAAGGCTGCAGCATTGTGGATAGTGTGTTTCCATGCCTCCTAATGTGAGGCCAGAGTGGACCATTGTTAGTGATCAATTTAGCCAAGCCTGAGATGTTGTTTCAGGGAGCCCTTGTATCGCTTTTTTGGAGCACCCCTCTTACGCTGACCCGTGGCAAGTTCACCGTAGAGTACTATTTTTGGGAGGCGATGGTCCTCCATCCTAGAAACGTGCCCTGTCCAGCGCAGCTGTGTTCTCAATATCATGGCCTCAATGCTGGTGATCCCTGCTTGCACAAGGACAGCAACATTTGTCACATAGTCAGTCCAGTGTATATTTAGGATTGTGCGTAAACAGCGCTGGTGGAAGCGTTCGAGGAGTCGTAAGTGGTGGCGATAGGTGACCCATATTTCAGATCCATAAAGGAGAATAGACAGTACAATGGCTCTATACACACTGATTTTTGTGTTTCGCCTCAGGTGTTTATTACTCCAGACTCTTTTGTAAAGTCTTCCAAATGCGCTATATGCCTTTGCTAATCTGTGATCGATCTGTTTGTCAGTCTTGGCATCTGAGGAGATGATACTTCCCAGGTAGGTGAACTGCTGAACAGACTCTCTCCCACGACAAGGGGGCGTCAATGGAGAGGACCGTTTGGCAACTACTGCACAGCAAACTATGGTGGTTTTGAATCGGAATGAATTTTATTCATGCAGAGTGCCTGTGAATTTAAAAAAAAATGCTTCTGGGACTGACAGCCAATGGAACATCCACCAAAGGGGGCAATGTCATGTGATCAGAATAGTTTCACTACTGATACTATGACTGAACAACAGGTCATGTAGTACTCCTCTTATTCAGGCCTTAGGTGGATTTATGCTTGCATAGGTCACCAACAAGATGTCAGCCAATATCTCCAATATTTTGATGTAGCTACTTTTAAAGCTTAACAGATGTGTTTTGTTTCTAGTGATTAATATCTGCTTTCCAGCCTAAACTATTTATTCATGACTGCTTATAGCTAGCAAATCACCTTTGTGATAAATAACTTTGCTTGTAGACTAAAAGTAGATATTCTGCTCTCTGTACAGGGAAGAAGAACTTCTATATTTAAGTTTCATCCAGGACATAACAGATGAGATTCTCAAACTTGGATTGTTTTCCAACAGGTTGGGTATATTTGAGGTTCTTTAGTTTAATTTTGAATTTTTGCATTGAAAGCATGCCTGTGTTACATGTATAGTATCTGCTGGGGTTTGGTTCCAGGACCCTCCATAGATAGTAAAATCTTTGGATGCTCAAGTCCCATTACATACAATGGCATAGTAAAATTGTGTCCCTTATATAAAGTGGCAAACAGTAAGGTTTGCTTTTTGGATTTTTTAAAACATTTTCAAGCCATGGATAGTGGAATCCATGGATATGGAGGGCCAACTATAGCTGGGAGCTGATATGAGCCCACCAAGGGCAGTTTTCTAACAAACAGATTAGTATTTGTATGGGAGACCACCAGTGATTACAAGTGCTGTAGGTGTATTTCAGAGGAAGGCACAGGCAAAACCACATCTGAGTATTCCTTGCCTAAGAAAATCCTATGAAATTAATGGGGTTACCATAAGTCAACAGGCAACTTAAAGGCACATACACACACATTAAGAAAAGCTATTAGAAGAGACTTGCAGAACAAAATGAAAACAACTTCAGTGATGGTTCTGTATTCTTGGTACATTTCATATACCGTATTTGAGTTTAATATATATGTGATCTTAAATAATGCTTTAGTTAGCTGCAACTAAAAGATTTTTTAGCTGTTCTTACTCTGTTTTAGAAATCATTATAGTGTTTAGAGGAAAAAGGTTACAAGTGTAGGCCACATACTGAAATGCTTTGAAAATAAAGGTGAATTTATATGCTGCTTTTCTTTATACTGTTTAGCTGCCAGTGCTGGAAGGAGAAATGTGGCAACCATAAAGTTAGGAAATTGGTTTATCATTGGGTTTGCTTCTTTTTTCATTTTCTGGATCATCTCCAGAATAGCCAAATCAACACTTAGAAATCAGGAACTGTAAAAGCATTATAAAAGAACTAGAAGATTCACAGCAGGGTGAACTGTAATGAGTTCCTATAGGCACAGCAGATGGCATGGGGAGCTGGATGAAGAATTGGTTCTGCCAACTCCCATATGATCTTACTCAGTGGTTAAGATATAGTGTGGGGAGGGTCTTCTTTGGGGGTGAGATAGGCAGCTACCAGGAACAGAGCCTTCTTTCTGGTTGTTTCCTACTTATGGAATCCTCTCTCCTGAACAGTTTGCTAGGTTCCTTTACTAGTGTTCAGGTACCAGCTTAAAACTTTGTTTTTTCCTTTCACATTTAGTTGCAGTTTGATTTAATAACTTTATTCATTTTTTTAAAACTGGTCATTGTTTAATTGTATGTTCTGGAATTTGTACTGTTATGTTTAATGTTTAATTTTTTAAAAAAAACAAGTCAATTCATAATTTGTGGCAAAGAATAAGTAAAAGATTCCAACTCTTTTGTGTTCAGAAAAATCTGTACATTTTGACATTAACACAAGTTTAACATTTTTGAAGTTTGCTTCTAATAAATTAGTTTTCTAAGTAGCACTATTTCCAAAATTTTCCATTTTTAAAAGGGCCTTGGAAAGGTTGTTTGAGCGTCACATAGAACAAAACAAGAGCCATCTGGATGAGGTATGTATGTCGTGTGTACCAGATAACATTTTGCAAGTTTTAGGAATAAGAAGGCAAATTCAGGGACAGTTTCCAAAATACTCCTTTAAGAAGACACATTAACCTGACCCGAACCCCTGTTGTTAGACCCAACTAGAGTACAACAGTTGAGTCAGTGAGGCTTATCTACTTGTTGACTCAGCATTCAGTACACTAGTTCTGGTGAAAGAAAAATAACATTCCTGGGTACATTTTGGAAGAAGCTTTCAAATGGTCTCTAGAAGGTTCAACATGCATACCGGTAGTTTACTTATACAAAACTTACCTTACCTGTTTGTTTCATTTTACATGTGATAGTTGTTAGTTTTGGATAAAATGATTGTTAGAACATGTTGAAATGCTCTTCTTTTTTTTGTGGTATAGGAACCTATCACTATTCTTTCCATGTTATTTTTGCCTTTGATACCAAATGGTCTGTTAAAGAAATAATGTCCAAGAATATATCTATTCTCAACATTGACCAAGTGGACTTCTGCTCACACAACAAAAGTTTCTCTCTCTCATACTAAAAAATCTGCTGTGGAAGATACTCCCAGAAACCTAGAGCAAATTTTGGGGTGTACATGGGGCTGAAGGTGCAAAGAATAATCGCCCTGTCTCTTGCCTCTTCTGATAGCTGTTCCATCAGTGGAAAATCTGCTTTGCCTTTCACCCATAGGCCACATCTGCCCATAGAGATATGCCAGGGTGCCGCCCTTTTGTCCCTGCTTTGTCCCTCTATTTACATGAGTAGGCAAGGTAACCAGGGAAGCATAGTTTATCATCCTAGGTTTATAATAATTCCAGGTTTGAATGTCACATCCAACTACCCTCCCTGGTAAATTGACTGTAACATCCAAACCTTGCATTATGGTTTGTTGCAAACAGACAAACCAGGATTTGCAAGACAACAAACCCTGTTTTAACTTATTCAGATTTATGAGGCACAATAAACAACCTGGGATTGGATATTATGAATCCATGCCTGAATGGTTTGCCTGCTTAAGCAAAGAGAGGAGCATGCTGCTGCTCCTTCACATTGTGATTTAATAAGCTAGGATCCCCAGTACAAAGATCTCCTGGATTTTATAAAAAGGAAAATGGGAGGAGGGGGGGGAATATAGCAGCACCTTTAAGACTGATTTATTCTAGCCTGACCTTTTATGGATATCAGTCCCCTTCTTCATGTTTAGCTATAGAGTGATAGTAAAGCCATAGGTGTTCAAGCACAGTTATACATTTGTGGGAGTGAGTATGCAATAGGATAGAGAAAGATGTAGACCGTGACCCTGGCCATAAATCTTCAAAGAGCTGCTTGAGAAGATACAAATCTTTCACTGTAGCTAGTAGTAGTATTTAAAATAGTCTGTTAGTATTTACATGTAAAAGCAATAAATCTATTTTATCAAAAGTCAGTCTTCTTGGGGTCAAAATGTTCTCTGAAGAGGGTCCCTTAGAATGTACAGTTGTGATGACCTGTGTGTAATGTGCCAAGAAACCATTACCTTGGTTCATACATCTGCTAGTGAATTAGAATTTGTGAAAATATCTCCATTTAGCTGTTTTCTTTCTAGTCTTCCTTTTAATTTTTTGTTTGTTTGTTTGAAAACCACCACTTAATTCTCATATTCAATGTCAAAGAAATTTGAAATGCTCTGCAACTAGTTTTTGGGTACTGCCATTTCTAATCAGTCTCTATTACCTGACTATCTCACCTGGTTTTTCAAAACAGCCCATTGATTAGCTTCTAGATGGTTTGAAAAAAACCACCAGTTTTTTAAGCAGCATGATCATCATCATTGTCATCATTTATTTAGTTATTCTTGTTTTCTGAAATTATGCTTATGTAAACCCTATGAAATTCATGGGGTTGCCATAAGTTGACAGGCAACTTGTAGAAACCACACACCTGTATTATTTCTTCATTTAAATCTTAGACCAAAATGCGCCATCTGCTGGAAATTCTGAAAATAGACTTGGGCTGCAACAAGGAAGAAAAGTCTTCAAGAGGTTCACACAAGTATAATCCGCTAGAGAATGAGCCATCCGAGCATCTCCAACTTCCCAGGGAAGCTCAAAGAGAGAACAAACTGGCAAAAAGCAAGGACTTCTTAAAAACAAAGGATTTAGTAGCAAGCGAGTCCACTGCATGCAGTGATCACTTCCAGGGGTTAGGAACTGAGGAGGAAAATTCCAAAGAGGTCAGTGAGCCTGTACATGTTGGACCAGACTGTTCCTCCATTGCAGTGACCAATGAAAACCTAGATACCTCATGCACATTGCCACCAACATGCAGTTCGACCACATGCAATGCTGACTTTGAAATCAGTGAGTCTTTGAGGGAGGTTGATGATCTCAAAGAAAGCTTGGCAGAATCCTTTCTCTTCTCCACTGACAATGCACCAGAGTAAACAACGAGCAGTGAAACACCAAAGCAGCGAGCTCACTTAGCTGTGTAGGGACCTGAACTTTGTGAATTCAATAAAATGCTAGCAAATAATCCTTTTTAATTTTTCTGTCTGGATGCACTGGCAATTTCTTGTGAAAGGAATCCCAAGTATTAGGAATTTCATGAACCAAGCACTAATATACACTAGTGGGCAAGAGACAAGTATGTAGTATGTAACATAGCATAATATCATTAACTGCTGAAACCTCTGGTTGTAGAGTAAAATATGTAGGTAAATTTGTGCACATATATGTACATAGATATATATGGCAGGTTGATTATTTATAATATTTATTTTTAATAAATAGATCCAACCTCACAGCAGTAAAATAGTGTTTTTGAATCAATATGCTTGCAGTTGTTAATTTCGTAACAAGAAAGGATACACTCTTATCCAGCGACTTCTTAGAACTGCATGCACTCCAGCTGTTACGTAGTTTTCTGAACCCTAGGCTGCAACATCTGTCTTAATGGGGTTGTCAAGTGGTGCTGTCAGCTTTCAAAACATGGATCAGATGATGTAAGGGACTGATTCCAACCATCCAGCTCTCATGAGGTGGCCATTACAGTGCTGATCATCTGATGGGAAGGATAATTGCAGGATGCTGAAGGAAGACTGAGCACTATTCCATGTGTGGCAATACCATCACTTGACACAACGGAAAAAAGTAACAGTAATCCAGAGCAGACATTAAAGGACATTTATGAGAGGCTATTTATCAGTAATGTTACTCAGGAAAGAAGGGAAAGGAACAGAAAGTGTAAACAAGGAAGCATTTCATTGAAGGCAGTGTATGCCACACACACACAAAGTTTCAGCAGGATATTCCAATTGCAATCTGAATTGAAAATGTCACAACAAATCAAGCCTCAGCAGGTCAACATGTTACTGGAATGCAGCAGGTAGATGTGTAGATTCTTAGGAAAACGTGAGTGGACAAAAGATGCCTGTAGTGTTAGCGCAAAACCAACCATGGTCTTCTGAAGTACCACTTTGGCTAAATGGAAGGCATCCACATTGGCTGCAATCCAGCAGTCCCTCAGCCTAGTATAAATACCTGCATGTAGAACTACACTTTGCCAGCACTGTGCAGTTCCCATGCAGAACAGCAACATTGCGCAACACATCAGTGACAGTACTGTTGTGTAATGCACAACTGCTGTGCACAGTGCGGTATGTGTAACTTTGCTTCCATTGTTGTCAACAGACAACATCCACTGTGCTATGGCAAATAATTTGTCCCACATACGTAGCATGATTTCTGCATGCAACTAAAAGGATGCCAGCCTTCATGTATAAACCCAGTATGACAAGGCACAAGGACATTTATTATGCCGTATTGTGGGGAGCAAATGACACCAGTAGTCAAGGGTCAGTTAAAATATACACATACCCTAATTGCTCATGTTAAATACCTACCACGTGCCAGAACTGCATAGTCCATAGGGAAGCTTCTCTTTATAACATTGACTTAACATTTGACATACACTTAAGGTTCCCCTTTGTTTTGGGCCTTGAAAGACTTGCTTCTCTCCTCTACCTTTTCCTCTCTGCACCTCTCACCTGTCTTCTCTTTTTATAGTTTGTAAGGCTGGTGCCAAGGTCTCTCTATTGATATAAAGTATGTGAGAAGGAAATAATTTTCTACAAAGCAAGCTATAAAGGAAGTAAATAACGTCTGGGCACAAGTAAGAAATGAAAAATATATTTCAGCTGTTCTCCACTAAATTGCTTGATATGTTTTGGATATATGCATATGCTGCATATGTGCCATGCAGTATAGTCAGCCTTAAAAATATTCTTGTACATACATGCAGAAATGTAACTATTCCTGCAAGGAAAATATGTGTGGAGAAGTAATCTCGTGCAGCACGGCTCATGCAGACGTTGATGTGCTCTTCAGCATCTCCCCATCTTCAACATGCTCATTGAACTTAGATGTATTTTAATGAGGAATAGGTATCCTTACCCAAGAAATCAGCAACTGATTTGTATTAGGACTATTAGTTTAGAAGAGAAAGAAACTTAAAGCTTAGTGCTTTAATTGCCTGCATCAAATTCTAATCCCTAGGATTCTAATGTCACTGGAAGTCATAGAATAGATAAGAAAAACATTATTCCTTATTACTCAAAATTGCTTTTTCAACAGTGTATCTGCAGTAAATGCTTCACATTCTTCTATTATTACTTTGTGCCATCATTTCAGAGAAAATGATTGTCTCTAATTTGAGGACTTGAGCATCCTTCATTGCTATTGTTGTTATATTCATTTATATCTCTGTTCATAAAAGTATATGTTAATTAAAAAACAAACAATTTATAATGTTTAAACTTCAAACATTAAAATTCATTAAAAGATTATAAAATCATGAAATATCACATAATTAAAAGCCCCCCTCATTCAGTTTCTAAAAGTCTAGTGACACAAGAATGTTTTCAGTTGCCACCATAAGGAAAGCAAGAAGGGAGCCATCCTGGCCTCCCTTACGGAGGGAGTTCCAAAGACTGGGAGCAGGCACCGAGAAGGCCCTCTCTCTTTTTCCTACCAATTCCAGTAAGTATTCATGGAAATAATTATGTATCTAGTTTTGCCCCCAGAAAACCTACTTTGTCTGCTATAATTCCTCACAAATTCTCTAAAACCTTGAGGGATTTTGTACAGGGAAGGAAGGGTCACAGCACAGCAAAATGGTCACCATTTCACAAGCAAGAAGTAATATCTTACCATTGTGGCAATGGTTTGATCCTGACTTTTTATCACTAACCCTAGCTTGAATAAACCAGAGTTCCCTGACTTTAGACATCACAGGGAGCAGTGGTTTATGAAAACATATTCCCAGTCTCTTCCCTTGGAAAATAAAGAGGAGAGGGAAGAAGGGTCACATGCTGATGGCTCAGATAGGCTCATTCACATAGTGGGGAAACCATGCTTTTCCATTCTATTTCAAGCAGGCCTCCTTAGTGGAAGTGTGGATCAGTGGTCTCATTTACAATGCACTGAAGGCCCTTCTAGCCAGAGGAGATCCCTATCCTTGAAGTGCCAGCTCTTGGAAGTTGGAACCAGAGTTTGGAAGTTTCTTTTTGGGACTAAAGTTCCCAGAATTCCACAACCAACATGGCCGGTGCTAGTAGTAGGATTCTAGGAGTTGTAGTCCAGAAAAGGAACTTTTCCAAGTTTAGATTGGACAAAATACTTCAATGTGAGTTTGTGGAGAACAGACTTTTAGCAGATAGTAAAACAGTCATGTAATCATACATTGACTGACATAAATCAACCAAGCCAGATATAGATTTCAGTAAATGGATGTAAACTGAGATGACTTAGTCAGTACAGTATAGTGTTCGCATCTGCTTCAGAACAGTTATCAGGATTAGATCAGCTTGATAGACGTCTTCCTCACAAGAACTTTTTTCTTCACTTCCTCTACAGGACAAATGAACATAACTGTGTTCTCCGAAGAAATTCATTGCTCTATATTTACAAAGGGAACATGTTGCCCAGTTTACGAAGACTAATAATAATCTTGGCAAAGTTTCCCCAAAATAACAATGTCAGCCATTCACAAGCTGCTCAACAAGTCTTTCAAAGCCTTTCCCAGTTGCTTTATTCATTAAGCACAGATATCTTAAGTCCTGAAAATATGTGGCACTGTAAATAGATAAGGTTGCTATGTCTAGGATGGCAGATGTTTGGTTTAATTTTGGATGTTTGTCTGCCACTTATCGTGCTAATAATTTTGGAGCAGTGCTTTGTCAGAAATGGCAATGATGGAGTGGGTTTGGGCATTTTGAATCGGGCTTTAGGGATATTTTTTTCTTTTTAACTAGCACTGCTAAGAGTCACACAAGATATGAAGTATGAGATTGAGGATCAGGATAAAATAAAAAGTTCTATCAGACATTGGCACAGGGCAAAAAAAATTAACCTAGAATACATTCAAAGGAAATAAGGGTCAACTCTTTGCCTTGATAGTTCCCTAGTGCAATTTTTCACATACATACATCACCTGAAGCCATCTCCACTTGAGAGAAAAGTCGGACAACATAAAGAGGTACCACATGGTCACCTGTATGCTTTTCTCAGTAAAGATCAGATGCAGGGGGAAGTTTTAAAAACTACATAGTGCAAGCTAAGAAGGAGAGCTTGGAAAGGTTCCCCACCACCACCTGAAACTACAACTAAGAATCTCCGAGGTAGCTTGGCCATGGCAGCTGAGGGGATTCTGGGAGTTGTAGTCCAGAAAAGTAACACACAAGCTCAGAAAGTGATGGATTTGAACCCTAAAGTAAGGCCCCATTCTCACAAAGATGGCTAACCTGTCTTTATGAGCTTGTATCATTTCAGAGTGTATGATGGAATAGTTAATACCGGGAAAATCCTCCTCCTCATCGGGGCTGTTCAGACCCCCCCATTCCATGTTGATGCATTCACTGGCCTGCCCCGCCATTGGCTGACTGGGCCAATACAAGTGCACCCATTCAGAGATCCTTTTACATTAAAGAATAGGGCTGTTAGTCAGGGGGGGATATATGTGGCCCTACAGATGTTGGACTGGAACCTCCATTGTTCTTTACCATTGGCTATGCATGCTAAGGCAGATGGGAGTTGATGTTCAAGAACTTCTGGAGGACCATCCTATAGCCCCCATCCCAGCTGTACATCATACTGCACTTCCTTTTGAAAGAAATAAAAACTAATATTTTTTTAAAATAGAAAATAAAGAGAGCACTTCCCCTCCTAGAACACCACCTTGCTTGATATGAGAAAACGTATTTTTGTTTCCATTATGACAGCCTATGCTTAAAATAGCATTCAGCTCTAGAATACAGGTCACACCTCCCGTAGCCACAGGAGATATGATCCTGACTCACCATTTATAAGTGAAACTGTGGATAATACCAAACCCTATTAAAATAAAGGAGTTCTGGTACAAACATACCATAAATTTGCATTGGAGAATCTAGCGATTCCTAGAGAGAATACCTCTCTAGGCATTTTCCAGTACAACTCTATAATATGTGTCCCTATTTTTTTCACCCATGGATAACTGAAACTGCAGATACTGATTCTGCAGATATGGAGGGGGGAACTGTGCTATACAATACGTAGGCCAATATCCTTCATCATCAGACATGCCAAGGGCAACAGAACTCCACCTTTCCAGGTACTTCTGACAATGCTACCCCCACCCTAAACCTCCCTCTCAAGGCAGGCAGCACTCCAACTAAGGAGTTTTTAAGGGACTACTGATCAGGACAACAACAGTGTTCTAGCTGCAGCGCACATTGAGATGGACTGCTAGAGACACTTCTCAGGATCCTGCTGCAGCTGCATGTTCGGTCATTAACAACTGTAAACATGAATCCCAAAGGTTATGAAACTTCAAGTGTGGCTCATGACCTCTGAAATATTGAACAGGAGGCTAGCCATAGTTATAACGAACAATTCTATGAAAACTGTTTCATGCATGACATCCTGTAATATGAAATGGCCCACTTCTATTTCCTCTGCTACATTTAGTAAAAACAATGAAAGTAGTGTAGAAGCGCTTCAAATATTTTATTTCCATGGCAAAAATAGACTATGATATAATTCATTTCACATATATTACATATCAAAGTAAAACAAGCCTTTCTATCAAATACAATTTGTACATTGTTTTACAAACCCATATCAATTGTACAAGATTTAAAGCTGCAGTGATTATACATTTTTACAGTACTGATTAAGAGAGAGAGAAAGAGAGAGAAAACAGAGCACATGTATTTAAAAAAGAACCCCATAGCTTGATACTAGAAAAATAATACTTGAGTAGGGGACATGTGCTTTGTTGAAGCAAAGCAAAATATTGTATAAATCCCTGTATACTGGCACAAAAAGACAAAGGGAAAATTAAGTGCAAGATCCGGCTACACCTCTTTCACTTGCACAGTTAATCCTAAAAGCTGCTGAACACCTGATTAAGGCCAATGGGATTTTGAGCTATCTGAATCTCAGGATCCCTTGTAGGATCAATCCCCCCCCCCACAAAACCCTTCAATGCCAGATAGATTTGCATATAACCAGAGTGGCATGGGAGCTACTTCCATGCAGCCCTGTCCTACCTGTCTTCAGTATGGTATACCCACGTGTACAAAATGTTTCTAACTCACAGGAGTGAAGTCAAACCATTGCAAGGATACTACTGGTGTAGGGAACCATCACCACCACCGTCTTAGCCATTTCCAAAAGGGTAGCCATGTTAGCCACTTGCAGCAGGAGCAGTAGAGTCCTATGGCATCTTAAAGACTATAGCCAGAATCCTGTTGCACAGTTAACAAATACGTAGCCTACAGTTATGCATTCGTAACTGCTATGTATTCACAATCCCTATGTAGTACCATGTTTAGGGGATACATAGGGACTGTGAAAGTCTCTCAAACCCTACTTACTGGTAAGCAGCTACTGGGATCAATGGGGGTCTGTTCCCCTATTGATCAAGAAGTGGCTGCCCTATGTTCCCCCCCCCTTGTGCAAGCAATCTCCAGCAAGAGTGGGATTTGCCAAAGGTAATTTTTATACCTGTTGTGCCAGAGATTGCTCACAGGAGTGAGAGGGAACATTAGTCAGCTGCTTCTCAATTGATAGGGGAACAGACCCATCAATCCCAGCAGCTGCTTACTGGTAAGTGGGGTTTGGGGGTGAGATCTGGCTGGAATCCACTATGTAGCACCACAGTTAGAGTGCTACATAATACACAATGTTCATATCACATAGGATCCCACCATAAAACATTTATAATAACATACTATAATAAGTGTGCTATAATGCAATGATAAATATGATAGTTTTTAAAGGTGCCAAAGGCCTTTTTGGCTGAAATCCTGTTGATTAGTCCCAACTAGAGTAGACCCATTCAATCCACTGTTGAATGGTGAATCAACACATAGGTAAACCAAATTGATTCAATGGCTTTAGTAAGGATTATCAATAGGATCTGGGCCTTTGTTTTTATCTAGTCCATGTAGTTTCCCCAAAATCCAAGATACTGGGAAGTAACTTCATGCTTAGTAGCATATGTATCCAGACTATACCACTGCCCTAAGTCACTAAATGTATTTCTGTTCCAGGAACAATTCAAGAAAACAGAATCATGCTCCAAATCTGACAAAATTAGCTTTAGTAAGAAAATGGGATAGATAAACTGACTATTTTCCTTCCAATTTTTCTGAAAGTTACTTTTCAGACATTTTCAAACTTCTACAAATCTTGGGACACTCCAATAAAACAAAATGGCCCCAACTTCTGTTCAATATATTTGAGCATCTTTTCTTCTCAACCTGTGCTTCAAGTTGGTTCAGTGTACCTAAAGTAGCCACAGACATACAACACATACCGGTATTCCCTATATCTGGTACACACCTTAATTAAATTAAATGCCATGCTCTTTTAGCAACCCAGGTCTTCTTTGGAGGTGGGAGCACCACGGCACATCTTTAATTTCACAAGGCAACATAACAAGAACATAGACTTGGGCAAAACAAAACCCCAAGCCACTTTTAAAGTTGATTGACTAGTTTTGGTGAAACATGAAATGGAGCTCCAAGAAAATTGGAACCAATAAAACTATGCCCACAAAGGCCAAGATAATCTGCAGGGAAACAGAAACCTACACAGCTACCTTGTACTAAGTGTAGCCCAGCACTGTCAAGTCTGAGCAGCAACAGCTCTTCAGGGTTTCAAGCAGGTTTCTTTTGCAGCCCTACTTATAAATACCTGATTCGACAGTGGTCTTACATCCAAGTTACTAAACAACATCCAAAGCTTCCAAAATCACATGAGATCAAGAGAGTTCAGAGTGGTACGTATGGTTGTGGAACTGAGTGGGGAAGGGCAGGATCCCAGCCCCTTCTCCACCCACAGCCAGAGCGTTCTCTGCTTATGTCAAAGATCTAAAACATCCCCCATTACAGCTTCCACATCCCCCAAATTGTATGGCTGAATACAGACACAAAGGAGAGCCAACGAAACTGGTCCCTACAGTATTTATGTTCACAACAGCCACAACCCAGAGCTCCTTTGGGCCCCCAAAACAGCTTGTACATATTTAAGAAAACTATTTTTTCCTCATAGTATTGCCAATGTTGCCATCCCACTGCAGCTATTACACTCCTGTGGTTTTGAAAACCAGCTTGCCCTCTGACCCAGGCAACTGCTCTTTGCAAAGCGAGGAAAGAAAAAGTCAACACCTAAGTAAGGAGAACTTCTTTAATTCTCTAGTTGTCTAAACTGGACAACACAAGAGGGTTCTATTGAGGTTGCTATCCTGTTCTGTTCACTGTGCTGAAGTAGTAGGGCTTCTAAGATCTTCTCCTGATAGCTTATATGTCTGGTCTGGAACTTAGCTTTTAAACAGCAGCAAATACATGTACTGTACACACACACTCAAAAACAAACAAGGTTGATCACTTTGGTTGCAAACCAGCTAGTCAGAAGCAATGCCTTTAAAAGGTACACATAACTCTGGATATGGGTAGTACTTTTGTATTTCTAAGCACAGTGTGTGCCAAGCAGAGATCAGAGTTGGGAGATAACTTCCCCCAAAAGGGGCTAATTGAGATCAGCAAATTATGTTCCTGCAGATGGAAGGCAAGAATCCTCAATCTGTTCCTTTTCCGTGCATTGCAATAAGCCCTTCTTTTATAAAACACCCCATTATGGTAAGCACCAGGCAGAATTAGGAACCCATGCTGTTTTCTGTCTGAGTGTCTGCTGCTCCTCTTTTTTTTCAAGCCAGTTCAAGGACAGATTAGTGCTTAGTGCAATATTTCCATAATCTCTTTCCTCCCTGTGCTTGGCAAGGCAGATTGATTATGAACAGAGCCCCAGTCCTATTACACAGAAACACTTGGCAGTGAACAATATCTTTAGAGATTGACTACCTGATACAACCAAAAGATAGGGGCCACAAGCCTGTATGGCTCCAATGTAATGTAGTAATTCCGCATGCAGATCTACATTAGGCCAAGCCATATATCACTTTTCCCCAACGTACAGTACAACGTGCCCCATGAGCAGGCAGGACTGGAGAAGGTCTAGCTGTGTCCTCATAGCCAGAGGCCAAATGAACTCTCAGCACTGTTGTAATAATTTCCTTCTAGGATCCTGCCTGCATCCCATTAGGCATAGAATGGCCTTGACGGGGGCAGTTTCAGAGGCTGTACAGTAAGTTCTGGGGAGGCTTTGGGTGCAGCAGACGGAGGAGAGGCATATCAACCTTCACAGCACCTCAAAAGGGACATACACAGGTGTAAGGGAAACTTGCATATTTGTGCATATGCCACTAATAGGATGCCAGCCAGGGTTTAACAATCTTAAAATATTTGTGAGTTTCAAAAGCCACATAGAAAATAATATTCTCCAGACTGTGAGAATATAATGAGAACACATTTCTATGTTCCATTATTGGTGGTGGTTGTTTTTAACGCACGTGTAGGAATATCACACTTCTGATAGCCATACTGTGCCTGCAGAAAAAATTCCAAATCCCCCTATGTTACCTTTAAGCCTCCTAGAAAGCTCTTTCAAAATGTAGCATTTTCAGAGTTTATGAATGGACTTGCTGATTCAAGGAATTTAGGCAGAATGTCACGACTCAGCCCAATCAGTTGCAGAAGCGGCTGTTGATTAAAAAGACTGGCTGGAAAACTGGTTCACCCAGACTGGTCTCTAACAGAAATCAAAAGAGTCTGTGTAACACAAATTAGCATCACTGACATCAAAAGCATTGTGAATCTTCTGGCCCTTGCTCTTGAGCCAGCTCAAGAACGTGCTGTGAAACCTAACTGACTCTTTGAGGCATATCACAAACATAATGACAGACATTTTTTAACTTCACTTCACTGGAAACTGTACAGCCCTGAATAGTTCTGGCTAATGTTGAAAACAAAGCTGTACCTGGAACCCTGCTCCTCAAGTACAGATCAACTTGATTGCTGGTTAAATAGTGTACAATAATCCCAAGAGCCCAATGAGAGGTACTCTGAGGCACCTTTTCTACCCTAGTGCTATTCACAACGACTGTAAGATATATGTACTGTGTGGGTGTCTATAGAGAATTGCTACCTATCCACGACTTTTTGATATCATGCTAGGGATTATGGAAAACCCATTATTTTTTGCTGTTGATGAGTATGCCTTCCACAGGCTTTTGCCACCCAGTCCAACATTTACCAAGTCAGAACCACCAAATGATCATAAAGAAGGGGATCAGACTTCTCTAAATCCACACCTCTTTGTAATCTCATCTCAACACTGCTGAAGACTATTCTTAGGGATATCATTCAAGAAGGAAAAGAAATGGGCTAAAAGTATATGAAAATGTGATAGTTTTTGATTTTCTTGATCAGGAAATACAAGCCAAAAATATAGTAATACTGCAGCTTCTCCATGAAAACATGCAAACCAATAATCACACTTGCACTCTCCCGGCTCACATACAGTTTCCTTAATTACCAATCTGCAATGCCCTGCTTCAAAACCAAGTCACCACTCACTCACACCAATGTAAAAAGCTCCTCTGAAGTTTTCTTTTTAAATGAATGCTGGTATGCTTCTAAATAATTAAACATATCGGTACAGCCAAAATAATTCCCCAGATAAATAAAAGCCAAGAAAGTGCTTAAATATTATTTGTACCCACCTTGATTTCAACCAGTAGTAGCAAACTGTAAATAAATGAATATAGTGAGTGTACCCTTCATTTTGGTTACTTTGGGAACTCTTGGTGAACAACATAGCATCCTGTAATACTTCCCTCAACTAACCACCCTTTTGGCCTACAAACTGTAGGCAACAACACCCTCTTTTTATTTCTTCTCTCTGGGGATAAAATAAGTGCCTGCTAAAACCATTTCTCCTGGCTTTTTCTGCCTTGCTTTATTACCTACTCTGTCACCTGCAAATGTATTACCTAATATATGTCTTGAAATACATTTCCTTCCTTATTTTAAAGATACCTCAAATAATACAAATCATTATCTCTTGCCATTTCCTCCCCTTTCTCTGTACAAAACTTAAACCAAAAGATTTAATCCCTATCTTACTTCCTACACACACACACACACACACACACACAAACTGTGCTGAAATACTGTGCTGTTCATAGGATTTTGTTTTGTTTTGTTTTTTAACAGAGCAGGAAAAAAGCACTAAATATAAAACTACCTGCCTTAAATACCTTTAGCGACTGCTTGAGATATTGCTTCCAATACTAAATTGGTACAGTTCACAAGCATTTTAAATATATATTAGCATTGATTTAAATACATAATTTGAAGAAAAGTGATTGCTGTTTGTGACCTTGATATGTGCAAAGCAAATACCTTCCCCACATAACTTATCTATAAGTATACATAGATAAAGCACCAGCATTTTCCCTCTCTTTACTCTCCAAGTGGGTTTCTATAAAATGAAAATTTTAAAATATGTCAATTATTTTCAGTCTGGGGCAGTATTGTCTCAGTAGGAAACTTTTGTTTACTGTAACACTATCTCGTAAAGTACATGAAAAACACGGCATATCAGTACATATATATATATTTCAGAAGCCACACTCATTCCTTTCTTGTTCCAGTTAAAATTGCATTATGAACAAACAAAGAAGCCCATCCACTCAGTCTTCTGCTAGGACCAAAAGCGATGACTGGTATTCAGCATCTTCAATCCAAGCCAAGAAGGTTGCCCCCACGGAAGGCAAATTTCTGTTTTTGTAAACTCTTGCAAAGAATGAACCTTGGAAATAGAGTGAGGAAGGTTTATATAAGCCTTGAACTCTTCAAGAACTGAATAAGAACTCCATAGACAAAAGTGTACTGGCATAAGGTCTGCACCATCAGCATCCTCTGCTGTCTCAGCATTTCCAGCATTCTAGGGATATCTAGTGGCTAGAAAGAGAAGAGGAAAACGGGTAACAGTTTCGTCAAGACTGCTCTATAAGACAAGAGGATGTTGCCCTGTAAGAAAAGATCGGAGCTGGTTTCTTTTATATCTTTTTTGCAGAGGGAAAGGCTTTTGGGAGCAAGATGCTTTCAGTAGGACTCCTCCCTGGGTATACCTGTTCCCTCATCACTACTGTTGTCCCTGACAACTTCCTAGCACTCCCTTTGGGAACAACCTGTACCACTTCAGAGGGAGAAGGCAGAAGGATATGGAAGTTATTGCTTTCTGTTCCTCACTCCTCACTTGCTGGGCCCTCACTCACAGGCTGCAACAGAAAGCAGGAATAACAAGAGAAACAGAAAAAAATACTTTTCACACTAAAACTCCCAGACTCTCCCAGCCAACATTGTCAGTGACCATGCTCTATGCAGGAGGCAACATGCCACAGCTTAGGTCTTAGCAGGTACCCAACAATACCGGCTTCTGATGTCAGGTCCAAGACCGATGGGGCCAAGGACCACTTTCCAGGGTGGTCAAGTGCTCAAAGACTATACTTACAATCTTTGAGGGTCTTTTTTAAATCGGTTAATGTACAAGGGGGGGAACACCCTATATACAGTTACTGGAAGAAATAGATATTATCTATGCAGGTACAGAAGCAGTACAATTCTGAATATTAGAGGATAGGAAGGAACAGACAATGGAAGAAGGCAATAACACGATAGCCTGTTTGTGAGTGGACCCAAGGCACTTGGCAATCCTTTGTTGGTAGTTCTAAACAACATGGATGTACATCTAATTCAGCAAGACATGTCCTCTGATCTGATATGCCCAGCACTGAACTGAAGCTCATTAGAGCCCCTGTGAGGCTGAGATGGTCCTAGGCCAGTGAAAATACAAATGAGATTGCAGTGCAGACAAATGCTACCATCTCATTTGTATTTTTACTGGCCAAGGGCTATCTCAGCTTCAGAAGGCTTCTAATAGTAGGATTCTCCTCCAAGATTCTGCTAACTGGCTCAGAGGATGAGGCACTAGGTGAGTTAGCAGAGAAAAATTCCAAATATCAAGATAGCTGTCATAGTTTAGAAAGCATAAGAAATAACCTCATTGTGTTCCAAACAGGCAATCATGACCTCCGACAAGATGACCACTCCAGTTCTTCCCACACCAGCACTGCAATGCACCAGCAGGGGAGGGTTGGGAACTGTTGGCTCTGCAGTGCTATTTGTATGGCGGCGTACTGACTGTATCTCCTCTAGGTATGCTGTCCGATCAAAAAAAAAGAAGAAGGAAGGAAATATTTAAAATGGACATCAGTAACACAACCAAGTCCAGGAAATAACAGCTAAATTGTTAAAAATCTGTTCAGTGTGGCTTACTCCTAGCTATGCAAAGAGCTGCAGCCTTAATATGGACATTTATTGTTGAACATAGCATAGATTATGTCTGGAAAAAGATGTTTAGAACCATGCATCTAATCAGTTAATTACCATACCATCCATCCATCCCTTTATTTATATCCCACCTTTCTCCCAGACTGGGACTCAAAGCACCTTACAAAAATGCAAAAAAAAAAAAAAAAAAGGCAAAATTAAGATTAGAAGACTCTTAAATAAAAACAGAATTAAAACCATTTAAAATCTTACTTTAAGACAGTACAGCATCACAAAAGTCCTTTTCTTGTTAAAATCAATTTCTAAAGGCTTGCTGAAAAAGAAAAGTCTTAACCTATTGCCAAAAGGAAAACAAAGAAGGAGCCATCTTAGCTTCCGTAGAGAGGAAGTTCCAAAGTGTGGGAGCAGGCACACAGAAAGCCTTAGAATAATAGAATCAAAGAATCATAGAGTTGGAAGAGACCACAAGGGCCATCCAGTCCACCCTCCTATCTTGCGGGAATACACAATCAAAGCATTCCCAACAGACAGCCATCAAGCCTCTGCTTAAAAACCTCCACAGAAGGAGACTCCACCACACTACGAGGCAGTGTATTCCACTTCCGAACAGCTCTTACTTCCAGGAAGTTTTTCCTAATGTTTAGGTGGAATCTCTTTTCCTGTAGTTTGAACCAATTGCCCCATGTCCTGGTCTCTGGAGCAGCAGAAAACAAGCTTGCTCCATCCTCAGTATGACATCCCTTCAAATATTTAAACATGGCCATCATGTCCCCTCTCAACTTTCTCTTCTCCAGATTAAACATGCCCAGCTCCCTGAGCCGCTCCTCATAGGACATGGCATCCAGATCTTCTTTCACATTCCCACCAACCATACCTGTGAAAACAATGGGATAGAAAGAAATGCCTCCCCTGCAGATCTTAACATTCAGGCAGGCTCATGTGGGAATATATAGTCCTTCAAATACCCTGGGCTACACCTTCAACTGAAATGGTTGCAATAAACCATTTTATCTATTTACCAGGCTTGCTTTGATTGTATATTCCTGCATGGAAGAAGGTTAGTAAGGATGGCCCTTGTGGTCTCTTCCAACTCTCTGATTCTATAAACTCAAGACAGTGGAAAGAAAAGTATTTCTTCACACAATTTATACATCCTTATCTGGACATTCCACTCAACCTTTGGTGTATCTCTGTTTAGAGCAGGGGAAGGCAACATGCTGAATTCACTGTCACGTCATTCAATTTTGGCTGTGTGGAAGCAGCAAAGCTCCCTTACAATCCTTTTAAAATGACGTGTGCAGAGAGTAAGTATTCCCTTTGGAAGCCAAAATGCCCACACCCCCAGAAATCCCACAGAATCATATTTCCACTTAAGAACTAGGTGCATGCTTGACATACATGTTGCTTAAACTAAAAGCAAGGAGGCTTTGCTGCCTGTGCTAAACTTCAGCAGTACAGTGATGGCAAGCTTAGGCTCTATATACCCTACTGTTCCACATGTAGCCAAACAAGAAAAGATGGGCAACTTTGAAAGGTTGAGGGATTAATTTTCTGTCCTTGGGATCCTGGAAAGTGAGGGCACTTTGGCGTAGAAAGAAAACAGTACTCTCTGCATACTTCCTTTTGGATTGCAAAAATGAAAAAGAATACAAAATTGGAAATTGCTAGCTTCTTATTTTGAAGAACAGGAGTGGTAGAGTTATGTTAAACAGTGCGGGGGGGGGACTGCAACCTGCATAAAACATCAATCACTCCCACACACACACACTTTTGCCAGATAAAGGATAGACCAAAGGAGTCCAAAAGCTGGCAGTAAGGCTTTACTTTACCTGCCTTCATTTATAACCTTCCTTTCTTCAAAAGATGCTATTGCAATATAGAAAGCATTCCCCTTTCTGGTGCTGAAAAGCTCGACATGCCATATATCAAAACGTTTGCTGCTTCATGTGCTTTCATACCATAAAATGTTTAACTTGAGCAAATACTGGCTCAAAACAAAATGACACCCGTTAGTGGTAAGTTGGCAAGCTGCTACTTCTTGTTGTCATGTGCCCTCAAGTTGACTCCAACTAATGGCAAACCTATCACAGGATTTTCTTGGCAAAGTTGATTCAGAGGACATTTCCCATTGCCGTCTTCTTAAACCAAGAGTGTGACTTGCCCACAGTCATCCAGTGGGTTTCCATGGCTGAGCAGAGATTCAAACCCTGGTTTCCTGAAGTCCTAGTCCAACACTTAAACCACTACACCCCACTGGCTCTCAAATTATTTTTGGAAAACCCACAAAACACACTTCTATAGCTTTTCTCAATGTCCAATTCTGGTAAAGCAGCCATGAAAGATGGTCACTGACAAAAGGTGAATTAAAAAAACTTACACAAAAATCCTTTTATGTCTTCTGGGCAGCCATGCTCTGGCCAGTCAGTGTACTGGAGGTGCCAAACTGTTCTCTCTTGCCCTGTGAGGAGGTGCTTGATCTTCAAACCTGTTGTTGCATAACAACCAGAGTCTGTTCTGAATCGGGTGGTAATCTTAAATCTCCCGTATGTCACTGTGTTGTGCCTTGAGCCGAGCCGTGGCCAGTATCGGAAACTTTTCTCTCGGCCACCCTCCTGAAAACATTAAGTTTAGTCAATGAAAAATGGGTATTGCCCTTTCAAAGCAACAAAATGTCTTCCAAAGAATGATGCTTATCTTTTAAACCTGGCCACTCGTATAAGGAAACCATGGTCATGTATGTAATTCTCTCCCTGCTTTAAGCGCACAACAATCCTGAGAGTTAGTTCAGGCTGAGAGATAGCTTTCCAAAGCCACACAGTAAGACAGTCGCTGGCTCATTGGGGATTTGAACTTCGACTTTCCCAGTCCTAAACTGACTCTCTGCAACAGTCTGTTGAACCATCAGCCAAAATATGAAGGCCACTAAAATCCACACATATGGAACTCACTTCATTTTAATGCTTTTGAGGTCAGAGAAATAACTCAGATAATGGACCTTGAAGAAGATCGCTTCCAAGCCAGTTCATTCCACTAACATGATGCCAACACAGAAAACACTCACCTCTTCTGCTGTCACCATGGTTATAATAGCAATCCCTTGTTCCCACACCATCTGCCAGAAATCTTGGCATGTATTCTGCATAGGACCTTGGGTAGCAATATAATCCCACTCCATACCCCCAACACAGACCTGTGAAATGAGGGAAGAAAGACTTGTTAGCTATTAAATGAGTCTGTAAATGTAATTGATAATACAAGTCCTGGTGGGAAATAGCTACATCCTGTGATGAAGAATGGGGTTGGGATGAGCGCAAATCTAGATCTATCTGTAAATTTTTCACCCCTGCTCTTTCTTATCTCCAAATAATTCATATCTACCAAACATTATAAGGATGAGAACAAAACATGGATACAGCCTCTTCCTTAAATGTGGCCTAGGTGGAAAGCTGAAAACATGTTTGCTGAGGCCACACTGCTTGGACAAAACTACAATATTCCTCTTAAGGCTTATGAGCTATGGATTTTCCTGGACAGGGATAACCTGGTCACAGTAGTTGATGCACTAGTAATTTCCCAGTTCAACTACTGCAGTGTGTTCTACATGTGATGCTCTTGAAGATGACGGCTAGCATAATATGCACCAGCTGGACTGCTGATGGGAACACCCTACAGAAACTATATTACACCAGTTTTAAAGGAATTACATTGACTGCCAATATGCTTCCTTTTTTCAATATGCATTTTCAATATCCTTTGATCTGATCAATTTTTAATACAAACAAATCTTTTAAAAGACAGTAGCTGGAAGGAGCATTTGATAAAACACTCCCTCTGATCTCACCTTAATGTGGGAAGCATTGATATAACCTGTATTATTTTCTTTCGTAGGGACCAGCTCTACTCTGGTGTCATCATATGGAAGTACATCTTGGAATCTGTTCCGTTCTGCATTTTCTGGGAGACGGGCTATGGAACAGTCTCCATCTATAAGTCTTTTCTTTTGAATACGCTCATATTCTGTAAACACCATTCCTTGTTCTAACCGCTGTTCCAAACTTTTACACTAGAAACAGGAAAAGAGTATGAATACACCATTTAGCACAAACACATAAACATCTCTTTTTCTCTTTCCCTCCCCTTCCCGCATATATACAGGGCTGATCGAACACAGATTAGCAAGGGCACATAGTGCATTTGGAAGGCTTTACAAAAGAGTCTGGAGTAATAAACACCTGAGGCGAAACACAAAAATCAGTGTGTATAGAGCCATTGTACTGTCTATTCTTCTTTACGGGTCTGAAACATGAGTCACCTATCGCCACCACTTATGACTCCTCTAATGCTTCCATCAGCGCTGTTCACGCACAATCCTAAATATACACTGGACTGACTATGTAATGAATGTTGCTGTCCCTGAGCAAGCAGGGATCACCAGCATTGAGGCCATGATATTGAGAACACAGCTGCGCTGGGCAGGGCACGTTTCTAGGATGGAGGACCCTCGCCTCCCAAAAATAGTACTCTACGGTGAACTCGCCACAGGTCAGTGTAGGAGGGGCACTCCAAAAAAGCGATACGGGGACTCCCTGAGAAAACATCTCAGGCTCAGCCAAATTGATCGCCAACAGTAGTCCGCCCTGGCCTCACATCGGGAGGCATGGAGACGCACTATCCACAATGCTGCAGCCTTATTTGAGAACTCACGCCGAACAAGTCTTGAAGAGAAACGGCAATGCAGAAGGAATCACAACCCAGTAACATCACCCAAGGAAACCTTCTGCTGTGCTTTCTGCAACCGGACTTGTTTATCTCGGATTGGCCTTTTTAGTCATCAGCGCACTTGCAGAAAACGTGGGATGAGTCCTTCCTGAATCTTCGTTTGCAAAGAAAAGCCAGACAGAAAGAGAGAGATAGCTATGTAATACACACACAGACCAGGTATACAACTTAGGTTTCCTCCTCTTTACAGGGTCCAATGTGTCCCTCAGATCTGCTCTGTATGATCTGTGGATCCTCCGGAGCAGACTGATGGGGACAGGGTGAACAATTCAGGAACAACAAACTTTATTTGCCTGACACAGGATATAGCCCAGGAGCTTTAAATTCACCTCTCAGACCTAATGAGGGAAGACATTGAGACAATCTCAAAGTCTAATAAATAACTACATAAAATCAAGAGAAGCCATCACAGAAAAGGTTCTGTTTTCTTCATGGCCACTCAATTTACCTCTGCAAGTAGAAGCCCACAGAGCAGTGTAGAGATATACCCTTTTCAGTGCCACCTTTCTGGTCTGTATGGTTGCCTGTGTAATAAAAGTCCATCCTCTGTATCCACAGATTCTGCATCCACAGATTCAACCAACCACAGCTCAAAAATATTCGAAAGAAAATTCCAAAAAGCAAACCTTGCAGTTTGCCATTTTATATAAGAAATGCCATTTTACTATGCCATGGTATATATTGGGACTTGAGCATCCACTGATTTTGGTATCCACGAGGGGTCCTGGAACCAAACCCCAGGGGATACTGAGGGCCCATTGTATATAAGGGTTAAGTATAATATAAAATACACGTCTGCACTGAGAAAAAACAGACATCAAAAATAGTAAAAAAAAATGGTGTGAAATCTTTCCTATACATTTGATAGAACAGTAACCAAATCCTGGTGCCTTTACTCAGCTAAAACTTTTCCTTAGATGTCCTTTTCCTTAGCATTATTTAATAATTAAAAGTGAATATAAACTTGAAACATGTAGCTTAGAGAAAACATGAAGCCAACCCGTTCATCATTTGTAGCTCTGGTGGGTTCCTCTTTTCCCTCGTCTGGTAGTGGCAGCCGAGATAACGTCAGTCCATTTAGAGCAGCTAACTTCAAAGGTCCTATTTTTTTGGCTTCGGCTCTGTTCTTTTTCATGACCTGCTGGAACAAGGCACCTTACAACATAATGCAGTAGAAACTTAGGTCAGATGAGATGTGGGGAGACTCAGATGGGAAAAGGAAGCACCTCCAGCTCTTTTGCAAGCAGTAAAAAAAGCACACCAATGGCTTCCCTGGCTAACACCAGGCTTACAGAGACTGCAGTAGTAAAGCAGCATTCTTTCCATCTCGCTTGTCTTCATTCCATCTTTTCAAACTTTGCAAACTTCACAGGAATGATAAATAGACCTTAGCACTTTGAAAGGACTCTTCTACTCAATGGACTTTGGGAAATAACTGCAGGTGATAGTATAAAAATAGGACAGGACAGCTGCAATCTGAATCCAACAAGTCACTTAAATACCATGGATTCTCAGCAGTTTGCTTTTATCTTGCACTTCTTCCAAGGAATTCAGGTCTGACAGACAAGTGTCCCATCCTGTCATCCATACTCACAACCATCCTGCAAGGTAGACAAGGCTGAGAGTATGTGATCAACACAAGCTTTGTGGCTGAGCAGCAAACTGAACCCATGTCTCCCTTCTCTAAGGGCTCATTTACACTGGCCAAGATAACCTGGGACAGCCCGAAGTATTCTGGCCCTGGAGCTGCCCTGGATTTCTTCTGTTACCAGAGCACTCCACACTGAGAACGGGCAGCTGTCCTTCTGTATCATCTGGCACCGGCACCTCTGCTGGCACACGTCGTGTTTCCTAAGGCCAGAAATGAGGCACTTATCCTTGATCACATGCTGGGGGCCTTGTTGTGACTTCAGTGGCAGCAGCGCCGAGCAATACAGAAGAATGCATGTGAGGACAGCTGCCCTTTCTTGGCGTGGAGTGTTCTGGATTTTCCAGTAAGAGCCAGAGTAAATAGGGAGGTTTTTTAAGTGTTTTAAGGGCAGGATTAAACCATTTTGGTTTGAAGTGGCCGAGCGTTGTGAGGACAATTCTGTCTAGATTCAGGGTTTTGGCCCAGTGTTGTCTGAACAGATCACCCCCGCGACAGCCCCAAAATGTTTTATTTGGCTTGTGTAGACAAACCCTAAGTCTAATACTCTAGCCTCTATATTGTACTGGCTCACAACATGCTATACTAATCAAAAGTGTTGGACTGGGACCTGGAAAATCCAGGCCCAAGGCTCCACTGAGCCATGAAATGTCACTGGATGACCTTGGACAATCAATCTGCCTCTCAACTTGACCTACCTCATAAGGCTGTTATGAGGATAAAGAGGGGGAGTAAGAGAGACAATTACTCTATCTGGAGCTCATTGGAAGAAGTGTGGGATATAAAAGTAATTAAACAAATAATAATAAAAATGGAGTTTAAGCAATTTGACTATACATAGGATTACATGCTGTTAATTTAGTCCAATGAAAATATCTTTTCCATGCACATCGGGGATGTTTTAGTCATTCTGGTCCTCTCCTGGTTCACACATCTGGACAATGCTGAGCCTTCAGTGCACACGGTTTGCTCATTTGAGCAACGGTGCCTGTTTCTAGAGGGGGGGAAATCTGTCTTTTTCTAGGGGCTTCCTGCTTTCTCCATTGTGTAACACTGAAGCATGGGAAACTGCTGCCTACGTGTGGCCTCTCAGTCAGCACAGCTGATTAACTTAAGGCAAGGGCAGGAAATGTGCAGCCCTCCAGATGTTGTTGGTCTATAATTCCCAGCAGCTTTAGACAGCATTGCCATTGGTAAGGAATGCTGGGAGTTGTAGTTCAACAATATCTGGAAGGCTGTATAATTCCCATCCCTGATCTTAGGGAAGGTCTGAAGCATGAAATTGTGTACATCAGGTCAATTCACAAATGTATAAACCACTGTGGAGAAGGCACTTTATGCCGCTCCATTCTTTATTCCTTATTCACCACACAGCTGGAACCAGTACAACAGTGAAAAAGCATTTGGCATGAGGTGAAAGGGTGATGCTGCCAAACAGATTTCAAAATAACTCATAATTCCTACATTTCTGTACATCTTAGACTGTGAGGTATTTTTTCTCCTGCCAAATGAGCATGCCAAAGTTATGAACAAAGGAAATCACTACTGCAGATCAAAAATTACTACTGCAAATGTGGCCTACAGGTTGCATGTGACCCGCCCCCCAAATCCTTTTTTGCCACCTTTAGAGCCTCTCAGAATTTATTTATTTTTTTTAATTTGGTATCATGGTGTGCTGCTGAAATTTGGCAGCAAACCACTAAATGCACTATAGTTTAAATAAATTAGAGGACTGTGGTATCAAATACCACCTTGATTATATTGTCAGTTAAATAATATTTAATTTTATATTAATGAAGAATAATGAAATATTAATAATTTAATATCAAACTAACATCAATTTAAATAAATTTTAAATTTCTTTTAAGCAATACATTCTCATAAAGGAAGGCAAAACACCTGTAGGACAATGAACATATTAGAATAATAGAATCATAGAGGTGGAAGAGACCACAAGGGCCATCTAGTCCAATCCTCTGCCCTGCAGGGATACACAATGAAATCTAATTAGGCAGGGCAACGATTCCAGTGGGACAAGAGATAAGTTAGTAAAGATTAACACAGATGATCTGAGCACAGGAGCTACACCATGGGCTTTACAAGATGTGTATGACAATGCAGCAGGATGGGACTCAGCCTATAGTCTGCAATAGATAGACAAGACAAAGATTATCACAATACAGTGATGATAATGCAGGCACTATTATGTATAGCAGGGGAATGTAGAGTTTAGGGTTACAAAATCTATTCCCCCCCCGCCCACCAAGAACCATGTCATCCACCGACTGGAGCCTGACACAAAAGATACACACTTAGAATTTCAAGAATCCTGTTCCAAACCAGGACTTCCACACAAAACCCTACCTCTCATTCCATCAAGCATTTTTCATTTCAGCTCCATTACTGTTTGAGAGCAGGCAGAGAGAAATTGTTTTGTTGGTGCAACTGTTGAATCATTGGGAGACAGACGCCCATGATAATCACTCAAAGATTATTCTGAGGATTCGGGTCTGCATCTATTATATAGCACTTAGCCAGCAAGTGAAAAAGGACAGTGTTGGATTTTTCAGGTATTAACTAGGAAACCCAGTCTCCTAGAACACAGTTGCAGTGACACTACAAAATTCAGGATTCATGCTACAAAACACTAAAAAAAATTGCAAAACTTGGCATACAATGAACCTGAGGTTCGAATTTACTATATTTAATTATCAGAACAGTTTTAATTGTGTTTATACTGCTAATTAATTTAAAAAATCTTCTCATCTTGACTAGTTCCTCTAGGGCAGATTCAGACATTGCCAAATCCTTTCTTGAAAGACAAAACTGGAAGAGAATAATAAAACTAACAGCTCTGATTTCACAGACATTTTAAAAATTCCTTTTTGTCTAGAAAGCCAAAACTACATATGTAATCATTACATGTACTGATCTACATAGGGACCTCACATTATGACATACTCCAAGTGGATCCATGGTGGAGTTTTGTAACTTGTGGAATGACCTTACTAGTGCTAATCCTCAGACACTGTATGGAGTACAATGAGAAGGGAACACAGCACAGAAACACATCATATTCCTTGTGTGTAGTTGGTTACATATTCAACTACCTGAAATTCCAACAAAGAAATTGTGGGCAGCTGGGCTGGGAAAGAGCTCTCTGCCTGAGACCTTGGGAGCTGCTGCTTATCAAGGGGGGAAAAACCTACCAGAACTTCTTGTTGTGTGCCTTTCACAACAAGGCGACTCTACATAGGCCTAAATCCTCTATGTAGAGTCGCTTTCCAACTTATAGCGACTCTACATAGGCCTAAATCCTCTTTTAGTCCAGACAAGAGTAGACCCATCGAATCTATTAGATTTAGCTGCATGTTGAATCACCATTCAACAATTGATTGACAAGATCTACTCTAGCTGGGACTAACCAAAAGGATGCCAGCCTTATAATGTTCTTGGGTCCTGGTTCTGATAAGAGGCTTATATGATACAACACAGAAAGAAATAGAAGAGAAAAATCCTGTGGAATAACTCACCCCTAAAGGAGGTAGCCCCTCTACTACATTCTTCTTCCCCGAAAGTAGTTCAGATACAGGTCTTTTCTTTACAGAATCCTTTCGCACTCTATACCTTGCAGACATTGTTAGATCAGACTCAGACACAGATGGAGTCAACAGCCCATCACCTCTCCTCTGTATCTGAGTGTCAGCCATGATGTGGGTAGGGCTCACGTCTTTTACCCTCTTCTCAGTCTCTGTAATATGCAACTTGGGTTCATGGATATGTAAAGGACCAGGGGATGGAGCAATAGAACTGTAAGGATAGTTCAATAAGGATTCAGGAGGGTAACAACCCATGACAGAAGGAAGCTGGGATTTCCCATCAATGAATGGGGAAAGGGCTGGATCTGTCTTGTCTTCTTCAAAGTCCTCCTCTTCCTCACTGCTATGAATCAGCATAGTGGCGTCTGAAAGAGACTTCTTATGCCCATAGTTCACATTTTCTTCTTGTTCTTCATCTTCTTCTTGTTTTGTTCTTTCCAGAAAAACAGTGGGCTGGGATCCAGCAGGGGCCACTTTTGTCAGGGCTACATCTGCAGCCGAGGCTGACATGGTCCTCTCTTTCATCCTCATAGCCTCAAAGCTGTGGGCCAGACCAGCTATTTCAATACTGTTCCTCTTCTGCAACTGAGCATGCCGGGCTGACGTCAAAGGCTCGCTCACTTCCTGGAGGGAATGTGCAACCGGCAAACTGTCTTCCTGAAATGTCTGGACTGAGTGATGGACCCGTCGGGTGATGAGGTCAGGATTGCTGCTGCTGATATAGAGGTGTCGGGACAGGTCTGGGGTGCTGTTGGCTGGCCTGGGATAAGGATAAGGAGGAGGGGGGCGATATACCTGTGTCTTCATGATGTTTGGTGCAGGATAATCTTGAGCTTGCAATTGAACATTTGTCAGTTCAGGAACACTCACTGCTCCAACCACTAGGCGCCTTTCAGCAGGATAGGGGTAAGGGGATTGGCTATGGAAACTGTAATTCAGATTAAATGGGTAGTGCCCAGAGTGAGGGGAAGTGAAATTAGAATGTTCTCGGATTTCAGGCTGGCTGTACACCATGGCATCGGGCCTACTGTAGGCATATGAATTGCCGATGTTGAGGTTTCTCATGGAATGACTCTGCTTGTCTGAATGTATCATTCCCCGGTTAAGCTGCTTCATGACAGTCTCATAATCTGGGGTAGGCCGATAAGAAGGTGGTATAAGGGCACTGTGCCGGTGCGACGGGACATAATCAGATCTGAGAACATCACTGCCAGTAATGCTTGGGTTGGAGGACATGGGCGATGGCTGCATATAGTGCTGTGGGTTATTCAAGGAGTTTGTGCTGTGAGCACTGTAGACGCTGCCATTGCGGATTCTGCCACTATAGTCATGTGGTGCTCTATCCAGGCTGGTCTGAGAGTGGCAATAATAGCCATTCTGGTTATTCCCGTAGAGATTATCTGAAATACATGTGTGACCACCCATTTACTAGCCATTCAGAGAAATAGCAACAAGACACAAAATGGCTGCCATCAAAGTATCAGCCCTATGCTTCACTGCTGTGATTCCAAATTGGGAACAGAACTCTCTGGTCAACAAATAAATCTCTGATCACTTCATGGTCAACAACAAAATATTTTAAGTACTAAATATCTTACCTGAGCCTGGTACAAAAAAACAACTTAAGTTCCACCACCTTTTGCAGGTAGGATGATGGGAACTCTATCATGACAACACAGCAGAAGGTATTTAACCCCGAACCAAATGGAACACACCCAATCGCGGCTGGGTTTGGAAGCTATAGGCCTGGCTAGTATTTAGATAAGAGGTCACCAGGGATCCCCAGGCAGGTAAGAACACATTCTGCCTGAACCCCTGAAGAGTCACTGCCAGTCACAGGCAACAGTTGTGGTCTATACTCACAAAAACTAAACCAACAAAACTGGAGCCCAGCTAGAGGGGGAAATAGCCAGAGACTGGCATGATTAGACTTGGTCCTATGCTCCTATATAAAAGGTACACACATAGGTTGCATCCAGAAACTGACTAGGCTGAATCTACTTCTCATTTTAAGCAATAGGCAAAATGGTTCTCAAGGCTCTTCTCAACCACTTCCAGTTTTGGAGAATGTGTCCCCCACCCCACAACAAAAACCCTTTATAATACACTTGCAGGGGGAAATGCTTCAGTTTGCTGAACAAATTGAAAATTTACCTTGTGAAGATGTATATGGTTCTGCGAAGTGTCCATTGTAGTGTAATTGAGGTGGAGCTGGTGTCATCATATAAGGTTGCGGTTTGGGCTGCTATAAAAACATTGTTGAAATAAGTGGAAGTATACACTTAATAATGTAGTCACAGAAGAGCCTAAATCTTTAACCCAGCTCAGATACTTGGGTGGATCCCAATGAGCCTGCAGTGCTTTTGCAAATCTCTCAGCATCTCTGCCCAGAAGGCAGGAGGTGCAATGGTGCATACCAGTTGACTGACTTAAATAAAAACTATCAGGATACCCTTAGAGTTGGAGAGGTATTGGTGTATCTACATGCACATCCAAACTCTGTGCCTGCAAATAAAATGCTCAACTAGGAAGCCTACATTTTGACTAGAAAGTATTAACAAACCTTGATTAACCAAAATACATCTCTGGAGGTTAACAGGGCACAGGCTGTGACACCTGTCAAATAGCTGATTAACAGTATTTACATTAAGCCCATAAACAGTCAGCAGCCAACTCCTGGCTGTTACAAAGGAATCACTCTGGATTAATTAACAGAATTAGTACAATGCAACACAACTAACCTCATACTTCCCATGAGGTAAAACCTATCAAGGGATTGTTGGCTGTTGAGTCACCGTTTGTATGATTTTAGGAAATGGATGTGGACTGTGTCCTCTCAGGGAAAAGCATCTGGGGGAAGAAGTCTAAGGCTTTCACAAGGAATTAACCCACCAGAAACAGGGTTGCAGTGAAGCAAATTGATGCTGATGATGGTTTTTTTCTCTACTAGGGTTCCTACTAGTAGCCCCTCCAGTTTCAAATTTCTGTTAAGTCCTCATTTTAAACCTAACTGCCACTTGTCATACTCCACTATCTTCCTGGTGGGATTTACATAGGCAACTGATTTGACAACTGTGTAAAAAGAGTGCTAGACCACAAACGTTATTTGGCAAGTGTGGTTCTTATTATGTTCTTAATATAATGGATGATGACTCAAAAAAGTTAGTTTTTGGACTACAACTCCTGTGCCAGCTTGGAGATTCTGGGACTTGTAGTCCAAAGTACACTTTTCAAAATTTGCTTTAAGGTATAACAATGAATCTGTGATATTTTCAGTTCTTACTCATTGCTCCCCTTCCCCATCTAATTAAAAGATTCTGTACAAGATGCAGTAGCCACCATTGTCAGCTGAAGATCTTTTCTTCAGACCCTCAGAGCATGGATACCAATGCTCCTCCCCCATGGTTAAACTCAGTTCCAAGACCTGAATCAGCCACTGTAGTCTGATTTATAAGAAAGGATCTCAGTTCAAATTTGTGCTCTTTCATTAAGTTTAGTATGCAGCTTTAGGCAAGTCCTCTCTCTCCTACCTTGGCAAAATGAGGATATTAGCATGGATAGAAGAAGAAAGATGTAAGAACTATGATGAATCAAAACAAAGGTTTATCTAGTCCAGCATTCTGTTCCTACAGTGGCCAACAGAAGAGTATCTTCCCACACATTTTTCCTGGCAATTAGTATTCAGAGAATGGTAACATGCTTCAGCATATTAAAAGTGCTAGTATTTCAAATATGTACAGTATATATTTAAATTAAATGGTGTGGCATCACACAGTTAAGAAAGGGTGCATAACATATTTAATTTGCACAGCACAGAAAACTGTTACAAAATCTGGCATTCATTCATGTGATGCAAGCTTCATTACAGAGGCTAGGTGTTCTCAGAAACTTCTCTCAAATTATAATTGTATTAATTTATTTGAAGGAGCTGGCAAATGTTGCAACATTGCTCATTGACAGGGGTAAGAACACATCTGAGAACCATTTTATTCTATTTATTTTGGTTGCAGCTAGTAAGTCCATTCTCTAGCTGTTGGGAATTCTCACACACTGTTAAAATCTCCAGGAAACTGCTACATAAATAGCCCCTCTGTCAAATGCTATAGGCAAGGTCTCCCAGACACTAGAAGAGTGGATTGCCTGCCATAAATGAAGCTAAGAATGATTAAGAGAGAAACTTTAATCTCTTGATTCATGGAAGTGACAGAAATAATTCCTCTGTCAACTGGAGCTATTTTAATACTGACTTGTAGTCCAATTAGAGAAATATTCTGACTAACAATATATAGGCAATCCACTGTCTGCCGTTTCAACAACTTATATCCACAGTGTTTCTCTTCTTTAAGGGGCAAGCCTGCTCAAATTAATATAGAACTTTAAAAAACAAACCAAGAAATAAGAAGCAGCTTAGAGGTAGAGACCTTACCAGAGACAACCTGGATGATGATCGTCTTCTAACTGGATTGACGGTCACAGTATGAGCTTGTCTACAAAGCAAATGATAAAGTAAAAATACAGATTTGCAGTGATATAACTGATAGTGGAATCATATTCATGTTTAATCAGAAATAAATTGTCTAGCAGCACTTTTTCCCTAGTGTGTTCAGGAATGCATCCATAGGGACAACATTTTGTATTCCGAACTCTTTAAATGATTGCTATTCCAACAGCCTATCCCCTTATAAACAAAGGCAGCAGTCTCCACAGGGTGAGAGCATATGTGCACATGTACACACTTGTGCACATACACACAAACACACATAAGCAAATCAAGGACAATGCCACCCCTTGTAACATTCCTTCTCCACCAGCAGAATACACTGCATATATCAGCCATCAGGAGTTCAGGGGGAGAACAATTTGGATTTGCAGAAATGCACTCAGCTATGGCAATGAGTGCAGTAAATTCACTCAAGAGTAGCTGCTTGTATTGTGGCTATTATGCCTAACTAGTATTCTAACTCTCAAGAAAACAAGCATTTGTCTGACCAAAGCTGGTGAATCTTCAAATATTGTTTGTTTGTTCTTTGTAGTTGTATTGACCAAACACTTCAAGAGAAGGTTTTCCATTTCAGCTCAGGCATAGCCACAGGTGGCATTAAGCCTAACCTACACTGTAGAACATAATGAATAGTAGGGTATAATGATGTTGAACTGTAAAGTGGAGGGGACTGCAACCTAGAGGAGAACCATCCACACAGACTCTAAAGCACTACTCCCTCCTTCCTGCAGTATCTCAAATATTGTTGCCCCTTCTACCTACCCAAATGTTGACTAGAACATGCATAGTGCTTAGATACATTTGTCTTGAAACAAAATGTTAAGGCGGATATTTCACTTTGCTCATGTGTTCAACATCATATAGAGGGAGGCAGAGGCAAATAAACAGTGTCCTCCTCCTAAAATCCAATTTCCAATGCTATGGTTGTATTTAATCATAGAATCATACAGTTGGAAGAGACCACAAGGACCACCCAGTCCAACCCCCTACCATGCAGGAATACACAATTAAAGCACTCCCTACTTTGTTTAAAAACATCTTGAGAAGGACACTCCTTCACACTCCAAGGCAGCATAATCACATCACTTCAAAGTCTGAGCTTGGAAGTGTTATTTTTATTTTTATTTTGGATCAGTGTAGTCATGTTGGCTGGGTGATTTTGGAAGTTATAGTCCCCAAAAGTAACTTTTCCAGCCTCTGGTCAATGTAAATTAAGAGCAGCCCTGCCTCCAGTAAGTACAGGAATAGTACAAATACTTAGCATGCAAAGAACAAAGAAAGAAAGAAAGAAAGAAAGAAAGAAAGAAAGAAAGAAAGAAAGAAAGAAAGAAAACATTTTCTGGCTCACCCTTTGGGTAGAGACGGACGAGAAAGGATTGGAAAGCGTGGAAAGGAAAGAATGAGGAAAGATTTCTGAGAGCCTTCCTCAGGTGGAGAGTCTGGGGAGTCTCTAAAGACAAGGTACATGCAGACAAAATGGAGGCAATGAAATAGCACATTGAAAAAGAAAGGATGTCGGTTACAACACAGGAGACATTTCAGTCCATCTTTCAGTGGGCTTCTGAAGGGTGTTCTTTCTTTATGGTCATGACCACCCAGCCCTTCCTATACCACAAAATGAAAACATAAACTTGCTTCTATAGAAAGTTTCTGTTAGTCTATGATAGGGATGCAACAGAAGTGGTTTTTGAGGTAGCTTTTATTTTTGGCCAGCAGGCATGTGTTAGGCAAAATTCCCTGCTGCTATTTGATAAATATAAGTTCTAATCCACACTGCTAAAAAAAAGTTAGCCATGTATGTTAAAGAAACCAGAAGACAGACAAAACTGTGCAAAAATTCACCATGGTGTGTCCCACAGCACCATACTGCATGAGTTCAAGGAAGTGCATTGTTTTGTTTGGCTGTTGGCTTGTTTTGAGGGGCTGAGTGAACATTTTCAACACTGTACTCCTCTGATACCACAGTAACACAAAACAGTAAATGCACTGTGTATATGATACAAAATTAAGGGCAACTTTACATTACTAAGTCAGTGTTCCTGTAAAATGATAAGAGAACCAAAGGCAACTCAGGGTTGTGACTCTGCCCCAGGATACTTGAGCCAAGGAAATTGTTTGTGTACATTACTGATGCAATGAGGGACAGAAATTAAGCAAATTGGCACAGTAACAGCCCAAAACCATGGAAGAGAAACAGAACTACTTCCCATAACACGAGCTTCACCCCATCCCACTATCTGATAATATTTCAGATTACTGGCCTTTGGCTCCACCTCTGTTCAGCCCGTCAGTTGTATACTACACTTGCATATGGTTCGTTCACAAGTTATTTATTTATTTCCCAACCTTTCTATTCCCACAACACAAAGTAGTATAGTAAAACAGGTCCTTATGAGAAGAGGTTCATGGCAATGTATGCTGTGTTAATGGGGCCTTTGAAACTATGGTTCTAAGAAGAGAACCAAATAAACATCAGGTATTTTGTTAAGCTTGTAATACACACACTTTTGTCCTCTGAGACCTCGTCGCAAACTAAGCTCATCTCTGCAATGGATTTCTTATTGTAAAGAATAATAATGAAAAAGAAATATTAAATAACGAAAATCAAAACACTTAAAATATTAGCAACTACAGGTCACACACACATCCGTATCTGCAGACCCAATACCTGTGGTTTCAGCTATCCATGGCTGAAAAAATAGGGGCACATACCACAGTTGTGCTAGAAAATGACTAGAGAGGTGTCCCCTCTAGGAATCGCTAGGTCCTCCAATGCACCTCTATGATGTGTTTAAACCAGAAGTCCTTTATTTTAATAGGGTTTGTTATTATTCACGGTTTGACTTATAAACTGTAAGTCTAGGAATGTAGATTGGATGTAGAATGTAGATATAGGGGGTGACCTGTATAATCTTTGTGAAAAGTAAATGTAGTTTTAAAAAAATAGTGTTAAAATACTTCCATTCTTGTATCTTGATTATTAAAAGTTATGTAAATAAAAACCTCAAGTTCAGTTTCTAATGGATCTCCAGGAGAAAAAAAAATTCTAGAATTCAGAGCTGTAGGCCAATGTATACATTACAGTTAGTTGCTTACTTGTTATATCACATGGGTGATCTAGTCACATTAATTTAGTTGTTTGTGGTATCTGCACAATACCATAAACAGCAGTTTCTGTGATAAAAGATTTCATTTTCAAGCACTCTCTGCCACTCACAGAAGTTGCTGCTTTAGTTTGTGAGAATCCTCAGCACATAGTAGAACATCCATGGAAGCACACCCCCACACCAAAACATCAAGAAAATAACCAACAGTAATATAGGGTTAAACTCACAGTTTGGAAAACTAATTTTTTGGACTACAACTCCCAAAAAACTCCCAGCCAACATGGCCACTGACTACACTGGCTGGGGGAGTTTGGGATTTATAGTTCAAAAAACTATAAATTTATAGTTCAAACTTTTCTAAGCCCTAGTTAAACCTAAGAATGTATCAATAAAGTCCTCAATTCCTCAATGATGCATGGAGTGTACATACAAGGAACTACTTGTTCAGATGATAACAGCAATTACAGTTGGCCCTCCCCATTCACTGGGGTTAGGGGCACAGGACCCCTATGAAAGTGGAAAAACCATGAATATCTTTAGGCCTTCCAAATCACACTTAACACACACAAAAAGTACAAGCTGCAGATTCAACCTGCTGCAGGTGCCTTGGAGGTGGTGGTGTTCCTTTGCAAGGCTGAAGTGGGCAGCTGTCAGGGCTTGCTGCTGCCTCCACTGCCACCCTACACCATTTTTAATAGGGACTTGCAAGCCTCGCTACACATTCACAGTCCTTCTTAATCTCACAAGACTTGCAGTCCCTATTAAAAATGGCATAGGGCAGTAGCAGAGGTGGCAGCAAATAATCCATAAACACTCAATTCTGCAAAAGTTAAACCTGCAAACGAAGAGAGCCAACTGTATAGTAATAATAATAATAATAATAATAATAATTTATTTCTATCCCACCCCTCTGCAATGCAATCGGGGTGGCTTACAATATAAAAACTCCATAGTCCCAGTACCCTAGCCCACCCCCCCTTAAAATAATATTAAATTATAAAAGATTAAAAACATACAATAAATTAAAAATATATAGATTGGGAAAAGATTAAAACATACAATAGTTTTTTAAAAAATAGTGGGACAGAAATAAAAGCATCACCTCAAGCAGGTCTGGTCAGACTTCAGGTTTGTGGGACCTACTATGTTTTTAACTATAGGAACCCCACCTTTCAATAGCTCATTATCTGACAACTTGCTCTTTCAATGCTTGCAAATTAAGAACAGGTTCCATTAAATCAATGAGGAATCTACTCTTTCAACAGCTCTTCTCTATGGAGGCTTGCTTGGGACTGGCCGTGCATGTGTGCACTGCTTGCAAAGCGAACTGAGAGGAGGAAAAAGTCACCAAGCTGACTGAGAGACTTTGCAAGCACTGTGCAGCTGGGTGCAGGCACCTGTGGGCGCACACAGGCAGTCCCAAGTGAGCCACCGTAATTCCCTCATGTTCCTTACATGGGTTCTTTTTGACCAATTCCTGTTTCTGACATTGCTGTAGTCCCTAACCTGTTGGATAAGCAGGGTCTTCCTGTAGAACCTTGAGGTCTAGCAACCAAAACCAGGTGCAAAATCGAAGCTAGGGTGGGTGAAGTTAGATGCAAAGCAGCAGAAGCAGCAGAACCAATTATTTATTGCACCCCATTAGATATATACTAGCATGACTTGCCTATATTAGTACAAATCTGCATTTGACAGTGCAATCCGATGCAAATCAATTCAGAAGGAAGTCCCACCATGTTCAATGAGACATATTCGCTGGGAAATGTATAGTTTAGGACCTGATTTAATAACAAACTAAAAGTTCATGGGAAGAAGTCTGTTGTGGCTGATAGTAAAAAAAGAAAGAAAAAAAAAGAAAGAAATCAAAAAGTTGAGTTTAAAACTCACACTGTTCTATTGGCGATGATCCAGTGATCTTATGCCTGCCTATCCCTGAAACTGAAAAATATATTTCTAGCAATCCACTCCCCAGCAGAAGGCAGTGTGATAATTTTTGCACTAGCTGCAGCCTCTGCAGTGGCATCATAGGCAACCTGTAGATATCTAAAATGTAGTACAATTGCCTCCACTTTCTAGAAAATAATGCCTAAAGAGTGAATTGCTATAGAGATTGATGAATCCTATCTACTGCTGAACTGGCTCCTTGTAGTCAGGTTGTGAATTAGCATAGCTGTGAGAGTCTGAAACTAGAATTGCCAAAGCTGCCAATTTAGAATCAAAACCACTGTTCTGATTATTTTCTTCTCCTTTCATATACTTCAAGTCAAATTATATAGTAAAGAATTTAAATATTTTTTATTTTCTTCTCCTTTCATATACTTCAAGTCAAATTATATAGTAAAAAATTTAAATATTTTGGGAACCTCATAGTCCATATCCATAATGGCCTTGTTGGATGATTTTGATGTGCTGGATCCAAAGATGCCCTTTGGCTGATGGAAGGCCGCTTCTGCTATTCCCAACTTCTGCTATTCCCACAAATTCCAAAGAGTTTCTTCATCTGCACAAGTTCTTCCTTGTATAATGTGCCATTGTCAACACACTTAAATAGAGTATACATTACAGACGTTATTTTCCTTACTCAGTTTTTCTTATACTCTAATGCAACCTCTTAGACACTGTGCCATTGCATGGCAGGAATACTAACTCTTGAACAACAGTTCCAAAAAGCACTAATATATACTTTGCCCACAGCTCATGGTTTTGTGTGTGTGTTTTGTTTTTTGTTTTTGGATCCAGGCAATTATTCTCAGATTCTGCACCAAGATGAAGAATTCTGTGGGCTTAGATGGGGCTCCTGTTTGAACAATGCAAAATTCTTTCCTAGAGAAACAAGTTCCAATCTCAGGATAGTGCACCTAACCTGCTCAGCTAGGAAATTACACAATACAAAGTTAGAGTTCATATGGAGAGACTCTATAGTGGTGCTGTACTTACAGGCTACATTTATTTAGTCTATAAAATTTGTGCCTGGCCACACACATTCTCCACACATATTTTGCTGTCTCCATGTCTTCCTGTTGAACAAAAGAGATACATGTAAGGCAAAGCTGGATAGGTGTTTAGGTGAGAGGAGGAGAATCCAGGCCAGCTATCCCATCCACTGGATATGCCCACAAAAATCCATCACACATGCAGCAATGTGAACATATCCATAAAAATCAAGTCTCCGAACACAAAAGTGCTTACAACAGCTAGACTAGTTATATCAAGAGAAATTTAAAATGTGTGCTTTTCCATTCCACATAACATTAGCACTATTTCACTTCATGATGAGGTGGTGAATAAACCTCAAGAACATATAAGGAAAATTTTCCTGACACTACAGGACCACAAATGGAGTATACACTGTAAACTGGGTTAACTTCTGCTTCTCTGATTTAAAGATAATGACTGGCATCCTGCTCAGCAATTATAAGATTATAAACTAGATTTACAAATTCAAACTGCTTAGGATTCACACTAACAGTAGTGAATGACCAAATGTGGCCCCAAAACCCTACCTCTGAAGCCTGGCAGCACCCTGACCAAAGCATTTCCAAGGTACTAGGAAATGATGTCTATAAAATTCTTCCACTCACAAGGCTCCTTGGAACAAGCAGTTGTGCCAGGACCCCAGGTGATATCTCCAGATGCCTGTTCATGTTGCATCCTGAAACTGAAGGAGTCATGCAGATGTCATTTCCCAACACCCCTTAACTCCAGTTCCTCAGAAACACTTCAGTTGGGGTGCTGCCAAGCTGCAAAGGTAGGGTTTGGGGAGGTGTCATTCGCCAATATAACTGATGATGGAGCTCTGTCATGTTATATTATGTTGACAGTGCAGAATCTTAGTCAATATTTATAAAGTACACGTTAAATGTTTTCTTCTAAATGTCAAATAAATAATTCAATGTAAATGCCTTATACAAAATCGCTTTAAAATCATAGGAGTAAAAGCTCACTCACTTACAGTTTGGAACTGGATAGTCTCTTCTTTATTTGCCAGCTCTAGTGCAAAAAAGGACTTGTTGTGGGACATATTAGCAATGTCATGCCACCTATACAGGGGGTGGGGAAAGAAGCAGGAAAGACACAAATTCTCAAGGCCTCACAAATTATTGCACTCTAATTGCATGCAGATGAGATAATATGAATTTGCCATGATATTTCCTATATATTTGCAGAAATTCTGAGCCACTCTTTATGCTTCCTCTTCAGTTGTCTAATTATTTGGTTGGCTGCTTTTGGGACATGCGTCCAATTGGACACAGGGAGTCATAAAGACATCTAAGTAATCATCACATCAAAATAACAAATGTACTAGCAGCATGCATCTCAAGTCAACTGTATGACAATGCATAAACATTTTGTTTATGCTCTGTTCTATGCAGCTTCAATATGAGAAAAAAAATCTTCCCTCTGCTTGCTTGTACACTTTCAGGTTCTTTCAAATGCAATCAAGAAAACATTTGTTTGAAAAGCCTGTGTAGTTGGGAAATAAACTCACCTAAATATGACAGGAGGTCGGCCATTTTTGTGCTTCACAAAGATTCCATCAAGACAAGCTCCAATGAAAATGTCACTTCCTTGGCTATCCTGGATAATAAACAGAAAGAATGAAAACAGTTGAGATGTTTTTTCCCAACAGGGTACAACTATTCTACTATTGCAACTATTCTACTATTGCAAGATAAACTTTTCATTATATTGCAAAAATTACATATATTACACACTGATGTACTTGCTTGTGCCAATGATAACCTTTCTATTTTCACATCAAAACATAAACAAGCAGCAGGTCTAGAAATCTATTTTGTTGAATCATTTGCAATTTAATCCCAAAGATCCACAAATTCATAAATTTAATTTTTAGCTTCTAAGGGCTTGTCTACATGGGCCAAATGCTCTGGCTTTCTACCATTCCAGAACTCTCCAGTCCAAATGATGCAGGGCATTTACCCCAATCTGCCCCCAGGTAGTCCTTATGACCCCAGGTCAGATACAGGACTGGAACAGGGGCAAGCCAGGATAGGGTTTAATAAACCACTATAGGGGGGAAAAACAGTTTAATCCTGTACCACTGGATTGGGCCCCGCGTGTCCATGGGAGCCCATCCCAGAACACTGTTCCTCACTGCTGCAGATGGCTCTCTGGCTCTCCTGGAAGCCAGGCAGGGGACTGCAGCATGTGATCAAGGCTGGTCACATGCAAGGGGCCTGCAGTCACATGTCACGAGTCCCCTTCCTAGCTTCCACATCAGTAGAGAAAACAGTGGTGGCTGCAGTGACGGGCCAGCATTCTGTTTGGATGCTAGCCTGTTTTCTTCAGGTAATGGGGCGGGGAGGGGAATGAGCCAGCTCTGAAGTCGGGATACACCGGTGGGGAGCTGGCATATCCTAGATCATGTAGCTGAACCCTAAGATTGCAGTGGCAAACTTGAAGGCCCATGAATAATTTTTACTAATCTAGATGGGATTCCTAGTACAGGATGATTCTGAAACAGTATAGTTTGGGTTTAGGGTTGGGTTGAGGTTTGGCTACATCACTGAGTGAAAAAGAATTCATCTCAGAGTGAAGACAGTGCTTCCTGGTCTGATCACAGAGATGATATTATTCAAACAGGGATCATTTATAAACCAGATGTCGTTACACAGAACAATGTTTTCCAGTTAAGTAAATATATTTTTTGTTGTCTCTTCCTCCAGCAAATGAAATCACTAAAAGAACATGGAAGCTTACAATATTGAAAAATACAGTCATTAAAATGTCCTTTCTTTCAGGTGAGTCAGAATATGAACTGCCTAACAGTCTTTAGATGGTCTGGAGAAACCTTTTTTCTAAATCAGGGTGGCCATAGTGCAGCCCGTGGGCCACATGTAGCCCCCAGGACACCTAAGGCCTGTCTTTGTGACTCCCCAGGAGCCCCTCAAAGCCCCCTGATCCCCCCCAACATTTTTAATCTGGGCTGATTTGGGGGTGGTGTTTTTTGCCCCTAAACTACCCAATCTCCCCAAATTGCCTAAAAAGGTGATAGTTTGCTTCCCCCAACCCCCATGCCCCCAAATCTCTCCCAAACAGACAAATAATTGGGGGGGGGGTGTCAAAATGGCAACTGGAAGTGATATCACATCACTTTGGGTGTGCTGAAATGTGCTGCTGCAGTCTGATGGGCAGGTATAGGAAATAAAAATGGTCCGTTCCCTGTTTGCAGTTGCCCATCCATGTTCTAAATGTTCCTATTATTGGAGGTTTGGTTTACTACTACAAGAGCAGGTTTTCCCCCGGGTTTTGTAGTTGGGAAAGTCCCTCTCTTGTTTGGCCCAATCATGACTTTCTTACAAAGAAATGTGAAGATCAATAATGATGATGGTGGTGGTGGTGGTGTGTTTAGTCATGTGTTTATTCAACATAGTTTCCTAATATGCTGATACCCCCAATGTTTCGCCTCCATGTTCATCAACAGTGCAAAGTATGTATGTATACAAATGCATGTATATGTGTGTGTATTTTTATATATATACACGTACATTTGTGTAAGTAGTGAGAGTGTATAATTTGCATATTTAATCTGTTTTTCTGTTCAAAAGGTATGCAAAATAGCTAATATTTATCATAACTACAATATAAAACAACAACAAAAAAAGCCTTCACCTAATTTGCCAAACACAGAATTGGAATATTTTAAGTGTTGAATTCTACATGCTGAATTGAGAGCCAACTCCTGTTTACTGGTGTAACATCTGAGCATTCTGCTGAACAATGGAAACATTCAGATAGTTCATGTTTGTAAGTCACATATCAAAATGTCTCACCCTGAATCAGCTAAGAATATATATTTCAAAACAAAATTTTAAAAGGCAAAAAGGAAAAAAAAAAGAAATTCACAATTACAGTTGTTCATTCTTATGGCAAACTAATTCAGAAAATTCATGAATGAAATCTAATTTTACCTTTGCAGGATAGCTCTCTTCCCCATAACCTTCCATTCTCTCAACTTCTTGCATATATAACATCTCTGCATCAGGTGGCATGAGCCCCCTTCAAAAATAAATAAGCAATTCCATTTACTAACTAGCTTAACATAAGCACATTCACAGAAGAATATTTTATTGCTCCAAATAAGTGCTTCTTCTTCAAGCAAGAACAAAGAGTATGAATATTTGACTATTATGGCCATCATAAGCACATGTGGGAACAATACCAGAAATACAGAAGATTATAAAGCAGCGTTTCTCAACCAGGGTTCCGCGGAACCCGAGGGTTTCCCCAGAGATCGGCAGGGGTTCCGCAATAAAATAAATCATGGAAAAGTGGTGAGCTGAAAAGGCTTATCTCTCCCCTCCACAACAGAGAAAGCCGGGCGAGGAATGTGTGCACATGTGTGAATGTTTTCACACAAACAGAGCCTCAAAGGGTCCTCTTATGGGTGGGGAAGGGAGGATGTTTAGATGCCAAATACCTTGCTCTCCCTCCCAGCTTTTGATCTGCCTTAGATGTGCTGATGAAGCTCCTCATGGCCTGGCAGTTAAAAGGGAGGAGACAAAGAATGAGTGTGTGCATGACTGAGTTTGCTTCCTGCAAGCAGCCACAGACCCTTATCATTTGCCAGAACTGAGAACAAAAAACAATGCTGGTTTGCATAAAACTGATTTAAAGGTACAAATGCAAAATGAGGTGTTTTTTTAAAAAAATATTCAGAACAATGGAAAGAGAATTGCAATACTGTGCAGCTCTTAGCCAATCGGGGGAAACTGACCTAGCAATCCAAGGAGCCCCTTGGTCAGTCAGCTACTCAGGCACTAGCTATGGATGGGAGAACTGTGATAAAAGTGACTTAGAGCTTATTCTTTTTAAACCAGATTTTGAGAGGGCAGAGCCATTACAGTAAAAGAGTCATTATAGAGAAAAGGTTCTTAAACTGTGGCTCTGGTAACTGAATGTGGGAGTCAGAGCTCAATCTTTGGGTCAGAGCCAGTGAGGATGGAGCAAGCTTGTTTTCTGCTGCTCCAGAGACTAGGAATGAAGCAATGGGTTCAAACTATAGGAAAAGAGATTCCACCTAAACATTAGGAGGAACTTCATGACAGTAAGAACTGTTGAGAATTGGAATACACAGCCTCGTAGTGTGGTGGAGTCTCCTTCTTTGGAGGTTTTTAAACAGAGGCTGGATGGCCATCTGTTGGGAATGCTTTGATTGTGTATTCCTGCATGGCAAGGGGTTGGACTGGATGGCCCTTATTGTCTCTTCCAACTCTATGATTCTATGTTGCTGCCTCAGGCAGCAGATCATGGTAACCTGAACTCTTCCTAGAAACCAAGATGATTTAACTGAGACTGTCTTACTTTGGAGAAATATATTTATATTTATATTATATTTTATATTATATTTATATTATAAAAAAATTCTGACCCTGCAAGTATCAAATATGTATTGCTAGCAATGTCGAATATAATAAGTAGCTATTTTTTCACTGTTTCTGTAATTTAAAAAACAAAGGGAGCTAGCAGTAGGTATAATTTTTACGTAGGGGTTCCCTAAGACCTGGAAATTATTTCAAGGGTTCCTCCAGGGTAAAAAGGTTGAGAAAGGCTCTTATAAAGACTTGAGATTCCATTTGCTTTCAGCAACTATAATGAGCAATTTTCTGGTATTTGTGCACTGGGACAAATACAGACATAATGGTGAGTCCTTACAATTCTTGGTCTGAAAATCAAGTGGGCCATGTATTCCCTTAACTGCTGCAAGATTCTTTCTTACCCAATCATGCTTAAATAGCTTTTCAGCCCTAACAATAATATTAAAGCAAACCAAGGTTTCCATTAAATCAAGAACTGATACCACCAGCTGACCTATCTATCTGATCATGGGAAGCTCCATTTAGCCTAACCAGGTGTGAGGAATATGTGGCCTTCCAAATGTTGTTAGACTATTTCACTCTTTTGTGGGAAAACAAAACAAAAAGATTTTCAACAGTTTTCTCCCAACTGGGAAAGTTTTTAACATTTTTGCTCAATGTTTTTGGTGGAGTATTTTTGTGATGGTCTTTAGAACAAAACCCATTGCCTTGTGCAAAACAAGCTTATCCTACCTAACACAAAACATGTTTTGTTACAGAATAGATTTTTTTGGTGCAAACTACATTTTTTTTTTACAAATGCAAAATGTTTTGCTATTCTTCCTGATATAAAGTTTTGGCACATTTGCTCTCATGTAGGGGTGAAAAATGTTGCAGCAGTTGACAATTTTTCAAAATAGCGAGACACTATTTCTCAGTGAGGATGACAACCTTTACAAATATTCTTTACATCTCTGTGGTCAACTGCAACTTCCATCCTGCATAGCCAGTATAGTCAACTGTGAGGAAAGCTGTAGTTGTTCTGGTGTCCACATATGTTGCCTTCTGCTAGATATCTATTCAGACAGTTAATTCATGTGCAACCACTTGGAGGTAAATCAAATCTCTACTTTAATGTAACAACAACAACTAAAATTGGGAGACAAAAGAATGGTGAGATGAGTGGTAAGAGAAGTGACAGGATATGTGAGAACAAGTTGAGAGAACCTGGTCATTTGAACTGCAGAAAGAGAAAACCGAGGAGAGCCAAGATAGAGAGAAAATATCAGCTAGGTACAACTAGTCAAGTATAATACAAGGAGACAGGCCTGACCAGTTGCTAACAGATCTATACACAAGCAGCAATGCAGTTATAGGTACTGTAACCCCACTTCCAAGGCACCCCACTTCTGGAATGTTAGCACTGGCTATAGGCCTCAGAAATTGGCCAGGCTTGGTTCATTATTGTGGCCTTTTACAAGGGAAAAAGACAGGATGGTCTCAGAAAAGGTCATTTTCTGGCTTTTCCCTGGAAAGTAAGGCCTGGGGCTGAGAAAGCCAAAAGAAGACACATTCCACATAAATGGGAGGTTAATGGATGGAAGAAACCCTTTTGTATTTGCTGATTGTGAAATTTCCTCTCCTCAGCTCCCAACCTAAAAGAAGTTTCTCAAAGCTGTTAAAATTCAATCATTGGACATTAAGAAACACATTTAGCATCTTCCTCACCTTTTGTCAAGACCAGGAAACTCATTGTGCAATCCATGAAGGCTCATGGAATTCATTGTTTAACCCATGAAGCAACCAATCCCCTCAGGTGTATTTGGAGGTATAAAAGACCCCCCAAAATATGCCTCTTTGCGCACAGCCAGTAACAGGGGGACACTCTGTTGCGCTGTGTTAGCCACACCCAGTTTCCTCCATCCACTCTGCCAGACTGACTACAGGACAGGTCTGTATCAGCTCAAGATCCTCTTGCTACCCCCTATCCAAGTTTTCCTACTGTTTCTTTCTATAGCCTTGAGTGAATGCTTCTTCTGGGTGAATGTGTGTGTGTTTGGTGTTATTTTTGAACTCCTTAATAAAAAAAAACACAATACTTAATTTTAAATGTGTACTAAGTATTCCATCCAGACTAGTACTGGTATAATTGGTTTTCAGATTCCGTTGCTACCCCCTCTTTGCATAGCTAAAGTCGAGTTGCTGCTAATTTCCCCAACATATTAGAAACTCGATATTTTCTTGGAATTTTCCAAGGAGCATTTTGGGTAACAGCACAACCTATGTAGCGTTGTCAGATTGGATCCAGGATGGTGCACCTGTATCTTTAATCCTTAATAAATCTTGGAGCAGGGTGAAGTACCATAAAGCTCCATCAAGCAGGACAAAGGTACCTGTCCTCCCTCATTTTCCATACCCCAACTTTCAGCCACAGCCATCCCTTCCCAACATTGCTATTGCCTTGCAAGGCATGTGGTGACAAGAACAGGGCTGGGTGTTCCTCCAGCCTGTTCCCCCTGCCTGTACCAGCAAGGCAAAAGCTGTGTTGGGAGGGGATAGCTGTGGTTGAAAGCTGAAGTTTGGAAGGTGATGGAGAACAGGTACCTTCATCCCACCTGAAGAACCTTTATGGTAATTTGTTCTGCTCCAAGATTTGTTAAGGATTAAAGTTACAGAAGCCCCATCCCAGATTCAATCTGACAATCCTAAACCTAGGACTATGGAATATATAATGGAAATGTTCTACTGGGGCAAAACAGTAGTCCAGCAGTATCTGTTAGAGGACTACGTATTCTTCCTCCCTGGTTTATGCCACTATTAAGGAGAAAAATGTTTGTGTTATTCAAAGCTGCTTCCTGATTTGCTTATCATGGTTAGTACAGAATAAATGTTACACTTGTCCAAACATTAGGAATGTGCCATTTTACAACACAAACTCAAACAAGTACTCATCAACAACATTCAAATCTGAAACAATGTCAGAATTTCAGATCCATTACCTGTACTTCTGATGGAGTAAGGCCACTTTCTGGGTTGCTTCTTCCAGGATCTTCTCATCTTGTAACCAACCCTAGGGAGTTAAACAGAATCTATAAACTTTATTTCCATATAAATTAGTAACATCTGACATTTTCTTTACTGGACACAATAAATAAATCTTCTTTTTAAAAGGTGATATGCAGTAATGCAATACATCTCTTCATTTAAAGTAACTTGCGGTATCACGCACAATATTATCAAGGACCAGTTTATACACAACTTCCTTGCAATAAAAAAAAAAAGAGACCATGATCTTTCCTGTTTTAATGCAATATCAAAGTGAGGAGGGGTTCCAGTGTCACTGTGCCCCACGTAACTCAATCAGGAACAATAAAAACTACTACTGTGAATCAAAGCTATGTACAAATCTGCCCCAAGCACTTCCCTTGTCAGAAGCCATCTGTGTCCCCTGACATAAAAGTTTGTTTGAAATCCTTTACAGATGCAATAATTTTCTGCAGCAAAGAACATCAGTTATATGCTGTTCAATATACAGTTGGGCCCCCATAACCAATATCCACTGTTTCAGTTATTCACAGAACACAAAACAGGGACACCATACCATAGAGTCATCCAAGAAAATACCTAGAAAGACATCCTCTCTAGACATCTTCTAGAGTTCCAGTGTAACTCTATGGTATATTTTTTACTGGAAGTCCATTATTTTAATAGGGTTTGCTATTTCCAGTATCTGCAGTAAATCTGGGAACCAACCCCCTGCAGATATGGGGGTCTGACAGTATTTTTAAAAAGTCCTTTTCAAGAACCTAACAGCTATGCTGGATGTTTGTGGGAAACAGGGAAATAGAAAGTTCTTTGCAGTTCTAGGATTCTTGCTGCCTTAAAGGTTACTAAATTTTGTTTTGCTTGCTTAATGCAGGGGCCCTTTCACACTATGCAATGATGATTCCATTTTAATGTCAGGAAATGACATGGATGTGACCACAAGATGGAGCTGTAAGCTTAGTAATTAAAGTAGTTAAGCTCCAGTGGCAGGTGTGTGTGTGAGTCAGCACTTAAGAGTATGCACACCTGAGATGCCTGATGTAACAGGCATTGTTTAACTGCCTATAAAAAGGAGATGGGAATTATCTCCAGTGTGGGTTTGTTGTGGATGGTGGTTGGCGAAGCAGTTTTTTGGTTTGAGAGAGATTTATGAGTATTAGAGATGGCTGTCCTATACTCTGTATATATATTGTAAATATACTGCAAACAAAGATTAAAGCCCTCAAGTTGACTGAAGGCTGGCCTTGTTGCTATCTTTATTTGGCAAGCCAGAGCTCAAGGCAGTGTGCTGGGGTGAAGGAATTTTTCCTTCTCAGCCTGAAGCCTTTTGCAGAAGCCTCTCCAGAAACCTTCTCCTTGGCGTCCTGTCGATGGGGAACAACTCTGCAGGTGGTTGTGGTGGACACAGCGTGTCTTTCTACGCCCCAACATTTAACTGCCACAGCTGCATTCTATGGAATCCTGGGGTTTGTAGTTTGGGAAGGCATTAGAGCTCTCTGGCTGAGAATTCTAAATTGCTATTGTTGTTGTCTTCAACTCATTTCTGACTTATAGCAGCCCTAAGGGGGACCTATCACAGGGTTTTCTAAGGGCTGAGAGTGTGTGCCTTGCCCAAGGTCACCCAGTGGGTTTTCATGGCTAAGCAGGGATTTGAACCCTGTTCTCCAGTGCTGTAGTCCAATACTCAAACCACTATGCCACGTTGGCTCTGTGAGAAAATTTCAATTCCCCCTCCCTAAACTGCAGATCCAGGATTCCATATGATGAAACTACGGAACTTAAAATAGAATCAACCGTGAAAGGGCCCCAGGCTTCAAGCAAAACTCGGGACAACTTAAGCAGATTATAATAAAAACATCATTGAAAGGCTATAATAAAACAAACAAAAAAAGTCATTTCTCTCCTCAGGACAAGAGTGTTCCTGAGTATCTCTGAGGTGACACTGGGGAAAGGAAGAACTACCTTGGCTGGAAGGCAGAGACCTAGACTGTGGATAGCTTCACATACAACTCAGGATGCTGCCACACTGCAGAAATAATGCAATTTTACATCACTTTAACTGCCCTGGCTCAATGCTATGGCATTCTGGGATTTGTAGTTTTTTGAGATATTTGTTGAGCCACAACAAACCACTAATCTCGGGATGGAGGATGGAGCCATGTTAGTTAAAGTGGTGTCAAAATGCATTATTTCTGCAGTGTGGCAGCAGCCTCAGGGCTTGTCTAGACAGGCAATTTACACCACCTTGCCCACGTCTTAGACCTCTGCAGTCTTAAAAAAAAATATTAAAGCTTTATTAAATAACAAACAATAACACATATAACACCTGATAAATTATCACCAAACAAAAAAGCACAAAAAACACTAACACCATGTAACTTCAAAAATAAAAAATAAAATGTACTTACTAACTTACTTACTAACTTAACCGACAAATAGACAAACAAAGACAAAACATATAACACATAAATTTAAAAGACTTCCCGCATGCTCTCTTTTGCCTCTATGACATAATTTACATTATTCCTCCTATATAATAATTAAACATCTTATCAACATATTATGTTATCATTTAACCCCAATAATCTACATTACTTTCATTAAACCCTTTATTTTATTCATTGTATAATACCATTAATTGATTACCTTATCCAGACTACTCTTAAGATCTCTGCAGTCTTGACGACACAGGACTTTTGCCCCACTTTGCCCACAAGCAGTCCTCATGACACCCGGGGCAGATAAGGGGTGGAGACAGGGGGAAATGGGGTAGAGCCTGATAAACCATTGTAAAATAATACCTAGTCTAATCCATTACCACCGGGAAGGAACGGATCAAGCCCTGTGAAACTGCACAAGCCTGTCTCAGCAGTCTGGCCAGTCGCTGCAGCTGCCAGTCTGCCTTGCTCTCTCCAAAGCAGGAAAGGGGCCTGCAACAGGTGACCAAGGCCAGCCACATGGATAAGCCTTGGTCACATGTTGCGAGCCAGCTTCCCGCCTTCAGACAGCGAGGGAGATGGCAGCAGCTACAGAGATGGGCCAGCGTGCCTGTCTGAACTTACTCCCATTCCATAGAGGTAATGGAGGAGGAACAGGCCTGCTCTGTGGCTCAGGTGGTTCTTGAGTAGACCTGACATTGCTGTAGACCTGTATGCTCTAATAGGACTATAAATATGCCTTGTTTTTCTCTAGGTTCCAGCAATCAATTTTATGCCACATGAGACGGAATGTCAGAAGGACACAAACTGAGGTGGAATAGTTTAATTTTGCCCAGACTTCATAGGGTTTTGTTTTGTTCCCATGTTAATATTCTATGAAGCCTCTGAAATAAGAATAAAAATCCAAACAGTTTGGTTAGGGAAGAAAAGAAAATAGTAGTAAATAGTATTTTGAACACTTATTTTACTTTGAACACTTATTTAAAAAAAACAATTATAAAACTTTGAGTCAATTCTCTTGAAACCTGAAGCCACGTTAAATAAAATAAAAAGTAAAACACCCCATCTGTTTATTTTAAAGACAAAATAACAATATCAATAACCATCATGTATAACCTCCTCACTGAATAATTTCACAATCAACTTCTATTCCTCCACCTGTGAAATAATCTCTAAAAACAGAACAGAGAAGGTAAGAGAAGATACTGGTTCATTCTTACCACAGGAAACAAGGCAAATCTCTGCAGAAACTCCTGTGATTCATACTGGTCATAATCTCCAAAATCAGCTGAAGTATTAAGAGAAGAAAGACAGGAATTAAATTTTTATAATACTCTGAAAGAGATTATATCACTAACAGCGTGAATAACAAAAAAGTATAATCTGAAGGATGAGGAAAAGAACACAAATCAATCTGTTAAATGCATTAAGATGTTTCGTATTCCACAGACATCCCAGAAATCATATAAAAAAACAAAAAGCTTGGTAGTTAGTGTCCTTTGGTTTTCAATCTAGAAATAGGATTTTAGAAAGCTAAGACATTTTATTCTACCTAAAACGTGCAAAAGCAACTAAAGAAATAATTATTTATTGAAGTACCATGATTAACTATAGATCCCAAAACCAGTGTGTAAAATAATTTCCAAAAAGTAAAAGTTTAACACTCTCCACAGGTGAGCCTCAGGGAGTGGCATTTTGGGGCACCTGACGAAGCCCCAACCTTACCACAGGGCCTACTGGTAAACCCTGGAGAATATCGGCCTGATTTCTGCTTCTCTTTGCTCACACTGTGTGTTCACCTGACAGCTCCAAAAACAGAAATAAACAAAGAGTAGGCCAACACAGGGACTAAAGGCCTCCCTGAAAGCTGAAGCTGGACAGCCTGAGACTCCATGCTTTGTGTACAGATAGGTATAGACTCTCACAGCAGCAGATATTTCTGCTGTCAGGGGATGATAGGACACTCAATCCCTGGCAGAAGCCAAAAAATATCTCAGCAAACTTAGCAGCAACCCGTTCCCAAGAATACTCACACATATCTTCAAGTTCAAGCAGTTGCAATATATACAGATATATACACTTGGCAGACAAACTGCTTTGCCAGACATCCAATAAGCTCAAGAGAAAGAATGCTCTGGACTGAGCCTTCTTTTATACAGAGTTACAGGGCATTGAATCATTCAACCACATGGGTGCATTACATCAGATTTTGCACACCAGGCTCTCTCCTGAGGCTATGCCCTCCAGTATCCCTCTTGTGCAGCTGTGGACTCAAGGCTAGCAATGACTTGGCAGTTCCTTGGCCTCAGCCATCATGACTTGGCAGTTGTTCGGTCATTTTCTATGGACTTCAGTCTCTAACTCCTGACATCTGCAACCTGATCAGCACTTGACTGCTAGAGACTCAGGGAGAAGGAGCTGAATGAATCCTGTAGAATGAGAACAGAATCCCTTTGGGGAATGACTCCAGCCAGGGCCGGTTTAAGGAATTTTGGGGCCCCCTGCAATGCTTTACTTTGGGGCCCCATATGTTTATCTCAGATCAATGTAACCTAACCTATTCACCGTAAAGGATGTTCAGATTATAGTAGGACCCCTGTATCCAAGGATTCATTATCCATGGGACACAAAACAGCACACCTACCATAGAGTCTTCCTAGAAAATGTGTCTTCCCTAGCCCTTTTCTAGGCCCTCCAAGGCAACTCTATGGTATTTTAAACCAGAAGTCCCATTATTTTCAATGGCATTCACTATTATTCATGGTTTTCAGAATCCACGCCCCACCTGAACCAATCCCCAGTGGATAAGAGGAGCCTACTATATTGCATAATTTGCCACCAATAATTTAGTTTAAAAACTATATTATAGACACTAACATAATATTTGTTGTTTATTAGCAATTAATGTAATGGTGTAGATTTCCTCAAAAAAAATAGAGTAGTCTACAAGCTAAACATGAGTTAGCAGTGTGATGCAGCAGCAAAAAATGCGAATGAGATTCTAGGCTGCAAGGAAGGAAAGGAAAGAAAGAAAGAAAGAAATAAGCCCTTTCTGAGGGAGACAACCCTCAAATTCCCTGTCTCTCTCTCACACACATACTCACCCTCTCCGACGTGCCTCTCCCTCCAGCTTCTGCCATGGAGGGCTGCTGTTTCTTTCTCTTTCTCTTTAGTTTTGGAGAGGCTGTTTTGTTTGTTTTTTTAAAAAAAAACCAGCAGGAGGTTTTTGGAGGAGGAGGGTAAGAGGGGGCTCCTCCCGGCTGTCTCCTGGCTGTCTCCTTCGTCAGATTAAGGAGGCCAACACGGGGCCCTCTCTTGACCTCGGTGCCCCCTGCCAATGCTGATTTGGCAGACAGGTTAAACCGGCCCTGACTCCAGCAACTCACACTAATAACATTTTAAATAGCATCCCTGAAAGGCAAAATTATGGATCAAAAGAAATAATGATTTACTGGGAACAGGTACAGTTGCCCCTCCACATTCGCAGCTTTCACTTTCACGGTTTTGATTATTCGTGGTTTGCTCAGCAAGTACCACATTTAAATCAGCTTCTCTCCCTCCCACACAAGGGATAGGAGCCGATTTAAACGTAGTGCTTACTGAGCAAACTGCGCACCCAACTCCCTGCTCTCCTGGGGCTTGCTCTGTTTGGGGTGGAGAGCCAACCCCTGGGAGAGCAGGGAGTTCATGACAAAGGCATTTTTCAGCCACCCCCTGCCCTTCCCAAAGCCACGATGGAGCTTTCCGAGCCTTGTCACAGCTTTGGGAAGGTGGGGGTGGCTGAAAGGGCTCTCCACCATGCTCCCTCCACCACTCCCAACCTTCCTGAAGTGGCTATGGGGCTCTCAATCCCCAGAGCCACTTCGGGAAGGCTGGGGGGGGGTAGCCAGCCAACATCCTGCCTGCCCTGCCACCGACCTCCCCTGCCTTCCTGAAGTGGCTCCAAGGCTTCAAAACCCCAGAGCCCCTTCAGGAAGGCCAGGGGGAGGCTGGCCAACCTCCCGCCCGCCCACCCACTGCCCTCCCCGGCCTTTCCAAAGCGGCTTTGAAGCTTCAAAGCCCCTTCGGGAAGGCCAGGGGGAGGCTGACCAACCACCCACCCGCCCACCCGCTGACCTCCCTGGCCTTCCCAAAGCGGCTCCAGGGCTTCAAAGCCCCAGAGCCTCTGCGGGAAGGCCAGGGGTGGCTGGCCAACCTCCCGCCCACCACCACCCTGGCCTTCCCGAAGCGGGTATGGGGCTCTCAAGCCCCATACCCTCTTCTTGAAGCATGGAAGGCGGCGGGGGGGTGTAGCGACCCAGCACCCCAAAACTAGCTAAAAATTGCAATCTGAAGTGACCAAAAGTGTATTTCTGTTTGCTATTTGGGGTCCGTCCCCCCACAGGGTGAAGTGTTCCACAGTTCCTGGACACCTTCAGGAATAATTGACAATTTGTGGATGTTTTCCACTTCACATGGTTTGGGGTGGATGTGGGTGCTATGGGGCCTTTAGGAACTCCAAGAAGTATCAGGGGCTTTAAAAAAAGAGAGGCTTGCATGGTGTACGTTGGCCAAGCTGATCTATGAAAACAGAAAGGGTTTATTTATTTTATCAAAATGGTTCTAATTTGCTTTATATCAAAGGATTTGGGGTAGGAAAAAATAACAAAAACAATTCAAAATAAAATAAAAACAAAATAATAAAATTCACAATCCAGTATGAAAGAAGCAACGATAAATCAGATGCAAAAGATGATCCATAAGTCTGTTGGGTAAATAGACAGGTCACATAGGTTGGCACTGAGATGAAACCATTGCATGCCAGCTGAGGCTTATGGAAGGGCACAGAAGAGTTGTTGCACTACAACCAATGTGCCACCCCCAAGAAGACCCTCATATTCTTTGCCTACTACATGAAGCTTATGTTCTAGAAGGACTCAGGGTGCATCTTGGAAGGAAGTGATAAAGAGGGAAGAGAAAAAACCCATAGCAGGTAGTCATGAGGCCTGTATGCTACTTCCTAGATCAGATACAGCCTGTTTCTGAATACCAAAGCAGGAGGGTGCTGTTAAAATGCTATTCTGTTTGTGAGATTCCCATAAGCATCTAACTGGCCACTGGGGGAACAGAATGCTGGACTACCTAGACCTTTGGTTGGATCTAGAGATATGATGGCCTGGAAAAAACAGGAAAAATTCAGAAAAAAACCTGTTTTTTTCTGGGGTTTTTCCTGAAGTCTTTTTGGGTTTTTTTTTCCCAAAAAACTGAAAAAAAATTGAAAAAAGGAAGGAAATTGATTATGGAATGTTTTATTTTAGCATGATTAATAAAATCTTTAAGACAAGGTATTCATACATAATTGTTTGAATATAATAATTGTTTGAATACACTGTATTTTAATACACCAATTATGATAATCTTATGCCAAATCAAATTGTATATGCAGTAGTCATATTTTATGTTCCTAAAGTAACAGAGTGACTTTCAATCTGAAAAAAGTGCTAATGTTGCATTTTTTCATTTTTTCCAAAAATTTCTAATTTTTTTCTGAAAAAACAAGAAAAAAAACATTTCTTTTCCATGGCTTCAAAATTGATGGAAATTTTACAACTCTAGTCTGATCCAGCAGGGCTGTTATGTTCTTAAGAAAGGAGAAGGAACTGCCAACAGGAAAACTTAAAGCAGGTTTTTTTTAAAATAGCAGTTTGTGTTGTATAGTTTAGCTCTTGCTTGGGTTTCCTGTAATTATATTGCTGTTTTCCAAGTAACAAAAGAGAAATAGCTTATTATGTGTAAGTAATGTTACTGTTTTGGTTCAATAAGCAGAGTCTACACATAAATTCACTAAAAATGGCATAGAAGAAAATCTGATGATGGCAGGAATGAAAGCATAATTCCAAGGTATCAAAGTATACCACTTTTCAACATGCCAAACTTATGAGGGAGAACAAGTGTACTATTCAAAAGCATTTCAGAAAATAACAGCAATTACTCTCTGAAACACTCATATTTTTGTCTAGCAAGGTTTGAACTTTTACTCCCTGAAAAGCACTTTCACTACAAACAGTTATCCTGCATTAATAAAGAGGCAGCTGAGTTCGAGTGGCTCAAAGTGATACAAAGAAACCCCATGTTTCTTGCAGCAACCTCTAATACATATAATGCATCCATCCTCCTGGAGTGGAAAAAGCACTTCAGTAATGAGGCATAGAGGTCATACCGGCCCACAACTCAGATGTAATTTTAAAACAAGGAATGGCACATCAAAGGGTGGGGGGGAGGGACCTGTGAGATTTATTTAGTGGTGACTATGGTCTTGTTTTTTTAAAAAAACTTATTTTTTGTAAGACAGGCATATAACTATAGGGAGTTAGGTATTTGCACTTAGTAATGGTCACAGTGTTAATCAAACAATGCTCACTAGGTCAAAAGTGATATTGACATTTCATAGAAAAAGAAAAACAAGGTCCTACCCTCAACTAAAGATGTGAAGGCCAAGAAAAGAAAAGAAAAACAACAAAAAAAAAATCAGGAAAAAGAGTTGCAAATAATTGTACCACATATATAACACATTTTATATATATAACAAAATGAATCTAAAGGATGCTGCAAAATATGTTAGTATCACATCTGTAAAGGATGCTTTAAAGCAGGAGGTAGCCACTGTGGGAGGCTATTAGGCCACATTAGCACCTCAGATGACCTTGGGGTGCTGCACCTCCCAATACCCCACCTGGGGGAAAAGGTTTGCCACAAATACCTTCAGATACCCTCTGGGGGGCATTTTTACTATATAAGCCTCTTCCAGGGCTAAAATGTCCCAGGGCAAAAAAGCATGTCATGCTTTGATCCTTAGGTGGCCATGGAGGCCACAAAAACAACCTTGGGGGCCACATGTGGGCTATACTTTGCCCTCCCAGCTGTAAAGTGTGTTACTATCACATTTTAAAAACCCAAACATTTCATGTCATTTTTCTGGGGTGGGGTGGGAAACGGGATTTTTTTCCCCCATGACTTCAAAATTTCTGGAACTTTTACATCTTTCATCCCAGCTCAACTAGGCCCACTATAAATCAGCTACTAAATGACAAATCAACTCTTCTGTAAACCCCATTGATCCAATACATCTACTTTAGTGGGTACTAATGATTGGATTTAGGCCATAGAAACTAATGTCCTGTCTATACAGTCAAAATAATACAAATGCAACACAAAAGATTGGCGATCCGTTCAAATGATCATTCGTACAAATACGTGTCACTTGGAAGGGGGCCAGCCAAATCCACTGCAAAGTCTGTGTGCGCTGCATACGGGGCTTCGTACAGATTTTCTGAAAAGCTCTGTATGACTTCTGAATGTGCAATCATTTGAACACTCTCATTCGCACAGATACGAACAGGCAGTGCAATCTGATTGGCTGGATGAGCACAGAGGCTAAAAGAGAGAGAAAGCGACTGTGGCCACCATGTTGGATTTTTGGCTAAGCGAAGGTCTGGTAAGTCAATCAAACAGTGATCTCATACACTTTTATTTATTTATTTATTTATTTATTTGTAAATACAAAGTGTTGCTTGTGCGCACTTTGGGAACCTTTTTTTTATTTTTTGGTGGCGGCAAATTTAAAATCGCTAGTAAATCACTCGCAGCCCCCATCTACTTTAGTGGGTACTAATGATTGGATTTAGGCCATAGAAACTAATGTCCTGTCTATACAGTCAAAATAATACATGCAGAGTTTAGGGGGGCTCTTTTAGCCATGTAGGCAGGTTTCATTGTTGCAAATGCCCACCTTTCCAAACGTGTTTGTATTTCCCCCCCTCGTATAGACAAGAACTAAATACACTATAAAAACAATACTGAAACATACTGAAAAAGGAAGGAACTATCCCTCTCATTATGTTCACCCGGTGACTGCTGTTGCTTATGTAGCCAAAACAGCATCATCTGGGCACAAGAGGGAGGTTTTCGCAGGTTTGGGGATAACTCTCAAAGTCTGGAGAACAACCAACCAAAAAATCCAAAGGGGAAAAAACCTCCAGAACAAGCCAATGAGTACTGAGTATGCTCAGTGGCCACAGAATAAAGACTGTCTCTTTGGGTAGGGGAAGATGCAATGGTGCAGCTGAAACGGCTACAATCCATTTTGTTTCAGGCCTCACTTGTAATTTATAGATGGCAAACTCTAGCAGATAAAACTGCCATTTAAATTATATACACTAGTGCTACTCAAAGTGGTGATCCATTGACCAGTACCAGTCTGTGAGCCATTGGCTGCTGATCCGTGGCAAGTTTCCATGAAGGAAAGAAACAGCTGTAACCAAAACAGCTATAACTAATGAGTTCAAGTATTATGCTAATCTGTGACATATTGGGGGGGAAACCTGCTGTCCCCCCAACATCAGACAGCTTAAAAAGCACTGACAGATACACAAATCCATTTGAAAGCAATTGCCTGACAGTGTTTCCTCCTTCATTTTCCAGATTTACTTCTGTTTTGGTTACACTTTCCTGGAAGTTAACATTTGGCACCATTTAATGCCACTCTCCTGGACCATTTGCTAGTCTGATCACTCTGCGGGGATCTTCCTTTTGTCCCATTTGTTTGGAAATGACTTTTCACTACTTCTCTTTAGGTCACATGCTCCTATGATTTTTTTTTAAAAAAAAAGCTGTACTGGAAACATCACCTGAGCTGTTCAACAAAAAATAAAAGTATAATTACCATGAGCCAATTCCTGTGCCTGATAGTTTGTTCAAATTACCTGGACCCTGCAAATCAGCCTTGAAAGATGAATAGCCTAACCCTATCCAATTATCTTTACAGGTGCAACAATAACAATACGGCAGATGTTTTATACCCACCAGTCTATACGTGGGCTACCATAGAACTCCAACATTTTAGTTGTCTATTTTTTAAAAAATTCGGGACATCCTAGAAATGTTAACAGAAAAAAATTCATAAAATGTTTATTCTAAATCTAAACTAAACTAAAACTGATCTATAAACTATGGCTTAAGTATCACCTTATCTTAACTTCAGCATAACAAAAACGCAACTGGGATGTTGTATAACTTCATACCAAAAGATATGGCTGTGTTGTGGGGAGGTTATTTAGACCTTGGAGATGCCATGCCTGGCCCCCATCCCCCCCCCATTTCACTTTTAATACATCATGCAAACATGCTCTATCACTGTAGCCACAGGGGTGGGGATGACATACAACTTGAAGCATCCAAACTAACACCAAGATCGATTTTCCTTGGGTTTTTTTTTTCTGGGCTGTGAGGCCATGTTCTGGAATAGTTTCTTTCTGACATTTCGCCTGCATCAAACATCAGAAAGAAACTACTCCAGAACACGGCCTCACAGCCCGGAAAAAAAACAAGGAAAATCTATGGATGCCAGCCGTGAAAGCCTTCGACTTAACACCAAGATTTATTGAAGATCTGCTCACACAATTTTCTCTCTTTCTCAACAAGTGCATATGGATGTGCAAATACTATGTTCATGTTTAGCCTTCCCAAAACTTCATGGTCCAGTGGGCTTATCCTGGTACACACATTACTACTGCCTCATATAGCTGTGGGGACATGCCAGCTTGCCAGCCAATAATTTGGAACTTTCTGTTTTAGCAGCTAGGGGTAACTATCCTCCAGATTCATTTAATGCTACATTTCTATGATTCTGCAAAATATAATAATGAACTCTTCCCATGAAAACAGGCAAATCCTCAATAAGCTGCTACAACCAGTTATTAGAAAATTCCTGGGATTGACATAATCACTATCCTAACCTCAAAATTCTTATTACTAAGAAAATAAAAGACACACTTATAATAAAAGACATTTCATAGAATCATAGAACTGTAGAGTTGGAAGAGACCACGAGGGCCATCCAGTCCAACCCCCTGCTATGCAGGAAATCACAATCAAAGCATCCCCGACAGATGGCAATCCAGCCTCTGTTTAAAGACCTCCAAGGAAGGAGACCCCACCACACTCCAAGTGTGTTCCACTGCCGAACAGCTCTTACTGTAAAAAAAGTTCCTCCTAATGTTGAGGTGGAATCTCTGTTCCTGGAGCTTGCATCCATTGCTCCGTGTTCCAGTCTCTGGAGCAGCAGAAAACAAGCTTGCTCCATCCTCAGCATGACACCCCTTCAAATACTTAAACAGGGCTATCATATCACCTCTTAACCGTCTTTTTTCCAGGCTAAACATACCCAGCTCCCTAAGTCTCTCCTCATAAAGCATGGTTTCCAGACCTTTCACCATTTTAGTTGCCCTTCTCTGGACATGCTCCAATTTGTCAATATCCTTTTTGAATTGTGGTGCCCAGAACTGGACACAGTATTCTAGGTGAGGCCTGACCAAGGCAGAATAGAGCGGCACTATTACTTCCCTTGATCTGGACACTATACTTCTATTGATGCAGCCCAAAATCGCATTGGCCTTTTTAGCTGCCGCATCACACTGTTGACTCATGTTCAACTTGTGGTCTACTAGGACTCCTAGATCCCTTTCGCATGTAGTCTCGTTCAGCCAGGTCTCTCCCATCCTATATCTATGCATTTCATTTTTCTGCCCTAAGTGCAGTACTTTACATTTCTCCGTATTGAATTTCATTTTGTTAGCTTTGGCCCAGCTCTCCAGTCTATCCAGGTCATTCTGAATTTTGATCCTGTCCTCTAGGGTATTAGCTACTCCTCCTAATTTGGTGTCATCTGCAAATTTGGTAAGTATGCCCCTAATTCCCTCATCCAAGTCATTGATAAAGATGTTGAATAGCACTGGTTTACTAACACAGATTTACTATCTGATGCTGAGGAAATTGGACAGAAGTGCTACATGGTCTGTGTAACACTGCAGGTAAAGTAATACGTTTGGACAGTCAAATACCATGCTCAGTCAAACCTTCAATTCAGGCAGCATAACCTTCAACAAAGACATCATTTCAGCCTAGCTTATCTCAAGGGTTGTTGTGGAGCCAAAATGATACTCTAAAGGAAAATCATAACAATTAACGAAGCATAAAATTACTAGACATGACTAAGCTCAGGTTCAGAGGCAGCATTGCTGGAGAAGAGCCATGGGAAAGGGTTATTCCCCTCAGGTCCTTCTTGTTGACTTCCCATAGACATCTGAACACCCACTGTGGGAAACAGTACACTGGATTAGTTAGACTTCTGGTACAATACAGCTCTTCTTACCATTTGTTCTTAAAAATCACAGAATCATAGAATCATAGAGTTGGAAGAGACCACAAGGGCCATCCAATCCAACCCCCTGCCATGCAGGAATACATAATCAAATCATTCCTGACAGATGGCCATCCAGCTCTGTTTAAAAAAACTCTAACGATGAAGACTCCACCACACTCTGAGGCAGTACATTCCACTGCTGACAGCTCTTAGTGCCAGGAAGTTCTTCCTAGTGTTTAGCTGGAATCTCTTTTCCTGTAGTTTGAACCCACTGCTCTGTGTCCTAGTCTCCAGAGCAGCAGAAAACAAGCTTGCTCCATCCTCAGTATGACATCCCTTCAAATATTTAAAAATGGCAATCATGTCCCCTCTCAACCTTCTCTTCTCCAGACTAAACATGCCCAGCTCCCTAAGCTACTCCTCATAGGGCATGGCTTCCAGACCTCCCACCATCCTGATCGCCCTCCTCTGGACAGAACAGAGTGGCACCATTACTTCCCCTGATCTAGACTCTAGACTCCTATTAATGATTTGGCATACTCCTATACTCCTATTCTTGTTCTATCTATTTAACAGGAAGTGCTGAGATCAATTTTGTAGAACAAAACCTTGGTAGTCCAGATACAGTCCACGGGTCACAGTGAAGTGTGCATTCAACCACAATACACATTTCTCACTCTTAAAATCAGCTATATGTGATCGCAATGACGTTAAGTTACCTTGAACAGCCAAGCCAGCCAGATGAACCGCTTGCTCAAATGTGCAAGGGATGTTTCCTTCTAAGATATCTTTCTTCAACTGAAGATAATACTGGTATCTATGGAAAGAGAACATGTGTTTGCTTTTTCATTACTGCTGATTCCTGACAACACAGAGACCTATAAACCTACTGAAGCCTATGAATGAAAGAATAGCACCTGCACACACCCACACATACACACACATAGAGATGTAACATTTCTGGAAATTTTGAAGCCAAGGGGGGGGGGAATGGGGGGGTTCCATTTTTTTCTGGGGGGGATGGAAATTTTTAGAAACATTGAAAAAATGCAACATTAGCACATTTTACAGATTGACAGTCACTCTGTTACTGTAGGAACATAAAATATGACTATGTACAATTAGATTTGGCATAATTATCACAATTGGTATTTTAAAAATACACTGTATTCAAACAATTATAAATGGAAGTTACTTTTATTTGTTTGTTTAATTTTTATTTGTAACAAATGGAGCAACAATCTCCTGACCTGACCTCTCTGGTTTTGCTAGTTTATGTGGAGCAGGCAAAAAACAACAACAAACAAACAACTTTTAAAAAACCAGAAGAAACCATCAACATTAGTAACAAAGAAAATTATTTATATTTCCTCTCCACAGTATCAAATAGATATAAAGCACCCATTCCCATAAAAAGAATTGAGGGGGTAAAGTGTTTGGAAGGGAGGAGGGAGGGACAAAGATTCAATGAATAGGCATGACATTCAATCAGACTCATTTTCTGAGCTATAGTTATCAGTATCAGTTTCAGTCTCTGCTTCTGCTTCGTTATGTTTGTCATCATCATTGTTATCATGGACTTCTAAAAACCAAAGGTTTACCTGGATTGAAACAAGCTTCTCTACCCTTTCACGTATCAGTTTATGTCTTGATTTAGCGTGTTTCCAAACATAAGGGTAAGTTCTTTCACATGCTGCAGAAGACGGAGGAATATGAAGAAGGCAAGAAGCAAGAGGAGTCAGACGCTGTGTTGTGCAAAGACCTTGCCACCATGTTGCAGGAGGGATATGTTTGGCAGAATCCCAGATTGCATTCCTGGTCAGAACATCTTCATTCAGGCCAAATCCCTGAAGATGTTCTGTATTCTGCAACATTTGAAAGTACCTTCCCAATATGAAGTCCTAAGTGTTATGCTTCTTCTGTAATCCAGTCAAATGCAGTAGCAGTGCTATCATCACTTATATTTCCACCTTTGAATCTTGGATCCAAAAGATTTGCAGCAGCATGAATTAGACATTCCATAATCGATTTTCTTTCTTTTTCTAATTTTTTTCAATTTTTCAGAAAAAAACAATCAAAAAAGGCTGCAGTTTTTTTCTGAATTTTTTTTAGTTTTTTTCCTGGCTTTCACGTCTCTACACACACACACACACACACACACACACACTTACTCCCGTTATCCACCAATTTAGACTATAATCAACTCTAGAAAGGGATTTTTTTACTGATAGAATGCTATAAAGTTCTATGTACTGCACATTGAGATATTCTCCCTCTGCCACACTGGTAGGGTGTAAATGTCATGCATTCTTAAAGCACTCACCTGGTAATCTCCTGCTGAAGCTGAGAGACAGAAGGCACATAAAAAACCACCCCAAAGAATACAGTTGGCTCTAATGCATATTTATCCAGCTGTTTTTTCAGTGGCTTGTCCAGGTCTATCCACCTGCGCTGATTCTGTTTGTTGAAATACCAAAGGCTAAAATAGGTGATCTAAAAGGAAAAAGCATAAAAAGAGAAAAGAAGGAATGGTGGCTTTTCAGAAATAAAACCAGACAAGTTTCACAGTGAGAAAGATATGCATACTACATAAAGCTATCTTGGTTTTCAACTTTCACATATACAGTGCTTCAGAGAACTAGGGAACCAAAGAAGTCAGAACTTAAAGAGCCTCTGGGATTTATGCTATGGTTTATTTATTAAGCACAATCCTACATGTATGGTCATTGTGAAGACCATATTAGGAACTACTTTTAAAAGATTGAAAAATGACATAAACACACAAGCCCTTGTAATAGGGGGAAATAGTTTGACACAAGAAATGCCTTTTTCTTCTTATGCAGATCCCAGAGGAGCTATGATAAAAGTTGGCCATCTAGTCCAACTCTGTTGTATACAGGAAATTCAGGGCTGGAGCATCTTTCAGGCTGGCCAAATCCATACTACACAAATAATCCAGTTTGAAACTGGATTATTTGCCATTGCTCCTTCCTATGAAATCATGGGATTTGTAGTTTAGTGAGGTACAAGTACTCTTTGGCAGAGAAGGCTAAAGATCCTGTAAAACTACAAAACCCAGGATTCAATAGGAAGGAGCCATGGCAAATAATACAGTGTCAAACTTGATTATTTGTGTAGAGTGGATTTGGCTAGAGTCTATTCTGACTGTCTGAAGACTGTCAGCAATGTAAAGCCCACCACTCTTACAGGTAACTGATTCCACTGCTGAATTGGTCTTCACCTTACAGCAAGTCTTTATCCTCTTGTATATACTGTATATCCACCCATCCTTCCATCCACATTTTAAATACCACCTTTCATCTCGTTTGCATTTTAGCGTGGCATACAACCTAAGATTACTACAATAAAACAGAATAACAGCACATTAAGATTTGCACAGATTACAATAGCTAGGTAAATAAAAATATGTTTGATTGCTGCTGAAAATAATATTTATTTATTACACTTCTTAGCTGAAAACAAGTTGCAAGACCTACAAAGTTAAAAACAGAGGAAACTGTCTTTTATCAGATTAGGTAACTGATCTGTCCAGTGACCTGTGCATGGTCTACTGAATATTCAGGGTTTTCCAGGGATCTTTAACTTATCATCTATCTTTTTCAGACTGAAAATGCCAGAGACTGAAGCTGGGAACTTGTGCATGCAAAACATGTGCTGTACCACTGAGCTGCAGTCCTTTTTAACAAGACACACACCATGCAGTCTGTTGTGTCAGCTTTTAACATGCTAAAGCAAGCACTGCTACCCTAATATTATCTCTTTTCAGAGAACATATCTGTAGCCCAAAATTTCCCAAATCACTGTCTTGGAGAGAGCAAGATACATCAGAAGCATCTTCCTCAAATCCATAGGGGATGAGTTTGTAGTATGTGGGGAAATCATCATTGTAATGTAATACACTCTTGTGTATTTCCATGCAAAGTTCCATCTAGGCATTTACCCGGCATGCTTCAGTTCTCCAACTCCCCCTTTCTCTTATTTCACTAGGCAATTTCAGCCAACTGGAGCAATGGGTCATTCAACACGTGACCTAATTTAAATATTATGACTCTTTGTTTAAGTTCCTTTTAAGTTGTGTCTCCATACGGCCGAAGCTATGCCATGATGTTGTTCTTGCCATAATGTTTTTTCAAATCACCATGTAGCCACTCCAGACAAAGGCTGGGTGAGTCTATTCTACCCTAAATCCTCTTAGTTAGTTAGGAACCTTTTTAAAGTTTGTTTTTAATATATAGATTAAGATTCATATACCTTCAGTAAACTTTTGATATGCATTTTTAAACTGACTTCTTTGTTTTTAATGAGTCTAAATGATTGGGTGATCAGGCCACACATTTAAATGTTAATTGAGCTGTCTTTGCGTTCCTAATGCGTCACTCTGTCTTGAATTTGAAAAAAAAGGTTTTTACTTTTTAAAGAAGATATTTTTATTACTTTTTAAAAAGGGCTAGATCCCTGGAATTTTTAAATACATTTTTAATTTTAGACTCATACCTCCCTACAGAGTTCCCATCTCCTCCTGTGATCCAAGAGGAAAAATCAAAAGGACATGATTCCCATTCACTCTTTCCATGACACTGCCATGGGAAATACTTGATAACTTTCTGTTTTCCATTGTTCTTACTGTTTGTACCTAAGTACCCTGAAGGCCCTTAATCCTTTTTGATCTTGGAAGCTCAGCAGGGTCAGGTCTAGTCAGTACTTGGAATGGAATCTGCCAGGGAATACCAAGTGCTACAGGCTATATTTCAGAGGAAGGTAATAGCAAACCTCATCTGAAGAAATCTTGCCAAGAAAACTCAATGAGAGCATCATCATAAGTTTAAGTCAAACTGAAGGCACATAACAACCAACAGTCTTGTTATGAGATCCCCCCAGATAGTGGATAGTACTGTATATAAATATTTCAACAAATAAACGAATAACATCTCCATCCCATTGACTTGAATCTACCCCTTTTCACCCAGCTTGTCCTGATGAATCTAAACAGTTTTCCAAAAATCTGTTTCTGAAGCCAATCATGTTTTCTCTAGTCGCAGGACTCTAAAAGTATTTAAAGGAAGCCTGTCAAATGGTCTTTTCTTCCCCATAAATACATGTTAGAAGTTTGAACTGTCTACAGTCTCAAACTAAAACATGGGTAGGCACCCTCTTGGTGTGTGATGCATTCAATCCCTGCTGAAGTTAAGTGTGGCTTCAAAAAAGTAGTTTTCCTTGAAACAAAGGCACATGGGAAGCATGCACCTTCTTCTTTAGCTCAATCACACACAAACAGATAGCTTTCAAGAACAACATCCACAAGTACTCAAAGCATCTTTCAGACAAGCAGATCTCACAGGTTGGATGGGGGTGCATATTTTCACTTTTTCACATGTACTGTACAAAGAAGCAGAGACAAATTCCATAAATGATTACTTCCTTTCCGCTGAATCACCTATCATTATGAAAGAGAGAGAGAGAGACGTCTTCTTACCAGTCTTACCACTATCACATCCCTCCTCACACACTTTTTTTCTAAACAAAAGAACCCACACTTTGTCACTTTTCCCAATAGGGGAAATGTTCCAACTTTTTTTCCAACTTTTGTTACCTTTTGCTGCATCTTTTCCAACTCTGACCTCTGCACCACCCCCAGCATTAGTTGATTGCAAAAAAGCCAGGCAAGTGAAGTGGATCAAAATATATACTATATGTACTACACACCTTGGTTTTTTGGCAGGGAGTTGGGGTTTACAAGATCTTTTAACTAATCTATTCTCTCAGTTATAGCATACAGTTTGGGAGTTATTGCAGCTAGATCTTGCACGAGATTCTGATAATGCTTCTTATGCAATTCTGTTGTCAATATAGGTGATCTCTCTCAGCCCACATACTAATGCATTTAGCTAGCTTGCCAGTTATAGTAACAAATGTGGGCTACCACTAATCTTTCAAGTCTGTGCAGTGATTTAAGCTAGTCATTGAGACCTCCTAGAATTTGAATGAATGGCTCAAATTGTTTCATGCTGACATCAAAGATCAGTCACCCCATCATTTACATCCAATAAGTAAATAAAAGAAATCCACTGGGACTTGTGAGGCATTCACAGGAAGAAGGCATAAGCTAGGGGTGGACCACTTCCATCATTCAGTTATATAAACCTTGTTAGCTTCTGTGACAGTGTGGTAGATATTGTGTGTACTACTAAATATAAATGTTATTGTCCCTGTAACATGGACACAAATCTAAAAGGCATAGTGCAATCTCATTTATTGTCTTGGCTTTACACTGATATAGAATTTAAAAGAGAACAAGCAAGCACAGAATTCAGATGAACAAGGAAGTTATAAAGTTTCAGATACTGTTGGGGGCGGGGAGTTCCCAGTTAAATCTGGATAAAAATACAGAATCTCCTATTTACATCCATGGTTGCAAGTGTGTATTCTAGCTCCACAAGCTCTTGGTGGCATTCAGGCATGCCATAACCCTGATGCTGAGTGGACTAAAACAGAATCACTTTTCAATCATTGCAAAACCAATCTGCTATCAGAAGCATACCAGATTATCCAACTCTACAGAAGCGACATGACATAACTCTTGAAATATGTTAAGCTTCCAAGATTAACACTGTTGTAAGTTTTGTTTATTTTAGCAACTTACTCATCATTCAGCCTCCGGACAGTAAATCAACAGGAGTTAGAAATAGATTGTAGATTTTCTACAGAATTATGTTCCAGCTAATTGATTTCTTTGTTATGTGTCCAAGAAATAGCAAGGGGTTTTTTTGTTTTTGTTTTTGTTTTTTACAGTGATGGGACATCTAAAAATTGTGGTCAGGGGAGATGATTAAAAACTAATATGGAAAAAGTGAACAGTAGGGGGAAATGAATTTCCTCAAAAGAATGACAACAACAGTACAGTATTTTGAAAAATAGGCAAGATTTGCTTGAACCAAGACTAATGAGAGAAAAATATATCTTAAGGTTCTGAAAATTCACCCAGTTAATGCATAGTATTACAAGACTTCTCTAGCTTGTATACTGTTAACATACATATTTACATACTTTATTTACTAAAATATTTCTAATCCACTTTATATCCGTAGAATGCAGACTAGGGTTCATTCACTGATGTCAGTTTAATAATAACAATCTAAAACAATTTAAACAACATGAACAGTTTAAACCATTGAAACAATTTAAAATAATTTAAGTTAATATAAAATCTACAACCTGGCAAATCGAAAACAAAGCCACAATCTCACTAGGTTTTGAAAGCTTGGGTTAATTACCAAGTTTCAACCTGGCAACAAAATAAGGCCAAGGATAGCACCAGTGGGACAGGACTTTGGGTGCCTTGATGGATGAGCATGGATATGGAGAGCATGTCCCTGTTGATTCTCCTGGACCTCTCAATGCCTTTTGATGTCATTGACCATGGTACAGTTCTGGGTTATCTCACTAGGATGAAACATGGGGGCAGTGTTTTACAGCGGCACCCAGAAGGTAATGGTGGGAGATTCTTGGTCAACTTGTTGGCCATTGGCCTACGAAGTCTCTCAGGGTTCTGTTTTGTCTGTCCATCATGCTATTTAATATATGCATAAAACTGCTGGCAGAGTTTTGCTCAGTATGTTGATGGCATCTGATTTTACTTCTCCTTTCCACCTAACTCCATGGAAAGTTTTTTCTGGTTTTTTTCTGGGCTGTGAGGCCATGTTCTAGAAGAGTTTATTCCTGACGTTTTGCCTGCATCTGTGGCTGGCATCTATTCCTGCCAAAACGTCAGGAATTAACTCTTCTAGAACACGGCCTCACAGCCCAGAAAAAAAACATAAAAAACCTATGGATGCTGGCCATGAAAGCCTTCAACTTCCATGGAAGATGTTTCCATTCTAAATTGGTGTCAGTTGAATGGACTGGATGAGGAAAACACATGGAGTCCAAGACAGTTTAGTTACCAGTACATTTCAAAGTTGTCCCTTGAAAAAGAATATGATGTGTTCCCCAATATGGTTAAGGTATTTTCATACAACCAAGCCAACTGAAAGCTCATAACAGATTACTTGATAATTGTAATCCGAAACACCAGCTGCTGGGGGCTAGCTGACTGATTGACCCATGCAGTCTTGGATGGAGCAGGAGGATTAGCAACAGGAGCCAAGAAAGAACCCCCTCAACATCTTCAAGCAGCTTTCAATTCAGTCAACCAGACATGAGATTATCTGTCCATAAATAAGACCAGTGTTAAGAATATGATGTTTTATCTCATGCACACATCTTAATCAGTCTTGCAGAAAGTAGAAGCCAGGAACAAAAATGCATGCTTGCAAAATGCAAGGTATTTTTTACTAGTGCCTCAAAAACGTGGAGACTGGCTGGCTTGCTCACTCACTCACTCACTAAGGTATCAAAATTCCACTCCAGTTGGACAGCTGAAACTTGATACATACATAGCCCAAGACACTATGTAGCCAGGGTATTTTGATGTTTAAGTTACAATCAAAACCTCATCATAGATGCCAGTGTAAATAAAGCCACACGGAAAACAGACACTTCGCCTGAGGGACTTCTGTTCCCCCTTCACAGACTTCAACCATCCAATTTCGGAAAGGAGGATTCACAGTAGCAGTCTAGAACAGCAAAAACAACAACAACAACAGAGAATGCCACACATTCAACAGAATGGAGGGCTGCAAGCATCCATGGTTTTAGGAAGAAGGAATTTTAATTGGCCGCTAGATAAACTTGAAGACAGCAAGCCCCTTTTATTAACCATGTAAAGAGCTTGGAAAACGTATCATTTTGAATCACAGCTCCAAGTATCTCCAGCCTAGATGGCCACTAGGAATCGTAGTCCAAAAAAATTTTTTTTCAGAGCTGCACATTCTCTCTCTCCTGCTCCCTCCCTCCCCCCCCCTCTCTCTCTCTCACACACACACACACACGAAAGTAAATGTTGTAGAGGGGAGTTGTTTCTGCTGTCTAGGTTCTCTCCATTGAGAATTTCTCAGCTTGGAGCTTTTAAATGAGCAGGGCATTATGGGTGCCATCCAGGCAATCCATACCTTCAACACTCCACGTTCTCAGTTGATGAGGCTCCCCCAAACAAGAGGGACATCTGGGAATATACTTGTCATCTGTGCATGTCCAGACCATATCAAAAACATTTCAAAGCAGAGTGAGCATAGAATCATAGAATTATAGAGTCGGAATGCACTCTAAGGAACATCTAGTCCACTTTTGTGTCATGCAGTAATCTATTTTTTTTTATTTTTATTTATTTAGTTATTTATACCCTGCTCTTCAGCCACAAGGCTATCAGAGCGGCTTACAAATTGTTTTAAGTAATAGCTATTTACACATCTACACTGCATTAAGCAGCTTCCAATGTGTGTTAGCTAATTGCCCCCACAAGCTGGGTACTCATTTTACCGACCTACGAAAGGAAGGAAGGCTGAGTGAACCTTGGAGCCTGCTGGAATCGAACTTCCAACATGGTGACTTGCAGTATTGGCATTTAACCACTGCGCCACTCATTTTACCGATCTACGAAAGGATCAGATCAAGAAGTAGAACTGCTTCTATATTGTTTTTTTCAAAAGAGCAGAGCCAGAGAATATGCTTCAAAGACAGAGCATTTGAGGAAGATGAATGTCTTCAGCATGGATGTCATGAAAATTTAGTGTTCATCTATACAAGGCAATAAAATGTGGATTGATGCCCACTAACACCAATTCGCAGCAGCTTCCATTTGTCTCCACAGGTTCCCCCCTCCGCCCTAAGATCGCAGGCATGCGAAGCCATACGCATTTGTTGTTCAGACAGACATGCCTGCGAATTAAGATGGCAGGCATGAGTTAATTACTTGTGTTTTTATTGTCACCAGTTGCTGCCCTCAAACAGTATTGTTTTTAAAAAAGAAGCAAATCCACAATGCGGAAGTGTGATCTTCCACTTAAATAAACAGGGGGGGCGGGAATGAAGAACTGTTTGGCAGAAATTTTACTATCAGCAAGATACAGTAATAAAAGAACACAAAGAAGCCTTGAACAAATTACAGTACTTAAGAGGAAGGACATCATCAGAGCACAGGCAGCAACAAATACATGCCCTCCCTCACAGTGGAAGGGATACCCTTAACATCAAGATGTTGTTCAAGATCTTAAACATTCCAATAACAGGTGGTTCTAGTGAATAGAAACTGAGGTTTTCATCCCATTCAAAACAAAACATAGGAATAGGAACAACTCAATGCACCATTATGTCTGTTCCTGTTTCTTAAAATCACTTGCCTCTGAAAAACTAAAAGGAAGTACTATTTATTTTTTATTTATTTATTTATTATTTATTTATTTATACCCTGCTCTTCAGCCACAAGGCTATCAGAGCAGCTTACAAATTGTTTTAAGCAATAGCTATTTACACAACTACACTAAACAGTTTCCAATGTGTGTTAGCTAATTGCCCCCACAAGCTGGGTACTCATTTTACCGACCTACGAAAGGATGGAAGGCTGAGTGAACCTTGGAGCCCGCTGGAATGGGACTTGCAATGTGGTGGCTTGCAGTACTGGCATTTAACCACTGCACCACCAGTTATTAAGAAGATGATGCATGAAAAGTTGCCTTTCCTGCTAGATGCACCAGCAAAGCCATCCTTAGCAAAAGCACTTCTGAATCAGATTTGACTCAGTATGAAATGGAAATAGTTAGCAATGTAAAAGTTCTGTAGATAGTAATAGCGAAACAAGATGTCGCAAATACCTCAATGGAAGAGAGATAAACTGTGCTCAAAATGATGAGAGGACAACCACAGATTTTATCAAGTGCAGTTGTTTGGTTGTAGTTGAATCCATATTTAGTTGTTGTTTTTGTGTGCTTTTCAAGTCATTTCTGAGTTATGGTGGCCCTAAGCTGAACCTATCACAGGGTTTCCTTGGCAAGGTTTATTCAGAGGAGGTTTGCCATTGCCTTCTTCTGAGGCTGTGAGAGCGTGACTTGCCCAAGGTCACCCAGTGGGTTTCATGGCCAAACAGAGATTTGATGTCCTTCCCCTGAAGGCTCCTACTTAATAATAATAATAATAATAAAATTTATTTATATCCCGCCCCTCTGCAAGCAATTGTACATTATTGACCCACTAAAATTGATGGGACTTCGTGAATAACTTAAGTCCCATTAATTTCAGCCAGTTGACTCTTAAATTCGATTAAGTCTGAATCCAGCCTCATGTGTCAGTGGTTTTCACTGTCTTTGTTTTTTAAATCTTAAATTCTGAACAAGCAATGCATGGGAAGCATATGTCCTATCTTTCTTTTTTTTTTTTTTTTTACAAATATCCCAATAAAAATAATTTCCATATAAAGCTTTGAATGTGTTTAAATCTTATATTTAAACCTAATTATGTCCGCTTGATTTAATTTTTCCCCTAATGAAATAGCTCAGTTCAAACAGTTATGGCTAGTAAGACATAAGGTTAAAAAAAAGTATCATTTACTAAACAGAAGTCTGTTTAGAAGTCACATAAACATGCTAAATCAGTTCACACAATTTAGGGTACTTTATTTTTTTTCCTCCCAAAACCAAAACAAAACATCCCTGTCTTGCCAGAAAGTTGCTCTTCCATTGTACTCTAGTCCCTTCTTATAAACTGGGACAATTTGCAATATCTCAGTGTCTCCAAGAGATTTATAAGCGAGAAAAATTAACAAGCTCCCATCATAAAGTAAGTTGGGTGGGAAGCAAAGCAACCTCCTAATTCAGGCATTGAAATCTTCAGGGGTTAGGTTAGAAGAAGACTGTGTTCGCCTTCCCAACATAAGTAAACACATTTACGGTACTTTGTCCCATAAAAGTTAATGACTGCCACTCTTTCCTATAACTTGTAGTTATACACCCCCTTGCAATGGGGCAAAACCTGATCCAAACCATGCTCCAATCTTCAAAATGGTTATCCTACCCTACATATAAAGGGGGCATCTGATGAAGACTATGAATTATATTGATCAAAGTAATTATATCCCACTTTTCAAAGTAAAATGGCTTCACAAAAGAATTTGCAATATTTAGCTATTATAAGAACACTTTAAAAGAATAAAAATGCAGAACATTAAACATATTTAGTTCCAGTTTTGAGAGAAAAGTAGGCTATAATTCCAATAGATTAACCTGTAAATATGAAAACAATAAAAATTCCCATTTAAAAAAAGAACTCCAATAAACTAAGACAGTCAAAGAATCTTCTTAAACAGGCCAGTCTTTGGAGCAAAACTAAACAAAAACATGAAGAAGCATGGCACTTCTTTCTGAGGAGTGAACTCCAGAATTGCTAAGCTACCTGAGAAGACTTCATCTTAGGGCTTGTCTAGATGAGCTATTTACCCCGCCTTGCCCCCGTCTTGGAGCCTTGCAGTCCAAATGACGCAGGGCTTTTGCTTTAATTGGTCCCCTAGGCAGTCTTAACAATGCCTGGGGCAAAGACAGGAGGGAAATGGGGTAAAGCCAATTAAACCATAATATTTTAACACCCAGGGAAACCGCTTCATTTGAGAAAAGTGGATTGGGACCCATGGGAATGCAGGAGTCCATACCTGTACGCCAGCCCGTATCTGCAACTGCCTTCATTGCTGTCCATGTCGCTACCTCTGAAGCCAGGAAAGAGGCCTGCAACATCTGATCAGGCTGGTCACGCGCAGGGGGACTTGATCATGTGCTGTGGGCCTCCTTCCTGGCTTCAGAGAGTGCAACACACACAGCAGCAGAGACAGCCACCAATACAGGCCAGCGGGTCCATGCATACTCTATCCCATTTTGTCCAGGTAACGGGAGTGGTTGAGCCGGGGCCAGAATACACCGGCGGGAAGCCAGCATATTCTGGCCAGTGTAGCCAAGCCCTTACTTAATCTTTGCCACTGGGATATTAGGGCTAGTCTAGGTGAGAGGATATAATGCTCATTCCAGAGCATTATTGCAAATTTGCAGCAGCATTCTTTTGTCTCCATACTCTTTCAGCAAAAATGTTAGGCTGAGAAGCTATCCACGTTTGAAGTTCACATGCCAGCGAATCAAGATGGTGACTGTTAATTAGTGTGTTATACATTGTCGCCGCTGCACAGTAATTTTTTAACATTAAAGCAAAGGCGCGCAAGTGTGACTTTCTGCTTAAAAAAATTATTTGGGCACCTTGACACAGCAAAAAAGCATATGATCAATAACACAAAAATCCAACAAGGTGCTTCCAGGCACTGCCTTGCTGGCAAGCCCACTCTGCCCATGCACAGCCAACCAATCTGATTCCCAGTTCCGCCCTCTCCAAGAATGTGCAGCAAAATGAACCAGTTGTCCTAATAACCGCTAATGCATATTTCCTTGCATTATTTTTTTTTAATATGGGGAAAGCTGTAAAGGCTTTTTCCATGTAGTTTTTGCAGTTTTGGGGGCCCCTCCTTCTGAAAACAACGAATCACCATGGGATCTTGTTAGAATAAAAGGTATTCTCCTCACATTCTATGAGGAGTTTTTTTTTTCATCTTCTAGAAAACACGTTAGTTAAAAGCAGAGCCAAGATGTCAATTTCAAGGCTCAGACAGGTGTGTTCACATAACTTGAATGCATGAACTTAACTGAGATATATTGTACACCAGCACATTAAACTTATGTTTCTTTGCACACAACACACTTGGATTATACCTGATCAGCTATAATAATAATAATAATAATAATAATATAGCTGATCAGGGCTCCCTAATAGACAGGCCGCAATTCACCTCCCTATTCCTGTCATCATTAGAGGCATCTCACTAGCTTATTCATTACAACCAGCCATCACATGAAAACACAAACTGAATATAACGAGAACTGCTTACACCAGGGATGGGGAAGTAGATGTTTCAGACTTTAATTCCCCCAAACCTTTACTACTGGCCATGCTGCGAAGGGCTGCTGGGAGATGAAGACCAAAATATCTGGAGGCTGAAACATTACCCATCGCTAGTTCTCATACACGTACATGATAATGACACCATAGTTACTTGTGAAAGAAACTGACCAGCATCAACAATATTGGATAAATTCAATCAATTTAGTATGTTTTTTTTTAAATGCATCTATAAAACTTCCTCTTAATAGTTATTCTATGCAAAATAAAATATTTATTCCACCAATCTGTTTCCATTGAAAAGTATTTGCAGAATAATGCCTTTGTGACCAGCTTACAGGAATTTTAGATTGTACTTTTTCTTTTATAAGCCATTAAGTATTTTTCTAATCATTTATTTTCAATAAGTAATACAAAGCAAATACAGAGCCAGCATGATGAAGCCGTTTCAGTGTTGAACTATGACTCTGAAGACCAGAGTTTGACTCCCTGCTCAGTCATGAAAACCCACTGGGTGACCTTTGGCAAGCCACACTCTCTGAACCTCAGATAAGGCAATGTCCAACTCCCTCTGAACACACCTTGCCAAGAAAACCCATGATAGGTTCACCTTAGGGTCACCATAACTTTGAAATGACTTGAAGGCGCACAACAACAACAATACAAAGCAAAGCATGGCTACAACAACATGGAAATGTACAACAAATGTTCAAAATGCTGGTAACAAGATCAGGGATACGTTTCTGAATTGTTACATACTCATCTCTTATAGCTGTAACAAAAACGACTACAGCCAAAGAAGCACCCATTACAGCATTGCTTCTCAGTATCTGATGTAGGAGGCTAGCAATTTTTTCCCCTTATTTGCTGTAGACCAGTATGTATTTGTGCCATTGTCTACAACTGTTTCTTTCTTTCCTAGAAACTCTTCACGGACAGTCAGCTGATGGCTCATGTACCAGCACCACACTATGGACCACCACTTGGAGAAGCACTAGCATGACAGCATTCTCATATTACAGTACATTGTTAGTAACATTAATTTACAGTTATAGTCATTATGTGGCTATAAAGATACTAAACCTTGCAATGCATCCTTCAAAAGACTAGTGTTTCATACTATGCTTTCCTCTCAAACCTTTCATAGGAGATGAAGAATAGAATTAGACTTCTCTTACTACTGCATTTTCCTCAGTACTTCCAGTTCTGTACATGATGGCTGTAACTGTATTACACTGTCTGTCTTTTGGAATGTGATGTGATGTTTGCTTTCTCCATTACCTTTCCTTTCAAAGTGATAAATTATATAACCTCTTAAAACAATAATTCATGAACAGGTCAGGCCACAATACCTGTAATGAAGCTAGTTTATTCCTATTGGAACAAGTTTCAGTCCAAGTATCTTAATTAGTTTGTAGATTGTAGCCTGAATCATTAAACTATTGTGCAACAATGTTTGCTGTAACAATTATTCTAGTGCTGACTTTTTAGCTGCTTAAATATGTGGAAGATGCAGTATTTAAAAAGACAATATTTTAATTGTTACCATTCCAGCAGACAAATGAGGCATCCCCCTTAGACATAAGGTTTGAGAGACTGCACCCGTACACACACACAAAATCTGGAGGGATGCAGAATTTGCATCTCAAGGCATGTGTTTAACTACACTCATTTCCCACTTTCTGGCTTTGGCCCATATGTCTAGTCTGTGTTGGCTCCAAGGCTGTCTACTAGGCCACGCTACTAAACTGCTGCACTCTACCACCAAGTCGAACTCTCACATGCGCAAGTGCACCCCAATGGTCACACTTGTGATCCCATTCTGTGCCTGAGCTAGATTCCATTCTGTGCCTGAGAAAGCTCTGATGGGTACAAATAGTCCCAGTAACACATTTGCCTAAGCTTCTCTTCCTAGGCCATGATGTTCACTATTGTGGCACAGCAACTCAGACAAAAGGATCATCCTAGACATGGCACAAAACTGTGCATCTTTTTTACACAGTGTTACGTCTTTTAATTTTGGAGGAGGGAGAAATAGAAATGCAGTCATGTAAAGTCTACAAGAGTAGTTGAGAACTTAATCCTTACCTTCCTGTCATCTGCTTAAAAATTCACACACACACAAATACACACTAAGCTTCTTTTCCATGTTTAGGGAGAAAAAGTGGAACTATGGGGACATTTTGGAAGCATGTTTTCATGTTTAAATTAACAAATTTCACCATTACATTCAATATGGAGGATGCTTTGGATAGTTTGAATTGTGGTTTGTTAATAAACCGCCATCTTAAAATACAACTTCTAGTTTGAAGTTCCTATGGGGGAAAGAAATTATACCAGTCCTCTTAATCATGCCAGAGGAGGAGAAGGATGTGGGAGGCACTTCTGCACATAGCACTAAATTGTAGCTTAGCATTACATGCAAAATGATTCTGTATATTCAGGACTTTCCTACAGGAAGGAAAGTTTGTAGGGGACTTTTTAACTAAAGGATGGCAGGTAGAGAAGGGGTTATGCAGCCCCTTTCCGCTTCTACTCCTGATCACAATCTTCCAGGGCCACTTTCCATCTTTAAAAAAGAGAGCAAATGTGAATAAGAGAGAAAGAAAAGAAACATAAAACCCTGTGTCCTTTCTGGTTTGGGGCTAAATATAAAACACATTTAGATCTTTTTAGACATTATTCAGTCTCTTGAACATACTACAACAGCAAAATTTGCTTGTGCTCCATTCATCATCTCTGTACTTTGCCCACACTGACTCCTGGAATTTAATGAAGGCACATTTACCACTTGGCCTCTCAGCCAGGGTGTGTCAGGAGAGAACCAGATTGTATTTACATTCCCTGCAATTCACATTCTGGAAATGCCACAATACACACTCCTCAGCAAACTCTGTTTTATATAACTAGAGAGTTTTTTTCCATTATGTTTACAGTACATATTTTAAAGAATTTTTTAACAGGAATAGGATGAGAGGTGGAATCAAAAGCAAAAATGGCATGTCTTGCCTTCTGAACTCTACACAAATGTAGGGTGTATGGTATAACAAGCTCTTTTCCACAGAAATACAATATCCTAGGCTCATGCTAAATTATGTCAGATCAACCTGCATATATTATCCATTTAACATAATTCATACAGATCTCAAAAGACTTGGATTTTTTTCAGAGGAAGTGGTAGGCGGTGTGGCAGCTGAGGTTAAATGGCAGTCTTTCAGAATGCAATGACAGAGCAGTAGCTGTAGAAGAGGAATGGGAGGGTGTATAAGGTATAAAAAAACAAACTTCCATGTTCCATGTTTCTCTCCTAAGATTTACCCACACAGTCCATATACACACTAATAAGGCTGAATTCACACTACACAAATAATCCAGTTTGAAACTGGATTATTTTCCATGGCTTTTTCCTATTGAATCCTGGGATTTGTAGTTTTACAATGTCTTTAGCTTTCTCTACCAAAGTGCTGGTGCCTCACCAAACTACAAATCCCAGGATTCCATAGGAAGGCACCATAGCAAATAATCCAGTTTCAAACTGGATTATTTGTACAGTGTGGATTCAGCCATCCTGAGGACTAGACCTGTTAAAAAATGTAAATTAAAGGGATTTTAATGTTTGTGCCAGCTATGATAATCCATGCTTCTGTAAGAAACCCCAGTGATCATTCTTATCCTTCTTCATTCCCTTTCTTCTCCCTATATCTGCCTGCTACTGCCCTGACTTGCTCCTTCAAGCTTTCTTTTCCATCTTCTTGGCCTACTATTTTCCTTTCGCACACCTTCCCTGCTCTTCCTTTAACACCTGTATCAAATTGTTTTTTTGGGGTGGGACACTGTTTCCCCTGTTGTCACCACTGATCCATTCACTCAGTTTTAGACCTGCAAAAGAAACCTCTCTTTTCTTCTTCTATTTCTCATGTGAAATATAGCCCCCAGATAAGGGTTGCCAGAGTGAAAACTGGAGAGAGCTCCTGTACTTTCACTGGTTGTACAGAAGTAGGAATTTCAGCAAGTGTTGCTTGTTACCTGGTTGCATGCCAAGCAACATCTGCTGAAATTCCATCCTCTGCACAACCATTACAGGTACAGGAACCTTCTCCATTTTTCACTCTGATAACCCTAAGACCCTTCCATTATCTTGAAGTACACTGACAGTGCTGAATAAATAAATAACAAGTACAGGAGCTAGTATCTGGACTCTTCCCACATGCCCATGACACAGAGGTAATATGAGTGGGGGTCCTAAGAGACAATTCAGAGGAGAGAAGGTAAGGACAAGGGCCTACAGTTGTAATAACAGTGTGGTCTAGCAGTAAGAAGAGTATTTGACTGAGCCCTAGGAGTTTTAAAATACTGGTTTTAAATAGTTACTGTGAGCCTCATGGGAGCCAGTTGGGGTGCGTGCCACCAGTCACCCCAACTCACCCCAGCCCAGAGATGGACACCCTACCCGGCGCTGATGGGGCCGGCATGCTGGGACTGCAAAAGGAGGAACAACCCGGATAGAGGAGGAGCATCAGTGGGGCAGGGGTGGGGGAGGGAGAAGGAGGCGTGGTGTTGAGGGAGAGCGGGGAATTTAAGGAAGAGACTGAGAGCGAAGGACGAGGAGATGCTGAGGAGAGGGAGAGGGAGAAGTTGGTGATGCAAGAGGGAGAGGATGAGGACATGGACACAGGAGGAGGGGGTGAGGCTACTCCGGGAAAAGAAGGCAAGGGATATATTGGGGAAGGGGGGAATAGGCAGAATAAGGAGGGGCAGAAGAGGCTCTTGGCAAGGACTGGTGGTCGGGCAAGGGACAGGAACACCTGGGGGATTTCAGCAGAGACAAGCGTCCGGAGGAAGGGAAAGGCAGGCAACATGGGAAGAACCCCTTATCCCAGTCAGGTTGGGCAGCTGTGAAGGAAACCAGGTGGGAGAGGTCTCCAATGCCATGAACATGATTGTGGGGGCAGCTGGAGGGGTATGGGGCTCCACAGGAGGTGGTAGAGACCAATGCCAATGGATACTGGGAAGGGGAACCACACAGTGGGAGAAAGGAGAGTGGGAATATATGGAAAAAGAGGGAAGTAGCAAGGCAGGTTCTCAGACTTAAAGGGGAAACGACCCTAGAATAAGACCCCAGGTTGGGGCAATACCATTGCCCACAGGAGAGAAGACTATGTAAATACTTGGGTAACTATGTATTTTCTGTTGCATGTTATTCATTGTTTGACACCATATTAAAGGTCCTTGTTCACACAGCATTTTGGCAGTCCACCATATATATGGATGCACAGGCATGAGTTGGCCTATCCCCTCTGCTGGGAGTGGGCAGGGTCACAGTTAACGACATTGTCCTTTAGCCAGCTATTTTACTTCAACCTAACCTATCTCACAGGTTTATTGACAGGATACATCACCCTAAGCACGCTGGAGTAAGGCTGGCATAAAAATGTAATTTTAAAAGACAGGCAAGGCCTCTGATCACTGTCTGTGAGAAGATGAGTCTGAGGTGGCTACCTCAGAAGCAACCAATGTCTGGAATGTAGTTGTTCTTACAAAACATTTAATATTTAAAGAAGATATTCAGAGAAGACATTAAAAACTTAACAAACGTTTTAGCATTAGCACTGTTGGAAGGCAAACAACATATTTCAACTTTCCCATAGATATTCTTTTAGCATCTTGAGAATGTTGTTTTCTACTCTGTCTCTATGTCTTAGCACACCTTTGTTTGCCCTTCACTACAAAATTATTTTTCTGCCAAAATAATCCATACAAAAATGTGTTCTGATGGGGACGGAAGCCTGGCCAAGTTCAGCAACCTGGTCTGCTTTTCCTAAATCTGATTTACTAATCTTATTGGAAAGAGCAACTGCCATTTTAAACCAAATTTCAGAACCAAATTTAAAACGGGGAAAAAAAAAAAAGAGGATCCAATAAATGAGATGTCTCCCATGAGATATACTTAAGCAGGCTGATGCCAGAAAAGGCTTTTTAGGAGGTTCTGTTACTGTCTACATGTTAACAAGTGAAGTATAAAATTATACACTTGTCCCTTCACATTCGCTGGAGTTTGGTTCTAGGAGCCCCCGTGAATACCCAAATCCGTGAATATTCAAGTCCCATTATATGCAATGGCATAGCAAAATGGTGTCCCTTTTATAAGATGGCAAAATCAAGGTTTGCTTTTTGGATTATTATTTTTTAAAAAATATTTTCAAGCCATGAATATGTAAAACCGTGAATGCCAAATCCGTGAATGTGGAGGGACAACTGTATTCGCATATCACTGTTTTAACAAAAAATTGCAGTCAGATACACCCAAATGAGACCAGACTTTCAATGAACTGATAGGTACATTTATTCTCTCTCTGGCTTTTCTTCGCAAATGAAAATTCAGTAAGGAGTCATCCCGCGCTTTCTGCAAGCGTGCTGATGACTAAAAGGGCCAATCTGAGATAAACAAGTCCAGTTGCAGAAAGCACAGCAGAAGGTCTCCTTGGGTGATGTTTTTGGGTTGTGATTCTTTCTGCATTGTCGTTTCTCTTCAAGACTTGTTCGGTGTGAGTTCTCAAATAAGGCTGCAGCATTGTGGATAGTGCGTCTCCATGCCTCCCGATGTGAGGCCAGGGCGGACCACTGTTGGTGATCAATTTGGCCGAGCCTGAGATATTGTTTCAGGGAGTCTTTGTATCGCTTTTTTGGAGTGCCCCTCTTACGCTGACCCATGGCAAGTTCACCATAGAGTACTATTTGAGGGAGGCCATGGTCCTCCATCCTAGAAACGTGCCCTGCCCAACGCAGCTGTGTTCTCAATATCATGGCCTCAATGCTGGTGATCCCTGCTTGCTCAAGGACAGCAACATTCATCACATAGTCAGTCCAGTGTATATTTAGGATTGTGCGTATACAGCGCTGATGAAAGCGTTCAAGGAGTCATAAGTGTTGGCAATAGGTGACCCATGTTTCAGACCCATAAAGGAGAATAGACAGTACAATGGCTCTATACACGTTGATTTTTGTGCTTCGCCTCAGGTGTTTATTACTCCAGACTCTTTTGTGAAGTCTTCCAAATGCGCTATATGCCTTTGCTAATCTGTGATCGATCTCTTTGTCAATCTTGGCATCTGAGGAGATATAAGGTGCCCAGCAGCTAGGGACCTACATCAATGCTGCCAGCCCTTATGGTGGAGATGCTGCCCTAGATTGCAGGAGCACAGCACAGAGAAGGAAAAATAGGTGGCATAGTGGTCCAAGAGGCAAAAGACATAACACGATGGCAAGAAGTTCACTCATTAGCAGGTAGAAGGAAGCACTATCAACAACTAAACCTCTGCATCTGACTCAGAGATTGCCCTCCAGTTTTGCTGTACTCTAGGGGCCCTGTTTCTTAAATGGGGACAAAAGCTTAGTGTAGAAAAAGGCATGCAAGCCATCCCATTTTTAGTGCCATGTCAGTGTTTATTTTGCCACATGCTCTGTGTGGCGTAATCAAAACAGAACACACCGCACCAAGGTAACTCCAGTTTAGCACTTCACCAAGTTGGATTTTGAAACTTCATGCTCCAAATGAAGCACGCTGTTGGAGGGAGGGACACTGCATGATTTGCTTCTGCTAGCCCTCTGAGAGATTTGGAAGAAAACAGCAGTTCAGAGTGGTGGAAGGTGCATGCCCCACTATATCAAGATTGTCCCTACTCCCACTGGGACCACAGGATACTTCTGTTGAAAGAACAATGCTGACCACTGACACTTCCCCCATGAAGAGTGTCTACTTCTGAAGTCTACCTCAGCCCCACTCTGGCTTCTACATTCATTATGAAATACACTTAATGCCAAACTCAGGCATGTACTGAGTTAACTAAAATGCAACTACTGGGAAATAAGAGGGAGGTTTCAGAACACTCAGGAAAATCCAGTTTTTCAGAAGAGTAGATAAAATATTTAGAGGAGAGGAAACTAAACCTAGCCCCTAAAAATGCTCAGTGAACACAGGATGCTGTATATCTGATGTGGAGGGAAGGGTAACAGAGTGGAGCATCTTGAAGGAAGACATGGCTGGCTAACTAGTAAAATGGTGAAAGGTCTGGAAACGATGCCTTATGAGGAGAGACTTAGGGAGCTGGGTATGTTTAGCCTGGAAAAAAGATGGTTAAGAGGCGATATGATAGCCCTGTTTAAGTATTTGAAGGGATGTCACGCTGAGGATGGAGCAGGCTTGTTTTCTGCTGCTCCAGAGACTGGAACACGGAGCAATGGGTGCAAGCTCCAGGAACAGAGATTCCACCTCAACACTACGAGGAACTTTTTGACAGTAAGAGCTGTTCGGCAGTGGAACACACTCCCTCGGAGCGTGGTGGGGTCTCCTTCCTTGGAGGTCTTTAAACAGAGGCTGGATGGCCATCTGTCGGGGATGCTTTGATCAAGATTTCCTGCGTGGCAGGGGGGGTTGGACTGGATGGCCCTCGTGGTCTCTTCCAACTCTGCAATTCTATGATTCTATGATTCTAGTACACTCAAGAGGAACATTCGACATCATGACATTGTGTGGCAAGTCTCATTTGATATATTAACATATTCATTCTTATCCTATTCTTTCTCCAATAAGCTCTCCACATACCCCATTTTATTCATCTTCCCAACATGTATGTGAGATAGATTCGGCTGAAAGATGGCAACTGGCTGGAGGTCAGATAGTGAACTTCGTGGCTAAGTGTAGGTTTGAACCTCAGTCTCACTAGTCCTAATCTGGTATGTTAACCACTATAATGGGCAAGCTTTATCCATTGCTAGGTATTGTTCATACACTGGTAAATTTATCCTTACAGCCATGAGGGATATGTTCAAACTATAAGAGGAATGCTGATAAAACAAGGCCTTCTTTGTAGTGGAACTCCATTTGTACAACTCTTCCCCTGTGATATTCATCTGACACCTATTTTAGAGTTTTATTTGATATCAGACAATGACTTTTTCTGAGCTGTTAACTTTTATGAGATCTTTGCGGTGACCTCCTCACCCTATGCACTGCTTTAAGGTTGTTTTTATATTTACTTTATACTGTATTTTTATCATTGTGTTTTACCAATGTAAGCCTCATCTGAGAATATTTATACCAAAGGACTTCATGCAAATCCATCAAATCATTAAGAACTATCATTGTTGAAGTGGAGGATTGTGTTATTGCCCCAAAGTTCCAAAATGAAGTGTATCCACAGTATGTGTTCATACAGGAGGCAGTTTGCTACTACCAGTTGAAGCCACCGGCCACAGTGGCTGGGAGGTTTTTGGAGTTGTAGTCCAAAACCCTAAAATTTCCACTTTTGCTTTCAATGTAAGAGTGGATTGGTTATATAAAATAAGAAACTTCTTCATCTTAAGTCAGAAGGAGGAAAATATTGCAGGATGCTGTGTTCGCCCCCAAAGGTCAAAGTTCAAAATGAAGTGCATCCTCAGTATGATTTATTACTGAGTTTGATACTACTGGTTGAAACAATTATAGCTTTAGTACTACTGCAGTAGTTTGGTACTACTGATTAAAAGGAGTACAGCAGACCAGATGCCAGAAACAATTCCAGTTGAGAATTTTCTCCTCCTGCATAGAAACTACCATAAAGCAATGTGTGTGTCAACTACAGAGAGGGTCTTTCCAGTGCTAGCATTCTAGTTCTCAACTGCACTCCCCACAGAGGCTCCCCTAGCACCAATATTGGGGTCTTTTCAGTGCCAGGTGAAGACCATTTTTCCAGGCTCATTGTTTTTAAGAATATGCTTACATATATTTAAAGCCATGGTTGAGCACAGTGTGCCTTTATGGCTATTTTTGCACAATATAGTGGATTCAAATAAAAGAAAAAATAAATGCCACCTAAGCTTAATGCTTACAGTAAATAAGTTCTTCATGCTTAGGTGGCATTTCTTTTTTCTTCTTAATGAAAAAGAAGAAAAAAGAAATACCACCGAGCCATTAAGAAGAACTTATTTACTGTAATAGCTCTTAAACAGTGGAATAGACTGCCTTGATAGTAGTGGACTCTTTCTTTGGAGATCTTTACATCGAGGTAGGATGTTCATCTATCAGGAATGCTTTCATTGTGTACTCCTAGATGCCCCTACAATCCCTTGCTAGTCTATGATTTTGTTCTATAGGCTGAAGACCTCCCTTCCAACATTTAACAAAAATACACATTTTCCAAAAACAAAAATGGCCCTCTGCCACTTCTGGTTTTGCTTTTTTCATTATTTTGGCAGTCCACCTCACTGCCAGAGGGTCTAAAGTGTAGAAAAGTGGCTCCCAGACCTGCCACAGCTGTTCATTCCTGCTTTATGCATTGAAAGCTATAATTAGGCATTTAATTTTGATGCTGTTTTAACTTGTGTTTAATTTCATGCTAATTTTGTCTTTTTATATGTTGGGGTTTTTTTTCTGTACACAACTCAAGCGAACCTACTGTTAATGGCAATATAAAAATGCCAATATTAAATAAATTGTTTTCATGTAATGTTACAGATTGCACATCACTGGGGAAGGCAATGTCTATTTAGCAAATTTTACCCCATTCACCTCCCTGGTACACAAAAAAGAAATAGTTCAGAGCAACTTTAACTGATCAGTACACAGCCTTTTTATTTTCATTGTTTGGAATCTCTGAAGTGGGAGAAAAAGTACATAAACTGAAACAGAAAGTGTGTGTTTACCTAAAATACTTTCCCCTTTTTAAAGACCACTTCTTTAGGTTCTTGCTCAAAAAAACCTCTGTAAAACTTTTATTTATTTTTTTAACATGATGTGATTATTTTAATCATTTTTAAAAATTAGATTATACTTTTTGGGAGCTGCCTAGGTTCCCACTCTGAGAGAAAGGCAGCATATCAATGGAATAAATAAGTACTTTCTGTTTAATTTTTGCTGAAACAAAATAATACAGCTAAGTCTAACCTGCACAATTTCTCTCTAATCTGAACATGCCAGCTTCTGCATGTGTGAATGCTGGCAGAGATGAACAAATGGTGTGGAATTATCCAGGAAGAACCAAAGCTCAGTGGTAGACTCCATAATTTGCTTTGCAAGCAGAATGCCCCAGCTTCAGTCCCAAGGAACAGACTCCAAGTAATAGAACCAATTTCTGCCCAAAACCCTGCAAAGGCTCTATCAGCCAGTACAGACTGTACTGGGCTAGACGGACAAAGAGTCTGATCTAGCGCATGGCAGCTTCAGCATTCCTGTGTAGAACTGCACACCCCCACCCCACCCCAATGATTCATCCATCCCAGGGTGGAGACCCCAACAGTCTCCTGCCATCTTTCCTACCTCTCGAAGTTCAAGCCTCTGTGCCACAGCCTCCAGGCTTTCCTGCCCAGTGCTCTCCACGGATAGTGTGAACTCCACAAACTCATTGTTAAGCAGCTGGATACGGGCCACCAAGCAACTCTTGCTAGACACTGTGTAGCGTCGAGTTCGTTTCAGTTTCAGCCCAAAAGGCAGAGGCATTTTCTTCCCTAACACATTCACAAGAAGTCACAGAAAAACATCCGGGAATGTTTCCCCGTCAACAGTCAGGAGCTGCAAAGTCCCCAGATGATCAACCAGTGGCAGCAGCCATTAAAGAATGGCAGTTTATCCTCCAGATTCTTTGCAAAGGCAGCATCCACAACAACTCTGTGAAGGAAAGGGAGGGAAGGAAGGGAGTTACAAATAGGAAACACAGTCAAATTTTGGTGATTCACATTGTCCACTTACATTTGCCAAGTTTTGCCTGTAAAAGTGTAACTTGGTTGTTGGTTTTCTACATGGAACATTCCTTAACTGTTCAACCCACTCTGCATCCACCATTTCCTGAACAGTTTACATGGTGGGCTGTCCAATATTATTAGTCACATATGGCAGATGACTGGGGGGAGACTGAGAAAATAGGATTTTTGAACTCTCAAAAAAGGCATGATTAAGGCAGAATTTGAACTGGGAGCTTTCCAACTCATATTCTTAACTACCATTCCAGAACTCCTAGGAATTCCTAGGCCACAGTACTAAAGTAGCAGTAGCATAACAATTGCACATTGCAAAGATAAAACTGCAATTAAACAATGTTCTAGGAAACCAGAGCTACTGTATATGGAAATAGGAGGCATTTATTGGGAGCAGGGAGAGGACTTAATGTATGCTTTATCTGACACATTGAGAAGGGACCACATTACTTCCATGCTTTCCATAGCACACAAATACAGCTTAATAAATATTAAACAGCAAGAGTTATATATATAATCTGATAGCTTGGAAAACAGAACTGTTAGGGATGTCTCTGTATCCTGTGCTGGCACCACTCCCAGGATGGCAGGAAATGTTCCTGGAAAAAGCAGATACATCTGTTCCCTGGAACCTATTGGCACTAAACAAGGCTAAACAGTTGTCCAGGCAGCATGCATTCCACAATAGTCCTGCAATACAAATGTACTCTAAATAAGTCTGGGCCAAATTCCCCCCTACACACACACACTGTTTCCCAAACATATCATCTTCCTGAGAAAATGGAGAACAATGTCCTAATCACTTCATAGTAGAGGGAGATCTGACCCAATTTGGAGGGAGACAGGTTGCCACTTATCTTAGTTAACCTTATGAGATGACCAAAGGGTTGTTTTTTTAAAGTTTGCTTTATAAAAAGAAAAAGAAAAGAAATCCATTCCACTCACATGGGTCTTAATGATACTTCCTGCCAAGCATATCAGGATGTGTGGATGGCAGGAAGCTGCGGAGAAAGTCTGCTGCTTCCCACCAACCACCCTTCCTGGAAAACCATAGCAGTAATGCAATGCAACATGAAGTGGTGTGGCTTCGCTCCAAAGGCATTCTGGAAAGCTATATATCAAGTTATGCATCATTTTAAGCAGGGCCAGTCTTTTTCAAAGTACAGTAAAGTAAAATAAAATAAAAGTATCGGGTGCCGGGGTGTGTGTGGAAAGCCTGTTAATTCATTGATAGTATTAATCCATTTAATTCATTTACAAGCTGACCTATAGTTGAAGTTCTTAGGGCAACACATGTAATAAAACAATAAGATAAAGACCAATAACGAAGACAAGAAAAGTCTTAAAATTAAATTAAAAACAGCAGTTAAAATAGCACTTTGGAAGAAATTAGCTGCTCCGCTCAAACAAACTTCTGAGAAACTTATTTTCCCATCCCCAAAGATTTCATGAGATTTTAATTTTACCAATCTAACGAATGGTAAATTAAAAGAAAAACCAGTTCATCCTCCTATAGATGTAGCGTTCCTTTCTAAACCTATCCCTTTTTATATGAAAAGAACAGGGTTCTGTTAGCACGAGCAGTAGCAAGCATCAATAATTCTTCTCTGGTTTGCAGAGCATTTGTCACAAGTGCAAAGAAAATCTAGAACCTAACCATGGTAAACTCCAGAACTAGCTTGACATTTCTACTGGAACTTCAAAATGTTTTCATTTTCAAAGGAGAGCCAACATGCTGTGGTGGTCTGGGAGTTGGACTATGACTCTGGAAACTAGGGTTTGAATCCCTACTCAGCCATGGAAACCCACTGGGTGACCTTGGGCAAGTCATACTCTCTCAGCCTCAGAGGAAGGCAAAGGCAAACCCCATCATAGGTTCATTTGCCTTAAGGTCACTATAAGTTGGAAACAACTTGAAGGAATACAGCAACAACAAGCCACGTTAGTCTGTTGCAACAAGAATAATGGCCATTCCCCCACATCAGATAACTTAAGAAACACTGTGCTTAATCTCATGGTATACCTCTGTTACATGGTAACCTCTGTTACACCTTCAAAATGACAAAAACTCATTTCCCCCCACTGTGCCACAGACCAGTAAAATATTTGTACCCAGAGCCTACAGTCATTTTTTTTTCTTTCCTGGAAGCTCTCTATGGACTGGTAGCAAATGGGTTAGGAACTGGGACCAGTCCACAAATCACCACTTTGAACAGTGCTGATTTAGCACATGATCGCCCATTTCATCAAATGTATGAAGAGTTATCCCAAATTTTATGTCACTATATAATCCCACCAATGACACTACCCTTGCACGATGCTGGGATTGCATGTTCTTGTGAGGCCTGAGGCTATGCTGATGGCAGCAATGCTGCTGGTAAGGTCTCCCATGTCAGACAGGCTTTTGCTGAGGGGCCAGACTAAATGTGTCAAAAAGCTATTGGGCAGCAGCAGTGGGGGGGGGGTGACACTGGCAGTGGATCTCTCAGAGACAACAGCACTGGCACCATAGCTAACTTTTGTTAGTACTGTACTGTGCAGAACGAGGCACAGAAAACCCCTTTTGAATGTCTTTTACCATAAAAACCCTATGATGCGACAATCCAAAATGAAACAACAGATAATGCCAGAAGATTAAATTCCCAGGTCAGATGGCACTCAATGAGCTACTGGGATACAGCAGAGTAGTGCTGTGGCTAAAGACACAACTTGATTCAAGCCAAAAGGACATTCAACTGTTGAGGTGCTCAGAGGTAAAAGGAATGTCTAGAGCACAACACGTATTATAGGAACATGAAATGTGAAAAGCATAAATCAGGGGAAGCTAGACATAGTAAAACAGGAAATGGAGCATATAAACATTGCAATAGTTGGGTGAGCAAGCTGAAGTGGATAGGAATGGGACATTTTGAGTCAGATAATTACTCAGTGTTTTAAAATGAAAATGAAATGAAAAATGAAAACTGAGAGGTTGCTAGTGCTTCTGCAAGAGATTGTGATTAAAAAAAAACATTTTTGAGCTACATATGCAGGTATAGTAATTTTTATGCAGGTGTTTCCTGAGATCTTCAGTTTTATGCAGGGGTTCCCTGAGACCTGATAATTATTTTAAGGTTTCCTCTGGGGTAAAAAGGTGGATAAAAGCTGCTCCAAAGAGTATCATTAATGGGGACCCAATCATTTCCTCACAAAGGATGTATTTGTTAGGAAAGGTCTAAATATTTTCAGATTTGCAGCACCTTGAACATGATGCTCTTTCTTTAAGATTCAGCTCTCATTTTGTCATGCTTTTTATCATTTCCGAGGATCTAGTCCTCACTTTTCGGAGCCAGCATGGTGTAGTGGTTTGAGCATTGGACTAGACTCTGGAGACCAGGGTTCGAATCCCCTCTCAGCCATGAAACCTTGGGCAAGTCACACTCTCTCAGCCTCAGAGAAAGGCAAAGGCAAACCTTCTCTGAACAAATTCTGCCAAGAAAACTCCATGATAGGGTCACCTTAGGGTTATCATAAGTCAGAAATGCTTTGAAGGAACACAATAACAACAAGTCCTCACTTTGCCCAGGGCAACATTCACCTCTACAGTGAATATTCCAATGACTTGTCCCAGTCACCTGCAGCTGAGGGGACAACAGGTGGGTTGTGCATATATCTCCCTCTCCTCCATAAAGGCTAATCCGTCCTGTACATATCTAGCTGCCTGTTTTTCTGTGGGACTTCTAGCCTTTAAAACAAGGGTGATGAATACATGGTACTCCAGATGTCATTGGCCTGTAACTTTCCTCATCCTTCATCACTGGCACCTTTGACTATGATTGATACAAGCTGCAATCATAGAATCATAGAATCATAGAATCGCAGAGTTGGAAGAGACCACGAGGGCCATCCAGTCCAACCCCCTGCCATGCAGGAAATCACAATCAAAGCATCCCCGACAGATGGCCATCCAGCCTCTGTTTAAAGACCCCCAAGGAAGGAGACCCCACCACACTCCGAGGGAGTGCGTTCCACTGCCGAACAGCTCTTACTGGCTCTTACTGTCAAAAAGTTCCTCCTAATGTTGAGGTGGAATCTCTGTTCCTGGAGCTTGCACCCATTGCTCCGTGTTCCAGTCTCTGGAGCAGCAGAAAACAAGCCTGCTCCATCCTCAGCGTGACATCCCTTCAAATACTTAAACAGGGCTATCATATCGCCTCTTAACCGTCTTTTTTCCAAGCTAAACATACCCAGCTCCCTAAGTCTCTCCTCATAAGGCATCATTTCCAGACCTTTCACCATTTTAGTTGCCCTTCTCTGGACACGCTTCAATTTGTCAATATCCTTTTTTAATTGTGGTGCCCAGAACTGGACACAGTACTCCAATCTAGAGGGCCACATGTTCCCCAGACCTGCTTTTTAAAAGAAGGAATAAAACTTGGCCTAGGCCTGTAGCAGCAGCAAGTGGGGGGGAGGGAAACAGACGCAGGAGACTTAGGAAGGGAAGACGAGCAGAAAAGCAGAGCAGGAATCACTCACTCCTTAGACTAGCTGTATGCCAGGCTGTCCTGTGCCTCTTCCTCTTCCCTCCATATAGCACTAAGTCATCTATTGCCACCCCCTGCCACCACCTTGAAAACCTGTGCCACTGTCCTTTATACACAGAAGAACCCTACTTGTCTATCAGGCCTCTTCCCTCCACCTTCAGGGTCCTCCCAGAACTGTCATACCTTCAGGGTCCTCCCAGTGGTCCTGTGCCTTTGACAGATGCAGAGTAGCCTCCAATGTAACAGGTGCAATGTATTGCCCTGCATCATTATTACCCAGGCAAAGAAAAATTGCACATTTTGAATTTTGGCAAGCTGGGTTTCTGTGAAAGGCACAGGAGCCTTTAACAGAAAGAGGGGAGGGGGTGCTTGGAAGTGTTCTCAAAACTAACATCTTAAGCAAAGAGTTTCCTGAACCATCCAAGTAGTACCTAATGCAGGTGGCAAGTCTTTTGGGTAAGCACAAAGTAAATCTGATAAAGGCATCCCCTGCATCCACTTTTCTACAATCCATTCTTTCAGTCCTTTTCAGTTATAACCAGAACCCATACATTCGACGCGTGGTCTGCTCTTTCGACTTATTTCATCATGTTTCCATGACCTTTCATGTGCTTTTATGATCACGTGCTACTTTTTCTCTCAATTCATACTTATACATTTAAAAAAAGCTTTAAAAACCTGGATCACACTTTTTGACAATTTCTGATTTTCAACAGTGCTCTGGTCCCTAACCAGTCTAATAATAATAAAAATAAATAAATAAATAAATAAATAAATAAAATAATAATAATAAAAGGTGGGGGGAAGCACCTGTATTCTGTATGTTCCCTAACATGTAACTGCCTATACTTAGCAGTAGGTTTACCAAATGTATCAGGAAATCAATGACAGTGAATAATCTTAAATTAATTCTGCATATTGTTAAACATTATTACTGGGAAGCTATTCATTCTAAGGGTAGTGAAGTTGACAAAACTTTTCCTACAGACACATCCTATCCTCCCTCTTCCCCCCTGAAACAACACAATAGTGCCACACTTTACTGCGGAAACATCTAAAACAGGATTACAAAAACAACTAGAAATGGTGTCTTCATTCACAAATCGCTGACCTTACCCATGCTTCCAACCTCAGCTCAGTTCAGTCTGGAGCAACATCAGTTCAGTCTGGAGCAACATCAAGAAGAAAATAGTGGTGGGCTTCAACCAGTGGATATTCTTGAAATATTCATGGACAAATACAATCCATTTATTCTTTAGATACTGCTGATGAGACTCTCACAGTCAGGACTGCACTGGAGAGTTTTAGATACCAATTTACATGCCCTGCTCCAGCAGGATAACAGCTACAATTCTGCATACTGATAAAAATCTGCTTTATGCTGATCAAAAAATGTTTTCATCCCTAAGGATAGCATGCCATAATGTTGCCAGCTTTAGCACACTCATTCCTTAGTCCTGATTCTATTACATTCTGCGATATACACCATGAGCCCTCTAGCAGAAACACAGCAAGAAATCCAAGTATGAAACTTTGATCCACTCAAAATACTGTATTAGAAAGAAAGAAAAGGCAAATCTTTTAAATATTCATCTTTTGAACCTCTTCCATTCTTTCAGCAAATCAATTCTCATCCTCAGTACAACACAATTCTTAATGTGTCTGCTCCAAAGTACATCTCACAAGGTTCTCAATGGAGTTTATTCATAGGTAAGTGTGTACATGATTTCAACCTCAAAACAAACCTAAAGTTTGACATTTTAACAACACTTTTAAGTTCTATCTTTAACAATATTATTAGCATTGTTAGTGTCACTCCTTAACATCACCATTAGTAAAAACTGGGACTTATAACCCTTCCTCACACATCTGTTATAGGCACAATCTAGCAAGTTAAGCCCTTTTAGTTCCACTAACTTTAATGGGAGTATTACACTTATGTTTAAACCCATAAATCTTACACATATCTAAGTGGGACTCACCTTTGAATTAAGATGGATGAAGTCTAGCTGCATCTCAGTACCACAGAATTTGGGCAGACTTAAAAGTGCTTAACTTTGGCTAGATTGTGCCCATTATCAGATTCACTCTTTGGCTGGCATCCTGTTCAATACTCCCAACTATAGTAGACATATTCAATCAGCTGTTTAGTGGTGAGACAACACATACAGTAGTTAAATCTTCTAATGGATTCAGTGAGTCTACTCCAGTTAGAACTGAAAGAGAACTTAGGCCTTAGATTACATCTTTCCATACCATGACACCAAGCCCTTAATTAATACATACAAACATAAAATGATAATACTTCCTGACATGTTTTTACTCAGTAATTCCCCCCTCCTGCTTCTTTAGTGAGAGTCTGAGACATAAAACCAACTCATTTTTACTCTCCCTGAAAATGACACATGCAGCATATACATTATGTCATATTTAAATACATTTCTAACAAGCCAGTTAGAAAATATGGGGGGACGGGATAATACTTAACCCTATTCAACAAGTTTTCATGCTGGCCAAGCACAATTCTTGCAAACACAGCACAAAACAGTTTTGTTTAGCAGTTGTTATTTTCTGCTACCAGCTGCTGCCATGTCTCCCACTCTGCTGCACACGCCTATTTCAAAATAATGTCTATCCCCATGATTAAGGGAGTTTGCAGGCAGTAAGAGGATAGCACTGAAGTGGCAACAGTGGCAAATCCAATCAACTGCATGTTGAAATCACAATTCTCCATTTGGCACACCCAGAACACTTTAGATGTTATATTCTGATTTAGCCTTACTCATTTTAATAAATGAAATATCCAATTGCCCTCATTTAGCTTTGTTCAGAAACGCCATACATTGACAAAAGAAACAAAACTGTAGTACTGTATATGGAAAGGAAATAGTTATTACTCCCCCTTCTTTTGGGTTCATAATTATACTTCACTGATCTGCTTCTTTTAAAGTGGGCACAAATACATATTTGTTTCACCTATCAAGGCCTTGAAAAAACACAGAGGAAATATTCATGCTTTTCTTTTCTTAAATGGGAGGTCTTAAAATGAAAAATAAAAATCTGAGATTACAGATTATTTAAATATTAGTTGCACCAGTCACAAAAGATCTTTAACTCTAATACTCTGAATATTAACCTTTCCCTTTAACTGGAACTTTTAGCACCATAGCAAGAATTCAACTGACAAGTATGTAAATAGAGAACGCTTAAAAAAAATCCCTTGTAAAATACAGTACTTCTAGACCTGATTAAATCTACATAGACAATCCAAACAAAAACAGCCTAATTTCCTCTCTATACACAGCAGGTGTCACCTTTAGTTAGTTCGGAACTGGGACACACTCAATGTATTAAATGTTACACACACACACACACATATATATACAGTACAGTATATACACAGTTCAGAGTCTAGCAATCATAAAGGAACAAGGAGAAAGACTTGGAGACTGTGTGTGTTGGGGGAGGGAGACCTCGACAAATAATCTTTTCTCCACCATCACAGAACACGCCGCAATTTCCTTTGCAACCCGATCGGAAGCACGTTTTGTTCCGAAAAATAAGCCCCCAAACGATGCCAGGGTCGGAAAAGCCCACTTGCTTTGGACTGATGCCCGACTGCCACCTTCTGTGGGAGATAAGACTATTGTATTCCAAACTAGTGGGGAAAAGACCTCCACATGTCTGGCACTGGAAATATGTAAAAAAAAATGTGTGTATATGTATGTATATATGTGTGTGTGTGTATATATGCGTGTATATGTATGTATATATATATATATATGTGTGTGTATGTATGTATGTATATATGTGTGTATGCATATATATGTATATATGTGTGTACATATGTATGTATATACATATGTGTGTATGTGTGTGTATACGCACACAGTGTGTGTGTGTGTGTGTATATATATATATATATATATAATCCCTCCCCTTTCAGAAACCATCACAACCACACACACAAGCACCCAACAGTCTTTCTTTCTTTCTTTCTTGTTTACCTGTTGCAGTAATCCAAGGAAATAAGGTCTCCTTTAGCTGCGAAAAGCCCGGGGGGGCAGCTTTGAGAGCTCTTCTGATGAAGCCATTTCATGGCTTTGGGGAACAGGGGGGACGGCGGACGTCTGGGAGCTGGTCTGGGGTGGGAGAGAAGACTTCTTCAGCCCCCCCCCCCGCTCAACACACACATACACTTTTCTCCCCTTTGTAGGAAAAAAAAAGCCGCCTTCACTTCTTCTCCTCACAGTCCACCCAGAACACAAACATTCCTCATTCCCTGTCGCAACAACACCACCACGAACAAATTGAACGTGGAGACCATTCCACGGGGCAAAGAGTCAGAGGAGGAGGAGGAGAACTGCTAGGGCAAGGCGGGGTGGGAGAAGGAGGTTTCCCTCAGCCGGGCACCTTCTTGCGTGACAGAGGAAGACCCGGGGCGGCTGGAGCGCAAGGCTGGCCTCCCCTCGCCCGTCTGGCCCCTCACGCCCTCCTGGGCCTCGCTGGCTTGGACAGTGGCCTGGGCGAGAAGGCGCAGCAGAGGGGTGGGCGGGGGTCTTGGCTTTTCCTTTCCAACGCTGGCTTTCCTTTCCTTCCTTCCTTCGTTCTCTTATTTCTTTCTTCCTTTCTTCCTTTCCCCCTTTAGAGGCGTTCCCCTTCGCTCCAGCCATGCGGAAGGATACCGGGCGGTCATGAAAGGACTGCCCCTCTTATGTTTGCAGCCCCATTACCTCAGAGATCAGGAATGCTTGGCAGCGGGAATGTCAGCAATGGGACAGCTGCTGCTGCGGCTGCTACTGCTGCTTCCCTGGGCCAGGAGGAGGAGGAGGAGCGGCGGCAGAGGGCAGGAAAAAGACACCAGTGCCTTTCATCTTCCATGCCTTTAAAATACACACACACACACACACACATATCAGTTGGCCCTTCGTATTCGCTGGGGTTTGGTTCCAGGAACCCCCCCCCCCGTGGATACAAAAATCCGTGAATACTCAAGTCCCATGATACGCAATGACATAGCAAAATGGTGTCTCTTATTATTTATGATGGCAAAATCAAGGTTTGCTTTTTGGATTATTATTTTTTTAAGAATATTTTCAAGCCATGGATACTTAAATCCATGGATACCAAATCCATCGATATGGAAGGACAACCATATATATATATATATATATATATATATAATTTTATTAATGCTAAGTGGTTCTTAGCCTTTTTTTTTTAGTTTTTATTAGAATCATAGAATTGCAGAGTTGGAAGAGACCACGAGGGCCATCCAGTCCAACCCCCCTGCCACGCAGGACATCACGATCAAAGCATCCCCGACAGATGGCCATCCAGCCTCTGTTTAAAGACCTCCAAGAAAGGAGACCCCACCACGCTCCAAGGGAGTGCGTTCCACTGCCGAACAGCCCTTACTGTCAAAAAGTTCCTCCTAATGCTGAGGTGGAATCTCTGTTCCTGGAGCTTGCACCCATTGCTCCGTGTTCCAGTCTCTGGAGCAGCAGAAAACAAGCCTGCTCCATCCTCAACATGACACCCCTTCAAATACTTAAACAGGGCTATCATATTGCCTCTTAACCATCTTTTTTCCAGGCTAAACATACTCAGCTCCCTAAGTCTCTCCTCATAAGGCATCATTTCCAGACCTTTCACCATTTTAGTTGCCCTTCTCTGGACACACTCCAATTTGTCAATATCCTTTTTGAATTGTGGTGCCCAGAACTGGACACAGTATTCTAGGTGAGGTCTGACCAAGGCAGAATAGAGCGGCACTATTACTTCCCTTGATCTAGACACTATACTTCTATTGATACAGCCCAAAATCGCATTGGCCTTTTTAGCAGCCGCATCACACTGTTGACTCATGTTCAACTTGTGGTCTACTAGAACTCCTAGATCCCTTTCGCATGTAGTCTCGTTCAGCCAGGTCTCTCCCATCCTATATCTATGCATTTCATTTTTTGCCCTAAGTGCAGTACTTTACATTTCTCCGTATTGAATTTCATTTTGTTAGCTTTGGCCCAGCTCTCCAGTCTATCCAGGTCATTCTGAATTTTGATCCTGTCCTCTAGGGTATTAGCTACTCCTCCTAATTTGGAGTCATCTGCAAATTTGGTAAGTATGCCCCTAATTCCCTCATCCAAGTCATTGATAAAGATGTTGAATAGCACTGGGCCCAGGACAGAACCCTGTGGCACCCCACTTGTCACATCTTTCCAAGACGAAGAGGAGCTACTGCTGAGCACCATTTGGGTTCAGCTGGTCATACAAATCCATTGAACAGTTAACTTGTCTAGCCCACATTTTACAAGCTTGTTTGCAAGAATGTCATGGGGAACCTTGTCAAAGGACTTACTGAAATGAAGGTATGCGATATCCACAGTGTTCCCTTCATCTACCAAGCTGGTAATTTTATAAAAAAAAAAAAAAAAAAAGAGAGAGAGAGAGAGAGAGAGAGAGAGAGAGATCAGATTAGTCTGGCATGACTTGTTTCTCTGAAACCGATGTTGACTTTTTTGTGATTATGGCATTACTTCTAAATGTTCACAGACTCTCTGTTTAATGATCTGCTCTAGAATCTTCCATGGTATTGATGTCAGACTAACTAGATGATAATTGTTGGGATCCTCTTTTTTCCCCTTTTTGAAGATGGGGACAACGTTTGCCCCCCTCCAGTCTGCTGGGACTTCTCCTGTTCTCCAGGAGTTCTCAAAGATGATTGCCAATGGCTCTGAGATCACATTTGCCAGCTCTTTTAATACTCTTGGATGTAGTTCATCTGGTCCTGGAGATTTAAATTCATTTAGCTTAAGAAGGTATTCCTGTACTACCTCTTTGCTTATTCTGAGCTGGATTTCCCCTATTGTGTCCTCTGTTCCATTGTCCTCAGGTTGGTCCCCCTTTTCCTTTTTTGAAAACACTGAGGCAAAGAAGGTGTTGAGTAATTCTGCCTTTTCTCTGTCCCCTGTTAGCATTTTGCCATCTTCTCCGTGTAGTGGCCCTACCATTTCCTTCTTCCTCCTTTTGCTGCGGACATACCAAAAAAAACCCTTTTTATTGTTCTTAACCTCTCTAGCAATACTGAGCTCATTCTGCGCTTTAGCTTTTCTGACTTTACTCCTACACATGTTCGCTATCTGTTTGAATTCTTCTTTGGTGATTTCCCCCTTTTTCCATTTCCTATACATGTTTCATTTAAAACATAGCTCCGTTGAAAGTTCTTTAGTCATCCATCCTGGTTTCTTGAGACACCTCCCAATTTTCTTCCTCAATGGCACTTTTGAGGAAATTGTGCCTTCAGTATCTCTCTTTAAGAAAGTCCCATCCATCTTGAGGTCTCTTCTCTTTTAGTATTCCTGACCATGGGATCACCCCCAGTATTTCCCTGAGTTTATTGAAATCAGCTCTCCTAAAGCCGAGAATGCGTGTCTGACTATGCCTGGCTTCTCCTTTCCATTGTATAACAAACTCCAGGAGAACATGATCACTCTCACCTAAGAATCCCACCAGTTGCACCCCATTAACCAGGTCATCCCTGTTGGTTAGGATCAGATCTAAAATAGCTGATCCCCTTGTTGCCTCTTCCACCTTTTGGACCATGAAATTGTCTTCCAGGCAAGTAAGGAATTTGCTAGACCTTGAAGTTTTGGTTGAGTAGTTAGATTTCCAGCAAATATCAGGATAGTTGAAATCACCCATCACTACTACAACTCTCCTTTCTGCGTGTGTGGTCATCTGTTCTAGAAAGGCATCATCCAATTCCTCTGTCTGACTTGGGGGTCTGTACTAGAGTCCCACAATAACATCCCTGTTGTTTCCCTCCCCTTTAATTTTTATCCAAATGCTCTTCAACTGGCTTCCAGTATTGATGTCATGGATCTCTTCACTGGTGTAAATATCCCTGACATATAATGCTATTCCTCCTCCTTTCCTGTTTGGCCTATTTCTCTTATAAAGGTTATACCCCTCTATTCCTACATTCCAACCATGAGACTCATCCCACCAGGTTTCAGTAATGTCTATTATATCATATTTGTTTTGTAGTGCTAGGAGTTCAAGTTCATCTTGCTTATTTCCCATGCTCTGTGCATTAGTATAGAGACTAATCTCATCTAAGACCATGTGTTCCCTTTACTTGCTGCCTGTGCAAGTTCTTTTGCCTCCCACTGTTGGGACGCTGTTTGCCTTGTTCCCTCTATGACAGTTTGACTATTTTCTCCAGCCCTTTTGCCTTCCAGAATATTGTCTCTCTCCCCCATATGACTCAGTTTAAATCCTTCCTGATCAAATTCTTGAGACCGTAGGCAAAAATGTTTCTGCCAACTGTTGTGAGATGCACCCCATCTCTTGCCAGAAGTCCCCCCTCATGGAAGCGCAGCCCATGATCCAAGAATCCAAATTGTTCTTGGCGACACCATCTACGGAGCCAGTTGTTTACAATGGCTGTTTTCCTCTCCCTTCCTGGACCATGCCCTTCAACTGGCAGAAGAGACGAGATGACAACCTGTGCGTCCATTTCTTTCAGCTTCTTCCCCAGAGCCTCATAATCTCTTCTGATCTTCGGAAAGCAGTGCCTTACATGGACCAAAAGGAAGGGGTAATGATCTGTAGGCTTAACCAGTCTTGTCAGCCTCTCCGTCACATCACGGATCTTTGCCCCAGGGAGACAACACACCTCCCGAGACATCTTGTCAGGCCCACAAACCACTGCTTCTGTACCCCACAGCAAGGCGTCTCCCACCACCACCACATGTATCCCCCGAGGTTTTGCAGTTGCTGTTCCTTGCGGTGGTACTCTCAAGGTCCCCTGCTCTGCCCCATGCTGTTCTTCCTCATTGTCCTTGATAAGGGAGAGGGCTTTGAATCGATTCTGTAGCTGAAAGCTGTTCGAAGAATCCCTGGATTTTCTTGTTCTGTGTGTGACATTCCTCCAGCTGTCTACCTCCTCTGTCTGTGAAGTGACCCTCTCCTCCCCAGCCAGTTCCTCTGTGCCATCCCTGTCCAAGGCTGTTCGTTCTGTTCTGTCCAGGAAAACCTCTTGTTCACAAATATGTTGAAGCATAGCTACCCGTGTCTCCAGCTGCTGGACTTTCTCCTCTAAGAGGGCTACCAACTTGCACTTGGTACATGTGAAGTTCCCCACCTCTGTAGACAAGAAGACAAACATTGCACAAGTGTTGTAGTTGACTGCAGCAGTCCCCTCAGTGTCCATGGTGAGAGCTTTTTGGTAATCTAAGAACTCTTAGTTAATGCTGAGAACTCTATGCTGTACTTTTTAAAGTATGCTCTATTTTTATTATTATATTTTTTATTTATTATTTTATTATTTTATTTTAATAAAGTTTTCATCAATAATACCAAGCTCAAGTAGTCAATAGTTTGTTACAGAACTCTTTCTATAACTGCAATAACATACATAAATCAAAACTAAGCCTTTTCTTTAAATATCTTTTGTTGTACCACAGACCCCCCCCCAAGACTCAACTGGACATTTAAAACCATAATAACAATAACAATAATATTATAATAATATTAATACAACTGTACTACCCAACATAACACACACCCTTATTTGAAAGGTTCACAGGGTAAAGCTACACTGTTATTATTTTAGGAAAAAAATACTGCTTTGTTTTCCATGTGGGTGGTGAGTGGCTGAGGGAGTAGGAGGAGGAAGGGGCCCTTGTGAGGCTGGGAGTTGGGGTGTAGGTAGGGATTGAGGGACAGGAGTGGATTGTGAGGTGGAGAGGGAATTTGCATGTGGGTGGGGATTGGCTGGGGCAGGGAGGGGATTGGTTGGGTGTGTTTCCTAAGGGGCCAATCAGCACACTGGGAAAGGAAACATGCCCAAGCATTTTAGATAGATAGATAGATAGATAGATAGATAGATCACACCATCCATTAAACCTTCCCTCAGAAGCACTGAAAGGGGAGGAAAGACTTTTCTTCTGCTTCTTCCTGCAAGGTTTGTGGCTAGAGAAGATTGAATGGCAGCGTGCAGGCCAAGCCAGCCAGCCAACCTTTGCCATGGCTTCTGTCATGTGGCTGCTCCACTGCAGGGAGGAGTTGGGCTGAGCAACTTTCCATGAAACCCAGGTTAAGAACCACTGGCTTAGACCAAATGCCATTTGTGTACAAAATGAATAATAACAATATAAAAGTATAACGTTATAAAAGTGGTACGTAAAATAAATAGCATCTAAATATTGTGTATTTAAAAAGATGAAATTCAATAACGTTAAAACACATTGAACAGAAACAACAATACTAAAATTAGATGAGATCATCCCCATAGCAATCAACTGCAATATCAACAATAAATCTTGCATGAATTTTCATCATTGCCAGGGCAAAAAGAGAAACCTTTTGAGTTACTATTGAGTCAGTAGCAGACAGGAGATAGAAAATATTTTCAGAAACAGTATTAGCATGTAGATGAGACAGAATAGACGCCACAAATTTGGTTCTTGGTTCTGAATATAATGAACAGAAAAACAAGTACAGTTGTCCCTCCACATTCGCGAACTCGGCATTCGCGGTTTTGATTATTCGCGGTTTTGGTAGGCCCACCCGGGGCCCCCCAATACTGCGACACGGGGCCTCCAGAGGCCCCGCGAAGGCCTTGGGGGGGAGGGGGGAGAACCGGGAAGGCCTCCACAGGGCCTCCACAGATGCTCCGGAGGCCCCGCGAAAGCCTTGGGAGGGAGGGGGAGGACCGGGGAGGCCTCCGCGGGGCCTTCGGAGACCCTCCGGAGGCCCCGCGAAGGCCTTGGGAGGGAGGGGGAGGACCGGGGAGGCCTCCGCGGGGCCTTCGGAGACCCTCCGGAGGCCCCGCGAAGGCCTTGGGAGGGAGGGGAGGACCGGGGAGGCCTCCGCAGGGCCTCCACAGATGCTCCGGAGGCCCTGCAAAAGCCTTCGGAGGGAGGGGGAGGACCGGGAAGGCCTCCACGGGGCCTTCAGAGATCCTCCGGGGGAGGCCTCCGCGGGGCCTTCGGAGACCCTCTGGAGGCCCCACGAAGGCCTTGGGTGGGAGGGGGAGGACCAGGAAGGCCTCCGCGGGGCCTCTGGAGACCCTCTGGAGGTCCCGCAAAGGCCTTGGGAGGGCCGGGGAGGCCTCCGCGGGGCCTTTGGAGACCCTCCGGAGGCCCCGCGAAGGCCTTGGGAGGGAGGGGAAGGACCAGGAAGGCCTCCGCGGGGCCTCCGCAGACCCTCCGGAGGCCCCGCGAAGGTCTTGGGAGGGAGGGGGAGGACTGGGGAGGCCTCCATGGGGCCTCTGCAGACCCTCTGGAGGCCCCCGCGAAGGCCTTGGGGGGTAGGGGGGAGGACCGGGAAGGCCTCCGCAGGGCCTCCGGAGACCCTCTGGAGGCCCCACTAAGGCCTTGGGAGGGAAGGGGAGGACCGGGGAGGCCTCCGCAGGACTTTTGGAGACCCTCCGGAGGCCCCACGAAGGCCTTGGGAGGGCCGGGGAGGCCTCCGTGGGGCTTTTGGAGACCCTCTGCAGGCCCCGCGAAGGCCTTGGGAGGGCTGGGGAGGCCTCCACGGGGCCGTTGGAGACCCTCCGGAGGCCCCACGAAGGCCTTGGGAGGGAGGGAGAGGACCGGGGATGCCTCCACGGGGCCTTCGGAGACTCTCCGGAGGCCCCGCGAAGGCCTTGGGAGGGCCAGAGAGGCCTCCGCATGGCCTTCGGAGACCCTCCGGAGGCCCCGCGAAAGCCTTGGGAGGGGGAGGGCTGGGGAGGCCTCCGTGGGGCCTCCGGAGACCCTCCGGAGGCCCCATCAAGGCCTTGGGAGGGAGGGGGAGAACTGGTGAGGCCTCCGCGGCGCCTCCGGAGACCCTCCGGAAGCCCCGCGAAGGCCTTGGGCGGGGAGGGGGAAGGGCTTGGAAGGCCTCCGCGGGGCCTTCCGAGACCCTCTAGAGGCCCCCCAAAGGCCTTGGCGAGGGCCGGGGAGGCCTCCACAGGGCCTCCGGAGACTCTCCAGAGGCCCCGTTGAGGGCTTGGGCAGGAGGGGGGAGGGCTGGGGAGGCATCCACGGGGCCTTGGGAGGGTCTCCGGAGGCCCCGGGAAGGCCTAGGAAGGGAGTGGGGAGGTGGGGGAAAGCAACTATTGGGCTCCAGAGGCCCCATGATCACTTTGGCGGGGGAGAGGGGCAAACAATATTCACGGATTTTTCACATTCGCGGGGGTCCATGGAATGTAACCCCCGCGAATGTAAAGGGACGACTGTGATGAGGCAAATCCTCAATTTCTGGAGCCCCACAAATACATAAACAGAGGGCCAAAGGTGTATGTTATATACTGTGTGTGTGTGTTTGTGTGTGTGTGTGTGCATATATATATATATATATATATATACATACATATATACATATATACATATATACACATATATATACTACCACTTTGTTATTTGTTGTACACCAAGTCATTTCAGACTTATGGCGACCCCAAGGTGAACCTAACACAGTTTTTTTTCTTGGCAAGATTTCTTGAGAGGGGGATTAGCTACTGGCGGAGGGACTGTGACTTAAGCAAGGTCAAACATACACCAGTTTTCTGTAATTGAGTCCATTCAAACCATGGTCTTCCAGAGATTTTTTAGTTCAACACACAACTACTATACCACACTGGGTCTCCTAGACTGCTGCTATTTGTGGACAAACTTCCTGAGGGCTGTTGTGTAGCAAAAATAGAACAAGTATTCTTATCTGTGAAGCCTTCGGGCATATCACAAATGTTTGTTAGATTTGAGAGCATCATATATGCCACAGATTTATATACTTATTGGAATCACCAGAGCTGGCCAAAGTGTGCCCCTGGTGCTGCATATAATCACAAAGGCTGTCTTTGCACACGCTATCCCAGAATACCTTTTTTTCCCCTGGCAATTCCCCCCCCCCACAAAAAAAAACTCCAGCAAAACCAACAGGTGAACTGCTACTCCCAGAAACTTCCAGGAATGACAATTCACCATTTAAATAAGTCATAGAAGTTCCATGAACTCCACCCAGAAACTAGCCATTCAAATACACAAATTTACATATTATCTCCAACAGGGGTTCACAATATATAAACCCCGCAAACACTCCTACCCAACCATTCTCTGAAGATGCCAGCCACAGATGCAGGCGAAACGTCAGAAATAAACTCTTCTAGAACACAGCCTCACAGCCCAGAGTAAAACCAAGGAAAATCTATGGATGCTGGCCGTGAAAGCCTTCGACTTCACAGTGCCATGAACTGTTTAACATCAAAAATACTCTCCCCTGCCAAAAAAATAAAAAAATATAAAAAAAATCAGAAGTCACTGGCCACTTCTAATTTTGTTTTTGGCAGTTCCAGAGGATTCGAGAGCAGAAAATTGTCCCCTAGCTGCGAAAGTTTGCCACCCCTGGGTTTACACCAATGCTCAATGAGCAAGTGCTGATTTTCACTTCAGTTCAGCTCGATAAACAACTGACATCGACACTTCATCCTTCATCACATCCTGATAAAAGTTTACTTATGACAGAACTGTATTCACAATCTACCTTTATCTTTTCCAGTTGTGGGAGTTTCAAAATCCTTCCAGTGCTTCGCATAGAGAATTTTAACTGGATTTCTCATACACAACAGCAATTCTTGCTACTACAGTTGTCCCTTGACATTCACGGATTTGGCATTCACGGATTTGAGTATTCAGGGCTTGAAAATATTCTTAAAAAAATAATAATCCTAATAGCAAACCTTGATTTTGCCATCTTATATAAGGGACACCATTTTGCTATGCCACTGCATATAATGGGACTTGAGTATTCACCGATTTGGGTATTCACGGGAGGTCCTGGAACCAAACCCTAGCGAATGTGAAGGGACAACTGTAGTTACTTTTTCTTATTTTGATACATGGCCATCAAATCCTAGAACACTGACTGGTATTTCTGTTCCATCTCTCTATATAAAATTCTATATATGGTAATATGGTACATTTCTGTCTCATCTTTCCTCTATGAGTATTAGAATTATTCAGCAGTAATGGTTAGCATGTGTGTGCAAGTGTACTTGGTGTATACACTTTTCTCCAAACTCTTCATAGCCTGCACATAATGTCACATACCTTACCACAGGATACTTTACAATAACCCTGTAGAATTTGTCAGTATCCCTATTAGCAAGTAGAAGGCTGAGAGAATGGCAGCAAGTGTCTTGTTTAAAGCACTCTGTTGAATTCACAGCACGCAGATCACAACTGGGGCTCTTTCACACTACCCAATTATAGTGCTATGATTCTGTTTTAACTACTATGGCAACATCCTATGGAATCCCAGAATTTGACGTTTTAGGAGGGGTACTTAGTATTTTCAGCCAGAGAGATCTAGTACCTCCCCAAACTACAAATCCCATCGGATGCAGCCATGGCAGCTCAAGTGGAATCATTGTGCTATAAATGTGTGGTGTAAAAAGGCCCTGGTTCTCACAGCTTAAAATCAGTTTCACTGTTAACAGTTTTAACCATGCTGTTGTGAAGGCTATGGGGTTTTTTGATTAGCAGGTACAAAAGGGACATAGGAAGCTTCCTTAAACTGAGTCAGACCATTGGTCCACCTAACCTAATATTGTCAACAGTGACTGGCAGCACCTCTCAAAGGCTTCAGATAGGTCTCCCTCCACCCTGACCCGAAGTCTTGTAAGGGTTGTCAGGTTGGTACCATCCCAGACCATGAGTTTCCAGGGATAAAACCTGGGATGAAGGAATGACCCTGGTGATATCATGAGGGTGGGCCTTGGTTATGTCAATGAAGCATGACACATTCAGCATCAACCGCAGTTACTGTATGTAATTCATTTTTTAAAAAAATCAAATATAACAAAGAAGATATATACATACACATTTTCCAAGGCAGTATTTTTGCTCTGAGATTTCTCCATTTCATCCTGAGGCCAGGACTTGGGGATTGTCTCCATATGAGGGGAAAAGAAGTAGATTGCTCCACAGCAATTTGATTTGTGTTGATGTATTTTTTGCAGGCATAAGCTTCACGTCTGTAGATCCAGATGGTGGCTGCAAGTGAATTACTTGTGTTTTTACTTACCACAATTTGCTGCCACTGAACTTAAAAAAAACACTATTTCCAAAGTGCAATAGAGCAATATTTTGCCTTCATGAAAAAGAAAAATACACCCCATTAAGGTGAAAATTCAACATTGCAGCTCCGAGCGCTTGCCTTGTTAGCAAGCCCTGCCCTCACGCTTGTCCGGCCAATCAGCTTTGTGCTTCCACTTGTGTGGGAAAGCAAATCAATTCGCATTGCTTGTCCCAACAATGTTCATCCCCCCTGCTATTTTTTAAAAACTCCAGGAAAAGCCGTGAAGGCTTTTCCTTCAGAGTTTTTGGCATTGTTGCCCCCCCTCCTTCTGAACACAGCAAAACAATGCGGGATGTCCACTCGCTGTAAGTCTGCTGAGGGACACCTGGGATAGCCTGGGGATGAACTAACCCAGGTGTAGCCAAGCAACAGTACTGTACAGCAGAATGGGCAAAAATATAACTCAAGAACAAAGGCTTCAGCTAGCAGGTGTTTCACTGCTCAGACCCACTTTCACACACAAGAAAAAGACTTACAGGCTGTGAGGTTCATCCAAAGATATCTGGAGGCCTTTATCTTCGGTTGCAGTGTAAACAAACAAAGTATATACACAAGAAGCCTCACCATCTTAACAGCAATATCTCCAACATACACTGACACTCCTCTTCACTACTATACCAACCCACACACTGTGCAACTTGTGGTTCAACTGTATAGGAGTGTTTGCCTGTCCTCCCTCTGCTTAGCCACAACTGTGACCACATCCACTTCAGCTGTGCTAGTATGTGGTCTGTTGCTTCAATATTTTCCTTTGTCCTTAAAGCAATAGTACCCTGACAATTAAGGCAGATCATATTCTCCTTGCATTCCATGAGGAGTATTTTTGCCGTTTGGACAACCCCTAGATAAATGGGAACCCTAAGTCCTATCTAAAGATCCTGACAGTTGCATCTGGGACCTTCTGTATGACTCTACTGTTGAGCAACAGATGTAAATTTCCCAGCCACCCACTTCAAGCTTCCCCATGAGCTTAGGTGGAAAACCCCCAATAGCTAGGCTTTGCCACTGATTTTACCTAGGAACAATATATAGAGTTGCTAGCAGTAGGGGGGTGGTCTTGAGGAGAAACTACAACACATTAACTTCACAAGAGCCCTATTCTTAGTGATGATCGAGTGCTTATACATCAACGTTTAGTATCACACCACTAATTTTTAATAGAGAAAATAGCCAGGCAATTTACAGAACTGCTTCATATGCTGAACCACATCAGGTGTTACAAGAAAAGTTCCTTTGCTACAGACTTCATACAACATTAGCATCAAATTAGCAGGTGAAGTCTTATAGTATCCAATTAGTAGTGTAATATATTTATTTGTTCTAGTTTAAAATCTGACTTACTTCCAAATGTCCTTTTGAATTGTAGCCAATGCGCCATTGAAACCAATGGGTATTCAAAAGTTAATATAACAAAAGTATTCTATATTTATTGTTTAGATAATCACATTCAGGCTACAATGCCACTTTGGTGTTCCCAAATGCACATCACCAAGGAGAGCGAGGGGGCATGTATCTGCGTGAAATTTCCAGAAGATAATTTACAGGTAGAAAAGCAAAATTCGAAGTAATTGCTATAATTTAAATATAAATACCATATGTCTCACCATAGTGCATTGTGACCTACATGACTACTCAGGATAGAATCCTCTTGGTGACATACAAAGGCATAATCCCTACACATTACTCCATGAAGGCCGCTCTTTCTTACTCAAGTACGCAAGGGCAGCCCAACTGTGCTGGTATAGCTCTCTGCAGTTGATCAGTGGTCGAGAGTACTGAGTTGCACCTGCGAGACCTTGGATAACTGTTGCACCACTGGGAAATAAGCAGGAAAGATGGTGGCAGAAGTACACTGGTGGAGACTATACTCTCCAACATTTCACAGATTAAAATCAGGACACGTTGCCAAGCAACATCAGATTGTGGTGAAGATGGCAAAAGTTATTATTAATGAGGAAGAACACACAGGTTAGGAGAGGTTATAGCACTTTGCTTTTGTCTGAGCCTACTGGAAAAGGAGATTCCCCTCCCCTACTCAACAGTTAACTGAGTGCAAATGACTTTTATACTTGGAGCTCACATTTGCAGCAACTTAAGTAAGACAAAGCTAAATGGGCAAAGTGGGAGGATGAGAGAGAAACAGGGACATTTTAAAAGCTACCGAAGCAGCGGGATGACAGAAGATTAATCAGAACTGTTCCTGCCAAATTGGAACAGTTGGAGGCCATTGGTGACCTGCACACTACTAGGGTGCTTACTAAGAGCCAGCCTGGTGTAGTGGTTTGACTGTTGGACTAGAACTCTAGGAGACCAGGGTTCAAGTCCTTTCTTGGCCATGGAAAACCACTGTGTGGCCTTAGGCAAATCACAGTCTCTCAGCCTCAGTGGAAGACAATGGCAGACTCCCTCTGAACACATCTTGCCAAGAAAATCCTGTGATAGGATTGATGTAAGTAGGAAATTACTTGAAGTAGGGTTGCCATACTTCCCGGAAATTGGGGAAAATCTCAGCTTAAAGGGACTTACATTTGTCCCATCAGGCTGAGCTGCTTCAAGCAGCAGATCCCGGATTCCTCCAGCTCTGGAGGAAGGAGAGTCTCTCTTCCCTCCAGAGCTGGACGAATCCAGGGTCTGTCTGTTGCTATGAACATCTCAGCCTGACGGGCTGGCATAGTAAAGGAGGGAGGGTGGGAGGGCAGGGGACAGTCTTCCCCAGGTGGCAGTTTTTTTGGGGGTGCCTGCTTCCTTTCCCATGTGCTTGCATGCCCCTGCATGCCCCTGCATACTTGCTTGCTTCCCCGCATAATTCCAGTGATTCTTTGGGTGCCCCCCCACGGGTGGTCTAGGGCCCTGCTCATAGGGATGGGAGGAGAGAAGAGGGCTTCCCCCCCCCATGGGTTCTCTGGGTGCCCTGCTTGAGGGGATGGGGGAGAGAAGAGGGCTCCCTCCCCCCCGGATGCTCTGTCCCAATTTTGTGGCAGAGAATTATGGCAACCCTAACTTGAAGGCATAAACCAAACAGCAACAACAACACTGGGTATTGACTTCAATATGCTGTTCAAGTGCTAACAATTGACAAGCCTCTTCAAATCCCCAGCCTCTTTTATAAGGACTCCTTTATCTTTACCTCAGTTTTGAACATCGCAGCCTTTCAAATGGAGGCATCCTTCAAACCAAGAGCTGTCTCTCAAAATTAGAATACATAGTAATTCTGAACAGAGTGCTGTGCATGCACACATAGACCTGGGAGCAAGGCTTATTGAAATTAACAGAACCTGTTTTTGAACAAATATACATAAGGTCAAGTTGGAAATACATGCATGGAACTGTCAACAGTGGGTACTTTTATAAAGAGCAGTTTTCATTCTAATTCATTAATAAATCAAATCATTGTATTGCTTTGCCCATGATGATAACTCCTTATGATGGATTTGTTAATGGATCCACATGACATCCTGGAAAGGACTACATGGCCTATTACCTATCTTAAGCTTTTTTATAATTACCTCTGTTTTGTGTTTGGGTCACTTGTCTGCACAACAAAAGATTTTAATATTGTGAGATTTGATTAATTTTTCTACCAAAGGAAATGTTCCATTTGTACAACTTTTTTTACAAATCTATCTGTATCCTTTGGCAGAAGGACATTCACCTGACAGTTAATAACGAGGTTCAAGAAACCAGGTGAGACAATGTGAAAACAGAATAATAATAAAAACAAGGCAATTTTTTAGGTATGCTTAGAGTCCTCCAGCCAGATTCTTTTATCACCCGCTGAGCTTATCTTTTGAGCATGTACACCTGATGTTTTTAAGATAAACAAGAGGCTGTGCTGATCTCTATGTTATTCATTCTTCAGTAGCCCAAACAGCAAATACTGAGATTGGAGGGATCAGCATAAATGGCACAGTCTGACCGAGAATGCAGTGAGGGATTACTGGGCAAAACGCTGTCAAACAGGTAACCTTATCCTATGGGTGTTTACTCAGGACCAAGTCTAGTTCAGTTCAATGGAACTCATTCCCTAGAGTAAGTCTGTTTACAATTATGGCCTTTGTCCTCGTGTGTTTTGTGTGTGTGTGTGTCTATGCTCTCTGCACTTCTAGTTTAGCACTGCTTATTCCTTTGTTTATTTGCCCAACCCACAATATTTGAGGAGGCAACCCTCAGCTATCAACTGTGGGTTAGAATTGTCACTCTTGGGAGTCTATACAATCAAGAGTATGGTCCTGTCTAAATGGTCAAAATCTCTCTCTCTCTGGCTTTTCTTTGCAAACGAAGATTCAAGAAGGACTCATCCTGCGCTTTTTGCAAATGCGCTGATGACTAAAAGGCCAATCCGAGATAAACAAGTCCGGTTGCAGAAAGCACAGCAGAAGGTCTCCTTGGGTGATGTTTCCAGGTTGTGATTCTTTCTGCATTGTCATTTCTCTTCAAGACTTGTTCAGCGTGAGTTCTCAAATACAGCTGCAGCATTGTGGATAGTATGTCTCCATGCCTCCCAATGTGAGGCCAGGGCGGACCATTGTTGGTGATCAATTTGGCTGAGCCTGAGATGTTGTTTCTGGAAGTCCTTGTATCGCTTTTTTGGAGCAACCCTCTTACGCTGACCCGTGGCGAGTTCACCATAGAGTACTATTTTGGGGAGATGATGGTCCTCCATCCTAGAAATGTGCCCTGCCCAGCGCAGCTGTGTTCTCAATATCATGGTCTCAATGCTGGTGATCCCTGCTTGCTCAAGGACAGCAACATTTGTGTATGTTTGTCTACTTTCTGTATTATTCCAACAAATACTTTATTTCATTTTAATTGGAGATTCCTCTGCAGTTATTACTGGTATATGTAGGTGAAAATGTTCAGCCCACTTACGATTCCTTGAACGCTTTCATCAGCGCTGTATACACACAATCCTAAATATACACTGGACTGACTATGTGACGAATGTTGCTGTCCTTGAGCAAGCAGGGATCATCAGCATTGAGGCCATGATATTGAGAACACAGCTGCGCTGGGCAGGGCACATTTCTAGGATGGAGGACCATCGCCTCCCCAAAATAGTACTCTACGGTGAACTCGCCACAGGTCAGTGTAAGAGGGGCACTCCAAAAAAGCGATACAAGGACTCCCTGAAACAACATCTCAGGCTCAGCCTAATTGATCACCAACGATGGTCTGCCCTGGTCTCACATCGGGAGGCATGGAGATGCACTATCCAGAATGCTGCAGCCTTATTTGAGAGCTCATGCCAAAAAAGTCTTGAAGAGAAACAACAACACAGAAAGGACCACAGCCTGGAAACATCACCCAAGGAGACCTTCTGCTGTGCTTTCTGCAACTGGACTTGTTTATCTTGGATTGGCCTTTTTAGTCATCAGCGCGCTTGTAGAAATCGCAGGATGAGTCCTTCCTGAATCTTTAGAAAAGCCAGAGAGAGAGAGAGAGAGAGACGTAGGAGAATAGATTCCCAAAGTTACCCTCCTCTCGCAAGCCTCCTATCTGAGCTAATAATTCCCCAAATATTAAAGGAGATTTTGGCATTATGGGTAGAAATCTTATGTTTCCCGCACCTCTTAAGGTAACAGGCCCACTGTATGAGTCTGCCCTGCCTCTTAGCCTCGGCACTACTGTTTAAACTGAACAATAGCGAGCCATCTTACAGAGTTGTTGTGCAAACTCAATTAGTTGGATCCAGAGTCATATGAGTTATGTTTCTATTTCCTCTCACCACTCCAGAGTTTTGCCAGTGATGGCAAAAAATGAACAAGATCCTTAAAAGAGGTTTTTTACACATGGGGAGGAGACAGGCAATCCTACTGTGAATCCTATTCTGTGGTAGCAAGACAGGGTGGAAATGCAGTAAAATAAAACAACTGAATTTCTGCCTTTACAATTCTAGATTTAGTCTTGTGAAAACTGCAGTGCACTTCGTGAAATTATGAAGTGCTATATCAAGAAAGAAAGGAAGAGCAACCATGAGGCAATGAGAAATAAATAAAATACAATTAAATGGAGTACAAGTGGAAATGCCTTACAAAAAGGATCTATAAAAATGCAAAAGTAATCTGAGGCGTAGAAACATTGCCTTAAACTGGGAGAGAGAGAAATCTGTATGTTGTCACTATTACCTTAGGAAGTTGGAACGCATAGTAGAGAGAATGTCAGTAATGGGACAGCTGCTGCTTTGGCTCAGTGGGCATTGCAGAAATGCAAAAAAATAGCAGCTGATCAGTTCTTTTTCATTAAAGATAATTTATATTAAGCCTTTCTGATTAAAGTAAGTCCCTTTCAAATGTTTCAGCCTTATTTTTATAGCTCCTAGGGATGTTTTAATCTTTCCTTTAAAACTGGCTTAAAGATAGAATACATGGGCCAATGGACATATTTTTTAAATGTCTGTGACCTGAAGCAAGAATAATTGTGATCTGGCAGCTTATAATAGCGTAGAGAAATCTAGTTGCCCTCTTAGTCACAGACACTTTAATTAAAAAGTTTAAAAATGCAGAATAAAAGGAGTAAAAACACTACTATCTCTACACATGTACTTGCATGTGTACTTGTATGTGTGCACACATAGTATCTTGTGAGTTGATAATTCAACAGAGATTATGGAGATGTCTAGAAAACATTGTGCATGCTGGGACAGTTCTTCCGGAACATGACAAATCCTCAACAAGATTCTTTGTGACTCATATTATGTCATGACAAAAGTCTAGGATGCATCTATCTGTACTGTAGAAATTATACAGTTTGACTCCACTTTAACTGCCATGGCTCCATCCTACATAATCCTGGGATTTGTAGTTTTGTGAGGCACCAGCACTCTTTGGCAGAAGCTAAATATCTTGTAAAACTACAAATCCCAGGATTCCATAGGATGGAGCTATAGCACTTAAAGTAGTATCAAATAGCATTGGTTCTACAGTGTAAATGTACCCTAGGTATTTGCCCTGTTCTTTTTTCTTTACAAGACAGTACATTGATATTGGATCATTAGTGAACAATAGTTTAACTGAACATTTATTTTTGTTGTGTGCTTTCAAGTTATTTCCAACTTACAGCAAGGCCTAAAGTGAACCTATAACTGGTTTTCTTGGCAAGATTTTTCAGAGGGGGTTTGTCACTGCTTTCCTCTGAGGCTGAGAGAATGTGACAAAATCAACCAGTGCATGGCTGAGCAAGGATTCAACCCTAGCTTCCTAGGAGTCCTAGTCCAACACTCAAACCACTACACCAGCTGGCTCTTCAAAATAAACATACCATAGGAAATTCAGAGAGATGTTAAAGGCTGGAAAGTATGACTATTGTTACTATTCTGGTGGGTGAATCTCTCCAAAATTTAGATTTTAGAGGTCACAGTCTGTGTGACCCCATGTTTACAGATGACAGAAAATGGAAACATATTTCTTGAAGCTGGTCTTGCTGACATTTCCCGAGTAGTTTTTGGTGGGTCAGTTTCGCTGCTACAGCAAGAAACCTTTACAGCCAAGGTGGGAACGTCTAATCCAGGTTTTGACAGGAACTGAACAGCAATGTTGTTAGTACACAATAACAGGAATAAAAGGGGAGAGGCACATCGAAAAGGCACTAGAAATTATTCATGAAACATTTCAAAACTACCCATCATCCTTGTAGATATCAAGAATGCTGTATAGTACTGTATAAATAAGATAATGAAGAATATTAAAACACAACTGAATGCTAATCCCCCCAATCATTTTTAGTACATTAAATTTAAGGGTCATAAATATCTGCGTGAACTAAAGATTAGTATCTTTTGGGATGTATTTTTGCAGTGATGGGGGAGGGGGAAGCTGAAGAAGATATTTTGGAACTTCTGTGTAGACAGAAGAACAAAGAAATACACATATTCTGAATTGGGGTAAATGTAGGGTGACTAACTTTCAGCCATGAATTTAAGGGAGATTGAGTTGTGCCAAATTTTGCACATTTTTTTAGCGGTGTGGCATCACTCCAGCAAATGTTCATTGGTATAGGATTACATCTTTAATAGCCAGGCAATATTGTTTAATATTTTGAGTGGCTTTATATGTTTGTTTGTGTATGTATGCACTATTCAGGGAAGTTAAATAGCAACAACAACAACAACAACAACAACTATTCTAAAAAGATCCCAAGCACCAATACTAACTTTAAAGAAAACTGAAAGAACCCTTACAGATATTTTATCAAAACAGATACACACTAACCCCCACACAAATAAAAAACCTTCTTTTATATACAGATACGCAAAAGCACACACATACCTCATTCCCCCCTCTTATAGGGACATGCAAACATACACTTCCCTTGTGAAGTTGAAGGCTTTCACGGCCAGCATCCATAGATTTTCCTTGGGGTTTTTCCAGGCTGTGAGTCCGTGTTCTGGAAACTATTCTAGAACATGGCCTCGCAGCCCGGAAAAAAACCAAGGAAAATCTATACACTTCCCTTTCCTCACACGTATACAGATGCAACAAAACTCACTTACCCCTCCCTCCCTCCCACTCCTTTCTGACATAAATACAAACACACACCTCAAGCCAGAAGGAGTCTCCTGGCTTGCTTTTTGATGATACACACACACACACACACACACACACACACACACACACACATCCAATGTGCCTTTGACATTTGAATGTCAGACCTTCCTAAATACAAGGGAGAAATAGAAGGTCAGTAAGGGAACTGGGAGGATAATAAATAAATAAATAAATAGCTTGAATAACACTACACTGTTATAGCACTATTATTCCATTTTAATTGCTATGGCTGCCTCCTGTGGAATTCTGGGGTTTGTAGTTTAGGGAGAGGCATTTAGTACTCTCAGCCGGAGAACTCTTTGTCCTCACTAGTGACCAGTGGGGTGCTACAGGGTTCTGTCCTGGGCCCAGTGCTATTCAACGTCTTTATCAATTACTTGGATGAGGGAATGGAGGGTATGCTTATCAAGTTTGCAGATGACACCAAATTAGGAGGAATAGCTGCTACCCCAGAGGACAGGATCTGAATTTAAAATGACCTCAACAGATTAGAAAGCTGGGCCAAAACTAACAAAATGAATTTCAACAGGGAGAATGTAGGATACTACATTTGGGCAGTAAAAATGAAATGCACAGATATAGGATGGGTGACACCTGGCTTGATGGCAGCACATGCAAAAGGGATCTAGGACTCTTAGTGAACCACAAACATGAGTCAGCAGTGTGATGCAGCAGTTAGAAAAGCCAATGCAGTTCTAGGCTGCATTAATAGTGTGTAGATCAAGGGAAGTAATAGTGCCACTCTATTCTGCTTCGATCAGACCTCACCTGGAATACTGTGTCCAGTTCTGGGCACCACAATCCAGGAAGGATATTGAGAAGTTGGAACGTGTCCAGAGGAAGGTGACCAAAATGGTTGAAGGTCTGGAAGCCATGCCCTATGAGGAGCGGCTTAGGGAGGTGGGCATGTTTAGTCTGGAGAAGAAAAGGTTGAGAGGTGACATGATAGCCATGTTTAAATATTTGAAGGGATGTCATACTGAGGCTGGGGCAAACTTGTTTTCTGCTGCTCCAGAGACTAGGACACGGAGCAATGGGTTCAAACTATAGGAAAAGAGATTCCACCTAAACATTAGGAAGAACTTCCTGACAGTAAGAGCTGTTCCGCAGTGGAATACACCGCCTCTGAGTGTGGTGGAGTCTCCTTCTTTGGAGGTTTTTAAAAAGAGGCTGGATGGCCATTTGCAGGAATGTTTTGATTGTGTACTCCTGCATGGCGGTGTGTGTGTGGACTAGATGGCCTTTGAGGTCTCTTTCAACTCTACCATTCTATGATTGGAGGACCATTGCCTCCCAAAAATAGTACTCTACGGTGAACTCGGGTCAACGTAAGAGGGGCGCTCCAAAAAAGTGATACAGGACTCCCTGAAACAACATCTCAAGTTCAGCCAAATTGATCACCAACAATGGTCTGCCCTGGCCTTACATCGGGAGGCATGGAGACGCACTATCCACAATGCTGCAGCCTGTTTAAGTATTTGAAGGGGTGTCACATTGAGGATGGAGCAAGCTTGTTTTCTGCTGCTCCAGAGACTAGAACACGGAGCAATGGATGCAAGCTCCAGGAACAGAGATTCCACCTCAACATTAGGAGGAACTTTTTGACAGTAAGAGCTGTTTGGCAGTGGAACACACTCCCTCGCAGCGTTGTGGGGTCTCCTTCCTTGGAGGTCTTTAAACAGAGGCTGGATGGCCATCTGTTGGGGATGCTTTGATTGTGTATTCCTGCATGCCAGGGGGTTGGACTGGATGGCCCTCGTGGTCTCTTCTATGATTCTATCATCTTCTATGATTCTAATTTGAGAACTCACGCCGAACAAGTCTTGAAGAGAAACGACAATGCCGAAAGAATCACAACCCGGAAACATCACCCAAGGAGACCTTCTGCTGTGCTTTCTGCAACTGGACTTGTTTATCTCGGATGGCCTTTTTAGTCATCAGTGTGCTTGCAGAAAGCACGAGATGAGTCCTTCCTGAATCTTCGTTTGCGAAGAAAAGCCAGAGAGAGAGAGAGTATTCCTGCATGGCAGGGGGAGGGGGGTTGGACTGGATGGCCTTTGAGATCTCTTCCAACTCTACCATTCTCTGATTATACAGAGTTGCTTGATGTGTTTACTCTTATTGTATTTATTTTGCTATTATTGTATTTACTTTGTGTTCTGCTTGCAAAAGTAATATTGTTCCAACTCTATGATTCTATGATAGCTTGACTGAAAGCCTATACAGGGGAAATTTCTCTTGCTCTGTGGCCACTGGGGGAGACATTCCTCCCCCCCTTTGGCCCCTGTAATGTTGTATTATTTTTTAATTAATCTTTTAATTAATCTTTTATTATTATTTTTTTCTTTTCCAAATAAGTATAATTGTATTGTGTAAATATAATGTGAGTACTGTATAGTGCGTTTCGATTAAGAGGAAAAATGTATTAGTGTTAGGATAACAATTAATATTATTTTTGTGTTATTGTTATGGCCTTTTGCTGTCGGGTGTATTTTTCAGTAGAATGATCTTATTCCAGTAAAAAATTCCTAAATCCCTTTGGCCCCTAATTCTTCTTGTATAGAGTTGCCATAGCAACCGCTTGGTCTACAACGACCAGGACAACCACTAAGGCCTGTAACACCTGAGGTGGCCAGTAAGCCGGCGAGGCCTTCAGAGGTTGCCTCATTTATTTGGCCGGGCCCAGCTCGCAACGGTCGTCAGGCCTGCAGGCGGGCCTTTCTCCTTTTCCCACAGGGCTGTGGGAAAAGGAGAAAGGCCCGCCTGCAGGCCTCACGACCGTTGCGAAGTGGGCCCAGGTGTCTTCCCCCCTTGACCAGCAGGGGCGCTGCCGACGGAGGCCATCTTAGAGCTCGGCCCATCTTTCCCCCCCCCCCACCATCTCCCTCTCTCAGAGCCTGGTCAGAATCGGGTCGAGTTGGCCTAGTTTTGTGGCGGTCGGAGTCGTCGTAGTCTGAAGGGTTAGTGAGTTGGTGGTGGGAGACCCAAGCGGAGGCGTTCGGCCGAGCCGGTGGCCATGGAGATCGGCACCGAGATCAGCCGCAAAATCCGGGTGAGGGGGAAAAAAAAGTGTGTGTGTGTGTGTGTGAAAGCAAGCAAGCGAGGTTTGTGTCAGAAGCCTGGTTTCGGGGTGGGATTAGGAATGTATTTATTTTTTAAATTGAAACAAGACCATTCTACTGAAAAATACACCCGACCTCAAAAGGCCGTAACAATAACGCCAAAAAAAGAGAAGTTTTCCTCTTTTCTTACTAATACAACAATAAAACTATCTATCTTCACACTAATATATTTTTCCCTCTTAATCTAAACACACTATAATCACTCTTTTTTTCCCTTTTGCAATGAACATTATATTTACGGCTTTATACTAAAATTTAGAAGTTACACATTACAATTATACTTATTTGGAAACGAAAAAAAATGATAAAAATTCATAAAAAATAATAATACAAATTATTATTATTGTTATATAATTTAATATAATACTATAATTTATAATATATTAATTATAACATTCTCTCTATCTCTGGCTTTTTTTCGCAAACGAAGATTCAGGAAGGACTCATCCTGCGCTTTCTGCAAGCACACTGATGACTAAAAAGGCCAATCTGAGATAAGCAAGTCCGGTTGCAGAAAGCACAGCAGAAGGTCTCCTTGGGTGATGTTTCCAGGTTGTGATTCTTTCAGCATTGTCGTTTCTCTTCAAGACTTGTTCGGTGTGAGTTCTCAAATAAGGCTGCAGCATTGTGGATAACATTATTATTAATAATAATAATAAGCCCCGAGGCCCACCCTGCACTGCCCCACTGGCCTGGTTTAGCAGGGACTGTCCCTGTCCATTCTCTGCCACCCCACTTTTTCAGATGCTTGAAAAATGTCCTAGTTTCCCTCTCTGTTTCCCCTCAGTTTCCAGTTTCCCCTCAGCTTATTTCAATTACTAGACAGCAAACTTTGAGTTCCAAGTGCAAAAAGTAGGGATGCTCACAAGGGATGCCATGGTGAACCTGGGCATTTGAATGCCTTTCTCCTACACTCCCTCCCTCATTTTCAATTTCCTGTGATACAGATATGGTCTGGAAGCCGTGCCCTATGAGGAGCTGCTTAGGGAGCTGGCATGCTTAGTCTGGAGAAGAGAAGGTTAAGAGGGCACATGATAGGGATGCTTAAATATTTGTAGGGATGTCATACTGAGGATGGGGCAAGTTTGTTTTCTACTCCTCCAGAGACTAGGACATGGAGCAATGGGTTCAAACTACAGTTGTCCCTTCATATTCGCTGGGGTTTGGTTGCAGGACCCTCCATGGATACCAAAATCCGTGAACACCTAAGTCCCATTATATGCAATGGCATAGCAAAATGGTGTCCCTTAAATAAGATGGCAAAATTAAAGTTTGCTTTTTGGATTATTATTTTTTTAAAGAATATTTTCAAGCTGTGAATACTTACATCTGTAGATACCAAATCTGTGGATACGGAGGGACAACTGTACAGGAAAGGAGATTCCAGCTAAACATTAGGAAGAACTTCCTGACAGTAAGAGCTGTTTGGTGGTGGAATATGCTGCCTGGCCTGGGAGTGTGGTTGAGTCTCCTTTGGAGGTTTTTAAACAGAGGCTTGATGGCCATCTGTCTGGAATGATTTGATTGTGTATTCCTGCATGGCAGGGGGTTGGACTGGATGGCCTTTGTGATCTCTTCCAACTCTATGATTCTATGATTCTATACTGATAGCTTACAGATAAGACAAGCAATCTTACGTTTTACTCACTTGCAGGATGAAGGAGTTGGCGCTCATGTGGAAACAAAGGCCACCCAAATAAGAACCCCAGGGCCAAATCTACACTACACAAATAATCCAGTTTGAAAGTGGATTATTTGCCATGGCTCTTTCCTATGGAATCCTGGAATTTGTAGTTTGGTGAGACATCAGCACTCTTTGGCAGAGAAGGGTAAAGACCTTATAAAACAACCAATCACGGGATACCATAGGAAGGAGTCATGGCAAATAATCCAGTTTCAAACTGGATTATTTGTGTAGTGTGGATTTGGCCCTGGTTCTTCTTCAAAAAGGATCCCCCCCCCATCTTTTCCCTCCAAACCTGTCACCCCTCATGTTTAACCACCACTCCTATCACAAGACTAAAATGCTCCTCTGCCTCAAGCTGGTGGTAGAAAAAGCTGCTCATAAACTCAGACATCTCTGTTTTGAACACACACACCCCAACGCCTCCTGCCCCATAGAAATCCAGAGAAACATTTATCCATAGTTTTTCTGCATGAACAAAAATGTTGTATTTCAGTGGTTCTTAACATTTTCTTTACTGAGGACCCTCTAAATATCTTTTGTTGCTGCGAACCCCCAAGACTTAACTCAAGATTTAAAACCCTGACAACAACAATAGAATCACACCATCCATGAAACCTTCCCTCATAGGCACAGGAGAGGGAGGAAAGAATTTTCTTCTGCTTCCTTCAAGTTTGTGGCTGGAGTGGCTTGAATGGCAATGTGCAGGCCAAGCCAGCCAGCCTTTGCCTTGGCTCCTGTCACGTGGCCACTCCACTGCAGGGAGGAGGTGGGCTAAGCAACTTTCAAGCCTTTGTGGACCCCTTGTGAGGACATTGCAGACCCCGGGGGGTCCACGGAGCCCAGGTTAAGAACCACTACTGCATCTCGATAACCTGTATCCCCCTAAAGTCCATTTAGCTGACCACTATGTATCTGAACAAATCAGTCTTTCCCTCCTCTTGAGAAACTCATAGGAAACCACTTTTTTAAAAAAAGTCCTCATGTATCTTTTAGATGTATCATTTTTTGACTTGGCAGGCTAGGTATTCACAAATTGCAGCGTGTGTATGAGGAATGAATGGCATGCAGTGTAATTGTGAGTTTATTCAGAAATAAGTCACACAGAAAAGATGATCTCGAACTGGGAACATAGGAAGATGGCTGCCAGATCACTGGTCCATTTAGTTCAGTATTATGTCTCTGACTAGTAATAGCTTTCCAGGCTTGTAGGCAAGGAGCTATCCCAAACCAAGCTGGATATGCTGAGAATTTCATCTAAGGCCTTCTGCATGCTCTCAGTGTACAGTTACATTTGTAAACAATTGCTAAATTATTGCAGCCACAACAAAATAATGGATATTGATTGCATAATTTAATTTTTTAGCTCTTAGCTATGAAATTGAAAAGCAGATCATTCCTGGTGAATGTTCATTGTAGCTCCTTATTATGGTATCTCAAGAAAAAACTAGAGGATTCCTAGTAGATAGGGCAAGTAAAATAACACTCCTAGGAGTTGTATTTCTCTAAAAACAACTTACTCATTTAGAAATGGGAATATGTGTGTTACTGTTCTTTGCTTTTCAGAAGCATATGTTTTGCTCAGACTAACAAATTTTCCAAGCAGAAAGCAAACTTGAGTGATATTTACACATATATTTGTGTTGCCATAAATATACAAACGTGTGCCATCCATAGTGTACTTTATATTTATTATGAACAAAGTTCCTAAAGCATGAGTTCATAAAAATTCTATAACTGTAAATATATATACAGAAAATTAACTTACTACACAACAGGTATGCTTATACATTTTAAACTTTGTAGATTAGATTTCCCCATTCCCAGAGTGTTTATTTTAGGATGAACTCCGTCAAGACAGATGCAGCTGCGTAGAAATTTGCAGAATAATAATAATAATAATAATAAAATTTATTTATACCCCGCCCCTCTGTTAAAACAATCGGGGCTGCTTTGGACTGAACAAATCAGTAGATCTATCGAATCAGTAGATCTAAGTGAGTCAAAGCAGGGATTTTTTTTCATGTGTTGGAGTGCCAGGAGAGGATACATAGAATTTTTCCAAATTGCTAGGCATAATTTTTGTTATGTGCAACTCATAAAAGTACAGAATCCCTCCTAACATCTCTAGACTGAGGAACAGAGACACTGTAGAAACATAGAGAACCAGCACCTTGTTTTGATTAGCCACGCAAGCAGTCCATTGCCCTACATATCTCATGTACCTCAGTTCTGTAATGCTCACTTTTCATGTTTCTTTGCAGAATAGATGTAGAATCTCTCTGTCTTGCTTGAATGATACCATGTATGTTAAGTATAGCAGAATATTTCACAGAAAACTAATTATTTAAACCTCAACATGCATGGGCAGTTATCTGAGTGTCACAACTGTATATCTTAACAAAGATGTGTGGCAAGTGTGTTGATCTTGGTTGAATCCCTTGTAAAAATGTTTGCCTATTATAAACCTGGACTAATGTGAAATCACCACGAAAAAGAAGGCTAATGGCACCACCATTTACACGTCTGTTTAGGAATTAGCCCCTTTTTATTCAGTGGTGCTTACTCTAAGCTGAGTGCATATAGGAAGGCAACCCTCTCTGAAAAAATCTTGTCAAGAAAACCCCATGTTAGATTCACTTTAGGATTGCCATAAACCAGAAAAGACTTGAAGGCACACAACAATAGCAGCAAAATGTATACAGGTTGAGTTTCCCTTATTTGAAATGCTTGGGACCAGAAGTGTTTTGGATTATTTTGGATTTTGGATTACCTGTATTTGCCTATACATACATAATAAGTTATCTTGGAGATGGAACCCAAGTCTAAACATGAAATTTATGTTTCATATACAACTTATACACATAGCCTGAAAGTAATTTTTACAATATTTTAAATAAGTTTGTGCATGAAACAAAGTTGGTGTATACTGACCCATCAGAAAGCAAAGGTGTCACTATCTCAGTTACCCACGTGGATAATTTCTGATTTTGGAGTGTTTCAGATTTCAGAATTCCGGATAAGGGATGCTCAACCTGTATATAGCTGCAGCCTGTTTTTCATTGAGTAAATCATATTTATCAGTACTGCACATGCATATACCCAAATTGGTTGTGATCATGCCTAAAGATACTGGTTTACAGCTAAATGGGACCTTTATGTAAACTATGAACATAGGGAGCATCACATATGTGCCTTTTGTGTTGCAGAATGATGTCAGCTTATAGACAAAAAACAGATTTCATTTGGGCTTTTTCTGTAGGTGTTTTTGGTTGTTTTTCTTGTTAAGTGCCATGTACATTAATGGCACTATATAAATAAACAACAAAACAATAAGCGTGAAGTCGAAAGCTTTTATAGCCAGCATCCGTAGGTTTTTTGTGGCTTTTTTCCGGGCTGTAAGGCTGTGTTCTAGAAGAGTTTATTCCTGACATTTCACCTGCATCTGTGTGGCATCTTCAGAGAATGATGGTGTGTGGGTCTGTGGGTTTTATATACTGTGAAGCACTTGCAACTGCAATAAATAGTATATTGCTTCCCTATGTACTGCATTTCTTTTGTTACTTTCACTTGTGTTGAACTTTAGATTTTAAGTTCCTGTCACCATCCTACTGGTGTTCCTATATAAATCAATAAATAGTTGCTGCCATTTGTGTCAGTTAATTTCTTAAGAACCAACTTTAAAATGGGCTTTAGGTTTGACACTCTAGTGCAACTTCAGACCATCTTTTGATTGAAATGTGCATTCTTGAATGTGTTTTCCTGTCCCTTTTCTTCATTTAGAGCGCTATAAAGGGAAAGCTACAGGAACTGGGAGCCTATGTTGGTAAGTTTCATTGTAGCTTTAGTTGTAAAATAGCTGAGCCTGTAAAAATAGAAAATGTCTTACAGAGTCATTCTGTGCAAATTATTTCTGCACATAATAATTATGTACCTTGCACCTTTATTTTCAGAGCAGTTGATAAAATAATAAGAAACAATAAAAGTACAATTTAAAAACTAAAAATAAAACACAACCACACAAATTAACACAACAAACTAAAACAGAAATAGTCCACTGAGATAAACAGTAAAATCAAAACTTCTCAAAATGAATTCCAAGTGTTGTAATAGGAAATGTTCAAAGTATGTGGCTTAATACAGCCTCTCTTCTTTGCTGTCTGTATCACACAGAATGCTGTTCTATAATTGTATTTTTCTCTCCTTGTTGAATGCACAGAATTGCTCTTCTGCCTTCATCATATGCTATTCTGATATCAATAATATCTTCTGATAGGGAAAGTTGAATGTGGTGTGCTCCCATCTTTTACAAAGTTGTGGAAAGGGCAGAACCTTTGTGTGTTCAGCTGACAGGACAATGGACATCACTGGTGGAATGGATTCAGTCTCTCTGTGCAGGTCCCTGTGTCCATAAATAACTCAGAGGGGGAGGACAGCTTTAGAGGAAGGGGAAGAGCCCAGAGGGAGTATATTCTCTTTACCAGAGCTTGGAAACATTGTTTCTGTTTCCAACATGTTGGTATTAAATTGTTAAAGTTCATTTACTAATATTAAAAGTTGATAACATGTAATTAATAAACATCCTTATTTAGCATTTCATTATTTAATGCTTTGTCGTTATATTTTAAATGGCATTTTAGCAGTGACAAAGGTAATAGGGAGTTAATGTTGTTGGATTATTTTAAGGATTAAAGTTGTTTCATTTCAGGATTTAAAAAAAACACATTTTAAAATTGTTCTTGAAAATTTTAACTAGTGAGAGGTATCAAATGAATTTGTAAAGAATTACTTCAAAGCTTAGTTCTGTACTTAATGCTTAGTGCTCATTCTTCTGATAACTTTGGAAGAATGTGCATTGTAAGTGTGATGAGTCAAATCAGATGTGTTCCCCGCTAAAATTATTCTAGCTGTGGACTCACTGAAATAAATAGAACTTGTACGTATGTTCCATTTATTTCAGTGGGTATATGCTAATTGGGAAGGTAATGTGTAACTGTGGTTTCCCTTAAAACATAATATCTAAATATTTCCCCCTTTTTTCAAATCAGATGAAGAACTCCCTGATTATATCATGGTAATGGTGGCCAACAAGAAAAGCCAGGAACAGATGACAGAGGATCTTTCCCTCTTTCTAGGAAATAACACTGTGAGATTTACTGTTTGGTAAGTCTGTCTTCCTCCTAATTCCATGAACATGAGTTATTTGTTAGTTTGAACTTGTTTGGTTAGTTTGAGAGGTGGCGATTTGCCCTCATCTACCCAAGAAACTCCATTACAGTGCAGGAATTTGAAGTTGGGACTCTGGCGTTCCAGTCTGACATGCTGCACTGGTTTGGTATGAACAATAATTATGGGCTTCATAAAGCATTGTTTATGACAGTGTAGTTGATTGCTTTTCATTGCCCCTCCTCCTGTTGCATGCCAGGTTCACTGCAAAGAATCTGATTTGTATTAAACCCAAGTTTCCTGTTGGGGGTGAACTGGGGAACTGTAGGTTGATGGCAGTTTACAAACCAGGAAAATATGCCTATATGTGATCCTGGTTTGCAGACTCATGAGGATTCCCCAGTTTGGACACAGTGAGGCACTTTGGCTTAATACAAGTCAGGATCTTTACACCATGGGTAAGCATACAAAAAGCCTGTTCACTCTCATTGTCCCCTTGATGGCAGAAGTTGCATAAAAACAGAGGATGCTTTCAGAAGCTTTATTTAAAACAAAGATGTTAAGTGTTAAAACAGTATCTTACCTTTCAGGCTTCATGGTGTGCTAGATAAACTTCGATCAGTAACGACAGGTAAGGAAAGAAATACTATACAATTTTTCCTGTGGAAATGAAAACTCTCCTGGTAGTATTATGTATGTGCTTGTATGAATGCATGGAAAGTGTGTTTCTACATTTTTGACATTTTAAAAATGTTAAACTCAAACCAATAGTCTTTACCTGGCTAGAAATAAAATCTTTCCTTGGCTAAATTAACTAGGGGCTCATCTACATAAGCCAGAATATACTGGGTCCTTGCCAGTGTATCCTGACTGTGGATCAGGCCTGTTCCTCCCCCATTACTGCCTCCAAACAGACCGGAGTCCAAAGATGCATGCTAGTCCGTTGCTGCAGCTGCTGCCACCACCATTTCCCGTACTCTCCTGGAAGGGAGGAAGCCCGCCTGCAACATTTGACCAAGGCCCCTGCATGTGACCAGCCTTGGTCACATGCTGTGGGACTCCTTCCTGCTTTGGAAGAACAAGGCAGACCAGCAGCTGCAGCAACAGGCTAGCTTGCTGGGATGGGCTCCTGCAGACCTGTGAGGGCTGATCCATTCCTTCCTGGTGGATATTGATTGAACCAGGCATTTAAAAAAAAAACATGGTAAAGTGCCCTATCCTGTTTTCCCCTCTATCTTTGTGCTGGGGGATGGTGAGGACTGTCTGGGGGCAGAATGGGGCAAAAGGCCTGCATCGTCAGGACTATAGGGCTCTAAGATGGGGTATATTGCCCATGTAGACAAGCCATAGGACAGAAGGTCCCCCAAGAGCTTTAATTCTGTTTGAGACATATTGTGGCAATAATAGAAATAAAACAATTGGCCAAGCTTCAAGATTATACCAGATACTACAAGAAAAGAAGTTTGGAAAATCCAAACGAATGAGACTTGTATGGGAGTCAGGTTTGGAAACAGAATTTCACAAAAACTATGGGGTACAATTTGGACAACACCACCCTGTAAGTCAGCACATACCCAGGCTAAAAAAATGCATTAATGGTATTACTATCCACTCAGACTTCACAAAATTATTAACTGTTTGTTAAAGATATGCTGGATGAGCTGCAGTAAAATAGGAAATCAGAAATATATGTGGTTAACCTGGCCAAAAATAGTTCCTGGGAGAAAATATTAAATTGGATAAGCCAAATGTTAGGTCAACCAATATATTATAGAGGAGCATTATTGTTGATGTCCATATTTGAAAATGAAAAGGAAAGATTGCCAAACGAATATTTCATAGCTCTTTTTTAAACTGATATAAGATTGGAAATAATGGAATCATGGAAAATGATAAGAGAGTCTTTCAGTATAAAAGTGGTTAAACAGAGTGTTGGCTATAGCACTGTCAGAAAAGCTAAAATATAAAATGATATTGGTAAGAGGGAGAAAATATCAGAAGATAAATTTGAAGAAATTTGGCAGCCCTTTATTGTTTGTTACTGGTGTGAACTCTGGACTTAAACTGCCACCTGATCAAACTTTTTCTAGTAAAGTATGTTTCGAATGTTATAAACAGTTGTTGTATGCCTTCAATAACCCACTAGTCAGTACTTTTAAGATGATTTAAGCTTATGGTAATTGGCAGTGGTATAAATTTAGGTTTACTAATTAAGATTTTGGAGTGGGAGAAAGAGATGGAGGGAAGTGACTCTTAAACTGTATTATATCTAAAAGGTAAAGAAATATTTGTAATGAGGAATATGTAAAAAAAAATGGCGGTGAGGGGGAAGATGTGAAAAGAGAAATCTTTGCCCAGAGGGAAAGCATTGAAACTAGTCTTTCTGCAGTATGAGTCATAGGCCAATATCTTATTGGTGTAGTTTGGTCTGTTATGTTGGTATACTGCAGTTCACTTTTTTTCAAGGTTGCACAGCAGCAGCACCAGAAGGAACTGAGAGAAAGTGCTGTCAAAAGAGAAATCTGTCAGTTCCCAAGCAACCTATTTCTTCATATCTGGCCTCCAAATGTGTCTGTAAAGTTAAAGGTACCCTGGGAAGATTTCCTTGAAAAATCACCTGTCTCTCCCAGGAGATTTTCCAAGATGACCTTTTCAGAATGAGGATCCACCCAGAAGCCAGATTTATGGAAATCAGCTGCAGCATCCAGCATCTCTTCTGCTGGTGACAGAGACCTTTTTCTGCTTTCCACCCACAACTGCACTTGTGGCCTTTTCATTCTTTACGCTATGCCATAAATAATCCAGAGCAAAGTAATTTACACTGGCTGAAGAGATCTCTGCTGTAGGAGGCTCACTTCTGTTGAAATTCACAGTGGAAGTTATTTTGTAGTTGTGGATAAATATGATATTTAATTTTGAGCTAAGATCAGGTGGTTCTGTCTTTCCAGAACCTACCAGCCTGAGAGCTTCTGAATCTAACACCTTTGAGAGCAGTCTATCTTCTGGAAAAAGCACAACAGTTGGGAGTGAGGAGAGAAGGGGGGAAGAGATTCTGCAACCTCTTACAGTCACAAGTTCTCGCCCAGAAAGGACTGACTCTCGAGTTTCAACCAGCTCCCAGGAACAGATTGCCGTTGTTGCCCGGTAAGGTTCTGACTTAACTTCTCAAGGGCTGGCAACACATGGTATTTGAGCTATATGTCAGGAGAGCCTCCTTCATATCTCAACTCAAACTTGCCTGATAGACATAAAAACAGCCACTGTTTCTTAGGGTCTATTCAGAGATAGGCCAGGATCCAGAGGTATATGTCTGCTTCCAGCTCTAGGAGGAGTTGATTCCACAAATAGCACCCATGCACCCTGCAAAGAGATGTTCTGCTCTCCCCACCTCATCCTCTGTACTACTTGAAACTCTTTCAGCAGTTAGACATAATTGGATTTTGGCCATAATGTGCATGATTTGCCATTATGTGAATTAGCTAGATGCTTGTGATTTCCCACCTTTCCTTGACTGCTCAGATTCCGATAAAATGACAAACGCATTTTATCATTTGCAGTCAAATGGAGGAAGCCATGGTGTTCATGAAACCTTGAAAACCATGGGTTGAATAGCAGTTCCAATCTTGGCATGGGAATGAAAATTTACTAAATTGGAAATAAGGGGAGGGTGTGGGAGGCAAGGGAGAGGAGGAAGTGCAGGAATTGAGCATTACATACTGGGGCATTACACCTGACATTAGCCTTCCTCTATGTAAAGTATGAGGATTAAAATAGGATTTCAATAAAGAGTTACTGCAAGAATCATTGAGGTAATGTTAAATGCTATGTACCTTGGCCAGGCTGGTCCTGTACACACTTATTTGAGAGTAAGCCCTTTTGAACTAAGTGGTGTTTGTACCCATGGTGAGGATTACACTGTGAAGCTTATTTGAAAGTTACTGCCAAGTATTTTGACACAAAATATAGTTAATGTCCTCTTTTCTTCTGCAGGCAGCCCTGCCAAGATGGCTCCCCATCCCTCTTGATGTCAGCTGTGAAACCTCTAAGGGAGCTGTCTCCTTTGGAAGCTGTGATTGACATTAAGCCAGAGCCAGATGATCTCATTGATGAAGACCTCAATTTTGTGCAAGATAGTCGTTTGCCCCGAAAGAAGCCTCTTGTGACAGTGACTTACGGCTCTTCCCGCCCATCTGCCGAAATCTACCGCCCACCAGCCAGCCGAAACACCGAAGGCAATGTTCACTTGCAGAGGTTGCCTCAACAGAACAACGTACAGACTGCCAAGCAGCTTGAGATTCAGGGCGGCAGGTCACTGGAAACAATCCAGCTCTGTGATCCAGACGCGTTTGGCAGCTTGGCTGAGAGTTACAGGCCCCCTTCCAAAGGGAACGCTGATAAAATTAGCAGTGAGGTAAGTATGTGAGCCCAAGCTGTGCCGGTATTTAACATGTACTCAACAAACAGGAGATTGCCATGGACACCTGGAGTTCCCTGTTCTGAACATAGCAAGAGGGGTAAAAAATAGCTCACTCATAGCATCTAAACTTTGTGGCATCCAGACTCTAGTTGCTTTAGTGTTTTGGAGGTGAAAAGTAAGTGTGTGTGTGTGTTAGTATTAAATAGGGTAGCAGTTGTATTTTTCATCTGCCTATTGGCATAGTTCAGGTTCTGTATGAATGTTCTGTGGTCATTGACTAATATTAAATTAGAAGATTTCAGACTTGCTGCCTTCAGGCCTAAATATTTATTTATTTATTGGATTTATATCTTGCCTTTCTCCCAAAGTGGGATTTCCTAAATACCCTAAAGGCACCAGATCCTGTCTGATTTTGGAAACTAAGCAGGGTCAGTCCTGGTTTGTACTTGAGTGGGAGACCACCAATGAATACAAAGTGTTGCAAGCTGTATTTCCGAGGAAGGAACTGTCAAAACCACCTCTGAGTATTCCTTGCATAAGAAAACTGTATGAAATTCATGGGGTTGCCATAAGTCAACAGGCAACTTGAAGGCACAGACATACACACACACCTTCAGGAAACTATATGTGTTGATTTGTTTGCCGTGGAACTCCTTAACATTCTAGAAGAGGACAGTCTAGAGAGGACAGTTTCACAGAGAATCAGTGTGGTGTAGTGGTTATAGCCCTAGGCTGCTGCCATGGAGAGCTTAGTTTAAATCCCCACATAGTCATGAAGCTCACTGTGTCACCTTGTGCCAATCAGTTTCATTCAGTCTACCCTACCTCACAGGGCTGTTGTGAGGATAAACTGGAATGAAGAAACCTTGAATGTCATCTAAGTGCCTTGGGGATAATAAATGTCCTAAAGAAACAGACACAATTTACTTTTGTATTCAAATTCAGAATGTGCCCTAGAATACATTCAACACTTCCTTGTAACTTTTGGAAGGGATGGTTGTAAGTGATGGCCAAACAATCATTCCTTTATTGATATTAAGCAACCCTCTAAAATTTCACGGAAATGAGGATTCCTTGGAACATGGTATGCAAATGGTTATACTGAACTGGAAGCAGGTTATTTACAGTTTTTTTAAAAATGGAACTGTAGTGGGCCTTCAAGAAACAGCCTGGCAACCTCACTTTCTTTGAAGTGGCTGTAAGGTACCTGGATGCTGGTCTTACAAACTAGAAACTTCAACCTTCTAGGGTCTAATTAGACTCCACCAGCTTCTTGCTCCCACCACTGAAGGTAAGGCTAAGGGCGGTGGGGGAGAGGATACCACTGCCCTTCACTTCTGCCCCCAGAGAATACAGTCCAGTGCTTTTCTTCACATGACAGTTGGTTTTGATGGTTTCACGTGGGAATGGGAAATCTGTGGTTTAGATGTCACAGCTACACAGTTTGTGCCTTTGTTGGTGGGATTACAAGAATAAGGGCTTCAACCACTAAAGGAGGATTTCAGTTTTATATGTAGAGGTTCTGATCCCTGAGATACCCTGATTCCAAGCTGTTAGGGACTATGTCAGTCCAGGTGGCTGAATTGCTCCCAAGACCAAGCTCAAGGGATAGTTGATGGTATATGGATGGATGAATGTATTCCTTTTTTTGACATCATCTGGTCCACCCTCTAACTTTATTTCTGTGCCTCTTTCTGAGTGGAGAATGCCAGCTGCTAAAAGTGGCAGCAAATGGAAGGGGCAATTTAAATAATCTGGCCTTTATCACTGAAAATGTCTATCTGATCTATTTGGGTTTTTTGTAAACAAAGTACATGGTAAGAAAGGGGATAAAATAACCTTTTGCTTTCAAATACATGCTTTGTTCTGTATTCTGATTGAAGCTGTTCTTATGAGTAAGTGTTGTTGGCACTCAGCATCTTCATTCCCCCTGCCAAAGTATTTCCCAAAGGCACATACCGTATATTCCGGCATATAAGACAACCTTTTCAGCCTGTAAAATCAGCTGAAAAGCCAGGGGCCGTCTTATACGCTGGATACAAGTCTGAGATGGGGCTGCGGCAGTCCCATCTTGGAACGATGGAGCTGGCTGCGGGGGGGCAAGCTTGCTAGCCACCTTATCCCCAGCCCAGTGCAGCTGCATGGGGGGGAGCCTTGCTGGGTGGGAGGGGGTCTTCTCTGTGACTCTGAGTCATGGAGAGGATCCCCTCCTAGTCAGCGAGGCTGCATGGGGGGTGGGTAGTCTTGCTGGGCGGGAGAGGCTGAACCTCTCCCTAGTCGGCCAGCCATCCCCCGCGATTTCCTAACTCACGAGGAGGCTGCCCAACCTCCTGGTGGGTTAGGGAATCACAGGAGGTGGCTCAGCCTCTCCCCAGCTGGCTAGCCTTCCCCCATGATTCCCCAGCTCATGAGGAGGCTGGCCAGACTCCTGGTGGGTTGAGAAATTGCAGGAGGAAGTTGAACCTCTCCCCAGCTGGCTAGCCTTCCCCCATGATTCCCCAATTTGGGAGGAGGCTGGGTTCCATTTAGTCCCATGATGGGCTTAGAATAAAATCTGAGAAGACAGCATGGATATTTTAAAAGACATTTTAAAAATTTATTTCAGTTTCTATTCAGGTAGCCTTTACCTTAATGCCTACTCCATTTTATACACACACACACCAGTCTTGAAGTGGATGAGGGAGAGTAACTGAAAGTTGGAATAAGGCAGAGCTGTGGTGGGTTGTTAGTTCTGGTGATCCTGGGCAAGGTGGTTAGCCTGTTGTGGAGGGGATTATATCTCCCTAAAGAAGCAGGCTCTCATCTTGGGAGTGTTTTTGATTTGGTACCTGCTCTTGGATGGATAAGTGGCAAGAGTGGCCAGGACTGTCTTTTACCACCAACATCTCGTTCACTTGTTGTGGTCTTTCCTGGAAAAATTAGATCTAGGCTTGCTAATTCCCAATTTAAATTTTTTGTAATGTACTTTACATGAAGTTGCTCTTGAAAACATTCCAGAAATTTCAACTGGATCAGGATTCTGCAGTTGGAGTCCTGTCTGAAATGTAGCATATTATGCCACTTTGAAACACCTTTCATTCACTACCAGTTTGTTGCCATTTTTAGTTGAACAGTGTGGCATCTAAATCCCTAAAGCAAGAAAGATGAACCTCTGACCCACAGACCTAATCAGGAATGAAGAGGGTCTGCATCCAACTTATGGAGGTCCAAGGGATGTCCCTCCCTAAAGTTTCTCCCATTGGAGTGCGGGGAGATCACCATACTCGCTGCTAATCTTCCAGTTGGGAAGGCAAATATTACACAGCAGAAATGTGTTGTTATCTCAGATCAACACTGGGATTTCCCACCTCCATGTTCACATTTCCTCAGGTGGGAATGCCTATGTTATCTCCAGTTAGTGATTAGAACTAATAGAGGTATTGGATGGAGAGGACAGTGTGGAACTCTGTGCCTCTCTTTGCACAGAGAAGGGACATAGGCTTTGCGGGAAGGGGCCAAATGAAGTCAGAGGAGGGGTGGATCTTGGGGAAGACCCCCGTCCCATAACATCAACTGGCTCTTTGACTTGGTTCCAGGAGTGGGGCAGTCTAGTCCCCAAGACACTTGCTGTTTCTCACCTCTGCCCTAAACAATGTGGCACCAGTATATCTCAGGGTTCTCCACCTCCATGTATGACTCAGCTTGATACCTTCCTCCAGCTTCTGGGGCCTGCCTTTTTGTACACCCACTAACACAGGTTGGTGGTGTTGCTGTAACATCTAGATTACAGAATAGTCATCCAATACAGGTTGATTTTTCCACAGTTCCTTTTTACGTGTATACTTTTAGCTGTTTTGTTCTAAGGCAAGAGTGGAGAAAATGTGCCCCCTCATGCCCCCCCCAAATCCCTCAAATCTCCACAATTAATTTTTTTGGCTTTTTCTTCCACAAATGGCTCAAAACTATCACAGAGGTGGCATTCTTGCCCCCACAACCCCCATTCCCTCAACAATCACCCAGCCCTCCCAAGATCAGCCAACAATTGGCCAAAATCAGAAGCAGAAGTGATACAGTGTAATTTCCATTTGTGTTGAGTGTGCAGGTGTGGCCCCTAGGGTGGGTACGGGGATGAAAAATGACCCCCATTCCTGCTCCAGTTGCCTATCCCTATTCTGGGCCATAGAATCTAGGGGATTTGTGCTATTGCTGCTGTTTTCTGTTCTGTGATTCCTTCCTGTTTGAAGACTGTGTTTTGCCTTACTTGTTGTATCTTAATTTTGCTCACTATCCTGAACAGCATGCAAAGGTGAAATAAATAAATTCTTCTTCATGTCCTCATGTTACCCATGTCTCATCCTTCCTTATTGTCTCTTCCTTTCCCGTTATTTGTTCCTCTGTTAAAATCAAGAATGTAAAGTCTTTGGGACATTTTTTTTTTTAAAGTCACTATGCAGCACCATATACACTGGTGATGCTGTGTGAACCACTGCAGGCAGGGATGTGACAATCCACTGTTTGATTCACTAAACATTGGACCTTTGGTATCTACTGGGGTTTGGTTCCAGGGCCCCCCATGGATACCAAAATCCATAGATGCTCAAGTTCCGTTTACTACAATGGTGTAGTAAAATAGCACCCCTTATATAAAATGGCAAACAGCAAGGTTTGCTTTTTGGAATTTTCCCCCCTCAAATATTTTCAAGCTGTGGTTGGTTGAATCAGTGGATGCAGAACCCCTGGATATGGAGGGACAACTGTATTTCAGACACTTTCAGTGTGTCTTATTATTTGGATCATTTGTTTGTTTCCCTGGATTTTCTTTTGGAGGGCATATTTATTAATTTATTTATTTGGGAACGGAGTTCCATGAGTTATTTCTTCTAGCCCAAGAATTAAGGGCCAAATATTATTTTTTCTATTGCATCAAACAAAATGATAATGCTCAAGGCATGAAGGTCACAAGTAATATCATTCAGTTCTTAAGAACAAATCCTTCCTCTTAACAGGTGGTCCTAAAAAACTGTGTTCTGTACATTCTTCCGACAGATGCATCTAAACTAATGTCACATTCCTGTGGTCTGCGAGAGTCATAAGTACTGTTACCTTTCCACTGGTATGGGTGTAGTTGTTTGGCCTGCCCCTTTTCTCTTGTGTTATTTATTATGTGTGGCTACTGCACCTATCCCCTGTGTGACAGGATGATAAGATTGGAGCTGGAAAGGTTACTTTTTAAACTACAGGTGCCAGAATCCCACAGCCAGCATGATCAGATCATCTATGCCATCACATTGTCGCATTTCTGAACTTCTATTGGCTTGTGGATGAGTAAGTGGCTAGGTTTGTTTGTTTAAGGCAATTCCACATCCTGTATTCGCACCAACTTTGAGAATGGATGCTGAATTTGTATTGTAAACTTTGTTTATTTTTCTTCAGAAGGCAGGTTTTCTAGCCTTCATGTTGTAAATATACTTATGTTCTTATTTTCTGTCAAGTTGGCTTTGACTTATGACAGCACTATTGTACATATAATTGAAAACATGGAGGAAATGTATCTCATATAATCATTCTACACTGAGTCAGAATCTCTTCAAACTACACGAATTTCTGGCCTACCAGTTTATTGTTTGTCCTAATCCGTATCTCTGCTCTCACCAATGTTCAAATAAAAATGAATCTGCAGTAATACATGTGAATAGTGCTGCTGTAATCAGAACAAGGAGATAAGACACAAATGGTACTCTGCCGTTCATAATTCTGGCCAATACAGGTCCTCTCCTTGTATTCACAGAACCAGTATCTGCAGTTTCAGTTACTTGCAGCTGAAAAAATAGGGACACATATTATAGAGTCATGCTGGAAAATGTCAAGAGAGGTGTCCTCTCTAGGAATTACTAGGTCCTCCAACGCAGCTGTATGGTATGTTTGGAAATCCTTTATTTTAATAGGGTTCACTATTGTCAATGGCTTCTGGTATCCACAGTAAGTCTGGGAACTGAACCCTTGAAGATACAGGGGCACAGCCTGTAATTTGAGAATTTGGACTTTTAAATGCAAAATACAAACAACTGTGATCCAGGAAATTGCCCTTTTTTTGTCTGTGTTTTGATTTTAAGTTACAACCTACACACACCATACTCATGTTTGCACATATTCCAGGTCCCACTTAAATTCTCACTTTCAAGAGTTTTTGAGGAGGGCCAATTTTGAACAACGGAGTTTCAAGTTCCAAATCCACTGAGCCTTGAAGCTCATTGGCAATGTTTGTCCAGATAGTATCTCTTTGCTTAGCCTATTTTGTGAAACCATTGTGAGGATAAAGGGATAGACCACAGATATGCTGCTGTGATTTCCTTGAAGGAAAGATGTAGTACAAATGTGATAATTTTGGAAGCCAATTTAAATCTTTCTGAGTGCTGAGAACAACTATTTCACATTATCCTTTGGGGAACCTAGATTTGGGTTGAGAGCAAGTCGAAGAAGGGGAGAAGAAAGAAAAAACAAGAATTAACCTCTTTGGGGAACAAGTCAGCAAGCATTTGTTGTTGCTATAAGTCTAGGGTGGGGAGCTGAATTAATTGATCCACTGGGAAGCGTCCAGGTCTGTGATTCTAAAAAAAATCCCTTGGTAGTAAATTGGAGGATGGAGAATAGTGAAATGCTCAGTGATGAAGCTGGCTTTCATTTGTACAGTAGGTAAATGTGATAAGATGAATTACAGTTTTGACAGAAATAGATATGTGAATTCTGAGCAGTATGTTCATAGATGGATGTTTCTGTATGTTAACCTTGTGATCAGGAGGAAAAGAACAAAGCCACTATTTAGAATGCACATCACTCTTGTTTTTAAACAGGAAAAGTCAATATTCATTCTAAATCAAATCTTTCAACTCTGTCTTCTGAACAAGATGTTAACATCCACACAGTTTTACAAAAGTGTTAGTATTTAGGCTTCAGGAGCTAGAAATTTTTTAGTTATGCTTCCAGAGTTTATGTTCAGATTTAGTTCAACTGGATGGACTACAAGTTTAGGGCTTTCCCAAATACATTGCTGTTCTTTGTTGTTTATAATATAGTGCCATCAATGTGTATAATGATCTACAGAATACAAGAGGACTAGTTTCTGTCCAGAGGACCATAATCTACAATTTGATGGGGGCAACCACAGAGGGAGGCTGGAGTAAAGAGGGAAAGTAGGTGATCATTTCAGTGGCCTTGAACACCTCAATTCTGGAAATCTGTAGAGTGGCCGTATGGAGCATGCCCTCCAACTTCATTCGTCACTACAAGATCAACAAGTTTAGGGCTGCCGATGCTACCTTTGGATGTAGGGTCTCTACAAGAGGTGATTAAGGATTAAGAGACAAGCAGTTATCCCACCCAATCAGTTACGGTGGCTTGGGCATATCCCACTTGTCATGTATTCGGATTCCTCTTCTCACCAACCCAGAGAATGCCACATTGGTACTTACTGTGAAGGTGGATTCTGGGGTTGGTAGAGAGAAGGAATCCGTACTGCCCAAGTGGCTGCTCTTCATTATTTACAGGTTTATCTTTGGCTGAGCTCGGCTAGACGTGAACTGAACTCGTGGTGGCTGGAGGGGGTGGAATCAATCTTTGGTCATCATGAGTCTAATTTAAATTCCTGCCTCTGTTCTGGGTGGTGAAAGGGATATCCCACTTGTGATGTATTTGGATTCCTCCTCTCTACCAACCCCAGAATGCACCTTCATGGTAAGTACCAATGTGGCATTTCAGGCAGGCTTAGTCACAATGAGTGGGGTGGGGAGCTGTTGGCTTTTTGAGATATTGTTGCACTCGGACTCCCATCAGCCTGTCAACATAGCCAGTAATCAGGAATGAAGCAAGACTAGAGTGCCGCAGGTTCGGCACATTTGTTGTAGGGAATGTGTTTTTGTTTCGGATTGGACAGATGGTAGCAGTTATCTCGTTCGATTGTCATGGCTAAATGGATGAATTCATTGATAATTAAGTTGTGAGAAGTTTATGTCTTGAATTACATGGCTCAAATGTATCAAATAAATTATCCTGTTGTTTTCAGGAAGAAACTCTGAGGAAGAGAAAACTCCCAGTTGTTAGCTCAGTAGTCAAAGTGAAACGGTTCAGTAATGATGGGGAGGAGGAAGAGGAAGAGGAAGACTATGGTTTACGACTGGGAGGCATCTCCAGCAGTGTCTCTGTGCCTGCGAAACCTGAAAGAAGGTACCAAAAATATCTTTTAAAAATTCCTTATTTTGAATTTCCACTGTGACTTTTGTAAAATGCCAAGCAAAGTGAGCAATATAAATAGATACTCTGAATCCCCCATATAGTAATTGTCCTGTTGCTATCTGATGCTGCAGTGGTGAATTGCAAAGACTGCTTCAGTTCAGATGTGTCTAAACTATCTCTGGATGCCAGGCCAGTTACATCATGATAGAATTGATCACAATAGGAGAATCAAATCAAAGATGTTGTTTGGGTTGCCACAATATTACTTGATTATTCAATGTATAGAAAGTTATTGCTTGCTTTGTTCTTACGGAGAAGTTAACTAACAGCAGCATCAAGGAAACAGGAACTAGTAGGAACTACTCATCATTGCTGCTGAGTGATCAAGTAGGAAGGAAACTCCCATGCTTACCAGGAACTGGTGGGAGGTGATGGTGGAAGTGATAATGAGTGTCCTAGGTGAACATTATGCAATTTAGCAATTGCTGCTTGGCTAGTCCCTTGCTAATAAAACCAAGAAAGTCAGAAAGCAGCAACATGGAGTATAAAGCAGTATTTATTTATTTGTAATTAAAAACCCAGAAGTACACTTGATCTTAAATCCTAACCAAATTTCTATAAGTTGAAAAGCTAAACAATTCTAGTCTACTTATCCAAAATGTGCCTGACCTATATTACTGAAAGAGAGATAAACATTTAATAAAAACAGCTTTACATAGTTTGCCTGATCTGCAGTATTGTTAACAAAAGGAGACATACAAGTAGTCCATAAGTTTCAAACAGTTTAGCATGAATTACTACAGACACAAACATTGCTTACAGACTGAAAATGTTTTGGCACCCTTTGTCTTCATCGGTAGCTGATACATAAAAATTAATCACTTCTTCATAGGTGGCTGAATATAAAAAGGGTTTTATGATGTCAGCACTTGCCATTCCCATCAGGAGAAAGAGATTATACTATGGCTTTATATAGATTCTATCCTCAAGGGAATTTTGTCTCCTTTTAAAAACCAGAGTAAGGTCAGAAGCCTCTATGCACAACTTACAACGTCACCCTGGCACTTATGAAGAAGTGGTTGGTTCGTATCTCTCAGCCACTGATGAAGACAGTTTTTAACAAGGAAATTACAAAGGAGGACTAGAAAGAGAAATAGCTGAATTGAATTATATTCATAAATTCCAGTCCATTAGCAAAGGTATGAACAAAGACAATGGCTTCATGGTGCACTACATATATTACTACTATTGCACATATAACAAAATAAATCTTCTCAGGGAGAGTTGTGAACCCAGAAAAACAGACTTTTGGTAGGCAGATTTCTTTCCCACATCCACACTAACTACTGTAAAGATCTGAAAGACCTGTATCACCTTGCCCAGCCTTTTGAAAATTTAGGACAAGGAATATGATTTGCATCTTTCTGGATCCTATTTCATTCTATCCCACTCTCACAACTATATAAATATTTTTTATAACCTGAGGCTTTAATATTGCTCTGTACTACATCTGAAGAAATGGGTTTGTATCCATGAAAACTCATGCTAAACTAAAAACCAGTTAGTCTTAAAAGTGCTGCCATATTCCTTTTCCCCCCTCCTGCTCCCTTCCTACTTTTTATGCTACAAGATATTAACACAGCTACTTCTTTGAAAACTGATGAAGACAGAGGGCATTGAATCACATTTGGCTTATGCAAAACATTTGTATCTATCATATTCATGCCAAGATGTTTGTTAGACTAAATGTGTGTATGTCCCCTTTTCACACAGGCTTGCACCTTTATCTTCAGCAATCTTTGTACTATATGAAATGTTTGTGTATTTTCTTTGGTAATATGGATTAGACAAACTTTTGATACATGGTTTGGAATAGTATGTATATATGTTTAGTTTATTGAAATTTGATTAGGGCATATGCAGATTTACATACTTGCTTGCTGCCTTTCTTTGTTTTGTTGGTTGTTACATTTGGAGTCAAGTTTTACTCTTGTTTTATAGTTCCTCCTGATACTAGCAGATCCTTAACTGGATAGCTATGATTAGCTGAATGAATTAGGAAACCACAGTTAATTGTAGCTATCCATTAGGTCCAAATTGGGGACTGTGGATAATAGTTTCCAAGCAAGCCAGCATCCTTAAAGCATGATTTCATATATTGGTTTGTGTAGAAGCCATTATTCATAGTTTGTGATTTGAATGTAACATTGGTTACATCCAGCTTCCTGGCTTCTACACTTACACACACAAAGAATGAAATGAAGCAGGAACAAAGGTATACAAAACTCATGCAAATATCCTTGCTGTAGTTTCATTGTTTTTATTTGGAAAGCTTTTTTTTTTTTAACATGTGGACTTCTTATATTAATTTATATGTTTTATTTATGATTGCTTGGTTCTTATAAATGTCACTGTGGACTGACTATGTTTCTTTTCATTGTTTTTCTTGGGAGTTCTGGGCAAAGTGTGAGATTTAAATCTAATAAGTAAATATAGCAAAAGATTTAAAAATTAAATGAAAAAACTCAGGATTCGATTTTGGAATGCACAAAAGACAAGTCTGTCAGAGAGATCTCTAGAATATCAGGAATATATCAATACAGTTAAACCCCCATGTCTGGGGAGCCAATACCCATGGTTTCAGTTATCCACGAGACCCCAAACAGAGACACATCCCATAGAGTCATCCTAGAAAATGCCTAGACAGGCATCTTCTCTAGACCTCTTCTAGGTCCTCCAAGGCAACTCTGTAGCATTTTTCTTTTACCAGAAATCCAGTACTTTTAATAGGGCTCATTGTTATTTGCGGTTTCTGGTATCCTCATTAAGTCAGGGAACTGAACTCCCGTGGGTATTGGGGGTCTGACTGTATTGCTCTCTGCCATTAGAACGGTTTTTGAAGTTGCTGAGTATATAACAGGAATGTACATGTCTTGGACCAATTTTGTAGGGCTGCCCTTCATATGGACAAGAACCTCTATGGGGAGTAGAGAAAGCAATATGACAGGGTACAGAATAGGGTGAGGATGGTGGCAGCTGATGAGAAAAAAAATCTTGACTGTGCACTTTCATGGTTTCCAGCCAGACATTTGAAAATGAAACATCACGATATCTCACACTTACACATGAACAGAGAAATACCTACAGTCTCAATGTTAATCTTCTTGCTTTTTGTGTGTGTTTGGATCCCCCAGGCCTTCACTGCCACCTTCCAAGCAGGCCAATAAGAACTTAATATTGAAAGCTATATCTGAAGCTCAGGAATCAGTTACAAAGACAACTAATTATGCTACAGGTAAATTAGTATAGTTTGGCAGACATGCATGATCAGTTCAGCAAACAAGCCCACATTAATCTTTGTGGTTGGAGACAAAAGATGAAACCTAAATCATACCTTCTGAACAAGTTCAATTCTAGCACCTTTGGCTTTAATCACAATGCTGTTTTTCTATCCTTTTAATTTATTTGATTTTTAAAATTTATTTTATTTGATTTACATGTAATAACTAACTTAGCAGTGTTAGGATGCTTGTGTTATCATCAGCTACTGTACTAGCTACTGGTTACTGTACATATTTTGCATATATTAAAGCTTAAACATAGAATAATGCTGTCATCTTTGAAGGACTTAAGCCATAATAAATATGTTAGGGTTTAATGTGAAGTTGAAGGCTCCATAGATTTTCCTTGGGTTTTTTCCGGGCTGTGAGGCCGTGTTCTGGAATAGTTTCTTTCTCTTTTTTTTTTTTTTAATTTTTCCATAAATCATTAAAATCAAACATTATACATTCAGAGTACAGTTGCTTACACACCCTTAACATTTACAATCGATTATTGTCTTTTTCTTCATACATTCCTTCTTCCATCCTACTTCTAACATATCGCTCAATCACACTGCATTGTACTTCCTTCCGAATGTACACGGTTGATTGCTCTTCTATACTCTTTTTTCCTTATTATTTATCAGTCCATACAATAAATACCCTTATTTCACTATTTCAATGTCATTTTCCTTTATTTCCTTGTCTGTTTTTAGTGCCACTGTGTATTGTAACTAGTCAAAATGCTACATTTGTATTGACATTTTTAGTTTGTTGAGAGTTTATTAATTTATATACTTGTCATTTCACTTATTTGTTTTAAGATTCCCTCCATATTAGTTTATGTAATTATTGTTACAGCATTTCCCCATCTCTGTTCTAAATATTTAGATAATTTGATCCAGATTTGTTGATTCTTGTCTATATACTTACCTTTTATAAGCATGGTCAAATGATCTGTTCCTATCATTTCATGAGTTTTTATTAGCCACTGGTCTATTGTAGGTGTCTCGGGGTTTTTCCACATGGATGCATATGTTAATCTTGCTGCCGCCAGCATGTAGAATAATACTTTTTCCTTTTCTTGGTCTAATTTCTCTTCTTGTATACCCAATAGGAAGGTTTCAGGTTTAAATGAGATGTTGCATTCTAATATTTCATTACAAATTTTTTGAATCTGCAACCAGAATTTTTTGACTTTGTCACAGGTCCACCACATGTGGAAAAATGTTCCTGGGTTGTGTTCACATTTCCAACATTTGCTATTCGTTTTTTTGTACATTTTGGCCAATCTGTGCGGGGAGAGATGCCATCTATAAAACATTTTGTAACAATTCTCTTGAATATTCTGGCTTAAAGTAAATTTCATTTTTTTTGTCCACATTTCTTCCCACTTTTTCAATTCTATTGGGTGTCCAATATTCTGAGCCCATTTTATCATGTTCTCTTTAACTGTCTCCTCTTGAGTTTCCCATTCTAACAAAGTTTGGTAAAATCTGGCGATCATTTTTTTATTTCCAGGATTTACAATTTTATCCCATATAGAGTTTGTTTTTTCTATGCCCTCCAATTTTATATCCATTTTAGTTCTTTCTCTAATTTGTCTGTATAGATACCAGTGACATATTATTCCGTCTTTTTCCAATTCTTCTTGTGTTTTAATTATGTATTGTCCATTTTCAATCTTTAATATGTCTTTGTATGTTATCCAACTCTGTGATTTTGTCTTTTCTCTACTGAATAGTGCCTCGTGGGGCGACATCCACATCGGTAATTTTGGACATAATCTTGCCTTATATTTTTTCCATATTTTTATTAAAGCTCTTCTAATGAAATGATTATTGAAATCTCTATTGACTGCTTCTTTATTATAAAATAAATATGCATGCCACCCAAATCGATTGTTCGTTCCTTCAAGTCTTAATAATTTCGAGTCCTCTAATGTTGTCCATTCTTTTATCCATGACAAGCAACAAGCTTCATAGTATAATTTTATATTTGGTACATCAAGACCGCCTCTTTTCTTTATGTCTTGTAAAACTTTCATTTTTACTCTGGGCTTTTTTTCCATCCAAATGAATCTGGAGATATCTCCCTGCCACTTCGTAAATACTGCATTGTTGTGTATAATGGGTATCGTTTGAAATAGATATATCAATTTAGGCAAGCAGTTCATTTTAATTGTCGCTATTCTGCCGAGAAAAGATAACTTTAGGTTTTGCCAGTTTTTCAAATCTTTTTTAATTTCTGTCCATAATTTCTCATAGTTATTTTGGAACAATTCAGAATTTTTATTTGTGACATCTATTCCTAAATACCGTGCTTTTTTGACTATTTTATATCCAGATTTTTCCACCACTATCTCTTCTTCTTCTCGCTTCATATTTTTTGTTATTATTACAGTTTTTTCCTTATTTATTTTCAGTCCCGTTAACGTCTCAAAGTCCTTTAGTATTGTTATTAGTGTCGAGATTTCCTCTATTGGATCCCCTAATGATATCAATAAATCGTCTGCATATAACTTTATTTTGTAATTGTATTTGCCTAATTTAATTCCTTGTATTTTGTTTTCTTCTCTTATTTTTATGCTCAAAATCTCCATTACTAACAAAAATAGTAGTGGGGATAGCGGACATCCCTGTCTCGTACCTTTTTGAATTCGTATTTCTTTTGTTCTCTCCCCATTTATTATTAACTTTGCTTTCTGGTCGTCATAGATTGCTTCAATCCATTTTGAAAATTCTTTCCCTGCCTCAGTTATTTCCAAAATGTCTGCTATTATTTCCCAATTCACATTGTCGAAAGCCTTTTCGATATCCAAAAAGATTAAGGCAAGTTTCTTATCCACCTGACAATCACAATATTCAATCAAATTGAGGACATGACGTATATTATCTGATGTTTCGCCTGCATCTGTGGCTGGCATCCTCAGAGAATGGTTGGGTAGGTGTGTGTGTGGAGTTTATATGCTGTGAATCCCTGTTGGGGAGTATATGTAAATTTGTGTAATTGAATGGTTAGTTTCTGGGTATAGAAACGCAAGGCTTGTTAGTGTCTGTTTGGCTAATGGTTGGTTGATGGACCATTATCTGCTGGGAATCCCCCTGTCCCTGGGTGGAATTCTTTTGTAAGTGTTGAGTTTTGATTCTATTGTATTTCAAAACTAGGAGCCAGATTTTGTTTACTTTTAAGGTTTCTTCTTTCCTGTTGAAGTTGTCCAGGTGTTTGTGGATTTCAGTAGCTTCTCTGTGCATTCTGACATGATAGTTGTTGGCCTGGTCTAGAATTTCTGTGTTTTCAAATAGCATTTTGTGTCCAGGTTGGTTTATAGCATGTTCTGCTACTGCTGATTTTTCTGGCTGGCTCAGTCTGCAGTGTCTCTCATGTTCCTTGATTCGTGTTTGCACACTGCGTTTAGTGGTCCCTATGTAAAGTTGTCCACAGCTGCATGGTATGCGGTAAACTCCTGCAGCTGTGAGAGGGTCTCTTTTGTCCTTCGCTGAGCGTAGCACTTCTTGGATTTTTTTGGTTGGTCTATAGATTGTTTGGAGGTTGTGTTTCCTCATCAGTTTCCCTATTCTGTCTGTGACTCCTTTGATGTATGGTAAAAATACCTTCCCTTTGGTTGGTTGTTTTTCTTCTTCATTCCTGTGGTTTGTTTTGGGTCTGGCTGCTCTTGTGATGTCTGCTCTGGAGTAACCATTAGCCTGTAGGGCCCAGTTTAGGTGCCTCAGTTCGTCCTCCAGGTAGTGGGGTTCGCAGATCCTTTTTACACGGTCTACCAATGTTTTTATTATGCTTCTTTTTTGTCCTGGGTGATGATTGGAGTTCTTGTGTAGGTACCTGTCCATGTATGTGGGTGGCCAGAAAAATCAGCAGTAGCAGAACATGCTATAAACTAACCTGGACACAAAATGCTATTTGAAAACACTGAAATTCTAGACCAGGCCAACAACTATCATGTCAGAATGCACAGAGAAGCTATTGAAATCCACAGACACCTGGACAACTTCAACAGGAAAGAAGAAACCTTAAAAGTAAACAAAATCTGGCTCCTAGTTTTGAAATACAATAGAATCAAAACTCAACACTTACAAATGAATTCCACCCAGGGACAGGGGGATTCCCAGCAGATAATGGTCCATCAACCAACCATTAGCCAAACAGACACTAACGAGCCTTGCGTTTCTATACCCAGAAACTAACCATTCAATTACACAAATTTACATATACCCCCAACAGGGTTCACAGTATATAAACTCCACACACACATCTACCCAACCATTCTCTGAGGATGCCAGCCACAGATGCAGGCGAAAGATCAGAAAGAAACTATTCCGGAACATGGCCTCACAGCGCGGAAAAAAACCCCCAAGGAAAATCTATGTTAGGGTTTGTTTTTGTTTTGTTGTTGTTGTGCCACAAGACTTATTTATATTTGCTGCATGGTTATCCTCTTGAAAATAATTTTTTAGTCTGACAGTTGAAGAAACCACTCCCATGTATTAGTTCATATTGAAATATCACAGGCATAAGTTTGCTGCTCAATTGCCAACAAACTATATAGCAAGAAAAGCAGAAGCCCATATGTTATGATCATTCATGATAGTTATCAATCTCTCATTCTTGAGCTTATTTTTCTCAGAAGTCAGTCCCAGTGAACTCTTCGCTTAAGCACTGCTAATAGTGCCTAAGATGGCACTGATGTTATATCTCCAACCTTTGGATGAATATCCAGGGGTCAGTTCAAATCCAGGCTTTTTGTGATTAAGAACTAGTGCTAATTTGACCCATTTTAGCAGGAGATTTGGATACTTCAGTTATATGTTGTTATAAAATATATGTGGTCTGTTGTTCCTTGCATAACACACTTGATGGTTTGTTTTGCCTGATTAAAAAAAAGTCCCACCGAAGCAGACAGTTCCTGTGGCTCCCAGAACCCGAACCTCCCATGAGGAAGCCCTCCTGGAAACAATTCATGGCCAGAGCCGTGCATCCAGAGTGACCTCCCAGATGCTGGAAGAAGAGCCAAGGGAACAAGTGTTGGGGAGAATTCCAGGTAATGCTGAATATGAGGCTTTGTTTCCAAGAAGAGAGTAATTCTGTTGTGCTCCCTGAAAGTTTGTGGCCTGTTTGATTAGGCTTCCGTTTGGCAGGTATGTGAAATTCTGTACCGAGGCTTTGAATGAGGAATTTATTAAGAAGCCTCCTCAACCCAGTTGGTCTCCAATTCTTGCATATTCTTCCTCCTTTTCCCATGAGGAGAAAGTAATGCCTGGTCTATACTTACTGATTTGAATACAGTATCTCACATGTGCACTCACATGATGCATGCACCGAAGAAATTGGGGATTGCAGCCATGATGCCATGAGATTATATCATTAATGAAAGAAGAGTCACCATGTTGATTTCAGTGTGGGTGTGAGAGTGATCTGGCGGCAACACCTTTTGCCCTATTAGATTGCAGGGTTGATTTGGCTCTTCTTGCTGGTAAGCACATGTCCCTCCCCTCCCCCATGTGTGTCTCTTCCAAAGTTGTGTGCTTGATGGAAGAGGATGGCTGTCTCAGAAGAAGTGTAATGTTTTTCAGAAATCCAAGAAAAGCACCCCTGGATCTTCCATCTAGTCCAGCATTTTTACAGCCAGCTAGGCACTTCCAAAAAAATAGGACTTGGAGATACACATCCACTGGAATACTCTCTCTCTGAAGCTGGAGGCTCTAGTTACCCATCTTAAAAGGCTGTTGACTTGATTTATCTTGCACAAACATTTCTCACCCTCTTTTTAAAGGTCTATAAATGAATCTTGACACTGTAATAGGTAAGCAGTGTGGGGGGCGCAAGGGCCAATGTTTGTCCCTCACCTCCCCCTTCTCCCATTGGCCAGTGAGTGACAAAAAATGAAACAGAAAGTAATTTCTGGTTTCAGCCATGTCTTTGGAGGATTAGGGATGTTTGAAAACATCAAATTTGGCTGACACCCCCCCCCCATGGGGCTCAGAAAGCCCCTGTGGGGCAGCAGTTTTCTTGCCCTCACTCTGTGAGATAAAAACAGCTAGCAGAAAGGTGAGGTACTCCACTGAAGTTCACTTCCAACAAGATGGAATCCTGGCCCATAGAGAAAGAGGTATAAATCTACCCAGCATTGCTCTCCTCCCAGGAATAAGCTGAAACTGAATGACAGAGCTGCCTTGTGAATACAGAAGCCCTGGCTAATGAAAGAGCTGAAGGAGGATATTGCAGTATATGTCCCCTAACTCAGACTGCACAGGGAGTAACATTTATCATTCATATTTATTTTAGGAACTCAGCAAAGGCAGCTCTTTTCCCGTCTCCAGATTGAACCAGGCTTTGAAGAGACCTTAGAAAAGGCCCAAGGTTAGCTTTCTAAAAAAAAGTCTTTGCATGTCTGTGTTTCAATGAAATTCCTACTTTATTTTGTTAATGAGAAGCCTAGCAATGTTTTCTGCTACATCTATTGCTACCTGGTTAGGCACTTCTCCTGAGCAAGTTCCATTTAAACGAATGGGACCAAGTGGACAGATGTTGGCAGTGTTGCCTGTTATTACAGGAACTAGCACAGGAGAAATTTCTCTTACGATATATCAGAGATATTAGTTCTGACGTCACTGGAGGAGCCACCTTGGCTTAAGCCGTGAAATTTAAATAACTTTCTCGACAAATAGGTGGAGTCAAAGTAATCTCTTACTGTGGTTATGCAAAGAGGTGTTCTGAGATTCCTCAACCAGAGTCCTGTTCTGTTTGCTCCTTCTTTCCAAACCAGTGTCAGTCTTGCCACATCTTATTGCAACTGAGGGCCCTTCCAATGTGGAAGTGCCAGAAGGGATAGAGTTGTGTGTTCTCCCCAGGGTTGTCATAGCTACTTGCTTAGTAGGTTGCTGGACTTTGCTAAAGGCAGCAGACAGCATAGAGAAATCCTACTGCAATGCAAGCTTCCCATCAGCTGCTACTTCTACAACTTTTATCCTTGCTGCTGAGAAAAGTTTGCTTTCTTTGACAGACTCTGTGGCTGCTTTTATCCTCATTATATAGCCTCATCCTTGTTACCATTTGGTGACATCAAAATGATTTTAACACTCCTGCTGTTTTCTCTGATTTAGATTATTATGACTTGGAATCTGTAGTCCACACAGATACCAGATCATTTATCCTGAAAAAACCCAAGCTGTCTGAGGAGGCCATGGTGTCCCAGAACCTAGAAGTGGGAAACAGGTCCACCGACGCCTTGCAGGCTCTTTCAGGACGGCTTATACAGACACGGTAAAATGTCATTCTTTGAACTGCAACAAAGAGGTTGACAAGTAAGGCTTAACTTACTTAGTTGTCCATAAAGACAACAAAGAGTCCTGTGTCACCTTAAAGGCTAACAAATTTATTACGGCACAAGCTTTTGTGGATTCTCTCTTTCTCTCTCTGGCTTTTCTTTGCAAACGAAGATTCAGGAATGACTCATCCCGCACATTCTGCAAGCGCACTGATGACTAAAAAGGCCAATCCGAGATAAACAAGTCCAGGTGCAGAAAGCACAGCAGAAGGTCTCCTTGGGTGATGTTTCCAGGTTGTGATTTTTTCTGCATTGTCGTTTCTCTTCAAGACTTGTTCAGCGTGAGTTCTCAAATAAGGCTGCAGCATTGTGGATAGTGTGACTCCATGCCTCCCGATGTGAGGCCAGGGCGGACCATTGTTTGTGATCAATTTGGATGAGCCTGAGATGTTGTTTCAGGGAGTCCTTGTATCGCTTTTTTGGAGCACCCCTCTTACGCTGACCCATGGCGAGTTCACCGTAGAGTACTGTTTTTGGGAGGCGATGGTCCTCCATCCTAGAAATGTTTCCTGCCCAGCGCAGCTGTGTTCTCAATATCATGTCCTCAATGCTGGTGATCCCTGCTTGCTCAAGGACAGCAATATTTGTCACATAGTCAGTCCAGCCCAGTTTATCAGATGCATGAAGTATTTTCTAGAATTTCAGGTATGCAGAAAGTATACAACTTGTTTTTGTTGTGATTTGGTGGCATGACGGGATAGGAACCAGTAAGATCAGAAAGAAATAAAATACAAAAAGGATTGACAATGACATGATCAGTGATGATCCTTCATAAAACTGTTGCTAAAAATGCAAACATCCTAGCACTAGGCAAGACAACACATCTAGTGCGGCAGGAAGCTTTAAATCTAATTAAAAACTCTGAAGACTGGAACTTCTTGATGAACTATAACCTAGCTGTCTTGCTATAATTGCCCTTTGAAATGTCTTTGCTCCACTGTGGAAACAAGTAGCAAAGGGAGCTGAAGTGTTTCTCCCTTTTTTGGAATATAGTTGTCCCTTCATATTCACTGGGGTTTGGTTCCAGGACCCCACGTGGATACCAAAATCCATGAATACTCAAGTCCCATTATATGCAGTGGCATAGCAAAATGGTGTCCCTTCTATAAGATGGCAAAATCAAGGTTTGCTTTTTGAATTATTTTTTAAAGAATATTTTCAAACTGTGAATACTTAAATCCATGGATACCAAATCCATGGATACAGAGGGACAACTGTACTGCCATTTCTGATGTCTGTTTATTCTTTTCTGTCTGTTTATTCTTTTGCATAAATTTCTGTCTGTTTATTCTTTTGCATAGAGACTGGCCTGCTTGCCCTATGCAGAATGTGTGTAAAAAGTTGCCCATTTGAATAAATAAAGTGGTTCATTCACTTGCTCATTTTCCAATGTGATAAAAAAAATCTGTCAGCAATGCACTTCTGTATTCTGTACTTCATTCTAATAAAATTAAAGAGTCCTCTGAGCCCAAAATATCCACCCACAGAAGACACTTTGGTCAGGTGGCTGGTCCCTGTCCCTGTGCTAGATGCAAATATATGGTTTCAGTCATTCCCAGTGCAGGAATCAAGATGGATTTCCTTCCCTCAGAGGAAGTTGGCTAGCTGAAGTTCTGCAGAACCTCAGTCTTCCATTGAGGTGGCTTCCCCAGAACAATCACTCATGCAGGGGCAGAAACATCTTTACACATTCCAAAAATAAATCATTTTGAAATATCACTTTCATTTCAATGTCCCTTCCATTTGAACTCAAGAAAAAGTTAAATCTCAGTTATTAGAAATCTGAAAGGAATGGATTCAGGCTTCTGAATTGCTTTATACATCTTCTAAACAAACTCCAGTCTTTTGTAAATGATAGCATTTTACTGACTGTGTTGTACTGTTGACATTGGTTTCCACTCCTTGTTCTGCTCACTGATTCAGTGGCATTGGCACTTCTTCAGTGTTCCCTTATCTTGCAGAGAGCAGCTTGGCCAGCCAGAGAAGCCTGCCAGTCCCAAGTTCATAGTCACCTTGGATGGAGTCCCCAGCCCTCCAGGGTATTTGTCGGACCAAGAGGAAGAGGAACCAAGTCTCATGGAAGGAGTTAGGCCTGTTCCCCCCAAATCAACAACCAGCAAGGGTTTAAGGAGCCTTCGCGCACAACAGATGCACATTATATCACGACAGCTGGAGACCACTGATGGTAATAGTCTCACCCTCAGTGTATAAGCACCTTCTGTGAGCTTGGTTGCAAAGTACTTTTATCTGTATTACTTCCTTTGAGCCACTCAAACTAATAACGAGGCAGGAAGACAGTGACTGAACCGCAAGCCAAAGTCCCTTGATAAGTTCCTTCTAACAGACTCCTCCAAAGAAGGGATAACACCTTTGACCCATGAATGCAATTGGTGAAAAAACAGAGCTCTGGATGGATGTATCATATTTGGCTCTGAGACAATGGTATTCAGATTGGGTTCTTGGGGAACCCCCACTCCATACCATTTCTTAGAAGCTCCTCAGAGGTTTGAGCAGCAGTAGTAGCATATGAGATAGAGATGGCAATCATGCCACCTGTGGTCTATGTGTGCCCCCCCCCCCAGTGAGTTTTTGCAGCTCTGCAAAACTATAGTGGACCACCGAAGGCTGGAGAAATGGATCTCAGACTATGAGAACCCGCCTGCTCCTTTGTAGGGAACCTTCAACCCAAAGGCCAAACTCAATTTCAGATATGGTCTTGAGGGCTGCATTCCAGTGGTGGGTGGAGATAAAGAGTGGGCCTAAAAATGACAAGATATGTTACCTTAAAGCTCTTAACAACCCTTACTAGTAACTAAGTAGTAGAACTGGTGCTTGTACTTAAGAACGGGCAAATGAAAATGCCTTTGGTAGCTTTGGACAAAGATTTTTTTAAAAATGCTGAGTAGGAAATGAAATAAGAGAATTGTAAGGAAATATGTGTTTAAAACCATTTATGACCTTATCTACAGCCAAACACAACTATTATGTGAGCTATTGCAGCTTTTCTCCAGTAATATTTTCACTGTACTCTTTGAGAGTAAGGGAAGTGATTTCAGTGTGTGGAAATAACCCTTATACAGGTTTAGTATCCCTTATCTGAAATGATTGGGATCACAAGTGTTTCGTATTTCGTATTTTTTCCCCATATTTTGGACTACCTGTATTTGTATATATGTAATGAAATATCTTTGAGATGGGACCCAGGTTGAAACACAAAATTTATTTCATGTACACCTTATACACATAGTCTGAAGGCAATTTTATACAACATTTTAAATAATTTTGTGCACAAAACATCAGAAAACAAAGGTGTCACTATCTTAGCCACCCATATGGACAATTTTGGTGTACTTTGGCTTTCCAGATAAGGGATACTCACATTGTAATGTACTATATCAAATTCAGCTTGGATTGCTAACCATGCCTTCTGGTTTCTCTCTACAGTAGAGATGGAGGAGGTGGGTGTCCTACACAAAGCAGAGAAAGTACTTGAGCGCTGCAAGTATTGGCCTGCCTGTAAAAATGGAGATGAATGTGCCTTCCATCATCCCACACTTCCATGCAAGTGAGTGGTACAAAGCTTCTTGAAACACCTTGATTTAATTTGTCCTCCTGGTTTTCAGATAGAACATTAAACAGTAATTAGGATCGGGTGCAAAAGGAAGTAGCCTCATCCTCTGGTATAGGTAGCCTGTGGGCCACATCTAACTCTTTGACTTCTCCTCTTCCTGCTCGTGGAGCCAGAAGCCCCACTCATTCCCTCTGCTGCTCAACCCAGTGGTGGGAGAAAGACTACAGATCAGGGAAAAGATTAGTTTGTGAATCACTGTACATGAGGAGGATAAGGAAGAGGCTTTAAATCCACCCTCACCCGTGCTGCTTAGAAAATGGCAGCTGGGAAATAGCAGTGCTACTGAGGACCAGTGTGGCATAGGAAAAGCCTCAAAACCCATTTTGGTCCCTTTTGTGCACATTTTGGAGTTTAGGGGGCTTCAGGAGGGAAAAAGACCCCACTAGTTTGGCAAGCAGAATGTTGGTTTGTGGCGTAACTGCTGCTTTTTATGAATGCCTCTTGCCACATTGAACTTTATGTGTCTATTCATTATTTTGAACATAGAGAGCATTTGAACCAAAACCAGAATTTCAACAAAATTGGAACAGGGATCTTGTCTTCCTTCAGAATTCTCATCTGAGAACCCAAATGTCTTAATGTATAGAACTGTATTCAGCACCAGGATAGCTTAGGCATTATTTTGAAAGTGTATACCTTCTAACGAGAAATCATGTTAATCTGTTCTCTGAATTCCAGAGTCTTTCCAAACTGCAAATTTGCTGACAAGTGCTTGTTTATCCATCCAAACTGTAAATACGATGCCAAGTGCGCCAAGCTAGACTGCCCTTATACTCATGCCAGTAGACGGACCCCACTGCCACCTCCTAAACCAGGTAAAGATTTTTTTTATTGTTCCAGGTTTGATGGAGGCTTGCTAGAAAGTATGTACTAGTGATAGCAGACTCTTATCTGGTGAAACCCACAAGAAGACCATTGTGGCTGCTACCTACTCATGGTGACAATACAGAATGGCTTGGTTCAGAAGCACGTACTGGTTGTTTTTGAGTTTCCTCTGAGGCGTCTGGCCACTATGAGAAGTGGGGTACTGGACTAGGTGGGCCTTTGAATTGATCTGATCTGGTAGCATTCTCCTTTTGCTTTTCCTGCCCACTCTCAGATAAGCTTTGTTATCAATAAGGGAGTCACTGGGAAAGATCTTGATGTACTGAAATAAGCTAGGTGGTCACTATAATTGTTCAGAATTAGCCAATACAAGCATTCTGTCAAGTTGGCATTATTTAAGAATAAATGTAGAAGAACCAAACCCACTGTGCAAAAAACATACACTATTCTTCAACAGCTCTAATGCTTCCCTCTCCTTGGAAAAGATAAAACAAAACACTTGGCCAGCAACTCAACCAATCTGTGCACAATAGGGAGAACTGCATAGTGTTGCTACCACTTCTTGTTGATACATTTTTTATGCTTTGTGATGTTTGGGTTGCAATAGTGCAGGATGCTAACTTATAGGTGCTTGGTGTATATATATGATTTAAAAATGTGTGGTCATCATTAAAGGAGACTAAAGGAAGAGGAGAAGGCAAGCCAGTTCTCTAGACCTGACTCATTCTCTTGCTGATCAAGGACTGATGACAGCTTTAGGATGGGGGGAATGGATGATGAGAAAACCCTTCGCTCCATTTGCTCATGCAGCAATGGAGCTGATGTCATAAACCTCCCTGCTTCTGTCTAATGTTATGCCTAGCTACTTCCACGTCCTCTTTGGAGGTTCTGCCAGTCCAAAGGCAGGTGTCATGCGATCAATCTAAAACTTTCCTGTTGACTCTGCCCCCTCCCTCTAGTTTTTAATCTCTGTCTCCACCAAGACCAAAGGTTTTTCACTTCACTCTCATTTCTTAGTTCAGTTCTCTAGTAACTTTAAACTCTTTTTTCAAGTATTGTTATCCTAAACTTCACCTATTTCTTTTGCTTTAACCGAGACCCCTTCCCCAAATGTCCTCTTTATTCTATTTTTCCCCCCATTTCACTTGGAATTCACCTGGAATTAAAACTGAAGCTGTAGCAACAGTTGTAAGTTGAAATTAGCTGCTGTTTTTTTCTGAAGCAAATCAGACTTTGGTTTTGAACTACTGTTATTATATAATTACACATTTATGACAGCCTTTCTTACATTGTGAAATTAGGAGCAGTGTACGTAGGCTTTCCTCACTCTCTTCCTTCCAGAAACTGACCTGTTCCAGACCTTTGTAGGTTCAGCAACAGTGCTGCTTCACGTTTTTTCAAACATGATTCCTCACAGTCAAATGTTAGGAAATGCATTAGACAGGAATTGGAACTACCTCAGTGGTTGTTTGTGATAGATGTGATTCTTTCATTAAAAATTCACCTTTCTGTTGGATGTTGGATTATTCATTTTCCTCCTCTTTATTAATTGGTTTTACAGCACCACCACCAGTACCACCAGCATCTTCTACCAGCCAGCTTTGCCGATTTTTCCCTGCTTGCAAGAAAATGGAATGTCCTTTCTACCATCCCAAAGTAAGTGCTGTATTTTTATTCCTTCTTCAGGGGTTTCATGAACTTTGGGTAGAGTTCTAAATGTTTGATGCAGGGAGCTAGAAATGTCTTTTTTTTTGTCACAAGAAATTTAAAGTACATGCCTGCCCCCCACAAATAATTGTGTTTAATGGTCAAGATTGTCTTGGTGATATTTATTTTTATTTATTTACTTAATTAATTTATATGCTGCCTTTCTCCCAGAGTTGGACCCAAGGCAGCTCACAGAAAACATTAAAATCCATACAATTTGAAAACAATTAAAATCACCATCATTAAAACAATTTAAAATTATTTGAACATACCAAAATTAAAAAATAAAAACAAAACAAAACAAAAACACACCCTGATAAAACTACACAGGCACAGTTATACATCAAAGGCTGGCTTGAACAAAAACATGTTTGGCTGCCAGCAAAACAATGACAAGGTGGGGGCCAACCTAGCCTCCCATGGGAGGGAGTTCCAGAGGGTGGAAGCAGCCACTGAGAAGGCTCTCTCTCATGTCCTCACCAAGCGAGCCTGTGATGGTGGTGGGACCAAGAGAAAGCCTTCCCCTGAAGATCTTAAAACCTTTGCAGGTTTGTAGAGGGAGATACAGTCTGTCAGATAGTCTGGAGCTAAGCTATGTAGGGTTTTTAGGTCAAAACCAGCACTTTGAATTGTGCCTGGAAACAAACCAGTAACCAGTGAAGCTGCTTTAACATGGGAATTATATGCTCCCTATAACTGGCCCCGGTCAGCATTGTGGCTCCACCATTCTGGACCTGCTGAAGTTTCTGAACAGTTTCCAAAGGCAGTAGAATGTGTTACAGTAGTCCAAATGGGATGTAATCAAGGTATGTGTCATTGTAGCCAGATCTGACGTCTCATGAAATAGGTGCAGCTGGTGCACTAGTTTGAGCTGTGCAAATGCACTCCTGGCCACTGCTGAAACCTGGGCATCCAGGCTCAGAGTTGAGTCCAGGAGAACACCCAAGCTGTGAGCCTTAGATTTTAGAGGGTTATCAGGTGAAGCTTCATCTCCGTGGCCAATTACCCTAATTGGCTACAGAACAGTGATTGGCTCTAGAACACCAAGGGGTGAAGGAGCGGCCTTGCTCAACGCTCAAGAGAAGCTGGAGTGAATCCATGTGTACCCCCACAGCCAGTCTGTGGCAGGGGAGAACCAGTAGCCCCTTGACTGCTGTTTCACACTTTGGGAAGCAGTCAGGCTGAGGGAGCAACCATGGCTACATCCTCTAAATACACTGAAAGAGACTTATGTTCTCCCAGTGTGATGTATGACCTCAACCAAATTTCTGGTCTCCAAAAGTAGATACACTTTAAACTTTAGCCATAAACACAGTATGTCACATCCTGGCAGGTGGGAAGGAGAGAGCTAGATATCAATGGCAAGAGAGAATTCAGGGGATGATGGTATAAGAGAAGATGAGGAGGGTATTACACTCAGGATAAGATATATATGCTATATATCTCCTTGAGATGATCTGAGACAGGTGGACATTATGCAGATACAACAGTGTTAGACAAGAGAAAAAAGTGTGGGAAAAAGAGAGATCTTGATGATCTCAAAAGTTTTGTGAAAGATAGAAGAAAGGTATAAGGGAGGTTTGCCTGCTGCTAACACAGTATGGTCACATAGAACCATACAATTAGGAGGGACTGCAAGGTCCATCTAGAATGATTCAAGAATTCACAACTGAAACATTCCCAAAAACCAGCCTGCCTGTCCCTCCTGGTAGTTCATGCCACTGTAGAATAGCTCTTACCATCAGGAAGTTCCTTCTAATGTTGAGAGGGAGTTTTCTTCCAGTTTAAATACATTGGTTCATAACCTAGTCTCTGGAGCAGTAGAAAACATCCTTCAGATATTTAAATATGGCTATCAGGATCACCTCTCAACTTTCTCTTCTTCTGACCTTTTACCATCTTGGTTGGTACACCTGGATTCATTCCATCTTGTCAGTATCCTTCTTGAACTGTGATAGCCAGAATTGGACACATGCACTCAACCAGTAGAGTTCAAGAACTAGTTAGCAGAAGTAACCCAAGATGGTTATCTGCATTCATTTTGATGAAAAATTGGCAAAAGTTAATTTGTGGAAGAAGAAAATCAATTAATCCTTCATATGACATAAGAATCTAAGAGCCAAAGAATTAGCTTGGATGTATCTATAGAAAACCAGATCAGGAAAATTATTGAAGATTTGTGGGGTGGTAATCCAAATGCTAATAAAGTGATTACTTAAATCAGTGGTTCTTAACCTGTGGTCAGGGGACCCCCAGGGGGCTGCAATGTCCTCACAGGGGGCCCACGAAGGCTTGAAGGCTGCTCGGCCCACCTCCTGCCTGCAGTTTAGTGGCCACGTGACAGGAGTCAAGGCAAAGGCCGGCTAGCTGGTTTGGCCCCTGCATTGCTGCTCAATCCGCTCTAGCCACAAACTTGCAGGGAGAAGCAGCAGAAAAATCTTCTCTCCCCTTCCAGCATCTCTGAGGGAAAGTTTAATGGATGATGTAATGTTGTTGTTGTCGTCATTGTCATCATCATCATCATCACCAGGCATTTTTATTATTGTTGTTGTTTTATATCTTGAGTTAATTCTTGGGGGTCTGTGGCAACAAAAGATATTTAAAGGGCGTCCCTGATAAAGAAAAGGTTAAGAGCAACTGACTTAAATTATTGTTCTCAAGAAGCAGTTTTACCTTTTAGTCTTTATATACCTTATTTTAGTTAGTAAACTTCTGCCACCTTGTGCTCTGTTTTTGTATTGCACAGTGCTTTTTCAAGTACTGTAAGGTGAATGCATTTTTGCCTTTTAACATTTGATGTCATTCCTATACTTTTTAAGATCAGCATTTTGGTACTGCCAGTCTAACCATCCTGTGTTAAATTCTAGGGATCTCAATCTTCAGTCAGGGTGAGAATCATGTGACCCACCAGATATTGTTGGATTGCAACTCCAAAGATTCCATACCGCTTGCTGTGACTGCTGGAAGTTTCAGTCCAACAACACTTGAAGGGCTGTATCATTCCAACTATGCTATGTACTTATTCACTCCTTGTGATCTGCAGCATCCTTTGGTGATTTACATGTGTTAATGGAACATCAGTGGAATTATAGACAGTAGAGGTTTCTTAAGCCTCAGCCACCCCCTTGTGTGCCTCTTTCTCCCTGTTTCTTGCGACCCACCCACCCACCCGCCCTCTGTGCAGTCTGGGTCTATCTGGTCACTTCAGGGCCGGGTAGGAATTTCCCCCCTCTTTCCTCCCTACCCCACACTGTATCTGTGGGACTCGGTTGATTGGCTCGGGTGGGGTCTTTAAACAGGTTTTCCCCTAACAGGTAACAGGGAGAGAATTATATAGTCGGTGTACACCTTGGCACCCTTTTGGTGATAGGTTGGGCTATGGAACTACCTCCATAAGTTTTGCAACGTAAGAAGTGGAGAAGGAGTCTGCCCTTGGGGCTGATCTGTGGGTTTGCTTTCAAGAATGTGACCATTAATTGGGATGGCCCTCGAGGTCAGGTGTTTCGCCCAAGGGAAGGCTGAGGAGGTAGGTAGTTACCAGGTTGAAAACTGGCCTCAGCTGGATCTGCACCAGGTTGCTCCCCCTCTTTTGCTCATTTGGAGTTTGTTTAAATAGGTTTAGGTCAAATAAAGTGGCCCTTATTTAGTACTTAGGACACATCATGGGAAGGAACGGTGGAGGAGAAAAGAAAGAGCCATACACTAGGTGGATAGACTCAATCAAGGAAGACACAGGCCTGAACCTGCAGGACCTAAGTAGCGTGATTGTGGAGAGGAGGTCTTGGAGATGTCTCATCCATGGGGTTGCCATGAGCCAACTTGAGGGCAGCTAACAACAATAGCATTTCATATCATCTCAGATACAAAGCTTTTTAAACTGAGTCAGTACAGTCAAGCAAATGTTATATATGCATTTTTGAATTGACCCTAGCAGTTAAATTTAAACAATCAAAAAAGCAGAAGCAGGTTTCTACACTGTGTTCAGATGACCCAAATTATGTATTTGAAATATCTCATAAAAAGCATTTTATATCTCTAAGAGAAATATACAAGAAGCAGGTATCCCATGGATTGCATTGAACTCTCCTGAAATAGTCCTTTCTAAGTCCTGTATTTTATCATCTTAGCATTGTAGGTTTAACACCCAGTGTACCAGAGTAGACTGCACATTTTACCATCCTGCTGTTTCTGTACCACCACGTCATGCCTTGAAATGGACGCGAACCCAGACTAGGTAATGATTGCTCTTTCTTTTTCAAATCTGACATACTAATCAAACTTGAATCTATACAAATGGGAATTCAGCTGTTTGACAAAAAAAATGGCAGAAACACAAACATACATACGAGAAGTGTTCTTAATTGCATTTTTTTTGCAGTTTTGCTCAACCTAATTCTGAAGTGTTGGGGAATGGTGATTTTTAGCCAGATGATAAGTCACATTTAAAGGGAAACAACTTTTGCTAATTTTCTCTCTGTTTTTTTCCAGTGAATAATTCACACGACCCATTAATTACATTTTCACCATTGTACTATGATGGAAGATTACTGACTGATGGAACAAGATAGCTGTAAAGGTTATTACATATGCCAAGCCGTGAATATATATTGTTTCTTAAATGAAGTTGATTGGATACTTGAAATATGTAATTTTCAAAAGTTGTATATTTAATAATTGATTTTACATATTTTTTACTGTAAAAAGTCTGTAGGGAAGAAGATTTGCTTTAACCTTAAATAAAAATGTCCAGGCAAGGATTTATCCTGTCTATCTTGGGCTACTGTCTTTTTTTTCCTTTGCCTGCACCTTTTCAAAGTCCACTGTGGCCCATCATTTTGGACTAGAAGAGTTCTTTTTTACTACAAAGTTATATTATCTGGGGGAAACTGTACTTAATTAGTACAGCATGTGTCAGACATGTCTTTTTCCATTTAATTATTTTTGTATTTGACTGATTCATTATATTCTGCCTTTCTCTTATGGTTAAGGTACAAAATTAAAAAAGGCTCCAATAAAAAACAATTAATTATGCATGTTAAAATACAAATACAATTAATTACATGATTGAAGCACCAATCGAAAACATCTAAAAGCACTGCACTAAAATAACTAACCAATAAAATATTAAAACTCCAGCACATTCATTTAAAAATCTCTGATTGCAGGAGGCAGTCCATTGCCAAAAGTCAACCCAAATAGAGAGATCTTGCTGGTGGAAGCATAGCAAGATTAGGACTAACCTAACTTCCCTTGGGAGGCGGAGTTCCATAATCTCAGAATGACCACCAAGAAGACCCTCTCCTTTGTCATCACCAAATGTATACCTGAAGGTGGTAGGACTGTGAGAAGGGCATTTCCTGCAGATCTCAAAGCCAGGCAGGGATAGATATGTCAGAGAATATGGCCTTTCAGATAGCCTGGACCCAACTCTTACAGGTCTTTATATAGATCACAGTTGGCACTTTATGACCAAAAACAGATCAGTAGCTAGTAAAGATGTTGCATGGGCTCCTTGTAACAAGCTCATCAAATCTGGTCATAGCATTTTTGACCAGCTGCATTTTCTGAACGCTCTTCAAAGGTGGCCCCATTTAAAGTACATTACATTAATCCAAATGGGATGTAACCAAACTGTGTGTCACATTGCCTAGATAGCAAAGGGCACACCAACTTTAATTATGCAAATACAGTCCTGAACATTGCTAGAATCTGGAAATTCAGGATTGAATCTAGCAGTACCCTCTAGAGTTGAAATCCTGTTTAAAATTTGTTCCCACAGGGAGAACTACATTTTTTTCCTGCTGCAAGAACATCATTGAAAACTAAGCAGTTTCCTTCTCAGGACAGGGAGAAAATCTTCCCCTCCTAAGACTCACCATTGTCTTGCACCCCCCCCCCCCGACGCAGCCATTTATTTATTTATTGGATTTATATCCCACCTTTCTCCCAAGATGGAATTCAAGGCAGCTAATACAACCGCCTAGGATGGCTAGGGAGGTTGGAGGGTAGCCAGTGGCATCTTTTGGGACCCCCAGAGGACACTCATGCTCTCTGGAGGAGTTTCAGGAGGTCCTGGAAGATGCCTGCATTGTTATGCACCTGATATCAGGGCATATCCAGATGACTGTAGGTTGTCCCAACTATAAGAACATAGCCAGTTGGCCACTACATAGCTTTGTTAGGGGGAGGCACCTAAGCCAACTGGCTATGTTCTTATAGTTGGTTCACAGCAATGATGTCATTCTCCAAGACCTCTGGAAGACCTCTTAATGGTCCTGGAGGAGGATTCCTGCATCATTGTGCACCAGGTATCAGAACATAGCAGATCATCCTCAGCTGCCCCTGCCTGCCGCTATATGGCAATGTTGCGGGGGGGGGGGAGTTTCTGGGTTTCCTGATGCTCCTTTTTTGCTCCAACCTGTAGCACAATCAAACTGTGAACTAGATTGAAGGGGAGTGCAATTCCATCCAGCACAGGATGAATCCCGATTCCCTGGTCTGCTTTTTGATTGACCAGGAGCATCCCTGTTTTCTCTGAATTAAGCTTCAGTTTTTTCACCCTCATCCAGTCCATTACAGACCAGATGCTGGTTCTGGGTCTGGTCACTGCCAGGATGGAAGGCCACTTGGGTGCCTGTGAGTACTGTAATAGACGAAGGACTCTGGCAGTGGAAATGGAAAGTAAAGTGGAAATGGAAAGTAAAGAATGCTGCTTCTGAGATCAGGCTGGGCAAAATTATAGCTGCAGTTCCTTCTCCATGGACCTTTCTCACCCTAGAGTGAATGTCATTTGCTGCTCTACAGGACTAAACAATTGCAGCCTCTCAACTGCAATGTGGGGACAGACCCACAGTGGCTGTAATCCTGTATGGTCTAGTGTAGTGTAGCAGTCCTGTATATGGAACTACACCATAGCTAGCCATTTATTGACCCCTGGACCTGCTGTAGTGTAGGGATGTAATTCTTCATTAAGTTTCTTCTCAAAGGTAGCAAGTAATTCTCAAGAAGACTGAAAGAGCAATCCACTACTCAGGGGTTGTTCTCACATGCCAACCTAATTGAGGCAGGACCAAAGAATTCCAATCTGCTGAAGCCATTGCCCCCAAGCCCCATCTTCCTCCCCGCCCATTTTAAAATTCCTGCCTTGCCAACCAGTCATTCTTATATCTCTCTCCCCTTCTATCTTTACAAAATTTTAAAAATTTATTAGGCTATTTTCTGAGCAAAACAACCACATGCAGATTTTGTGCATAATAAGTCCTGAACTGCAAAGATTCTTACTAGACCATGATTATTCTTGTCAAGGCTTCCCAACACTAAAAAAAAACATGTTTTTCAATAATTTTTTTTAGTATTTCAAATGTTATTTCCTACTGTAGAATTGCCCTCTCCCATGGCTATTCTGTGCCTGGTGACAGCAGTGGGGGAACAGGGAATTGTCTGGCTATGTCCTTGTAGCCAGATGCAAAATGATTGCATCCTCCACTGAGGTTCACTAGAGTACTTCAGAGGTCTCAGGAAGCAATGTAGCCATTTCATATCTGGCTAAATAGGCATCACTGAAACCTGGTGGGATGAGTCTCATGATTGGAATATACTAAGAGGGGTATAGCCTATTTCAGAAAAATAGATCAAACAGGAAGGGGGGTGGAGTAGCATTATATGTTAAGGATGTGTACACCTGTGAACAAATCCATGACTTAAATCCTGGGAGCCAGGTTGAGAGCATCTGGATAAAAATCAAGGGGAGAGAAACAGCAGGGATATCGTTGTCAGGTCTACTACAGACCTCCAAGCCAAACTGAGGACTTGGATGATGCCTTCCTGGAACAGATAACCGCACATTCAGAAAGGAGAGATTCCTCACCTTGATTCCTCAACAAATTCCTCACTTGCCTTGCAGAAAATTTCATTGTCCAGAAGGTGGAAGAGGCAACAAGGGGATCAGCTATTTTAGATCTGATCCTAACCAACAGATATGATCTGGTTAATGGGGTGGAAGTGGTGGGATCCTTAGGGGGGAGTGACCATGTTCTCCTGGAGTTTGTTATACAGAGGAAAGGGGAAGCCAAGCATAATCAGACATGCTTTCTAGACTTTAAGAAAGCTGATTTCAGAAAACTTTGGGAATTCCTGGGAGTGATCCCATGGTCAGAAATACTAAAAGATAAAGGAGTTCATGAAGGATGGAGTTTCTTAAAAGTGAGATATTGAAGGCACAACTTCAAACAGTTCCAATGAGGAGGGAAAAGGGAGGTGTCTAAAAGAAACCAGGATGGATGTTGAAAGAACTCTCAACTAAGCTAAAACTTAAAAAGGACATGTACAAGAAATGGAAAAAAGGGTGAAATCACCAAAGAAGAATTCAAACAAATAGCCAGCTCATGTAGGGGGAAAATCAGAAAACCAAAGCTCAGCTGGAGCTCAGGCTTGCTAGAGAGGTTCAAAACAATTAAAAGGGCTTTTTGGGGTATTTCTGTAGCAAAAGGAAGAACAAGGAAATGGTAGGGCCGCTGCAGAGAGAAGATGGCGAAAGGCTGATGGGAGAGAGAAAAGGCAGAACTACTTAACACCTTATTTGCTTCAGTCTTCTCCCAAAGGGGGAACAGTGCTCAACCTGGGGAAGATGGAGCAGATGATGCAGTAGGGGAAATACAGCACAGAATTGGTAAAGAGGTAGTTCAGGAATACCTGGCCAGTATAAATGAGTTCAAGTCTCCAGGGCCAGATGAACTTCATCCAAGGGTATTAAAAGGACTGGCAGAAGTCATCTCAGAACCACTGTCAATAATCTTTGAGAATTCCTGGAGAACAGGAGAGGTCCCAGCAGACTGGAAGAGGGCAAATGTTGTCCCCATCTTTTAAAAGGGGGTGGGGAGAACCAAATAATTACCACCCAGTCAGCCTGACATCAATACTAGGCAAGATTCTAGAGCAGACTATTAAACAGGCAATCTATAAGCACTTAGAAAGGAATGCCGTGATCACTAAAAGTCAACATGGATTTCTCAAAAACAAGTCTTGCCAGACTAATCTTATCTTTTTTTTTTTTTATAGTTACCAACGTGATAATGAAGGGAATGCACTGGATATAGTGTACCTTGATTTCAGTAAGGCTTTTGACAAGGTTCCCCCATTATATTCTTGCAAAAAAGTTAGCAACCTGTGGGCTAGACAATGCAACTGTTAGGTGGATTTGTAATTGGTTGACTGAGCGAACCCAAAGGGTAGTCATCAATGTCTCCTCTTCATCCTGGAGAGAAGTGACTAGTGGGGTGCCACAGGGTTCTGTCCTGAGCCCAGTGCTATTCAACATCTTTATCAGTTACTTGGATGAGGGAATTGAGGGTATGCTTATCAAGTTTGCAGATGACACCAAACTGGGAGGGTAGTTAATACCCCAGAAGACAGGATCAGAATCCAAAATGGCCTCAACAGATTAGAAAGCTGAGCCAATACTAATAAAACACATTTCAACAGGGAGAAATGTAGATACTACACCTGGGCACTAAAAATGAAATGCACAGATATAGGATGGGTGACACCTGGCTTGAGGGCAGTACATGCAAAAAGGATCTAGGAGTCTTAGTGGACCACAAGCTGAACATGAGTCAGCAGTGTGATGCAGCAGCTAAAAAAGCCAATGCTTTTCTAGGCTGCATTAATAGGAGTATAGTGTCTAGATCTAGGGAAGTAATAGTGCCACTGTATTCTGCTTTGGTCAGACCTCACCTGGAATACTGTGTCCAGTTTTGGGCACCACAATTCAGGAAGGATATTGAGAAGCTGGAATGTGTCCAGAGGAGGGCAACCAGGATGGTGGGAAGTCTGGAAACAATGCCCTATGAGGAGCAGCTTAGGGAGCTGGGCATGTTTAGTCTGGAGAAGAGAAGGTTGAAAGGTGACATGATAGCCATGTTTAAATATTTGAAGGGATGTCATACTGAGGATGGAGCAAGCTTGTTTTCTGCTGCTCCAGAAACTAGGACACGGAGCAATGGGTTCAAACTACAGGAAAAGAGATTCCACCTAAACATTAGGAAGAACTTCTTGACAGTAAGAGCTGTTTGGAAGTGGAATGCACTGCCTCGGAGTGTGGTGGAGTCTCCTTTGGAGGTTTTTAAACAGAGGCTGGATGGCCATCTGTCGGGAATGCTTTGATTGGGTACTCCTGCATGGCAGGGGGTTGGACCGGATGGCCCTTGAGGTCTCTTTCAACTCTACAATTCTAAGATTACACAGAGTTGCTTGCTGTATTTACTATTACTGCATTTATTTTGCTATTATTGTATTTACTTTGTGTTCTGTATGCAAAAGCCACATTGTTCAACTTGGAGATGCACCTCCTTTCTTTATCCTGTGGTTTTTTTAGACCAACAGATGAAATGCTATTAAATGGTTTAGAGTTGTAGCTAAAACATTCATTAAGTGAAAATGTTAAGGCCATTTTGAAAACCAAATATACATATGCTCACACATACACAACACACACAGAGACAACCAATTTTTACTCTTAAGATGATATGGACTGCAAGGTTACCCTAAGTGTTTATCATCGGTCACATATCGATAGCACCTAAAATGTTATCTTGTTTACAAATAAATAAAATATTTTTCCTAGCCAAGGTTCAGTAATCCACGGGTAAAGGAAGCTTTGAATTTAATCAGCTAATTGTTTGATTTAAATTACCACAGCTGCTTCAAGGCCCTAATACACAACTTAATGGAATATTTGCTATAAAATGAAAAGCAGGCTCACCATTGTAGAGAGCACTGATAACAGCAAAGTTTTTTTCATAAAGAGTGAAACTCCCAAGTCATGGAGCTTTTCACAGATCTCATGGGTTGGTATGTGTGTGTGTGTGTGTGTGTGTGTGTGTGTGTGTATTTCTTAAAAAATTACAGAATTCTCAGAATATTGTGTTGTCTTCATGGCCACTCCAGACTATGCTTCATGATCATACCAGACTATGTCCATGGGATTAGTATTCATGGTTCCCAAGGAAAATGTTATGCTCAACACAATAACAACATTTTCTGAAACTAAAGCATTTGTATTGGGTACAATATTTATGTTCCATGTGGCACTCTCTTTTACATACTCTTCATAAGAGAATAGTTGATTTAATTATCTTTTTTTCTTTAACTCACTCACACACACCTAATTAAAGGCTGATCCACTAAATTTAAATTTCTATAAAAAAATATTAATCAGGACTGGTTCTTTTAAAATTGCTGCTTTCCGTTACAGGTGGAGCTAAATGTTTCTACAGTAAGGAAGTAATGCATTGCAGTCCATGTTTTTGACTGATTATCCATCAGCATTGTTTCCTCAGAGCTTGAAACAGGCTTTGGAGGGGCAAAACTGCTGGGGTATTTGCAAGCTCTGAATGAGAAGGGAGAGAGGCTTACTGTTTTCAGTAGAGAAGGTTGTAGTGCTCAGAAGCAACTTGCAATGCAATGCATTACTTTTGGGGTAACATTAGGACAGGTTGCTTACCTGTAACCATAGATCTTCGAGTGGTCTTCTGTGAATTCACACAGTGGGTTACTCCTGCGCCTGCGCAGAGCATTCGGAACTATCTAGAATTGCTAGGCAGAACTAAGTTTGCAACATTTTGGCGGTAACTCCGCCCACCCTAACAGTCTCTATATAGGCGCTCCCGCCTAAATCCCCTCAGTTCCATAAAGGACGCCACAAAGAGCACCACCAGGAATGTTAAGCATATAAGTCATAGCAGGACACAGAGGGGAGGATGGACGGGTCTGTGTGAATTCACAGAAGACCACTTGAAGATCTATGGTTACAGGTAAGCAACCTGTCCATCTTCCTCGTGGTCCCTGTGAATACACACAGTGAGTAGACTAGCAAGCTTCCTCTACAGGAGGAGGGGTGTCATGCTAGAGTTTGACAAGGACTAGCACGTGATATTAGTCATCAATAATGGAGAGTGCCTTTCATAAATATGAAACCCAAATATGAAATTGGAATTGGGTATATTTCAGGGAGTTACCGCAAACACATAAATAAACATTTACATTTGCAGATGAGAAGGTCAAAGACAAGTACAGTTGCACATGAGAAATACCATGACATAATATAGTCATTGAATTGAAGAAAGGAGCACAGCCCTCCCAAAGGCCGCCTCAGTGCGGGATCGAGTGTCAATTCTGTAATGTGAAATAAAAGTCAGTGGCCTGGACCAGGTTGCTGCTCTGCACACATCCTCCAACGGAATCCCAGAGAGGAAGGCGGTTGAGGTGGAGACTGACCTGGTGGAGTGTCCTTGAACTCGAGTCGGAGGAGTCTTCCGAGCGAGTTCATAGCATAGTGAGATCTAAGAGACAACCCATTTGGAAAGTCTCTGCGGGGAGATAGGGGTCCCCAGTCTAGAGGCAGAGTAAGAGATGAACAGCTTAGGAGATTTCCGGTGCTGAGCAGTCCGTTGAACATAAAAGGCCAATGCTCTCCTAGCATCTAGGGTGTGCAGAGCTCTTTCAAAGTCATCTTTGGGGTCCTGCATCAGGGCAGGAAGTACGATGGATTGGTTCAAGTGAAAACTAGAAACAACTTTGGGGAGGAAGGAGAGGTCGGGCTTGAGCACCACTTTGTGCTTATGGAACACCAGAAAAGGGGCGTCGGATCGGAGAGCACAAATCTCTCCAGCCTGACAAGCAGACGTGATCGCCACTAGAAACGCCGTCTTCCAAGACACAAGCCTGAGGTTGGCAGTGTCCATAGGTTCGAAGGGTTTCTTCGTGAGTTGTGTTAACACCAGTTCTAGGCTCCAGGCAGGAGTAGGTTCTGATACCGGGGGGTGTAAGTTAACGTATCCCCGGAGGAACTTCTTCACTGTTGGATCTTTGAAGGGTGAGGGTTTGCCCCTTGCCTGAAGTTCCACAGATATTGCTGCCAGGTAAGTACGAATGGAGGATATTGAGAGACCGGAGTTAGAAAGGTGAAGAAGGAAGTGGAGAATTATCGGTACCGAGACAGAGCTGATTGGAACGCTAGTCTCAGCAAGGTAGGACTCAAATAGTTTCCATTTATAAGAGTAGGATTGTCGCGTCGATGGTCGGAGCGCAGCATCCACTACAACTTGAACATCTGGAGGCAACGAAGGGTCCGAGGGACCTTCTGACAGTGATGCCATCCCTACGGCAGGATTCTCCACGCCGTCAGCCGAAGAGTGTCCAGGTCTGGGTGCCTGACCCTCCCGTCCTGCAGGGTCAGAAGGTCTGGGTCGCGTGGGAGATGCATGAAGTGCCGGTCGGCTAAGCGCAGAAGAGGAGCAAACCATGCCTGTCGAGGCCACCATGGAGTGATTAGTATCGTGTTCGATCGATCCCTGCGTATCTTGGCTATAACGCGAGTGAGGAGTGGAAACGGTGGGAAGAGATACAGAAGAGGGCCCACCCACCGAAACAGGAACACATTGCCTTTCGAACCCCTGCTCCGATCCCGGGAGCAGTACACGGGGCATTGCGTGTTGGAAGCTGTGGCAAACAGGTCGATGCCCGGAGTTCCCCACTTCCGGAACAGGGTCCGAGCAACAGAGGGGTGTAGTTTCCATTCGTGCACGGAGGAAGAGGAGCGGCTCAGTTCATCTGCAAGAGTATTCTCCTCCCCTGGGAGGTGGATGGATTGGAGGAGGATGTTCCTCTCGATGCACCAGTCCCAGATTTCCATGGTCAAGTAAAGAAGGGGCCGAGAATGAGTACCACCCTGCTTGTTGAGGTAGTACATTACTGTGGTATTGTCGGTTGTACCACCGAACCCGACACCAGAAGCTCGAATGCTTTCAGGGCTTTCTTCACCGCCAGAAGCTCCAACATGTTGATATGAAGCTATTTCTCGTCGTGGGACCACGTTCCCTGTACCGAGCAGTCGCCGAGATGGGCTCCCCAGTCCGTCGCCGAAGCATCGGTGGTGAGGGTGACATGAGGTTGGGGGGGCTCGAAGGGCATGCCAGAAAGCACCATCGCCGGGTCGAGCCACCAGTCCAGGGAGCGCTGGACAGCTCGGGGCATTGTGAGGAGGATTCCAGGAGGGTCTGCCAGGGGGTCGAAGACTCCCAGGAACCAGGACTGAAGCGGTCGCATCCTGAGTCGGGCAAACTGGGTAACAGACGTCGTGGCCGACATGTGGCCCAGGAGTGTTTGTACTGCCAACACTAACACCCTCCGGGATCGACGGCAGAGATGGATGGTAGTGCAGAGGGCGGCGAAACGGTGCCGGGGCAGATGGGCGGTCACCGATTCGGAGTCGAGACAGGCTCCGATAAACTGGATGGACCGGGTGGGTTGATGTTGGAACTTCTCCATGTTCACTATGAGTCCGAGTGAATCCAGCAGTTCCAGGATGAATCCGACGTCGAAGATCAGTTGGTGACGGGTCCGGGCTGTTATCAGCCAGTCATCAATGTACGGAAACACCACGATGCCCTGCTGCCGCAGGAAGGCTGCTACCGGTGCCATACATTTGGTAAAAACCCTCGGCGCTGTGGAGAGGCCGAAGGGAAGCACCCTGAACTGTAGGGAGTCCGTCCCGACATGAAAGGATAGAAATCGTCTGTGGTTGGGATGTATTCCGACATGAAAGCAAGCGCCTTTGAGGTCGACCGAGGCGAACCAGTCGTCCTCTTGGAGGAGAGGCAGAATTGTCCCCAAGGTCACCATTCTGAACTTCTTCGGGGTTATGAAGAAGTTCACTCCCCGCAGGTCCAAAATCAGTCGCAGTTCGCCCCCTCGCTTCTTTACCAGAAAATATCGGGAAAAAAAGCATAGATGACGTTGGGACGGGGGGACCATCTGAACCACGCCCTTCTGAAGCAGAGTCTGGACTTCTTCGAGGAGGGGAGGGGAGGGTGGGGTGTTCCGGATGTAGCCTGTTGGTGGGAGATGGTCGAATTCTATTCGATAACCCTCCTGGATGATGCGTAGCACCCAACGATCCGATGTTATGGACAGCCAGTTGGGTAGGAACCGAGACAGGCGACAACTGAAGAGTGGAGTCTAAAAGGAAAGATAAGAGAATCAAAAATCAGGGCTTAGAACTTCCTCTTTCCAAAGTCCTTGGACCTCTGCTTTGTGGATGGACGGAAGCGGGAGGTGGAGGACTGACTCCTCACCGAAGGAGTGGTGGGGGGCTGTTGCTGGTACCGGGCCCTCCTCGGAGCCTATTGGCTATAGCTTCTCTTGGAGGAGGAAGGATAGTACTGGTGCCAGGAGGTGTGTGCCTTGGAACGGTAGGTAGAGGGTGGCATACCATACTTCCTGGCGGTTGAGCGCATTTTCTGAGTAAACTCGAGCTTCTCATCCGTAGCGGAATTGAAAAGACCCAAGTGGTCAAAAGCCATGTCCTCGATGGTGGAAGCGGCTTGAGGGGCTAAGCCTGAGGAACGAAGCCAAGCGTGCCTGCGGAGTGCCACAGAACCGGCAATTGTCTTCGTGGCGCAGTCTGCCACGTGCCGGGCTGAATTCATCTGCTGGCCCGCCAAGGCCTGTGCTTCTTGTTGGATAGCCTCGGCCATGCGACGACGCTCGTTGGGGAGATCCTGGATTAGGGGTCCCAGCCGCTCCCAAAGGACCTGCTGGTAAGCCCCCATACAGGCCGCGTAATTTGCAATCCGGAAACTCAGTCCCGCTGCAGAGTTGGTTCTTTCCAATGATATCAATTTTTCAGCCTTCAGAGGGGTCGACACTGGCGACGGTGTTGGGACGCTTCCACCACCACGGAGTTGGGCTGTGGGTGTTCACGGAGCCAACCAATATCGTCTCCCGAGACTCTATAGAGGCAGTCTATTCTCTTGGATGTGGGAGGTATGGAAGACGGATTCTCCCAGCTGCCCTGGGTAAGCTTCAGTAGGGACGGGAGGATAGGCAACTCAGCCATAGGAGGTGTCTTAGACTTGAGCCGGCGTTGAATCGGATCCAAGGGGTCCGAATCCCTTTCCGTGAGCTTCAGGTCTAAGGTGTGAGCCATCCGCATCATCTGCTCCGAGAACGCCTGTATGTTGTCCGTAGGAGACGATGAATCTTCGTCGAGCAGGTGTGGAGGTGGAGACGGGTGTCTCGGAACATAGTGTGAGGAAGAGCTGGACGAGTCAGAAGATGAGTCCGCAGATGGGGATGGACTCCGGCTGGTCGGCGATGCTGCCCGAGGAGGACAGGAGGGTTGGGTCACGTCAACAGAGGCTGGAGTAGGAAGTGGAGGCAGCGGCCTGTGCTCTTGTCGAAGAGGGGAGACTTGGCTCGCGGTGTCGACCCTGGTGGAACCCCGCGGACTGATGGCTGGATCTGCTTGGCTGCCCGCATCCACAAGGACAGGTCTGCGCAGCAAGTTCCAATCAACGGCAGACCGATCCGGGACATGGAAAGAAAGTCATGGTGGGGATTGAAAGGAGCTCTCATGGATGAGATCCCCGGTCGCAGAGGGAGGTCGGCGGTACCCGGAGTGACCGTGGAACGGTGTTGGGGGCTGATAGTCGGAGCCCAATGCGGCTCGAGCTGCATCAAAAGCACCATATGCATAGTGGATGCTGTATTCATGTTCCGCCTGCATACCGTGGTGGACTGGCGAAGGCATAGGGGTACGCATTGTCTCCCCTGCTGGCTGCGAAGAGGATTCCACATCGATGACTATCATGTCCGTGCAGAGGAGTTCCTCACGGGATACGATCAATGCAGGCGAGTCGGACCTCGGGCGAGGTTGGGTATGATCGTCATCGGAGATTTCTCCCTCCTCCAGCTGGATCACATGGGGGATCTCGATGGCCGAAGTGGAGCCCTCCATCACTTGCGGTGTAGGATGCGGTTGACGCTCAGGCATCGAGGTCGGAGGCGTCGGGTCCAAGGAACGGGGTAGTTCCGTGGGGGCCGAAGCAGCAGCACCCGAGGTGGCAGGTTTCGGCCTGGGGGAGGCATGTTTGGCCTTCTTCTTCTTGGGCTTCCCTTTAGGACCAGCACGATCATGTCCCGCGGTCAATACCGAGGGTCGGTCCCGACTCGAGCCCAAAGATTTGTCGGCCGCCTTCGAACCTGAAGATGTCGAATGCTTATGAGACTTTCTGACCGCTTCGGGATCAGAAGCCACCCCTTCTCTATGCTTGGGGCTAGAGGCCTGGTGATGTTTCCTTGACGGGCCCGCCTCAGGAGACCGGCCCCGTCGCAGACTCGGTCTCTTAGTCGAGGGTCCAGGAGATGGTGACCTGGCCCTCTCTGAGGGAGCGGCCACAGATGGAAGCGGAGTAGCAGGCAAACTCAGCGTCTTTTCATAGAGGAAAGATTTTAGTCTCGATAGACGCTGCTTACGGGCCTGCGGGGTGAAGTTGCGGCAGTGGGAGCAAGCGTCTACGTTGTGGCCCTTGCCCAGGCAGATGAGGCACTTAGAGTGGCCATCAGAAGCCGGCAACTTCACTTGGCAAATGGAACACCGTTTGAAGTCCACGAATTTAGAGGCCATCGCCACAGACCAGAGGTGGTCGCGAAGTCAGGCGTCGGAAAAAGCCGGGGAGCAAAGTCGTCGTCAAAGCCAAGTCGTCGTCAGAGAGCCGTGAAGTCAGAAGCAAAGTCGTCGTCAAAAGCCAAGTCGTCGTCAGAAAGCCGTGAAGTCAGGAGCAGAAATACGTCAAGCCAGTCCAAAAACCAAAATCCAAGTCGAAAAAACAGTCCGAGTCAAACACGAGTGAGGAGAAAAAACTAGCACTAGCGCAAAACAGTTCCCTACTAGCTGCTCACGCAGCGGACGAAAGGAACTGAGGGGATTTAGGCGGGAGCGCCTATATAGAGACTGTTAGGGTGGGTGGAGTTACCGCCAAAATGTTGCAAACTTAGTTCTGCCTAGCGATTCTAGAGAGTTCTGAACGCTCTGCGCAGGCGCAGGAGTAACCCCCTGTGTGTATTCACAGAGACCACGAAGAAGATCCAACACTGCTACTGTTAAAAAGTAGCATAACTTTTTGGACTGGTCATGGGGGGGGGAGGTTTCATACCACTTTGTATTTTTGAAGTGTACTATTTAAAAAATAATAATGTGAAAGTAACTAGAAGATCACTCATTAGCAACACATAATAGTTAACTCATGTATGAATATATCATCTCTCTCCCCCACCCTCTTTCTTTTTGAAATAATAGGTAGTGAGTTACTTTTGAAAAGTAACACTACAAGCTCTAGAAGGTTGTGGCACTCAACAGTCTGTACTGCTTGCAAGGGTTGGAGATGTTTCTAGTGACCTTAAGTTTTCCTCCTGCAGCTCTTAAAATGTGTTCTCTTGCCTTCTGCCTGGTTTCTTTGCTGGATTAATTCCTTTTTTTTTTTTTTGGTTAAGCGTTCACGCATCAAGAACAAGTCAGCCTGGACAGTTTATATATTTACAGCAGGGGGGAGGGATGTGGTTGGATAGCAACTTTGCTACTAAGGCAGAAGGCTCAGAATTATAGTCAGTGTTAACAATGGTGGCTAACATAATGGTAGAAACCAACTCTCAGAAGATTCTCCTCTCACACATTTTGGAACAATAATAGTTAGCAGATGCTGGGGGCATGTGGAAGGGGGTGGAGAGATTAGTCTGATGGTAGGTTTAATATGAAAACTAGTAGCCAGTCAAAGGATCTGCAGATCCATCACTCTATATGCTAAGTTTGTTATCTTGTGTGAAATGTGTTGCCTATGAAATCTATAAAGCATTAGCAGGATCCTTTAGACACCTCCAGAGATCTTGTTATGTGCAAGGATTCTTCATGATGTAAAACAATTTCTCTGAATCAATTTGTGGAATTACCTGCATAAGAACCTACCTCATCTGTCCAGAGGCAATTTAATACATGCATATGTATGGTAAATTAGTAAAAGTTGTAAAAGTCCTACAATATTAAAACTCCATACGAAATAGAGGAAGACAAAGAGAAGAAAAGTAGGTATGTGTCTAGGTTGAGGGAAGTCGATATGGTAACACAGTTGTCCCTCCGTATCCACGGATTTGGAATCCATGGATTTAAGTTTTCACAGCTTGAAAATATCCTTAAAAAAAAATAATCCAAAAAGCAAAACTTAATTTTGCCATCTTATGTAAGGGACACCATTTTGCTATGTCATTACAATATAATGGGACTTGAGTATTCACAGATTTTGGTATCCACGGGAGGTCCTGGAATCATTCATCAAATCTACAAATCAGAAACTACTGCTTACTCTACTACTATAATGTGTATATTCCTTCAGGTCACCTGTTGACTTATGACAACCTCTTGAATTTCATAGGGTTTTCTTAGAAAAGGAATACTCAGAAGTGGCTTTGAAACACAGTTGGCCCTCCACAAATGCTGGGGTTAGGGGCGCAGGACCCCTGCAAAAGTAGAAAAACCATGAATATCTCTTCCCCCAAACCATATTTGATGCACACACAAAAGTATGATGTGTGGATTCAACCCACCACAGATGCCTGCAAGACAGTGGGGTCCCTTTGCAAGGCAGGAGCAGATGGCTGGCAGGGTTTGTTGCCACCTACACTGCTGCCCTATGCCATTTTAAATAGGGACTTGCAAGCCTCGCCACATTTACAGTCTCAGGCTGGTGAGGCTTGCAGTCCCTATTAAAATGGCTTAGGGCAGCAGTGGAGGCAGCAGCAAAGAATCTGCAAATAATCAAATCCACAAAAGTTAAACCTGCAAACATGGAGGACTGACTGTATAACCTACAGCACCTGGTATTCGTTGGCAGCCTCTCACGCAAATACTAGCCAGGGCTAAACCAGCTTAGCTTCTAAGATAAGACAGGGTCTGGTTCCTTTAGCCCAAAACCATACATTATTTATTTAGGTCAAAACCATAAATTAGTACGGTGATTTTAGTATCTTTATAATAGTTTTCCTATTTTGTTATTTCCCAGTGGAGAGGCCTCAGAGCATCCTCAAGATCTCTGGGTTAGCTCCTCTCACTCCTGGTAGGCAGGTAACAAAGACTTTTGTGTAGGTTCCTTCCTCTAAGGTCATCCAGGGGGAGTGACCCACCTCTGGTCAGTTCATACAACAGCCTTCTTTTGTGCTCCTAGGGTCCAAAAGGAATCACACTAGATAAAAACTAAATCAATTGAGAGAAAAAGGGAATAAAGTTCATGCCAGCATCCCAAGTGGGGAGGATGCTCATTGCCTCCCCTGGAAAAGAAAGTATCACAGGTAAGACCAACATTCCTTTTCCCAGTAGAGAGGCCTCAGAGCATCCTCAAGATCTCTGGGATCTACCAAAGCCCACTGAAAAAACTGGGTGGGAGCAGGCAAAACTGCTTCTAAGACTTGACAATCTGCTAGAGTACTCTTCTGCCAAAGGTGGCCTCCGCAGATTGCTGCTTCTCCGACTTATAATGGCAGAGAAAGGTAGATTACAACCTCCAAGTGGCCGTCTTGCAGATCTCCTCCAATGAGGTGTCCCTGTTCCAAGCTGCCGTCTGGAACCGGCAGGTTCAGGAACTCGTAGCAAGTGGTGATGCAGGCCCTAATCCATCTGCTTAGGGTCAACGATGTGACCTGCTGGCCCATGGATCAGGGATGAACCGAGATGAACAGTGAATCTGATGTTCGGAAGGGACTGGTTCTCTTCAAGTAAATACGGATCACCCTCCGAACATCAAGAGTGTGCCAAATCTTCTCTAACTCTCATGACAGTCTTGGGCAAAAGGAAGGAAGGATAATCTCCTGTGATGTGTGAAAAGAGGAATTCACCTTCAGCTGACAGTCTGGATGTTTTATTATTTTGATACATTATTTTAAATCCTTTTCTCATATCTGACTGATCTTAGATCTACTAGTTTACAAAAGTTAAATATTTTAAAAATAAATGAGATTATTTCTTTCAAAATAAGGGGATCTGCTATAATTTGCAGCATTTTTAGCAATGCTGAAGTGCCCATTCATGAAGCCTAGTGTGCTATTGGTTTTGTTTATTGATGTAAATATTGGCTGGACTTCTATTAGACATGTGTGTGTTGGTTAGCGTTCAGGACGTTGCACAAGGCACTATTTACTAGCTCCACATCTGACCCCCACCCACCCACCCACACCTGCAGCACTCCAGGGATGCTGCTATGCCCACTGATTGGCAAGGAGGAGAGGCAACCAGACACCACTCTTCCTCACTATGGAGGTCTAAGAGAGTGACCTAATTTCTCTTCCCTTCTGCACCTAGCACAGGTGGCTTGTTGCAACTCATTCCCAATAAGCCACTTATAAGGCTATGTTTGAACATCACACTAACTGAAGCAGAAGGAAAAGCTTCCCTACTCATTTTGATCATGGAAATGGAAGGGAGGACTATGTGAGCCCAAGGTTCAATGTGGTTCATTCCCATTACAATAAATCATGGTTTATTCTGACATCTGAACATAGGCAGAGCCTAATAGAGTGACAAAAATGTAAGTTGTTACTTATTAAAACAGGAAAGGTACAGAAACTGTAAATTACAATGTTATTGTTGTGTGCCTTCAAGTTGTTACTGACTTATGGTGACCCTAAGGCAAATCGGTTACAAGATGTCTGAGGCTGAGAGTATGTGAACTACCCAAGGTCACCCAATAAGTTTTCATGGCTAAGTGGGGATTCAAACCCTGGTCTCCAGAATCATAATCCAACTCTCAAACCACTACGTCACACAATATAGGGAAGGTATTCTGTTGGTCTCATGTATAAGCTGCAATCCCACATAGATCAGCATAGAGTAGTAATTCCACATGTGAAATGCAATGCTGAGCCACTTAGCACCCCCTGAACCTACTGTAGAGCTGATGACGCTCCCTCACCACCATTCCATGCCTAGAAAAGAGCAGGGGGATGGCAAAAGTGTCTAAGTCCCCATAACCAGATGCAAAGTGATTACATCATCTGCAAAGGTCAACCAAGGTCTTCAGGGGGTATCAGCAGCGAATGTAACAGCTTCACAGCTGGCTATGGAGACATAGTGAGAAGCTTTCTGCAATCACCTCACCTCTCCTCCAGGCACAAGTAATTGTCGATGAGGGGCTTCAGCAACTCTATGAGAGGTCTAGGGTAGGGTTTTGGTCACTGTGGAGGGAGAAAGAGAATATCAACATATGCAGTGTTCAAAAACACATACGGTATATGCAGGCAATGTATGCCACAAACACCAATGTATGCCACTAACAGGATGCCAGCCACTGATGGGGTAATTTCATGAAAGAGATTTAAAACTTTAGGGAGTAGTTGGATGAGCTACTCTAATAACACCAGAGGATCTGCCAGCCCAAAAAAAGACTTCTGGGTGTTACCAGCTGAGCTGTTTTTATCTCAGAGAGGGTTAAAATAGGCAGGACGTTTCAGGGTGAAGTGGTAGGTAAAGCGACAATTAGCTGAGCAAAGAACCATTCTCTAGCAGATGCAGAGGAGCAATGATACTATTATGTATCAGGTATAGAAAAGATCAGAAAAACATTATAATAAAGCAATTGCATCTGCCAGTCATTCTTATAATAAACCACATCATTACATTTGTTATGTATTTGGTGAGGGGGAGAATATTCTCACACATGTAGTCAGAGTGACTGGAGAAAATTACATTTTTGGGGGGCTGCAATGTATGGATTATGATGCATGAAAGAAGAATTCTAAGGAACACACATTATCATTTAATATGAATAAATTACACCTAAATAAATCATTAGTTACTCTATTGTTTGTCAAGTTGCATAGGAACAATGATTGAAGTCTTTCAAATATGTTCTTTGATGAGTTTGGCATTCTAATCCACTTCAGGGCACAAAATCAAAGAGGAGGAGTTTGCTTTTCAGATTAACATGAGCTATCATGGCATGATTTTCTGTATGTTGTATCAGGTATCACTAATATTATTTTCATATCTAGCTAAATCTATGTCCCACCATATACAGAATATTTAATATACAAAATGGTACATGAAGCCCTAAACCTGAGTCCCACAGAAGGCTGTATATCTCTGCTGTTTGCAATTGTTATCGAGCCCTTTGGGCTGGGGTGCTGAAGCCTTTTGAAATTTGCAGAAATAGACAGGAGTGCCAGGACTCAAATCAAATCTTGAACGGTTTCTCTCATAGTGCTGCTGACTACTAATCTCCTATTAGTGATGGTGGAAAGAGAGGACTTCTTCCCAATTCTCCCTGGCCAAAACTCTCGGAAATGATCTGTGAGGCATCAAGAATGCATATGTGCATATCTTTCCATGCAGGGATTGTTCAGGGCATCGACATTTTTGTGGGGTGAGCAACCCATACAGTTAATATACAGACCTATCTATGAAACTGCTATACTCTCAATGAAATAGTCTTAAAATGAATTGTTGTGCTGTTTTCAATAAAGCTGTTAAGAGCACAGCACTAGCCTACTCTACAGCACGACTACAGAACACATTTAAACTGACAGGGTCATCTTTTCCCTTCTAGCTAGACTCTGTAGTTACAGAAGTAACTTTGTCACCTGCAAACTTCCGTTTAGAATATCATACCAAGGAGTGAGACTCAGTATTATCAACATGTACAACATTTATGGCAAAGTTACAATTGGATGTTAGAACTGATTGAAACATACAGGCACTTGCATGTCAAAAATCTCCTAACTAGCTATCTTGTGTGTAACTTCTGCATGTGCTAGTAGATTAATATACAGTTGCTTTCAAACATAATCCATCTTCATTCAGAGGTGGAACTTGTATGTATGAACTGGCTTTATGATTATGAGCTAGAGAGCAAGAGATTCAACTAATCTTATTCATGTGTAAAAAACAAAGAAGTAATTTTAAAATACATTTGAATTATAAATATCACTTCAATTTTCCCAAGTGGTGATATGAAAATGCACTGAACAATTCCTATTGTGATTTGTTTTACTTCTGATGACAACCTAAAGCTTCATCAATATATGAACAGTAAAATGAACAGCCTATTACCCATTTTTAGCACAACGTTGTAAGCAAACACAGCAATTTCTTTTTCATTGATAACACTTTTATTCACAAGGCAAAAAATAAAATAAAATACCTGGAGTTAGACTTTTAGGTTGTGGGCAAGGCACTCACAATGTGAACAAATCTCATTCTGCTCACAGAACTAATTTAATGCTTAAGTAATACAAAAACACTAAATTAGCCTTGAAGAATGGGTTCATGCATGTCTCCTAGCATTCATCAGACATGACTACAACCCAGGCCTTAAAACCAATAGAATTCTGCAGGTCCTAGGAACAAACATAACTCTTGGGAGGTGTTTTGTTTTTTGTTTTGGTGAACTAGATAAACCTTTGCTGGGTCTATCTTATTTTCTATTTTACTTTCACCCTTTTTTTAAAAAAAACAACCTTAAGAGCTGCAAGGTGGTTTTCCTTCCAGTAATGAAATAAGGAGTTTTCTATTTTAGCAAGAGTAAGTACCCAGTACTTAAACATTCATGCTGAAAGTAAACACACTGATGTACAGCATTAGGTCAGTAATAACATCTCTTGATTACAAATCCATGATCTTATTGGGAAACTGTACAGAGAGCCAAAACTCGCTTCCTTTTATCCATATGTTTCAGCATCTGGCAGTGAGTGGGAAACAAATGTAGGTTACTGTAGTAATATGACTAGACTCAGTACATTTGCAATAGTCCATTCTTCTTGTACACTCTAGTCAGTCAGACAGCTGGTTGCCTGTCTTTATCAGCACCATTTCTTGAAGCATGCAGGGCACTAGAGAATGTCTCTTTGCAACTGTGGGGCATTAACGCCTCTTACTTCATGCAGTGTCCTCTTTAGAAAGTTCTTCATGTCTCTCAGTGAGGCATATGTACACATTTCCAGACAAATATGCTGTATTTTCAAACAGAAGTGAAAGAAAAAGTGAAAATTGCTGCATGTTAATGGATTTTAAAGAGGAAAATACAACTGAAAAATAGATTTGAACATGTACTGGCAGTTAGCAAAAAAGTTTTTCCATGAGGCTTTTTGTTAGTTTAGCTGAATGGCTGCTTGTCTTTTAAATATTTGAGTCTGTTTTCAGAAACAGCAGATGACAATTTGTGCTATTACAATTTCAAGAGTTTTTCCTTGGAGTTTTTTCGGGCTGTGAGGCTGTGTTCTGAAACTATTCCAGAACACGGCCTCACAGCCTGGAAAAAAACCCAAGGAAAATCTATGGATGCTGGCCGCGAAAGCCTTCAACGTCACAATTTCAAGAGTTCTTTCTATTATTCAATTTGTGTTATAAAAGTTTTAAGAAACCCTTATATTTTTCAGATAAAGATGTACTTACCTGCTGTCATCTCCACCTGCACTGACAACATATCTGTCTCCACTTGTAAAGCGAATATTAGTCACATGGGCTGAGTGACCCAAAAATCTTTTATGTTTTGCCTTTAAAATAAGAAAATTCTCCATATCAGTTTGAGTGTTTTTAACATGCACACCTAAGCACACTGTATGAATATTTGGCAAACATCAAACTCATTTCCACACTGCCCCAGCTGTACTCCGTACTATCCCTGTAAATCTGGAGCCAACTTCTAGGACATTTCTCCTGGTTCTGTATGGAGAAATGATGCACAGTGCTTCTGCAATGAGACACAAAGGATTTCTCTTGCCCTCTCAGTGTCGTGTTCTTGCATTCTAGGGCAAGAAAGTCAGGCAAGTACAGTCTGCTACTCAACTGTTCACAGCGGAGGGTACATCCAGACTGATTAAAAAGACCAGAAAGTCCTAGATTTTGTTCTTTTTCTTTCTGATTTTATTTTGAAGATACATACACGTTTTGTTTATCGCAGAATATTTTCTGTCAGCTCTGGGTATGATCAAAGACTTTTTATACCACCTTTCTAGGTCGGTTTATTTTAACCCAGTATAGAATTTGAAAAACCAGGAACAAAATCTGGGACTTTGAATCAGTCCGGGTGCACCCTGAGACAAACTGCTGCTTACTTCAGGTGAATGGCAATCTATGTCCCTGGAGACAGGACTCCCGCATTGATCTTAACAATCAAGCAATTACATTTGTATCTTAAATGTATCAATGTGTAGCTTTAAAAAATGTTCAGCATTCAAAGGATTCTACAGGGTCTGCTGAAAAGAACTGCATGCCTAAGAAGATGACCCTGTTCTAGATGACATAGAAAAGCATCCTGTCACCCCCTTTCTAGTATCACAATAGGTCACTGTAGTTGGGGAATGTTCTTCAAGCAAAAAAGTTCTTACAAATTTTTCTGGACAGGGGAAATCGAACAGCTTGACCATGCCAAAGTCATCGCCTGTTACAAGGCTGATTCCCGAGTGAGAAACACAGGCACAATTTACATCAGCTTTCTCAGCATGCCTGGACCATATTCCAATAACTTCATCTCCTAGAACACTGAACAGAGAAGAGGAAAAAGAAGTATTTAAATAAATAACCTTAATTACTATATAAGTGTCCCCCCAAAAGCACATAATTTAGCTAGATAATATTGTTCAGTGGCAAACATTGCTATTTTAGGATATATATATAGAACAAAAACATTAGAAGTCTTTTCTTGTTACTTATTATTTCCACAAGATCTATATTCTCCATTTGGTTAGGCATTCAAAATTAGTGCTAAATTCCAAAGAACTATTTGCGCTCATGCAAACAGCTTCCACTAGTGGACTAGTGAAATGTCCTCCAGATGCCTAGGACTACAAGCCCCATCATCCCCAACCAACACTCCAATTAGCATGCTCACTGGAGATTTGTATTCTCTGGATGGTGCTGTGCCAGCTTTTGGTAAAGAGTTTTAAAATGTGTTATGTACCACTAATCTAGAGAACTGTATATTAAGTGTGTCCCAGATGACTACTGATGGTTATAAAGTATCATTTGAGGGGGAGCACTATTTAGTAACAGACAAACAATGTCTGTACCAAAGGGTTGAAGAAACAGGGATTGTACTACATGTGTGCAGCTGTGGCCTTAAGGCTTGTTCCATCAAGGCTAGCAAGACTTGGCAGTTCCTTGGCCTTGGCTAGCATGACTTGGCAGTTGTCTGGCCATTTTCTAAGGAGTTCAGTTTGACTCCTGAAGGTGCATAGGGGCAAGGCATAGTCATATGGGTTATGTCCTCATGTGCCAGTTTCCCAGACAGAAATCCAAACTTCTTTTTCAGTTATATCCCTTGATTCCTCTCTCTCCCCTTCAGTTTTTTCTATCCTGCCTTGCCAGCTAGATGAGTTTTAGCATCTCTCACTTGACTTCTAAGCTGTCCTATTTCCATTTGAGTTTACTTGTACATAATCTTACTCTCACTTCATTCTACTTATTAATGTTTATTTAGATCTTCCTCCCCTAATAACAATAACAATTCCCTTCTACTTCTCTTCCTAATATTCTGAGTAGTCCATTTAGCAAAGGCAGAAATGGAGTCTTAAATTTCAAAATGGAAAAAAAATTACAGTAATGGACTTAAAATCCAAAAAAACCCAAACAAACAAAAGCTGCAATGACCAAAAAGATTTGTGGTGTAGCAGCAAGGCTATAGCAAAGCAGAGAAATACCTCTGCTTCCTTCATAATACAAACACAGGGACCAAGAAGAAAGTCTGCAGAGACCTCAGTTGGCAACTTTCAAGCTTGCCTCTGAAGATGCCTCTGTTAGCATGCCCTACTACCCCCTCCCTAGTTATGTTCCACTGGCTGAGATGCAATTGGGAAGATGCCTCTATTTTCTGTTAATATTCCTTTGGTTCTATATAAGTTTATTTTTGTTCAAATGGTTTAGATCCAGTTGGCAAGATGTCTTTATTTTCTATTAAAATCCCATAAGTTCTGTAAAGTAGATTGTCAGGGGTTTAGGCAAAGCTATGTAACTAAACTGAAATGGAGAGAGAACAGCCAATGGGCATAACTGAAAAAGAACCTTGAACTCATGCCTCTGAAGCTGGCATATGGGGATATACAGCAAGCCCTTGCTTTCTGCTGGGGTTTGGTTCCAGGACCCGAGGATGCTGAAGTCCCATTATAGACAATGACATAGTAAAATGGTGATCTTCTATTTCAGGGGATGATGTGTCATATTTTCAGAATGCTAAAATGTGTCATTTTACCTGGTCCAGGTGGCCCATGTTATTCTGTCAATCACAGTTTGATCCAGGAGTTGTTTTCCAGAAGGCACTTCATAAACTTGCCTTTTGTAAGACCCAGTTGATACCTTTAAAAATCAAGACAGAAAGGTAAATTAACACTTATTCTGTTAGAGATGGGGGTGGTGGTGTTATGTTGAGCCTTAATTTTTTTTTAAAAAAAAATACAAAATGGTATGTTTTTGCTAGTAACAACAAAAGTAGAATAAGCTGAGAATCCTCTGATGGACATGAGCAGAAACTGCAGGAATGGCAATGGGGGAAGAACTGCTCCTCCCACCCCACTCCTCTAGCTGAATAAATGTCATTTCCAGAAAACCCCTCCACTGCAAAATGATAGGATGGGCCTGAACACAAAAGGTCCTGCTGTTTCCACTTGGTTTCAAAGGACTGCTGCAGCAGAACTCCAATGGAGCAGAATGAAATAGCAACACTTCCATGGGAATGGATGGTGGGTTGTGTGAATTCAAAGATTCCTGAACCAGGTTGTTTCCCACTTAGGAGCAAACTCACCTAAGCCCCAACTCTGTATAGGAAGATTTCCCATAATGTGTGAACACTACATAGTGTGACTGCAAGAATATTATACAAATGTATATACAAAATAAGCCTTAAAAACTCTATTTAATTTACCTGAAGATAAGAGCTATCTGCTGAAAAGTCCATTTGAATTACAAAGCTTGGGATGTCCTTGCAGTAACTGGCTCGGTTAAGAGTAGGCCCCAAAGTCAAATCATAAAAATCCACTGCATTTTCACTGGAACCCACTGCTAAGTAATGAGAATCTGGGCTGAACCTAAGTAGATTAACAGGTTTAGATGAGTTCTTGATGTCACATGGCACAATCCTAAAATTTCATAACATTATATTACACAATACAAAATATTACATTTTTATTTCAGTCTTTTATGCCACATATTTTCTAAGATGATTGTGTTATAAACACTGAGAAAAGATTAAATCTGCTAATATAAAATAAAGCATTTTGAGCATGTCTTTAATCACACATACACAGAATGGGATATGCAGTTGTCCCTCCACATTTGTGGGGGTTAGGGGCAAAAGCCCCCTGTGAATAAACTCTCCCCCCTCCCCCCAGGGAACGAAGGCTGAGCAAACCCTGGGGGAGGGGGAGCCACAGCCCACACAAGCCACCGGCATTGCAGCTGAAAAGCCCCTGTTTAAATCCACTCGGCTTGCCACCCCCATGGCCCAGGTGGTACCCAAGGCCCACACCAGCCGCCACTGAAAAACCAGGAATAGGGTGGCAAGCTGAATGGGTTTAAACTGCAGCTTCTCGACAGTGATGCCTGTGGCTTGCCTGGCCCTCGGATTCCACCCCCTGGAGTTGTTTAAAAGGCGGTGGCAAGCCATCGGCATTGCTGCCTGAAAAGCCCACTTGGCTCACCACCCCCATGGTCGGGGGGGGGCATCCGAGGTCCACACCAGCCGCCGCTGTTGCTGCCGAAAAACCAGAGATGGGTGGCGAGCCGAATGGGTATAAACTGCGGCTTCTTGGCAGCGATGCCTGTGGCTTGTCTGGCTCTCGGATTACCCCCCCCCCAAGCCATTTAAAAGGTGGTGGCAAGCTACCGGCATTGCTGCCAAAAAGCCTCCGTTTAAACCCATTTGGCTTGCCACCCCGTCCCTGGTTTTTTGGTGGCAACAGTGGCAGCTGGCGTGGGCCTCGGTGCCCCCCTCACCATGGGGAGCATCATCCTACCAGTCCTCAGCTATGGATGACTTCAGCACATCAGTACACTTATTCTTTTTAAAAGTAACTTACTAAGATATGCCTGGAAATAAGCCCCATTTAATTCAAGGGGAATTACATTTGAGTATCCTTGTATCAGATTTCACTAGTTCTTGAAAATGATCTCATTGAGGGTTTTTTTCTCTCTCAGTTTACACTATGTCACTTTCATAAGTCATTTTCCCCGTTTCCAGCTTGCATGTGTGCACTTCAGAGTGATAATCCTTGCTATTCTCTCTCTCTGGCTTTTCTTCGCAAATGAAGATTCAGGAAGGACTTATCCCGTGTTTTCTGCAAGCACGCTGATGACTAAAAAGGCCAATCGGAGATAGACAAGTCCGGTTGCAGAAAGCACAGCAGAAGGTTTCCTCTGTAGAGTAGTATTTTTGGGAGGCGATGGTCCTCCATCCTAGAAACATGCCCTGCCCAGCACAGCTGTGTTCTCAATATCATGGCCTCAATGCTGGTGATCCCTGCTTGCTCAAGGACAGCAACATTCGTCACATAGTCAGTCCAGTGTATATTTAGGATTGTGCGTAAACAGCGCTGATGGAAGCGTTCGAGGCATCGTAAGTGGTGGCGATAGGTGACCTATGTTTCAGACCCATAAAGGAGAATAGACAGTACAATGGCTCTATACACACTGATTTTTGTGTTTCACCTCAGGTGTTTATTACTCCATACTCTTTTGTAAAGTCTTCCAAATGTGCTATATGCCTTTGCTAATCTGTGATTGATCTCTTTGTCAATCTTGGCATCTGAGGAGATGATGCTTCCCAGGTAGGTGAACTGCTGAATGGACTTAAATGATTTAATTCAATTCCTTATACTAAAAAGCGAGAAACAATAGTTAGAACTCACCATCTTTCCACCTGTTAAGGGTTGTATGCAGGACTACCTCCTCTTCCTCCTCCTCCTCATAGAATCATAGAATCATAGAATTGCAGAGTTGGAAGAGACCACGAGGGCCATCCAGTCCAACCCCCTGCCACACAGGAAATCTTGAATAAAGCATCCCCGACAGATGGCCACCCAGCCTCTGTTTAAAGACCTCCAAGGAAGGAGACCCCACCACGCTCCGAGGGAGCGTGTTCCACTGCCGAACAGCTCTTACTGTCAAATAGTTCCTCCTAATGTTGAGGTGGAATCTCTGTTCCTGGAGCTTGCACCCATTGCTCCGTGTTCCAGTCTCTGGAGCAGCAGAAAACAAGCCTGCTCCATCCTCAGCGTGACATCCCCTCAAATACTTAAACAGGGCTATCACATCGCCTCTTAACCGTCTTTTTTCCAGGCTAAACATACTCAGCTCCCTAAGTCTCTCCTCATAAGGCATCGTTTCCAGACCTTTCACCATTTTAGTTGCCCTTCTCTGGACACGCTCCAATTTGTCAATATCCTTTTTGAATTGTGGTGCCCAGAACTGGACACAGTATTCTAAGTGAGGTCTGACCAAGGCAGAATAGAGTGGCACTATTACTTCCCTTGATCTAGACACTATACTTCTATTGATACAGCCCAAAATCGCATTTGCCTTTTTAGCTGCCGCATCACACTGTTGGCTCATGTTCAACTTGTGGTCTACTAGGACTCCTAGATCCCTTTCGCATGTAGTCTCGTTCAGCCAGGTCTCTCCCATCCTATATTTATGCATTTCATTTTTCCGCCCTAAATGCAGCACCTTACATTTCTCCGTATTGAATTTCATTTTGTTAGCTTTGGCCCAGTTCTCCTGTCTATCCAGGTCATTCTGAATTTTGATCCTGTCCTCTAGGGTATTAGCTAATCCTCCTAATTTGGTGTCATCTCCAAATTTGATAAGTATGCCCCTAATTCCCTCATCCAAGTCATTGATAAAGATGTTGAATAGCACTGGGCCCAGGACAGAACCCTGTGGCACCCCACTGGTCACATCTTTCCAAGACGAAGAGGAGCCACTGCTGAGCACCCTTTGGGTTCGGCCGGTCAACCAATTACAAATCCATTGAACAGTTAACTTGTCTAGCCCACATTTTACAAGCTTGTTTGCAAGAATGTCAAGGGGAACCTTGTCAAAGGCCTTACTGAAATCAAGGTATGCGATGTCCACAGCATTCCCTTCATCTACCAAGCTGGTAACTTTATCAAAAAAAGAGATCAGATTAGTCTGGCATGACTTGTTTCTCTGAAACCCATGTTGACTTTTTGTGATTATGGCATTGCCTTCTAAATGTTCACAGACTCTCTGTTTAATGATCTGCTCTAGAATCTTCCCTGGTATTGATGCCAGACAACCGTATATTCCGGCGTATAAGACGACTGGGCGTATAAGACCACCCCCCCAATTTCCAGCCAAAAATGTAGGCCTAGGCCTATATTCGCCAGATAAGACCCCCCCCCAATTTGGCTGGCTGGGGGAGCCTTGCCAGCTGATCGTCTTTGTTTCCCAACTCATGAGGATCTCCTCGTGAGTTGGGAAAGCGAACAGGATCAGCTGGCAGGGCAACATTCGCCCCTCTCTTCAACCTTCCAGTCAAACTGGACTCGAAGGTGGAGGAAAGGGGCAAACATGCCCCGTTTGGCTCCATAGGGAGGATGCGGGGCCATGGAGCCAAACCCTGGGATTCGCCCCCTCTCCCGACCGTCAAGGGAGAGGGAGCGAATCTAGGGATTTAACTCTACAGCCCCATCCCTCCTTCTGGGCTCCCTCCACCCGCAATTCCCCAACCCACAGGAGGCTGCCCAGTCTCCTGGTGGGTTGGGGAATGCGGGATGGCCAGCTGGCTGGGGGGGTGGAGGGAGAGGGCTTCGCAGCCACCCCACTCTCCAAAGCGTGGCTTTGGGGAAGGGGGTGGCTGGGCGGAGGGTGAATGGGTGGATGGGCGGAGGGGGCTTCGCAGCCACCCCCCCTCTCCAAAGCGATGCTTTGGGGGAGGGTGGCTGGGCGGAGGGTGGCTGGGTGGAGGGGGCTTCGCAGCCACCCCCCCCCTCTCCAAAGCGTGGCTTTGGGGAAAGGGGGTAGCTGGGCGGAGGGTGGCTGGGTGGAGGGAGCTTTGCAGCCACCCCCCCCTCTCCAAAGCGTGGCTTTGGGGAAAGGGGGTAGCTGGGCGGAGGGTGGCTGGGGGGAGGGGGCTTCGCAGCCACCCCCCCTCTCCAAAGCGAGGCTGTGGGGAAGTGGGGTGGCTGGGCGGAGGGTGGGTGGGGGGAAGGGATGAGGGAGCTTCCCAGCCACCCCCCCTCCCAAAAGTCGCGGGTCCGCAGCTTTTGGGGAAGGGGGGTGGATGCACGGGGGGTGGGCGGGGGGAAGGGAGGAGGGGGCTTCCCAGCACCCCCCCTCCCGAAAGTCGCAGTTCCGCGGCTTTTGGGAAGGGGGGGTGTATGCGCGGGGGGAAGGGAGGAGGGATCTTCCCAGCCACCCCCCCTCCCAAAAGTCGCGGGTCTGCAGCTTTTGGGAGGGGGGGTGGATGCGCGGGGGGAAGGGAGGAGGGGGCTTCCCAGCCACCCCCCCTCCTGAAAGTCACGGTTCCACGGCTTTTGGGAAGGGGGGGTGAATGCGCGGGGGGAAGGGAGGAGGGGGCTTCCCAGCCACCCCCCCTCCCAAAAGTCACGGGTCCGCGGCTTTTGGGAGGGGGGGTGGATGCGCGGGGGGAAGGGAGGAGGGGGCTTCCCAGCCACCCCCCCTCCCAAAAGTCACGGTTCCGTGGCTTTTGGGAAGGGGGGGTGGATGCACGGGGAGAAGGGAGGAGGGGTCTTCCCAGCCACCCCCCTTCCCAAAAGTCGTGGGTCCGTGGCTTTTGGGAAGGGGGGTAGATGCGTGGGGGGTGGGCGGGGGGAAGGGAGGAGGGGTCTTCCCAGCCACCCCCCTTCCCAAAAGTCGCGGGTCCGCGGCTTTTGGGAGGGGGGGTGGATGCGCGGGGGGAAGGGAGGAGGGGTCTTCCCAGCCACCCCCCTCCCGAAAGTCACGGTTCCGTGGCTTTTGGGAAGGGGGGGTGGATGCGCGGGGGGAAGGGAGGAGGGGTCTTCCCAGCCACCCCCCCTCCCAAAAGTCGCGGGTCCACGGCTTTTGGGAAGGGGGGTGGATGCGCGGGGGGTGGGCTGGGGGAAGGGAGGAGCACTTTGCTTCACCCTCTGCCCAGTCTCCTGCCTCTTCGCTCAGTTTGCGAAGAGGCAGGAGATAGGCAGGCAGGTGAAGCAAAGTATATCCGGCGTATAAGACGACTGTCGATTTTGGAGGGCACTTTTGAGTGCTCAAAAGTCGTGTTATACGCCGTAATATACGGTAACTGGACGATAATTGCTGGGATCCTCTTTTTTCCCCTTTTTGAAGATGGGGACGTTTGCCTTCCTCCAGTCTGCTGGGACTTCTGTTCTCCAGGAGTTCTCAAATATTATTGCCAATGGCTCTGAGATTATATTTGCCAGCTCTTTTAATACTCTTGGATGTAGTTCATCTGGTCCTGGAGATTTAAATTCATTTAGATTAAGAAGGTATTCCTGTACTACCTCTTTATTTATTTTGAGCTGGATTTCCCCTATTGTGTCCTCCGTTCCATTATCCTCAGGTTGGTCCTCCTTTTCCTTTTCTGAAAACATTGAGGCAAAGAAGGTGTTGAGTAATTCTGCCTTTTCTCTGTCCCCTGTTAGCATTTTGCCATCTTCTCCACGTAGTGGCCCTATCATTTCCTTCTTCCTCCTTTTGCTGCGGACATACCCAAAAAAACCCTTTTTATTGTTCTTAACCTCCCTAGCGAGCCTGAGCTCATTCTGCGCTTTAGCTTTTCTGACTTTACTCCTACACGTGTTCGCTATCTGTTTGAATTCTTCTTTGGTGATTTCTCCCCTTTTCCATTTCCTATACATGTTCCGTTTAAAACTTAGCTCCATTGAAAGTTCTTTAGTCATCCATCCTGGTTTCTTGAAACACCTCCCATTTTTCTTCCTCAATGGTACTGTTTGAAATTGTGCCTTCAGTATCTCCCTTTTGAGAAAGTCCCATCCGTCTTGAGGTCTCTTCTCTTTTAATATTCCTGACCATGGGATCACCCCCAGTATTTCCCTGAGTTTATTGAAATCAGCTCTCCTAAAGTCAAGAATGCGTGTCTGACTATGCCTGGCTTCTCCTTTCCATTGTATAACAAACTCCAGGAGAACATGATCACTCTCACCTAAGGATCCCACCACTTGCACCCCATTAACCAGATCATCTCTGTTGGTTAGGATCAGATCTAAAACAGCTGACCCCCTTGTTGCCTCTTCCACCTTTTGGACCATGAAATTGTCTCCCAGGCATGTAAGGAATTTGCTAGACCTTGAAGTTTTGGCTGAGTTAGATTGCCAGCAAATATCAGGATAGTTGAAGTCACCCATCACTACTACATCTCTCCTTTCTGCATGTGTGTTCATCTGTTCTAGAAAGGCATCATCCAATTCCTCTGTCTGTGCATATACATCATATCCAGCAAGATATTCCACATGCAGACAGAACATTTAGGGAATAAAGAATGATAACAGACACACATGCTTTCTTACCTGATGTCTTGGATAGCTGATCTTCTGTCTCTCTTCTTCCCCCATATTTTCAGAGAATTCACTAACAAGATAATAAATTCTCCATTTTTCATGCCAATAGCCACCATGTCACCCTCTGGACTATAAGACACAGTGCGTGCTGCATGGCCCAAATTGACTTTGTTCACCATCTTCTGTGAAAAAAATGTGTCAAAAAAAGAGAGAAATGCATTAAGTTTTTCTCTTTATGTACAGTAAAGATAGCATGTCAAGGTTACGTCAAAATTTATTTCTTTATTTAATTATCTCCACCCTGCCTTCCCAAGGCAGCAACGGGCTTTGTGAGAAGCCCCTTGCTGCCTTGAGAAGGGAGTGGGGTGGAGAGCAGGGTGGGGCAGGGCTTTCCATGAATAATCGAAACTGCGAATGTGGAAGTCGCAAATGCGGAGGGGTAACTGTATTGTAACTTCTTAAATGCCATTTTTATACCTACTTTATCAGCAATATCCCAAAGTCGGACGGTCCCATCTTCTGCAGCAGAAAGGAAGACATCACGAGAAGGATGTGTTGCTAGTCCCCAGATAGGTCCATCCATATGTCCATTAATTAGAATGTTACATGCTGCATTTTTCTCTCCCACTTCTATTATTTCAGCATTCTTTGTCCCAACAAGAATTTTCCCCTGAAACAATTAAATAATTAATGGAAATGGTTAAAATGTGCATCTATGCACAATAGTTTAAAACATATCAATGTATTTTTCATCAAAGACTATTTTTCCTTGTTTTTTGAAGAATGGCCAAAGATTCCTATCTGTTTATCATAATCTCTGCAGTGAACATGTGATAAACATGAAGTTAAACTTCAAGATAGAGAGCCAGTGTGGTGCAGTGGTTTCAGCATTGGGCTATAACTCTGGAGAGCAGGGTTTGACTTCCTGTGCAGCTAAGGAAACCCACTGGTTGGGCAAGTCACTCTCTCTTAGCCTCAGAGGAAGGCAAAGGCAAACCCCCTCTGAACAAATCTTACCAAGAAAATCCCATTTTAGGTTGAGCTGCCATAAGTCAGAAAAACTTGAAGGCACACACCAACAGTAACCTTCCAGGTGCATGTCTATCATGTTTATTTTTCAGGTAAGGTCCTTCAATATCATTCAAGTTGTGGGGGCGATGACGAGGAGGGGAGTTTGTTATGTTTATGCTCTTCTGTAATGTTTACTAGCTGCATTACACCATAGAAGTGTTTTGTTTTGTTCACACAGCTCTGTGTGTCCATTTTAAAATTATATTTTCATATAAAATCACAAGAACCAAAAAACCCCAAAAAACATTTCAGTTCCTTTTTTTGTTACAACAAAAGAAGAAATCAAAATATTCATATGAAGTTTAAAATTTCAGTTCCGTATACTGTACTGTACAATCCTGTCACATATTTTTCCAAATATTAACCACTTTTCTCTATACTTCCTTTGCTACAACACTGTAATATTTACGTATCTTCACTTCCAATTTGTTGCTCAACTTTCGCTGGCTTGTACATAGTATAAGTACATTTAAACTGGCTTTGATCATTTGTATGAAAAATTCTTAACATATCCTTAATATTATCTTTGTGAATTTCATAAATTTCATTTCATAAATTTACTTCCACAGATAATAATTCTGTATTTTAGGGTTAAATGACCTAAATGTTTAAAGTGTATAGCCTTTTTATGAAAATGTTTTGTTCTCCCAATAAACAGTAACAGGTGCCCAATCCCTATCTACCAGTTCAGTGGTGTTTTGATTTATTAGGGCTGTTAATTTATCCACGTCTTTCACGTCTAGTTGTTTATCCATCCATTCTTCTGTTGTTGGTATGTAGCTGGCCTCCGATACCATGTTAAAGTACTACTTTCCAGTGTCGTTTTTCCACAGTTCTGTCTATAGTTGTCATATTAAACAAGTATAGTTGAGGTTTCATCGGGTAGCTTGTTTGTAATATCTCACACATAGTGAATTCTCCCTCCCCCATAATTTCTTAATTTGGGGGCATTGCCACCATATGTGATAATAGGATCCAATATCCTGTTTTATATTTCTTATCTAATTTCGCTGGAGTTAAATGCTATCTGTTCTACATTTTGAAGATATTTTCTTTCAGATTTTGGTTTCAGGTAAATTTTTGTGTCCATGTTTTTTAAAAATGTGGTACTTCTGAGCCAAATTGAGCACAACAGACTTCCCCAAGTGGCCCACTGGGGCCTCCTATGAGACATGCCTCCCTCTCCCCAAAGTCTCCTGCTCCATCAGAGAAGAAGGGGTGGGAGAGCAGTTATTAACTGAGCTGCTCGTTCAAGAGCATTCCTCAAGTCCTTGGCCCAATTTACATTTTCCAGTTAGAAAGTGTGAGGGCATAGTGAAGGCAGCTCCTGACTGAGGCACCAGCTGAAGGAGCATTCCTCCAGCTGACATCCCAGTCTGTTTCATTCCACCCTCAGCTACCACAGTTGGGAAAAGCAAGGCAGGGCAGCTTTTATTTATTAATATGCCCCCCCACCCACCCACAAGGGCTCCTGAGGTGATGAACAAATAAAAGCAGTTAAAACAGTACAAAGATTTAAAAAATTAAGAACATATTTTTTAAAGCCCAAAAGCAAGCCGTAAATATAATTTTGAAACAAACAATTAAAACAGAGCAATTTCAAACATCAAAAGCCACAGGGAACAGCATTGTTTTAGTTCCCTGTCAGAAGCTCAAAACAGATGGAGGTAGCCTAACTTACTTCAGCAGGGAGTTCCATAATTGGGGTGCTTCTACAAAGACCTATTATACTTGTGAGTGTTGGAACATGAAACAGGGTCTCCTCTGAGGTTCTCAAATTCCAGACAGGTTCATATGGGAAGATGTAATCTTTAAGATTTATTTATTTGTTTATTTTTGAAGTTGTATGCCACCTTTCTCTCAGAATGAGGCCCAAGGTGGCTCCCAAAGGTATTTTGGCCCCAAGCCATTTATGTTGTGTAGGTCAGGGCCTAAATACCCTAAAGGCACCAGATCCCATCTAATATTGGAAGCTAAGCAGGGTCAGCTCTAGTTAGTACTTGGATGGGAGACCACCAACGAATACCAGGTGTTGTAGGCTATTTTTTCAGAGGAAGGAGCTAGCAAAACCATCTCTGAGTATTTATTCCCTTAGAAAACCCTATCAAATTCACAGGGTCTCCATAAATTGATGGGTTTGAGGGCACGCACCCACACACAGGTCAAAATCAGCATCAAAATTGAGTTAGGAAGCAAATTAGAAGCTAAGTGCAGTTCTTTTAAGACTGGTGTTATGTGGTCTCTAAAATGCACACCCGACAGGAGTCTGGCTGCTGCATTTTGCTCTAGCTGCAGCTTCTGAACATTTTTCAAGGGCAGCCCCACTAGCTTCAGAGAAAGATGGCAAGTTAGAGCTTTTACCCTAGTGGGCCTCCACAGTGGAAAGAAGCACGGAGTTTACACCAGCTGGAGTTAGGCTCTAGTCAGCAATTACCTCCCTGGATCAAAGGAAGAGCAAAAGGGATTGCTTAAAAGGGATCCTTATAGAGCAGTTGTCATGGAAACTGCCAAGAGTGGTCAGGGTAAGTAACTGTCTAAGGGACCCAGAGTTACATCATGCCCGCCCATGGCCTACTTAAGAACTGGAAAACAACTCTGATGGGTCATTGGACCCTAAATATGTTCTCTCTTTATACAACTTCTAGGTTGTTTTTTTTAAAAAACTTTCCTTTATTAACATTTGGAAAATAAAGAAATCCTGTGACACCCATTTGTGACACTCTGCCTGATAAGATGCCTTCTTTTTGAAATAAAGACAGAAAGCTCAACTAGAATTGATGTAATAAAACAATAAAGCAAGAAATTAGCGACAATAAAGTTTGTAATGAACTAAAGGGTTAGCAATAAAGATATTGGAAGGTTTTATTGATATTTCTTTACACTGGACGTAATTTATTTGGGCGTATTGATTTTGGATTACAAAATAGAGATTGTGCGAGAAACTGAATTTGTTTTGTTAAAAGAAAACATCAGATTGGATTAGGTTTAAAAACACTGATAAGGTTGGTTACTCTCTGCTAGGCGCTTTTGTTGCGGATATGAAGAAATGTCTGGGCTTCAAGAAAGGAAGGGGCCAGAAGCAGTTTTTTTTTTTTAAAAAAAAAACCAATTAATGTTTGACGAAATGAAAGAAATAAGAGTAATGTTAAAGTCTATGTCAAAGTCCCTGTCAAAAGTCATTAGAGATGAGATGGGGATTTTAAAAGATAATACATGTTTTGAACAATCTGAATACAAAGAAGAAAAATAAGATGAGGAAGAAGAGAAGGAGGAGGAGATGAATCAACTTTCACAAGATTTGGAGGTGTAGGAACAGCAGAGGAGGAAAAGGAAAAGGAAGAATGTCAAGCTATGTGACATTGATGGGTTTGAGGGCACGCACCCACACACAGGTCAAAATCAGCATCAAAATTGAGTTAGGAAGCAAATTAGGAAGTTGAGGTACAACCTCAACATCATAGAATCATAGAGTTGGAAGAGACCTCAAGGGCCATCCAGTCTAACCCCCTGCCATGCAGGAATACACAATCAAATCATTCCTAACAGATGGCCATCCAGCCTCTGTTTAAAAACCTCCAAAGGAGACTCCACCACACTCCGAGGCAGTGTATTCCATTTCCAAACAGCTCTTACTGTCAAGAAGTTCTTCCTAATGTTTAGGAGGAATCTGTTTTCCTGTAATTTGAAACCATTGCTCCGTGTCCTAGTCTCTGCAGCAGCAGAAAACAAGCTTGCCCCATCCTCAGTATGACATTCCTTCAAATATTTAAACATGGCTATCATGTCACCTCTCCACCTTCTTTTCTCCAGACTAAACATGCCCAGCTCCCTAAGCTGCTCCTCATAGGGCATGGGTTCCAGACCTCCCACCATCCTGGTTGCCCTCCTCTGGACATGTTCCAGCTTCTCAGTATCCTTCCTGAATTGCGGTGCCCAGAACTGGACACAGTATTCCAGGTGAGGTCTGACCAAAGCAGAATACAGTGACACTATTACTTCCGTTGATCTAGACACTATACTCCTATTGATGCAGCCTAAAATCACATTGGCTTTTTTAGCTGCTGCATCACACTGCTGACTCATGTTCAGCTTGTGGCCCACTAAGACTCCTAGATCCTTTTTGCATGTACTGCCCTCAAGCCAGGTGTCATCCATCCTATATCGGTGCATTTCATTTTTAGTGCCCTAGTGTAGTATCCTACATTTCTCCCTGTTGAAATTCATTTTATTAATATTGGCCCAGCTTTCTAATCTGTTGAGGTCATTTTGGATTCTGATCCTGTCCTCTAGGGTATTAGCTACCCCTCCTACCTTGGTGTCATCTGCAAATTTGATAAGCATACCCTCTATTTCCTCATCCAAGTCATTGATAAAGATGTTGAATAGCACTGGGCCCAGGACAGAACCCTGTGGCACCCAACTAGTCACTTCTCTCCAGGATGAAGAGGAGACATTGATGACTACCCTTTGGGTTCGCTCAGTCAACCAATTACAAATCCACCTAACAGTTGCATTGTCTAGCCCACAGGTTGCTAACTTTTCGCAAGAATACCATGGGGGACCGTGTCAAAAGCCTTACTGAAATCAAGATACACTATATCCAGTGCATTCATTATCAAGTTGGTAACTATAAAAAAAAAGAGATAAGATTAGTCTGGCACAACATGTTTTTGAGAAATCCATGTTGACTTTTAGTGATCATGACATTCCTTTCTAAGTGCTTACAGACTGCCTGTTTAATGATCTGCTCTAGAATATTTCCTAGTATTGATGTCAGGCTGAATGTGCGGTAATTATTTGGTTCTCCCCACCCCCTTTTAAAAGATGGGGACAACATTTGCCCTCTTCAGTCTGCTAGGACCTCTCCTGTTCTCCAGGAATTCTCAAAGATTATTGACAGTGGTTCTGAGATGACTTCTGCCAGTTCTTTTAATATCCTTGGATGAAGTTCATCTGGCCCTGGAGACTTGAACTCATTTATACTGGCCAGGTATTCCTGAACTGCCTCTTTACTGTGCTATATTTCCCCTACTGCATCATCTGCTCCATCCTCCCCAGGTTGAGCGCTGTTCCCCCTTTGGGAGAAGACTGAAGCAAATAAGGTGTTAAGTAGTTCTGCCTTTTCTCTGTCCGCTGTCTGCCTTTCGCCATCTTCTCTCTGCAACGGCCCTACCATTTCCTTGTTCTTCCTTTTGCTACAGACATACCCCAAAAAGCCCCTTTAATTGTTTTGAACCTCTCTAGCAAGCCTGAGCTCCAGCTGAGCTTTGGCTTTTCTGATTTCCCCCCTACATGAGCTGGCTATTTGTTTGAATTCTTCTTTGGTGATTTCACCCTTTTTTCCATTTCTTGTACATGTTTTAGCTCAGTTGAGAATTCTTTCAACATCCATCCTGGTTTCTTTTAGACACCTCCCTTTTCCCTCCTCATTGGAATTGTTTGAAGTTGTGCCTTCAATATCTCACTTTTAAGAAACTCCCATCCTTCATGAACTCCTTTATCTTTTAGTATTTCTGACCATGGGATCACTCCCAGGAATTCCCAAAGTTTTCTGAAATCAGCTTTCTTAAAGTCTAGAAAGCATGTTTGACTATGCTTGGCTTCCCCTTTCCTCTGTATAACAACTCCAGGAGAACATGGTCACTCTCCCCTAGGGATCCTGCCACTTCCACACCATTAACCAGGTCATCTCCATTGGTTAGGATTAGATCTAAAATAGCTGTTTCTCTTGTTACCTCTTCTACCTTCTGGACAATGAAATTGTCTGCAAGGCAAGTGAGGAATTTGTTGGACCTTAAATTCTTGGCAGAGTTGGACTTCCAACAAATGTCAGGATAGTTGAAATCCCCCCTTACTACTACATCTCTCCTTTCTGAATGTGTGGTCATCTGTTCCAGGAAGGCATCATCCAAGTCCTTGGTTTGGCTTGGAGGTCTGTAGTAGACCCCCGCAATGCTATCCCTGCTGTTTCTCTCCCTCTTTATTTTTACCCAGATGCTATCAATTTGGCTCCCAGGATTTAAATCATGGATATGTTCACAGGTGTACACATCCTTAACATATAATGCTACTCCACCACCCTTCTTTGGTCTGTTTTCCTGAAATAGGCTATGCCCCTCTATTAGTACATTCCAATCATGAGTCTCATCCCACCTTGTTTCAGTGATGCCTACGATATCATATTTATTTTGGTGTGCTAAGAGTTCAAGTTCATCCTGTTTATTTCCCATGCTCTGTGCATTCCTATAGAGACATCTGAGACCATGGGCCATTTCCCCTATCTGCCTTTTAAAGGGTTTATTCCTCCCATTGTTGGGTTGTTGTCTTATTTGCCTTGTTTTCCATATAACATTTGGGCTATTATCTCTAGCACTTGATGAACTCCTGCCTTCAAGAGTACTATCTCCCTCCACAAATACAACTCAGTTTAAAGCCCTCCTGATGAGATCTTTCGGACTCTTTGCAAAAACATTCCTACCAAGTGTTGTAAGGTGCAGCCCATCTCTTGCCAGAAGTCCACTTCCCTGAAACCGCATTCCGTGGTCCAGGAAGCCAAATTGTTCCTGGCAGCACCATCTGCGTAGCCAGTTGTTCACCTCCACTATTCTTTGCTCCCTTCCTGGGCCATGCCCTTCCACTGGAAGGACAGACAAAATGTGCATCCAGGTTCTTCAGCTTCCTACCCAAAGAATGAAAAGTTCAACAAGCAGGTGGATGAAGAGAAAGTGACAGTGACCATTACTGAAAATATTGGAAGTATGAAATATATTCTTGAGACTGTTGAAGCCATGATGAAAGAAATTAGGTGTGAGACTAGGGAAAAATATTGGCAATCTATATGGGAAGAAGTGGAGAGAAAGATGGGGCAAAGAAGTGGCGTAGCAGATTTAAAGTTTGTATTGTTAAATGTGTGTCCACCTTAATCTGTATTTTGCCAAAACAAACAAAAAAACAAACAAACAAAAACCTGAGGGGAGTTTTAGACCGGGCAGGGACTGGGTACAGGAGACTACCTTTGATGAGCTCTTTATCTCCTTGGAGTGCTTTAAGCCTCAGCCACGTGGGCCTCCCCGGTCTGATCGGTGCTGAAACAGTTCCTGGAAGGGTTTCTAAGCATTGAGGCGCAGTTGTGTCACCACCATGAGCCACAATCTCTCCTCAGTATAGTGGGAGATTGTTGACTCATGTTCAACTTGTGGTCTACTAGAAATCCTAGATCGCTTTCGCATGTAGTCTTGTTTAGCCAGGTCTTCCCCATCCTGTATCTTTGTTTTTCCGCCCAAAGTGCAGTACCTTACATTTCTTCGTATTGAATTTCATTTTGTTAGCTTTGGCCCAGCTCTCCAGGTCATTTTGAATTTTGATCCTGTCCTCTAGAATATTAGCTATTCCTCCTAATTTGGTGTCATCTGCAAATTTGATAAGTATGCCCCTAACTCCCTCATCCAAGTCATTGATAAAGATGTTGAATAGCACTGGGCCCAGGACAGAACCCTGTGGCACCCCACTGGTCACATCCTTCCAAGACGAAGAGTAGCCACTGCTGAGCACCCTTTGGGTTCAGCCGGTCAACCAATTACAAATCCACCTAACAGTTAACTTGTCTAGCCCACATTTTACAAGCTTGTTTGAAAGAATATAATGGGGAACCTTGTCAAAGGCCTTACTGAAATCAAGGTATACGATATCCACAGTGTTCCCTTCATCTACCAAGCTGGTAATTTTATCAAAAAAAGAGATCAGATTAGTCTGGCATGACTTGTTTCTCTGAAACTCATGTTGACTTTTTTGTGATTATGGCATTGCCTTCTAAATGTTCACAGACTCCCTGTTTAGTGATCTGCTCTAGAATCTTCCCTGGTATTGATGTCAGACTAACTGGACGATAATTGTTGGGATCCTCTTTTTTCCCCTTTTTGAAGATAGGGACAACATTTGCCCTCCTCCAGTCTGCTGGGACTTCTCCTGTTCTCCAGGACTTCTCAAAGATGATTGCCAATGGCTCTGAGATTACATTTGCCAGCTCTTTTAATACTCTTGGATGTAGTTCATCTGGTCCTGGAGATTTAAATTCATTTAGATTAAGAAGGTATTCCTGTACTACCTCTTTGCTTATTCTGTGCTGGATTTCCCCTATTGTGTCCTCTGTTCTCTTATCCTCAGGTTCATCACCCTTTTCCTTTTCTGAAAACACTGAGGCAAAGAAGGTGTTGAGTTCTGCCTTTTCTCTGTCCCCTGTTAGCATTTTGCCATCTTCTCCAAGTAGTGGCCCTACCATTTCCTTCTTTTTCCTTTTGTTGTAGACATACTCCCCCAAAAAACCCTTTTATTGTTCTTAACCTCTCTAGCGAGCCTGAGCTCATTCTGCGCATTAGCTTTTCTGACTTTACTCTTGCGTGTGTTCACTATCTGCTCCACTGAAAGTTCTTTAGTCATCCATCCTGGTTTCTTGAGACACCTCCCATTTTTCTTCCTCATTGGTACTATTTGAAATTGTGCCTTCAGTATCTCCCTTTTGAGAAAGTCCCAACCGTCTTGAAGTCCCTTCTCTTTTAGTATTCCTGACCATGGAATCACCCTGAATTTATTGAAATCAGTTCTCCTAAAGTCTAGAATGCGTGTCTGACTATGCCTGGCTTCTCCTTTCCATTGTATAACAAACTCCAGGAGAACATGATCACTTTCACCTAAGGATCCCACCACTTGCACCCCATTAACCAGGTTATCTTTGTTGGTTAGGATCAGATCTAAAATACCTGACACCCTTGTTGCCTCTTCCACCTTTTGACGATGAAATTGTCTCCCACGCAAGTAAGGAATTTGCTAAACCTTGAAGTTTTGTTTGAGTCAGATTCTTGCCTTTTATTGTAAAAGAGCCGTCGGAGTGGCCGGAGCTCGTTAACTATGCATCTGCCATACTTCGTTGCTAGCCATGCCCCCTCTACTGATCCTTCCAAAACAAGCATGGACATGGAATCCCCTGCTGCTTTTAGCAGCTCCCTAGTCAAAACACAGTATTTTCTACAAATAAGAAGTGCCATTCTAAGAAGGCTCCAAGAGGTGCTGATTCTCCTCTACAGCTAGGCACAGGACCTTGCTTTAGCATGTGTTTGTACTTTCTGTGGAGCTTCAAATCAGAAGTGATCATCTGTTCCCTTCTATTTTCAAATCCATTAACATATTTTTGGTGGGTAGCAAGTGCCCAGAGGTCAGAATTGGCCTCCAGACCTGCCAAAGTTGACCACTCCTGTCTTAAAATAAACAGTGTACCTATTTCTTATAAAAGATAGGAAACTCAACAAAATACCTAGCTGCTCTCAAATGTATAGCATTATATGAAAGAAACCCACACTTACTTTGCCTCTGCATACAGAGCGAACACAGTCAATTATCTGTCCTGTCTCTAATCTGAAGGCACGACACCGCCGTAATTCCTGATCCCATAGTTTAACTGCTCCTCCTTCTTTTGACCTAGTGTAAACCAAACATTAGAAAACATTAGAAATAGTAGAAAACATTATAGAAATAATGGGTAAAAGTGCTTGAGATGAAATATATGGCCAGGATCCTGTTGGTGAACTATTCACATTTATATTTTGCCCTGGTTGTGCAGAGATGGCAAGAGAAGGCTCTAAGCAGCCCATTTTTCCAATCCCTTCCTTTCTTCGTGGCTGCTTCATCCGTTGACTTTTTCTACACAGACTGTGCACCAGCAAGATTCCACTCGAAGGGTTCTGATCTATTACACTGTTCATTAATTTGACAATGTAACTGATTTTCACAAGTTATTAATTAAAACCAAGATTTTAAAATACAGTCAGACCCCCGTATCTGTGGGGGTTTGGTTCCTGGACTTACCGCAGATACCCAAAAGGACAGGTTGCTCACCTGTAACCATAGATCTTCGAGTGGTCTTCTGTGAATTCACACAATGGGTAATTCCTGCACGTGCACAGAGCACTTGGAACCTTCTGGAATCGCTAGGCAGAACATTTTTGGCAGTAACTCCGCCCACTCTAACGGCCCCCTTCAAGGCTCTCCCACCTAATTCTCCTCAGTTCCTTGAAGGACGCCGCAAGTAGCAGCATCTGGAACATTAGAGCATATATGCCATAGCAGGACATAGAGGGGAGGATGGGTGGGTCTATGTGAATTCACAGAAGACCACTCGAAGATCTATGGTTACAGGTGAGCAACCTGTCCATCTTCTTCGTGGTCTCTGTGAATACAAACAGTGGGTAGATTAGCAAGCTTCACCTGTAGGAGGGTGTGTCATGCTAAAGGATTAGATGAGGACAAATAGTGACAGATAATGTCCCTTGAAACCATAACAATAACCGCAATCATTATGAACCCATAAGAGCAATATACAACTATCTCAGTCAACCAGACTCTCTCTCTCTCTCTCTCTCTCTCTGGCTTTTCTTCACAAATGAAGATTCAGGAAGGACTCATCCCGTGCTTTCTGCAAGTGCGCTGATGACTACAAAGGCCAATCCGAGATAAACAAGTCCGGTTGCAGAAAGCACAGCAGAAGGTCTCCTTGGGTGATGTTTCCGGGTTGTGATTCTTTCTGCGTTGTCGTTTCTCTTCAAGACTTGTTCGGCGTGAGTTCTCAAATAAGGCTGCAGCATTGTGGATAGTGTGTCTCCATGCCTCCCGATGTGAGGCCAGGGCGGACCATTGTTGGTGATCAATTTGGCCGAGCCTGAGATGTTATTTCAAGGAGTCCTTGTATCCCTTTTTTGGAGTGCCCCTCTTACGCTGACCCGTGGTGAGTTCACTGTAGAATACTATTTTTGGGAGGCGATGATCCTCCATCCTAGAAACATGCACTGCCCAGCGCGGCTGTGTTCTCATTATCATGGTTTCAATGCTGGTAATCCCTGCTTGCTCAAGGACAGCAACATTCGTCACATAGTCAGTCCAGTGTATATTTAGGATTGTGCATAGACAGCGCTGATGAAAGCGTTCGAGGAGTCGTAAGTGTTGGCAATAGGTGACCCATGTTTCAGACCCATAAAGGAGAATAGACAGTACAATGGCTCTATACACACTGATTTTTGTGCTTCGCCTCAGGTGTTTATTACTCCAGACTCTTTTGTAAAGTCTTCCAAATGTGCTATATGCCTTTGCTAATCTGTGATCTTTGTCAATCTTAGCATCTGAGGAGATGATGCTTCCCAGGTAGGTGAACTGTTGAACGGACTTAAGCACAGATTTGCCTACGGCAATGTGGGGATGGTGGTGTTTGTCCTGTGGTGCAGGCTGGTAAAGAACTTCCGTTTTCTTCAGGTTCACTTCCAGCCCAAACAGCTCTGCAGCTGTTGCAAAACAGGATGTTAGGTGCTGCAGAAGTGCTTCTGTGTGGGCAACAAGGGCAGCAGCATCAGCGAAGAGCAGCTTATGAACTAGATAGTTTAGAGTCTTAGTGTGAGCCCTCAGACAGCTTAAGTAAACAAGCTACCATCAGTACGGTAACGTATATAGATGCCGTCTTCTTCTTCGAGCTCTGCCGTAGCCCTTTGGAGCATCATGCTGAAGAAGATTGTAAATAAAGTTGGACCAAGAACACAACCTTGCTTCACTCCATTAGTTATTAGAATGGGCTCTGAAAGAGTATTGCCATATCTGACCTGACCGCGCTGGCCCTCGTGTAGCAAGATAATCATTTTAAGGAATTTGGGGGGACATCCTAGTCTTTCCAGGATCTGCCACAGACCTTTTCTACTCACGGTGTCAAAGGCTTTGGTGAGGTCGACAAATGTTACATAGAGACCCTTGTTCTGCTCCCTACATTTCTCTTGCAGTTGTCTAAGGGCAAATACAATATCTGTAGTACTCCTATTGGCTCTGAAGCCACATTGGCTTTCAGGAAGAAGTTCTTCTGCAATAGCTCTCCTTTGCCTTCTGCACTGAAAAGCCCCTGAAAACTGTTTCATGGGATGAAACCTTAATGGAAAAGTGGCATGAAAGAACACTGGAACTTCTTTGGAATGATGAACTTGTTCCCTCCTCGAAGGTTGAGGATTGGTCAGAGACCACCGTTCTTCTTGGTGACCAGGAAGTACCTTGAGAAGAAGCAGAGGTGACGATGATCCGGGTATACAGGTTTGATGGCCCCTTTCTGAAGAAACATCGGCAGCTCCTCGAGGAGGGGAGGGGAAGGCAGAGTAGTTCGGATCCATCCTGTAGGTGGGGGTGTTTTAAACTCGATCCAGTAACCAGTCTGGACGATGCGGAGAACCCAGCGGTCCGATGTTATCTTGGACCAGATATCGTGGAATGCAGAGAGACAGTTTCCAAACAAATAGGTCTAAGGGAAAAGAAGGAGAAATTGAGAGTGGGGCAGATCAGAATCCCCTCCTGCCCTGTTCCTTGGGCCTTTGCTTAGTAGGAGGTCAGTAATGAGAGACGGCAGCTTGGCTCCTCACCAAAGAGGTGGACGAAGGAGTCTGTTGGTACTGTGAGCGCCTGGAGAATTGCGGAGTGTATCCCCTCCAACAGGACTGGGAGTAGGAATGCCACCCAGTTCAACCCCTCGACTGATACGCAGATGATGAAGATGACGGCATACCATACTTCTGCGCGATGGTCCTCATCTTCTCCATGAATTCGAGTTTTTCGTCAGTCGAACTATTGAAGAGGCCGGAGTGGTGCAACAGCATATCTTTGATGGTCAAGGCAGATTGTGGAGTTAGGCCGGACAAGCGGAGCCATGCATGATGTTGAAGAGCCACCAAACCTGCCACACCATCTTAGCCGCACAATCAGCCACATGTCTGGAGGAGTTAATCTGCTGGCTCGCCAAAAGCTGGGACTCCACTAGGATTGTCTCAGCCATCTGGCACCTTTCCTCAGGAAGATCTTGAATCAATGGACCCAGGTACTCCCACAGCACCTGCTGGTAGGCCCCCATGCAGACAGAGTAGTTCGCAATCCGAAAGCTCAAACCAGCGGCCAAATAGATCTTTTCCCCGATGATATCGAGTTTCCATCCCTCAGGGTTAGCAGGACTGGTCTGGGTCTGACACTGATGCCGTTGTTGAGAAGCCTCCACCACTACAGAGTTCAGCCAAGGATGCTCCCGTTGTCCATCTCATTGACGTCAAAACGAATTGATCGCCTCTATGTCATCACCGGACACCCAATAGAGGTGATCAATCCATTTTGACGTTGATGGGATGGACGACGGATTTTCCCATGAACCTTGGGTGAGCTTAAGCAATGAAGGAAGCACCGGTATATCAGCAGCAGGAGGAGCTTTCGACTTGATACTATGGTTGATCGGGTCCATAGGATCAGACTCCTCGGTGATCTTCAAATCCAAGGCATGGGCCATCTGCTTGGTGAATGTCCATACATCGTCCATCGGGGACAAGGAGTCGTCGTCAATTAGGTCCGGTGGTGTAGAAAGAGCCCTCCGTATGTAGGACATGGAAGAGTCGGATGACACCGATGAAGAAGATGAAGGTGGAGGAGTACAGTCCCGAGGCGTAAGACTGCATTGTCCACAGTGCAAAGAAGCAACTCTCGTTGGTGGGGGAGGAGGCAGCAGCCGAGGATCCTGATGTCCAGGTGTGACCTCTCTACCCATGTCCCTCAATACAGGCTTGGCCGAATGCATTTCTTTAGGTCGAGCACGGTCCATACCGTGGAAGGAGAGTCAAGGTGGGGAGTACTACTCCCTATGACCAGCGATATCACTAAAGCAGAACTGAGGCTGCTGAGTGAAGGTTAGGCTGTGAGCCCCTGGAGGAGAGGGGAAGAGCAGTTCAAAGGCCAAAAGAGCCACCCCGTAGACACCATAAGAATGTTCAACATCCAGGATTCGATGTGACTGAGTCAGAGTCGGAGCCTTCCACAGTACCTCCTGCGACATCGATTCGACATCAACCATCACCGTTTCCATACCAAGGAGCTCATATCTGGATACTATGAGTACCGGAGATTGAGCTCAAACCGCAAGGGAGGACATCATCTCCTCTTCTGAAATTTCATCTTCCTCCACAGGAACAATCTCCAGGGAAGGAGTGGGGGTCACCTGCTGAGTGTGACCAGAACTATCCTTGCCAGTTTCAGCAGACGGTGCCGGTACCGAAGCCAACGTTAGGGCTGATGCAGCCATATTAACAGCAACTGACTGCTGTTGTTCCTCAGGCTCCTGCGCCAAAGTTGCCACCATAGTGAACAAGGGGCGCTCCTTAGGCTTTGGAGAAGAATGCTTGGTCCTCTTCTTCTTTTTGGGCCTGTCTTTGGAGGAGGCAGAGGAGTCATAGTCCCGACTGGACCCAGATGGTTTCGATGAGTCACGGTCCCGAGTCAAAGTCAACGGCTTCGAAGAGCCATGGTCCTTCCTCGAACTCAAAGTAGTAATATGCTTATGGGACCGATGCACAACCTCCAGATTCGATGCCACCGACTCACAATGCGACGGGCTTGAATGTTGGTCAATGGACTGACTGATGGGGACCGACCTCTCTTCAGAGGTGACGAGACCTGAGCCGCTGAAGTTGAAGCGGATGGTGCAAACAGAGACTTTTCGTAAAGGAAGGACTGAAGCCTTGAAGAACACTGCTTACGAGCCTGAGAGGTGAAGTATCAACAATGCACACAGGCATCCACATTGTGGGATTCACCCAAGCATATGAGGCACTTCAAGTGCCCGTCGGAAGCCGGGAGCTTTGCCTGACAAACGGAGCACCGTTTGAAGGCATCAGATTTAGAGGCCATAACCACTACAACACGAAGGGAGAAGAATAGTCAAAACAGTCCAAAGTTGTGCCGAGTCAGAATCCGAAGCCAAATCAAGGGGCAAGCGAGAGAGAGCAGCTAAAAGCCGCCCAAAGGTCAAAGAAGACAGAAACCACAACAAGAAGCAGAGGGAAAGCCGAAAAACGAAGTCCAAATACAGTCCAAGTCAATCCGTGAGGTGAGAAAGGGAAAGCGAAAGAAGCTCTAGCGACAGAGGTTCCTACGTGCTGCTTGCACAGCGGACGAAACAGAACTGAGGGGAATTAAGTGAGAGTCTTTAAGAGTACTGTTAGAGTGGGTGGAGTCACCGCCAAAAATGTTCTGCCTAGCGATTCCAGAAGGTTCAGAGTGCTCTGCACATGTGCAGGAATTATCCACTGTGTGTATTCACAGAGACCACAAAGAAGTTCCATGGATAACAGAGAATGATATTAAAATAATGGGACTTCTGGTTAAAAATACCATAGAATTGCATAGGAGGACCTAGAATGTTACCTACTCTGACCACCCCCATCTTGGAGTATCAAATAATTAGCTATTTTTAATAATTTGGCCATGTGGTTATAGGTAAACCAGGGACCCCTCGCACCAAGGTGAAATTCATGCAAGACCAAGGGAAGGACCTTTGGAAATTCCCCAAAACAAAACACTCAAGTGAGACTCAACATCTGAAGGTGAGTCAATCAATAATCCATTCAGTGATAGCGAGAGACCTTATTGCTTGTGAAACAGGGTTTTTCTTTCCTGCTCCTTTCTAACAAAAGAACTTGCCTTTTTCCTATTCAGTTCCAAAAGTATTGATCAATAACGATAATTAACTCTTCCGGAGAACCCTTTGTTTTGGCCTGGGAACCTCCAAGGACCATTGTATTAAACTCACAACTCCTATCCTTTCATTAAATATCATATAAATATCACCCTAAAACAGCCACTTCCTTTCGACTCCATGTCACACTGTGTAACCAGTCCATCGTCAGGACCTCCTCACTGTCAATTTACTTTGAAATCTCCGCTCTGCAGGATTGGTAAAGTATAAACCTGCTACTCCCTTACTCTTTTCCTCTATCCAAATCCTTCTTACTAGTTTCGTTAGCCTTGTGTGATTGCTTGAGGCCTGAGTGTTTGCGTAAATGCTGTTGATATTAATTTCCAATAAAGATCATTTAATAGCACCTTTTGGCTTAGTCTCCTTAGTACAAGTCTCTCTCTGGCTTTTCTTCGCAAACAAAGATTCAAGAAGGACTCATCCTGCGCTTTCTGCAAGCTCGCTGATGACTACAAAGACCAATCCGAGATAAACAAGTCCGGTTGCAGAAAGCACAGCAGAAGGTCTCCTTGGGCGATGTGTTTGGGTTGTGATCCTTTCTGCGTTGTTGTTTCTCTTCAAGACTTGTTCGTCTCCATGCCTCCCGATATGAGGCCAGGGCGGACCACTGTTGGTGATCAATTTGGCTGAGCCTGAGATGTTGTTTCAGGGAGTCTTTGTATCGCTTTTTTGGAGCGCCCCTCTTACGCTGACCCGTGGCGAGTTCACCGTAGAGTAGTATTTTTGGGAGGCGATGGTCCTCCATCCTAGAAACGTGCCCTGCCCAGTGCAGCTGCGTTCTCAATATCATGGCCTCAATACTGGTATACATAGGTTAAAAGGTCCTGCTGTTGCCTGTCCTCTCGCTGCCATAATTGAGCTAATTAAACATTCCCCATTTTAATATTTGGACATTAGAGGGACCTCCATGAACCCCACACAATTCTGGTAACAAGTCGATGTTCAGAGAGGATGCCTCTCTAGGCATTTTCTAGGAAGACTATGGTATGTTTTCTGTTTTGCGTCCCGCAGATAATTGAAATAACGAGTATTGGTTCCACCGATACGGGGGTCTGACTGTATACCGTATTTCCTGTCTACAAAATTGTTTGCATGGTAGATTATTTAAGAGCAGGTATTTCTAGGTTTTTCATGGTTCTTAAGCCTTTTGTAACTGTTCCTACTATTTTGACTACTTATAATAATACTTATAATACTTAGTTATTTATTACCTGCCTCTCCCCTCAGATTCAGGGCGGGGTACAACATCACAATATACATCACACTAACCATGCCACATCAAAGATAAAGTTAATATGCTTTCTGAAATATAGTAAGCTGGAAATTATAGTTGCCCCTCCACATTCGCGACTTTCACATTCACGGTTTTGATTATTCGCGGAAATCCACCTGCCTCCTCCTCCACTCCGTCCCTTCCCAAGGCAGCGAAGGGGTTCTCACGAATCCCTTTGCTGCCTTGGGAAAAGGGGGGGTGGTGGAAAGCCTCCCTCATTCCACCCCAGTCCCTTCCCAAGGCAGCGAGAGACCCCCATCGCCACTTTGGGAAGGGCGGGGGGTGAGGGAGAGTGGCAGCGGGGGCTTCTGAAGCCCCCATCGCCACTTTGGGAAGGGCGGGGGGGGGTGAGGGAGAGTGGCGGCAGGGGCTTCTGAAGCCCCCATCGCCGCTTTGGGAAGGGCGGGGGGGGGTGAGAAAAGCCGGGGAGAGGCAGCGCAGCCTCCTCCCCACTCACACGCTGCCTTCCCCGGCCTTTCTCAGCGGGGTCCAGGGCTTTGGAGCCCCGGAGCCTGCTGAGAAAGGCCGGGGAGAGGCAGCGCAGCCTCCTCCCCGCCCGCCCGCCGCTGTCCCCGGCTTTCCGAAGCGGGCGCCGGGGCTCCAAAGCCGGAGAGAGGTAGCGCAGCCTCCTCCCTGCCCACACGCTGCCTTCCCTGACCTTCCTCAGCGGGCTCCAGGGCTTCTAAGGCCTGGAGTCCCCTCAGAAAGGCCGCGGAAAGACCAGCCAGGCTGGCCAGACACCCTTCCGCTGCCTCCCTCCCTCGGGGGGGGGCGTGGGACCAGCATCTGTTATTCGTGGTTTTTCCACATTCGCGGGGGTCTCAAGAACCTAACCCCCGCGAATGTGGAGGGACAACTGTACTGTTATTCTTTCAAAACCACTTTTTTTTAGTGATACTGAGGTCAGAGAAGCAAAGTCACACAGTATTAGTGAGAGCTGCTGATGGCACCAGCAAGTCGGAAGTAATGTATCTTTGCAACTGGAAAGGACTCTAGGGAATTGTGCAATTCAGTTCCCTGTTTACTGCACATAATGAGCTAAATAAGACATTTTTATCACCATATGTAACAGATGAAGGCACTGTCTGCTCTACCAATGTACCCAATAGTAAATATTAAGAACTACTACCAAAGAGCAATTTACTACAACACATTTACAATATGTGGCCATTAATAACATAGCTAAATGCATCTGTAGAACAAAACAGGACTCACGGCCTCTCTTTGCCGCCTGTTACAATTAAGCCATCTCGTAGTGTTGTGTACATTGCAAATATAGGCCCATTGTGAGCTTTGCCCACAATTCGATTCAATATATGCTCTTTCCAAACACATACGTCTCCACTGATGGTACCTGTAAATGTTAAGTTGTTCTGAAAAAGAGGGAAAAATATGTTCAGCATATGATTTCAAAATGGAACAAATAGGATTACTTCTAACAAAATCGTAACTGGTACAAAAAAGAATGGTTAAACTACTATTCTAGCCCAGCTTCTGGCCTTGTTTTGGGATAGAAACAAAACTTTGGTCACCTTGGTGTATGACGTATATTGAAAAACAAACAAACAGGCATGCAACTTTGTTAGTTTTCCTGGGCTTCCTGGGGGCTTTTGATGGTACTGATCACAGTATGTATCATTCTGCTCCCAAACTGTGGAACTCCCTTCCTAGAGATTCTAGACTAACCTCTGCATAGTGTGCTTCAGGAAGCAAGTGAATACTTTTTGTTTGAACAGGCCTTTGGAAACTGACTTCTTATGGGGAAAGAGCTTTTAATAATGTGCTGTATTGTCTGTATTTGTTATTTTTAATGTTTTAAACGGCTTCGACTTATTGTGATTGTATGAATGAGAGATCTCCAAGAGCTACGGACATCAATAGCCCTGCTCAAGTGTTGTAATCTCAAAGCTATCGGGTTCCTTATTGAGTCGATCTATCTGTAATGTGGTTTTCCTTTTTTTCTTCTACCTTCCATTTTTCTCAGCATTATTTTTTTTTTTAGTGAGTCATGTTGTCTCATGATATGCCCAAACTATAATAGCCACAGTTTATTCATTGTGGCTTCTAGGAAAGTTCAGGACTGATTTCTTCTCAGACCCATCAATAAATAAATATAAAACTCTTGGGTATGTACAATAGGCCTGGGTATACTTCCAACTCTTGGGTATGTGTCCCTTCCCAGTGTGCTGATTGGCTGCTCAGGAAACACACTCAAACAATCACCACCCACATGCAAATTCCCTCTCCACCTCACAATCCACTCCTGCCACTCAATCTGTGGCCCAGATTGGGACCCAGACAGTCAACTGGTGGCAGCGGGATGCTGCCAGTGCTGCAACAGGGCACAGGCAGTCAACTAGTGGTGGCAGCAGCAGTGGGACACTGGCAATGCTGCTACAATGGCACCAGACAGTCAACTCGCGGTAGCGGCAGGAGACTGCAGCTGCCACTGCAACAGGACCCAAGCAGTCAACTGGTGGTGGTGGCGGTGGCAGGGCAACAGCGTGAGTCACCCTCAGAAATTCTGTGAAAAGTGTTAAACGCTGAGAGAATCCACTGGCCTACCTTACAGATTTGTTGTGAGGTCTACTGGGCATTTTTGGGAGTTTTTTAAACATTGTATAGTATGCTGGGTCCAGCTAGTTTACTGTATTTGTCTTTTTTGCAGTCCATTGTATCTGGAAAACTCTCCTTGAGTACTGTGTTACAAGTGAACTGATTCTCTTCCTACCAGTTCTCTTCACTGTCCTGCTTTCACAACCATACATGGAAATTGGAAATACTATGATTCTGACTTTGGCATTGATACATCTTTATACGGTGGATGAACTTATCTATTTCCTTTATAGTTGCCTGTTAACTGTTTTATTTCTTGATTACAGTCTCCAGTTCAGTTAATGACTGAGCTAAGCTATACAAAGTCTTTAACTATTTTAATGCCTTTATCACTATAAAGTTACACGAATCATCTGTGGTCATTATTATAATTTTATTAATATTCAGCTGTAGCCCTGCTTTTGTAGTTTCTTCCTTAACTTTCATCTACACTAGTCCCACGTCTTTTCTATTTTCTTAGTAATATGATGTCATCTGTATATCTTTAGGGGGAATATGGGAGAAGTCCTTTTCCATAGCTTCCTTCCTACAGAGCCTAGGCTGGCTCCTTCCTAGCTGTTTTTTCACTGTCAAGTGAAGACTTTCCCATTTTAGCAGGTGCTTGGGACCTGACTGTTTTATATAATGAGTTTTCTGTTTTAGTGCTGCACTGTTTTCAATCTATGCTTTTAAATTAATATTTTATATGGTTTTAGTTCTATAATAGTGTAATACTATTTTATTCTTAACTTTTTGTATGGTTTTAGCTCTACAGATCAACCCTCGTATCCACGGATTTGGTATCCAGTTTTACCTATCCACATCCAAAAAAATATGTTCTCTCTAGGCATTTCTAGACCCTCCAATGTGATTCTGTGGTCAACCTTTGGTGTTTGTCTCACTTAAGATAATAGGGTTCCCTATTATCCACTGTTTCAGGTTTCCATGGGGGTCTTGGACCAGATCCCCAGTGGATATGGGGGTTGACCTGTATGTGGCTTTACTTCTATCCTTTCTTATTCTGTGAGCCACCTTGAGTCCTATTCTTGGGGGGAAAGCAGGATATAAATAACGTGATTGCTTGCCTGCTTGATCTACATATCTTAAACTGTTGCTGTTTCTTCCCCCTTTTTGATGCCTTCTTCCTCTGAGTCTACATTTCACATTGCCCTCAAACACTGTTCAGATGTCTTCAACAAATACTTTCTAAACAGATGAATATTCTAAACATCCAAAGTATCAGCATTATTTCCAAAAAGAACTATTCCATACAAAGCCGGTTTAAGGAATTTTGGGCCCCCCTGCAATGCTTTACTTTGGGGGCCCCATATGTTTTTCTCAGATCAATGTAACCTAACCTATTCACCGTACAGGATGTTCAGATTATAGTAGGACCCCTGTATCCATGGATTCATTATCCATGGGACACAAAACAGCATACCTACCATAGAGTCTTCCTAGAAAATGTGTCTTCCCTAGCCCTTTTCTAGGCCCTCCAAGGCAATTCTATGGTATTTTAAACCAGAAGTTCCATTATTTTCAATCACGTTCACTAGTATTCATGGTTTTCAGAATCCACGCCCCCCCCTGAACCAATCCCCAGTGGATAAGAGGGGCCTACTATATTACATAATTTGCCACCAATAATTTAGTTTAAAAACTATATTATAGGCACTAACATAATATTTTTTGTTTATTAGCAATTAATGTAATGGTGTAGATTTCCTCAAAGAAAATAAAGAGTAGACTACAAGCTAAACATGAGTTAGCAGTGTGATGCAGCAGCAAAAAATGCCAATGCGATTCTAGGCTGCATTAATAGGAGTAGTGTCTAGATCAAGGGAAGTAATAGTATCACTCCATTCTGCTTTGGTCAGACCTCACCTGGAATACCGTTTCCAATTCTGGGCACAACAATTCAAGAAAGTTACTGAGAAGGATGGTGCAAGGTCTGGAAGCCATTACGCCCTATGAGGAACGGCTTAGGGAGCTGGGTATGCTTAGAGACAAGGACATGGAGCAATCAACTCAGACTACAGGAAAAGAGAATCCACCTAAACATTAGGAAGAACTTCCTGACAGTAAGAGCTGTTTGGAAGTGGAATACGCTGCCTTGGAGTGTGGTGGAGTCTCCTTCTTTGGTTTTTTTAAACATAGGTTGGATGGCACTCTGTCAGGAATGCTTGGATTGTGTGTTCCTGCAGGGCAGAAGCCGATTGGATGGGGTGGCTGTTGGGGTCCCTTCCAGCCCTATGATTCTATGATTCTAGGCTGCATTTAGAGCCTGGGAAAGTTACTCTTGGATTACACCTCCCAGAATCCTCCTGCCAGCACCCTTCTCAAGGTCTGGTTGCATTGTTCCTTTTCCAGCAATCTCTAGCCCAGTGGTTCTTAACTTGGGGGTCCGCAGTGTCCTCACAGGGGGTCCACAAAGGCTTGAAGACTGCTTGGCCCACCTCCTCCCTGTAGTAGAGTAGCCACATGACAGGAACCAAGGCAAAGGCTGGCTGGCTTGGCCTGCACATTGCTATTCAATCCACTCCAGCCACAAACTTGCAGGAAGAAGCAAGAGTGTCTCTGAGGGAGTTTAATGGATGGTGTAATTGTATCATTACTCAGAAATGACTTGAAGGCACATGGGCAAACACACAAATTTCTTTTGCAGGCTGAACTCAGTTGGCAGCAAGGGGAGGAAGCTGAAGAAGACCAAGGGGGAAAGGGAGGGGAGAGGAACCAAGACAGGTTAAAAGCAGCTGGAAAGATGGGCTGGAGTGGATCTATGTGCAAGGAAGGAAAGGAAAGGAAAGGAAAGGAAAGGAAAGAAACTCTTTCTGAGGGAGACAAACCTCAAATTCCCCCCCCCTCTCTCTCACACACACACCCTCTCCGACGTGCCTCTCCTTCCAGCTTCTGCCACGGAGGGCTGCTGTTTCTTTCTCTTTTTCTCTTTAGTTGCCCTCTCTTGACCTCGGGGCCCCCTCTTGACCTCGGGGGGCCCTGCCAATGCTGATTTGGTAGACAGGTTAAACCGGCCCTGATTCCATAGTATTTTAATACTGAATAAGTCAAGAGTAAAACTTTGGGGTTCAGCTGCTTGGATTAATTCTGTGGAGAGGCAAAAGTGGCAGTGTCCCCAGGGGGCCAGCTGCCACTGCCACCACCATTTTCCTACCTAGGCATTCAAAAAGGTCTTTTGTCACTCTACTTAGAGATGGGGATGGTTCCTTTTTGATAAAAGTTAAGGTACGCTATTAACACTTATCAAACCATCCCTTTCTCTAAATAGAGTGGTGAAAGACAAAGAGCTTATTCCATCCTGGGAGGACACGTTGCTTACCTGTAACCATAGATCTCTGAGTGGTCTTCTGTGAATTCACAGTTGGGTTACTCCTGCGCCTGCGCAGAGCTTCGGAACCTTCTAGAATCGCTAGGCAGAATGTGCTTTGATACATTTTTGGTGGTATCTCTGCCCATCCTAACGGTCCCTTATAAGGGTTTCCCGCCTAAATCTCCTCAGTTCCTTGAATGACGCCGCAATCTGCAGCATCAGGAACATTAAGCATGTTTATGTGATGTAATAGGACATAGAGGGGAGGATGGGCGGGTCTGTGTGAATTCACAGAAGACCACTCGAAGATCTATGGTTACAGGTAAGCAACCTGTCCATCTTCTTCGTGGTCTCTGTGAATCACACAGTTGGGTGTAGACTGGCAAGCTTCACTCTTGGAGGCGGGTATGTCCTACACCACATATAATACATATACATAACATCTGAGATTGCAACATTAAGAGCACATTTTTGAATAACCTAATCAAAACAAATATAACAGCAATGACTTGGCAACATGAACACTCACTCATTGTATAGAAGATAACAGTACAGCCTTCCCAAAGGCCGCCTCGTTCCTAGAATGAGAGTCAAGTCTATAGTGAGAAATAAAAGTCAAAGGTGATGACCAGGTTGCAGCTCTGCAAATGTCCTCTAGAGGCATTCCAGAGAGAAAGGCTGTCGAAGTGGAGACAGCTCTCATAGAGTGTCCTCGAATCCGTGAAGGCAGAGGCTTCTTTGCCAGTTCGTAGCAGAGAGCAATGGTCGATGTCACCCACTTCGATAGTCGTTGTGAAGAGATGGGCTCTCCAAGCTTTGAGTCAGCATAAGACAGAAATAGTCTGGGTGACTTCCTGTGGGACGCAATCCGTTGAATGTAGAAGGCAAGCGCCCTTCTAACGTCCATGAGATGAAGGGTACATTCGAAATCGTCCTTCGGGTCCTGCATCAAAGCAGGGAGAGTGATGGATTGGTTGAGATGAAAGCTGGACACCACCTTCGGAAGGAAGGAGATGTCGGGACAGAGCACCACTTTGTGCTTATGGAAAGCAGTGTATGGAGGATCGGACCTCAGGGCACAGAGCTCACCAGCCCTACGCGCCAAAGTGATGGCCACAAGGAAAGCAATCTTCCAGGAGAGAAGACGCAGATCAGTAGAAGTCAGAGGCTCGAACGGTCAACGAACCAGCTGTGAGAGGACCAATTCAAGGCTCCAAGCTGGGGTCAGTTCGGTCACTGGAGGGTGCAGGTTGGCAAAGCCTCTCAAAAATTTCTTTACCATCGCATCCACAAAGGGGGACGGACGACCTCTCGCCTGGAACTTGACGGAGATAGCTGCCAAGTAGCACCAGATCGAGGAAAGCGACAGGCCCGCAGAAGACAGTTGGAGAAGAAACTCAAGTACCGTCGGGATGGAGAACGGTTCAGGCCTCAGTTCCCGGGAGGCCAGGAAAACTTCGTACTTCTTCCACTTGTAGTGGTAAGACTTTCGAGTGGACGGCCTTTGGGCAGCATCGATGATAGGTTGGACGTCTGGATGGAGAGATGCAGGTTGCCTTGGCACCGGGGTCAAACCTAAGAGTCTCAAACCCAAGGGTCGAATTACAGAGTCAATGTCCACACTGTCAGATGCAGAGTGTCCAGATTGGGATGTCTGACTCTGCCTTCGTGAATGGTGAGCAGATCCGGATGGGAAGGCAGACGGATGAAGCAGCACTTAGACATGTGAAGCAGAGTCGCAAACCACGGCTGTCGAGGCCACCATGGGGCGATGAGGATGGTGTTTGCTCAATCCTGACGAAGCTTGGCAATTACTCTTGTCAGTAGCGGGAATGAAGGGAACAGATAGAGTAGCGGGCCCGACCATTGGAATAGGAAGGCATCTCCTCTCGATCCCGGGGCGCAGCTCCTGGAACAGAACTGGGGGCACTGAGCGTTCTCGAGGGATGTAAAGAGGTCCACTTGAGGGGACCCCCAGGTCCGAAACAGGTCTAAGGCGACCAATCTGTGTAGACGCCACTCGTGGATGGAGAGACTTGAATGGCTGAGCCCGTCAGCAAGTATTCTCCTCCCCTTGAAGATGGATGGATTGGAGAAACACCTTTCTGGGGACACACCAATTCCAGACGTTCAGCGTAAGCTGCAGAAGTTGAGGGGACCTTGTACCTCCCTGTTTGTTTAGGTAGTACATGACTGAGGTGTTGTCTGTCAGTACCAGTACAGTCCTGCCTCTCACCAAGGATTCGAAGGCTCGCAGCGCTTTCTGGATGGCAAGGAGTTCCAGGACGTTGATATGAAGAGCTTGCTCGTCCGTGTTCCAAGAGCCCCGAATCTTGTAAGACTCGAAGTGGCCTCCCCATCCTTGCAACGAAGCGTCTGTTGTCAAAGAGACGTCCGGCTGAGGCAGCTCGAACGGCATGCCCGACAGGACATTGTCTGGTATCAGACACCAGTCCAGGGACCTTTGGACCGCTCAGGGCATTGTGAGCATCCTGTTCGGAGGATCGCGGAGAGGGTCGAAGACCTGCAAGAACCAATGTTGGAGAGGACGGAAGCGGAGTCTGGCGAGTCGGGTCACGAACATCATGGCTGCCATGTGACCAAGAAGCACTTGGACTGAGTGAGCAGGAATCCTTCGGGACCGATGGCAAGTGTGGATCAGGGAGCGAAGGGTATTGAACCGGTCTTGAGGTAGGTATGCCGCTGCAGTTGCAGAGTCTAGACGAGCTCCAATGAATTGGATCACTTGAGCCGGCTGGAGCTGAGACTTTTCGATGTTGACAACAAGTCCCAGGTAGTCTAAGGCATCTAAGGTGAGGCCAACATCGAATTCGAGCTGCTGCCAAGACTCCACCACAATCAGCCAGTCGTCGATGTAGGGGAAGACCACCACGCCCTGCTGCTGAATGAAAGCTGCCACTACTGCCATGCACTTCGTAAAGACTCGAGGAGCAGTTGAGAGGCCGAAAGGAAGTACTCTGAATTGGAAGGCCTCGGTCCAAACTTGAAACGCAAGGAAACGCCTGTGAGCCGGATGGATCCCGATGTGAAAATAGGCGTCCTTCAGGTCTATGGAGACAAACCAGTCGTTCAGTTTCAGAAGTGGAAGGAGGGAGGCCAAGGTGACCATTCTGAATTTCTTTGGGGCTATGTACTTGTTCACCCCACGGAGGTCGAGAATCGGTCGCAGACCACCGTCCTTCTTGGTCACCAGAAAGTACTTCAAGAAGAAGCAGAGGCGGTGAAGGTCGGGGTCGACCAGTTCGATGGCCCCTTTCTGCAACAGGGTCTGCACCTCCTCAAGGAGGGGAGGGCAGGGCAGTGTTGATCGAACGCATCCCATCGGAGGCAGAGTGTCGAACTCCATTCAACAGCCTGTTTGGATGATTTGAAGCACCCAATGGTCTGATGTTATAGAAGACCAGGCTTCTTGAAAGTTGGACAGTTGATCCCCGGAGAGGCGTCTAAGGAAAAACAGAAAAATCATCAATAGGGGAACTAGAATTTCTTTCGGCCTTGATCCCTGGATCTCTGTCAGGATGGTTGCCGGTATCCTGAACCCGAGCCCTGGCTCCTCACTGATGAGGCCGGAGAGGTAGAGGGAGCAAACCGGGACCGACGGTAGGTCTGGCCAGAGTACCCTCGTCGGAACTGTTGGCCATACGATGGGAATTGCCAGGAATATCTGCCTCTGGGACGGTACTGGGAAGCGGAAGTGGAGCCCATACTGTATTTCCTGGCAGTGGTCCTAATCTTTTCGGTGAACTCGAGTTTTTCATCAGTTGCCCCATTAAACAAGCCGGATTCGTCGAAAGGAAGGTCTTCTATGGTGGCCGACGCTTGAGGTGTAAGGCCCGAGGAGCGTAACCATGCATGTCGATGCAGCGCAATGGAACCAGTGATGGTTTTCGCTGCGCAGTCTGCCACATGCCGGGCCGAGTTCATTTGCAATCCCGCCAGGGACTGGGCCTCAGATTGAATGGCTTTGGCCATCCGACATCGCTCCTCCGGGAGGTCCTGTATAAGGTGGCTCATTCTCTCCCATAGGACCTGCTGATATGCTCCCATGCAAGCGGAGTAATTCGCCACACGGAAGCTCAGGCCGGCCGCCGAATAGATCTTCTTTCCGACAATGTCCAGTTTTCTGCCCTCTGGGTATGGTGGGGATGACAGAGGTCGGTGTTGCTTTTTATTTTGGGCAACCTCGACAACCACCGAGTTTGGCTTCGGGTGGTTCTGGAGACAGTCAACATGGTCTCCACCAACTCGGTACAGTCAATTTTCTTAGACGTCGACTGGATAGACGATGGGTTTTCCCAGGACCCCTGCACGAGTTTCAGCAGGGAAGGCAGTACCGGGAAGGTAGCCGACGGAGGCGCCTTCGATTGGATCCTTTGAAAAATTGGATCCACGGGATCAGCTACTCAGTCTTCTAATTTCAATTCAAGGGCATGCAACATTTGGACCATCTGTTCCCCGAAAGCACGAACGTCGTCAGTTGGAGAGGTGGAATCATCATCCATCAGTTCGGTCTTTGGAGAAGGCAGATAGGGCCTATAAAGGTCCCAAGAGGTGACAGAGGATGACGTTGACCCATCCGGTGAAGGACTACAGGCCCGTTATGGCGTGGGGGAACAAGGCTGCAGAGTTGGAGGGGTTCGAAGTAGAGGACGATGCTCAGGCAGAGAAACCTGGATCACAGCATCCTTTGTAGTCGCAACATCCAAATTAACAGGCCGTGGAGACCGAGCAATCGAGCGACCAGTAATCGTGGTATCAAGTACCTCACCTCTCGGGGTGAAAATCTGCGATCCAGTAGGCAACCCGAAACCTGCCCTGCAAATGGATCGGGCCAGGTCGTAAGCAGAGTACGCCAGGACATCATCCCTGATGGCAGGCAGATGGCCTCAAGGCACCTCTTCGGATTCAATGACCTCTACCTCCACATCCGAAGACTGACTTTCTAATAACTGAGCTCGTGACACAACCAGAGCCGGAGATATGTCAAGACGCACAGGGGGTCTCACAATATCAGTCGCAGGCAGGAGCTCCACTGTTACAACCTGACGTGGTGCGTGAACGCCGAGACTCCGACTCCCCAGTGGTGGATACCGGCAATGGACGTACGAATGTGTCCTCGACGTCCGATGATTGACGAGGGGGAGCCTCAGGGACCGCACGCTCCACAGGCTTGGATTTTTTGGCCTTGTCCTTGGATTTTCCAGCATCATGCTTGGACAAATGCTTCTCCTTCTTCTTTTTCTTCAGTGGCTGGGAGGCCGAAGCAGCGGCAGCAGATGAATGGGCCTCGGCAGTGGACAGAGTCTTCTCACGAGTGACGTCCCTGGATGTCCAAGGGATTGGCTCTCGAACCGGTGTCAGATGGTCCTGAGTCGAATCCGACGATGCATGTCGAAGGGAGGAATGGGGAGCCTCGGGATCAGACACGGTGGAACGGCGCCTAGAGGGACTTTGGGACCGACAGCGTTTTTGCCCAGCGGACGGAGGAGACTGAGATTGCTCACGGCCTCGAGGCTTGGAGGGGGGAGCCGAAACAGAGGCAGAGGCTGGAGCAGAAACAGGGAGCAAGGCCTTCTCATAGATAAAGGACTTCAGGCGCGAGAGCCTATGTTTTCGGGCCTGTGGTGTAAACGCCTTACAATGGACGCATGCGTCGACATTGTGAACCTCTCCCAAACAGATTAAACAGCGGGAATGACCATCCGCAGCTGGAAGTTTTGCTTGACAAGTAACGCAGCGCTTGAAAGCTCCTTCGCCAGACATTTTACTCATGATCATCATCATCATCACAAGGAAGGGATCGTAGTCAAAGCCAGTCCGAGGTCAGTAACGATATCTGAAGTAATGCCAAAGCTGAAGGAGTAAGCCAAAATCGTAGTCAAAAGCCAAAAATAGGTCAAAAACCAGAGTAATCAGAAGCCGAATACCAAAACCAACAGGACAGCGAAAATCGTCATCAAAGAGTCAAAGCCAAGTCAAACCAGATCGATGAGAGAAAAAACACCTAGCGAACAGAGGTTACTTCAAGCTGCTAATGCAGTGGAAAGAAAGGAACTGAGGAGATTTAGGCGGGAAGCCCTTATAAGGGACCGTTAGGATGGGTGGAGTTACCGCCAAAAATGTATCAAAGCACATTCTGCCTAGCAATTCTAGAAGGTTCCGAAGCTCTTCGCAGACGCAGGAGTAACCCAACTGTGTGATTCACAGAGACCACGAAGAAGATCCAAAAAGAAGCACTGACCCCCCTCTACAGTACTCTCTCTGCTGCTCCTGGCTTTTTTGAATGCCTGGGCAGGAAAATGGTGGTGGTGATAGTGGGAAGAGTAGAGGGGGATGGTGCTTCTCTTGTGGTAGGCTCTCCCTGAACGACCACTCTCAGTTGCCCACAGCTGGCCCACATGTCTCTTCCTCCTTTTCCTCCTCTGCACCTTCTCTGAAGAGATATGTGGGCTGGCTGTGGACAATTCAGGGTGGGCAAGGAACCTCTGAAATCTTCATCATCATCACTGCTGTTTCTTCACTCATCTCTTCTGCAAGTAGTGGGCATCACTTGGCAGTGCAAGAGGTAGTACTAACTGCTTGTTCCCATTTGCCCTCAACTGGCCTTCCTACCTCGCCAACCAGTCAGCCTGAAAGTGGACTCTGCCCTAGTCATGCCTTCTCTGGATCCCTTCGCTGGAGGAATAGCTGGTTTCTCGTGTTTTGGTTTCCTTCTCTGGTTCCTCTCCACCTGCCCTTCATTGTACACCATGGAGGGGAACCAGATAATGCAGGCAAAATATAAGAAACCAGCTGCTTCTCTAGCCATGCCTCTTTGGGCTCCCCTTCGCTGCCCACAGGAAAGAAGAACTGGAGAATGCAGGTATAAGACAAGAAACCAGCTGCCTCTCCAACCGCTCTGTACTGGTCTGTACTGTCCGAGTACTGGTTCCAGTACCGCTCTGTACTGTCCGAGTACTGAGTACTACTCTGTACTGTCCAAGTACTGGTTTCATGTCTTTTGCCTGCATTCAGAAGTAGCGAAGGGATTTTGCTTGCATTCAGAAGCTTATGCCAGATCCCTCTGCTGGGGCTGAATGGCATTTCTTATCTTTTGCCTTCATTTTCCAGTTTCCCTCTGTGGCAGACAGTGAAGAGGAGCTGAAGAAGGCAGCCAAAAGAGGCATGGCTGGGGCAGCAGCTGGTTTCTTGTCTTTTGCCTGCATTCTCCAGTCCTCTCCACTGCGGGCGGCACAGGGGAGCCGAAGAATGCAGCTGAAAGTGGCGGAGCTGGAGAGGCAGCTGTTTTTTTGTCTTTTGCCTGCATTCTCCAGTTTCTCTCCATGGCGGACAACAAAGGGTGGGCAGAGGAGAACTGGAGAAGGCAGCCGAAATGCAAGAAACCAGCTGTCCCTGCAGCGGAGGGATCTGGAAAGGGTGACAACCCTCTCCGGATTGGCTGGCAAGCTAGGAAGGCTGACTGAGGGCAAATGGGAGCAAACAGTCTATACTGCCTCCTGCATTGCCAGGTGATGTTTACATCTCACTGAAGTAGTGAGTGAAGAAACAGCTGTGGTGATGAGGAAGAGTTGGGAGGTTCCTTGTCTGCCCTCAGACTGGGAGAGGTTTCCCAACTGATATTTCTGATGGTGGACATTTGCTTGACAATGCGCTGTTTATTGCCACACCATTGAATGACACTTCCATCCCTCCCACCAAATTCTCCCTCTATCTCAGTCCCTATTTGGGGAGATGTTTGCTGCCACTACAACCTTCCTTTTCTGGAAAAGAAAAAAAAGGCAGGAGCGGCTGTTTTCTAGAATAGCAATAAGATGCTTTGCACTGTGTGACAAATTTGTTGGTGTATCAGCTCCAACACTTGGTAACTTGGAAATGTGAAAGCTTTTTGTGATGTTTGTTTTGGTATGACTTGCCATAGTTCATCTGGGGAGAACTTCCTGTAAAAGAAGCACTGACACACAATCCTTCTCTCTGCCAAGACAAGGGAGGGTAGGGGTGGGGGTGGGTGCTTCTTTGGGATTTCCCTGCTGAAGCAGGGAGAGTGGTGGTGGGGGGTTGCTCCTTCTTTTAGGACCCCCTCTGCTCTCCCTGCCACAGCATAGAAATCCCAAAAAGTTATCACTGCCATTTTTCCCAAGCAAGATTACCATATTGACCCATGTATAAGTTGGCCCAGGTTTTTGGGATCAATTTTTTGGATTTTTTTTTTTTTTTACTTATACACAAGTATATACAGTAAGTAATAGTGACAGTATGCACACAAATTAGTACTGAGCTCCAGACTGCTTCATTCATATTAAAACGTCTTTTTTTATCAGAATCTTCTCCTTTTCACCTTCTTTGGGAAGACAACACTTTGTCGCATTCTGGAAATGCTCTTGTTTTTGTGATTTAGGCCTGTCTCTCACCCTGTGTTCCCATTTCTGCAGCCAATGCAAAATAGCTGGACTGTGTTCCAAGTTCACCGAAGCTGGTATTTTAATGAAAGAATGCACTGTACACTCTATTGACTTCAGTGTTCATTGGACTAATATTCAGCTGTCAGCACCATTGTGTTATCTTGGTGAAAACAGGTGAAGCCCAATTCTGGAGGGGCACCAATTTGGCAGCACAGATTTAAGGAGGCAGCAATAATAGTGCTTCCACTGGCAGAAGTGTCACTCAGTTGACATTACCATAAACACACAAGCTGCCAAATTGCTCTTTTAGTTAATGAACTAAGAAAGATCCACAAATGAATATTGCCGTATAGGTAATACTGACTTCTGCGGAGAAACTACCAGTGGATACAGTGTAAGCAAGTCTTTGTATTTTGGCTTGCTGTGTGTGTGTGTGTGTGTGTGTGTGTGTAGTGTTTGAGGGGAATTTTTGCAGTCCAAATATCTGCTTTAAAATATCCTGATGGCATGACAAGGAAACTGGAGATTTCTGCACCAGTAAACAGGAGGCTTTTGAGGATGGATATTCATTTCCACAGCTGGAGAGGGAGAACTACTCCCTGCTATCAAAGAATTGCTGCCTAAGGTAGAAAGGACAGGCATACAGGTACTTAAATTAAAACATACAAGATAGAAACAAAAGTTTAGTAAAGCTAAACATTTTAAAATCTGTTCAACTACATACCGCTCCAAATGCTACAGACAGCATGGTCTGCATTCGTGCATCTTCTATTGAACTTGTCTGTCCTTTTTTACTGAGAAGTGCCCTTCCAGCAAGAGTCCAAAATCTCACATGTTTTACTCCCACTGAAACAAACTGTGTATCGGAATCAGGCCTGAAATCTGCTACAAAAATACGCTGATTGTGACCAGCTCTGCTGGCAATTTTGGCACCTAGTAGGAAGAATTAATTAATTTAAAGTCACGTATGCACAACTGGATCAATACATAGTGAAAACAAATTATATTTGACAGAATGTTCTGGAGTTTCAAGCCCAGAGTAGTTGTGACACTTCTTTCTAAAATACAAGTTAGACATTGAGGCCAGTGGCAGCAGTAGGAGGGTGCAGAGAGGCTGAACTACACCAGGTGACACCGGTGTGGGGAGGGGTGACACCAACCTTAGTAATGCCACAGATTGTGGCAGGTTTTAAAACTCACTTGTCATTAATAAGAACAGAAGCAACAGCAACAAGGTATTATATAGCGCTTTGGCATTCAAAGCTTTTCAGATATATTATCTTGTAATCCTTACAACTCTGTAAAGTAGGCCAATATTATTCATACCCTTCTAATTCTGTAAACTAAAAGGGAAATCTTATATATTCAGAAACTGCATATGTTGCTATGATGTAGATCAATCAACACCCATCACCCTGCACATTATGCCTATTAAGTAATAAAAGTACTCTGTATAACCTTGTGGTAAAGTCTAAAAAGAACCCCCTTTGCTGGGTCAGCATCAGGGGTGGTTATCAGCTGTTATCCTACATACCTTCTGTATGGCATATGATAATGGAGAAGTACTCACCCTGCCACAACAAACAGCATTTTGCTGACTCCTCCTACCAAAAATCTTGGAGCCAGTTCTGTTTATTGTACTTCACCAAGCAATTTAGCTGTTCTCAAATGTTTCTAAAAATAGTTTTCTAAACAAATTAATTTTCTAAACATCCAAAGCATCTGCATTCATGCAGTTTATTTCCCAAAGGGCATATTCTTTAATTCTACTCATCAGCTTCCATTAATCTAAAATGTAAATTATGTTTGAGCTCCTTAGCCATTAAGGCAATAAATAAATAAATAAATAAATAAAATAAAAAATTATGATAGCAGGCTTTCATACCATCTTGAAAAACTGGATGTCTCCATTGTTCTGAAGGACTAAGATGATTTTTAAATATTTCATCAAACTAATTTCTCTATATATTTGTGTAGCTTCTGGTAAAAAAGCTTTTAAAAATCATCCTTAGATGCAGCTCTTTTGCATGAATCCAAAGTGCAGGTGAAAAAAGATCCACAAGGGAAAAAATAAATGCACATTTCAAATAGGGAATATATTATGGGTGGTAGATTCTTTTGTGTGCATTGGTAGTCCTGCTTCTGGAATGGACAACTAGACTGGTGAGACAGTCTTTATGATGTATATATAATTTATGCACTTACAATTTTTGCCAACAAATTGAAATTAATGTTACTTTTCCAGGTACCACCTTTTGAATAATATAGGTGTGTTTTATAAAAACAAAATATGTTCCTACCTTCTTGCCATTTCCAAATGGTAATGGTATGTTCAGGATCCAGCCCTACAGATAGAAGAAGCTTGCCAGTGGCACTAAATCCAACAGAACAAACTCCTTTTGAATGGTAGCATCTCAATACGGACAGTGTTTGTTTGCTCATTGCATCCCACACGTGAATGCAGGGTGCTGTAGCTGAATAAATATAAGAAAATCAACAATTTATTTTGCTAGTAAAATCTTACAGAATTTTTAAATTTAAAACAGCAGACTGATTTTAGGGTTGTTCTTTTTTAAGTAGAAAGAACCTGGATGGCCATCTGTCGGGCGTGCTTTGATTGTGTATTCCTGCATGGCAGGGGGTTGGACTGGATGGCCCTTGTGATCTCTTCCAGCTCTATGATTCTATAAGAGTCACCTTTAATGTTTTAAACCTGCCTTCTAAAGTTGAAATTGCAAAGGAGGGCATTATTCAATACAAAATACTTAGCAAATATGATCACATTCCAGGAACAACACATGTACCAGCAGAGCCTACATTTCCTTAGTCCCATTAAGTTCTCCATTACTCTAAAAACATGCTCCAGCCTTATTTGAGAACTCACGACGAACAAGTCTTGAAGAGAAATGACAACGCAGAAAGAATCACAACCCAAAAACATCACCCAAGGAGACCTTCTGCTGTGCTTTTTGCAACTGGACTTGTTTATCTCAGATTGGCCTTTTTAGTCATCAGCGTGCTTGCAGAAAGCGTGGGATGAGTCCTTCCTGAATCTTCGTTTGCGAAGAAAAGCCAGAGAGACTCTAAAAACACAAATGCTAAATTTTGGATTATTTTACATATTTTTATTTATAACTCTTCATCTATAATCACACATATATGCACACATTCATTTGTGTAATGATAATGCAACGGAGTAGGTAGGGAGGATAAGTTTAATCAAGGGTACTGTTTTTCTAACAAAAAAGTCAGTTCAATGGATTTTAAGTTTCAGTAAACTTCTCACCAGTCTTTAGACCAAATATAAACAGAAAAGACTTAAATATGAACTGGGGATCTTGGTAGTATCCTTCATTAACAGTACAGTTGTCCCTCCACATTCGCGAACTTGACATTTGCGGTTTTGGTTATTCGCGGTTTTGGGAGGGCCCCCCCGGGCCCCCCCAAAACCACGACACGGGGCCTCCAGAGGCCCCGTGAAAGACCTGGAGGGAGCGGGGAGGCCCGGGGAGGCCTCCACGGGGCCCCCGGAGGCGCTCCGTAGGCTCCATGAAGGCCTGGGGAGGGGTGGGGAGGCCTTCGCGGGACGCCCGGAGGCCCTCCGGAGGCGCCGCGAAGGCCTGGGGAGGGGTGGGGAGGCCTTCGCGGGATCCCCGGAGGTCCTCCGGAGGCGCCGCCAAGGCCTGGGGAGGGGTGGGGAGGCCTTTGCGGGACCCCTGGAGGCCATCTGGAGCCCCCGCGAAGGCCTGGGGAGGGGTGGGGAGGCCTTCGCGGGACCCCCGGAGGCCCTCCGGAGGCCCCGCGAAGGCTTGGGGAGGGGTGGGGAGGCCCCGCGAAGGCCTGGGGAGGTGTGGGGAGGCCTTTGAGGGACCCCAGGAGGCCCTCTGGAGGCCCCGCGAAGGCCTGGGGAGGGAGGGAGGGCCAGGGAGACCTCCGCGGGGCCTAGCAAGGCGCCGCGAAGGCCTGGAGAGGGAGGGAGGGAGGGCCGGGGAGACCTCCGCGGGGCCTAGCAAGGCCCCACAAAGGCCTGGGGAGGGAGGGCCGGGGAGACCTCCGCGGGGCCTAGCAAGGCCCCGCGAAGGCCTGGGGAGGGAGGGAGGGAGGGCCGGGGAGACCTCCATGGGGCCTAGCAAGGCCCCACGAAGGCCTGGGGAGGGAGGGAGGGCCGGGGAGACCTCCGCGGGGCCTAGCAAGGCCCCACGAAGGCCTGGGGAGGGGGGGAGGGAGGGCCGGGGAGACCTCCATGGGGCCTAGCAAGGCCCCGCGAAGGCCTGGGGAGGGGGGGAGGGAGGGCCGGGGAGACCTCCGCGGGGCCTAGCAAGGCCCCACGAAGGCCTGGGGAGGGAGGGAGGGCCGGGGAGACCTCCGCGGGGCCTAGCAAGGCCCCACGAAGGCCTGGGGAGGGAGGGAGGGAGGGCCGGGGAGACCTCCGTAGGGCCTAGCAAGGCCCCGCGAAGGCCTGGGGAGGGAGGGAGGGCCGGGGAGACCTCCGCGGGGCCTAGCAAGGCCCCACAAAGGCCTGGGGAGGGAAGTCGTTATTCGCGGATTTTTCACATTCGCGGGGGTCCGCGGAACGGAACCCCCGCGAATGTGAAGGGACGACTGTACAGTATAAATTATGAGGAGGGCATTACCTGTGTTTGTTCATTGTAACAAAAACAATGAAGGATCTAGTGGCACCTTAAAGACTAACAAGTTTTATTTGGCATAAGCTTTCATGGAGTGCAGCCCATTTTATGCATCTGATGAACTGGACTGCCATCTATGAGAGCTTATGCTAAATAAACTTATTTGTACACTCTGACTCCTGGAGAAGCTTGGCTACACTGCTATCAGAAGCTCCATATGCTTCCCAGTTGCTTCCAATACCACAGGTGACTGATACATACAAAGTTGATTTTAATGGTTTTAAGTGCATAGAACACTGTACTGGATTGTGGCAATGGTCATTAAAGGCTATTCATGCACTGCAGAGTCCAAAAAAGCGGAGCTTCTGTCCTAACCAATTTCCCCAGGAGATAAACGCTAGCTGTCTTTGTTTAAGTGCTAGAGCACTAGACCAGTAGAATAAGACATAACAAGCATAGCATTCACATGAATAAAAGGTTAGAAGAAATAACAATTGCTCTATGTAAGCAAGCATATACATTACCATTTTCTATTGGATGCCACATAGACCATTACAAAAGATGACCATTCATTCATGCACGGAGATGGTAATGGAAATGCAAGATTACTCCTGGGAAACTATATGTAGCTAAAACTATGTTTCAAAAGAAACAAAATGATATTGCACAAAATGATTTCCCCCCCTACTGATACTTATTTTGGATGACTAGTAAAAATGGTATGACAATACAAAAATATGGAAAATGATTTGTTGATTAACTCAGTCACCAAGGCCTCTTCAGTTAACAGCTAGATTGAAAATAATACCCATTTAGAAAAGAAATAGTTGTTGTCAGCCCCAATAATTTTCCAGAAATTGAATGAACTTATATGTATGCAAATATAAATCTGGATTAGAACTCACTTATCAGAACAAAGGAGAGTATGATAAAATAAAGTTAAAATGTATTAAAATGAAAGTTTTGATTTCACCTCAAAGAAGTCTTATATATTTATTATTTGCTGGATGTTGCATTTAGTGCTAAGCAACTAATGGTGAGGTGTTTTAAAGTATTGGAATATATTCAATTAACCTATCTAAAACACTGATCATAACTACAAAAAACCTAGTTATACCTCAAGATGTTAAAATTTTGTTTCCCTTACCTGACATATCTGCTGAGTCTCCTGTAATGGAAAAGCAGCAGAAAAATAATTACAACCAGAATGAAGGAAAGAAACTAAAAATATATGTGGTATTAAGTACAAATGTTAATCTGATAATCATTTTATAGTATCAACTCTGTGGCAAATAGATGTAAATGAAAACTAACTGTCCATATGTAGACAGTAGTTTTTGCTCCCAAGAATAAGCTATACAGAGTAAACATAGTGATGCATTTTCATGAATCATGTGCTGTTAGTTGAAAATTGCACAAACTTGAGTTCCATGGAATTCTCAGCTGTATGCAGGACAAAGTTACCTCAATAATAGTCTTCCTCTTTCCACAACTGGGAATAACCAGGATGTGCAAGAAGACAATCATTCAGTTATGTTGAGCCAGTACACCTGTAAAGCCAGACCATGGTTTGGCATTGCATGATGGAGCCTTGGACATACATGTATACTACCTCTTCCTGTTGATGGTGCTGTTTACTGACTCATCTGGGTAGAGAGGAGGGGAGGTGACTCAGGCAACAAAGAAGTGGCCTGTTTTGGTTGTGAGAGGAAAGGAAATAAAGGTGCTATTCCTCTTTCTTCATTCAGGAGAGCACTCCCATTTCTCTTCTCCTTGCAGCTGGTTCTTAATCTCCTGAGAGGTCTTCCTAATCCCTCCCTGACTGGGTCAGTAAATGCCCATGGGGCACCCCTAACCCAAGGTGACTACTGCCATGGGCAGGAAAGTACACAGGCACAAGCAGAATGTTACACTCTGTACATGCAACACAGGATCTGTCATTAAGCAGTACAGATCCTGATTTCTGGATATGTTCTTGCACTCAGACGGAAATTCGTTTAAATTGTGAGAGAAAATCTATTCATATGTTGTTCTGAAGACTGCCTTGTTTCATTCAATGAGGAATTGAATGAAACAGTGACCTCTGTGCATGGATTGAAGCTGCTACACTTCAAACAGATTTCTGGATCAATAAACTTGTGATATACCTTGACATTTAAATCAAAGATAGGTTTGTCATATTTGTTTTTGACGAGCTTGCATATTCTAGTTTCAACTCAGCTTTCTAACAGGAATTCCGACTAAATTCTTGAATTTTCAGTTTATATATTTTTTTAACTGCAACAAAATGTGAAATGTTTATATTTGGAATATTAAAAAAAAAAAAAGAACTCGGTCCTTCTGTTTGAGGTATATACCTCTCTTCTTTAAATGTGTAATACAAAATTAATTAACATTGCCATTTTACTCCAAAGATGCCGTTGATGTATGGCAAAATACTCTTTATTTGTCAGGATGATATACATTTGTCAGGATGATATCCAGGAGAGGGAGAATTCATTGCAGGATACTTTAATTACTTCCATGGGCTCAGTATTAACATAAAAGCACAAACATTTTTGTTTTTTAAAGAGATACTCATGGTAATCTATTTCTGCATATAAAAGGGAGGGGAGGGAGAGGATATGCATGTATATGTTGGTGGATATATTGTGGGGGTTAGGATCGGAGTGTAATAAGACACAGTTAAGATGCAAATTATGACTGTGAAATAAACCTTGAGAGAGGTCTATCAAGTAGCTGGTCTGTTAGATTTCAGGAGTCAAACATTACATTCTCCTTATCCAAAAGTCAGTCCCCTTGAAGTAAGAAACTGAGGTCCCCTCTACACAATGAAAAATAACACGTATTTATTTGAACATCTGTATAGACTGCCATTCAAATAAATGTGTTATTCAGAGAGGGGGGCTGTAAAACTCACCTTTTAGTCTGTATCTGGCGGATCTGGCTCCATCTGGATCCCAGGGTTTTCTCTGGACAGCTTTTGATTGACTGGTTGTCTGTACACTCCGTTCGTATAGATACGAACAGGAGTGCAACCTGATTGGCTGGCAGGATAGAGGGGGCAGGGCTTGGAAAGAGGAATCAGCGGCAGCCACCATTTTTTTAAAGGTATGCGGTCCATGCCGTTGCCGCTGTCATCTTCCTCCTCCTCCATCTGGCCCCCTTCCCAGTCCCACTGCTGCCACCGCTCTCCTCCTCCGTCCTCCTCCTCCAGACCCTGGCCCCCTTCCCAGCCCCACTGCCACCGTTCTCCTCCTCTGTCCTCTGGACCCTGGCTCCCTTCCTAGCTCCACTGACGATGCTCTTCTCCTCCATCCTCCTCTGGTCCCTGGCCCCCTTCCCAGCCCCACTGTTACCACTCTCCTCCTACGTCCTCCTCCTCTGGACCGTGGCCCTCTTCCCAGCCCCACTGCTGCCACTCTCCTCCTCCGGACCCTGGCCCCCTTCCCAACCCCACTGCCACCTCTATCCTCCTCCTCCCTCCCAGGTCATGTGGACTTTACAGGAGGGGGGTAAAAAATCGTGTAGGCAGAGAGTTCACATTTGAACACCTGCCTTTTTGGATTTTTTATCCCCTGTACAGATTTTTTGCCCCTCGTGATGATGAGGCCTGAGGATAATTCTTTTGTTAAACAGAATGTGACAAGGATCCATATAATTATATATGTAGCGTGCAAAAAAAAATTGCTTTTCATACTTCTATGAAATTTATTAATATTTCTGAATGTATACATCTGAAAGGGGGTGGCCAGGACAAAATAGGGATTCAGTTGGTGTACCGCCCACCTTGCTGCTCAACATCCTGATCTCTCCGATCCTGATTTGGCTGAGTTAGTCTCAGCAGTGGTGCTGGAGCCTCCCTGGCTTGTTGTGCTGTGGGGCTTCACTATCCATGCTAATGTCACCCTGCCAGGAGTGACTTGAGACTTCATGTCCTCCATGATGTCTGTCCTAAGTAATACCTGGGACCACCCATGATGCAGGACACGCTCTAGACCTAGTTTTCTGTGCTGGATGGGATGATAGTGATCTGGATGTGGAGGAACTCTCTACAGTTCTGTTGTCATGGCCAAATCAGTATCTTGTGGGGTTTAGATTCTACAGGGGACTTGGAGCCTCTACAGGGGTTGGGAAGTTGATTATGATGGTCTACCCCAAGAGGCTTATAGATCCAGATGGATTCCTGGTGGCTCTTGAGGAGTGTTTTGTTGCCTTAGCAGGTAATCCTGCTGAAAAACTGGCTGATCTCTAGAATTGGGAAACGGCCAGGGTTGTGGACAAAATCACTCCTAAGCATCCCCCCATGGAGTAGAGTCAAGCAAGCCTATTGGTTTACTGGTGGCAAAGAGACTACTGGTTTTAAAACTAGTGGAATAGAGACTAGAGCATCGATGGTGGAAAACATAGCGAGCCTGATCAACACAGGCTAGAGCACTTTGGAAAGCCTACTCCATGAAGGTGAAATTATTCAGAAATTATTATTCTCTCATAAATTAATCTTCTCTCACAGCACTGTGTCACTGCATGGTGTCATCCAGCAGAGCTGTATTGAGTGGTCAGGGCCTTTTACTCTTTGCCCTACAGGAGCGGCATATAGACCACTTGGCAGCATGCTGTAAAGAATTTGCATGATACTTTGCAGATAAAATCACTCACATTTGCTCCAAGTTGGATGCTGTGGTTGATACAGGTTTAGCAGATGTAACCTTGGCTCCTGCTTGTCCCATGTTATTGGATACATTTCAGTGTGTGCAGCCTGAGAATGGGGATAGGTTCCTTGGAGAGATGAGGGCCACTACATGTGCACTGGAAACTTGCCCTTCCTGGCTCATAAAAGCAGTCAGAAGGGGACTGACTGAGTGGGTAACAGGAGTAGTGAATGCAGTAAGGCAGAGTTCCACCTTGTCTAAAAGAAGCTGTGGTGAGGCTTCTACTAAAAAAATCCTCCCTGAATCTGACAACATTTCATAACTACCAGTCAGTCTTCAATATCCCTTTTTGGGGCAAGGTTCCACAGCATGTGGTGGTCTCCCAGCTTCAGGGGTTCCTCGATGAAATGGGTTATCTAGATCTATTTCAATTTGGCTTCAGGCTTGGTTATGGTACAGAGACCTTGGTGGATGACCTATGCAGGGAACTGGACAGGCAAAGTGTGTCCCTATTGGTTCTGCTTAATGGCTTTCTATACCATCAACCATAGTATCCTTCTGAACCACCTCTCCGAGATGGGATTTGGGGGCACTGTTGGGCAATAGTTCCTGTCCTCTTGGAGGGGAAAACTCAGAAGGTGGCGCTGGGGGACTCTAGTTCAACCTCATGGTCATTAGCCTGTGGGGTTCCTTGGGGTCTATTTTGTCCCCCATACCATTTAACATCTACATAAAACTACTGAGAGAGATTGTCTGAAGTTTTGGAGTTGGATCTCACCACTATGTTGATGACACCTAGCTCTATCTCTCCTTTCCATTCAGTTCCAAGGAAGCTGTCTCCCTACTAAACCAGTGCCTGCTGTTAGTAAAGGACTGATGAGGGCAAACAAATTGAAACTTAATCTAGGCAAGACAGAGGTGCTCCTGGTCAATCAACAGACAGATTAGGGAGTAGGGATTCAGCCTGTGTTAGATGCAGTTACACTCCCCCTGAAATTTCAGGTTCACATATTGGTCATATTCCTGGACTCAGATCTGAGCCTGGATGCCCATGTTTCAGCAGTGGCCAGGAGTGCTTTGCACAGCTAGAACTGGTGTGCCAGCTGTACCTGTTCCTTGAGATTTCAGATATGGCTATGGAGTCACATGCCTTGATTACATCCCTTTTGGATTACTGTAACATGCTGTAACTCTATGGAGGCTGTCTTTGGAAACTGTTTGGAAACTTCAGTGGGTCCAAAATGCTGCAGCCATGTTGCCGACTAGGGCAGATTATAGGGAACATATAACCTCCTTGCTGAAATAGCTCCACTGGCAGCTGATCTATTTCTAGGCAGAACTCAAAGTGTTGGTTATGACCTTTAAAGCCCTAACTGGCTTGGGTCCAGACTATTTGTAAAACCATATCTTCCTATATCAGCCTGCTCAAGCTTTAAGATCTACAGAGGAGGGTTCCTCTTGATCTCACCACCATCACAGGCACATATGGTGAGTACATGAGAGAGAGAGCATTCTTAGTGGCTGCTCCCAAATTGTGGAACTCCCTTACTCAGGAAGTCTGGTTGACTCCCTCCATGCTGTCTTTCTGCTGGCAAGTTTTTATTTAGAAAGGGACTTGGTTTTTAATATGTGCAGCAGATGAAGCTTTTAATGGTGTGTGTGTCGTGTTTCTATTTTATTATGTGTTAATTGTGTTTTAAAAACTGCTTTTAACATGTGTTTTTATTTGTGTCTTTAAAATAGAAGTCTGGTTTAATTGTGTTTTAACTGGTCAGTGTGTAAGAGAGGCGCTCCAAAAAAGCGATACAAGGACTCCCTGAAACAACATCTCAGGCTCGGCCAAACTGATCACCAACAATGGTCCACCCTGGCCTCACATCGGAAGGCATGGAGACACACTATCCACAATGCTGCAGCCTTATTTGAGAACTTACACCGAACAAGTCTTGAAGAGAAACAACAACGCAGAAAGAATCACAACCCAGAAGCATCACCCAAGGAGACCTTCTGCTGTGCTTTCTAAAACTGGACTTGTTTATTTCGGATTGGCCTTTTTAGTCATCAACGTGCTTGCAGAAAGCGTGGGATGAGTCCTTCCTGAATCTTTGTTTGTGAAGAAAGCCAGAGATTTAGTGTATGTACTGTCTTTTTAAATAGTTGTAAGTCACCTTGAATCCCAAGCTGGGAAAAAGGTAGGATATTAAATCAGTCCCAATTCAATCAATCCCAATTCATCTGTTTCATTTCCAATCTTCCTTTGAAATTTTGTTGTTGTTGTTCTAGAACAGCTATGTGAAGGTCAGTGATTGTATATCCAGGAGGAAGATTAAAATGATTTGCCAATGGTTTTGGGGTATTGGCATGTCAAATATCAGATTAGTGTCCATCTATCCCCCTGCATAGAGGCTGCCCAGTTTGTCCAATGCAGAGTGCAGAGAGCCATTGCTGACAGAGGATAACATATATCACACTGGAGGATGAATAAGGAAATGTGCCTCTGATATTGTGGGACACATAATGTTGCTGCCAGAAAAATGTGTGGACAGAGCTGGCATCTGGGTTTGCAGCAGGGTCTTATCCCTGTATTTCCAACCGTGTTATGTTGTATGAGAAAAATTAATAAAAGCTGGGGGATTGTCTGTAAGAAGTAAACGCCTGCCACCCAGAGCCTGTGAAAAGACAGTATTGTTTTCCAGAACCGCTTGTAGTTCATTGATGATGTGTTTGAGTAGAAGTTGTTTGAAATCCATGAAAGCTCATGCTAACATTAGTACAGTTTTTTCAGCCTTTTTAGAGGGTGCACATGGGTGTATCTATCTGCAGAGCACACAGACCCGTGTTTGTGTGTGTGCCTTCACGTTGCCTGTCGACTTATGGTGACCCTGTGAACTTCATAGGATTTTCATAGGCAAGGAATACTCAGAGGTGGTTTTGCCAGTTCCTTCCTCTGAAATATCACCTAGAGCACTTGGTATTTGTTGGTGGTCTCCCATCCAAGTATTAACCAGGGCTGATCCTGCTTAGATTCCAAGATCAGACAGGATCTGGTGTCTTTAGAATATTTATGTCCCTAGACCTGCTTTTAACTAAATCCTCCCTCCGTCTCATATACAGACTAACAAATCCTTCCTTCACCCCATCATAGTAGGCATTTTGTCACTTAAACTAGTTGCATACATGTTGAAGATGATAGTGTACATTCCAGCAGGTGTGGAATTAAAAAAAAAAGAACATGATTGTGCTTTACATGGGGCTTAACAATTTAAAAAATCATTTTGATAAATGCTACAATGAAAAGAATAGCATTGGCATTCTGAAAGCATCAACACATTTTAAAAGAATTTTAAGTGATAGAAAAAAATAGTTGGCACAGGTAACTGAGTAACATTCATACAAACAGAAGCAGCATAAGTTTTCTTCTATCTATGGATTCACGTGACTAATAAGTAGTTCATGCTTATATATTAATTTCTTTTCAAAAAAATACAAACATACCTACTTGGCCAGTTGCCACAATGTTGATAAACTTAGGATGCTGATTGATAGTGAGGCACAAAATGTCATCATTATGTTCCTGGTAAAAAGACTGAGAGCCTAAAGAGAAAAAGGCAGCATATTATTTAAATACATGATACGTGGTAGCGTGGGGAGCAGAAAAATGAAAGATGCTATTAGTGCAAAAAAGGACTATCAATAATTTTCTGCACGATAAACTGTGGTATTTTAAAAAGTATTTATGCTTCCTACCTGTTGCCACATTATACAGAATCCCAACAGATGCAGTGTGATAAATTATGTCAGCACCGTCATTCAAATAGTGCACATTGTTCCTGCCATCTTTACCTCGATATCCAAACACCAGCTCCAGCACTAGATCCTATGAAAATAGTTTTATAATCACCATAGTCTTAAAGTGAATAGTAAATAGAGGATAATTCACTGATTTATCTTTAAACTATGAAATGAACTTGATTTTTTTAATAAGGTGTCAAAACATTAAGAAGAGTGCCATAAACTAAGTTGCCACTTATATATTATTTTTATTTATTTATTGGATTTATATCCTGCCTTTCTCCCAAAATGGGATTCAAGGCAGCTTACAATAATTTAAAAGATACAACCAAAACATTAATTACAATAGTTACAAAATAATTACATATTAGGGAAAAACAGAGATCAAGTTTTCTAACCATTCTAATAGTAGAGGAGCCCACTCCACTATCAGCTTTGGCTCCACAGTGCCCTTTCATTCTGCCAATCTGTCTGAGCTCTTGGAAGCTGCTTTCAAACAGATACAAAATAAATTATATATAAGACCTCTGCCTTATCCATTATTCTTCCTATTTGTCCAAAATGAGTCTCAGACATGTGTTTAAAAGCTCTTTAATGAGATATGCGTACATCATAACCCCATATAGTTTGCTAAAATGATCAAAAGAATTGCAGTTTTATTTACCTCTATGGGTCTCTTTTTTTTCCCAATGTTATTTGTCTGAAGTTTTTCAGGCTGAGGCAATGCCCTACTAACTGGTGGTCTGAAACAAAGAACTGTGAATAAGAAAAGGTTGTCCGTCACCCATTCAGTACTAAAACAAGAGCATCTGAACTGTCACCTGGAGAGAGAAAACTGTTAAGAGTTAGTACCACAAGCACCATTTTTACAAATCAAAGGTGGCTTAATTTTGCCATTGTATTTGTTTGGACTAATGTTTTATATTTTCAGCTTATGAAAATTATTAATTCCGTCCCAGATATATACAAACTAAGCAAGTCCAACAGTCTCGAACAATTTTCTCTTGCCTCTTAGTATTTTACCAGAATCAGAAATTTAAGCTTTTCTGACAAAGAGAACCTTGTCCTTTCTAGCTCTTGTTTTTCTCCTAACAGTAATTTACTCAGCTAATTCTCTGACTCAAGGACACTTAAGACTCAACAGCTAAGCAAATCCTTCTGAAAATAATTGTTTCTTATAACACACACACTACTGGTGTGCACTTTCCAATTTAAAATATTTAAACTATATCAAGAAATCATTTTCTTCTACTTTAATGACAGAACCACAGAATTAAGACATCTTGACAAGCACAGGCTAGGAATAAACAGATGGTAAACATTGCCAGTCCCTATTATACCCCATAGAAATGTCTGAGACCAATGGCAATGTATGAGGCTGCAATATGGAGAGGGATGACTATCTGATGACCATGACTTTCCTTTGACTCAGAAGGCTTTGGGTGAGGATTGAATCTGTATGCTGTCACCAAGCTTATGGTGATGCAGCAGAGATCCTGGATGTTCCCTGATTTCTGCTAAACATCTGTGCTATGATGACATAACACGGGGGACAAAGGAACATATCACGCGGCAAAGCACAATTTTGTGGGAGAATGAGAAAGGATTGTCCTATTAATTTATCAAATAAAACTGTTTCACATCAGGACTGCATTGTCTGTACTACAGTAAAATCCTATATATGTCTACTCAGAAGTAAGTTCTATTATGTATAGGACTGCAGCTAAAGTCTAAAATACTGACCATAGAGACAGAAGTTGTCACTGATCAAAACAACTGAAAATCTAGAATTCATTCTTTGAGTATTAAGAAAATTGTAGTGAATGAATAAAGCAAGAATGCCTCAAATTATGGAAAGTGCATAGACTTATAATGTATGCCTATATCAGTTTGAGTCTTCCCATGCTAATTTGGGTAGCCATCAATGCATGAGAGAGAGAGAGAGAGAGAGAGAGAGACAGACAGACAGACAGACAGACAGACAGACAGAGAGGAAATCAGCCTACTTAGAATAAACCTGATGTTTCCAGAATACTGGAAAAAGCAGCAAGGAAAAAATCCCAAAGGTGGTGAAAAATCTCCAACTGATCCACAATACCTCAGTGCATAGAAGGGATAGAGGAAACCAAAACTGCCAACCAGATAGGAGGGTGCATCAAAATGGAGTGGCTGGAATGGAGAGACATTCCTGTTCACACAGAGGAGCCATTTTTAAATGTCCTGAGTTTCAGAACTGAGAGCTACCTACAGAAATTAGAACCACTTAGAAAGGAATGCTGTGATCACAAAAAGTCAACATGGATTTCTCAAAAACAAGTTGTGCCAGACTAATCTTATCTCTTTTTTTGATAGAGTTACAAACTTGATAGATGAAGGGAATGCTTTGGATGTAGTGTATCTTGATTTCAGCAAGGCTTTTGACAAGGTCCCCCATGATATTCTTGCAAAAAAGACAGTAACGTGCGGGCTAGACAATTCAAATGTTAGGTGGATTTGTAATTGGTTAACTGACCGAACCCAAAGGGTATTCACCAATGGCTCTTTCTTCATCCTGGAGAGAGGTGATCAGTGAGGTGCCACAGGGTTCTATGTGTTAGAACCCTGTGGCACCCCACAATGTTACCCCTCAAAACACAACACCTTACTGTTTTAGTGTAAAGGCGCTGTCCTTACCCTCCCATCCAGCAAAAGAGACATAAGAGAACTACATTTGTTTTAAATATTTTTTTTTGTTGCTGTGATTTATCCTGGAATAACAAGAACTCATCTTCTAAGTAGGATTAAAATATTTCTGTTTGTCCTGCCACTTGCTTCTGGATGTTCCATAAAAAGGGGAGTGTCATCTGGATATTTTTCTTAAAAAACAAACAAACAAGAATATTAGCAACAGACAGAGCAGCAGCAACAGGAACATTTCCTCCATCTGTTTCTCCCCTAAATTGTTATACTTCTACTGGGTATAACAGGGGTGTGCTGAGCAACTTTAATTTATGCTAGCCTACAATGTTGGCCAAGCAGGACTTCTTGCCCCCTCACATCTTCTCTCAGGAGAAAATAAGTATTTATTTACTTCTAGAAGCTTAATGTTATATCGATTTAGATGTAGACTGGTTGTTCCTTTTAGACAGGGGATTAGGAATATCTCTGTGCAGGCCATATAGGTGTATTTTATAAGGTATTTGAGCTTTAAATAGCCCTGAAGAGGTTATTTAAGCTACATATTTGCTAGGCTTTAGCAAGTTGTTGCAGGGATTCACACACTGGCAAGCTCTGCATTTGGGAATCCATTGTATAGAAGTGATATATATGTATATTTCACATTGAAGAATATGATAGACATATTTCAGATTTGCAAAATTGCATCTAGTCATGTCCTATTCATTCATTCATTCATTCATTCATTTCTCACCTTTCTACCAGGAGCAGATCTCAAGGTAGCTTATAACATGTAAACACACTGTAAGGTATAGCATTAAAACACAATTAAACACAGTATGAGAATAGAATAAAAAGAAATTTTAAAGAAACACTAATAACATAGATTTTCCTTGGGGTTTTTCCGGGCTGTGAGACCGTGCTCCGAATAGTTTCTTTCAGAGATGCCAGCCACAGATGCAGGCGAAACGTCAGAAAGAAACTATTCCAGAACATGGTCTCACAGCCCAGAAAAAAACCCAAGGAAAATCTATGGATGCCAGCCGTGAAAGCCTTTGACTTCACACTAATAACATATTACAGCACTCAATTAAAAGCTCCTTTCTCATGAATTAGTTGCCAAAAGCCTCTCTAAATAAAAAGGTCTTTGCCTGTCCCTTGCCCATTTTGGGCCCTCCCTGATGATCCCACCCACTGCGAGAATGTGACTCCTTAGACACCTCCCAAAATTGAATGCAATCTGAGCAAAAAATCCCCCACAAACCCACAACCACTAAAAAACCTGAAATAGCACATATGCATTTAGGGATCAGGGACTTCTGTTTTTTGACATGGTTCTTCAACCATGTCAGCCACAAGCACTCCAAGGCCTGCACTCCAAAGCCTCCAAGCCATGCAAGGTATATAGGACTACCATCTTAAATAGCTAAACACTTGGAAACAATATGCTTAACTGACTCCAACTGATGCCTGGAGGTATTTTTTGGGTTATATTTTTATACCTGGAAAAGAAGGATATATGTTTTTGAAAAACAGATGTCACCTGAGAGGCTGACCCTGCCCCATTATACTAAATGGTCTTAACTGGTTTTCAGCATTTACTCTCCCTTGTAATTCCTCCTCTCTTGTTGTTATTATGGAATCCCATTGAGTGTTGTTTATGTTTCAGGAAGTGTGGGAAGGAAGAGACTTGTAATTTTCTTCCCACCTTGGCATCATTCTGTGTATATACATCTCCACTGTCTCTATGCAAAGGGATCTTGTAGCACCTTTGAGACTGTCTCTGAGACTCAGTGCTCAGTAATTGCTACTATTAGAGAAGGAATGGGAAAGGAGATACTTGAATGTTCCTGTTTGTAACAGCACAGTGGTTTATATATGTCTCTGTTGAATCTGCCCATGCTGAGCAATGGAAAGCTGCCTTGTGCTCAGATCACAGGCAGTGTTATAGTTGAAGATCTTTATTTTGATTGTATATCATATATGTGGGAACCATCAACATCTTTGTTTTGATTGGACAACTGGTAGCCTGGGCAAGGCTACGGAGAAACTAAAAGGAGCCAAGATAGATTACTTGGCTAGGAGCCAAGATAGACTGCTTCTGGCAGTCTGCAGCATATGAAAAGACAGCTGGCACACAGCCTCAAGCTGTACTGTTCCTGATGACTGATAAACTGCCCAGATATGCTGAACCATGCTAAAAAGATAGGCTAAATGATAGACCATGCTGGTAGGAGAGAGGAAATCTTTCCTCTCATCTAGGCCATGCTGAAATAGATATACAGTTATGTCCCATTTTGAGTAATGGATGCCTCTTAGGATGCTTAACAATGCTCAAAGAAATTAACCTTTGAAAGCCGGTGTGGAGATGTATAGTGCCTACAGATGAGATTAAAAAGGAGGAAGGGAGGGGGAGGGGGAAAGGAATATAGCAGCACCTTTAAGACTAACTAGTTGTTATTTTTGCATGAGCTTTCATGGAGAGACACCCACTTCCTTGGATGCAGTACAGAGTGCAATACAGTACAGAGTCACTCTATATACTGCATCCGAAGAAGTGTGTTCTACGAGCTTCTAGGTGCTCCTTCTCTGTGATTTCCCATTTGTGTTTTTACTAGCATAGGGGAACCTGGAAACATCACCCAAGGAGACCTTCTGCTGTGCTTTCTGCAACCAGACTTGTTTATCTCGGATTGGCCTTTTCAGTCATCAGTGCGCTTGCAGAAAGCGCCGGATGAGTCCTTCCTGAATCTTCATTTGCGAAGAAAAGCCAGAGAGAGAGAGAGAGAGAGAGAGAGAATAGGGGAATGCCAGCTACCCCTCTTCCCAAGTCTCTGTCTACTCCCTGGTAGGCTATAGTGCTGACGAAGTTCCTTGGCCCCACCACTAGAATTGCTAGTACTGGGGCCTCTGACCTTTGTTTGCTGGAGCTATATGGAATGTGAGCTGTTTCATGGACTGCGTTATCCTTAATGCTGCATATGCAAGTTGCTTCTTTGCAACCTGACTTCTTATAAATTCCCTTCTTTTAACAGAAGCTATTTTTCTGAACAACAGCTGTGCTATGGTAAGAGTAATCTACTAAAGATGGTACTGTAGACTACAGATATATTTAAATTGATTAAAAATAATAAATGAAACTTTAAAACTAAACAACCCAAGGTGAATATTAGCTAATAAAGGACAATTTATTATTATGGATTATACATGTGTAAAGATAAAGAAAGATGATCTAATTAAACCTCTAATTTAATCACATCTACTGTTGCTCATTCCAATTGTTCATCAAACTTAGTTCATAGACATTTATTTCTAGTTATCATTACTACATGCTGCTGGCATGTTTTAATAGCATTAAATTTATGATATTAGCTGTCTTGAGCATTTTAAACCAGAAAGGCAGGGTATTTGTTAACCTATTAGCATTCAGATTTAATCTATTCACATTCAACTATCTGTGCTAACTATTGTGCAAGCAGGCAGGAAGAGAAAAGCAGCAAGTGACATAAAATATAAAAGTTACTAAGAAAATCTGTACTATATCTACTGTAACCCACTGTGTTTCTTTGCTGTTTTTACAGTATAATTCTGCACCCTACTGCAGTAGTGTCTTGGTGTATGGAACTGTGTGTGTTCACAACTACACTAGCTTTTCACATATTCTTGCAGCCTATTTACACTACAGGGAGATATACTTTCAAACATGAACATACTTTTGGGGATATTAGTATATGCTTTCTGGGGGGACTAGTTGGAAGAGGTGAAAGTAATGTTGTACATGTGATTTTTTTCACATAAAGGGAGTTCCCCTCCATTGCAATGTCCTGTGATTAATTATTCAGAAATCAATAAATAATAGCCAACATTGATATATAATTCACAGATGATACATAACATTGATTATAAAGATATACTTGTGTCAGGATAAGAGTTCTGTGTTTTTGAATAAAGAAAATCATGAAAATGTCTGAGTTTATAACAATACTAATTAGGTATACTCAATGTTACAAAATGGAAGGTTAACTGTGCTGGAAGGTTAACTGTGTTAAATTGTGTACTGTGTACATGGAAGGTTAACTGTGTTAAATTTCACCAACATCTACATTCATTCCACTGAGTCTAATGATCACTCAGTGTGCACACACATGCTCTGTTAATTAAAAAATTCCTTCCTACTTGAAACTAAAGCATAAATATCATTATGCATGTAACAAGACACAGACAAGTGAGAGTTCCTGCATGTTTTTGGTACAGATTTTATTATTTTTACCCTGGACTGAAGGTTTTTCTAGCTTCTAAATAATCATCTATAACAGGATGTTAATACCACAATGGGAAAAAAAATCCTTGAAAGAATACCATCTGACATGGTCCCTAAGAAATGAATGAAATTTATATGCTAGTACTTTATTTTATGTGTGTTCAATATTTTTTAAAAATGTTTTTAAATCTATCAAATTCACCAGAAGAGAAGAAAACCACTTGGAGCGTTTATCTTTGCATTTCTAAATAAGTACAGAAAATAGTATGGAGACATGTTGAGTGTTGGTTGGATCAGGGATACATTTCTTAATGATACAAAAATGACAGTTTTGTGTGGTGATGAAGATGATGGTGAAATATGGAATAGGCATTATCAAAGTAAAAGCATTACCTGGAACCTCTTTTCAGCAGCGGATAAGAAAAAGAGAACGATTACTTATTCCAGTTTGGTTGAACACTGACTCACTGAAATATGTGTTTGAAAGGTCAGAAAAGCAATCTTCTAAAATGTTTTTACAGCAAAAAAGTTATATAGATTTGTGGTCCCCCGCCCCCCGGCAATATCCAAGTATAAAATAATTTATGGGAGAAAGGCGATTTTGTACATTTTCAAGGGCAATGTAAAAAACATAACTGAAGTACCTGTTTTATAAGAGTACAAGGCACTACTATATATTATCATGTATGACCACTGTATATTTTTCACAAGTATGTGGCAAACCAACAGCTGATGGTGATAGCAGAAATGATTGGAGCAGGAAGTGGGTGATATCTCCATAATAGTTATTTACAAGGCCGTAACATGAAAGTAAATATATTGCCAGGCATTTGGGAAGGTGTGGTGGGGTGAGGAGAAAAATATATTTTATAAATAGAAGTAAAGGGTTTTCCTTATGCTGGGAAATTTTGAAAAGTATTATAGGAAAATAATTCTTTTTCTAGTTTTAGGGAAAGGAAAGGCTTGCCCAAAATTTGGAGTCGTACAATCACATAACAGAATACAGTAGCACCTCCGCATCTGCTGATTTGCCATCTGTGGATTCAATTATCCGTGGATGACGATGGCGGGGTAAGTGGGAGGGGCAAGAAGGGCAGAGGTGAGCTCGCGAGGGTGGGTGGGTTCAAGTACAGCAGGCAGGTGGCCAGGGGATGGGAGGAAGGTTTCGGTATGACAGAGTTGGTGGGCAGGGGAGGCAGGGAGGAGGTGAGCTCACCTTCCCCCTCCCTTCTCTGTGGGTGGGTGGAGGGTTCCAGCGCTGTGGGCGAGTGGTGGAGGGAAGAGTCAAGCCCATCTCTCCCCTCCCTTCTCCGGGGTGGATTGGTTCAGGTGTGACAAAGCTGGTGGGTGGGGGAGGGAGGAGGTGAGCTCACGAGGGTGGGTGGGTTATGGCGCGGTGGAGGAGGGAGGGATTGAGCTCACCTCCCCCTCCCTTCTCTAGGATGGGCAGCTGCAGAGCGGGAAGAGGGTACCAGCATGGTGGGTGAGGGAGGGAGGAGGTGAGCTCATGGCGGGTGGGTTGGTTCTGGCATGGTGGGTGGGGGAGGGAGGGGTCGAGCTCCCCTCCCCTCCCTTCTCCAGGGTGGGTGGGTTCTGGCACAGCGGGTGGGCAGGCAAGGGCAGGAAGAGGGTTCCGGCACAGCAAAGCTGGCAGGCAGGGGAGGGAAGCAGTGAGTTTGCCTCCCCCTTCCCTTCCCTGGGAGGGTCCTGGTGGCAGCGGTGTTCGCTATTATCCGCGGATTTCACCATCTGCAGTGGGGCCTGGAACTAATCCCCAACAGATACAGGAGTCCTACTGTATGTCATTATTTCAAAGCAGAATTATGGAAGTCATTTAGTTATTGGTAATGTCATTGTTAAGTACAGGTTTATTATTCCAAGGAGAAAACAACACCCACATCCAGTTCCCAGGACAGGTTATTCACCAAGGAAACCAAAGCTCCCCCAGTTGAAGTTTCTACACACTCTTCAAAAGCTGCCCTGTCTGTGCCTGTTGGACCTCATAGTGGCTTTCAATATCATTGATCATCATATCCTTCCAGGTTGCCTTGTTGGGATGGGACTGAGAAGCATTGTTTTATAGTGGCTTCATTCCTTCTTGATAGAGTGAACCCAGAAGGTGGTGTTGGGCAGCTCCTGTCCAACTCCCTGGCTGCTGACCCTCAGGCCTTGGTTCTGTTCCCAAACTATTTAACATATACATGAAATCTCTGGCTGCCTTGAAGAGTGTTCTGAAACTTCAGATGGTTCAAAGAGTGGCACCCAGTTCTTGAATACATTCCATTTGAACTACTGTTTACATAGGGCTGCCTTTGGAAACTGTTCAGAAAATTCAGCAAGTCCAAAATTATGTGTCCAGACTGCTGATCTGGGGAAGCTCCCTTCTTGCAAGAGTTCAATTTCGAGGCATGATTCAAAGTACTGGTTATGACCTATAAAGCCCTATAAGCCCTATAAGGCTTGAGTTCAAGTTTTCTGAAGCACCATATTCTCTTATATGAGCTTGTCCATTACTTGAAACCCTCAAGGGAGTCCCTTCTCTCCATCCCAACACCCTTACTGAGATGTCTGGTGTGAATATGGGACAAGATCATCCTAGTGGCTGCTTCCAGGCTTTGGAAGTTACTTTCTAGATAGGCTAGACTGGTACCCTTCTTGCTATCCTTTCATAGGCAGATGAAGATTATTCTGTTTTAAAAGGCCTTTGAGAACTGATTGCTCAGGGGGAAAGGACCTTTAATAATGTGTTGTGTTGTCTATATTTGTTCTTCTTTTCCAAGGGTTATAGTTTTACACTGCTTTTAATCCTATTGATAGTTTAAATGCATGATAACTTTTATCATCTGCTTTAACAATATTTGCACCTTGAATTCCAGGAATGGGAAGAAGGTAGGATATAAATAAATAATAATAATAAATTAATAAATACAGTTGGCCATCCTTATCTATGGGTTCTGCATCCATGGATTCAACCAAACACAGCTCAAAAATATTCTGGGGTTGGGGGGAATCCAGAAAGCAAACCTTGCTGTTCGCCATTTTATATAAGGAATGTCATTTTACTATGCCACTATATATAATGGGACTTCAACATCCATGGATTTTGATATCTACAGGGGGTTCTTGAACCAAACCCCAGTAGATACCGAGGGCTCATCATCAGTCTGGAAGCACCTATATGCTACACATGTCATTTCAATGCTCCTATCTGCAGTTTTCAGTCCCCCTCCCTAAGCACCCTTCGCCCACATCATTCAATGTCTGTATCTCTGTGTGTATGTGCATGCACACATGCATACATAGATGCAGCTTCCAGCCCCACAGTCAACATAATAAGCATTCTCATAACCCCAAAGACTGCACATCTCTGTTGTATTGACCATGGTTCTCTTACCAACAGGGTGCCCAGCCTCATCAAAACTAAAGTTCATTTCATTATACCAAGACTGTGTAACCAGAGGAACCTAAAGCTACAGTAGAACCCCTGCATCTGCAGAGGATTGGTTCTGCCCCCCCCCCGTGGATACCGAAAACTGTGATTAATAGTGAACACCATTGAAAATAATGGGACTTCAGGATTAAAATACCATAGAGTCACCTTGGAGGACCCAGGAAATGGCTAGAGGACAACTTTTCTAGAAAGACTCTATAGTAGGTGTGCTGTTTTGCATCCCATGGATAACTGAATCAGTGGATAATGAATCAGTGGATACGGGGGTCTTACTGTATTTTCTGCATCCTGACAACTGTAAAGGGGGCATCGTCTAAGCAGACTGTTTGATATACAATTATAAGGATAAACACAAAAAATTAATATGCCCAAATGTGTACTCTAATAGCATGAATATATTGAAGACCAGCTCCCATGCTACATATTTCTGAGAACAGAAGAAAGCATAAAAGAAATTACACAGATGTCTTCAGAGTGTTACAGCTAATGCTAGATCTTCAGATTGCAGGCCAGGGCCCCACAATTCAGTCCCCTCCCCAAAAAAACCACCAAGATTATCAGTAGGTGGTGAGCTGTAAACAACACTCACATCACCTCCTCAGCATGCTGCTTGCTACAGCATTGCATCTCTCTGCGCTTGTCTATACTGCACAGCAGATTTCTTTGATCCGCAGTGGCCCCATAAATGCCACACACACTGGGTTTGTCCGATTGTAGACTGGAATATCCTGCCACACTGGAATCGGCATCGGACTAAAAGCCCGGTCCTATGCTGATCACATGTCCTATATGCTGTGCTATTTCCGGCCACACGGCTGGGGCTGCTCCGTTTTCCCCCCTGTTCTCTTGTGCACACGAACAAGCAAATATATGTGGTACCAGAGTACTGTATTACTGGATAAGCAGAAATACGCTTATCCAGATATAAGCACAATAAAAAAAATTAAGTGCCAGAACGGAATCATGTCCACCAGAAGTTCCACCCACCAGAAGTTCCACCCTGGCTTTGTTCCGAAGGCAATGCCACATGGCCAAAAATCCAGATTCTCCCCTCAAATGCAGAGCAAGCTACAAATCTTACAGATCTAGAGTTCCCTGCAGAAACCCTGGTGAAAATATGCATCATTGAAACTGTGGTGTTTCAACTGTGCCACAAATACTGGGTGAGTATGGGCTGTGGGGTTTTTTGCCCATAAAGACAAGCCCTCTGTCTTTTCATGTTTTGTAGTGATGATGGGGTGGATAACCGTGCATATACAAAATTACAGGTCAAATCATCAAATCAATTTATTCATACAGTCCATAGACCCATCAAACAACAAACAAGATGTACATTAATAGATTAAAAAAAACATAATACAAAACCAATAAAATTAGGATACTTATTGACAGAGCTCATCCAACTTATTCACCTATTAACTTCCCTCTTACTGGTTTTAATGACCACAGATAAGAACTTAGCAACTGACAAGGTTATATTAGGACATTTATCCCCTAATAAGAATTTGACATAGAACCTCTCCAAACAGCCAGATAGATGGCATAACAAGGGAGAAATCAGCTGTTTACGACTCTGAGAATGAAGGACACAGGATAGTAGGATATGAGACATGGTTTCCACCTCCTGTGACCCACATGGACAGAGCCTTGATGCAAATGGCAGCCCCGCATATCTACCATACAGCATTGCTGAAGGAAAAACTGGCCTTTGTAATTAATATGCGATAGATTGACACAGTCAAGTTCTTTATGTAATCAGCCAGAGAAAATGTACCTGAATATGGTAAATGCAATGCACTAGGTGAGCATGACAAAAATTACAGGTACTCATTTTATTATTTTAACATAAAAATCCCATCATAGCAATAGAAGCAAATTCCATTTATTCCTGAAGTAACAAAGGTGCTATTACTGGAGTTTATAACACAGGAGGACCCTTTTCTTTCTTTTCTTTTTTTAAATCAGGGTTTACAAACCACTGTGCATGGGTTTATTTGGTATTTGCTTCAACATGTAAAGCCTGTACACATGTAAAAAAGAGAAAAAATTATGATGTACTTCACAACTGAAGTAATGAACATTTCCATCTAACCCTTGCTTGAAAGATAGTTCAGGTCTAAAATTACTTGGCTGCATCACTGTGTCCAAGAACTACCTCATATTACTTAGCTACATTTCCCATTGCTACTTCAGAAATTGCAAGGAAAGACTCTTAATATGGCCAGTTAGAGATACCATTAGGCATTCATCTGGAAATAGCCTTAATATGCCATTTCCTTTACAAAGAAAAAAGAACAAAAAAAAATAACAATCACATGTACGAGGAACTTTTTAGGTTTGATTTTATACAATATCACTTGTGCTATGTGACATTCCCTTTCTCTTCTCCCCTCTGCTTCTACAGAGCTACTTTGGAAGACATGTAGATGGGGAGGAAAGGGGGATTTGTTCCACCAATAGCATCCATCCCTCTCCATTGATGCCCCCTTGCCGTGGGAGAGAGGCTTGTGTACCCTAATGATGTTTTGAGCTATGCTGGCGGTGCCATAATAGCCACCGGTAGGGTCTCCCATGCCAGACAGGTCAAAACCGAAGGGTCTGACAAAGAGCGTCAAAGGGCAGGATGGGCTCTCTAGCCTTATGGTAACCATCCTAGGAGAAGGAAAACTCTAATCCCAAACCTGGGCAGATGGTGCTCGTCCAACCCTGTAAGATCAACCATCTAAGAGAAGGAAACTCTAATCAAACCTACGACCTGAGGACCTCACTGCTACCGTCCATGCTTGCAAGGCCACAGCAGATGAACCTCTGGTTTAAAGGATGAGGCTAGTTCTGTGCACGCTGCGCTCCACCAGAAAAATCCATTGCACGGGCTCGAAGGACAAATCCAGTTCCAAAAAAGCCCTGTAGCGAGAGGCGAGGGACGAAACGGCAGGTGTTAAGATGCACTGGAAGCTGCAGACCCAACCCTGCATGCAGGCAGTTCAGGACTTTGGTCACTCGAGGCTGACCCGGGAGATTACAGTCTTGTTCGGCAGCATCCTGAATGACCAAGCAGACTTTTTTAAGGAGAGCACTGCTTGCTCCATGTGGAGAGGGGCCTAGAAAAGGTGGCCTAATGAAAGCACATCCCCATCTACCTGGCTGGCTAGCCACGGCCAACGGGCATCTTCTGATGCGGTCAAACCAAAGCAAAGAAACAAAGGCACACACTGGCCTCCAAAGGTGTAAATAAACTGACACTTGCATGCTGGAACATCAGAACCATGTGAGACTCTGCAGATAGTGGACGGCCTGAGCGTCATTCTGCTGTAATAGCCCATGAACTATCACGACTTAATATTGACATCACTGCTCTTAGTGAAGTTCGTCTCCATGAGGAAGGCAGACTTAAAGAACACGGAGCCGGCTACACACTTTACTGGTCTGGCAAACCCAAAACCGAAAAACATCTTTCAGGAGTAGGTTTAATAATTAAAAACTCCATTGCCTCCAAACTAGAAACCTTGCCAACAGGACACTCTGACCGCATTATTTCCTCACGCCTCCCACATGTTGTTCTCTTTAGTATATATGCCCCAACTATGCAAGCCGACCCTGTAGAGAAAGACAAATTCTACACAGACCTACGCCACCTCATATAAAAAGTCCCTGTAGAAGATAAAATTATTATCCTTGGTGACTTCAATGCCAGAGTAGGAAAGAACTCCGAAGCCTGGAAAGGTGTCTTAGGCAAGCACAGTGTTGGAAATTGCAATGATAACGGACACCTCCTGCTAGAGTTCTGTGCAGAACAACAGCTGACTATTACAAACACAATCTTTCAGCAGAAAGATAGCTTGAAGACAACCTGGATGCATCCCCGATCCAAACATTGGCACCTCATTGACTATGTTCTAGTCCACCAGAGAAACATTTGCGATGTCCGTCATACCTGAGTGATGCCTAGTGCAGAATGCCAAACAGATCATCGCCTCGTAAGATGTAAACTAAACTTTCATTTTAAGTTCAAACCTAAGAGGGGTGGCATCTTAAAGAGGAGACTTCATGTCAACAATCTTCAACAAGCTACCATGAGAGACAACTTCCAGGCAAATCTGCAAACAAAACTTGAAGACCATCCTACAGATCCTTCTCCCACAGTGCTTTGGCAACATATCAAAAACAGTATCCTCCAGTCTGCGGAAGAATCCCTCGGGTTCTCCCACAAGAAAAATCAAGACTGGTTTGATGAAAACAACCAAGAGATCCGGGAGCTGTTGGCAAAGAAGAGAACTGGTCACCAGGCATACCTCGCTCAACCAACTTGCCATGTAAGAAAAGCAGCTTTCCGTCTCACATGCAGTAAACTTCAACAAAAACTCTGAGACATGCAGAACAAGTGGTGGATCAATATAGCAGAAAAGACACAACGCTGTGCAGATCTGGGTGATCTTACAGGATTTTATGAAGCTCTTAAAGCAGTGTTTGGACCTACTTATCAGGTCCAAAGCTCCTTATACAGTACAGATGGTCAAACATTAATTACTGATAAAGCCTCCATCCTGAATTGATAGGCTGAACATTTTCAAAGTCTCTTCAGTGCCAACTGAGTAGTCCAAGGCTCAGCTATCAAACATATGATACAGAAACCGATGAAAAATGAATTGGACATAGCTCCCACTTTGGAAGAGACCATTAAGGCCATACAGCAGATGAAAAATGGCAAGGCAGCTGGGATTGATGGAATCCCACCTTAAGTTTGGAAACATGGAGGTCATGCCCTCCATGTTAAATTCCATGAACTCCTTGTGAATTGCTGGGAAAAAGGGGAAGTGCCATCAGATCTTCGAGATGTAGTCATCATCACCCTGTACAAGAAAAAAGGAGCAAAATCCGATTGATCAAACTATTGAGGCATAACACTGCTCTCTATTGCTGGAAAAATTGTTGCAAGGATACTCCTGAACAGATTAGTCCCTGCCATTGCAGAAGAACTTCTTCCTGACAGCTAATGTGGCTTCAGACCCAATAGGAGTACTACAGATATGGTATTTGCCCTTAGACAATTGCAAGAGAAATGTAGAGAGCAGAACAAGGGTCTCTATGTAACATTTGTTGACCTCACCAAAGCCTTTGACACCGTGAGTAGAAAAGGTCTGTGGCAGATCCTGGAAAGACTAGGATGTCCCCCCAAATTCCTTAAAATGATTATCTTGCTACACGAGGGACAGCGTGGACAAGTCAGATATGGCAATGCTCTTTCAGAGCCCTTTTTAATAACTAATGGAGTGAAGCAAGGTTGTGTTCTTGCTCCAACTTTATTTAAAATCTTCTTCAGCATGATGCTCCAAAGGGCTATGGCAGAGCTTGAAGAAGATGGCATCTATATACATTACCGTACTGATGGTAGCTTGTTTATCTTAAGCTGTCTGAGGGCTCACACTAAGACTCTAAACTATCTAGTCTGTGAGCTGCTCTTCGCTGATGATGCTGCCCTTGTTGCCCACACAGAGGCAGCTCTGCAGCGCCTAACATCCTGCTTCGCAACAGCTGCAGAGCTGTTTGGGCTGGAAGTCAACCTGAAGAAAACGGAAGTTCTTTACTAGCCTGCACCACAGGACGAACACCACCATCCCCACATTGCCATTGGCAAATCTGTGCTCAAGTCCGTTCAGCAGTTCACGTACCTGGGAAGCATCATCTCCTCAGATGCCAAGATTGACAAAGAGATCGATCACAGATTAGCAAAGGCATATAGCGCATTTGGAAGACTTCACAAAAGAATCTGGAGTAAACACCTGAGGCGAAGCACAAAAATCAGTGTGTATAGAGCCATTGTACTATTCTCCTTTATGGGTCTGAAACATGGGTCACCTATTGCCAACACTTACGACTCCTCGAACGCTTTCATCAGCGCTGTTTATGCACAATCCTAAATATACACTGGACTGACTATGTGACGAATGTTGCTGTCCTTGAGCAAGCAGGGATCACCAGCACTGAGGCCATGATACTGAGAACACAGCTGTGCTGGGCAGGGCACATTTCTAGGATGGAGGACCATCGCCTCCCCAAAATAGTACTCTACGGTGAATTCACCACGGGTCCACGTAAGAGGGGTGCTCCAAAAAAGCAATACAAGGACTCCCTGAAACAACATCTCAGGCTCGGCCAAATTGATCACCAACAATGGTCTGCCATGGCCTCACATCAGGAGGCATGGAGACACACTATCCACAATGCTGTAGCCCTATTTGAGAACTCACGCTGAACAAGTCTTGAAGAGAAACGACAACGCAGAAAGAATCACAACCCGGAAACAGTACCCAAGGAGACCTTCTGCTGTGCTTTCTGCAACCGGACTTGTTTATCTTGGATTGGCCTCTTTAGTCATCAGCGTGCTTGCAGAAAGTGCGGTGTGAGTCCTTCCTGAATCTTTATTTGCGAAGAAAAGCCAGAGACAGAGAGCATGCATCCACTAGCAGATGGACATACCCGTAGTCCTTAAAATATAGCTCTTCAAATGAAATCCTGATAACCTGGTTGTACTCCCAGTTCCAGGTCTATTCTCCACCAGTATTAATATCTCATAATTTTCTTAAAGCAACCCACACCAAATCAAATCTGGATATGAAATATCCTTAGATTTTGAGAAACATTTTGTCCTTTCTGTTATTTCTGGATGAGTATTATCTGAATAACTCTGGATACTTTTCCAAGAATCTAATATGAAATGAAAACTCTTAATAGGCTTTTACTGTAATGACAATTGGACACATAACTCTGCATGGTCTTTTGAAAATTTCAACCTTTATTGGTAAACTCAGCCAATTGTGAACAGCAGGTAAATTTTTTAGACCCGTAAAAAAGAAGTTCTGCCCGACACACTAGCATATTAGGGAACAAACTCAACTGCAACTGAAAATCTTCAAGACTTCAAGACCAATTTTGGCTATAGAGAATATGACAAGCCACACCTATAATAAATGTATTAGCTTGGAAAACTGAAAGTAAGTTCCACTAATGTCCACAAGATCTGAATCTTAGTGTGTACGGCGGGGGTGGGGGGGAAACTAAAAGATGTGAAATGTGTGATAGCATTTGCATAATTTTAATTTTTTTTTAAAAAAACAACCACTCAGCTGTAGAAGAGCAATGTATGACAGGGCTATCACACAAAAGGGAAGTGTTAAATCTTCCCCCCCTGTACTGTTTTCTGGAGGAAAGTCACCACCCACTCTGACCTGCTATTTACTTTGTAGATAAACTTGTAAGGGTGCCCAGAACAGCCTTTGGTTTAGGGCCAACAGCAATTTTGGGAACAGGTGTTATTTTTGTCAGGAAAATAGAAAGGGAGAGGATTAAATTCCTTCACTCTTTGCCATTGCAATAGTCCCAACTGCACCCCCGTACATGCCTCCCCAAATTAAAGATGCACAAAGGTGTCATACATTTACCATAATGTCTAGTTTCAGTTTAAAAGTTCATGGAATTCTGGACATCCTGCCTTCCTGGTTGGCACGAGGGACAAATCCCTATGTCATGGATTGGTCACTGAGAAAGATCCTTTCCTACTGCACTCTCACTGAAGGTAGTTCCCTAACTAGCTAAGCTGGAAAATGGAAAAGAACTTAGTAAGGAGGGATCACCTTTTGTCTCACACCTCTTGACAAACATCCTGTTTAGTGCTGAGCCTTGGGTTATCACCTATTTCGAACATGTATAAGCATTCCTAGACACAAGAATTGCTATCAGATTTGTACGTGCCCCTTCTCCATAATTTTTGGTTCTAATCTGGAGCTCAATTTGAAAAAGTTGATAGTCAAAACAAAGCCTAAGTTTTTTTTGGGAGGGGGCTACAAATGGGAAACTGTCAGTATCCCTCAGAATCCATATGACATCAAACAGTAAGCTCTCCTTCCCAAAGCACTTCTCCTAACAGAAAGGCCTGCCTCCCACTCAATTTCATAATGGCCAATTGCTCTGTGCACAGAGAAAGGAATTCCTCAATACAAGTGGGGGGGCTTGTTTTTCTTTAGTGCTGAGTGGAGAAACCCTGCTCTTATCTCTAAATATGATTGGAGATAGAATTGTTTGCTCCCAGCACTAAAGAAAGGTTGACCTTCTCTAGTTCTGAGAGAGCGCGCAAGCCTGAGAAGGATCCCCTATGGGCAAGAAATGACCTGCAAGCCACAGGCTTCACACCCCTGCCTTAGGACCTTATTTGCAGAATTATTTCCATTTCCATAAATTATATTTTCCCCCAGCCAGATCTGTATTTAAGTATGCTTTATAAATAATCATTTATATTTTTAAAAAGTGCTTACCTTACAACCCCTTGCCTTCACAGGAAGCATAAAAATTAAGCAGGAATATTAAAATATGAACATTGTATATAAAAAATCTAGGGTAAAGAAAATTGAAATTAATTTCATAGACAAAGCATTTACCTCTAGCCTTTAAACATTGTAACAATGAAACATTTTGATCACCAGATATTTAATATCCCAGTTCAATAGGATTCTGGGGAAAATCCTCACGTGAAATATTTACATAAATATGAATGAAGGTAACATAAACTCCACATTTCATTTTGAGAAGGATCTGTCAGATTCTTAACTGGGTACAAAATAAATGTATAAAGTCTGAAGGACATTTATGCATAAAATTCAGTGTGCATCCATGTAATTACTTAGAAGCAGAGGCCTACTCACCACTTCTGAGTGATATATTGGATTTTTAAAATACACATTTAGAGATTATGTATTTAATATTTGAGTATTCAAACTAGAGTTCAAAATGTAAGCTGAGAATTTGCCCACACTTAAAACTTTTAATGTTCATGTTACTCAGATACAGTTACTCAGAAACTCCATAGACAGGCTTCTAGAAGATGTAAAATTTAATGTTTTGTTGTTATGTGCCTTCAAGTTGTTTTCGACTCATGGCGACCCTAAAGTGAACCTATCACAGGATTTTCTTGGCAAGATTTGTTCAGAGGGGGTTTGCCTTTGTCTTCCTCTGAGGCCTATCTTCAAAATAGAAATTTATTTAATTCTCATAGAAACAATTTACCATTTTTTTTCCTAAGGAAGAGCCAGATTGTGACCTTTACCCTAGTTGTTCTCTAGTTGTCCCTGATAATCATTTTGCCCACCTTAGCCAGCTTTCCTACTATTCTTGCTCTAGCCTCCTGTGGATGGGTCATGGACTCTGAGCACTTCTGCATATGAACTAACCATCCTTTACTGCAGTATTTGATGCATGTTCTAAGTACTGTTTCAGTCTTGTTGTGGAATCTTCCTCAAAGCTCCATCCTTTCTGTGCTCTCAATTCTGTTGGAGCATATATTTTTAAAGGTCAGCTCACTTAGTTTCCTGCATCCATTTCTATTACACATATGTAATATTACAGTGCCGGAAAAAATGCCTCAGGCTTTGCACGTGTGTCCAGGGTTTTAGTTCTATCCACTTTGGTAGCACTTAGCTCTTGAGACAGGGTGAGGTATCATTTGGGTGTTGTCACCCCAACAATACATGGCTATTTACATGGCACTGGCAATAACAATCAGTGGTATCAGTGGAGGTCCAGGGTCCCACTCAAAAGGACATGCAGGAGGTTCCCCACATGCAACAGGGCTGTTTTATCCCATCTTGTAATACATATTACTAATGAAAGAACTTCCCCTATGAGACTGTGACTCCAGAATCTAACATTAACTGACAGCAGCACTGATCCTAGTGTATGGCATATGTGTGTTATTCATTGCTACATGTAAGGATGAAATACTGGAGTTGGGACAAAGCAGGCATCTGAAAATAGTAAGCTGTGTCCTCAACATCATCCAAAAGAAGCAAGATCATGTGACCACTGCTTTTGTAAAGAGACTGCCCTCCAGTTCTACACCAGTTCCGTAGCCAAGCAGAAAGCACAAAACTATGAGCAGAAGGGTAGAGGATATGCAATGCCTAACCTTCCAAGAGGCAGTCATGTGAAGTACTGTGTGTCATCCTTTGAACTCCCGTCAGCTATGGTGAGGGTCCTGCCAAAGGCTGTCTCCATTGAAACAGTGTCAAGTTGGCAGTGCTTTGTGTTAAGTTTGACTCAAGTGGCAATCTCTCTCATAGTCTGCAACTAAACAACAAGACCATGTGACCTGGAGCACCTCTGTTGGTTTTGATCATATAGAGATTTGTCCCTTCTCAGCTCCTGTAGTTACCATGCTTTTCTCTCTTACCTTCTTCTTCAGCAGCCATGTTTCCTCTACTCTTTGAGCTGGTGAATCAAGATGGAGCCTCTCTCTCTTTTACCCAAACCTATTCATTAATTTAGTTTAGTTAGGATTTAGGCTCTCAATGCAAATGTAAATGCATAGTAAAGTTTTAGTTGTTTAACTTGAAGCTGCCTGCCTCTTGTGTTTTGGAGTTCAGGGCAAAGTAATGTACATTGAGTCACACCCTCTGCTAGAGGAAAGTTAACTCTTAATGGTTTTTAACTTCATAGAGTTTTTTTTTAAAAAAAAGGTGATAACACCCAGGGACACTCAACCGGGATAATGAACTCCAGACTATTGGGCTGGATGGAATAAGGGAAAGCTGATTGTCTCTTGGAATTGGACTTAGTGCTAGACTTGGGGAGGGGAAATGCAGGTTTGAAGGACCTAAAGTTACTTCCACTAGCAAAAACTTAGGTGCAAAAAAAGAACTGATAAGCATATTTGGTTTGTCCCCAATCTTCCTTTTTCAGTCTTCCTATATCTGGTTTCAACAAGAATGTCTTTTAGAGTGTCTAGGCAAAAAAGGACTTACTCTTTAAATAGGATAGCTCTAGACTCTAGAGTATTAGCATATCAGTGCTGGAGCCATATGGAACACCTTGCAAAGTTTATAACCGTAATGGAAGCACCTACCTTCCTAATGGAAGTTCTACCTGAGAAAGATAAAAGATCCCTACTAGTGTCTGCTACAAAGGCTGTAGAACAGGAAATCTTCAACAGTCCCCTGTGTGATGAACCCAGTCAAACTTTGATCACTCAAACAACAAACATTAGTTCAAATGCTTTATTGCAAGGAATCCAAGTGCACTGCATCAGGTCATTGACTGTTCTGAAATTTGCCCACCAAAAGCACAGCAATAGTATTACAGTTAGGTTTCACTTTCCCTCACCCACCTGGCTAATTGGGGCTTGTCTGTACAAAGCATTGCCTCCCTAATTCTGTTCCCAAGCACAATGTTCTTGAGCAGTCTGCAGATCGTACCAACACATTCCAGCCCTGTACCAGCCGTTCCCATCATGCCCTCTGCTCATGTCAGACTCTGGCTAACAAGCAGGCCTAACCAGAACTAACTCATACATCAGCATCTATCTATATAGCTAATCGGCAGAGTCATGGCACTCTGTGTGATTTCTGGCTTTTGAAACTGAAATTGTTTAAGCATTTGTCTACATGGAACATGGTAGCTGAGGAAGTTCTGGTGGAGACAGAAGAGGCTTCATGGAACACTTTTAGTGCTAAATCTAACACACACCTAGAGATGTGAAGGCCTTGGAAAACCCCGGAAAAATGCAGGAAAAACTCACTTTTTTTCCCCCTGAAGCCTTTGTTTTTTTTCCAAAAAATTGAAAAAAGGAAGAAAATCGATTAGGGAATGTCCAATTCATGCTGCTGCAAATCTGTTGGATCCAAGATTCAAAGGTGGAAATATAAGTGATGATAGCACTGCTACTGCATTTGACTGGATTACAAACCAAGCATCACACTTAGGACTTGATGTTGGGAAGGTGCTTCCAAATGTTGCAGAATATAGAACATCTTCAAGGATTTGGTCCAGGAATGCAGTCTGGGATTCTGCCAAACATATCCCTCCTGCAACATGGTGGCAAGGTCTTTGCACAACACAGCCTCTGACTCTTCTTGTCTTGCCTTCTTCATATTCCTCCATCTTCTGCAGCATGTGAAATAATCTGGTCTATGTTTTGAAACACTCACACTAAATCAAGAAATAAACTGACATGTGAAAGGGTAGAGAAGCTTGTTTCAATCTGGGTAAACCTTCAGTTTTTAGAAATCCATGATAATAGTGATGACGAGATTCCTTCCCCTTGACTGAAGAACTGAAGGTGAGGGTCCAGCCACTTAAATCTGGGAGTCCTAGTTGGGTCTTTGTGTAGGAGTTCTCATTTGGATAGCTCTCAAATACTACAACAATCTGAGGACATCTGGTTGGAGCTGTTAGCAATGCTGGATTGCATTAGTCCTGCTCTCATAGCAAAAGGGCATTGCATCCCAATGTGGGGAATGTACTCTGGGACTGTAAAAATGCTGTAGGACATTTGTGTGGGAAATTTTGTAACAGGTGGAGAAATGGCTGCTGGGACCCTTTTCTTGCTATTATTTATTTCAAAACAACTGTGTTGATCTAAATCCTCTCCCATTCTCTCCAAGGCTACATCCAAGGACTCCAGGTGACTAACAGAACCATGGGGGCAGCCACCATGGTCAGTCTTCTGGATTGCTAGCATAGATTGAGCAGAGGCATCACTCATAGGGCTCATCTACACTAGCCAGTGTATCCTGACTTCAGAGCTGACCTATTCCCCGCCCTGTTACCTGAAGAAAATGAGCCAGTCCAAACAGGATGCCAGCCCATCATTGAAGCCTCCATTTTCTCTGCTAACATGGAAGCCAGGCAGAGATCCCACCACATGTGACTGCAGCCCTCCTGCACGTGACCAGTCTCAGTCATGTGCTGAGGGACTCCTGCCTGACTTCTAGGACAGCCAGGGAGGTGGTGGCACCAGCAGTGAGGAGTGCTGTGCAGGACAGGTTCCTGTGGATACACAGGGCTCAATCTGTTTTGTTTTTTTTTGTAGATAAACTGGGTATTTTTTCAAAATGCTTTATTGGGCCATATCGTGGTTTTCCCTTGTTCCAGCCCCATGTCTGCCCTGGGGGGGGTTGGCTTCCCCGGGGCAAATTGGGGTAAATGCCCTGCTTTGTTTGGACTGCAGGGCTCTGGAATGTCGGCAAGTTGGTGTTATGCCCCATGAGCCTGATGAGGCTATAGAGGAGGAGGAGGACATGGCAGGGAATTGCCCTAGGGACCCTGGCACAGGTTTATCTACACCTGTGCCAGCAGGGAGCCCTGCCAACCTAGAGGCTTGAGAAGAGGAAGAGCCTGGTCCGAGTGGGTTGGCATCAGTCCCAGCAGAGAGTCCTGCCCATTCAGATAAGGACAAAGAAGAAGAGAGGGACTTACCTCTGCCATCGTATACCCAGCAGTGAGCTCAAAAGGAAGCTCAAAGGAAGTCTCTGAGACTTTATGAGAAAAACCTGCTCGTTAAGAAACACCTGACAAAGCCTTAATTGCTTTATATATGATGGGAGAGGCAATGGAAGCTTTGACAGAGATCAACTGATCTTCCGGGTGAAAGCTTCCTGCTGATTTCAGTGCCTGGATTCCAGTTATCTTGACTTCTGTTACCGTGACTCGTGCTTAGACCTTGGACTGTCCCTGACTACTCTGCTGCCTGCTCCTGTTGACCTTTGTACTGCTTTGGACCACGCTGACTGATTGCTGTAAGCCTCTGACCTTTTGGACTGTGTTTGCATTCCTGTGAGCTAATTAACAGTTGGCTCCCTTCCCAGACTAGTGCTGTTTATACTTTTCTGGTACCTAGTTGCTCTCAGGACAGCCAGGATATTTGGGCAATGTAGAGAAGCCCATTGTGGTAGTGTGCTCTGTCACTTTGTATCTCTGCCAGGCTTGAGGAAACATGCCATTGATCCTGCTGTTTAAAATTTTTAATATACAAATTCTTCTCTGAAGATTTGTCAGATACCATGGGATTAGAAAAAACATCCAGAAAAAACTGTAAGGATAGAAGAAATTTTGAAAAGCAGTGAGTAGAAACAAGGAAGAGAGAGGGGAGGGAAAATAAGTAAAAAACTAAACAAGTTAAAAATTTGCAAATTCCATTGTGAGAAGCAGAAGAATAAAGAGAAATACTAAGAAGGGGCAAACCACTGGGAAAGCAACAACAAATGCCATGATTTCCAGGGCAGTTAGACAAGAGCTCCTAGATAAAGAAGTCTCTGGGACAAGGCAAAGAACCAGGTCCTGAGGGTGGACTTTTTTCAGAAACATTGGTCACATGATCTTCCCCTTGCTGGGCAGGGATGAAGACACAACCTACTCTTCTGGATGCCTCTCTGGAGCACCATTCAAAGCATCTGTAGCTCAAGATCAAGATTCCTAGTTCATACAAAATTAAATGGATGTATAGTCAAGGATGATTGTTCAAAATCAAAAATAAAAATAACTTCTTAACCCCATCGGTACATGCTATGTATCCCTACCCCTTGAAGATCTGCCATTTCACTGGTGTGGATTGTCCCTCCATCAGTTCAGATCACAGCTATTTTACTCCATCATTGTGCTCACAGATTCTCTGTGGACAAGTTCTCACCTAGTAGCCAATCTTCTGGTGACGAATCCATCCCCTGCTTTATTATAATATACTATACAATTGAACATTTTCTCTCCAAAGTCTGAAGTTACCTTTCATCAACTGAAGGCTCTTTTTGCTGCAGATGAGGCTTGATTCCAAACATAGGTCTGATGTTGGTTGATAAGGCTTTGATGGTGTAATTAATTTCATTTTCTCTTGTGACATCACTGTCATATCCTAGTAAAATATTTATAACCACAAGAACTATTGGAACTAAGAAACAGGTGAATTGTGATTTTTATGTTATTTTATTTATATAAGTGTTCTTTTTCCAAAATAGCAGAGACAACAAGACAGTGAGTTGAACTGAGTGGAAACCTTAAAAAAATGAAAAGAATCCTCTGTTAATTCTGCTCTGCTGCAATCCAGCAGAGGTTCCCATTCACAGGAGTTTGATGTAATTCACACTCTTTCTATAGCCTCCTCTACTTCCTCCCCTATGTTCCACAGGTTCCCAACCCTCCACAATAGATTGGTAGGGGCATAAAGAGGTGTAGAGGGGAGAAGGATGAAAATCATTTCCATACTTCAGTGACTGAAAATAATCACTGAGTTCTGCTCACAGATCTCTGCTTCAGTGCCCTAATGAAAATACTTGTTACAACAATTATCATTTACCTATTATTTTTAAAACAGACTTTAAAATAACAGATGGTGCAGTTCAATGTTATATTTCAATGTGGGGCCAGAGGAATTATCCAATAAAAGTTTTAGACTATGAAAGTTGTACTTTAAAACATTTCTAAAACTGTACATTTTACAGGAAAAAAATATTGCTTTTTACATTTGGTTCCTCTTAAAATTGTTACTTACCCCCATCTTCTTCAGAATCAAGATCAGATTCTTCACTGTCACATTGTCGGCTTTCTCGGTGGCCCTCCATCTCATGGGTCCACAGCATTAAAGATGTGTCTCCACCTCCAACACTGACTAATAAACTGTCATCATGAGTCCAACGTACATTTGTTACATGTGTACTATGGGCCACATACCTCTTAAACTTCCCATATTTTCCCTAAGTATGAAATACACAAAGAATAAGTGTTTTACTCAAAGCAAAACAAAACAAAATGGTAAATGTCCAAGAAAAAAGACCATTATTATGAGCTTAGGAGTTTTTTTTTTTTAAAGGGTTCAAGACATCGATTTGTGAAACCAAAACAGTGCTGGAACATACATTATGGTATTTATTGCTGGAAAGTATGTCATCTGCCTGGCCTCCAACTCTTCTTAATTATGATGGAGGTGAACTTGAGGTAAAGTATCTTTTCTTTTTGCTGTCCATGTGGAGGGAGGGAGGATGTCAGATGTCCTTTTCTAGCTAGAATAAAGCTATCCATGATATGACTGCAACTTGCTCATGCTTGCATTCTGTGCCAGCCCAAACCCATTCACTGACTCAGAAAAATACTATCCCTGGATTTTAAAGGTTTTGTTAAAAAACTCGTGATTCATAAATTCTAGAGAAGTTTTGGGGGAAAATGATATTTAGAATACGGAGAGCAACAGCATCTCAATGTTGTAAACTGGCTGAATTATAGTTGGAAAAGCTACAGCTAAGTAGTAGTATTGCATGTGGATGGTCCTAATTAATTTTTTTTTTGTATAGTTGTCTGAGAAAGACCTTTGCTTAAAACTAGAGCCGCTGTCAGCAGGCAACTCTCAGGGTTGGGGGCACAGCCATCTCCTGGATACCCAGAGGGCCATACTCACAATTTTTGCTCTTACACCCTCTGAAAAAAAATAGCGTACTGTCATTCCCTGCCTCCAGAACTTGGAACTGGACTCTGGCTCAGAGATGAAGCAGCTGATATGGCAGGACCTGCTGAACCAGAGCAAGATGTTCCAGAGACACAGGCCTTGGAAACAGATTTATCAGTACCAGTTCTGGCAAAGGGTCTTGCCCATTCAGATACAGAAGACAGCTTACTTGTACCTACCTTCACAGAACATAGACAACAAAAGGAGGGCTTGAAGTGGTCTCAGTGTATTTACAGGAAACAGCAATTAGTTAAGCAGCAGCTGTGTTAGCTGCTGAGCTATAAATATGCAGCACTGTCCTCCAGGGGTTATCAGAGATTATCTGACCTACCTGATTACTCATCATGTTTCTGATCTCTATGCTGGATCTGGATTATGCTTGTTTACTCTGGACTCTGTTTGCCTGACCTGGATTCTGCTGGACTGACCTAGACTCTGTTTACCAGACCTGAACCTTGTTTACTGAACTTTGTTTCTGGACTTGTGTTTTTGCTTGCTAGTAAAGTAAGTGACTGACTTCATGCTGTTGTGATCCCTTTGCCTGGTAATTAGTATGACTGTGCTGTGCCTTTGCTTATCAATTGTGTATTAGCAAACCTCTGGCTGGTTGCCCGGACATTGTTTCGACACATACAAATGATCAATGTGCGATTGATGATTTGTATGCCAATTTTTTTCCAGAGGGTATTACCCAACCTTACACCCCTCCCTTCAATAATTCATTATTTGGCAATATTAGACAGTTCATGAGGTCTCAGATAGACCAGGACAGCCAAAAATAGGTTCAAGTGAAGGTCACCCAAAGACCTAAGAAGTTGTCTTGGAATTTCTCCAACCAAACACCCCCAGGACGTAATTAAGTGAAGCCCTCCCCCTAGACAGCTGTTAGGGTGGAATGTGCTAATCTCCCCTGGATGCACCTGGCAGTGAGTCATGCTCCTAAACAAACAGGTGTCTAGAATCCCTATTATCCAAGGGGGTCTTTTCCTCACCCCCTTTCCTATCCACAATACAGAGGTGGCCATAAACCCATTAACTTTTATGTCTCAGCCATTTAGCAGCAGTTAACGAAGCCAGAGTTTCCATTGTTTAATCCTGGGAAACTCACCCAAGCACTGTTTCACACTCAAAACTTCCCTTAAGTGTACAACACTGGGTATAAATATTACCCCCAAATCATAGCCAAAGTGTGCTGCTACAGTTGGACACCATCACTCTGCCTGACTGCTATATCACCGTCAGATCCAAGTTTGAGTACCAGTACTTCTTTGCTGCACAGATCTCTGTTCTCCAGACAGGTAATTATAGCACATTCCCTAAATCTATTCCTCTATCCAAATACTTCCGTCTTAATTCTTTGTTAGCCTTGTGTGTTTGTCTTGTGAGGGCGAGTGCTTGTGTGAATGTTTCCATGGTTATTTTCCAATAAAAAACATTTTAATTTCATTCTGGCTTGGAGTCTCATCAGCAAGTACTGGTATACACTGGTGACAAGGTCCCGTTAGTTACCCAAACACTTGCCACCAAATCTTTGAGCTAATTAAAAAAACCCAATTTAATATCATAATTTGAGTGTCACAAGTGAGTCCCATGACCCCCAGTAATTTGGGTAACAGGTGTAGGACAAAAATTGTTTCTGGGAACACATCTGAAAACTTTTGGAGACACAACTAGCCATTTTAAGGCTAAAAAATCTTTTCCCATGGAAGCAGTGTGGGGAGGCCACACACATGGCCTTGGGAGTCTAGATGGACAAATGACCTGATGCCCATATATCAATGGATGTCCATGTTAGCTTTTTTAGTTGAAAGGGGATCTCTGTAAGTGAAGAAGAGATTCTGGAAAAGAGTGCGAAGTGTTAATAACAATCCATTTATCTGATCTTTACATTTCAGCTTCTCAGAGTGATTCACATTAGGATTTCTCATTTGAACCTCACAACAACCCTGTGAAATGTGTAAGTCCAAAAGAAAATAACAGTTTCCTGCAGCTCCAGAGACAAGGACATGGAACAATGGGTTCAAACTACAGGAAAAGAGATTCTACTTAAACATTAGGAAGAGCATCCTGACAGTAAGCTGTTTGGAAGTGGAATACACTGCTTCGGAGTGTGGTGGAATCTCCTTTGGAGGTTTTAAACAGAGGCTGGATGGCCATCTGTTGGGAATGATTTGATTCTGTATTCCTGCATGGCAGGGGGTTGGACTGGATGGCCCTTGTGATCTCCTCCAACTCTATGATTGCAACTCCCTTATTCTCCATTAACCATTCTAGGTGGGTGTCAGGGCCATCCACGAATTCTAAGGCATAGAGTGGAGTTCGTGGAGGTCCCTGACATTTTCATGGTTTGAGACTGGCTCTGCCTTGGGCCTCTGGAATGTTTGGGAGATGTTGGTTTCCATGGGAACGCTGTTCATCCCGGGAGCTCAAGGTCGGCCAGATGGCCTGGCAGATCTCTCACCTCCGAAGTGTGCTTTGAAGTTCTACCCTCCCTTTTCTGCTTTCTCACGCTGGGGGTACCTTATCTATCCTGATTGCAAGCTTGGTCTTCAGTATGCAGCTTTGCCACTGTTCCTTACACATGCTTCTATTCCAATAAAGAACTTTATTGAAGATATCAGAGTTTGTGTTCTGTGTACATCACAGAAAGCTGCATACTCCTTTTATTTTTTTTTCTCTGTCCTGAAGCTGTGGAGCCTTTACCTGCAATGTCTGAGGACGCAGAGACTGGCACACAGACGGACCAAGCTCTGACTGTAGCCAGCGCCAAAGCAGCCGCTGCCTCGAAGCAGGAGACCGGGGCAGAGGGGGGTGCTGTAGCCATCGCAGCTGGAGGCGCCAGCCGAGACCGAAACCGCCGGAGGGCTGCAAGATTTCCACCCTCCACTGAGCCCTGGGAGCTGGGGATGGAGCTGGCTCCAGGGAGGGGCAGCCTGCCAAGCTTCGGCACTCCGGTGCGAGAGGATTTGGGCCCTGCCTGGCCATGGGCAGGGGCCGGTCGCCGAGAAGACCGCAGGTCCCGGTGGGACAGACCCCAGGGTGAGGGGCCTAGAGAGCCAGAAGCGAAGTTTTCCCTGGCAGAAGTTGGAGCCGAGGTTCTTCAACTGAAACAGCAAATGGGTGAGATACGGGAGGTACTCCTAGAACTCCTGCACAGAACCCCTCCAGCTCCACCAGCCCCTGGAGGGGTCCAGCCTCCCCCAGCGCCACCTGCGGCTGCCCAGGCACCCGGGGATGGGGTCCCCGGTCAGCCCCCTGATGTACCTGGCCTGCTGGCTCCTGGACCGGCTCCCCCAGTGGGGGCTGGCCCGGTTGAACCGCAGGAGCAACCCCGGGGCTGGAAACACCGGCATCTGAAGGCGAAGTTCGATGGGGATCCAGCAAAACTACCCTACTTCATGACTCAAGTGGTGAGTTACATGACTCAGTGGGAAGGGGAGTTCCAATCTGAGGCTGAGAAGGTGCAGTATGTGTCCAACCAACTGGAGGGAGAGGCGGCCCAGTGGTTGGTGGGTCTTTATGATATGGGAGCCCCTGAACTGGGTAATTACCAAGAGTTCCTGATGGCTCTCAGGGCCCAGTTCGAAGATCCCTTAAGAGGGAAGCGGGCTTGAAGCAAGCTTAGGAGCCTGAAGCAAGGTACGATGCCAGTGGCAGAGTACGCGGCTGAGTTCCGCCGCCTAGCCAGCCAAGTGCCGGAGTGGCCAGAGGAAGTTAAGGTGCAGTTTTTCCAGGAGGGCCTGAACCCCGACATTCTAGAGTGGGCCAAGTTCCAGGGAGACCCCGAAAGCCTCCTGGGGTGGATACGGCTAGTGGGTGAAGTGGAGTCGGTGAAGGCCAGCATCAAGATGTTGCGCCGCCAGGCCGGGACGGAGGGGAAGTCCGCTGGGGCCCCAGGGAAGAAAACCAAGGCGGCACGCTCGGGGGGAGGTCCCACCGGAGAGTCCGAATGCGAGCGAAGGATGAGAAAGGGGCTGTGCCTGCATTGTGGGAAGAGCGGACACCGCATAGCGGAGTGCCCAGAGAGGAGCCCTCGGGAGCAACCCGCCGCCACCAAGCCAGCGCGGAGCGAGGGGAGAAGCGGGCCCGCCAAGACTCCCTCCAAGCCCAAGACCAAGGCGACGGCCAGGGCCCTGGCAGCGGGCCATGCGGCAGGGAAGTCCTCAGATGATCCCGAGGATAGTGGGTCCTACTCTTCCGACGCTGAGCCGGCGGGAAACGGGCCCAGCCCGCCCTACTGAGCGCCCGAGGGCGGGCTAATCCGGAAGGGCGCCCGGATGCCGTGGTGAGTGGAGTGAAGGGCCCGTTCTTTATCAAAGCTCGAGTGGGGGTTGGAGGGGAGGGCCCCACCCGCAAAGTAATGTTAATGATTGACTCTGGTTGTACCCAAGTACTCATCCACCCCTCCTTAGTCAGTGAACTGAACATTGATACAGTTAAGCTGGACAAGCCCATGTGGCTGTCTCAGATGGATGGGGGTATGATGAAGGGGGCCCCCGCCCGGCACATAACTGGTCCCGTGAACATGAGGATGGGAACCCACCAGGAGGAACTGCAGTTTGTGATTGCTCCAGGGTTAGTCCCCGCGGCAGTTTTGGGTCTGAACTGGCTAAAGTACCACAACCCCACCATAGACTGGATAAAAGAAACACTGACTTTTACAGACCCATTGCGTACCAAGGAGCACGGGGTGGGGGGAGGATTCCCAGGGGACAGGGTCCCCCTGGAGGGTGAGCCACAGAATTACACGACTGCCTTAGTAAAGGGGGAGCTGAAAGGGCTGCCAGTGGAGTACAAAGCATGGCAATATGTGTTTGAGGAGAGGGAATGTGACATTTTGCCACCCCACCGGGCTTTTGACTGCGCCATTGAGATACTCTCGGAGTCCAGCCTACCTAAACCTCGCATTTATTCTATGACACCAGCTGAAATGGAGGCGCTCCGAGAGTTCATAGACAAAAACTTAGCCCGAGGGTTCTCTCTCTCTCTGGCTTTTCTTCGCAAACGAAGATTCAGGAAGGACTCATCCCGCGCCTTCTGCAAGCGCGCTGATGACTAAAAAGGCCAATCCGAGATAAACAAGTCCGGTTGCAAAAAGCGCAGCAGAAGGTCTCCTTGGGTGATGTTTTTGGGTTGTGATTCTTTCTGCGTTGTCGTTTCTCTTCAAGACTTGTTCGTCGTGAGTTCTCAAATAAGGCTGCAGCATTGTGGATATTGCGTCTCCATGCCTCCCGATGTGAGGCCAGGGCGGACCACTGTTGGTGATCAATTTGGCCAAGCCTGAGATGTTGTTTCAGGGAGTCTTTGTATCGCTTTTTTGGAGCGCCCCTCTTACGCTGACCCGTGGCGAGTTCACCGTAGAGTAGTATTTTTGGGAGGCGATGGTCCTCCATCCTAGAAACGTGCCCTGCCCAGCGCAGCTGTGTTCTCAATATCATGGCCTCAATGCTGGTGATCCCTGCTTGTTCAAGGACAGCAACATTCGTCACATAGTCAGTCCAGTGTATATTTAGGATTGTGCGTAGACAGCGCTGATGAAAGCGCTCGAGGAGTCGTAGGTGGTGGCGATAGGTAACCCATGTTTCAGATCCATAAAGGAGGATAGACAGTACGATGGCTCTATACACACTGATTTTTGTGCTTTGCCTCAGGTGTTTATTGCTCCAGACTCTTTTGTGAAGTCTTCCAAATGCACTATATGCCTTTGCTAATCTGTGATCGATCTCTTTGTCAATCTTGGCATCTGAGGAGATGATGCTTCCCAGGTAGGTGAACTGCTGAACGGACTTGAGCACTGATTTGCCGACGGCAATGTGGGGGTGGTGGTGTTCGTCCTGTGGTGCAGGCTGGTAAAGAACTTCTGTTTTCTTCAGGTTGACTTCTAGCCCAAACAGCTCTGCAGCTGTTGCAAAGCAGGACGTTAGGCGCTGCAGAGCTGCTTCTGTGTGGGCAACAAGGGCAGCATCATCGGCGAAGAGCAGCTCACGTTCATTAGGCCCTCAACCTCGCCTGTGGGGGCTCCGGTGATGTTTAGGCGCAAGGCAGATGGCGGGCTTCGTTTGATTCAGGATTACAGAGGACTAAACGCGATTAGTGTTTCCAACCAGTACCCCTGCCCTTGATGAAGGACATATTAGCCCATCTCTCCAAAGGGAAGATTTTTACGAAGCTGGATCTGCGGGAGGCCTACTACAGAGTACGGATTCGGGAAGGGGATGAATGGAAGACTGCGTTTAATTGCCCCTTGGGGGCTTTTGAGTTCCTCGTCATGCCTTTCGGCCTAAAAGGGGCCCCCGGCATTTTTCAGAACTTAATTAATGATGTGTTACGTGAATTTCTGTACAAAGGGGTGTTGGTATACCTTGATGATGTGTTGATTTATTCTGAGGACAACACGTCCCATGTGAAACTGGTAAAAAAGGTGCTTACAAGGTTGGGGGAAAATCATCTGTATGCGAAAATGTCCAAGTGTGAGTTTCACCAAAGCCGTCTGGATTATTTAGGGTACCGCATCTCAAACAAAGGGATTAAAATGGACCCAAAAAAGGTTAAGGGGGTCTTGGCATGGGAAGCCCCTAGAACCAGGAAACAGTTGCAGAGCTTCCTGGGTTTTGCTAATTTTTATCGGTCCTTCATCCCTGACTTTGCGTCGGTAGCCCTTCCCCTGACAGATTTGTTAAAAACCAAAGATGGGAAAGGCAAAGGTTCCAAGCACGGCAAAGGGGACAAACCTCCCCAAAAGATTGTGTGGTCACCACAGTGCCAACAAGCATTTGACAAATTGAAATCCCTTTTCACTTCTGAGCCTATTCTCAAACACCCCGACCCCTCCCAACCTTTCGTGGTCCAAGTGGACGCCTCTGATGTAGCGATGGGTGGTGTTCTGTTGCAAAAGGGGGAGGAAGGGGATTTGAGGCCATGTGCCTATTTGTCCAGAAAGTTCAATGACACGGAACGAAATTGGCCGGTGTGGGAGAAGGAGGCAGGTGCTATCAAGTTGGCACTAGAAACGTGGCGCCACCTACTGGAGGGCTCACCCAGTTTGGACTGATCATAAAAATTTGAAAGTATTGGCTACCCCTAGGCGCTTGAGCCCCAAGCAGGTCAGGTGGGCCAGTTTCTTTTACCGATTTAATTTCACTCTGAAATTTATCCCGGGGAAAAGGAATTTTCTAGCTGACGCTTTGTCCAGGCTACCACAACATGAGAGTAAGCGCAAGGAGGTCATTGACACCGTTTTTTCTCCTTCCCACTTGGGGCTAGCAGTCCTCACACGGAGCAAAGCCAAAGAACAGAAATCCACTGCTAGCCCTGCTCAGGTGCCGGGTCCAACTGAAATTGACGGTGACTCTCCCTTGGCGCCTGGACCTGTGCCCCAGCCCTTGAACCCCGACCCACCTCCCCCCGATCCGGGGACCCGGGCAGTGACCCCTATGGCGGATAGTTCTGCCACGCCCACAGATTCTCAAGGGGAGAAAGGAGGGTGGCATTCTCAATTGGCCTCGGAACTGCCCCTGGATCAGTGGTTCCTGGCTCACCCCAATGAGGTGACTGTGAGGGAAGGGGTGGCTTGGAAAGGGGATCGCCTGTATGTTCCTGAGGTCTTGAGAGCGAGTATTCTCAAGCAGTGCCATGATGTCAAGAGTGCTGGACATTTTGGGTATCTCAAAACTTTGCATTTGGCCCGGAGACAGTTTTGGTGGCCCCGAATGAGAAAGGAGGTGGAGGAATATGTGAAGGGGTGTACCACTTGTGCAGTGTCAAAAGGGGAGTCAGGGAAGCCCAAAGGTTTGCTCCACCCTCTACCCACCCCAAACAAGCCCTGGGAGGTCATTAGCATGGACTTTATTGTGGAGTTACCAGAGAGTAGAAAAAAGACGGTTATTTGGGTGGTTACTGATTTGTTCTCAAAACAAGCGCATTTTGTGGCCTGTAAGAAACTCCCCACGGCCTCCCAATTAGCCAAATTGTTCATTCAGCATATTTATCGGATTCATGGCATTCCGACCAAGATTGTGTCGGATCGGGGGGGCACAATTTACCTCGCAGTTTTGGAAGGCTTTCACGAACCTTCTAGGGGTGGAGCTCGGGCTTAGCAGCTCCCATCATCCCCAATCGGACGGGCAAACGGAACGAACGAATCAGACTCTTGAACAATACCTAAGATGCTATGTGAATTTCCAACAATCTGATTGGGTTGATCTTCTGCCCTTTGCTGAAGTGGCCTACAATAATGCCACTCACCAGAGCACTGGACTCTCACCGTTCAAGGTTGTGTCTGGGCATGATTTCGGTCCCCTTCCTTTGCTGGAGGGGTCCCCCAACTCTGACCCCGTTTCGGTCTCCCAGTGGAGTCAAAAGGTCAGGGATGCGTGGCCTCATATAATCTCGGCCTTGGACTTTGCCAAAGCACGCTACAAACATTATGCTGATCAGAAGCGGGACCCTTCCCCTAGATATGAGGTGGGAGAACTGGTTTATTTGTCCACCAAATTCCTTAAGTGTCCCCAACCCTCTAAAAAGTTGGGAGCCAAATACATTGGGCCTTTTCGTGTTGTTAGGATGGTAAATCCTGTGGCTTTTGAACTGTCCTTGCCTAAGTTGTACCGTCATGTGCATCCTGTGTTTCATTCCAGCCTGCTCAAGCCCGTGAACCCTCCGGACAAACACCATCCGGCTCCGGAACCTGCTCCTCAGCCGATCCTGGTGGATCAGGACCAACATTTTGAAATTTCTGAGATCCTGGACTCTAGACTTCACCGGGGAGGGTTACAGTATTTGGTGAAGTGGAAACACCTGCCTTTGGGCCATGCGGAGTGGGTTGCTTCTGAGCATGTCAATGCCAAACGCTTACTGCGAAAGTTTCATGCCCGCTTTCCCGATAAGCCTGGTTGAGGGGGGGGGTTGGTCTTCGGGGGGGGCAGTATGTCAGGGCCATCCACGAATTCTAAGGCATAGAGTGGAGTTCGTGGAGGTCCCTGACATTTTCATGGTTTGAGACTGGCTCTGCCTTGGGCCTCTGGAATGTTTGGGAGATGTTGGTTTCCATGGGAACGCTGTTCATCCCGGGAGCTCAAGGTCGGCCAGATGGCCTGGCAGATCTCTCACCTCCGAAGTGTGCTTTGAAGTTCTACCCTCCCTTTTCTGCTTTCTCACGCTGGGGGTACCTTATCTATCCTGATTGCAAGCTTGGTCTTCAGTATGCAGCTTTGCCACTGTTCCTTACACATGCTTCTATTCCAATAAAGAACTTTATTGAAGATATCAGAGTTTGTGTTCTGTGTACATCACAGAGGGCTAATGGCAGTCAAAATCCCAAGCATCTGAAAAGCCAGAGGTTGCCCACCCCTGCTCTGGTCCAACATTCTATCTAGTACCCCACACTGGCATTTCTCAAAGAGATGACAGAAGGTATAGACACCAAGATTTTATATTAAAAAATCCATAAATGGATAAAAATATCCATAAATATTATGTGTATCTATACTAGTTTTTAATTTATTCTCTAATGTCACAGTTTTCTATTATTCTGACAAAACAGATATCCTTAGTCACTATAATAGCCACTGTTTAAGCAAAAAACAAAATCAGTGACAACTAGGAACTGATTTACATATGGACACATATCACTTGAAAACATACACACATGATATAAATAATACATTTGAACAACATGTAAAACAATTTACATTTGTAACAAATATGAAAAAAAATAATGTAACAATTTGCAGATTAGTTTATGAATTAGCTCCACTGCAAGGTAAAATGTTTGACAAAACATGAGCATGATGTGGCAAGCTTGCTCATACATACAGATTATCACTAGATTTTTCAGTCATAGGAGAATGATAATATGAGTAGTCTTTTCAGTAATTGTGTTAAGTAAATATAAAAACAGTATGATTTTGTTATCTAACACTTGTAGGACTCCCTATGCAATCACTACATATTACTTACTTTGGCAGGGTATCGGAAAAGCTTTACAAATCCAAAATCATCTCCTGTTGCCAAAACTGTACTATCATTGGTTAGGCACGAAGCAGTTACATCTGTGACTTCTCCAATTATTGGCCAGATTCCTTCACAACAGGAGCCTAGAACACTTGTCCAGGATGCCCAAGTAATCTTTTCTGCCTACAAAGATAGCCTGTTTGAGACAGGATACTGATCCATAGTTATACCTCAGATCTCAGTATAAACACTATAACCCTAGAGGCACATAAATCACCCACTTTATTTTGATGTTTCCTATTACAACTAAGACTAATGGAAACATTCCACTACTTGTTGCTTGGAATTTTTCCCTTCTCCACCCACGCCAGCAGGAAAGTGAATCCAGAAGGCTCCCATCCAACTAGAGCCAGGTTTGGGGGCACACAGAATACTGTAGTGGGAAGAGTGCACTGCCTCCCCCATTCTGCTAGAATCCACCATTTTGTTTGTAAAAGTTCAGAGTTGGATACTACTCAGTGGAAGAACATGAGGATATGTTATATTCCTGACTGTTTGAGAAAGTTCATTCCATATTTATTCCACTGACCAAACATTCAAACATCACAAAAGATACTGTGATCTTACTTGTAGATTTTTGACAATAAATCGGACAATTAATGCTATTTGGATCTTTAGCAGTGTGGTATCATTTGTATATATGTTACCTTCCATCAGAACAGCAATACTTTAAATAATTACTTTTAGCATTAGTGTTGTACACTTAGTTTGATGCTGGCATCCACCATATGGACACTATGAGTGTAACTCAGAATTTGTTGTTGTCAGCTAGGTATAAAAATTCATGGCCAACAGTGAAACTGTATACTTTTACTGTTTTACAGTTCTGAGATAAACAGAGACATTGTAAGGACAAAAAGTCTGAAGTATTTATAATACCAGTTCCTATGTATGCTTTCTCAGCATTAAGCTCCACTTGTTCATAGCCAAATTGTAGTAAAAATATCACCTTCTGCTGTGAGGTAAGTAGTGCATAGTACCGTTTTCTGCAGTGTCATTATTCACAAGTCTTCAGAATTATGTAAAATACAAAAAGCAAATATAAATATTTACACATTACAGAAGAGCTAAGTGGTAACTGATTTCCTTACCTCTGTACTAGGAATGATCTGCTTCTTCCCTCGAGGAGCTTCAAAAAATAACTGCTCCTTAGCACCAGTGTTGAATTGTAAAAGCTTGCCTGGAAAAAACAGTTAAATAATTTTAAAAAAAATCTTATTAAGTGCTTTTTTGTCCACATAAAACATTATTTCACTTACTATGGATATGTGGGAGATTTTTATCATTACTCTTTGGGAAGGATGCAAGAAAATGCAGTTTTACTAGATTGATCACAAGCATAATTTACACTTTATTACCTACAGAAATGTAACAATTTTGCAGCAGTTGTATTTCTTACCTCTTATGTCCCAGTCCATGTGTGTTATATAACTGGAGGCTCCCTTGCAGATTCCAACCCGTTTACTGCTCATTACATTGTAGATATCTACAAAACTATCATATGATGCAACAGCTAAATATTTTCCAGCACCTGAAAAGCAATTATAAAAAGATGGATTATCAATATTCTATGGGCAAGTAGCTCAATTTCCTGTTCATTTTGTATGTTTTGCTAACATTTTCTGCCAATTCTATTTTTGTAATATGCAAAGTCTGGAGATTTCTGTGGGGTTTTTTCCAGGCTGTGAGGCCGTGTTCTGGAAGAGTTTATTCCTGATGTTTCGCCTGCATTTGTGGCTGGTATCTTCAGAAAATGGCTGGGTAGGAGTATGGCGGGGGGGGGGAATTTATATACTGTGAGCTCCGGTTGGGGAGGATATGTAAATGTGTATATTTGAATGGTTAGTTCCTGGGGGAAGATACACAAGGAGATTTGTGTCTGTTTGGCTAATGGCCCATTATCTTTTGGAAATCCCCCTGTCCCTGGGTGGAGTTCATTTGCATGTGTTGAGTTTTGATTTTGGTGTTTTTCAGGACTGGTAACCAAACGTTCTTTACTTTAAGGGTTTCTTCTTTCCTGTTGAAGTTGTCCAGGTGTTTGTGGATTTCAATAGCTTCTCTGTGCATTCTGACATGATAGTTGTTGGCCTGATCTAGAATTTCTGTGTTTTTAAATAACATTTTGTGTCCAGATTGGTTTATAACATGTTCTGCTACTGCTGATTTTTCTGGCTGGCCCAGTCTCTGCAGTGTCTCTCATGTTCCTTGATTTGTGTTTGCACACTGAGTTTAGTGGTCCCTATGTAAACTTGTCCACAGCTGCATGGTATGCGGTAAACCCCTGTAGCTGTGAGAGGGTTTCTTTCGTCCTTCGCTGAACGTAGTATTTCTTGGATTTTCTTGGTTGGTTTGTAGATCATTTGGAGGTTGTGTTTCCTCATCAGTTTCCCTATTCTGTCTGTGACTCCTTTGATGTATGGTAAAAATACCTTCCCTTTGGGTGGCTGTTTTTCTTCTTCATTCCTGTGGTTTTTTCTGGGTCTGGCTGCTCTTGCAATGTCTGCTCTGGAGTAACCATTAGCTTGTAGAGCCCAGTTTAGGTGCTTCAGTTCATCCTCCAGATAGTGGGGTTTGCAGATCCTTTTTGCGTAGTCTTCCAATGTTTTTATTGTGCTTCTTTTTGTCCTGGGTGATGATTTGAGTTCTTGTGTAGGTATCTGTCTCTGTGTGGGGGTTTTCTATATACCTTATGGCCCAACCGTTGGTTTGGTTTGCAGATGACTAGGACATCCAAGAATGGCAATATTTCTTCCTTTTCTTTTTTTCATTGTGAATTGGATGTTCGGGTGGATGCTGTTCAGGTGGTTCACAGTATATAAACCCCACACACTCCTACCCAACCATGCTCCGAAGATGCCAGCCACAGATGCAGGCGAAACATCAGGAATAAACTCTTCCAGAACATGGCCTCACAGCCCGGAAAAAACCCACATAAAACCTATGGATGTCAGCCGTGAAAGCCTTCAACTTCACAAAGTCTGGAGTTGTTTGTGACACTATACAAGGTCTGAATTTGTTTGTGACATTGGATTCCTCAGAACTGTCTCTAGGTTCCGACATTTTTACAGGATTTTCCCTACATGAAAATTAATGGTGAGTAGGTGTGTGCATTGATACAGAATGGGACAAATTCACCATTAATTAGGAAGATGGGAGAAAGAGACCATGATTCCAAGGCTAGAAAGGACTTTATGTGCAGATATTAGTACTGGGGAATAAAACCAAACTGAGATGAAATGTGATAGAGCTGCAGGATGCAGACACAATCACACTCTTGAACTAGTCTCTAAATCAGAAGTAGAAAACAGACTAGAAATAATTAAGAGTTACACAAACAATTTCCTCTTAATTAAAAAAAATCATAAACTTTTGAAAGCATTTAATAGAGGCAGCATTTAATTCATCATAACAATTACTTCCCTCTGCAACTACTAATACACATACTGTAGATTGCAATCTTATGCACATCTAATTTGGGAGCAAATCCCAAAGAACTCAGTTGGGACTGCTTCTGAGTAGACATACACAAAATTACACTGATAATACATCATAGATAGACTGCAATGCTATACCTAGGTTCCTTGGAGAAAGCTTCACTGAAGTCAATGAAACTGTTTCTTGACATGCTGAAGACTGCACTGTTAATATCCCATACAAAACATTTTCTGCACATCTTTTCACCACCAGATATACGTTGTGATATTCTTGTCTTACATTCACTTTTTAAAATTCACATTTAAAATTTGTAGCAGAGAAGAAGAGTTGAAGCTCAGTGATACAATCATACACTTTGGATGCACCCTCTTCCCTTGTCTTTAGCTTGTCCAGGTAGGGCTAGGGGAAAAAAAAACTATCTGCAATGCTAGAGAGCTGAGTTAGAGGGACCAGTCATCTGACTCAGTATAACCTGTTTCCTATTTCGCTATGGATATGTAAACAAAGCACCAGAGAAATAATCTGTTTTTTTTTTCCGCTCTCAAAGTGGTATCAACTTTAACATTCCCAAATACATATAAAAGTCATCTATGGATATAGATGTTTGCATTGTGATTCTCTACAAACCTTCTAATGAGTATGTACAGTATGTGTCAGGGATGGAGTTTATCACTGCTCCCCACTGCTCCCCATCCCCAGCTCATTTGAACTCTTCTGCACTTTGAAAATGTTTTCAACTGGCAGCACTTGGCCTTATCACAATGACAGTCTACAATTCGGTGTTGTCAAATCAGGCATCATCTAGCGTAGGAATGGGGAAGAATAGGTTGCTTACCTTTAACTGTGGTACTCTGAATGGTCATCTGTAAACCCACACATATGGGTAAATACACACGTATGCATTTTCCAAAACTTCTAGAGATAAGCAGTGTTTTGGCAGTAGCTCTGCCTCCTTTACTATGCATGCTTCACATGATTATGCTTAAATCTTCTCAGTTCCTGTCTGCAATTGTTACCTTAAGAGGTGGAGGGTGCTTTAGAGACCTACCCATGTTGCCAAAATCTATCTGGGGGAATTATTAGCTCAAACAGTATGCCTGAGAGAGGAGGGTAACTGCGGGGATCTTTTCATCCATGTATACCAGTACTAACTGAAGAGAACTCCAGTTACAGTGAAATAAGGTATTTTATTGGAAATAACACAAAATGCATTCATACACGCAACACACATTCCTAGGCAGGCCTTTCTATAGTTTGGAGACTAATATTTATACCCTGCTTCATGTCCTGAAGGGGTGCTCTGGCTCGGATAAAGCCTGGATGGTTTTCCCACTGGGTAAATAAAGGAAACTGAAATTTAACTGATTGTGTTAATGGCTAGGTGATAGGAATTAATGGGTTTACGACAACCTCGCAATGGTGGACAAGAGGGGGTTCTGAGGTGAGATTTCCTTAAGACTGGAGTTGGGAAAGGTCACTTAATTGTTTGGTTGGATGACTAATTGCTGAGGTGCCCAAGAAGCAATTAGCATATATCTCCTTAATAGCTTTGTTTACTAAGAAGCTTCTGTACAATCCAAATATGGGCTTGCATTGCCAAAATATTTCTAAGATATATCCCAGATTAATGTGACCTTTACCTGACTTCTTTTTTGTTCACCCTAGCCAACTTGACCCCGAAAAATATCCAGTATTTCCAATTATGAGATACCATAGGGAGGGGGTAGTAGGGCATGCTAACACCATAGTGGCCCTTGTACCAAGGAGAAACAGCCTGACAAAGGGGAGGAAGGGAGGATGCATAAGTTCACAGATGACCACTTAGAGAAGCACAGTTACAGGTAAGCAACCTGTTCTTTGTGACTCACACATATGGAAATTTAGTGAACAACTCAGCTGGTTGGTGGGTGAAAAATCCAGGACAGTTAACCCCAAAGCAGTGGTACCCCTTGCTCTGATATCCAGTCTATAATTTCTAATGATAGCCAAGGGTTACACACAACTATCTTCCTGGAAAATTACCAGCAAAGGTACTCTGCCAAGAAGACAGAAGAAGATAGAACAGCTCTTGTGGAGTGTCCTCGAAATTGAGGAACTAGAGTGTTTTGAGTGCAGAACAATGCTTGAGTGAGTTTCCCAGAGTTCAACAATAGAAGCTCCAGAATCGTTAGTTGCCGTTAATGGTTGGAACATTAAGACTGATGGCTTTGAGGCAACCTTCACATTGTGGGTAGGCAGAGGTGTGAAAGAAGACCTTTGCAGGAAAATGGATGTTTCAATCACTTGTTTGTTTTGGAGTATGACTCACTGCCAAGTGTGTCCAGGGGAGATTAGCACATTCCTCCCTAATGGCTGTCTGAGGGGGGCTTCACTTAATCAGTCCTGGATGTGTGTGTCCTTGGGGAATTTTGGAGACAACTTTGTTAGGTCTTGGTGACCTTTACTTGAATCGTTCTGTGGATGGCTTGGTCTACCATGAACCCATGTGAATTGTCATTATTGCCAATTTATGAATTATTTCCAATCTATTAGAAGGTAGGGGGGTAAGAACATGTGACAGAACAATCTACTGCGACTAGGTTTATCCCTTGCGTTACAACCTAACAAGGCAAAAGTCACTGTTCTTTTTCAGTTACTACCATTAGGCTCCCCAACCCTTCACTGTCATTTTAATTATCTAGCCTGTATTACCCCACTTTCTGGCCTCAAAATCACACCCTTATCCTTCCCCCCCTCTCATAATAATAATCTTACTGGTGGTTTCACTGACAATTACAACAACTACAGAAACAAAGGGTGTCAGGGCCAGTACGGTACTATTAGAACCACATATGCCTTCTCCCACTGAATTCTGTAAAGTACCTTTGGCAAAATCCGAATTGGAGAGAACACATACAGAAAACCTCTTAGGAACTTTATTGCCAAAGCGTCAAAATCATCTGCATATCTGCTTCTGTCTATTGAAAAATATCATTCTAAATCTGAAATTCTTTGCATAAGCAAATAAATCTACTTGAAAGGGACCAAGCAAAATGTTCAAATGTTGGAACACCTCAAAATTCAATCGACTCTCCTGGATATATTTTGTTGTGACTGAGGTAATCCACATGGATATTCAATTTCCCTCTCAAATAAACTGCTGAGATTGATCTTAGATTTCTCTCCACCCAATGGAACGATTTGTTGGACACTGTAATCAGTGGTACTGACTGAAGACCCCTCTGATTTCCAGTCCAACCCCCTGCCATACAGGAATACACAATCAAATCATTCCCGACAGATGGCCATCCAGCCTCTGTTTAAAAACCTCCAGAGGAGACTCAAATTAACACATGTCAATCTTCAACAGTCTTTGCAAATTTTAGCAATGCCAATGCCACTGCCTTCAATTCTAGGAAGTTTATATTGTTTCTTGTCCTTAACAGTCCAACAACCTTATACTGGCATATGGTTGCAGTGTTCTCTACAGCCATTCAAACTTGCATTGGTTGTCACTAGCATTTGATCTTGTACTAACAGAGGCACCTTTTTGTGTAAGTTCCTGTGCATTAACCATCATCTCAACTCCTTTCTAAATGGAACTGTACACTAACTGTATAATGGCACCTTTTCCCAATTGGTAATTGATGTGGCATCAGAAGCCTCAGAAGATCTCTGGAATGATATGTGCCCCACTGAACTAACTGTATAGTGGATATCATCAGATCCATGATTCTGGCTAGACCCATCAGATTCACTGAACCTAATGAAACCACTTGCTCTATTTCTTGTTTTAGATTTTGACAAACTTAATGTACCTAACTGGGTGTTTACTTGAACACCTAGATGTGGCAAAGAGGTTGTTGGTTCTAAATTACTCTTCTTGTAATTTATCATAAATCCAAAATGTTCTAAAGTCTGAATCATCAACTTCATGTCTCTCTACACCTTTTGTTTGGAATGTGCCTTCACTAAAATACCATCCAGGTACGGATGCAATTGCACCCCTCTCTGCCTTAGAAATGTCATCAATGGTATCAAAACTTTGGTAAACACCCTTGGTGCTGATACCAGACTGAAAGGCAACTCCCTGAATTGGTAATGTTTCCCCTGATATTGGAATGTCAAATATTTCCTTTCTGCTTCTACCATTGGTACATGAAGATAAGCATCTTTCAAATCTATTGAGACCATAAAGTCTCTCAAGTTCAGATTGTCCTTTATTTTTTTTTTTTGCAACATCTCCATTTTGAATCTTTTATACCTTTATCTTTTATAAAGTGCTGAGGTACCTTAGATTCAGAATGGGACAGTGAAAAAAATAGAGTAAACCCCAGTGAACCATCGATCCACTGGAACTTCCTCTATTGTCTTTTTTCTATCAGATGTTTTATTACTGCTAACATTCTTTCTCATTTTACTGGATCCTTTGCCACTGGTGAAGAAAGATATCTGCTTTTCAGTTTCTGGTCAAATTGAATTTTGTAACCTGAAGTTACAATGCTGTACCCACTAATCCATTGTTACATTCAACCATAGGTGTCTGAAAACAGTAATCTTCCTCCAACTGGCACCTACCATCTGTCAATACTTTGACCTTCCCCTTTTTGTAGTAACAAAAGAAAAAAAATAGAAAAAGAAATTCAAACATATTTTGAAATAACTGTAAATGGGGTGGTTAAGGAAATTGTAGTACGGGATGCCTTTAAAGCAGTGGTGAGGGGGGAAATGTATCACTATGGAAATAGGGATTTAAAAAGAAAGATATCAATACAGGAAGAAATTAATAGAAGAAGCAGGAAAATTACAAATAGAATATCAGAAAAATAAAAATGAAAAAGTAAAAAAAGAATGCGATAAAAAGAAGAAAGAAAGAGAGGATATGGATCAGCTAGTTGTTAGTAGGAAATATTTATATGTTAAAAATGAATTCCAATTATGGGATATACAAGGGATGAAAATATCGGCTAGATATCTGAGAAGGAGAAAAGAGTATAGGAGAATAAACAAAATGAGGGAAGACAATGGGGGAAATAATGATAGAGGAAATAGTGAAGAGAAAATAAGAGAACTGATAGCAAAATTTTATGAAAAATTATATAAGGAAGGTGATGGAGTACAAGCCAGCAATGGATTATAAATTAACTGAAGAGCAGAAGGATCAGTTGAATGGCCCAATAAGTTAAGAAGAAGTTAGAATCATAGAGTTGGAAGAGACCACAAGGGCCATCCAGTCCAACCCCCTGCCATGCAGGAAAGTTGGGAGTAATTGATCAAATGAAAGGATTAAAATCTCCTGAGCCAGAGGGGCTAGCAAGTAATTTGTATAAATATTTTAAGAAACAAGTAAGCACTCATTTGGTCAGGACTTTTAATGAGGTGTTAGAAAGGCAAGATATACCCAAATCTTGGCAAGTAGCAGAAATAATCCCAACCTAATAAGGATGAGACAAATCTAGAAGACTACCACCCTATAACATTGGTTAATCAAACAATAATTTTTTTGCAAAAATATTGGCAAACAGATTGAATTTTTTAAACCAGTATTAATAAAGGAAGAATATGCTTTTATTAAAGGGAGGGCAGGTGGAGATCCAATCAGAAATATAATAAATGCAATTTATCATGCAAAGTTAAGAAAAATAGAAAAACAGCAAAGAAAGACACCAAAAGATAGTAAACAAAGATTGCTCAGTGAGAAGTTCCCTATGATGAAACCACTATGGTAGATGAAAGAGAACTGAGATTTGAACAGAAACTGTATGGAAACTACAGAAACGAAGGGATGGGGAGGGCTACTGCTAAAAGATTGCTTACATTAGCTAACACACATTGGAAACTGTTTAATGCAGTGTAGATGTGTAAATTGCTGTTGCTTAAAATAATTTGTAAGCTGCTCTGATAGCCTTCTGGCTGAAGAGTGTGGTATAAATAAATAAATAAATAAATAAGTTTGTGAAGCTGTGCACAGGCACAGATTTACCCCTATGTGTGAGTTCTGAGACCATAAAAAAGAAAGTGTGATCTTTGAGCCTTTCTGGAGCCTCTCCAAGCCACCCCCCGCAATTCCCAGGCTAATTACTCACCAGGAGAAAATCGTATTTCTGAAATAACATCCTTCCTGTGATGAAAAGAAACAAGATCCTCCAGAGTGTCTGAATTTACTATTAAGAAACTTCCATCATTGAGACCTACTGCTAATGCCTTTCCATCAGGAGAAAAACAGCAACATCTTCCCCCTAACAAATAAAGGAGCACATTTTAATTATCACCAGATGGCGGAAGATTTTGATGGTAAATGATGGTAGTTATTATAAAGTTACACTTTCAAGTTACATTTAGGTTACATTTTCACAGTTTTCACATACAGGATTACAGTAATCCATATAATGAGATTACCCTTATAAAAATGGGTCATTATTATCTCCATACTGCAAATGAAGCACTAATAGTGAGATAAAAAGAAGGCTATCTAAAAAGTTTTTGAATGACAGAAGAGTTACACTGTGAACCTCCTGGCTCACAGTTCACATCTTACATTACAGATGTCCGTTAATATCTAAAAGGCTATTCTTCCTTCCCACTGCTACTTGGAGCCCTTTGCTCACAAACTTTATGCTGACTGGCTTTTTTAAAAAAATCAAAAGTTTATTCCACTTCAGTTCTGTGAGAGGTGCAAACATTAGCATTTTGTTTTTTTATGGATCCTCTATTTTAGGAATCTTTGGATCATGGCAACAGGAGGTATTTCTTGGCTATCCTGCCCTAAGGTTTCTCCTATTCACAAGAAGAGTCTGGCATATCAGGTTCAAAGTCCATCTTATGTTTCACGTGGAAGTGACATAACATAGAGGAAGCTCTGCTGAAGATCAGTAGAGCAGAATATAAATAAATACCATCCTTTTTCTGCAACATATTTTTTAGTATTAACTGATTAAAGTATTTCTGATCAGCTGCTTGCTATATTCTTGAAGAGCACAAATACAATAGCTGACTGTTTTCAAAGCTGGATTCTATTCTTTCACCTCTCTCCTAAGGAAAACCCCTCAATCTGCACTGAGTTTAGAAACCTCATTTCTATATTACATTTTGTTTGGTTTAAGTCTTTTTAATGTTTTACTGTTTGAAGACTTGACAAACTAATTTACTCTTAGCTAACTTAGCTAAGTAAACAGCAAACTGTAGATAAGATTTGACAAGAGAAACACAATCTTACCTTTCTTTAGCTTTCGAACAGCTAACATACAGTGGCTTGGGGACAGATCCCATATTCTTAAGGTTTTATCATCACTTACAGTGGCACAAATAGGTAAATGAGGGTGAGTTGCTAAACCCCAAACTTCTCCTTCCATATGACCCTGAAAAAACATTAATTTTATATCATTTGCTGTATTACAAAGAGGAATGAAAAACTTTTTTTTTTTAATTAGAAAAGAAGAGGATAAGGACAGGTTGCTTACCTGTAACCATAGATCTTCGAGTGGTCTTCTGTGAATTCACACAGCTGGGTTATTCCTGCACCTGCACAGAGCAGTTGGAATCTTCTGGAATCGCTAGGCAGAATGTGCATTGATACATTTTTGGCGGTAACTCCGCCCACCCTAACGGTCTCTTAAAAGGTGCTCCCGCCTAATTTCCCTCAGTTGCTTGAACGACACCGCAACCAGCAGCATCAGGAACATTAAGCATATATATGTAGTATAGTAGGACATAGAGGGGAGGATGGGCAGGTCTGTGCGAATTCACAGAAGACAACTCGAAGATCTATGGTTACAGTTAAGCAACCTGTCCATCTTCTTCGTGGTCTCTGTGAATCACACAGCTGGGTAGACTAGCAAGCTTCATCCTCGGAGGAGGGTATGTCCTATACATACTGACATTAGGACCATGCTGCACAGTCAAACAGCAATTGGATTTATTGACAGCACATTCTTAAGCATGAGTAAAACTGATCATCTATATATACTTATCATATCAAGGATATCAGTCAAGTAACTTAGCAACAAATTTACACTCACTCATTGAATAGAAGACAAAAGCACAGCTTTTCCAAAGGCAGCCTCGTTCTTTGCCTGGAATGCCAGGAACCGTCTGTGGGAAGGATGAATCCTGATGTGGAAGTAGGCATCCTTGAGGTCTATGGACGCAAACCAATCTCCCTGTTGAAAGAGCGGGATGTTGGAAGCCAGGGTAACCATCCTGAAGTTCTTTGGTGCAATATACCAGTTCACTTCACTAAGATCGAGAATAGGATGGAGGCAGCCGTCTTTCTTCATGACTAGGAAGTACCTTGAGAAGAAACAGAGGTGATGAAGCTCGGAGTCCACAGGTTCGATGGCCCCCTTCTGCAGCAATGTCTGGACTTCCTCGAGGAGGGGAGGGGAGGGCGGTGTTGATCGAACCCAACCTGTCAGAGTCAGTGAGTCGAATTCGATCCAATAGCTGTTCTGGATAATGTGAAGTACACAGCGGTCTGATGTTATTGAAGACCAGGCTTCTTGGAACATCAACAGGCGATCTCCAAACATTACAGTCTAGAGAGAAAGATAAGAGTGAGGAAGTAGAGATTCAGAATTTTCTCTTGGTTTGGTCCTTGGACCTCTGCTGAGCAGGTTGGTATCGAGATGTCGACCCTTGGCTCCTCACCGATGAGGCTGAAGAGGGGGGCAGCAGGTAGCAGGAGCGTCTATAGGATTGACCAGTGAACCCTCTTCTAAACTGATGGCTGGGGTGGAGGCCTGCCAGTTGGAACGGCTCCTGGAGAGATACACAGAAGATGAGGAAGCAGCCATACCGTACTTTCTAGCGGTAGTCCTCATCTTCTGTGTGAACTCTAATTTCTCGTCTGTGGAGCCGTTGAACAGGCCCGACTCATCAAAAGGCATGTCTTCGATGGTGGTCAATGCTTATGGAGTAAGGACCGAGGATCATAGCCACACATGACGACGCAGGGCGATGGACCTGGCTATCGTCTTGGCAGTGCAATCTGCGACATGTCGGGCAGAGTTCATTTGTTGTCCGGCCAACAGTTGTGCCTCCGACTGGATTGCCTCAGCTAACCTTTGTCTCTCATATGGCAGATCCTGAATGAGGGGCATCATCCTCTCCCAGAGAACCTGTTGATACGCCCCCATACAGGCGGAATAATTAGCATACGGAAGCTCAGACCTGCGGCCGAATAGATCTTTTTTCTGATTATGTCCAGCTCCCATCCCTCTGGGTCAGGTGGCATTGATTGTGGGCGCCGCTGCCTTCGGCTCTGGGAGGCCTCAACTACCACAGAATTGGGGCTAGGATGAGTCTCCAGCCATTCAATGTGCTTACCTCCAACCCAATACAGTTGACTGGTTCAAAGAAGGATTCTCCCATGAGCTCTGAGTTAGTTTTAACAGAGAAGGCAGGACTGGGAGACTGGCGGTAGGAGGTGCCTTAGACTGTATACGATGGAATATCGGATCCATCGGTTCTGACTCCTTTTCTACAACCTTGAGGTCCAGAGTGTGGGACATACGGACCACTTGTTCAGGAAAGGCATGGACATCATCCATTGGTGAAGCAGAATCCTTGTCCACTAAATCAGGTTGCAGTGACAGCAGATAAGGTAAGTATGGATCCCATGAATCCAATGAAGTGGAAATCGAGTCTGAGGGCGATGAACTCCGGCCTCCTTGGAGAAGAGAAGTTGTTTGAGCTAGTGGAGTGAGTAGGTGGGATAGGCGGCAGAGGACGTTGGACAAGACGTGGAGATACCTGCCTCCCCGCGTCTCTCTTGGTCGGAGCCGAGGAACCATCTATCTCCAGACGTGGAGGAGAACAACGCACACTCCAACCCGTACACGGACCCATAAATCAAAAGCCCGGGTGGTCAGGACTTGGGATCTTGTCGGAGAAGTAAACTGAGCACGGTAGATGGAACATGCCAGATCATAAGCTGAGTAAGCAGGCTCATCGTAATGGATCACGGGCGAAGAAGCACGGATCCAAGTTACATCCTCAGACTCAACAGCATCAACTTCAACATCAGAGGCAGAGCATCCCAGAAGCTGAGCTCATGAAACAACAAGGGCTGGCGAATGGCTTCTACGTTGAGGTGATACATCTGTATCAGCCCCTGAGGGTACTTCAACCGCGATAATCTCCACTGAAGCGGTAGGAGTTGGGGCATGGAACAGAGGCTTGTCCTCCAAAACCCTTGCAGGGGAAGGCCATGCAGTAGTGTCCCTGGGATCCCCGGCAGGCGGAGGTTCTGCACTCTCGACAGACATGGTGGCAGTAACAGTAGGGACCACCAATTCAACAGACGTCGGTTTCAACCTTTTGGGGTCATCCTTCGGCTTGCTCTTAAACTTAGAGCTATCCTCATGCCTAGAGGAATGCTTCTCCCTCTTCTTCTTAAGGATTTTGAAGAGTCCGAAGAAGCAGTCCTGACCAATGGTCTCAGAAGGTGCTTGGTCCCGAGGGACCACCTTCGATGTCGAGGGTTCCTGGTCCCTTACGGAGGCTGACGGTGTTGATTGTGCTTGGTCTTGACACGGGTCGGAAGGACCAGCATGTTTGTGCGAACCTTGCACTGCCTCCGGGTCCGAAGCAACCGAGTGGCATCGGGACGGACTATGGGACCGATGACGTTTTTGAGTCTTTGACTTTGGAGACGGTGAGCGGCCCCATTTAGGAGGTGCGTGCGCCAGAGCAGAGGTCGGAGTCGAAGCAGTTGCCAGAATCAGAGCCTTTTCGTACAAGAACGATTTCAGGCTGGACATCCTGTGCTTACGGGCTTGAGGTGTAAATGCCCTACAGTGCACACAAGAATCCACATGGTGGGACTCGCCCAGACAAATAAGGCAGCGAGAATTGCCATCAGAACTCAGAAGTTTAGCCTGGCAGATGGCACATCTTTTAAAGGCCGCTCTTGAAGCCATTGTACTCAAGAGGTCGTCAAATTCAAGGAGCAAATCGTAAGAGTAGAGAGAAACAGTCCAAGTCAATACCAAAAATCACGGAGAAAATGCCAAATCCAGAGGAGTGAGAGAAATCGTAGTCAAAAAATTCAAGCCAAGTCAAAAATCCAGTCAAATCGAAAGTGAGGAAAATACTAGCGAACGAAGGTTCCTTCAAGCTGCTAACGCGGCAGAAAGAAAGGAACCGAGGGGAATTAGGTGGGAGCACCTTTTAAGGGACCATTAGGGAAGATGGAGTTACCGCCAAAAATGTATCAATGCACATTCTGCCTACTGATTCCAGAAGGTTCCGAATGCTCTGCGCAGGCACAGGAATAACCCAGCTGTGTGATTCACAGAGACCACGAAGAAGATCCTCTCCAAGCCACATTGGAAATGATTATAGGTGATAGCCAGTGTTGCACAAGCGTACTTATGCTCATATAGAATTCTTCTTTCCTCTGCCTCTATGCCCTTCTTACAACTGTTCTATAGGGTTCTTTGATCCTTTAAAGGATTTGGGAGGGTGCATGCAGATGAGGGGGGGGCAGCAAGCACCTGTTCCATGGCCAGATTTTGTTTTATCAGGGAAAACATTAATTAGACACTACCCTTTGCATTTGAGGGTTGTAAATTAATATATGGTATTAATGCAACAAGTCCAGTAATGATAAGGCAAAACCAAATGGTCAATGTTTATCCTTCCTCCTTCCAGACAAACAGGTAGAAGAAAAAGGAAAGGGACATGAGTCTGACACTTTGCTGGACTTATTAAGATTCATCCACATAGCACAAAACCAGAAATGGGCTATTGCAGGGGTGGGGAGTGCAAGCAAAGACCCATCCTAGGTAACCCAAAAGTCACACCACATCACTTTTGATTCCCGGTTCTTCCATAAATTAACCATTTTCTCAGGTTTTGTGGGGCCTTAGGGGGTAATGGCAAACTGACCCAAAGTGCAAGCTTTTATAGTGGTTTGAGTGATTTTTGATGATTGATGGGTAATTTTTCACCTGATATTTTTCCAAATTTTCAGAGCTCCAAGAACTTTGGTGATTGAGAGGCACAGAAAAGTGGTTGAGGGTTTCATGTGGCCTCTTTAGAAAGCTGCCTACACTGTCCCCATCCCTGCACCAAACTATGGGTTAGCATTATCATGTATAAATTTCTCTTCATTGTGTAGAATTTTCTCTTCAGAACAGTGGATCTATCTGCTAATGGCCAAACTTAGCTATGCAAAGCACTGACTGACTAGCAATTATAACACAAACCCATATTCTTCCCATTCTCAGCAGTCTGGCTGACCAACTCTGGGTTGGAAACTGGGTGCATAGTGAAACAATAGTTCCACTTCTATCTGCATGATCATTTCTAGAAAGTGGAATTGGGGAACTTCTATGGCTGTTCCTGAACAAATATATAAATACATAGTTTAGCTACTGTTTGGGTTACTATAATAATCTATTTATGAAGCTGCCCTTGATGATGATCTAAGAATTACAAAAGATGTAAAATGTGGCTGTCAACATGCTGACATGGACCACCATTATGGTCATATGACACAAATCGTATACCAAGTGCATTTTTGTTTCTGGGATGAACTTAAGCTGCTGGTATTGATCTACAAAGCTCTAAATGACTTGCGGGCTGAATACTTTGGGGCTGAAGTATCTGAAGGAATGCTTCCCCCTGTACCAGCCTGCTTATCGTATTTATTCTGATTCACTGGGATTTTACACACACTGATGTTGGCACATTGTTCTAAGAACACAGTCTAAAATATTTATTAAAATGAGAAGCTTATGGTTATTTATATTTACCTGAACCAACAAAGTTACTGGCCCACTTTTGTCGACTTCTAGTATTTCACCATTTTTTGTACCTACTAAAATATGACCATGTCCTAATGATATGGCACGTATAGAAGGGTTATCTTCTAAAAGGAGTCCTAAATGGGAAACACACACATATAACATATATAAAAATTCAGTTTGGGGGCAAATTATGTTATGTTTATAAGTAAAGCTATAAATATATAAAAATAATTTTCTTTCTTAAAAATTTCAGACAAAAATAGCATGAATAAAAAGCAAAGACATTCCTGCTTCTCTTTTATGTTTTTGGTTTGTGTTACAGATACACTCATAAATAACACAATGTGCACTTACATAATCTAATTTTTAAGTCTTCCTGCTGATGGTTGGAAATTCTAAATAAGAGGTTGATACTTACCATGAGTGATCATTCTTGGATGACTAGAGAAGCAATCAATGTACATGTGGGTTATTCCCATTGCACCAGCAAAATTGAGGCAGGAGTCCCAAAGTTCTTTTTCAGTTGTTAATGTTGACTCATCCCTCTTCCTCTGCCAGTATTGTTAAATAGCCTCACTCACATCAAACATAACTCATTTTAATCCAGTCAGAAAGCCAGAACAGAAAGCAAAGTGCATGTGTTTGAATTACTGTTATTAATATTGTTACTGCAACCAATGGTTGGGGATGAACTGAAAAGTTGTACTTACCATGAAGGGTCATTCTGGGATGGTAGGAAGATCAATCCACTACTTGTGAGTTAATCCCCACATGCTAACCCGACACTGCAGGAGTTCCAAGTTCTTTTTCAGTTCTACCGATTGAAACCCCACACCTCTCCTCCTTCAGTTTATTTTTCTAGCCGTCTCAGAACCTGCTATCTGCCTATCAGCAATGCTTTGTACATGTTTATTCTGTTTATTTTATTGTATCTTATTGATTTACTTCTATTCACTTATTTTATTCATTATTTTTATTTCTCCCGGGTGGGCGCGGATTGATCCTCCTACTATCCCAGAATGACGCTTCATGGTAAGTACAACTTTTCATTCTTGGGATGGTACAGAGGATCAATCCACTACTTGTAGGATATACCCAAGCTAACCACTCCAGCCGGGATTTATTCTTTCCTTTTCCTTTAAAAAAAAAATAGTTTATTTAAACTACCGCCTGTAACACCATTCTTCCGAAAGCTGTCTTTGTAGAACCAAACTTGTCTGTTTTGTAGTGTTTTACAAAAGTTGTTCGTTCAGACCATCCAGTAGCATCACATATATCTTGTAATGAAGTAGACACAGTGTAAGCCCTTGACGTAGCCATGGACTTGGTAGAATGAGGCAGCACCGCTTGTGGCCAAGGCCTGTTCTCATAGTAATAACATAAGTGGATGCAAGCCTTCAGCCACCTGGCAAGCATCATTTTTGACACTCTAGTTCCCATAGTACGTGGATTAAATGATATGAATAAAGCCTCCATATGCCTAATACTCTGCCTCACTTTCATCAGGCAGCTGAGGCTCATCTAAGCTTTCTTTGATCGTGTCCGTTGATGCTCCAACAGGAAGATTAACTGAGCATGCCCCATCAGTGTGAGTGCGCGTGATCATGGCTCTGCCCATCTTGGCTGAATCTCCGTTTCCAACATGGCGGATGGAACTGACTGTTGGAGATTTTGCTGCTACTGCAGCTGATTTCTCCACGTTTACAGAAGCTTTTACTGAGCTTTTCTCTAGATTGGGCAACTTCAGAGGCTTTGCTACCACTGTGGCTTTACTCTCCGTTCCTTTAGGAGTCTCTGAATAGGTTTGTTTTCCATCTGTGGATTTCATTTTACTTTTAGATGCATCTGCATTGTTCCCTTTAGATCTGTGGTGCTTTTGATGTTTGTGACTATCGCTACTTGATTCTAAAACTCACCACCTCTCTTTTCCCATCCCCATTTTCAGTTTCACTAGAGGTTTGAAAAATCCTTATTAATTCTACTTTTCTAAGCTCTGCTGAATTCCTGTGTCTTGACTGGGACTTTCCCTTGTCCCTGGCTTTCTGCTCCAAATCTATAATTACAGGCATGTCCTTACTTCCCTTTATCTGTTTCCTACACAATTTTTTCTCCTTTCCCATTGTAAGTTCCCTAATCATTTAACTGGTTACAGAGCAGAGGATTTTGTGTTAAGTTAGCAGGCAGGAAATTTAAAACTGGAGGAGGAGAGGTATGGGATTCCAACAGGTATAACTGAAAAAGAACTCAGAACTCCTGCAGTGTCGGGTTAGCACACGGGGATTTAACCCACAAGTAGTGGGTTGATCCTCCATACTATCCCAAGAACATTCCTCTAATCATCCAAGAATGGTTATACATGGTAAGTACTAACTTCTCATTCCCTGGATGGCTGGAGGAGCAATCCACATACATGTGACATGTCCCTAAGCTTCAAGCTTCATGGGCGGCACTGGCTGCTACTGCCTTGAAATCCAAAAGCAGATTGCCCAAATTTGTATTTTATCTATTTTATAATGTCTAATAAATGTTGAAAGCTCCTTTCAACTTTCTCTAATAAAGATGACATGTGATATGCTGTCATTGTCAGCACAGATCTCGTTGAATGTGCCCATACATTCCAAGGTCTTGAAGTTCATGAAGTCATAACATAGATAAATATATCCCCTTGGCCACCTTGAAATCATCAATTTTGTTGCCTTAAGATCCAGCGTTTTGGGGTGAAAAGATATAAACAATGCTTCTGTGTAGCAAATCAGTATAGTCCTTTTCGTGTAAATTTTAACTGCTCTCCTTATATCTAGGGTGTACCATTTTTTCTCCACAGGATGTAAAGGATTTGGACAAAAGGCGGAAAACTGTATTCTTTGAGTCACAGTTACTGCTAAACTTTTAGGAACAAATGCAGGATCTATAGTTAGCAATACAGTCGTCCCTTCATATTCGCTGGGCTTTGGTTCCAGGACCCCCCGTGGATATGAAACTCCGTGAATACTCAAGTCCCATTATATGCAATGGCATAGCAAAATGGTGTCCCTTATATAAGATGCCAAAATCAAGGTTTGCTTTTTGGATTATTATTTTTTAAAGAATATTTTCAAGCCATGAATACTTAAATCTGTGGATACCAAATTCGTGAATATGGAGGGACAACTGTATTTTTTCCTTTTCTATCCTACATAAATTTGGATTCACTGAAAGTGCAGCTAAATCTGACACCCTCCTACTGAAGTTACAGTTACTAGAAACAGTACTTTGAAAGAAATTAATCTCAAAGACGTTTCATGAAGTGATTCAAATAGAACCTTCATTAAGGCATTTAGTATCAAGTTCACATCTTATGTAGAGAACCTTTGAACTGTTAGTGCTGCTTACACTGTTACCTCTCTTTATATAAGAATGACCTGCTTGGCCAATAAAGGAGCAATTAACAATTTTAAAAAGATTAAGTTAAACACATTTAAAACATTCTGTCTGCAGCATTTTGGACCTGCTGAAGTTTATGAGTTTTCCAAAGGCAGTTCCACATGGAGCGTGTTACAGTAGTTCAAACGGGATATAATCACAACCTGTGTCAGCATAGCCAGATCTGACTTCTCAAGGAATGGGTGCAACTGGTGCACCAGTTTTAACTGTGCAAACAAACACCTGGCTACAGCTGAAACCTCGGCATCTGGGCTCAGATCTCAGTCCAGGACTAGAATGATCAGTAGTGGAGATTATTAGCCTCATTAATTGCGTAGGGAGGCTTTCACCATCACATTGCTTGTGCAGGTGTGACCATTCTGTCCTTTCATCATAGGTACAAACCTCTCACTCTCATAGCTGCAAACCTCTCACTGCACATAGATCTAATTTATGCTGTGCCTTCTTTCTATTGATATCCACTGTCCTTGGGTGGCTTGCCCACTGCAGTGGGATCCCCAACCTGAGAGGCTTGCATCTGTTGAAATTATCACCTTGTCTGTGTCGTGTACTCCCTTGTCTGAAATGGATCTCTGAATCCACCAAGTAGATTCAAAGTCCTGTTTTAGATGGAAATGGAAGGGCAACTTGAGATGATACCTCTTCATGACTGATATTTGATATGGTCTCAAAATCATTTGTAACATTCTCACATGGAATCTTGCCCAAGGGATTGCATCCCTTTAGGACTATTAGTCCTAAAACTCTATCATCATCATCATCATCATCCTCTCCTCTTACCCACCTCTCCCTACAGACCAAGACATAGAACAACAGATTAAAATAGAACACATTATATTAATTAAAAACACATAAACCAGTTAAAAATACATGACAAACAGATAAAAGAACATATAAAACCTATAAATATCAAAACAATCAATCCACACTTTAAGATTCATAATTCAAATATTCATAATTAAAAAAATTATCTGGATAGGCCTATCAGAAGAGACTAGTCTTTAATGCTGTTTTAAGTTCAGATAGTGTATTTATCTGTTGATTCTCTTCCAGCAGGTCATTCCACACAGTCTGAGCACAACTGAAGAAAAAGCCCCCTGGGTGACAATTGTCAAGCTAGTCCTGGCTGACTGGAATAAATGTCCCCCAGAGGACCTGAGTGTATGGGGCTGATTATATGGAAGAAGGTGATGGACAGGTTGCTTACCTGTAACCATAGATCTTCGAGTGGTCTTCTGTGAATTCACAGTTGGGTTACTCCTGCGCCTGCGCAGAGCTTCGGAAACTTCTAGAATCGCTAGGCAGAACATGCTTTGATACATTTTGGGCGGTAACTCCACCCACCCTAACGGTCCCTTATAAGGGCTTCCTGCCTAAAATCCCCTCAGTTCCTTGAATGACGCCGCAATTTGCAGCATCAGGAACATTAAGCATGTTTATATGATGTGATAGGACATAGAGGGGAGGATGGGCGGGTCTGTGTGAATTCACAGAAGACCACTCAAAGATCTATGGTTACAGGTAAGCAACCTGTCCATTTTCTTCGTGGTCTCTGTGAATCACACAGTTGGGTGTAGACTGGCAAGCTTCACTCCTGGAGGCGGGTATGTCCTACACCAAGTACACCATATGTGCATACACTTGAAATTGAAACATTAACCACATGTCTAATAAAGGTATCAAAACATTTATACGAACAGTGATATCTAAAACAACAGTGACTTGGCACATGTACACTCATTCACTGAATAGAAGATAACAGTACAGCCTTTCCAAAGGCTGCCTCGCTTCTAGCGCGAGAGTCCAGTCTGTAGTGAGAAATAAAAGTCAGAGGCGATGACCAGGTTGCAGCTCTGCAAATGTCCTCTAGAGGCAATCCAGAGAGGAAAGCTGTTGAAGTGGAGACAGCCCTTGTTGAGTGCCCTCGAATCCGTGATGGCAGAGGTTTCTTCACCAGTTCGTAGCAGAGAGCAATGGTCGATGTCACCCACTTCGACAGTCTCTGTGAAGAAATGGGCTCACCCAACTTCGAGGCAGCATAAGATACAAACAGTCTGGGTGACTTTCTGTGTGGCGCAGTCCTTTGAATGTAGAAAGCGAGAGCCCTCCTAACGTTCATGAGATGGAGGGTGCGTTCAAAGTCGTCCTTCGGGTCCTGCATCAAAGCAGGGAGAGTGATGGACTGGTTGAGATGGAAGCTGAATACTACCTTCGGAAGGAAGGAGATGTCGGGACGGAGGACCACCTTGTGTTTGTGGAAGGCCGTGTAGGGAGGATCGGACCTCAGGGCACAGAGCTCACCGGCCCGACGCGCCGAAGTGATTGCCACAAGGAACGCAGTCTTCCAGGATAGCAGTCGGAGGTCCGTGGAAGCCATGGGTTCGAAGGGCCGACGTACAAGTTGGGAGAGCACCAGTTCGAGGTTCCAAGCCGGAGTCGGCTCCGTCACTGGAGGGTGAAGGTTTGCAAACCCCTTCAAGAATTTCTTCACCGTCGTATCTATGAAGGGGGAAGGAAGACCTTTGTCCTGGAATTCGACGGAGATGGCAGCCAAGTAGCATCGAATGGAGGAGAGCGAAAGGCCCGTCGAGGATAGATGAAGGAGAAACTCCAAAACTGTAGAGATGGAGAATTTGTCAGGGATCGGATGCTGAGAAGTCAGAAACGCCTCATACCTTTTCCACTTGTAGTGATAAGATTTTCGAGTGGAAGGTCTGCGTGCGGCTTCAATGACTGCCTGCACGTCAGGATGGATAGGCGTGAGGTGTCTCAATGCAGACGTCGAACCCAAGAGTCTCGAGCTCGAAGTGAGAGTTACGGGATCAACCTCCAGGCTGTCAGATGGAGGGTGTCCAAGTCGGGATGTCTGACCTTGCCTCCTTGAATAGTCAATAGATCCGGACGGGATGGAAGACGGATGAATCGTCGCTCCGCCATCCGAAGCAGGGTTGCAAAGCACGGTTGTCGAGGCCACCATGGTTCGATGAGAATGGCGTTCGATCTGTCTCGGCGAAGCTTGGTGATCACTCCTGTTAATAGTGGGAATGGGGGGAACAGGTACAGCAGTGGACCTGACCAGTGGAATAGGAACGCATCCCCCCTCAATCCCGCAGCTCGGTGCCTCGAGCAGAACTGATGGCACTGAGTGTTCTCTGGAGATGCTAAGAGATCCACCTGCGGAAACCCCAGATTCAAAATAGGGTCAGGGTGACCGATCTGTGCAGATGCCACTCGTGGATGGATAGACTGGAACGGCTGAGTCCGTCGGCAAGAGTGTTCTCCTCTCCCGGAAGATGTATAGATTGGAGAAGTATCCCCCTCTCGACGCACCATTCCCATATATCCAGCGTGAGCTGTAGGAGTTGAGGAGACCTCGTGCCTCCCTGCTTGTTTAGATAGTACATGACAGATGTGTTGTCTGTCAGTACTAGCACAGTCCTGTCTCTCACTAAGGACTCGAAGGCTTTTAACGCCTTTCGCACAGCTAGGAGCTCGAGGACATTGATGTGCAGGGCCTGCTCCTCGTCGTTCCATTATCCTCGGATCTCGTAGGAGTCGAGGTGCGCTCCCCATCCCAGCATCGAAGCGTCCGTTGTCAGAGAGATGTCCGGTTGAGGGAGGTCGAAGGGCATCCCCGACAATACGTTGTCTGGTACCAGCCACCAGTCCAGGGACCTTTGTACTGCCCTCGGCATCGTGAGCATCTTTCGTGGGGAATCGTGGAGAGGGTCGAACACCTGCAGGAACCAGTGTTGAAGTGGACGAAATCGGAGTCTGGCAAGTTGAGTGACGTAAGTTGTCGCTGCCATGTGTCCCAGAAGCACTTGGATTGAATGAGCTGTTACTCTTCGGGATCGGCGGCAGGTATGAATTAGGGATCGCAGGTTGTCGAAGCGGTCCCGTGGTAAGTATGCTGCTGCAGTTGGAGAGTCGAGACGTGCCCCGATGAACTGGATGGTCTGCGTCGGTTGGAGTTGGGACTTCTCGATGTTGACAACAAGTCCCAGGTAGTCTAAGACATCTAAGGTGAGGCCAATATCGAGTTCGAGCTGACTCTGAGATTGTGCTACGATCAACCAGTCGTCTATGTAAGGGAAGACCTCGACTCCCTGCTGACGAAGAAAGGCCGCCACTACCGCCATACATTTCATGAAGACACGAGGAGCGGTGGAAAGACCGAACAGGAGAACTCTGAATTGGAACACTTCTGTCCCAACCTGGAACGCGAGAAAACACCTGTGGGCTCGGTGAATCCCAATGTGGAAATACGCGTCTTTCAAGTCTATGGAGGCAAACCAGTCGTACTGCCTCAGGAGAGGAAGGATCGAAGCCAAGGTGACCATTCTGAACTTTTTCGGTGTTATGTACTCGTTCACCCCACGGAGGTCGAGAATCGGGCGTAGACCGCCGTCTTTCTTGGTGACTAGAAAGTACCTCGAAAAGAAGCAGAGGTGATGGAGGTCGGGGTCGACAGGTTCAATCGCCCCTTTCTGAAGTAACGTCTCCACCTCCTCGAGGAGGGGAGGGGAGGGGGGCGTTAGGCGAGCCCTTCCCGTCGGGGGCAAAGTGTCGAACTCTATCCAATAGCCCGTCTTGATGATCTGGAGCACCAAGCGGTCTGAAGTTACAGAAGACCAGGCGTCTTGAAAGTTGGACAGTCGATCCCCGAAGAGAGGCGTCTAAGGAGAAACAGAAAAATGATGAACAGAGGGAATGGAGGCTTAGAATTTCTTGTGGCCCTGATCCTGAGACCTTTGCCTAGGCTGTTGCCGGTGCCTGGAACCCGAGCCCTGGCTCCTCACCGAAGAGGCTGGAGAGGTGGAGGGGGTGAAACGGGATCAACGGTAACTCAGGCCAGAGTAACCTCGTTGGAACGGTTGGCCGTAAGATGGGGCTTGCCAGGAGTACCTCCCCCTAGGACGGTACTGGCTGCTGGAGGTGGGGCCCATACCATATTTCCTGGCAGTGGTCCTCATCTTTTGTGTGAATTCAAGCTTGTCGTCGGTCGAACCGTTGAACAAGCCTGATTCATCAAACGGCAAGTCCTCGATGGTGGCGGATGCCTGGGGTGTGAGGCCGGAGGAGCGTAGCCACGCTTGATGGCGGAGGGCTATCGAACCCGCGATCGTTTTAGCCGCACAGTCTGCCATGTGACGAGCCGAATTCATCTGAAGTCCCGCGAGGGATTGTGCTTCAGACTGAATGGCCTCCGCCATCCGGCGCCGCTCTTCTGGGAGGTCCTTGATGAGGTGGTTCATCCGTTCCCAGAGGACCTGCTGGTAGGCCCCCATGCACGCCGCATAGTTTGCAACACGGAAACTGAGACCAGCCACGGTGTACATCTTTTTGCCCACAATGTCAAGTTTCCTGCCTTCGGGATCCGGTGGGGAGGACAGAGGCTGACGTTGTTTCCTGTTCTGGGCCACCTCAACAACCACAGAATTTGGCTTGGGATGTGATTGCAACCAATCAACATGGTCTCCTGCAACTCGGTATAACCTGTTGATCTTTTTTGATATCGATTGGATCGACGATGGGTTCTCCCAGGACCCTTGTGCTAACTTCAGCAAAGAAGGCAGAACTGGGATGACGGTTGAAGGCGGCGCTTTAGACTGGATCCTTTGGAAGATCGGATCCACGGGGTCGGCTGGGCGGTCCTCCACCTTCTGATCCAGGGCATGGGACATCCTGATCATCTGTTCTCCGAAGGCCCGAACATCGTCCGCTGGAGAGGTGGAATCATCATCCATGAGTTAGGACCTCGGAGAAGGCAGGTAGGGTCGATAAAGATCCCAGGACTCCACCGACGAAGAGGATGAAGCAGCTGGTGAAGGGCTCCTGGGCCTCATGGGTGTAGGGGAGCGCAGTTGTGGTGTCGGAGGCGTACATGGCAAGGGTCGCAGCTGGGGGGTTGAGACCTGGACAGTAACATCTCTCCATGAAGCAACATCCAGGATTACAGGAGAGGAAGATCTAGGTCTCGAGTGACTTGAGCGGCTGGTCACAATGGGTTCTCCCCTCGGGTTCAAGACTTGCGATCCCGACGGGGATCCCATGCCAACTCGACAAATAGACCAAGCCAAGTCGTAAGCTGTATAAGAGGGGACGTCATCCCTGATGGAGAGGGAGCGGTCCCGAGGCAACACTCCCATTTCGACCACTTCCACATCGACGTCCGAGGAGTGGCCTTCCAGTAATTGGTGTCGGGAAACTACCAGAGCCGGTGAAGACTCGACACGCTTAGCAACATCCATCCTTGGGGATAACTCAACCGTAACCACTTCAAGTGGCGGGGTCTGAGGAGGATGGCTCTCAACGTCAGTAGTGGATACCGGTAATGGGCGTAGAAACTTTCCATCGGCATCGGAAAGGAGGTGGGGAGGGACCTCAGGGGCAATACGCTCCATGGGTTTGGACTTTTTAGGCTTGTCCTTTTTTCCCTCAGTATGTTTGGAGAGGTGCTTCTCCTTCCTCTTCTTTTTTGCCAGTTCGGCCGATGCAGTAACATCTGCAGGTGGAGTGGTTGTCGTTGGCAATGCTTGCGTCAAGGTCGAGGGGGTAGGCTCGGCAGCACGCTCAGGACGGTCCCGGGTTGAATCCGAAGGCGTATGTCTGCGTTCGGAACGGAGAGCCTCGGGATCAGACGCTGTCGAGCGTCGTCGGGATGGACTCCGGGACCAACATCGCTTCTGCCCAGAGGATGGAGGAGATCGGGAGCGTCCACGGCCTCTAGACTCAGACGGAGGGGCAGAAGCAGAAGTTGGCGGAGCAGCCGAACCCGGGATCAGAGCCCTCTCATACAGAAAGGACCGCAGGCGTGAGAGCCTATGCTTACGGGCCTGCGGGGTGAACGCTTTGCAGTGGACGCAAGCGTCGATATTGTGGGACTCCCCGAGGCATATTAAGCAGCGGAAATGGCCATCAGCACTCGGCAACTTGGCCTGGCATATCACGCACCGCTTGAATGCTCCTTTCACAGACATTGAGGCAATCAATCTCACCACACACAGAAATCGAAGTCAAGCCGGTCCAAGGTCAGTAACACGAGTCAGATGTATCGTCAAGCCAAAAACGAGAAGCAAAGCCGTATCCAAAGGCAAAGTCCGTAGGTCAGAGCCATAAATCAGAGTTCAAATGCCAAGTCAGAAGGGAAGAAGCCAAAATCGTAGTCGAGAAACCGAAAGCAAGTCGTAGCCAGTAGTGAAAGAGAAAGGTAACCTAGCGCACAGAAGTTCCTTAAGCTGCTAAACGCGGCGGAAAGAAAGGAACTGAGGGGATTTTAGGCGGGAAGCCCTTATAAGGGACCGTTAGGGTGGGCGGAGTTACCGCCAAAAATGTATCAAAGCATGTTCTGCCTAGAGATTCTAGAAGTTTCCGAAGCTCTGCGCAGGCGCAGGAGTAACCCAACTGTGTGATTCACAGAGACCACGAAGATCTAGTAGGTAACCTAGACCCAAAACATGTACGGCTTTAAAAGTAACAACCAACACTTTGTGCCTTCCCTGGAAACTAACTAGTAGTCAGTGAAGTAATTTTAATATTGGTGTAATATGATCGTTCCTACATGTACCAGTAACCAATCTGGCTATGTTTTGAACTAATTGAAGTTTCCAATTTTGGTACAGAGGTAACCAAATGTACAGTGCATTGCAGAGCTCCAGCCTTGAGTGTCTAGCATCTTTAGACCCTCCAGCTCTACATGGGGGTGAAGCTGGCATAACAGTCAAAGCTGATAATAGGCACTCCTGGCTGTCACATCTAACTGATCTGTCACTTGGAGCAATGGATCCAGAAGCCCCCAGGCTGCAAACACAGACTTCCAGGGGGAGGGTAACCTATCCAGGACTGGAAGACACACTTACAAACTCAGGTTAGGACTCTTGACAGTAATCACCTCTGTCTTGTCCGGATTCAGCTTGAGTTTATTTTTCCTAATCCAAACCTATTGCCTCCTTCAGGCATTCATTCAGAGGAGACACATTATCCTTAAGTGAGACTATTTTTGAAGTCATAAAAATAGATTTGGGTGTCATTAGCTAACAGCATCCTGCTCCATGATTCTGGAAAATCTCTCCCAATGGTTTCATGCAGATGTTAACACTGGGAGCAGAATGACATCTTATGGTATGCCATATAACAGCTCCTTTTTTGAGCAATCTCCCCCATTGTGTTTGGGCATCACCAAACACAAAAGAATAAATTCCAAATAATCTCTGTGATTTTGGCACTTCTTCCATGGCTCCAACTGCAGCAAATGCATATTTCCTTATGAATGATTTCACTTTTAATTTTGTTTCTCGGCAGTGGTGAGGCAAGGTACTTGTCCCTTGCACTCCTTGAAAATGTAATTTTGTAGCCCTGTGTGACTACCTGGAGAATTTATTGATCTGATGGTATTGATTTCCAAAAGTGACCCAAGTGCACCAAACTTCTCTCACTGGTATTTTCTTTGAGTCTATAGTGTGTCCATCTCTGCTTTTGAATTGCTGATTTCTTTGTTGGTTGAATTGAAATTGTGACCTATTCCACTGGCGTCTGAAATTCCAAAATTCTCTTTGTCTTGAAAAACCTCTACCCCTACAAAAGGATGAAAAGATGGTTCTTTTGCCAAAAGATGTTGGCATGACCTATGTTTGTTTATTTGCCATTAACACCTTCTCGAGCGCTTTTTCTCAAAAAAGCAAACCTCGTTTGAAAGGAATATTCACTAAGTTTGCTTTTGACTTTTGATCAGCCTTCCTATATTTCAACCATAATGATCTCCACTCTATTGTTGCTGTTATTGAACTTGTTACAACTGCAACTACATAATGCTCTGCATCAGTTATATATCGTAGCATTTTATGAATCTTAAGAAATGTGTGCTGTAATGAACATGTTCTCCTCTACCTATAGAATTTCTTGCACCCATAGCACTCCTGTTCTGTCAAACATTGAACCAGCTCCTGAAGACCTAATAGATAATGCAGCTGTCACATGTTATTTTCTTAACAAAGTCTACTCTACTCTCATCTACCTCCTATAGAAATGTATCCCCTTCCCAAGGAGCTATTGATTCAGAAATTAATGCTAACATGGGAGTGTCCACAAGGGGCACTGCTAAATAACTCATTCCTTTATCAAACAGGTATAATTTTGGCTGTATCGCAAGTACCTCTTTGTATTAAGAGGAGATTCTCACTCTCACTTTATTAATTCCTTAAATATCAGGCATTGGTATATCAACATCTATTTGCAGGAGATTAGTTTAGCAACTTTTTGATCTTTACCAGATTCTTTGTTTACTTCTTCACTCTGACTATGACTACTTTCCAAACCTAGAGTTACAAGAACTTGTTTTTCAGAAGACTCTTAAAAATTTGTATTGCACTCCATATCTGGCTCTATTATCTGAAGACTTTATCTCTTCACTGTCTACTTTGACATTATCTGTTCTTTCACTCAATGCACTTTTGAGTCAGAGTCTAAATCCTTATTATCTATATGAGAAGTTGTCTTACTTCTGTAAGACATATTCTCCTTCTCTAGCAAATATCTTGTCTTTCCTAAGCATTTCCTTGGTTTTTCATTGCCCTCATTGGAAATAAATTCAGGACATCGCATACCTTGATATGTGGATATCGCATACCTTGATTTCAGTAAGGACTTTGACAAGGTTCCCCATGACATTCTTGCAAACAAGCTTGCAAAATGTGGGGTAGACAAGTTAACTGCTAAGTGGATTTGTAATTGGTTGACCGGCCAAACCCAAAGGGTGTGGCTCCTCTTTGTCTTGGAAAGATGTGACCAGTTGAGTGCCACAGGGTTCTGTCCTGGGTCCAGTGCTATTCAACATCTTTATCAATGACTTGGATGACAGAATTAGGGGCATACTTATCAAATTTGCAGATGACACCAAATTAGGAGGAGTAGCAAACACCCTAGAGGACAGGATCAAAATTCAAAATGATCTGGATAGACTGCAGAGCTGGACTGAAGCTAACAAAATGAAATACAATACAGAGAAATGTAAGATACTCCACTTAGGGCGAAAAAACAAAATGTATAGATATCGGATGGGGGAGACCTGGCTAAACGAGACTACGTACGAAAGGGATCTAGGAGTCCTAGTAGACCACAAGTTGAACATGAGTCAACAGTGTGATGCGGCAGCTAAAAAGGCCAATGCGATTTTGGGCTGCACAATACAAGTATAGTGTCTAGATCAAGGGAAGTAATCTCTCTGGCTTTTCTTCACAAACAAAGATTCAGGAAGGACACATCCCGCGCTTTCTGCAAGCGCGCTGATGACTAAAAAGGCCAATCCGAGATAAACAAGTCCGGTTGCAAAAAGCACAGCAGAAGGTCTCCTTGGGTGATGTTTTTGGGTTGTGATTCTTTCTGCGTTGTCGTTTCTCTTCAAGACTTGTTGGGCGTGAGTTCTCAAATAAGGCTGCAGCATTGTGGATAGTGCGTCTCCATGCCTCCCGATGTGAGGCCAGGGCGGACCACTGTTGGTGATCAATTTGGCCGAGCCTGAGATGTTGTTTCAGGGAGTCTTTGTATCGCTTTTTTGGAGCGCCCCTCTTACGCTGACCCACGGCAAGTTCACCGTAGAGTAGTATTTTTGGGAGGCGATGGTCCTCCATCCTAGAAACGTGCCCTGCCCAGCGCAGCTGTGTTCTCAATATCATGGCCTCAATACTGGTGATCCCTGCTTGCTCAAGGACAGCAAGATTCGTCACATAGTCAGTCCAGTGTATATTTAGGATTGTGCATAGGCAGCGATGATGAAAACGCTCAAGGAGTCGTAGGTGGTGGCGATAGGTGACCCATGTTTCAGATCCATAAAGGAGGATAAACAGTACAATGGCTCTATACACACTGATTTTTGTGCTTTGCCTCAGGTGTTCATTGCTCCAGACTCTTTTGTGAAGTCTTCCAAATGCACTATATGCCTTTGCTAATCTGTGATCGATCTCTTTGTCAATCTTGGCATCTGAGGAGATGATGCTTCCCAGGTAGGTGAACTGCTGAACAGACTTGAGCACAGATTTGCCGACGGCAATGTGGGAATGGAGGTGCTCGTCCTGTAGTGCAGGCTGGTAAAGAACTTCTGTTTTCTTCAGGTTGACTTCCAGACCAAACAGCTCTGCAGCTGTTGCAAAGCAGGATGTTAGGCGCTGCAGAGCTGCTTCTGTGTGGGCCACAAGGGCAGGGAAGTAATAGTGCCACTCTATTCTGCCTTGGTCAGGCCTCACCTAGAATACTGTGTCCAGTTCTGGGCACCACAATTCAAAAAGGATATTGACAAATTGTAGCGTGTCCAGAGGAGGGCGACTAAAAAGGCGAAAGGCCTGGAAACCATGCCTTATGAGGAAAGACTTAGGGAGCTGGGTATGTTTAGCCTGGAAAAAAGACGGTTAAGAGGCGATATGATAGCCCTGTTTAAGTATTTGAAGGGGTGTCACATTGAGGATGGAGCAAGCTTGTTTTCTGCTGCTCCAGAGACTAGAACACGGAGCAATGGATGCAAGCTCCAGGAACACAGATTCCACCTCAACATTAGGAGGAACCTTTTGACAGTAAGAGCTGTTCGGCAGTGGAACACACTCCCTCGGAGCGTGGTGGGGTCTCCTTCCTTGGAGGTCTTTAAACAGAGGCTGGATGGCCATCTGTCAGGGATTATTTGATTGTGTGTTCCTGCATGGCAGGGGGTTGGACTGGATGGACCTCGTGGTCTCTTCCAACTCTACAATTCCATGATTCTATGACAATGCATGTTGTTGCCAATTGATTGCACATGTGTAAACTGGGATGGAACTGAAATTTCTGAACACAGAACACTTGCAACTTAGTAGGATCTTTTCTGTGTGTCTCGTCATAGGAAAACTGTGTCACTTTTGAACTGTGTAAGAATTTGATACTATGAAGGGGAAATTTCAGTTTCGAGAACAAACCACTTCTGACACTTTCCATGATGTTTAATTACAAAAAAACTACACAAAATAAAAACCAAAATGTTACACCAAGAGTTTTCAATACATTGGTTTGCAAAACCTGAGTATGGTATGGATGGTATGGCTGAGGGGGAGAGCAGAAAAGGGGGAGATGGAATTCCACTCCCAATATTTTAGGGCTAAGGATTAGGGTTAACATCCAGATTTTAGAGACTCCAGTACACTGATCTGGGAAATCTCTGCATGACATGGACTGGTGAGGAAGAGGAAGAGGTATTCAATCACAATTTTTTTGGAGTTAATATGGATTAGAGTTAATATCCCAGTATTAGTATAGTGAATTGGGAGACCTCTGCCTGGCATGAACACAGATCTCTATGCCACTTCCTCTTCCTCCTGCAGCATAGAGATATTTACTAGAACAGGTAAAAGACAGGGAATTGGGGAAGGGGAAGAATAGCATAGAGGTTTTCAATATATATTGAGGTCAATATATTTATAAAATTAAAATGATGAGAATCAAGCTAACATAATTTCCTCCTCCACACTAGTTTGTCTATGCAGAAGTATTCCAAATTGGTGTACTGAAACCCTAACCTCTATGTTATCCCTAAAATCTTTGGGGGGTTAACAATCTGTGTTAGTCCTAAAATCTTTAGGGGAAAATAATCCCCTCTTCTTCTCCCCTCCTCCTCCAGATTACTCCATGCCAAGCAGAGGTCTTCCAAAAATCAGTGCATGAATAGTGGGACATTAACCCCAATCTGATATTGTGTTTCAAAGAAAATTCTTTTTCAAAGACAACTGCACAGCTTTTTCACTTTCAAGAAGGTGCTGCTTCAGCTGTGAGGGAAAACTGCATGGCTCTCTGCACAGTTTTCCCTGCAAAATTACACCAAAAGTGGTGTAATTTGTTCAGCCAGACAGGAGAAAAATATTCCCATGTTTCCTGACAGCTGCCAAAAAACAAATTTAATTATGCTCCCCAGAATCTGTTGAGAACTAGAAAATTGTGATTTACCATCACTAGTGTATGATCTTGTATATTTTTTATTATTTTGAGTGTTAAGCTATCTAATTGCATTAACTTGATAATCATCTGTTCATAAACACATTTTGTGGATTCACCTCGTGGAATTAATATTGTTAAATAGATGAAAGTTGATCAACTCATTGCATTAAAATCAGAGATGTTTTTATAGGATTGAGGACATGGATTTGTTTGCTGAGAAGTAAATGAAGCTGCTATTCTTGCTTTTACTTCCTTCTTTATCATGTCTTTAATCATATTTATTATTTCACACATTTCAAATTGATGCTGATGAGCTATGGAAAAAATCATGCTGCCAATAATTACCCTGGATTGCTAAGGCTGATGCCACAGTTATCAACGATTTAAGGTAAGATAGAAAGTCAGATTGTGATTCTTACATGGTTAGGAACAGCAGTAACTGGTACTCCTCTATTGATAGACAATGGTAATTCATTCCAGCTCTTCTTAGTGTCAGTCAAGCTGCACGTCTATGTGGGAAACTAATGCAGGACTCTATCACTGGTCTGCAGAGTTTCTTGCTTCAGCTCCACTCCCCTGTCTGGAATCCTCAGTTTCTTAAACTTTGATGCAGAAATGCTACATTTCTTTTGTTCTAACTACTGAGATACAACCTTTAATTTACCTTTCTCTTGATTCTTATTAACCAACATCAACCCCTTTTCTTTTACTTGTAATGCCAATTGATCTTTCCCCCCATTCTGTTTTCTGTCTCTATTAGCTGTTAATTTGACACTGCATCATCCATATGGTCTGCCCTTCCAACTCACTCTCAGTTGAGGTGCTAAATATGTTCTTCAAATTTATTTCTGAAGCCAATTCAGAGGCTTGGCGCTCAATGGTAAAATGAACAGCTCTATTTTTCTTCATACTTTATCACTTGTTGACTTGTGACCAAACAAGCAGTAACTGGGGTCAGTACAATCTTCACTTGTCTTCACTTTTTATCAGAAAGTAAATGAATTTCAGTTTTGCTAGTATCTGATTCTTATATCTTTCACTTTTTCTTTGTAAAGTCTCTTATTTTAAGTATTCCCATATTGTACTTCAGCTATGTAATATTTAAGACTAGGGATAGAATAGTAGGAGAATAGGAAAAGAGAAATTAAAACCTCAACTGCTTGGCTAGTCAGAAATGGAAAAACTGACCGAGAAGGAGAGAGGAGTCAATGTTAACAACTGAAAAAGAACTTTGAGACTCTTGCCTCGATCTGCTGCCACGACAGGGATAATCCATGTGTATGTGGATTGTTCCTTCGGCCATCCAGCGAATAAACTGTTCTGGGCTGAAATCTATTTCAGTTTCTGCTTTCAAATTATGAAAAGATCCACATTGAAATCAAATGCATTTAGAACAGCAGTTCAAGCATTAAACAAAGACTCAACAAATTCAACAGAATTTCAGACAATTTACTTCATCTGATTTATATATCCAGGTTCAACAAAATATTTAATACCAGAATGGTTTTCCCCCTAAAATTTATGATCTTAGAGTCCATTACAGTAAACTTATGCTACTTGTCAGTATCATATAAAATGTTTAGGCAGTATACATCAAAAGATCTTACATCTTACAGATATAAGTCATAAAGTAGCACCTGTATTAAAAGTGAAGAGGTTCTTTCTATCCTTTAGTCATGTACTAACTCTCTATTTTGAATGGCCCATTAATCCATTAATATGCCGTAGGGGAATAAATGTAGTATACTGTAAGGGTAACATGGAGACTTCAAGGCTTCTTGGAAAGAGCCCATCTTGTGTCTCCTTGCCATGCTTTTATCTGCACTGTTGTTCAATCAAATTAATAAAATCCACATTTTAAATAGTGGAAAGGCAAGAGGTCTGATGCACTGAAAATAAGTTAATTAATTCACCAAATTACCTTTTGAGCCAGGAGCTAAGGCAGCTCTTTTGATGGCATATGTTTTTAGACACCGTTCAAAGGTGTCATCCCAAAGAGCCACAATTCCATCCTTGCCTCCAGTTACAAATCCCTGAAAAATATTAGAAAATGGACAGGAATTAGACCATGTTGCCAACATTTGTATTTTCTTTAAATATTAACCCTGTGTATCTTTTTGCCCTCTTTCTTCAACTTTATAGAACATTTTTATATCGCTTGTTGTTAACTATGCTGAATGTAAAGTCATGAAATCCACACTGAATTCAGGCAGATTATTAGTAAATATGTTTTATGTGTGTATTTTAAAGAGACTGGAACATGGAGCAATGGATGCAAGCTCCAGGAACAGAGAATCCACCTCAACATTAGGAGGAACTTTTTGACAGTAAAAGCTGTTTGGCAGTGGAACACACTCCCTCGGAGCATGGTGGGGTCTCCTTCCTTGGAGGTCTTTAAACAGAGGCTGGATTGCCATCTGTCGGGGATGCTTTGATCAAGATTTCTTGCATGGCAGGGGGTTGGACTGGATGGCCCTCGTGGTCTCTTCCAACTCTACAATTCTACAATTCTATGATTCTATATATAAGTTGCCTTTTAGAGCAAGCCTACTCAAATAAGAATTCAACTAATCTTAAAAAGACAAAATATAGTTTTTTAAAAAAATAATTATTTTTTCATCAGATAGTGTTTTACTTGCATAATCATCACATTCAACAAATTCAACAAATCAATACATCCTGTTCCCATCTTCAATCTTAATCACCATTGATTTCTTATTTACAATTACTTATAAGTTTATATTTTCTTTTCAACTTGAGTTCCTTTGTTTATTCCAGTCTTCTTAGAAAGTTAAATTTACATTATCTTGACTTTGTATATCTGAATTAAATTTATATTCATACTAACCCACAATTAAAACATGCAAATTTTCATTTCTTTCTTGTTTGTTCCTTTATAAGGACAGGTTGCTTACCTATAACCATAGATCTTTGAGTGGTCTTCTGTGAATTCACACAGCTGGGTTACTCCTGCGCAGAGCATCGGAACCTTCTAGAAACGCTAGGCAGAATGTGCTTTGATACATTTTTGGCGGTAACTCCGCCCATCCTAACGGTCCCTTATAAGGGCTTCCTGCCTAAATCCCCTCAGTTCCTTGAATGACGCAGCAATCTGCAGCATCAGGAACATTAAGCATGTTTATATGATGTATTAGGACATAGAGGGGGGGATGGGCGGGTCTGTGTGAATTCACAGAAGACCACTCGAAGATCTATGGTTACAGGTAAGCAACCTGTCCATCTTCTTCGTGGTCTCTGTGAATCACACAGTTGGGTGTAGACTGACAAGCTTCACTACTGGAGGAGGGTATGTCCTACACCAATTAACCTGAATACCATAATACACAGTCAAACCTGCAGCTGGAACTTTAAGAGCACATTCTTAAGTCTCTCTCTGGCTTTTCTTCGCAAACGAAGATTCAGGAAGGACTCATCCCGCGCTTTCTGCAAGCGCGCTGATGACTAAAAAGGCCAATCCAAGATAAACAAGTCCGGTTGCAAAAAGCACAGCAGAAGGTCTCCTTGGGTGATGTTTTTGGGTTGTGATTCTTTCTGCGTTGTCGTTTCTCTTCAAGACTTGTTCGTCGTAACACCAAACAAACTATAGTAAACATCAATGACTTGGCAACATGAACACTCACTCATTGAATAGAAGATAACAGTACAGCCTTCCCAAAGGCAGCCTTGTTCCTAGAACAAGAGCCAAGTCTGTAATGAGAAATAAAAGTCAAAGGTGAAGACCAAATTCCAGCTTTGCAAATGTCCTCTAGAGGCACCCCAGAGAGGAATGCTGTCGAAGTGGAGATAGCCCTCGTACAGTGTCCTCGAATCCGTGGCGGTAGAGGTTTCTTTGCCAGTTCATAGCAGAGAGCAATGGTCAATGTCACCCACTTCGACGATCTCTGAGGAGAAATGGGCTCTCCGAGCTTCGAGTCAGCATAAGACACAAACAGTTTAGGTGACTTCCTGAGGGAAGCAGTTCTTTGCATGTAGAAAGCAAGAGCCCTCCTGACATCCATGAGATGGAGGGTGCATTCGAATTCGTCCTTTGGGTCCTGCATCAACGCAGGGAGAGTGATGGATTGGTTGAGATGGAAGCTCGACACCACCTTCGGAAGGAAGGAGATGTTGGGGCGAAGCACCACTTTGTGCTTATGGAAAACAGTGTATGGAGGATCACACCTCAAGGCACAGAGCTCACCAGCCCGACGTGCTGAAGTGACGGCCACAAGGAAGGCAGTCTTCTAGGAGAGAAGTCGCAGATCAGTAGAAGCCAAGGGTTCGAATGGTCGGCGAACCAGCTGCGAGAGGACCAATTCGAGACTCCAAGCTGGGATTGGCTCTGTTACCGGAGGATGTAGGTTGGCGTAGCCTGTCAAGAACTTCTTAACTGTCACATCAACAAAGGGAGATGGACGGCCTCTCGCCTGGAACTTGACGGATATCGCTACCAAGTAGCACCTGATCGATGAAAGCGACAGGCCTGCAGAAGACAACTGTAGAAGAAACTCCAAGACAGTCGGGATGGAGAACGGTTCAGGACCTGGACCTCGAGAGGCCAGAAAGGCTTTGTATTTCTTCCACTTGTAGCGGTACGACTTTCGGGTATATGGTCTTTGTGCAGCATCGATAACAGCCTGGACCTCTGGGTGAAGAGATGCAGATTGCTTCGGCATCGAAGACAAACCTAAGAGTCCCGAAACCGAAGGAAAATTCACAGAATCAGCCTCCATGCTGTCAGACACAGAGTGTCTAGGTCGGGATGCCTGACCTTGCCTTCCTGGATGGTAAGTAGATCTGGCCGGGATGGAAGACTGATGAAGCGACGCTTGGACAGGCGCAACAGAGTTGCAAACCACGGCTGCCGAGGCCACCACGGAGCGATTAAGATAGTGTCTGCTCGATCCCAGCGAAGCTTGGCAATTACCCTTGTCAGCAGAGGAAATGGAGGAAACAGGTTAAGTAGAGGACCAGACCACCGGAACAGGAACGCGTCTCCCCTCGATCCCAGAGCGCGTTGCCTGGAACAGAACTGGGGACACTGAGCATTCTCCGGAGATGTGAAGAGGTCTACTTGAGGAAGGCCCCACCTTCGGAACAGGTCTAAGGTGACCGACCTATGTAGATGCCACTCGTGGATGGAGAGACTCAAATGGCTGAGTCCATCTGCAAGAGTGTTCTCCCCAGGAAGATGGATGGATTGGAGAAAAACGTTCCTGCGGACACACCAATCCCAGATGTCCAGCGTGAGCTGCAGAAGCTGAGGGGACCTCGTGCCTCCCTGCTTGTTCAGGTAGTACATGACGGAGGTGTTGTCTGTCATTACTAGGACAGTCTTGCCTCTCAACAGGGATTCGAAGGCTCGCAACACCTTCTGGACCCCAAGAAGTTCCAGGACATTGATGTGGAGAGCTCGTTCTCTGGTGTTCCAAGAACTTCGAATCTCGTAGGACTCGAGATGCCCTCCCCATCCTTGCAGTGAGGCATCCGTTGTCAGAGAGACGTCCGGCTGAGGAAGGTCAAATGGCATGCCCGACAGGACGTTGTCTGGTATGAGCCACCACTCTAGAGACCACTGAACCGCTCGTGGCATCATGAGCATCTTGTTCGGAGAATCGCGGAGAGGGTCGAACACCTGCAGGAACCAGTGTTGGAATGGACGGAATCATAGTCTGGCGAGGCGGATGACGTAAGTAGTGGCTGCCATGTGAACCAGAAGTACCTGGATTGAAAGAGCAGGGAGACTTCGGGACCGATGGCAAGCATAAATCAGGGACCGAAGGGTGTTGAAGCAGTCTTGAGGTAAGTAAGCCGCAGCTGTCACGGAATCTAGACGTGCTCCAATGAACTGGATCACTTGAGCCAGCTGGAGCTGAGACTTCTCGATGTTGACAACAAATCCCAGGTAGTCTAAGGCATCTAAGGTGAGGCCAAAATCAAGTTCGAGCTGCTGTCAAGAGTCCGCCACAATCAGCCAGTCGTCGATGTAGGGGAAGACCACAACGCCTTGCTGGCGAAGGAACACCGCCACCACCGCCATGCACTTTGTGAAGACTCAAGGAGCAGTTGAGAGGCCAAAGGGAAGAACTCTGAATTAGAAGGCATCGGTTCCAACTTGAAATGCAAGGAAGCACCTGTGGGCCAGGTGAATCCCGATGTGAAAGTAGTCGTTCTTCAGGTCTATAGAGATGAACTAGTCGTACCGTTTCAGGAGCGGAAGGATGGAAGCCAAGGTGACCATCCTGAACTTTTTTGGAGCTATGTACCTGTTCACCCCACGGAGGTTGAGAATGGGATGGAGGCCGCCGTCCTTTGTGACCAGGAAGTACCTCAAGAAGCAGAGGTGGTGAAGGTCAGGATCAATGGGTTTGATGGCCCCTGTCGGAGGTAGAGAGTCGAATTCGATCCAATAGCCATTCTGGATAATTCGAAGCACCCAGCGGTCTGATGTTATAGAAGACCAGGCTTCCTTGAAATTCGACAGTCGATCCCTGAAGAGTGGTGTCTAAGAAAGAAGGGAAACAATATCAGCAAGGCAGTTAAAATTTCTTCCAGCTCTGAACCCTGGATCGTTGCCTCAGTGGTTGGTGGTATCTGGAACCCGAGCCCTGGCTCCTCACCGATGAGGCCGGAGAAGGAGAGGGAACATAACGGGACCAGCGGTAGGACTGGCCAGAGTACCCTCGACGGAGCTGCTGGCCATACGATGGAGCCTGCCAGGAATATCTGTCTCTGGGACGGTACTTAGAGGCAGAGGTGGAGCCCATACCATATTTCCTGGCAGTGGTCCTCATCTTTTGGGTGAACTCGAGCTTCTCGTCGGTTGACCCATTAAATAATCCAGACTCATCGAAAGGGAGATTTTCTATGGTGGCCAATGCTTGTGGTGTAAGGCCCGATGAGCGCAACCATGCATGTTGACGCAGCCCTATGGAACCAGCGATGGTTTTCGCTGCGCAGTCTGCCACATGATGGGCCGAATTCATCTGCTGCCCCGCAAGAGATAGGGCCTCCAATTGTATTGCTTCCGCCATCCTACACTGTTCCTCAGGGAGGTCTTGAATGAACTGGCCCATACGTTCCCAGAGAACTTGCTGGTAAGCTCCCCTGCAAGCCGAGTAATTCGCCACACGGAAGCTCAATCCAGCTGCAGAATAAATTTTCTTCCCCACAATATCCAACTTGAGGCCCTCTTGGTCTGGTGGGGTTGACAGAGGCCAATGCTGCTTCCTGTTCTGTGCGGCCTCGATGACTACAGAATTTGGTTTTGGATGATTCTGGAGCCATTCCACATGCTCACCACCAACACGGTACAGACGATCGATCTTTTTAGAGGTTGACTGTATAGAGGAGGGATTCTCTCAGGATCCCTGTGTGATTTTCAACAGTGAGGGTAGGACCGGGATGGAAACTGTAGGGGGTGCCCTTGACTGGATCCGTTGGAAAATAGGGTCTACCGGGTCAGTTGCCCGCTCCTCCACTTTAAGGTCCAACGCATGGGACATCCGGACCATTTGTTCCGCGAAAGCGTGAACATCATCTGTTGGGGAGGAGGAATCATCCTCCATCAGGTCAGCTCTAGGCGATGGTAAGTATGGTCAGTATTGGTCCCAAGACATGGAGGAAGAGGAGGACGAACCCTCTGGTGAAGGACTATGGTCCTGTGGCGGTGTGGGAGTTCGGGGCTGTGGAGTTGGAGGGGTCTGAGGCAGAGGGCGATACTCAGGAGAAGGAGAGACCTGGATCACTGGATCCCTCTTCAACACTGGTTTCACAACTTCGAGGTCAGTTAGTCGTGGAGAGCGAGCCGTCGAGCAGCCAGTAATAAAAGTGCCAAGAACATCACCTCGTGACATGACGGTCTGTGAACCCGTGGGGGATGCAAAACCTGCCCTGCCGATGGATCGGGCAAGATCATATGCAGTATAAGCTGGAACATTGTCACGGATTGTAGTGGGAGGTGTCTGGCTCTGAGGCATGACTTCAGACTCAATGACCTTGACCTCTACGTCAGAAGAGTGGCATTCCAACAACTGAGCCCTTGAAATGATAAGAGTGGGTGATGCCTCCAGCCGCTTGGGTGACCTCTCGGTGTTGGTACTGGATGGGATCTCAACCGCCACAATATCCACCGATCCTGGTGGCGTGAGCGACCGACGAGTCGCGGACTCCGGCATGGCAGAAATAGGCAATGGTCTGGCAAAAGTAGCCTCGGTATCAACCGACTGGCGCCGAGGAATTGCTGGGGTAGCGGTATCAAGGGGCTTCGGTTTCTTGGAGTCCTTCTTCGATTTGGTCTTAGAATTTGTAGACTCATGCTTAGAGACATGTTTCTCCTTCCTCTTCTTCAAAGATTGTGAGGAGCCAGACTCAGTGTCGGGGCGGGCCTCAGTGGTGGCAGGAGCTTGATCCCGAGGGGCAGCCTTTGAAGTCGACGGTGTTGGCTCCTCTATTGGTGTCGAACGATCCCGTGTCGAACCTGAAGACGAACGCTGAAGGGAGGTATGCAGAGCCTCCAGATCAGAAGCCGTTGAACGGCGGCTGGATGGACTCCGGGACTGACGACGTTTCTGGCCCTTGGATGTTGGAGATCGAGAGCGTCCATGGTCTCGGGGCTCAGAGGCAGGAGCCGATGTCGGGGCTGAGTCAGAAGCAGAAGCCGGAGTTGTACCCAGGATTAAGGCCTTCTCATACAGGAATGACTTCAAGCAAGACAACCTGTGCTTACAGGCCTGAGGCATAAAGGCCTTGCAGTGGATGCATGCGTCGATATTGTGGGTTTCTCTCAGGCAAATCAAACAGCGGGAATGACCATCCGCACTTGGGAGTTTTGCCTGACAAATCACGCAGCGTTTAAAGGCTCCTCTTCCAGACATTTTACTCACAATTTTAGCACAGGGAAGTGGAGAGAAAAAACGTAGTCAGCAACAGTCCAGGTCCGTAACAATATCTGAGATAAATGCCAAAGCTGTAGGAGTAAGCAAAAATCGTCGTCAAGCCAGAAACAGGTCGAAAAAACAGTGATCAGAAGTAGAATGCCAAAACCAGAGGAGTTAAGAAAGAATCGTCGTCAAAATCCAAAGCCAAGTCAAAACCAGATCGATGAGAGAAAAAATACCTAGCGAACAGAGGTTCCTTCAAGCTGCTAGCGCAGCAGAAAGAAAGGAACTGAGGGGATTTAGGTGGAAAGCCCTTATAAGGGACCGTTATGATGGGCGGAGTTACCGCCAAAAATGTATCAAAGCACATTCTGCCTAGCGTATCTAGAAGGTTCCGATGCTCTGCGCAGGCGCAGGAGTAACCCAGCTGTGTGATTCACAGAGACCACGAAGAAGATCTTAACCTATTTTCTATCCCAATTAGATATCTAAATATGTGGTTTTTACTCGTTTCTTAATAATAATAATAATTCCTGTCTATTTTACACTTTCTCCCCTCTCCTATAAAAAAACCTTGTCATTTTCTTTATTATTATTACCAAACATTGTTATTAATCAGTTAATCTAACTCCCATTTCTTTCTGCAAAATTCCATCACTGGTTCCCATTCCAATCCTTGTAAATAAGTAAATTTCTGTCTTAGTTCAAGTGTAAGTTTATCCATACATGCCATATCTAATACTTTTTTAAACCAATCATCAATTGTAGCTATTTCTTTTTGTTTCCATTTTTGGGCTAATGTTAGTCTCGCTGAGGTCACCAGATATAACATTATTTTCCAGTTTGCACTTTCTGTCTCTTTTTAAAGAATGTAAGTTATATTTAACAGATAAAATTCTGGCTTCATGGGGAATTTGATGTGAAAAATTTCTTCTATAGTCTTATGTATTCTCGCCCAGTACTTTAAAACCTGTTTGCAATTCCACCACATGTGAAATAGTGAAATAGTGAATAATGTTTTCTTGGCATTTCCAACAATTTTTATTTGTAGTGTTAAACATTCTTCCTATTTTTGCAGGTGAGTAGTGCCATCTATGAACTGTCTTGAAATAGTTTTCCTTTAGATTTTGACATGCAGTAAATTTATTTGTTTTTTTCTCTTGCTTTTTCCTAATCTTCTATCTTCAAATTGTAACCAAAATCCAATTGCCCATTTTACCATTGATTATTTTACTTCATCAGTTTCTAATTCCCTTGTAAGCAGGATTTTATAGAGTTTTGAAATCTTATTTTTAGTTGAGCCCCATAAAACTTTATCTAACTCATTTTCTTTTTCTTCAAATCCCGTCTCCTTTATGTCTTCCTTTAATCTTTGCTTTAGTTGTTCATATGTGAACCAATGTATATTTAATTCTTCTTTGGTTTTGAATTTGTATTCTTTTCCTCCTTTCTTGTGTAGTATATCATTATATTTCATCGAAACTTCTGTATTCCTCCACCCATTTATGATAGCCTCCTGTGGTGAGATCCAAAGGGGTAGTTTCATATAGAGTTGTCCCTCCGTATCCACGATTTTGGTATCCACAGATTTAAGTATTCATGGCTTGAAAATGTTCTTAAAAAAATAATAATCCACAAAGCAAACCTTGATTTTGCCATCTTATATAAGGGACACCATTTTGCTATGCTATTGCATATAAAGGGACTTGAATATTCATGGATTTTGGTATCCACGGAGGGGTCCTGGAACCAAAGCCCAGCAAATACGAAGGGACAACTGTAATATTTCTGCTTCAGCTTTTCTCCACACTTTCAATAACAGTCTTCTAATTATATGATGATTCAATTCTTTGTTTATTTCCACTTTACCATAGCTGATGTAGGCATGCGAGCCTAATCTAAGGTTAAACCCTTCTAAATTTAGCATTTTAGTATCTTGCGGGCTTAATCAATCTGTAATCCAAATCAGGGCACAGGCCTGAAAATATAACATAAGATTTGGAAGATCTGCCCCTCCCCTAGTCTTCAAATCTATTATGGTTTTCCATTTTATTCTGGGCTTTTGGCCTCCCCAAATGGATTTATTTAGTTCTTTATTCCACTCTGTAAACAGTTCATCATTTGTTATAATCAGAATATTTTGGAAAAAGTATTTAATTTTTGGTAAAATCTTCATTTTTATTGTTGCCACTTTCCCTAGGAGTGATAAATTCAGTTTTGACCATTTCATGACAAAATATAGTTTTTAAAAAAGAGAAGAGGAATAAAACCAATACATGGTTAAATAATAATTGCATGGGCCCTCTGTATCCGTGGGGTAAATAACAGCAGATTGGGTATCCATGGATTGTCACTGCAAACCTAAAATGGTAGTGGCCGTGCCTAAAATGATGCTGCCACATACCTAAAATGGCAGCGACCATACTTAAAATGGCTGTCCACATTGAGTAATATGGGACTCTACCATCTGGAGCTTTTGCTATTCCCCTGTGGATATGGCGGGCTCATTGTAACATTTAATGGTTAAATGTATATTTTCAGTTCAGGTTGTTAGAAATAACTTTTTTGAATTATTTAAATTTATCTGGTTTTAAGCATTATTAATCAAGCCTTTTATATCTATCAATGTAAAAGTTATTAATAATATAATTATAGGCTATGCAGTCATAAGCTTCGATTCAAAAACGTACAGAACTAGTTCTTGATACTTTCAGTTATGGAGTGGTATTCAAAAGTTAACAAACAAATATGCTAATAATGTTATATGTTGATGTGGAGACCATTTGGTTAGAGGTGTCTATCTTTAGTTTTATTCCAATAATGAACAGTCTCAGGTTTGGGAGATTGCTACATATGTAACAGTATTTGTCTCTTCAAAAACTGCAACCATTAAAAGCACCAACTGAATAATGTGGAAATCCATCAATCTCATGAAAAAATAAACTAGTAAGTCCTAGAAGTGCCACTAGATTTCTTCCTCCCCTTATTTTTATACTGAATCAGACTACCATGGCTATTACTTATAAAATTACTACATCTTTACACAGAAAAGGAAAAAAATTAAATATTTGGTATACTTAACAAATCTACAAATCTTTTGAATATAGAAATGCTGTTCTTTGCAAGACTAGATTTATCAGTAATAAATAGGGTGAATTTTGAATTTGTTTCTTTGTTTAAATGTGTCAACCAAATTCCATTTCTAGTGACATACAAGTTTTTAAAATTAACAGTTGTCACGTAAGATGTTAACTTATCCATTATTATTTTTTTAAAAATATTTATTTATTTAGATCTCTCTTTCCCCCCAATATAGGGACTTATCAACTATTCTCTGGCCTAGGTTTTGTTTCAATACTTTTTCCTAGGACATGTGGTACATTTGCCCCATCTATTTCTTGTTCAAGAAAACAACCTTGGGCATTTTTTAAATGAGCATTATTAATTCATATTCAATATGTCACTCACTTTTTCTAGTGCATGCATACTGAACACAGGGCCATCATGTGCTTTTACAGTTTTTATGAGGAACAGATCTCTCCATATACACACATCGCCAGTTGAAGTTCCAGAGAATGCCATCTCTTCTGTCCAGCCGTAAACTGCACACATCATTGTATCAATCTTCCCCATTGGACCTATATAGCCCTTTTTCCCAATGAGTCCACCTCCTTAGGTTGAAATAAACAAAAATAAATTATTATATAACAATTAATTTGAACATTTTTTTAAAGATCACAGAGACCAACTTCTAATCAAACTGAATATTGTATTCAGTTTAATTGACCTCTTAATATAAGAATGGAATTTCTTCTATCATGCAAATCCAGAACAAGCAATTTATCTAATTTCTCTATAAACAATAATCACACCACTGAAGGAAACTTCATACATATGCAAATGGACTTAGGCTGAAAACATCCATCTGAAAATATAGGTATCGGTAATATTTAAAAATAAAAACAAATCTATTGGGATCAAGGCATAAACAGCCGACTTCATCAAATGCAAGATGAAGACCACAAATGCCAAACAAAACTTGTTAGCCTTTAAGGTACCACAAGACTCTTTGTTTCTTTTGCTGTAAAAGACTGAAACATCTGTCCCAATCCCCAGTAGTTATTGCTGATATTTATGTCAAAAGAGATAAGAGAAAGAAATATGTAATGAATCCTATATGTGGCTACCTAAAAGGAAGTCCCACTGAGTTCAGTGAGACTTATTCCCAAACAACCTGGGAAGTTACTTTTCAGGAATAATTTTCCCCATTACTCATAACAGTGTTTTAAAAGTAGTTTGGTGTTGTTACTCATTACAATGTTTAAAGAGTAACTCATTGCAGTGCTTAGTGAATTATTCATAACCTTTTTTTTAAAAAAATCCCCACATACACCTTAGGATTGAGAAAAGAATGGCATAAAACTTGAAAAATTCCCATCAAAATGCCTCTAAAAACATCCTCAAAAGTAATATTTAAAACAGCTGGAAAACATTATAAAATATAATATTTCCACTAGAAATAACTCACTACAGGTAATGCTGTTACTTTTAAATTATTGCTTCTGAGCTGTATTCTCAAGGGAGTGAGCATAGGATTGCAACGTAATTCTGTCTCTTCTGTGTGGTTTATTCTATCCATATGATTTAGCACTCTTCTGCAATCACTTGGTGTCTTAGTGTGTAAAAATTAATTCAACTTCCCCCCAAAATATTGTAATACTTTAATTATTTTTCCTACCTGCTCTTCGCCAGAATTTTATATGTTTTATTCCAGCTGTAATGAGTTTATCAGGCATGTAGGGGTTAATTTTAACAACAAAGATCTTGTCTTTACTCCCCCTAGAACAAAAGACAGCATATTTTCAGTCTGTTATGGAGAAAAAGTTTTGTACAAATCAATAAACATAAGAAAAACAATAATAAATGTATACATTAAAATAACGAAGTTAATGTGTTACTTACATCTACTCTGCCCACTATAGGCTCCTTTCCTGCCTCTGGCCCTGCGGGGCATTCATATCCTCATGCATAGATAAGGCCTAGACATATAAAGACTACTATCCAAAGGGCCTGCATTTCTCAGCCAATTTCCAGACTGAATATGCAGACTCATTTGTGCAATTCAGACGTACAGACTATTCATGTTACATCCATCTGCAATCAACAAGTAGTCTGACAGGACATAACTTCACTTTTGGTCTGTGCACAGAAAGATCATCCAAACTAGATCAGAATATTTGTAGTTTCTCTTTTTCTTGGTCACGTCTCTTTGAATTAAGTATTGGCTAGATTTCATAATTAAGCTGAACCATTACCTTGCTGCTGAAAGTTTTTCTCCTTTTCTCCAGTCCCAAAGAACAATAGTATGATTGTCATCTATTCCAACAGAAGTTAATCTTTTGCCATCCGCTGCAAAAATAAAGAGGTATGATAAGGCACATGGACATAAACCATTATCTTATAATTAAGAAAATGCCTACCCAACTGTTGGGATGAGAGAATGTCCTTCCTGTCCAAGCCCTCGCTCTCACACACTGTTATATCTAAGCTATCCTATGCGCCCCCAGATGTTAGAGAGCCAAACACACCATCAACTGAAGCCGGCAGTCAATGGACCGGCAAGGCAAGAGTTGTATTCTAATAACATCTGTATGGCACAGAACCCTCAACTCTGATCTAAGGTCTCCATACCTGAGTTTTCTGTATGTTGCAGGGTCCAAGAGTTCCCTTATTTTTTGTCTGTACAGTTGTCCCTCCACATTCGTGAACTCAGTATTTGCGGTTTTGCATATTCGCGGTTTTGGGAGGGAGGGGGAGGGCCGGGGAGGCCTCCACGGAGCCTTGCGAGGCCCCGTGAAGGCCTTGGGGGGAGGGGAAGGGCCAGGGAGGCCTCCACGGAGCCTTACGAGACCCCGTGAAGGCGCTGGGAGGGAGGGAGGAGGGCCGGGGAAGCCTCCACGGGGGCTTTGGAGACCCTCTGGAGGCCCCGTGAAGGCCTTGGGGGGAGGGGGGGGAGGCAGGGAGGCCTCCACAGAGCCTTGCGAGGCCCCGTGAAGGCCTTGGGGGGAGGGGGAGGGCCGGGGAGGCCTCCACGGAGCCTTGCGAGGCCCCGTGAAGGCCTTGGTGGGGGGGGCAGGGAGGCCTCCATGGAGCTTTGCAAGACCCCATGAAGGCCAAGGGGGGAGGGCCGGGGAGGCCTCCACGGAGCCTTGCAAGCCCCGTGAAGGCCTTGGGGGAGAGGGGGGAGGACCGGGGAGGCCTCCATTGAGCCTTGCGAGGCCCCGTGAAGGCCTTGGGGGGTAGGGGGGCCAGGGAGGGCTCCATGGAGCCTTGCGAGACCCCGTGAATGCCTTAGGGGGGAGTGGGGAGGCCCGGAGAGGCCTCCACGGAGCCTTGCAAGACCACGTGAAGGCCTTGGGAGGGAGGGGGAGGGCCGGGGAGGCCTCCACGGAGCCTTGCGAAGCCCTGTGACGGCCTTGGGAGGGAGGGGGAGAGCCGGGGAGGCCTCCACGGGGCCTCGGGACGGTCTCCGGAGGTCCCGTGAAGGCCTTGGGGGGGAGTGGGGAGTCCAGGGAAAGCGACTATGGGGCCACCGGAGGCCCCGTGGTCACTTTGGTGGGGGAGGGGGGGCAATCATTATTCGCGGATTTTTCACATTCGCAGGGGTCTGTGGAACCTAACTCCCGTGAATGTGAAGGGACGACTGTACAGAAAACTCTAGCAAGACCCGACCAACAAAATCACCAGAAAAACAAATGCCTTGATCAAGAACTCATCAATTCAGCCAATCATACACCAGAATCTATGCAGATCAGAGGTTCTCCCACCAAGACTATATGGACTTCCCAAGATCCACAAGAATTCCATTCCACTCCAACCCACAGTGAGTGCCATTGGATCTCCCACATATGACTTGGCCAAGTTTCTGGACACACAATTACAAACCCACATAGGACAAACCCCTCACTACATCAAAGACTCAACTCACTTCATAGAAAAAATCAACAACATCGAACTGAAACCTGGAGACAGACTGATCAGTTTTGATGTTGTCTCCTTGTTCACCAAAGTCCCCATAATGGACACCATGGCCCTCATACAACAAATATTTCCTGAGGACATCACAGCCTTGTTCAAACACTGCCTCACCACAAGCTACTTCCAGTGGGATAATGAATTCTACAAACAGATAGATGGGGTAGCCATGGGCAGCCCCCTGAGCCCAGTGACAGCAAACTTTTACACGGAACATTTTGAAAAGCAAGCCCTGGAAACAGCACCAAAAAAGCACACAAAATGGTTCCAATATGTGGATGACACTTTCACCATTTGGAACCATGGAGAAGAAGATTTGGTCTCATTCCTAAACCACCTGAACAGCATCCACCCAAATATCCAATTCACAATGGACAAAGAGAAGAAACACTGTCATTCTTGGATGTCCTAGTCATCCACAAACCAAACCAACGGTTAGGCCACAAAGTATACAGAAAACCCTCACACATGGACAGATACCTACACAAGAACTCCAATCATCACCAAGGACAAAAAAGAAGCACAATAAAAACATTGGTAGACTGTGCAAAACTCCACTACCTGGAGGATGAACTGAGGCACCTAAACTGGGCTCTATAGGCTAATGGTTACTCCAGATCAGACATCACAAGAGCAGCCAGACCCAGAAAAAACTACAGGAATGAAGAAGAAAAATAGCCACCCAATGGGAAGGTATTTTTACCATACATCAAAGGAGTCACAGACAGTATAGGGAAACTGATGAGGAAACACAACCGCCAAACAATCTACAGACCAACCAAGAACATCCAAGAAATGCTATGCTCAGTGAAGGACAAAAGAAACCCTCTCACAGCTGCACGAGTTTACCACACACCATGCAGCTGTGGACAAGTTTACATAGGGATCACTAAACGCAGTGTGCAAACACAAATCAAGGAACATGAGAGAGACACTGCAGAGACTGGGCCAGCCAGAAAAATCAGCAGTAGCAGAACATGTTATAAACCAACCTGGACACAAAATGTTATTTAAGAACACAGAAATTTTGGACCAGGCCAACAACTATCATGTCAGAATGCACAGAGAAGCTATTGAAATCCACAAACACCTGGACATCAACAGGAACGAAGAAACTTAAAAGTAATCAAAATCTGGCTCCCAGTTTTGAAGAACAATAGAACAAAAACTGAACAATTACAAAGGAATTCCACCCAGGGGCAGGGGGACTTCCAGCTGATAATAGCCCATCAACCAACCATTAGCCAAACAGACACTAACAAGGCCTTGCATTTCTATACCCAGAAACTAACCATTCAATTACACAAATTTACATATACTCACCAACAGGTGTTCACAGCATATAAACTCCACATACACTCCTACCACATACATTCTCTGAAGATGCAAGCCACAGATGCAGGTGAAACATCAGAAAGAAACTATTCCAGAACATGGCCTCATAGCCCGGATAAAAACCAAGGAAAATCTATGGATGCCGGCCATGAAAGCCTTCGACTTCACATAGCTAAAAATAATTTAAACATACTATAAAAATATAACTTCATCCCAACAAAATGAAAAAATAATAAAACTCAGTAGCAAGTACAGTAGGCCCTTGGTATCTGCTAGGGTTTGGTTGCAGGACCCCCCTGGATACCAAAATCCGTGGATGCTCAAGTCCCATTATATACAATGGCAAAAATGGTATCTCTTATATAAAATGGGAAACAAGGTTTGCTTTTTGGATTTTTCCCTCCAAATATTTTTGAGCTGTGGTTTGTTGGATATAAAACCTGTGGATATGGAAGGCTAATTGCAAAACTGATAATTTCACCTTCCAAAAGCTTGCTAAAATACACATCTTGTTCCATAAGCAAGCCAATAATGAAACATATATACCTGTTCAGGTGTTTTATTTTTGTACATTTTGAATGAGGATACCATAAATTTTAACTGATGTGATTCATACATTTTGTACCAAGATATCTGTATCCTAAGTTCAGTGTGGTGTAGTGGTTTAGGTGTTGTACTAGGGCTCTGGAGACCAGTGATCAAATCCCCACTCACCCATGGCAACCCACTGGTGATCCTGGGCAATTCACACACACTCTGCTTCAGAAGAGAGCTGTGCAAACCCCCGCTGAACAAACCTTGCTAAGAAAACCCCACAACATCTCCACCTTAGGGTTGCCATAAATTGGAAACACCTTAAAGGCACTCAAACATTTATGGGAGTATGTGCCTTTCCAATTAATTGTGCTGGAAGACATCCAATTCTGATAACTGGGAAATTAAGGCTTGCAGTCCTACAGTCATGATTAATCCATAGCGAACTCATTGGGACTTCTCTTAAGCTAGAATTAAACAAACTTGCACTGTTAATGGCTTCAATGATAGTGATTTGTTAAAGAAACCAAGGCTGTAATGAGCATCAACAAATCCTTTCCTCAAAGGAACTGGGGGCATTTCTGAAGTCAGATCAGGGGACAAGATCTGTGACATCTATATAAGGAATGAACAAAAAAACCTATCAGGGTTTCAAGAAAGAGTTTGGGAAAGTGGACAAGATCACAGATACGGCTAACAAAACCCTACAATGGGGCAATCTTCTCAATTTTTTTATTTGTGGTGACAGTGTTGCCAATATGGCTGCCCTGACAATGACATATATGCCCCATTCTTCCCATGTTTTATATTGGGTTAATTTGATTGGGTTGTGACATGCTTGGTGTAACAGAAACGGGGATGGGTTTGGCACTAAAAGATGTTTCCATTTCCCCCAGAGGGTGATAGATGTGTGAAGGAAGGAATTGGTAATGTCCTTTAATTATTCATGGGATAGAGTTGAAAAAATAGGTTCTAATCCATTAGGCAGTTTACATCCATTTCACTGTCCAGCCAATTTGTTGCAACATTTTTCCTAACCATCTACAGGATCTGGGTTGTCTGAAGGGCTGCTAAGTAAGTTTCCAAGTAAGGTTGCTGAGGTCCCCCTGCTTGAGGTCTCTGGAATTTGGTTTTGTTGGAAAAATGTGCCCTCTTCCCTACAAATATAAAGTTGTGAATAAGTTTCTGCCATATGACAAAATGGGAGTTTGAAGGTTGTAGGTGTAGTGACATAAATAAGAACAGGAAGCATGGTAGCATGAACATTTTTGTGAAAGCTATTCTGCCTCAAAGGGAAAAGTGGTATGTGGCCCATTGTTTGAGTTTTATCTTTACCCAGTGGGTTAGTGGCTTATAATTTCAAGGCAGGAGTTGTGCCAGATTTTTTGTTATTAAGATTTGGTATTTAATATTTAAAACCCGAGGGCTGTAGGTGTAATCCAGTGGTAATTTTCCAGAGCCATTGTATCTGTGGTGGGACATTTAGACAAAGAAATTTAGATTTTTGAAGGTTAACTTTGAAACCAGAGTGTATACCATAATCAGATAGCATTTGACTTAGTTCTGGGTATGATGATTTCACATTTTTAGGTAGATTACAACATTAGCAAAAAGACTGAGTTTATGTTCCTTGCAGTCTATGACTGGACCTTCTGTTACAGGATTTTGTCTAATTGTTTCCACTAAGGGTTCAATTGCTTAGGCCAATAGCAGTATAGAGAGTGGGGGCATCCTTGTTTCTGCCCCACTGCATTTGGATTGGAGAAGAATCTAATCTATTAATATGAACAATTTCTTCTAAAATTGCACATAGATGCTTAATAAAGTCTGTGAAATTATCTCCAAAATCCATCTTGTCCAACAGCCCGAATATGTACGGCCATTCCAAGCAATCAAATGCCTTAAGCACACCTAATGATATCAATGCCAGAGGGGTATCACATTGATTAGAGTGATGGATAATGTTTAGGGGATGGGGGGCTTGTGCTAATAAATCATTATAGAGGTTGTACAGATATGGAACTAATTGTTTTAACATTTTGTAGAATTCGCCTGAATATCCATTTGGGCCAGGCAACTTCCCTGGTCTTAGCTTCCCATTTGCCTGTTCTATTTCCTGTTCCATGATGGGTCTGTTGAGGGTTTCTTTATGTTCTGTCTGTAGTTACTGAAGTTTGAGAGAATGAAAGAAAGCCCTTGATCTATATCTGTGGCGTGTTCATATGTATGGGGTTTGCATTAGAAGTCTTCAAAAGGGGCATAGAATGTCAGTGGTCTTGGTTTTGATTGTACCTGACTGACTCTGATTTAATGCTTGGGACTAATTTCTTTGTTGCCTTTTTTTACTAAATGAGCTAGGGATTTAGAGTTTTTATTATTGTGATTGTCGTAATACACTTTTGTATATTGCAGGGCAGTGTGTGTATTCTAGGTTGAGTGTCTCTAGGTCAGCTTTCTTTTGATTCAGAAGGGACAATGTTTTGCAATCTTGGAAAGATTTGTCCTGATGAGTTAGATTGGCAACTTCTAATAAGAGCGATTATTTTTTAGCTTCTCTCATATTTTTTGCACCTTCCTGGATCAAGAACTCTTACAACTGCTTTAAATGTGTCCCATAAGAGAGACTCTGACATTGAAGCTGATTTGTTCTCTTTGTAGAAATAGCTAATAGTGTTCTGGATGGGTTTTTTGAAGAGATCATTCAGAAAAAGTTAGGGGCTGAATCTTCAAATTGTGGGCTTCGGGTCTTCCCCTAATGACCAGTCTAAGATGATGGGCGCATGGTCAGGGCAGCCATATTGGCAACACTGTCACCACAAATAAAAAAATGACAAGATTGCCACTAATTTCCTGTCAAATACTGAGCACTGCATATGTTACATTTGTATCTACTGAACACGATCAAGCGGCAGACACCATTGCTGGACCTGGAGCTCAGTAATAACTTCGTCAGCAACTTGGTGCGACTAGCTCCAGTCACCGCAACTTACTGATTAAAAGATGCTTCCAGCTTTCAAAGGTAGCTCGTATTCCCTCACTGTTGGTTAACCAAAAGAAATTAGAATTCATTGTCCTGATCAATATCCCATGAATTGTTGGGGCTCTCTCTCTCTCTTTCTCTCTCTCTGTATTTTTGTTGTATCTCATTTTGTTAATTGTTTTGTGCATGTTTTTATCTGTTCAGTTATTTGGATGTGTTCACTTAGTAACTTGTGTTCTATTTGGTCTTGTTGTTAGAAAGGGCAGCAGTCCCCTTTGTCCCATACCCCTGTGACTTTCTCAAGAGGTATTACAACACAAAGAGCATAAGCCTCTAACTGCCCAAAACATAATGAGTACAATTAGATCTCTCTCATTCAATGTTAAAGGGCTGGGATTTAGCCCAAGAGGGCTAAAATTCACAAACAAATTAGACCCCCTACACCAGTGATGGTGAACCTATGACACGTGTGTCAGCACTGACACGCATAGCCATTTCTGATGACACGCAGTCACAGGCCTCCTCCCTCCGGCCCACAACCTCACCACCCTCCCTAAAGTGGCGATCAGGGCTTCCAAAGCACCGGTTGCCACTTTTCTCCCCCCCCCTCCTTAAAGTGGCAATTGGGGCATCGAAGCCCAGTTGCCACTTTCCTCCACCCCCCCCGCCTCTCTAAAGAGGTGATCGGGGCTTTGAAGCGCCGGTCGCCACTTTCCTCCCCACCCTCCCCAAAGCAGAAATCCGCAAATATGTGGAACCATGAATGTGAAACCCGCGAGTGCGGAGGGACAACTGTAGTCGCAAATGTAGTAAATACCAAATCTTAATAACAAAAAATATGGCACAACACCTGCCTTGAAATTATAAGCCACTATAAACTCCACATCTGGTCATCTCTGCCATTCAAATCATGCTCTATTGCCATAAAGGAAACATGCTCAAATTGACTTATAAATGGTACCTGACACCAGTACATTTAGTAAGGATGATGGGCAACACCAGCCCAACATGCTGGAGAGGTTATAGTAGCATGGGGACATATTTGCATATGTGGATGGATTGTACACTCATATTTAGTTTTTGGAAGGCAACTTTAGAATTAGCTTCTAAAATTACAAAACAAAAGATGCATTTCTGGCTGAAACTGTTGCTATTTTCAATGTTTACAGCTGAAAACAAGTCTTTAAAGTGTAAGGAACTCATTTCATTTTTGCTTGCAATATCAAGGCTGAAAAATGCCCATAATTGGAAAATAGGAAATATAATACTGGCAAACTGGTGGAGTAAATTGTAGGATTAGTGTCCATAATATTCTAAAACTAGAATTGTTAACTGTAAATCCTGAATCAATTTCTCCCTCAACTCTGCTTTCACTAATATGTTGTTGAGGTATGGATAAAGTTGTACTCCTTTCCATCTCAAAATTGCCATTATATGTATGAGAACCTTGATGAATACTTGTGGGGCAGATGCCAAAGCGAACAGCAGTGCCTTGAACTGATAATGCTTGTCTAGGTATTGAAATCTTAGATACTTCCTCTCCAAATAAGTCATTGGGTCATGTAGTTAGGCCTCTTCCAGATGTATTGAAGCCATCCAACCTTCCACTTTCAAATTTCTCTTTTTTGTTTGCAATGTCTCCATCTTGAACCTCTGATCCCTTATGAAACCATCTGAGGTTCAAGACAGGACAGAAACTTCCATTGCTTTCAGGCACAGTAAATAGAATAGAGTAGATTCTAGTAAACCATTGATTCACAGGAACCTTCTCCACTGTCTTAATTTTTAACAGATGCTGTATCTCATTTATAACACTATCCTCTGTTTCCCGATATCCTTCAACACTGGTGTAGGGATATACCTGTGTTTCAGTGTCTTGTCAAATAATATCCTGTAACCTTGTATTACTATTTGAATAAACATTGATCTGATGTTATCTTTAACCACAGGACCCTGAAAGGCAGAAGTCTTCCTCCCACTGGTGCCTCTTTTTTGTTGAAACTGAGATCTATCCCTTTATTTGGTAGATCCCCCTCCCTATTTTGATTTGATCCAACATACATTCCTTGCTTTCCAAACTGAGCTCATGGTTTGAACCAATGCTACCACTGAGATCTGAAATCTGTTTGTCTATTAACTCCTCTTCCTCCCAAAAAGGAAAAAAAAAATCCTCCTCAAAAGGGCCTCCTATCCAAGCTTTTCTTTTGTCATGTTGGCATTAGCTGTTTCGTATGCACACTCTCTACCAATATCTTATCTAGGGCTTTATTTCCAAATAACTACTCTCCTGTGATTGGAACGTATACCAAGTTGTTTCTCGATTTCTGGTCTGCCTCCTAGTGATGCAACCATAATGACTTCCTTGCCACTACAACAGCATTAATGCTTCATGCAGTGAATGCTACTGAATCAAGGCCTGCATCCGCCATATACCAACATTTCTTAAATTCTTCCTAGGGCCTTTCTTAAAGAGTATGATTCAAAATCCTCACTCTCTTTAATTTCTTCCATCCATACTACTGCAGCTCTTGTAAACATTAATGCAGACACATATCTCTGGCTTTTCTTCGCAAACGAAGATTCAGGAAGGACTCATCCCGCGCTTTCTGCAAGCATGCTGATGACTAAAAAGGCCAATCCGAGATAAACAAGTCCGGTTGCAAAAAGCACAGCAGAAGGTCTCCTTGGGTGATGTTTTTTGGGTTGTGATTCTTTCTGCGTTGTCGTTTCTCTTCAAGACTTGTTCAGCGTGAATTCTCAAATAAGGCTGTAGCGTTGTGGATAGTGTGTCTCCATGCCTCCCGATGTGAGGCCAGGGCGGACCACTGTTGGTGATCAATTTGGCCGAGCCTGAGATGTTGTTTCAGGGAGTCTTTGTATCGCTTTTTAGGAGCGCCCCTCTTACGCTGACCCGTGGCGATCTTATGGCTAATGCTGAAGTTTCATGTGCCTTTTTAGAGCCGCCTCTGGTCTTCTCTCGTTTACCTCTTTTAGCAATGTGTCTCCTTCCCATAGAACAATCACTCCAGAGACAGGTGCTGCTATCAGGCCATTGATCAGTGGGACTTTAAAAAATTTCCATTTCTTTTTTCTCAAAAGAATAAAATCTATTGGTATCACCTAAAAGCTTTCTAGTGTTCAATGAAGTCTCCCATTCTAATGACTGATGCTATCTTTCCTTATTATCCTCCTTAGCCTGTGATCTGTCTCCAGAAACCTGTAATCCCAGACTTCTCATCAATCTATTTAACAAACTTTTGAATAATTCCCCTTAAAACAACCTACTTAAGTCTACCTCCTTCTCATTCTCTGTTTCTGATAAAGCACAACTATCCTCTTGTAAACTGATTTCCATTTCATTCTGTTCAATGTCATCTTCTATATCTAATTCTACATCTTCTATATCTAATTCTACTTTCTTAGCACATTTCTTTGGCCTATCCTCTAACTCTCCGTCTTCGAAGTCTGCATCTGCATGTAACTTTCTCTTTCTTGTTAAAGTTATAGTTTTAGATGGATCTGTATTTTCATTTCCTAACCATTGTGCATGTATTTCATTCATATGTTTTCCAGTATAAGTTGTCTGTTTATTCTAATGTTCCTGTTCTTTTCTATTCATCTTATTAGTAATTTCCATCCAATTCAAGTTAGAATTCATTAAACCTTGTTAACTATTCAATGGCATGAAATTAATTGCATTAAAATTGGTGTGATCATATTCCCCCCATTCATTATACAGTATTGACTTTTCTTACTTGAGAACAATGACTGTAATTCATTCGCTAGTTTCCTTAATTATAGTGCATAAATAAAAATCTGTATCTTCTGAATTCATAGTATAAACCTCAGGTTTTGCATCCACTCTGGAATTGCCTTGTCCACTATTTATATTAATGTTCTCTAATTGATTCTTTTCACAATTAGGAAAAGGGATCTGCCTTTGTTGTTCTACATTTGATTGCATTACATTAGGCATATCTCTTTAAATTCAGGCATAATATACTTAGAAGGTGAGTAATTCATACCACTTTTGGGGGGCTGCTTTCTTTTTTCTCTGTCTTTGCCAGCTGCATCTGCAGACGTTAATCTTGGGAGACACTGAGCGAGCCAGACTGAAGGGCTGTTCTAAACTAGTTCCTCCCATCAGCTTAGAATATCTGGCTTCAAGATGGCACTCTGAAGCACCCTTTGGAGATTTTACTGCTGTCACAATGTTTTTCTCCATTTTATAGCTCACAGGAAGCCCTATTTTAGATTTTGAACCTTTTTATTTTTATTTCCTTGCTGTATTACATTTACCACATCTTTCTCCTTAGAACTATTTTCCTCTCTCTGTCCTCTCCAGATTTACTGTTGCCTTGCACCTTTAAATCTTCAATTTCACTTTTACTAGAGGTGAGGAATATTTTTCTTAATTCCATCCTTGTTTTTCCTCCTTGGAGACATGCAGGTTGGTGGCCATCTGAGTAGTGTTTTTCTTTCTTTTTTCTTGGCCCTTAGTCAGCTGTTCCACCACCAAAGGGATAGTTTCACTTTTAGATTTCTTATCTGATATTTTCATCTTTATTTCTACCAACTCTACCTCTTCTCCATTTTCTCTGAACTAAACACAAACAATTGTGAAATAATGAAATAAATCCTAATTTATCAGAGAAGGTCAAAGCAGAATTTTAAAAAGTGTCAGGGAAGGAGAGGGGTCTAATGGAAATAACAAAAAGAACATGGACTCCTGCCTGGTCCGATTGGCACATGGGGAATAAGCCAATCATAGTAGATTGCTCCTCCATGCCATCCTGAGAATACCCAGTTTAATCAATTCCCACTAGATTGGGCCCCACATGTTGGTGGGAGCCCATCCTAGTACACTGTTCTGCACTGCCACCACCAGCTCCCTAGCTTTCCCAGAAGCCAGGCAGGGGTCCCTCAGCATGTGACCAAGGCTGATCACATGCAGGGGCCCTTCAATTACATGTTGCATCCCACTTCCTGACTTGCATGTCAGCAGGGAAAATGTCAGCGGCAGCTGCAGAGATCAGTCAGCATTCTGTTTGGATTCCAGACCTTTTCCTCCAGGTAACAGGGCCAGAACAGGACAGATCTGGAACCCATTGTGAAAATATAAAGTGAGGAACCATTGTGAATGTGCAGAGCATAAAATGTATTTATCAAGTATAAAGCAAATACCCTACTTAAAGAGCAGGTAATGGAAACTGTAGAAAGGAATGCACCATCACATGAGATGACATTCAAAAAGAAATCAGGAAAGAGATTGTGAAAAAAGATCAAGAAGAACTTTACATAAGTTCATGCCAAATGCAAAATGGACCTCAGAAAGCCAAATAATTTTATTTTCAATGTCTCAAAAAAGTGTAGGAATTTTCATGTTTATTTAAAATGTTTATGTTAGAAACTGTTGCCATTATCAGTTAAAGGTGATACAATCAAGCACAATGGAAGAAAGCAGAGTTGCTTCTTTGTAAGTGTCATTTCAGATTAAGTAATGTACAACTCACATTTAGCACAATTGATGGCAACAGCCTAACTCTTTCCTTCAATATATAAGACTGTCATGTCTTACAAGGTAGCTTTATACTACTCTCCCCAGACATAATCTCTTTCAGTCATTCATGTATCGATATAATAGGATCTACTCTTAGGATCAAGCAAGCTATATCACACGTTAAAGAACTGAAATTTCAGATAAACAAGATAATCACAGATACCTGAAAAATCAACAGCACAAACACCATATTGGTGATAGCCCTTTAAAACTGACAACGGTTTGATTGTCTCTGTATCCCAAATATGGATTGAGCAATCCCGACCAACCTTAAAAAAAGAAATTGAATATGTTATTTTTATCTGAATATCAGTATTTTTTTAAAAAAATCATTTAAACATGCAACTACAGTGGAGATAAAACAAATTAAAAACACAAGTGGAATAAGAGAACAATAATGCTAAATCTTTTATTTCTCAAGAACATTAATTCTGTAAATAATACATGAGCTCAAAATTTCTCACACTTGGCTATATTAAATAAAATACGATTGAAAAATATAGTAATAGGTTCCTGTTCTGAACTTAGATTTGTATATATGGTAGTCCAAACAGAAGTCCAAAAAGTGACCAGCTAAAGGTCAGAGCTGATTAATTCAACTGAAGTTTTTATTTAGTTAAATATATCTATAACTTCACATTTTGTCATTATCATTTCAGTTTTTTCCCCTAGCCATTATTAGCCAATTTGATATAGACTTTGCATATAAAATATCCACTACAGAAGTTACAATGAAATAAAAAATGTTCAGTTTCCATAATATCTAGGTCTTTGATTATCCTTTTTAGAAAGCAATACCAGTTTATTAAAAGTAAATATGATCAAGCAATGAAAATCAGTTATTTATTTCAATTTACTACAGGTTGAGTATTCCTTATCCAAAATGCTTGGCACCAGAGGTATTCTGGATTTTGGAATATTTAAAATTTTGGAATAGTTGCAAATACATAATGAGATATTTGGGAGATGGGACCCATGTCTAAACATGAAATTCATTTACTGTTTCATATACACCCTACAGACATGGCCTGAAGGTAATTTTATGCAAAAAAATTTTAATAAATTTGTGCATGAAAGGACAGGTTGCTTACCTGTAACCATAGATCTTCGAGTGGTCTTCTGTGAATTCACACAGTGGGTTACTCCTGCGCCTGCGCAGAGCGTTCGGAACTATCTAGAATCGCTAGGCAGAACTAAGTTTGCAACATTTTGGCGGTAACTCCGCCCACCCTAACGGTTCCTATATAGGCGCTCCTGCCTAAATCCCCTCAGTTCTGTAAAGGACGCCGCAAAAAGCAGCATCAGGAACATTAAGCATATAAGCTATATAGCAGGACACAGAGGGGAGGATGGGCAGGTCTGTGTGAATTCACAGAAGACCACTCGAAGATCTATGGTTACAGGTAAGCAACCTGTCCATCTTCTTTGTGGTCTCTGTGAATACACACAGTGGGTAGACTAGCAAGTTTCCTCTACAGGAGAAGGGGTGTCGTGCTAGAGTTTGATGAGGACTAGTAGTGATACTGGTCAACAATAATGCAGAGTGCATTTCACAAATATGAAACCCAAGTATGAAATCGGAATTGGGTATATTTCAAGGAGTTACCGCAAACACATGAATAAAACATTTACATTTGCAGAAGAGAATGCCAAAAATACAAGCACAGTTGCACATGAGAAGTCATACCGTAACATAACATAGTCATTGAATTGAAGAGAGGAGCACAGCCCTCCCAAAGGCTACCTCAGCACGGGATCGAGTGTCAATTCTATAATGTGAAATAAAAGTTGTTGGTGTGGACCAGGTTGCTGCCCTACACACATCCTCCAACGGAACCCCAGAGAGGAAGGCAATTGAGGTGGAGACCGACCTAGTGGAGTGTCCCCGAACTTGGGTAGGAGTCTTCCGAGCTAGTTCATAGCATAGTGAGATCAGAGAGACAACCCATTTGGAAAGTCTCTGTGGGGAGATAGGGTTCCCCAGTCTAGAGGCAGAGTAAGAGACAAACAGCTTAGGAGATTTCCGGAGCTGAGCAGTCCGTTGAACATAAAAGGCCAATGCTCTCCTAGCATCCAGGGTGTGCAGAGCTCTTTCAAAGTCATCTTTGGGGTCCTGCATCAGGGCAGGAAGTACAATGGATTGGTTCAAGTGAAAGCTAGAAACAACTTTGGGAAGGAAGGAGAGGTCGGGCTTGAGCACTACTTTGTGCTTATGGAACACCAGAAAAGGAGCGTCGGACCGGAGGGCACAGATCTCTCCAGCTCGATGCGCTGACGTGATCGCAACCAAAAACGCCGTCTTCCAAGACACAAGCCTGAGGTCGGAGGTGGCCATAGGCTCAAAGGGTCTCTTTGTGAGCTGTGATAACACCAGTTCAAGGCTCCATGCAGGGGTAGGCTTTACTACTGGTGGGTGTAAGTTGGTGTAACCTCGAAGGAACTTCTTCACCGTTGGATCCCGAAAGGGTGAAGGTTTACCCCTTGCTTGAAGTTCTACAGATATCGCCGCCAGCTAGGTACGGATGGAGGACAGGGAGAGGCCGGAGGTAGAGAGGTGTAGCAGAAAGTGGAGGATTACCAGTACTGAGACAGAGCTCACGGAAGCATTAATTTCAGCAAGGTAGGATTCAAAACGCTTCCATTTATAGGAATAGGATCGGCGAGACGACAGTCGGAGCGCAGCATCCACTATAGCCTGTACATCTAGAGGAAGCGAGGAATCAGGGAGGTCGTGTAGTACCAATGCCGTCCCTATGGTAGGATCCTCCACGCCGTCAGTCGGAGTGTGTCCAGGTCCGGGTGCCTGACCTTCCCCCCCCTGTAGAGGCAGGAGGTCCGGACGGTGCGGAAGATGTAGAAAGCGACTGTCGGCCAAGTGCAGAAGGGGGGCAAACCACGCCTGACGAGGCCACCACGGTGTGATGAGGATCGCGTTCGATCGATCCCTGAGCATCTTGGCTATAACATGGGTGAGGAGTGGAAATGGTGGAAACAGATACAGGAGGGGCCTGGACCACCGAAACAGGAACGCATCGCCCTTCGAGTCCCTGCTCCGGTCTCGAGAACAATACATGCGGCATTGCCTGTTGGAGGCCATGGCAAACAGGTCGATGTCCGGCGTCCCCCACTTCCGAAACAGAGTCTGGATGACAAGAGGGGTGCAGGCTCCATTCGTGTACGGAGGAAGAGGAACGCCTCAGTTCATCTGCAAGATGATTCTCCTCCCCTGGCAGGTGGATGGATTGGACGTTCCTCTTGATGCACCAGTCCCAGATGTCCATGGTTAAAGAGAGAAGGGGCCGAGAGTGAGTACCTCCCTGCTTGTTGAGGTAATACATTACCATGGTATTGTCGGTCGCGACTAGTACCACTGAATCCAACACCAGGGTCTCGAATGCTCTCAAAGCTTTCTGCACTGCTAGAAGCTCTAACATGTTGATATGAAGTTGTTTTTCGTCGAGGGACCACGTGCCCTGTACCGAGCAGTCATCGAGATGGGCCCCCCAGCCCGTCATAGACGCATCGGTGGTAAGAGTAACCTGAGGTTGGGGGGGCTCGAAGGGCATGCCGGAAAGCACCATCTCCGGGTCGAGCCACCAGTCCAGGGAGCGTTGAACAGCTCGGGGCATCGTGAGGAGGACTCCAGGCGGGTCGACGAGGGGGTTGAAGACTCCCAGAAACCAGGACTGAAGCGGTCGCATCCTGAGTCGAGCGAACTGGGTAACAGACGTTGTGGCTGACATGTGTCCCAGGAGCGTCTGTACCGCTAACGCTGATACTCTCCAGGATCGACGGCAGAGGTGGATGGACGCACAAAGAGAGGCGAAGCGGTTCGTGGGCAGGCGGGTGATCGCTGACTTGGAGTCGAGGCGAGCTCCGATGAACTGTATCGACCGGGTGGGTTGGAGGTGACACTTCTCCATGTTCAGTATGAGTCCGAGCGAGTCTAACAGGTGCAGGACGAATTCGACATCGAGGATTAGTTGCTGTTGGGTCCAGGCCGTTATCAACCAGTCGTCGATGTAAGGAAACACAACAACGCCCCTCTATCGTAGGAAGGCTGCTACTGGTGCCATACACTTGGTAAAAACTCTCGGTGCCGTGGAGAGGCTGAAGGGAAGCACTCTGAACTGGAGGGACACTGTCCCTATGTGGAAGGCCAGGAACCGTCTGTGGTTGGGATGTATACCGACATGGAAATATGCGTCCTTGAGGTCGACTGATGCGAGCCAGTCGCCCTCCTGGAGAAGAGGCATAATTGTCCCCAGGGTCACCATTCGGAACTTCTTTGGAGAGATGAAGTTCACTCCCCGTAGGTCCAGAATCGGCCGCAGCCCGCCCCCTCGCTTCTTCATCAGAAAGTATCGGGAAAAGAAGCATAGATGACGTTGGGTCGGGGGGACCATTTCGACCGCACCCTTTTGAAGTAGTGTTTGGACCTCCTCGAGGAGGGGAGGGGATGGCGGAGTTGTCTGGATGTAGCCTGTCGGTGGGAGTCGGTTGAACTCTATCCGATAAAACTCCTGGACAATGCGAACCACCCAGCAGTCTGATGTTATTGACATCCAGTTGGGTAGGAACCGAGATAGGCAACAACCGAAGATTGGAGTCTAAAAGGGAAGACAGAGAGAGTCAGAAGGATCGGGCTCAGAACTTTCTCTTTCCCAAGTCCTTGGGCCTCTGCTTTGTGGATGGGCGGAAACGAGAGGTGGAGGACTGTCTCCTCACCGAAGGAGTGGCGGGGGGCTGCTGTTGGTACCGAGGCCGCCTCGATGGTTGTTGACCATACCTTTTCCTAGAGGAGGAAGGGTAGTATTGGTGCCATGAGGGGCGTGCCTTAGGTCTGTAAGTGGTAGAAGGCATACCGTACTTCCTGACCGTCGAGCGCATTTTCTGGGTAAACTCGAGCTTCTCATCCGTAGCGGAGTTGAAAAGACCCGAGTGGTCGAAGGCCATATCTTCGATGGTGGAAGCAGCCTGAGGGGCTAAGCCCGAGGAGCGAAGGCATGTGTGCCTGCGGAGTGCGACGGAACCGGCGATCGTTTTAGCGGCGCAGTCTGCCGCATGTCGGGCCGAGTTCATTTGTTGACCCGCCAGGGCTTGCGCTTCCTGCTTAATGGCCTCGGCCATGCGTCGACGCTCATCGGAGAGGTCCTGGATCAAGGGTCCCAGCCGTTCCCAAAGGACCTGCTGGTAGGCCCCCATGCATGCTGCGTAATTCTCAATGCGAAAACTCAGTCCAGCTGCGGAATATAGCTTCTTCCCGATTATGTCGATTTTGCGTCCTTCAGAGTCAGCAGGGCTCGCCTGAGGTCGACGCTAGCAACGATGTTGAGAAGGCTCAACCACAACGGAGTTGGGCTGCGGGTGTTCATGGAGCCATCCAATATCGTCTCCGGAAACTCTATAGAGGCGATCTATCCTCTTGAGGTGGGAGGAATGGAAGACGGATTCTCCCAACTACTCTGGGTTAGTTTCAGCAGGGATGGGAGGATTGGCAACTCGGCCACAGGAGGTGTCTTGGCCTTGAGCTGGCGTTGGATGGGGTCCAAGGGGTCAGAATCCCTCTCTGTTAGCTTTAGGTCCAAGGTGTGGGCCATCTGCTCCAAGAATGCCCGTATGTCATCCGTAGAGGACGAGGAATCTCCATCAAGCAATTCAACAGGCGGAGACGGGTGTCTCGGGACGTAGTGAGAAGAACCGGACAAATCGGATGAAGAGTCCGCAGACGGGGATGGGCTCCGGTTGGCCGGTGACACTGCCCGTGGAGGGTGGGAAGCTTGTGTCACATCAATAGGGGCTTGAGGAGGAAGTGGAGGTAGTGGCCTGTACTCCTGCCGAAGTGGGGAGACTTGACTTGCAGTATCGACCCTCGTAGAAGGTCGTGGCACGATTGGATCCGCCTGACTGCCTGTATCCACCAGGAGAGGTCTGCGGGGTAGGTTCCAGTCAGTACTGGAACGGTCCGGCAAATGAACGGAAAGCCAGGTGGGGACTGAAAGGAGCTCGCCTGGATGAGATCTCCGGTAATGGAGGAAGGCCGGCGGTACCCAGGGAGGCCATGGAACGGCGTTGGAGGAGGCCGGTATTCAGATCCAAGTGCGGCCCGGGCTGCGTCGAAAGCAACATAAACATAATGCGTGCTGTATTCATGTTTCACCTCCGTACCGTGATGAACTGGAGAAGGCAAGGGGGTACAGCTCGTTCCTTCTGCCAGCTGGGAGGAGGATTCCATATCAATGACTATCGTGTCCGTACAGAGGAGTTCCTCTCGAGACACAATCAACGCGGGCGAGGCAGCCCTGGCCTAAGGTTGGGCTTGATCCTCGTCGGAAATTTCCCCCTCTTCCAGTTGGACCACCTGGACAGGTATCATACCCGAGGACTGGTGTTGTTCAGGGGACCCGGTGGCAAGAGAGGAGGCCTCTGTAGGTAGCGGTGCACCGCGAGGAGAGCGTTCGGGTACCGAGGCTGGGGTTTTTGAAGACAAAGGTCGAGGCAACTCCATGGAGGTCGAGGCGGCGGTGGCCGAAGAGGAAGATTCTGGCCTGGGCGAAGTACGCTTGGCCTTCTTTTTTTATTTCCCCTTGGAAGAAGTGTCAGAGAGGTCATGTTCCGCTGCCGATACCGAGGATCGATCCCGACCTGAACCTGAGGGTTTATCGGCCTTCTTCGAACCCGATGTCGTCGAATGTTTATGGGATTTTCTGACCGCCTCGGGGTCAGAAGCCACCGCCTCTCTATACTTAGGACTAGAGGCCCTATGACGTTTCTTTGAAGGGCCAGCCTCAGGAGATCGGCCCCGTCGTGGGCTTGGCTCTCTGGCCAAGGGCCCAGGGGATGGTGATCTCGCCTGTCTTGGGGGGGCGGCGCCGGGTGGGAGAGGTGTAGCGGGCAGGCTCAACGTCTTCTCATAGAGGAAAGATTTTAGCCTCGATAGACGTTGTTTACGAGCCTGTGGGGTGACGTTGCGGCAGTGGGGGCAAGCGTCAACATTATGGGCCTCCCCCAAGCAGATAAGACACTTGCAGTGCCCATCAGAGGCCGGAAACTTTGCTTGGCAAAAGGAGCACCGTTTGAAGCCCGCCAGTTTAGAAGCCATCGCAACCAGACCTGAGATAGCGCAGTCAGCGTCAAGCCAAATCGAAGAGCCAAATCGTCGTCAGAAGCCAAAACGTTGTCAGAATAAGCCATTGATCAAAGAGAAGGGTACGTCAAGACAAGTCCAAAATCCAAATCTATGTCCAAAAGGCAGTCCGAGTCAAACACGAGTGAGAGAAAAAGGCACTAGTGACAGACAGTTCCTTACTAGCTGCTCACGCGGCAGACAAAAGGAACTGAGGGGATTTAGGCGGGAGCGCCTATATAGGGACCGTTAGTGTGGGCGGAGTTACCGCCAAAATGTTGCAAACTTAGTTCTGCCTAGTGATTCTAGATAGTTCTGAACGCTCTGCGCAGGCGCAGGAGTAACCCACTGTGTGTATTCACAGAGACCACGAAGACGATCCAAGTTTGTATACATTGAACCATCAGAAACAAAGGTGTCACTATCTCAGCCACCCATGTGGACAATATTGGATTCTGGATAAGGGAGACTCAACCTGTATTTCATATTTACCTCTCATTTGCCTTCAAATGTTAATGCTGTCAAATGCTAAATAAATAGACTTATAATGACGTTTAATAAAATGATTATTCTCTCCCTTTCAAAAATCTGAGTAGGGAGCTTGCAGGTGATGGATATCTGATGCATGGACATAAAGTACTATCCCTTTGGCCATCACCTTGCATTGTTCTATTACTTTTTTCTCCTCCCTCCACATTCCTTTTTCTTTTCTTCTTTTTCCTCCTCTCACTCTTCCTTCTTCTCAATACAAGCTGTATTAGTCAATTATATATGGGGAAGTTTTTCTTTTTATTTCTTGCTGTGGATTTTTATAACCCAAGACCCACCTTTTGCTGTATGAAAAAGGAAGGCTTAAATGAATGGCAGGTATAAAAAATCAAAAGAACAGGTTGCTTACCTGTAACCATAGATCTTCGAGTGGTCTTCTGTGAATTCACACAGTTGGGCTATTCCTGTGCCTGCGCAGAGCCTACGGAACCTTCTGGTATCGCTAGGCAGAATGTGCATAGATACATTTTTGGCGGTAACTCCGCCCACATTAATGGTCCCTTAAAAGGCACTCCCACCTAATTCCCCTCAGTTCCTTGAATGATGCTGCAAACAGCAGCATTAGGAACATTGAGCACATATGCAATAGCAGGACATAGAGGGGAGGATGGGTGGGTCTGTGTGAATTCACAGAAGACCACTCGAAGATCTATGGTTACAGGTAAGCAACCTGTTCATCTTCTTCATGCCCTCTGTGAATCACACAGCTGGGTAGACTAGCAAGCTTCCCCACTGGAGGAGGGTATGTCCTGTACATCGGTAGATGAGGACCACCTCACAATCCGCCTTGTAAGGGACTACTTCCTCTTCCTTCTTTTCTTTAAAACTGCACATTCCTCACACATTAAGCAATTCAACAATGCATTAAAGTCAATGGTTTAACATACAATTCACTCATTTATTGAATGGAGGACAGAAGCACTGCCCTCCCAAATGCAGCATTGTTCCTAGAACGAGTGTCCAGTCTGTAGTGTGAAATGAATGTCAATGGTGAAGACCAGGTTGCAGCATGACAGACATCCTCCAGGGCAGCCCAGAGAGGAAAGCAGTTGAAGTGGAGACAGCTCTCGTAGAATGTCCACGAACCCGTGGAGGAAGCGGCTTCTTGGCCAGTTCATAGCAGAGAGCGATGGTTGACGTCACCCACTTTGAGAGACGCTGCGACGAGATTGGTGCACCTCGCTTCAGCATAGGAAACAAAGAGCTGAGGAGATTGCCGGAACGGAGCAGTCCGTTGTATGTAGAATGCAAGCGCCCTCCGCACATCCATGGCAAGGAGGGTATGCTTGAATTCGTCCTTCGGGTCCTGCATCAGGGCAGGCAGGACAATGGGGTGGTTAAGGTGGAAACTGGAGACCACCTTGGGAAGGAAGGAGATATCTGGTCTCAGTACCACCTTATGCTTGTGGAAGCAGGTATATGGCGGGTCCGACGGAAGAGCACACAGTTCTCCAGCTTGACGAGTGGAGGTGATGGCGACCAGGAAGGCAGTCTTCCAAGTCAGTAGCTAGAGGTCAGCCTAAGCCATGGGTTCGAAGGCACGTCTCACCAATTGGGAGAGGACGAGTTCGAGGCTACAGGAAGGAGTGGGATTGAGCACAGGAGGATGTAGGTTGATATATCCCTTTAGGAACCTCTTCACCATTGGGTCCTGGAAGGGGGATGGTCGATTCCGGGCCTGGAATTCAACGGAAATAGCTGCCAGATAGCCTCTCAAAGACGAGACCGAGAGCCCTGCTTCTGACAGGACAAGGAGGAATTGAAGGATCGTCGGTACCGAGCAGGATTGAGGGTCCAATTCCTGGTCTGCTAGGAACTTTTTGAAGCAGTTCTACTTGTAGAGGTAAGCTTTTCGAGTGGAGGGCTTCCTAGCAGCATCGATAACCGCCTGAACCTCTCGAGGCAGAGTGGAGACGGGGATGGCGTGTGACGGTTGCGGGCTCACGGCTCGATCCTCCAGACCGTCAGGCGAAGCGTGTCGAGATTGGGATGCCTGACCTTGCCTTGCTGGATGGTGAGCAGATCCGGTCGGTCCAGCCGGTGGAGAAAGCACCACCTGGACAGGAGCAGCAGTGATGGAGAACCATGGTTGTTAGGGCCACCACGGCGTGATGAGGATTGCATTCGACAGGTCCCGACGAAGCTTGGCTACGACCCTTGTCAGTAGTGGGATTGGACGGAAGAGGTACAAGAATGGTCCATTCCATTGGAATAGAAAGGCATCCCCTCTGGAGTATTTGTGCCAAGTCCTGGAGCAGAACTGGTCGCACTGTCTATTCTAGACAGTCGCAAAGAGATCTGTCAGCGGAGTGACCCACCGGTCAAAGAGGTCTGCCACCACCTGTCGGTGGAGCATCCGGTCATGGATGTTGGAATTGGAGTGGCTCAGTCCGTCTGCAAGAATATTCTCCTCCCCCGGGAGGTGAATGGACTGAAGGAAGATGTTCCTCTCTACGCACCAATCCCATATCTGTAGAGTAAGCTGGAGGAGCTGAGGCGATCTGGTACAACCTTGCTTGTTTAGGTAGTACATCACCGAGGTATTGTCCGTGATGAGAAGAACAGTTCTGTTCCAAACCAATACTTCGAAGGCCCGAAGTGCTTTCCAGACCGCTAGGAGCTCCAGGATGTTGATGTGCAGTTTCCCTTCTTCGGTGCTCCAGGAGCTATGGTTCCTGTGGCAACCCAGGTGGGCTCCCCAACCGTGCAGAGACGCATCTGTTGTGAGGGAGACGTTCGATTGAGGAGGGTCGAAGGGAAGACACGAGAGAACATTGAGTGGTTCGAGCCACCAGTCCAGGGAACGTTGGATGGAGCGAGGCATTCTCAGGAGCTTCTTGGGGGACTCCCATAGGTGATCGAAGACGCTCAGGAACCAATGCTGAAGCGGTCGGAATTGAAGTCTGGCCAGATGAGCAACCAATGTAGTGGTTGCCATGTGTCCGAGGAGAACTTGTATGTTGTACGCTCGAACCCGTCACGACCGTCTGCAGCCGTGGATCAGGGATCAGAGGGTGTCGAACCGATCGTCGGGAAGGTACGCTGCTGCCAAGATCGAGTCCAGTCGAGCACCGATGAATTGGATCGACTGAGCAAGATTCAGCTGAGACTTCTCCATGTTGACAAGTCCCAGCATGTGTAACACATCTAGGGTAAAGAGAATGTCTTTCTCGAGCTGAAGCCTCGAGTTCGCCACAAGCAGCCAATCGTCTATGTAGGGGAAAACAATGACCCCATGTTGTCGAAGGAAGGCCACCACTGCCTCCATACATTTCGTGAAGACCCTCGGTGCCATGGAGAGTCCAATGGCAGGATGTGGATCTGGAACGCTAGGAACCTCTTGTGTGAAGGATGGATCCCGATGTGGAAATAGGCGTCCTTGAGGTCTATGGACGCAAACCAGTCCCAACGTTGAAGGAGAGGGAGGATAACAGCAAGGGTGATCATCCTGAATTTCTTTGGGATGATGTACCAGTTCACTTCCCTGAGGTCGAGGACAGGAGGGAGGCCACCATCCTTCAGTACCAGGAAGTATCTGGAGAAGAAGCACCGATGATGTTGTTCGGCATCCACGGGTTCGATAGCCCCTTTTTGAAGCAGGGTCTGAACCTCCTCGATGAGGGGAGGGGAGGGCGGTGTAATACGGATCCGACCTGTTGGGGGCAGTTCATCGAATTCGATCCAGTAGCCATGTTGTACAATCTGTATTACCCAATGGTCCGATGTTATCGAGGACCAGGCGTCCTGGAATGTCGACAGGTGGTCTCCAAACAGGGGGGTCTAAAAGAAAAGGTAAACATCATGATGAGGAATGGACAAATCAAAACCTCCTTCTGCCTTGATCCCTGGACTTTTGTTTGGACGGCAGACGATACCGAGAGGTGAACCCCTGGCTTCTCACCAATGAGGTGGAGTACACTGGCTGTTGGAATCTAGAGCACCTCGATGACTGAGGCATACCCCCTCTCCTAAATGACCGGCTGTAGGAAGAAGCATGCCATCCTGCTCGGTAAGCAGAAGATGAGGCCGATGGCATACCGTACTTTCGTGCGATGGTCCTCATCTTCTGCGTGAACTCCAGCTTCTCATCTCTGGATGCATTGAAGAGGCCGGAGCTATCGAAAGGCATGTCCTCAATCGTGGCAGCCGCTCGTGTGGAGAGCCCAGAAGACCGCAGCCAGGCATGTCTCCGCAGGGCGATGGAGCCTGCCACTGTCTTGGCTGCACAATCAGCGACGTGCCTTGCTGAGTTCATCTGCTGCCCCACCAGCAGTTGGGCCTTCACTTCAGTGGCCTCAAAAGTCTTCGGCGTTCATCTGGCAAGTCCTGGATGAGAGGCAGCATTCTCTCCCACAATACCTGCTGGTATGCACCCATACAGGCTGAGTAATTAGCAATTCGGAAGCTGAGCCCAGCAGCCAAATACAGCTTCTTACCCATGATGTCCAACTTCCTTCCCTCGGGGTCAGAAAGAGTAGACTGTGGTCGTCGCTGCCTCCTTGGTTGAACCGCCTCCACGACAACCGAATTTGGTTTCAGGTGTTCTTGCAGCCAGTCGATCCTGTCTCCTGCCACTCGGTATATCCTGTCAATTCTCTTTGAAGTTGGCAGGATGGACAATGGATTCTCCCATGAGTTTTGCATCAACTTCAAGAGGGATGGTAAGACCAGGATGTGCGCAGCTGGGGGAGCCCTTGACTTGAGTCGTTGGGATATGGGGTCGATGGGCTCGGACTCCTCAATGACTTTCAAGTCCAATGCGTGGGACATACAGACTACCGGCTCCGACAAAGAGCGGACGTCGTCTGTTGACGAGGAGGAGTCTTCATCCAAGAGATCAGGCTGTGGGGAGGGTATGTAGGTCAAATACCCCTCAGAGGACTCAGAAGAAGATGAAGAGTCCAATGACGGAGATGGAGTCTGACGTCTGCCATGCAGGGAAGACGACAGAAGTGGCGGAGTGGGAGGCCGAGGAGTGGGAGGCAATGGAGTTAGACCCCAGAACGGTGACTCCTGACATCTCGCGTCTTTTAGCATCGGCCTCGTAGGTTCTCTCGCCAGAAGGAAGTCCTTATCGAGCCCATGAAGATACGAGGCGGCGATAAAGCCAGAGCCTGATGGGTTGCAGCCTCGGAGGTAAGGTGGAACACACGTTCCCCAGTAGCATCCGCACCCAGTTGCACTGCCAATGGCACTGTGAACACAGACCTAGCCAGGTCATAAGCGCCATATGCTGGCTCGTCTTCCTGGATCCTGGAGGTGGAAGGTCGGGGCTCGTCCTCCGATGCTTTGACAGCAGTCGAAGAGTCTCGGAGCAACTCCGATCTGGAGTCCAGCAGGACGGGCGAGAGGCCACGAACCCGTGGGGAGCCCTCTTGTACTTCAGGTGAACCCACCTCAACTTCAACAATCTCCAGCGAAGGAGTCGGAGTGGGAGTCCTGGAACGGAGTTGCTCGGTCTCGACGCCTCAATTACGAGGTGAAGCCTGAGGCTCTGGTGGAGATCGGTGTGCAGATGTAGATGGGACCGGAACAGTTGGTGCAGCAGGCTCTCGAGCCCGAGATGTCTCCTGAGGCCTCCCTTCAGTATGAGAGCGTTTACTCTTCTTCTTCTTAGGGGCTTTACCCTTCAAAGAAACTGAAGACTCTCGGTCCCGACCTCCATCCTTGGAGCTTGATCACTTCCGAGGACGATCCCTGGACCCGACAGCCACCGAATCCGAGGAGGCTTGGTCCCCAGCCGGGGCCGGCTTGGTGGCATGTTTGTGCAAATGCAGCACAGCCTCAGGATCAGATGCCACAGAATGCCTTCGAGAGGGGCTGCGAGAGAGGTGGAGTTTGGCTTGCGGAGACTGCGGAAATCTCGATGAAGGGGATCTTCCACGCTGTTGTGGGGACGTCCCCTGTCCCACAGCGGGGGTTGAAGAGGCAGATGGTATGACGGCCTTCTCGTATAGAAAGGACTTCAGATGAGAAGAGCGGTGCTTCCTTGCCTGAGGCGTGAAGGCCCTACACTGGACGCATGCATCGACGTTGTGGGACTCACCCAGAGAGATGAGACACCAGGAATGGCCATCTGAGGTAGGCAGTTTTCCTTGGCAGACGACACACCTCTTAAAGCCAGTTTTAGAAGCCATAATAGGGATGAAGCGAAAGCGAAGTCAGGAGCAGTCCGAGTCAAGCCAAAAATCAGAGAGAGTTACCACAAATTGTAATCAGGAAATCCAAGTCAAGCCAGCAATCAGAATACAGCCAAAATCCAAGAGTGAGTGAAGAATCATAGTCAAGAACAGTCCGAGTCCAAAAACCGAAAGTGAAAGAGTCAAATCAGAGAACCAAGGTTCCTTCCGAGCTGCTAACGTGGCGGAAAAAAAGGAACTGAGGGGAATTAGGCGGGAGCGCCTTTTAAGGGACCGTTAATGTGGGTGGAGTTACCGCCAAAAATGTATCTATGCACATTCTGCCTAGCGATACCAGAAGGTTCCGTAGGCTCTGCGCAGGCGCAGGAATAACCCAACTGTGTGATTCACAGAGACCATGAAGAAGATGGTGCTATTCTTATTTTGCTAAAAAATGCTCTACTTTTGAAGATGCAAACCACTGCAGACACAGGTGGCCTCTTCTCCAATTTTACTGGTCAAAATTTCAAATATGTCAGAAAACAGTTGGATAAATACATATGGTCCAAATTTGAACTGTCCCAAAATGTTTTATTACATTTAGAACCATTTGAACACCATAACAAACAATTGGCAGAACTTTAACAATACAGTTGCCCCTCCACATTCGTGGTTTTGATTATTTGCGGTTTTGGGAGAGCCCCCCCGGCCCCCCCCAAACCGCAACAAGGGGGCTCCAGAGGCCCCGTGAAAGCCCTGGGAGGGAGTGGGGAGGGCCGGGGAGGCCTCCGCGGGGCCCCGCGAAGGCCTTGGGGGGGAGTGGGGAGGGCCGGGAAGGCCTCCGCGGGGCCTTCGGAGACCCTCCGGAGCCCCCACGAAGGCCTTGGGGGGAGGGAGAGGACCGGGGAGGCCAACGCGGGGCCCTGTGAGGCCCCGCAAAGGCCTTGGGAGGGAAGGGGATGGCCGGGAAGGCCTCTGCGGGGCCTTCGGAGACCCTCCGGAGGCCCTGCGAAGGCCCTGGGGGGTAGTGGGGAGGGCCGGGAAGGCCTCCGTGGGGACTTCGGAGACCCTCCCGAGGCCCCGCGAAGGCCTTGGGGAGGGGTGAGGACTGGGGAGGCCTCCGCAGGGCCCTGCGAGGCCTCGCAAAGGCCCTGGAGGGGAAAGGGGAGGGCCGGGAAGGCCTCTGTGGGGCCTTCGGAGACCCTCCGGAGGCCCTGCGAAGGCCTTAGGGGGAGGGGGAGGGCCAGGAAGGCCTCCGCGGGGACTTTGGAGACCCTCCGGAGGCCCTGCGAAGGCCTTAGGGGGAGGGGGAGGGCCAGGAAGGCCTCCACAGGGCCTTCAGAGACCCTCCGGAGGCCCCGCGAAGGCTGTGGGGGGGAGTGGGGTGGGCCGGGAAGGCCTCTGCGGGACCCTGCGAAGGCCCTGGGGGGAGTGGGGAGGGCCGGGAAGGCCTCCGCAGGGCTTTCGGAGACCTTCCGGAGGGCCCGCGAAGGCCCTGGGGGGGAGTGGGTTGGGCCCCGTTGAGGGCTTGGGCGGGAGGGGGGAGGGCAGGGGAGGCATCCACGGGGCCTCGGGAGGGTCTCCACCAGCCAGGATACGCCAAGCTCCCTGTCGGTGTATTGTGGTTGTGGAGGTGGCCCATTCTGCCCCTATTACCTGGAGGAAACAGACCAGAGCCCACACAGGAACGCTGATTTGTTGCTGCAGCTGCCATGGCCACCATTTTCCTTGCTATCTTGGATGTCAGGAAGGCGGCCTGCAACATGTAACTGAAGGCGCCCTGCATGTGACCAGCCTTGGTCACATGCTGCAGGACCCCTGCCTGGCAATTTATGAACAACATAGTTAAGAGTGTTATAAAAACAATTTAGATTTTGTGGCAGACAGCACATTTGCATTTCTCCTGACATTTTTCTTCCTGGCTTTCAGGAGAGCCAGGGGTGGGCGGCAGCAGTAAGGGCTGGCATGCCGGACAGGCTCCTGTGGACATATGGGGCCCAATCCAGGTTTTGGCTTGCAGTACCAGATTAAACTGGGTATTATTATGTAGGAAGCACATCTTTTAACATCTTTTGCCTGATGAAGAAGCTTGAAAAAGCTTGCATCATGTATTTTGTATTTGGTTAGCTGATAAAGGTATCACTTTTTTTTGTGGATTTTGGGTATTATTATGTAACGTTTATCGAGCCCTGCTCTAGCTTGCCCCGTCTCAGCCCCATATCTGCTCCAGGGCAGACATTGTTTTAACTGCCATGGCTCAATGCTATGGAATTCTGGGATTTGCAATTTTGTGAGATACTTAGTTTTCTGTGTCAGAGAACTCCGGTGCCACAAGAAACTACAAATCCCAGGATTCCATAGGATGGAACCATGATAGTTAAAGTGGTGTCAAATCACATTGTATCTGCAGTGTGTCAGCAGCCTTAGAACTGGTAGAAATCTGGCATATTTTACTATAAGTGGAGAGAGGTCAGAATTTTTTTTTCTCAGCTGTACATGAGCTGTTTGCTGTTGGATTTTTGTTTTCCTGTTGCTTCAATACATGCTAACAACTTTCATTGTATGAGATCATTTGCAAGACCTCTGGAATATGGCATGTTTTCCCTTTCTCAACAGTAATAAATTTAAAGTAAAAATGGACTTTGAACTCCAGGACTGTGCTAACAATGAAGGTCCCACTGCCTTACATGTCCTTGAGTAGAACATATAAAGTCTACATGAGAAGGAAGGTTACAGCACATATCTCTTACAGGAAGAAACTTTGACAGGTTGCGTATCCCTTACCCAAAATGCTTGGGACCAGAAGTGTTTTAGATTTCGGATTTTTTCAGATTTTGGAATATTTGCATATACATAAGGAAATATCTTAGAGATGGGATCCAAATCTAAACATGAAATTCATTTGTTTCATATACATCTGATACATATCTCCTGAAGATATTTTTATATACAATATTTTTAATAATTTTATGCATAAAACCAAGTGGGTTTACACTGAACCATCAGAAAGGCGTTACTGTCTCGGCCACACATATGGGCAATTTTGGATTGTGAAGCATTTCAGATTTTGGATTGCCAGATTAAGGATACTCAACCTGTATAAGGAAAGAAGACTTTTAAAAATGCAGTAAAGACAATCTGAAACCTTTTCCTCCCTGGATATATGATCATTTCCAGTGGAGGCTCCTTTCTGGCTAGATGTCTTATACCATTTTAATTTTTTATTATAAAAACCTTTGATATTTGTAGACACATGCATACTTTTAAATTGAAAAACCTACCTTTACTCAATGTACATCTGACATCTTATGCATATATTTTTGAAATTTCTGTTAGAGCAAAACTGGATTTAATGCAATTATGCCCTTCTATTTGTAGAAGGGTTTTTGATCTAGAATATGGCTTTCCAAACAGGAAATGCAATTTTAGCTGATTCCTCTTCATTTTACTGCTCTCTGTGCTTCCTCAAATCTATGCCAGAGGGTTGGGAGACCCTTCTGGAGAATCAGGAAAAATAGCTTTCCCTCCCCTTCCACCACCAGAATCCTTCCCTAGATCAAAGACTCCGGTTTATGGAAAGGAAGTACTGGACACAGCCCAATGGCTCTAATCCAGTAATTCTGTTCATATGGGGACATCAATAGGTTTAGAAGGCTCCGCACATGAAGCTTCTTTAGCTTTCTTTCATGTAAGGCTTACACTGTAAGCCATGGAATTTCATGGGAGCAATTCAGACATGGAGTGTTTCTGTTTATAGAAGAAAATACTGAAAATCTTGCAGGTTGAAGAGCCATTATATGCAGTGGAATTGTGGTTCTTAACCTTGATCCCCAAATCCCAGGGGGTCTGCGAAGGCTTGAAGGCTGCCCGGCCCACTTTCTCCTGCAGTAGAGCAGCCACGTGACAGGAGCCAAGGCAGAGGCTGGCTGGCTTGGCCTGCACATTGCCATTCTATCTGCTCCAGCCACAAACTTGCAGCAAGAAGCAGGAGAAAAGTCCTCCCCCCCCCTCCAGTGCCTCTGAGGGATGGTGCAATTGTATTATTATTATTATTATTATTATTATTATTATTAGGTGTGGTTGTTATGATTGTTGTCGTTGTTTTAAATCTTAAGTTAAGTCTTGGAGGCCCGCGGCAACAAAAGACATTTAAAGGAAATCTGTGGTAAAGAAAAGGTTAAGAGCCACTGCAGTAGAACATTATTGCAATCTTAATATGTTTGACTTCCACCACAAATTCTGCTGAAGTCCAAGAACTCCATGTTTATTTTTTCTTTCTAATGTGTCATTAACAAAGCCAACCATTTCTCCTACAGCTAGATTGCTTTCAAATGTATTTCACGGTGTTCTGTTACATGCTCATTGAAATCCAAAGTGTGACTCCTACCTGGCCTGTTGCCACATAGTCCTTTAAGGGATGAATAGCAAGACACAAAATGTCATCATCATGACCCAAATAAAAACGCTGTGTGTTCTGCTGCCGATTGTATACTACACCCACTGCTGCAACATGGTACACAATCTCTCCAGTCTGAGTGTAAAATAAATTACTCCGACAGTCATAGCCCCTGTAACTAACAATACATTTAGTGTTAAGACAACAGCCATAATTATATAGTTTTTTACATTTCATATGGTAGAATAATAAAATAAACTAGGTTATACCAACAACTTTCTCTTCTAGTTATGACTGTAAGAGACAGAAAGGCATTTGGAAATAGCTTGTACAATTAGGAAAAAAAGTCACTGCTTTCTTGTTTTATTGAAAAGTTATGTTCATTATATGAAATACCTTTTTAAACATTTCCATTAGATTATATGGAAATATAATCTTTGTTTCTTTCTCTCAACTCCAGGAGAAGACCAGGTTGCTTACCTGTAACTGAAGTTCTTTGAGTGGCCAACTTTGAACTCACGCCTGCACCTGCACAATGCATCTCTCTGAATCTTTTTGAGCTATACATATGCAATTTGGCAGCAGCCCCTCCCATCCTCCATGTGCATGGCCAGCGCACATCACATCTAAACCCTCAGTTTCCTGGACACTAAAGCAGCAGCCAAGGAGCTAAGGAAGGCAGGACATGACGAGGGGAAGATGGGTTGGGTTGTGTGAGTTCACAGATGATCACTCGAAGAACCACAGTTACAGATGAGCAACCTCTTCTTCTTCGTGGTCTCTGTGACTCTCACAAATAGAAGACTAGCAAGCTACTAACCATAAGAGGAGTGCCATTCAACACAGGAGAAGAGCACAGATCTCCCAAAAGCAGCCTCCACTTGAGACCTTGCATCCAGTCTATAGCGTGAGATGAATGTCAAAGGCTACGACCAGGTAGCAGCTCTGCAGATTTCCTAGAGTGGGACCCCTCTTAGGAAGGCTGCTGATGCTGCCATCACTCTTATCAAGTGGTTCCTCATTTGGGCTGGAGGTTGCCTGCCAGCAAGTTCACAGACCAAGTGAATGGTGGCCACCATCCACTTAGAGAAATACTGGACTGAGAGCGGAAGAAACCCTCCTCGCTGGTGGAATAGCAGAAGAAAAGCCTATGAGACCCACAAAAGGATGTGCAATCCACATCCAGGCAGTGCAGAAAATATCCAAGATCCAAAAGAGATTCTGCATAAAAGCAGGAAGTACAATGTCTTGATTAACATGAAAGGTGGAGACTACCTTGGGCAGGAAGGAAATGTAGGCCCACCCCCATATCCACGGATTCGGTATCCACGGTTTCACTTATCCATGTCCGAAAAATATATTCTCCCTAGACATTTTAGGTGCTCCAATGTGATTCTATGGTCAACTTCTCGTGTTCATCTAATTGAAAATAATAGGGTTCCCTATTATCCACAGTTTCAGGTATCCATGGGGGGGTCTTGGAGCATACCCCCATGGATACAGGGGTTGAACTGTATCCGGTCTGAAGACCACTTTGTCCTTATGGAAACTAAGGTAAGGCTGATCAACCTGTAGGGCATAGAGCTCACCTGCCCTTCTGGCCAAGGTGATGGCCACCAAGAAAACTGTTTTCCAGGTAAGTGGCCTGAGATCACATGAGGCTATAGGCTCAAGGGTTTGCTCAACAATTGGGAGAGAACCAGCTAGAGGCTACAAGTGATGATCCAACACCTCCTGAGGACATGCAGACCGAGAGGATGATTCCATCAGAGATCTCTTAAGAGCCATCTGTGTTAGCACGGTTTACACCCCACTTCCAGAAACTTGCCCCACTTCCAAAGACCTCAGAAATTGTGTATTAATAAACTGGCATATTATTAATTTGGGTAATCAATGTGACCTTCCACAAAGTCAAAAGCACAATGGTCTCAGGGAAGACAGCTGAATGCCATGCTTTGCCCTAGGGAAGATTAAGGCTAAAAGTCAAAAGGACACATTTCCCAGTGGAAAGGGAGATAATGGATGGATGGATGAAACCTTTGGATGCTGATTTTGAAATTTCCTTTCCTCAATCCCAAACCTTAAGAAGGTTGCTCAAGCTTTTCAAATCCAATCACTGGACATTAAGAAACACATTAGCATCTTCCATACCTTTTGTCAAGACCAGGAAACTCATTGTGCAATCCATGAAGGCTCAGGAAATCTATTGTTTCAACCTATGAAACATCCAATCCCCTCAGGTATATTTGGAGTTATAAATGACCCTCCAAAATATGCTTCAGTGTGCACAGTTCCAGTTCCAGGGGACACTCTGTCCCTCTGTGTGGCCACCCCAGATTCCTCCATCCACTCTGCTGGATTGACTACAGGACAGGTTGTATCACCCCCAACAAATCCTCTTGCTACCCTTATCCCAAGGTTTCTTACTGCTTTTCCTATAGGCTTGTGTGAATGCTTTTTCTGGGTGATTGTGTGTGTGTGTGTGTGTGGTGTTATTTTTTTGAACACTTTAATAAAAACCATACTTAATTTTACATGTGTGTGTATTCCATCCAGGCTAGTACTGGTAGACAAAGGTTTTCAAGATCCCCTTTCACATAGCCAAAGTCGAGATGCTGCTAATTTCCCCAACATATTAGAAACGCGATATTTTCTTGGAATTTTCCAAGGAGCATTTTGGGTAACATCTGGACAGATAAGCCTGAGGCTGTCAGAACCAAGGTAGAGCAGAATACAGTTAAGTGCAATATGAGGACAATCACACAGAATCTGTATGTAACAGCCTATGTATCTGTATGTAACGGCTGGACCACAGAAGGAAGCACAGGTTTGATTGCACCTTTTTCCAACAAGGAAGAGACTTCTTCTAAAAGAATGTCAGAAGGAGGAGTAACTGAAATGAAACCAGTGGGTGGAAGTTCCTTGCATTTGATGGCACAGCCTTGGTGCACAATGTCAAGTGCATTGTGCACATTTGATGGCACAGCCTTGGTGCACCCAGGAATTGGTGGTGATGGCTTGCCAAGGAGGGAGGAAGTGAGAGAGTCTATTGCTAATGAAAATCCTGGATGAGAAAAGAGGCGAGCCCAACAACAAGTCAAAGGTGACGCTTTTCAGAGTCTGTTGATTTCTTTTTGAGTTGCTGTCGGTATTGACAAGGAGCTTTCCTGAGAGAAAAAGAAGAAATATGTTGATCGGATTTCAGATTACAGTACTGAGTGGGACTGGAAACCCACTGATTGGAAGAGGACCTAGGCCAACCATGGTGAAGCTTTGCTGCAAAATAAAATTGGGCTGGGAAGCCAAATTTGCAGGCTGTGGACTGCATTTTTTGCGTAAGTTCAAGCTTCCCATCCGTTTCCTTGTGGAAGAGTCCCTCTTCATCAAAAGGCATGTCCTCAATAGTCACCCTAGCTTGAAAGGATAAACCTGAGGATTTCAACCAGGCAGGATGTTGAAGGGCAATGGAACTGGCAAGTCTTTACAGCACTATGTACGAAGTGAAGGTGGAGTTGATTTGGTGACACACTAAAGAATGAGCCTCATCGTAGAGGGCCATGGCAAGTCTTTTGACATCATCAGGCAGTTTATCAAGCAGAGGAAAAACCCGCTCCCAGAGATGTTGTTGTTATGAACACATATATGCTGAGTAACTCATGATCTAGATACTAAATGCAGCAGATGTACAGAATTTCTTAGACATAGAGTCCAACTTCTTGCTCTCACAGTCCAAAGGGGCTGTATGAGTTTTCTGAAGAGACTTGGACTGGGAAGTCTCTACAACAGTGGAGTTAGGCTTAGGGTAATGAGAAAGCCAGTTAGCCTTTGGTTCAACAATCTGATAGAGAATGTCGATCTTTTTGGAAGTGGATGGAATGGAAGAAGGCGTTGACCAGGAGCAGCGTGCAATTTGCAGGACCAAAGGTAACAAGGGAATAGACAGAAGAGTCAGAACCCTTGTCTGTATGCAGATATAGACAAAGTCGACAGGGTCATCTGAATGTTTCATCTTGAGATCCAAGGGGTTAGCCACACAAACAATCTGCTCAGCAAATGCCATCACATTGTCCACTGGAGAAGAAGACTCATGATCCCCAAGAGTTTGAGGGGAAGAGAGGAGGTAATGATACATCTCGGTTTCGTCTGATGAATCATCAACATAGTTAGAAGAATGCCTGTGGTGAGGATTTCGAACCAGATCAGACTGATGAGCAGGATGAGGTAGCAGAGTGGCTAGAGGTTCCACCAGAGCAGTGTTGGCGTCAAGTGGTACAGGCAGAGGTTTGCAATCTTTGGAGGGGGGATGAATTGTAACAGAATGTGCAACATAAGAAGAATGACAACAGGACTTGCACCTCTTTCTGGCAGGAGAAGACCATCAATGAGGAGTGCTACTGGTGAGGAAAATGATATTAATGACCATAGTAAGGGTCATATAGATACATACTTTTGGACTGTCATAGTATGACTAATAGGGACAGGAGTGTAAATGTCGATGGAGTCTTAAGAGTGAGCAGTCCTGTCATCAATGATAATCACGGCTATGCCTATAGCGCCCACACATGGAATGACTCTGAGAAGTAGAGGAGTGGTACCAATCCGATCTAGCTGAGATGGAGGAAGCAGATCTACAAGAGCGGGACTGAGGACTCCAACGCTTTTCAGGAGGTAGTGGAGGAGGAGTACAACATCAAGGCTTAGACTGTTCAACACATGTAAGGGCCTCTTTGACAACTTAGATTGTTGCACGGACTCAACAGGAGCTGGAAGTGAAGACTGTGCCTCTTCTCCACCGCAGGTCCCTCAATTTGAATGATGTTCAAGGGCTTGACCACTGAACATATGGCATGAGATGAAGATGTCAACACTCAAGCCAGAGACCTTATTAGGAATGATAACAAGAGGTAGCGGTTTCTCTGCCAAAACAGGAGATAGAGGAGAAGAGGAATGGTCAGCAGACTTGTCCTCCTCCTCCTCCTCCTTCTTGTTATGTTTCCTCTTCTCCTCAGAACGGACAAGGTCAGCCTCAACCAACTTTCCCAGTGTTGGTGGGTTGACAATAGGCGATTCCTGACCCTTCAAACAGGGAGGGGTAGCAGGAGCCTTCAAGACTTAACTACATAATTTCACGAGATCACTTTAAGGCGGAGGTGCACGCATCCGCCTCACCATGAGTATGCTTCAAAAACACATGAGGTTTCAAAGCTGGATCCGACTGAGGGATTCCAGGCAAAGAATGCTGAGACAAGTGCCTGGAGGATTCCTTTGAAGCTCTAGGTACTCACACCAAATGAGTCTTGGACTCACAATGGATTCTCAGGCCTTCAGATATGATCGAAAAGAGGAAGTGGCCTTGGTCGGTTTCAAGGATTAATTGTAAAGCAGAGCCTTGAGTCAATTACCTATTCTGTCTAGCTTGCGGAGTAAAGGCCTTGCGATGTGGACTTGAAGCAACGACATGGGACTCACCCAAGCAAAGAAGATACTTCGAATAGCCATGATGGCCTGGAATCTTCGCACTGCATACCAAGTAGCATTTGAAAAAAAATCAAAGTCATCCTTGAATCGAGAGAGAAGCTGAAGAGAAACTGCTGAGTCACTAGAGTTGTCTAGATTGTAAAAATACCCCTAATAGAATTCGCAGAGAATACCTGTTGCTCCAATGAGCCGCACAGGAGATTTGCTGTATTGGGAAGGGGGGGGGGCAAAAATGCCACTGCACCCGAAGAGACTTCATGGTTTTCTGTGAAGTTTTTGATAAACTGCGGGGAGATGCGCATTACCAGTTGTGTGAACAACCAATTCGCAGCACTGTGCATTCTTGGCCATGGCAAAAATCGAAAGCTGATTGGTCCATTGTGCAAGAAGAGGCAGGCTTTCCTGTTGCAGAGCCCAGAAGCACCATTTTAGTATTCTGAAGGAATGACAGTGCGCTTTTTCACTGTGCTGAGGCAAACCCCCCCCCACTTTTTTTTTTTACAAGTGGAAGGTCTCCCTTCCACCCATTTAAAATTAGAGAGATGCAGAGAGGTTAATGTTGGGGGGAATATTAGCATCCCATATTTGTGGCCGCCATCTTGATTTGCAGGAGGGGGGTCTGTGTGCACATCAACATGCATCGCTTTGCAGAGAATGAGAAATCGTGGAGACAAGAGAGCTGCTGCGAATTGTGTTCCAGCACTGTATTTCCTCCTGTCTAGCTGAGCCCACTGTAGAACATTCCAAAGCTGCTAGTGCAGTAGACAGAAAAGAACTGACCATAGTAAGGGTTTGTAAAGGTTTGGGCAGGTTCAGTATTAATAGACCATATGGAAGTGGAGAGAGCTACCACCAAACCCCTTTTCCTAACTCCTCTAGAATGTTCCGAATGCTGTTCTGTCCGTGCGCAGTGTTACCCAATTGTGTGAATCACAGAGTCCACTATGAAGAAGCTCACTAACAGTTTCTAACACCACTGCTGCTGCTGTAGTGGACAAAAAAGAACTGAGGGTTTAGGTGGGAAGTGTGTTGGCCATGAGCATGGAAGATGGCAGGGGCTACTGCCAAAATGCATATTGCGTAGCTCTAGAAGGTTCTGAGAGATGCACTACACAGGCACAAATAACCTATTTGTGAGTCAGAAAGAACATAAAGAAAAATTGTATTTCTCAGAAGTCAATCATTTCCTAGAAAAATACCCCACAAGTATATGCATTTAGAGCATATAACTATATAAATGACATTAATTTGGGTGGGAAATAACATGCTCTCTCTCTCTCTCTGGCTTTTCTTCGCAAACGAAGATTCAGGCCAATCCGAGATAAACAAGTCCGGTTGCAAAAAGCACAGCAGAAGGTCTCCTTGGGTGATGTTTCTGGGTTGTGATTCTTTCTGCGTTGTCGTTTCTCTTCAAGACTTGTTCGTCGTGAGTTCTCAAATAAGGCTGCAGCATTGTGGATAGTGCGTCTCCATGCCTCCCGATGTGAGGCCAGGGCGGACCACTGTTGGTGATCAATTTGGCCAAGCCTGAGATGTTGTTTCAGGGAGTCTTTGTATCGCTTTTTTGGAGCGCCCCTCTTACGCTGACCCGTGGCGAGTTCACCGTAGAGTAGTATTTTTGGGAGGCGATGGTCCTCCATCCTAGAAACGTGCCCTGCCCAGCGCAGCTGTGTTCTCAATATCATGGCCTCAATGCTGGTGATCCCTGCTTGCTCAAGGACAGCAACATTCGTCACATAGTCAGTCCAGTGTATATTTAGGATTGTAACATGAAGCAAGAGTAAAATCAAGTGTTTGCCAACAAATTTAATAAAAACAAATTCTACCTCCCCTCAAATGCTTCTGAGTAAATGCTACAATCAAATAGGAAAAAAAAATTCTTGTGAAACTTTTGCACATTTTATGAAGGCCAAATTATGTGGAATATGGAAATATCTGTGTTTGACTCTCCTACATTTAAGAGAAAAAAAGTGAATGAAAAACAGGAAGGGGAAAAGATATTTGAACAAGAACTTTGCATCATTTAAAATACTCATACCAAAGCAGATATTTGGTTGTATGGCCAAACTATGGAAGTACTATATATTCCCAAAATATGTAAGCACCACACATTGCAAGCATGCAAGTACCGTATATTTTCAAATATGATACTTGCATATTTTACTACAAGAAAACAATAATGTGAGCAAGTGAAAAATGAGGGTATGGGTTAATCAGGAAAACTGGGGCTATGAAACAATTTTACCCTTCTCCCTGCATTGTGCTTAAAATGTACCCTGCAGCTTTTACCTTTTAAAAAAAGTTGGAATTAAGAATCTCTCAGAATCATATCTAATGTGGTTAGCTTTAACATACTCAAATTCTAGTAGAGGAAAACATTTTTCTTTTGGGCAAAAATTCTGATTTACATACCCATGGACAAAGTGCAACCTTATACTATTGATTGGAGTCCGTTCTCTTCTTTTTGAAGCTGCAGTTTTTCGTTTTTCTTTGCACTGCTCTTTAAGCTGAGGTAGATCTTCTTTGTAAACCTTAGCAAAGAATATAAAGGTTCTCTGTAACTGTGTATATCTGAAAAGCAAATCTCTCTGGGGCATAGAGATTTATGGCCAAAACTGGACATAGTAGCAAAAAAATGTTACAATTACTGAAATAAAGTTAATTACAATATGAAACAAAAAATTATAAGTAAATTGCAGCCTAGATCCAATTGTTTGTCCCAAGGAGAGTAGTCCCATTGAATCAATGGAATTTACATAAGTATCAATTAACCAAATTCCCTATGATTCAATGGGTCTACTCTAGTGGGGACAAACAATTGGTTTTAGGTCTGAATGCTTAACCATTCTATTGCTATAAGTACTGTGAGCAAATCAAGGTTTGTGGGCAAACTCTCCACTAACCCGAGATTTATATATGGGAAGCTGGAAAAAAAATCCACCTGGAAGATCAAGCAGCACTAATATCATCTACAATTCTGTTAATGCGTCTTTACTGTTGCAGATAGCTAGGGTTCAGCAAACTCAGATTTCCAGCTAATCCAAATAATGTCCATGTAAGCAAAAATCAAGATACTGTATGATGCAGGAACTATGGAACCACTGCCAAAGCTACTTACAACTGTTGAGAGCAACCACAAAAATTCCCAACCAGAAAGGGAGGCATAGAGTCCCCTAGTTATAATTTTAATGTTGTTGTAATCTCACTCTGTGTAAATTGCCCTAAAAATAATGATAAAGTGAGTACAAATTCCCCCTGTATAAATAAATTGAAACAATAAATAAATAAATAAGCTTATGGCTCCAGTTCTGACCACACATAGAATTTGTATACAGTTTAAAGATGATGTGGTATCACAGTTCTAAACATACCTTGATATTCTGAGGCAAGGGGTTCTGGACTGTACTTATATTTTAATGACATAGGATAATACCTGTCGACGGTATGTGATTTGTGTCTCTTGTTCAATTTCAGAGTCCAGCTCTGGAACATCAGATTGATCAGAATCTGATTCTTCACTATTGGAATCAACCAGGCTTTCTGTGATAAAAAGGTAAACAAATTAAAATAGATACTGAAACAGCAGAATTAAATAACATTAAGAAACTGATGATATATAAATCTACTCAGAAGTAAAATAAGTTTCAATGAGACACATTCACAGATGAATGTGTAACACAACCAGAACTACTCTATAGTATAGTCTGAGTCACAGTTACTCAGATGCAAATCCATCTGAGGTCAACTGGACTTACCCTCTATTAAGTCAATTAAGTACTGCCACCAGCATCAGCCCTATCATTACCATGAATCAGTTGTAGTAGGTGACTGATTTTGGGTATAACGAAAGGGAAGGAAATTAACATTCTTTAAGTTCTGTTTATTTTATATTTTCTGCCAGGAAAGTAGAACAGGTGCTTGTGAAATTTTCTGCCTTACGTACTAAAATAATTTGGTTGGTTTGTGGTATTATGCGCCTTGACACAGCTAGGTACATGTGCAGGAGTCATTTGATACTCTGCTTTAGGTGCCGAAATGTCTTTGGTCAGCCATGTTGCCTTGAAGTGGCAGCTGGTGGTTTCCAAGTCAATGAGCTGGTGAACTGGCTTCCTGTTTCCGTTTGAATTTTAACGGAGCTATCCATGCTGCTGAACTGTATTCCCAAAATAGATTCAGTGTCCTGGATAACCCCTTCAAAGTATGGACCAAAATCTAGACAGGATTTATCATCCCCCGGACATGGAAGCTACCAGCCACCACTGCTACCCTCTAAATATACCAAGTTAGGTAAAGAACAAAGTCATAAAAGTGGTAACCTATTAAAACAACTTCAGAAACAAAGAAGGCAACACAGAGAAGATAAAAGACGGTTTTATCTTCATCAGTTGTCCAAATAATCTAAACTTTAGCATAAGCAGGTAGTTGTCACAAAAAAAATTCTGTCAGAACTTCAAATATCTATCATCACATTCAGAATTTTTTCTCATTTTATAGAGTTTAAGAATTGATGACTAGTTCCAAGTATCCAAGGCTGGCACAGAAAAAATTACTAGGGTTTGTCTATTAATTGAACTGAATTAATTTAAACTATCTGTACCCGATGTAACATATGCTGGTGGTGCGTTAAGGGTGAGTCATTCTGTTCCCTGCCCCCATTGCCACCGCCAGTTGACTGCCTGGGTCCCATCACAGCAGCAGCGGGGTGGTGGGGCGATGATATGACCCCTTGGGCACCTGGGCGATATCAAAACTCATATCAAAACTTGGTCTAGTTCTATAACAGAGTAAATAATGTCTACTATTCCAAAAATCCAATTAGTTGGGAGGTCCATCTTCATTGACTCAGTTCTTACAAAATAAACCATCTATCTATCTATCTATCTATCTATCTATCTATCTATCTGGCTTGGGTATGTCTCCTTTCCCAGTGTGCTGATTGGCGGTTTAGGAAACATACCCAACCGATCCCCTCACTCCCTCAGCCAATCACCACCCACATGCAAATTCCCTGTCCACCTCACAATCCACTCTTGCCACTCAATCTGCATCTACACCCCCAGCCTCACAAGGGTCTCTCCCTCCTCTCCCGCCCACAGCCAATCATCACCCACATGTAAAAAAAAAAAGCAATTTCCTCCCTATGTAGCTGAACCATGTGAAAGGAACACTGCCACTCCAAGCTCCATGATGAAACCACCACTTGAAAACCCAGCAGGGAACATACTAATACTAATAATACAATTACGCCAGTGGCTCTTAACCTTCTCTTTACCAGGGACTCACTTTAAATATCTTTTGTTGCCATGGGCCCCCAAGATTCAATTCAAGATTTAAAACCCTAACAACAATAATAACAATAATACCTGATAATAACAATAATAATACAATTACAACAATGCTTCTTAACCTCTTCTTTACCAGTGGCCCCTTTAAATGTCTTTTGTTGCTATGGTCCCCCAAGACTTTAGATTTAAAATAATGCTAATACTAATACTAATAATACAATTGCACCATCCAAGAAATCTTCCCTCAGAGGCACTGGAGTGGGGGAGAAGACTTTTCTCCTGCTTCTTCCTGCAAGGTTTGTGGCTGGAGTGGATTGAATGGCAATGTGCAGGCCAAGCCAGCCAGCCTTTGCCTTGGCTTCTGTCATATGGCCACTCAACTGCAGGCAGGAGGTGATCTGAGCAGCTTTTGAGGCTTCGCGGACCTCCTGTGATGACATCGCAGATCCCTGGGGGTCCCCGGACCCCAGGTTAAAAACCACTGGTCCAGATACTCAGCAAAAGTAGCATGCGAAAGCTCTGCCTCTCTTAGAGAAGAGCCGGTCCATGGACCCTTGTCTACCGCATGTTAAAATAGAAATGAAGAGAAAAGGGAATGAAGGAGTCTCTCCAGCAAGGGGTGGAATGGTCACCTCTAACTTTTTCATGAGTCTTTGGGCTCAACTTTGCTCTGCCCACAGACTGCAGAGCCTCAGCGTTCTGTCCAACACCAGCTGCACTTTCAGGGCAGCATGCTGGATTCCCATTGGGGGTGGCTGGTGGCCAATGAGAGCCTGCTTTGCTCCATTTCATTCCCCCCTCCTTCGCTGGCTTTGGCTCCTCCCACCAGCTGGAGGGATTTTTTAGCAGGTGGCAGCCTCTCTAGTACAGCATTTGCAAAGAAAGCCTTTCTCCCCATGGGAAGCAGAGCTAGGGGAGGCCAGAGGACCCCAAGGGGTCCCCTAAGGAGGAAAAATAGGGCCTGGAACCCAGGGTGGCCTCCCACCTCCTTCCCACCCCTTTCCGGTTTTTTTTTCCTTTTGCAACCTGTAAGTTCCTTGGGGCAGAACGTGTCCACTCAGTATAGGCTCACTGAGAGGCACCTGGCAGAGCCTGCAGACAAACTAACCCATGAGTAGCCAAAACAGCAGAAATGCACAGTAGAAAGGACACAAAAACAAAGGCTTCAGCTAGGAGCTGTTCCACAGCTCTGACCCACTTTCACACACACACACACACACAATTATGGACAGCGAGGTCCATCCAAAATTATCTGGAGGTCTTTATTTTCAGTTTCAGTATAAACAAATACAATATATACACAGCAAACCTCATTAACAAACTCAAAAGCAATTTCTCCAACGTCCACAAACACTAGTCTTTCTCCATGACACCAACCCACACACAATGCATTGTGTGTTTTGATTATCTAGGAGTGTTTGCTAGTCGTTCCTCTGCCTAGCCACAGATGTGAACAAACCCAATTCAACTGTGCTAATCTGTGGTCTGTTGCTCCAAAAAATTTTCTTTTGCACTTAAAGCAATATTACTCTGACAAAAGAAGGGGGGAAGGGCTCACGTTTTTGGGTGCAGAAGGGGTGAAGAGAAGAGGAAGGGGAAAAATCTACCCTGCAAGGAAAAAAAAAAAGAAAGCAGATGGTGGGGATGCATAGAAAGCAACATTATTTTTCCCCATGCATGCATATTAAGAGAGCAAAGGGAGCTGGCTGAGTATTTAGTTACTGCAGCTCAACAGGCAAAGATGTGGCTGTAGGCCAAGAAGGTGGTACTGAAAAACGCCCTCAAGCTGCTGATTGGCTGGCCAATGGAGTGCTATGATTGGTTGGGTATGTTTCCTAAGCGGCCAATCAGCACACTGGGAACGGCAACATACTGAAGAGAATTATATATATATATATATATATATATATATATATATTCCAACGCTTTTGGAACTTTGTTTAATACTGTTCTATAATCTTGTATACTTTGATTATATGTATTTGTTAGTTTGCTTTATATTATATTGTATTATTTTGCATTTTATCTGGATAATTTATATTACAACTTATTGTGTAGTTTTATATTTTTGTTATTCCTTCCTTCCCTCTGTGTGCATGTGTGCATACTCATATATTTTCAAATGCATGCCTTTAACAGGACCCACTGTTTTTGTTTGTTTTACTTGTAAAGCGCCATGTATATTGATAGAGTTATATAACTAATGATAATAAATACCACTACTACCACCAGTACTACTACTAATGGTAATAAATTAAATTATGAGATATAAAAGCAGGCCAAATGCTAAAGGAATCTGAATTTTTGGATTCAGTACAAGGAATGGGACAGGTTCTGCAGTTATATCAATAGGACAAAGTCCCACGTAGTCTTTAAAAACAGGAGCTTGATTGTTTTAATGCCACACCACTTTTAATCTCTTGATTGTTACAGTCGTCCCTTCACATTCGCGGGGGTTACAGGAACAAGACCCCCGCGAAAATGAAAAAAACACAAATAAAAGCAGCCTTCCTAAATACACACACACACGGAAACTGACCCAGCCTCTGAGCATTTAAGGAGGAAAGAAAAGCACAGCCCCATGCTGTGAGCACGCAAGCAAAGTCCGCCCCTTGCCACTCCCCTCTCTGTGTTTTAACAAACTGAATCACTTCTTTAAAACTCACATTTCGCCCCATGTCTCCTCATGGCCCAAAGAAAGGCACAGCTGCATGCTTGCCACCCCCTCTCTGTGTCTCAACAAGCAGAATTTATAACTCAGCTTCTTTAAAACTCACGTTTCAAACCTTTCCTACACACATTCACACACAGGGAAGGTGCGGGTGGCATCTCCCAGAAAGCCTCCTTAAACGCCTCTGTGCATTTAAGGAGGAAAGCTTCCTGCTGCCCGAAAGAAAGGCACAGTCTCATACTGTGAGCACACAAGCTTTCCTCCTTAAATTCTCAGAGGCTGGGTTGCTGGGAGATCCATCCGTACCTTCCCTGTGTGTGAATGTGTGTAGGAAAAGTTCGGAATGTGAGTTTTAAAGAAGCAGAGTTTTAAATTCAGTTTGTTGAGACACAGAGAGGGGGTGGTAAGCATGCGGCTGTGCTTCTCTTTGGGCCATGAGGAGACATGGGGCAAAATGTGAGTTTTAAAGAAGCAATTCAGTTTGTTAAAACACAGAGAGGGGAGTGGCAAGGGGGGGGGGACTTTGCTTGCGTGCTCACAGTATGGGGCTGTGCTTTTCTTTCGCCTCAGACCCTCAGAGGCTGGTGTGGGGCTTGCTTGCTTGCTGGGATCTTCCCTGTGTGTTTATGTGTGCAGGAAGTTTTCCTCCTTAAATGCTCAGAGGCTGCGTTGGGGAGAGCAGAGGGGGGGAGAAGGAATTTCCACAAATACATAAAAGCACGAAAGTCAAAGCCGCGAATGTAAAGGGACAACTGTATTTGTATTTTATCATCATGATTACATAGGGCAATTAAAAAAAATTTATGAGCTCCTTTGTGGGAACAGAAATGTCTAGGTCAACAAATCATAATTCTCTAGCAGGTGAGAAATGGATAAAACAGAGCAAAACCTGAGATGACCTTAAAAAATAGGATTATCCAATTCAACTATTATTGCAAATGATGTATTACCAGCAATACTATCAATTGTTTCTCACTATATTAAACTGTATATTGCTCACATACCTTGTGGTGCTATGTGAAGAGCATCCTTTAGCTTCCTTTCAGGAACAAACTTCCACTGAAAAACAGAATGGTCTGCTCCACCAATAGAAATCACCCACTGATAATCATGTGACCACCTGACATTTGTCACATGAGCTGAATGACCAAGGTATTTTTTAAATTTTGCCCCTGTAAATATAAAAAGTTCATTATTTTTCAAACTTATTTCACCATTTTAAAACACCATTATGTAAAACTGTTCTACATAATAAAAAGGTGTCTGCTTACTCAAGGCATGACTCCCAATTTCTGTTGTCTTTCCTATATAAGCTGTAGCTGCTTATATACTTATCAAACACTGTTCTAGCAGGCCTTCTTTTGTTTCAGAAGGAAATGCAGAATTGAGATGACTGGTAAGCCCCACTGCACAAGTGAAACTTGGTTTGTACTTTGGAGGACATTGAAAATATCTCATATAGCAGCTGTGGTGTCACTCCTCCCCCCGACAGTGTCACCTAATGCGGTTCGGCCTCTCCACACACCCCTATTGCCACCACTGTATATCAGTGCAGTCAATTCAAATTTTATTCTGCTACTTTGTGAAATTAGAATACCTGGCTAACAAAAGCAACCAATTTTTGTTTGCATCTTAAATACTTTTCATTTATCATTTTCTGAGGGGAAATCTCAAACAGGCAAGGATCTAGGATTGTAAAATTAGCTTCCTCCAGTTCCCCTTCCCTCTTACTTTGTGAAAGAACGCAGTACATGGACTGTACCATGCTTATTTGAGTTTCATAAATATCATTGTTAACTATATTCAAACAGCACATTAAAAAGATACCTTTTCTTAGACAAGGATACCGAAACAGTTTAACTATTCCATAGTCATCAGCTGTAACTAGAACTTGGCCCATAAAATTTGCATCTACAGAATTAATATCACTGATCTCTGAATATTTAGGCCATATTCCATTAACTTCAAGGCCCGAAATTGAAGTCCACGAAGCCCACTGGACACCTTTTAACTCTTCCTTATTTGTTACTTCTTTTCCACCTAAATTAAAAAAAAAAAGTCATTTCACTGTGAGGTGCCAATTTTATTAAATAGGTAAATCTGCTATTTGAAGTCGAAGGCTTTCACAGCCGGCATCCATAAATTTTCCTTGGGTTTTTTTCCGGGCTGTGAGGACGTGTTCTGGAATAGTTTCTTTCTGACGTTTTGCCTGCATCTGTGGCTGGCATCTTCAGAGAATGGCTGGGTACGAGTGTATGCAGAGCTTATACACTCCTACCCAGCCATTCTCTGAAGATGCCAGCCACAGATGCAGGCGAAATGTCAGAAAGAAACTATTGCAGAACACAGCCTGGAAAAAAACCCAAGGAAAATCTATAAATCTGCTATTGTTATTTAAATGGACCATGATTTCTCTAAACATATGAATTGCTAAAGAGAATAGAATGAACCTAGACAATAATGAGGTAATTAAAGAAGATGTGAAGGTAAACATATGTTGGTTCACTGGCAGAAAGGAAGGTATAAATAACAGTACTGAACAGAACAATTATATATTTCTATTCAGAGGTAAATGCCACTGATTTTAATGGGAATTCCTCTCAGAAAATGAATATAGCTATCCTTTAAAACCAATTTTGTAAGCTACCTTGCTCAAATCATAACATTTAAATTATGAAAGCATGGCCTTTTTACATATAATTCAAACATTTTTTTAGCAAGTTCCCAACTTCAGTCTCTTTGTTATAATATCTGCTGTTGTATGCTGTGAGATTCGCAATTCATTTGAATGACTTATAAATATGTTATTGCCAAAGAAGTCCATGTCTGATAAATCAAACATGATAAGAATGGTCTGGAGAGGAATGACTAGCTTAATCATTATAACTACTTCTCTGAGAATGTAGCACTATCCTATCACAGGAAAAGCTTGCTAAATAATTTTATACATAATTATAATCGTAGTACAGTATCTCACCAGGCATCCTGTAAAAAAGTCTTTTTCCACTACCATCATTCGTCTGCAAATGTTTACTGTCCAATGACCAGTCCATATGCGTTATGAAGCTTGTGGATCCAACACACTCTCCAACCTTTTTGTACCGCTGAACAACACCATAAATATCAACAGAACTATCATTGGAACCAACTGCAAGGAAATTCCCATCTGGTGAATATTTTAATTCATGGATAGCTTCTTTCCTATCTTTAATATGGACAACCTCTGTCATGTCTCTATAAACAACAAAAGAACAGTATCAGGTATATCAGGTTTAAAGCATTTAATTTCATTGTATATTATACGGCAATTCTGTCCTATTTTCCACATATACACCTGTCAAGCAAAGATATATCTTCACTTCAAAAAATTTGTAATGACATATCTAGTTTAAAGCTGAAGCACCTACAGATTTATAGAATGTGTCTGTGGAGAATTAAGAGCTGGAATGCATGGCAACGAGGGAACCAATCCCAACACAGGGAGCTGTGATGGGAAGGGCCTCTGAACGAATGAGACAAGAGAACGTGGGAGCCAATCCAGCACAGGAAACTGTGATGGGAGGGGTATTCTGAGAGTATGAAATGAGTGACTGTCAGTTAAGAACTGTCAGTTGGTGTTGTTGTTGAAGTCAGGTAAAATTGAGAGATGAGGCCAAAACGGTTAAGAGAGTGAATGGGATGAGTCTGTTATCTGAAAGACACTGAGAGTGTCACATATGCACATAATTTGGTTGAATTAGTCAAGAAAATGAAGTTATAGTCTTTAGTTCAATAAATAGCCTGTCAATAAAAGTAACAGTAGAGGTAAGAACCAGAAACAATGTTGCATGTAGAATACTGAACTGCTGAAGTTCGTAACTTTGAAGGCAGTGGCATCCCCAGCAGGGCCGGTTTAACCAGTCTGACAAATCAGCATTGGCGGGGGGGGGGGCGAGGTCAAGAGGGCCCCCTGCTGGCCTCCTTATCTGACGAAGCTTATCTAACAAAGCTGCTGCTTTGTAGCCCCCTCCTACCTTCCTCCTCCAAAAACCTCCTGCTGGCTTTTAAAAAAAAAAACAAAAAAAAAAGTCTCCCAAACTAAAGAGAAAGAGTAAGAGAAAGAAGCAGCAGCCCTCCGTGGCATAAACTGGAGGGAGTTTGCTGCTGTAAAATGCAAACCAGCCAGGCACGAAGAGGGGTGAGTGTGTGTGTGAGAGAGAGAGACAGGGAATTTGAGGGTTGCCTATTCTGCTTGGAAAGGGCTTCTTTCTTTCTTTCTTTCTTCCCTTCCCTTCCCTTCCCTTCCCTTCCCTCCACATAGATCCCCTCCAGCCCATCTTTCCAGCTGATTTTAACCTGTCTTGTTTCCTCTCCCCTCCCTTCCCCCTTTGTCTTCAGCTTGCTCCCCTTGCTGCCAATTTGTGTGTGTTTGCCTATGTGCCTTCAAGTCATAGGCAATTTGTGTGTGTTTGTGTGTGAAATTTGTGTGTGTTTGCCCATGTGCCTTCAAGTCATTTCTGACTAAGGCGAACCTACCATGGGGTTTTCTAGGCAAGGTTTGTTCAAAGGGGGTGTGCCTTTGTCTTCCTTTGAGGCTGAGAGAGTGTGACTTGCCCAAGGTCAGCCAGGGGGTATTCATGGCTGAGTAAGGATTCAAACCCTGGTCACCATAGTCATAGTGCAATGCTGAAACTTCTACAACACTCTAGCTCTTTTAACAGAAGAATATAAAGAACATAAATTAAAATTTGGAGTAATATTACTGGGAACAATGGTTTTATTGTTGTCACTAAAACACCAGTATCCCATTAGAGTTATGTGAGAGTCATTGGCCTAGAGCAGTGGTTCTTAACCTTTTCTTTAGCAGGGACCCCCTTTAAATATCTTTTGTTGCCCCAAGACTTAACTCAAGATTTAAAACCCTAATAATAATAGTTAACAACAACAATACAATTACACCATCCATTAAACTTTCCCTCAGAGGCACTCTTGCTTCTTCCTGCAAGTTTGTGGCTGGAGTGGATTGAATGGCAATGTGCAGGCCAAGCCAGCCAGCCTTTGCCTTGGTTCCTGTCACATGGCTACTCCACTACAGGGAGGAGGTGGGCCAAGCAGCCTTCAAGCCTTTGTGAACCCCCTGTGAGGACATTGCGGACCCCAAGTTAAGAACCACTGGGCTAGAGAATGCTGGAAAAGGAACGATGCAACCAGACCTTGAGAAGGGTGCTGGCAGGGGGATTCTGGTAGGTGTAATCCAAGAGTAACTTTCCCAGGCTATGAATGCAGCCTAGAATCATAGAAACATAGGGCTGGAAGGGACCCCAACAGCCATCCCATCCGATCGGCTTCTGCCCTGCAGGAACACACAATCCAAGCATTCCTGACAGATGGCCATCCAACCTATGTTTAAAAAAACTCAAAGAAGGAGACTCCACCACACTCCAAGGCAGTGTATTCCACTTCCGAACAGCTCTTACTGTCAGGAGGTTCTTCCTAATATTCAGGTGGAATCTCTTTTCCTGTAGTTGGAACCCATGGCTCTGTGTCCTAGTCTCTGGAGCTGCAGAAAACAAGCTTGCTCCTTCCTCAATATGGCATCCCTTCAAATATTTTAAACATGGCTATCACATCAGCTCTCAACCTTCTCTTCTCCAGGCTAAGCATACCCAGCTCCCTAAGGTGCTCCTCATAGGGTATAATGGCTTCCAGACCTCCCACCATCCTTCTCTGTTATCTTTCTTGAATTGTTGTGCCAAGAACTAGAAACAGTATTCCAGGTGAGGTCTGACCAAAGCAGAATGGAGTGATACTATTACTTCCCTTGATCTAGACACTACTCCTATTAATGCAGCCTAGAATCGCATTGGCATTTTTTGCTGCTGCATCACACTGCTAACTCATGTTCAGTTTGTAGTCCACTCTTTCTTTTCTTTGAGGAAATCTACACCATTACGTTAATTGCTAACAAACAAAAAAATATTATGTTAGTGCCTATAATACAGTTTTTAAACTAAATTATTGGTGGCAAATTATGTAATACAGTAGGCCCCTCTTATCCACTGGGGATTGGTTTGGGGGGGGCGTGGATTCTGAAAACCATGAATAATAGTGAACGTGATTGAAAATAATGGGACTTCTGGTTTAAAATACCATAGAGTTGCCTTGGAGGGCCTAGAAAATGGCTCTATGTTTTCTAGGAAGACTCTATGGTGGGTGTGCTGTTTTGTGTCCCATGGATAATGAATCTGTGGATACGGGGGTCCTACTGTAATCTGAACATCCTGTAAGGTGAATAGGTTAGGTTACATTGACCTGAGATAAACATATGGGGGCCCCAAAATAAGGCATTGCAGGGGCCCCCAAAATTCCTTAAACCGGCCCTGATCCCCATATCCACTGATTTGCCAACCATGGATTCAATTATCTGTGGTTGGCAATGGCGGTGGGGAAGGGAGGGGGAGGGATCGCGCCTACCTCTCCCTTACCCTGGGAGAACTCTGATCACAGCAGGGCCATGGTGGGGGCTGAAGGGGAAGGGAGGGGGCAGGAGAGATCACGCCTCTCCCCTTCCCCTGGGAGGGCTCCTGCGGCAGTGGCAGAGTGGTGGTGGTGGATGGCGTTTGGTATTATTCATGGATTTCACCATCCGCGGGGCAGGGGAACCAATCCCCTGTGGATACGGGGGTGCTACTATATAATGAATCAATTTTGTTTTGTTAAAAGTTCCTAGACTCATCGTGCTTTATTCCCCTCACTAGAAAAGAGTAATAGTCACACTAATGCTAACCAATAGAAACCACATTTAATCTATTCACATAAGACTCAGACCCCAGTCCAGATAAGGAATTCTAAGAGGGATCTGAAGGTATGGTGGCATTGACAGGCAGCCAGGCTGAGCATTGAGGTCAACTTGGCTAGCAATTTCATTGCAGCATCCATCTCTGGACACAGAAAGAAAAGAAGAGCAGCCATGCACAATTCCATTGTGACTGAGAGCCAGTGGCTGTTAGAAGCCCCTCCTATCATATTTCAGCTGCTACTGTTCTGGACTCTGAGAGAGCAGAAGAGCAGCCAGGCAAACCTCTCATATAATGCCAGGAACTGCTGAACTTATTTGGCCCCCTCCTGCCATCCCTTTTCCCTTGTAGCTTTTTTCTTATTTAGAATGTAAGCCTGAGGGCAGGAACTATCAAATTAACTATTTCTAGTCAGCTCTGGGAGCTTTTTTGGACAAAAGGCAGGGCACAAATACTAAAAATAAATTTAAAAACAAACAAATAAATAACATGAATATAATTTTAATGATTCAAAAACCCTAATTAAAGCAGCAAGTCTAAGGACAGTATCCAATGGTGGAACAGTAATAGCCAGGGGAACTGCAAAGAGGAAATCTGCCCTTTCCACTGCAGCTACCCAAGCACTCCCCAAAATGAAAGGCTGGGGAAACTCCCAAAACCAGATTTCAGGCAGCATGTAGGATTGCTGGTGGGAATGGATGAAATTTCCTGTATGACCACCAGTGGACCATTGGATTTAAGCCTGTGGAGTTACAGAAAGCTATTGTTCATGCAGGCCTGCTTTGGAGGGCTGGTTAGATTTTGCTAACTAAGAGTACAAAAATCAGCTGCCTGCAAAAATGCCAGTCCTATGCGCCTTCATAAACATACATATTACAAATTAGGTGGATTTGTAATTGTTTGGCTGACCAAACCCAAAGGGTACGTCACCAATGCCTCCTCTTCATCCTGGAGAGAAGTGACCACTGGCGCCATAGAGTTCTGTCCTGGGCCTAGTGGTAATCAACATCTTTATCAATGACTTGATGATAGAATAGAGGGCATGCTTATCAAATTTGCAGATGACACCAAATTAGGAGGGGTACCTAATATCCCAGAAGACAGATACAGAATTCAAAATGACCTTAACAGATTAGAAATCTGGGCCAAGAGTAACAAAATGAATTTCAACAGGGAGAAATGTAGGATATTACACTTGGGCAGTAAAAATGAAATGCACAGATATAGGATGGGTGACACCTGGCTTGATGGCAGTACATGTGAAAGGGATCCAGGAGTCTTAGTGGACCACAAGCTGAACATGACTAAGCAGTGTGGTGCGGCAGCCAGAAAAGCCAATGTGATTCTAGGCTGCATCAATAGGAGTATACTGTCTAGATAGATCAAAGGAAGTAATAGTGCCACTCTATTTTGTTTTGGTCAGACATCACCTGGAACACTGTGTCCAGTTCTAGGCACCACAATTCAAGAAGGATATTGACAAGCTGGAGCATGTCCAGAGGAGGGCGACCAAAATAGTTAAAGGTCTGGAAACCATGCCCTATGCGGAGTGGCTTAGGAAGCTGGGTATGATTAGCCTAGAGAAGTGAAGGTTAAGAGGTGACTTGATAGCCATGTTTAAATATTTGAAGGGATGTCATATTGAGGATGGAGCAAGCTTATTTTCTGCTGCTCCAGAGACATGGAGCAATGGATTCAAACTGCAGGGAAAGAGATTCCACCTAAACATTAGGAAGAACTTTCTGATGGTAAGAGCTGTTTGGCAGTAAAATGCACTGCCTCAGAGTGGGGTGAAGTCTCTTTCTTTGGAGGTCTTTAAACAGAGGCTGGATGGCCATCTGTCGGGCATACTTTGACTGTGTGTTCCTGCATAGCAGGGGGTTGGACTGGATGGCCCTTGTGGTCCCTTACAACTCTATGATTCTATTGCAAATGGAAGGACAGATTGGGCACTGATGCCGTGCAGATGGAAAACATGAAAAATAGGTGAAAGAACACTGTTATTCATTGAGAAAATAAACTTTAAGGGAAATTTTTGCTTTTATTTTGAAGTTTGTGGCATATAACCTACCTAACTCGAAGTACTGTGAAAGAGCCATCTTTCATTCCAAGTGCAAGATGAATTCCATCCATGCTAACAGCTGCACAACGAATTGGTTCCTCCATATTGCACCGTGCAATCAGAGCATGGTCTATAAGGCTCCATATTCTATAACAAAAGTATTCAGTATAAAAAAGCAAAACTATTATCATCCATCCAGCAAAATAAATAAGTAAATAAACAAAATAACAATGCTTTAAGCAATACCAATAAGAAAGAATATGACTGGTCTTCATTAGTTCCTCATATCCTGTACCAGTTTGATACCCATTGCCAATTTGCATGTCCCCAAAGCACCTCTCAGCTAGCTCTACATCTAACTACTTTGTCAAATGCAGATCAATTTTCATCAATTATGCAATGAGGTTTGTCATTACTATGACTCACTAGGGATATAAAAATCTATTGGGTCTCACTCTTGATTTATCAGAATCTCACTGCCTTTTTTGTTCTGTTCCAGTTCCACACTGGACTGCAAAACAGGTTTTTTCCCCCCTTCTATCTAAAATGTATGTACTTTTTCTCAAAATGTAAACAGTTTCCTAATGTGCACATTTTGCACATATTTTTCTACTGTCCAGGTGTAATTGTGCACATTTTTAAATGTATATATTTTTAGTTTCAAATGTGCATATTTTTCAGAAGTATGCATAGTTCTGAGGATATTTTTCTTCTCTGACATACACTGCAAGTGCCACAATGGTACAATTAACAGAGTCAAAATGCACTGCATACCACTGCCATTCTTGAGACTTGTGAAATGGTTATTTTCATAGAGAAATAGCCTAATGAATTTCTTTTAAACTCTTTACTATTCAACTCACCCGCCACACACTGAAATTCAACACACTGGTCACACCACCCAGATAAAAATTGGAATTGAATGGTTACATCTGTGCATAGAAGTAAAGGAAGAATGGGCATGGATGGAGTGGTGGGAAATATTCTGTAAACCTTCAATTATTTGATTCAGTCTCCCAATCAAGAATCCAGTAATAATCCAATATTCTGTAGGTGCTGCAGTGACCACACAATTCACCTTTCTTCCCTTTCCTCAACTACAGTTCTTGATGCTGCCAAAAAAGTGGCACCAGGAAAGTTTCCAGCCCTCCAAAGCAGGCCTGTAGGTATATCAGTGGCTATAGTGGAGAAGGGCATTTACCCCCATTCCAGTTCCACTGACAGAAGAAGTTCTGTAAATGGAGATTTCTCACTGGATTTGGGCCAACATAGATTGTTGTTGTGTGCCTTCAAGTCATTTCCAACTTCATGGCAAGTCTAAAGCAAACCTATTGCAGGGTTTTCTTGGCAAGATTGAGTCAGAGGGGGGTTGCTTTTGCCATCCTCTGAGGTTGAGAGACTGTGGCCTGCCCAAGGTCACTCACTGGATTTCCATGGCTGTGTGTGAATTCAAATCCTTGTCTCCAACACAAATCTCCCTCCCTCCCTCTCTCTCTCTCTCTCTCTCTCTCTCTTTCTCCCCCTGGCTTTTCTTCGCAAACAAAGATTCAGGAAGGACTCATCCCGCGCTTTCTGCAAGTGCGCTGATGACTAAAAAGGCCAATCTGAGATAAACAAGTCCGGTTGCAGAAAGCACAGCAGAAGGTCCAACACAAATACATTTACATAAATGTATAACCAACATACTCAAATTATGTATTAATATAAACTATGTTCTGGGACCAAATGCCTTGCTGAACGTATTCGAGGCAACAACAACAACAAAAAAATTAACTGCTCTTCAGGCTACAGCAATATTAATATAGCCCCATTGGAATTTGTGGCTTTAGCTACACATACATACGGGCAGAACTGTTTTCCTAATTTAAGTATCTACACTGCCTGGATGATATATTTAACTCTGAAAGAGAGGAGGTAAATTATAAATGTTTATTTTAGAAATATATCTCACCTGAACTTCAAATTGCATACTTTTCTCGATTTTAATTTTTTTTTTATAAATATAGTTTTATGGTAAAATGAAAAGCTTTTTTTTCAAAACCCTCTTCTTTCATACATACAAACATACATACAAATTATACATTTCATCAACGGCACTACCTTCCGCAGTGGTGGGATTGCCTGCTCCTGTGAGGCAAGAGGCTTTGCTGATGGCAGCAGTGCTGCTGGTAGGGTCTCCCATGTCAGGTAGGTTTTTGCTGAGGAGATAGCCTAAATGTGCCAAACATCTACTGGGAAGCAGCAATAGTGGGGGGGGGGTGTAACACTGGCATAGGATCTCTTGGAGTAGCATCATTGCTAATACTTGTTAGTACTACACAGAAGGAAGCATGGTAAACTCCTTTTGAATGTCTTTTACCACAAAGACCCTATGATAAGACAATCCAAAATGAAACAAGAGATAGTGCCAGAAGATATAACTCCCAGGTTAGATGGCACTCAATGAGCTACTGGGGTACAGCAAAGGACAACTATGAGTAGTGGTGTAGCTCATGATGCAACTGGATTCAAGCTGAAAGACTGTTCAGCTGTTAACGTGCTCAGAGTTGAAAGGAAAGTCTGAAGCTGCACAACACATATTATAGGAACATGGAATGTGAGAAGCATGAATCAGGAGAAGCAAGACAAAGTAAAAGAAGAAATGGAACATATAAACATTGCAATACTTGGGATTAGCAGATCAAAATGGGTAGGAATGAGACATTTTAAGTCAGATAATTACACAGTATTTTACTCTGAAAATGAAAATCTAAGGAGAAATGGGGTGGCATTACTAGTAAGGAGAGATGTAGCAAAAGCAGTCAAAGGATATAATGCAAAGTCTGACTGAATCATGTCACTAAGACTTGAAGGAAAATGCATCAATATAACCATAATCAAATTTATTCTCTAACTACAGAGTCAAAAGAAGAATTTGAAAGAATCTGTACTGGAGTCCTGAAGAAAATTGATCATACGCCAAAACAGGACTTCTTTAATCATAGGCCATTGGAATGCAAAAGTAGGAAACAGAGCAGTATCAAAGATTGTAGGAACATTCGGCCTAGGATCAAGAAATGAAGCAGGAGAGTGACTGATTGAATTTTGTGAAGCCAAAAGTTTGTTCATCACAAACACATTATTCAAGCAACCAAATAGGTGACTATATACATAGACATCACCTGATGGCCAATATTGAAATCAAATAGACTATCAAATCTGGAAGCAGAAAATGTGGAAGCTCCATTCTCTCTGCAAAAACAAGACCAGGAACAGATTGTGGCACAGACCATGAATACTAATACCAAAAATTAAAGTAAAGCTAAAGAAGAATACTAAACCAACCAATGTTCCAAAATACAACCTGAAGAACATCCCTGTAGAATTTTAAAATACTATTGCTAAAGATACTAAACTATTACACTATTCAACCTAATTAACCAGGAGCCAGAAGAACTCTGGACTGAAGCCAGGGATATTGTGTGGGAATAATGTATAAAGACACTACCTGCAGCTAAAAAGAAAGAGAAATCTCAATGGATGACAGATGAAACTCTTCAAGCAGTTAAGGACAGACGCGAAGCAAATGTAAAAGAGAACATAAATAAGATCAGAACCCTGAATGCAACTGATCAGCAACTTGTATGCAGGGACAAGGTGTACTACTATAATAATCAATGCAGAGAAATAGAACACAGCAACAAAAAAAGGAAGAACAAGAGACCACCTTCCACAAGATTTGAGAACTGAAAGGGAAATTTAAACTAAGTGTGGGGATGCTATACAACCAGCAGGGGAACATCTTACATTACAAAGTACAAAATAAAAAGCTGATGGAACAATACACTGAAGAACTATATAAAAGAGATGAAAGGTTGACAGGTTAATTCAAGGAAGAACCATTTGAAAATAAACCAACAATTTTAGAAAGTGAAGTGGAAGCTGTACTTGGAAAAAAGAAATCACCAGGAACAGATGGCATACCAATAGAGCTACTTCAAGCTAGAGAGACAGAATCTACTCTAGTTCTAACTAAAATCTGTCAACAAATATGGAAAACGAAACAATGGCCCACACATTGGAAATGCTCAATATAAATTCCAGTCCCCAAGAAAGGGGAAACCATGGGTTCTAGTAACCACATGGCCATAGGACTAATTTCCCAATCAAGCGAAGTAATGCTCAAAAGTCTAAAATAAAGACTTTTACCATATATGGAGCAAAAAATTCCAGATGTTCTAGCTGTGTTTAGGAAGGAAGAGGCATTAGGGATCATATTCCAAACATACGTTGGATAATGAAGTGCATCAAAGAATTTAAAAAGAAAATCAGCCCGTGCTTCATAGATGGTAGCAAGGTGTTTAATTGTGTAGATTATGAAAAACTATGGATCCCTCTTAAGGAAACGGGTGTGCCACAACATTTAATTATCCTCTACTTGGAACAAGAGGCTACTATCAGGATAGAATATGAAAAATGGAATGGTTTCCAATTGGCAAGAGTGTCAATCGAGGCTGCATTTTATCACCCTGTTTAACTCGTTTGCCAAACATATCATACATAAAGTTCAGAAGAAGCAGGTGTGAAAACTGGAGGAAGGAACATCAACAATTTAAGATATGTAGGTGACACCATACTACTAGTAGGAAATAGCAAAGACTTGAAACGATTACTGAAGAAACTCAAGGAAAAAGTACAAACGCAAATTTACAGTTGAACATTAAGAAAACAAAAATAATGACCACAGATGATTTAAATAACTTCAAAGTAGACAGTGAAGACATTGAAATAGCTCAGGATTTTCATATCTTGGCTTAGTCATTAATCAGAATGGCGACTGCAGTCAAGAAATCAAAAGAAGAATAGGACTTGGAAGGGCAGATATGAAGGAACTAGACAACATCCTCAAGTGTAAGATATGTAATTGAATTCAAAGGTTACCATTATCCATGCCATCTTATTTCCAATTTCTATGCATGGTTGTGAAAGCTGGACAATGAAGAAAGCTGATGGGGGGGGGCTCAGTGTGTTTGAAATGTGGTGCTGGAGAAGAGCCCTATGGATACCATGGACAGCTAAAAAGAAAAATAAATGGGTCCTAGAGTAGATCAAGCCTGAATTCTCCCTAGAAGCCAAGATGATTATACTGAGACTGTCATACTTGGGACAGGTCATTAGAAGACATGACTCACTAGAAAAGCTAAGAGAAAAAGAGGAAGAATACATTACAGATCAATAGACTCAATCAACAAAGCAATGGCCCTGAGCCTGCGGGACCTGAGCAAGGCTGTTGATGATAGGGTGACTTGAAGGTATCACATTCATAGAGTCACCATAAGTCAAAGTCAACTTGACAGCAGTTAGCAACAAAATACTAAGAAGATACCTTCAATCATGAAATATCACATACTAAAATACAAAAAATAACAATTTAAAAATCATGAATCACTTTATATTACAGTAAAGTACATTTTACTGTATAATGTCATGTATTTTTTGATAATCCACACAAGCTAACCTGACAGATCGATCGTCACTCCCAGTTATGGCTAATGGTTTTGTAGGATGAACTGCCAGGGCCCAAAGCTCCCCTTCACAGTGCCCTTGCATAATGAGAAAAGGCTTATTGCGTTCATGCACCACAATCTCAAAAATTTCACTGTCTTGTGTTCCAACTAGGATGTGATCTCCTCGCCAGCAAACACTTCTCACAGACAGACCTGTGGAAAGTAAATGTATTGCTCATTCACCAGTTAAGAACAAAAAAGTAATTACTATGAAATTATGAAATAGCTATAGAAGTAAAGTTCCTGGAAAGACAAATGAACATTAATAAAAACACACAGGATACATTCCTCTTTTTATCCAAAGCATAATTCTCCCCCGTATATTGTAATAAATGAGTAGAGCTGCACCAGTGGTTTGAAGATTAAATCACATATATGCACAAGTATTTAATCAGAAATAAATCTCACAAATCTCACACCAGATGCATAGAGTCAATCAGAGAGACCCGAGCAGGGCAGTAAAAGACAGGAGGTCTTGGAGATGTTTCATTCATGGGGTCGCCATGAGTTGAAGGCAACTCAAAGATAGTTAACAACAACAACAAATCTCACAAGTTCAGTAAGATTCATCCATGTGTAATGTTTATCTTTTCACTGCTTTGCACCTTGTATAAAAGATTAAAGAGGAGAAACTAAGGGCTCACTGACACCAGCCAAGATATGCCAGTGCTCCTCCAGGGTATCCTGGCTGCGGATCAGGCCCATTCCTCCAAACCGCCTCCAAACAGGTTGGAGTCCAGATGGGCATGCAACTCCATCACTGCAGCCACCACTACCATCTCCCATGCTGCCTCTGAAAGCAGGAAGCCAGCTTGCACCATTTGACCAAGGCCCCCTGTATGTGACCAGCCTTGGTCACATGCTGTGGGGCTCCTTCCTGCCTTCTGGGAGAAAAGACAGACTGGCAGCTGCAGCAAGGGCTGGCCTGCCAGGACGGGCTCCTGCAGCAAGGACTGGCCTGCCAGGGCCCAATCCATTCCTTCCCAGTGAGAATGGATTAAAAGAGGTATTTTTTAAAATGTTGTATCAGGCCCTACCCCCCCATCTCCCCAACTTAGCCCTGTCTCTGTCCCAGGGTCATGAGGACTGCCTGGGGGCAGAAAGGGGCAAATGCCCTGCATTGTCAGGACTGCAAGGCTCTAGGATGGGGGCAAGATGGGGTATATTGCCCATCTAGACAAGCCCTAAGATAGGCCACACTAGGATTCTGGTAGGCTACATACAGACTGCAGATAACATTTTGCTTGCCCCTTGTCTAGCCTATTTACCAGAGGCTGGGACTCTTTTCACACATACAAGCACATACACTTTTCCTTTGCTGGCCATTTCTACAGCACCTTCAAGGTAGCTGGCTGACACTGGAATAAACAATAAAGGCATTCTTTACAAGTCTAGCAAAAAGCATTTAGAACTAGATGGATTAATGGAAGTGTCCATTGGGAGCTTCTGTTCCTTTTGCATGTGTGAGGAGACCATGCAAAGTGGGTGAAGCTCATAACACTATAGAGCCACATAGAAAAATGCTCAGCTGAACTTGGTGAGCCTTTCCTCAGAATAAAAAACCTAAGAGAGCCATTGATTAAATCTCACGCTTCCCCTGCCTACCTTTCTCTTGATCTCTTCTGACACAGATTTATTTTATTTATTTATTAGAGTATTTATACCCTGCTCTTCAGCCACAAAGGCTCTCAGAGCAGCTTACAAATAGTTTAGCAATAGCACTTACACATTTACACTGCTTTATATTTTAATGCACTCTCTAAGCAGTTTACAATGTGTTAGCTAATTGCCACCACAAGCTGGATATTCATTCTGCCGACCTATGAAAAGATGGAAGGCTGAGTCAACCTTGGCGTCATGCAGAATTGAACTCACAACATTGTGGCTGCAGTACCAGCATTAAACCACTGCACCACCAGGGCTAAATAAGGTTTATAGCAAGCTTTCACCAACGGAAGACCAATACAAGATAATGCATACATTATAAATACTTATAAATGTGCCTTGTATTGATTTAACTAGCTCAATCTTAATTTAAAAACTACTGTGATATTGGAGGAGGCGCTGTGGGCAACCAAACATGGCAGACATGTAATTCTTCAGCGGAGACAGGCCTCACCACTTTAACATAATTTGGAGTGAATTGCACCACCAAATCTTCGCCCCCTCCCCCGCAGTGGATCAATGTTAGGACCCAAATGACTTGCTGACCAGCCCGTTTTGGGCTTTTACTATCCGGTTAAAGAGCCAAAATTAACATCGGAAGATGCTAAGCTACAAGGTCTGTCAGACATGGCTCCCATATCTAATAGGGGTCATAGAAGCGACGGACGGGCACAAGTGCAGCTAACGGAACCCTATCTTGCTGATCTCCTAGAGAAGCACCAAGTAAACATTGTTAAAGACCTCCATGCAGAATGCACATCAGCACTGGAGCTCGTTAAAGAAAAACTCAATACCCTAATGGAAACCATTAGAGATACTGAAGCTACAGCTACTGCAACACTAGATCAGGGCACACAGCACATGAAACTCATCTGTTCCATCTTGAGAAAACTACCACCTTTCTCCTGGATAAGGTACAGGATTTAGAAAACCAGAGCAGACATCTGAACATTTGACTCTGTGGCTTCTCAGAACGCATGGAACAAGGTGACCTGTCTATATTCATCACCACCTGGCTGAAGGAAGCCTGTCCTGGGTTAACCATTGATCCAGATGATATTGAAAGAATACACAGGTCACCCTCTGTGTCCTTGAAGAAGTTGCCCCCCCCAAGGGACATCATCCTTCACTTTGTGAGTTACCTGAAAAAAGGATTAATCCTACACAAATTCTCCACAGCTCAGCAACTGAAATTTCAAGATGCAACCATACAAGTATTCCAGGACATCTCGCAAGATACCTTACGGAGGCACAGAGAATTTAGCCTCCTTGACTTCCTACTCCAACAAACGGTGGAGCTTCCCATTTAAAATCACAATGACACATAATGGCTACACCATGGCAGCCACTACTTGAGCACAACTTCTCCAGATCTGTGAAGCCCTCGATATCTGAGTACCACAGGACATAGAGCTAGCAGCCATAGAAGACGATGCACCTTGCTCCACGGATGATCATGGACATACCTCTTCCCTGGATGCAAGCCCGAAACCTGCACCCCAAAGCGACCAAAAACTGAGCCACCCATGTCTGGAAATTTGGAATCACAGCTACGAATGGATGATGTGGATCCCATCTCGTGTGTAGGACTTTATGTGATAATTTAGAACTAGCCTACTGGTTTTTTTTTCTTTCTATTACTGTTATTGTTGTTTTTTCCTTGTTTAGCTATTTAGTCCCTATTCTGGGGGCCCCTATTGTGGTGTATTTTTTAAAATATAGTTCTTCCTGCCATTTTGTTTTCCCCCTTTTTTTGTTTTCCCATCACTCATTCCCTTCGCCATTTTGTTTTCCCCTTCTTTTTCTTTTCTTTTTTTTCCTTTTCCCCACCGTGGATTACTTTGAATTATACCTCGTTTCCCCCTTTTTGAGTTGTTTCCCCCCTTAGTTATTTTTGCACACTTTTTTGTTTCCCTTTTTTGATAGGGTCCTGTAACCACCATTGACTGACTATGGTCTGTGGGTCCAGGATGGCTCGGAGAGGGAGGGCTCTCCATGTTCGATTTTCTCTTGTTACACACATGCACATCTCAGGATCCCACCCCCACATTTCCTTAATGGTTTTAGTATTATGCTGCTGTGTTCCTTATACGCTCTCCACTCCAAATTCTCATTTTTCTCCTCACACTTTTGGGGAATCCTAATTTCTTCACTGTTTGTTGCATGTTTTATCCCCCTTATTAGAGGAGGAGCCTGACCCAGAAAAAACCACAGAAATGAAGAAGAAAAACAGCCACCCAATGGGAAGGTATTTTTACCATACATCAAAGGAATCACAGACAGAATAGGGAAACTGATGAGGAAACACAACCTCCAATCTACAGACCAACCAAGAAAATCCAAGAAATGCTATGCTCTGCGAAGGACAAAAGAAACCCTCTCACAGCTGCACGAGTTTACCACATCCCATGCAGCTGTGGACAAGTTTACATAGGGACCACTAAACACAGTGTGCAAACACGAACCAAAGAACATGAGAGACACTGCAGACTGGGCCAGCCAGAAAAATCAGCAGTAGCAGAACATGGGATAAACCAACCTGGACACAAAATGTTATTTAAAAACACAGAAATTCTGGACCAGGCCAACAACTATCATGTCAGAATTCACAAAGAAGCTATTGAAATCCACAAACACCTGGACAACTTCAACAGGAAAGAAGAAACCTTAAAAGTAAACAAAATCTGGCTCCCAGTTTTGAAATACAATAGAATCAAAACTCAACACTTATAAAAGAATTCCACCCAGGGACAGGGGGATTCCCAGCAGATAATGGGCCATCAACCACCATCAGCCAAACAGACACTAATCCTCCTTGCATATCTAAACCCAGAAACTAACCATTCAAATACACAAATTTACATATCCTCCCCAACAGGGGTTCACAGTATATAACCCCCCCACACACACACACACTCCTACCCAACCATTCTCTGAAGATGCCAGCCACAGATGTAAGCAAAATGTCAGAAGTAAACTCTTCCAGAACATGGCCTCACAGCCCGGAAAAAAAACAAGGAAAATCTATAGATGCCAGCTGTGAAAGCCTTCGACTCCACATGTGTTGTACGACTACACTAGCATCCTCAGGGCCATTGATTAAATAGCTTGCTCTACAATGGAAAAATCTAATAATATTTTGCTTGTCCAATGTGCTCAACATAGTTAACCCACATTTACAATTTTCAATATATGTCTAGATATTTTGTCAGGGATGATGGGAGTTATAGCTCTTCACCTCTGGCTCAAACTCACCACCTTGTTATGCAGCAGAGCTGACCAGCTTAGATCAGTGGTTAATGCTTTCCTCCAAAGCAGCAGAGTTTCAGAGAATAGGCTGAAGATCCTGACAAACTCTCCAAGCCTTCTCACTCTTCCCCAGGTGTCTCCAAAACGTCTCCAGGATTCACTCAGGCAACTCAGTAGTTTTATATAAAACCTACTTTATTCTTCTATATAAATATACTATATGGTCAACAAATCACAACCTCTACACACTACTCCACAATATCTCCAAACTACTCCACCTCTACTCAACCACAATACATTGGCAAACATTGTAATTTTATAGCCATTGTTTATCACCACCCACTAGTTAGTTTCCACCCAGTGGGTGTGTACTTCCATTCTGATTGGTCCACGTAGTTCCACCCATGCTTAAGACCAACCCATGTATTTCAACATTTCACCTTGTACACTTAATGATTCTCAGGTGTTTCCAATCTGCATTCAGTACCTCTGTCCTTGGCTCTCAGGCTTCTAGATTACATTAGCAGTTTCACCTGTGTAGCTTCATAATTGCTCTTGCTTAGTCATTGTGACTTTCACATACATATTTTATTTCTTTCACTGTATGTCCCATGTTGCATTTTCCTTAACAATCCCCTCCGAAATAAAATATTGTATGTGTCTTACAATGTCATTCCTACCATTTGTGTCAGCCTTTCATGTTTTTCTACTGTCAATGCTTTTGTGAACAAATCTGCTATGTTGTGTTGTGTTTCTATATATCTCAATTCTATTTCACCCTTCTGAACCATGTCTCGCACATTTTGATATCTTACACCAACATATTTTGTTCTGTTCTTCAAACTTTCAGTTTCAGCCATCGCTATGCATGACTGTGAATCTTCCAGAATTTCCACTGGTATCTTGTAACTTTCATTTAAATCATTTAGCAATTGCTTAATCCATTGTACCTCATTTACTATCTCATTCAAAGCAGCGAATTCTGCTTCCGTTGTGCTTATCGCTACATTAGTTTGTTTTCTACTTCTCCAAACTATTGGACTTTCACTATATTTAATTATCATTCCTGTAACTGACTTCTTGTCTCCTAATTCTGATGCAAATGAACTGTCTACATAACAATCTAGATCTGAACTATTGTTTCTTATTATCAATTTCCTATCTACGGTTCCTTTCAAATATCTCAATAAATGTTTTACCGCTGTCCAGTCTTCAATTTTTGGATCATTAACCCTTCTAGACAATACATTTACAGCATAAGAAATGTCTGGTCTGGTGTGGCAAGATATGAATTGTAAAGATCCTATTATACTTCTGAAGAAAGTCTTGTCCTCAAACGCTCTAGTTGTTTTCTCAGACACAAAACCAGTTGTCATTGGAGCTCTTACTATTTTTGCATTCTGTAATCCACACTTTTCAATCAATCTTTCAATTTTATTTCTCTGACTTAATAAACAATGTCCTTCTTCTGTCCATTCAACACAAATACCTAAATAAGACTTCAATACACCTAAGTCCTTCAAAACAAACTTCTCAGACAATTCTCTTTTTACTGACTCAATTTCCTGTTTTGACTTTGCTGCTATGCACAAATCATCTACATAAATCACTAATACTATGTCTCCTTTTGTATAAACACAAGCATCTGCAATGCTCCTCTTGTAACCTAGCTTAACTAGCTCATCATTGATGCACAGATTCCACGCTCTGGCACTTTGTTTTAAACCATACAACGCTTTCTTTAATTTATATACTCTCTGACTACCATTTTCTTCGAAACCTTGTGGCTGTTCCATAAATATTTCTTCATTCAAAACCGCATTCAAGTAAGCTGTCTCAAAATCAAAATGTTCTACAACTAAATTCCTTTTTGCTGCTACTGCTAGAACCATTCTCAGACTTTCTGGCTTTGCAGTTGGAGAATATGTCTTATCATAGTTCTCATACTGCTGTTGTGCAAAACCCTTAGCCACTAACCTAGCTTTATATTTGATACTTCCATCTGGCATTTCTTTCCTTTTGTATACCCATTTACAACCAATTACTTTCTTGTCTTTGGGTCTGTCAACAATTTCAAAAACATCTTTATTTACCAGGCAACCAAACTCATTATCCATTGCATCAAACCATCTTTCCTGTTCTTCACTAGAATAACTTTCCAATTCTTCAAAACTTTCAGGCTCTTCTACTGCTAAACAAGCTCTTGCCTTTGTCACAACAAATCTATCTGGAGGCTTTCTAACTCTATGACTACGCCTGGGAATAAAATCTGCTGTTCTGTCTCTTTCATCCTCACTTTCTCTACTGGGAGGTGTAGTTCTATGACTAAATCTCTTGTCTTCAGTCATTCGAGTAGTAGTAGGCCTAGATGCTATCTCATCATCGGAAGAACTACCACTGCTGCTAGGTGATGTTTCCTGCTTAACTGAAACCCCTCCATTTCCTGAGGTTGGTTCAGTTTCTGCTTCTGGCTCATTTGAACTCCCTAATCTCAAAAACACTTCTTTATTGGCATGCAGTTTGTCCCAACCAGCATGTCTCTCGAAATTTGCAGACCTAGAATACTGCACTTGTTTTCCATCCAAATGAAACTTGTAGCTATTTCCAGAATACCCCAAAAACCTAAGCCTTTTGCTTTTGGGTTCTCCTTTTCTCCTGAAACAAGCAGGTGTGTAAACATGAGCAAATTGTCCAAAAACCCTTAAGTACTTGTAATTTGGCATTCTCCCATACAATACCCTGTAGGGAATGTCTTCAATTTCTGAATGATACAGTCTGTTACTGATATGTATTGCAGTCAAAGTTGCTTCTGCCCAAAAACTATCTTTCACCCCTGCATCTGCCATCATACAAGCAGTAATTCTTTTTATATCTTGTATTTTCTTCTCTGCTAACCCATCCTCACTAGGACAAGCAGGGTTTGTAGTTTCATGCCTTATTCCCACCTTTTGAAACCAGTTAAACAATTGATTATTTAAAAATTCTCCTCCTCTATCAGTAATAATGGTGCCTACTCTGCTATCAAATTGTCTTTCCACCATTCTTACCCATGCTTTTAAACTTTGCCCAGCGTCAGATTTGTTTTTCATTATTCTCACAAATGCAAACCTTGTATACCTATCAACAATTACTAGGAAATACTTGCTTCCCCCTAAGGACAAGCAATTAGCTTGGGCGACATCTGCATGTACATACTGAAATGGTCTTTGAGCAATTCTTTTTGTTTTCTTAGCTACTGGAAAAGCTCTGACCTTTACCTGTTGACATACCGTACAATCTAAGTGGTTTTTGCATTCAGTAACTTTTAAATCTGGACACATACTGATTAAATTCTTTAAACATTTGAAGCTCGCATGGCCGAATTTTCTGTGAAGCTCGTGTATGCAGTCTTTGTGGATTGGAATATTTTCTATGTTATTAGCTTCTTCAACCCTGTAGCTATCAATATTGTCCTCCAAATAATAAAGTTTGTCCTTTTTCAAACCTATGCCACGCAATTCCCCATTCAGTTTTATCTTACACATGTTCTTTTCAAAGATGACTGTGTAGTCTCTTTCTGTTAATCTGCTTACTGATAACAAATTATTTTCTAACTCCTTTACATGTAAGACATCATTAAAATTCTCTTTTAGCCCTGGAATGTACACAGTACCCATTTGATTTACAGTACTTAGCTCTTTCCCGTCAGCCAAAACTACAGCATTTACATTAGCTGATTTTCTATTACTTATTAAATTTATATCATTACACATCAAAGATGTGGCTCCTGAATCAACTAGCCATTTAGAATTTGCATTTTGTTTTTCCTTAATCATGGTTGCAACCCCCTTTTTATTACCACTGTCCCTCAAAAATGGAGGTCTGGACTGTTTTTGATACTGCCGCGGCTGCCATCTGCTCTCTGCTTGCTTGCGTTTCTCAGCTGCAAAATGTTTACAATGTCTCTTCAGATGACCAATCTTCTTACAATAAAAGCACCTCCGTTGCCCCTTGTAGAGGCTGCTTCCTCCTGCGTTCGCCAGTCAGGAATTGTTTGTTGTTTTGGCACAGTCTTTAAGCTTGCTGAGTCACCCTGCTCAGACATTCTTCTCTGGTTCTCTTCCAGTATTCTGGCCACAATTAAGTCTCTATTAAGCTCAGCTTCTGGCAGGTTTTGCAGGCTGTTCGTTATATTGTCCCACGAAGAGTCTAGCGATTCTATTAAAATGTAGCATTGCTGCTCTTTGCTAATTTGCACTCCCCTCAGTTCAGCTTGCACAAACAAATCTTGCATTATTTTTAAATGTTCTACACACACTGCCCTTTAGCCATCTTTTGCCTGTATATTCTTTTAGACCATAGCATTTTTGCAAAAGCAGTTGAAGGAGTGTGTAATCTCTGCAAGGTATCCCACACATCCTTGGCGGACGTTTTATCTCTGACGTCATTAATTAAGTCTTCTTCAAGCATGAGATAAAGACAGGCTTTTGCTTTACTATCTCTCTCTTGAGTGGCTGCGTTAGCATCAGCTGCCAGCCCTGTTTCAACTGTTGACCACAGACCTTCCTTTACTAGTAGAGATTGGGCATAAATCTTCCAGGTAGAGTAGTTGTTTCTATTTAATTTACTAAACTTTAGAATTTCCATCTTGATTTGTGCAGTGACTCAATTTGACGCAGTCCTTCTGAGTATGCACAGCCGACCCGTCTGGGCTCAAGCAAAACACAAAATGATTTACTCACGAGGCTTATCAGTGCAGCACAAACAGCTTGCTCTGATCTGTCGTCCACAAAGCTTTCTTCCACTCTCTGGAACTTTCAGCTTATGTGGATGCTGGGTGCTCTAGTAACTGGGCCCATAACACTTGGAAGGGATGATGGGAGTTATAGCTCTTCACCTCTGGCTCAAACTCACCACCTTGTTATGCAGCAGAGCTGACCAGCTTAGATCAGTGGTTAATGCTTTCCTCCAAAACAGCAGAGTTTCAGAGAATAGGCTGAAGATCCTGACAAACTCTCCAAGCCTTCTCACTCTTCCCCAGGTGTCTCCAAAACGTCTCCAGGATTCACTCAGGCAACTCAGTAGTTTTATATAAAACCTACTTTATTCTTCTATATAAATATACTATATGGTCAACAAATCACAACCTCTACACACTACTCCACAATATCTCCAAACTACTCCACCTCTACTCAACCACAATACATTGGCAAACATTGCAATTTTATAGCCATTGTTTATCACCACCCACTAGTTAGTTTCCACCCAGTGGGTGTGTACTTCCATTCTGATTGGTCCACGTAGTTCCACCCATGCTTAAGACCAACCCATGTATTTCAACATTTCACCTTGTACACTTAATGATTCTCAGGTGTTTCCAATCTGCATTCAGTACCTCTGTCCTTGGCTCTCAGGCTTCTAGATTACATTAGCAATTTCACCTGTGTAGCTTCATAATTGCTCTTGCTTAGTCATTGTGACTTTCACATACATATTTTATTTCTTTCACTGTATGTCCCATGTTGCATTTTCCTTAACATATTTCATTTCTAGAATATGAATATAAAATTTGAGCTTTGATCAACTTCACAAAGCAACTGACTGAGTTTTAACAGAATTGTATTTTGAACTAAAATGTGAGTAAGGTCCGGAAGCCACTACCTTAATGATTAGTAGGGTCATGAAGGACAATTGACACAACTACATATTGATGTGGATATTCCAGTTTTTCTCCATTGCCCTGTTCTCCCCGCAAAAGTACAGAGGCCTACCTTTTTCAACAGAGAGTACCCTATCCAAAAAATACAGCAGGGGGATACTCTTTATTGTTACAGCCTTCACACCTGAACAAAATTATTCCTTAGATAATATCATTAAAATAACAGGGAGGTTACCTTTATACCCCTGTTCTGTTTCCCTGAGATCAATCACAGTAATTGGTTTAAAATTTAAATCCCAAAGGCGAACACAGCCATCTCTGCCACCTGTGGCAAAGCCTTCTTCACATGCATTCATGCTGAAAATTCCTGCCTAAAGAGAAACAAAGAGTACATTAAACTGTATATGCAATATATAATACTAATTAAAAACTGGTTCACATGGCTCGTTTATTTTTCTTTCATTATGGTTTTGAAGGCAGTGCATGTTAAATAACAGAATTTTGTGTCTTTAAATATAAAAACAATGAAAAGAACAACTACACTCAGTTGCCCACCTTTTGTAGAAAACTCAGACTATGACTACTTTACATGACTACAGGTATACTTCAGTTAACAAAGGAGATGTACTCTTGGGCATTAATCTTTACCAGAAAACCAGGGGCAGAAATAATATGGAAAGAATAGGGATAGGTTCCTACAGCACAAAAAATGGGGAGTAGTTGAACATGTTTCAGCAAACTTTTTATCCAAAACTAACAGTCTTCATGTGTGAAATAAAACAACCAGGTCGGGTAAGTCTCCCATAAGTAGACAAAAAGATTTTGAACCTTCTAGAGCACTGGCTCTTAACCTTTTCTTTACCAGGGACCCCCTTTAAATATCTTTTGTTGCCATGGACACCCAAGACTTAACTCAAGATTTAAAACCCTAACAATAATAATAATACCAGATGATGATGATGATGATGACGATGACAATAATACAATCATACCATCCATTAAACCTCCCCTCAGAGGCACTGGAGGAGGAGGGAAGACTTCTCTCCTGCTTCTTCCTGCAAGTTTGTGGCTGGAGTGGATTGACTGGCCAATGTTCAGGCCAAGCCAGCCAGCCTTTACCTTGGCTCTTGTCACACGGCCGCTCCACTGCAGGGAGAAGGTGGGCCAAGCAGCCTTCAAGCCTTCGTGGACCCCCTGTGAGGACATCACGGACCCCTGGGGGTCCCTGGACCACAGGTTAAGAACCACTGTTCTAGAGAACTGGATAAAGAGGCTAATCACAAATTCACTAATAGAAATGCATAAGTATATTATGTGCAGCCAGGAAGACAAGCACTTTCATGTATGTGCTACCAATGAAAGCATCCCTGCTTTAATTAAAAAAAAACACTTGAAATATTATACATATAGATTCAGACTGCTTTGTATTTGTGGAAAGAGAGTATACCATGAAAGGCTGAACTTTCTCATTTGCTTAGCCCACACTTATCTTGATACCCTGGGGCGGGGGCTGCTCCTTTAAAGGAAACTGCTGAAGGGATGCCATGAGAAACTATCTGACAGGAGGACTATCTGGGTGGATCATAGTTTGAAGTCAAGGCCCCAAAGGCCAAAGTTACAGAGCCTTAATTAAGGCCAATCTAGGGATTCTCTCATGACACCAGTGCAGCATTCTGCCTTGAGTTAGAAAAGAGTCTGCTCTCCTGAATACCATCTCACACTACTGTTTCAGCAGTACACTTTCCAAGAGCAGCACTTTTTGTTTTTTTAATGAAATTGATAGGAGCAAACAGAGGGCTGGGAGAGGACCTGAACATTAGATCCCCCTCCCCGTCAGTGCCTCAGATCAAGATTCAGGGCACTGGGAAGCAAAAAGGTTGCAACAGTAAGAGAAGGAATCCCACTCTCGGGGATGGTATAATGCGGTGACTAAGGCCAGGACTGATCAAGCAGATACATCCAAGAATACTGCCAGGATTTGCAGGTCTGTATGCTGAAGTCTCGGAAAACACTAAATGAAGAACTCATTTCCGAGGTTGCTGAAAGGCTCAATCCTTAGCAGGTAAGTGATGCATTCAATGTGGTGATAGATCATGAGCAGAAACAGGAGAACAAAGAGGCTTTGAGTCTAATAGGACTGTTGGTCCCTATAAGGTGAGGCTAAATCAAGGATCTCACCTGGCCACAATCTCTTTTAGGGAAAAGAGAGGGGATAGCTTGGTGTCAGGCTCAGAATCCTTGCTAACTTCAAATTCAGGACACAGAAGGGCCATAAACAAAGATAATGCATGGACAAAGGGGACCTGCTGCCAAGACTTCATGCCTGGCTTCTCAGCAATAACTGAAGTTCTTCTGATGTGTTCTAAGGGAAAAGCCTTCAAATGTGCCACAGGATTTCTAAATGCCTGCCTGGAGAATTTCTGGAAGTGTTTCCTTTTACCCATAATGTTGGTAAACAAACAAGTAAGGTAGTGGGAATGACTTTGTAGACTAAGATCTTGTACCTGCTGTTAATATGATTTCTCTTTGTATCTGTACCATGTTAGATTTGTCCTAAAACTCTGAAATATTCATCCATTTAAAAATTAATGTGGGCATGTAAACAGACTGTGAATAAAGTGCAAGAAAAATCACAAATGCTTCTATCTCAGTTCTCAGCTATAATAAATTTAATTCAAGTCATTCTGGTTTGCACTTGGAAATAAACAGAGGTAAACAATGGGGGCTATGTGTTGGCTCACAAGAGTTTTAAAACACTTGTTTAATTTTACTGTATTGTTTCCTCTTATATTTAATTAAAACTTGGCCAAGCAACATGGTAATGTTTTATACAAGGTGCCTGTTATCTGACCTCAGTGTTGGCTCTAATCCACACAACTTGAGTATTCACTTCTGTTAAAGAATACTGAAATAAATTATTCAGCTACTAAGGAGGTGTACTATATATACATTTCCCATGTAAAGTTCTACCAGTGTAACCATGCAAGAAATACATCCTTTATTATTTAATTATATGTTCTCATGTATACGGATCAAAAATTCTGAATGGGACAGAAGATTTACAATATTACTATACAATACACTAATCTGTATCTTAGTAAATACTATGAAAGGACAATTAATGCCTTTTGTATTCATTATAGGTTTGCCTACAGCAAAATATTCTGAAATGGGTCCAGTTCATCTGCAGACTCCTACAGCAGAATGAAGAAAATTGATAGATTGCTACAAATTTTACTATGGTTCAACACAATTTTAACCACTTGGTTTTTTTACTCCAGATTTACTCAAGCAAGTTAGGCTGTTCATGCTTACTTTCTCCCCTGCAACCCTGGTTTTCACAATTTGTACTTTACTGATTACCATTTAGAAGGATACAAGGATGCATAGCAACTTGGCTTTACTCCTGGCAATGTGGACTCTTTCAAACTAAAGACCATGGACAGATTGTTTCTTACATGTATGAAAGCATTAACTTCTATATATACATATAATTCTCTTGGGTATGTTGCCGTTTCCAGTGTGCTGATTGTCTGGGCTTAGGGAACTGACCAACCAATCACAGGTCTGTTGGGCAGCCAATCAGCACACTGGGGGCGGGACCATGTAGATCTTAAACATGGTGGCTGGAGCTGGAGAGTAAGTAACATGGAGGTGGATGTGGTGTCTGCATGTATGTTCTGGAGTGCAGGGGGTGGGGTAGGGTGGGAGGGGCAGAACGAGTGGTGGGAGGGGCAGAACGAATAGGGTCAGGGCAGAACAAGTGGGGGGGCAGAACGAGTGGGGGGAGGGGCAGAAAAGTGGGGGGTGGCAAGGGGCAGAATGAGCAGGGGGGGGCGGCAGGGAGCAGAACAACCAGCAGGTGGGTGAGTTAAACCCACCAGCCTACCTCAAAGGGTTGTCAAGAGGTCTCCTGAGCATTTTGGGGGGAGTTTTTTAATGGCGTATGGTACGCCGGGTCCAGCTAGTTTAAATAAATTTACTAAAGATAATATGTAATATAACCATTTAACCATGAAAACATGCAATCTGGCCAATTATAGCACCTATGCTAAACAGTTTCATGTTTTGCTTGAACTTGGCTTGCCAAATCACAGAGTTGAACATTAAAAAAAAAAGTTCTTTAGTCAAAACACTGCCAGAATATATGGGTTGATATCCAATTATTCCCTCTTGTCAGCAGAAGAGCAAGAAGGAAAGGGGTGGTTGTGCTGGGGAACAAAGAAACAACATGGGGCATGGGGTTATTGGGACAGGAAGGATGGGAAAGTTCTGTTATTAAAATAGATTTCCACTCATACAATGTTCAGTTATACCACTGAAGGTTTAGCAACCTCTAATTTTCTGAGCAATTAGAAAAAAAGGCAATAGGAAAGCTAGCTGCATTTATGGGGTGATATGAACCCATATCACTTCCAGAAAATTTGGAGAAATTTGATGCTGAGTTTAAGCATTTCTAGGGATACAACTGTGCATCACAAGTGTATCACTGCAAAAGGGTATGTTGTCTCAAAGTGATAAAAGAACTTAGGAATCCTTCCTACATACTCATGAAACTCTCTAGACTGAAGAGTTATAAAGAGTGTGCTGATGGTTGGTCACATTAGTCTACAGCCAAACTGCAAGTTTGGAATCAGTGTATACTTATGTCCTGTTATTAATTGAACACCAATTTAGAAATCTGTACTTTATCCCCCAAAACCTTTAAAATGCCAATCCATCGTATCAGTCCATTCATATCAAACAAATACTTACAGCATGGGCTCCCTGTATGGTTCTTACAAGATTGATTCCTTTCCATACATATATATCTCCATTAAGTGCACCAGAATATGTTACTTCATCTCTTGCACAGGCGAGGCACAATATAGTTTGGAGATCACCAGTCTTACCAAAAACCCCACGCTTTGGTGTCAATGAATTGCCACATAAATTCCAGAACTGCAAAATAAAATTGTTTTATTAATAAAATTTGTCAAAAACTTTAAAACAAACTCAAAGTATATATTACAAGAGATATGTAACTCTCACAAAAGCAACAGCCCCATAATTTCAACTTGTAAAAGCATGTAATGAGATGGTTCACATTTCCCTTTCCACAGTCCACTTTATCAACAGCTGCTTCTGAAAGCAAGGAAAATAGAAGCATCACAATAACATGTTGCATTTAATGGACCTTACAGGGGAATCATGAAAAAGGAAGACTTAAAGCTGCTATTATGGATAGTATCCATGCATCTGTAATAACAACTCAATGTGTCCTTGGAGCAGACCTAGTGCCCCCTCCCCACTCAGCAGGGCTACTGCCCCTGCATCCATCAATGAAGCAACTGTTCTTGTAACTTTAGAAGACTTTATTGAGGTCAATCACTTGCAAAGCAATCTTGACATACAGGGTATCTGTACCCAGGGGTCTCACAGGTGGCTTCCCTTCACACACATAAACACAACTCAGTTCTTACTCATAACAATGGTAAGAATCCAACTAAGGTAAATCTCATCCAGTTCTTAATCCTGTCTCTATTCCTATTTACAATATCTTGCACCAGCAGGGTGGGGTGTCTCTATAGGTCCTGCTCCCTGTTTTCTCCCAGTTCTATCACTTCCAGCCTGCACTGGAGAGGAAACCCTTTTTGAACACTCCCATTTGCTCTTTTACCTCCAAATTAGCCCACCTCCCCATCCTCCTTCTGATGGAGTCAAGCAAAGTTTTTCTCCCAAGGTTACATTGCTACTTATGTCTGGCAGTCCTTTAATGTCTGGCAGTCCTTTCCAGCTGCCAGAAACTTCAGACTTGTTTGGCCAATTCCTCCCTCCCCACCCCCTGACAGTCTTGCCTATGCATCCTCTGGCTGTCTTCTGAGGGACTTTCTGCCTCCCCTCTTCCTTGGTTGACTAGTGAAAGGTCTGGGCCTACCCTCATGGATATCTCAGCTCTGGAGCCAGTTCCAAGTCTCTTGTCAACCTCCCTGTTGCTGCTTCCCTCTCCTTCCTCTCTGCTGCTCATTCCTCCCCCTTTCTCACTCACCTCTCCTTTTAATTCCCCACCACCTGCTTGCTCTTCTCTCCACCACCACCCCAACCCCTGATGCTGTGCTGTGGCTGGATAGGGAAGCAAGCAACATCTCCTCGGTTCCTCTTCTGGTGCTGACGCTTCCTCCCATCCACAGCTGGTCTGCTCCTCCTTGCCACAGTCATTCCTGTAAGTGTTCTGTTGCAATGGGTTCTCCCACAGTCACCCCAATGTGGCTACAGTCCTCATTTTCAACTTCTTCATTTCCTCAGGACCATAAATAGAAGATCTACAAGTTTCCTCTATGCATGTTCCTTGTAGGGAAAGTACTGCTGAGTTCAATCTGATTTACTGTTATCAGTGGCAGCAGGGTTTCAACCTTAGGTTGCCATCCTTATCAACCATACTAATTCTGAAAAAAGTTGTACAGAAATCAGTAGGATCTAAATACATTACAGTATGTTTGGTATGAGCCAATTAGATTGCAATCCCAAACATATTTCTTAGGATTGTAAAGTGAAGCATAAATTCAAATGAAATCAATGAGCGTTACTTTATACAGAAAGAAGGCTTGATAGCACAATAATTTATGACAATAATCAAATAAATTCTTACATTATAAAATGTCATATAATGGATGGAACACATAATTAGAAGGATTTTTTTAAACAGTGGTTTTGATTAGCCAGGGTAGACAAAACTGTTACCCTACTGATCCTGTTGGACTGTCATTCCTTTCAGCACTTACCATTGGCTGCGGTGGGTAGGGCTGCTGAGAGCTGCAGACTAACTAATATCCTGACTCAAAGTGTATGTGTGAAGATCATGTTAAGAGAGAAATCCTGGCTTAATAAACTGATATATGAATGAGCAGCATGCTAAAACATGCAGCATGTTCATTCTTACCTCCATTTGTGCAAGCAGGAAAACAAACCAGGAGGGAGTAGGCAAAGAAATCTTGTACCAACTTTGAGACTGAGAAGAGGTTTGTAGCATAAGCTTTTGTAGACTGGATCTACTTCATCAGATGCAAGTAGAACGAGTCTATGAAAGCTTGTGCTACAAACTTCTTTCTCTCAGTTAGGGGCTTATCCTATGAGGGAAGGGAAGCCAAGTAAATGCTGAGAGTAGTACATACCACCTTGCTTTATTGCATGATGTTGGTGTGGTTCAGCTGTTCTCCTGTTCCATCTCCTGGGAGACAATGGTAAAGGCAAGTCTTTTTGCTAACTGATTTTTCCAGTTAGCAAAAAGACTTGTGTGTACAACTATCTCCCACAGGATCAGAACAGAACAGTTGAAGCACGCAGACATCATGTGATAAAGCAAGGCAGAGAACGTGCTATTCTTAGGCATTACTGCCATTTCCCTTCCCTTGTGCAATAAGGTTCAAAGTCTCAAAGCTAATACAAGCCTTTTCATACTGATATAGACTAACATCTATGGCTACTGCTACCAGGAAAAAGTAGCTCCACCTTACTTCTAACGGATTATGGTTTAAAGTACCAAGATTCAAAAGTCCATTTTAAACTCTTGTTTAAAGCGGACTCCTGATCCTGACTTGTTTGGGCACACTAACCATAACTCAAGGTTGAGAAGCAATACAAAGCTACCCCTTTCTGGTTTATTCATCTGTTGCAATTTGTTGGTGTGAAGGATGGTGGAAAGCAAGGACAAACATGCTCTGTGTACTACTATGCTGCTCCTCAACACTGATTTTTAAATCAGTATTTCTGACTTAACATGACGTCCAAAAAAGAGAGCCGAGGAGAAGAGGCATACTTTTAATTTTTTAATATAATTTAGAACAGATCCCACTGTTTAAAAATAGTCTTTTAGTTAAGTATTTGATTAATCTTACAGATTTGATAAAATCTTAACTAAAGATTTTAGTTTTCCAAGGGATATATCAATGCTAGTCTTTTCCATTTAGTCTTCAACATTCATTGCTTCTGAAGAAGGGGAGTGAAATTCAAAAACCTCATGCTAAAATAATTTAGTTAGTCTTAAAGGTACTACTAGATTCCTTCTCATCTTCATTTTTAAGGGTTTCAGTTTTGCTAAAATTAATATATTTAATGAACAGGGATGGACACAATTCTGAGTACATTTAATGCATAACTTTTTCAGTTGAATATGGTGAGCCACTGCAAAAAAAACAAACAACTTTCTATATTTTAATACAAATGAGATGGTAAGCAGCAATCAAGCTAATGGAAACCATTAAAGTATGCACTAAGCAATGTCATAAAGCAAATTTGCATCCAACCGAGCTAAAACAGATCCCTACTGTGCAATATACTGATAGACATACTTTCTGGAAGTTCAGCATATAGATGAAATTTAATCTGATTTTTACAAATCGATAGAGCATAATCCATTTTACCATGTGAAAATATAATTACTAAGGCCAGAAAGGAAAAATAAAAAGAATTCTGTTTAAGACCAGAAAAAAACAAAAAGAAAATTTATCCTGCTTTTCTTTCCAATTTAAAAATAGTAAAATACTATAACAAAGTCTACCATAGACAGAGTTCTCTCTAAAACCCTAATAATAGAAACAATTTACCAAGAGATTAAATTATAAGTGCTTGTCATCTTAACGAAAACATTTTAACTTGGGCTTTAGAAGACTATTCAGTTGTGCTAGGGCAGAGCTCCTTAGGAAAACCTGGATAACAACATAGACATTTTTTAAAGTTTAATTTTCTTCTTTAAAAGTTGTAAATACTAAGCTTCTCTTAAATAGTAACAACATGATTAATATTAAATATTCTGAAAAATTCTGATAATTAGCAAAAAGTACTAGGCAAGTAGCTGTGTAAGTCTGTTGCAGCAAAAATGACTCTTGTGGCATTTTCATTACTACATACCTTTCAACTGTCCTGATTTTCAGGGACAGTCCCAACTAATCCTCTGTTGTCCCACCTTTTCAATTGCTTTTAAAATGTCCCAGTTTTTCTCTCCTTGACCCACTTTCCCCCTTTGTCCTCACCATACTTCAACTGTGGAAAATTGAATTCAAAGTGCAAAAGTAGTTTGTACTTAACTCAGCCTTGGGAAAGGAGGGAAGGGGACAGAATCTTGCCCTTTCAAGTAGCTCAGGGAAAAGCAAACTGCTGCAACCTCTCCTTGCTTGTCTGTTCTTTCTCATTAATAACTTTTGCCATTTTGATTATACTCTGACCATTGCTTGACCACGTGTCCCAGTTTTCATCTGTGAAATGTTGGAGGACTCTACTGAGGCAGCAAAAATCACCTGTGCTATTTCTTTTCCACTTTTGCTTTGACAACACATAAAAAGAAATGTTTCAGGAACAGGTCAAGGCAAGCCTTGGATCCATTATCCCATTGGTTCTTAACCTGTGGTCCAAGGAACCTCAAGGTTCTGCAATGTGATCTGTGCACCTCATTTGCCTCAGAGCAAACAACTGTGCACCGACAGCAACAACACTAAGAAGGGAAAAACCTTTCTGTCACCATTCTAGGCCAGGAACTGGCCCAGATATTGAGGGAACTGGCAGCGCCTCCCAGGGAGCAATCTGTGCTGGTTATGCCAGAGAGCTGACGGAGAGAGGCAGCAGCAGCAGACCAAGCAAAATGTGGATGTGGGGATACATGTAGACAATCTACCCAATGTCCCTGCAGAGTGACAGGTAGTGGGGCAGCTCTAGGGCAAAACATTCAGGGAGTCCATTCAGAGTTTAGCCCCTGGTGTAGACAAGCCCTAGGAGTAAGAAGTCCATCACTGCAGCATGTCTTAATTTCAATATTACCTAAGACCTGACAAGACACAAAGGGTTTTTTTCTTCCATATGGAGGGTATCAGTCACTGTACCACTGTTGCTTGCTTTTGCTATTAAAAGCAGTTTAGCTCAAGTTGCAGGAGGTTTAGCAGGAATATATCCTTATTAATTCTAGATCTGTAGCATTAACCATTCATTACCTTTTTGTATCTTGATTGCCACCATTAGGAAGAACTACATGATAGTTAATGATCAAATGTAACTAGGCTAAGTGGGGGTGCATTTGTTGTTGATTACAGTCCAAAGGTGGTCAGTGATCCTTCCTGACCTCAATTACAATCTTAAGTGCTCAATTTTCAGGAATGTTATCTCCAGGCAACACATACATTATCTAATTGTTGTTTCAAGCTGCACATGCTTCCACTTTCTTCATATATTGCTTAACTAAAATACCATGGTTTAACGATTCTAAGGAGGATACAGATTAGAAATACATTTTATGTGGAAGCATCACACCCTTTTAAACTTCCCAGCGGCTGTCAGATTTTTTGCCTTGTCAGGTCCTAAGATGTGGAATGTCTTCCTGAAAGAGGTACACCTGGACCCAACAATATCTGATTTTACGCAAACGGCAAAAATGATTTTACTTAGGCAAACACTTTAAAACCTTCCCTTTTATTGTGATTTCTGCTCCTATTCTGAGAGCCTTCTTCATTACCTCTCCCAGCATTTAACTTTGCTCTGTTTGTAGATTTTAAAAGCACAGGAGACAAGATAGAATATTGCAACACTCCATAAGCCCTCATAAGACAAAGGCAGCCGGCTGCAAGTACTCCCTTCTGGAACCTATCCACCAGGCAGGGTTAGAGTCACCTCATGCAGTCCCACCACAGGAAAGTAGTCCAGATGACTGACTGTATAGAAAGCCACTGAACAGTCCAAGAGACCATCCTTTCACAAATGGCTCCCCACCACCCATCATTTCCATCTGCTAGTCCTGGGGGGTTAGTAGAGTATCTCTGTTAAGATCTGACCATTTTTATCTGAACAAGGGTGACGAAATTGAAACTTAATTCAGACAAGATGGAAGAACTGTTGGCTGTGGGATCTGATTATCTTGGATTAAGTGATCAGCTTACTCTAGATGGGTTGTAGCAAATGCACAGTTTGGGAATACTTTTTGATCCTAATTTGAATTGGATGTCCAGGTGTTGTAAATTGCCTTGCTTGACACCTACCAGATGATAAGCAACACCTTCCGAAATTCCTTCTTCTACAGAACCATGAAAGGGGCAGGCACCATCTCCAGTTTTCACTGTAGCAACCCTGCTTCCAGCATTTGTTTAGGTCAGTAGGACTGTTGAGTGTTTTTTAAGTAAAACTAGCCAAATGCTGTTCAAACAGATATATGAGAAGATTGTTTACCCCAAACATAGTGAAAAATAGTACTCCTATGCACTATATTTAATGCATAATGTTTTCTTCTGTATATCCAGGAGACAGAGGCATAACTATGTAAACAGTGTGTATATTTACCAGGAAACTTCAGCACGCATAATAGCTTCTGCAAATTTCAAGCTGGCATTTTTATTGGACTGATGAACTACTACTTAGTGTATAAGATTGCTGAATTATTTGAAAAAAAATACAGAAAAGATATGCAAATACATTTGTTACCTTAATGTGTTTTACACCACAGCTGACAAGTTTGTTCGGCTGGTACAAGTCCCAAGAAATATCAAATATCTGGGGAGGTTCAGGGGGAAAAAGATTATAATGTTTGTGTGTTTTTTTGAAAAGGACTTTTCAATTAAACTAAAAACCATCTATGAACAGAAAAAGATGAGAAATTTTCATGCAAATAGCAAAAACATCACACCTACCAATCTACAGAAATAAAAGAAATACTTAACTGCAAACATTTTAGCTTAGTAAGATACTTGTAGATTGATTTTAAAATATTAAGAGTAGTTGAAAGACTTATTGTAGAGTGCATCCATAAGAATTACTCACAGTCATACACAATTGAAACACAGAGTTGATACTATGCTTAACTCTAAAAACTTTAACTGTAAACCAGTCATTGTCTCTTAGGTTGCTGACACACTGCAGAAATAATGCAGTTTGCCACTGCTTTAACTGTCATGGCTCCATCCTATGGAATCCTGAGATGTGTAGTTTGTTGTGGCACCAGAGCTCTCCGACAGAGAAGGCTAAATATGTCACAAAACTACAAATCCCAGAATTCCACAGCAAAGAGCCATGACAGTAAAAGTGATGTCAAACTGCATTATTTCTGCAGTGTGTCAGCATCTTTAGACAAGCCTATCTTACAAGGTTGCTGGAAGGATAACACAGGAGTAAATGTCAAGGTGATAGGATATACAGTCACTAGAAATGAATACTGTAAATAGCTGGCATGGTATAATGTGCTACAGTTTGCAGGGGCCAGCAGTGAGCTGGCTAAATGCAGCTGGCTAGCATATCTAGATTATGTATGAGAGATAGCTATGGGAAGGAAATGTGAAGACTGAAGTCTTATCTGTATGGGGAAATGTGTGTGGAAACTACTAATTGTATAACCCATGACTGTACTGTATCTGTACTGTATAACTAGATCATCCCATTCACTGTCTCTGCACTTGACGTGGAGTTAGCTCTTAGACTGTGCACATTCAGTGTGGGCTGCACTGTACATTGTGCTGTGTTATATAGTCTGTATGCTGGGAGTCTCAGACTCATTGTGAATACTGCTCCAACATGCTCTAGTAAAGAGAAGTAGTTTAGACACAAGCCTGTGTCTGTGTGCTCATTTCTGTTGATAGGGATTAGGTATAGGAACACTCTCCAGAAGAGAGCTGGGAAGCTAAAGGCAGGAACCAGTTGGGGGTGAGAGCCTCAATAAGACAATATGGAGACTCTTCTGTTATCACTGTGTGAGTAGGAGGTACATAGAAGATGCCATCAGAAAGCCCGGGAAAGATAAAAATCCAGGCTGGATAAGAAAAATAAGAGATTGGGGTGGGAGGGAAAGGAAGAAAGAGGATTAGTGATGGTATGTGTGGTGGTCTGGTTATCTGATTTGTCCCTGTGTGTTGTTTAAATCTTACTCTCTGTTAAGGAGGGGCTGGGTAGAATGGAGTTGGTTATGGAGAAGAGGTTAATATATTGGGGGCATATCGCACTCTGAATTAAAGCGGCATTGCAGCAAGACATTTCCATTTTCTGTGCTGCCTTTCTACCACGTCTTTAGCAAAACGATGTGATTTTACCTTGGTCTCCCACAGGACCAGAATGAAAGAACACTGGAAGAACAACGGCATCATGAGGTAAAGCAGCACGGAAGACGGAACTTTCCTGCTGTACCGCCACTTTTCTTCAGAGTACGTGTTGATGCTTTTTTCTAAAAGGGGAAATTTATGTGGGTTTTCTTAAAAGCTCCCTTTTTGTTGTGAAAAACTTTTTTTAAAAATGGATTGTGGAAGATATTCTTTTAGAACGATGAACAGAATGTTTAAGACAAAGTATACATATTTACTGCCCCAAAATAATTTCTAAAAACTTTGTAAGAAGACAACTTTTACATAAGACTGTGTACAGTATCAGACCATTATAATTCCTGGACTTGGTATGCTTTTCTCTGTTTTTTTAATGAATATGTTATGTCTACTTGACGCTATGGAAAACCAAAGGAGACAAAATGCCAGCCACAGATGCAGGCGAAACGTCAGAAATAAACTCTTCCAGAACATGGCCTCACAACCCCAAAAAACCCACAGAAAACCTATAAAATATTTTCCCCTGTTTTATTCCCCTGTTTTAAACAGGTTTCTCCTGTTTTTATTGTTGTCGTTTTGCCTGCTTCTTAAACTGGCAAAACTAAAGAAATGTCTTATATACAGTTCAGATAGTTTCATTTGCAACAATTTCTTTAAGTTCAATTTTATTCTGAATCAACTTTATTTTTAGTATGTTAAACAAGCTATTGTCATACTAATTCGTTTTATGTTCCAAAAGCAACAAAGTGACTTTCAATATAGGGTACAAATACTGATTTTTTTCTAAAAAATGTCACCATTAAAAAAAAACAAAAAACAGTTTTCCCTTCCCAGAAATATTAGAAATGTTCCCAGATATTTTATATCTCTAATAAAGAACAGTTTTAGTATCCAGAAGTTTTAACAAATTAAACATTCACCTGTACTCCTGTTCTTTAAAATTATACCTACCCTGTCTGTATGACCAGGAGCCATAGATAACATTTTTCCTTTTCTCCAGTCCCACACACAGATTGTGTTTTTTGAATCCAAACCAACTGAAAGCAAACGCTGAAAATTTCCAAAACATTAAAAGAGAATTTTAAAAAGATATTATCCAAAATAGGAAATTACTGTGTACTCTTTGATAAAAAGAAAACATATAATAATTTAAAAAACAGGCATTTTAAAAAGTAAGCCAGATACGAATTTCTTCCTGAAAATATATGCCAGGATTCAATGGAATACATAGGGAAAACTGTAGTTCAGTTCTCAGGTTCACCTTCCTCTGATATTATCTGCCACGCTTCCTAGTGAAAACCTTCATCAATAATCTCTGATACAAAGTGAGGATGTGGAAAGAGGGAGAAAAGCAACGTGCTAATACTTGCCATGGTAGACATATTAATCCACATTTGGTAACCAAACTCAAAAGTAAACACATTTTCTCCTCAACAGCATTTTAAAGCAGAGTTTGAAGAAAGTTAGGAAACTGTCATTAAGAAGGAAGCTAACTACTTTTAATCTGACTTTTTGTTGATATATTATGTAATATTAACTCACAGTTAATGCAAATGAGGTAAGGTAAAATGAAATTGCTTCAAGGAGGAAGGCAGAACAGGGGAGTAAAGTTGATCTATAATTTTAAAGACTCCTCTATAAGGAACCACTTGTGCAGTGAGGCATCCTATGACCTGAGCAGGAGAACATCACACTGAAAATGTTATCCTTAGACTACATGCCACCCACTTGTATATCTACCTTCTGCTCTGAGCCAAATGCTTTGTATGGCAAATAAGTCCCCACCCCCACTGCTAAAGCATAGGAAGAACATTTTCAGGACCAAAGGAGAACAAATGAATTCTATAACACACTTTTTAAAAGCCTGAATGCCTTGTGCTATTTGTTACAATCTGCTCTTTGGCATGCCTCTCTGGTTTGCTTTTATGAAACCTTCTTTCCACAAACATCAAATGTATCCTATAAAGCTCTTGTGGTCCTGTTTTTTTAAAAAACATCTTTATATAAATCAACCATTTTCCATGGTTCCCTAAAAGAATTTGAATGTTAACAGAGTTACAGGCTGGTTCAGACGTATGTTAGGTAGTCAGAATGTGCATAAGAGCCAGCACAGTGTAGTGGTTTGAGCGTTATACTAGGACTCTGGAAGACCAGGGGGTCATTTACATGGCAAAATAAATTCTCTAAGAATTCACTAAGACTCCTATTAGTTCCCACATGTTTCGATTCAAAGTCGCCCTATTCAGAAGGAGGAGGGCCAAAAAACCCTTAAGTTGTGAGGTAAAAGCTTTCGCTACTTTCCCCAACTTTTTTGATAAAGTTCGCAGAAATGCGCACAATAGGTGGTGTGAACTACCTTTTCGGAAAAGGCTGTGTGATCTACCAGCATTCTTCCTGAAACAGGCTCACAGCAAAGTTGAACTGTGATTTGTTGGAGCTCAGAGGGGGCGGGCTTGCAAGTGATGCCTTTGGAATGCAGGATCTGCCATTGTTTCTTTTTTGACACAGACTGGGCAACTCTGGCTGCCTGCCTCCCTGCTTGAGTATTCGCCTCTGTGAATGCAGAAAGGGAGAGAGAGAGGGAATACCCCTCATAGAAGATCAGCCTCTGTGCTCCTTCACTGGTCAATCATCACCTTGCTTTATTGGGGGACAGGATTTGCAGAGTTTGAGGGATGCTGCAGCCTCTTCCTCCCTTGGCTTCGTCCCAGCAGCTGGTGAACAAGGAAGAGAGGGAGACGCTTGGAGGAAGAGGCTTCAGAAGTGGGCAGGTGGGCAATGGGACTGAAAGTCCCATTCCCCGCCTGTCCGCCACTGGAACCTTCTCCTCCCTTGCCCCCTCTTCCCCCTTCGCCTAAAAAGCCAGCAAACTGGGAACAGGGGGCGGGAGGAAGAAGAGGCTTCAATGGGAGACAAGCAAGCAATGGGACTAATAGTCCCATAGCCTGCCTGTCTGCTGCTGGAGCCTCCTCCTCCCTTGCTTCAGTAGCCAGCAGGCGAACAAGGGGATGGAAGGAGGAGGAAGAGGCCTTAATGGCAGACAGGGGAAACAGTGAAGAGGGTGGAAGAAGAAGCCCTTTCTGCTTCCCCATGAGAGATAGGCTTCTGTGACTGTCAGTCATGGAGGCCACACCTCCCCCATGTGAGCTAAATCGCATACTTTTTGGAATTCATCAGAATGGCCAAAATCATGTAAATTGCTCTGCTCAGAATCAAAATGGAAGTAAGCCGGCATTTTCCACATTAAAAGTGGTCGTGTAACTGACCCCCAGCGTTTTAATCCCTGTTCAGCCATAGAAACCTATTGGGTGACTTTGGGCAAGTGATACTCTTTCAGCCTCGGAGGAAGGCAATGGCAATCCTCCTCTGAACAAATTTTGCTAAGAAAACCCAGTGATAGGATCATCTTAGGGTCACCATAAGTCAGAAATGATTTAAAGGCACATAACAACAACAGGAATGCACATAATGCAACAGTACAGAAAAAAGGTCAACATAATATGCATATAAATGGATTTCTAAAACACATTTCCAATGATTTTTGAAAGCATGCTTATATATGACACACCACTGGAAAACAGCTTCTGTTTTAAAAATGCAGTTCTTCATTATGTTAGCTATTCATCCAGAACTGTCCAACATTAATTCTAATAACATGTTTACAGAGAAATCACATACTAAGAGATAAGTCCTAATATGGTTCAATTGACTTGCTAAATGGAAAATACAATTGCCTTATATATATTGGACTTGGTCATTAATATCTGATGTCTCAATTTTCAGAAAAAAAGATGTATCAAAAAACTGTTAGGACCACAAGTCTGCCCAAGGTCAGCATAATGTAAATGTTTATTGGGAGTTTCAATTCCTTTTATTACCCTCTTACACTGCAGAATTATTTACTACAATGCTGCTGAGGGTAAGATTGTTTCAGTTTTATTTTTCCATGTGACTTGGCATTTCAATTTTCTCAACCTTGTGTAAGACAAGGTATATATTTTCAGTATATGAAATATTTCCTTACCTCATTGTTTCACTTCTTCATGAACTTCTATGCCAGTCCAAATGTTTGCATACAGATCCGTCCTGCCAAGCAGATGGAAACAGTATACAAAATCCTTTTTGGTAATGTCATTTCCTGTATACAAAGGGCTTGCCAATTCTATAAATTCCCACAATTTCAAAAAAACAGACTATACATCCTTCATGAATTAGTTTTATTCATTTCAAGTGAAATTCTCAGATATATTTTCTACACAGTCTGGCATAGAGAATCTTAAAGAAAAAAATTGAGGGAAAGAACAAAAAATTCCCAGTTCCTTATTGATCCTCTAGGCCAGTCCAGAAACTGGCAGTCTTTCAAAGTATTATTCCATACCACAAGCTTGGGAATATTATCTTCCAGTTCCCTGCAATGTGTACTTTCTAGACTATATTCTATGTTAGTGCTATTTATTTAGAAAATGCATGAAGCAAAATGAAATAATTATTTACAACTGTAAATCATGAATAGAAATTTGTATGCTCAAAATTATACCAATTATTCTATATAGCCTTTCAGCTTCTGCTACTCATATTTTCTAATCACTTCACTTTCCTTTTTTCCTCATTCTTCTACAGACGGTAACAACTGAGCTTACTGTGTGAGCAAGCCCTTTGTGTACAGCAAATGACATCAGGTATCACTTAACAACAGTTTTGAACTCTTCAGTCTGTTGTTTAGGTTATCCCATACCCAAATATCTGGACTGGCATAGAGGATCTCAGAGTAACACATAAGCATCTAAAAACATAAAATAAGCTCTGCTTGATAAAACCAAGTGTCTATACCTCCCCTCCCCACAAGATCTTCAGATAAAGAGCAAAATATAAATACGTTAATAAATAAGTATTTTCCCATAGGGACCAAGCATGGCATGATGGCAACACAGCTAGGACTAGCCTTTTAATAAACAGCACTCTTGGCAATGCGTGGTTTTAGCCTATGTCTAAATCCACCATTTTTTTTATTTTTTTATTTATTTATTTATTTATACCCCGCTCTTCAGCCTCAAGGCTATCAGAGCGGCTTACAAATTGCTTTTAAGCAATAGCTATTTACACATCTACACTGCGTTAAGCAGTTTCCAATGTGTGTTAGCTAATTGCCCCCCACAAGCTGGGTACTCATTTTACCGACCTACGAAAGGATGGAAGGCTGAGTGAACCTTGGAGCCCGCTGGAATCGAACTTGCAACGTGGTGACTTTGCAGTACTGGCATTTAACCACTGCGCCACCAGGGCTCCATCAGTTTATAGATTTTTAAAAAATGTATTTATAATTCTTATAGTTATTTGTACTGTTTAGCATGGTTCTAAGAGCCAGCATAGCATAGAGTCAGCATGGTGTTGTGGTCTGAGCATGGGACTAGGACTCTGGAAGACCAGGGTGCAAATCTCCACCCAACCATGGAAACCCACTGGGTAACCTTGGCCAAGTCTCTCATCCTCAGAGGAAGCCAACAGCATACCTCCTCTCAATAAATTTTGTCAAGAAAACCCATGGACAGGTGCACCTTAGGGTCACCGTAAGTCAGAGATGACTTGGAGGCACACAACAACAACGGCAATTCTTGTACTGCTTAGTAATATTACCTCACAGTAAAGCCATGTTCCACTAGTTTTAACTACTGCAGAATGAATCAAACTGGTAACTGAAAAAGAAACACTCTCCTGCTGATTTATCACAAGTTCAAATCCTATCAGCCTAGATGTAAGGGTGTGTGTGTGTGTGTGTGTGTGTGTGTCCCAATGTGCATCACACTCATATGCTTATTAACTTAGTCACACTTGGAGGGGTTCTTTTTGGCCTCTTTGCAATCCACTTTAGTTTGGACCACTCCAAATAATTTGCTATCACCTATAAAGTTGGTCATTTCACTGCTCACTCCTTACTCCATATTATTTATTTATATCCCACTTTTCTTCCCTATGGCAGGCCTCAAGTCATTTAAGTCATTTCCAACTTATAGAGACCTAAAGACAAACCTATCACAGGGTTTTCTTGGCAAGATTAGTTCAAAGGCAATTTGCCTTTGCCTTCCTCTGAGGCTGAGAGAGTGTGTGACTTGCACAGGGTCATTCAGTGGGTTTCCATGGCTAAGCAGGGATTCTATGTAACTCTGGTCTCCAGAGCTGTAGTCCAATACTCAAACTAATACATTTAAGGACAGCACCACTAAATACAGGTCACTGGCAATTCTTACTTGTCCACTGTGAGAACTAGCCATTTATTTGGGCACCACAATTCAGGAAGGATATTGAGAAGCTGGAACGTGTCTGGAGGAGTGCAACCAGGATGGTTGGAGGTCTGGAAACCATGCCCTATGAGGAGCGGCTTAGGGAGCTGGACATATTTAGTCTGGAGAAGAGAAGGTTGAGAAGTGACATGACAGCCATGTTTAAATATTTGAAAGGATGTCATACTGAGGATGGGGCAAGATTATTTTCTGCTGCTCCAGAGACTAGGACAAGGAGCAATGGGTTCAAACTACAGAAAAAGAGATTCCACCTAAACATTAGGAAAAACTTTCTAAGGGTAAGAGCTGTTCAGCAGTGGAATGCAGTGCCTGGGAGTGTGGTGGAGTCTCCATTTTTGGAGGTTATTAAACAGAGGCTAGATGGCCATCTGTTGGGTGTGCTTTGATTGTGTGTTTCTGCATGGCACGGGGCTGGATTAGATGGCCCTTGTGGTCTCTTCCAACTCTATGATTCTATGATTTCTAGTGGCTGCTTCCCGCTCTTTAACCACTTACTATTTCTTAGGAGGATCCATTCTCTTATCCCATATCTGCTAAATTTATTCAGATGCATTTACTAATGAACATCTCCCAAAAGCTTTTTGAAAGTCCAGATATACATTCTCTATTAGACTGCACCTACCAGCATGTACATTGACACTTAAAGAAAAGGTACAAAAAGCAGTATTTACCTATGCAGAAACTATGGTGATTCTCCTCAATAAAATATATTATTCTATATGCTTGATAATTTTATCTACTTCTCACTGACGTTCAGTTAAAGTTAGGTACTGATCAGGGAAATATTGCCTTTGGAAATCTAAACCTGAATCCTTAAACAGCAAAAAAGAATTAATTAATTGTGACTACCATGTTTCATTCATTTCACTGGATCTCCTTTTTCAGGTAGGACTGAATTGGATTTAGCCAAAGATTTTGCATACTTTTCAGTTCCTTACTGACATATTCAAAAACTTACAGTGAGAAAAGGCATTCCTTTTCATGCCTTCCCTCCTTTCTTCAAATAGATTTTGATTTTGTCACTTAATTTGATATTTATGTTTTGGCACTTCTTTCTCTATAATAATTAAAAGGCATTTAGAAGTACTGTAGTTATGGCATAGGCAGTGAGTCCCATCAAATCAAATTAATGTAGAACGTTAAACAGATAGTATGCTATGTAGAATCTTGCAGGGGACTGGAGTTTAGGAATGGCATAGGATCACATACGCTGACCCAAATCCCAATCTGTATCTGTTTGACTGTATCTTCTGAACAGAGATTGCTCCATTCATATTTGTTCAGTCCAAAGATCTTCAGCCAGTCCTACCCTCTAGGGCCAACAGGTGTAATCCCATCTTCCATCTCCATGTGTTTGATTCTCCATGGTATGTTATCTGCATGCTTTAGTTCTCTAATATGGGAGGTAGCTGACATAACTTCTCCCATTCCTGCCAGATGAGAGTGATAGAAATAGCAAGTGCTACTAATGCATCAATTATTGTTGGTTCACATATGGGAAATGGTCTTTTATATACGTTTCAATGGATTGTTTAAACTCTATGCAGGTTTTCTGCCATATTCATGGGGAATACGTTCCCAGATTTACCATGAATACTTGAAACTGAGGGCAATAGCAAACCTCATAGAATTGTGCTGGAGGACCTAGGTAATAGGACCTAACTCCAGTGTGACTCTGTTGTAGTCCACTGTGACTCTATGGTAGACTCCTGTGGAAGTTACCAGAGTCACTCTGGAAGATCTAAGAAATGTACAGAGACCATATTTTTCTAAAGATGGATAACTGAAACTGTGGGCACCAGTCCCATACACACGGGGGTGAGTTATATTTCCAAAAAAGAAAAGAAAAGGTAGAACTTTGGTGGACAATTGCTTGGAGGGTGTATTTTCCTTCTCCACTCCTCCCTGTGGCCAAAGCATTACTCCCAGCACAACTGGAAATGAAGTCAAGTCACTTCTGGTTTTGTTTTTTTGCCCAAAAAACCAGACTTGAGCTGCTGGGTTTTTGTGACCCTTTTTTTTAAAATTGGGAGGGGGGGTCCTTAATTTTCATCCCCTTCAGGACTTTTAAGTACTCATTTAAAATTGCTTATGAGCTTCATAACATCTGTTGACTGTCAGTGACAGGCAACTGGCCATCACATGAATCTTTCTCACAAAAGCAATGACATCAGGAAGATGGTATATATAACTAATTGTGACTGGCACAGGATGTAACTGTGGGGAGAGCTCAAAATGAGGGCATTGTCCCCTGGTAAAAATTACTTCCCTCCAAACAACATTTTCCTTCACTCACTAAATTTCTAGCTTTGAGGTAACTTCCAAACTTCAGTGGAACATTTAGAAATAGTTTACACATCCAAAGAAATCCGGTAGGCAAAGTTACCAAGGGAATGTGAACGCAGCAAATAGAAGAGTTCTATGTGTGAACATTTTTCTATCTCTCACTCTGCAATCCTAGAAATTTTAAGAATGTAGGAAAATTTCACTGAGGGTGGGCAGAACTCTTGTTGGGAGGGCAATATCCTCAACCCCCTCATAGCTATACCCCTGGACTGCCATAAAGCTTCCTGATTTCTATAAATGTTTTTACTAAGCTTGTGTAGAGCAAGTTAGGCAAGCTTAGGAGATCAAGGGACTCATTTCCAGGCCTCAGGACCACTGTAGGCCACATGGACACACCAGCAAATTTCCCAGACACATAAAGACCACTTCTAGTTTTTTTAAAAAAAACAAAGAAAGAAAACATGTAAGAGGTTTGTGGGGATACAAAACAATGTGCAGAGTGAGGCCTTTTCCCACTCCTGGTGGCTTCCAGCAGTGAAAATATAATTTTATTTTCACTAAATCGTTTCAACGGGCCGGGGGGTGTGCATGAGTAACTTGGGAGCAACAAAAAGGCCTAGTGGAATATGTGGCCCATAGGCCACAGGATTCCCACCATAGTATAGAGTCTGAGTAAGGAGCAAATCCAGAGTGCCAGGCAAGATTTTTTTTCCTAAGTCCAAAAAATCAACTGCATGGGCAGACAGCTACGCGTGGACAGACAGATCAAATGTTTGCACATTTAAACATACCTGTACATTTTTATAACTACAATTTTTACATGTTTGCAAAGACATCCCATGCACATCAGCAGTTATTTGTTATCAGTTATGTGAATGATTGACTACCATGTGCAGTCTTAAAACCATGTTTCATTTACAGATACACTGTACTGATAAAGAAGTACATGCCCAAATGTTTATTGCTGCACCATGCCAAAGAATATTTGTTGCTTCAGAAGGTTCAGGATACTTCTGCAGTACCTAGGTCTTTCAGTGCAGAGGAGACATTCAGTGTGAAAACTGAGTAACCACACAGATGCTACTCACCTCTATATTTTACATAGTAATATGCAACCTACATATTTGTTGTTCACTTATTAGCAAATGACCAGTTTTAGCTATGTGACTGTGTCTTAAATTTTCTTGGCAAATTAAAAAAAGAAACAGAATTAATTAATCATCTAAACATGTGTCTATGCAAAAAGATTTAAAGGAAATGTATTTATCATACAGCAGTGAAACATACCTGACCATCTACATCAAACGCCAGGCAAGCTATACCATATGTATGAACATCTTTCATTATTGATACAGTCTGCACAGTGTACGAGTCCCAAACACAGATATACGGCTCCTTCCCAACTTGACCTGTTGCCACCAATACTCGTTCAGGATGCAAAGCAAGACTTGGAAACAAGAAAGACAGAAGAAAATTAATCCTAAAACTTAAAAGTAGAAGCTTTGTATATCATTAAACTTTTAAAACATATTTAATATTATCTTGATATATTAGTAAAACATTGTACTGACATTTTATTAAGTTATCAAATATCTTCATTTTCAGTTTCTTTTACTCACATTCAGAAATGTGGCATGAGTTCTATCATAATATGATTAGCAATGGCAAAATCAAATACAAAAGAATGGAAAAGACACCATCTATAAACTGACACAGAAAATTCTCACACATAAAAGCAGAGCAGGGGCAAAATCCAATCATGCACAATCAGACTTTGGTGCATATAATGGGACTTTTATCTTCTTACAACCCCTGTTGCCCATCCCCCATCTGCACTAAAAGGTCTACCAATCCCCTGGAGCAGATTTTAGGTGTACCTACAGGGTATATTGGAGAGGGGGAATTACCTTCTACCTATTTTGCTTTCCTGGTCATGGAAGAGGCTAAGTAAATACAACACCAGGCAGAAGTGGAAAAGAAGAGAGAGAGAAAACCAGGTCACTAGGGCTCTGACAGCTTTATTTTTCATTTTCTTTCTCTCTCTTTATTTGCTTAGAGTTCTAATAGAAATCTAAATTTAGACCAGAAAACTAATTGTGATTTGCTAAGATGTCTAATGAGAGAGAATTTGTAAGCAATATAATCCTTGGACCTGGTGAATAACAACCTGTGTGAATCAAACAGGAATGAAAGGGGGGAAAGATAAATAGCATCTACAATTAAAATATAAGCAGAATACATGACCCAGTTCCATGAATAGGCAGATGGCCTGTTTGAAGCCTCTGGGCAAGATTAATTATTTGAAAAGAACTGTGTATACTCTACCTATGAGTTTCAAAACCACCCCAAACTTTCACAGTAGGCAATCAACACAAGATATTTTTAAGGAGATGGCTTATACTTTTACACCCATCACCAAAAACTGTTTTTCCCCAGCCTAAGGACTTTATCAGACACATCAAATATGGAGCCACATAAATGTGAAAGGGCACGCATACCAGACGATGTTGTCCTTTCTCATTTATGTCTTGTCGAAAACCCATTCTATTTTATTGACGGGACAAGCTGTCCATAGATCAGCTGTGACGTTTTCTGCCTGCATTGCCAGCATTTGAAACCTTTTTTTCACGTGAATACAGCGTAAATGACTGGTCCAGCCAGAACACTTCTGGGTGAGATCACAACATCCTGGACGGTGACACTCTTTTTATGAACATCTTCTGTTTAGCTGTTTAGTGTGTTTCTGTGCTTTTGTGAACTTTTTGTGTTATTTTCACTTTTATTTTTGAATTTCCCACGCTTGCGTCTTCTCACAAGAATCTGCGTGATTTCATTCCAGGAAGTGAATGGAGCTCCATTCATTTCTCAGTCATTGCCGGGGCTGCCTTTGGATGGGGGTGGAAGGTAATGTGGTAAAAGGGGTTCTTTTCCCAGCATAAAAACATCACAAATTATGCTGGCAAAAGAAAAGAAATGGGATAAAGTCCTAAGACATTTTTTTTTTAGTACACATTACAGTTTTCTTACCTTTTAGTTAAATATTTGACAGTAGTTATGAAAGGTAATAGGTTAAGTGATTAAAATCACAGTGACACAGAACTGGAAAAAAGTCTTCTTGTCCATGCCCTCAAAGGCAAAAACCTGCAAACACCATCCTTTTACAGGTTAAATGCCTGATACACCACAATATGCCACAAGCATATTCAAGGAACAAGAGGCAATATACTAGTGGCGCTCAAGGAAAAGACTGAAACAGATGAGTCAAGCAAATTAACTACTGCAGGGGAAGACCAAAACATACCCAGGATCCCTAGACAACCTAAACTGGAAGGGAACTTCTTTATGGCCATGCAAATGCCTGTTAGACCTTGAACGCAATTAACACATTCACTGAGAGTTCCGTGAAGGACCCTTCCTTCCTACCAGTCATGATTCTAGGTTTTAAGAGAACCTAGGGCAGGATGGCCCCATTGACCTTCTTACAGATGTAGCCACTTCCCATTCACCTGTTCCTCCTATTGAGCCCAGTCAGCAACACCTCCTAGAAAGAAGAGGAAAAAGACAAGGGATTGGGTTTGTATTTTACTGCTCCTTCTTGTTCTTCTGACTTCTGTTGTGCCCAAAGAAGACTGGGGGATGGGGATGGGGAGGGTGCAGACTCCTGGGATTGACTATGGACCTTATACTGGAGAAGCCTGATGATGTCGGACTATGATGCTTTCACTGACTATCATCACTGTTTCCTTATGAATACCTCCTTTATTCTGATGTGTGTTGTCACAGCGAAGACATGCTATTAAATGTGATGTATCCCTTAATAACGTGGCCAGGTTAAGATTATCATGTGATTTTGGGCTGTATCAATAGAAGTATAGTGTCTAGATCAAGGGAAGTAATAGTGCTGCTCTATTCTGCGTTGGTCAGACCTCACCTGGAATACTGTGTCCAGTTCTGGGCACCACAATTCAAAAAAGATATTGACAAATTGGAGCATGTCCAGAGAAGGGCAACTAAAATGGTGAAAGGTCTGGAAACCATGCCTTATGAGAAGAGACTTAGGGAGCTGGGTATGTTTAGCCTGGAAAAAAGACGGTTAAGAGGCGATATGATAGCCCTGTTTAAGTATTTGAAGGGGTGTCACGTTGAGGATGGAGCAGGCTTGTTTTCTGCTGCCCCAGAGACTGGAACACGGAGCAATGGATGCAAGCTCCAGGAACAGAGATTCCACCTCAACATGAGGAGGAACTTTTTGACAGTAAGAGCTGATCGGCAGTGGAACACACTCCCTCGGAGCGTGGTGGGGTCTCCTTCCTTGGAGGTCTTTAAACAGAGGGTGGATGGCCATCTGTCGGGGATGCTTTGATCAAGATTTCCTGCGTGGCAGGGGGTTGGACTGGATGGCCCTCGTGGTCTCTTCCAACTCTACAATTCTATGATTCTATGATTCCTGATACTTCAAGCCCAAAACCTGAGACCTAAAGATGACCCCTTGTGATGTCACAAGGTACAGACCTTGAAGATGTTACAAGGAGCATTAAGCATGATATATTAAACATCAACTACAGTTTCACAGAGTATTCAAATGTTCTAACAAGAGAATTCATTCACACACAAACACACCCAATCTAACAACCAGGAAAAGGTATACATTTGCATACTTTTCAAGGCAATTCTTGCACCTTGCAATTCCTCACCCTTGCCCTAAGGACTGGAGAAGAGGGGCCAGGACCTGCCTCACTGATATAATTCTATAGACTGCAGATGCTGTCATACTCTACTTTTAACCCTTATGGGTTTTCCTACCATTTCTTCTTTTTCTTGCTGCAAAATCCATTAAGAAGAAAAAGGCAGAACAGCTGGTACACAATGTCTTTTGAATGGCAGCAATAGTGCTAGCAGCTGCTTGTCTCAAATCATCTTTGTGGGAACCAGAGATGATTCAGGCTGTTGAAGCCATCATTTCTAATTTTCTCCTCTTACCTGATAAATTCTGGTTGCCCCCCTAGTTTGCCAGGGTGCTAAAGGAGATGAAACAGGGTAGCAAGCTACTAAACACAAACACTGGGAGGCTAAAAAGAAATACAATTAAACAAAGAGTACATTACTCCGAGTACAGTCTTATTGAATCTGATGCATCGCTCAATATGCTTCAGAACTTCCCTATATAGCAGTTGTATAGCTGCAACGTCTGTTCAACAACAACCAGGGTTTGGTACATGTCATAACCCAGGATTAACAAATCACTCTCTGGCCTATCCTGAGTAGACTGAATGATACTAGGAGGTTAATTACACGGCAAAAATAACCCGGGAAGAAATCGGGACAAACCCTATTGGTCCTCACACTCATCAGGACAGACATGCGCTATTGGGAAGGAGGGGAGGCCAAAACCTCTGAAGTACAGGATTTTCCATCCTGCTATTTTTCATGGGTTTTTAAGAAGGTGCGGGGAAAACCGTACTATTGATTGTCTGATCAATCAGCAACCACCTCGGATAAAGGGCACACAGCAGAGCTGGATTGTGATTGGTGGGGCCTTGGAGGGGGCGGATTTGCAAGGGATGCCCTGCAACTGAAGATCCGCCATTGTTGAACAGCTACAGTGGCTTCTATGAACAAGTGCCTGTACCACGTGCCTCCCTGCCTCTGCTCCTCCCAGCGTGCATGCAACAAGCCTTCCCAGCCTCTGCTTCTGCCCCAGTCCCTGCGTAATGAGCCCTCCCTCCTCCCCAAGTCAAAGCCGAGCAAGCTCAAGAAGTGGCCAGGCGGCTCCAGCAAGGCCTCCAAACAGCCACGAAGCAGCGGAGGGAGGGTAAATCAGTCGCATCAATGAGAGGAGAGGGCCAGCCAGCTGAGTGGATAAGTGGGGACCATCTGTGTTCCTCCTCTGTGACTGACAGTCGGCGGGGACGCGTGAAGTATGGGGACCATCTGTGTATGGGTGCTTGGTTGCAGAAGCTGGCTGCAGCAGCAATTCCCACCCTGCACCCCACCAGCTGATAGGCTGCTGCGACCAAGGGCTCTCCATGACTGACAGTCACAGAAGGAGAGCCCTCGGCCTCAGCAACAAGTCCTGCTCTGCGTCCCACCGTCTGACAGACTGCTGCGGCCGAGGGCTCTCCCTCCGTGACTGACAGTCACGGAAGGAGAGCCCTCGGCCTCAGCAGCAAGTCCCGCCCTGCACCCCAGTGCTGCGACTGAGGGCTCTCCCTCTATGACTGACAGCCGGCTTCTGCAACCAAGGACCCATACCTCGTGCCTCCCCGCTGGCTGTCAGTCATGGAGGAGGCTGGGGAAGGAAGAAACAGAGGCTGGGAGGGAAGCAGAGGCTGGAGGCACGAGATACAGGCATGTAAACAACAAATCCGATGCTTTACTACCCGCAACAAATCATGGATACAGTGGGTGACAGAATCGAGTTCTCTATTTCTCACATCTTCTCGAAGTAAAAACTGCCGTGTAGCTGAGCCCTAGATTCCATACTGAGCTCCTGAAAACCCTGAGGTTATGATGTTGCATAAGAGGGATAGATTATTGACCCCTCTGAAAACCACAAAATCCATGTAGAGCTGCCATTGACTAAATCTCTAAGCCTCACCATCTTGAAGAAACCTACAGCTGTACCAAAGGAAAATAACTGTTTAACTGGCAAATTGAAGAAATTCAGAAGCAAAGCCTCCATCTTAATCCCTCCAGTTCCCTATAAAGCTTATGTACCCAGTTCCCTATAAAGCTTATGTACCTCTTGACTTTTCCTTACCCTAAGGCACTCTTTTAAATACACATTACAATTTTCTAATATCTTAGTTAAATATTTGACTATAGTTACAGAAGATAATAGGGTAAGCTGCAATATTAGTCTCAAATCTCTTGCTCTTGAACCCAGCGCCACAGTCTTGTCCAGGGTCCTGAACTCACTCCAGTATGAAGTTTAGACAGCCTGATACTATTTTCCACAATCTTGTTTGAACCATAGCCTCCTTGTAGTGAAGGAGGCTGCTATGCATCAGGTTAAGAAATGGCTGTTTTAAAATAAATGCCTATGAGACCACTTCTAAAGAATACCTCATCAGATCTGAATGATTACATCTATCAAATGGCTTTTTCTCAGCCCCACCATCATCACAGGCATCTTTGATGAGGACATAGAAGAGAAACCTCTCAGTGGCTGTTCCCAGGCTGTGGAACTTGCTCCCATGGGATGCTTAGTTGGTCTTCTCTCTGTTCCATTTCCACTGGTGGGCAAAGATTTTTTTGTTTAGGTAGACATCTGGTTCTTATCTTATGTGGCAGAAGGGTCTCTTAATGGGATCTGCTGTGATTTTACCTGTTTTAAAATTATTTTTAAAACTTAAAACTTTTTTATTATTAATAAGATTTTAGCTCTATTTTGTTTTAATTTGTTGTAACCTGTCTTGGGTCCTATACCAGGAGAAAAGCAATTCATTAACAGGTGCTTGAACAGGTGTTTCTAGCTCCAGGCACTGTTGGATTGAACAGATTGCCCAGGATGGGAGTAATGATACATTGGAGTAATTTTACATAGCAGCTGTAGGCATGTCTGGGCTGAATTTTAGCTCAGATTGTTTTTGGGGTGGTGGAGGCAATGATGGGGAAAAGAGAGGAAAACCCGATCTGAATGTCAGTGGGAGAATGCAAAATACTTGGGTGGAAATGTGAATTCTCAGTCTGGCAGATACTTACAATTAGATCAGGTGACACAGATTTCTCCATTATTAAATAAGTTTTAAAATGTCAAGCAGTGGTGGTCGAGTGACAGTAGCTGGTAGCTCCAATGTCAGTGGAGCAGCAAATTCACTCTTGGTTTGAATAAACACTTTAAAGAAGCTATTCAAGGTTCTGAACCTATTTGGGAGGGGTAGTGTTCAGAAACTTGGAAAATCCTTTAAGTTTTGACTAAAATGCAGAGTGGATTCACCACCCGCACCACTGACATAGAAATCACCAGCCACCACTGGCACCAAGCTCAGCTATGCTCAGTTGCTGTGAGGTTGGAAAATAAGCTCAGAATGCACCTGGGAATTATACTGTACAATAACTTAGTATCATTCCTTGAAGCATTCTTGGAGGAAACAGCACCATCTCATGGAACTCCTTACTCACTTCCTGCAAAGGTGCTTGTGAATGTGCCACCAGATAGACACGTTTGAGGTTTCAAGAGGATTGTCTGTATTCTCAAATGAATAACCCAATGGTATTTACAAGAGCAGCACATGAGGACAACGTTAATGTCCTGCAAATGGGACCCAGTTTCAGATATCATTGTCATCGTCATGTGCTCCTCCTGTGCTGCAGCCGCAAGTAAGGCATGGCTTTTCATTGACGGGACCTGAGGACCAGTTATCTCTGTGCGTGTAAGATGCTTTCCACTTTTAATATGTACTTTCCTTTTAAAAAGTCAATCAACAGAGGAATCCTCTGTACGTCTACTCAAAAAAACACTATTGTGCTCAATGGGCTTATCCCTGAATAAGCTTTCTACGGTGGAGCAGAGCACGAAAGGCAAAGTGTCCCTCAAAGGTCACTTTAACCTTCTGTTTAACCCAGCTGCCTGATGAATCTTCCTGTTCCTGACACTGTGTGTGTTTATGGATCTATCTGTCTGCCTGTCTATCAGGCTACAGACAGGATGAGTAATACTGTTGGATGGTATGAAGGAGAAGGCGAGAGAAAGGCAAACACTCACTTTAACCTCCTCCTCCTCACTCCCAGTGCAGGCAAAGTGAAAAATATAGTTTCAAAATGCCACATTGGTTACTTACCGTGAAGGTGCATTCTTGAGGGAATGGGGTGATATGGGTCCTTCATCTCTGGGTTTCGTCAGTCACCGCAGGAAGTTACATCAAGCCTCTTGATATTTAAATTACTTTGTCCTTATCTCCTCCTTCCTGGAGCCATGAGGCCAGTTCACTGACTAGCAAAGCCCTGCAATGGCTAAGGAAATCGAGTAAATCTAGAACGGACCAACCCCCAAGTAAAGGACCACCCCAGGAAAAGAATCCTATGTGCAGTCACGGGGCGGGGGAAGGACCCGTATCACCCCGTTCCCTCAAGAATGCACCTTCATGGTAAGTAACCAATGTGGCATTCTCTGAGGGAGGGGTGATACGGGTCCTTCATTTCTGGGACGTGCCCAAGCTTAATTCACTAGGGTGGGAGTGACTGCACCGGTGGTGGCATCAGTCCTTGAGGACCTCCTGGAGCACTCTCCAGCCGAAGGTTGCCTCGGCGGATCGAAATTTATCCACCTTATAGTGTCTGATAAAGGTAGATGGGGTGCTCCAGGTTGCTGCCCTGCAGATCTCTGCTAGGGAGGCGTTAGTTGAGAAGACGGCGGAAGTAGCCACCGACCTAGTCGAGTGCACTGTAACCCCCGAAGGTCTGGGGAGTTTGGTGGAGTCGTAGGCCGCGAAGATGCATGTCTTGATCCAGGTGGCAATGGTTTTTTGTGATACCCTGGCCCCTAGGGATGCCTGGGAGAAGGAAACAAACAAGGCATCACAACGCCTGGTGGGAGCCGTTCGATTTATGTAGATTTTTAGGGCCCTCCTGACATCCAGCTTGTGCCAGAGCTTTTCCTTTGGATGCGAAGGATTGGGACAGAAGGAGGGTAGAATCATAGGTTGTGAAACGTGAAACTCTGAGATCACCTTCGATCTGAATGACGGATCTGGGTGAAGAGTTACCATGTCCTCGCTGAACGAGCAGAGGTGTTCCCTTACCGACAGGGAGGCTAGTTCTGACACTCTTCGCGCCGAGGTGATGGCGACTAGAAAGGCGACTTTGATGGTGAGAGTCCTGAGTGGAATCTTACATAATGGTTCGAATGGGGGTTTCATCAACTGTCTGAGAACTAGAGAAAGATTCCATGAAGGAAACCTATGGCGTACTGGGGGTGAAACAATGGAGGCACTCCTCAAGAAGCACCTGATGTGTGGGTGCGCGGACAGCCGACTCCCGTCCTGTGCTGTGAGAAAGGCTGATAGTGCAGCCACCTGTCTTTTCAGTGTGTTTGGCCGTAGGCCTGCTTCGAGGCCTTTTTACAGGAAGGCGAGTACGTGCTTTACTGAGGCTTCCTCTCCGGCCAGGCACCGGGAGGCGCACCATCTTTTGAAGGCTCTCCACGTGGCTTCGTAGATCCTCCTGGTTGATACATGTCTTGACGAGAGGAGAGTACTGATGACTGACTCATCGTAACCGTGGTCTCTCAGGGCCTGTCGCTCAATCTCCATGCTGTCAACTGAAGCCAGCTTGGATCTGGATGAAGGATCGGTCCCTGATGGAGTAGGTCGGTCCTCTGAGGAAGACGCCACGGCTCCCGAGTCCTCATTTCCATCAGCTCTGAGAACCAGGGTCGTTGTGGCCAGTGAGGTGCCACTAATACCACTTGTGCCCTCTCCTGGCGAATCTTCTGGCATACCTTCCGTATGAGGGGAAATGGAGGGAATAGGTACAGAAGGCCTGCTGGCCAGGGGGATCGTAGGGAGTCTATCCCTTCGGCATTGTGATGGTGGAATCTGGCAAAGAACCTGCCCAACTTGGAGTTCGAGTGTGTCGCGAACATGTCCACGTCCATTGGTCCGAACCTGACTTGGATCTGGTGGAATACCTCGTTGTTCAGTTCCCATTCCCCCGGGAGAACTGAGTACCTGCTCGGGTAGTCCGTTTGCTGATTGAGATCCCCTTGCAGGTATTGGGCTGTAACGGACTGTACCGTCTTTTCTGCCCAGAGGAATATGAGATCTGCTTCCTGCTGTAAGGATCTGGATCTCGACCCTCCTTGTTTCGCTATGTACGAGCGGGCGGTGGTGTTGTCCGTCATCACCGTGACGTGCTGCCCCTTGAGTACAGGAGTGAAGTGTTGGAGGGCCAGTCGCGCTGCCCGTAGTTCCAGCCAGTTGATGCTGTACACTTTCTCCTGTGGCTCCAGAGCCCCTATGTTACTTGTCCCTGGCAATGTGCTCCCCATCCCCGTAGGCTCATGTCTGAGGTAACTAGGATCGGCTGTGTTATCGTGAACGGGGAGCCTTTGCTCGTTGAGTTCGTCCGCGTCCACCAGGCCAAGGAATCCCTCACGTGTTGTGGTAGAAGAAGTGGGGACCTCCTCATCACAATCTCCTTTTGATAAGGCATTAGGAAACTCTGTAGAGGTCTGGAGTGGAATCGTGCCCAGGGCACCACTCCGAAGGCCAAGATCATGAGGCCCAGTAGTCTGGCCAGTAAGGACAGCGGGACCTTCCTTAGTGCACGAACTGTTCGTGCCTTCTGCCAAAGAACCTCCTGTCGTTCCTGTGAAAGGGTGACCCTGGAGTGTAGTGTGTCTATCTCCACACCCAGGTGGACGATGGAACGGGCAGGAGACAGACTGCTCTTCTTGAAGTTCACCAGGAAACTGTGAGACTGTAGGTAGAGAATTGTGACCTGCAGGTCTCTCTCTGCCTTCTGTAGGGAGGAGGCCCAGAGGAGGATATCGTCCAGATAGGGGTATAGGTGTATCCCGTGACCTCAGACTGGCGATCAGGATGACCAGGACCCTGGTGAACACCCTCGGCGCTGAAGCCAGGCCAAAGGGTAGGGCTCTGAATTGGAAGTGTTGATCTCCGAAGGCAAAGCGAAGATATTGCCTGCTGTTCTCATGAATCATGATGTGCATATATGCATCCGAGAGGTCGAGTGAGGCTAAGAAGTCTTTTGGTTGTAGAGCCTCCCTGATGGATGAAAGTGTCTCCATTCGGAAACTTTTGTAGGTGACACATCTGTTGGTGCACTTCAGGTCCAGGATAGATCTTAGGCTGCCGTCCTTCTTTGGTACTCTGAAGAAGAAGGAGTACACGCCTGAGAAGCGTTGAGAAGTCAGGACTTCTTCTATGGCGGCCATGTCTCTTAAGTGAGCTATGGCTTCTGTGAGATCCCTTGCTTTCTTTGGGTCCTTGGGAACAGGGGCTGGGATAAATCTGCCCCTTGGCCTTGTGTCGAACTCAATTCGGAACCCGTGGGTGATCGTCGATATTACCCACCTGTCCGTCGTCGAGTCTGACCAAGATGCAAGGAACAGACTGAGTCGGCCGCCCACTGGGGGCGACCTTGAGTCAGGATTGCTGGCAAGGAGCCCCTCGTTGCTGGTGGGTGGCCCCCCTTCTCTTGCCATTGGGTTGTGATCCTGAAGCTTGTCTGATGACATAGTTCAGCTTGACCCAGGCTGGACGAAAGGAGTTGTAATTCCGCTGTTTCCCAAATCCTCTGAATTAACGAAAGGATCGAAAGGATTGAAAGGGACGGCTGCCGCTCTTTCTATCTGGCTTCTTGAGGGTAGAAGGCATTGCCAGCTTTTTATCCTTCGTCTCTATGAGGATGCCCTTCAGGGCCTCTTCCCCGAAGAGTTTCTGGCCCTTGAACGCAGAGGAGGCAAGTGTAACTCTGGTGGGAGCGTCTACCTGCCAGTACTTTAGCCATACAGATCTTCTGGCGAGCGTCAGAGATCCAGTTGTGCAGGCAGAGATCATGGCGTCCTGTGCAGTGTCTGCTATGAAGAAGAGGGTACGTAGAAACCTCAGGAGCGACTTATGGAGCACGTTCGGGTCGAGCTCCTGGATCTCCATGAGTTCCTGAAGCCAAACGATTACAGCTCGGGAGAATAATGATATGGACAAGGTGGACCTGACTCCAAACGCCGAGGAGTCATGTGCCTTCTTGATGGCCATGTCGGTTCTTTTTTTGTCTGGGTCTCGGAGGGAGCCCTCTCCCTCCTTTGGAGCCAGACAATTAGAGACGAGAGAGGCAACCGGATTGTCGACCACCGGAGGCTTCAGGAAATCTAGGAAGCGCTGGCTGGTGTTGTAGTATTTTTGGGCCACGGTAGTGCCCCACCTTCCCATGGAAGGTTTTTCCCATTCGTCGGTCACCAGGGACCAAAACGCCTCTGGGAAGGGTGGCTCAGGCTTCTTCGGACACGAGGTGCGCATCACTGCCGCCACTTTCTCGTTGGAGGATAACGTTGAGGGAGATTGTTCTGAGTCTAATGGTGAAATTTCAAGGGTTGACATCATCTTGGTGAGGAGAGGAACATACCACTCTCCCTGGAAGAGATGATCTGTGTATTCCTGATCTGCTGCCTCAGAGTAGGTTATTTCACCCTCTTCTTTGTCGGTGAGGTTCCCATCATCATGTGGTTCAGTGCCCCTGACTGCTTCTATAAGGGCGCATTCCTCGTCTGAGCCTGCTGGGGACTCTTCCGAGGAGTGGTTGGAAGGGGGATCTTTCCTCTTCTTAACCAGTGCGTCTGTACTCGGCGGGGCGATCGTAGTGCCCCTGTTTGAGGATTTGGCCTTTGCCTTTCCCCGTCCTTTGGTTTGACGTGGTTGCGCGCCGTTCACCCGGTCCTTGGGTAGGGTTCCCGAGGCCGAGGCACTAGTGCTTGGCTCCTCAGACGATTCCTCATCCAAAAGTAGCACCTTAGAGAGAAGCTGTAGGGCTGCCTTGATGGTCCCTTTTCGTTTTGTGCAATGGCCCTGCTGTGTGGGCACATTCCCACTAGGTTGGGTCGCTGGAGTGGAAACCCATTCAATATTGGATTCCTCCCCACTGGACAGATAAAGAAACACGGGGAAACCCTGATCGCTTCTGATATTGTGGTACGTGGGGCCCTGATAGACAGGAACCTGAAAGGCCGGGGCCTAGTATATTGGGAGTTGGAACCCTGTGGCCTGAGTATCCTGGGTCTGTTGGACTAAAGGGAGGTAGGCCGGGGCCTGGTTCACTGCACCTGGGGTCTGCGGAAGCGAGGCCTGGTGAACAGGCGACTGAATAGGCAAGGCCTGGTGAGCCACAGCCTGTTGGGCGTTGGACTGGGGTCTGGATAGGTAAAGCCTGAGGTGGCACATACTGGGGCCCCAGGGTCTGTGGGACCGTCGCTGGAGTGGTCGAGACCTGTGAAGGGAGGGGCTTGGGTGGTCAGGGCCTGCAGGGCCTGTGCCCTCGTGTCCAGGCTGAGTTGTCTGGGAAGGCTGTGCTTGGACCTGGGTCCCTGGAAAGGAGGTCGAGGTTGGGGTCTGGGGCCCCGAGTCCTGGGCATTTATGGTGGCCTGGGGGTCCCGGTCCGGCGGCAGCCCTTCCCCCCCCCCGACGCGACAGTAGCGGTCCCAGGGGGTGGTGTAGTCTCCATAGGGGTGGATTTATCCCCGCTCCCCCCATTACTCTCTGAAGCCCCGTTCGGCTTCCAAGGTGGTAGGATGCCCAAGGTCCCCAAAAGTAGGGAGGGCACGATACGTGGGGAAGGGCCAGGTCGTCCCCGCTCCCCCCGAGGGACCCCTGTACCTTACCGGGGGCTCCTGCCCCCGTCCATGCGTGGCAGCAGGGACCCGGAGCGTGCCAGGAACTCCAAAGGGGCGGATGGACAATCGCGGCCCCAGAGGAGTCCTCGGAGGCCGGCTTCTTTCTCGTCTGGGCTGGCCTCTTCCGCGGCTTCGCTGGTGCCGACCCTCCCAGGGCCCTCCCGGCCGCGATGGCCTGGTGGGCTTTGCGGGCAGCATCCCTTTGCGGGACCCCCTGCTGGGAGCCGGCAGTGGCAGCAATGGCGACCGCGGCTCCCATGCCGGCGCTCGCCGCACTCTCGGAGTGGCCGCAATCGGAGGTCGCATCCCCGGCCACTCTGGAGTCCTCTCCCGCCGACCGGACGATCTCCTGGGCCTGCATGGCCACCGGGAGTAGGGAAGCCGAGAAGGGAGGTGGGAGGGGTGAACAGAAAGGAGCAGGGTGGAGCGGGCTGAGCAGCCGCAAGAAGAGAGGCAAAGGTTTTTTTGTTTTTGTTTTTTTTTTAAGGTGGGAAAATTTGAAAGGGGAGAGCCAAAGGCAGAGAACTACTACACTAAGAATAGCAAACGGAGAGGAGAAAGAGATAGAAAGGTAAGCAAAAAACACAGGATAGGTGGAGGAGATTTCCCTACTACTGGCTAGGCGAAGCAGAAAGTTAGAACTGGCCTCGTGGCTCCAGGATGGACAAGATAAGGACAAAGAAATTTAAATATCAAGAGGCCTGATGTAACTTCCTGCTACACCTGGGCGGTGACTGACGAAACCCAGAGATGAAGGACCCGTATCACCCCTCCCTCATAGAATATAAAATGCACTGCTCATCCAAGGGAGACAAGAAGCAAGCTTTAATACCCTCCTTTATGACAGACTCGGAGTGTTGTAGCATTCACAGTTGAGAGTTGTCACTCTAAATAACAATCTCAGTCAGAATGACTGCACACAATACATCCATGGGCAGTTGCTGCAATCAATGTCACAGTTTACAATCTAAAATTTCTAGGGCCCAAAAACCATAGCTTTCATTTCATTCATTGGCTAAACATACTGAAAGACAATGGCAGGTTCATTTCTTACCCACCCACCTACCCCAAAATTGAATGGAATAGTAAAATCTTATTTTGCCTCATAACTGCATTTCTGCAAGGCTAGACTTCCTATTTTTTAAAAAAATAAAAACTAATAATCCAGGGCAGGTAATGAGGTAAAAGGATACCAGATTAGATGGGCAGAATCTACGGTAGGTAGAAATTCAGGCAACCAGGAATATGGCAAGTGTAACTTCCATTTTTTTTTTCTCTTTCTCATTGTGCTTCACTTCCCACACCACCATCTGCGTGCTCATACAATCTCTCTCTCTCTCCTTCCCCAATATATCAGCCAGCAGTAATATTCATCCTCCCCATCTCTATCGTGACAGACAGAAAGATAGAGATATATACATACGACATGCACGTACACACACATGGAGTAAGGAACACAAGGCTCACCAGGCTGCTGGGTTAAACAGAAGTAGAACTTGTATTGTTAAAGTCATGAAAATTACAGAATTGAAAGTTAAAGAAGTCTGGTCCTGCATTAAGCATTTGGGTCAAACTTCAACGCCCCCCCCCCGGTTCATGAGGAAACCACTACACCTAAGGAGCCCAAAGTCTGCTACCTAGTATATTGCAGGCTATAAAGAGACTTTAATTAATTAAAATAAATTAATCCATTTAAAAAAATTACCATAAGATGCAAAACCAAAGGATCCCCCTGGTATCCACAACAAGTTCCAAGTATCTGGGTTTCATTATGTTGTATTATTCCTTTGAGGTAGTTATCTGAGTGTACTGGACCACTTAGTTTCTTATCACCAAGAAACTTTGAACCATTTTAGATTTCTGTTTTGCTTTCTCTTCCTGGACTTTCTAACAGTCCAAAGGGTTTTGCCTCTACCAAAGGGCCATCTAGTCCAATCCCCTGCCATGCAGGAACACACAATCAAAGCATGCCTGACAGATGGTAATCCAGCCTCTGTTTAAAAACCTCCAAAGTAGGAGACTCCACCACACTCCCAGGCACTGCATTCCACTGCTGAACAGCTTTTACCCTCAGAAAGTTCTTCCTAATGTTTAGGTGGAATCTCTTTTCCTGTACTTTGTGTCCATTGCTCCATGTCCCAGTCTCTGGAGCAGCATAAACAAGCTTGCTCCATCCTCAGTATGACATCCCTTCAAATATTTAAACATGGCTTTCATATCTCAACCATTTCTTCTCCAGGCTAAACATACCCAGCTCCTTAAGCCACTCCTCATAGGGCATAGCTTCCAGACCTCCCACCATTTTGGTCACCCTCCTCTGGACACGTTCCAGCTTCTCAATATCCTTCTTGAATTGTGGTGCCCAGAACTGGACACAGTATTCCAGGTGAGGTCTGAGCAAAGCAGAATACAGTGGCACTATTACTTCCCTAGATCTAGACAGTATACTCCTATTGATGCAGCCTAGAATCACATTGGCATTTTTAGCTGCCACCTCACACTGCTGACTCTTGTTCATCTTATGGTCCACTAAGACTCCTAGATCCCTTTCCCATGTACTGTACTGCCATCAAGCCAGGTGTCACCCATCCTATCTACATCTGTGCATTTCATTTTTACTGCCCAAGTGTAGTATCCTACATTTCTCCCTGTTGAAATTCATTTGGTTACTTTGGCCCAGCTTTCTAATCTGTTAAGGTCATTTTGAATTCTGTATCTGTCTTCTGGAGTATTTGCTACCCCTCCTAATTCGGTGTCATCTGCAAACTTGATAAGCATACTCTCTATTCCCTCATCCAAGTCACTGATAAAGATGTTCAATAGCATTGGGCCCAGGACAGAACCCTATGGCACCCCCAATGGTCACTTCTCTCCAGAATGAAGAGGAGGCATTGGTGACTTACCCTTTGGGTCTGGTCGGTCAAACAACTGCAAACCCACCTAACAGTTGCATTGTCTAGCCCACAGGTTACTAACATTTTTGCAAGAATATCATGGGGGACCTTCTCAACGGCCTTATTGAAATCAAGATATACTACATCCACAACATTCCCTTCCTCTACCAAGTATGTAACTCTATCCAAAAAAAAAAGAAAAAAGTTAAGATTAGTCTGACATGGCTTGTTTTTGAGAAACCCATGTTGACTTTTAGTGATCACAGCACTCTTTTCTAAGTGCTTATAAACTGTTTAATTATCTGCTCTAGAATCTTTCCTAGTATTGAGGTTAGGCTGACTGGGCGGTAATTATTTGGGTCTTCTTTCCCCACCTTTTAAAAGATGGGGACAACAGTTGCCCTCCTCCAATCTGCTGGGACCTCTTCTGTTCTCCAGGAATTCTCAAAGATTATTGCCAGTGGTTCTGAGATTACTTCTGCCAGTTCTTTTAATTCCCTTGGATGTAGTTCATCTGACCCTGAAGACTTGAACTCATTTATACTGGCCAGGTACTCCTAAACTACCTCTTTAGCTATTCTGTGCTGCATTTCCCCTACTGCACCATCTGCTCCATTGTCTCCAGGTTGAGCACTGTTCTCCTTTGGGGAGAAGACTGAGGTAAAGAAGGTGTTGAGTAGTTCTGCCTTTTCTCTGTCCCATTAGCATTTTGCCATCTTCTCCATGCAGCGGCCCTACCATTTCCTTGTTCTTCCTTTTGCTACAGACATATATAAAAAAAGCCCTTTTTATTGTTTTTAACTTTTCTAGCAAGCCTGAGCTCCATCTGTGCTTTAGCTTTTCTGACTTTTCCCCTACACAAGCTAGCTATTTGTTTGAATTCTTCTTTGGTGATTTCTCCCTTTTTCCATTCCTTGTACATGTCCGTTTTAAGTCTTAGCTCAGTTGAAAATTCTTTAGCCATTCATCCTGGTTTCTTTAGCCACCTCCCATTTTTCCTCCTCACTGAAGCTGTTTGAAGTTGTGCCTTCAATATCTCACTTTTAAGAAACTTCCATCCATCATGTATTCCCTTCTCTTTTAGTATTCCTGACTATGGGATCACCCCCAGTAATTCCCTAAGTTTTCTGAAATCAACTTTCTTAAAGTCTAGAATGCATGTCTGACTACACTTGGCTCCCCCTTTCTTCTGTATAACAAACTCCAGGAGAACATGGTCACTCCCCCCTAAGGATCCCGCCACTTCTACCCCATTAACCAGATTTTCTCTGTTGGTTAGTATCAGATCTAAAATAGCTGATCCCCTTGTTGCCTCTTCTACCTTCTGGACAATGAAATTGTCTGCAAGGAAAGTGAGGAATTTGTTGGACCTTAAATTTTTGGTAGAGTTGGACTGCCAACAAATATTAGGTTAGTTGAAATCCCCTATTACTACTACATCTCTCCTGTCTGAATGTGTGGTCATCTGATCCAGGAAGCCATCATCCAAGTCCTCAGTTTGGCTTGGAAGTCTGTAGTAGACCTGACAACGATATCCTTGCCGTTTCTCTCCCCCTTGATTTTTACCCAGTTGCTCTCAACCTGGCTCCCAGGGTTTAAGTCACGGATCTCTCACAGGTGTACACATCCTTAATGTATAATGCTATTCCACCACCATTCCTGTTTGGTCTATTTCTCTGAAATAGGTTATACCCCTCTATTACTACATTCCAATCGTAAGACTCATCCCACCAGGTTTCAGTGATGCCTATGATATCATATTTGTTTTGCTGTGCTAAGAGTTCAAGTTCATCCTATTTCCTGTGCTCTGTGCCTTAGTATAGAGACATCTAAGACCATGGGCCATTCCCCCATCTACCTTTTAAAGGTTTTATTCCTCCCCCTGTTGGGTTCTTGTACTATTTGTCTAGTTCTTTGTATAACATTTGGGCTATTATCTCCAGCACTTGATGAACTCCTGCCCTCAAGAATACTGTCCCCCTCCCCCACACAACTCAGTTTAAAGCCCCCCGGTCAGATCTTTCAGACTGTTAGCAAAACCATTCCTACCAACTGCTGTTAGGTGCAACCCATCCCTTGCCAGAAGTCCACGTTCCTGAAACTGCACCCTATGGTCCAAAAAGCCAAACTGTTCCTGGCGGCACTATCTGCGCAGCCATGGTGTAGTATTAAGGAACTCCTCAGAGTTGAAATACAGTACAGTACTGATTTTTGTTCTGTCCCATTCAAGCCCAGCTCCAAAGCTATTCTTCTCGTGATACTTCTCATTTTGAAGACTACAACTGTCCTTGACAATGGACATAAGTTCTTTTTTCCTTTTCACCACAGAATTCAGCATGCACAGACTTGCTGTCACACTGTTCTATAAAATGCCTGGAGTTTGCTTGGCTTCTAAGAGTACTATTCAATATCCATTCCAAACATTCTCCCAACTCTACTCTTGTGCCTAATATATATTTCTAGGGCCAGAATCCTTCTCTCCCCAATCAATGAAATGCTGGTGCCTTGTTTGCCCAACACTGTCTCATAAATTTAAATAATTTTGCATTTGAATCCTAAACTTAATTTTATACCAGAAACAGCCATCCTGTTAATTTCATGTATAGCACTTTGTTATCTTACAGGATCTCTACTATCTACACGAGTTAGTGGGTCTGAGTCCAATGATAGTCAATTATGGAATCTAGGGTATTGTGTGATGTTAGCTACAAGAATCTCAAGTCAATCTTAATATTAATCTTAATACCCTTGCCTCTATTCGTGTTTGTTTGTTTTTTCTCACAATATTTGGGCTTAGGGAAAAGGCTTATCTGGAAGCAAATCACATTGTTTTGGCTTGGGGATCCTTAATAATAATGAAGCTTCCATTTTATCTCCTTAGTATCACCTGTCCAAAGGTCTTTCTGCAGGATGTTTAATGGTAATGTGGAGGTATACCATTATCTATAAATCTGCTGGGCAATTACCCCATTTTGAATTCACAAACCAAACCTGGGAGACCTGAGGATAGTATGTTTCCCCCAACCTAATAGTTAAAGTTTACAGCAAACAATGCTTGTGCCATTTTTAAGATAAAAGGAAGCCGTTTAAACCAAGAATGTGAGGAACTTTGTTGTACTATAGTACAGTACTTTTACAGGTGTCTAGAAAGTAATTTGCTAGACAGATGAAATGCCTAGTTCATCCTCAAAGTGTGAGATTGTTCTTTTAAAAGAAGATGTAAAATGCAAATAAGTTCTTCCTTGAAACCTTTCACCTAATTGTTATCAGCAGATTCAGTGAAACTCATAATCAAATGAATAAAGCTTAAAGACACACTCTCAGCTGACTGACACTGCACCTAATGGCATGCAAGTGCATCTTTTTTGAGTTAAAAAGATCATATTCATTGCTCTGAAGTGCAGGTACAAAGTATTTAAAAATTCATAAATGCTTCAATTCATTAGACATATGAGGGTGTTACATCTCATCATATCATAGACTAATGGTAATAACCCCCCTTACGTAGATGATAATGTTTTTCTTCACTAATACAACTAGCACTTATGTACACTACAACTATCTCAGCTGCAAGTGGGATCACAATCATTGTAGATCCAGAAATAACTGACTATTATTTACTTATTTACTGGTGCTTCCATTTCCCTCCCCACCATCTGTTATTCCCACCCTGATGAATTTTAGATTGCATTCTTCTTGGGGCAGAGAAGAAGCTGATTGATACGCAAATGCTAAAACAGACAGAAAATTGGAAAAGTGTCTGAATTGCATATTATGCTGAAAACATTTTGGAAAAATAATTTATTCTGCAAGGAGTTCTAAAAACACAAAATTTAAGAAACTGTTAACTAAAAATTAAAATAAAGGTTTAAAAATAATTTGTAAAAATTCAATATGACAGTTTCTTACAATACAATGATATTGTACAAGTACATATACAATACAGGTATATTTCCTATCTTTAATAATATATAATATTGTGCTGGAAAGTTAAACATACATCAAAAGTATTCTGAAACACATTAAGCATAATAATATTCAAATATTTTCAGAACTGTTTCTTCCTAATATTTTTCTGTTGCCATCATCATCATCATCATCCTAGTTTTGTAGGGGTTCCTTGACACCATAATCCTTTTATTGTGCAGAGAGACAGGAGTGAAAACTATCCTTTGGGCTACTGCAAAATCCTATAGCTAGCAGCTGCCCGTCATACAATTATCTTGCTCAGCAAGTGTACCCTGCCCAGTTTCTAATACTAAGGTTTTTTGTAACTCAGCTGAACCTCTTCTCTTTTCCCCTTAGTTCTGCTTAAGTGTCTTTGACTTATAGCAATGCAGTACCAATACTCAAAATGCAGCTCAGCTCTGTACTGCAATCCTGCATTGAGACCCTTCCTCTTGAAGATGCCAGCCATATTACCTGTATGGTGGTTTATGTGATGAGATGGAAACATCTTACACATGGAAATAAGTCTACTACGTATAACCATAAGGAGAAGGGCTCCTTTCAAACAGTGCTAGATACAATACAGCACAGACATGATATGGTGTCAGGAAATTATAGGTGCACTTTACATTGTGGACAATGGCAGAAACATGCAGTTTCTTCTACCTGACCCTTGTTCTGGTACACAGGTAGACACTACACATATGATGCAGCACTTGGTTTCCTTGCAAACAGTACCAGATTCAACCTCTGCCATCTCTAGATAGTGCTGAGAAAAGACTCATGTCTAAAAACAGTGATGTGAGGTATTGGCAGATATCCCTAGAATCATAGAATTGTAGGGTTGGAAGAGACCACAAGGGCCATCCAGTCCAACCCCCTGCCATGCAGAAATACACAATCAAACTATTCCTGACAGATGGCCATCCAGTCTCTTTTTAAAAACCTCCAAAGAAGGAGACTCCACTGCACTGCAAGGCAGTGTATTCTAGTGTAAGTATAAGGCAGCTTTGTATAAAGTTGGACCCCCATATCCACAGGGGTTCAAGTTCCTGGACTTACTATGGATACAGGAAGCCACAGATAAGAGCGAACCCTATTAAAATAAAGGACTTTTAGTAAAAACATACCATAGAGTTGCATTGGATGACCTAGAAGATGCCTAAACAGGACGCCTCGCTAGGGATTTTCCAGCATGACTCTATGGTAAGTATCCCTATTTTGTGTCCTGTGGATAAGTGAAACCATGGATATTGGTTTTGCGGATATGGGGGTCTGACTATATTCTATGTTTACACTGTGCTACCAATTAGAAGCATTTAGATCATGGTGAGTGTTTTTTAACTTTTGTTGAATACTGTTCATAAAATAAACAGCATGCAATGTAACGTTTGGAACAACAAACAAAGCGGCTAGCACTGATTCTTATAATATATGTCAGATAGTAAACTTGGCTTCCATTGCCATAAAAGTATCCCCCAAACTACTACTATATATCTATTCTTATTTATTTACTTTTTTGAAGTCAGCATTTCCTTCACACCATCAGCAATTTCTACCAACTGTAGCACTGTCTTTGTCTATTTAGAAAAAAATCTACAACATATTTGCATTTTGTCACAGAGACAATGATAATAGTTGAATCAGACTTATTATATTTTGAGTAGACCCACTGAACTCAATGAGACTTCCATTACTCATTAGCATGATTTCAGCTGGTATACTTTAAGTATGAATAAGTCTTGATTCAATCCATAGTCAAGCATAAAAAATGTGGTTTCACTTAAAAATAAGTCAATGAGCTGCTTCCTTTAGCTTAATTACCCCCAAAATTTAGCTGCATGCAACAATTTTCTAGTAAATTCAATCTCAGTTTTTCAAATCTGCCACAATAGTCCGCAGTAATATATATAATATATATAAACTATTAATGTCAGCAGGACTTTGTTTATCATAAATACATGTAGAATCAAGGTACCAGATATAAAAAGAGAACACTCAATTATGTGGTCTCATCACTTCAACCAGAAGTACACTACCAGAGTCCTGTTCTCATAAGTAAGGAAATTAATTTTAGCTCAGTGGTGAAGCACATGCTTTGCATTCAAATGTGCTATGTTAAATCACCATCTCCAGATAGTGCTTGAAAAGACCTTGGCTTCAAAGCCTGAAGAGCACCTACTAGGTAAGGTAGGTGAATGAATACTCTCAATGCCTATGATCCTAAACAGAGGAAGGAGCAGACAAAGAAAAAGATTTCCCTTAAGCCAGGAGGTGGGCAAATGTCACCCTACCGATGTTTTTGAATGCAGTTCCTACAATCCTTTACTATTGGTTCCTACAATCCTTTACTATTGGTTCCTACACTCCTTTACTATATGCTGGCTAGGTCTGATGGGAATTATACACCAAAAACATCTGGAGTGCTAGTGTTGCCCTCATCTGGAGGGCTACTGGTTACGGTAAGTATAAACTGCAATTTTACTGCAACCAGTCAAAATTAATTAAGAAGCAAAGAGAAAGTGGTACATAATTCAGATCCTACCTGAATATAAATAGACGCTTTAATAAAAGTGCATTTGCTGACTAACAAAATATTCCAGAGAACCAGAAGATTCTGCATATATTCTTAATAATGACCACTGACTGGGCTCTAGTTCATATAAATCATAATGTCTATTCTCTTGCCAATACAAATATCAGAAAAAGACAATGCATTGTAGTACTAGAAAATCCAGATTAAAGACACCTATAATATTTTAATCTAATCCTCAACTAGTAACTAGTAACAATGTTTAATTTTAAAGGTTATAGAAAATACTGTAATCTAGAAACAACATAATGTGTAGTCCTGTGGCTATGCAGCTACACAATAAAATGCAGAAGCCTGTTGTTTGCTAGTTTTCAGCAGCTATTTCAAAGTATTAAAATACTAGTGATAGAAGAGTTTTATTCAACCCCTCCCCTACATTTTGTTCTTATTGAATAGGAACATCCTCCTGAGCACATTGCTTTTTCTATACTTCTCTGCATGCATAAGAAGCTCAATGTACCATACTAAATGTACAGATGCCATTACTATCTGTGCAAGGAAAGTGTCTCTGGAAAACCCAGTATAGAGAAGCCCTAACAATAGAACCTGAACTCCAAGAATCAGTTGCAGTCACACCATTCTTCTTGCCTACCTCCCTTTCTGTACCTTAACCCTGGATAGTAGTTGGACAAATAAATACCCTACTGGCCTAGAATCCTGGTGTTTTTTTTATTTTATTTTTACTGGAGAGCTCCACTGAGGACTCAAATCCGCACAATTCGCTGCTACTTCTGCAGCAAAGTTTGTGTGTGCCTCAACTACTCAACTGCAGCGAGGCTGAAATTGCAGCCACTGAGCAAGACTAATTTGTTTGTCTGACAGAAGGTGTATGCTTCTGTTGAGAACATGTAAGGAGGTATGCAGGACACTCAAACCTCACCCCCAAAACAATGGAAATTCCAGTGATGATACCTTTCCAGGCTTCTGAGATTTCACCTGACATCGTTCACATCATCTTTTAAATCTATCTTGCTGCCATATTAGCTTAAAAGCTGTTTTTGCTTTTTTAATGAAACTGAAATTCTCTGGATGTTTTATGTTTCTTCCACATTTGAACAAAATCATGGAATCCTTACTGGAGAAGGGCCATGTAAAAAAGAAAACTGAAGATTATATATTATAAGATTACAAGATTATATATATTTTCCAACCTACATATATATATATATATATATATATATATATACTGAGGTTGGAAAATTTAAATAGCCAAGGCTTCTGGATGATTATGTAGTTGTTGATATAACAATACCGAACAACATGAGAATAAACACCTTCTGTTGGCTACTGCATCAATGGGAGACAGCCAATTGGCTTACTCCATCTTACCAATCACTGGATACCTTCTTCATGCAATTGTGAACATTTGGATGTTTTTGGGTATCCTCTACTATAATATACTTCTCTAGCTTGAATTCAAGAAGTCAAGGCAAAAATATGAGCAAAAAATGGCATTGACCAAAAATCTACTATAAAGTAAAAATGCATTATCTCAGATATAAGGAATCCTCAAAAAGAATTCCCCACCCTTATTAATATGAAAAAATGTCTTTCAGAAAACTCATGCAGATTCTTCATTTCTTTAGCTTTAATTAGACCACCAGAAAATCATAATTCAGCAAGGAATGGCTTATTTATAGAAGAATATGTTTATGAAATACAAAGTTTAACAGAAGAACCATCAACAATCAATCCAAAAGCCAGAGGGAAATTATATTGTCACATTTATTATAAAAGAAAAACCTCATAAAATTCATATTATAGAGAAGCCAAAAAAAGCCTCAATATTTATATTCAGTTTCACCAACTGCCACCCAAAATAGATTCCAAAAGTAATTTTAAAATTTCCCTTTCTAAGATTTTGTCAATTCTGTTGTACCTATTATAACAGCCAATACTTAAGATGTGTTTAATGTAGTTACATGGGTACATATACTATAGCACTAAATGTATTTTTAAAAGACATTATTTAAAGCTACAGAAATGGGTCACAGTTACATAATGTATCCACAGTAAAATATTATGAGTTTACTGACTTGAACAAATGAGAAAGATTCATGAAAATCCATTAAGCTAAGACAGGAAGTAAACTGTGCTGCAATAACAGTGTAGGTCAGTCAGGGTTTGTCTGTCTGTGTAAGAATAGGGAGCAAACCAAGCTGACTTCAAACTGTGCATCTTGTGGAAACTGGCAAAAAACTGTACATCTCCTAAGCCCACTATTCAGGTACAGGGTAAGCACTATTCTCCCAACACGCCTCCTACCTCTAAACAAATTCTCATACAGCTTACAGTGATTCAGAAAGATGTTTAAACTTGCACTTTGGCAGTTTTGCAAAGGCAGGTAATTTCAAAGAAGGGAGAATGGCTCTCTATGAGTCTTTGGCTGTGTGAAATAGGCAGGATGATGCTATTGCTAAGGGGGCACCCTCAGTTGATCTCATCAATTGTTGCCTTACAGATTTACTTTCAAGACAGGCAAAGACTGTGGCAGGGGCTGGGATAGGAATCCAAGTCAGTAGATGCAGTCTGTATTTATATAATACAGTATATTTAGGGACTAAATCCAATGGTTACTTCTAAGGAAAGTTAGACCTGTTCAATCAATTAACTTACAGAAGTGCTGGCTTCCCAACTTCCCATTGACTGAGTCGGAACTACTCTAGTTGGGACTAACAACTGGAATGAGTGCACGGAATTCTAGCATATATGTGTGTGTGTTTTCAGGTTTCAGACTAATGCTGGTGGGTTGGAAAGCTACCACCTATTATCAATTGACCTTGACCAATGGAGTGAAGATGACTTCCCAGAGGATTGGCTCATTGTATCAAGGAAAGAGAGAAGAACTGCAATGAACAGGGAGGGGGAAAACAAGTAATAAGTAGTCCCTCGGAACAGTGGTGGGGAAGCGGCGACAACGATCCAGAAGAATCCCAGGTAATAAATACAGCACTTTGTGAAGGCTGGGATCAAACAAGGACCCAGATGCCCTGAGGAGGGCGCCTGCCTATCCTGGCTGTTTTCACCAGGCGGTGAAAGGAAGAAATAGCGGTTATCTATGGCGATCAAGCGCGTTAAGACCTAGGATGAAGGGGGGAAGGGGGGGGATTCCTGCAGAGCCGCTCCTTTCAAAGTGGGCTCTTTGGGCGAAAATGGGAGAAGGCCAGGGTCGGTTTAAAGCACCAGCGGCGTCAGCATCCGCAGGGGGGGGGGCATCATTGTGGGGGCCCCGTAGTAACCCTCCTCCTGCAAAAACATTATCAGTAATAATCTGAATATCCTGGACTGGGAATAGTTTAGGTTAAGTTAGGTTACATTGACCTGAGATAAACAAATGCCCCCCCCAAAAAAATCCAAAATTCCTTAAACCGGCCCTGGAGAAAGGAAAAGGGCTTCCTGGGCGCCCCTACCTGATGATGTCGTCTTGGTGGCCCAGGTAGAATTTCTGCCGGTGCTCCCGGGGGCTGTAGACCACCCCGACCCCAGCCACGAAATACACGATCTCTTTGGCGGCCGTGTAGTAAAGGTTGTTGCGGCACTGGTGACCCCGGTAGCCATAAACCCACTCCAGCCTGAGGTGGCAGTTCGGGGGGCTCCGGTCAGCCATGGCCTGCCGTTCCCTTCCCGCCTGGAGACCGGAGGCTCCTTCCCACCGGAGCCCCTAAAGAAGGGAGTGAAGGTAAGTCGTCGCCGCCGCCTCGCCCCAGGGATCGCTGTCTTCCTTCCCGCGCTTAATCCCAAACCGCTGACATGAAACCTCCTCAGGCCGCCGCCAGCCAGCCTTTTTTTTTCCTCACAGAAAGCGCCGCCGACCGTCCCCGTCTCGCCTCCTCCTCACAGCGGCGCTCCTGCTGGTGGTGGTGGTGCTGCTGCTGCTCCTGCCGCCGAGAAAACTCGACATGGCTGCGCGGTGGCACGGCCCGGGCTCCTCGGCTACCATCCACCCGCTGGGCCCGACGGCCACTCCGGCGGCGGCGGCGGCAGAGCCAGAAGCTGGAGCCCAAACCAGGTGAAATCCCTGCCCTTTCCTCGCCTCAGGAACTTGGCGCTCGGCGAATGACTCCCTCCCTCCCTCCTCCCCTCCGGCCGCTCGAAACCCGCCGCGCGCTCCTCACGCGACGCCAACGGTTCTCCTTCTCCCCACTTCTCCCCCCACCCCCGCCGCCAACCGTCGCTATTCTGCGGCTGCGCAGTCTCTCTCTCTCCCCCCTCCCTTCTCGCCTCCTCAAGGTCCCACTTCTCCTTCTCTTTCTCCTCCTCGCCACCTTCTCTCCTATCCTTAAGGCGCCTCTTCCTACCAGCGGGAGGTGCCCGTACCCTTTCTTTCCCTCTCTCTTTCTTTCCCTCACCCGCCCTTGGAAAAAGGGACTTTGGGCGCCACCGCTGTCTTTTTTTCTTTTTTTGTGTCCGTCTTCCGCGCCACATTTTACCCCTCAATACATTTTTTTATTAAAACAACTAACAGTTGTCCCTCCGTATCCACGGATTTAAGTATTCACGGCTTAAAAAAAAATTCTTTAAAAAATAATAAACCAAAAAGCAAACCTTGATTTTCGCCATCTTATATAAGGGACACCATTTTGCTATGCCATTGCATATAATGGGACTTGAGTATTCACGGTTTTTGGTATCCACGGGGGTCCTGGAGCCAAACCCCAGCGAATTTGAAGGGGCAACTGTACAACAAAAGGGGGAGGGGGAGTTGTCTGTTCGTTCATATAGAAAATCATGAAAGCTTATGAAACGCATAATAAGATAAAAATGCTTAAGACAATAATAATAATAATAATAATAATAATGTAAAATAAGACAAGCATGTTCTATCAACCTGCTTTCCTCTATTATGCGTTCTTACTTACAAATTTACATTCTTTTCTTAGTCAAGGCATTTAATTGAATCTTCTGTTCTTTTTTTTTAACTTCTATTGGTTACCTCAGCTAAGCAGGATAGTTTACACATTTTGCCTACTTCAATAAACATTAGTATCTACTGTATTTCCAAGGTTTTTCTACATAGCCATTTAAAATTCATTTCAGTTTGCTTAATGATGGTCCCAGCTTTTACCCTTAAGTGTAACAGCTATTCTCTCTCTTCAGCTGCGCCACTTTTGAGGAGAAAAGGGCGCGAAGAAAGAGGGGGATGCGAAAGGAAGAAACAAACCTTTAGATTCAGATCTCTGTGGTGAGGGGAAAAACTTCCCCGATTGTGGGTCAGATATCTCCCAAAGCACGAACACCCCACAAAGCCTTCCGACATGAGGGACGTGACTGTCAGAATAGTGTCCTTTTGTCAGTTTCTGACAAACTGTAAAATGGTCCATGGCAGTACATTCCGTTGTCCTGAGATGCAATTCGTTTTAGGAAACTGGCTTCTTCTCAGAGCTAGGTAGCCAGCGCTACATTTTGCTTATCCTACTCTGCCCATGTTAAAACTCAGCACTGAAGTACAGTCATTTTAAATCTCAGGACACAAACAGATAAAATCATAACCTTCAAGGTATTCCTTCAATCTTTTTGTAAATAGCATTATTTCCCCTTTTCCTAGCTTGTAACAGCATGAACCAACATCGACAGTGTGAGGACCGAGGCTACACTCTCCATGGTGCTGAATTTGGTGATGCAGCTCACGTTTGTTCGCAAAAAAAATTTATCACTTAATTTAAAACATTCCAGGTATTGCAAAGGTTTCCGTGTACAGACAGATAAATAAAGAAATCATAGAATCATAGAATTGCAGAGTTGGAAGAGACCACGAGGGCCATCCAGTCCAACCCCCCTGCCACGCAGGAAATCTTGATCAAAGCATCCCCGACAGATGGCCATCCACCCTCTGTTTAAAGACCTCCAAGGAAGGAGACCCCACCACGCTCCGAGGGAGTGTGTTCCACTGCCGAACAGCTCTTACTGTCAAAAAGTTCCTCCTCATGTTGAGGTGGAATCTCTGTTCCTGGAGCTTGCACCCATTGCTCCGTGTTCCAGTCTCTGGAGCAGCAGAAAACAAGCTTGCTCCATCCTCAGCGTGACATCCCTTCAAATACTTAAACAGGGCTATCATATCGCCTCTTAACCATCTTTTTTCCAGGCTAAACATACCCAGCTCCCTAAGTCTCTCCTCATAAGGCATCGTTTCCAGACCTTTCACCATTTTAGTTGCCCTTCTCTGGACACGCTCCAATTTGTCAATATCCTTTTTGAATTGTGGTGCCCAGAACTGGACACAGTATTCTAAGTGAGGTCTGACCAAGGCAGAATAGAGTGGCACTATTACTTCCCTTGATCTAGACACTATACTTCTATTGATACAGCCCAAAATCGCATTGGCCTTTTTAGCTGCCGCATCACACTGTTGGCTCATGTTCAACTTGTGGTCTACTAGGACTCCTAAATCCCTTTCGCACGTAGTCTCATTCAGCCAGGTCTCTCCCATCCTATATTTATGCATTTCATTTTTCTGCCCTAAATGCAATACGGAAAAATGAAATGCATAAATATAGGATGGGAGAGACCTGGCTGAATGAGACTACGTGCGAAAGGGATTTAAATAAATAAGTGTCCCTCAGATACTTGAGTAACAATACGTATACATTAAAGTACAAACATATTTAGACTTACTTGGGATTTTACACAAACACACTAATATGGAATACTACCTCAACTGCCAATTTTATCCAGGCCATTGTCAAAAAGCTGGGGAAAAAAATAAAAGCTCTTACAACATGATTAAAAGGCAAACAGGACCAAACTCTGGCAAATTTTCAGTGAAGGAAGAAATGCTACAGTTGAGGTCTAACACTGAAATACCTTGTTGCATCCATGTCTTTGCAAAGTAAACCTGGGAGTCATCTAGGGATGGTCCCCATGGTGAAAATACCCCTCACAGAATTCACTCAGAAAACGAGCTGTCTTAACGGGATCTCACATTGTCTCATTGTATTATGAAGGGGGGGGGCAAAAGTGGAAAAACTATGGGAGAAAAGCTTTTGCAGCTTTTGCCGACTTAAAAAAAAAGCTCCAGAGATATGTGCATTTTTGCTTGTTAAGACAAGCAATTCAACATGAACTGCATTCCCATGCAGGACACAGTGCAAACCTGATTAGCTGGATGAGCACAGGGGACAGTGCTTGGTTACAAGGCAAGTTTGGATTTTTGCTTTAGCAAGTGATTGCTAAGGTGATAAAATGGAGGTTTGTGTTATCTTTTTTCTCTTTCTTTTTTGGGAAAGGAGAAATATCACTTGTGTGCACCATAGAAATAGTTTTTTTTAGATTAGTTTGGCGGCAGCAGATTTAAAAACACGAGTAATTCATTCGCAACTGCCATAATCCACTTGCAGAGGCTGTCTCAGCTACAGGCATGCAAAGTGTATGGGGGCTGTAAAACCATTAAGACAGGTCACAGCTGCTACAACTTGCTATTACTGTGAAGCAGTCCATTTCCCCCCCCCCTTCGTGTAGACAAGCCCCTAGACAAGGTGATATAATGTGGATTGCTGCACATTAATAAAAAATCGCAGCAGTGTACATTTGCCTCCATGGTTTATTGGCAAGATAGCTGGTATGTGTTGAAGTTATCTGTGTTTGAAATTCACACAGAGGTATACCTGCGAATCAAGATGGTGGCTGAGAGTAAATTACTTGCGTTTTTATTCTCCACACGTTGCTACTGCTACACATTTAAAAAAAAAACTAAATCTAAGGTGAATAAGTGTAGCCTTCTGCTTAAAAAAGCTATTTGGTTGCCTTGCCACTGCCAAAATGTGCACAATTGTACTGCAAAACTAAAAGATGACAGTTCTGGGAACTTCATTGCTGGCAAGCCTACCCCTCACACACATTCAGCCAATCAGCTATCAACTTCCAGAACATGCTGCAAATTGGTAGTCCAAATGGGCAGTAATGTACATTTCTGCATATATTTAAAAAAAAAAACTTTGGGAAAAGCTGAAAAGGCTTTTCTCTCCATTTTTGCAGTTTTTGCCCCCCTCCCCTCTTTCTGAAAACAGTGAATCACCGTGGGATCTCATTGGGACAAAAGGTATTCTCCTTGCATTCTGTTGAGGAGCTGTTTCATCATCTCTCTCTGGCTTTTCTTCACAAACAAAGATTCAGGAAGGACTCATCCCGCGGCTTTCTGCAAGCGTGCTGATGACTAAGAAGGTCAATCCGAGATAAACAAGTGTGGTTGCAGAAAGCATAGCAGAAGGTCTCCTTGGGTGATGTTTCCGGGTTGTGATTGTTTCTGCGTTGTCGTTTCTCTTCAAGACTTGTTCAGCATGAGTTCTCAAATAAGGCTGCAGCATTGTGGATAGTGCGTCTCCATGCCTCCCGATGTGAGACCAGAGCGGACCATTGTTGGTGATCAATTTGGCCAAGCCTAAGATGTTGTCTCAGGGAATCCTTGTATTGCTTTTTTTGAGCGCCCCTCTTACGCTGACCCGTGGCGAGTTCACCATAGAGCACTGTTTTTGGGAGGCGATGGTCCTCCATCCTAGAAACGTGCCCTGCCCAGTGCAGCTGTGTTCTCAATATCATGGCCTCAATGCTGGTGATTCCTGCTTGCTCAAGGACATCAACATTCATCACATAGTCAGTCCAGTGTATATTTAGGATTGTGCGTATGCAGCTCTCATGAAAGTGTTTGAGGAGTCAGTGTTGGCGATAGGTGGCCCATGTTTCAGACCCATAAAGGAGACTAGACAGTACAATGGCTCTATATACACATTGATTTTTGTCCTTCGCCTCAGGTGTTTATTACTCCAGACTTTTTTTGTAGAGTTTCCCAAATGCGCTATATGCCTTTGCTAATCTGTGATCGATCTCTAGACAACACCCTAGACTACAGCAAACTCATGAGCCTCTCTGTTTGATCTCTGAGGAAGGATAGCAGTTTTTAGGGAAATGAGGCAAAAGAAAAAGGACTGAAAATGTTAACAGTTAAATCCAGTTGCTAATCTCAGCTTGAGCAGACCCATAATATCAATGAGTTTTACATGCCTCTTTACTTATTAAACTCCCATTGGTTCAATGGGTCTATTCTAGTTGGAAGTAACAATTTGTTTTAACCCTAAGACTATTATATACCAGTACAGTACTTAATTTTGCCAGGAAAGCCAATGTTGGATTAATGAGCAAACTGGACAAGCAGTATTACATACTTTCAGCGATCCTGCTATTTCAGGAAAAGGAGAAAAAACCATTTCATAACAAAACACATAATAGCACCTCAATGTTAAAGTTACAGGAATGTTATAGTCACAAGTCTAAATGTGCCGTCCCAAAAATAAACCCCTTCAAGCCTTAGAAATTTATGGTAGTGCATTGTCAGATACCAGCACAAGCTGGTCTTTCAAAAGTAACTGGATTCTGTAGTACTGTAGTCACCTATTGAAGTGATCAGATTCCAAAACACTTTAGGGAAAAAAAAAAGACACACCAATTTAGTAACTTTAGCACTGTTGCTGTCCCATTTGCCTGTGGCACAGCAAGGTGAACTTGACCAACAGATGTTGGTTCCCATTGCCTTGTTGGCAGAAATTATTTTCACTGTAGAAGACCTGAAGCAAATGAAAATTTGTGATATGACTAGGGTACAGGTGGCACTCAACTTGCATAGAAACTACCTGAGACATGTAGTGTCTAGTGGAGTTGTTCTAGATGGTAAAAAGTACAGCTTATCTACAGCCAATATCTGATTTACATTATATCTGACAGGATTGATGTACCATCTGCTTTGCAGTTGAGAAGACAGAATGCTACAAGCCATAGAAGAAATTAGTTGACTTTCTGCATATTTGTTCTGGGTGTATGAGCATATGAAGCTGCCATGTTCAGAGCCAGACCATTGAGTGATCTATCCAATCACTGACAACTTTTGTTTAGTAGCAGCAATCCAAGGTTTTAGGTAGACATCTTTCCCACACACATTGTTATAGGTGAATATCTCTAAACACATATTATCAACTAAAATAAAAATCATATAACTATAAGGGCAATGCACATTTCATTGGCAACAAAACAGTTGTCAGAAATATTTTTCTTTAAATATGTGGTGTAGTATTAGTGTAACAAAGTTCAGAATCCAAAAAACAATAACAAACCAACCTCCTGATATCTTAGACAAGGTTTATGTAACTAGTTAATGTTGATATACTTCCTTAGTCTGTAATTCAGTGCCCACTTACCTGGGAGTAAGCCTTATTGCACTCAGCATGACTTATGTCTGAGCAGACTCACACAACTTTGAACAGTTACGTTGTGATTCTAAATATATTTGCTAAGAAGTAAGCCCACTGAACACAATTGAATTTATGTGTAAATGTTAGGATTTTGCCACTCATTTGCCAATATTAGCAATTACAAAATTTGTTTTTTTGTTTGTTTAATATCCTGCCTTTTCCCCCAATGTGAAATCCAAAGTGACTTTCAACATAACATGGCTAAAATCAATCACACTATTTAAAAAAAAATTAAACTGTTTAAGAGCAACTAAACCCCAAGGCCTACCTAAATAAGGTCTTTGCCCACTAGCACAATGTAAGCAAAGAGCAGGGTAGACTAGCTTCCCATGGGAAAGAGTTCCACCATCTGGGAGCAGCCATTGAGATGGTCCATGTCCTCACTATGGGCTTGTTTCGACAAGAAGATATAATGTGAATTGCTGCACATTAACACAAATTTACAGCAGCATTTATTTGTCTCCACGTTTTTTTGGGAAAAATTGCTAGTATGCAAAGTTATCAGTGTTTGAAGTTCACATGAAGCCATGCCTGCAAATCAAGATGGTGGCCGTGAGTGAATTACTTGCATTATTATTCTCCACAAGTTGCTGCTGCTGCAGTTTTTATTTTACCGTAAATCTAAGGTGCATACATGCAACCTTTCATTTAAAAATGCTGTTTGGTCACCTTGACGCAGCGAAAAAGTGCACAATCGATACTGCAAAGCACCAAAATGGTTCTTCCGGTCACTTCATTGCTGGCAAGTCTGCCCCCTGTGCATGTCCAGCCAATCAAGTTTCTACTTCTGCTCTTATGTGGGAATGCGATGCAATACGATTTGGTTATCCTAACAAGCTGGAATGCACATTTCCCCTGCATTAAAAAAAAAAAAAAAACCCTCAGCAGAAACCACAAAGGCTTCTCCCATATAGTTTTTGGAGTTTGGGGCCTCTCTCCTTCTAAATATGGTGAATCACCCAGGATCTCATTGAGACAAAAGTTACTTTCCTCGAATTCTATGAGGATTTTTTTCTCTATCCAAACAACCTCTTAATATATCTATGATGATGGTAGGACTAAGAGAAAACCTTTCCCAGTCTCAGAACTCAGACAGGCTCATATGGGGAGATATTCTGGACCCAGGCTGTATAGGACTTTATAGGTCAAACCAACACCTTGAACAGTGCTGGGAAACACATCAGTAGCAAATGAAACTGTTGTAACAAGAGAGTTATATGTTCCCTATAACTACAGTCCCTTTTAACTAGTCACAGCCAGTTCTCTGGTGAAACATTTTGGCTCACTAAAGTTTCAGAACACTTTCCAAAGCAGCCCCATAGTTTTAACTATGCAAATGGCCACTACTGAAACATGGAAATCTGGGGTGCACCCAAACTGTGAACCTGAGATTTCAGGCAAAGAGTAACCACATCCAGCATAAGTTGAATCTCGATTTCCTCTTTTCACTAACCAGAAGCACTTCTCTGCTTTGTCTGGATTAAGCTTCAGTTTGTTCACTCTCATCCAGCCCATTACTGACACCAGTTATGTTTTCAGTGTTCTACAAGTCATAGAAAAATGAGACTCAAATTATAACACTAAAGCATTCTTTATTTTAATATTCCGACGATCTTCTATTAATATCAATTATCCATCATTTGTCACATTTCCGCCATCAAAACTACACTTCTAGTTGCCAGGTGAAAAAAGAACTGACAAACACACCCAGACTTCATAGTCTTTTCTATATTACATTGCATGGCTATTGTTTATGAAAGGATATAATCCATATATCCAAGAGCTGGTGTCACGTAGTGGTTTGAGTGTTGGACTAGGACACTGGGAGACCAGGGTTCAAATCTTTGCTCGGCCATGAAAACCCACTGGGTGACCTTGGGCAAGTCACCCCCTCTCAGCCTCAGAGGAAGGCAAGGGCAAACCCCCTCTGAACAAATTCTGCCCAAACAACAACAATCTGATAGGTTCACCTTAGGGTTGCCATTAGTCAGAAATGACTTGAAGACACACAATAGCCATAATCCATATAGTTGAAGGAGATGTTCTATATAGATCACCATCAACTTATCCTGCATATGAAAGCTATAAATTAAGCATATAAAGGTAGTTCGGTTGTTACATTGCCTTTCCTACTACTGTAATGTTCTTTCACAGAAAATCTGATTTCCATCTCTCAGCTCAAACTCATTTTGAACTGACAACAGAACTTGTTATCAACAATATAGAACTCTTTCAATTTTTTCCCCTTCTTTACATCAATTGCTGAACTGGCTGCCTCATCACACTGTGATCTAAAATGACATAAACCTACATGAACTTACATGGATACAATTTTATGGTTAAGGGGTTGTCTATATGGTGAAAATACTCCCAATAGAATTCGAGGAGATTACAATTTGTTTTAATGAGATCCCACATTAATCTGCCATATTGAGAAGGCGGGGGGGGGGCAAAAACACCAAAAACTATTCAGGAAAAGCCTTAGCAGCTTTCCCCTAAGTTTTTAAAAAGCTCTGCAGGGAATGTGCATTTACACTCATTGAGACAACCAACTCACATTCCCGCTAAGAGCAGAAGTGGAAAGCTGAATGGTTGGACGCACGCAGGGAGCATAGCTTGCTGGCAAGGCAAGTGCCCCAAACTGCTATGTTGGATTTTCGCTGTAGCAATCATGTGCTGAGGTGACAAAACAGCCTTCCCCCCACCTTTCCCCCCACTATTTATTTAAGCAGAATATTGCATTTCTGTACCTTGGATATGCTTTAAAAAAAAAAAACTGTTCAGGGCGGCAGCAACTAGTGATAATAAAAACATGAGTAATTTAATGCGGATAACTTCACATGCCTGCAATCTAGACAAAAAATAGTTGAGACAAATGAAAGCTGCTGAGAATTGGCATTAGTGCACATCAATCCACATTTTATATCCTCGTATAGACAAGCCCTTAGAAAAATAACAATTTGTTTAGATATTTCTATATAACAATAGTGCAGACTGATTAACTGAGAAAACTGCAATATTTTTCAATTTTGAACTTTTAATTTGTGCATATGTGTATATTCCATTAAATTATATTACATATATATAAACACTGCTGTACAACAGATGTAGCAGACATTCTGAGAGGCAAACATATAAAAACATTATCTGGAGCTAATCTAACGTGCAGTACTAAAAGATTATAGACAGAGGGCACAATCTACTGGGAATATATCCCAGTCAAAACCCATTGTGATGGTAACACCAAAAAGGGTATAATTAGTTTAATTTACTGAATATAGAGTGCATGTTTCTAAGTCACAATTTTTACAAATGGCAGCAACACAAATGTAGTGTAAAAATAAATATGCAAGTGTGAAGTTTAAATAAGCCAACAATTTTGTGATGTTCCAATTACCATTCTTGCACAGTGTATAAATAAATAAAAATAAACATAAAATCTCCCCACACACTTTTAGAGCATATGCTAAAAAAGAAGCTTGCTGGGTTCACCCACAGAATATTCCTCAGGGCAGGGTGGGGAACTAGAGCCCTCCAAATACTGTTTGAACCCATTTTCTTCAGCCCTAGGCAACATGGGCAATGGTCAGGGGCAATAGGAGTTCTATCAATGATCAATCCATCCATTTATACCCACCTTTTCTCCAAAAGTGGGACTCAACACAGGAATTGTAGTTCAATAATGTACTAAAAAAAAAAAACATGTTCCACACTTCTGCCCTAGGGCAATTGTGAGCATCCTACTTGTGCTTACACTATTTTCCCATCATGGACGAAGGGTGGGTGGGAGATGTAGGCTCAATCATCATTCTGGTTCACATCAGATTTATAGGACAGCATCTGTTGGTTTTTCAGATTTTGCACACTTGTTTCCCCACTTGTTTAGCTGAGAGATAGACTTAAGAGAAAAACATATATAGAACATAAACAGTACATGAGAACATATATAGAATCAGGCTGCATGTTGCAGTTCTGCTTCTGATGGAAGGGAAGACTGATCAATAAGTGCTTTTAAGAAAGTTATTAATTATTACTTTTTGAGAACAATAGGAAAGAGGCTTCAGGGGAATGGTTGCTGGGTCAGGCAAGCAAGAAGAAAATTAATTTGAGGAGGAAACCAAGTGGGATGCAAACTTGGGAGGTTTGAATTTTGAAATTACAGGATAATGTAGTTGGGGAGATCTCATTATTGGGACAGAAAGTTTGGCATACAAATATTTTAATAAGTAAAAATGAAATAAATTTTGGAAAATGTAATGAACTTATGGGGAATGGATTTTGGATTGGATTTGGTGGGGTGTCTTGGACCACCTCTGCTTAAAAATAATGAAACCTTACTGACTTCTTTATTGTTATAGCTCACATTTATACCCCACCTGTCTTCCGAGGATCAAGGGGGACTACAAAGTACTGTAACATCATGAGCTCTCTTAACTGAATAAGAAGATTGGTTAACATTTGCAGACAGGAGTCTGATTTCAAGCTTTATTTGGAATGCCAGGAAACTTGAAAATTTACAGCTGGATTTGCAAATCTCTCCCAAACTGAGAGATAGTGACAGGGGTCAAGCCACCCAATGTCCCCATGGGCAATTTGAACCAGGATTTCTCCACAACTAATTCAAAACTTTCTAAATAAGTGGAGCACACAACATTGACGTTATGAAAAAACATAAAATGATGTTGCCCTCATAACCAAATGCAGAACTGACATCTCCTCCCGGACATGGGTCTTCAAATAACTTCTCGCTTTGAGTTACTGTAATAAGTTTACAGTGGTCCCTCCGTATCCACGGATTTGGTATCCACAGATTTAAGTATTCATGGCTTGACAATATTCTTTAAAAAATAATAATCCAAAAAGCAAACCTCGATTTTGCCATCTTATATAAGGGACCCCATTTTGCTATGCCATTGCATATAATGGGGCTTGAGTATTCACAGATTTTGGTATCCACGGGTTGGGGGGGTTTCCTGGAACCAAACCCCAGCGAATATGAAGGCACAACTGATAATGACAGTTCCAACAAACAAAAATTAAGACGGTGAGTTTTCCTGCTTTTTATGTTAAGAACTGTCCCCTGTTGCATTTTCTCCTCCTCCTTCCCACAACAGACGCGTGGGAAGGGCGGAGAAAGGAGCCCAGATAATCTCCGAAGCTTTTTTTTTTTTCCCTCTCCTCAGGCAGTTGCTTAGACGCCTATATTTTATTCTTTATATATTTATTTTACTGAGGACCCAAGTGCCGCGTTGCTGGGCAAAGCAAAAGTTGGGACGCCGGGCCTGGGCAGAAGAGAAGCGGCGAGTTGTTGGTGTCCTTGGCGCTGATGGGGCTGGAAATGGAGCCGCTGCTCCACGCCTTGAGCTACTTCAGGCGGAGGAAGTTCCAGCTGTGCTCCGACCTTTGCTCTCAGTTGCTGGAAAAAGAACCTGGCGACCAGGTAATTGGAAAACCGGGGGCATAAAGGTTTCTTTGTGTGTGGTTGGTGGCAGGAGTCAAGTTGGTCTGAGGCAGAGGCTGTGTTTGGGTCCAGGACAGATGCCTCCTTGCACGCCTGGAAGGTTTCCCTAGCTTATATACCAGTGGTTCTTAATCTGGAGTCCAGGGACCCCCAGGAATTTTTTATTGGAATAAGACCATTCTACTGAAAAATACACCCGACCGCAAAAGGCCGTAACAATAACGCAAAAATAATAACAATTGTTTTCCTCTTTCTTACTAATACAAAAAAACCCCCCCTATCTATCCTAACACTAATACATTTTTCCTCTTAAGCTAAACGCACTATAATCACATTATATTTACACATTTCAATTATACCTATTTGGAAAAGAAAAAAATCAATAACGGATTAATAAAAAAATACAAAAATAATAATAATGATAATAAAATATTTATTTAAAATATCCTTTTATGTTATTGCTGTGGTTCTCTCACTAAACCATGACCAAAACTTTTTCCAACGATGGTTTGGCAATTTCTCTTCCTCACAGGGGATCTGCAAAGGCTTGAAAGTTGCTTGGTCCACCTCCTCCTCCTCCCTGCAGTGATGTGGCCACATAGGAGGCAGGGGCAAAGGCTGGCTGGCTTGGCCTGCGCATTGCCATTCAACCCATTCCAGCCACAAACTTGCAGGAAGAAACAGGAGAAAAGTCTTCCCTCCCACTCCAGTGCCTCTGAGGGAATTTTTCTTGGATGGTGTAATTGTGTTGTTATCATCATCATCATCAGGTATTATTATTATTATTATTATTACAGTTAATAATAATAATAATCTCTCTCCTCTCTGGCTTTTCTTCGCAAACGAAGATTCAGGAAGGACTCACCCCACACTTTCTGCAAGCGTGCTGATGACTGAAAAGGCCATTCTGAGATAAACAGGTCCGGTTGCAGAATTATTACCGGCCATGCAACCAGTAATAATAATAATAATAATTTATTTATACCCCGCCACTCTACGAAACACAATTGGGGCGGCTTACAACAATTAGTGTCCCTTCATATTTGGTGGGGATTGGTTCCAGGACCCCCCCCCGGGCCCCCGTGGATACCAAAATCTGTGAATATTGATACCAAATCCGGGAATACGGAGGGACAACTGTATTATGGTTTTAAATCTTGAGTAAAGTCTTGGGGTCCATGGCAATAAAAGATAATAAAAGGGGGTCCCTGGTAAAGAAAAAGTTAAGAACCACTGTTATATACCTCTTGCTTATTTTGTTTTGTACAAAAATCTAAGATTGGCCTTTGGGATTCACAGACAAACTTTTTGGATCCCTCCACGTGTGTGGATCTTACCTGGAAGATTAACAGTTCTCTCTCTCTCTCTCTCTCTCTCTCTCTGGCTTTTCTTCGCAAATGAAGATTCAGGAAGGACTCATCCCGTGCTTTCTGCAAGCACGCTGATGACTAAAAAGGCTAATCTGAGATAAACAAGTCCAGATGCAGAAAGCACAGAAGAAGGTCTCCTTGGGTGATGTTTCTGGGTTGTGATTCTTTCTGCGTTGTCGTTTCTCTTCAAGACTTGTTCAGCGTGAGTTATCAAATAAGGCTGCAGCATTGTGGATAGTGTGTCTCCATGCCTCCATGTGATGCCAGGGCGGACCATTATTGGTGATCAGTTTGGCCAAGCCTAAGATGTTGTCTCAGGGAATCCTTGTATCGCTTTTTTTGAGCGCCCCTCTTACGCTGACCCGTGGCGAGTTCACCGTAGAGTACTATTTTTGGGAGGCGATGGTCCTCCATCCTAGAAACGTGTGCTGCCCAGCACAGCTGTGTTCTCAATATCATGGTCTCAATGCTGGTGATTCCTGCTTGCTCATGGACATCAACATTCGTCACATAGTCAGTCCAGTGTATATTTAGGATTGTGCGTATACAGCGCTGATGAAAGCATTCGAGGAGTCGTAAGTGGTGGCGATAGGTGACTCATGTTTCACACCCATAAAGGAAAATAGACAGTACAATGGCTCTATACACACTGATTTTTGTGCTTCGCCTCAGGTGTTTATTACTCCAGACTTTGTAAAGTCTTCCAAATGTGCTATATGCCTTTGCTAATCTGTGATCGATCTCTTTGTCAATCTTGGCATCTGAGGAAATGATTCTTCCCAGGTAGGTGAACTGCTGAACGGACTTAAGAACAGATTTGCCAACAGCAATGTGGAGATGGTGGTGTTCATCCTATGGTGCAGGCTGGTAAAGAACTTCTGTTTTCTTCAGGTTGACTTCCAGCCCAAACAGCTCTGCAGCTGTTGCAAAGCAGGATGTTAGCTGCTGCAGAGCTGCTTCTGTGTGGGCCACAAGAGCATCTTCATCAGCGAAGAGCAGCTCACAAACTAGATAGTTTAGAGTCTTAGTGCGACCCCTCTGGGGGCTTAAGTTAAACAAGCTACCATCAGTACGGTAACGTATATAGATGACGTCTTCTTCTTCAAGCTCTGCCATAGCCCTTTGGAGCATCATGCTGAAGAAGATTGTAAATAAAGTTGGAGCAAGAACACAACCTTGCGTCACTCCATTGGTTATTAGTAAGGGCTCTGAAAGAGCATCACCATGCCTGACTTAACCATGCTGGCCCTTATGTAGCAAGATAATCATTTTAAGGAATTTGGGGGGACATCCTAGTCTTTCCAGGATCTGCCACAAGACCTTTTCTACTCACAGTGTCGAAGGCTTTGGTGAGGTCGACATATGTTATATAGAGACCCTTGTTCTGCTCTCTACTTTCTCTTGCAGTTGTCTAAGGGTAAATACCATATCTGTAGTACTTCTATTGGCTCTGAAGCCACATTGGCTTTCAAGAAGAAGTTCTTCTGCAATAGCAGGAACTACAGTTGCCCCTCCACATTTGAGGCTTTCACACTCACGGTTTTGATTATTCGCGGTTTAGCCCTGAGTCCCCTCGGGAAGGCCGGCAAGAGGTGGGGCAACCTCCTGCCTGTGCCTTCCCTAGCCTCCCAGAGGCGGCTCCGAGGCTTCTAAGCCCTGGAGTCCGCTCAGGAAGACTGGGGAGAGGCCGGGCAGCCTCCCGCCCACCCGCCCGCTGCCTTCCCCAGCATTCCTAAAGGGGCTCTGGTGCTTCAAAGCTCCATAGCCCCCTTAGGAAGGCCGCAGAGAGGCCGGGCAGCCTCCCGCCCACATGCCCGCTGCCTTCCCTGGCCTTCCTATGGGGGCTCCGGGGTTCAAAGCCCCAGAGTCCGCTCAGGAAGGCCGCAGAGAGGCAGGGCAACTTCCCTCCTGCCCACCCACTGCCTTCTCCGGCCTTCCTAAGGGGGTTCAGGGGCTTCAAAGCCTCGGAATCCCCTCAGGAAGGCTGTGGAGAGGCAGGGCAGCCTCCCTCGCTCCCTCCCACTGCCTTCCCCAGCCTTCCTCAGGGGGCTCCGGGCCTTCTAAGGCCAGGGGTCCCCTCAGGAAGGCCGGGGAGAGGCCGGCTAGGCTGGCCAGACTCCCTTCCGCCGCCTCCCTCCCGCTGGGGGGGGGGTCGTGGGAGGAGCATTTTTTATTCACGTTTTTTCCATATTCACAGGGGTCTCAAGACCCTAACCTCCATGAATGTGTAGGGACGACTGTAATCTGTTCAGGAGTATCCTTGCAAGGATTTTTCCAGCAATAGAGAGCAGTGTTATGCCTCGATAGTTTGAGCAATCAGATATTGCTCCTTTTTTCTTGTACAGGGTGATGATGACTGCATCTCAGAGATCTGATGGCAGTTCCACTTTTCCCAAGCACTTCACAAGGAATTCATGGAATTTACCATGGAGTACATGACCTCGATGTTTCCAAACTTCAGGTGGGATTCCATCAGTCCCAGCTGCCTTGCCGTTTTTCATCTGCTGTATGGGTTTCATCTGCTTAAGGGTCTCTTCCAAAGTGGGAGCTATGTCCAATTCATTTTTCATGGGTTTTTGTATCATATGTTGGATAGCTGAGCCTTGGACTAAAAGAGACTTTGAAAATGTTTAGCCTATCGATTCAGGATGGAGGCTTTATCAGTAATTAATGTTTGACCATCTGTACTGTATAAGGAGCTTTGGACCTGATAAGTAGGTCCAAAAACTGCTTTAAGAGCTTCGTAAAATCCTCTAAGATCACCCAGATCTGTACAGCGTTGTGTCTTTTCTGCTATATTGATCCACCACTTGTTCTGTATGTCTTGGAGTTTTTGTTGAAGTTTACTACATGTGAGATGGAAAGCTGCTTTTCTTACATGGCAAGTTGGCTGGGCGAGGTATGCCTGGTGAGCAGTTCTCTTCTTTGCCAACAGCTCCTTGATCTCTTGGTTGTTTTCATCAAACCAGTCTTGATTTTTCTTGATTCTTCCGCAGACTGGAGGATACTGTTTTTGATATGTTGCCAAAGCACTGTAGGAGAAGGATCTGTAGGATGGTCTTCAAGTTTTGTTTGCAGATTTGCCTGGAAGTTGTCTCTCATGGTAGCTTGTTGATGATTGTTGACTTGGGAGTCTCTTTTTAAGATGCCACCCCTCTTAGATTTGGACTTAAGATGAAGATTTAGTTTACATCTTACAAGGCGATGATCTGTTTGGCATTCTGCACTGGGCATCACTCGAGTATGACGGACATCGTGAATGTTTCTTTGGCGGACTAGAACATAGTCAATGAGGTGCCAATGTTTGGATCGGGGATGCATCCAGGTTGTCTTCAAGCTATCTTTCCACTGAAAGATCGTGTTTGTAATAGTGAGCTGTTGTTCTGCACAGAACTCTAGCAAGAGGTGTCCGTTATTATTGCAGTTTCCAACACCATGCTTGCCTAAGACACCTTTCCATGCTTCGGAGTTCTTTCCTACTCTGCCATTGAAGTCACCAATATAATAATTTTATCTTCTACAGGGACTTTTTGTATGAGTTGGCATAGGTCTGTGTAGAATTTGTCTTTCTCTACAGGGTCGGCTTGCATAGTTGGGGCATGTATACTGAAGAGAACAACATGTGGGAGGCGTAAGGAAATAATGCAATCAGAGTGTCCTGTTGGCAAGGTTTCGAGTTTGGAGGCAATGGAGTTTTTAATCATAAAGCCTACTCCTGAAAGATGTTTTTCGATTTTGGGTTTGCCAGACCAGTAAACTGTGTAGCTGGCTCCGTGTTCTTTAAGGCCGTCTTCCTCATGGAGACGAACTTCACTAAGAGCTGCAATGTCAATATTAAGTCTTGTTAGTTCATGGGCTATTAGAGCAGAACGACGCTCAGGCCGTCCACTGTCTGCAGAGTCTCGCATGGTTCTGATGTTCCAGCATGCAAGTGTCAGTTTATTTACACCTTTGGAGGCCGGTGTGTGCCTTTGTTTCTTTGCCTTGGTTTGACCACACCAGAACATGCCTGTTGGCTGCGGCTAGCCAACCAGGTAGATGGGGATAAGCTTTTGGTAGGCCACCTTTTCTAGGCCCCTCTCCATATGGAGCAAGCAGTGCTCTCCTTAAAAAAGGCTGCTTGGTCTTTCGGGATGCTGCCGAACAAGACTGTCATCTCCCGGGTCAGCCTCAAGCGGCCAAAGTCCTGAACCACCTGCATGCAGGGTTGGATCTGCAGCTTCCAGTGCATCTTAACACCTGCCGTTTCGTCCCTCGCCTATCGCTACAGGGCTTTTTCGGAACTGGATTTGTTCTTCGAGCCTGTGCAATGGATTTTTCTGGTGGAGCGCAGTGTGCACAGAACTGGCCTCACCCTTTAAACCAAAGGTTCATCTGCTGTGGCCTTGCAAGCATGGACGGTAGGAGCGAGGTCCTCGGGTCGTAGGTTTGTTAGAGTTTCCTTCTCTTAGATGGTTGACCTTACAGGGTTGGACGAGCACCATCTGCCCGGGTTTGGGATTAGTGTTTTCCTTCTCCTAGGATGGTTGCCATAAGGCTAGAGAGCCCATACTGCCCATTGACGCTCTTTGTCAGAGCCTTCAGGTTTGACCTGTCTGGCATGGGAGACCCTACCGGTGGCTATTATGCCACCGCCAGCATAGCTGAAAACATCATTAGGGTACGCAAGCCTCTCTCCCACAACAAGGGGGCGTCAATGGAGAGGTAGGGAGAACAACAGTTGTAGGGAGAGCAAAAAGGAGGAATCAACACATAAGACTTCTTTGTTTTCTATAGTCTTAGGATCCCCAGTATGCTTGTTAATAACATGTTATACGTAATTAATTGGTTAATAAGATGTCTGTTTATTGCTTAAAATTTTCTGTAATTGTATGTATGTTCTGTAGCAATACCTGCTTCTTTTTTGTGTCTGAAGCAGATTATCTGAATTTGACTGCTAAGTTTTCACAAAGTAAATTTTGATATACTGTAGTGGAGAATGGAGAAGATGACAAAACCTTGCATCCTACTGGTTGTGTTGTCTTTAGAATGTGGGTGAAGATAATAAATCTGCAAACATGTTTAGGAAAACTGTATACACACTACCTAGGTTTCTTCTTTAATGAAGGCATCATGGTTAGTAAAGAAAGGGAAATGTTTAAACGGGGGGGGGGAATCCTCATAGAATTCGAGGAGAAAACATGTTGTCTTACTGACAACCTGCAATGATTCACCCTGTTCATAAGGAGGGGGATAAAAATGGCCATATACTTCGTGCTAGGAGACTCAGCAGTTTTTGCAATTTTTTTTAAAAAACTGCAAGGGAAGTGTGCAGTTCCTGCTCATTAGTCCCTCTCCTGCCACTGTACCATCTTAAGGTTGTTTTTATAGTTGTTTGTTTTATTGATGGCATTCCACCTGAGATACAGAGAGGATGAAAGTATTTTAATACGAACTAATTTCTGATATACTATCAAAATGCCCATCATTGTTATGCTAGAGGAAGAGTCTTTATACTGCATCCCACCCAACACAAGCATTGTCAGTGTCTCTCAATGTGGCAATACAGAAAATACTTTTGTGATGTAGCCCACAAAGTCTGAGGGGCTGTTTACATGGCAAAATAAATCCTCAAAGAATTTGACAAGACGCCTGATACTTCCCACGTATTTCGAAGCCACAGTGCCCTTTTCAGAAGGAGGGGGAGCAAAAAACCCATAAGTTGTGCAGTATCAGCTTTTGCTACTTTTCCAGACTTTTTTGATAAAGTTCGCGAAAATGCGCACAATTGATAGTGTGAACATACATTTTGCAAATGTCTGTGTGAACTTGCAGCGACATTCCCGAAGCAGCCTGAGCACAGCTGAATCCTGATTGGTTGGACTGACCATTGTGCCTCCTCCAAACTGACGGAGAGGTTGGAGAGAGAAATCCACCGAGCCCGCCATTTGCCCCTTCTTCTGCTTGAAGCCCACTTCGGGAAATCTTCTCTGAGCCCTTCCTGTCTACTTCAAAGGAAGGCTTTGGGGGCAATAGCCCAGGGAAGATGGTCGGGAATGGGGCTAGCCCCTGCTTGGGAGGTGTGTGTGTGTGTGTGTGAGCATGGCTGGCTCGTTCATTGCTTTATCCCATGGGGAAGAGGAGCTCCCAGCCTGCAAGGGACAGTATGTGTGGCTCCAGCCGGGCTGCTAGCTCCTGCTTGGGTGGTGTGTGTGTGAGAGAGTGTGGCATACTACTTCGCTAGCAGCAGCCATGGAAAAAATCCAGCTGTCTGCTGCTTGCTTTGCTGCTAGGAAATAAGGAAGCTTGTGTGTGTGTGTGATTGGTTGGGAGGTCCAAGGAAGGGGTGGGCTTGCAAGAGATGGAGGAAATGTTTTCAGCCATGGAAAAAATCTGGCTGTCTGCAGCTTCTTTTGCTGCTAGGGAACAAGGAATCCCAAGTAAGCATTTGTGTGTGTTCGGTGGGTGAGGGGAAGGGGGGCTCCATAGCTGAAAGGCAGGCATTCCTAAGGCATTCCTTTGTCTCTCTCTCTCTCTCTTTCCCTCCCTCCATCTCATCTTCTCTCAGATGTGCTTGGGAGGCCACGCCCCTCCACCTTTGCCCGTCTGAACCAGAAAGTGAAAAAATAAACAGAGCAACTGATTTCCTAATAAATCGTCTAAACTACCTGGCACTGGTGCGAAAAAGCGCTAAAGCACAAATTATCGCAATAAAAACTGCCGTTTAACTGAGACCTGAAAAGTATGTACTGTCAAAGGACTTACCGTCTCAGGATCAGATCACACAGAAGTAGGGCAGGAACAATGTCCTGTTCAACCTAACCGTCCCAGGTTGCAGCTTGCTTGTTTTGTTCCAGAAAAATTGATAGGCCCTACTGAGAACCAAATGGGACCTTATCTGCGTAGATTCATTCATATGTCTAAAGTATGTGGTAAGATATGAAACCCAGGAACTGGATTAATATAATGCACACACAGTGTTCCATTCAGACAATCTAACTATCAAACTATAATTTAGAGCAGTGGTTCTTAACCTGTGGTCTGCGGACCCCCAAGGATCTGCAGTGTCCTCACAGGGGGTCCACGAAAACTTGAAGGCTACTTAGACTACCACCTCCCTGCAGTGGAGCAGCTACGTGACAGGAGACAAAGCAAAGGCTGGCTGGCTTGGCTTGAGCGTGCCATTCAATCCACTGCAGCCACAAACTTGTTGGAAGAAGCATTAGAAAAGTCTTTCTTCCTGCTCTAGTGCCTCTGAGAGAAGGTTTAATGGATGGTGTTATTGTATTATTACAATTATCATCAGGTATTATTATTATTAGGGTTTTAATAATACCTATTATATTTAATATTTAATAATAATAATAAGACTTGAGTTAAGTCTTGGGAGTCTGTGGCAATAAAAGATATTTAAAGGGGTCCCTGGAAAAGAAAAGGTTAAGAGCCACTGGTTTAGAGGATTGTGAATGAGCCTGTACTTTATGCGCTCCTTCTTTCACATTGAGGGGGTTCGATTATATCATACTGTTATAAAGTTTAGCACAGTGGGCCCTTGGTATCTGCTGGGGTTTGGTTCCAGGACCCCCTGTGGATACTAAAATCTGTGGATTCTCAAATCCCATTACAATGGTGTAGTAAAATAGCTTCCCTTACATAAAATGGCAAAATCAAGATTTGCTTTTTGGATTTTTAAAAAAATATTTTCAAACTATAGTTGGTTGACTCTGTGGATGCAGAACCATGGATATGGAGGGCTGACTGTATGTGCATTCAAATCAGGATCCTAAACCAAGGATTTTTTTTGAACTGAATACATATACCGTAGTTCTGCCTCAGAGTCTTGTAACAGTTCATGTTGGATTTGAAATAGAAAAGTAACTACAGTACTGTACTTTGAAAGAAAACCGCACATAAAAGTAAGAATGTAGATCCTTCTCAAAAGAAGAGAAAGAATGAAAAGGGCAGGAGAATGAAGACTACTGATGGTTCAGTTTACTCTGCTTTGATTCTCTTTACTTCGATAATGCTCCTAGTTTCCACTTAGTATTGGATGAAACTACCTTCTGCGCTGGGCCTTTCTTTTATGCCAGGGCAAGATATAGTCCTAGACTTGATTTCCAGTTTACCATAGGGAACACTCCTTGGATTGGTCTCCATACTCCACATATTCAGACTTCAGATACATCAGTGGTTCATAACCTTTTCTTTACCTTCCTTAAATATATTTTGTTGCTGTGGACACCCAAGACATAACTCAAGATTTAAAACCATAACAACAACAACAATAATAGTAATAACAATAATACCTGACAAAAATAACAATAAAATTACTCCATCCATTAAACTTGCCCTAAGTGGCACTGGAGGAGGAGGGAAGACTTTTCTTCTGGAGCGGATTGAATGGCACGCTCAAGCCAAGCCAGCCAGCCTTTGCCTTGTCTCCTGTCTCATGGCTGCTCCACTGCAGGGAGGACGTGGTCCAAGCAGCCTTCAAGCCTTCACGGACCCCCTGTAAGGACATGGTGGACCCCTGGGTCCCTGGACCACAGGTTAAGAACCACTGCTCTACATAATTAAAGAATAGGATGCTGGCTTCTTATTTCAATATCCAGCTCCAAGGTTATCATTGTTGAGCATCTCAGACAAAAGGAGGAAAGCACATTCTTCTACTCCTCCTGACAGAAGGGGAAAGAAATTGGACCATATGGGTAGAAGAGTCTATTCTTCTGCTGTCATAATGGATAGGATAAGCAACTACCAAGCATGTGTGACTGCCAGTCAGCAACTAGTCTGGGGGTAAATGCAAATTCTCATCCAACACCTACATCATGGTCAGAAAAACATTACTGTTTTGTTCCAAGCAAAGGCTCACATGCTGTCTGTTTAGCAAATTAAGTCCAGCCTGCTACATTGTACACTGTGCACCCAAGGTCATGATAGTGCCTATAGCCTAATGAAGGCGTGAGTGGTTGTGTCCTACAGTTGTTACCTCTAAAATAAAGACTCTACCCGCAGGGCCTGTTTAAGGGGCCTGCAGTACCTGCAACTGCAGGGAGCCCTGTCGTTGGGGGGGATCATAATCCTCCTCCTGCAAAAACATGGTTAGTAGGAAGGTTTCTGACCCTTGCTGCATTGGGCACTGACCGGCCGCAGAATGGGGAAGCTGCCGTGGGAGGGGCAGCAGCAGGACAGGGAGGCACCTTTGCCCTCTGCCCCCTTTGCCGTCCTCCCCCTTCCTCTGATGCCTTCTTGTCCAGACCCCCAAGGAAGGAGACCCCACCACGCTGAAACTAGTGTTTTGTAATTTTGATTTAGTACGAATGGGCTATCTCCAAGTTTCTTCACATCCAAAGAGCAGAAGGTAATTTCGGTGTTGCCTTCTAAAAGACAAAAGGAATGGCTCCTCAAGATGTGGTGGTAAGCCATGAAAGTTATCTTTTGCAGATAGTATTCATATGTCTTCAATACAAGTGTAGACCATCACATATGAATCTCTTTGCACCAGAGAACAACAAGAATTGTCAAGGTATTGCAGCAGGGCAGGAACAGGTTGTCAGTCACTCCGGTGGCCTAATTATTCCATTTGTGAATTCACAAAACTCCCCCCCCCCGCTGTTCCATGTTCCATGTCTGCAGTCAATTTTATGGCAAACATGGAACTGAGAAGAAAAGCTGACGTGCACCACTTTAGGTGTAATGTAAGAGTGGGGGAAAGGCTATCATCAAAAATTACTCAATTTAAGAATATGCTGTTTGTAGCTCTGCTCAAATGCAATATTCATTTATGTTCGCAGATGATTGTTCAGACAACCAGTTACAGTACCTCTCCTTCCTCATGATACTCTGTTGGTGCATCAGACAGCAGACTATTTTAAGTGCAATTCATTGTACTACATATCTTTAGATAAAATTGATAAGTGGTTATTTGACACATGGATGCCCAAATTAGATGATATTTAGTGTGGTGGGCTTTGTGCATGCGCTCATGTGTGTAATCTACCCCCCCAAAAAAATTTTTTAGTAAAAAAGATGAACAGGCAAGCATAATTTGCTACAGATGATGAAAGGATTCCTGGCAGGAGTAACTAGTTTAGTTACTGCCAAAACAGTCATTACTTGAGAATAAAAGTAATGTTAACAGTGCTAGCACTTAATAGCAGGCAGGACTTGTGGAACTTGATGGAACTTATAAGTAAATATACATAATTTAAAAATATATTCAAAGGAGGGGAGTAGGGAGAGGGAGACAGGGACTAAACTAGTTACTCCTGCCAGCAATCCTTTCATCATCTGTAGCAAATGCATCTTGACTACTGTGTTTATAGCAGTAGCATGACCTAGCAGGGACATGCTTCTGTGCTGCTGTCTTGGTTGATCATCCTGATTAGTTGCCTAATCTGATTATTGTTTTCTGTGTTCCATATGTCAATTTGAAGGCAGGGAGCTAACATTGGTTTATATAGTATTACAGTACACAAGGCAAAATAGTGCACATGCTGTTGTTACATTGTTTAATAATTATATATCCGTATATTTATAAAAGAGAAGTGGTTACTGGTAAGATATTAGACTCAAAATGTATGACATTTAAAAAGTCTAAATTCACAGGAGAGGTTGTAGCATCTCCTAGACTAGCTACAAATCCAGGCATTCCTCTTTCCAGTCTCACCTACAGATATACAGTACTCAGACAAGCTATTTGCTTACATGCCTAGTGTGATATTGTGTTTATCATTAAAGTACGTAAGGTAGTAAGTACAGTGGACTCTTCAGATCTGCAGGGGTTTGGTTTCAGGTTTCAGTATGTGGTTCTCTAGAAGTTGCAGGATGGAAATTCCTAGTATAACTTCACCATTGGCTGTGCTGGCTAGGGCAAATGGGAGTTGTGGTGTAGCAACATCTGGAGGGCTGCACTTTGTGCACCCTGATCTAAAGTACCATATAATTGCTCAGTATTATTTATTATCTTTGGTTCTAAGAAAGCGTAATCAGTTTAATGTTCATCCTAAAATAGGCTATTTCATAACCAATGAAAATACTTGTGGTATTTTATTATGTTTATTACTCATGTATTAAACATAATTCAATTCATTTTTTAAAGACTAAGAGATTATGTAGATATCTTAATAAGGTTTTGAATAGTTTGTATAAGAGACTAAGTAAGTTGCATTATACTACAACAGGTCGAGCTAAAACGTTCACTACAGCATACTCTAAAGATGAGTAGATATTTTATTACAGTCATAGACCAGTATGTGTAGAAATGAGAAAGGTGATGTCAGTCCAAAATGTAATTCAATTTTTCTTTTCGCTGCCCCAGACTATAAACTGGATAAAACTTTCATTTGAATCTCCACTAGAGCAATGTTTTAAAGTTGGGTCACTTAATCCTAGCAGCAAACAGATGGCCTGAAAAGGAGTCTGGTTCTGTGCTATTGATCCCAGCCAGATGGTATGAATGAGGGCTGTGGAGCTGTCATATCCTGCCAGGCAAATGGAAAAATGGAGTGTTACTTGGAATGTGTTTTGGGAATTGCTTGTTTCTTGTTATTTGCCTCTTTCCAGTATTTCTTCTTCTTCTATAAAGCTTGGTGATCTTTTCCTTTTCTATAAGACTTTGTTTTTTTATGGCTTCAGTTAGGAACAGCACTTTCTATAGTTATTGATATACTGTACAGTAATAGTTTTCCATGAATTGAACTATTAAACTGGCAGATCAGTGGTAATACAATCATATTCTGAGCAACCTCGAGTTCTTGAATACCTTTCAGGTTAAATTGGACAGATGATTTATCCTCAGTAATTAGTCATATAAAATGTTTGTAGTACACTTCACCATATATTCCAAACCAAGTATATGGAAATATCCTTTAGCTATTTGTTCTTTCCTTTTCTTTAGCCAGTTGTGAATTGAGCTACATAACAGTTTAGGCTTTTCGTCTGATCCAGCAGGGCTTTTCTTATATCTTAATTCCCCCACTCCCCCAGTAATCAGGACGTGACAAGAGACTACTGTAGATACTTTAATTGTCTTTTATTCATTTAAAATAAATGTGTTCCACAGTTACCTCCTGCTTCTGAATTGTGAATTTGGATTTTGTCTACACTGTGTGCTTGATCTGCAGATAAGTTACTGGTAGCTAGTTAGTGGCTCACTCATTTCAATAGAGTCTATGGAAACAAGTTATCCGGTTGTACCAACGCACCCTTTTCACTACAAACAAAATGGCTTCCTTCTTATTTATAATGTTAATTCAGAGATGTTTGTTGAAATTAAACCTTGATAATTTTGAAGACTCTTCCTCGATGAACATGCTCATGTATAGACAAAGATGACTTAGAAGCTACAGCTAGTACAAAATGCAGCAAGATTGCGTTTCGTATAGACAATTTTGACTAGAATCATAGAATCATAGAACTATAGAAGTTTGCTTCCAGTGTGCTGGTGATGATATGCAAAGCCCTAATGGCTTGGGACTTTCATACTTGAAGAAATGCCTCTCCCTATACAGTTGGACCTTTGTATCCATGGGTTCCACATCCACGGATTCAACCAACCATGGCTCGAAAATATTTAAAAAAAAAAAACGGAAAGCAAATCTTGCTGTTTACCATTTTGTATTAAGAACAGCACTTTACTACACTATTGTATATACAGTAATAAGAGTTTAGCAACCATGGATTTTGATATCCACTGTGAGTCCTGGAACCAAACTCCAGCAGGTACTGAAAGCCCACTGTATATGCCTGTCAAAGAATTGATATCTGCTGGAAGGGAGCTCCTTTGTATGCCTCCAATGAGGGCAGTACAATGGAGGAGGATATGGAAGAGGACCTTTTTGGCTGTGGTGCCCCACTTAGGGACTTTGTGGGCCTGAGTGGTGCCAACTTTGGTTCCTCTTTGGCACCCAGTCAAGACATGGCTTTTAAATTACTTTCTGATTTACTTTTAAACATGTATTTAGTTTCAGACAGGTTAAAAGACCTTTTGAAGCTTTTTTGACTTCTTTGACTTGTTTAGTATGTTTTTATTTTGTTTAAATTATTTACTGATTATAATTTGGAATTGTTTTAAGTTGTTTATGCTGTTTTATCTCTTTGCCACCCTGAGAGCTCACGATAAAAGTGTAGGATAGAAATGTTTTAATAAATAAAGTAAAATACAGCTCCTAACTAAACACTGAATAGAAAGAAATCTGTCAGTAGCTATAGTTCCTAAAGTAGCTACTGGGTCCTTTGCCTTTAATTTTTCTTTCGATCTGTCTTCTCCGCTCACACATCAGGCAAAGGAAGTGTTCATAGATTTCACACAGTAAACATGAAGTGATAGCTAAGCACACACATAGCAGCACTGTGGTTCTTGTCTACCTCACACTTGTGCTTAATAGCCTGTAAATTATTTCAAAGATAACTCTTTTAATTTACCACCATGTACACTAGAGTGAGCTGACTGCAGATAGCTCACCTTTGTGGTACTGCTATTCTGCTTGTTCAGGGAGGCAATCTTCACACTGCCGTCAGGATGAGTGAGCAGAGATTGATGCCCTATTCCTACACTGAGTGTGGGTTGAGATAGCTGGAAGAGGGGGATCTTAAGGCACAGCTACTTTCACTTGTTTTGTGGTCTGGTAGATGTGACAGTCACTGAGAGGCTTCTTTCCACATGATTGAACAGCAAACTGTGAACTGTTTTTGTTTTGTTTTTTTACTAAGATCTGATTGAGATGTACAATTCCATCAGTTTATTCCACTATGACAGTTTTGTGAAATGTACGCTATGTACCACTTCTGCTGTGTTCTTTGTCACTTGTGCTGTTATAGTCATACTTTGGCATAGATTCAGATCTTCTAGGCATCTTATTTCTTTTATTAAAAGCACCCAGGATTTTAAAAATATGGTTGAGTTGGTTATATAATTTTCTTTCTATATCCAGCCACAAACCGCCTTAAAGTACATCACTGTCTTTACAGTATATTCACAGGTGCTTTTGTGTAAGAGAACCAGAGGGTTCCAGATCCTGTCCTATATTAAACTTTGTGTCAGATTTTTGAAAGGCTGTTACTGGAAAACCTCTTTGTTACTGGGTTAAAAACATCCTGGGTTTTCGGTAATTCAGACATTTTGTTTGATATACTTGCTTTGGATTGATATAAGCACATGCCTGAGCCAGCGTGGTATAGCAGTTTTAGCTCTGGACTGTGACCAGGTTTCATATCCCTGCTCAGCCTTGGAAACCCACTGGATGACCTTGGGCACATCACACTCTCTCAGCCTCAGAGGGAGGGAGGCAAAGGCACCCCCCCCCACTGAACAAATCTTGTGAAGAAAACCCTGTGATAATATCGCCTTAGGGTTGCCAGAAGTTGGAAATGACTTGAAGGCACACAACAACAACAGCAACAACAAACATACACTATGTCTGTGGGAGAATAAAAAGCATCTTATTTTGATTTTAAATGTTTTCTTGGAGAAATATATCATGCCCTGTGTTGTGGCTGAAAAGGGGTCTCTAGTTTGGCAGCTCCACTTTGCCATTCCAGTTCTTTTCCTTGACTTCTCTAATTTCATTATATTCTTGTTAAAATTAAGTTCATGGTTTCTGTGGTTCACACGGATGGGTTACTTGCGCCTGTGCAGTGCATTGTTTGGAATCTTCTAGAGCAGTGGTTCTCAAACTTTTTGCCCCTGTGACCTCATTTACATTTGCATGCAGACACTACCACTTCCTAGATGTAGTATATTGGTTTTGCATTACAGTCCTGCCTCCTATGGTGAATAGCTTGCTAGTCTCCCATTTGTGTGAGTCACAGAGAGCATGAAGAAGAAGAATGGGTTGCTTACTTGTAACTGCGGTTCTTGGAGTTGTCATCTGTGAAGTCACAAAACACTGACCTTCCTCCCCACTATGTGTCCTGCTCTCCCTAGCTCCTTGGTTGCTGTTTTGGCATTCAGGGATTGAGCGGGAACCATGATGGTCACATGTACCAATGGAGGATGGACTACTGCCAAAATGCTTATATAATACCTCTAGAATGTTCCAACATACTCTGCAGGTACAGATAATCCATTTGTGTGAATTCACAGATGCCCGACCACTCAAAGAACCACAGTTACAGGTAAACAGCCCATTCTTACCAGAAGAACATGTGGAATCAAATCCCTCCTCCTGCCAAAAAAGTTTTCAGCCATTAGGAAAAAGCTATTTTTTTTCCTTACTTGATTAGTTCAGTGGTCTATGCTGAATAGTTTTTCAGTCATTTTGAAGTTTTTAGTAAACAGAATGAATTTGTGTTGGTTCATGGCTTCATAAGAACCAATTTGCCACACAATAGTGTAGCAGACATGTACTCTGACTTGGGTATTTTCCTTCCAGAGATGTGGAAACTCTTGGGATTTGTAGACTTTAAAAGGGTGTGCTTGTGATTAGGGGGTGTATGTGTTAGAAATGTACCTGCACTTAAATTTTCAGTTTCTTATTTTCCATACAGCTTTGTTCCTTTGAAGCTGCTGTTTAAAATGTGTCCAAACCAAAAGGTGGCATAAGCACATTTTAAAAGGACAGAATATAGAAAAATACCACACACACACTAACAACATGTATGCTTTTTTAATAATAAACTCTGAAAAAAGTCAGGTTTAAGGGTGGCTCTTTGGATTGTATTTATAGGATTTAATATTATTAATACAAAATAAAAAAATGTTTAGAATTTTTTAAAAAATCATTTGTCTGTACAGTACAACCCCTGTATCAACAGGGGATAGTTTCCTGGACTTACTGTGGAAATACGAAACCATTATACCATAGAGTCACACCAGAAAACCTAGAAGTTCCTAGAGAAAACACTTATTTAGGCATTTTCTAGGTCCTTCGGTGCTACTCTGTGGTCAGCTTCTGGCAGAAGCATACTGTAAATTCATGCTGGAGAACCTAGGAAATGTCTAGAGAGACCATATTTTTTTGGACCAGGGTAAGTGAAACAGCAGGTACCAGTTCCATGGATATGGGGGTCATACTGAAAAAAAAAATCTTTCTCTTCTAGTAGAAAGAGAGAGACTGCCTCTTGAGATTTTGAGTGTTCAGCATCCTCCAGCCTGAAGTAACATGGAAGGAGTGCCTTCATTGCACAGTTCTATGATTATATACTTCCCTTACCTGCAACCCATAACTTTTCTCAAGTGCTTTTTCCAACAGCTTTCTCTAGTGTGGCAAGGTAGAATCCAGCCAATGTTCACTGGAGACCTAAAAGTCTACTGTTCCATCTCCTTTTTACAGACAGACACATTTATTGATATACTTCTATCATATCTGTGTTCTGTTCAATTTGATTAAAATGATTGAAGCCTAGTGATGTGATATTCTTGCTACTTTTGAATATTTCAAGTTTACTGAACTTTGTTTGGTCTGTTTTTGTATGATGCAGGCTGCTTGGTGCTTGAAAATACGAGCATTAACGGAAATGGTTTATGTGGATGAAATAGATGTCGATCAGGAAGGCATTGCTGAGATGATGCTCGATGAAAATGCAATTGCACAAGTTGCACGTAAGCTAAGTTTAGATGTTACAAAATGTGTTGGACCACACCAGTTCATGTTGCCTTCTTCAAAACATGAAATTACATACAGTATTTATAGTTAACTAGATAACTTATCCTATTATTGTGCTATCATTTTGTGTTTTTTCTTTTAAAATTGTTTTGAACATTCCCATCATCATCATTATTATCACTGCTATCATAGTATTCCTGTTTCTGTGAAAAACATTTCAAGTTTCATTTTTTTCATTATATTTGTGTTTGGCCAACATTTTCACATCTCAGCAAAAAAAACCTAGTTGCCCATAGTAAATCAGTGCATGCTGCAAACCGAATCATCTAACACTGCTATATACTCATCACCTGAGAAAGTGTTTTGCATGCTAGAGATTTCTGGCTCAGCAATTTGGGTTTTCCAGAAGACTTTCTAATGCCCTGAAGAAATGGGGATCCAATTTAGCATCTTTTCATTATTTTATTATGGGACATATTATTTGGCATCTTTTATTATGGGGCACGTCCAGTGATGAATGATGGAAGTCTTCTTGCACAGGGCTTCTCCTCCCTTCTGAAAGTCAGTTCTTTCTTGAAGATCTTCCTACCATTTTCTGGGAGCTGTGGTGAGGAGGAAGCTATGAAAGAGTTCCCTTGCTCTTGTATACTTCCATTTACACAGCAAGCAAATAAACCCTATATGTTTATTCTGCTTTCCATACAACTGTTACCTCCCAAAGTGGCTCCCATTACAGAAAAAATGAGATACAGACCTTGTCTTCAGGCTTACAACACACACACCCGCCACGTTTTGAGACAAGATACACAAGGACAGCAGAATGTAGAGTCCAGTTTAGTGGATAAAGTTTAGTTTGACAGTGCTAAAACAAAGCAGGTATTTATATTCATTTAGTACCAGGTTGATCTTTCCTGATTGCATTCTTACTTGGATAGAATTGATGCACCCAACTCTATGAAAGATGGCAGTATATTCCCCTCAGTTCGGCAGCCACAGGGTTACTGTCAGTTGGAGCAAATAAAGGCGCCAGATCCTGTCTGTTCTTGGAAACTAAGCAAGGTCATCCCTGGTTAGTACTTTGATACAAGACCACCAATGAATACCAAGTGCTGTAGGCTATGATTCAGAGGAAGGTCCTGATAAAACCACTTCTGAGTATTCCTTGCCTAGGAAAGCCCTATGAAAAATACATGGGGTCACCATAGGTTGATAGGTGACTTGAAGGCAAGATACACATGCATGCACACACACACAGAGAGTCAGGAGAAGTAGGTCCCCTGCAGCTGCTTATTCTTTGGCGTATTAAAAAGTCCAGGCTAATTTTTCCTTTCAAAGATGTTATTTTTGGAAGCCAGAGGGCATGGTGATCGTGATCCCCTAGTGGCAGAGGACAGTACTGTATATGCTTCTCTTCAGCTGTTCAGTCCAAGGACAGTTTCTATCTACTATAGCAGTTTTGATGCTGGAGCAAAGTTGGTCTTGTTTTTCTAGGGTGGGGGTTACTCTGAATTTCAGTTTTCCTCCTCTTGCTGTTGCCTAATGAGTAGACTGTGTGTGTGTGGCATGTACACTTTTTTTAAAAAAATGGACCAAAATTCCCATAATGTCCCTGCCATCATGGCAGTTTCAGTTAACCCCAAAGGTAATGTTTCCAAGTGTTGATGTTTCCTGTGGGTAGATTCCAGAAAACTGGAATTGTCTATTTTGACTGTTACTCTACCAACTGATTATTTCACTAATTTGTTCAATGACACAATACATTTTTAACATAAATCACATTCCATAAAAAAATAGCGTTGCAAATATTTCCCCGATATGTCTACATAGTATTCATGATCCATGACTTTATCTTACCAGAATTTTATTAGAGAAAGTTTAAAAAGTAGGGGTTGAAGGAGAGAAAGGTGAGAAGTAGTCTAAGAACATAAACTATGTAACATTTCTTTTAGGTCCTGGTACTTCACTGAAAGTCCCTGGAACTGGTCAGGGTGGAGGTCCTAGCCAGGCTGTCAGGTACTGAATTCACTGATAAACTTAACTCGCTCAAGTCTACTCACTATGCTTCATTCATTTAATTCCAGGGTGTGAAAAGAACAGAAAAGGCTGCACATAGCTTCAAAGCATACCCAAAATTTAAAATGTTTTTTCAGTGAAATATTTCCCATAACCTCCCCAAACCACTGCTTGGAGGAGCAGTTTGGCTTAAAACACCCTCCAAAGCCCCAGAACCTGTTTGTTTTTTCAAAAACAGCCCCACCGTTTTTTTAAAAAGTTTTTTAAAAGTTTTTTAAAAAGTTTTTTAAAAAGGGGAGTTATTTTGCAACCTTCCTGTCTCATTTTTTAGAATCAAGGAATAGTCTCACCAAGTTCTCCAGGACTCAGTGTTCAATGGTTGTAGAGTTCTGGAGGATTTGGCAAGACCATAGAGCTATGCAGTTGCTGCTGCCGAGATAGGAATGAAAAGGAAATCTGAGGGCCTGTCTACATGAGGGGAGAAAATCCAAAGTACTTTGTAGTATTGGCATCTCGCAGTAGCAATGACATGTCTAAACAGTTTTTCTGGCTTTGGAAGCCCCAATAAGCCTCACATTCTGGATGATGGCTGCGAGTGATTTACTTGCATAAGTTCTTCACCGCTGCTGTTTTTTAAAACTCGTCCCAAGGTGCGCTGGTGTGATAGATCGATTTTCCAATTTTGTAGGACAGCAAGACAGAAACTATTCATCCTATTTTATCACCTTAGCGAGCGATCACTAAGGAAAAAATCCGACATGGCAGCCACAGGCACTTGCCTTGCTAGCAAGCCCCACTCTCATCCAGCCAATCAGCTTTGTGCTTTCCTTTGAATTTTTTGTTGTCCGATAGTCCAAACGAGCAGGAATGTGCACCCCCCTCATAGTTTCTGAAAAAGTACAGGAAAATCTGCGAAGGCTTTTACCCCATTGTTTTTGCTGTTTTGGGCTCCCCTCCTTCCGAATAGTGTGGATTGTGCTGGATCCCGTTTAGACAAGTAGGATTCCCAATGAATTCTATGAGGGGCATTTTCACTGTTTAGATGGGCCCTGAGTATTCTGGAAACTGAAAAAGTGATTCCGCCAAGGGGGAGGACAGGGTGGGGAATTTTCTTCACAGATGAAAATTAGCAGAATTTTTTAAAAGGAAACTTAACAGGCAGTAATAGAGACATAATGTTCCTGCTCTGTTTATTATTATTAATATAGATTAATCAAAGTGCCCAAAATCCATACCTTCAATTAAAATTGATCAAATTGATTTCTGATTAAAACAAGTTGTTGTTATTAAATAATTGTAGCCTTTGAGCAAGAGATCCAGTTGTGGCGTAGTGGTTTGAGCATTGGACTACAACTCTAGAGACCAGGGTTCCAATCCCCGCTCAGCCATGGAAACCCCCTAGGTGTCTATGGGCAAGTCACACTCTCTCAGCCTCAGAGGAAGGCAAAGGCAAACCCCTTCTGAACAAAACTTACCAAGAAAACTCCATGATAGGTTCACCTTAGGGTTCACCTGAGGGTTGTCGGAAGTTAGAAATAACTTGAAGGCATACAACAACACCAACAAACCCTTGAATGCTTGAGCAATCTATAAAATGGTCCCCAGACTCACTGCAGTTGCCCAGCCCAGATTTAATTGATAAATGCTACCCAGTGAGAAGTCTCTTTATTATAACTTATTATTTCTCCACACCTAGGACTTTTGTAGCAATTCTTCACACTTCCTTAAGTTTTGGGTTGTCCCCATGTTGCATTTTATATATTTCCTTTTCTTCTCATAACAATGGACTGTTCTTTTGAAACAAGTGACCTTTTTCAGCTATGTTTCTTTATTCTCCCATATTTCAGCTGTGTAAAAATACAATTGTGCTAGCTAGATGGTGAAAAAAATCAATGAGATTTCTAGCTCTGCGTCATTTGGAAGTAGCTTAGAGTTAGGATGACAAGCAGACATGAAGTGTATGAATATGATGAAATTCATATTAAAAAAACAAGAACAGCAATATAAAATGTCCAGATGATAAAGTAGTTAGGATGTTTCAGTTCTCCTCTTTGAACAATCATAAGCAGCATTATCTTATTTATACAGTTGGCCCTTCCCATTTGCTGGGGTTAGGGGCACCGGACCCCCGTGAAAGCAGAAACACTGTGAATATCTAGGCTCCCCAAACCATATTTAACACACACAAAAAGTATGATCTGTGGAATCAATCCAACGCAGATGCCTTCGAGGCAGCAAGGTTCCTTTTTAAGGCAGAAACAGGTGGCTGGTAAGGCTTGCTGCCTCCTCTGCTCCCCTATGCAATTTTTATTAGGGATTTACAGGCTCACTGCATGTTCACAATCTCTCTCAGTCTTGGGAGGCTTGCAGTCTGTATTAAAAATGGCAGAGGGCAGCAGTGGAGGCGGTTGCAAATAATCCATAAATAGTCAAATCTGCAAAAGGTAAACCTACAAATGTGGAGGGCCGACTGTACATTATTGTATTTTAGAAAAAAAATCAAATGTTATCCACAACCTCTTCGTGTTTAGACAGACATATAAACAAGATAGAAAACAGAGTATACAACTATAAACAAAGTAAAATAAAATAAAGAACAATTGGATACAAAGGGGGAGCTATATTACACTCAAGATGCACCAACTTTTAAAATTCACACATTTTAGGATGCTTTTGCAGTGCCAAAATTATGTTATAATAAGTACCTCTTTAATCAGGTTCAGATTTTCATGCAAACCCCATTGAAATTCAGAACTAGTAATGGTAGAATGTAAGATGTAGTGAAAGCACCAAGCTGTTTGTAGATCCATTTTTTAGCTGCATCCATAGGAGACATACCCATTTATAATAGTGCTAGACTACCATATGTAGGAATGCCTTATTTATAATAGAAGAGAATATCAATTCATTTATGGTGTCTGTATCTGTGGATCATTTCAGGCCAGTGACTCAGACAGGAAGACCTCTTACAGGATTCGTACGGCCCAGCACTCAGGGTGGAAGACCAGGTACGATTGAACAGGCTATAAAGACTCCAAGAACTGCTCATACAGCCCGTCCAATGACTAGTGCTTCAGGGAGATATGTGAGGCTTGGAACGGTAAGAGTCAACAAAGAACAAACAGCATGTTCTGTTAATAAATGCATGTTATGTAACGTTTGAAACCTTGGAACATTGACATAAATGTCTGTACTATATATTTAGATAAACCAACAAGCTGACCTTTTCATCATCCATCTGTTTTAACTTGCTGCATATTATTCTTTTTACCATATTAATGAATGTTTTTAATCTTCAGAAAATGAACATATATGTAGTGTTTCAGTAATTAAATAACACGGAATGCCCAACTGCTTTTCGTTTCATATTTTTTCTGCTTATAAGTAGGCATACATAGGGTTGTATTCTGAAGATGTAGTCTTAACCACACTTGCTAGGAAGTAAGGAAGAATGAATGAATGAAGAAACAGCAAGGAAGCAATTTTCCTCAATGCGAACCTACCTTATTTGACAAAACTGCACAGTGACTTCCCTATCACTTCTGAAAAATTGCCGTGCTATTCTGGTTGTAAATCTACCCTTTCTTTGTTCTGATTGGTCAGAGGCACTAGAACAGGCTTCCTACTGGGCTGGGCTGTTATTGTGACAGCCAAGGTTGGGTAGAAGTCTAAACAGTTCAGTGAAGGAACTGAGACCAGTTCAGGTATCAGGGCACCAAAGGTGCATTGTCATTCACAGGTAGTTCTGGGGGCGGGGCAGGGGTTCTCAGAGGTAATTTTAAAGGTCATTTTTCTTTTGATAATTCAAAGATGTGCATCAAGCAATTTTCTGGTTTCTGTTTTTAAAAAAAATATTTTTATTAATTTTATATTCATACATTATATTGTCCAATCAATACTTAGTTAGTATAACACATAAAATTACTATAAACATAGCAATTTTTCTATTAACTAATTTCAAAAGTTAACATAGATTCTTTACTATAATTCTATTCAAAAATATTAATTCCCCTACCCCCCCCCACCTCAGTGCTCCCCTTCACCGGAGCCATTATCCCTTACCTAATCTTTCCAGAATCTCATTTCTTCTCGTGGAGGTAATCTCCCATCTTTTGTCTGTAATACTTTTTTCAATTTTCTGGTTTCTTTGCTCTTGCAGGCTTCTATGCTCACCAATCCTGATGGTCCCTTCATAAATGTTTCTAAACTGAATTTAAGTAATTATGCTGAAAAACCGAAGTTGGCAAAGGTACGTGTTTCCCTTGATCTAACATTCTTGTAGCTTTTAAAATCCTAGTTTTCTTATAAAAGCAGATTTTTAGTGGTTTACGTACTGCAGTATGAGGAGCAATTACTTTCTGGCTGCTTTTGATTTAAGGCATCAATTTCTGAACTGAAAGGTGGTAGTTGTGATGCTGATGATGATTCACTTGGCTTTTTCTCACAACTGGGACACAAGGTGGCAAAGATGCTAAGGTCCAGTATAGATATCTATCACTCATTATCTTATTCCAAGGTAAAATAATTAGCAAGGGACCACTGAACTGCCTGCTGTCTCCAGGCATGAATTCCTACTATCACAGGGAAGTGTTTATTTAATATAAAGTCTGCCTTTCTCCAGACATAGACTCAAGGTGGCTTACAACAAAGTTAAAACAAGATGGTGCTAAAATCTGATTGTAGATAAACACAGTTAATCAAGCTATCAAATTAAAATGTCTTTAATTATAAAAAGTACTAACTTTTTTAAGTGTTAGCAGCAATACTTTATGAAGAGTAAAATTAAAACAGGAATCTGTGTTGGTTTCAGATCCTAGTTGAGCTGAACTCTGTTAAGACTTAACCATAACTATGTCTGTAGTGACTTTAATGGGGCATTTATGCATAACACCAAACTCCAATATGGTGATACAAGAATGGACAGATGTGAGCAGTTTGTCATGCTCTCCCCTTTGCATGCTGAGATCAGAAGCTCCTGACTGGGTCTTGTTCCAAGACATTTGCTCTCATAGCCAATGATAGCAAACTTGTGTTCTGCTGTAAGCTACAGCTAAACGCTTCTAACCTCAGTTTGCAAAAGAGGATGGAAAATAAGAAAAAGCGGTTTAAAAACAGTTCTCAAAAGTCTTATGAAATAAAACTGTCTGTTCCTGCTAGTGGAAGGACTACAAGGAGGAAACTGCTCCTGCTTAGTAAAGAAGCTCCAGAGCCTAGGGGCAGCCAGTAAGAAGGCCCTGTCTTTTGTCCCCACCTGTAAAAGTGGTGGGACTGAGGGAGGGGACTCTCTTGTGTGTCTCCAGGCCTGAACAGGCTCATTTGGGAAGGTAAAATCTCTCAGATAGCCTAGATCTAAGTTGAACATACATTTCTGGCAATATTTTAAAAAAAATATTTTTAAGCTGCAGAGGAGGATTCAGTTTATTTATTTATTATTTACTTAATTTGATTTTTTTTAAAAAAGATCCATGGGTAATTTTTTTTTTAATTAAAACAATGCCCCCTAAAATGGGAGTTCAAAATTCCCAGAGCCTCAGCATGTTGTTGGCTATGTATATTCTGGTTCCGCACCATGTTGAAGTTAGTTTTAGTTTATAAGATAAAAATCAGTAAAGAGAAATTGAATATTTATCATCTCCTCCTCCTCCATCTCCTCCTCTAAAGGAAAGTATCATGTTCCTCATGTTTGAAAGTTTATGGAGGTAAAGCCTAATGATATCTCAAAAGGCAGAAGCAGAGCTGAGCAGAGCTTCTTGTTGCTATGAAATAGGGTCTCAGTGCCTTGCCTAGCCTATTTCATGTCCTCATGACTGATAGAATAGAATAAATCATGGAAAGCAAAAACTATATGTGCAAGTTTTTTTAAAATCTGCAAAATATTCCCCATTTTAGAATTGAGCACAAACTGATCTTAGATTTTTAGAAATATTTTTCTCTTTCAGTGGAAAGAGGCTTTGTCTTCAAACAAAAGATGTAGATATGAAAATTGTTCCACACACCTATTATGGACTTTCTGCCCCTCTTATCATTCTATCTCCTCCACATCAACCAAAGCTGCTGCTGAATGGTTCTTTGCTTTTTAGTGCAAAGGGAGAATAGTAGTGGGAAATGAAAACTGAACTCTCCTCTCCTCTCCTCTAATGTATGCACTATTTTCTGCTGACACATAGGCATCCCATTTAGTATATTTAAAATTCTTCTCATTCAGAATTCTTTCCTGACGTGGCAGCATTATAAGCAACTGTTCATTATGTGAATTTTTTAGTGCATCAAACAATTTTTATAAGCGATGTTTGCGATTTGTAAGTGGACTACGTGAGTGCTTAAATGGCTTTTGTCTTTCTTTGACTTAGCTCTGGTTTGTAAATTTCTTTCCCTAACAGGCGTTATTTGAATACATTTTTCACCATGAGAATGATGTTAAAAATGTAAGTCTGTTTATCTGTTTTTTACCTACAGCTTTTTAATGTCACTTTTCAGTTCAACTGTTCTTTGAATGAGATAAAACTGTATACACATTGGAGAAAACGCTTGTAAGTAGGACAAGAGTGCAGCTTCTGAAATGATAATAGTTTCTTTCTTAATTTCTGGGAAGCTTTTTAAAAATAATCTAGATACCTACCTATATTTTAGGTCCAGTAATGTTTTGCATGAGCCAAAAGGCACTAACACTTGCAGAACACAATCCTTTTAATTTCCCCATGCTTCTCTGTCCCACTGTAGACCCTTTTTGCTGGTCATTTCTGAAGATCACTCAGCTCTCACAAAACTGTTAGGAGGGGGCTGTATTGTGGGGAGGATCTAGGAAAGTCCAGTTTTACAACTGGTTCTAGTTGACTGTCTCTAGATCTAAAACTGCAGTGATGTGTGTGGTAGAGTTCATTTAAAACTTTGAAGTGACTATCCATTGTGCACCTGCCATGTGGAAGAAAAGCAGTAACCTGCAAGGGAAAGGGCATTACAAAGGGATATTAAGCTTTTGTGTGTAGGGAGATTGATATCTTAAGGATCTTTCCATGTGGCATGCAGTATAGTGGGCCCTCAGTATCCACTGCGGTTTGGTTCCAAGACTCTTTGTGGATACCAAAATCCATGGATGCTCAAATCCCATTATATACAATGGTGTAGTAAAATGTTGTCCCTCATATAAAATGACAAACAGCAAGGTTTACTTTTTGGAACCCCCCCCCCCCCGGTGAATATTTTCAAGCTGTGGTTGGTTGAATCTGTGGGTGCAGAATCTGTGAATACGGAGGGCCAACTGTAATAGTTTGGTACTTTCCAGTTTAGCGAGACTGTTTTTGGGTGCTGCTTATCCATCCTATAATAATTAAAGAGGAAACCTCTGCTTACTGACAGTTGTAAAATGTCTGCTCTAGACAGCAAAGCTCCATGTCCTTCTAGCATATGTTTCACCAGATTACCCAGTTACGTCCTTGCTTTGATGTGATAAAATATATATTTTTACAAGGCAAATGTATGTTAGTTTTATCCTAAGGAACTGTCACAGGAATTACTCTTGTATGTTAGAAATTCTAAGTATTGTAACAACCTATCTTGTGCAAGTTGCTTCTGCATACATGTCCAAGCAGCAACACAAATACATTGCCTCTGAATTGTTTCCCCCAGCTCTTCTTCTTTCACCGTCCATTTTTCCAAGTCAAGGGAATGTAAAAAACAAAACAAAACTTGATCATTTAGTTTCAGGGAACTTGTGCAGAAAAAGAATAGTCCAATAAATAATGATATACACATGACCTGATGCACGTGTATACACATGACCTGATGCACCATTTACCTGATGCACGGTGACGGGGTGGGGAGGCGTTCGCTATTATCCACAGATTTCATTATCCATGGGGGGCCCTAGAACCAATCCCCCATAGATGCAGGGGTTCTACTGTATGTGGGTTTAGCTGAGTATAAATTTTCTGCCATAAGTTGTTAATCAGCTGGTGGCACAGACACACTTGAGATAAATGAATTTTAGTGGTATTGAAAATGCAGCCAACAATAAATGCAGGGCTTTGAAATGTCATATTAGAATGCCAGGACATGGGGGGGGCATGTCCGGATGCCTAAAATGGTGGGCGCATAGAGCGAGGGCTCCCAAAGGCTTCAAAACTTCAGCCTGCCCTCAAGCCACTGGAGGGGTCCATCCAGGAAAAAAAAGTTCTCTCAGTGCTTGGCAGTAAGAGACTGATCGAGAGATCAATCTTTGAGTACTGCCAGATGACGAAAAAAGGAAGGGAAACTGCCTCGGGCCACAGCAGTGAAGAGAACAAGGAGCGGGAAGATAAGATGGATGGCACCTTCAACGAATAAGGCAAGTAGGGGAGGAGGAGGCAAGAGCAGTGGAGGAGGAGGGGGAGGAGGAAAAGAAACCCCACCACAACAAAACAATCAGCAGTTGCCAGACCAATTTTAACAACTATGTGAAAAAAATAGTCTGTGACTTCCAAAGAGACTGGTCTGCAGCCCTGGCCCCACTGCAAGCCTCTATCAAGGAACTCACAGGGACCATCTCCGAAGTGGCAGAAACAGCCACAGAGGCACACAAAATGGGGCAAAATCATGAACCAAAAAACAACATATTGAAGAAACTAATGAATCTCTGGTAAACATGCTGGAGGATTTGGAGAACTGAGGTAGGAGGGCGAATATCAGATTTTGTGGCTTTGTGGAAGGCACTGAAGGAAAAGACATCTTAAGTTTCCTAGCAAATTGGATCAATGAACATTGCCCCAACAACACCATTACTGCAAATGACATAGAATATGTCCACAGAGCACTGGGCCCTCCACCTACTCTACATAGACCTCCTTGAGATATCATTGCTCGGTTTGCCCACTTCTCTGTAAAAACCCGCATATATGACCTCCTTTCAAAACAAGTGCCAATATTACACAACGCAAACCAGATAGCAATTTACCAAGATTTAGCCCCAGAAACTCTTCAAGCCATTGACATCAATCTTGCAAAAAGAGAAGATATACTACAAATGGGGGTTTCCACTCAAACTTATCATTTCTCACAATAACACAACAATGACTGCGACCACAAGACTCCAACTTCTAGATATACTACTTGCCATTGATGTACCTGTGCCCAAAGCATTAGAACCAGAGATACGACATGAAGAAAACTCCACAGCGCAGAAGATCCACACATCTGATAACAATCCGTGGACCCTGGTCTCCAAGCGGGAAAAAAAAGACCCCGCAATCTAAGACCAACATACACTGGACTACCAGTCCTTCAACTATAACAATATCTGGAATGACAGGGCAATAGAAAATGAATGACAAAGCCAGACACCACCAACTAAGACAAATGCACAACTTAAAGTCGGATTTTTCACGAGCTCCGATGGACTTTCCACCAATATGTCCACATCTGTGGATCTCCTACCTGTTGGCTAACTTGACTGATAAGTATTTATCTGCCATACCCTCTATGATCTAGATAGACACGACATGACCTCATATCTGGGTGAAATGCCTTTATCTGGGGTGGCGCGCCACATGACACCAAAAGACAGGTCTGTAACCAAGAGGGCACATTTAACATTGTTGGTAAAAAGAGGCCTTAACAACCTGTCCTCTGCTCCAGATTACCCTCCAAAAAAGTGATTTCCCTGGGAAGGATGGGGATATTGTCCTCACCCGAAGTCCCATATGTGTGACTTCTTGCCCAGGTGTTTGAGTGTTCAAAGGCTGAACGAGACTACGTGCGAAAGGGATCTAGGAGTTCTAGTAGACCACAAGTTGAACATGAGTCAACAGTGTGATGTGGCAGCTAAAAAGGCCAATGCAATTTTGGGCTGTATCAATAGAAGTATAGTATCTAGATCAAGGGAAGTAACAGTGCCGCTCTATTCTGCCTTGGTCAGACCTCACCTAGAATACTGTGTCCAGTTCTGGGCACCACAATTCAAAAAGGATATTGACAAATTGGAGCATGTCCAGAGAAGGGCAACTAAAATGGTGAAAGGTCTGGAAACCATGCCTTATGAGGAGAGACTTAGGGAGCTGGGTATGTTTAGCCTGGAAAAAAGACGGTTAAGAGGCAATATGATAGCCCTGTTTAAGTATTTGAAGGGGTGTCACGCTGAGGATGGAGCAGGCTTGTTTTCTGCTGCTCCAGAGACTGGAACACGGAGCAGTGGATTCAAGCTCCAGGAACAGAGATTCCACCTCAACACTACGAGGAACTTTTTGACAGTAAGAGCTTTTCGGCAGTGGAACGCACTCCCTCAGAGTGTGGTGGGGTCTCCTTCCTTGGAGGTTTTTAAACAGAGGCTGGATGGCCATCTGTCGGGGATGCTTTGATCGTGATTTCCTGCGTGGCAGGGAGTTGGACTGGATGGCCCTCATGGTCTCTTCCAACTCTGCAATTCTATGATTCTAGGTCACTGGTTTTCTGGATGGTGGGAAAGGGCAATCCACACGAAGTGAGTTATCTTTTCAACAGGGCCGGTTTAAGGAATTTTGGGCCCCCCTGTAATGCCTTATTTTGGGGGCCCCATATGTTTATCTCAGGTCAATGTAACCGAACCTATTCACCCTACAGTATGTTCAGATTACAGTAGGACCCCCGTATCCACGGATTCATTATCCATGGGACACAAAACAGCACACCCACCATAGAGTCTTCCTAGAAAATGTGTCCTCCCTAGATGTTTTCTAGGCCCTCCAAGGCAACTCTATGGGATTTTAAACCAGAAGTCCCATTATTTTCAATCATGTTCACTAGTATTCATGGTTTTCAGAATCCACGCCCCCTCCCCGAACCAATCCCCAGTGGATAAGAGGGGCCTAATGTATTACATAATTTGCTACCAATAATTTAGTTTAAAAACTATATTATAGGCACTAACATAATACTTTTTTTTTGTTTATTAGCAATTAACGTAATGGTGTAGGTTTCCTCAAAGAAAAGAAAGAGTGGACTACAAACTGAACATGAGTTAGCAGTGTGATGCAACAGCAAAAAATGCCAATGCGATTCTAGGGTGCATTAATAGTAGTAGTGTCTAGGTCAAGGAAAGTAATAGTATCACTCCATTCTGCTTTGGTCAGACCTCACCTGGAATACTGTTTCTAGTTCTTGGCACAACAATTCAAGAAAGATACTGAGAAGGATGGTGGGAGGTCTGGAAGCCATTACACCCTATGAGGAGCACCTTAGGGAGCTGGGTATGCTTAGCTTGGAAAAGAGAAGGTTGAGAGGTGATGTGATAGCCATGTTTAAATATTTGAAGAGATGCCATACTGAGGAAGGAGCAAGCTTGTTTTCTGCAGCTCCAGAGACTAGGACACGGAGCCATGGGTTCCAACTGCAGGAAAAGAGGTTCTACCTGAATATTAGGAAGAACCTCCTGACAGTAAGAGCTGTTTGGAAGTGGAATACACTGCCTTGGAGTGTGGTGGAGTCTCCTTCTTTGAGTTTTTTTAAACATAGGTTGGATGGCCATCTGTCAGGAATGCTTGGATTGTGTGTTCCTGCAGGGCAGAAGCCGATCGGATGGGATGGCTGTTGGGGTCCCTTCCAGCCCTATGTTTCTATGTTTCTAGGCTGCATTCAGAGCCTGGGAAAGTTACTCTTGGATTACACCTACCAGAATCCCCCTGCCAGCACCCTTCTCAAGGTCTGGTTGCATCGTTCCTTTTCCAGCATTCTCTAGCCCAGTGGTTCTTAACTTGGGGTCCGCAATGTCCTCACAGGGGGTCCACAAAGGCTTGAAGGCTGCTTGGCCCACCTCCTCCCTGTAGTGGAGTAGCCACGTGACAGGAACCAAGGCAGAGGCTGGCTGGCTTGGCCTGCACATTGCCATTCAGTCCACTCCAGCCACAAACTTGCAGGAAGAAGCAAGAGTGCCTCTGAGGGAGAGTTTAATGGATGGTGTAATTGTATTGTTGTTGTTGTTAACTATTATTATTAGGGTTTTAAATCTTGAGTTAAGTCTTGGGGCAACAAAAGATATTTAAAGGGGGTCCCTGCTAAAGAAAAGGTTAAGAACCACTGCTCTAGGTCAGTGCCTCTCACATAACACTAATGGGATACTAGTGTTTTAGTGACAACAATAAAACCATTGTTCCCAGTAATATTACTCCAAATTTTAATTTATATTCTTTATATTCTTCTGTTAAAAGAGCTAGAGTGTTGTAGAAGTTTCAGCATTGCACTGTGACCATGGTGACCAGGGTTTGAATCCTTACTCAGCCATGAATACCCCCTGGCTGACCTTGGGCAAGTCATACTCTCTCAGCCTCAAAGGAAGGCAAAGGCACATCCCCTTTGAACAAACCTTGCCTAGAAAACCCCATGGTAGGTTCGCCTTAGTCAGAAATGACTTGAAGGCACATAGGCAAACACACACAAATTTCTTTTGCAGGCTGAACTCAGTTGGCAGCAAGGGGAGGAAGCTGAAGACAAAGGGGGGAAGGGAGGGGAGAGGAAACAAGACAGGTTAAAATCAGCTGGAAAGATGGGCTGGAGGGGATTTATGTGGAAGGAAGGAAGGAAGGAAGGAAGGAAGGAAGGAAGGAAGGAAAGAAGCCCTTTCCAAGGGAAATAGGCAACCCTCAAATTCCCTATCTCTCTCTCTCACACACACTCACCCCTCTTCGTGCCTGGCTGGTTTGCAGCAGCAAACTCCCTCCAGCTTCTGCCATGGAGGGCTGCTGCTTCTTTCTCTTACTCTTTCTCTTTAGTTTGGGAGACGCTGGGGTTTTTTTGTTTTTGTTTTTTGTTTTTTGGAGGAGGAAGGTAGGAGGGGGCTACAAAGCAGCAGCTTTGTTGGATAAGCTTCGTCAGATAAGGAGGCCAGCAGGGGTCCTCTTGACCTCGCCCCCCCCCCCCGCCAATGCTGATTTGGCAGACTGGTTAAACTGGCCCTGCTTTTCACCACCCAGAACAAAGCAGGAATCACATGTTGCAGTGGAACTTTGAAGAAAATTCCTCGCCCCCTCTTTTCAATTTTTTTTCTCTCTTCTGTGTACCCACAACAGAGCAAAATTCCAGAATGTCCTGTTTCTTTATCTGGACATTTGAATTTGGTTTTTATAATATTTTTTGCCCCCCACCCCTGTTTTCTTGTTAAGGAACTGACTACACAGAAGAATTCAAGCATGTTTTCTGATGTTCTCTTCTCAGCCTGTGTAGACAGCTGAGACATCTTCCTCTGTTCTATCTTGTCAGTTAAGAGTTGCAATATTGTAAGAGACATGAAATTGCTGCTCATTGTTTTCCTAGAGCATGATGTACTGCCATCCACCTAAACTATAATAGTCCTCTCTTCAGTATAGTGAAAGCAAATCACCGTTTTCCATGTTTGGTCCTATCCACATAGGTTCCACATGAACATTGGATCTTATGTGGGGCTGTAGAACAAACATATCTTTGTTTATGGCTCTCCAGAAAATACTGAATTGGAAATTGAATACATCAGTTTGCATTGGATATTATATGCTAATTCTTACTCATTGTAATATTGTGAAAAGGGTGCGTTTCTTTTGTGAAGATTATAATCAACAGTTCACACTGTCCATGAACCTTTGTTTATTCACTTACATAAATGAAGTCATGTCAATGCAAGAAATTGTAAAAGGTCAATTCTAATTATATTGTCAACATATTTCATTCCTAGATATCTCTCTCTCTGGCTTTTCTTTGCAAACGAAGATTCAGGAAGGACTCATCTCGCGCGTTCTGCAAGTGTGCTGATGACTAAAAAGGCCAATCCGAGATAAACATTCCGGTTGCAGAAAGCACAGCAGAAGGTCTCCTTGGGTGATGTTTCTGGGTTGTGATTCTTTCTGCATTGTCATTTCTCTTCAAGACTTATTCGGCGTGAGTTCTCAAATAAGGCTGCAGCATTGTGAATAGTGCGTCTCCATGTCTCCCGATGATACTCTTGCAAAAATTAACATCATTTTCTCAATAAACAAGCCCTAGTTGGAGATGGTAGCCAGCTATACCATTCAGACTGAAAACCATTTGGCAGTTGTTGCTGGAACAATTATTTTGGAGGAAAACTCTTTAAATTGGTACCAGTAAAGTAGTACCAGTAAATGTTTGTTGGAAACAATAAGATTTTTCAGGGACTGGATTTCAGGAGTGGTGGCACTAGGGGGGTGCGGAGAGGCTGAAGGGAGGGGTGAGGGAGGGGTGAGGCTGGCTTTAGTAACACCACAGCTTATTTTTCATCAAAAAAATGGAGGCATGTCAATGGGCATTCTTAAATTTTACTTCTGTCTTTTAAAGACTGTTTTTTAAATGTGAATAGAAACATATGAAATTGAGATAAAATTTGAAATTATGAATAGAAAATGGCATTAATATTCAAACCATGCATAGACATTTGCTTTCTACTGCCCTTCCACTTTGGCTCTTTGACCTGCAAAATGGCATTGCAGTGCTATATCCCAGTGAAACCTAATTTCAAAAGAGGTCTTTACCCACTAAGTCCTCAATGAATGGGTTACAGGCTTTTCCTGCTGTCCCCAATACTCCTGCATACAATTGTTTATCTGTGTGAGAGTGTATTATGCCCACTGTTGTGGTAAAGGAGCAAATGGTTTTGCAAAATTTCATATGGCTTTTAATTTCTTGTGCTGAATCAAAACACAGCTTCTGCTTAAGCATGTCCCTAAGCCATGGTGAAGGAAGAAAGAACTAATCTCAGGTGGATATGTATAATCCATTGTGTTTTTCAAAAAAAGCTAGTGAAAGGCTTTTATTTGAGGGCCATCCTGCACCTAGGGGTTGCTTGTCCCACTCAGAAACAAATGTTCTGTGCTATCAGCAGTTCATTTCACATGCTTTTAAATTTATTTTATTAATATAGTTTTTACTCCTTTGCTGTTCACATATACATGCTGATTAATATACCTTTGTGAGCTTATACGTGTTTTGTATTAATATGAAAGCCTAAATGCAATCTAATTTAAAAGTGACTCACATTGATGATGTGGAAGAGTTGTGTTCTAGCACCTTAATAATTGATGATATAAGGTAAAGAATAGGAGAGGAAGCTTGAGTTATTAAAAATGTGTTTTCTGCAAGGGCTTACAATGGGAATTTATGACTTCCCTTGCTGTTTAAGTTTATGTAGTATAATAGAAACAATGCAAAAACACTCCTAACTCTTTTGTATGATATTTTCTACTTTACTCTTGTGACTTTTTTACATCTTACTACCGGTAATTCTTGACTGTGTTTTTCTTCCCAAGGCTTTAGATTTGGCAGCATATGCCACACAGCATGTCCAGTTCAAGGACTGGTGGTGGAAGGTGCAAATTGGGAAATGTTATTACAGGTAATGCATCTTATTCTTTTTAAAATGTAGGGCTTGAGCTCATCCACACTGGCTTAATACCAGTCAATACTGGGAGCCTTCATTGGGCATAAGAGGCCTGTTTCCCACTTCCCCATGAAGAATGGATCAGGAGGCCTGGTTACATCTCTGTCATTCCCGTCTTTTCAGTCTTGTCCAAGCTGAGTGAAGCAGACCCCCAGATACAGGGATAGATATTGCTTACCTCAAAATGACTTGGAATATGGGGGTGGTAGGAGTGGTAAACAGGCTCTGTTATGCCCTGTAAATATCCCCCCACAGCAACAGTACCTGCAGAGGGCTAGATTCAACCTGAAGAAATTATTTGACCTGCTTTTAAGGGTGGTTTGGTTCTTTTATTATATCAGAAGATATATATATATAATGGAAGAAGAGCATATATAGTGGACTCTCCTGCCCAGGGATAGGTAAAGTGTGGCCTGCGACCTGCATACAACCCTTGAAGCCCCAAAATGTTGTCCTCGAAACCTTCAGAAGCCCCTGGATCCCCCCACTTTTTAAAAAAAATCACACTATTTTTGGGCCATTTCCCACCCCATAACCAGCCCCAAACATCCCAAACTAGCCACAATTGTGGCAGTTTACCTCCCCTATTCCTAAAAGCCCCGCCTCAAAAAAAAAAAAAAAAAAAAGGCCAACCGAACAAACCGTCAGTGAGAATGGTGGTCAGAAGTGATGTTACATCACTTACATACACCAGAGCATGACGGTGTGGCGCACTGGAGGATTGGGGGCAGCAGCCCCTCCCCCCCCCACAGTTGCCTACCACTGTCTGAGGGTGTTGACAACATTATTTAGTTTAGCAAAATTGGAGCACAGATTATTATTCTTTTTAAATTGAACTGACCATGAGAATGTTAAAACTTGAAGCCAAAAGGGTACATTCTTCAAGCTTTAGAGCTTCTGCCAAAAATAGAACTCATGTTTCTTATCCCTCACAGCATATAAGAACTCTTGCCCATTGAGCATTGCATGTTGTGCATTTTGGTGTCCCCACTGGAGCAGCAAAACACATGAAGTGATGACATCACATCATTGAGGTATCCAGTAGATTATGTGGGAGAGGGGGAGAACCCAGTGCAAAGATGTTGTTCTAGGAGGTCCACTTTGAGACAGATTTATAGGCAGAAACACAACCAAAGCCAAAGTCTTAGATGAAGTAATGGTGGCATTTTCAGACAGAACATCACCTTCCACCTGAGCAACCCTTGCCAGTACATGAACTGGGCCATCTAGCCATATCTGAGGTGATCCGCACACATTTTTAGAAAAATGGTTTACAGTTTTCTTACTCTGAGCTGCCACCTTTTCTGTTGCAAACTAGATTAGATAGCATAACTGTTTTAAAAACTCAAGAGAAAAATATTGGGAAACATGGATTTTTAACTGGGCATGATTGTGCCTCAATGCAAATCATGTTCAGGTGATTGAAAAGGAAGTCTCTCTAAACTAGAGATAGAATTAAGAGAGGAAGTAGTACCAGCTAAGCAAAAATTAAGCAACAAGACAGAGTGTACCATAGTCACTTTTGCGGGGGAGGGGGAGTTGGAAGTACATTTAAAGGTGGCAAATGCATACAGGAGTCCCCCACTTATCTGACAGGTATGGGACCAGGGCACTGTCAAAAAGCAGAAATCATCAAAAAGCAGAGCCTATAGTGCTTGGTCCCTAACTTGCAAGCAAGAAGTGCCTGAAATGCATCAGGAAGGCCCCTGCGTTAAGTCTAAAATATCTTTTGCACTTTTTAATGTAAACTTAATTAACATATTATGTAGTTTTTAAACCATGTCCTTTTATAGCCACATTGAAATCATTAAGAATTTACCAGTGTGAATATTATATTTGATATGTCTAGTATAATATGTCAATATCTTTAATACTAGCTGGACCTGGCGTACCATACGCCATTAAAAAACTCCCCCCAAAAGGCCCAGGAGACCTCATAACAACCATCTGAGGTAGGCTGGTGGGTTTAACTCGCCCCACCCGCCAGTCGTTCTGCCCCCTGCTGCCCCCCACCGCTCGTTCTGCCCTTTGCCACCCCTCCACTGCTCGTTCTGCTCCTCCCCCCACTTGTTCTGCCCCCACCGCTCATTCTGCCCCTCCCCCTGCTTGTTCTGCCCCTCCCACTGCTCGTTCTGCCCCCCTGCTCGTTCTGCCCCCTGCTCGTTCTGCGTTCCCCTGCTCGTTCTGCCCCCCACTGCTCGTTCTGCCCCTCCCTCCACTCATTCTGCCCCTCCCACACCACTTGTTCTGCCCCTCCCACCACTCATTCTGCCCCTCCCACCCCACCCCCTGCACTCCAGAACACATAGGCACACACCACATCCACCCCCATGTTACTCTCCAGCTCCAGACGCCATGTTTGAGATCTACATGGTCCCGCCTCAGTTTGCTGATTGGCTGCCCAACAGACCTGTGATTGGTTGGTCAATTCCCTAAGCAGCCAATCAGCACACTGGAAACGGCAACATACTCAAGAAAATTATATATATATATATATATATATATATATATATATGTAATTTTAAAAAACTTTCTCACTAGTTTTTCAGTTTTTACTTACCTTCCATTATGTTTTCTCCAGGCTAGGATTATATCGTGAAGCAGAAACACAATTTAAATCAGCTCTCAGGCAGCAGGATATGGTAGATACAATACTGTATTTGGCAAAAGTAAGTGGGGATTTATAGTTAAAAGTCTATAATTTCAATATAATCTGAAATGGCAAAAAAGAATACTTTTGAATTTGAATTGCTTTTACTTCACTTTTTGTAGCTTGGTCAAAGTCTTTAGCTTTTTTGTTTAACCAAATGATCTGATGTTTCATTTGTTTTTCTGTTATTAATGCTGCTTTCTAGATTTCTTTTCAAATAACACTTACTCTTTATTTCCTTTATTGTAAATGCATATGTTTTGTAATTTCTAATTAAGGCTGTGCAAGGGTTCCCTGATTCAGTTTAGAGTCATGTTTGGCCATTTTGATTGGCTGCAGTTTGGTTTGGCTTGATTCAGACCTTACTTGACCCAACTTGATTTGGACCCAAATAAAAATTTTGAAAATTTGTGTCTCCCAGTGGGAATTCAAAATGTTCATAACTTTTTATTTCTTTTCAATGAAGAACATTAAATCTAGGTGCATGTTAGCCCTCTTCAGAGAGGATTAACTCTGCCAAATTGCAAACAGGTCCAGGGGTTCTTGTACTAGCCACTTTTGATATGTGCAGGTCACCCCCTGTATTCACGGGAGAACATTCCTGGACTTACTGTGAATACATGAAACCATGGATAATAATAGGGAACCCTATTGAAACAAATGACTTCCAGCCCAACTTCCAGCAGAAGCATACCACAGAATTGCTCTGGAGGACCTAGAGAGGTCCTATTTTTTTGGATGTGGCTAAGTGAAACTGTGGATACTGGTCCCGTGTATATGGGGGTCTATCTGTAATATGTTGAATATGTAATATGCTTAAAGTGTGCTGCCTTGTGCAGTATGGTAGTGTATGTGATGTATGTGTGCTGCTTGTTCACAAGAACTGTATTTGTATATATCTGACTCAAACACATCCAGTAGAGACAGAGGACATTTTCAGACGTGACTTACAGCGCAACAATCAAGCAGGAGAGCTTTTCCGCTGCAGCGCGGCAGGGAGTCCATTTTGGACGATGCCATTCCTGCGGCGAAATCGTCCATGTCACTTCCGTTTAGGATTGGAGCCGGCCACGCCATATTCCGCCAGATTTTTTTCACTGAAGTTGTCCGTGAATAAAATCTGGCGGAATATGGCATGGCTGGCTCCAATCCTAAACGGAAGTGACGCAGACGATTTCGCCACAGGAATGGCATCGTCCAAAATGGTCCCCCTGCCGCGCTGCAGCGGCGAAGCTCTCCTGCTTGATTCTTGTGTTGTAAGTTGTGTCTGAAAATGTCCAGAGACAAGAGAAAAAGGAAAGATAGAACGAACACATTTACCAAACAAGACAGGATGGAATCAAAATCAATCATCACCTAAGATAACTGGGGCCCAAATTGGGAAGGGGTAAAGCAGGTAAGAGAAGTTACACTGTCTAATAAAACTGCTACTAAAAGAACACAGTGACCAACACAGGCTTCAGTCAAGTAAACAACAGGTACAAAGTATTCAAAGAAATGTTACATCTTCTTCGTGGTCTCTGTGAATACACACAGTGGGTAATTCCTGCGCCTGCGCAGAGCACTCGGAACTTTCTGGAATCGCTAGGCAGAATAGTTTTTGATACATTTTGATGGTAACTCCACCCACCCCAACAGTCTCTCTGAGGCACTCTTGCTTAATTCCCCTCAGTTCCTTTTTATCCGCCGCGCGAGCAGCACATAGGAACCCTTTGTTCTCTAGAGCTTCTTTCGCTTTCTGTTTTACCTCACGGATTGACTCAGACTGCTTATTGACTTCATTTTTTTGGCTTTTCCTTTTGATTCTTGTTATGATTTCTGGCCCTTTTGTCTTTTGGACTGTTTTTTGGCTTCTCTCTCTCGTTTGCCCTTGGATTCAGATTCGGACTTCGATTCTTGGATTCAGATTCGGACTCTAACTTCGGACTGGTTTGACTCTTTCTTCTTTTCCCTGTTTCTGTGATTATGGCCTCGACTCTGCCGCCTTTAAATGGTGCTCCATTTGTCAGGCGAAGCTTCCTGCCTCTGACGAGCGCTCAGAGTGCCTCATCTGCCTGGTGAAGCGCACTATGTGGATGCTTGTATACATTGTCAGAACTTCACCCCTCAGGCATGTAAACATTGCTCTTCGAGGCTGAAGTCCCTTTTCTATGAGAAGGTGCTGTTCCCACCCTCTGCTTCTACCCCAGGTTCTCAGTTTGGGGTTCCGCTGCCACAGAAGAGAGGTCGCTCTTTGTCGGCGAGTCCATTGGTGAAGACAAGGCATGGGCCCTTGAGTCCGTCCCATCGTCAATCAGTGGTGTCAGATCCCGAGGCCGTGCATCAGTCCCATAAGCATACTACCGCTTTGTTATTGAGTAAAGGCCATGGCTCTTTGAAACCTTCGACCTCGACTCGGGACCATCTGGGTCCAGTCGAGATGGTGATTCCTCTGCCTCCTCTGGGCCAGGACTAAGAAAAGGAAAAAGAAGACACTCTTCTCCAAGACCACCAGTGCACCCCTTGTCCACTGCGGTGGCTACTTTGGTTCAGGAGCCCGAGGAGCAACAACAGCCGGCTACTGCCACTACGGCACAGAGCGCTCTTTGTCCACTGCGGTGGCTAATTTGGCGCAAGAGCCCAAGGAGCAACAACAGCCGGCTACTGCCGCTATGGCTGTTTTGGATCCGAACCAGACATCGGTAACCGTTCCTCCTACAGAAACTGGAGATATCATCACTGTCCGCGATCCATCGCATGAGTTGACTCCTACTCCTTCCTTGGTGATTGTTCAAACAGGAAAATGAGAGGTCTCTGAAGGGGTAAGGGCTTCCTCCCCTGTTATTCAGGCTCGATCCTCTGTGCTCCTGGTCTCCTGAGACGAGCTCCTCGGTACAGACGCTGTTATGGTTGATGTCGAAACTACATCACAGGCAGCAACAGGGAAGGCTCCTTCTTCAACTCCGTCACATCGAGTCTTGGACATCGAGCATTCACATGGAGCTTATGATGTGGCCCAATCAGCCTTCGACCTTCCCTTCCTCTCTTCTCCTGGAACCAAGGCCTGACTTTTGCACAGCAGCCTCAGTTCCATTTTGCTGACAGCGCTGGCCATATTACTCTCCCCCTCACCTTTCCCTCCATGGGATGAAACGGGCTCATCTAGAGGAGATCCGTCTGGCCGAAATCGTACTGAGGGACGTTGGCAGTCAGTCTCACCTGGGCATCAAGATCCTCGCTGCCTCCTTCGCCTTCTGTGCATGTGACTTCTCTGCACCAAGGTTGGCACAGCCCTTCGCCTCGGGGCTGTAGCCCCTCGCCTTCATCATCCTCTTTGGTATTGTCGGACTCTTCTGTATCGTACATACTGAGAGCTCCCTCTCCACCACTGGATTTTATTGACGATGAGTCCTTGTCCACGACAGGCGATGTTCAAGCATTTTCAGAGCAGATGGTCCAGATGACCCACGCCTTGGACTCGAAGATCACCAAGAGAGAGTCTGAGCCTGTGGATCCAATCTGTTGTAGGATCAACTCAAACACTCCTCCCACTGCTGTCATACCAGTGCTACCTTCACTGTTGAAGCTCATTCAAGGCTTGTGGGAAAATCCATCATCCATTCCATCGACCTCAAAGAGGATAGATCGGCACTATCGTGTGTTAGGGGATGGTATCGACTGACACCAAGAACGCCCTCACTCGAATTCAGTGGTGGTAGAGACTTCTCAGCAATGGCTTGCAGCTAAAACGGTGGCTGGTTTTGTGGAACTTTGTGGCATGCATGGTTCTGTTTGTCTGGCCTTGCTCCGTGGGCTTCCTTGACCATCGAGGATATGCCATTTGATCATTCCAGCCTCTTCAACAGCTCAACTGTTGAAACGCTTGAATTCACGCAGCAGGTGAGGACCACCACACGGAAGTACAGTATGCCGTCATCTTCGTCTTCTCCGTACTGATCAAGGGATCGATCTGGGTGGCACTACTCCTCTTACACCCAGTCCTTTCGGAGGGGATACACTCTGCAATCCTCCAGGTGCTCATGGTACCAGCAACCAACTTCGTTTGCCTTTTAAGTGGGGAGCCAGGCCTCTACCTCCTGGTACTGGCTACCAACAAAGCAAAGTGCTAAAAGAACAGGGCAGAAGGATATTTTAAATTGCCTTTGCTCTCAATCCACTCATTCCTGTCCTCGAGAACCATCTGTTCGGAAACCGCCTGTCTGCGTTCCAAGACACCTGGTCCAAGATAACATGGGACCAATGGGTGCTTCGCATCATCCAGGATGGTTACTGGGTTGGGTTTGAACAAATTCATCATCTGAAAGAGGTTTGGGATGGTTATCCTGAGTTCGATCCTGCCACCTCTTAAGCGAGGCAACTGATTTGTCTCCATCGATCTCAAGGACGCGTACTTTCATATTGGAATCCACCTGACCCACAGACAGTTTCTCACCTTCATGGTCGGGGATGAGGCTTTTCAGTTTCGCGTCCTGCCCTTTGGACTATCCACGACACCGATGGTATTTATGAAATGCATGACAGTTGGGGCAGCTTTCCTGCGTCAATGGGGGGTGGTGGTTGCCTTCCCCTACATCAACGACTGGCTCCTGGTGGCAGTTGGCAACTCCTAGATGACATCGAGCTGACATTGGACTTACTGGATGCCCTGGGCCTGATTGTCAATCTGGAGAAATCGCATCTCGAACGCAGCAAGTCTCTCCAGTTCATCGGAGCCTCCTTGAATTCAAACACCACTGCAGCTTACCTGCCTGCAAATCGTTTCGATACTCTCTGCAACCTCATCTACCAATGCTGCAGATTCCAGAGGATCTCTGCTCGTTTGATTCAAACCCTTCTGGGAAACATGGCAGCCACAACTTCAGTCACTCAGTTTGCAAGGCTACGGTTCCTACCGCTTCATTCGTGGCTCCTGAGCATCTTCGACCCAGTGCGGGACTGCCCTCACAAACTCCTCAACTTGCTGCGAGCAATTCAACATTCCCTGGATTGGTGGTTGGACCCATACAATGTCCTGCCAAGCATGCTGTTCAAACCCCAACCGCAAATCTCAGTCACCACGGATGCATCCTCACTCGGATGGGGAGCCCACCTCAAGACATACGTGGTCCAGGATTCATGGACTGCTGACAAACAGGAGCTCCATATTGATATCCTCGATCTCCTGGCTGTTCAGAAGGTGCCTCAGGCCTTCGAAAGCTGGTATCGGGCAAGACGGTCCTGCTTGTCATGGATAATACATCCGTGATGTACTACCTCAGCAAGCAATGAGGGATGAGGTCTCTTGTCTCTTCTGTTGCTTACCCTCGAAATTTGGGACTGCTGCATTCAGAAGGGTATACTTCTCCACTCCATTCATCTTCTGGGAGAGGAGAATAGTCTTGCCGATGGACTGAGCTGTCCGAATTCGTCCATGCATGAATGGATGTCCCATCAATAGGTGGCACAAGAACTGTTTCAGCGCTGGGGTACTCCACAGGCCCGTTATGAACATGAGTGGTGGCCAAGCTGCGTTGGGACCGGTTGAATGCAATCCTCACTCCATGGTGGCTTCGGCAACTGTGGTTCACATCTCTCCTTCGCCTGGACCATTGGTGCTTTGTGCACCTTCCGAGCCGTCTGCATCTATTGACCATCCAGAACGGCAACATCAGACATCCAGACCTCGAGATGCTTCGTCTGATGGCTTGAAGGGTACTGCCCTGAATCTGTCTTCGGATCCAAGGCGTTCCATGCATCTACTGCTACCGGCCGACATACAGTTAGTGCTTGACGCCTCTCTCTGCCCTTCTACACGTTGATCCTATTCCTACAAGTGGAAACGCTTCGAATCCCTTTTCTTAGAACGTGGCCTCACCGCTGTTTCCTCCTCAGTGACCACCGTCCTCCAATTCTTACTGCATTCTTCGGATGCAGGACTATCCTTCTTGTCTCTGAAGTGATACCTGGCGGTTCCCTCCATTGAGTCCCAAGCACGGTGTCGACCTTCTCTGTTCCAAGACCCGTTGGTTCGGAAATTCCTGAAGTGCTACATCAACCTTCATCCACCAGTGGTTGAGACTACCCCAGCTAGGAGTCTTGAACTAGGCCTCTCTCAACTCATGAGACACACCTTCGAAACCTTGGCGATAATGGATCTGAGACTCCTGTCATGGAAAACAGGCTTCCTCATAGCCATCACGTCCGCCTGTTGAGCTGGTGGGCTTTGTGCCTTGCATTCCGATGCTCCATACTTGACATTCCACAAGCACACAGTGTTTCTGAAACCGGACATGTCCTTTCTCCTGAAGGTGGTCTCCAGTTTCCACATCTACCAATCCTTCGTTCTCCCTGCTCTAATGCAGGATTCCAAAGGATGACTTGAATGGACTCTCCACTCCCTGGATGCTCGGAGAGCCCTTGCCTTCTATGAACAGCGAACAGCTCCATTTCAAAAGTCACCAAATCTGTTTGTGTCCTATGCAAACTTAAAGTTGGATGCTCCTGTTTCTCCACAGCGCCTGTCAAAGTGGGTGGTATCAATCATCTCCCTCCGTTACGAACTGGCTCAAAAGCCCCTGCCTCCTTGAGTTTGAGGGCATTCCGTCAGAGCTGTACCTGCTTCTGCTAGCTTCCTCTCCGGGGTTCCCCTGGAGCATGTGTGCCGGGCAGCCACTTCGTCTACACCACTAATTTTTATCTCGCACTACAAACTAGACACTCAACCTCGTAATGAGGCTGCTTTTGGGAGGGCAGTTCTGCTGTCCTCCATTCAATAAGTGAGTGGTTTTTGTGGTTGCCTATGGTACTTAACATTTATTGCTATGTTCATGTCAGCTTATGCTCATTGTTATGCTTTTATGGGACATCACTTGTCAACAATTGTCCTTTTCTAACCCGCTAGCATGACATACCTTCCTCCTACGGGTGAAACTTGCTAATTTACCCACTGTGTGTATTCACAGAGACCACGAAGAAGATGGACAGGTTGCTTACCTGTAACCATAGATCTTCGAGTGGTCTTCTGTGAATTCACACAGACCCGCCCATCCTTCCCTCTATGTCCTGCTATGGCATATGCTTAATGTTCCTGATGCTGCTGCTTGTGCCGTCCTTCAAGGAACTGAGGGAAATTACGTGAGAGTGCCTCAGAGAGACTGTTGGGGTGGGCGGAGTTACCACCAAAATGTATCAAAAACTATTCTGCCTAGCAATTCCAGAAGGTTCCGAGTGCTCTGTGCAGGCGCAGGAATAGCCCACTGTGTGAATTCAGAGAAGACCACTCGAAGATCTATGGTTACAGGTAAGCAACCTGTCCTTGTGATGTTTTATGCTGTTTTAGCATAAAATACATAAAGGAATCCTTTGAGACTAATTGGGAAGAAGACATTTCTAGCCTAAACTTTTGTGGACTACAGCCCACTTCATCAGATGTATGGAGAAAGCCTTTGTGGACAGACGTGTTTGCATGTGTATGAGGGAGGGAGAGAGGGAAGTAATGGAATTGCAAAACACAAGAGCCATCATTAAATCAGTACTTATCACTACTCTGATACGTTTTTCATTTCTATTACTTTTCAAACACACACACTCATTTGTATATGTTTGTCCATAGAGGCTTTACTTCATGCATCTGATGAAGGGCACTGGAGTCCATAAAGCTTATGGTAGATTTTTCTTATTCCTAGTTTGTCTCAAAGGTGCCCCTGGATTCTGTTATGTTTTTTAGTAGATACAAAGAATAAGGAAGGATTGAACTGCATTGGGAAAGAAAAATTAATGGTTGGGTACTGATACACACAAGCTGTGGTAAACACAAAACTGCCACCAAACTCCTATAAAGCTCTGTCCAAAACAAGCAAAAATAGTTCCTCCTGCTTACAGAACCATCAAAAGAATTCTCTTCACCATACTGACCCCAAGCACAGTGACTGGAGAGTGCTGGTGAGATTCTTTCCTCGACTGTGGTTAGAATTATTGTCAGTTAGTAAAGTCTAGCTGCTCCCCACCACCACCACTTAGTATTTTTCTTTTATGGTGGTGTTTTGCAACCTTTGGAGACACTCTCTCTGGTTTTCTTTTATTGTGTGTTGGTATCCAGATCGCTGAATCAATCCAATTGGCTTAAAATGGCAAAGTTTTAGTTTTAATTTCTCCAGACTTTCTGCCATTGCTCTTAGATGATGTGTCCAAAGAGAAAACAGCAACTCTCACCACAACTAAACCATCAAAACTGAGGCTGGGTCCTGAAAACACTCTTTGTCACTATCTACTTTCAAGGAATGTTCTATAGAACCACTGCCATACACAAAAAATGTATTTTAAACAATATTCAGATACTGTGTCAGTAGGATTGAACAGGAAATGTATTAATAATTCATATAATGTACAGTATAATAAAGACATGATAAATAAACAGACATCTGTAAATTTATATACATTATATAACAAGTCACTGCAGATTATTGAATATAATCTGTGCCCTTATTTTACACAACTTATTTTACACAAGCCCATGAGTATGTTTGGTCTCAATCTGCTATTTAAAACCTTTCAGATGTCTGTTTAGTTATCATGTCTTTAATATACGTTATATGAATTATTAATACACTTCCTGATCAATCCTACTGACACAGTATCTGAATTTGTGTGTCGCAGTGGTTCTGTGGAACATACGTTGAAACTAGACCATGACAGAATGTTTTCAGGACTCAGGAGATTATCACACATGCCAAATATCCCACCACAGGGACAACAGAAAATCACTAAAAGGCTTCCTTTTTAGATGATCTCGTCCCTGTGGTGATATGCCTCCCTGCTTCTTCCGCCCCCCTGCTCCTTCTTATTGATGGCTTAAGCCATTAATAAATTGCCCATTTAATTTCTGAAATGGAATCATGGGCTTGTGAAAAGGAGCCCCGTTCTGCTGGCACGATGCCAGTGTCACAGGGAGGTCACAGGGAGGTCCATGCCACACACTTCCGGTTTCCATCAGGACATTGAGGTAAGTGACATCTTTTTTTTTAACCCTCCTTGGGTTACTTGTTAAGTTTAAAGTCTGTTTCTGTACTCGCTGTACTTTTTTACATTCTGTTTTGCTTTTTATTTTTAAATTTTCCTCATGATTGTTCTCTCGCGCAAATGGCTGGGATTTGCTTCCCAGGAAGTGAATGCAGCTCAGTGAGGGCTGCATTCACTCCTAGGCAGCCGAGGGGAGGGGGAGGACATTCCATAGTGCGGCAAGGTAGGTGTGTGAATTTTTTTAAAAATCAGTTACAGGAGGGGGGCAGGAGGGGGTAGCAAGACAGGGACGGGGTTTTTGGACCTCATGTGATAAGCTCCTCAGCCTCTTAAATGATGTGTGTCATTCTCATCGAAGTATTTGTAATGCTTATTCTTGTTGTAAGTAGCAGACTTCAACAATCTCAACACCACCGTGGCTGCAATCATTTGTCCTTCCCCCTTACACCCAGTATGTGATCATACCTGTGTAGCTTTCCAGCCTTAAACTGCAAGGTGCTGACCAGTGTGTTAGGTATCTGACACCATCTTCTTCAGGTTTTAAATCAGCTGTTTCCAAAACATTTCATCCTGAACCAATTTCAAAGGAACTACAGTTGCAGATTGAGAAAAAAAGTTCAGAGGCTAGAATGTAATCTCAGTTTATATATAAATTGTTACTGAAGCTGTTCATGGAAGGATATGATTATGAAAATCTGTTGAAAGAAAAAATAAGTTCAGATAAAGAAATGAAAAGAAGCATGTCAGGCACAATGACTGTATCTATGTTTTTATACAAATATTGTTTGAAACAAATCCTTTGGGAATTACAGTGCAGATTATAAACATAAATGCGTAGTTAATGCTTTGAAGGCTTCTTTAGAGTCAATATAGTGTTGACATCTAGAAGTTAGAATTTATGTGAGTGAATTCTTGCAGTGAAATGGCTTTAAAGTATCATACTTATTGGCATGAAATTGATATGGTCAAAAACACATCTTAAAAAATGGCAAAACCCTACCAAGTCTCATTTATTTATGCTGCCAGGAAACATTTACTTGTGTTCACTATTTTAAAAGACAGCAGGAAGTATTTGGCCAATTTATTATGAAGATTCTGTTGTTCCTACTGCTATTGCTGTCAATGAAGACAAATTTCAAGGTGTTCTGTGGTCTTTTAGTCACATAATAATTGCTGAAAGTATGCTTAAGTTGATACTTGTCTTTCCAGGAGGGATTTGTCTTTCAGTGCAGAATTTTTGTGCAATTGTCTATAAGAAAGATTTGCTGCTATTATAATCAGAGTAATCTATCATCTTATTCTTAAAAGTTTGGTACAGCTTGTACCACTTTGTGCTATGCCTTATTGCCTATCACGTGGAATGAGAACACCAGTGACAGCTGGCTTTCCAGTCTCTGTGCTATGTCGATATTACATTATTTATTAATGCTGTTTCACTGACAAGAATTATCTTAACAAAATGTGCTCTCACAAAATGTATATTAATGCCACGTGAAGAGGTAGTTATATTGCAGAAATGGATTGAGTACAGAGTCCATATATCATTCAGATGTTATGCTTCCTTACGTTGCTTAAATGTAACAGAAGGCTCTAGCTTTCCTATGTGTGGAAGAGTCAGTACCATCTCATTCTTGTTTGAGACTACACAATCTGAAGCTATTGTAGGCTGGCACAGAATCTGAAGGAAGATTTACATGTTGGAAGAAAAGCAGACCTGCTCTGCAAAATGTCAAATCAGCCACTTATTGACTTATCCCTTTCCCTATCTTACAACTTACCACGGGCCTAGCACATTTCCCTTTCCCTCAACATCACTGTGAAACGGTGATTGGAAGATGTGACTTTTGGCTTAACCTGACCCACAAACTATATTCAATTAAAATAAGCCATCTTCATAAACCATGGTTTACATTTCACTTGTGTACACTGAAAATAGTTAAACTTAACCATAAGTACCTATTTCTGTGTTTGGATAACATGGCAAGTTGGAGTTAATTTAAAATAAAAACAAAGACTTGCTGTCTCCTTAAGGCCATGCTGGAGAAGGAAATCCTACTGGGAGGGTAAACTCATTCTCATAATGTTAAACTATGGTGTAATGTTGTGCCCAGACCAGCTCTGTGGGTATTGTGTGTTGGTGGAAGTACAGAAACACAACATAAGGACATGAGAACAGGTTGTATTAAACATGGGTGGACGTACTTTTTTTAGTAGTAGTCTTGTGTGTTACAACATGTAATTCTGCCCTGAGAATAAAGCTATGGATTTCTGAGAATCAGTTGAGTTGCTCTCTAGAAGGTGTGGGCAGAGTGCTGAAATGTAAAATCAGCTTTTCACCTCTGCTTATTATTTGTACATAGGCCTAGGTAAAATATGTTAGGAGAATAGCTCATACAAATCTTGATTGATGTTACCTTTTTGCTCAGGTGTATTCCCGTTTGGATCAGCCTTTGACAGCTTTAAATGTTTTCAAACAAGGGTTAGAGCGGTTTCCTGGAGAAGTCTCCCTCATTTGTGGAATTGCGAGGATCCATGAGGTATGCACACCAAGCTTTTGTCTTTCCCAAAGAGGACAGATGTTCAGTATGCTCACTGTTAAACTGCATTGATTAGTGCTTCTACGGGCTTAAGTAAAAGAAGAATTCATACTTCCATAGCAACCACTTTTTCCTTCTATCCCAAACTGAACAAATGTTTTGTTGACTGTTCAAAGTGGATTTTCACTGACAGTGCACATAAGAATATCAGCTAACACTAGACAGTACTATACTGAGAGAGTTATGTAAGCACTTGAATTTTTCGCAGGAAAGAAAAAATCAGTGCATTAAAAAAGTTTAACTTCAGTTGAATTGTATCCATACATTTTAATTCTTCTAAAGGTTTTCAATAGATAAATGTGTTAATCTTCAGCTTATCAGGGTTGTATCCAGTGGTGTTCCTCTCCAGAGAGAAGGTTTTTTGATCCAGCAGACATTTCCGCAGCAGAATAGTTTCCTCTATTCCTACAGCTACCTTGTCACTTCTCATGATGTCCCCAAAAGTCCCACAAACTTCTGGAAAATACAGTTGTCCCACCACATTTGCAGTTAAACATTCACAGATTTGATTGTTTGAGGATTTAAAAAGTATGTTCTCTCTAGGCATGTTTAGGTCTGATGGAAGTTGAGGATCTAGACATGCCTAGAGAAGTGTTCTCTCAAGTAAAATAAAAATAAAATAGCAGGCCTATATTCATGGTTTTTCCATTTTTCTGGGAGTCCTGTGTCCCAACTCCTGCAAAAGTGGAGGGCCTATTGTATTATGAAAGCATACAGGGAGCTACTGGATGAGTGAATTAGCATAACGTGCCTCCCTCTCTGTTTTGCTGATGGAAAGCCTTTGCTAATCCAAGGAGCTGTCCAACAGCAGGAGGAAACCATTACATAGAACTCTCAATCTGTCCGTTGTTCTAGGCTTGTCAGGTGTGCTGTGCAAGGCATGAAAGTAAAATAAACCCTACTTCCTAAGATTTAACTAGCACCTGCTTTTAAAGCTACCAGTTCCCCTGGGAAAACAATGCATACAAAAAGGAACTGCATCTCTGGAAGGCTTCTGTAAGCACTATTTGCATTTGAATCACATTACTCATATGGAATGTGTCCAGAAGAGGGCAACCAAAATATTAAAAGGCCTGGAAGTCACACCCTATGAGGAGCAGCTTAGGGAACTGGGCATGTTTAGTCTGGAGAAGAGAAGGTTGAGAGGGGACATGATAGCCATGTTTAAATATTTGAAGGGATGTCGTACTGAGGATGGAGAATCTTGTTTTCTGTTGCTCCAGAGACTAGGACATGGAGCTGTGGACTCAAACTACAGGAAAAGAGATTCCACCTAAAATTAGGAAGAACTTAAGAGATGTCTGACAGTGGAACCTGCTACCATGGAGTGTGGTGGAGTCTCCTTCTTTGGAGGTTTTTAAACAGAGGCTGGATGGCCATTTGTCAGGGATGCTTTGATTGTGTACTCCTGCAGGGCAAGGGGATGGACTGGATGGTCCTCGTGGTCTCTTCCAACTCTGTGAATCTGTGATTTCCAGTATATTGGGGGAACAACAGGAACAAGATCAAGATCAACTTTGTTCCTGATTATAGGAATGTTGGGAGTTTGCTGTACACCTAGTCAGACCATGAGTTCATCTAGTCAAATCTGGAATCTTGCACATGCATATGTACTCCACTAGTGAGCTACAGCATTTTCAACTTCTATTGGAGTGTGATATCTGAAGTAGCTTACTGTAGTTCAGTCTCTGAGAGGAATCAATGTATAACCAAGGAAGCTGTTACTAGACAATGACATTTATATTTCACCTGTCTCCAGTGAACTCAATGTTTTGTATATGCTCTTCTCCCCACTTTATCAAATAGCATTTTTCAAGCTGAGTAGGAATCATGTGGCCCTCTGGATGTTTTTCAACTTCACCTCTTAGCATTCCTCACCTTTGGCTATACTGGCTAGTGCTAATGGGAGTTATATATGGAGGGATGCATAGTTCCCATCTGTGGTTTAAAGCATGACTGGTATGGTTGAGCTTAAGGGATTTTGACTGTCAGTGTCTCATTTACATCCCTGCTTTGCCCCTCTTTAGCCATACAATGAGAAGATCCCACTGCTGTAGATTGAGTAGGAGACAGCAGCTAGATTGTCCAGTATATTATTTTATTACTGGTTAACCTTCAACAAGGATGGTGCACCTGAATGCCCAGTTAAGATTGGTTTTCGTCATGATCATTCCATTTTCCCACACTGAGCTCAAGGTGACATATGTGGCTCTTCTCCTGACTTACAACCCTGTGAGATCAGTCAGACTGAGTGAATATACCCAAGTTATCTAGTGAGTTTCATGGTGAAATAGAGACTCTAAAATTACATGCAAAGAGCAGCAGCAGCAGATGAACTACCATTGAAAGTGCTGCAAGGCACACGCCTGAAAAAGACACACTAGCTGCCATCCAGCCAAGGAAGAGACAAGAGAGTGCATATACTAGGCAACAGGAATTTTCATTCTCATTGTCTGTATGTTTCCTCAAGAACATGGGAAAGTTACTTATTGAACTTCCTTTTTCTAGAATCTTTCATTCAGCATTGCCACTGGCTGGTGGAATTTGGGAAGTGTAGTCAATAAAACAACTTCTTAAAAGGTTGGGGGAGGTACACATGAAGTAAGGAACAGGCAAGGTTCCCTAGGCAGTTGGATTATAGAAGAGTAATAGAAGTTGTGTGCTGTCAGTGGAGAAGTTAAAAATTGAGAAGCCAGGTAAAGTTTAAGTACCTTAATTCTAATTCCACCCCAAATGAACTGCAAATGTTTGGCTTAAACCTTGAAGCTTCCTGCTCTTGAGGAAACCAATGACTGATATCTAGTATTAGACTCAGAATGCTACTGTAAGCTACAAACAGTTTGTAATGAATAAAAACTGATTAATAAAATTATGACAAAATAAAAGATGGAAACCCTCTAGAGTCTCCTTGATATATGTACCAAGTTTCAGGTCTCTAGGTTTGACAGTCTTGGATGTGTGGTGGAGACAAGACAGACACACATAACACACATGGTTTTATTATTATAGAAAGCATTTTATATTTCAATTTTCCTTTAAAAAAAAAAAGCTCAAAACAGCTGACCACAATAAGATATACAGTATTATTAGTATACTGCAATACTTTATCCTGCCTGTTCTTTTGAGACTTTCTTATAGAAGGCTGTAGGATTTGGGGACAGAGCCCATTCTTTAAATAACCACCCATGCTGTCTCAGAGCACAATCTGTATATGCCTACTCAGATTACATTCCACTGAGTTCAGTGGTGTTTACTCCCAGGTAAATTGGTATAGGATTATAACCTTAGATTGGCCTGCCGGTGACTTCCACTTTGAGAACCAATCCTTTCAACAGCTCTTTGAAAAGCTTTCAATCACAATTGACAGAGTAGATTGGGCAAACAATGAGAAAAGAATATGTTTTCCATGCTACAGGAAACTGATGCTATTATCTTGCACTGTTTACCCTTTGACACTCTATAAATAGCAAGAGAATCCCAATAACATATGGTTGTTTACTCTGAGCAGACTTGAAGAAAATGTCTTGAATATAACTTAAATTGACTGTTTCATAATTATAGTATATCTCATTAATACATGTACATGCATCTTTTGCAATGTACTTGTTTTTTGCTAGTAAAGGGATAGGTGAAGAGACAGGTATTTAGATGATGATATATTGAACACCATAGTGTCTAATAAAACTGTTAACTTTGTCTAACATGTGTTTTAAATTGTCTCTGCTTGTTATTGATTTCAAAGTTAATTGTCACAGTTACATATCATTAAAATGATTCTACAATTTAAAAAATGTTTAAACCCTCGATAGGAAATGAACAACATTTCTGCAGCTGCAGAATGCTATAAAGACGTCTTGAAACAAGACAATACTCATGTGGAAGCTATTGCGTGCATTGGAAGTAATCACTTTTATTCTGACCAGCCTGAGATAGCACTGCGATTTTACAGGTAGTGTATGTGTGTGTCTTCCTCTGTGTTTATGCAGGCACAGAAATGTTTTTACAGTCTTTAATCTCAGTCTGTGTTGCTGAGCTACTCTTACTGGCTGTACATTTCTGTATAGCATATTACAGTACTTCATGTCACATCCTCTGAAGAGATGACGAACAATTAGATTCATTTTTCTGTTGCTAATTTTGTTCTCAATTTTATTTTTGTTTCTTCTGTTTGTCAGAACATCCTTTTGCTGTTATATAATGCACTATAGTTGCTTCCGGATAGAGTTCCTCCTTATACTTTGCCTAGCAGCTTTTGCTATCTGTTCTCTGACTTTCCTGATTTTCTGACTCTGCAGAACAAAAGTAGCCAAGACTAGCTTTGCTTTTTAAGGAAAGACATCTTCCTCCATTCCTTGAAAAAACATTGGATGTGTGCATTTGAATGCTAGACAAGATTAGTTGGCTTGGATCCAGACTAATTGAAAAAGTGTATTTCCCTATATGGGCCTGCCTGTGCTCTAAGATCTGTAGGCTTTCTCTTGGTTCCACCACCATCCCAGGCACATCTGGTGAGGACAACAAGGGAGAGTCTTCTCAGTGGCTGCTTCCTAGTTGTGGAACTCCCTTTCCCAGGAGGTCCATTTGGCCCCCTCCTGTCGGCTGGTAAAGATTTTTTTATTATTATTTAAGGAAGCTTTTGGTTTTAGTGTGTTGTGGCGGATAAATGCAGGGTATAGTGTTTGTATTCTGTTATGTTTTAAGCATCTTTTAATGCTGTTTTTAACTTGCTTTAACCTGTGTTTTGTAAATAGAAATTCATTTTAGTTGTGTTTTAACATCTGTACTAAGAGTTGCTTAATTGTATTGTGTTTTTAAAACATTGTATGCCACTTTGGATCCCATGCTGGGAAAAAGGTGGGACATAAATAAAATAAATAAAATAATAATTAATAAATAATTAATTACTGATTAAATAATAGATAAAATAATAAATAAAATAATTAGGTCACACCCTCATAAAAAACAGAAAAGAAAAAAACCAAGGGAAAGCTTTTTAAACCTGTCAGACACTGAAAGAGATCTAGCCTATGAACATTTGTGCCATAATAACTTTATTAGACATGGAAGTGCCCCAGGGCTTTGTGAATAGCAATTTCTACTACATCGGCAGTGTGTTCTGGAGCTGCTGTAGTCACCAATACTTGATCCTTATGAGAGGAGATATTACTATTACTATAAAATTTTTATGTTGCTGAGTAGTATGGGAAGGAGTCATAGGGCAGCGATTTTCTTTCCACTAAATTTCCATTTGGAATCCTTCTTTGATATGATAGTTGCTCATATAGTACCAGTAGCTTGCATGGTCTGTATTGCACAGGTACCATTTTAACACCTTTCTATCTTGAATTAGACGGCTCCTACAGATGGGCATTTATAACAGCCAGCTGTTTAACAACCTGGGCCTCTGTTGTTTCTATGCCCAGCAATATGACATGATTCTCAGTTCCTTTGAACGTGCGCTCTCTCTAGCCGAAAATGAGGAGGAGGCTGCAGATGTCTGGTACAACTTGGGACATGTAGCTGTGGTAAGAGCAATCTTTGTTAAGATTACTTAGTTGAAACATATGTGCAGAAAAAATGAATTTTTGCTCAGAAAGCTTTTAGGGCAGCTGTGAGTACTGGAGAACAAATACTATGACAAACCCTGTTTGGTGATATGATTAGTCTGAGGACATTTTAAAGATCTAAAAGACACACACACACACACACACACATCATCTTGAGGAAGGCCACAAAATTCTTATGTAACTCTGCTGTTGTATAAAAGCAGTAGTGGTGAAACTCATGTTTGCCTACAGTGGTTGCATTCATGCCTACCCATCCTGGTCCAGATATATTTGATCTAGTTTTTGTTCCTCTGTCATGAAAAGAAAACATTCAGCATGAACAATTCAGTAATTCTTTATTTTAACTATTACAGTTGTGAAGCTTGGCGTTAAAAATAAATTCTGGGATTAGATTTGGAACTACCTAGCTGAATGCAGGACTGTGCTGTGATTTCAAAAGGCCTCCTCTTTAAAAAGTTCCACATCTCTGCAGATTGATGGATGAACAGTAATTGAGCCAAGGAGAAAGCTAAATAACTGCAAACAAAAACATCATTTCCTCCTGTTTCTAGTGACTGTTCATTATAGGGCTCTGGAACTGCTCTAGATTTCATTGAAAATGTGTCATTTCAAAGTTCTTATTAAGTAGGGTACACTTATATAGATTAAGTTTATAAAAATATTTATGTAGAATTACAGTTTCCAGACTTGATCTGTTCTAAAGTCTCATCAGTTTCCTTTAGCATTTGTGATCTGAAGCAGAATTAAAATAATTAAATCAATGACAGTAAGAAGGTGCACACCTCATTTGCATGGCCAGTTCCAGAGGGCTTATTAACTACTTGCTGTCAGATGCAGTCTGTGCTACAAACATTTAAGTCTATAGTCAGTTCCCATAATTCCATGTGTGATGGGAAGGAGGCATCTGAAAGAATGAATCTAGCTCATTCTGCTGCCCAGGGGGGTGGGGGTCACATGACCATGTTTTTGGGTTTTTTGGTGATTCCAGGCTTTCCTCCTCCCCTCCTTTTATCTGTGCCTTAAAGGGGAAAGAATTGAGAAGCCAAGTGTCAACTGAAAGATTGGGTGCTGGCTTTATCCTTCCATTAAGAGCTCCCCCTTGGCCCCTACATGTCAGTAGTCCTAATGCTTGTACTTGCATGACCTGGTAAATGTCTTCCATGTGATCTTGTACAGGCAGAGTGCAAAGACAACTTAAAACAGGATTAGTTGCCCTTTCAGAAACTGTGTTAATAGGCAGAGCCAGTCAGGCAAGATCCAAATGGCTAACCAACCTTCAGAGAAACAGTGTGGTATGGCTGATGGGAACCATAACTCTCCCTATAGTATAGGGAGCATCAGTCTTGAGAACTAGGACTAACATTTTGTCTGCATTGCAAAGAGCTCTGCTAATGATGTCCAAATTGTTGCTGGGACAATCAAGGAAGAGGGGGAGCTCTCTTCTGAAGGGGAGGCGGAATCGGGAGATGAGCAGTCCTTCCCACGGCTTTTTGAGACCGCCTTTTTCTCCATCCTATTAAGGAAGGTCCTCAGAGCCCTTGAGTTGGACCCAGTGGGGGCTTCCACGGCAAGCACCAGCAAAGGGGTGCCCGAGCTTAGGCCAGGCGGCAAGGGGAATGGCAATGTGCTCCCCTTTCCAGACATACTAAAGGAAACGCTTTTGGGTGAATGGGTCCAACCAGGGACTTCCAAGACCCAGTCCTCCATGGCCAAGCAACTTTACACCTTACCTGGTGAAATCATGGATCTATTGAAACTGCCCGCCATCAGTGCGCCCGTCGTGGGGCTGGTTTCGGGTTCGTTCTTCCCCAGGGACGGAGACGAGCACTTGAAGGCCCCAGACGACAAACGAATTGAGACTTTTCTTCGCAGGGCACACGAGGCGGTGGCTCTGGTGATACGGGCGGCGGCAGCAGCCTCCATTTTTTCCAGAGCCACCATCAGGTGGGCCAGGGACATGATCACTAATGTCCCTGATGACGAGGCCAGATTTAGGCAAGGCATGAACAAGATAGCCAGGGTGTCTGCGTATGTGGCGGATGCCAGCTTGGACGCTCTACGTTTCTCATCCAGAGCGGTGGGCGCCAATGTGGCTGCCAGACGCCAGTTATGGTTGAGGAATTGGAACGCTGATAACAAGGCCAAGGCCAACCTAGCAGGGTGTTCCTTCAAAGGCAGGAAGCTGTTTGGAGAGACACTAGATGAGGTTTTGGTAGAGACCAAGGACAAGAAGAAGGCCCTCCCCTCCTTACCTAAAAAGGAGGACCGCAGGCCCTTTCGGACCAATTTTCAAGGCTATAGAAACTTTAGATTCAACAACCAAAGGGACTTCAGACAGTCCAGGGGAGGCTGGAACTCATCGAAGGCATTCCAAAAGCCCAGATTTAGTCAGCAGTCCAAAGCCTCCAACTCCCAGCCCCCAAGCAAGGAGGCAAAATTGGCCAGTCATTCTGACTATGCAAAGGAAAGGATCAGGGGGAGGCTGGCTGGATTCTCAGGGACATGGGAGCTTACGTCCTCCGATGTCTGGGTCTTAAGAACAATAAGGCTAGGATACACCATAGACTTTGTGACAAGGCCTCCCCCAGCCTTCATACAGTCATGCACGTCAACCAGTCAGGAGAAACAGGGTTGGATGGAGGATGCGATCGCACACCTACTAGAGATTCAGGCGATAGAGGAAGTTCCAGAGAACGAGCGCTTCTCGGGAACCTACTCTCCACTGTTCCTGGTCCCCAAGAAGAACAAGGAGTGGAGGGCCATCCTAAACTTACGGAGCATCAACCGCTGGGTGGCGAGACACAAGTTTTGGGTGGAGACCTTGAGATCCATTCTGGAGGGAATCCCGGAAAGGGATTTCTTGGCCTCACTGGATTTGCGGGAGGCCTAACTCCACATCATGATTCATCTGGCCCACAGACAATTTCTGAGGTTCGCTTACAAGATGACACACTATCAGTACAGGGCTCTTCCGTTTGGGCTGTCTTCCTCACCCAGGGTGTTCACCAAAGTGTTGGTGGCTCTGGTGTCTCATTTGAGGACCCAAGGGGTTCACATTTACCCTTACCTAGACGATTTATTGATCAGGGCCCCATCTCAGTACCGAGCAGCACAGGATGTGAGTACAACGGTTGCCTGTCTGGAGTCACATGCTTTTTTGGTGAACAAACAGAAGAGCCAGTTGATGCCAGTGCAGAGACTCCAGCACTTGGGGAACATAGTGGATACAAGGAGCTACCGAGTGTTCCTTCCCGAGGACAGGAAGCAGAGACTTCAGGACTTGGTACTACAGGTGTTGAAGCAGTCCAAGACGCTGCTAATGTCATTGGCAAGACTTCTGGGTCAGATGATCGCTTGCATAGACTCGGTTCCCTGGGCCAGGTTCCACCTCAGGAAATTACAATGGTTTCTCCTGCCCTTTCAGGACATGATAGCAAGGGGAATCTGCAGATTCCTGAAGGTTCCAGCAGAGGTGAAAGAATCCCTGAACTGGTGGCTGGGGGACTATCTGTCGTCAGGAGTCCCCGTCATGGATCCAAGGAGAATAGTGGTCACCACGGTTGCGTCCCTCTCGGGATGGGGAACCCACTGCGGAGAACACTCAGTGCAGGGTTTGAGGTCCCAGAAAGAACAAGGTTACAGTATCAATAGGCTAGAGCTGAGGGCGGTGAGACTGGCACTGCTCAGCTTCGCCAGAATGGTGGAAGGGAGACATGTTCTGATTCGCACAGACGACATCTCCACGAAAGCTCATGTGAAGAAACAGGGAGGGACACACTCCCGGGCCGTCATGCAGGAGTCAGAGAAGTTGTTCCAGTGGACAGAGGAGCATCTTCTTTCGATCAGGGCAGAGTATTTACAAGGCAAATTGAATGTACAGGCCGACTGGCTGAGCCGGAACACGCTGGCCCATGGTGAGTGGAGCCTCAATAACTTGGTATTCCAGATGGTAGTGTTTCGGTTCGGGGAACCATGGGTGGATCTGTTTGCGTCGGTGGAGAACCACAAGCTAGAGCGCTATGTGTCCAGATTTTGGACTCAGGGTGCATTGGCCTTCGATGCCCTGACGATACCTTGGCCGAAGGAGTTGTGTTACACTTTTCCACCAACGGCACTACTGGGCAGAGTGGTCAGGAAGATCAAGCAGGAGAAGGCAGAGGTAATCTTAATAGCCCCCCGATGGCCGAGAAGGCCATGGTTTCTGGCCTTGGTGCAGCTGCAGATACAGGAGCCGTGACCTCTTCCACCGTGGCCAGATCTCCTAGCTCAAGACGGGATTTTTCATCCAGATCCAGGCTGGTTACGACTTCACACTTGGAGATTGAGCGGGAAAGATTGCTGAAGAAGGGGTATGATCCGGAGGTGGTCAATACCATGTTAGCGGCTCAACACCCATCCATGATTAGGATATATGAGGTCACGTGGAGAGCATTCTGCAGATGGAGTCGTAGTACGGGTATTAGACCCTTACAAGCCTGTTGGATCAGTTTTGGCCTTTCTACAAGCAGGCCCGAAGAAGGATTTGGCTGCCAGCACACTGAAATGACATGTTACAGCATTAGGTTCCATCTTGAAAGGTGGAGGGGGCAAGTCCCTAGTGTCCCACCCACATATCAAAAGTTTTCTCAAGGGGGTAGGGGCAATTCATCCACCAGTGGTGCATAGATTCCCATCTTGGAAGTTAAATGTGGTGTTGAAGGCACTAATGCAGCAGCCTTTCGAGCCAATCAAGTCAATGGATATGTCCTTACTTACTTGGAAGGTGGCTTTTCTAGTGGTAATTACATCGGCTAGATGCATGTCCGAATTGACCGCCTTGTCAGTGCGTGAGGATCTGTGCGTTTTTCAAAAGGATTCGGTCACTCTGAGACTTGATCTGTCCTTTGTTCCTAAGGTGAATTCGATTTTCCATAGAGCTCAGGAGATTGTTTTACCATCCTTTTGCCCTCGCCCGCAGACTGAGTTGGAGAAATTATGGCATATGTTGGATGTCTGGAGAGCCTTGAGAGTTTATTTGAGGAGAACAGAGGGTTTTCGCAGGTCTGACGCCCTTTTCGTAGCCTATATGGGATCGGCGAAGGGGAAGAAGGTGTCGTCTTCTACAATAGCACAATGGTTGAGACGTTGCATTGAGGAAGCTTATTCAGCTAGTGGGCTAGTGGTTCTGACAGGTATTCAAGCCCATTCTACTCGAAGCGCTGCAACTTCGGCAGTTTTGGGGCACTCACAGTCCATAGTGCAGATTTGTAGAGCAGCTACCTGGAAGTCTGCGTCCACGTTCACGAGACACTACAGAATTGATATGTATGCTTCGGCGGATGCAGCCTTTGGCCGACAAGTGCTGCAGCAGGTTCTCCAGTAAAAAGAGAGATTATAGAATCCCACCCTTATTTGGACCGCTGTTCCAGGTCCCATTAAAGGAGTCCCTCCCCAGGCTGCCGGAAAATGGAACATTGGTACTTACCGTGAAGGTTCCTTTTCAGCAGCCTTGGGGAGGGAGTCCTTACCCTTCCCCCACAAAAAAAAGATACAAAGTGGGGAAGTAGGTAGGTTGGTTTATTCTTGTTTTTATGTGTGATATTAGGTTTGGGCTGGAGCTGTGCTAATTCATCCTTGGGGAGGTAGGGGTTGGCTCCACCTCCAGGGAGGATGGTATTACATTTAAATTTACAGGTTGTCCTGCCTGCGATTGGCTGGAAGGCGGAGCCAATACCCATTCAAGGACTCCCTCCCCAAGGCTGCTGAAAAGGAACCTTCACGGTAAGTACCAATGTTCAATTTTGTGTGGGTGTGTTTCCAGTGAACCAGCACCACCTGTACCCTAAGCAATGTCTCCTCCCCACTCTCAACCCCTATCCCTAGGGGGTGACATCTGTGTTGACAATGATCCTGGCTGGTTCATAAAGTAATGTCCCCTTCTAGAGGTTTCTGGGGAAACTGATGATCCCACTGTTGCTTCTATTTCTTTATTGTGCTGATTAAAGTCTAACAGTATTGGCAACTGGCTTTTACCCATATTGTATGTGATATTGTTTGCTTTTGTCTTTCAGGGAATAGGTGATATAAATTTGGCTTACCAGTGTTTCAAGTTGACCTTAGCCAATAACAATGATCATGCAGAAGCTTATAATAATTTGGCTGTACTGGAGGTGCAGAAAGGTCGCATTGAGCAGGTTGGTATTAAGTTCTAAAAGAAAACTGGAGCATTTGTTCCTTATGTCATGTTTCTGGAAAGGTATTAGTTGATATGAGTGAAGAGGTAAGTAGATGGAATGGGGGGGATTAAAATCTCAGTCTGGTTAACAGGTTCATAGCTTTGGAATTCCCTGCCCTCCACTTGGTGATTTCATGCTCTCACACCTGACATTCTCTTCCACTTCCCAGAAAGAACTTGGATGTAAAAAAGTAAATTTACAAAACTATTTTAGCACGTATTGTTTGAGAATTGTGAATGAATTAAATTTAATTTGTAGCTCAATAAAGATTCCACAGAAACCACTTTGAAACTGAGCATTCAAAGGGGGACGTACTTGCTAGTAGAGAGAAACAAGAGAAAACCAGTAGAATCTGTTGTGATTGGATTTGTTGCATAAAAATGAAGAGGCAGCATTAGAATAATTTGTAAGCTGCTCTTCTTGATTATGCATTATGCCTTGTAGTTAGGGAAGAGAATGAAAGGGTATGCACCTTTCTTAAAATAATGTCAATATACAGAGCTTCTGATGTGCCTTTGGTTGGCTATGAACAAGACTGTGGAAGTATTACAGTATAAAATACAGTCCTTAGTTAAATCTGTTTCTAAGAAGCGAGTTACTTTCAGAGTTACCATATAAATATTCTAGCCATTCCCATGGCAACATTCAAATGTAGTTGTGCATGATTGTCTACTGTGACAGATGGTCACTTTTATTATAGAGCCATATTCAACTGGCATACATGTAGGTTTCATTTATACCTTAATGTATAATAATAGTGAGAGTAGAGTGATTTATTGAAAGCAATTTAAAAATGATTATCAATTCCATTCAGGTTTCTTATTTCAGCTTGTAGCTTCTGTTGTAATGACCATGTAGTAAAGTTTGGCATCTAAGGCTGAACTAGTGTAGGTGATGGTTGCCCTTGCATTTCCATGCACTCTGAACTAAGCACATTTTCTCAAGTGGTTGGGAGAGCCTCTATGTTATTATCAAAGATGTGTATTCTGGAACATTACTTACTATTTCTTTACAGTTCCCTGAAAAATGATTTCATTTTCCTTCTGCTCCTGTATAAGATTAGAATCCTAGAGTAGCAGATATATGACAACAATTATCTGCCAGCTTCAGATGCCAGTGTCATTTGGGAGCTTCAGTCCACTTTGTGAGCAGGCCAGTTCTGGATAATTGTCATTTGCCCACTGCTTCCCAGCATTGTGCTATTCTCTGATACTGTCTATAGAATAGTCAGACAGTGTGCAAAAAGCAGTCAACAATAGTCTCCAAACCATTTATTCTAATACAGGTCCATTATTTAAGACTAGCCCTGCCTTAGTATTGAGGGAGCTGACCAAGAAATGCACTTGATCATCTAGAGTGCCTTTTAGTTTGATGAAGGATTTAAAACAATTCTTGTCGCTGGCTTCTCAGAGGTGAACTGCAGTGGTCGTAACTACTGTGCTTCTTAGGTTGGGCAAATGAGCATTATACAGATTGGGTGTAAGACTGCCTTTATGTACATCATCCTCATCACAGCCGCCTTGTGCCATTCTACTTTGTGATCCTGTAGGGGACAGTGAGATAAAAATGCTGCTTCCCAACATCAAAGGATAGAGGACTTGTCAGTTCTACTCCCTTGCCATCTCACAAAGATAAAGCTGAGGGATTAACAGACAAGGGAAATGGCACTGTGTCAAAAGTGTTATTTACATGTTTCCCAGCACATCATTTTGGAATAATGTATAAAATGGCTGCTTTATTATGGAGCGGGGCGCATTTTATATCTGTGGCTGCATATAATGTTGACATAATGTCATTATATAACATTAATATCTCCTCCTGTGACTGTTGTAAATATGTATGTCATAGTAATATCAAGATGTGCCACCTGAGAGAAGTTCTGTAGCTCAGAAGCAGGGCAAATGTTTGGTATAAACAGTGTGTATTTTCCATGCAGAAGGTTGTAGGTTCAATTACTGACATCTTCAGGCTGGGCAGATAAAGATTCTTCTGTGAAATGGTGGAGAACTGCTGCTTATCAGTGTAAGCAGTACTGATCTAGGTGGACCAAGGCATCTAACTTGACATTAGACAGTTATTATGATAAAATAATAGGGTGGTCCAAGATGGAGATGGCTTATGTAGATCTAATGTATAATGCTTCATATCACAAGCAGGCAACTGGAGGCCCTTGGCTAATTTCTGTGTGTGCCACAAATTCCTGAGGAGCACTTCCCTCTTTTCCATTTAGCCCAGTTGATCAGCCATCAGCTGGGCAGAAAAAAGGCTGCTGTTGCCGCATTGCTATTGTCTGCACTGGAACAGTGATATTAATTAGGGTTGTTGCTGAGTGGTGGCTAAGAGGCTTTAACCTCCAACCCTCCATGATTCCAGTGCAGTTCAAATCACTGTTTTCCACACCACTGGTAGTCATGATACTGGTGCTGCTGAGATTACTAAAGATGGCAGTCTTCATCAAATTCATTCACTTGTATACGAAGAGACATTAACCACCCCTCTACCGTCAATAATTTCATTTCTTTATTTCAGCAAGTGAGAGAGAAGAATTAAATTCCCTATTCCTATGCACTGTGATGGGGAGGTGCATGGAGACAAATTTAAGTGCACATATGTGGAGTCCCCAGCCAAAAAAGTTATACATTTCTGTTCTGTACAAATATGCAAGTCAACCTTCTCTTTATTCTGTTGTTGCTCAGGCAAGAGTGTTTCTGCAGACTGCTGCATCGATAGCACCTCATATGTACGAGCCACACTTCAATTTTGCTGTGCTGTCTGATAAGGTAGGGTTATTTGTCCTCTGGGTCTCTGCAGGTTTCATGTTTAAGTATTTTTTTTACCTCACTCTTGTGCCAAAAAAAATATATCTCCACAAGTGGCTTATAAAGATGCGTAATAACATAGTCCTTGTCCTCAGGCTTACAATCTAAAATAAAACAAAAGGAAAGGGGATTGAGACAGCCAAGAGAAGAAAACAAAACAGGCACTGGTTCTTAGCTGTCCTTTCTGGCAGGAAAGAGTGAAGCAAGTTCCTTTAAGCTGGTTCTTCTCTGGTTAGTGAACAATCTCCCTTGCAGCTTCTCAGTGGCCATTGACATAGGGTGTCTCCCTGGGTTATCAAGGAAAGTTCTAAATTAAACACTAGGGGTGTGCACGTGGATATTAAAACATGGTTTGGGGAATTGGACCATTGTTTGCAGTTCTGAAAGTAGGGCCAAACTGTCAAGTAATGAGGTTGTTGAGTATTTTTTAAAAAGTACCTTATATTTTGTTATCCGTTTTGAGGCCTTGTTCCTATGTTGGATGCAATCTATCCAGGGTTAGAGAGCAGTCATAGGCAACTGTTGAGCTAATTGGATTTTTTTCTTTGGTATGTCTAGGAGGGATCGAAATCACATGCCCTGAGGGTCATTTTTGTGACCCACCAAACCCCTCCTGGAGTCTCAGATTCCCCCCACTCAATAAAGAACTCAGCTGGACAGAGGCGAATTAGCAGTCTTGAAAGCTTCCTCCTCTAAAATAAGATGTGGGCTACCCAACACACCTTTGTTTTGTCCTCCCAAACCAAACATTTCAGAATTGGGAGTAAATTTCTGGCTACTTCAGATATAGTTTTGGAGGACTGGTGCAGCTTAATAATAATAATAATTTTTATTTTATTTTTAACCCGCCCCTCTGCTCGGCAACTGGGGCGGCATACAACAGGATTAAAACAACAGCAAGTTAAAACAATCCTTCCCAATCCTAACCCTCCCACCCCTTAAAACTGAATTAAATTAGTGGAGAATTAAAACAAACATAAAGTACAATGCAATATACAAATTACGACAAAAAAATGTCAATAGCGGCAGGGGGGTGGGTAGGCAATCAACTCCACTTGAGCTGGAAAGTTATTCCGGGAAGGCCTGCTGGAAGAGGTCCGTCTTTAGCGCTTTCTTGAAGCTATCAAGAGTAGTGATGAGCCGGATCTCATCCGGCAGGCCATTCCAAAGTCTGGGAGCTGTAGAAGAGAAGGCCCTCTGGGAGATCTGCGACAGCCTAGTTTTCATAGGCTGCAGCAGGTTCCTCCCAGAGCTTGTGTCAGCTTCTGTAAGTTAAGTAGAAAATTTGTCCCTGGACCACCAGAGCTGCCCAACCCTGATGTAGAAGGTTGTATCCTTAAGTACTTAAGTATCAAGTGTTTTTTGTTTTTACTCGGATTGATATCTACTTTTAACCTGTCTTACTGAAATCAGTGGGACAAGTATATTTGAATTTTACTGGATCCTACCCACTGACTAATGTTGCTAGTGTGTATTCTTGAAGGCTACATAGTCAAATATACCATCTAGATGGAAATCTGATTACTCTACTAAAATTAAACACTTATAAATAGTATTAATTCCTTGAGATCAGAGTTCTGCATGTGTTTAAATCTTAAAGACACATAACTTTGGGTAGATTCCCACCCCCGGGTGGTGCTACAAGAGACATCTAGAAGTATAAATTGTATTCCATTTACCACCCAGATAAACCTAGCAAAACATAGTTGTTAGTAACATTTCTATGTCATTCAGTTTGCATGTTTGCTTTGTTTTGCAGGTTGGAGATCTTCAGAGGAGCTATATAGCAGCTCAGAAATCTCAAGAAGTTTTTCAAGAACATGTGGATACACAGCAGCTTATAAAACAGTTAAAACAGCACTTTGCCAGACTTTGACGAAACACTTCTCATTCAGAACTATCTAAAATGGTTCATCAAAGTTCTTAATTAGTGTAGGCAAAGAGGATGAGTTAATACTTAATTCTCAGAATATTTTATAGTGGAGTTTCTATTGTCCTGACTAAAGAAGAGTCATATAAGAAAACTTGTGTGTTACTGTCCAAACTGGGTAAGTCTGCTTCCTTAAGCAGAAGCAAATGTAAAGTAACATAATCTACTTGACATGTCTACTGGCAGCATTCTTTTTTGGTATATTAAATCAAGGAAGAGCAGGGTTTTCTTCACTCCATATAAAGTAACAGAAGCATTTCATGTAGGAGTTGCTAGAAAAGCAAGCCTGCCCTTGTTCCTATTTGTTTATGATAGTTTATTCTTTTTTTGAGGAGGCATTTTCCCTTTTATGCTCTCTGATTGATAATAGTTTCATTGTACAATTTTGTCTCAAATGGGAGCTGTCAAGTTGCTTTAACTTTTTGTCCCATCATAGCAAGCTTAGTGTATGGCTCTTGTTTAAGGAAGGGCATTGCTTGTATAATGTCTGCTTAGTGGGGGATGTATATGCACCCTCACATTGAAGTTTGTAGTGATGTGTGCTGGTCCCTGATGTCTCCCCATTCCATTGCACTCCATAGGTGCTCATGATTATAGTGCTAGCATACACTTCATAGTAAGAGTATTGGTTAAGAAGTGGCAAAAAAATGTGTTTTATCCCTTTAGAACAATCCAAGTAGGGCATAAGGGCCAAGAAAAGAGAGTGGGAAGTAATGAACATTGAATCATAGGGTATGCAAGAGGATATTTTGAGAATGATTGCCTCAGTGGAGCAGGTTCTCTTAAGCAGGAAAAGCAGGATGGTGGCAGCTATGAAAAAATCTCCTCTCCTTGACTTATCCGCATTTCTAAATAATGGATAACTTTCATTAGGAAGCTAGTGGATAGCGCTTCCAGCCTCAGAACTGAGAAGTCTGAACATACTTAGACTGATGTACTTCTACCCTACATATTGGATATTTAAGACAGCTAATACTTTTTAAAGTTAGCTGGATGTGGTTTACCCTTCACTAAAACAATTGCTAGAAGCAGTAGGTAACAGAATATGTGCACCTGTAGGCCAATATCCAGCTTCATAAAGAATGGATATAATATCTGCTTTAATTTGTAATTTCTCATATAAGTTACCTTACACTTAAGGATAACAGATCACAAAAGAATCTACCTTTATCAGTATCAAATGTGGCAGGAGCAGGAGCTACTATTGTTTCCTATACCATTTCTTCCTGTGGTCCAGTTGTTCACACTCCTATACCATCTGCTGAAGGAAGCAGTACTTTAATTTTGCCTCTCATCAGTTGGGGAGGATAGTGGCCCTACAGAAACCATGTCAGGAAGGCCAGTGGTAACAGCCTCTGCAAATGAACTGATAGGTAAACGAAGATTCTTTAAACTGCAAGCAAACAACCCTCTTCCATGAGCTTAACATCAGTAGTCAGAGAAAGACATGCAATAGTGTTACTTCTGGTTTGCACCATGTTCCATAATGATTTAATGTGTTTCAGACATTATTAACAATTCCATGTAACTCTACACTGCCAATTGTTTTGCTATGGCATATATCATTAAATGTTATTTACAATAAAATAAAATGTAGGCTATAATCAGTGAAGAGGGTTTTTTTTTTACTGTTTTCAGCAGGTCACAATCTGCAGAAATTCACAAAGAAAAAATGTTTTAAACTGGACCCATTTTCTTGTTTTCAAAGCCCAGTGAAGTTGATGGTGGGGAGTTATGAGCCCATAAGCGGGTTTAAGGTTATGGCCATAGGTGTCAAAAATCTCCAGTATGTCCACGTATTGCTTAGCTTCACTCAGCTCATAATCATCTTTGTATGTATGGACTTAAATGTTCATACATCACTTTTTTTCCATTCTAAACATAATTCCCTTTATTTAAAATAGCCTTCCCTCAAATAGCCTTGCAGATCTGTCAGACTATAACCCCCATTATCTCCAGCTGCACAATCAGTGATCATGGTGGCTGAGGACAATGAGGAAAAGACGTCCAGAGGGTGCCAGGTTTAAAGCATAGCCATTTAGAAGACCAAATTTTGAAGTAAATTGATCTGTTGAATAAATGGAAAAGCAAAAGGGTTATTTTGAAATTAATCTTTCAGGAGCCCACTAAGTGAATTGTGTGGGGTCCTTTAAATGAAATGTAAATGTTAACATTTTGATATAAACAAATACAACATTGAGTGAAATTAACTTTACCATTGATTTCAAGCTGAAGTCTTTTAATCAGTCTGGATTTGTTTGCATGTAGGATTTGCTTGTTTAATAAGCCAGTTGCAGCTTGCTCTTTTTACCCTATCCTTTGCCTTAAGCAAATATATTCCAATATTTGCAGAGAGCTACGTGCTTAGTAATTAAATCAAATGTAGTAATGAGAATACAGCACCACCAACACAAGAACAGTAGCTCAACAAGCCAGGCAGTTAGTCATGGAGGGATGTCTCAGTTTTCCTTTAATTTTCGTGAGCACCAATGACCAGGCGAATCAGCTGGCCCTGAAGCAAACTGCCTTTAGTTAATTTAGTATGACATGGTATAACACAATGCTTCAGAAACTGTATCCATCTCTGTGGGAGAATTCTGTTAGGACAGCATGACCTCTCCATGTAGTTGCAGCATTCCTGTGTTTTAGCAGTCTGTGTTTGTGTCCCTTCAACTTGTAACGGATAGAGTGTTGTCCAGTCTGCATCCGACAAGCTACTGATAAATAAATACAAATTAATTATCTTAGTCTGTGTAGAGACCTGGCTCCAGTAAGCTCTGAGAATGCAAAATCCTGGACTGTACAACTTCAGTCTGTGGGTAAGTGGGGGGGGGGGACTGCATTTTTTAAAAAATGAAACACTGCTACTCAAGAAAGAAAAAATATTTTTCTACCACATTGGGGAAATGGTGTTAAAGCTCTTTGTTATCCTACTTTTCTGCATGGAAGGAACTGTTTATACAAAGAAATAATAAAAAGGTGAACCACCTTTTGTCTAGGCCAGCATTCTACTTCCTTGGGTCTCCACCACTTCATTCTCTTATATGCATCAAGGTCCAGGATGTGGGCAGCAGGGTCTAGGAGGACAGACTCTGCAGCTAGGTCAGGAACACAGGGGACAGAATCCAAAGACCAGGCAAGGTCATAGATAAGCCAAAGTCAAAAACAGTCCAGGGTCAGAGCACATAACAGATATCCAGGGGGCAGAGGCAGGTCCAGGAGGCAAGCAAAAGTCTGAACACGCATGGCATGGCATCAGATCAAGGTCCAAGAGCAAAAAGCAGCTATAAACAGTACAGAAGACCATGTTGTGGCAAAGGCTGGGGGGAGAATGCTGCTCTTAAATAGTACTGTAGTTCCCCTGGCTGCTTCAAAAGTGCTGCGTGATTACAGCCAGCTACATCTGATAACTTAGCCCTGGTTCTTCCAAGACTCCCACAGCCAGGGCCTGAGTCTTCAAGAAGGCTGTGCTGGCTGTTGCAGCCAGGGCTTGGTCCTGCAAGGAGAGGCATATCCTGACAGGATGTGAGATCAAGCCTTGCAGAATGACTGTTAACGGATCTCTTTTGATGTGGCATTCACACTTCAGGATCCACAGCTACAGAGCTTCTTCTTGTGACTTGCAGATGACATGAGATATTCTTAGCCACATGAAGGGAACCCACTCTATGGTTCCTTTTAGGTAAGCACTGCTCCTTTGCTAGAGGGTAGATATTATAAGGAACAATGGCATGGGTATTTTTCCTACTCAAATCAAATCCATTTGTTAACAGAGAAATATGAGAAGAGCCCCATAGTCCCATGACTGTTCCTACTGATCGCTGAAGCAAAGCCAAGGAGACAGCGAGTATAGTACTCTGCAGATTGTGTTCAACTATAGACAGTCCCAAATACTGTCACTGAAATATGTGTATTACAGAATACAACCTATGATGCAATGTCATATCCCACCCCCCCAACAACAAAGCCATTGTCCTTCCTTGGAGTTGAGATTGCCATTTCTAGAACTAGAGCTTCCTGCTAACAACACTGGAAACCCCGGTTCTGTGCTAGGGCCCTAGACTCCAAGGGAAGGACACAGCCCCAACATCTACAACTCTTTCAAGGAGGGCAGCTTCATGCGCAGGGAGAGTGCAGCATGTCTGATGGAGATTTACATCAAAATCTTGTTTGGAAACAAACCCAGACTTCTTTTTGCGATTTAAAGAAAACCCCAGACTACAGCAGTTCTCCAGGACATGAGCCCCCACTGGCAAAGCAACAACCTGGATAATGAAATGGTAAGCAAAGCTGCTTTTCCAGCAGGTGGTCAGGGTAAAAAGGAGACCAAGCCCACTTACCCTGCTGCTTGACATTTTTATTAAACTGCGGGAGTTCTGCATGCTGCTGCCTCCCTGCAGGCAGATGGTTTTGTTCTTCAAGTTTGCATCCCATAATTTGTGCAGTGAACTATACTTTCCCCTTGGTTTTGCTCATTAGTGAGAACTTGAGTGTGTAACATTGAGAAAGCAAGCGCAAGCGTCACTATTCCTGTTTGCAATGGAAGGATGCAAAACAGAAACATGAATGAGAGCCTCTTTGGGGGTCTCCCCCCCCCACCACCACTTCTCTTGTAAAGTGTAAAATAAGTTTGTCTACCTTCCCTAAGGCAAGGTCCACATACTCCAAGTGGACCCATGCAGCTCATAGGATTTCCTCAAAAGTACTGCAAGTCCTGCTTCACCTAAGAACAAGAGTGCAACTTTATTATGCTTCTGATATATTCAGTTGTGTTTAATGTACTGTAAAGTGTCAGCCTTCTCTTCCCTGGATCTTTTCTCCCTTTAATAGTAGCTTGATGAGAAAAAATGGAACAGGTTTATTTTTTCTTAGCAATGAGAATATGGCTGCAGGGAAACAAAACAGCTTTGTTTCATTAATGCCTATTGGGCTGCTATTGCAGAAGAACTTCTCCCTGAAAGCCAATGTGGCTTCAGAGCCAATAGGAGCACTACAGACATGGTATTTGCCCTTAGGCAACTGCAAGAAAAATGTAGGGAGCAGAACAAGGGTCTCTATGTAACATTTGTCGACCTCACCAAAGCCTTTGACACTGTAAGTAGAAAAGGTCTGTGGCAGATCCTGGAAAAACTAGGATGTCCCCCCAAATTCCTTAAAATGATTATCTTGCTACACGAGGGCCAGCGTGGTCAAGTCAGATATGGCGATGCTCTTTCAGAGCCCTTTCTAATAACTAATGGAGTGAAGCAAGGTTGTGTTCTTGCACCAACTTTATTTACAATCTTCTTTAGTACGATGCTCCAAAGGGCTATGGCAGAGCTTGAAGAAGACGACGGCATCTATATACGCTACCGTACTGATGGTAGCTTGTTTAACTTAAGCCGTCTGAGGGCTCACACTAAGACTCTAAACTATCTAGTCCGTGAGCTGCTCTTCGCCGATGATGCTGCCCTTGTTGCCCACACAGAAGCAGCTCTGCAGCGCCTAACATCCTGCTTTGCAACAGCTGCAGAGCTGTTTGGGCTAGAAGTCAACCTGAAGAAAACAGAAGTTCTTTACCAGCCTGCACCACAGGACGAACACCACCATCCCCACATTGCCGTCGGCAAATCAGTGCTCAAGTCCGTTCAGCAGTTCACCTACCTGGGAAGCATCATCTCCTCAGATGCCAAGATTGACAAAGAGATCGATCACAGATTAGCAAAGGCACATAGTGCATTTGGAAGACTTCACAAAAGAGTCTGGAGCAATAAACACCTGAGGCAAAGCACAAAAATCAGTGTGTATAGAGCCATTGTACTGTCTATCCTCCTTTATGGATCTGAAACATGGGTCACCTATCGCCACCACCTACGACTCCTCGAGCGCTTTCACCAGCGCTGTCTACGCACAATCCTAAATATACACTGGACTGACTATGTGACGAATGTTGCTGTCCTTGAGCAAGCAGGGATCACCAGCATTGAGGCCATGATATTGAGAACACAGCTGCGCTGGGCAGGGCACGTTTCTAGGATGGAGGACCATCGCCTCCCAAAAATAGTACTCTACGGTGAACTCACCATGGGTCAGCGTAAGAGGGGCGCTCCAAAAAAGCGATACAAAGACTCCCTGAAACAACATCTCAGGCTTGGCCAAATTGATCACCAACAGTGGTCCGCCCTGGCCTCACATCGGGAGGCATGGAGACGCTCTATCCACAATGCTGCAGCCTTATTTGAGAACTCACGACGAACAAGTCTTGAAGAGAAACGACAACGCAGAAAGAATCACAACCCAAAAACATCACCCAAGGAGACCTTCTGCTGTGCTTTTTGCAACCGGACTTGTTTATCTCGGATTGGCCTTTTTAGTCATCAGCGCGCTTGCAGAAAGCGCGGGATGAGTCCTTCCTGAATCTTCGTTTGCGAAGAAAAGCCAGAGAGAGATTGGGCTGCTAGAGCATGTTTTCTTTTCTTTCTTTAAACTGGTGATCCCCAATAGTTTTATACAGGCTTTCATTAATGCACATGTACCAATTATTATATATGCCATTCTTTGAAAAAGATATGAAATACAAAAAGCCAAAAAATGAAATGGGAGTCCTTATACAAAAAAAAAAAGTATGAGGGTGTCATCTGTTATTGCACATTTTTTCTCTGATGTCTCTGAGCTACTTAAGATGGTATCTGAGGATTTTAAATTACAATATTAAGATTTCAAAAATAGATGCTGGTTGATTTACACAAATCTTTCATTTATTTTACTTTTTATTTATTGCAGAATTTTTATGCTGCTTTTCAGAGCAAAGCCCTCTCAAGACTAACACACATTGGAACACAATGAGCTAACACACATTGGAAACTGTTTAATGCAGTTAGATGTGTAAATAGCTATTGCTTAAAACAATTTGTAAGCCGCTCTGATAGCCTTGTGGCTGAAGAGCGGGGTATAAATAAATAAATAAATAAATAAATAAAAATAAAAAAGACAGCTCACATTGAGAAATGGTCCAAATCCAGTTTTGTGCCTCTCACAATCCTTACTCTGCTAATAAACATACAGTGGCTACTTGATTCTCCTTGGGGAGTCACTCTGAAAAAGATGACTGCTACAGGCTGCACCAGATTTAGAGTACACCAGATTTAGTATGGCAATTTCACTTCCATGTGGATGTGGTAGCTAAAGCATTATAAAGGAGAGCAGCTTTCTTGCTGACGATGTGACTGGTACACAAGATTGTGTTTATCTGAAGGCTTAAATTTTTTGGCATGCTCATTCGCTTTGTTTGCTAGTATTATGCCTAATTTCAGACTTGCTGTGTCTGAAGCCTTGAGGGCCATTTGAAACTGTGCATCTTTCTACAAACAGCAGCTAGTATAATGTATGGGATTACTTAACATACCTCCAGTCTTTCTGAGAGCATCCTCAGTTAAAAGCAGCCAAGTTGACCTAGAACAATGTTTAAATGAGTCTGACCTATATGTAAGCCTGACAGTGCTCAGTTTTTATAGGAACTGTTATTAAGACAACATGCCTGATGGATTATTGCATTGCCATGCATGGCTTGCTTCCACTGTCTCTAATATTTTCCCTCTCCTGTTGTGTGCTGTTATATAAACACTTATTAGCTAACGTGCAATTCCTGTAAGATGCTGTTTTCAGATATCATTTGCAAGTACAACTGTATTTGTTTTAAGAAGAAAAAAACAACTAAAGCATAAATAACTTGGTGCAAATCACATATCCACCAGGGTATAATTAACTGATTATGTAATTTTAAAACCTAAATGATTCACTTAAGCTAACAATATCCTCCAACTTTATGAAATTTAGCTATAAGAATCATTACATTGTCACTGGATACTTCTCTCCCTGAAATATAACAAAACAGTGGGATGCTGTGAAGATAATATTCGAAGGTCAGTTCCTTTAATGAATGAAAAATTCCACTTGGATGTACTTGTGTGCCAGAAAACATTACTGTTTATTTTAGTTTAATAAAGCAAGATACTAGTATTTTGATTCAGTAGACTATGGCTATTGCCACACTGCAGAAATAATGCAGTTTGACACTGCTTTAACTATCATGGCCCCATCTTATTTTTGAAGTTTGTTGTGGCACCAGAGCTCTCTGATAGAGAAGGCTAAATATCTCACAAAACTACAAATCCCATAATTCCATAGCATTGAGGCATGGCAGTTAAAGTAGTGTCGAACTGCATTATTTCTGCAGTGTGGCAGCAGCCTATGTCTTTTTAATGATTGACGCATGAAATAACGAGACCACACACAGAAGATTGGGTTGAAATACGGGCCACTTTATTGATATATTTCCTATATCAATATATAGGATATATTCTTGTGGTATGCCAAGTATGGAAAGGGGGGGGAGATCCCTTGTGGGGGCACGCACATGGGCAGTTAGTCACAAGTGACCTAACTCCCAGCGTCCCTGGGTGACTCACCTGAGCCCCAAGGGGGATCCCGGTGTCAGGGGTTCCCCTTGGGTGCCATCTGCTGGAGGGCCCCGCACCGGGAAGGAAATCCCTAAGCCATGTAGCTTCTGTGAAGGATCTCCCACCCGACGCTGGCCCTAAGGATACCCTACCTTGCTGCACCCCATCCATTGAGATGCCGGTACAGTTCAGTGAAGGATATCCTATCACTCAATTTGAGGTTGCCATAGGTGAACGCCAAATCATTCTCTCCCCACTCCCTGCCACAGATAGGGGCAAATGTCTACTTAGCCCCTATCCCCTACAAGGGAAGCTAAGACAGCCCTCACTCCCTTTCGCATACCATCAAGAAACAGCTGGATCCTGGTGTCTGACAAGTGGACCCCGTCATCCCTATAGAGCTCAGGGCGTTTATATGAAATGCCCGGGTACTGGATGAAATGGCCAAGGCCACCATCCATAGCCCTGTGAACCGCCTTGTTCACTTTCTTGCGGGCAATGTCCAACAGCTTGGGGGCACCTTCACCTGGGTAGGAGAGTCGTGGAACGATGTCAGACCAAATCAGAGAGGTTTGCGGCCACGCCGCCTTAATCCGTCGCATGTCAGCCAGGGCCTGTATCATCAAAGCTCTGCCTTTCAAAAGGCCCAGATGATTGCCGCCAAGGTGGATCACCAGGACATGCGGAGGAGGTCCACGACGCTCCTGAAACAGGAAAGAGATTAAACCATTCCACCTCAAGCCCTGTTTGCCAAGCCATTCGATAGAGGCAATGTCTCCAAGACCCAGCTGTGGACCCAAAGGGCTCCTCTTGGCATGTTGTGCTGCCCAATACACAAAGCTGTGGCCACAAATCAGTACCCGGTATCTCATATCTGAAAAAGAAAGCACAGACAATCACAGAACAGGGGCAGAGACATAGTCAATTGCACATTGGACAGACATAGCCCTTGTAGGCAGCTGACTTCCAACGTCCCAATCTTTTAATGGCCTCTGGCTGCATACCCATAGCGGTGGCCGTTGACGCCGCCCCAATCCTGAAGGAGTGTGAACAGAAACGCACGCCTCCCAAACCCAGGCGAGTCAAGGCTTTATTCGTGATGGACAAGAATTGATACCTTGTGAGTGGAGACCCATCAGCGTGGCAAAACAGGGGACCAGGCGTAGTAGGGCGCAACTTCAAATACTCACGAAGGGCAACCACTGGGCAGAGAGTCAGGTCGTGGCACTCGCGCAATGCAATGTTCATACCCTTGCCCATCTGATCGGTCTTGGACCGCCTAATCGTTATAGTGACCACCTTGGTACCCAAGGTAATGTCACCCACGCTAAGGGCCAGGCCAGCAGAGTCCTTGGATGCCACCACCAGCTCGCTGATACGTAATGCCCCAAAAAAGGCCGTCAAGGTGGCGGCATGGAGCAACACCACCTCAAATGGAGTTGTACATATGCTGGGCCATATCTGGAAAAGGCCTTTGAGAATTGCTGGGGAGAGTGGTTGCCTATCATCATTAGCCTTGCCTCGCTGCCTGGCCCAACCCTCCAGTGCCTTCCTAATCCTAAAATCTGAAGTGTTGTCCTGCAGGCCTTGAGCCTTACTCCAAAAGGCCAAGGCGGCCAATCTGGATCGAATTGACTGGGGGGCAAGGCCTTTCTCCTTAAGGGAGACGTAGAAATGTAGAAGGTGAGGGACTGGAACTGGCCAGGAGTTGGGTAGACGCATATTGTCCCGAAAATCAAAGAATTCCTGAATGGCTCGCTTGTATACCTTCCTGGTGCTTGGAGTGATGGAGAGGCTGATGGCCTTAACTATTTCACCAATCCAAGCTCCCACAAATCCTCCGGCATCGGGTCCGGCATCTCGGCAGCGCCCGGAGCTAATTGCCTGAAGCGGTCCATCTGCAGACAGGAGAGAGCATCGGCAATGCCGTTGTCCACTCCCGCCACGTGGGACACAGTAAACAGAATGTTATACTTAAGGCATTGGAGAGTAAATGCTCTAACTAATGTCATGACCCTTTTGGACTTCGAGGTGAGGGAATTTACCACTTGAACAGTGGCCATGTTGTCACACCAAAAACGGACCGTGGAGTTGGCAAATTCATGCGGCCACAACTTAACTGCAACCAGTATCGGGAAGAGCTCCAAGAAGGTAAAGTCTGCCGTGATGCCAGCACCAACCCAGGCGCTCGGCCAACGCTCAGCGCACCACCTCCCAGCAAAGTAGACCCCAAAACCCAGTGAGCCTGCCGCATCAGAAGACACCTTAAGGGCATCACCTAAACGCAAGTCCTCCCTCCAAAAGGAAACCCCGTTGAACTCATGCAAAAAGCTATACCATACATCCAAATCAAGCTTAATTTCCCAGGTGATCCGGACCCTGTGATGTGGCTGGGAGACACCAGCGGTAGCATCACATAGGCGCCGGAGGAAGGCCCTGCCCGGTGCAATTACTTTGCACGCAAAATTCAGGTGGCCAATAAGTTCTTGAAATTCTTTGAGAGTGGCTTTGCTACGGTGGAGAAAACTCATGACCCTGTGCAGGAGATCATCTATCTTATTTGAGGGTAGCCGGCAAAATTGATCCACTGTGTCAATTTCGATACCCAGAAAAGCCAATCGTTGACTCGGGCCCTCGGTCTTTTCCTGAGCCAGGGGAACCCCAAAGACCACCATAAGGTCTTGGAATTGCTCCACCAAGGAGCGACAGACCCCAGTGCCAAACCGACCAACGAAGAGGAAGTCATCTAGGTAGTGCACTACCCCTTGATGCCCCGTTTGGTGCTTGATAGCCCATTCCAAAAAGGTACTGAACTTCTCAAAGGCAGCACAAGAGACAGAGCAGCCCATAGGCATTGCCCGATTCATGTAATACAAGCCGTCAAATGAGAATCCCAGTAGCTCAAAATCATCGGGGTGGATTGGCAAAAGGCGAAAAGCGGATTTAATATCACACTTGGCAAGTTCCGCGCCAAGGCCATATCGCTTAACTACTTTGACGGCTGCATCGAATGAAGTGTAATGAACAGTGCATAATTCTTGTGGGATGAAGTCATTAACGGATTGCCCCCTCGGATAAGACAGATGATGAATTAAGCGAAATTCGCCCGGTGTCTTCTTTGGGACAATACCCAAAGGAGAGACCCACAAGCGAGAGGAGGGTGGGTCCACAAATGGGCCTGGGACCCGACCTTCCGTGACCTCCTTATGAATCTTCTGCCTGACCACATGTTCCAAACCCCGTACTGATTTAAGATTGGGTGCCATGTAAGGCCTGCGCACACCTTGGTAAGGTATGCGAAAGCCCTCATGGAAACCGTCCCGGAGGTATTGAGCTGCCGACTGGTCCGTGTACACGCATAACCAGGCAGCCAAAACCTCCAACCTAATTGGGCTGGGACCCTTTTCCCTGAGGGGCAGGGTTGTTCGGTCCCTTTCTCCCTCCCTGCTGGTCCTTACCAAACTGTCCCCTCCCTTTTGGGCAATTGCGGAAAGAGTGTCCCCCGCCACAGATGGAACACTCGTGGCGAAAGGCACATGGGCGGCGAGAGCAAGCCCCTCTGTACCCCAACTCCCAGCATAACAGCCGGCGATTTGGCGTCACCGGCTGATTAGGCTGAGTAGATTGACATGATGAACTACCGGGACGTGCATTCTGCAACAAGTGTCTGCTCTGTGCTCTTTCCCCCAATATGGGCCGGCTTGGGGACATAATCTGCAGCCACAGGTGTGAACTGATAATATCCCACCTCAGAGTTGGATAGGAGGCTGGCATTTGCCGAAATGCTTCATCATATTGAAGCCAAGCCGGGCCCGCAAAATCAACATAGGCCCTGTATATAATATCAAGGTATCATATGAGGGCATAAGATTTGTGGGGCTGGCTGTGGGAGACAACACCAGCATATATGAGGAAGCCCGCCAACCAGTTGGACCATGTCCTGTCAACCTGCCTCCATTTTATTTTCTCCTTTTCCCTGTCATCCAATTCATCTTTCTCCTTCTTGTCCAGTTCACGGAAAAGAAGGGAGAAAATGTCAACATACTCCAAGTGGCCCCCCTAGTCTGTGCTGAGAAGCGGGGAGGGAGGGGGATGGGGGATGGGGCCGAGGAACAAAGGGGGCTAAGGCCAAAAGTCAGCTGAGTACTAAAAAGCTGAGAAGCGAGGAGGGAGGGGGGACGACTCAGCAGCGACTGAGCTGGGGTTGAGGGAGAACAAAGGGGTTGAGGGATAACAAAGAAGAGGAGAGCCGGGCTGTAATTCCTGGTGGCAAAATTAGAAGCACAAAATCAACTACACACTGCAACAATACTATAACCATACAACAAAACACAACAACACAATACAACAATAGGCATGCACAAAAAGGGGGTACAAACAAATAGTGAAATAAACTATAAGCAAATAAAGGTATTGGCAATTAAAAAGGAATTAAACAGCCACAATCACAATGCTGGGCTGCAACCCAAGGCACAGCACAGCCAACTTATCTATCCCTCGTGGCCAAAGCAGTTCACCATCCGAATGTCCCTCCTTCCTTTCGATCCAGTAAAAAAGAGGAGGAGGCCAGGGGCGGCAAGGGGTAAAATAGGCCCTGCTTCAGCACCGCCCCTGGCTCCTCCTGACCAGGGCGTGTCCACGCCCCGGCCAACCCCTGTGCTCACCTTCATGCCCATCATTAAAACACCTCCCTCGGATCCACCATTCTTCAAGATCCGGAGGGGTGTCTGTTAATACAGTTGTCCCTCCTTATCCACAGATTTGGTATCCACGGATTTAAGTATTCACGGCTTGAAAATACTGTATTCTTTTTAAAAAAAAATCCAAAAAGCAAACCTTGATTTTGCATCTTATATAAGGGACACCATTTTGCTATGCCAGTGCATATAATGGGACTTGAGTATTCACAGATTTTGGTATCCACGGGGGGTCCTGGAACCAAACCCCAATGAATATGAAGGGACAACTATATATCCAGGTTTTTAAACAGTTAGCACACTCACTTCATGCGAGGACTATCCCCTATAATAAAATGTTTTCACTCTGACAATATATTGGGAACATTAATTAACAAATCATACAAATACAAATTATATATTATGCAAATAATATATAAGAAGTAATTATGTAATACAAAGTTCTCACCAAAGCATCAATTACAAGGGAGTAAGATTTATTGTAAAGCTTACTTCAACATATGTATTCATAGGTGGCACTCCTTAAAAAGAAAAATAGAAAATCATACTGCTATTGTCAATCCCAAACAATGTACAGTACTTTACAAGTAATCTAGCCATGTCAGTTTCCTAATGGTGGTGTGGTTCATCAATGTTGAGTTTGAGAAGGCTATCCTAACTGAGTGTGAAAGTTGGACAGTGGAGAGAGCTGACAGGAAGAAAACACATTTGAAATATGCTGCTGAATGAGAGATCAGCAGATGTCACAGACTGCTAAAAAGACAAATCAATGTGTCCTAGAGCAAATCAAGCCTGAACTCCTAGAAGCCATGATGACTAAACGGAGGCTGTTGTACTTTGGACATATCATGATAATGCTTGATAAAGCAGAAGGCAGTGGGGGAAAAGGGGAGACTGCACTACAGGGAGATTGATTTAATCCAAGAAGCCACTGCTCTGAACTTGCAAGACCTGAGTGGGGCAGTTGATGACTGGAGGTCTCTCATTGATAGGGCTGCCATAAGTCAAAGTTGATTTGATGGCAAATAACAATAAATGAGCAGGGAGGGGAGAAGAAAGCGGATAGTAAAAGAGAAGGCAGCAGGTTACAAATGCTGCTGAATATTCTCAATAAAGGGCTCTTCCAGATTGGTCTAAAGAAAGTCTGAGCTTTCACAAAATAAGTTTTTGGGGTTTGCCAGGTTTTGGCAGTTGTTGCCACCTTCATATTCACTTGTTCCCTGCCAGTAAGCCCTTTTCCATATTGGAGGGAGGGATGTTTGTTGCTTGACAGCAATTTTTGAATCTGCATTAGAAGATTATTTATTTATTTAACTGTGCGTATGGTTTGCTGAGGTTGGAGCCTGGTCCTATATTTTGAAATTGTCTCTTCTTTGTATATTATATTTTTCTTAGAGTCGTATTACAGCATTTCCATGCAAAAGTGCTTTTTCAGTATGATGTTATGACTAAAAAGTATTTCTTTTAAAAAGGGGAAGGAAGGGTGAATTTGCCTTCCCCACTGTCCATTTTGAAAGAGAAGTAACAGATAACACCATTAGGGAAAGTGGCTAAAGAAACCTGGTGTAAGAACTACTGATGTTCATATGCCCTTGAGACTTTTTTGCTATAACATGTTTCATTCTTTTTTTAAAAAAAATGAAGGGTGGAAATAAAATGTTTCACCTGGTGCTGGGAATTGCCAACAAATAGTCAGAGACAACAAGTATGTTGACTGGATATTTTAAAAAACAAAACTTTGAGAGCTACAGCTCAAATACAGCAACCTCTAGCAACATTTCCCCTATCTAGAGGGTCAAAAAGTAAGCTCTCAGAAGTTTCTTTCCCATGGAGGAGAGGGGGCAGGAGGAAAAAAGGAGGGAGAGTGAGGATTAATTTTGTATTTGACTCCTCACTGAAATCAATGAGATGCATACATGTTTAAGTTTGACTGAATCATGCCTCAAGTCATTTCCAGCCTAATTAAGACAATAGCAAAATTCTATTCTCCCCCCCCCTCTCTTTTTTCCTTTTAGGAGAAAAAAGACCAGAGTGGTTATTCTGAGACATAATGAGAACACATTATATGTTCCTATAGCCTTGATGTTTATAGCAAGCTTTGTTTAGCTTTGATTCAGGTTTTTCCGCATGTTTGCACTCGGAAGTGGAAACACTGAATCACACAGACATTCCCTGCTAAGGACCAGATCCTCCGTTCCTCCAGCAGTTCCATGACAATGGACACAAAATCTCATGGCACCTTTGCCAAAAGGCAGTGGCTTGCATTTCTTCTAGGAAAGCTGCATTTGACTTTTAGTTTCATTGTGCAGATGCTCTATAGAAATGACTCAAATTTTCTGAACATTTGTACTTGGCTTTATAGAAGCATGGTTTCTAAAAATGAAATCTTGACATGTGAAAAAAACTACAGGTATTTCCCTGCCCCCTTCTTCAGAAACGTTTCTCCACTTTTTTGTTGTTAACTGCCCTCAAGTCAACACTAACTTATGGTGACCCTATGAATGAGAGACCTACAAGTCACCCTAACATCAACCATCCTGCCCAGGTCTTGTAGACTCAGGGCCATGAATTTCTTGATTGAGTCTATCTATCTATTTGTAATGTGGTCTTCCTCTTTTCCTACTTCCCTCCACCTTACCAAGCATTATCGACTTTTCTAGTGCATCATGTCTTCTCAGAGTATGACAGCAGTGGTGTCACTAGGGGTGCAGAGAGGCTGAACTGCATCAGGTGACACCATCAGAGGGAGGGATGACACCGGTGTTAGTAATGCCACAGTATGACAGCCTCAGTTTAGTCATCTTGGCTTCTAGGGAGAGCTCAGGCTTGATTTGCTCTAGGACCCATTTATTTGTCTTTCTACCAGTTCATGGTATCCATAAAATTCTTCTCCAGCACCACAACTCAAATGAGTTGATTTTGTTCCTATCAGCTTCACAGTCCAACTTTCATAACCATACATAGTACAGTAGAACCCCTGTGTCCACTGGGGACTTGTTCTGGGGTGTGTGTGGATACCGAAAACCATGGATAATTGTGAATACCATTGAAAACAATGGGACTTCTGGTTTAAATTACCATAGAGTTGCCTTGGAGGACCTAGAAAATGGCTAGAGAAGACACATTTTCTAGGAAGACTCTATGGCAGGTGTGCTGTTTTGTGTCCTGTGGATAACTGAATCAGTGGATAATGAATCAGTGGATGCAGGGGTCCTACTGTAATCGGAAATGTGATAGCATGGACCATCCTAAATTTAGTTTTAAGTGATATATCTTTACACTTTAGGATCTTGTCTAGTTCCTTTATAATTGCCCTTCTAAGTCCTAGTCTTCTGGTTTCTTGACTACAGTCTCTATTCTGATTAATGATTGAGCCAAGACATGCTTTTTTACATAGTATTAAAGGATTTGTGTTTAGAGTTAGCTGCCTATTGCAAATCATCTGACTTCTTTATTACAATATATCCAGGAGAAAAGGTCTCTGAAGAGTGTGAAGGAGTGTTTCTTTCCAGCAGAAGATTTCTATCAATAGCAATAGCACAGCAATAGCATTTATATTTCTATACCACTTACCAGTGCAAAGCACTCTCTAAGCAGTTTACAATGTGTTAGCTAATTGCCCCCAACAAGCTGGGTACTCATTCTACCAAACTACGGAAGGTTGGAAGGCTGAGTCAACCTTGGAGCACTGTGGGATTGAACTCACAGCGTTGTGGTTGCAGTACTGGCATTTAATCAGTGTGCCACCAGGGCTCAGTATTTATTTATTTATTTATTTATTTATTTATTTATTATTTATATCCTGCTTTCTCCCAATATAGGGACTCACGGTGGCTAACAATAAATTTAAAACAATACAAATTAAAATAAATACAAAAGCATTAAAATATAGATGTAATTTAAATAAAAAACCAACTAAAAAATTTATGCAGTTAAACCATGAAACATTAAAATACATTTAAAACTATATACAAACTTTAAAATCCAAATTTAAAAGCCCAACCTTCATCAGTTGGTAAGTGCCTGATGCTACAAAAATGTTTGTACCTACTGATGAAAGAATAGCAGAGACAGGACCATCCTGACCTCTCTCGTTACAGGGAATGGTGTATTTTTCTGCACTTCAAATCAGTGCAAATGACCTTCCAAATTTTCTTGGAGTCCAGTTCTCATCAGCCATAGTCACCTCATTCAATGGTGAGGTATGTTCGCCAACATTTTGGAGGGCCATAGGTTCCCACCTCTGTTCTCCAACAAAATGATTACAAAATTATTACAAAAGTAATCAGTAGATTACTTTGTTTGTCCTGTTCTAATGGATATATTGAAGTTTTATAACATCAAATGTGCACCCCTATAATTGTCGTTGCAAACATAATTTCTCCTTAGCACCTTCTATTCCAAAGGTTTTTCAGCTGAAAGCTCAATACAGGTCTGTCACATCAAAGATTTAGAAAGTTGAAACTCTAGCTTTACTTTGCACCCCTCTTTTCCTCTTAAGGAGCTCAACACAGCTTAGATATGGCTCCCAAGCAAGGAATCTCCCATTCAAGCAGCTTACAAGGTCAAATGGGCTTACCTTCAGAAGTAGAACACCAATGATTTGCCTCCAGATCATTCTTTTTTGTTTGTTTGTTTCAACACACCTGCCCCCCCACCCCAAAACATCAAGGAAGACTACCTGGCATTCTTAACAACCCTGCAGGGAAAGTTTATTCCAAGAAATGCTGGCTTTTCCAATACCACTTCACAACCTTTATGGCTGGGCAGGAATATGAAAACAGATTGCTGCCCACCAAAGTTCCCCTGGGGAGGGTGCAGCTCTGTAACCTCTGACAGTTGCCCACCCCATCTGTACATGTACTATAGAGGTCGGTTTGTTCTGTCAGAATTGTCATTTTCTGGCTCTTGGCTTCAAAACAGCAGTGCCAGTTTTGGATTATATTTTCCACTGGCTCTATAAGTATGCCCAGGGAATATATGGTCTTCCAGAAATTGTTGTTCTCCATTTCCCATCAATCATAGCCAGCATGGTAAAGGATTATAGTCCCTTAGCGCGTGGAGGGCACACACCCCTTACTAGAGCCAACAAGGGGTGCGGTAGCATATGGAGAAGGAGCTATCAGTTGGGTGTAAAGTCTTTTTGGGAATTATTTAAGCAATGGTGGGGATGCATGCAGCTACTCAAGGGACCAATGAGAGGCACTCACATTTGGATCAAACTTTTTTTTTTTTAATGTATTAGCAAAGCATTGAAAATAGCTGTTAGGCAAAAAGACATTTAAATCAGCAGCTCTCACTTCATTTAATCTTGATTAACCCTGTACTCTTTTTAAAATATATATTTAGCATTACATATAACACTGAGCTCAAGCTGTGACTTAATAAACTATGCCATGCTAGAGAACAGTGCTAGCTGTTGGTAAAGACCTTCAAGTATGATCATATTTAATCCTTTGTTGCAGTGTTATTATAACTGTGGGTAGGCTCTGGTTTTATGTAGATGAATGACTGAACATTTGTAAGAAGTGTTCAACTTTGAAAGCTGATTGCTCGTTTGTTTGTTTGTTTTACTTATCTGCCACCTGTCTCCTGGAGTGGGACCCACGGTGGCTCACAAAAGAAATACCGTACTGTAGTTATCTTTTAATGACTTTGGCACTTTGCAGGAGGTTCCATCCAGAACAATTTTAATTATAGACACTGAGTACATCATGCCAGGATACAGAGGATACAGAGCAGGTAGACCACTTGCCAACTTTCTATCACCAAAACAGGCAGAAATTCAAAAGGTAAAGCACCCTCATTGTTACATTTCCATGGGAGGAACACACATTGTTGTTCTCCATCTCCCAACAATCACAGCCAGTATATTTAAAATCCCAGGGTATGGGGCCAGAAGCAGCAAGGCCACTGTTAATGCAGATGTGCTGGAGATAATAGCCTCATGAAGGTTTGAAAATGAAGGGGGAAATGTCTGAGGTAATGTGATTTAATTGATAAGCTTCATATGTGGAATAAAACAACATGTAAGGAATAATTTCTGTGAGTGGATAAATAGGGATTTTCTGAGTATTAAAAGGCAAAGCCATATCTCCATCAATTCTGTCAAGGTTACAGCTGCTCTAGATATTTAATTTGCAGTGTACATTTAAAGGGGCATGCAGCTCTAATATTAAAGGCTGCTCTGTATGCTGCTTTTATTTTATACAGAAGGCTGTGCTGTGCATAGGGAAAGTAGAGACTCCATTGAATTTACTTGACCTGCTCTAACTTGTACTTGATCTTCCACCAATCCTAGCTAGACTCTTTCTGTATCTAAGGACTTTTTCAGATGCCCTAAAATCCATGAGGGGACATTGGGAGAGGTATGCAACTATCCCGCGGCAGGGGGTCCATTTCGGATGACGTCGTTCCTCTCCCATCATCATCCGTGCTACTTCCGTGCTCAATCTATTGAAAAGGCACCATTTTTTACTCACGGAAGTTTTTTGTGAATAAAAAGTGGCGCCTTTGCAACAGATCGAACACAGAAGTAACATGGACAATGATGGGACAGGGACAGCATCGTCCGAAACAGACCCCCTGCCACGGGATAGCTGCGTACCTCTCCCAGCATCACCACATGGATTTTAGGGCATCTGAAAAAGTCCTTAGACACCTGGACATGTCCACAAACACCTGGACAACTTCAACAGGAAAGAAGAAACCCTAAAAGTAAACAAAATCTGACTTCCAGTTTTGAAAAACAATAGAATCAAAACTCAACACTTACAAAGGAATTCCATCCAGGGACAAGGGGAGTTCCAGCAGATAATGTCCAATCAACCAACCATTAGCCAAACAGACACTAATCATCCTTGCATTTCTATACCCAGAAACTAACAATTCAATTACACAAATTTACATATACTCCCCAATAGGGGTTCACGATATATAAACTCCACACACACTCCTACCTAACCATTCTCTGAAGATGCCAGCCACAGATGCAGGTGAAACATCAGTAGAAACTATTCCATAACACGGCCTCACAGCCCGGGGGAAAAAAAAAAGGAAAATCTATGGATGCCGGCCGTGAAAGCCTTCGACTTCACAATGCAGGAAAAGTCTTGGTGGCTTTTGCCATGATTTTTTAAAAACAGCAAGGGAAGTGTGCAAAGCTGATTGGCTGGGTGAGCACAGGGGGTGGGGCTTGCTAACAGGGCAAGCGTTTGCTGCTGCCATGTTGGATTTTTGCCTTAGTGAGTGATCGCTAAGGTGATAAACAAGGTAGGGTTTTTTCGTTTTGCTATCCTTTTAATTTGGAAAATCACTATATCACTCCAGCGCACCTTAGACAACATTTAAAAAAAAAAGTTTGGCGGTGGCAAAGAACTAACACAAGTAAATCACTTGTGGGCACCATATGGCATACAAAGTTTCTGGGGGCTTCTGGGGCCAAAAACACAGTTAAGACATGTCACTGCTGCTGCAAAATGCCATTACTACAAGGTACTCCGGGGTTTCCCCCCTCATATAGATGGGCCCTAGGTCTGGCTTACCATCTCTGAAATAAGAGTTACAAGTGGGGTGCAACCACTGCTCCACAAAGCACTATGGGCCTGTAGATTAGCTAGAAATACAGGGCTAGGGTTCCATATGCATGGAACTTGGTGCTTAGAATAAGCAGTAGGGACTGTTTTAAGTAAAAGGAAAGTCACCTATTATTGGTAGTTTGTTTTTGTGTGCCTTCAAGACATTTCTGACTTATGATAACCCTAAGGTGAACCTATCACAGGGTTTTCTTGGCAAGATTTGTTCAGAAGGGGTCTGCCTTTGCCTTTCTCTGAGGCTGAGAGAGCGTGACTTGTCCAAGGTCACCTGGTGGGTAGTACACATTTGAAAAGAGAGAAACAAGGATGCAGTGTTACAGTTGGCTTCATAGTAAGGATGGGGGTAAATTGAAATATTCTTAAAATGGTGGGGAAACATGTTTATTGAGTGTTGAGAAACCCTGATGAGAAGAATCCTGTAATGATTAAAATCTTTGCAGTTTGGGACTTTCTTTATACAAAATTTGCATATGGTTTTATACAGAAAAGAGCACAGAAAATGCCATGGGCAAATTTTGCATAGAATAAGTCCTGAATTGCAAAGAGTCTTTGAAAAGGCACAGTTTTTGAAGATTTACTCAAAACGAGAAGAAAGTTGCTAAAATTACTCATTGCTTCCTTTATGAAGAAGATTGGTGAAGAATGACATCCCCGCTACATAGCTAGGAGAGAGTTCAGACTGAGAAATCATCCTAAGAGTATCAATCTATGTAAGCGAGAGAGAGATTAGGCAGGAGATTAGCTACGCATCTCTATGTTGGCACACATTTATTTATTTATATAAAAATACTTTGCCCTATATCATACAGCCTCAGGGAAGCGTACAATAAAATACATTTTAACAATATAAAACAGAAAAAAATTTAAACAGACTAAAAGCATATTAAGCAATCCAATATGTTAAAAACCACATAATTAATTTCAGTGAAAATTGTTTAACATAATTTTAAGCTGTGCTTTGTGCAGTTGTGGTTGTACAGTGGGGCCTTGGTATCTGCTGGGGTTTGGTTCCAGGATCCCTCATGGACACCAAAATCCATGGATGCTCAAGTCCTGTTATATACAATGGCATAGTAAAATGGTGTCCCTTATATAAAATGGCAAAATTAAGGTTTGCTTTTTCAATTTTTTTTTTTTTTTTTTTTTTTTTTGCGGGGGGTGGGGGAGATATTTACAAGCTGTGGGTGGTGGAAACCATGCATGCAGAATCTGTGGATATGGAAGGCTGACTATATTCCACTCCCAACACGTACTGTAAAGGCGGTGAGCCATTTTTGCTGTGTATGTCTGCTGTGGTAAACCAGCTGTATTTTCTGGGGGTGGGGTGTGCATTCTGCTGAGTATGGTCCTGGACTTTTGCCCTGACAGACTGAATTACTCTTCACGCTCTTCTGGTTTTCAATTCTATGAACAAAATTTCATGACCAAGTTAATGGCTATTTTCCTGCTATTACAGAACTTATTTGGCTCAATTATGTTTTATTTACAATGACAAGGGTATCATTTGTGGTTGAACTGAATCTATCCACAGTAAAATAAAGCTTGTTTCATGTAGGATCAAGAAGGCCTTGATGAAGCGTGACAAGTGAAGACAGAAAGCAGCCGTGGTTTGAAGTGGACAACCCACTCGCCCACCTTTCTTTCTGCTTCTCCAAAGCTTCTGTTTTTCTGCTTCCTGTTTTGCTTTTCTCCAAAGCAGGGATTAGCTAGAGGCTCAGCCAAGGTTACAGTGTATTACTGCACTCAGCTATGCAGCCTTTCACAATAGATTCCTAAGCAGGAGTTTGCCTGAAAGGAAATAATAATGATGGTGATGATGATAAAAGAAGAGAAATGAGAAAAAGCTCTTTCAAAAGAAATACAAACAAAGAAAAGGAAGCAAAAGCTGATATACTTGCTTTAAAGTAGCATACCGGGAGCTGCAATAAATATATGTTTGCTGCATAGCTTCATCCCACTAGGGCTACTGGTTAAAAGTAGTGTTAAAACCAGGGTCAAAAGTTTAAGGCAGACTGTAGTTCTGCCAGCGCATGCCAAGAAGTGGTGTCTGAGCTCAACACATGGCAGCACACGAGCCTCAAGGTTCAGAGCCTGCTAACATGTAGCCAGTTATAAAGGAGCTCAGGAAAAGAGATGATTAGTGAAGGTAGAGCTCAAGTGACAGGACAAGACAGATGCCATAAGCAGAGTTATGCACAGCTGGATGCTTTCTCCAAAAAATGGAGATGAGCTGTGCAGTGAAAGGCACTGGCTGAAAAGAGACTTGGCTTTTGGAAAAGAGAAGGAAGAAGAGAAAGGGAGATAATCCCAGCTCATAAACAATGATTTAGGTAGAGCAGGATCAGACACTGACTGGATAGATAAACGATTGATTGATTGATTGATTGATTGATCACCTAGACAGCTAGAGGATACTTCTGGAAAGACTTGGTTTGTTTTTTAAAGTTTTGTCTTGTTTTACCCGTATTGACCAGATAGCCAATAGCCTAAACAGGACTGATTTAAAATTAATATCACATTGCACTCTGCCATTAGGGGACAGGCTGTGTGGCACATAAAGCTTTATCCTCTAATGCAGTGGTTCTCAACCTTTGGCCTTCCAAATAGTTCTCCCAAACTCTCTTAATTCTTAACTATTGGCCATGCTGGCTGGGACTCCTGGGACCAAAGGTTGAAAACCACTACCCTGTCAGTAAAAACGTCATACTCTGTCAGTAAAAAAGTCAATCAAACTCAGGGGGGTGGGGGATGCTCTAGTCCCTCAGGTGGTCAGCTCTCTCTGTCTAATGGTATGGCCAGCTCTGGTGATGGCAGGGTTCCTCGTATAGTGACTATTGTTTGAGTCCAGACAATCCTTATTAGGATAGGATTTCAGGTCTAAACTCACAGCAAATGTTGTTGTTGTGTGCAGTAAAGCAGTAATGACTGTTTTAAGTAAGAGGAAAGTCACCTGTTATTGGTAGTTTGTTGTTATGTGCCTTCAAGTCATTTCCAACTTATGGCAACCCTAAGGCAAACCTATTAGGGGGTTTTCCGGGCAAGATTTGTTCAGCGGAGTGGGGGGGCTGTCTTTTACTTCTCTCTGAGGCTGAAAGAGTGTAACTTGCTCCATGACCAAATGGAGATTCAAATCCTAGTTTCAGAGCGAATACTATTATTTTTTAATACTATCAGTGTTGGTTTATACACAATCCTCAGCTCTACTAGCCAGGAATATGGAGCAAGAACAAATTGCTACTCTGGGATATCACAAGGATGCAACCAAAGAAGAATGAGACATATAAAACTAGAAGACTTTTTTTTTAGTAACTATTTCACTCTCTCTTCAGATATAAGATTCAGTAACTTCCAAGCTGGTAGATCTGGGACAGGAGAAAAGTGTATCATTACCAGTATAAATTCAGAAGGCATACACATGTGGACTTTGTTTATTAAACAAAGTTGTCTCCTTTTTTCTGTCATATATATTGTGGTAAATCTGTGCTTAAGTCTGTTCAGCAGTTCACCTACTTGGGAAACATCATCTCCTCAGATGCCAAGATTGACAAAGAGATCGATCACAGATTAGCAAAGGCATGTAGCGCATTTGGAAGACTTCACAAAAGAGTCTGGAGTAACAAACACCTGAGGCGAAGCACAAAAATCAGTGTGTATAGAGCCATTGTACTGTCTATTCTCCTTTATGGGTCTGAAACATGGGTCACCTATTGCCAACACTTACGACTCCTCGAACGCTTTAATCAGCGCTGTATAAGCACAATCCTACATATACACTGGACTGACTATGTGATGAATGTGGCTTTCCTGGAGCAAGCAGGGTTTACCAGCATTGATATTGAGAACAAAGCACTGGGCAGGGCATGTTTCTAGGATGGAGGACCATTGCCTCCCAAAAATAGTACTCTATGGTGAACTTGCCATGGGTCAGCGTAAGAGGGGTGCTCCAAAAAAAGTGATACAAGGACTCCCTGAAACAACATCTCAGGTTCAGCCAAATTGATCACCAACAATGGTCTGCCCTGGCCTCACATCGGGAGGCATGGAGACACACTATCCACAATGCTGCAGCCTTATTTGAGAACTCATGCCGAACAAGTCTTGAAGAGAAACGACAACACAGAAAGAATCACAACCCGGAAACATCACCCAAGGAGACCTTCTGCTGTGTTTTCTGCAACCGGACTTGTTTATCTTAGATTAGCCTTTTCAGTCATCATCGTGCTTACAGAAAGTGCGGGATGAGTCCTTCCTGAATCTTCATTTGTGAAGAAAAGCCAGAGAAAGAGAGATTGTGGCTAACAACTAAACCTCAGCTAACTGATTATTGATTAATAATTGGTTGCATTATTATTTTTGTAAACTACCCTAGAAATATGATTAAGTGATGGTGCAATATGTGTGTGTGTATCTATCTATCTATCTATCTATCTATCTATCTATCTATCTATCTATCGTGTGTGTGTGTATAATCAACAAATGCCCACTGTGGGTTGTTTTTTTTTTTTAATCTATAAAATATGTTCTGATCTACAAGCTGGGCAGGTCTTGAGAAAATATTTGTAAAACAACCTTCTCAGATAGAAACCAAGGATTACACACAAGCTATATAAGAAGGAAGAAGAAAAGGAGGGGGAAAAGAAGGAATGTAGCAGCTCTTCTGGCTAACTGGTTTTTATTTCAGTGTAGATATCAATCCATTTCTTCAGATGCACTACAAAGTAATAACCAGGCCTCATAATAGAAAACATATTTACACAGTTGTGGGAGTGGGGTGGAATGCAACCGGTATGTAATTAAGTTTGCAGCTGAAAGGAAAGCAAAATAGCCTGTTTTTTTTTACCTGGTGTGCTAAATTTTTACTGCCAAATAGAAAATGTTTGAGTAGCTTTTTAGCCTGGCAAATGCTTCCCATTATTTTCTCTACATTTTATTGTCAGAAAGCACTATCCTTGATTAACCCACAGTCATATTAAGGCAAGATGAACAACTCATCCAACACTTGTCCTTGAAGAAGTGGACTTTTTAATGGGTTGGATTCATCAAAAGCTTCCCACAGAGAGAATTCATTCCATCAGCAGGAGGCTTTTGATCTGTCAGAGCAATTCTACTGGCTGAACTGGGAACAAAACAATCTTTGCCAGTTCCCTCTTCCCCCAGAAGAACTATATCTTGCCCTCTCATCTATCTCATGAAGTTGGGAGGGGGGTGCTCTGGAACAGTATGGGAAGCCCACTTGAAGTTACAAAGGAAATAGGGAATTGATGAAAATGAACTCCATTTTCCTCCAGTGGGAGGAAAGTGGAAATTTACTCTGGGATGTTGCTGCTAATGGAGTAAGATTTATGTTTGCTTCGCAGAATGTGACAGTATGGCTGTTCCAGCTGAGCTAGCATCTTGAAAATGTTGCCACTGGTATCATTACACAACCTTTTCATAAGGTTACATTTGCTAGAATTAAGTAGGAAGAATTAAGTTTTTAAATTCCAAGGCACAGCTGGTTATTGCGCCTGGGAGTGAGAATTTGTTCTGTTGAAGGATCTGAGGTTACTACTATGTGAGTGGATTACCAAATACAGTATATATGCCAAGAGATTATTCTTTTCTAAATAGGGTAGACAGAAATCTAACAGATGGATAAAATAATGGCAACAGAAAAAGTCAGAAGAATTCCTTTCTGCTTCCACTAGATTAAAGAAGAATGAGAATGTGGTCCCTGTAGATCTGTGTTGATAAATCTATGCTAAAAGCTTAAATTGGTTCTGTATCCCTGTAACTGTTATGGCTTCTTCCTAAAAATCTTAGGGATTTTAGTTTGGAGATTATCAGACGCAGGCAAAAAGCCTGCGGGGATGACATCACCATACCGTCTTCTTCTCGTGGTGCCTCCGTGCAATGGAGTCTGCATAGAGGCAACACATGAGGATAATGACATCATGTGAAACCGGGACCCATTCCTGGTACAGTGACGTTGTCCTTGTGTGCTCCTGTTGGGCTTTTTGAAGTGTCTGATAATCTCCAAAGATGGGAATGATGAGATATATTCATGGGACATATTCAACTTGTTGAGTCATATATTGTGCAACTTTGGGCTAGGCAAATAATAACCAAGTAAGTAAGGAAATTTTAAAAAAAAATACTTCTGAGATGTTTTATTGTTTGATATTTCATGCATCAGGCCCAGTATTTTACTAACTGAGAAATATAATAAATATGTCCAAGAAAATAAGCATTAAACTACCAGAAATGATGATGCGGAAGGTCATGATTCATCTTTGCTTTGGAAAGACACGCTTCCGGAGGCATTAGTCATTCCTCTTAGAAGACAGAGGGTGCATTTAAGACTGATTGACCATAATGTGCTGCCAGTTTCCACTGCAAGCAAAATTCAAACCAAACAAGAGCACAGATGAACAGTAATTAAGGAAATGCATTAGCATTCAATGAAATACTCTATCCTTAGATTGTCATGTGTCATTTGAAGCTCCACAGAAGAAATTACTCAGTCCAGGTGCAGTCTCCAACAACAGCATGTATATGAGAGTAAAAGACATGGTGTAATATGTCCTTCTCTGTCAATTTACTCCTTCATAGTTGTACACCTCTCATGTTTTTTAACCCTACAAAGGACAAGAAATGAACACCCAGAACTGGAGCCAGCCCTGCCATTAGGCAGAGTAAAGCAACTGCATCAGGCAACAGATGCTTGGGGAAAGCATTAGCACCTGCCCATTCTTTTGTCCTCTCCTTTGGAGGATGAAGCTGTATTATGGCCTGGCCTGGCCTGCAACCCCCTAAACTAACCTGCTGCTCACAGGTACAATGGAGGAGATCCCCCATAAAGTGTAACCCCCTATAAAAGAGATGATACAGTAGTCCTAGTTTAGATTAAGCTTTGAATTGTTCATTTCAAAACTAAATAGTATATGAAAGCAGTCCTGCACATATGGGTCAACAAAGAGGTTGCTGAGCCTTGCTTCAGCTTAATGGCTCTGACCAAGTTTATCCATAAAGCATATGTAGTTGTAAAACTGCTCCTGGGCAGTTACCTCTCCTGATTCTGGAGGGTGAGTGTGTGTGTCAGAGGACTGAATGCTGCTTCTATATACTGTAATATATAAATCTTTACCTTAAGAAAATTAGATATTAAGGTTCTTACCTTATGTTCTATACCTAGAGCTTGTTTTCTTCATGGGGAAGCATGTTCCTATTACTGACTGGTGTGATAGAGTCTGGATGCAACTTTATCACTTTTATTATTTGCGTGGATAAATTGGAATGTGTAGTGTATTATGTTCAGAACTTTGTTTTTTACACAGAACAGTCAAAAGATGCAATAAATATCTGAAGTGATGCCAGTAGACAACTGATTGATTCATTTATTAAAGTATTTGCCACCTCATTTTTGGTGTTGGTGCTACAAATCTGATAAATATAGATCAGAGGATTTTGCTCCATTTCAACAGCATCCCAATAAGAAATTAAAATACATTTTTGTTTAAAGCTTCACAGAAATAAAGGAAGCAGAGTCTATCTACATCAACTGGAATTCTTTCTTCCTTTTCTCAACTCTCCCTCAAGATACTGAAACTGTACAGGCAGCACAGATTCTTTCTGTCAGTGACAGATAGGCTAGAAAATCAAAGTGGATTTATCTGGCTAACCTACTCTCATTTACTGTGCAAAAGCATTAGCCAAGGAGTGAATTAATGAATGCTTCCAAAGCTCCAGCTTGCAGAGATACAAGAGTCACGCAACAAACAAATGCACATAGGCCACTGGAATTGTGACCAATGTTAGCTCTTGTCAGGACCAGTCTAACATATATTGTTAAGTGTATATGGGTGGGGTGGGGTGCGGTCTTCCCACCATCAGTCAAAATACAATACTTTAAAACCACTCAGAGGGTTTGTCTATATGAGGGGGGGAATTTAGATTGATGCACACTTTTTTTTTTTTTTTTTTGCAAACTTGCAGGCATGCGATGCTATCTGCTTTTCCTGTCCCATTGGGCATGCCTGAGAATCAAGGTGGCAGGTACGAGTGAATTATGTTTTTATTTTCATTAGTTGCCAACGCTGAATAGAATTTTTTTAAAAGCATATCTAAGGTGTGAAAGTGTGATATTCCTCCTAAATAAATTTTAAAAGGGGGGGGGAGCTGTTTCTTCGCCTCAGCACACGATCGATAAGATGAAAATCCAACATGGCAGTTCTGGGTGCTTGTTTTGTTACCAGACTCTGCCCCCTGCCCACGTCTGACAAATCAGCTTTCTATTTGCGTTCTTATCAGGAATGTGAATGAATGTGAATCAGATTGTCCCAACAAGTGGGAATGTATATTCCTCATGGAGCTTTTTTAAAACTTTGGGGAAAGCCGTGAAGGCTTTTCCTTTGGAGTTTTTGGTAGATTTGCCCCCCCTTCCAAATACTGTGGATTAATGTAGGATGGCATTTAGATAAATCCTGGGTGTCAGTTACACAACAGTTTTAATCACAGGGAGAAATGGGATTTCCTGATCCCGAGTTCGTCCCTTGTTGTTTACACGATTTGTCCCTGGATGAACAATATCCTGGGACATGACAGCCTTTCCCATGACAAAAGCAAGATCCCAAGAGGTTCTGGGATATATATATATTTTTAGCTGTCAGCCAAGGATGCGATTACTCATTTTTTCACAACCTCAGTGACGTACTTCCTTTAGAGTTTCCCGCCACGAGCAATGCTATTGGCTGCCACAAATGTTTGCTCAAGCTTCTGCATTGGTCAGAGAAGGAGGGCGAAGGCAATCCCCTCTGCACAATTTCATTTTAAAAAAATACCCTGATGGGCTTGCCACAGAGGTTAATGCCAAATAAATGTAAAAATCCATTTAAAGGGAGATTGCCAGCACAGACACACAACCCTTTAAAAAACACAAGCCTCATGGGTGCTAGGGAATCTGTTTAAAGAAAACATGTCCCTTTAAAGGGAGATTGCCAGCACAGACACACAAGCCTTTAAGAAAAACACAAGCCTCGTTGATGCAGGAGATGGTGAGGGATGTAAAAGGGAGAGGAGAACGAGGAGACCCGAGCTTGGCAGTGAGAGAATCCATTTAAAAAACACAAGTCTCTGGGCAGGGGATGGGGAGGGTGACTGACCCCTCCTTCTCTGAACTCTGTGCCCACCCCTGCCCACCACAATTTCCAGCCATCACCTACTCCCGAGATATTTTGTCCCGATCTGTTCATATATCCGGTTTTCTGCAACATCCCGAGACTTTTTTTAAAACACTGGAAAAAATGAGAGACGGAAAGTCACGCTCCTTGGAGGATATATGGTGGCCCCCCTTCTGAAAAGCTCGAGATCATCACCATGAACATATGAACAACTAGGGTTCATCACGAATTCATCTCACAACTTTTTTGTTGTGTAAATGGCCCCATATTCTCCTCGATGAGGAGTATTTTTGCCATTTAAACAATGCCAGAATTTTCCCCCTCTCAAGTGGCACCCAAAACCAACAACGTAACAAAATAACAACATCCAAAGACCTCAGGGCAGCAGCCAATAAAATATTATTAGATAATTTCAAACAATGTAGGTGAGGCCATAGGTCAGTGGCAGAGCATGCCCTTTGCCTTAAAAGGGTCTTGATTCATTTCCCAATTCCAGAAGAACTGTTCCAAGTCTCTATGTTAAGAAAACTGGGCGTGATAGACCAAGGGTCTTCTTCAATATAAAGCTGTTTTCTATGTTCCTAATGTAAAACAACAATTCAAAAAAGTTTAACACAATTTAAAACAGTGTATGTATACAATATAAACTAAAACAGAAATTCACAACTGGTAAAACTATGATCACAGGGCTAAATTTGGAGGGCTAAATTTGTAGTTCTCACTGAAGTAAGGCTGCCAATCCTGCCTCCCATGGGAGGGCATTTCACAGCAAGGGCACCAAAGCCAAAAAGGCCAGTTCCTATTTCTCTGCACAATGTAGTACTCCCAGAGCTGGGACACAAGAGGAAGATGTTTCTGAGAGATTTCAGTGCAGAGGCAGGAATTTGAGAGGCCCAAGTAGTCACGTCTGCCTAAGAATAGGTTGTGTCTTGATGTCCAGAAGAAAGCAATCTCTGCTGACGAGCTTTTGGTCAACCTGACCCTTCCTACCTGTGGTGTGGGGGTAGATGCACCTAGATGATTCTAATGGAGTAATTCTCCCCTGCCAGACCATTAAAGTCATCTGTCAGAATGTTCTACCTCCATTCAAGCATATGATGTGAAGAAACAATACAAGAATCATTAGCCAAAAATTGCCGAAGCACTTCTTGTTAGTGCATTGAGGTATCCTTATGTATCAAGCACTGATATAGCAATGATCCCTCCAACTACAACAGCATATCTCAAGTTTCAGTTATGTTTCTTTTACCTGCCCTGCTGCAGGCCTACCTCCAATAGCTGCTTTACCTCAGCTTGAAAAAGTGAGATTAAAAAGTTTCATCCCTGTCTCTTCAGAAGAGTTTAATAACAGTGTGGCAACTGCACTGGCCACTCTTTGAACCATGTAATATTCCTCCTCCAATATTTAGTGAACTCACACCCCCATTACTATAAAAGGAAGTAAACAGTCACGGTTATACCATAAATGGAATGAAGTCATATCCTAAGTTACAATCATATAGTAACTTAGTGTGTCTCTACACTACACAGTTATAGCAGTTTGATTCCACTTTAAATGTCATGGCTTTGTCCTATGGAATCCTGGGAGCTGCAGTTTGGTAAGACTCTTAGAATTCACCTCTAGAGAGCTGTAGTCCATTCCTCTGAACTACAAGATCCCTCAGTTCTATAGGATGGAGCCATGGCAGTTAATATGGTATCTAATTGTTATAACTGTGTAGCATAGATCAGGCCTTAGGGCTTGTCTACATGGCAGTAAAACCCATACTCACCTCGTATTCACAGCACAGTTGAAACATGACATTTTTTACTATGTGCATTTTCATTGCGGTTTCTGCAGGAAACCCTGGATCTGTCAGATTCACAGTTTATTCCGCATTTGAGAGGGAAACCCAGATTTCTGGCCGTGTGGTAGCTGAGGATCGATTTTGGAGCAAAGCTAGGGCAGGACTTCTGGTGGACAGGACTCAGTTCTTGTGCTTCTCTCTCTCTCTCTCTTAAAAATCTTTTGATTGTGTGCCTATGTGGGTAAGTGTCTCTGCTTATCCAGTAATACAGTACTTTGGGACCACGTATATTCATTTATTTGCTTGCACAAGCAAACGGGGTGGGGTTGGGGAACCTGGAGCAGCTGCGGCCGTGTGGCTGGAAATAGTACAATGTATAAGACATGTGATCAGCATAGGGCCACTCTTTTACTCCAACACAATCGGACAAGCCCTAGTGCATGTGGCATTTACAGGGCCACTGCAGATCAAAGAAATCCACTGCAGCTACAAGGTGAAGTTTCCCGCCAATGTAGTCAAGCCATTAGTTATGCTGTAGTTATTGCAGAAATAGACATTATGTATTGCCAGTAACTAAAGTACAGTAGTTATTTCCAGACTCTCTTAACTGCTACCAGGCAGATGAATGAAAGGATACATTGCCAACCCTAACTGATGCTGAGTACACATAATATCAGCAGAGTGTAAAATTGATTCCATCATAAGCTGAAAAGGCCTAATTTACAATTTAAAGCTGATAAGCAAAAACGTAGGTCTTTCACCTAGGAACATGTCAGGAATACTTATTTGCAATTCTTAGATCACAGAATCATAGAGTTGGAAGAGACCACATTCCCTATTTATATGGCATCATGGAGGCCTCATAATTATCTTACATTCTGGAATTTTATTCAACTCATTCACTGATCCTAAAAGGCAATTAAGAACTAAACAGCTGCTATGCCTTCCTGTGTCTGCCTGCAGATGTTGAAAAGCATGACACATTTTTGCTTCCTAAAGAAACATAATTTATCATCAAGGAACTGGAAAAAAAGAAAGAATCCCCACAAGAGCATGCAATCAGAGTTTGGAAAAGTTTCTTTTTTGAATTATAACTACCAGAATACCCATGGCCAATGTCCATATTCTGAGAGCTGTGGTCTTTTTAAAAAAAACACCAACCTTTTCAGGCTCTAAAAGGAACATGGAATGTTAGTCAAATCAAACCAGACTGGTTAGGATAACCTTTTGCCATCTGACCTTGCAAGGGAAACTGGTTTATGCTACTCAGATTATGAGAAACACTAGCTCAGTGTAGAAGCAGTATTCTGCAATTTCAGGCAGGGGTCTGTAATCTGTCCATCCTAGATCTTCCTGGAGATGAAACACCACACAATTATAGCACTATTATTCCATTTTAATTGCTAAGGTTCTGTCCTATGAAATCCTGGGGTTTACTTTGGTGGGGCCCTAAAACACTCTGGCTGAGAATTCTAAATACCCCCCACCCTAAATGGCCGATCTCAGGATTCCATAGGATGGAACCATGACAGTTAAAGTAAAATAATAATACTACAATAGTGTGAACAGGCCCTATGAATACAGCATGCACACCACAGACTTTGTCAGACTAGTTTCCAAAAATGTTATAATTCCACAACTGAGGAAAGCAGAAAAATAGTGACATTATTGCAGTAATTATCACATGACCACCACTAGCGGTTTAAGAATAGGATTCCAGCTTGCACTATTAGTAACACTTGTCTTCGCATTGCCGTCTAATGGCAGAGTATTAATGCTTCCTGCTGCCCGGCACATGTCCCCTTAAGAATTTTTTTCTCTTACTTCCTGGATTTTGCATGGTCGAGATCTTGACTGTTCTCGCAAGAAGACATGACAGCTTAAACACACCAAAAACAAATACATAATGAAATAACTTCACAAATAAACACTTAAACAAACATAAAAACACACCAAGCAAAGGCAACAATTTATCAAAACAACGTTGTGTTAATCCTCTTCATGTTCTCCCTCGGAGGATGAAGTATGTGTTCTTGTTCGGAAAGAGGAGAGCGGAAGAGGACTGCCCATTCATGCTTTAATCGTGTGATTACAACAGGACGTGATTTTGCACGCTTTTGAAAAGAGCAATATTGATGGCTTTTGCCTGTTAATTAAAAGGAGTACCTGAAGAATGGGTGGAGCACAGACTAAGCACAAGAAGACAAGAAGTCGTGTGATAATGGGAGCCCATTCATGCTACCATTCTACTGTAATCACACAATTACAGCCTTGTGTGATAATGTCCTATCACTAAATGAGGCTTTAGGAGAAATTAGCTTCAGTTCAGTTTTTATAAGAATATTCCAATCTTCACAAATTTCTTTATATTCAGAATGGAATAAATTTGAGCATTAAAAGAGAGAAAACAGGACCTCTAGTTTTGATTGCTTAAAAGTTTGGGTTTGAATCTTTGTATTAAACGAAGTTAGTCCTGAATTAGGGTTGCCACCCCTCCCCCTGGAAACCTCCTGAGTTTTAAAACATCTAACCTGATCTGGTATGATGTGATCCTCCCTGACACTGGAAATTGATACTCAATGAATTTGATAAAGTTGATAGGTAGAAATTTCATTTTGGACCATTTTTGGAAAAAAAAATAATAATGAAATCTACAAATTCATTAGGGATGTTTTAAACTTAATTTTTAAAAAATCAAATGCAAGAAAATGTGACACTGACATTTCTCCATCCCCACCACAGCCTTAATTATGTAGCATGCTGGTGGGGTTGGTTTTTGTTGTTGTTGTTTGTTTTTTGCCGGCATAAAAACGCCATAAAATATGCCAGCAAAAGAACATTAATAGAGGGTAATCTGATAAAGCCCTCTTTCTGTTGATATCTCTCCTCTCTCTGGCTTTTCTTCACAAACGAAGATTCAGGAAGGACTCATCCCATGCTTTCTGCAAGCGCGCTGATGGCTAAAAAGGCCAATCTGAGACAAACAAGTCTGGTTGAAGACAGCACAGCAGACGGTCTCCTTGGGTGATGTTTCCGGGTTGTGATTCTTTCTGCATTGTCGTTTCTCTTCAAGACTTGTTTGGCGTGAGTTCTCAAATAAGGCTGCAGCATTGTGGATAGAGCGTCTCCATGCCTCCCGATGTGAGGCCAGGGCGGACCATTGTTTGTGATCAATTTGTCTGAGCCTGAGATGTTGTTTCAGGGAGTCTTTGTATCGCTTTTTGGGAGCGCCCCTCTTACGCTGACCCGTGGCAAGTTCACCGTAGAGTACTATTTTGGGGAGGCGATGGTCCTCTATCCTAGAAACATGCCCTGCCCAGCGCAGCTGTGTTCTCAATATCATGGCCTCAATGCTGGTGATCCCTGCTTGCTCAAGGACAGCAACATGTGTTAATAAGCATTTTTTTCTGATTCTCCCTTTCACTGCAGCCTCCTAAATCATCTCTCATATTCATCTAGGGTGCACTCGGCCCTCAAGAACAGATTTGTGGGCCCCCAGGGAGCTGTGGTGTAAAAGGGAAATGTAGGGGGGAGCCTCACCTCTCCACAAATGAAAGGTTCCATGAGTAGAGATCCATTCATAGTGTTGCCCAAATTGCATGGGGTCAGTGGGGCCCACTCATGTGACTCAAAATATGATGTCAAACTTGAGAATTTTAGCTCAAAATTGTCACAGTAGCACACTAAACCTCTGAGCATATAAAGAGATTCAGGCAGCAAAAAGAAATGTAGCAGCAAAAAGAAATGTAGTCTTGCCTTCCAGGCATCAGAGTAAACAAACAAACAGTCTTTTTGCTCAGGAACTGTTTTACTTTACTAAAGCATAAGCAACGAATGCTTATTCTTCGATATACAGAGATTCAGTATAGAAATGAACACATATTCAGAGAAACAGAGAGGGTTAAATATTCAATTCTCTTCTTAGGTTTAAAGAAACACAAACATACCCTTCCCAACTTGGTGAGGTCAGCAGACTGCCTGGTTACAGAGCCAAAAGTTAAAAGCACATTCCACCCTAAGGATCATCTTGAGGGGGCTCCACATAATTACTGCATGGGCATGTCTGTTTTGGGGAATTTTCCAAGACCTTTTCTCAGGCTTTTGAGTAAACCCTTTCGTCCTTGTATTTGAGAGGTCCTGATCTACCTCTCAGCCTGTGAAGTGTCATATAAGCCAAATTATGAATTATAGCCAATTGATGAATTATTGGAAGGGTGTGGCCATCAGGGCATGTAACAATAGGTTCTTCTATAGTAGTGATGGGTGACTTGTAGTAGTGATGGGTGACTTCAACTATCCTGATATTTGCTGGCAATCTAACTCAACCAAAACATCAAGGTCTAGCAAATTCCTTACTCGCTTGGAAGACAATTTCATGGTCCAAAAGGTGGAAGAGGCAACAAGGGGATCAGCTATTTTAGATCTGATCCTAACCAACAGGGATAACTTGGTTAATGGGGTGCAAGTGGTGGGATCCTTAGGTGAGAGTGATCTCCTGGAGTTAGTTATACAATGGAAAGGAGAAGCCAGGCATAGTCAGACATACATTCTTGACTTTAGGAGAGCTGATTTCAATAAACTCAGGGAAACACTGGGGGTGATCCCATGGTCAGGAATACTAAAAGAGAAGAGACCTCATGATGGATGGGACTTTCTCAAAAGGGAGATACTGAAGGCACAATTTCAAACAGTACCAATGAGGAAGAAAAATGGGAGGTGTTTCAAGAAACCAGGATGGATGACTAAAAAACTTTCAACGGAGCTAAATTTTAAATGGAACATGTATAGGAAATGGAAAAAGGGGGAAATCTCCAAAGAAGAATTCAAACAGATAGCAAACATGTGTAGGAGTAAAGTCAGAAAAGCTAAAGTGCAGAATGAGCTCAGGCTTGCTAGAGAGGTTAAGAACAATAAAAAGGGTTTTCTGGGGTATGTCCGCAGCAAAAGGAGGAAGAAGGAAATGGTAGGGCCACTACGCGGAGAAGATGGCAAAATGCTAACAGGGGACAGAGAAAAGGCAGAATTACTCAACACCTTCTTTGCCTCAGTTTTTTTCAGAAAAGGAAAAGGGGGACCAACCTGAGGATAAAGGAACAGAGGACACAATAGGGGAAATCCAGCACAGAATAAGCAAAGAGGTAGTACAGGAATACCTTCTTAAACTAAATGAATTTAAATCTCCAGGACCAGATGAACTACATCCAAGGGTATTAAAAGAGCTGTCAAATGTAATCTCAGAGCCATTGGCAATAATCTTTGAGAATTCGTGGAGAACAGGAGAAGTCCCAGCAGACTGGAGGAGGGCAAACGTTGTCCCCATCTTCAAAAAGGGAAAAAAAGAGGATCCCAACAATTATCGTCCAGTTAGTCTGACATCAATACCAGGGAAGATTCTAGAGCAGATCATTAAACAGAGAGTCTGTGAACATTTAGAAGGCAATGCCATAATCACAAACAGTCAACATGGGTTTCAGAGAAACAAGTCATGCCAGACTAATCTGACCTCTTTTTTGATAAAATTACCAGCTTGGTAGATGAAGGGAACGCTGTGGATATCGTATACCTTGATTTCAGTAAGGCCTTTGACAAGGTTCCCCATGACATTCTTGCAAACAAGCTTGTAAAATGTGGGCTAGACAAGTTAACTGTTCAATGGATTTGTAATTGGTTGACCAGCCGAACCCAAAGGGTGCTCAGCAGTGGCTGCTTTTCATTTTGGAAAGAGGTGACCAGTGGGGTGCCACAAGGTTCTGTCCTGGGCCCAGTGCTATTCAACATCTTTATCAATGACTTGGATGAGGGAATTAGGGGCATACTTATCAAATTTGCAGATGACACCAAACTGGGAGGAGTAGCTAATACCTTGGAGGACAGGATCAAAATTCAAAATGACCTGGATAGACTGGAGAGCTGGGCCAAAGCTAACAAAATGAAATTCAATACGGAGACGTGTAAGGTACTGCACTTAGGGTGAAAAAGTGAAATGCATCGATATAGGATGGGAGAGACCTGGCTGAATGAGACTACATGCGAAAGGGATCTAGGAGTCCTAGTAGACCACAAGCTGAACATGAGTCAACAGTGTGATACCGCAGCTAAAAAGGCCAATGCAATTTTGGGCTGCATCAATAGAAGTATAGTGTCTAGATCAAGGGAAGTAATAGTGCCACTCTATTCTGCCTTGGTCAGACCTCACTTAGAATACTGTGTCCAGTTCTGGGCACCACAATTCAAAAAGGATATTGACAAATTGGAGCATGTCCAGAGAAGGGCAACTAAAATGGTGAAAGGTCTGGAAACCATGCCTTATGAGGAGAGACTTAGGGAGCTGGGTATGTTTAGCCTGGAAAAAAGACGGTTAAGAGGCGATATGATAGCCCTGTTTAAGTATTTGAAGGGGTGTCACACTGAGGATGGAGCGGGCTTGTTTTCTGCTGCTCCAGAGATTGGAACACGGAGCAATGGATGCAAGCTCCAGGAACAGAGATTCCACCTCAAAATTAGGAGGAACTTTTTGACAGTCAGAGCTGTTCGGCAGTGGAACACACTCCCTCGGAGCGTGGTGGGGTCTCCTTCCTTGGAGGTCTTTAAACAGAGACTGGATGGCCATCTGTCGGGGATGCTTTGATCGTGATTTCCTGCGTGGCAGCGGGTTGGACTGGATGGCCCTCGTGGTCTCTTCCAACTCTGCAATTCTATGATTCTATGATTCTCATATGATCTTGATTGCGTATTCCTGCAGGGCTGGTTGGTTGGACTAGATGGCCCTTGTGGTCTCTTTCAACTGTATGATTCTATTATTTCTTTATATCAATTGTTTATCTTCCTTGAGGTTTTAATGTGGATCTTTTATATAAATTTGAAGATGATATCTTTGTTGTTATGCTGTATGGAATTATTTAATAAAGGTGTTCCTGTACATATGCATGTTTACTTGTGTGTGTGTGTGTGTGTGTGTGTGTGCATACTTGGATGCACCAACACACAGAGAGACATACACAATATGTTGTTTATAATGTAGCCATGTTCAGGCATTCATGTGAACATGCATAGGGATAAAACTGGGAATGGGATGTGGGTGGCCTATAAGCCCTGGCTCCAATGTCCCCAGACCCCCAGAAGTGCATTAGACCTGTTGAGGACAAAGGATTGGAGAGGGCTTTGTAACCACCTTTGGCTGGATGTGATTATGAAGCTCTTCTGAGTCAGAACACATCCTTATCATCTGAACACAGTTACAGAGCCCTGTTCACACCTTCATTATTACCATATGAAGGTCTAACTTAATTCCATGTGCTTCGGAATATTCAAGGATAGGGTGTACATTTGCTCTCACATCTATTTCCTCAGTTTTAGTCCCATGTGTGTTAAGGTGAAAGTCTGAACACGGCCTCTATCTGCTATTAAAGTTGGTAGTGCTATTAAAGTACATAGCAATATAGGAAGTTGTTTTCTGGAAACGTAGGTGTTGATCTGTGTTAAATTATACTACCTTGCCTTGTGTTCTTGATTGCAATTTACATAAGTCAGGATCCAAAACATAATGGGTCAAATCCTGCATCTCACTGACAGAGCATGCATCTCTTCTAGGCATAGTTACATGTCCTCCCCCAATTCTTAACCTGCCTGCCCTCAGATTGGGTGTCCCTCCCTGTGGCCATTCAGTGGCCAAGATGGATGAGGGAAAAGGTGAGGGGCAGCTAGCCAGCAGCCAGCCTTTGGGAGTTCCAGAAGGATGCCTCTTCCTTTCTGTAGATGGCTACTGGAACAGAGCCAGCTGCTGCCTGGCTGCCTTTCATCATCTTCCCTGTCCTTTTCTGTCCAATGAATGACCACAGGGAGGAACACCCAAACTGAGGTCAAGTAGGTGGCTTGAGGAGGGAGTCATGGTGGACAGAGGTGCTGAATTCTTCTATGCACCATGACCTAGAAAGTATATACACAGGTGTAACTTCTGGTTACATCTGCATATATCATTGATACGATGCCAGCCAATAATTGCCTTGATGAATCTGTCTTAAGGCCTAGCATTAAGCTCACAACCAGGACAAGATGGTGATAGACATTTCATGCTGTTTGTTTCCAACATCTTGATCTTAAGCAAACCTCAGAATGAGGAAGTTTTATTTACTATGGCACTACATCATTCTATGCCAAAGAATTTTACAGTTAAATAAGTGTTGTATATGGAAGTACTTAAAAAAAAATTGTCCTGGACTTGCTGTTTAGTTGGATGAGCCTGATGTTTAGCTGGCCCACATACACCTGTATGTGATTATTAGGAAGATGCAATGTCAAATTGTTAATGGGTTGGTGTTTTCCTACTATATTTTTTGATTGTACATAAACTGGTGTTTTGTTTTGTTTTCAGAAGAGCAGGCTATAAATTCTAAATGATCACTAAAATTATACAGGAAGTTGCTCCAGTGGAGGTTTAGATGGAATCTTGGTTGAGTTCTGGGACCTCCTTCTTTTTGATTTGGATGATCAGAAACCCTAAACTGTAAACATTTCAGAGATTCTGACTATCTCTGTAGGTATAAGATTTTCAAACTCTTATGCCGACTTTTGCTCTCTCAACCTGAAAAATAAAATAAACTATGTAAGTAGAGTGAAGATGACTACTGATTTCTTTCCATTCTATAGGGAAGAAGCATATTATCTAAATAAATTATTGGGACTATCATTATTGACTTTTGATTATATGGATTTGGCCAAGTTACTGGACACCTTGTTACACAAAAAGATCTGTTGTTGTAAAGCCTGAAAAGGATTGTAGGCTTTCATGCAACCTTTTAAAAGCATGTTTTCCATTCACTTTGCACTTTGTGCTGTTACAATGAAGGAGCTTTAAAGTAATTTTGCCTCAATGACAGCTGTTCATCAGAGCAACTTCTGTTTAAGTAGCAAACATAACCACACTTCAGCATAAAGGACTTGGAGGAAGTAACTGAATGTTGCTTTGTTGAGTTTTATATTCATTACTGCATTTTCCACCTTCTTCCATATGGCTCAGGCTGTTTTGCCTTCCATTCAGAGCTCTAATGATGTTTCAGTAAAAAAACCCAAAAAACCAAAAACCTGGAACAAGTGAGCTTATTTTGGGACAGGTTAGAAAGCAGAGTAAACAGCAGCTAAATATGAACATTTTGACATGGAGGCTTGGGGAACTAGGCAAACCTCAGGTAATGGGATATTTTAGGAACTGCAGCAATTCCTAACAAGCTAATAATATATATTTCCCCTGTGCATAGAAGTGACATTGTGTCAGATTCTGTTAAGTTATTCCCCATCATGTTCTACAGTGCCTGCTGATGTGTCCTAATACCGTCACATGGAGGACCTGTGCCAAATCACCAAAATAAAAGGAATAGACTTTTTGCTTGAAAAATAGGGGGGAATTAAAAAGGTTTTGCAGTGCAATTCTGTACATATATCTACTCAGAAGTGGATCCTAAGGAGTTCAGTAAAGTTTACTCCTCATGAGGTAATATTCCTAATGGTGTTTTCTCCCCCTATGTATGACTGCAGCTTTATGTTTTTAGTTGCAGCCAGGTTATACAGGACACATGGTTTTAGAAGCAACATAGGAAACTGTCTTACACTCAGTCCTTTTGTCCTAGGAGATTATCAGATGTGCTAAATATGGCATTATCACGACGCCAGGAGATTGCTAAAGGGCTTCCCTTTCCAACGATGTCATTCCCCTGTCATTATGCTCTCGTTCTGCTGCCATTCTGCCAGCGCTGCTTTTTATTGACAGGCTAAGCCATCAATGGATTCCCCCGTTCCATTTCTGTAACGGAATGTCCTGCAAGTGAAAGGGTGCCCATTTCGCTGGCGCGATCCCTGCATCAATGGGAGGTCCATGCCAGAACACTTCCTGGTGAGATCGGGACATCCAGGTAAGTGACACACTTTTTGTACCCTCCCCAGGTTACTTGTAAAGTTTTGAGTGTGTTTTTGTGCTTGCTGTCACTTTTTATATATTATTTGGGTTTTTATTTTTGAATTTAGCTAATTAGCTAACACACATTGGAAACTGTTTAATGCAGTGTAGATGTGTAAATAGCTATTGCGTAAAACAATTTGTAAGCCGCTCTGATAGCCTTGTGGCTGAAGAGCGGGGTATAAATAACTAAATAAAAAAAATTCCCACGCTTTCGTCTTCTCACGAGAACCAGTGGGATTTCCTTCCAGGAAGTGAACGGAGTTCTGTTAGAGCTCCATTCACTCCTGGGCTGCTGTGGAAGTATGAACAAGGTAAGTCTGAAACTTTTAGTTACTATTCTGTGATGGGGATGGGAGAGGGGAGGGAGAGGAGATTGTGAGATGGTTACGCTTTGTTGTTGTTGTTGCCATCTGATAATCTCTCCAATATTGCAGATACTAGCTGGCAGCAGCTTTCAAGGGCTTCAGCCTACCAGGGTGTGTGGATCTGCCTATTTAAAATTGTCTGTTTCCCTACCTTCTGCATGCAAAGCATGAGCTCTACCACTAAGCTACAGCTTCTCCCCTAAAAATGGTAGAACTGCTAACATTCTTCTTTGAACCATTGTGTGCGAAGATCAAATTGTGCCGGCATAAGTCTAATGTATGTTCCCTTTTTGGTCATTATGGAGGTTGGTATCCTCTTCCTCCCTCTGCAATGACCAAAGCCCTCCCCCAGGTGATGGTCACCCTCCCTGGCCATTCAGTGGCTGGTGGAGAGTGGGGGTGGAGGGGTCAGAGATGTGCCTGGCTATGTCAGCCAGACACAGCATGATTACGTCATCTGCCAAGACCTCCAGACAACATGGGCAGATCTCATCAGCCTGCATCTGGCTATAGCAACACAGCTTCTCTGATCCCTCTGTGTGACAGATTCTGTCTCAGTACAGGGTTCTCTGAAAGTTTGCTGTCGGGACAGTGGTGATCATTAATTGCACATCTGCTGTGGCAAGCTTGGTCCCCCTTTCCACCAGGAATCACTCCTGGAACAATGCTATGATTCATCATAGTACAGACACACAATTTTAAAGTATCAGAGACACTCCTCAGCCAAGGTATAAAGTTTCTTTACTTATAAAGGCCTTAGTATATAAAATCAATTGCACTCAGTGAAATACAAAGTTCTAAGTAGCTGTCAGGATCGGTCCTTGATGTGACCTTTTCCTTGTAGGTAATTGTGTTTGCATTTCTCTGTGCTTGTTAATGAGTCTGTAACTGACACGGTTGAAAGGGAGTATAGGCTTGATGTCGGGAAGGGTTTGATAAGCACTGCAGCTGGCGCTCTGGGGAAAAGGGGCTGAATGCTGTTATGGTGAGAAGAGAGAAGGAGGTGATGAGTGGCCAATGGCTGCATAGCCCACCAGATTTGGTAGACTGGAATATGCTTTTAATGAATGCTTTGTCAATTAAGTTTCATTCTGAGCAACGACCTTGTAGGGTTCGCTTTCTGGATTACTGTATCCAGAATGTACTGCCAATACTGTACATTTTTCTGTTTTAACTCTGAAACTGCTGGTCACTGCATCTGGAAATGCTAGTACATGACAGCAGCAGCACTAAGCATAAATATTTATATCAATACATAGTTGTTAAACAAATAAATTTCTTATGCCTGTATAATAAAGTGCAAGTATAACAAAGTTACATTTCTTATGTAAGCTACAGCAAAATCTTAGTGTGCAAAGTTAGAGTTTTCAGCATACCAACCAGTTCTCTACCTCAAGCTAGTGACAGATTTTCTGGAGAGGAAAAACTGTTCCTCTGTGCTCTGGTTGGAGCTTTATATAAAGTTGGCACCAGATACATGCCTGACTTTCAGGGCCAGTTTAAGGAATTGGGGGGGGGGGCTGCAATGCTTTATTTTTGGGGGCCCATGTATTTATCTCAGGTCAATGCAACCTAATCTATTTGCAGTATAGGATATTCAGATTATTACATAATTTGTCACCAATAATTTAGTTTTAAAAACTGTATTATAGGCACTAATGTCATACTGGTATAGATTTCCCCAGCCAAACAGAATACAAACATATTAAAAACACTTTAATGCAACACTCTCCTAATATTTAAAGTAGATCATTTCTATTAAACAAATCTCAAAAGGCTAGACCATTCATACTAAATCAAAATTACAAAAACACTAGTTTCAGCATGCAGAATCTGAAGTCAGGAAAAGAAAGAGCTGAGTCCAATTTAGTATATTTAATGCATTTTGTCCTTTCTTATGTTGTAAATTTTGAAATACAAAGTATTCTTTTAAAATTATTTTAACCAGGTTACAAAAAATTTGTATCAAATAATTTAAAATTACAACATTTATAAAATTGACTTTTCTTTTCTTTTCTGGCTTCTTTGAATTTTTTTTTAAATTACTCACTTAAATCTTAATTTTCTTGCTTTTTGAGCAGCAGGCACCTTCATTAACTTCTCAATATCTAAGGAACATGCTCTCTGCCTTTCCACAGCTATTACAGAAAGGCCTCTTAGTCCAGGTCCTCCCTGGCTGTTGACTGGCCAGTTTGAATGTCCCCCTCCCTTTCCCAGCTTTCATTGAAATATACTTGTGTAGGAATTCTTCTTTATCTTTTAGCCTCTGGCAAAGAGTGATTATGATTCCTTCAGGTACCTGCCAGCTGCTTTGGTGAGTTAATTAGGTGATAATTAGCTAATTTGATACTGCATTTTATTCAAAAAGCAACTGACCATTTTTGAATATTTCTCTGCTTGGTTTTTGAACAAATATACACAATTGGAAACTGGAGATGATTTAGTTCTCTTGTCTAGCTTGAAGGCTGGCCTTATTCACCCCACCTAGATCACTTGGCAAACCCACTGACCTGACATTAAATATGTTTAAAGGAAATGTTTAAAGGAAATGACAAATAGTAAAACCTTGTAATGCATGGAGTACACAGCTTTGTTAGCGCCTCCTCCCTCCTCTCAGGAGTCACTGCCAAGAGGGCTTCCCTTCTCACAGCACTGGGCTTCTCTCTCTGCTCCCTCAGGTGTCCCTCCAACCTCCTCCGCCTCAGCTTCTCCGCCCGCCAAGCACTCTTGTCCCTTGCCGCCCCCCCAGAGTTTTCCCACCTCTTCCCTCAGGCAGTCCCGTCGCTCTGGGAGAAACAGGTCCCCCAGACCTTGTGCGTCTGTCACCGTCTCCATGCTTTTCCCAGCGCTTTTCCTTTCCTCTCCCTTTTCAAAGCACAACCTTTGCTCTCCCTGGACAAGAAGGCATCAGAGGAAGGGGGCAGGTGGTGAAGGTTCCTGCCTGCCCTGCTGCTGCCCCTCCCATGGCAGCTTCTTCCTTCTACAGCTGGTCGGTGCCTAATGTGGAAAGGGTCAGAAGCCTTCCTACTAACAATGTTTTTGCAGGAAGAAGGTTATTACGTCCCAACGGGCCCCCCTGTGGTTGCAGGTGCTGCAGGTACCTTAAACTGGCCCTGCTGACTTTTGCAGACTTCAAAGCCCAGACATATGCATAGTTTTTGTAGAATTCAGTATCCTCTGTCACTTGATGTCTCCAAAACCCCCTTTTGTTAGCCTTTGTAAGACTAAAAGCATGCAATATATGTTCCTGTTCCTATAAAACAGGATATGAATATGTTGGCAGGATTAACATGTGCATGCAGATGCCTAGATTAATTGGTCTCATCCTGTCCACGAACCATTGGCACCTGCTGAACTCTATATGCACTTGTTGAACACTGGCTCAACTTTTTATAGACATTTGCCTACTCAAAGCTTGTGGTACCAGATTTAGATCCTTCCCAGTTTTTTCTTCTCATCTGTGTAATAAGGAAGCCATATATCTTGTCTGTTAGTTTCTTGGCAGCATGCCCAGTTGTTTGAGTGAAAGAAGGGATAGAATTTTGGGTCATGGTTTTATGGATGCAACTGACTTCTAAAGAATTTTCTACTTTAAGAGGCTTATCACATGAGGGAAGGGAAGCAGCAGTAAAGCATGAGAGTAGTGTGTCCTGCCTTTCCTTATCACATGACATCAGCATGTTTCAGCTGTTCTCCTGTTCCCGTCCCATGGGAGACAGTGGTAAACATGAGTCTTTTTTTTAATTGGAAAAATCTGATAGGAAAAAGACTCACCTTTACCATCTTCTTCCATGGGACTGGAACAGGAGAACAGCTGAAGCATGCCAACATTGTGCAATAAGGCAAGGCAGAACACTCGGGCTTTAGTAACACTTTCCTTCCCTCGTAAGATAAGTGCCTATGCAGTCTAAACTGGGCAATATTTCCCACAACTCATTCTCCACCAGCCACTAAACAGCTGTGGACAGAGGACTATCACAACAAAACATCGAGTCCTGGGGGTGGTGAAAGGGGAGTTGTAGCATAGTTCTGCCTGTGGAACATTTACGCTATGCTTGTGAGGTGGGATCTCAGCCACTGTAACCTCAACATCAGTATCAATGAGTGGAGACATCTTTGCACAATGAGGTTCAGTTGTCTGTATTCTGAACTCTACAGCTGGTTTTTTGAAATGTTTTCTGTACAGATCAGTTTAGTGGCAAACAGGAAGAACAGACCAGTGATAATGAATAATAAGGAGCATGGAAATGTTGCCCAGAGGCCAAAGGAAGATACTGTAGTAGATTTTATTTATATCTGTTTTTCCTCTGTGGGCCTCTAGATGGCATCCATAGAGTTCCCACGCAATCTCTTGTCCAGAGGCAGGCCAAACCCATAAACAGAGCTTGGAAAAGTTATTTTTAGGGATTGAAGCTTCCAGAATTTTTGGAGTAGTGGTCTGAAAATATCACTTTTCAGAGTTCTGCCAAGAAGGTTGTTGTATTGTTTGCTTCAGAACATGTTTTGGGCCTGAAAAGGACAGCAGTGGCACTGTAGCATATTTTTGAGATTCTTCACACATGTTTTGTTTCTTAACAAGTAACACTACACATCCATTCACTTATAAATACATTCCACGTGCTTAAAATTAGTCTTGGTGTTAGGTATAGTTTCTTTTAAACCTAGAAAGCTTATATTTAATCTATGACTACGTTCTAACTGTATTTATATTATACTGTAATTTTTTCCCCAAAGAACAAATATGTAAATAGCCAAATAGCACCAACTGCATTTGTATGGGGAAAGAAGAAGACTCATAATTTCCTGGAGACTGTAAGTAGCAGAGTCTAGAAAAGTTACTTTGGGGACTTGTAGGCCAGTCTCTGGTCATCTGTGAAGATGTAATGCAATGCTATAAAGAGGAGAGGTTCCCTTTTAACATTGCTGGGAACATTAGACGAGTCAGCCATGCTCCAGCTAGAAGCTCCAGCCACCTGCAAGCTCCTGCATGACTCAAGGGCTATAGTATCTACAATTACACATTGGTGTTAACACAACAGTTAGCAGTATAAGTTACAGTTGCTAGAAAGGAAGCTGGGAGTAGGGGAAGAATAAGATCCGTGTCAGGAATGTGACCTGTGTTTCCCAGCAAAGGGCAGGAAGGGCACAAGTCAAGAGTGCTCACAGGGAGAGCTGGCAGCCATTCTGTACTTCCCTGTGGCTTCAGAAGAAAAGCAGGGAAATTATAGAACAAAGCAGCTCTGCTGCACTTGCAGTTTTCCAGTCCATTCAGCCCCTGTAGTTGAATAAAAAACATGTTTCAGGCAGGGTGTTGTGACTGCTGTATTGGAATTAGGTCCTGATTGTGCCACTGAACTGAGGTGGAGAACTGGGGTGGCCCTTTCCAAGCCACAGACACACTTCTGCCAATCCAAGCAACAGTTCTATGCATTCTTGAAAAGCCTGGTTGTTTTTCCCTCATAAAAGTTCCCACATAAATCTGTAAGGGCTGATTGGAAACTTTTGGAATAGGATGGCCACTGAAATCTTTGCTGCAGATGCTTGGTAATGAGAGAGAAAGGAAGGGGAAAAAGGGGGGGGGAGTTTCATTTTAAATATTTAGAAACACACTTTCCCTGATCCCCTCCCCTCAAAGGAACACTGAGACAGACAAGGCTGTATTCTACCCAACTACGTAGCATCTAAACAAATGAAGGCCATAACCAGACTTATAAAGCAACTGTTCCCAGCAGGAGAACTGAAGGAATTTGCCACAGCTGCCTAGAAATGCTTAACAGCTCATTGACTCAACAGATCCCCTGTGAAATTATTTCCTCACATAATGTAGTTGTTTTGCCATGCAAGCTGAAATGAAAAGACAAAGCACGGAACCTTCCTTTTCAATTGAGTGGATGCATTTGTGGCAGCTCTTCAATCTGATCATTCCCCAGAAAGAGTGAATAGCAAGCCAGTCACTGTTCTGAGATTTAACCAGTTGCTTTCAGGAAGGCAATGAATGGCAGGATGGGATGACATCACACCCATCTCTTGCTTCTGACCTCTATGCAGTCCATGTGACTATGCAAAATATACAATCACACGTACAAAGGATGTTTGAATGGTTTTGATGTTTTGTGTTTTCAGGTTCTCAGCCAAGTACAGTAATAATTTCTTTTACATCAAGAGAACAGTCATCTGTATGCAGGGCTGCCAGTATAGTACAAGTCTGGTTTAAAGATTAGTGCTGGAATCCTATATGACCTGTTATGTTATGTAACTTTAGGTATACATAGCTATGTAGCATAGGTGTTAAGAAACTCCTTTACTGAATTGCAAAGGTGCATAAAGGGACATTGGGAAGAGCACCTGGTGCACCTCGGGACCAATGTGCATCAGTGTGTGATGTGCATTGGTGCCCATCACTGTGTGATGCACACTGGTGCACGTTGTGCACTGATGTGCATTGAGCACCAATGAGCATAGTGCACCAATGCACATCATGCACTGATTGCCTTGCACAGCAGTGTGCACCAGGCACTTTGCCAGCTGTGCTGCATTGTAACATTACAGCAGTCCTCTACTGGATATGGCTATTATACCATTGTACAATTCTAATTTCCGCAGGCGTAAGGCCACTTATGAAGATGTAAGGCCGCAACAGGATTCCAACAAAAGAATTGCAGGAAGGGAGAGCTGCCCATCAACAGTTAGTACATGGAGAAGAAGTTGAAGTTCTGTTGCTTATGCATTGGGGTAGTGAAAGTGTGGCCCGTAAGCTGGATGTAGCCTGAATGCCACTTTTGTGAACCCTGAAGTCCTCCAGATCCTCCCAATTAAAAAATAATAATAAAGAAGGGAGCCCAGGAGGAGGATGCGGAGGCTGTGCAGCCAAACGGGGCATCATCACCCCTTCTCCCCACCTTCCTTGAAGGTGGGGAGAGGGGGCGAATCCCGGGTTTCGCTGCACAGCCTCCGCGTCCTCCTCCTGGGCGCCCTTCCAGTAGGGAGCCCAGAAGGAGGAATCGGGGCTGTGCAGCCAAACGGGGCATCGTCGCCCCTTCTCCCCACCTTCCTTGAAGGTGGGGAGAGCAAGCGAAGAGGGTCCGTTTAACTCTGCAGCCCTGATGCCTTCTTCTGGGCTCCCTTGCAAAGGGAGCCCAGAAGGAGGCATTGGGGCTGCGGAGTTAAACCCCTAGATTTGCTCCAGGGGGCGAATCCCGGGGTTTGGCTCCACAGCCCCACGTCCTCCTTCTGAGCTACCTTCGGAAGGGAGTCCAGAAGGAGGGATCGGGGCTGTGGAGCCAAACGGGGGCATTTTCGCCCCTTCTCCCCACCTTCTTGAAGGTGGGGAGAGGGAGCGAATCTATGGGTTTGCCGCGGCCGCCCCCGCTTCCCCTGCCTTGGTCCCCTTCAGAAGAGCCAAGATGGAGGGAAGGGGGCTGCTGAGGCAAACTGGGCATTTTCGCCCCTTTCCTCCACCTTCAAGTCCAGTTTGACTGGAAGGTTGAAGAGAGGGGCGAATGTTGCCCTACCAGCTGATCCTGTTCGCTTTCCCAGCTCACGAGGAGATCCTCCTGAGTTGGGAAACAAAGAGGATCAGCTTGCAAGGCTCCCCCAGCCAGTCAGCCAGCCAGCCAAATTGGGGTGGTGGTCTTATATGGCGAATATATGTCTAAGCCTAGATTTTTGGCTGGAAATTGGGGGGGGGGGTCTTATATGCCCAGTCATCTTATAAGCCGGAATATACGGTACCAGTAGCTCTCTTGAGTGATTTGCAATCAACCAGGTGTGGTTTCTCTTTCATAAGTGTCTAAGAACTTTATCAGACCACCCCATGTTAATGTTCTTTTGCCTGCATAAATTGTGGTGTTTTTATGCTGGCAAAAGAAACCCCTCTATCAGGCTTACCTTGAGCAGCATAAAAGAGGTTTCCCCGGCAGTAATGGAGCACAAACAGAGCTCCGTTTACTTCCAGGTTCCTGATTTTGGCAATTCTCATGAGAAGACATGGGAAATTTAAAAATAAAAGCAAACAAACACACAAAAAGTACAGCAAAGCACAAAAACACACTTTAAAAGTCCCAAGTACAAGGGGGGTGGTCATAAAAAGAACATCCCCTACCTGGCTGTCATGATCTCACCCTGAAGTGTTTGTAATTGATGCAGCATTCATATGAGTACAATGGTGTGAGGATTCAAATACTGGCAATGCCGACAACAAAGCAGAACAGGAGATCTATTGACAGCCCATCAATAAATTAGGACAGCTTTTAAACAAGATATCAGACCAGACAAATATGGCATCATAAGGATGCCTAATTATCGTGAAGTGGCGCACATACCAGACAACATCATCCTTTTGCGATCACGTACTGTAAATGAGGCGTACTTTTTTATTGATGGGCCAAGCTGTCAATAGATCTCCCGTTCTGCTTTTCTGCTGGCATGCTGGCATTGCTGGCGGTTGAATCCTCATGCCATTGTACTCACGTGAATGCAGCACCAATGGGCAAACAATTCCGGGTGAGATTGCAACAGCCAGGTAGGGGACGCTCTTTTTATGACCCCCTATCCCCGTGTACTTGGGATTTAAAAGTGTGTTTTAGTTCTTTGCTGTACTTTTTGTTTCTTTATTTTGTTTTTATTTTGCAATTTGCCATGTTAATGTCTTCTCGTGAAAATCAGTGAGATTTCAACCCCGGAAGTAAACAGAGCTCTGTTTGTGCTCCATTTTATGAGCCTCATTAATATGTTTTACTATTTAATGTTTTTAACCTATAAATTGTTTAATTATTTTTAAAATGTTATATTTACAATATAATTTTTACATTTGTATTTTTTAAACTTATATTGTTTTAAAGATGTTGTTAGCCACCTTGAGTCCCACTGGCAGGAGAAAGATGGGATATAAATGAATAAAATAATAAAGTTATGTAAATCATCTGTGGTCATTTTTTCTGTATTAAAAATATTCAACTATAACCCTCCTTTTGTGCTTTTAGACTTCCTCTCACCAAAAAAACCCCACAAGTCAATAAAAAGCACATAGTTTCCCCTGTTATCCCCTCTTTACATGCATAATACAGTATTTCCAAACAGTGTTGTCAAGAGCTGGGAAGCAAATTTGTGAAGTTTACATGAAAATGTCACTCTTCACTCTTACGTATATCATGTTTACGATTTATGATTTGTGATCACTTGTGCCTGCTTCAGAAAGCTATGTTTCTGCCAGGGGGCTTGCTTTAAGTTTATTGTATTCTTTAAGTTTGTTGTAGTCATCCATAATGTCAGTTGACACTAAGCTCCAGACAAGGAAATGGCATATGGGATGCTACTGGGAAATGAGGACAAAGTAGGGCTTGTAGGGGGTTGTTTTCCTTTTTTCTTATGGTAGAAAAGAGAAATATTTTGAAACAGAATGACAAGGGGCAGAAAGCAATCTGGGTAATATCAGGACTCGGGGGAGTCATGAAGCAGAAAACATCTAATAGCAGCACCAAAATAAAACCAGAACAAAATGATGATATAACTAAATATCCAAATCTGTTGGGCAACTGGACTGATAAAGTACTTGAATAAGAACATCTATACCTGCAGAACACATCCCATTTTCATTGCCAGGCTGGGCAGATAAGCTGTTTCTCTCAATTTCTATGAAAATGGAGCTTAAATCTAGACGTTAACAGCCAGAGTCCTGCTGGTACAATATACTGGTGGGTGCAGTTTTTCCAGTTGCAGAAGAGTGGCAAAGGAATGGAAACAAACACTGCAAGCACTAAGCATCCTAATTTCTCCAATATCTTACTTTTTTCACAATCACTGGGTGCAGGGCAATTTTCCTCCTGCTACTACAATCTTCACAGGTGTAGCTACATTGGCTTAGTGCAGCAATAGACACTAATAAGCAAGTTTGTGGTTATTATTCACATTCTCACTAGACCTGTGGTTCTTAGCCTGTGGTCTGTGGATCCCCAGGGGGCCATGATGTCCTCACAGGGGATCCGCAAAGTCTTGAAGACTGCTTGGCCCACCTTCTCCCTGCAGTGGAGCGGCCATGTGACAAGAGCCAAGGCAAAGGTTGGCTGGCTGCCGTTCAATCTGCTCTAGCCACAAACCTACAGGAAGAAGGAGAAAAGTCTTCCTTCCCTCCTCACCCAGTGCCTCTGATGGAAGGTTTAATAGATGGTATATTATTATTATTATTATTATTATTATTATTGAGTTATGTCTTAGGTGTTCGGGGCAACAAATTTAAAGAGGGTCCCTGGTAAAGAAAATATCAAGAGCCACTGCACTAGATAATTACAGCACTATGATTCCATTTAACTGCCATGGAATCCTTTAACGCCTATGGAATTGGTACCTACTCTGACACCCCCTGCCCCATATCTGTAATAATTATCAATATTTAATGATGTGGCCAAATGTGGTCTTCCACACAATGTGGCCATTAAAACTGGGGAATTCCAAAAACCAAGAATTGAAAAGGACTAGCATTGAAACTCAGTCAGGTATGCACTTAAGCCCAAATTCCAAAGAAGGATAATTTGCAAGGCAACTTTGTGCCTGAACATCTGGCTAATCCCATCAGCCTAAATTGAGATATTAAAGTCTGTCTGTAAAGAATCCTCATACCTCTACCTTCTTCCAAACAAAGAGAGTTGCTTCCTCCATTCAATTACAAAGTATCCACACATTAAGGAAGCCTTGTCTTTTACTCTAAATTCCATCTCCTGAAGGAAATTATTGGGTATATAAACCCTCCAAAACCCCACTCAAGTGCACACAGATTCCCTTCCTGTGGCCACTACATTGTCTGTGTAGCCAGGCACAACTGTTCCTGTTTCGGGACCCCCACTCTGCTGGTTTCTTCCTCGACCTGATTTCCTCAGATCGGTACAGTATCATCTGAAAACAACCTCCCTTCTCTATTCCGCTATCCTAGTACTTCCTACTTTATTTGCTAACTTTGTGTAAATGCTTGAAGCCAGAGTGTGTGTGTGAATGTTGTTATTATTGTTTTCTGTATGGTGGCCTGAAAATCCTAGGTTTTGGGAATACCCAGACCAAAGAAAGGAACTTCACACCTCCTTTCTTCCTGCCTTTCAATTAGGTAATAAAATATTTCAAAAGGAAGCTTTGAGGAAAAGCTTGAGGTTAGCTTAAATTTTCACATCCTAGTGTTATCCTGCTATCTGTATTTTTACATCCTAGTGTTAGCTGTACCTTTGATCTTAGTTGTTGCTTGTATCACAGACAAATGGTTAGCAAATGGTTAACTATGCCTACGTGACTCTTAACATATAAGAGGTGTAACCCCTGAATGGGGGAGAGCATGCCTCCATTCTTTTCCTAATGTCTATCAGAGATGCAACCTGTAGCAAGCCTCCATTCTTTCCCCAATGTCTCTGTGTCAGCATGCAACCTCTGAATAAATCTGTAGCATTCTGCTCATTTTCACCATGACTCTGTCATCACTTAGTGTAACAGTTTTCTCAAATAAAGATAAAATAATTGTACTATCTAGCTTAATGTCTCCTCCTTGCTACCAGTATACATATGTCAAAAGGTCCTGCTATTTGTTGCCCCCTCTTCCATAGCCAAGCTGAGTATATTAATTCCCCAAATTAATATCAATATTTTGAGGATCCTTAAGACCCCTGAGCATTTAGGGTAACAGAATTGTGGGTTTGTAGTTTGGTGAGGCACTGGAGAATTCTCTGGCTGAGATCTCTAAATGCCCCTCCCTAAACTGTAAATTCCAGGATTCCATAGGATGGAACCATGGCAATTCAAGTGGAATCAGTGTGCTATAATTCTATAGTGTGAATGGGCACTTAACGGGTGAGGCTGTCATTTACTGTTCTGCCTCAGGCAGGAAAATATCTTCGGCTTACCCTGAAGGAAATGCTTGGAGGCTGAATGTCATTGAAATGTGATTGTCACAAATTCATGGAAATTAGGAAAAAGAATATGGAGCTAGAACTGAAACTTCCATGTGGGTCATTAAGTAAATGTACTCAAAGAGTAAGTCCCATTGTTTTTGCTACATTAAAACCATGCAACATAATTCTATGTGTGTATAGTAAAAAGTTGCCTACTCTAATTAGTAGGAATGCAACTCTTATAACAGTGTAGTGTGATAATAAAGTGTTGTACTTCAATATTTTCAAGGCTGTCAGGAAAGAGCCATCGGTCACAGGAGTCTGGCATGGCACCCTGCTGAAATTAATCCATTAGATGTGTTCCCTAGAGAAAAGATGTTCTTATTCTAGCTTCCCTGAAAGGTTTACTATTGCAGTGCACACCACCTGAATTGGCTTACTAAAGGCAGCTGATTCCCATCTGCCTTAGAGCAATCATTGGAGCTACATATACCACGTTGTACAAAAATGGGTCTGTTCCAACATACAGAGAACCCACTTTATACTTTATGTTTTTAATGAATGGAGAAACTTTGTTTTGTTGGTGTTCCAGAGGACAAGATCTGAACCAATAGATTCCAATGACAAGAACTCAGGTTCCAATTGTGTGTGTGTGTGTGTGTGTGTGTGCCTTCAAGTTACTTGTCGGCTTATGGTGACCCCATGAATTTCATAGGGTTTTCTTAGGCAAGGAATACTCAGAGGTAGTTTTGCCAGTTCCTTCCTCTGAAATCTTGGGGGGAAACTTTTCAATGGTAACAACTATTTGACAGTAGGGCAGATTACCTTGAGGGTGGTGGTCTTGCCTTTGTTAGAACTTTTTAAACAGAGGTCATTCCCCTCAGGAATGCTTCTAGCCATTGAATTCCTGCTGAATTAGATGGTCCTTGTGTTCCCTTCCAATGATATGATTCTATGAATTATTGTATCCTGTTGTACATATACAGAAAGCTTGGGGGAAGAATATAAGGGACCTACTGGGACAGACCAAAGGCCTATATAGTCCATTGTTTCCCACAGTGGCCACTCAGAGCCCTGTGGGAAGCCCACAAACAGGATATGAGGTCAAGAGAGCTTCCTTGTTGATGTTTTCCAGCCACTAGCATTCTGAAGCATGCTGTCTCTGATTGCAAAGACAGCATATTGCTATCAGGACTAGTAGCCTCACACTTCATGCATTTGGTTAATTCCTTGTGAAGCAATTTAAGTTGGTGACCATTACCACAACATGTGACAGCAAATTCCCAGAGACTGATTCCTAGTAAGATTATTTGGATTTTTTTTTTCTGGGATGACAAATCTTGAGAGGATTATTTGATAGTCAATGTTGATGAATATGCAAGACAGCTTTATCTGTAGTGGTAACTGAGAAAAAAAAGAGACAAGTGTGTTAAATCTGTTTTTGGATATCCTGTCAAGGTAATCACTTGGTGCAGCCTGATCATATTAAGAATGAAGGGTCTTATTAAAATCTATAGCCTAATTTGTATTCTATATTTTGTCTGTTGTTTCCATTCCTGCTTGGAATTTTACTTAGCTGTGTTAAATTTTCTTTCTTTACAAAGACCTTTTCTTTTAGCAGATGAAGTGTTGGCATATTGAAGGCAGATTTGGGGACATAGTGTGAAGCAGACTTTTTATTTGATCAGGCAACAGCATACTATAAATGAGTGGGGATTCGAACCCTGCTCTCCCAGAGTCCCTAGTCCAACACTCAAACCACTACACCATACTAACTCCACTGACAGTAATACTATAGGAATTTATTGAAGGAGAATATTATCTATCTGTTATCATTAAATTTTCTGAAGAGGGATGCCATGTTTCAGTCATGTTTAAATGCTTTAATTGCAAATTTGAGGTGCCCCAGAGGCAGGAAAACTGTCAAGTGGTTCACTGACTTTCTCAGATTATTCCAGAGCACAGGTAACATTATCAGTATAATTTCAACTATACCCTTCAACAGTGCCAAACAATTTAAAAAACAAACAAACTCCTGAAACTTGGGGGTGGGGGAAACAGCCTTTGAGGATCCTGATCTAGTGCAATGCATTTACTCCAGAGGGAACATGAAATAATTCCAGGTTGATTCATTTTTAACATGCTGAAGTCAACATGGGGACACATTTTGCATAAAATGTTGGTTTAGTGCTACAAGCTTTAACTTCATACAGAAAAACACCCACCTAGGAAAGAACTGCTGAATAAGAACATTTCATTAGTGCAAGAAGTCATTCATATAATTTTCAGTTCAGCTGGGCCCATACTATATTATATTTCTTGCCTTCTACTGGCATCACAGGTTCTCTGATGCTGAAATTTCTCCTGTAGAAACAGATTAACGATTCTCCTTCTCCCTCACCAAATAGTTTCCTTCAAAAATGTGAAGAATATTCAAGCATTATATTTCCCATACTTGTCTGTTTACATTCGGTGTATTAGACATTAAGGAGATTATCAGACGCGGCTAATGTGGCACCAGCAAAATGCCAGCATAACACAAAAGGACGCCAACATCAGATGATGTCCTTTTGTGTTCCGCTGGCATTATGCTGGTGTCTTTTTTTACTGATGGCTGAAGCCATCAATAGATCCCCTGTTCCATTTTGGTGCTGGAATTGTTGACTTGCAAACCTTGGGCCATTTTAATCCTGTCACTGCAGAGGGAATGGCCGGTCTGGCACGAACTCTTCCAGGTGAGATTGGGACATCCAGGTAGGTTTCACTCTTTTTATGACCCTCCCTGGATTACTTGGGACTTTTAAATTGTGTTTAGGTACTTTGTGTAACTTTTAATGCTTTCTTATTTTGTTTTCTTTTTGAATTTCCCATGCTTGCGTCTTCTCACTTCACTCCAGGAAGTGAACGGAGCTCTGTTAGAGCTCCATTCATGCTTGGGCTGCCTCCACAATGTCCAGGACAGGAGAGAAGGTAAGTGCGGTGGGGAGGGTTATTGTTTCGGGACAGGGGCAGGATTGGAGATTGTGGGACAGGCACACTTTTTGTTTTCCTCTCTGATAATCATCTTTGAGATTGTTCATTGTTGGATTTAGCTTTTCTTAACCCATGGTATTTTTTAGCTTGCTATCCCAGCAGGGTGCAGTGGTTTGACTATCAGACTATATGACTATATCCCCTCTCAGCCATGGAAATCCAACCATGGCTATCTGTGCTCTGGAAAAATCTGGAGATATTTCCTTCTTCTAAGACTTGCTCAAGGTCACCCAGTGAGTTTCTATGAATGAGTGGGGATTCAAAGCCTTGTCTCCTGGTTGTTGTCCTGGTCCAACAACCAAACCATCACACATGTTGGCTGCCTCTGGAGAAAAGACGGGGTATGAATAAAGATGATAATGATAGTAGTAGCACTAATATTAGTAGCTGTTGTTATTTCATTTCATTGTCTCTTGTGTTTTCTGGCTGGGAGTTTAGAGGAGAGAGCCTTGATTCTGTACACACAAACACTCCTTTGAATACAGGTTGAGCTCTGTATTTGCAGGGGATACATTCCTGGACCCCCCATGAATATCTGAAACAGTGGATTATAGGGAACCCTATTATTTTCAATGTGACAAATGCTGGATGTTGACCATAGAATCACATTGGAGGACCTAGAAATGCCTAGAGAGAACATTTTTTTGGACTTGAATAAGTGAAACTGTGGATACCAAATCAGTGGATACAGAGGGTCAACCTGTATGAGGCATTTTCATACCCTGCAATATGTACTTAATATTTATTTATTTAAAGTTGGGCAGCCTGGTGTCTTCTAGATGTTGTGTTGTCTGCAGGTCACATTATCCCTCACCATCAGCTGTGGTGGTTAGGGATAGGCGATGCCATCTAATGCTTTCTGGAGGGCCAGCCTTGACAAAGATGACAGTCCTAAAGAACATTTCAAATACAAGACTGCCCTTTTATGTCAGGAGATTACAATGGAGCAGAACACATGGCTACTCTCCCCAAGTCACATATTCCAGCACACTAGTACTTTATTTAATCCAAACCCACAGATCAGATCTCATATGAAATTTATTTACTTATTCATTTATTAAAATGCTTATATCCTGCCCTTTATCATGGGATTTCAGAGCAGTATTCAGATAAACCAATAAACCATTTAAAACAATTCCAGGTTAAAAATAATAAAATATCTTGAAAAGGATAGAAACATATTAAACATGACAACTTAAAACAGCTTAAAAGGATGCAACTATTAAAATTATTTGCTTTTAAGTAAATTTCAAGTAAATTAAACCCCACAGACTTTGACATGTCTTGACTTGGCACTGGAAAGAACCCCGGGTTGGTGCCAACCAATCCTCCAGGCAGAGGGCTTTCACAAATCGGGGTGTAACAGGCAAGAAACACCTCTCTCATGTCTTCCCATACTGTGTTCATAAATATTTAGATAATTAAAATAATTCTTTGTTTAATATTTATTTATTTGGAATTCTCATTTGGGTAAGAAAGTACAGGCCAACGCCCATATCCACAGATTTGGTATCCATGGTTTCACTTATCCACATCCAAAAATTGTTCTCTCTAGGCATTACTAGGCCCTCCAATGTGATTGTATGGTCAACGTCTGGTGTTTGTCTCACTGAAAATAACAGGGTTCCCTATTATACACGGTTTCAGGTATCCACAGGGTATCTTGGAACATATATCCCATGTGGATACGGGGCTTGACTTGTACCTCACAAATCATACAGCACAATGTTTTAGAGTTGTTTTTTTGTTAAATCATAGTGCTTTAACTCCAGAGGGTTAAAGCAAAGCTTTAAAATTACATTTAATGCAGTGATTCAGCTATTCTCATAAATGTTTTCTTAAATCTAATCATATAGCTCACATATAAGGATTGTGGAAGCAGAAAGGGCTTTAATTTTTCTTCTAATGATGAGCCAAAATTAGCTAGCACATCTGGTATCCTTTTTATAGGAAACTGATATTATGATTTATTCAGTGAATGTACATTTCGAGCATACACCAAAAGAATTTGGATTGTTCAATTTAGCATGGATGTCTCAAGCTTTCAAGTATGAACACTGATGCTTTGGTGTACTTCCTCTGTATAGTAAACACAATATATCTAATCATCAATAATTGCACATCCAAACAGAAAAGGAGATAATTTTCTCAAAAGCAAGAAAAAAAGTACTTTGATGACATAAAGCAAATTAGGATTGCATCAGATAAGATGTCTTCTAATTACTGTGACAGCTGCTATTAAGCAGTGCCAATTAAAGAGCCAGCACTTGGAAAAGTTATTTTTGGACTACAGCTCCCAGAATCCCCCAGCCAAGTGGCCACTGATCATCTTGGCTCAGGGATTGTGGGAACTGTAATCTAGAAAAGTAACTTTTCCAAACATGGAGAATAACCTTGCTGGGAACCCTACAAATACTTTCCCAGAGGTACCAAAATTCATACTGATCTGCTAAACATACAAAAGAAAGCTACTTACTATGAACAAGTTTCACTAAAATTATTGATTGACTGGTTGGTTGATTGGTTGATTGGATTTACATCCCACCTTTCTCCCCAAATAAGCAGTTGCATATCTCGGATTGGCCTTTTTAGTCATCAGCACGCTTGCAGAAAGTGCAGGATGTGTCCTTCCTGAATCTTCGTTTGCGAAGAAAGCCAGAGAGAGAGACAGAGAGAATTTTATTAAAGGAAAAGTATTACTAAAGAACGTGGAAACAACACCAAGCAACTTGCAGTCTGTTTACTACCTTGGGTGTAAGATCCACTAGACATGGAGGGGTTTACTACTGAGTAAACATGCAAAAGGTCTGGATTTCATTCATTCAACTTGTCCTGTTTGTGACTTCCTCCCAACTGTGCAATTTTAATGCTATATGGCCTTCCAATAATGATCTTCCATTTGAATGCTAAATGGCCTTCCAACAATAACCTTCCATTTTGCTATTGTCCTCATTGACCTCATTTATGGAACTCTTCTCCAAGGGAGGTTCGCATAGTAGCTACTGTAATTTTTTTCTTGTTGTTTTTCTTTTGGTGACCAGACAAAGACCTCCCTCTCTGTCTCCCTCTCTGTTTAACATCTAATGAGTTTTAGGGTCTGAATTGTGAAACTCAATATCCTGAGATGCAATGATGACCAGCAACTTGAAGATTCGTAAGACTACGCATTGTAAACCTCTCCCCCAGCCCCCAGCAATCAAGCTTCTGAGATGGTTGTCTCCCCACAGCTATTAGTGACTGAAGTCTTTTTCACATAACACAAGTATAGCACTTTCATACCACTTTGCTGTTCCTGCACCCTATGGAATCCTTGGGTTTGTAGCCTGATGAGACACCACAGCTTTCCCACAAAGAATTCTGAATGCTCTCCCTAAATGTCAAATCCCAAGATTCCATTGGAGGGAACAATGGCTGTGGAAAGTGGAATCTGAGGGATTGTCTAGGTGATGAAAAAACTCATCATGGAATATGAGGGGAATACCTTCTGTCCTGATGAGATGGGGGTTCACCATATTAAGAAGGAGGGGAGCCCAAGACTCCATGTACTCCATGATAACAGTAAGTGTTGTTTTTCATAAAGTTTTTTTTTTTTAAAAAATATATGTAGAAATGTACATTCCTGCCCATTTGAAGAACCAGTCTGAAGTGCAGCAAATCCCGGAAGCCTACATAATTTTTTAAAAATTATCCTTGTTACACACCAGATCTGCAGCCCATTCTATTTTTGAAACATGACAGATGCTTTAAAGGCTCAGTGTTTGAAAGCAGCAGGGAAGAGGGAGAGCAAGAATGTCCAACAAGGTTCCTAATGAATTAACAATTATGAACATAATGGAATTTACTAAGATGTAAACAGAGGCTTTGCTGTTGCATATTCTTCACATTTTATGTGCAATAAATCTCTGATCAGACTCTTCATTCCCAGGCCTGCTGTGCTGCTGCTCCATATGGCTTTTCAGAACAAACCTGGGTCACTCAGATTATTGCTAAGGAATGAGTGGCTTCTGGTTACCATGGACATCCCTGCGTCATGGTAACTAAGGATGAGCGACTTCTAGCTTTTGCCTTGTGATGCTTTAATCTGTAATAAAGCAAGCATGCTGGGATTCTGAACCACTAATTCCTATCCTTGCAATCATCTCACAACAGAGACTCTAGGGGTTTCATGCTTAACAATGACCTTTGAAAAGTACTAAAAAAAAAAAAAAACCCAACAACCAGGGATGAAATCATGCTCATGCAAGCAGAATTTGAAGAAATATGGTGATCTTCACAGGGATATCACAGGGAAATACAGCAATCTTTATAAGGACTGGTTTAGAGATAGCAGAGAAATCTACCACAGAATCTTCTGGTACTGGATTTTCCCTGTTCCAAACAAGCAGCATCCTTGTGATGCAAAACTGCCTTGTCTCAGCAAAATCTGTGGCCAGGAAGAAAGATTCTGCTACCTTTGAGCTTTTTCATATATACCTTTAACTGTCTTCCTTTTGAAAGTGACAAACAAATTAAAGAGATGCAGATGAAAAAGGAGGAGGAAGAAGCACATTTCTGCATGTATAAATGAGAACAAGTGTCTTTGTATTAGCATGCCTTGTAATAAAATTGGTATCATTTTGTATACAGTACAGTCGGACCCTTGTATCCGTGGGGGTTCAGTTCCCAGACCTATCGCGGATACCGGAAACCATGGATAACAGCAAACACCATTGAAAATACAGTCGTCCCTCCACATTCACGGCTTTGTCTTTCGCGGTTTTGAGTATTTGCGGTTTCTCTTCCTTCTCCTCCCCCTCTCTGGGAGGGAACTCCATCCACCTCAGGGGCATGCCTCCATTTGAACTGGAGAGCCAAAGCCCTGAGAGAGCAGGGAGTTGGGTGCTTTAGACCCGATCTCCCTACTCTCTGGGGGCTTTGGCCCTCCAGTTCACACAGAGCCAAGTGCAGGGAGAGAGGGGAGATCGGGTCTAAAGCACCCCCCGCTCTCCTGGGGCTTGCCTCCATTTGAACTGGAGAGCCAAAGCCTCGAGAGAGCAAGGAGGGAGTGATTTAGACCCCATCTCCCTGCCCTCTGGGGGCTTTGGCTCTCCATTCCAGACAAAGCCAAGCCCAGGGAGAGAGGGGAAGTGCCCCCCACTCTCCTGGGGCTTGCCTCCATTTGAACTGGAGAGCCAAAGCCCCAGAGAGCAAGGAGGTGGGTGCTTTAGACCTGATCTCCTTGCTCTCTCGGGGCTTGGCTCTGTTTGGAGTGCAGCTTTGGGAGGGCGGGTGTGGCAGCTGTAAAGTGTCTAGGAAGCTTCAAAAGTCCGGTCACCACTTTGGAGGGGGGGTTGTGGGTGGGCGGGGGGAGGTGTATTTTATTCGCAGTTTTTTCATATTTGAGGGGTTCTTGCACCCCTAACCCCCGCAAATGTGGAGGGATGACTGTAATAGGACTTCTGGTTTAAAGTTGCCTTGGAGGACCTAGAAAATGTCTAGAGAGGCTGCCTCTCCAGGTATTTTCTAGGAATACTCTATGGTATGTGTCCTGTTTTGTGTCCATGGATAACTGAAACCACTGATATTGGTTCTGTGGGTATGGGGGTCCGACTGCATTATTTTCCTCCCAAAATTTGTAAGCATGAAAAAAAAATCTGGAAAGACCAAGAATGATGGAACAGACAGATGCACCTGACCCATGCAGAGCAGGTTATGGCCAACATCTTGTTAATGGTCTACAAATGTGTCCCTTTTACACCTGCATATAGTCATGCGAAGAAGAAAGTACACCCTCTTTGAATTCTATAGCTTTACATATCAGGACATAATAACAATCACATGTTCCTTAGCAGGTCTTAAAATTAGGTAAATACGACCTCAGATGAACAACATGTGACATATTACACTGTCTCATGATTTATTCAACAAAAATAAATCCAAAATGGAGAAGCCATACATGAAAAAGTAAGTACATCCTTACTGCTTCCATAGGAATTAAGATGCTAATCAGCAGATAGGTGCTGCTAATCAAATGCCCTTGATTAATTGATCATCAGCAAGTGTGAACACCTCTATAAAAGCCAAAGTTTCAGCAGTTTGCTGGTATGGAGCATTCAGGTGTGTGTTAACACAATGTCAAGGAAGAAAGACATCAACAATGATCTTAGAGAATGCTGCCCATCAATCTGGGAAGGGTTATAAGGCCATTTCCAAACAATTTAAAGTCATCATTCCTCAGTGAGAAAGATTATTCAAAAGTGGAAAACATTCAAGACAGTTGCCAATCTTCCCAGGAGTGGACATCCCAGCAAATTTACCCCAAGGTCAGACCGTGCAATGATCAGAGAAATTGCAAAAAAAAAAAAAAAAAAAAAGAAGAAGAAGAAAAAAGACCCAAGTGGTACATCTCAGACTCTACAGGCCTCAGTTAGCATGTTAAATGTTAAAGTTCATGACTGTACAATTAGAAAAAGACTGAACAAGTATGGTTCATTTGGAAGGGTTGCCAGGATAGAATCATAGAATCATAGAATTGCAGAGTTGGAAGAGACCACGAGGGCCATCCAGTCCAACCCCCCTGCCACGCAGGAATCTTGATCAAAGCATCCCCGACAGATGGCAATCCAGCCTCTGTTTAAAGACCTCCAAGGAAGGAGACCCCACCACGCTCCGAGGGAGTGTGTTCCACTGCCGAACAGCTCTTACTGTCAAAAAGTTCCTCCTCATGTTGAGGTGGAATCTCTGTTCCTGGAGCTTACACCCATTGCTCCGTGTTCCAGTCTCTGGAGCAGCAGAAAACAAGCCTGCTCCATCCTCAGCGTGACATCCCTTCAAATACTTAAACAGGGCTATCATATCGCCTCTTAACCGTCTTTTTTCCAGGCTAAACATACCCAGCTCCCTAAGTCTCTCCTCATAAGGCATCGTTTCCAGACCTTTCACCATTTTAGTTGCCCTTCTCTGGACACGCTCCAATTTGTCAATATCTTTTTTGAATTGTGGTGCCCAGAACTGGACACAGTATTCTAGGTGAGGTCTGACCAAGGCAGAATAGAGCGGCACTATTACTTCCCTTGATCTAGACACTATACTTCTATTGATACAGCCCAAGATCGCATTGGCCTTTTTAGCTGCCGCATCGCACTGTTGGCTCATGTTCAACTTGTGGTCTACTAGGACTCCTAGATCCCTTTCGCATGTAGTCTCATTCAGCCAGGTCTCTCCCATCCTATATTTATGCATTTCATTTTTCTGCCCTAAGTGCAGTACTTTACATTTCTCCGTATTGAATTTCATTTTGTTAGCTTTGGCCCAGCTCTCCAGTCTATCCAGGTCATTCTGAATTTTGAGCCTGTCCTCTAGGGTATTAGCTACTCCTCCTAATTTGGTGTCATCTGAAAATTTGATAAGTATGCCCCTAATTCCCTCATCCAAGTCATTGATAAAGATGTTGAATAGCACTGGGCCCAGGACAGAACCCTGTGGCACCCCACTGGTCACATCTGGATAAAACTTCTCTCTATAAAGAACAAGGCAGCACGGTTTGGGTTTGCAAAGTTGTCTCTGAACAAACCGCAAGACTTTTGGAACAATGTCCTTTGGACAGATGAGACCAAAGTGGAGATGTTTGGCTATAATGTATAACAATACATTTGGAGAAAACCAAACATACCATATCAGCGCAAACACCTCATACTGACTGTCAAGCATGGTTGTGGAAGGGTGATGATTTGGGCTTGTTTTGCAGCCACAGGACCTGGGAACCTTGCAGTCATTGAGTCGACCATGAACTCCTCTGTACAGCAAAGTATTCTAGAGTTGCATGTGAGGCCAGCTGTCTGACAGCTGAAGTTTGGCCAAAATTGGGTCATGCAACAGGACAGTGATCCCAAGCACACTAGCAAATCTACAACAGAATGGCAGAAAAGGTAAAGAATCAAGGTGTTGCAATGGCCCAGTCAAAGTCCAGACCTCAACCTGATTGAAATACTGTGGCGGGACCTTAAGAGAGCTGTGCATAAACAAATGCCCACAAACCTCAATGAACTGAAGCAACATTGTAAAGAAGAGTGGGCCAAAATTCCTCCACAACATTGTGAGAAACTGATAAAGTCATACAGATAACAATTTCTTCAAGTTATTGCTGCCAAAGGTGGTTCCAAGAACTATTGAATCATAAGGTGTACTTACTTTTTCACACATGGCTTCTCCATTTTGGCTTTATTTTTGTTGAATAAATCATGAGATGGCGTAATATGTCATGTGTTGTTGTTCATCTGAGGTTGTATTTACCTAATTTTAAGACCTGCTAAGGAACAGAATATTGTTATTATGTACTGATATGTAAAACCATAGAATTCAAAGAGGGTGCACTTTCTTTTTCACAAGACTGTGTGGCTTCTTAGAATCATAGAATTGCAGAGTTGGAAGAGACCACAAGGGCCATCCAGTCCAACCCCCTGCCACACAGGAAATCATGATCAAAGCATCCCTGACAGATGGCCATCCAGCCTCTGTTTAAAGACCTCCAAGGAAGGAGACCTCACCACAATCCAAGGGAGTGTGTTCCACTGCTGAACAGCTCTTACTGTCAGAAAGTTCCTCCTAATGTTGAGGTGGAATTTCTTCTTCTTCTTCTTCTTCTTCTTCTTCTTCTTCTTCTTCTTCTTCTTTGGCCATTGTGGAGGTTGCTATTTTCCCTTCCACATCCATCAACCCCCCACCAGGACTCATCACTTCTCTACAATAGTCCTCCCTGGCCAGTGAGTGGCTGATGGAGAGTGGGGAGGTATCAGAGAAATATCTGGCTATGTCACCGTAACCAGGTGCATAGTGATTACATCATCCACCAGAGGAATAGCTATAGCAATAGCATTTATATTCCTATACTGCTTATCAGTGAAAAGCACTCCCTAAACGGTTTACAATGATTTTAAGTTAATTGCCCCCAACAAGCTGGGTTCTCATTTTACCAACCTACAAAAGGATGGAAGGCTGAGTCAACCTTGGAGCCCTTCAGGCTAGAACTCGCAACATTGTGGCTGTATACTGGCATTTAACCACTGTGCCATCAGGGCTCCAGAAACCCAGAAGATCTCAGTGGGTGATGTCATTGTTCTGCATCTGACTATGGGGACATAGCCAGATGCTTCTCTGATTTCATTCTGCTCTCCATCAGCCACTAAACAACCATGGTGGAAGGCTGAAGCAGCTGACGTGTAGGGTGGCAGTGAGAGGAGAGCTGTAGAATAGTTCTGTCTGTGGAACTTTTATGCTATGCTCTGCAATACAGGGTCTCAGTTTATGTTAGATTTCTAGTCTGGCTTACAAGAACCACTCAGACTCAGTGGTTCCATTTCCTGGAATGCTAAGGGAAAGCACAAATGGGTATGTAAATGGGGCTATATGCTTTGATGGGACATAAAGGTTGCACAGTGCCAGGCCAGCCCTACCATGAGACAGAAGGAGGCAGTTGCCTCAGGTGCAGGGGCCATTCCCCTCTTTGGGAGAGCAGAGCTGTATGTTCCAAGCAACTTGTCTTGCAACCACCCATCCCAAAAAAATACCCCTCAGCTAACTTCTTAAAGGGTGTGTGTGTGTGTGTGTGTGTCATCTTTTCCTTCACCTTAAGCAGCAAAACTTGTTGAATTGCCCTGGCCTGCTGCAGCGATTTATTCAAACTGCTTCCTGATCATGTTTGAGAAGTCTTGGGACTTTATCAGACCAACCCCCTAAACCCATGCTTTTGCCAGCATAACTTTGCCGTTTTTATGCTGGCAAAAGACACCCCCCCCCGCATAGCACACTTACTTTCCATCCACGCGAAAAGCCTTCCTGGCAATGAGTGAGGAGTGAACAGAGCTCCATTCACTTACTCTATTGAAATCCCATGGATTCTTGTGAGAATACATAGTGCAGGAAATTCAAAAATAAAAACAAAAATAAAGTTTTTAAAAGCACACAACACACTATAAAAGCCACAAGTAAACTGGGGAGGGTCATAAAAAGTGCATCTCCTACCTGAATGTCATGATCCCACCTGGAAGTGTTCTGGGAGGACTGGCCATTGACGCTGTATTCACATGAGTACAATGGCACACGGATTCAAACGCCGGCAATGCTGTCACAAAAACACCACAGGGGATCAATTGATGGCTCGGGTCTTCAATAAAATAGGACGGTTTTTAAACTAGACATGATCATGAAAGGGTGACATCATCTGGTATGTGTGCCTTTTCACGATCATTAGGCATCCTTATGATGTCATATTTACATGGTCTGATAAAGTCCCCAAAATCCTATTAACTCAGCTTTCTTCAAAAATTTTCAGCAGCAGAACTCCATTTACTTTGGTGAAGTATTGAAGGAAATTTTATCCAGGAATCTTAATGCAATTTCTGTTACAGGTAATATAATTGCATAGGGATGCCATGCCATGCCATTTTACAATCTTTTAAATAGAGCAGATGGATATTTCTCTCTGCAAGCAAACAGATAATGAATCCCAAACACCTGTTTGGCACCACTCCATGACAGCCAAATGAGGTCAAGTTATGGCTTTATTAATTCATGGTAATGAGATAATGGGATATCACATAAAAGAGAGGTAACTACTTTTAGCACCTCACACACTTCCATCTCTACTGGCAGCACTTCACAGGTAACTGATAGCAACCTAGCAGGCCCTTTAAATACAGAAACATTTGTTTGGACACTACCATTTCTTGAAAACTGTGTCCTGGTGTGACCTGAAGGCCCTTTCTTTCACTGTGTGTAGTACAAATATGAAAAATATTTATTTATGGGCAACATGTGTCAGCTATAGGCTCATCATGTCTTTATACTGCTACCTCTAAGCTCTTCCTAAGCTAAACACACTGTCTGAATTTAAAACAGACCTATCTCTTCTGGCAAGACTATCCAGTTGATTTTAAGTTTATGGATGTGTTTAATGTGTTGTTTGTTTTAATCCTATGTGTTTTAACCTATGTGTTTAAATGATTTTATGTTTCAGTTTTCTCTCTCTGGCTTTTCTTCGCAAACAAAGATTCAGGAAGGACTCATCCCGCACTTTCTGCAAGCGCACTGATGACTAAAAACGCCAATCCGAGATAAACAAGTTTGGTTGCAGAAAGCACAGCAGAAGGTCTCCTTGGGTGATGTTTCCGGGTTGTGATTCTTTCTGTGTTGTCGTCTCTCTTCAAGACTTATTAGGCGTGAGTTCTCAAATAAGGCTGGAGCATTTTGGATAGTGCGTCTCCATGCCTCCCGATGTGAGGCCAGGGCGGACCATTGTTGGTGATCAATTTGGATGCTGCCCTTGTTGCCCACACAGAAGCAGCTCTGCAGCGCCTAACATCCTGCTTCGCAACAGCTGCAGAGCTGTTTGGGCTGGAAGTCAACCTGAAGAAAACGGAAGTTCTTTACCAGCCTGCACCACAGGACGAACACCACCATCCCCACATTGCTGTCGGCAAATCTGTGCTCAAGTCCATCCAGCAGTTCACCTACCTGGGAAGCATCATCTCCTCAGATGCCAAGATTGACAAAGAGATTGATCACAGATTCAGTTATATATTGCATTTTAATTTATGTTGTACGCTGCCTCAAGTTTTGGGTAGTAAAATAAAACAACAACAACAATTGTTATCTTATTTCTTACCCACCTCTCCCTAAGACATGAGGTACAACATGAATTGTATATTGTATTTTAATTCATGTTGTACCCCGCCTCAAGTTTTGGGTAGAGGTGGGTGAGATCTTACCCGTCTCTCCTCAAGACTTGAGGTGGTATACAACATTAATAATAATAATAATAATAATAATGACATCTAAAATCTAAGATCTTCTGGAAACTCTTCTTTCAGTCCCACCACCCCCACCTCAAGTTCATTTGATGGGAATGTGGGTGAGGGCCTTCTCAGAGCTGCTCCAAGGCTTTGCAACTCCCTCCCTAGGGAGGCTAGCCTATCTGCCTAGAGCGGGTGGGGAAATTGAGAACTCAGTGGGAAAGAACAGAATGGCCATTCCTGTGTTCCATGTCAAAATCCATGCTCTACAGGACCGCCTGAGCCAATGGCTTAAATCAGCGGTGGGAGTCATGTAATCCCCCAGATGCTGTGTCACCGCAAGTCTCACCACTGGCTATGCTGGCTAGGCCTGAAGGGATATGCAGCCCAACAAAATCTGAAGGGCTACGTGATTGCCATCCTTTGGTGTAAAAGCAGTTGCAAGTTTCAAGCACAGTAGACCCACTGAATCAGTGGTAAGTGGGGAAGTCAAAATTTATGCAAGTGTGATTGATTTGAGGGGTCTAATTGGTAGAAACTAATATTAGGCCAGTCTTAGCTAGCATAGATCCTGGCCTTGACCTCCATGAACTAACAACCAGCTAGAGGTAAAAGAGAGTTGGAGGAGAAGCCTGCCACTGCTGCATTGCTCATTCTTAGCACTTCGTTGGCTTCACTCCCAAGAACCTCTAGAGGGGGATGGTCCTATGATTTCTATAAGCCAATACATGGTAGTAGAACTCAGCCTGTACAACCTGGAATCACAGGCAGTCAGTAGAATAGTACAGAGCACTGACTGATACTGCCTATTTTTCAGATTAATATTATTAAAACCATAGTCTGTTCAGACCTCACCTGTTCTTAGAAAATTCACAACCTCTGCTTTTGCAGTGACTATACATTTCTGAATTAATTTCCTTCACAGTGAGCACAGCCTGATTTATGGAAATGTATTTAGTTATCTGTTTGATTTGCTTTGCCTGTATTGTGTTGTTTGTAATGTATGGGGGGTAACTGATTCCCTGTTAGAAGGTACGCAGTAATATTATACCCTCCAATATTTTTCAGATGAAAAACCAGGACAAATGTAGCCAAGCAACATCTGAATGTGGTCAAGATGGCAAACATTATTGAGGAAGACGAAAAGACCAACTAGGAGAGCCTGCAGCAGTTTGCTTTTGGGTCCCGTACTAAGAGAAAGGCAGGACATGAAATAAATAAATAAATAAATAAGAGGAAGGGAACGAGGAGTGCCCCTCCTCCTGCTGAAATAATTTAAGTGTGAACTACTTTTGAACACTGAACTCAGTTCATAGGTATTAGAATAAATTGAGGGCAAAGGGGATAAGTTGGAGGAGGAGAAAGAAAGTAGGACAATTTAAAAGCGGCTGAAAAAGCGGGATGACAGACAATTAATTGGAACTGTCCCTACCAAACTGGGAAAGTTGGGGAGTATGTAATATTTGCTATGCCTCAATGCAATAATTGTGTACCGATATATTTCCATCCATGTGTATAAAACAAAGACACCCTCAAAGACAGCTCTATGTAACTGTAAGGATGTTATCAGACAAGGCAAATAAGGCATCATAAGGACGCCTAATGATCACAAAAGGGTGCGTGTACCACACGATGTTGCCCTTTCGCAATCATGTCCTGTTTAAAAAAAGTTCTTTTTTATTGATGGCTTAAGCCATCAATTGATCCCCGTGGCGCTTTTGTGATGGCATTGCTGGCATTTGAAACTTGGTGCCATTATACTCACGTGAATGCAGCGTCAATGGCCGGTCTGGCAAGAACACTTCCAGGTGAGATCATGACATCCAGGTAGGAGATGCACCTTTTATGACCCTCCCCAGTTTACATGGGACTTTTTAACTGTGTTGAGATGCTTTGTGTAACTTTTTGTGTGTTGTTTTGGTTTTTATTTTTGAATTTCCTGCACTATGTATTCTCATGACAATACACGGGAGTTCAAATGAAGGAGTGAATGGAGCTCTGTTCACTCCTTGTTCATTGCCAGGGAAGCCTTTGGGCAGGAGGGAAGTGTGGCATGAGGAGTTCTTTTGCTGGCATAAAAACACCAAAGTTATCCTGGCAAAAGAACAGGTTTTTAGGGGGTGGTCTGGTGAAGTCCTAAACCATTAGTACCCATCAGTCTAGACACACTTCTGCCAATGTTCCTTATATGTGTATATTTTCAGAATGTAAGTTCATACCTGTGCCTGGAGTACACATATCATAAACTGCCTTAGGGTGGGAATGATGCAGCCCCTCCAAATGTTGGATTGCAACACCTGGGGTCCCTGACCATTTGCTCTGCTGGGACTATCAGTCTAACATCTGCATGATTGCACCCTCTGCACTACAAAAGATACAGAAGTGTTTATATCAGACATGTAAAGGCATGCTGGATGTTGCACTCAGAACATGGTGATTAACTTGGCACTGCTTAACACGGTTGCTGAAGAAAAATATTTCTGATGTGTGCCAATTCAGCTGAGAACCCATCAGTTTAGAGCAGAAAGCCATGCACCCCAAACCATGGTAATATCAATGAATTCCCAAGCGGTTTCAAATGGGATTATTTTTCTCTGTTCAAAAAGAAAAAGAAATAAAAGGACTCTTTCTCAGAAATCCATTAATTACAGAGGCTGAGCAGCAAATTATTCTGAAGGAAAAATCTAACAATTCAGCTTTCTGATATGGTTGTTTCTCTTAAACTAAATCTAGTCCAAATGAATTTTGCCACTGGAATATGACTCTCCACCCTATCCTACCCCTGATGGGCTTAAAAATTAAATTAAAGATTGTGCAACTCTAGTTTTCCATCACCATATTTCATCCAATGCTTAAAAATAGAAAATAGATTAAAATTTCATTTTACAAGACCTTAAAAGGATTTTAAAATGACTTGCTATTGAGGGTTACAATGTTTACAACATTCTGTAGGGAAAGAAAGCATGTCTGTTTTTCTATCTATCTATCTATCTATCTATCTAGGATTTTACATGATTCATTTGCAAGTGAGTAATTCTGTTTTCTTTTCTTGAGATTCTTTTCTGCTGTTTTTAAATATCCAGGCATCATAAAGAAAAACTCTGCTGCATCAGAAGAATTTGTCTCATTCAAATATTCTGTTGGCATCCTACTAGTGATCAGATAGTAGTCTGCATGCTCTGCAAATTTATCATGATCTGCAACATGATAAAACCAAGGGCCCTTTCATACTACACAGTTGTAGCTGCATCCTATGGAATCCTGGGGTTTGTAGTTTGGCGAGTCACTAGATCTCTCTGGCTGAGAATTCTAGGTTTTCCTCTCTCGAATGCAAATCCCAGGATTCTACAGGAGAGAACCATGGTAGTTACAGTGGAATTACAGCATTATAATTGTGTAGTGTGAAAGGGTTCACAGGATCCATTGTTACAACAGCTGAAGCACAGGGACTGGAAATGTTATTTGGATGACAAATACCCAAACTCCCATCCAGCATTGTCAGTTTGAATAACCATAGTGATCCTGACCATAATGCAAGCAGTTTAACACTGTTGTTGTTGCTCACCCAACAAGGCATCCTGGACCTTAAAGCAGTCCAGACTTTGCATAAACCGAAGTCACATCTTCACCAATGGTTATATCTGAGTGCTCAGCATTGGACATGGGCATTTCACATTAGTACACTAGTAGGACATTCCCCTCTGCTGGTGTGTAATAGGATCTTGTCCCATTTTCTCAGGTGCCTTTTGGAAACCCACAGCATGTGGGCAATAGCTTTTCATAGCAGCATGTGGTATTCAGAGGTGCTCTGCCTTTAAACACCACCCATTCCTTACAGATTTCTTACTCAAAGACATCCACATATCTGTCGCAATTATCTTAAACTGTCCAATGCATCCATGTATGTGTCAGTTTAATTTTTTAAAATCCTGATTTAAAAATTACCTCTGTGTGTGCGTGCGTACACACACACATATACATACACACACACATATATATCCATCCATCCTCCATCCTATTAGCACGATTCCTTTGAGGGCATGCCTACAACAGCTGCATCTGCCATTTCATTTCGCCTTAATACCCTTGTGTCCTAGAATCCAGAATAAAAACAAATGTTGATATCTTGTTCAGTGCACACACTAGATTGTATTATACTATAGGTATGACATATTCATGCATAATTCTCCAGCTAAGACATGGTTAGCAAATTTCAAAGGAAAGCCATTAGAAGAGTAGTCTGCGTCTCTATAATCCATGCTGAAAATAATGAAAAATCCACACTGAATACTGACAAATGATCTAAGAAGATCTTCTAAGCCTTCTTAATGCTGAACTGCAGAATATTAAAACCCTGCAAAAACTATGACAGCTGATTTATAGAACCATCACAGGGAGGGGGCAAATGTATGAAAATCCTACAACCAGAGATTCTGGTTGGATCCACATTTCAATATATGCCACTGGGTGGGTGGAAGATGACTTCTTCACCCCCTCAACCCCAGGGCAAAACCCTCTACCCCTTGAAAATGGTACATAGAGGGCCAGGAGACTCTGTTAGTGAGCTGTGATGGACAGGGGATCCCTGAAAGGGGGAGAATTGGAGGGAGGTTATTACTCCTACAATCTCAGTAACCATGCTGACAGGCGAATTTTGGCAGCTATAGTCCACAAAGGAAATTGTTCACATCCAGGAGGAAACAAAAAGAACTTGTGGGAGAAATCCCAATTGGCAAGTTCATTCATCCAGGCCCAGAACTTTAACTGCTTAGCTCTTAAAATGTTGGTTTTCATTCCCTGAGTATCCAACCATGTCTGTGGGGCAAAATTAGGGTTTCTATCTCCTATTTTCCCACAGGTACCACATAGTTCTTTTCATGCTGAGAAGAGTTGTCTTACCTGAATTGGTAGGGGTCTGTGGAAGACCCACTCATGATGCCAAATTTATGTTATTGATTGGGGGAATTATAATAGCTCAAATGAAAGGCTATGAGAGGTCAGGAAATTTGTGGGACCTTTGCACCTATGTATACTGGTACTAACTGCAGAGAGGCAGAGTTAAAATGAAATAAAATGGTTTTTATTGGAAAATAACATAGAAGCATTCACATACACAAACACACACACAAACTCACAGAGAACCACATAAGGCTAACAAAGAAGTTTATCAAACCACCCTCCCAAAACGTCCTTTTGCTGGCATAATTTGTGCCATTTTTATGCCATCAAAAGAATGCCCCATACCTCATTTACCTTGCGTCCTAGCAAAAGGCTTCTGCAGCAATGAACGTGGAGTGAACAAAGCTATGTTCACTTCCTTGTCTGAAATCCCATGGATGCTTGTGAGAATACCTAGCATGGGAAATTTAAAAAACAAACAAAAATAACACTCAAAGAGTAACAGAAAGCACACAAGCACACTTTAAAACTTACAAGTAAACCGGGATGGTCATAAAAAGCCCATCACCTACCTGGATGTCATAATCTCATCTAGAAGTGTTCTGGCTGGACCGGCCATTGACGCTGCATTCATATGAGTACAATGGTGCGTGGACTCAAACGGCAGCAATGATGGCAAAAAAGTGCCAGGGGGATCAATTGACAGCTTGGCCCATTAATAAAATAGGATGGGTTTTTAGCAGTACATGATTGCAAAAGGACTGGGTCATCTGGTATGTGCCCCCTTTCGTGATCATTAGGTGTCCTTATGATGCTTTATTTCTATGGTCTGATAAAGTCCAAAGAGCCCAGGCAGAAAGGTTGGATAGAAGAATAGATTTAGGAAGTATGGGCGGTAATTACCAGTCCTGAAGAGTAGAGTTTCGTGCAGCAGAGAAGACTCAGACTTGGAACTGAGGGTAGTACAGCAATGTGACAGAGTGATGGTTTCCAACTGTAGCACACTTGACTATTGTTTAAGGACTAATATTTATACCCATGTCATGTCCTGAAGGGGTGTTGCACTTAGAACAAAGCTTAAATGGGTTTCCCACCATTAAACAAAGGAAACTGTGACTTCATTAATTGTTGTTAATGGCTGAGATATTAGAGTTGATGGGTTTATGACAACCTCCATATTGTGGGATAGGAAAGGTGCAAGGAAAGGTTTTCTGGGGATAATGGGGGTTCTGGTCACTTGTTTGTTTGGGATGAATGACTCATTGCCAATGTGTCCAAGAGGGGATTAGCACATACCTCAGTGATGGCACTGTTTACTAGGGGCTTTGCTTAATCCTATCTTGGGAGTGTCTGCTAGTAGTTTTCCATTATACCTTCATTTAGGTCCTGGTGACCTTCACCTGACCCCACTTCTAGTCTGCCCTGGTCTACTAGACCTCATGAAGTGTCTGATTATTGCCAATTTATTAAATGCGGGGGGGGGGTTAAGTTCAAGTAACAGCTATACCCCTTGAATTTGGGCAGTGCACATGGGGTGAATTTCATTTCTATTATTTTTTTATAAATTAAAATAATGCAATTTATTTAAGTTTTGGATGGAAAGAAGTTGAGGATTAAAATATTTTGATATAGGAGAAACTGGAAACTGGTGGATGTCTCCATCCCAGGCAGCATATGAACCCCTGCAGCTGTGATTTTCTTCTGAAATTATTTGATTTTTATATTATAATGATTAAATTATAATGATTCCCATCATACATGAGAAGCCGTGGATCATAATTGGGAATCAGATCTCTGCTAGTTTGATAGATAGAACTGATGTCTGCCCTTTCCTATGTTCAGCCTAGGTGGGAAAGAGCTTGGAACAGAGGGTTCTTTTGGGCTGCAACTCTAGTATCACCCACTCTGCATTACTATGAACATGGGACCTGCAGTGTAAAAGAATTCCAGTTACAGCCCTGAAAGAAAGCTATACTGTTCTATCACTACTAAGTCATAGACAGCTGTCCCTCTGTATCCATGGATTTGGTACCCACGGATTTAAGTATTCACGGCTTGAAAATATTCTTTAAAAATAATAATCCAAAAAGCAAACCTTGATTTTGCCATCTTATATAAGGGACACCATTTTGCCATTGTACTGTCTATTCTCCTTTATGGGTCTGAAACATGGGTCACCTATCGCCAACACTTACGACTCCTCGAACACACTCCCTCGGAGCGTGGTGGGGTCTCCTTCCTTGGAGGTCTTCAAACAGAGGCTGGATGGCCATCTGTTGGGGATGCTTTGATCGTGATTTCCTGCATGGCAGGGGGTTGGACTGGATGGCCCTCGTGGTCTCTTCCAACTCTGCAATTCTATGATTCTATGAACCAGCGCTGTATATGCACAATCCTAAATATACACTGGACTGACTATGTGACGAATGTTGCTGTCCTTGAGCAAGCAGGGATCACCATCATTGAGGCCAGGACCGGTTTAAGGAATTTTGGGGCCCCCTGCAATGCTTTACTTTGGGGCCCCCATATGTTTATCTCAGATCAATGTAACCTAACCTATTCACCGTACAGGATGTTCAGCTTATAGTAGGACCCCCGTATCCCTGGATTCATTATCCATGGGACACAAAACAGCACACCTACCATAGAGTCTTCCTAGAAAATGTGTCTTCCCTAGCCCTTTTCTAGGCCTTCCAAGGCAACTCTATGGTATTTTAAACCAGAAATCCCATTATTTTCATATTAAGGAGGCCAACACGGGGCCCCCTCTTGACCTCGGGGCCCCCTGCCAATGCTGATTTGGCAGACAGGTTAAACCGGCCCTGATTGAGGCCATGATATTGAAAACACAGCTGCACTGGGCAGGGCACGTTTCTAGGATGGAGGACCATCCCCTGCCAAAAACAGTACTCTATGGTGAACTCTCCATGGGTCAGTGTAAGAGGGGCGCTCTAAAAAAGTGATACAAGGACTCCCTGAAACAACATCTCAGGCTCAGCCAAATTGATCACCAACAATGGTCCGCCCTAGCCTCACATCGAGAGGCATGGAGATACACTATCCACAATGCTGCAGCCTTATTTGAGAACTCATGCCGAACAAGTCTTGAAGAGAAATGACAATGCAGAAAGAATCACAACCCGGAAACATCACCCAAGGAGACCTTCAGCTGTGCTTTCTGCAACCGGACTGGTTTATCTCTGATTGGCCTTTTCAGTCATCAGCGCTCTTGCAGAAAGTGCAGGATGAGTCCTTCCTGAATCTTTGTTTGTGAAGAAAAGCCAGAGAGCATATAATGGGACTTGAGTATCCACAGATTTTGGTATCTACAGGGGACAGGAGTCCTGGAACCAAACCCCAGTGAATATGAAAGGACAACTTATTCATTCCTACTTGGACAAAGCCTGAACAATGACTTCATAAATGCCACCTATCAGAAAACTATCTAACGCCTCTTCCTTTCAGTGTTAATCCCAGCAGATTAGTCTAATTAAAAAGACCTGTGTGTAGGAAGTCCTAATTAGACTTGCTAGCTTTGTTGTGCGATAGGCAGAAATCTTCAAAAGAAAAGTGCTCTATAATGCAGTGACAGTAAATATTTCATCTGCCTTCCACATACCTATTAAAGACAGTCAATCAGAGAAATACGGGAAACACTTCATGAAGAAGTGGAGATTTAAACTGGGATCTCTGGCTGTGATCCAGCACATTAACCACTACGTTACATTGCCAAAACTAGTACGTACTATTCCACAAAGGTTTCCTCTAAGGGTCAAACTAGACATTATGGAGAATATACATTCTCTGTAATTAATGTTTTCTCTCCCACAATGAAATTTCCTCAGAGCTAGATGCCTCAGTTATGTTGATCAAACTTGGAAAGTAAGCCTGTGTTTACTTTTCAGTGAGCAATCACAAAACAAAGCATACTAAATATCAGACAAATAGGATTCTTGCTACCCTGCTATGACAAAGAGAGAGTGTGAAAGTGGGGTGAAGGCCTGTAGGTCTGATGGGTCCAAAACAGGGATCAAATAAATTCATGGATGATGAAGGTATCTATGACAACCAGTCCTGATTGCTACCTGCAACCTTCAGGTTCAGAGGCAGAGTACCAATAAATATCAATTACAGGAGAGGAACCACAAGAAAGTACTGTCCTGCCTGTGAACTTCCTAGAAGAAGTCAGTTAGACAGTGCTGAACAGAAACAGGAAGTTGCACTATTTACTGGATTAGGTGGTCCATTGGTCTAATGAAGCATTTGATCTGCTAGTAGGTCTTACGACCTTTGCTTATGCATTTTGGTTATTCCTAAATACAGTCAGCCCTCTGTAGCCATAGGTTTGGCACTCACGGCTTGAAAATATTTTTTTTAAAAAAATCCAAAAAGCAAACCTTGATTTTGCCATTTTATACAAGGGACACCGTTTTACTATGCCATTGTATATAACAGGACTTGAGTATCCATAGAGGTGTGTGTGACCTGAAACCAAATTCCAGTAGATACCAAGGGCCCATTGTATATATGTATTTTGTGGATCACAGCAGGTGTAGCAGCACTGTCTACTTAGAATGCTCTCAAGTCCCTGCTGAAAATGGTCACCCAGGTATTCCACAGCAGAAAGAGGACTTAGAACACAGGCAAAGATGAAAAGCAGCCAAAAGAAGGAATGGCCTCAATCTATAATGCCAAGCAGTACAAACAACTGTTTGATAATTGCTATTATACAGCAGCAACTATTCAAACTATTATGTGGTTACCTGAGGGTACTGCTGGTCCGCAGCAAGAATAATCTAAGTCTGCATAAGATGCTGCTCAATGACTGGAGAATGTCCAACAATATCTAATCCAAGTGAGTGATATTATACTGATGATTAACCTTTTCTAGGAATTGGTAATCATGTGCATTAAAGTGCCAAATATTCATATAGACCAGCCATTGCAATAGTTTGTTCCTTGCTCAAGGAATACAGGCCATTTACACTCTGGTTCTCAGGCAGGAGGGTTTGGTGGGTTGGTTGGTTGCTGGCTATTTTTCTGACTATGGTTCTATGTTGATAGGGATATTGTGCAGTCCTCCAGCCAATGGCAAGGAATGCTGCGTGCTGCAATTCAACAACATTTGGAGTGCCACACAATACATGTTCCTGCTCTGTGCCTTTAACAGCTGGTTGACAGCAGAAATACAGCCTCTATGATATACCAGGCATGGCAAGGCAGCAACAGAGGACACAGCACTGGCTGACTACTTTGCTTCTTACTAAATAAATGAACCTGGAAGAGGAAATGCCAACAGCTCTGTGCCTATCAAATTGTTAATAGCCTACTAGTTTTAACAGTTTAGTCAGTGGTGCCATCAGGGGAAAGACTCAGAGGTGGACTGAGCAGAATAAGCAGAATGAAGACCCCTGGCTCCAAATATAGCAAATATATATTCTGAAATACAAGCGAAACATAGTAATCTGACGCTGGACTAGGACTCCAGGAGATCAGGATTCAAATCCCTGCTCCATTATAGAAACACAATGGGTGACCTTGGGCAAGTCACACTTTCTCAGCCTCAGAGGAAGGCAATGGCAAACCTCTTCTGAATAAATCTTGCCAAGAAAATCCTGTGATAGGTTTGCCTTATGGTAGCCATAAGATGGAAATGACTTGAAGGCACACAACAAATCCCATTTGCTAGTCCCAAAGTCCAAGGATTAGAAAGAGGAGACCATTAAGTTCAGACTCTAAAATTATCTAACTGCACCAATGGCCCTAGTCCTGTTTCCACATCTAGAACAAACAAGACAAGTGTAACAGTACTGTATTTTTTTAACCTCAGGGGTTTATGTTCTAACAAGAATAGAGCCAGAGCTTGTTAAATGGCTGCAGCCATCTGATTTCTCTTCTCTCTGCAACCTGCCCAAAAGACAGTGAAACCTCCTATCATTCCCATGAGAAATATACTCTTAAGCACACTTATGTTTTGATTAGTTGCTACGCATTTGTGGCTTTATTTGGAGTCCTGTCTTCCTACTTAAAATGTTTCAGTTACAGTTCTCATCCACATGCTCCAGAGCAATGTCTCATACCAAAAGCAGCAGGGACTCTTTATTTAATCTAAACATTCCCCATGGTAATACTGTGTTTGCTATATATTTTCCATCTATTTTCCACTTCTACCCTACAGCTGATTTCTTACAGCTGTAATTACTGTATTCCTTTCTTTCTGCTGTGTGTGTTAGAGTTATAGAAAACAGCCAATTTAAACGCACAAGCCACCTGCTGGCAGAACAATTTGGTTTTGTGTTCGCCTCTTGCAAGATTAAAATGGTTTCCATGTTTGATCCTCAAAGCCCTGTGCCGCCACAAAACTCATGCACACTTCACTGTGGTGCAAAATAATGAGACGCAATTAATACACTAAAGTGAACTGAAATAAATGGGATGTTTAAGAGGCATAATTCACTCCAAGGGAGGTTTACTCAGAAATTAAATCCCACTGCATATATTACCAAGAAGTAAATTCCATTATCTCCCGTGTTAGCGTACATAGCTCACAACCTTGGTTAATGGACCATGCCACCATATGAATTTTGCTAAGCCGAGTTTCTAAAATGAGAATTGGTGATGCACTGATTGACACTCTCATTGGTGGCTTTACCCCAGTTCCCAAGAGAGTTGGGACTTTATCAGACCAGGCAAATATGGTGTCATAACAATGCCTAATGAATACAAAAGAATGTGCATACTAGACAATGTCCTCCTTTCTCAATCATATATTGTCCAAAAACCATTCTTTTTTAGTGATGGGCCAGGCTATCAATTGATCTCCCCTGGTGCTTTGTTGCCAGCATTTCAGACATTTGAAACTTCCCACCATTGTGCTCAGTGAATACAGTGTCTATTGGCAAAACACTTCCAGGTGAGATCACAACAGTCAGGTAGGGAACACTTTTTTAATGAACCCCCCTGGCATATTTGGGACTTTGAAAGTGTGTTTCTGTGCTTGTGTGCATGTTTTATGTGTTTATTTTGCTTTATTTTTTAAGTTTGCTGTGCTTGCGTCTTCTTGCGAGAATTAGTGAGATCTTAATCCCGGAAGTAAGTGGAGGCCCGTTTATGCTGGGGATGCCTCATTGCCACTGTTCAAGGAAGTTCTGGTGGGGGGGTTCTTTTGCCAGAATAAAAACGCCACAAAATATGCCATCAAAAGAACATTAATGGGGGGTAATCTGATAAAGTCCTTGCAAGGGAATGATTATTTAACATGTGCCTTGGACATCCTCAGAAGGTCTAGGATGTTTCAGCATGGCCAGTTCAGTGCCATCATTTTTGTGCAGCCATTTCAGTGTAGCACAGTTCTGCTTGCATATCAATTGATAATTGATATTTTTGTCAAGAAAATGCAATTAAAACCATTTCTGTTTGGTTGGGATTGTCATGGGTTAGGGTTAAGGTAAGGCTATCATAATGATATTTAATGATAAGGTTATCATTAAATATCAACAATATTATTAATAACCCTCACCTCAACCCTAACCGAAATGGTTTTGCAAGTTAATACCAACCAAACAGAAATGGTTTTGATTGCCTTTTCTTGACAAAATGATCAATTGATATGCAAGCAGAACTGTGCCACACTGAAACGGCCATGCTGAACTGGCCACGCTGAAATGTCCACACTGAAACATCCAATTCCATTCTCAGGCACCCTATTCCAATTTTAAAATATCTTGTACATTTTGATGGATTGGCATTTTATTTTCCTGCCATTGTTTTTTTTTTTCCTTCCCTCTCTGCTGGCTACTGTGGAGTTCTTGCTAATTGTGAAGGGTAATGTTGATGCAATTTGTTCTTTTTAAAGTAAGGGTGATATGTATTTTGTTGTGAATATGGAGAATTATCATAATACAGTAGGGTATAGTATTGTAGAAATGAATCGTCATCAACAAACAGGCGCAAAGAATGTGTAGGCTTCTAGATGTTGCTGGACTGCAGCTCCCGTCAACTCTAGGCAGGACAGATGGTGGTGAGAGATGACTGGAGGTACAGTCCAACAATTTCTGGAAGGCCGCATGTTCTACATCTCTGCAGAGCCATAGCTTAATGCCTGGGGGTTCCGGTGTAAGAAGTACAAATGGTTTCCTCAAGTGCAGCTACTACTGCCATCCAATTGATGGGGAGGTCCTGTCAATGAAAAGTGATGCCTTACTTACAGCTGCAACACAGACTGAGCATGCGAGGATGCCGACATCATTTGAAACTGGGACCTGTTCATGGTACAGTAACATCATCCTCGTGTGTTCCCCTTGGGCTTTTTACCATGTCTGATAATCTCCAGAGTCTCGTCTTTTGTCATCTAGAGCAGTGGTTCTCAAACTTTTAGCCTCCAAGTGTTATTTCCTTATTCCAGCATCTAACTCCATCCCTCAAACAGGGAAAAAATGTAATGGGAGATATTGTGAGATATGTAAACTAAGCCTGTCCTTTTTTTAATGCCCTGCTGAAGACAGTAGGAGATCTCCGAATAAATCTCAAATTGCAGTCTCACATCCTGATCCAATATATGTCTGGCTACTCAGATGTAAGTCACACTGAATTCAGCATTACTTACTCCAAGAGAAGTTTTCATAGGATTGCAGTCTTAGGACTTTATCAGACCACCCTCCATAAATTTTTTTTGCAGGCATATTTTGAATGGGTTTTATGCCAGCAAAAGAACCCCCTTTATCAGACCTACCTTGAGCAGCATTAAAAAGGCAGCCCCAGCATAAACGGAGCATAAACGGAGCTCTGTTTACTTCCTGGTTTGAGATCTTACCGATTCTCACAAAAAGGTGCAAGTGCGGCAACTTTAAAAAATACTGCAAAATTATGATAAAAAACATTTACACAAGCACAGAAACATACTTTTAACTTTTAAAGTGTGTTTCTGTGCTTGTGTAAACTTTTTTTATCATAATTTTGCTTTATTTTTAAAAGTTGCCGCGCTTGCATCTTCTTGCGAGAATCGCCACTTTAACCACCATGGCTCAATGCTATGGAATCCTGAGATTTGTAGTTTGTTGTGGCACCAGAGCTCTCTGACAGAGAAGGCTAACTATCTCACAAAACTACAAATCCCAGAATTCGATAGCATTGAGCCATGGTAGTTAAAGTGGTGTCAACCTGGATTATTGCTGCAATGCAGATACAGCCCTTAGTCTACAAAAGCTTATGCTACCAATTTATTTCTCTCAGGGTGTATCCACACTGCAGAGTTATAACAGTTTGATACCCCTTGAAGTGCCATAGCTCCATCCTATGGAATCATGGGATTTGTAGTTTTATAAGGATTTTAGCCTTTCTTTGTCAAAAAGTGCTGTGCCTCACCAAACTACAAATCCTAGGATTCTGTAGGATGGAGCCATGGGAGTCAAAGTGGTGTCAGACTGCAATTCAGTGGGCCCTTGGTATCTGCTGAGGTTTGGTTCCAGGATCCCCCATAGATACCAACATGTTGTTCAGCAGTGGAACACGCTCCCTTGGAGCGTGGTGCGGTCTCCTTCCTTGGAGGTCTTTAAACAGAGGCTGGATGGCCATCTGTCGGGGATGCTTTGATCAAGATTTCCTGCGTGGCAGGGGGGTTGGACTGGATGGCCCTCGTGGTCTCTTCCAACTCTACTATTCTATGATTCTATGATTCTATGATCTGTGGATGCTCAAGTTCCACTATATACAATGACATAGTCAAATGGTGTCCCTTATATAAAATGGCAAAATCAAAGTTTGATTTTTGGAATATTTTGTTGCTGAATATTTTCAAGCTGTGGGTAGTTGGATCCAAGGACACGGAACGCTGAGTGTGGGCTCATCTATACGAGACAATAACATGTGGATTGGTGAGCAGTAACGCTGATTCACAGCAGCTTTCATTTGTCTCCATGTTTTTTTTTCAAGATCGCAGGTATGTGAAGCTATTCGCGTTTGATGTTCAAATGGGCATGCCTGCCAATCAAGATGGCAGGTGCAAGTGAATTACTCATGTTTTTATTTTCACCAGTTGCTGTTGGCAAACAGTATTTTTTTTTAAAGCAAATTCAAGGTGTGGAAGGGCAACTTTCTGCTTAAATAAACAGAAAAAAGGGCTGTTTCATCGCCTCAGCACACAACGACTACAGCAAAAATCCAACATGGCAGTTCTGGGCACTGCCTTGCTGGCAAGCTCCACCCCCCACGCACATCTGACCAATCAGCTTTCCATTTTCGCTCTTATCAGGGAAAGCACAGCAAAGTAAGTTGGTTGTCCCAAAGAGCGGAAATGTGCATTTCCATCACAGTATTTTAAAAGAATTGGGAAAAGCTGCGAAAGTTTTTCCCACGGAGTATATTGCATTTTTGGTGCCCTTCCTTCCAAATATGGCAAAAATGATATGGGATCCCATTGGGACAAAAGGTATCCTGCTTGAATTCTATGAGGAGTATTTTCACCATTTAGACAAGCCCTGTAATTTTACAGCGTGGTTACACTGTTAGCCTCAGGGCTTGTCTATACGAGCTCATAAAAAATGGAGTCCCTTATAGTAATGACATTTTGCAGCAGCTGCAACCTATCTTAATGGCTTTTCTGCCCTCTTAATCTCCACATGCCCGCTAGGAAACATGGCAGCCACAAGTGATTTAGCTGTGTTTGAATTTACCTGAATTTGCTGCCAACAATCTTTCTTAAAAAAAGATATCCAAGATGCAATTGAGAGATTTTTCACTTTAACCCCAAAGCAGAAAAATAAAAAAAACACACACCCCGTTTTCTCGCCTTAGCGCTTGCCCGCTAAGGTGAAAATCCAACATGGCTGCAATGGGCGCTTACCTTGCTAGCAAGCCCTGCCCCCTGAGCTTGTCCATCCAATCAGATTTGTGTTTCCTCTCATTTGGGCAAGCAAATCAGATTGACTCGCTTGTCCTAATGAGTGGAAATGCGCACCCTCTCATTGTTTGTTTTTTTTTAAAGGGGAAAAGCAGCAAAGGCTTTTCTGGTGAGGTTTTTGCCGGTTTTGGCCCCCCTCCTTCACAATATGGTGAAATCACTCAGAATGCCATTAAGACAGATAGGATTCTCCTCACAGAATGTGAGGAGTTTTTTCACCATTTGGACAACCCCTAAGGAGATTATCAGGAGTGCTAAAAATGGCGTTATAATGATGTCAGGAGATTGCTAAAGGGCTTCCTTTTCAGATGACATCATTCCCCCCTCGTAATGCACCTGTTCTGCTGCCGTTCCACTAGCACTCCTTTTTATTGACAGAAGAAGCCATCAATACATGCCCTGTTCTGTTCCTGTCATGGATTTGACAATGACTGAAAAGGTGTCCCGTTTCACTGGCTAGATCCCAGCGTCAATGGGAGGTCCCTGCCAGAACACTTCCTGGTGAGATTGGGACATCAAGGTAAGTGACACACTTTTTAAAAATTACCCTGGTTTACTTGGAAGTTTTAAAGTGTGTTTTTGTGCTTGCTGTCACTTTTTCTCTTTTATTTTTCTTTTAAACTTTGAATTTCCTGCGCTCACGTCTTCTTACGAGAATGGGCAGGATTTCACTCCACGAAGTAAATGGAGCTCCATTAGAGCTCCATTCACTCCTGGGCTGCCCTGTCGATGCTACAAAGATAAGTCTGAAACTTTTAGTTATTGTGGCGTGACAGGGGCAGGAGAGGAAATTGTGGGACAGGAACACTTTTTTAGTTCCTGTTTGATAATCTCAAAGGTGCTACAAGACTCCTTTACATATTGAATCCTGCTTCTTTGTGGCTGGAGTTTGACTTTTATGAGTTTGTTGTGGTTTCTCAATCATGAAAAAAAGATACTTCACATGTTCTCAGAGATACTTCCTCATGTATTATATCTTCCCATAGTCAAAATCCTAGTATGGGTATTATCCAGGTCAAGCCTCTTTAGCATAAAGTGGACCTCAAAATAATAAACATTCTCAGTATTTTTACACACTACAGTGTTGTAAACATGTAATGGAAGAGATCAGTCTTGTAACAAAGTTCAGTCAGAAAAACATTTCTTCTTGCTTTGTTGTATTGTGATGAGTGTTAAAACCATGCTCAGTAAAACAAATGAGAACAAAGCAGTTATTTTTCAGAATAGTGCCAACCAAATTACTTTATTGCCTTTTCGTTTATATTAAGTTTGATGGTTATTACCAAAGTACTGATATAAAGGGATCTGAATCAGCAATTTGAAAGATGCTTATATTTAAACTTGTCCTCAATAATAATGTAGAAGCTGGAAAAAAAACATCTATCAAGAATGCTGACTAGCCTGTTGACAAGCCAGTAAAATGTGGACTAGAGAGAGAGAGAGAAAATGTAGACTATATAATATTACAGTAAAGTGGATTTGTAGATAGCTAGTGGACAATACTAGAAGAGTGCTCATTGATGGTCCATCAATCTGAACAGAAGTGGCAAGTGAGGGACCATGGCATTTCTTTCAGGCCTAGTGTTGTTCAGTGTCTTTATAATGGCTCTGATGAAGGAGGATAGAGATGCTCATAGGAATGAGGAGGGCGGTGGAAGTGTTTACCTATGAAAATATCTATGCTGCATCTCCTGAGGCTGGCAATGGGATGCACATGTTTTTCCCAGAAATCTGTATTTTCTAAAATTTGTGAAACATTTAGACAAAGAAAAAGGCAAACAAATGCATGCATGCAGTCAAGAAATGTACATGTCTACAAATGTAAATGATAAGCACCTTTTACGGCAAAGGATAAATGCATATGTTTGTAAGCTTGCGATCTCATACAGGTCTGTCATTCTTGCCTCTGAGTGAATAAAAAGGATTGGCTTGCATGACTGCAACCCTGTATGTGCTCATAAATTGCATTGATCTTAGTGGAATTTCATTCACATTAAAGATGCATATGTTTAGGTTGTGTAACTGTACCCTACCTTATTTGGGGCTAGACCCCAATGTGTTCAACAGAACATTATAGCTGGAATTCTGTAGGTGGCATATGCAAGTTATGCCACTGTATGTTATTTCAAGGTCACTGCAGAAGGAGGTATCTAGTGCCACCATGTGCAATAAGGCTCCCCAATCACTATCCTCCCAAACCTCCAGGAAATCCCAAAACTGACTTCCTCTTTGGTCCCAGCTGCAGAAATGCAGCTGGATGCTGCCTAGGTGCCCACTGATTTCCCCTGGGCAACTAAATGGCTGTGGGGATATGTGACAAGTCAGCTACACATAGGTGAGGGGAGAGTATACTTTACATTCTGCCAAGACAATGTAGGATTGAGGCCAATGGTCTAATCATATTAAGTCTCCCAACTAGAGTACACTCATTGAATCTATTGCTGAATAGTGAGTTAACACATGTGTAAATCCTGTTGATTCATTTGGTTTACTCTTGTTGGGACTATCAATAGCATTCAGGCCAATGCTGTCACAAGTTCACATCATCACAAGTACTGTAGTTGACATACATTTTCCACAAGGTTTCAGTGAAGAAAACAACAATCTCATATTCCACATGGCTCATTAGGCACATACCTTCAGCACTGCATGACAATTTGATGGGCAGGTTTGTGGCTTTTCCTCTCAAAAAAACCCAAGGCCTCATTAGACTGTTTACATGCTGAAGCATCATAACTTTCTTGCTCTTGCCCATCATCTTTTGTGCACTGGTAACCTCTATAATGATGCAGCTCTCATATAGAGAAGCTATGCAGCTTATAGCAACAGTCAATATTGTTTCACCCTTCATGAACAGGGTGTTCTAGGTCTAATGACATGTAAGAAAAAAATGGACATCAAGTCAATAAACCAATCAAACATCAGATTTGCAATCACACTGTAAAGTACAATTTCCAGCATCTGAAAGCTTCTAGTACTTAAAGAGTGTATGGCTTTGTTAAGAATACCTAGATCGTTTTCTCCAGAGGACAGTTTCAGTGAAATGCCAGAGCTTGGAACATTAATTAATGTTATAATGTTAAAGTTTAGAAACTTAATTCATTTTGATCAGCACTCCTATGATTTGCCCTCCAACAGAAGGGAATTCTCAGACATCTCTGGAGGAATAGATCGGGCTGCTACAGCATTGTTGAACATAATCTCTTACCTGAAATGGTTTCCTCACTCAACTAAAGGTATGGCCAGCCCTGGCTCTGAGCTGCTAAGGGCCAGGACTAGTAGCAGCACCACATACTCTTGGGCAGCTACCATATTCAAGTGACTCAGCTTAGCCCACTGGTATCACCATTTTGGCATACATGAACCCTTAGCTGTGTCCTTATGGTGGCATCAGTGAGGAAGCTCTGCCATTTCAGTTTTTCCCCACAATACCCTGGTGAAGCATAAATCCAATTACTAGTCTCAACAAATATAGATCCACTGAATCAATGGAATTTACATAAATGTTGACTTACCATACAGTAATCGATTCAATGAGTCTATTCTAGTTGGCATTAGCAATTGGATTTAGGCCCAGGTGTAGTGATTTGAGTGTTCAGCTAGAATTCTGGGAGACCAGGGTCTCAGCCACAGAAACCCCCTGGGCAAATCACACTTTTTTACCCTCTGGGGAAGGCAAGAGCAAACCCACTCCAAACAAAGCTTCCTATGACAAGTCTGTACAGGGTTGCCGTAAGTCAGAGGTGACTTGAAGGCACACACCAAGCCCTCAGTCATGGAATCAGAAGTTGGCTGAATGAGCAGGGAAGGCCATTGGTAAGGCCTGTGGGTCTACTCCTGGGTACTTTATTGGGACCCCTTCCCCCATTTAACCTGGAACTGGACTTGCTGAATCTATGAGCATGGCCAAACTGTGAACCTGATCTATAATATGTAGAATAGGTTGTAATCTTAGGGAGCTTGGGGAGCTGGGTATGTTTAGCCTAGAGGGGAGAAGGTTAAGAGATGACATGATAGCCATGTTTAAATATTTGAAGGGATGTCATACTGAGGATGGAGCAAGCTTGTTTTCTGCTGTTTCAGAGACTAGGGATGCATCCACATTACACAAAAAATCCATGTTTGAAATTGGATTATTTGCCATGGCTCCATCCCATGGAATCCTGGGATTTGTAGTTTGGTGAGGGACCAGCACTTTTTGGCAGAAAACGGTTTTTGTAAAGCTAACAGTTTTTGTATAAAGGTTTTGTAAAACTACAAATCTCAGGATTCAATAGGAAAGACCCATGACAAATGATCTGGTTTCAAACTAGATTATTTGTGTAGTGTGGATTATGCCTGAGGCACAGATCAATAGACTCAAACTACAGGAAAAGAGATTCCAACTAAACATTAGGAAGAACTTCCTGACAATAAGAACTGTCCAGCAGTTGAATACACTGCCTGCAAGTGTGGTGGAGTCTCCTTCTTTGGAGGTTTTTAAACAGAGGCTGGATGGCCAACTGTTGGGAATAATTTAATTGTGTATTTCTACAGGGCAGGGGGTTGGACTAGATGGTCCTTGTGGTATCTTCCAACTCTATTCTATGATTCTATGGAGATTATCAGACAGGGACAAAAATAGTGTCCCCATCTTGCTATTGCCCCTCCCGCCCCACTCCCATCCCTGTAACACTATGAAAATAAAAGTTTCACACACCTATGTTTGCTGCTTCATCTCATGGAGCTTCATTCACTTCCTGGAATGGAAATCCCAGCCATTCTTTTGAGAAGACGATCACGCAGAAAATTCAAAAAGAAAAAGAAACGTCAAAAACACAAACCAAGCACAAAAACACACTTTTAAAAATACAAGTAACCCCAGGAGGGTACAAAAAAGTGTCACTTACCTCCTTGTCCTGGAAGTATTCAGCATGGACCTCCCAGTGATGCTGGCATTGTGGCAGGCTAACGGGGCACCTTTTCACTCACCCATCATTCCGTTACAGAAACGGAACAACAGATCAATTCATGGCTTAGCCCATGAATAAAAAAGGAACGCTGGGGAAACAAAAGGGGCATGGGAGCATGACGACCTGTGAACAATGTCATCTGAAAGGAAAGCACTTTCACAATCTCCTGGCATCCTTGTGCGGGTATATTTAGGTTGTCTGATAATCTCCTATGATTCAATGATCATACAGACATGAGGAGCAACATTTTACTAGCATATTCCCAGCACTGACAATAGTATTTATTGCTAAATTAATAATACCTGCCAAACTAATTTGGGTAACACATAGGAGTTTACTTTTCCAACTATAAGGAGCACTATATCCGTGTAAAACTCAATCTGCTTTAAGTCTGTCATGCATAAAAACTTTCTGTTATAGTTTTTCAAATGTAAAATATTTATTTGAAGAAGGTGAAGTTAACTTCTACCTTTTGATCGCATAAATGTTATTTTCTGTTAAGTTTACTATTCCAGTGCACAGTTTTCCTTCTCTTGTGGAAATACTGGATTTTCCACACCAGTGAGAACTCGTAAAATATGTATCTAAACCTGACCTTTCACTTCTTATATGCCAAATGAACAGATTATCTGCGTTGCACAGGCAGCCTTGTCACTGTGCCTCAGGGTTAGGACTCTTTGCAGGAACGTTTGCAAAATAATTATGGGAAGTTTGTAGGGTAGAAAGAAATGTTCTTCACCATTTTCTCTTGATGCAGAGAACAGAGACGAAATGTAAATAAGCTTCAACGTTGTTGCAAGCTAGGCAATTAAAGCAATCCAGGTGTGTTTTTAAAAAAGATATTTTTAATTAAATATTTCCAGCATAATAATAAAAGGACAAAAAAGTATAGGCACAAAGAAAAGAACAAGAAAAAATAATAGAAAAATAACAAAATAGCAATAAACAGGAGAAATTTACATTTGACTTCGGACTTCCCTAATGATAATTATACATTAGAGTGGTCCCTCCACATTTCCAGGTTTACCTTTTGTGGATTTGATTATTCGTGAGTTCGTCTGGAGGAGGGTCTGGACGAGGGTGGGAAGAAGGGGGAAAAGGGAAAGCAAGAGAGAGAAAGAGAAAGAGGGTCCTGATGGGAAGACAGCTTGGCGAGCCATTGAGGGAGGGAAGCCATTTTGCCTAAGGATGGAGAGGAAGCAGGAGGGTGTGCAGCTGGATGCAAGATGTGGGAGATACCCCTGAGGGCCCCCAGTGGCCATCACTTTCCCCAATGCTGCTGCTAAATGGTGCCCTGGCTGGCCTCTGCCTCCTCCTAGCCGCCCCCCTCCTGCCAGGTGAGCCTGCATCAATCTCTCTCTCTCTGGCTTTTCTTCGCAAACAAAGATTCAGGAAGGACTCATTCCACGCTTTCTGCAAGCACGCTGATGACTAAAGAGGTCGATCTGAGATAAACAAGTCCGGTTGCAGAAAGCACAGCAGAAGGTCTCCTTGGGTGATGTTTCCAGGTTGCGATTCTTTCACCTCAGGTGTTTATTGCTCCAGACTCTTTTGTGAAGTCTTCCAAATGCGCTATATGCCTTTGCTAATCTGTGATCGATCTCTTTGTCAATCTTGGCATCTGAGGAGATGATGCTTCCCAGGTAGGTGAACTGCTGAACGGACTTAAGCACAGAGTTGCCGACGGCAATGTGGGGATGGTGGTGTTCGTCCTGTGGTGCAGACTGGTAAAGAACTTCCGTTTTCTTCAGGTTGACTTCCAGCCCAAACTGCTCTCTGCAGCTGTTGCGAAGCAGGATGTTAGGCGCTGCAGAGCTGCTTCTGTGTGGGCAACAATGGCATCATCATCAGCGAAGAGCAGCTCACGGACTAGATAGTTTAGAGTCTTAGTGTGAGGCCTCAAACGGCTTAAGTTAAACAAGCTACCATCAGTACGGTAACGTATATAGATGCCATCTTCTTCTTCAAGCTCTGCCATAGCCCTTTGGAGCATCATGCTGAAGAAAATTGTAAATAAAGTTAGAACAAGAACACAACCTTGCTTCACTCCATTAGTTATTAGAAAGGGCTCTGAAAGAGCATTGCCATATCTGACTTGACCGTGCTGGCCCTCGTGTAGCAAGATAATCATTTAAAGAAATTTGGGGGGACATCCTAGTCTTTCCAGATTGCCACCCCTCTTAGGTTTGAACTTAAGATAAAGATTTAGTTTACATCTGATGAGGCGATGATCTGTTTGGCATTCTGCACTCGGCATCACTCGAGTATGATGGACATCGCGAATGTTTCTCTGGCGGACTAGAACATAGTCAATGAGGTGCCAATGTTTGGATCGGGGATGCATCCAGGTTGTCTTCAAGCTATCTTTCTGCTGAAAGATAGTGTTTGTAATAGCTGTTCAGGGCCGGTTTAAGGAATTTTGGGGGCCCCTGCAATGCTTTATTTTGGAGGCCCCATATGTTTATCTCAGGTCAATGTAACCTAGCCTATTCACACTACAGGATATTCAGATTACAGTAGGACCCTGTATCCACGGATTCATTATCCATGGGACACAAAACAGCACACCTACCATAGAGTCTTCCTAGAAAATGTGTCTTCCCTAGCCATTTTCTAGGCCCTCCAAGGCAAATCTATGGTATTTTAAACCAGAAGTCCCATTATTTTCAATGGTGTTCACTATTATCCACAGTTTTCAGAATCCATGGCTGCACAGAACCAATCCCCAGTGGATAAGGGGGGCCTACTGTATTACATAATTTGCCACCAATAATTTAGTTTAAAAACTATATTATAGGCACTAACAGAATATTTTTTGTTAATTAGAAATTAACGTAATGGTGTAGATTTTCTCAAAAAAAAAAAAAGAAAAGAAAGAAAGTAGATTACAAGCTAAACATGAGTTAGCAGTGTGATGCAGCAGCAAAAAATGCCAATGCGATTCTAGAGGTGAGAGGAATTGGGCTAAAGGTTAATTAGGGTAATAGCTTTAGGAATGAGTCATTCAGCCATTCAATAGAGGGGATGCCCATAAAAACTTCAAACAGCTACCCGCCTTACTAGCAGCGGAATGGAAAAGAGCTGTAAAGGACAGTCTATGGAAGTACATGGTAAGCAGAGATGTTTCCCTTAGAACTAGTAGTGGTGATAGACAAAAATAATGATGTGTGTTGATATTTGTTATAGATAAATACGCATTGAGAAAGTTTAACTACGAAACGATTTACTATAATTGTCTCTGGAGGTGAATCGTCTGCGGTTTCAGCTTGCTGTTAAATCACAAGTCAAAAAGCAAGCTATAAAACAGATTAAGGGAGTGCATCCACAATTCCTTCTGCCTTAATGACCCGGAGAATTCCTGTGTGATATATGGGTTCATGATACATTCCTCCCATTGAAGTTCTTTGTACATCATTTGGTGACACCATTATTGTGGAGTTCCAGCAACAAGGCGTGGTGAAAACACACTGGTTGAATTCCACCAAGAGAAGATTCATCGCTGGTGGAGGTATTTACAAGGACTCAGAGAAATTGGTTTGGAAGTGTCAGGACTTATCATTCTGGATGTAGTTGTTTGCTTTATACAGATGTTTTGTGGAAGTGATTACATATAATATATATGTTCTGTAGATCATCATAAGTATATATAGTATGCAGATATTTATAAGTTATACTGTTGCATCATTGTTATAATACTTTACCTTTGAGAACCAGCCCTTCTTCCAGCCTGGGACCTCCCCCAAGGGCGGAGCCCAGGTGGGGTGAGGAGATGGAGAGAGGGGGGGAGGAGGGATGGCCGGGCGAGCGGCGGGAAGGCGGTTGGCTGGAGGAGGAGGTGGTGGGACCACTGCTGAGCTGAGACGGGGGGGCGGGCTTTGGGTTTGGAGGGAGTGGATGGAGGAGGAGGAGGACTTATGGGGCCCCCACTGTGGCTGGGGCCCCCTGCCAATGCTGATTTGGCAAACTGGTTAAACTGGCCCTGTTTGACTGCATTAGCTTACTGCGCCACCAGGGCCCCACCAGTGCATAAATATATACTGAGGGCTTATCTACACTGGGGGTAAAAATCCAATTGAAATTAGGACTACTTTGGTCCGGAGCTGAACCAAAGCTGTGCCGGATGAAATTTGAACTACTCTAGCATGGATTTAAACTCCACACCTTGACAAAAGCCCGAATCTGATTCATCTGGATTTTTACTCCAAGTTCAGCTGCTCACTCTGACCTCAGAACAAGTGACTGCAACAGGGCTCTGCCTTCCCAGCATGCAGCCACTCATTCTGAGGGCAGAATGAGCAGCTGTACCCAACCGCACTCACTCGCTCTGACCTCAGAACAAGTAGCCACATGCAGGGTTCTGTCTTCCTGGTGTCCTGAGGTCAGAGCAAGTGGTTGCATGCAGGGTTCTGCCTTTCCAGAATCCTAAGGTCAGAACAAGCAGATTCACGCCAGGCAGCAGCAGCACCAAGGAGAAGAAAAATGGTGATGCCTGTCAGGCAGCAATTGTTCTGCCTCCCCACCCCACCCCCAAATCCAGTGTGGACCCTTGGTTCACACTACAGTTTTCTAAAACCCAAATTTAGGTGGCATGCCCTGAGTCCAGTGTGGCTAGGGCCATATGTCATGTAGCATTATTGCACCAGATTCGGGGATAAGGCTGCACATCATGTGTCATTATCAGACCAGATTTGGGGGGAGAGGATTTGGGTTTTTTCCCACTAGTGTAGACAAGGCCCCTGTCTCAACTCCTACCAAGTTGCATGCAAATTAGCAACTAGTCAGTACAGGCATGCAAACTTGCTAATTCTTGCAAATTTAGATACAAATGGGTCCTATAACAAAATGTTGCAGTGTGGAATACAGTACTCCCTTTCAATTTTCCAGTTGGGCATAACTCTCTATCCAGTTCTCCCTATCCCCAGTGTTCTGTGACCACTGAGTATGTTTAGTTGTCACTGAGCTGTTTTGGCAGGGCAAGGTAGTCCCTTGAAATTTATTTTCCCCTAAATATGCTTTGTACCTCTGCAAATCATAAGATTCTTCCAAGACTGAGGCCGAATGAGATCCGTCAGATGACGAGCTTGAGTAGCTTTAAAAAAAGCACTAAAGACGGATCTCTTTTGACAGGCCTTTACTGATTAGATCCCAGCCTCAGGAGCTGTGTCTCCTGGCCTCTTTTAGTTTTGCTGGCTGTTGATTTTTGTATTTGTTTATTTATGTGATTTTAGTTCAGGTGGATTTTAATTTGATACTAATTTAATATCTTTCTATGGGGGAGGGTGGGGTGGGTGGTTCTTAGGGATTTTACTCAGTATTGTTGTATTTTAATTGTTGTATGCCGCCCCGATTGCTTTTAACAGAAGGGTGGGGTAATAATAATAATAATAATAATAAGGACTGCTGTTGTACCTCCCTCTTTTGTATATATGTGCTGTTGGGTTTGCATTAGAGCCCACAATTGGGAGATGAGTTCATTCATAATATATATGGTAGTAGACACTTCAGAAATAAGAACTGAATCATAGGCCCTGTCTATATGAGATGGGGGGGGAAATGGATAGCTCAGCAGTAATAGCAAATCACAGCAACTATGATTTGTCTTAATAGTGTTTTGATCCCCAAAACCTTCACATGCACGCCCGTCAACATGGCGGACACAAGTGGTTTACTCATGTTTTTACTTGCCTTATTTGCTGCTGCCAATTTTTTTAAGAAACTATTTTACATTATGCACTTCAGTAATATTTTGCCTGTAGAACAAAAGGAAAAAACCCAACACCCTGTTTAATTGCTTTAGTGATCACTCGCTAAGGTGAAAAACCAACATGGCTGCTCCAGGTGCTTGTCCTGTTGGCAAGCCCCACCCACCCACACATCTAGCCAATCAGCTTGCGCTTCCTCTCCTATGGGAAAGTGATTCAAATCAAATTGCTTGCCCCAACAAGGGGGAATGCACATTGTCAGGGTAATGGGACATAAAGTCACAGAGAAATTTATAATGTAAAGTGCTGACATTGTGTAATTTGCTACAGCCTGTAGGGGGCAGCAGCGAGCCAGCTACATGTAGCTGGCAAGCATATCAAGATACTGTCTAGACTCTAGAATCTAGAGGCTTCTGTGGGAATGGAAGAAGGGAGTAAACCTGCTGTCTTTCTGGAAACATGTTGTGTATGGGAATCACTGACTGTATAACCCATGAATGTACTGTATCTGTATAACTAGATGTTTCCACACACTGCTCTGTCCTGGATTTTTGCTCTTAGACTGTGCACATGCACTCTAAGCTGCACAATGCTGGATGTACACTGTAATGACTGCTGTGTTATGTAGTCTATTTGTTTGGAGTCCCAGACTCATTGTATATATAATTTTAATATGCACCAGTAAAGGAAAGTAGTTTTAGGCACAATCCCTGTGTCTGTGTGCTTATTTCTTCAGCCTGATGTCTGCTGCTGCTACAAGACCTAATTGCTGCCTGGTCCTCTTGATATGCTCAGAGGTACCAGTGCACTACCGTGACATGCATTTCCTTTGGAGTTTAAAAAAAAAACTCCAGGGAAAACTGCGAAGGCTTTCCCTTCCCAGTTTTATAATGTTTTTGGTTCTTCTCCTTCTGAATACAGAGAAACAATGCAATCTGCCTCTTTTTGCCGCGTACAGACAACTCCTCAGTTAACTTACAACCTATATTGTCATTGCTGGAACATACAGCAGAAAGTTTACTTTCAAAAACACAGAGAGATGAAAATTTTAAGACTGACTTAAAGCATCTTTAGAAGTCTTCTCTGACAGAGTTCCTCCCCCCCCTCCCAAAGAAGATGCCATCTGCTTTAAAGAACTAAGTAATGCCCCTTCCGGCTTGAAGAATGTCACAGTTGCATATTGTCAGCTGCATGCAGCTGCAAGCTAAGAGTCACAGCTGGTTTGAACTCACATACTGAGACACACCAGGATAGTTCCTGTGAAGGAAGTCAGTCTGCTGCAACTACCCAGGTAAAACACAATAACTGGCACCTTGGTTCAGTAGTTATGATACTTTAAGCTGGACTTATGGTCTTGCAACTTTGGAGATTCACATTTAGGGTTGTTAACAACCAAATGTGACCCTCAAACCCTACCTTGTCAGCCAGGCAGTACCCCTACCAAAGGGTCTCTGAGGCACTGCAAATTGGGGTGCTGGAAAATGACAACTGCAGCGCTCTCCTGGCCACAGTGCCCACTTTTGCTGGCATAAATTGTGGCATTTTTATGCCAGCAAAAGAACTCTCTCCACCAGACCTTACCTTGTTCCCGTTAAAGAGGCAGCCCTGGCACTAACCGGGAGTGAACAGAGTTCCATTTACTTCCTGGTTTCAAATCCCACTGTTTCTTGCGAGAAGACACTAGCGTGGGAAATTAAAAAAACAAACAAACAACCACAACTCAAATTAAGACACAAAAAGTTAACACTAGCACAAAAACACACTTTTAAACTTCCAAGTAAATGGGGTGGGGTTTCCATAAAAATATTGTCCCCTATCTGGCTGTTGCAATCTCACCCAGAAGTGTTTGCCCATTCACGCTGCATTCACGTGAATACAATGGTGTGCAGATTCAAATGCTGGCAATGCCAGCAACAAATCGTTATGGGGAAATCAAGTGATGGCTTGGCCAATCAATAAAATAGTACAGCTTTTTTACTTTACATGATCGCAAAAGGGCAATGTCGTTTAGTACACGCGCCCTTTTGCGATCATTAGGCATCTTTATGACGCTGTATTTGCATGGTCTGATAAAGTCCTAAGAAAAGCAGTTGTGGCAGGACTGAAGGGGGTGGTGGAGTCCAGCTTCCTCTTCTCAACCTACTCCGTGACCAAGAGAGTTCTGCAGACATCCGCTGGAATACAGTTAGGGACATATGTATGCCTAAGTCACACTATGCATGTGGGGCCAAAAAGTTATCATTGTGCAATGGATTTATTCTGCTGATAGCAGCAGAAGTGTAGTCGTGCAAACTACATGTTCATCTGTGTCTTGCCTTTGCAAATTGTGCATTGCAGTTGTGGATCCTATACTTGGCATTATGGTGGTGCATCTTCTACATTGCATTGTGGTTGTGCATTGTCATATTGGTCATTGTGCAATGGCACCCAGTCACTGACTTGTGTTGCACAATGTTGTTATTCTGCATAGCGGTTATGTTGTGCTGCCATGGCTTATGTCCACAGTTGAGAATTTATGCTATGTGAAAGGGATATTAGAGTAAGGCCATCATTTCTCAGCACCCTGATCTGGGATGCAGCATGGGAAATGTATCAGCAAACCCAAACTGGAATAGTGTCACATTTGGACTTCTCTTTCTCTCTCCCTCTTTACTTAAGAAATTCTGAACATAAAGAAAAGTTGGTGCAGTCAGTCAACGATTGACCAGAGCACTGAAATTTTACAGTACAATTTTGTGCATGTTTGAACTTGGACTTTACCAGACCACCCTCCATAAAAGTTCTTTTGCTGGCATATTTTGATGCATTTTTATGGCAGCAAAAGACCCCCCCCCCGCCCCAGACTTACCTTGAGCAGCGTAAAAGAGGCATCCCCAGCAGTAATGAAGCACAAATGGAGCTCTGATTATTTCTGGGGTTGACATTTCACCAATTCTCGTGAGAAGATGCTAGCACGGGAAATTTAAAAATTAAAGCAAAAAAACCACACAAAACATAGAAACAAGCACAGAAACATACTTTAACAGTCCCAAGTACATGGTGTGTGTGTGTGTGTGTGTGTGTGTGTGTGGAAAGGACGACATCATCTGGTATGCATGTCCTTTCGTGATCATTAGATGTCTTTATGATACCACATTTGTTGCATCTGATAAAGTCCCTTATTAGCAGATAGCTGTGCAAAAATTTGCCCTGGAAGGAAATTGTGGCCGGAGTCTCATGTTGACTACATAAACAGCCCCCCACCTCCCAAGAGGATGTCGCTCTTTTACAGTCTTTTACTAAGCTATTTATAGTAACTAATTGTCTAGCTGCATTACATCTTTACCTAGATTCTGCTTTCCAAACCAAACTGAAATCAGACCCTCTGGGACATATTAAAAGCCAAATTTAGTAATAAATAGCTATTGGAATACAAGAGGAGTAGGAAAATAAGCAAATCTTCCCCAGCTGGCAAGAGAGACTATAAGCCTAATGACTGGCCCATTTTCAAAATTATTCTTCTGTGAATTATTTATTCTGTAAATTATTGTGCCTACCAAAAACAGTATAGTAAGGGTTTAAAAAAAGTAGTATGTTTTTGCTACGGAAAGAAAAATTCAAAGAAACTCAAGTGAGATCAAAATGTTAGAATGTTATTCAGGGAAAAGATTAAGCAGTATCACGTCCCTTCCCCAAGGAAAGGTTGTGTGGAAATCAAGCAAGACTTGCTCTACACAGATGGATAAAAGATATATTGCATCTCAAAGAGACACAGGCAACTCAAGAAGGAAAGCTGAAGAATAAATGATGAAGAAACCCTTGTCTAGGATGGTTTCAGAGAATTATGTTTGGCTGGACTTGCCTGGCATTTCCCTCAGATGTGTTTATAAGTTATGCTTCAGGCTATCCAGGCTCTGGATTTTCCTAGCTGCAGGGGAAATTGGGTTGAGGTTGACGCTTTGTGACTGAGAATTTGACACTTAGATGCACAGCAGCTAGGTTTGCTTCTTGGTGTTTTGACCAGGGAACACAGAGTATGTTAGTGTTACTGCAGTAGCAAAGAACAGGACTGGCCCTACTGTTAAGCAGAGTAAGGATTTTATCCTTAGCATATTTTGTGGTGTGTTTATGCCAGCAAAAGAACCCTTCCTATCAGACCTACCTTGAGCAGTGTGAAAAGGCAGCCCCAAGCATACACAGAGCAGGAACGGAGTTCCATTTACTTCTGGGTTCAAGATCTCGGTGATTCTCACGAGAAGACACGCATGCGATAAATTTTAAAAGTAAACAAAAATACAGACCCAAAACGTACACACAAGCACAAAAACACACTTTAAAACTAAACAGTGAACCAGGCAGGTTCATAAAAAGAGTGTCTCCTACCTGGTTTTCACAATCTCACCCAGAAGTGTTCTGCCCACTGATGCTGTATTCACATGAGCACAATGGTGCAAGGTTTCAAACGCCGGCAATATCAGCAAAAATGTGCCACAGGAGATCTATTGACGGCTTGGCCCGTCAATAAAAAGAAAAGGCTTTTGGACCGTACAAAATCATGAAAGGACAACATCATATGATACCCATGCCTTTTCGCGTTAATTAGGTGTCATTATGACACCATATTTGCTGCATCTGATAAAGTCCTAAGACCCCAGTCTCAGGCAGCAGACTTGGGGGTGTCATGAAAAGGAGCAAATGGTTAATTCTTTAATTTGTCATTATTGCTCCTTCCCCCCTCCTACTCCCACAGAAGAGAAGAAATGCTTGTGAGATTTTCTTCCTCATTTGAGGCCTTTTTTTTTTTTTTTGGTGGAAGAGTGGTGGCATCTTTAGCAGTTCCATCTCAGGCAGCAAAATGTTTTTGGCCAGCTCTGGGACCCTTTTACACTATACAATTATCGCACCATGATTCTACTTTAACTGCCCTAGATTAAGGGGCTTACCACACTCTGAAGAAAAGTTGCAAGGCAGCAGGAACGTTCTGTCTTCCATGCTGCCTTACCGCATTGTGTGGTCCTGTGAAGGGCTGAGGTAAAACTGTGTCTTTTTGCTGACCAGAAAAACCTATTAGCAAAAAGATGCAGTTTTAGCTCGGTTCCCCCATGGGACCAGAATGAAAGAAAGCCAGAAGATTAATGACGTCATGCGGTAAGACAGCACGGGAGACGGGACGTTTCTGCTGCCTTGCCACTTTTCTTCAGAGTGTGGCAAACCCCTTTTAACCTGTGAATCCTGGGGTTTGTAATCATTGAGGAACTGGAGCTCTCTGACTGAGAATTCTAAATAACCCTCCCTAAACTCAAAATCCTGTGATCCCATAGGATGGAAACATGATACCTAAAGTGGAATCATAGTGCTAGAATTATGTAGTGTGAATGGGCCACTTAAAAAACTTTACATGGTTTCTAAAATGAGATTTGTAGGATTCAGTCTCCCTCAAGGCCAATCCGTCTCGTGCAGTCTTTTCAAAAGGAACAGTCGTAGCTATTTTTACCTGTTATGTTTCTGGTACCTAGGATATTCTTACTTCATGTTCTTCGCTCGTAATATAAATATGTTGCTTGGTGTTCATAGAAGATTCATTCACCATCGGGTACAAAGGATGGTAAGGAATAGTTCTCCAAGATGAAAAGACAAAGGTTCTCAGACATACACTCAAATTGTGACAGAAATGAAATCTTGAATATATATCATAAATTCTGAGGAGTGAGCAAAAGAAAAAAAATATCCAAGTCCTAAATGCATAATTCAGAATGTTTAATATAAGGTTTTACATGAACCTATTACAACACTTCTTTGCATGTAACTTGTATCTGTAGTTAAATCGGGACGTTTTAAAAGCATTTCAGAAAGTGGGATGACAGAGGATTAATCAAGACTATCTTCTGCCAAATCGAGATGATTGGAAGGTATGATCCAGAGCTTTCTTCTGATTTCTCAGAGAGGTCTGTGTCCCATTCAAAAAGATTAAGAACTACTGATCTGACTGGAGTCTGTTTCCTGTTTCTGATCTGTTGTTGCTGAAGGGACAATAAAATTCTAGGCCAAGATCCTGGAGTTGTATCACATAAATTGCTACATGAAGAGTTATGCATTGATTTTTTAATATATATATATATGTAAACTTTGATTGAATGTTTGGGATAATTAACAAACTATAGATATACACACACACTCACACAAAATAATATACCCAAAAGCTAATACAAAACCTTTAGTACTAACATATAACTATCAAGTTAGCTACCCCAATAATCCATATATTGATATTCCTTCTAAACTATAACCCTTCCCTCCCTCCCATTCCAACCACCCCAGGGAACAAGTTATTATTTACTCAAAATCCCTTTCCTTTAATGTGCCGAATCATATTAACTGTCTCTTTTATAGTTTTGTACCTCTCCTCTTCTTTAATTATTTCTCAGAATTTTTTCCATTTCCTTAGCCAATCCCCTCCTTTCAATTGACCTATATGCCCAATTCTTCTTTCTAGTATAAAATTAAACATTAAATATTCTGAAATATAAAGTTGCCATCTATCCACCTTCCATTTTGGTTCATCTCTCCATCCAAAGGCTATAACCGCATGAGCTGCACTCAACAGTTGTTTCAGCAAAGACTCTTCATTTCTAGCCAATCCCAGATTCTTTACATTTAGAATCATAGATTTTTCTTTATTTAATTCCAAAGTTTTCCCTATTATTCCATTTGTTTCATTATTTTATTACTTTTTGCAAGACAATGTAAATCATCCATCCATCATTACTTTGTTTACTATACATAATAATTTCTTTTTCAGATAAATAAATTAAAATAAAAAGATTAATCCTCATTCCCTCCTTCCCTTTATTGTTTGCCCAGCCCAACAATATAATTTTGCTGATACTTATTGTACATCCCCTTTCCATCCTGCTTAACAATTTTACCTGCATCATGCTAAGAATCTTTATCTTTATTATTCTGGTCAAAAGTATTTAACTCTTACAGTATTTTCAGAATTAGGTTATTAAATCTATACTTATCTTTCCAAAATTCTATTACATCTTTTCATGTTTGTTCATATTTTGTCATTGAATTCTCTTTAATAATTGTCATTAATTTATCCATTAGCATCAGCTCCATTAATTTGATTAGCCAGACATCAATTGTTGGTATTTCTTCCATCTTCCAGTTTTTTGCATAGACAATCCTTGCCACTGTGATCATGTAATATTTTCTGGTGCTTTCCCTCTGAGGATTTGTCTGTTACATTTAATAAATAGAGTTTTGGTTTCATTCCCATGTTTATCTTCAATATTTTAATTATTGTAGCATGTATTTCTTTCTAGTATTGTACTTCTTTGCTTTTCTGCATGTCCACCATAGATGGAAAAATGTTCCTCTTTGTTCCTGATCCTTCCAGCATCTTCCTCCTTCTTGTTTCCATTTATTTCATTAATTATTTCCAAATTAATGGAAATCCCTGCACCTTACAACATTCCCACCACGTATGTATATATGTGCCTTTACTCCCACTTCCACTTTTACTTTCATGCCAACAATTCAATGCAGTATCTTTTTAAATATAAGATAACTGCTGTGGTGTTCTATACCATCTAATAATTAATTTTAACTGCATTGATTGTGCTATACAGCCTTTGTGTTGAAGGCAACATTGTACAACTGTCCATGCACATGCATGGACATCAACAAGCTCATGTACACTCACCTCTTATATGCATATCCACCTCTTATATGCATAATATGCAACTCGGCTTCTGTAACCTTGAAGTGTAACCTTGAAGTGAAGTGAATACGGGTGTGCCACATCTGACACAAATGTCCAACTGTTTCTGTAGGGAAGCTTATGCATACGTAAGACACAAACAGGATTCTGACTCTAGTCCTACTTTCAGACTGGTGTGTCTGTAAACTTTCCATAATGCTAGGATATCAGCGAGGAAAATTCTAACCCAGCTGAGAAACTCTTATGCAATTTTTCTGAGGGAAGACTGACCATAGAGTATGTGATATCCTTGGCACGATCACCTCATACATGTAGAGTCCAGGCTATGAACTGGAGAGTGTCTCCTAACAGCTGGCTGCTCTGCCCCTTGTCCAGGCTAGAGGTTGAGAGTAATGTCACACTGGCCCTCTGGATAGCCTGAGTGCTTGCCGTAGTGGGACAAAAGAGGAAAAGTCAAAGGACATGCCATTCACATGTAATGCGGGCATAAGCCTGAAGCAGGAGATGTACTCAGATATAGAACCAAGGGGGAGAGAGGCAGTGTCTAAACAACAGGCAATATGCCTTTGAATCTGGCAGCACGCTACCCAGTTGTCAATGTCAGAGAGTGGCCTGGACAGAATGTCAGAGAGGTGATCTAACTCTATGAGGAGTTCAGTGGAGAAGAACTGTACAGGTAACTCCCGTTCTCTCAGAGTTCTGTGCATGAACCAGAAGTGATGACTATGTTCTGGTGCCATTGAATCAAATCACTTTTAAGATACAGGATAAGAACATAAGAAGAGCCATACTGCATTAGGCCAAAGGACTATCTAGTCTAGCTTTCTGTTACTGCAGTGACTAGCCAGTTGACCATGGCAAGTTGACCATGGCTAGCCTTCAAGAAGGATGTGAATAAAGCTGCATCCTCCATCTCTTGCTCCCCTGCAACTGGTAAATAGAGGCATATTGCCTTGGCCAGTGGAGGAAATACATATCTAAGGTATACCTCCATTAACAAAGTACGGTAGATGTGTTCCTGGACATTACTTCTTTAACAGAAAATTTGGTATCAGAGGCAGAAGTAACATGGAAAGAATAGAGATAGGTGCCCACATTACAAATCAGCATATTTCAGCAAACCTTTTTATCTAAAACTAACAATATACATATGTGAAATGAAACAACCAGATCATGTAAGCTTTACACAAGTAAACAAAAATATTTGAACCTCCTAAAAATGCATGCAGGGATGATTTTCTTCTTTCTTCACTCTCCGGTTTCCTTATGATGTCCATTTTGATGGTCAGACTTGTAGATCTATGCTTCTTTAATAAGGTGTGGGGAGCTGGTGGGACAGGTTTAGTTGCTCTCCCCTTTTTTCTCAGTTTTGCTGTTCACACATACTTGGTAAGGGATTCTGGAGACACTTGTTTACCTTGCCTGTTGTATGAAAGCACACACAGCTAGAGTAGGATCAACTAGAGCAGAATTTCTTTCTTTCCCAGCTCAGGTTTTATTGCATTGTTACTGAAGGCACACTGCTGCCGCTTGACATTAAAAGTGTGTATTTCTCCAACCCTCCTTCACCATCCTCCCATTGCTGATGCTACTAAAAAACCTCTAGCTAGACAGGAGAAAGGAAGAAAAGGGGTCTGGATGAGCAAAGAAAAAATAAGACTCTATAAAAAGGAGCTTCTTTGTCAGAGGCTTTGTTAACTGAGGTCTGCCTGTATTATGGTTTAATAATCTCGGATAGACCCTCCCTTCATATTTTTGCCAAAGGCTTCAGCTGAGATCCTGCATTGGGAGATGTAAATGCATCACATAGGTCCTACCTATTGGGGGGGGGGTGGATTGATGCATACTAATGCCAATTAAAGGCAGCTTCTATTTGTCTTAACTGTTTTCTGGCAAAATTGCAGGCATGCGAAACTATTTGCTTTTGCTGTCCCGATGGGCATGTCTGTGAATCAAGATGGTGGGCGTGAGTGAATTACGCACATTTTATTGTTGCCAGTTGCCGCTGCTGAACAGTAGTTTTTTAAAAAAGCATATCTAAGGTGTGAAATACAATATTCCGCCTAAATAAATCTTTAAAAGAAAAGAAAAAGGCTTTTTTAGTCACCTGAGCACATGAACACTAAAGTGAAAATCCAAGATGGCAGTTCTGGGCACTTGCCTTGTTAGCAAGCTCTGCCCCTTGCTAATGTCTGACCAATCAACTTTCACTTCTGCTCTTTTGCAAATGTGAATGAATGCAAATCCGATTGTCCAAACGAGCAACAATGTGCATTCTCTACAGAGCTTTTTAAATAACGTGGGGAAAGCTGCAAAGGCTTTCCTGGTGGAGTTTACAGTGGATTTGTCCCCCTTCCTTCTGAATACTGTGATCCGATGTGGAATGCCATTAGGACAGGTAGGATTCCAAGCAAATTCTATGACGATTATTTTGACCATTAAGACAACCCCATAGTTAAATCCTTGTAGCTAAATCTTCTGATGTTACTCCTAAAAAAACACACCAAAAAACCTCACAAGCAGCACAGTCCCCTATCACACGGATGTTTCCATGTTGTTCGAGAGTAGGGGCATCTCTGGGGACATATCCAGCTATTTTCCTGTTGCTGCATGTGCTATGACAGGCATACGCAAGGATCTCTGGGGGTCCTTGGGAGGTCCTGCAGATGACATCTTCCTAGTGTGTCCAGCTACAGGAAAATACAGGAGTGATCCCCTCAATCTCACAACACAGAAATGGCCATGTTTGGGGTGTGTGTGCACTACTACTTCCAAGGTGGGTTTGGGAGCATTTTGGCCGTCCATATTTAATGCCATCCAAGTTGGCAGACAATACAGTAGTTGTCACAGGATAGCAAATTTACGTTTAACTATATGCTACATAAATTAGTACTGAGAATATACGGCACACAGACACTGGGAAAGAAAACATAAATGCTGTTAAGCCAGATGACTGTTAGTTGGTCAAAGGAAGCTTATGTAGCATCCTGGTTTCGTAAGATATTTAAATTGGAAGAGCAAAAGAAGCCCCTGTACAGGTGGACTCTGGCCAAGAGAAAATACTGGCTTGTTGTATATGATTAGTTTTATGCTTTTGAATCTCTTGACCTGCATTCTTATGAGCAGCTTTCTTCTTTTTAAAAAAAATCTAACTCTGCCACACCACCTAGAGCTGTAAGGTAATATTGCTAAATATTGTGATTTCTGGAGCTCCAGAACATTCAAGTCATAATGTTAACAGTGTTACAGCCATAAGCTCTGTGGAATCTTGGTCTTGCATTCTCTCCTTGCATGCCACAATTGGTAATTGCCAGGGCATAGAAAGGTTACTTTTCCAGATTCTGGTAACTGCTAGTCTTATTTTAGAGGCAAAAAATAAATAAATCATAAGAGGCCATTTTAATCCAAAAAGTAAGATCCATTTGCTTGCAAGCCAAACACTGAGGAAGGGCATCAGAATATTATACAATATGAGTCAATTGCAGCATAATACAATGGCTGTAATTGTGTATGGCTCAGCATAGCGTAGTCATTCCACATACGGCAGGCTGAGCCATATACAACTCTCCTGACTTAGGACTTTATCAGACTAGCGTCTAAAAATGCTGTAATTCCACTATTGAGTAAAGCAGACAACATAGTGGCATTATTACACTAAGTATCTCACATTGCCGTAATAGTGTGATACTACCGCCATGTAATTATCACACAAACACCACTAGCACTTTAAGAACAGGATTTCACTTCTGTGATTTAGCATGGGTGAGATTTTGGCGGTTCTCGCAAGAAGATGTGAGTGTGCTTAAAAACACCAAAAAACCCTTAATTAACAAAGTAAATCAACACTTAAACACTTAAACAAACCTAAAAATTTGCAAACAAAATTAGACAGTTCATTAAGACCTTTATCAGACCACCCCGCTAAACCCCATTCTTTTGGGGCATAACTTTGCCATTTTTATGTCAGCAAAAGAACTCTCCATACCACACTTAACTGGCTTCCTGGCAATGAATGAGGAGGTGAATGGACCTCCGTTCACTTCCTCCTTTGAAATCCCACGGATTCTCATGAGAATACCTAGCGCATGAAATTCAAACATAAAAACAAAAAGAACACTCACAAAGTTTTTTAAAATCACACAAACACACTTAAAAACGTTTAAGTAAACTGGGGAGGGTAATAAAAAGTGCATCACCTACCTGAATGTTGCGATCTCACCCAGAAGTGTTCTCGCCGGACCGGCCATTGATGCTGCATTCACGTGAATATAATGGTGTGAAATTTCAAATGCCAGCAATGCCGACAATTCTAGCATGACGATTCCACTTTTAACGGTTCTGGCTGCACCCTACAGAATCCTTGGGTTTGTAATCTAGTGCAGTGGTTCTTAACATGTGGTCTGGGGACCCCCAGGGGTCCATGATGTCTTCACAGGGGATCTGCAAAGGCTTGAAGGCTACTTGGCTCACCTCCTCCCTGCAGTGGAGTAGCCATGTGACAGAAGCCAAGGCAAAGGCTGGCTGGCTTGGCCTGTACATTGCCATTCAATCTATTCCAGCCACAAACCTTGTAGCAAGAAGCAGAAGAAAAGTCTTCCTACCCCCTCCAGAGCCTCTGAGGGAAGGTTTAATGGATGGTGTAATTCTATTCTATTCTATTATTATTATTATTATTATTATTTTAAATCCCGAGTTAAGTCTTGGGGGTCCACAGCAACAAAAGATATTTAAAGGGGGTCCTTGGTAAAGAAAAGGCTAAGAGCCACTGGTCTAGTGAGGCTCCAAGTTCTTTAGCTGAGAATTCTACATGCCATTCCTTCAGTTACAACTCCCAGGATTCCCTATGTTGCTGCTCTGGCAATTTAAGTGGAATCACAACGCTATGAGTAAGCCCTCCCCTCCATCCCAAACTGCCACTGCCCTGGCCAGGAAGAGAGAGAAGAAGAGGCTCTTTCTGCTGGACTTAATCCCCTCTCACACTGCCATCCCCTTTTCCTTGTGTGTCAGTGTCTTATTTAGATGGTAAGCCGGAGGCCAGGGAACTGTCAAATCAACCATTTGTAAGCAGCTCTGAGAGCTTTTGTGGCTGAAGAGCAGGATATAAATATTCTAATATCAGTCCTTTTTAACCTGGGGAACGTGGACCCCCCAGGGGTCTACGATGTCCTCACAGGAGGTCCGCAAAGGCTTGAAGGCTGCTCAGCCCACTTCCTCCCTGCAGTGGAGTGGCCACATGACAGGAGTCAAGGCAAAGGCTGGCTGGCTTGGCCTGCGCATTGCCATTCAATCCACAAATTTGCAGCAAGAAGCAGGATAAAAGTGCCACTGAGGGAAGGTGTAATGGATGGTGTAATTGTATCATCATCATCATTATATGGCATTATTATTGTTGTAGTTGTTAGGGTTGTAAATCTTGAGATAAGTCTGTGAGGTCTGCGGCAACAAAAGATATTTAAAAGGGGTCCCTGGTAAAGAAAAGGTTAAGAGCCACTGCTCTAAATAAATAAATGGTATGATAGGGCACTTAGCTGCAGGCAGACAACCTGGGGCATCCACACTAGAGAAATAATCCAGTTTGAAACTGGATTATTTACCAGGACTCCTTCCTATGGAATCCTGGGATCTGTAGTTTGGTGAGGCACCAGCACTCTTTGGCAGAGAAGGCTAAAGACCTTGTAAAACTACAAACCCCAGGGCTCCATAGGAAGGAGCCATGCAAGTAATCCAGTTTCAAACTGGATTATTTCTCTAGTGTGGATTCCCCAGGCAGTTGGCAGTTGTTTTCATCCACACTAGAGAAATAATCCAGTTTGAAACTGGATTATTTACCAGGAATGCTTTCTATGGAATCCTAGGATCTGTAGTTTGGCGAGGCACCAGCACTCTTTGGCAGAGAAGGCTAAAGACCTTGTAAAACTACAAACCCCAGGGTTCCATAGGAAGGAGCCAAGCAAGTAATCCAGTTTCAACCTGGATTATTTGTGTAGTGTAGATCCCCCCCCCTTCCAAGCAGTTGGCAGTTGTTTTCCTACACGCATATGCCCACCCTGCACGCCCAACCCCAGGTCCCGGGGCTGATTCACACCACCGGGGAGTCCCAGCAGATGCTACCAAAGCAGGGATGGCTTCCTCTCCCTCCCCACCCGCGCCCACGCAGTCCTTTGCCAAACGGTGGTTACAGAGCGAGGCAGCTTCCCCGTCCTCCAAGTGCAAGCCCACCCTCCCGGCCCTTTGTTTGGGGTTTCCGAAGAGCCTCCGGCATAGGAGCCGAATCCACGGGAGTCATCTTTTCAGATCTCTTGCAGGAAAGTTCGGGCTTCTGCACGATCGGGCTTTGACCACTGGAGGGCGCAGCTGTACCGTCGCAAGCCCGCCAAAGAGGGAATTACAGTACAGTACAGTTGTCCCTCCGTATCCACGTATTTGGTATCCACGGATTTAAGTATTCAGGGCTTGAAAATATTCTTAAAAAAATAATAATCCAAAAAGCAAACCTTGGTTTTGCCATCTTATAATAAGGGACACCACACAGATTAGCAAAGGCATATAGCGCATTTGGAAGACTTTACAAAAGAGTCTGGAGTAATAAACACCTGAGACGATGCACAAAAATCAGTGTGTATAGAGCCATTGTACTGTCTATTCTCCTTTACGGGTCTGAAACATGGGTCACCTATTGCCAACACTTACGACTCCTCAAAAGCTTTCATCAATGCTGTAGACGCACAATCCTAAATATACACTGGACTGACTATGTGATGAATGTTGCTGTCCTTGAGCAAGCAGGGATCACCAGCATTGAAGCCATGATATTGAGAACACAGCTGTGCTGGGCAGGGCATGTTTCTAGGATGGAGGACCACCGCCTCCCCAAAATAATACTCTACGGTGAATTTGCCACGGGTCAGCGTAAGAGGGGCGCTCCAAAAAAACGATACAAGGACTCCCTGAAACAACATCTCAGGCTCGGCCAAATTGATCACCAACAATGGTCCGCCCTGGCCTCACATCGGGAGGCATGGAGATGCACTATCCACAATGCTACAGCCTTATTTGAGAACTCATGCCGAACAAGTCTTGAAGAGAAATGACAACGCAGAAAGAATCATATCCCGGAAACATCACCCAAGGAGACCTTCTGCTGTGCTTTCTGCAACCGGACTTGTTTATCTCGGATTGGCCTTTTTAGTCATCTGCGCTCTTGCAGAAAGCGCGTGATGAGTCCTTCCTGAATCTTTGTTTGTGAAGAAAAGCCAGAGAGGAGAGCATATAATGGGACTTGAGTATTCATGGATTTTGGTATCCACTGGGGGTCCTGGAACCAAACCCCAGCAAATATGAAGGGACAACTGTACCAGAGTCTATCTCCTGCCTGGTGAGTATCCCCTGGCCTTTTTTTAAAAAGGGGGGGGGTGTCATGTTTTGTGGCCAACAAACATGCTACAGAACGTGTGTGGTGCCAATACTAGCTCTGTCATTTGAATTTAGGAACTTCTCTCTCTCTCTCTTGCTTTTCTTCACAAACGAAGATTCAGGAAGGACTCATCCTGAGCTTTCTACAAGCCCGCTGATGACTGAAAAGGCCAATCTGAGATAAACATGTCCAGTTGCAGAACCCAGAGGAACTTCACAGTGTTGCTAACTGCCACCAGTTGGTTTCGATTTATGGTGACCCTATGAATGAGGGAGACCTCCACGTCCCCTTGGCTTCAACAGCCCTGCCCAGGTCCCGCAGACTCAGGGCCATGGCTTCCTTGAGTGAGTCCATCCATTTGTAATGCAGTCTTCCCTTTTCCTCCTGCCTTCTACCATGCCAAGCATGATTGTCTTTTCTAGTGAAACATGTCATGATAGATCCAAGGTTTAGTCATCTTAGCTTCTAAGGAGAGTTCACGCTTCATTTGCTCTAGGACCCATTTATTGGCCTTTTTAGCAGCCCACGGTATCTTTAGAACTCTTCTCCAGAACCACATTTCAAATAATTTATTTTCTTCCTATCAGCTTTCTTCACAGTCCAGCTTTCACAATCATACATGGAAATTGGAAACAGCATGGCATAGACCAATGGCGCTTAACCTTTTCTTAACCAGGGACCCCCTTTAAATATCTTTTGTTGCTGTAGACCCCCAAGACTTAACTCAAGGTTTAAAATCCTAACAACAACAACAACAACACAACACCTGATAATAACAATATCATCCATTAAACCTTCCCTAAGAAGCACTGTAGGGGGAGGGAAGACTTTTCTCCTGCTTCTTTCTGCAAATTTGTGGTTGGAGTGGATTGAATGGCAATGCACAGGCCAAGCCAACCAGCCTTTGCCTCGGTTCCTGTCACATGGCCACTCAACTGAAGGGAGTGTGCCAAGTAGCCTTCAAGCCTTCGCAGACCCTCTGTGAGGACATTGCGGCTCCCTGAGGGTCCCCAGACCACAGGTTAAGAACCACTGACATAGACAATCCTAACTTTAGTATTCAATTATATATCTTTACATTATAGGATTTTGTCTAGTTCCTTCATAGCTGCCCTTCAGTCTTCTGATTTCTTGGCTGCCGTCTCCATTCTGATTAATAACTGAGCCAAGGTATCAGAAAATCTTGAACTACTTCAATATCTTCATCACCTGCTTTAAAGTTATATAAATCATCTCTTGTCATTCATTTTGTGTTCTTAATGTGCAACTGTAAACCTGCCTTTGGACCTTCTTCTTTACTTTCTTCAGTAATTGTTCCAAGTCTTTGCTATTTTCTGCTAGTAGTATGGTGTCATCTGCATATCTTAAATTGTTGATGTTCCTTTATCCAGTTTTCATGCCTCCTTCCTCTGAGTCTAATTCTGCTTTACACATATGCTCAGTGTACAAGTTAAACAGATAGGGTGATAAAACGCTACTTGCCTGACCCCATCCAATTGGAAACCATGCTGTTTCTCTGAATTTGTAGACTCTTGTCCTGAGTACAGGCACACCCATTTCTTTAAGAGTGATTCATAGTATTTCATGATCTACAACCCAGCATGGACATGTGCCATTTCTTGCACCATAGATGGTAAAAGTCTTTGCTGTTGCAGAATTTTGAGCATAACTTTGCTTGCATGGGAAATTAATGCAATGAACCTGTGACTACTGCAATCTCTGGTGTCTCCTTTCTTAGGAATTGGAATGTATAGTGAGTGTTTCCAATCTTTCTCCTAAGCACTCTGAATGCAGTTTTCACTTCACTTTCTAAAATTGTAGGTTCATCTCAAATGGTTCTTCCACAATTGTGTGGCTGACTGCTCCTTCTGACCTCAGAGTAAGTGACTACATGCCAGGGCTCTGCTTTCCTGGCCAATATTGGAAGGAAGAAGTGGTGCTGAGGAGGGGGGGAATGGCGGCTCCTATCAAGCAGTGCTTGTCCTGCCTTCCCCACCCACCTCCCCACCCACCAAATCCAGGGCGAATGCATTTTCACACTACAGTTTTCTCTGGCATTTCAAGCAAACTCTGGAGAAAACTGCAAGTTTTAAAAACCTAGATTAAGGTGATATAAAACTTTCAAAATAACCAACAGGAGAATCAAATTAATTATTTTGAGTCTCCAAGACATTTTGTGGCAATTCTTATCTAACTTTCTCTTTCTAATCTTTTTTTTTTTTACAGCCAAAGCAAAAAGAGTCACTTTCTGAGTCACATATCCATTGGTATTATTCAAAGAAAGCTGAACCATAGAATCATAGGGCTCAGTTACATGGCAGTTTTTATTGCGGTAATTTGCGCTTTATCGCAGGTTCGCACCAGTGCTGCATAGTTCATATGATTTACTGCTAAATCGGTTGATTGGTTTAATTTTCTGCTTTGTAATTCATACAGACAGAGGTGGGGGGGGCGTGGCCTCCCAAGTACATCTGGGGGAAGATGCCGAGGTGTTGCAAGGGAGGAAGGGAGGGAAAGAGAGAGAGAGAAAGTGCTGGCACGTTTCCCTCTGATTACCAAAGGAGTGCCTGCTAATTTTTATTCCTTTAGCAGGGAGTGTCAGCCAAGGAGCCATCCCCGGTCAAGCCCCCCCTTCCCCTCACCCCCTTTCCCCCCCCCTCTCTCTTCTCACACAGAAATGGGATCTCAGCAGGGGGAGGGAACAAACACACACACAGAGAGACAGGAAAAGGCTAACTGGGGATTCTTCGGCAGCAGCTAAGCAAGCCAGGATGCAGACAGCTGGGCGATTGGGATGAGATAGTTGGATCTTTTCTGTGGCTGGAAACAACAGTGGCTGGATCTTTTCATTTCAGGCTCCTCCATCCCCTCCCTGGTCAGTCCAACACCCTTCCTGGTCACTCCAACCAATCATGGCTCACCTCTGTTGTGACTGTATCGGGAAGACTGTTGGTAGTTCACATAGCCCTTAGCGAAATGGTAGTTCACACAATCGAAAGTGCACTAAGTCGCGCTACTTTTCAAAAAAGTCGGGAAAAGTAGCGAACTCCCCTATCATACTACTTTTGAGTTTTTGAGCTCCAATCCCACTGAATGAGGCGATACTGTGGCGCGATGTGTGGGAACAATTAGGAATCTTAGTGATTTATTTAAGGGAATATTTTGCCGTGTAAATGGGGCCACAAAATCATAGAGTTTGAAGAGACCACAAAGGCCATCCAGTCCAACCCCCTGGCATGCAGGAATACACAATCAAATCATTCCTGACAGATGGCCATCCAGCCTCTGTTTAAAAACCTCCAAAGAAGGAGACTCCACCACACTCCAAGGCAGTGTATTCCAGTTCCAAACAGCTCTTACTGTCAGGAAGTTCTTCCTAATGTTTAGGTGGAATCTCTTTTCCTCTATTTTGAACCCATTGCTCTTTGTCCTAGTCCCTGGAGCAGCAGAAAACAAGCTTGCCCCATCCTCAGTATGGCATCCCTTCAAATATTTAAACATGGCTATCATGTCACCTCTCAACCTTCTCTTCTCCAGACTGAACATGCCCAGCTCCCTAAGCCACTCCTCATAGGGCATGGCTTCCAGACCTCCCACCATCCTGGTCCCCCTCCTCTGGACCCATTCCAGCTTCTCAGTATCCTTCCTGAATTGTGGTGAGAGAGTCCTTGTTTTATTTATATTTTTCCAGAACATACATACATACACATATAAGATGTTCAAACAGTCTGCCTTGGTAAAAGGCAGTTTCCTGTCAATTTGTTTACATTTTAGATGTCTATTGAGCAACACCATTAAGAGCCATCAGAACAGCTTTGTTAGTGTTGTTGTTATGTGCCTTCACGTTGGCTCTGACTTTCGGTAATTTTTATCATAGGGTTTTCGTCTCAAGATTTATTAAGAGCAGGTTTGCCATTACCCTCCTCTGAGACTGAGGCTGCTGCCACACTGCAGAAATAATGCAGTTTGACACTACTTTAATTACCATGGCTCAATGCTATGGAATCCTGGTATTTGTAGTTTTGTGAGATATTTAGCCTTCTCTGTCACAGAGCTCTAGTGCCACAACAAAGTACAAACCGCAGGATTCCATAGGGTGGAGCCATGATAGTTAAAGTGGTATCAAACTCCATTATTTCTGCAGTGTGGCAGCAACCTGAGAGAATATAACTTGCCCAAGGTCACCCAGTGGGTGTCCATGGCTGACTCAAACCCTAGTCTCATGGAGTCCTAGTCCGACACTCAAAACATTACACCACACTAGGGGCCTGTCTACACTGCAGAGATACAGCAGTTTGATACCACTTTATCCACCATAACTATCCTATGGAATCCTGGTATTTGTAGTTTGGTAAGGTATTTAGCCTTTTCTATCAGAGAATTCTTGTGCCTCATCAAACTACAAATACCAGGATTCCAAGGATAGAACTATGGTGGATAAAGTGATATTAAACTACTGTATTTCTGTGGTGTAGATTGATCCTGAGTCTAGCTTATATCCTTTCTATACACATTAGCAGAAAAAAACACCCTAAGAGATGCTGAAGAAATTAACAGACCAAATTGGAAAACAGAAAACAGCAGAATGGCACTTTCTGAAGTAAACTGCCCATTTCTCAGGTAAATGTCCCTATGATTATTTTGATGATCTAGGAACAATTGTATTGGAGTAGCCTCCATCTAAAAAAAAATGCATCAGGGTCCAGAGAGAGAGAGAATCGGGGTCAAGAGAGAGGACTAAGGAGGAAAATGGTTGGAGGAGAGAGAAACTAGTACATTTTAAAAGCAGCTGGAAAAGTGGGACAACAGAGGGTTAATCAGGACTGTCCCTGCCAAATTGGGACAGTTGGAGGGAATGCCAGGCTAGCTTAAGAGGCATAGGCCAGGCCATGTGGTACACCTATAGCTTGGCATCACACCCTTCCCTTGGCTTTAAGCACAAATAAGTGCATTTGAACAAGTGGGCACAACAGCTGCCCTGAAGAGCCAGGCTTTAGCCTGAGGCCTAAAGGCTCAGTGCATCAGTGCCTGGCAAGCAACCCAGGAAGATGTTCTATAAAACTTAACCTGGGCTGTAACAAAACAGAAGCAATCATGGTGATCATATGTCTAGTAGCTTTATGGAACACAGTCCTCTGCTTAAAGTTACCCATCTGGATGACAGGCTGAGCACTTGGTCACAGTCCAGGGTGGATGAATTGTATTTAAGAACAATTCCAACATCGCATTCCCACAGTGACTGACCAGTTGCTTATGGGAAGCCTGCCAGCAAGAAATGAATGTAACTACACTCACCATCTTACACTCCCCAGCAACTGATATTAAAGAGATATGCTCGCCTCTGAGTAATACATAGCCATTCCTACGAGCAGCCATCCTGACTTGGGGCTTGTCTACATGGGCAACATACCCCATCTTGCCCCCATCTTAGAGCTCTGCAGTCCTAGTGACACAGCACTTTTGCCTCGTTCTGCCCCCGGGCAGTGCTCATGACCCCTGTGATGGAGCCTATCCCGGCAGGCCAGCCCTCACTGCAACTGCCAGTCTTCCTAGCTCTCCCGGAAGGCAGGAAGGAGTCCTGCAGCATGTGACCAAGGCTGGTCACATGCAGGGGTCACATATTGTGGGCTGGCTTCCCGCCACATGGGAGAGCCAGGGAAATGACAGCACCTGCAGCAACAGTCTGGCATGTCCATCTGGACTCTGGCTCATTTGGAGGCAGTAATGAGGGAACAGAGGGCCTGATACACCGTCAGAATATGCTGGTGGGTATCCTGGCTCGTGTAGATGAGCCCTTAACCAACACAAGTTTTATCTAAATTTGTCTCCTATCTTTTCTCTTTGGAGATGGTATGCATTTCTTCTGTTTGGTAAAACATACATGATTGCCCTAGAAGCAATTATATAAGTGGGTTTGTGTTTTTTCTTTCTTTTAAAATCCTCTTGCTTCTGAAAGGTGAACACCCGGCAGGTCAGGATCAAGCTATAAAATCTAGTTAATACAATCCCTAACGGTGCCTCTCAAGCGCTGGTCTCAAAGACCCTGTTGGTTTCCCCGAGTACATTAGTATTGACAAGGCAAGTCTCTCAAATGCATTTTTAATGACCTTTTCATATGGTGTAATATCTCTGAAAATCCACTGCATTTATTTTTGTCAGTTCATAATGGTTGCTGGCCTTACGTGCAAGAACTTAAAAGATGGTTTTCCTTCCTCCTATTAGGGCATTTTTAAAGGGCCTCAAACCATTAATGCTGTTAATATTAATCGCCCAGCCAGCTGGAAGAGTAATCTGGGTCTGTGCATATTGGGCAAAGACGGGAGTGTGGCTAATCGAAAAGTAGCTTTACAGATCAGGAGTCTAGCCAAAACTGCAGGCACCTCCCACAGCAATGGATGATTTATCAGTCAGTGTTGACCTTTCATGTCACTGTGCTAGAGCAGAGATTGTGCAGGCTGCTTAAATATTTAGCCCAAAGTTATCAAACCATCTGCTTTGAACCTCATTTCAGTATTTCCATAGGTGCAAAATGTTCAGATGGTTGAAATGCTCACCTTCTCCTACACTGTCTTGCTGCCCTTTGATATAGCTTAGGAAATATGACCAACCAAAAGGACTGTGGGGTGAGTTCTCCACGGTACAAGTTGGTCGTCTTTGTACCAGATACTGTGTATATTCTCCCAATGGGTCCAGGTTTCTTGCTGGCTGCTCCTAGGCTGTGGAATATTTTTCCATAAGAGGCTAGGCTGGCCCCCTTTCTGCTGTCCTTTCATTGGTAGGCAAAGACCTTTTTGTTTAAACAGGCATTTGATGTTTCATTGTTTGTGCAAAGGGGTGTCTTTGGTGTGAGGAGAATGCTATATTTCTATCTCCACTGTAATATTTTTAAATGATTTTATACTTCAAAAATAAATGTTATATTAATATGATCAGAGAATCACAGAATAGTAGAGTTGGAAGAGACCACAAGGGCCATCCAGTCCAAACCCCTGCCACGCAGGAAATCTTGATCAAAGCATCCCCGACAGATGGCAATCCAGCCTCTGTTTAAAGACCTCCAAGGAAGGACACCCCACCATGCTCCAAGGGAGTGTGTTCCATTGCCGAACAGCTCTTACTGTCAAAAAAGTTTCTTCTAATGTTGAGGTAGAATTTCTGTTCCTGGAGCTTGCATCCATCGCTCCGTGTTCCAGTCTCTGGAGCAGCAGAAAACAAGCCTGCTCCATCCTCAGCGTGACACCCCTTCAAATACTTAAACAGGGCTATCATATCGCCTCTTAAATGTCTTTTTTCCAGGCTAAACATACCCAGCTCCCTAAGTCTCTCCTCATAAGGCATGGTTTCCAGACCTTTCACCATTTTAGTCGCCCTTCTCTGGACACGCTCCAAGTTGTCAATATCCTTTTTGAATTGTTTGATAGGTTGTTTAATTCTGTTTTAACTTTTCGAGCATCATTTTTTCAGCTCTATCTTGCCTTAACTTCATTGTAAGCTGCCATGGGCCCCATGTCAGGAAAAAGGTGAGATATTAATTAATTAAATTAAATTAAATTAAAATAAAATAAAATAAATAGATAAATAAACTGTCCCTATTTAACAGAACCAGACTGTATTTTCCGGATAAAAATAACATGATCTCTCTTTCTTATTGTGGTGGCTTTTCCCTCAATGTAAAAAGTCAGCACATGGGAGGAAAACAAACACCATCACCCTAGGAAAGAGGTCTGCTGCCTACCTGCTTGCTGCTCTGCATCTCCTTGTGGACTGTTGCCTCCTCTAGACACCTGCACCAGGCCTCAGGAATTCAGCCAGCTACTGGCTAAAATGTTAGAGGATGAAACTTGGATGTCTGCTGTGGCAGGCCCTCTGCCAGCCGAGTCACCTCCAAAAGACATAACACCAAAGGGGGGCCAACTGTTTGGGGGAGCTGCTTTACAGGTGGAACAAAGGCAAGGGCCAGTTGCTTTGTCTGGGAGAGGCAGGAATGCATATGTTTTGCAGCTTTTTCTATGAAACAAACAAACCAATCTGCCTGCAAAGAAATGTGTTACATGGAGAGCAAAGGAGGGAAGCAGCCTAGACAGCAGCCATTATGACAACTGGCAAAGGGAGACATGGAGTGGGGAGTCAGTCCTGGTAGAGGGAAATCCAGAGAGTGTTAGTTATCCCCAAGCTATCCCCCACTTCAAATAGTCTTGGCAACAGACCACCCACCCCAGGCTGAAAATGCTGCCATTCAGTGCCAGGTTGGTGAATGGAAAAGCATCATTGATACAGGACTTGATCCTGGATAAACATGCTGACCTGGCTTGTATTACTGGTTGGCTGAAGCTGGGGAGTTAACCTCTCCGAGCTTTATCTGCCTCTGTTCTCTGCATAGCAGCAGGCAAAGCTGTGGGGACAGGGAGGTATAGTAGTTGTGTTCTATTGGGATTCCATTTCCATCATCAGTTGCCCTGTACCACAGTCTGTTGGGTCTGAGTGTGTGTATTTAAAGGTGGGTGGCCAGGACAGATTAGGAATTCTCTTTGTGTACCACTCACCTCATTACTCATTAGTCTCCTTTCCTGAGCTGGGTGGTGGTATTGAAGTCCCCTCAGTTTGTTCTACTGGGGACTTCAATATCCATGTGGAGATTGTTCTGCCAGGAACAGCTTAGGACTTCATGTCCACTCAACAACCATGGATCTGTCCCAAGTAATATCTGGTGCCACCCATGCTGGAGAACACAATTCTGAACCTGATTTTCGCTGCTGGCTGGAACGATGGTGATCTGGATATGGAGGAACTTTCTATATTTCTGCTGTCATGGACTGATCACTACCTGGTGAGATTTAAACTCACTGGGACTTGGAGCCTCTGCAGGGGCAGGGAGCTGATCAAGATGCTTCATCCCGAGACTTGTGGATCCAGATGGGTTCCTGATGGCTCTTGGGGAGCTCTTAGTTGCCTTGGCAGGTGATTCTGCCAAAGCTCTGGCTGATTATCTGGAACAGAGAAATGGCCAAGGCAGTGGACATGATTGCCCCTAAGCATCTCCTCCCACATAGTGGAATCAAGTGAGCCCCCTGGTTCACTAAGGAGCTGGCAACAATGAAGTGAGTGGGATGGAGACCAGAGAGATGATGGCGGAAGACTTGGAGTGAGTCTGACTGAATATGGGCTAAAGCTCATTGGAATGCTTATGCCATGGCGATGGTGGCAGCAAATGAATTATACTTCTCTGTCACCATTGCAACTGCACAGTGTCTTCCAGTAGAGCTACCTCAAGTGACCTGGGGCATTTTAGCTCTGGCCCACAAGAAAAAACAAAGACCACTTGACAGCCTGCTATGAAGAATTTGCAAGATAATTTGCAGACAAAGTCACTCGATCTGCTCTGACTTGGATGCTGTAGGTGAGACAGGTCCAGTGGGTTTAATCTTGGCAGCTGCTTGTCCTGAATTATTGGATGTATCTCTGTGTTGCAGCCTGAAGATGTGGACAGGATCCTTGGAGGTGTGAGAGCCACTACGTGTATACTTGATGCTTTTCCCTCCTGGCTTCTAAAATATGTTAGAAGGAGACTGACCGAGTGGATAAGGGGAGAAGTGAATGCTTCACTCCAGCAAGGGAAGTTTCCATCTTGCCTAAAAGAACCTATGTGAGGCTGTTACTAAAAAGCCCTCTCTGGATCCCACCATTCTCGATAATTATCAGCTAGTCTCCAACATTCCATTTTCGGGCAAAATTCTGGAGTGGATCAAATGGATTATCTAGATCCATTTTAGTTTGGCTTCAGACCAGGTTATGGGACAGACAGCTTTGGTTACCTTGGTGGATTAACTATGGATTAACTATGCAGGGAACTGGAGAAGGGGAATGTGTCCCTGCTGGGGGACTTCTGTTGGACACACTGGCCATTGGCCTGTGGGGTCCCTCAGGGCTCAGTTTTGTCCCTCATGCTGTTTAACATCTGTATGAAACCACTGGGAGAGGTCATCCAGAGTTATGGGGTTCAATGTCACCAATATACTGATGACACCCAACTCTATCTCTCCTTCCCATCTGATTCCAAGGAAACTGTCTTGGTACTGAACAAATGTTTGTTGTCAGTAATGGACTGGATCAGGGCAAACAAAATAAAACTTAATCCAGAAAAGACAGAGGTGCTCTGGGTCTGTCAAAAGTAATATACCCAGCTTGTGGGGGCAATTAGTTAACACACATTGGAAACCACTTAATGCAATGTAGATGTCTAAATTGCTATTGCTTAAACAATTTGTAAGCAGCTTTGAGACCCTTTGTGGCGGAAGAGCAGGGTATAAATACCTAGAATAAATAAATACATAAATAAATAAATGGCCAATCAGAGAATAGGAATTCTTTCTGTGCTGGATGGGGTTACACTCCCTGAAATCTCGGGCTTGTAGCTTGGATGTTCTCCTGGACTCAACTCTGAGTCTGGATGCTCAGGGTTTCCACATTGGTCAGGAGTGCCACTAGTGTGCCAGCTGTGCCCATTCCTTAAAATGTCAGATCAAGCTATAGTGATACATGCCTTGATTGTAACACACTCTATGTGGGGCTGCCTTTGGAAGCGGTTCTGAAACATCAGTGGGTCCAAAATGCTGTGATCAGAATGCTGACCGAGGCCAGTTACAGGGAGCACACAACTCCCTTGTTAAAACAGCTCCATTGGCTACTGGTTTGTTTCCAGGCACAAGTCAAAGTGCTGGTCATGACCTACAAACCCCAATATGGTTTAGGCCCAGACTGTTTGAAAGACTATAACTCCCTATATGAACCTGCCAGAATCTCAAGATCTACAAGGGAGGGCTTTCTCTCAGTCCTGCCACAATCACAGGCTTGCCTGGTGAAAGGCTTCTCAGCGGCTGCTCCCACCCTCTGGAATTCCCTTCTGTAGGAGGCTAGGCTGACCTCTCTGCTCTCCTTTTGCCAGCAGGCAAAGACAGTTTTGTTTAAGCTGGCTTTTCATATATAATCACTCACAGGGAGTTTTCTTATTGGGATGTGGCTTTATTTTTATTGGCTTTATTATTTTTCAACTTCTGTATGCTTTTAAAACAATTTTACACTGCTTTAAAGAAATGATTTTAATTATTTTTAATATTTTATTGCTGGGTTTTAATTTATTCCTTTTGTGAGCCACCCTGGGTGCCGCTCTGTGAGAAAGGTGGCATATAAATGAAATAAATAAGTAAATATTTGCTATTTTCCAGGATACACTTTTCAACCTCATTCCTTTTATTTAGACCAATAAACAACCTCATCACATGCCATCCCAAATATTTCTTTCTGTACAGTATTTTCTTTCACTGTAGGCTTATCATAGAATCATAGAATTGTAGAGTTGGAAGAGACCACGAGGGCCATCTAGTCCAACCCCCTGCCACGCAGGAAATCTTGATCAAAGCATCCCTGACAGATGGCAATCCAGCCTCTGTTTAAAGACCTCCAAGGAAGGAGACCCCACCACGCTCCGAGGGAGTGTGTTCCATGCCGAACAGCTCTTACTGTCAAAAAGTTCCTCCTCATGTTGAGGTGGAATCTCTGTTCCTGGAGCTTGCACCCATTGCTCCGTGTTCCAGTCTCTGGAGCAGCAGAAAACAAGTCTGCTCTATCCTCAATGTGACACCCCTTCAAATACTTAAACAGTCTATCATATCGCCTCTTAACCGTCTTTTTTCCAGGCTAAACATACCCAGCTCCCTAAGTCTCTCCTCATAAGGCATGGTTTCCAGACCTTTCACCATTTTAGTCGCCCTCCTCTGGACACACTCCAATTTGTCAATATCCTTTTTGAATTGTGGTGCCCAGAACTGGACACAGTATTCTAGGTGAGGTCTGACCAAGGCAGAATAGAGCGGCACTATTACTTCCCTTGATCTAGACACTATACTTCTATTGATACAGCCCAAAATCGCATTGGCCTTTTTAGTTGGTGCATCACACTGTTGATTCATGTTCAACTTGTGGTCTACTAGGACTCCTAGATCCCTTTCGCATGTAGTCTCGTTCAGCCAGGTCTCTCCCATCCTATATCTATGCATTTCATTTTTCCGCCCTAAGTGTAGTACCTTACATTTCTCTGTATTGAATTTCATTTTGTTAGCTTTGGCCCAGCTCTCCAGTCTATCCAGGTCATTCTGAATTTTGATCCTGTCCTCTAGGGTATTAGCTACTCCTCCTAATTTGGTGTCATCTGCAAATTTGATAAGTATGCCCCTAATTCCCTCATCCAAGTCATTGATAAAGATGTTGAATAGCACTGGACCCAGGACAGAACCCTGTGGCACCCCACTGGTCACATCTTTCCAAGACAAAGAGGAGCCACTGCTGAGCACCCTTTGGGTTCGGCCGGTCAACCAATTACAAATCCATTGAACAGTTAACTTGTCTAGCCCACATTTTACAAGCTTGTTTGCAAGAATGTCATGGGGAACCTTGTCAAAGACCCTACTGAAATCAAGGTATGCAATGTCCACAGCGTTCCCTTCAACTACCAAGCTGGTAACTTTATCAAAAAAAGAGATCAGATTAGTCTGGCATGACTTGTTTCTCTGAAACCCATGCTGACTTTTTGTGATTATGGCATTGCCTTCTAAATGTTCACAGACTCTCTGTTTAATGATGTGCTCTAGAATCTTCCCTGGTATTGATGTCAGACTAACTGGACGATAATTGTTGGGATCCTCTGTTTTTTTCCCTTTTTGAAGATGGGGACAACATTTGCCCTCCTCCAGTCTGCTGGGACTTCTCCTGTTCTCCAGGAATTCTCAAAGATTATTGCCAATGGCTCTGAGATCACATTTGCCAGCTCTTTTAATTCTCTTGGATGTAGTTCATCTGGTGCTGGAGATTTAAGTTCATTTAGATTAAGAAGGTATTCCTGTACTACCTCTTTGCTTATTCTGAGCTGGATTTCCCCTATTGTGTTCTCTGTTCCATTCTCCTCATGTTGGTCCCCCTTTTCCTCTTCTGAAAACACTGAGGCAAAGAAGGTGTTGAGTAATTCTGCCTTTTCTCTGCCCCCTGTTAGCATTTTGCCATCTTCTCCACGTCATCCCTGTTGGTTAGGATCAGATCTAAAATAGCTGACCCCCTTGTTGCCTCTTCCACCTTTTGGACCATGAAATTGTCTTCCAGGCAAGTAAGGAATTTGCTAGACCTTGAAGTTTTGGTTGAGTTAGATTGCCAGCAAATATCAGGATAGTTGAAGTCACCCATCACTACTACATCTCTCCTTTCTGCATCTGTTCTAGAAAGGCATCATCCAGTTCCTCTGTCTGACTTGGGGGTCGTCTGTAGTAGAGTCCCACAATAACATCCCTGTTGTTTCCCTCCCCTTTAATTTTTATCCAGATGCCCTCCACCTGGCTTCCAGTATTGATGTCATGGATCTCTTCACTGGTGTAAATATCCCTGACATATAATGCTATTCCTCCTCCTTTCCTGTTTGGCCTGTTTCTCCTATAAAGGTTATACCCCTCTATTCCTACATTCCAATCATGAGACTCATCCCACCAGGTTTCAGTAATGCCTATTATATCATATTTGTTTTGTAGTGCTAGGAATGTTTTCATTATGGAGAAAAGGGCCAGAAGGAAGTTATTATTGTTGTCATGTGCCATCAAATTGTTTCTAACTTATGGTGACCCTATCACGGGTGCTCCTATCTGGAGCAAGACTCAGAGGGTATTCTCATGGTGCATATGAAATAATATCCTCTGTTGATGAAAATGCCAAAACCAGTTGTTCTTTATAGGCCTGCTGATAGGAAGAGTGTCCCTTTGGGGACAGGGGTGTTCAAATAAGATTTTCCACACCATTTCATAGTGATCCAGTTAAGAACAGGAATTGGGCTTCCTCGTAGGGTCAACAGGTAATTTTCTTTGACATGGAATGCCTGATGTTCTTGCCACTGAAGTGTGTCAGAGGTAGTGTAGTGAATATTAACACTGATTTACCATCCTGTCTTTGTCACAAAGCTGGTATTTCGATGAAGAGAAGGAAGGAATACCTCTGGAGCAAAAGTCTTCAGAAATCTTGTAAAGCCCTGTCAGTATTAACACCTTTGCAAAGGCCTTCCTAACTGTAGAGGAAATATTGTTAGTAAAAAGAAAGATTTTGCTTCCAGATATTTATTTCTTTATATCCTGCCTCTTCATAAGCAAAAACTAAATCAGTACAGGTATACCTCAGTTTACAAAGTGGATGTGTTCCTAGGCATTACATCTATAGCAGAAAATTTGTTGCCAGAGGCAGAAATCACATGAAAATAATAGGGATGGGTTCCAACACCACAAAAAAGAAGAGCAGTTCAACATGTATCAGGAAACTTTTTATCACACACTAACAATATGCACACGTAAAACAAAACAGCCACATTGGGTAAGACTTGCATAAGTAAAAAAAAACCCAATATGTTGAATGTTCTAGAGATTACTTGAAAGCTCAAGTAATCTGTAGACTGCGCAAAAAGGATCTGCGAACCCCACTACCTGGAGGATGAACTGAAGCACCTAAACTTGGCTCTATAGGCTAATGGTTACTCCAGAGCAGACATCACAAGAGCAGCCAGTCCCAGAAAAAACCACAGGAATGAAGAAGAAAAACAGCCACCCCAAGGGAAGGTATTTTTACCATACATCAAAGGAGTCACAGACAGAATAGGGAAACTGATGAGGAAACACAACCTCCAAACGATCTACAGACCAACCAAGAAAATCCAAGAAATGCTACGCTCAGCGAAGGACAAAAGAGACCCTTTCACAGCTGCAGGAGTTTATCGCATACCATGCAGCTTTGGACAAGTTACATAGGGACCACTAAATGCAGTGTGCAAACACGAATCAAGGAACGTGAGAGATACTGAAGAATGGGCAGCCAGAAAAATCAGCAGTAGCAGAAATGTTATAAACCAACCTGGACACAAAACGCTATTTAAAAACACAGAAATTCTGGACCAGGCCAACAACTATCATGTCAGAATGCACACATAGAAGCTATTGAAATTCACAAACACCTGGACAACTTCAACAGGAAAGAAGAAACCCTAAAAGTAAACAAAATCTGGCTACCCGTCTTGAAAAACACTAAAATCAAAACTCAACACATGCAAATGAACTCCACCCAGGGACAGTGGGATTTTACAGCAGACAATGAACCATTAGCCAAACAGACACTAATCCTCCTTGCTTATCTCCACCCAGAAACTAGGTATTCAAATACACAAATTTACATATCCTCTCCAACAGGGGCTCACAGTTTATAACTCCCCCCCCCACATTCCTACCCAACCATTCTCTGAAGATGCCAGCCACAGATGCAGGCAAAATGTCAGAAATAAACTCTTCCAGATCATGGCCTCACAGCCTGGAAAAAAACCCACAGAAAACCTACTTGAAAGCTTCTTCCAAAATGCATCTTTCATGAGGCTCCACTTTTTGTGTGTGTGTTTTTCATTTTGTGACAAAATTATGTTTTGTTTTGTTTTTTAACACGTGGGAGTAACTAGTGAAGCAGGATTATCTGTCCTCCCCCTTTTCTCTCCATTTTGCTGTTCATTCTGATCTGTCACATTACCACCTTAAATAGCTTTAAAAAAGCTCTTAAGACGGATCTCTTCCGGCAGGCCTTTCCTGAATAGATACCCGGACATCAGAGAGAAAAAATCTTACTAGTCCGATCCCATCCAGTTTTTTATTGTGTTGTTTTTAGTATTTTTAGTATTTATTAAGTATGTTTTAAATGTTTAATTATTTAATTGTATTTTAAGGGGTGGGTGGGATGGAGGGGTTTGTATGTAGATTTTAATGTTGTAAGCTGCCCTGATTGCATTTTGTAGAGGGGCGGGATACAAATAAATGTTATTGTTGTTGTTGTTATCATCATCATCATCATTCATATTCAGAATGGATTCTGGGGGCAGTTGCTGTTTACCTTGGCTGTTGTAGTCAGGCACACTCTTTTAAGGTATGATTGGCTGGAGTAGAATCCCACTTGTTCCCAGCTCAAGTTTTATTGCATTGTTTACTACAGACATACTGCTGCAGCCTGATATTGGAAGTCTGTGTTTCTCTAGCCCACCTTTACCATATTACATTGTTGATGCTACTAAAAAAAAAATCAAGCTAGACAGAGGGCAAGGAAAAATGGGGGGGGGGGGCTGGATGTGTGTGAAAAGACTTTGTATAAGGGAACTGCTTTGTCAGAGGCTTTGTTAACTGAGGTATGCCAGTACTTATCAGTAACAGAAATATTAATGGTAAATTAATCTCTGCTCAGCTGCCAGGATTTTAGCCAATTGGTCTTCCTGAAGTGATGCATTTTTCAGCTTTTTCTGAAGGCCTAAAAGGGGAGAGATGTCATGGTCAGCCAGGACTCTGAGGACTCAGAAGGCGAGGAGGCTGAGCCAGTGGCAGAAGAGCTGGCTGAGTCTGAGTCTAGCCCTGAAGAGCCCAGGGCTCAGCAGCCTAGCCCTCCCCCAGCACAGGGTCCAAGCCTGGGAGACATAGTGGAGCAACAGCAAGAGGTAGAAGAGCAGGTACCTACCTTTAGCCAAAGAAGAGCAGAGAAGGCATGGCTTCGTCGTTCTCAGAGATTAAGAGACAGAAGCTCATCAATCACCCCGCAGCTGGGAGTGGGAGCTGGGCCAACATAAGCAGCTGGGGGATGCTGAGTTCCTTGTTGCAAGCAGTCTGTGTTACCTGGAGGAAGCCTCTGCCTGTGACCCTTCTGGAACCGTGCTATTTTGAGACTTTGGATATCTTGACCTTGGACTGCCTTCATTGACCCACCTGCCGGAACCCTTGTGACCTTGGACTGCCTCTTCGTTCTGCACTCTCTCTGTGTGTGTATTTCTGACCCTGTAGGACTGCTACTGACAACACCAGGTACTGTGCCTTTCAACTGGGTTGTTGCTGAGCCAGGCTTCTTATCAGCTATTGAGTTGGCTTCTCGACAGAACTGCTTGCAACTGTTATCCCAAAACCAGCAATTAGCAGCCCAGCTGGTACAATTAACTCAAGGCTTGGCTGCACTACAGAACCAACCCCCACCCCAGCCATGGGGGAAATCTATCATTGCTTTACCTGAAAAGTTTTCTGGTGAGAGAGCATTATTGGACAGTTTTATAGCAAACTGCAAGCTGCATTTCAAAATCAGAGGGGCTGATTTCCCCACGGACACTCACAAAGTGGCCTTCATTATCAGTCTGTTAGCTGGTCCTGCAAGTAAATGGGCTACTCCCTATCTGAATGAGGATAGTCCAGTCCTTAACAGCTTGCAGGATTTCCTGCAAGAAATGAGAGCTACCTGGGGTGATCCTGTAAAAACTGACACTGCTGAGCACCAGATTAAGACCCTCCAGCAAGGCAAAGGCTCTGTGTGGCTGAATATGCCACCGCCTTCCGTCTCATAGCCCAGGACCTGACCTGGAACCAGAGTGCCTTGCAGGCTCAGTTTTGCTGGGGGTTGGCAGACCCCATTTTGGATGAGCTGGCCCGCTCAGAGCCTCCAGACACCTTAACTGCCTTGATAATCCAAGCAACACGCATAGACTGCCGCCTCTCAGCTCACAGGCAGGCCAGGCGTTCCAACCCGCCCTCTTCCCCAGTGATTGCACCCCAGACACCGGCAACAACCCCTATGGCTGCCCCACCTGCAGAAGAACCAATGCAGCTGGGAGGGGCGCGGTCGCGGCTCTCTGCGGCTGAGAAGGAACGAAGGAGGAGAGAGGGGCTCTGCCTGTACTGTGGTCTCTCAGGGCATTTTGCCAGAAAGTGCCCAGCCAAGGGACACCGAGCTCCGCTGCCAGGTGTAGAGCAGGTTCACCACCTGGGAACGTCCTTGGAACCTGTTAACCCCAGCATGACCCGCAGCAAAGACCCGTTGTTGGTGGCGGCTAACCTTAGACTGCCTTCCATGGAGCTTGTCCCCCTGGAAGCCATGATAGACTCGGGAGCCTCCAACAATTTCATGGACTTAGGATTTGCCACCAGTCATCAGATACCACTGGAGGCCCTAGCTGAGCCTAGACCCGTAGAAACAATTGATGGGCGGCTCCTGCGGTCCGGTCCTGTAACTCACCAGACCCCGTTGCTTCACTGGGAGATCCAGGGCCATGTCGGGGAGATCCATTTCCTGTTGGCTGAGGTGCCTCACTTCCCTTTGGTCCTAGGAATGCCCTGGCTCTCCAAGCATGATCCACACATCTCGTGGGCCTGGCGGGAGGTTCTGTTCGCCTCCGAGTTTTGCCAGGAGCACTGTTGGCCGGAGCGGATCCCGGTGGCCTTGGCAACCGACGCCCAGGAGTGCCCAGTGATGCTGCCCGAGAAATACCAAGATTTCGCCGATGACTTTGACAAGAAGGAGGTGGATCGGCTCCCACCGCACAGACCGTATGACTGTGCAATTGACTTAATACCTGGGGCCCTGATCCCAGCGGGATGCCTCTACTCCCTCTCAGAGCCTGAGCTGGCGGCTCTGAGGGATTTCTTGGAAAAGAACCTCAAGAAGGGGTTTATCCGCCCTTCAAAGTCTCCTGCAGGCGCCCCTGTGTTGTTTGTGCAGAAAAAGTGTGGGGAGTTACGTCTCTGCAATGACTACCGCGCCCTTAACCGGATCACCATCAGGAACCGGTACCCCTTGCTGCTGATCCCCGAACTGCTGGAACGGCTCCGCCATGCCAAGGTCTTCACTAAGTTGGACCTCAGAGGGGCCTACAACTTGGTGAGGATCAGGGCCGGGGACGAGTGGAAGACGGCCTTCCAGACAAGGTATGCACAATATGAGTACACCGTCATGCCCTTTGGCCTCTGTAATGCCCCAGCCGTCTTCCAGCACTTCGTCAATGATGTCTTCCGGGACTATCTGGATCGCTTTGTGATCATCTACCTGGATGACTTTTTGATTTATTCTCCCAGCCAGGCTGCCCATGACGCCCATGTTCGGGCCGTCCTTCAGCGTCTTCGGGAACACCGCCTCTATGCCAAACTGGAAAAGTGTGCCTTCGACCTCCGGGAGGTGGACTTCCTGGGCTACCGAGTCTCCGCTCAGGGGGTGGCCATGGACAACTCCAAGGTGGAGGCGGTGTTATCATGGCAAACTCCTCGCTGCTGGAAGGATGTCCAGCGGTTCCTGGGGTTCGCCAACTTCTACAGGAAATTCATCGTGGATTATGCAGCCCTGGCGAGCCCTCTTTCCCAACTGCTGCAGGGGAAGACCTGCTTTCAGTGGACACCTGAGGCCCAGAAGTCGTTTGAGGTCCTAAAGGAGAAGTTCACATCGGCCCCAATCCTGCAGCACCCTGATCCACGGACACCTTTTGTGGTGGAGGCAGACGCCTCGGACGTGGCGATTGGGGCTGTGCTGCTTCAGCCCTCGGGGCCTGAGGGTCACCTGTTGCCTTGCGCCTTTTATTCCCATCAGCTGTCTCCACCTGAATGCAATTACACCATCTGGGAGAAAGAGCTGTTGGCAATTAAGGCTGCCGTTGACACGTGGCGGCATCTGTTGGAGGGAGCGGCTCATCCCATCCGGGTCCACATCGACCACAGGAACTTGGAGCATCTCCAGACGGCCCGGAAGTTGTCCCAGAGGCAGAAGCGGTGGTCCCTGTTTTTTGGGCGCTTCAATTTCCAGCTCCAGTATGTTCCTCGGGCCCAGAATCAGCAGGCCGATGCTCTCTCCCAGAAGCCAGAGTACGCCATGGAACCAGAGGGGGAGCTTCGGTCCACCATTCTGCGCCCAGAGAATTTTGCTGCTGCTCCAAGGGAAGCTACACTGCTGGACCAGATTCGTGACCTCCAGAGCCAGGACCCGTTCGTGACCCAGCATTCGGCGGAGGAGGATGCCTCTCCTTTTGAGTTCTGAGATGGCCTGCTCTACCACCGGGGCTGCCTGTATGTACCACCAGGCCCATGTCGGGAGGTGGTCCTACGGTTGTTCCATGATGCCAAAACGGCGGGGCACTTTGGATTTTGCAAGACCCTGCACCTCCTCACCCGGGAGTTTTGGTGGCCTCGGGTCCGTGCGGAGGTGGCCCAGTATGTGGACACTTGCCCTGTGTGTCGCCGTGCTAAGGATCATCCGGGGCAACCTGTGGGCTTACTGCTGCCTCTGCCAACACCTTCGGGGCCCTGGAAACTCATCTCGGTGGACTTTATCATGGACCTGCCCCTTCTGCAGGCTGTACCACCATTTGGGTGGTGGTGGACTTGTTCTCCAAGATGGCTCACTTCGTGCCTTGCATTGGCCTCCCCACAGCGAAGGAGACGGCCCGGATGTTTGTACAGCACATCTTCCGGCTCCATGGCCTTCCTGAGGGAGTAGTCTCTGATCGAGGAGCCCAGTTTACATCCCGGTTCTGGACTAGTCTGATGCGGCTCCTGGACATCGTGCCTCACTGGTCCTCAGCGCACCATCCTGAGTCCGATGGCCAGCCAGAACGCACGAATGGGACTCTGGAGCAGTACCTCCGCTGTTACTCCAGTTACCGCCAGGAGAACTGGGTTGACCTGCTGCCGTTGGCCGAGTTCGCCTACAACAACTCCGTGAATGCCTCCACCCAGCAGACGCCCTTCTTTGCCACCGGCGGTTACCATCCACGGGGATTTCCGGCGGTGGTCCCTGGCTTGGCGGTCCCTGCAGCAGACCAGTGGCTCCAGGAACTCCAGGCTGCTCAGTCCTTGCTACAGGAACAGCTTGAGGTGGCCAAGGAGGCGTATAAGTGGGGCATGGATCGTCGTTGGCAGGAGGGTCCTCCTTTGCAAGTGGGGGATTCGGTCTGGCTGTCCACGCGCCATCTCCCACTCCAGCGGCCGTGTCGGAAGTTGGATGCTCGATTTGCAGGGCCCTACAAGATCGTGGCCCAGGTGAATCCTGTGGCTTTTCGGCTCCAGCTTTCATGGACATGGCGGATCCACCCAGTCTTCCATCGTTCCCTATTGCTTCCAGCTTCGGGGGTTCGTCCTGATGCTGGTCCTGCATCCCTGCCCGATCCAGTTTTGGTGGATGGTGAACAGGAATTCAAGGTGGCCCAGATCTTGGACTCTCGTCGCCGTCGGGGCCGCCTTCAGTATCTGGTTGACTGGGCTGGCTATGGGCCAGAGGACTGCTCCTGGGAAGATGCCTCTGATGTACATGCCCCCCGCCTGGTTCGGGCGTTTCACCGCCGCTTCCCGGACTGGCCTCGTCCTCCTCCGGGTGCGGGGGAGGATAATGGGGGGGGGGGAATGATGTCATGGTCAGCCAGGACTCTGAGGACTCAGAAGGCGAGGAGGCTGAGCCAGTGGCAGAAGAGCTGGCTGAGTCTGAGTCTAGCCCTGAAGAACCCAGGGCTCAGCAGCCTAGCCCTCCCCCAGCACAGGGTCCAAGCCTGGGAGACATAGTGGAGCAACAGCAAGAGGTAGAAGAGCAGGTACCTACCTTTAGCCAAAGAAGAGCAGAGAGGGCATGGCTTCGTCGTTCCTGGAGATTAAGAGACAGAAGCTTATCAATCACCCCGCAGCTGGGAGTGGGAGCTGGGCCAACATAAGCAGCTGGGGGATGCTGAGTTCCTTGTTGCAAGCAGTCTGTGTTACCTGGAGGAAGCCTCTGCCTGTGACCCTTCTGGAACCGTGCTATTTTGAGACTTTGGATATCTTGACCTTGGACTGCCTTCATTGACCCACCTGCCGGAACCCTTGTGACCTTGGACTGCCTCTTCGTTCTGCACTCTCTCTGTGTGTGTATTTCTGACCCTGTAGGACTGCTACTGACAACACCAGGTACTGTGCCTTTCAACTGGGTTGTTGCTGAGCCAGGCTTCTTATCAGCTATTGAGTTGGCTTCTCGACAAGAGTGCTCAAACAACTGTCTTCCAGGAAGGTCACTCTATAGATTTGCAGTCACAGCAAAATCCCTACTTACTGGAAGGTGACTGCATCCCTTCACTTCCTGGTGGTGTTACTCAGAGCAGGGCCTGTGCTGAGGATTTTCAGCCTAAGATGGTTACATGTCATGCTTTACAGAAGACAGTCCTGTTATAGAAGGCCAGACCAGTCCAAGTCTGGTTAAAACTAGACCCACAAGAAGGAAGAGCTGGAGCCATGAAGTTGCCCATCCAAACTTAGCACCTGTACAACAGACTGAAAAGACAATCAGATTCCCTGGTATTCTCCTCTATAGTGATGTATGCTGTATTTCTATTTAAAATGTGCAGTAGATTACGGAGATTTGTGCAAATCTGCATTCACAGTTGCCCCCTTCTCTTAACCAAGTGGCCATTCTACTTCCACCATAGGCAGAGCACTGATCTCTTAGGGAGAAAGGTCTGAGGGTTCTCTTATTTATCTCTTTCACAATTAACTTTAGGAAGACCAACAAAGGTTTGCCTAGATTGGATGAGACACCCGAGGCCTAATTTTATCCCCCCCCCTTTATTTTTCTTTTCTTTGTGGACTTACTAGTTAACTGCCAAATTTTATAAACCAGTGGTTCTTAACCTGTGGTCCATGGACTCCTAGGGGGCTGCAGTGTCCTCACAGGGGGTCCGTAAAGTTTTGACAGCTTAGAGTCCCATTGGTAGGAGGGAGGAAGGCAAGATAGATATGATATAATAATAACAATAACAACAATAAAAATAATAATGGCTGCTCAGCCCACCTCCTTCCCACAACAGAGCTGCCATGTGACAGGAGCCAAGACAAAGTCTGATGGCTGGCTAGGCCTGTTCAATCCACTCCAGCTGCAAAATAGCCAGGAGAAACACCTCTAAGGGAAAGTTTAATGGATGGTATAATTATTAATGGTTCAGCGTTCAGGTATTTTTGTTGTGGTGGTTGTTTTAAATCTTGAGTTGAGTCTTGGGGGTTCACAGCAACAAAAGATATTTAAAGGGGGTCCCTGGTAAAGAAAAGGCTAAAAACCACTGTTCTAAACAATATCAGTGCACTGTAGTGTATTTTAAAAAGATGATGGCTGAGGTAGTGTCTGTTAGGGTGCTAGGATATACTATCACTGGACATTTATACTGTAAAGAACTGGCATAGTATAATATGCTACAGCCTGCATGGACCAGCAATGAGCAGGCTAAATGCAGCTGGTGAGCATATCTCGATTATGTCTGGGAGACAGGTGTGGGAAGGACATGTGAAGGATAAAGCCTTATCTATATGGGAAGAATGTGTGAGAACTATTAACTGTATAACCCATGACTGTACTATATCCGTAATGTATAACTAAATCACTCCACTGTCCCTGCTCTTGTCTTGACTTGGCTCGCAGACTGTGTGCTTTCAGTCTGGGCTGTACAGTGCAGGACTGCACTGTACATTGTGCTGTTATATAGTCTGTATGCTAGGAGTCTCAGACTCATTGTAAATATTACTACAATATGCTTTAGTAAAGAGGAATAGTTTAGACACATGTCTGTGTCTGTGGGCTCATTTCTTTGCCTGATGGTTGCAACTCTACTACAACAACCTTTGCTGCCTGGTCCTCTTGATATGCTCAGAGGCACCAGTGCACTAGTGTCTCATAGCTCAGGCCCCCAGTTTATTGGGCAGCAACTGCTGTGAGCGATGGGGGTTTGTTCTTCTGTTCATCAAGGTGCAGCAGATTGACTTTTCCACCCCTCTTATGAGTGCTCTCTGGTGCGTCATAGATCCTGCTTCTGACTGTTGCACTGAAGATTGCTCATGGAATGGGTGTGGAAACATCAGTCTACTGCACCCCAATCAACAGGAGAACAGATCCTCATTGCTCACAGTGGCTGCTGCCCAGTGAGTCAGGACTGAGTAACTTATATGGTCCCGATGCATTCCCTACACTATTGAAAATGTAGGGATTGTACAAATACAGGGTATGTATTCATAATTGCGATTGTGAATTCCAGCCGTAAATTCCCTTTAGTTGGATTGGATAAAAGTCTTTTAAAAACATAATACCAGATGGCTGACAAATCTGTGGATACTAGAAGGCTCTCATAATAGCAGCGGTCTGGACAAAAAACTAATACAGTATTACAATCCATCGTTGCGCTTAAAAAACATTGTCTATCATCTTGTGTTATCGTTGACCTACTGATACATAAATAAATGGAAGGCAATAATGTTTTGACAATAATTTAACTGAAGACATCCCTCTTTTGCTTTATTATAAGCTGGGTAAACAAACCTGAAAAACAAGGCAGGATGACAAAATGAAGCTTGCATAAGACGGCAAGCTAGCGCAAGCTCTCCTAGTTATGTCAGTCACTTTGACATACATGCTAGTGACTCAATTATGTAGGAAGTATGGTCAAGGGAGAATTTCAACTTTCTACCAGCATTTAAATTATGAAGAAGGGTTTGGAAACTACTTACAGGAGAGAAGCAGAGAGGAAAAGGATGCAGTCTGCTGATTTTTCTTCCTACCCACCTTGTTATTTAAGTACATTTAAGACTGTATAATTAATTGGGAGGCTGGATTAACAGAAGGGTTCATGGGGTTCCTTCTTCCTCTGGCTTGCCAGCTTGTATGGTATATAGGATTCCCAACAGTTTTCCAGCAGGCCCATTGCACCTTTTACACCTTTGTAAAGTCCCCCCCCCCCGACAATGCAATAATAGGTTAATTATGTGGCCACATTGTATGGCAGTCGTTGAGGATTTTGGGTTCACTAGATGTTTTAGATTACAGTACCCGTAATCCCTTACCATCAGCCATGCTGGGTGGGGCTCATGGGAGGACCATATACCTGCAGGTTTGAGTTTTGGACCCAAAGAGACCAGGATTCAAATCTCCACTTGGACATGAAAACCCACTGGGTGACCTTGGGCAAGTCACACTCTCTCATCCTACAAGGAAGACAATGGCAACCCCCCTATTAACAAATCTTGCCAAGAAAACCCTTGTTCTGTTCTCACACATGGTCTCACACATTATATTATGCACATATGGACCATGAGTTGAAAAACATACACATTGGTCCTTACGTTTTCCCCTTTAAAATCTTGTACACAATAGGAATGATCATAGGGTTGCTATGTCCCTAGTTTGGCTGGGTTGTGTATTAATTCTAGGCTACCTAGTGCATGTTTTAGATCAGTGATAGGCAACCTTTTGAGCTCGGTGTGTCAAACTTCGCCAAAAAACTGAGCATAACTCAGGTGGTGTGTCACTCTGAGGAAAAAACATTATTTTGCGATATTTATTGTTTAAATAATATAAATGTATACAGTTGCCCCTCCACATTCGCAGCTTTCACTCTCACGGTTTTGATTATTCATGGTTTGCTCAGCAAGCACCCCATTTAAATGAGCTTCTCTCCCTCCTACTCAAGGGAGAGGAGCTGATTTAAACAGAGTCCTTGCTGAGCAAGCCAGGTGCTCAACTCCCTGCTCTCCTGGGGCTTGGCTCCATTGGGTGGGTGGGAGAGCCAAGCCCCGGGAGAGCAGGGAGTTGGTGGGAAAGGTGCTTTTTACCACCACCACCCGCCCTTCCCAAAGCCACTATTGAGCTTTGTAAGCCTTGTTGCAGCTTTGGGAGGGTGGGGGTGGCTGAAAAGCCTCTATACCGTGCTCCCTCCACCCCTCCCAACCTTCCCAAAGAGGCTATATGGGGCTCTCAGTCCCCAGAGTCCCTTCAGGAAGCCCGGGGAGAGACCAGCCAGACTCCCTCCCACCCTCCCGTTGCCTTCTCCAGCCTTCCCGAGGTGGCTCCGGGGCTTCAAAGCGTCGGAGCCCCCTCGGGAAGGCTGGGGAGAGGCCAGGCAGACTCCCGCCCGCCCGCCCACCTGCCTGCCGCCTTACCCGGCCTTTCCGAGGCAGCTCCAGGGAAGCACGGCAGGCCTTGGGGTGCCAGGTGGAGGGAGGTTCCCCCTGTCTCCCTAAAGTGGCAATCAGGACTTCGTAGCCCTGCCCGCCACTTTCCTCCACCCTCCCACCCTCCGATCGCCACTTTAGGGAGGGTGGTGAGGTTGCAGACGGGGGAGGGGGAGGAGGCTTACGCCTGCGTGTCAGCCCAAATGGCTATGCGTGTCAGTGCTGACACGCATGTCATAGGTTCGCCATCACTGTTTTAGATTCTGGCCTGGATTCTAAGTATTCATTTTTTTTTTAAAGCAAGTATATTTTATTTTTAAAAGCAAGTGTCTAGAAGCCAAGATAAGAGGCAAAATTTGAAAGCAATATGTGGCCAAATTATTCTGTGAGTCCACCTGGGATTTTTGAGTATGACAGAAGTGAGAGCGAGTGATGCAATCAGCAGATTGCAAGAAGGAAGCAAATGGTACACTGCAAAGGGGTGAGGAGGGTGAGGTGAGGTGTGGGAGGGAGGGAGCAGGAGAAATGAGAGAGTAAACAGTGGGGCAAGTTAGGAGCACAGCAAAGAAGCAGAAGTTCTCCAGGAAGAGGGGAAGAATACAATTCATTGCTCCCATGTTCTACTTCCTAACTTGGCCACCTCATGTTGCCATTCAGAGGAAAGAAGGGGTGTGAAAAAGGCAAGAAGAGAGGATAAGTAACAGTTTATTGGGGTAGATGCTTGTTATGGATCTTCACATTTTTGGAAGCAGATACAAACAATGATAAAGAAAAGATAACACATTTTTGATGGACTAACTCCACAACTATTTGGCTTAGGCATATGTTATGGGCATTTGAATTACCGACCCACAGGTAGGTCTTACTCAGTTAAATGTGAATATGAGAGGAATATCATTTACCTCTACAGTGCAAAGTCTATCAGGGAAACAAAACATCAGCTACAAGTCTGAAGATGTAGAAAGGATATACCGTATATTCCGGCGTATAAGACGACCGGGCATATAAGACCCCCCAATTTTTAAGGTAAAATGCAGAGTTTGTGATATATTCGCCCTATAAGATGACCCCCTCTTCCAACGCATAGCCCCCGCATGCCCCTCCTGCGCTCCCTTCCAGGAGGGAGAGCAGGAGGAGGATGCGGAGGCTGTGCGCCCAAAAGGGGGACGTTCGCCCCTTCTCCCCACCTTCCTGGAAGGTGGGGAGAAGGGGCAAATCGCGGGTTTGGCCGCATAGCCTCCGGATCCCCCTCCTGCGCTCTCTTCCAGGAGGGAGCACAGGAGGGGGATCCGCAGGCTGAGCGGCCAAACGGGGCACGTTCGCCCCTTCTCCCCATCTTCCTGGAAGGTGGGGAGAAGGGGCGAATCGCGGGTTTGGCCGCGCAGCCTCCGCATACCCCTCCTGCGCTCCCTTCCAGGAGGGAGCATAGGAGGGGGATCCGGAGGCTGAGCGGCCAAACGGGGCACGTTCGCCCCTTCTCCCCACCTTCCTGGAAGGTGGGGAGAAGGGTCGAATCGCGGGTTTGGCCGCATAGCCTCCGGATCCCCCTCCTGCGCTCCCTTCCAGGAGGGCGTGCAGGAAGGGGATCCGCAGGCTGAGCGGCCAAACGGGGCACGTTCGCCCCTTCTCCTCACCTTCCTGGAAGGTGGGGAGAGGGGGCGAATCGCGGGTTTGCCTCGGCTGCTGCAGAAGCGATCGAGCGGTGGCTGCGGCAAACCGCAATGTTCGCCCCCCTCCTCTGTCTTCCGTTGCTCCCCAAAGGGGGAGAAGGCAGAGGAGGGGGGCGAATGATCTTCAAAACACTTTGCTTCACCCCCCTGCCCCATCTCCTGCCTCTTCGCTCCGTTTGCTAAGAGGCAGGAGATAGGCAGGTGGGCGAAGCAAAGTGTATCCGGCGTATAGGACGACTGTCTATTTTGGAGGGCACTTTTGAGTGCTCAAAAGTCGTCTTATACGCCGGAATATACAGTATGTTGAGTAGAATTATAAAGACAATGTTAAAGAGGAAAACACATCTGTTGCATTGGATTAACACTTGCTTTAAATTTTCTTTTTGTTGCACCAAGAAATACTTTAAAAAATTTTCAAGGAAGTAGCAGTGTTAGTCTTTTCTAGCAAAATCAACAGGATCTAGTATCTACCCTTATCTACCCAAGAGAATCTAGATTTGACACAAGCTTTTGCAAACGGAAGCCCAACTCATTAGATGCATGAGAATTGCCTCAGTCGGCAGATATTTATATACATGTTTGGAGTGGGAGGATGTAATTAGTGAGGTAAGAGGGAATGGAAATGTTAAAAGTATGGATGTTTATCATTATCTTAACCAGTGTTAACAAACTATAGTACAGCTGAATGGGAGAACAGACATCCTCACACAGCTGCTTAGCATGAACAGGATGAAAAGTGAAATAGCTGAAAGTTAAGAAACATTTTTTCTACTTACAGTACAATAAAATATTAAGTACTGTGTTTCTGAAGGAAATCAGACTGTGCTTTCCCCCTTCAATTATAGCTATTTGTTCTTACTTTGTTCTGCATCTTGCCCTGTGAATCAGATGGCAGTCACTCTCAGGGGCCTCGTGTTGTATTTTCATGAACCTGTAGCTTTTTGCTGGAGTAATAAACACCTGAGGCGAAACACAAAAATCAGTGTGTATAGAGCCATTGTACTGTCTATTCTCCTTTATGAGTCTGAAACGTGGGTCACCTATCGCCACCACTTACGACTCCTCGAACACTTCCATCAGCGCTGTTTACGCACAATCCTAAATATACACTGGACTGACTGTGACGAATGTTGCTGTCCTTGAGACAGCAGGGATCACCAGCATTGAGGCCATGATATTGAGAACACAGCTGCGCTGGGCAGGGCATGTTTCTAGGATGGAGGACCATCGCCAAAATTGTATTCTACGGTGAACTTGCCACGGGTCAGCATAAGAGGGGCGCTCCAAAAAAGCGATTCAAGGACTCCCTGAAACAACACCTCAGGCTTGGCCAAATTGATCACCAACAATGGTCTGCCCTGGCCTCACATCGGGAGGCATGGAGACACACTATCCACAATGCTGCAGCCTTATTTGAGAAGTCACGATGAACAAGTCTTGAAGAGAAACGACAATGCAGAAAAAATCACAATCCGGAAACATCACCCAAGGAAACCTTCTGCTGTGCTTTCTGCAACCGGGCTTGTCTATCTCAGATTGGCCTTTTTAGTCATCAGTGTGCTTGCAGGAAACGCGGGGTGACTCCTTCCTGAATCTTCGTTTGTGAAGAGAAGCCAGAGAGAGAGAGAGCTTTTTGCTTTCAATGAAAAATGGATGGTAATAAAATAGTGATGAAAATACCACTGGAAGTATCTGTACATGACAATATGATGATATTGTGACTGTTTGTACTGCACTATGTATGAACATGCCCACTTTACATGTTTCCCTCTCTCCATTAATGCCCACAGGAAACTTGTAAGGTAGGTTTGTTGAGAGGTTGTGGTGGCCTAAGGGCACATTGTAAGTTTCATGATCAAGCAGAGATTTTAACTTGGGTCATCTTGTTCCAAACCCAGCACTTTAAACATTACTCTATACTAGTTCTCAGGCCAGTTGTTACTATAAAAATGTAATGAAGGTTGAAACATAGTGGGGGATATATAACAGTTAATGAGCTGGATTTGCATAATTAGAATGCAAATTAGAGAATTTTGCATGGTTAGACTACTTTGCATAATATGAAAATTGGATACCCAGATTTGAGGAATATGGCAACCCTAACTGGTCATGAAACTTGCATTCTGGTTATTACTCAAAAGGATGTTCTTAAACAGTCTTCAGCCCAAATGTGTGTTGTTTTTAATTTACTACATTTTTGGACTCCTACAGCCCCTTGTGATTTACTGTATCTGCTTATTACAAAACTATCATACTCATTTTCCAGTATGCCATTTGTAGCACAGTATTTTACTCTTTAAAAGCCCGTTTTCACATTACCATGTTCTCCCCACCCCTCTGTTCTTGGATCTTATTGCACTTTTTCATGATGTCAAAAAAACAAAAACAAAACCCAAGTGGATTAATACAGTGTAGGTTTATTATAGCTAAATAATTCTTTTTGTAGGAGAACAAAAGTACCATTAAAGCAGATTCAGATTGGCTTGGGTCCAGCAGCTATCTCTGGCTTTTCTTCGCAAACAAAGATTCAGGAAGGACTCATCCCACACTTTCTGCAAGCGCGCTGATGACTAAAAAGGCCAATCCGAGATAAACAAGTCCGGTTGCAGAAAGCACAGCAGAAGGTCTCCTTGGGTGATGTTTCTGGGTTGTGATTCTTTCTGTGTTGTCATTTCTCTTCAAGACTTGTTCGGTGTGAGTTCTCAAATAAGGCTGCAGCATTGTGGATTGTGCGTCTCCATGCCTCCCGATGTGAGGCCAGGACGGACCATTGTTGGTGATCAATTTGGCAGAGCCTGAGATGTTCTTTCAGGGAGTCTTTGTATTGCTTTTTTAGAGCGCCCCTCTTACGCTGACCCGTGGCGAATTCACCGTAGAGTAGTATTTTTGGGAGGCGATGGTCTTCCAACCTAGAAACGTGCCCTGCCCAGTGCAGCTGTGTTCTCAGTATTATGGCCTCAATGCTGGTGATCCCTGCTGTCTCAAGGACAGCAACATTTGTCACATAGTCAGTTCAGTGTATATTTAGGATTGTGCGTAGACAGCGCTGATGAAAGCGTTCGAGGAGTCGTAGGTGGTGGCGATAGGTGACCCATGTTTCAGATTCATAAAGGAGGATAGACAGTATAATGGCTCTATACACACTGATTTTTGTGCTTTAACTCAGGTGTTTATTGCTCCAGACTCTTTTGTGAAGTCTTCCAAATGCACTATATGCCTTTGCTAATCTGTGATCGATCTCTTTGTCAATCTTGGCATCTGAGGAGATGATGCTTCCCAGGTAGGTGAACTGCTGAACGGACTTAAGCACAGATTTGCCGACGGCAGTGTGGGGATGGTGGTGTTTGTCCTTTGGTGCAGGCTGGTAAAGAACTTCTGTTTTCTTCAGGTTGACTTCCAGCCCAAACAGCTCTGCAGCTGTTGCAAAGCAGGATGTTACGTGCTGCAGAGCTGCTTCTGTGTGGGCAACAAGGGCAGCATCATCAGCGAAGAGTAGCTCACAGACTAGATACTTTAGAGTCTTAGTGTGAGCCCTCAGACGGCTTAAGTTAAACAAGCTACCCTCAGTGCGGTAACGTATATAGATGCTGTCGTCTTTTCAAGCTCTGCCATAGCCCTTTTGAGCATCATGTTAAAGAAAATTGTAACTAAGTTGGTGCAAGAACACAACCTTGCTTCACTCCATTAGTTATTAGAAAGGGCTCTGAAAGAGCATCGCCATATCTGACTTGACTGCGCTGGCCCTCGTGTAGCAAGATAATCATTTTAAGGAATTTGGGGGGACATCCTAGTCTTTCCAGGATCTGCCACAGACCTTTTCTACTCACAGTGTCGAAGGCTTTGGTGCAGTCGACAAATGTTACATAGAGACCCTTGTTCTGCCCTCTACATTTCTCTTGCAGTTGTCTAAGGGCAAATACCATGTCTGTAGTCCTCCTATTGGCTCTGAAGCCACATTGGCTTTCAGGAAGAAGTTCTTCTGCAATAGCAGGAACTAATCTGTTCAGGAGTATCCTTGCAAGGATTTTTCCAGCAATAGAGAGCAGTGTTATGCCTCGATAGTTTGAGCAATCGGATTTTGCTCCTTTTTTCTTGTATAGGGTGATGATGACTGCATCTCGGAGGTCTGATGGCAGTTCCCCTTTTTCCCAGCAATTCACAAGGAATTTGTGGAATTTATCATGGAGTACATGACCTCCGTGTTTCCAAACTTCAGGTGGGATTCCATCAATCCCAGCTGCCTTGCCGTTTTTCAACTGCTGTATGGCCTTAAGGGTCTCTTCCAAAGTGGGAGCTATGTCTAATTCATTTTTCATCGGTTTTTGTATCATATGTTGGATAGCTGAGCCTTGGACTACTTGGTTGGCGCTAAAGAGACTTTGAAAATGTTCAGCCCATTGATTCAGGATAGAGGCTTTATCAGTAATTAATGTTTGACCATCTGTATTGTATAAGGAGTTTTGGACCTGATAAGTAGGTCCAAACACTGCTTTAAGAGCTTCATAAAATCCTCTATGATCACCCAGATCTGCACAGCATTGTGTCTTTTCTGCTATATTGATCCACCACTAGTTCTGCATGTCTTGGAGTTTTTGTTCAAGTTTACTACATGTGAGACGGAAAGCTGCTTTTCTTACATGGCAGGTTGGCTGAGCGAGGTATGCCTGGTGAGCAGTTCTTTTCTTTGCCAACAGCTCCTGGATCTCTTGGTTGTTTTCATCAAACCAGTCTTGATTTTTCTTGTGGGAGAACCCAAGGGATTCTTCCACAGACTGGAGGATACTGTTTTTGTTATGTTGCCAAAGCACTGTAGGAGAAGGATCTGTAGGATGGTCTTCAAGTTTTGTTTGTAGATTTGCCTGGAAGTTGTCTCTCATGTTAGCTTGTTGAAGATTGTTGACTTGGAGTCTCTTCTTTAAGATGCCACCCCTGTTAGGTTTGAACTTAAGATGAAGATTTAATTTACATCTGACGAGCGATGGTCTGTTTGGCATTCTGCACTGGGCATCACTCGGGTATGACGGACATCACGAATGTCTCTCTGACAGACTAGAACACAGTCAATGAGGTGCCAATGTTTGGATCGGGGATGCATCCAGGTTGTCTTCAAGCTATCTTTCTGCTGAAAGATTGTGTTTGTAATAGTCAGCTGTTGTTCTGCACAGAAGTCTAGCAGGAGGCGTCCGTTATCATTGCAGTTTCCAACACCATGCTTGCCTAAGACACCTTTCCAGGCTTTGGAGTTCTTTCCTACTCTGGCATTGAAGTCACCAAGGATAATAATTTTGTCTTCTACAGGGACTTTTTGTATGAGGTGGCATAGGTCTGTGTAGAATTTTTCTTTTTCTACAGAGTCGGCTTGCATAGTTAGGGCATATATACTAAAGAGAACAACATGTGGGAGGCGTAAGGAAATAATGCGATCAGAGTGTCCTGTTGGCAAGGTTTCGAGTTTGGAGGCAATGGAGTTTTTAATCATAAAGCCTACTCCTGAAAGATGTTTTTTGGTTTTGGGTTTGCCAGACCAGTAAGGTGTGTAGCCGGCGCCATGTTCTTTAAGGCTGCCTTCCTCATGAAAGCGAACTTCACTAAGAGGAGCGATGTCAGTGTTAAGTCGTGATAGTTCATGGGCTATTAGGGCAGAACGATGCTCAGGCCATCCACTATCTTCAGAGTCTCACATGGTTCTGATGTTCCAGCATGCAAGTGTCAGTTTATTTACACCTTTGGAGGCCGGTGTGTGCCTTTGTTTCTTTGCCTTGGTTTGACCGCATCAGAAGATTCCTGTTGGCCGCGGCTAGCCAACCAGGTAGTTGGGGATGAGCTTTCATTAGGCCACCTTTTCTAGGCCCCTCTCCCTATGGAGCAAGCAGTGCTCTCCTTTAAAAAGGCTGCTTGGTCGTTCAGGATGCTGTCGAACAAGACTGTCATCTCCTGGGTCAGCCTCGAGTGACCAATGTCCTGAACCGCCTGCATGCAGGGTTGGGTCTGCGGCTTCCAGTGCATCTTTACACCTGCCATTTCATCCCTCACCTATCGCTACAGGGCTTTTTTGGAACTGGATTTGTCTTCGAGCCTGTGCAATGGATTTTTCTGGTGGAGCGCAGCGTGCACAGAACTGGCCTCACCCTTTAAACCAAAGGTTCATCTGCCGTGGCCTTGCAAGCATGGACGTAGCAGCGAGGTCCTTGGGTCGTAGGTTTGATTAGAGTTTCCTTCTCTTAGATGGTTGACCTTACAGTGTTGGACGAGCACCATCTGCCTGGGTTTGGGATTAGAGTTTTCCTTCTCCTAGGACGGTTGCCACAAGGCTAGAGAGCCCATCCTGCTCTTTGACCCTCTTTGTCAGACCCTTCGGTTTTGACCTGTCTGGCATGGGAGACCCTACCAGTGGCTATTATGCCACCGCCAGCATAGCTCAAAACATCATTAGGGTATGCAAGCCTCTCTCCCACGACAAGGGGGCGTCAATGGAGAGGCATCAACGGAGAGGTCAGCAGCTATAAAGCACTTTAAAATGAACACTAACAGAGAACTAGCATTATTGTTGACTTCAGAATGCCAGCAGGAATGTGAGACACTGAAGCCTAACAAGACAGACTGAGGTCTTAAGACACTGTTTTAGAAACTGCTTTGTAACATGAAAACATTCCACTCAGTATTGTAAAGGCAGCTCTTTTTGAACTGAGTACTTATGAAACTCATTTATATTCTATTGATGACAGCCAAGGAAGTCTATTAGGGCTTGTCTACACCATAAAATATCCTGAATCCCCATGTGAATGCCCCCGAATCTGCTTTGACCAGGCCACACATGGCATGGTCTTTTCCCCAATTCTGGAGGTACCTGGCCACACTTGTCATGTCCCGGATTTGCAGCATTTTTGAGCTGGGGTTTCTGTGGAGTTTCATCCGCTGCTGCAGCTGCCGCCACTGCCACTGCATCCAGTTTTAAAGCTTCAGAGGCAGTTCCCAGTGAAAGGGAGAGGTTTTTTCCCTTCACCTGGCTCAGCGACACTGCCTCCACCCGCTCTCCTGCTTGCCCATTGTAAGAAGAGACCGTTGAAGAAAGGGATGGAAAAACTTTAAAGAAGTGATGGGAGAGCAGGAGAATAGGATCTCTCCAGTTTCCTGTTTCCAAGGAACTCACAATTGGAAGAGTGCTACAGATGTCATTGCCCAGTTCTCCCATTATAGGTGCCTCAGAAACACTTTGGTCGGGGGGCTGCCAGACTGTGAAGGTAGGTTTGGGGTGGGGAAATCATTGTCAGTTGTAACTAAGATGATTGAGCTCTGTCATTGTAGTTACAATGATGATACAGAATCTGAACCATTTATTTCTGAATTTCTTTATTGAAATTCATTGTAAAAACACAAGGTTATAAAGAGGAGCAATAATTCAGAATATGTATAACAAATAAACAGTCAAAATGGGGGAGGGAAGAGTGGGAGCAACAAAACAGATCATGGGATATCATAAGATTTGCTCTTTAAAAGAAAAAAAAAAAGCAGGCAACCAATTTATTAAACAGGAAGAGTCCCAGATGGATTTTTAGCAGGTCAAAAGTTTTCAAAATTGATTGATCCTGAATTTCACATATTCTTTGGGGGGAGTGTCCTCATTATTTTGTTTCATAAACTGTGTACATAATGAGAAGGTATGAAACAAATGTAAGTTTGTTTCTGTCCATTAGAAGCTTTTATCTGTTTTTGTTTTTTCAGATAGTACTATGGATCATGTTCTGGTCATTCATCCTTAAAGAAAGACCTTCACTGGACATTTCCACTGCTAAGCAACCTTCATTTGTGCTGCTGTGATGAGAAGGGTCAGTACATCCTTCTGTGGGAGAGATGAATTTGGACCCTTAAGGAGCAGGAGAACTTTACAGGTTTTTGGTTTACAGTATTAGACAAAAGGCAAATATGTTGTCCCAGAGGTTTTTCAGTTTATCACAATATAACCACAATCGCAATAACAAACCTTTACTATTACACTCTCTCCAACATGTTGGAGGTACTGAGCTCACCACTCTAGATAGTTGAGTAGGTTGTCAGTACTCATTTATTATCTATTAAAATCAGCACTTACTTATGACATATAAAACTATGTGTAGTCTGTTTCATACTAAATTAGACATGCCTCCGTTGAATAAGAAATATTCTGGGTCAGTAGCTCTTAACCTTTTCTTTACCAGGGACCTCTTTAAATATCTTTTGTTGCCACAGACCTCCAAGACTTAACTCAAGATTTAAAATAATAATAATAATAATAATAATAATAATAATAATAATACAATTACATCATGCATTAAACTTTCCCTCAGAAGCACTGGAAGGGAAGGAAAGACTTTTCTTCTGCTTCTTCCTGTAAGTTATTTGCTGGAGCAGATTGAATGGCAATGCACAGGCTCCCTGGCTTCCTGGGGGTCCATGGACCACAGGTTAAGAACCACTTTTCTAGGTGGTTTTATAAGAAATATTCCATATACACAAAGTCAGCATATACTTCATGCCCTCCAGCTGTCTCAGTTTGGGAAGGATGTCCATTGTTAATCCTCTGGCATCTGTTTTTCAGTTACTATTACAATGTCCCAAATTTTTCTCCCCATCTCTCACTTTCCCCCTTTATCCTCAGCTTACTTCAATTGCTAAAAGCTGAGTTCAAAGGTCAAAAATTGTTTGCATTAAATTAACTCAACAGGAAGGGGAGGGGCTGGCTTGTTGCCATTCCCAGTAGGCACAGGCAAAAGCAAACTGTTGCATCCTCTCCTAGTGTTAGAATGGAATAGCACTCCTGTGCTGTGAGATTCCACACTGCTTCTTGAAGTAAGGAAGTGGAATGAATGCACCTTGTAAAAACACAAGAAAAAGGGAGGGCTCTGCCAATTTGGAGAAGCTTGTACTGGGTGGGGGAGCACTTGAACTCAATCACCAGCTCAATTATCAAAGCCAAACCTTAAATGTCAAAACAGAATCCAATCCTTTTTTGGGGGGGCGGGGGGGAATGCAATCAGCAGTACCACAGTGGGGATCTAACAAGCTTTCAAGGAGTGATTTGATCCAGAAAAATAGCACAGAGAGAGTTCAATGCACCTTTCCCTAGTGTCACTATTTCACTCAAACATGGAGTTACTCACCCAATTCCAACTGCTTTAAAGTTAAAACAAAACCTTTGGCAGTTTTATCACAGATTACCTACATCTTGTCTATTTTGGCCCTAGGCCTAGCTAATCCTACCAATGTGGGAAGTTCAGTTAAGTGATCCATAATATACCCTCCTGTCATGGAAACAAAGGCAGGCAGTGTTTCCCCTTGAACACGTTTCAGGAGGAAATTGTCTTTAAATTTAAAAGGAAGAAAAATACTCCCAATAGATACAAACAAACACATACACACACACAGGCATAAACAGCAGAAAAAAAATCAAGATTCCTCAGGCAAATGTCTTTTGACATTCCCTGAGAAAGAAGGTGTTATGGGGCAGGGTTCCAAGAGTTACATGGTTCAAATAATCTTTATTTTCAAGGTGTTTCAGAGGGTTTCAGAATCTGCAGCAGGCACATCGTGTTCTGGCACATGATACTCACAGAAATTTGTTGGAAGAAAAACTCGTAACCTTTGAATTGCACTCAAGCACTCAAGCTCACAAGACAACCACACAAGGCTAATGAAGAATCAGGAGGAAAAACTTGGATAGGAGAGACAGAGTCGGGGAAATGGGCTATAATTACCTGTCCAGAGAGCAGAAGTCCATGTGTTACCTGAAATGCTGGGGATCTGTGAGGACCCTCTAATATACTAATATTAATATGGGGAATTAATGCACTTGACTTGGCAATATGAGAGGCAGGTAATGGCAGGACCTTTTAACCTATGTATACCGGTACTAAGGAGAAGATTCTAAGCCAAAAAGTTATAATTAAATTATCTTTATTGGAAAATAATATCACAGCACTCACAAAACAGTCAGGCTTCAAGCACTCACACAAAGCTAATGAAAATAGTAAGAAGTATTTGGATAGAGGAATAAAGTGAGGGGATGATGGGCGATATGATACCTGTCCCATAGAGCAGATATTCCTGCAGCAACAGGGTCCCAGAGCTGCATTCTGATGGTACACAGCAAACTGGCAGCATGGAGGGAGGAAGTGGAACTGTGAGCAATTTGGTGGTGTTTTAGGATGGTATTTATATGAAATAATTCCCTTACAGGGATAGGAGTTGTGGGTGAAATACAGTTCAATGGTTCTCAGAGGTTCCCAGGCTAGAACAAAAGGTACTCTGGAAGAATTAATGATCGTTAATGATCTATACTTTTGGAATTGAATAGGAAACAGGTAAGGTCTTTTGTTGGAGGGGCGCAGGAGAGGAAAATCTGTTTTGCAAGCAATAAGATTCCCTGCAATCGCTGAGTGGATTAGTGATTGACTCACCTCCAGCTCTTGAGTCTCACTTGAGAGTGTTTGTTTTTGGAAATTTCCACAGACGCTTCCCTTGGTCTTGCATGAATCCCACCTTGGTGTTAGGGGTCCCTGGTTAACCTGTAACCACGTGGATGACCACCTTAGCCAAATTATTAAATATAGCCAATTGTTTGATATTCCAAGATGGGAATATCAGGGCATGTAACATGTGCCGCAGAGAAAAACTCAGACTTGCATCTGAGGGTGCGACAGCAAACCAGCAGAGAAACAGCATATGAAGAACTGTGCACACATGGCTATGGTTTGAAGGTAATATTTATACCCGATATCATACCCTTAAGGGGTGTTTTGAGAGTAAAACAATGCTTGGGTGAGTTTGCCAGGGTTAAACAATGGAAACTCTGGCTACACTTATTGTCACTAATGTTTGAAACATTAAGGTTGATGGGTTTATGGCCTCCTCTGTATTGTGGATGGGAAAAGGTGTGAGGGAAAGACATTTGCTGGGATGAGTAGGGATAATAGGTGTTCCAGTCACTGTTTGTTTTGGAGTATGATTCACTGCCAGGTGCATCCAGAGGAGATTAGCACATTCCCTCCTAATACCTGTCTAAGGTGAGGGCTTCGCTTAATCTCGTCCTGGGCATGTTTGGTTTTGAACTTCCAAGACAACTTTGTTAGGTCTTTGGCTGACCTTCACTTGAACCTATTTCTGGCTGGCTTGGTCTACCTTTGACCTTGTGAACTGTCTAATAAGCTGAATTATGAATTATTGAAGTGAGAGGGCTGTAAGGCCAAGTAACAGATGTCACAGTGCCAGTCTTGTGACAGGTATGGTAGATCAGTCCTTTAATTCTTGGATTGTTGTACTCAAGTGATGACAGACATAGGATTTTAAGAGCATTCTTGGGCATTTAAATGACAAAATTGTCCTTGCGGGGTAGGATTCCTGTGTCATGGTGTCGCCCTCTGCTTTATAACATGCCAACCCAATTGTGCTGTTGTGTGCCTTCAAATCATTTCTGACTTATAGCGACTCTAAGGTGATCCTATCATGGGATTTTCTTGGCAAGATTGGTTCAGAGGGGGGTTGCCCTTGCCTTCCTCTGAGGCTGACAGAGTGTGACTTGCCCAAGGTCACCCATTGAGTTTCCGTGGCCAAGGGTAGATTCAAACCCTGGTCGTCAGAAGCAGAGTCCAACACTCAAACCACTAGACCATGTTGGCTCTTGCCAAACCAATTAGCCATCTAGTAATATCATGTTGTAAATTTTCCCACCACCACTCCACATGATTGGCCATACCTGGTGGGGACAGGGAAGCATAGAGTGTCAAAGAGTCGTAAACTGAGATAACTGTTATTACCCTATTATTTACACCAGTACTTCTTAAGCTATCAGTTGTGAGGGACCAGCAGAGTTTCTTCCCCAGTGTTCCAGGAACCAGCATCATATCTGTGCCCATAGACTACCACTGTTTCTTTTTCCCCTGGAAATGTACTACAGACCAGAAGCCAATAGCTCGCAGACCAGGACTGGTCCATGGACCACCACTTTGAGTACCACTGATTTATATGACCCAAATCTCAATAATTTGGGTGGCAATCTTGTGATTCTGTAACAGGTCATTTTGCCTTAATATTGAAGGACTTTAGAGGGAAATATAATCTCTCTTTTAATGTATGCCATATATTTTGTCATTCAGCCTCTCCTAGGAAGGTATGAAAAAGTAAAGATCTTGAGCAAATGATTATGACTTTCCATGCACGTGGCTGGTAAGCCTGGCCCGGTAAAGCTTGCTCCATCAATCATATCATGCTCCCCTTTGCTATCAGGTCATCATATTTCCATAACCATTAATCATATTGCCCAATAAATTCTTGTGCAATTATTTAAACTGCTTTCTTATCAGCAACCCTTTCTGCATACTGCCACCTTGACTGCACATTTACCCATGTGCCTTTGATCTAGAGGCTGCTCAATCAGATCAACGGCACTGATCCAGGGAGTGAAGGTGCGTCGGAGCTTCAAATAGGAGCAAGGCGTTGCTTTCATGTGAAACCTCTCATTTCAGAACAAGCCTTTCAACTTCAGAGTTGAAAGTTTTTCTCCAGAAAAAAAAAGGGAGTTGGTGATAAAGGGCTTAACCAACTGCAAATATGCAACCCCGTACATATGTAATGTGTTTGAAATGAGAGAAAAACAGGCAAACAGGAGATGAAAAATAACAGCTGGGGAAAGAGACAGAGCCAGCTTAGCTTAATTCATAGCTGCCAAGTTGCTGTGCCTGTGAGGGGTGTTTTATGTAAATTATATAATTAGCTAATTTGCATGTTTGGAAATTATTTGCATATATATCACCACTGAGTTTTCAGCATCAGAAAATATCAGCACGGTGATGAATACAATCCTCGGTTGTTGGGGTTTTACACATTGCAATACACACAGAAATGTACATTTATTATATGCTCTTGTTTCCCAAAGAAGGTATGTACCCAAAAGGCCCAGAACTATTTCTTATCTTTGAGAAAATATTGGCACTAAATTTTAATTATGTGTGTACTAGCTGTCATGTACTGGCTTCTTCAGACTCAGTAACCAGCAGTTTCAGAGTTAAACAGTAAACTTTATTGGTGCAGTAATCTAAAGAGCTGTCCCTACAATATTGTTGCTCAGAATGAAACCTATCTACAAAGAATTAAATTAAAAAGTATTTACAATCTACAAAATCTGGTGGGTTATACCATCATTGGCTATCCATCATCCCCACTCCCAGTTCCCACTGAGAGTGGGCTCATCCCATTTTTCTCATGGCAAAGACCAGGTGCAAACCTTAATCAAACAGTTACAGACACAGAGCATATCCTCCCTTCTCCCAGTTAGCCCACATGCTTGTTAGCAAGTACAAAGGAATGCAAACACATTTAGCTACAAAGTGAAACAACAGAACTGAAGTTGGCAGGAGAAGGTCACATTCAGGATAGATCCTGACACTAGCAGAGATTTCATATACAGTGTCTGGATTAAGAAGCTTCTGCATCAGCCTCATGTTCTGTCTATTTATTGGAGTTAAATGCCTGCACTGAATGCCTTACCAGAATAAAGCTGAAAAGGCTATCCATGATTTTACCTACTACCTCTGTTGCTGAAAACCCAGTTGTTGTTGTTTTTAAAGATGGCTATGGGCTTGTCTAAACAGGCAATATCTCCCATCTTACCCCCATCTCAGAGCCCTGCAGTCCATACAACACAGGGCATTTGCCCCATTCTACCCCTGAGCAGTCCTCACCACCCTTGGGCAGAGATGGGGGAAAGGCAGAGTGACCAGGGCTGGTCATGTGTAGGGGGCCTTTGTTAATGTTGCCGGCCCCCTTCCTGCCTTCCAAGACAGAGAAGAAAATTGTGGTGACAGGTCAGTGTGCCCATCAGGACTTCCTCCTGTTTTGGGGAGTGAATGGGGGAACATGGCCAGGATACGCCAGCTGGGTTGTGTAGACGAGCCCTGAGTCAGCAAAGAAAATGGTGGCTGCAGCTGCTGAGGCAAGAGTCTGGCATTCCTGTTTGGTCTACAGCCCATTTTGTTGAGGTAATGGAGCAAAACAGGCCAGCTCTGCAACCAGAATACACACATATAGATGAGCCCCTATGTATATGTAAATAATTTCCAAGCATGCAAATTATCTAATTTACATTAAACACCCTTCACAGGCACTGAAACTTGGTAGCTATGAATTAAGCCAAGCTTGTTCTGTCTCTTTTCCCAGCTGTTATTTTTTTGTCCCTGTTTTATGCCTGGGAGAGAAGGAAAGAGATGCATTAATTTTTAAAAAACTACCGTACATTTTCCATTCACCTCACCAAAACTTGTATAATCTCATCTTCTTGCCTCCCTGATTTTAAAGTCTTACATTGTAATTCTTCAGCCCTGAGGAACTAACAAAAAGCAAGTAGTAGTCTTGTGAAAATCCAAGAGAACTAGGCTTTGGGCAGAGAACCAGCTAGGGAATGTAAAATTTGTTACTTGTTTCTAATTTAATAGGTTAGTGCTATCTCTCAATTAATTAATTCTAGTAATATGTTAATGTTTAAATTCCAACTTAAGTCTATTACATATGTTTGAAAATAAATTTAATTCAGTTGCTCCTCTACTTAGAACATTTCCAGCTTAATTGATAATTTAATTAACTTTTAACTAATTAGTTCATATCTCAGAGTCACCTGTCTTAGTCATCATGGTGAATGATGGAGGATGGTGGCCGTAATAGTTCATAAACCTCTGGAGGGCCACAAATTTCCCAATCTAAGGCAAATTTCCCAATCTATGGAAACCCAATGGGCGACCTTGGGCAAGTCACATTTTCTCAGCCTCAGAGGAAGACAAAGGCAAACCAAATTCTGCCAAGAAAACCCTGTGATAGGTTTGTTTTAGGGTTGTATAGTTGGAAGCAACATGAAGCCACACAACAAGTGCAAAGAGGCTCCGCAATCTATTCAAAAAGTGGATTGCTTTTTCTGGATGCTTCTGTGAGAGGCAAATCACTTTAGAGGGGGGCAAGAAAAAGGGTGGTCTGGAGAGACAGCTGGCCCTGAAGGCCGCAAAAACAAACAACTGGGAGTGGGACAAAATGTAGCTTCAAGACCACCCTTTGATCACCCTTGCATCCATCTTTAATGATCTGCGGCTCAGTTTGTGCTGAAATGTGGGCAAATTTCAAAATGTCAGTTTTATTCATAGTATCTGAAAAACTACCGTCTACATCTCGGATTGGCCTTTTTAGTCATCAGCGCGCTTGCAGAAAGCGCGGGATGAGTCCTTCCTGAATCTTCGTTTGCGAAGAAAAGCCAGAGAGAGAGAGAGACATTTGTGCAGTATTTTTGGGGAGGCTCCCAAAAATACTACTCTACGGTGAACTCGCGATGGGTCAGCGGAAGAGGGGCGCTCCAAAAAAGCGATACAAAGACTCCCTGAAACAACACCTCAGGCTCGGCCAAATTGATCACCAACAATGGTCCGCCCTGGCCTCACATCGGGAGGCATGGAGACACACTATCCACAATGCTTCAGCCTTATTTGAGAACTCACGCTGAACAAGTCTTGAAGAGAAACGACAACGCAGAAAGAATCACAACCCAGAAACATCACCCAAGGAGACCTTCTGCTGTGCTTTCTGCAACCAGACTTGTTTATCTCGGATTGGCCTTTTTAGTCATCAGCGCGCTTGCAGAAAGCGCTGGATGAGTCCTTCCTGAATCTTCGTTTGCGAAGAAAAGCCAGAGAGAGAGAGAGAGAGAGAACATGATAGCAGTGGTCAGTGGATCCACCACTGTGGGGGAGGCGGTGGCAAATCCACTCTAAATTTTGCCACAGCATTGCAAAGTTGAACAGGAGCTTTGCCAGTACCTAGCTAGGGTCTGGCACCAGCAGAGTTTCATTCAAACTACAGCAGCTGCAGGAAGAGTGCCAATAAAATTCACAGTAGATTTGCTGCCCCCATGGCAATATTCCCCCTACCTCAGCCACCGCTGCCATGCCCAAGGAGAACAGCTCACCCATCTGTTATGAAGGTGGGGGTGTATTTATTTATTTATAAAAATATTCCTATCCCACCCTGTATCCAAGGCTCTCAGAGAAGAGTAAAATAAAATAAAATAAACAATCCTCAACAGTTTACAACAGTAAGAATAATTTACACAGACTAAAAGCAAACACACACAATTTGACACTTAAAACAATTTAAAAACTGTTAAAATAGTTAATATTGTGGGCCCTTCGAATCTGTGGGGATTCAGTTCCGGGACCTTCTGCAGATGACAAAAAGCACAGATGATTGCGTCCCATATTATTTAATAATAGTGGTGATGTGCTTCAGCACATCTGCATTAACATGGCTGCCATTTTAAGTTTAAGACATAAAGATCTGCAGTCACTTCAAATCATGGATCTGGAGCCTGCAGATCAGGAGGGCCCACTGTAATAAATTTAAAATTACACACAAACATGCAGATTTAGATAAAATCCATTATGCCCCAAAGGAAAGGCTGAGTTTTGACCTGATGCCTGAATGACTCCAGTGTTGGTACCAGTCAGGCCTCTAAGGGGAGGACCAGCACATCACAGCAGAGAAGCACAGTCTCCAGTTATCCCCATTTGGCAAGGACAGTCCCGATTAATCCTCTGTCACCCCACTTTTACCATTTTGAAAGTGTCCCAGTTTATCTTTTCCTCGTGCTTTCCCCCTTTCTCTTGAGTTTACTTCAGTTGGTGCAACCGGGCACATCATCCAGACTGATTGAAAAGATCAGAAATGCCAAGATTGTGTTACTGTTCTTTCTGATTTTATTTTGGAGGCCCATACATGTTCTCAGAATATTTTCTGTCAGCTCCCGGTATGATCAGAGACTTTTAATACCAGCTCCCCAGGTAGCTTTATTTCAACCAAATATAAAATTGGAAAGAACAGGAAAAATATCTGGGACTTTTTAATCAGCTTGGATGTGTTCTGAGTTCAGGATGAAAAAGTAGTTTGCATTCAATTAACTCAACAGGTGGGAGGGGAGGAGAAGGGGCCAGAATCTTGCCCTTCTCAGAAGGCTCAGATAAAAGCAAACTGCTGCAGTCTCTCCTAGCTTGTATGTTTTTTCCCCCATTAATAAATTTCACCATCTTGACTACACTCTGATGTTGCTTGGCTACACACATCCCCGTTTTCATCTGTGAAATGTTGGAGGGTACATAAATGGTGATCCTGAAGATTTTTACCCATTAGAAATAGACATCTGTATCTTGTAGCCATATAAGACCCTGAGCAATCACAGAGGATATTGCCATACTAGCTTAATGATTACAAAGGTATGAATGACTTTCACCAGATGGAGAACTAAAACATAGCCCCAACATTCTAACTTTGCAGAATTGTTAAATAATTGTCTTGTGAATCAAAAGTATTGGGCTATATGCATTCTCTCTGTATGCCTTCTAGTTAAAGCTAGAAGCAATGGTGGCTTGATCCAAACTGGAAGCCTGATCCTAGAGTAGCACCCCTGGGCCCATAGCACAGCTTTTGGAGGATGAAGGAAAAGGTGTGGATAGGAAAAACCTATTGCGTGAGTGGCCTTGTATTGTTGTCATGGATCCAAGATAATCAGTTCATAGATACAGATGTTAGCTGGACTCTCCTCTGAATTGTGCAGATAGTCCCAGGAGAGGCTGAAAGAAACAAAATATTCTGCTCAGCCTGATATTTATAGACAAACACTGAATTGAGGATCAAATTCAAGACTGGGAATTTACGAAAAGAAGGGAGGCTGAATTTCAGCAATGATGGATCCTTATTCCTCCTGCAAGCCACAAAACCATAGATGAACTGCTAAGTGCAATAGAGACACATTTATGCAGCAGTGCCAGTATGGAAAGTGCATCTGCAGCCAGAAAATTACAAGTTTGGATTGGCAATTACTATTCCATTGTCTGGAATCCAATTTCCCAGTTTATTACTTAATGCTAAACTGCAGATTAATTTCCAGTAGTTGGGCACACAGAAAATGAGTCACACAATATATTCACCATGCTGCTACTATAAGGGATGCAGAAATGTGGATGGGGCGGGGTGGGGAGGCAACATTTATTTTAAGAGAGGACATGACAAGTTTTAGGCTAATAGGTATTAGTTTCACACTTAATGTGTTGCACCGGGCCTTTTTCATTTTCTTTCCAACTGCTCTCAAAGCACTGATAAAATAGCATGATATCTGCCTGGTAAGTGACAACATTTCAAACCACACTCAGTGCAATCTATATTCCACATTGTAAATAACTCTGGCCATAATTTTCTTTTAAACCCCCTGCTCTGGAGCCTCCAGTCTCTCTGGTTGTGTAATGCAAGTCATTAATTTTTCCATTCACTGCTCAGCCAATTCCTCCTTGTTCTGCCCCTGAAAAATATCTAAATTTAAAATACCTCGCACATAATTGCAGTCCAACTAAGAGATGCACTAAGTAATCATATTTATCACTGATACTGCAGATTTGCTACAAACGTGAGTGGGAAACGTCTTCTGTACATATTCTGATTTAATTTAATACCACTAAATGTAAGTTATTCAGCATCTAATTTTTTCAGTCTGCAATTACCTTGTAGCAGAACTGTTACTACATTTTAAAAAATTATACAGCTTGGCACAACTGATAGGAGACTCCATGAGAAACTACAGAAATATTTTTTGAAAGTCAAGGGAGTTTCAAAAGTTGTTTATGACATGATACAGGAAAAAAAATCTGTCAAACAAACCAAAAACCTACAATATTCCTATTAGATTGGTCAGTGTAACTCTTATATTGTTGATGTAGTTTAAAGATGTGAGAGCAGTTGCTTGCCTTAGGGTAGAGCTTAGAAAAAGTACTACAGGTCCAAGTCTACAAAATCCTCCAGCAAGTATAGCCAGTAAGTGAGTACAAACTCTTGAATATATAAAGAGTGAAATTTGAAACAAGGGGTGCTCCAGCTCAAAGATCTTACTCTTAGCCACTGCTTTCACATTAGGTCTGCTTACATATCACAATAAGCTATGGTTTGCATTAGCCATAGTTTTTTTTTGTTTTGTTTTTTACTTAAAGGCATGCATTCTCTCTCTCTGGCTTTTCTTCGCATACGAAGATTCAGGAAGGACTCATCCTGCGCTTTCTGCAAGCGCGCTGATGACTAAAAAGGCCAATCCGAGATAAACAAGTCCGGTTGCAAAAAGCACAGCAGAAGGTCTCCTTGGGTGATGTTTTTGGGTTGTGATTCTTTCTGCGTTGTCGTTTCTCTTCAAGACTTGTTCGTCGTGAGTTCTCAAATAAGGCTGCAGCATTGTGGATAGTGCGTCTCCATGCCTCCCGATGTGAGGCCAGGGCGGACCACTGTTGGTGATCAATTTGGCCAAGCCTGAGATGTTGTTTCAGGGAGTCTTTGTATCGCTTTTTTGGAGCGCCCCTCTTACGCTGACCCGTGGCGAGTTCACCGTAGAGTAGTATTTTTGGGAGGCGATGGTCCTCCATCCTAGAAACGTGCCCTGCCCAGCGCAGCTGTGTTCTCAATATCATGGCCTCAATGCTGGTGATCCCTGCTTGCTCAAGGACAGCAACATTCGTCACATAGTCAGTCCAGTGTATATTTAGGATTGTGCGTAGGCAGCGCTGATGAAAGCGCTCGAGGAGTCGTAGGTGGTGGCGATAGGTGACCCATGTTTCAGATCCATAAAGGAGGATAGACAGTACGATGGCTCTATACACACTGATTTTTGTGCTTTGCCTCAGGTGTTTATTGCTCCAGACTCTTTTGTGAAGTCTTCGAAATGCACTATATGCCTTTGCTAATCTGTGATCGATCTCTGTCAAACTTGGCATCTGAGGAGATGATGCTTCCCAGGTAGGTGAACTGCTGAACGGACTTGAGCACAGATTTGCCGACGGCAATGTGGGGATGGTGGTGTTCGTCCTGTGGTGCAGGCTGGTAAAGAACTTCTGTTTTCTTCAGGTTGACTTCTAGCCCAACAGCTCTGCAGCTGTTGCAAAACAGGATGTTAGGCGCTGCAGAGCATTACAGAGCAGCTAACCAAACTATGATTTCATTTCCTCCGTTTCTGGTTAATCTTCCAGCCCTTTTATCCTCTCCTGTATGAGTGTAGAGCAAATGGGTCCTAGAGCACATCAGGACTAAACTCTCACTAGAAGACAAAATGACTAAACTGAGGCTGTCGTACCTAGGACATATGGTACCAGATGACACGACTCACTGGAAATGATGACAATACTTCGTAAAATGGAGGGCAATAAGAAAAGAGGAAGATCACACTACAGCTGTATAGACTCAATCAAGGAAGCCACGGCCCTGAGTTCATAGAATCATAGAATTGTAGAGATGGAAGAGACCACGAGGGCCATCCAGTCCAACCCTCTGCCACACAGGAAATCATGATCAAAGCATCCCCGACAGATGGCCATCCAGCCTCTGTTTAAAGACCTCCAAGGAAGGAGATCCCACCACGCTCCGAGGGAGTGCCTTCCACTGCAGGAACTAAGCAAGGCAGTTGATGCCAGGGGTTCCTGGAGATCTTTAATTCATAGGGTCATCCAAAGTTGAGGTTCTGCTGCAAGATAATCGTAGACCAAAAGTTAGATGCTGAATAACTTACAGCAGGTGACAACAACAACATGGGTGTAGCAACTGGCAAACCAAACCAAAGGCAAGCCATGGTTTCACATTCAAATGTCACAATTAGCCATGATTTAAACAAGTCAGAGTTCATAAGCCAACAACAAACTATAGGTTCAGATTGTGGCTTGTGCCTGCTTACTAAATCATGACTTGTTTAATAGAGGTGGAGTTGTAGATCACAACAAGCTGGATGTCAACAAATCACACGTTGTGTCCTGAACTCACAGTGGCAAGTGCCTGAGCTGCAACAGGGGAGGGGTGCAAGTCTAGCCTGTTGCCAATTGTCCACAATAGAAGCAAAAGGCATCAAATGCCAGAAGTCAGTCACCAATAGTCTGTACAAGATGCAAGAGTAGTCAAAAGCCAGTCCAGAGTTCAGTTACCAAATGCCCATACCAGATACCAGAGAAACCAACAGCCAGTCCAGAGTTCAGTAGAGTCAGGTCCAAGGTTCAAGTCCATAGACAGCAAGGGATGACTGCATGAGTCCAGAAGTCCATCGGAAGTCAAGGCAAGCATGAACACAGGAGGAATGCAGCAGCTAAGAATAGTAGTTGTCAACACTGAAACTCAAAGGAAAATTCCTTCCAGATTTATAGCCAGTTTCCGGGCCAGGTGGAGCTCATGAACGAGGAAGTAGGTCAGCGTTTGGTATTTAAACAGTGTTGGGTGTGGTGTTTCTCTCTCTGGTGTTCAGAGAAAGGAGGTGGTATGTCATCTGGATCATCTATCACTGGCTGTCAGAGTGTTCTTCAGAATGAGGTATGTTTTCCTTATCTGTTTTGGCTGTCCTCTTGGAGGGTGCCTGGGCAGTTTCTGCAGACTGAACCACACTTTCCCTTTCTGCTTCTTCAGGCTGAGCCACACTTTCCCTTGCTGCCTTGTCTGCATTCTCTGCTTCCTCCTCCTCCTTCTCTGAGTCCTTGGTAAGGGGGTTCATAACACATCATGGCATACAACATGATCATTAGTTCTTGGAGGAACCAGCTGTAGCCTATATAGCTGGTCAATGCTGTGTTTAAAAAAGCATAACCCTCGTTCAGGTCTTTCCTATATAGAGTAAACATGCGTGAGGGGTGCATTAGTTGCACCCATCCACTATTAGTTATCCTTTATAGTTGGTAGTTGAAGAGGAGATCTATTGTCTCCTTGGAGGTTCTTTATGTGATCCAGAGTACAGAAAAATCAGCATTCTGGACCATGAGGACAGTCTCCATTGATAAAAAACATTTTTCTCTTCAGAAAGACACTCTCCATGTATAAAGGGTGATGGAAGCAGTGACAAAGGTGGAGTGGGGCTAGCTCATTCCCTCTCCCCATGTATTATTCTTCCCATATGTAGAATGACTCAGTAGGCTATAAATGCTCCAGTATTCTTTTACACACAATTCTTTCCTACTTGTCAGACTTCATACGCAGAGACTAGAACTGACACCTTTGTTACTTTGAAATAAATAGATGATGCCATGCTTTATTGGCATCAAAGAATAAAATTGGTAAGGCAATTCCTTTGGTCCAATAAAATATATATCTGTACCTAAAACACACACACACTCCCCCACGTCGAATAAAGCAACTAAACAGCACTGTGAACAGGCACAACCTAGATCTCAGAAGGATACAACCAACAGTAAAACTTGATTATAAATTTAATTAAACAGGTATTTAAATGAATCATAAACCAGACTTTTCAGTGGCCATCCCTTGGGTGATGTCACTTGGAATGAAGGTAATATCCATTGACAGTTCTAAAATTCTGGGATCTCAGCATGGAATTTATACAATAGTGCTAAAGTGAAGAGTGGTAGTATCCTCACAGTTAAGGTCATAAAGTGCCAAGGTGTTCAGTCCGTAAATTCAAAAGTTCTCTTATTTCAAGCACTGTTGAATCAGAGGGTTTCTGTATTGGAAATAGTGCCATGTTTGAAAGTCTGTGTCCTTCAGAATTAAAATGTCTTGTTTCATCTTCTTGGGCATGATTGCAGATTTGTGGCTGCTGAACTCTCGGTGAAAATTGGTAGTAATTTTTGTGACATATTGGTATGATACACAATTACAGTAGTTGTTGTGACATATTGGTATGATAAACAATTATCTATGTAACACTGGTCTCCGTGATCTGTACAGACTGCCATTTGAATTAATATGTGTTGGGGGGGCCTATAAAACTCATCTTTTAGTCCGTGTCTGGCAGATCCAGCTCTTCATTGGGATCTCAGGGTTTAATCCAGACAGCTTTCAAAAGATTGGTCATCTAAACACTCCTGTTCTCTCTCTCTGGCTTTTCTTCACAAACGAAGATTCAGGAAGGACTCATCCCCCGCTTTGTGCAAGCGTGCCGATGACTAAAAAGGCCAATCCGAGATAAACAAGTACGGTTGCAGAAAACACAGCAGAAGGTCTCCTTGGGTGATGTTTCCGGGTTATGATTCTTTCTGCGTTGTCATTTCTCTTCAAGACTTGTTTGGCGTGAGTTCTCAAATAAGGCTGCAGCAATGTGGGTAGTGCGTCTCCCTGCCTCCCGATGTGAGGCCAGGGCGGACCATTGTTGGTGATCAATTTGGCCGAGCCTGAGATGTTGTTTCAGGGAGTCCTTGTATCGTTTTTTTGGAGCGCTTCTCTTACGCTGACCCATGGCAAGTTCACCGCAGAGTACTATTTTTGAGAGGCGATGGTCCTCCATCCTAGAAACGTGCCCTGCCTAGCGCAGCTGTGTTCTCAATATCATGACCTCAATGCTGGTGATCCCTGCTTGCTCCAGAACAGCAACATTCGTCACATAGTCAGTCCACTGTATATTTAGGATTGTGCATAAACAGCACTGATGAAAGCGTTCAAGGAGTCATAGGTGGTGGCGATAGGTGACCCATGTTTCAGATCAATAAAGGAGAATAAACAGTACAATGGCTCTATACACATTGATTTTTCTGCTTCGCCTCAGGTGTTTGTTACTCCAGACTCTTTTGTAAAGTCGTCCAAGTGCGCTATATGCCTTTGCTAATCTGTGATCAATCTCTTTGTCAACACTCATGTTCACACAGATATGAACAGGAGTGCAATCTGATTGGCTGGCCAGATAGAGGGGGCAGGACTAGGAAAGAGGGAAAGGAGCTGTGGCCGCCATGTTGGATTCCCGAGTAGCCAAGGGTCTGATAAGCCTGTGATATGTTTTTTTTAATTATTTTAAAATATACAGATGTAATCATGGCTGTCTGAACAGCGGGCACCTTTTTGAATTAAAAAAAAGTGGCAGGAGATTTAAAACCACTGCTTGGATCGCTTGCTACAGCTGGCTGCACAAGGGGGGGTCATACGGATTTTAGGGAGTAATTTTGATCATGTATGCAGATCGTACACATTCGTATGACTGTCTTTTTGACATTTTTTACCCCCGTATGGATTTTTTCCCCATTCATGTAGATGAGGCCACTGATGGATTTACAAGGTATCTTTTGTTGGGTCGGAAACATTTCACCAGTGTACAGTAGCTATTTTTAAAGGTTGTTGTTTCACACAGATGTGAACACGTAATGAAATGTTTTGAACCACAGTGAAATGAGCCAGGATTTTCATCTATACAGGTTGACCCCCCACATCCATGGGGGATATTGTTCCAACACACACATACACACCACGGATAATAAGAAATCGCCTCCCCAAAATAGTACTCTATGGTGAACTCGCCACGGGTCAGCGTAAGAGGGGCGCTCAAAAAAAGCAATACAAGGACTCCCTGAAACAACATCTCAGGCTCGGCCAAATTGATCACCAACAATGGTCTGCCCTGGCCTCACATCGGGAGGCATGGAGACGCACTATCCACAATGCTGCAGCCTTAGTTGAGAACTCACGCCGAACAAGTCTTGAAGAGAAACGACAACACAGAAAGAATCACAACTCAGAAACATCACCCAAGGAGACCTTCTGCTTTCTGCAACTGTACTTGTTTATCTCGGATTGGCCTTTTTAGTCACCAGCACGCTTGCAGAAAGCGTGGGATGAGTCCTTCCTGAATCTTCATTTGCGAAGAAAAGCCAGAGAGATTATTTTCAATGAAGTTGGCCACAGAATCACATTGGAGGACCTAGAAATGCCCAGAGAGAAACCCCCCCCCGGACATGGATAAGTGAAACCGTGGATATTGAACCAAGATTCTAGATCAGCCAATTAAGTAAGTAGTGTCTCTGGTCCCAACTCCCCTCCTGACATCCTGCCTTACTAGGCAGCATCTACTGTGAGTGATAGGACTCTGTTGTGTCAGTTGGGACACAGGAAACTGACATTTCCACTCCCTTCCTGTGAGCGATTTCTGGTGCAACAGTCAGAAGCAGGACCCTGGCCACAATTCCTCTTTACACTGGAGATTGCTCATGGGAGGGGAATGGAAAAGTCAGTTGGCTGTGTCCCAATTGACAGGAGAGCAGATTCCCATCTCTTGCAGTGGCTGCTGCCCAGTAAGTCAGGCTAGGGGGAACATTTACAACCCCTATAATAAATAATAATGATGATGATAATCTCTCTCGAATAATAATAATAAATTTATTTCTATCCCGCCCCTCTGCAACGAATCTATGTATTCCCTACACTACTGAATATGTAGGGATTGTGATTATGAATCAGTAACTGTGATAGTGAATTCCATCCAAGATCTTCATCTATACCCCCACCTTTCCCCCAAAACTGGGAGTCAAGGCAGCTTACAGTTTAAAACAAGTACAATACAGTTGTCCCTCCGCATCCACGGATTTGGTATTCACGGATTTAAATTTTCATGGCTTGAACATATTCTTTAAAAAATAATAATCCAAAAAGCAAACCTTGATTTTGCCATCTTATATAAGGGGCACCCTTTTGCTATGCCATTGCATATAATGGGATTTGAGTATTCATGGATTTTGGTATCCACGGAGGGTCCTGGAATCAAACCCCAGTGAATATGAAGGGACAACTTTATAGCTAAAAATATACAAAAGTTAAAATAGAATTAAACTATTCACAATATTAAAACAAGTTAATACATATAATTTAAAAGGATAAAAAGCAGTTTTAAAACAGTACAGTTTAAAATGGTACAACCTTCAGTTATAAAAGGCTGTCAGAATAAAACAGTATTTGTCTGCTGATGAAAGGACAGCAAGGAGAGTGTCATTTTGGCCTCCCTGGAAGAGAGTTCCAGAGTTTAAGGGCAGCTACCTAGAAGGCCCTTTCTCACATCTTTAAAATGAAGGAAAATAATAATTCATGGCTTATTAGTAGCTTTTATAAGACATGGTGAATTAGCTAAAAAGAAGTAGCTTTCCTTAATTGCCAATGGGCAGTTCAGAAATAACAGATGGTAACCAAACCCAAAAGGCACACATATGTCCCATATTTTTACTACTTTTTTTTTTGTGGAGGAGAGTCTCTAATGAACAGGGGTGGCCATCAGCCATATCGAATTCATCCAGAAGTTGCTGGTCTTTTCAACACAATTTAATAAACAAAGAAGGAGCCAAAAATAGCTTGTCTCCCACTGAACCAACAGTGTGGCCTTTCCTTCTGCAACAGTCTGATGGAATGGCTGAGGGATGATGGCTGGAGAGAGGCAAAATCAGATGAGCTGACTTGGCAGCATTCAATACTTTAATCATACATCATGGGAGCAAGGGACACTGTGGACAGAGAGTTAACCTATCCTTTTCAAACTACTTTAACTATCATGGCTTCGTTCTAAGAAATCCTAGGTTTTGTACTTCGGTGAGATACTTAGGACTTTTTCAGACGCCCCTTACCGCGCAAGAAGCGTCCGTAACAGCAACGAAGTTGCCCGTGAATAAAAAATGGTGCAGCCGCCCTCATCCTGCCCGGAACAGTCATGGATGACACTGAGAGAGGGACGGCATCGTCCGAAATGGACCCCCTGCCACGCAGCAGCTTCGTTGCTGTTACGGAGGCTTCTTGCGTGGTAAGGGGCATCTGGAAAAGTCCTTAGAATTGCAAAGGAACAGTGAGAAGAGAGGTTCTTGTGGTTGTATGCCTTCAAGTTGTTTCTGACTTATGGTGACCCTAAGGCAAATCTATTGCGGGGTTTTCTGAGGCTGAGAATGTGTGACTTGCCCAAAGTCACCCAGTGGGTTTCCATGGCTGAGCAGGAATCCAAACCCAAAGGCTTTTGGAGAACTTGAATTCTAATTCAGGGGAATAGACTAGAACTCTCTAACAGAGAACTCTAAGTACCTCACCAAATTACAAATCCAAAGAATCCTTAAGGTAGAGTCATAACAGTTCAAGTGGTGTAATGGTATAATACAGATACACCCTCAGGTTAAAAAAATATAGAACAAAATCATGGATCCATTCTTACTATCCAAACAGCCAAACCTATACCAACTATCACTTAGAAGATACATACTCAGATTTTCCATTTTTATATAATATCCCCAAAGTTGAATTTAAGCCTAGTGATTTCTAGGGAGTGCAAAAAGGCTCATTCATAGACAGGCGCAAGCGTACAGCCTCAATTTTTGTGTGTGAATGATTTCTTTATAATAGGTTTCAAATTTTGAACACAATGGAATCAGGCTGTGAAGAAGCTTCATATTTGCTTTTCATTCTGCTAAGTGGGGGAGGGGGTGAGATAAATCCAGAGAAAGGTGAACAAAAGTAGAAGATTGGACAGACAAATCTGGGCATTTCTGGAACCAAAGTTTTGAGTTGCCACCAGCTTTTTAATAAGCACCAGAACTCTCCTTTTTCAAGAGTTTAAAGACTGCTTTCTTTGCTTCAAAACTATGATTTTAGGGAAAGCATAATTTTCACATTTCATCTGATGTGTTTGGCATCCCACTGTGTTATGCTTTCTAAATTACATCTAGTCATGTTAATTTACATTTGCCTAGGCTCTCTCTATGGAATATGCGTTTCGGGTCAATTTTGTCTCATGGCTTGATCATGTTGGCATGTTTGTATTGCTGGATACTTGGGCCCCATTAACTGATCTCCACATACCCCATACTTGCAATTCATTAGCGGTCGTTTCTCTTCTCTGCATGAAGAAATATGAAAAGGAAAGAAACAGCAAGAAAGAAGCAAACAAAATTAGCTCACAGTCTGCAGTATGGCTTTTTATCACTTAGGGGATTGGTTATGTTACAGAACATGCACAGTAAATTGATTTAAAATGGATGCACTTATACAGCAATAATGTTACTCCCAGTCCCTCTGTTTTTAAACTGAATTATATTTGGGGGGCATGACAAGTGACAAAGATGTTGGCTTTAGAACATAAAGGGAGTCCTGTTGCAATAGACTAAAGATTTGTTCAGAATTCTGTTTCTCAAAGGGGCCAACCAGATACCTAAGGGGAGCCCACAAGCAGGATCTGCAAACAGGGCAGCGTCATTTTCCTCTTTTTTGTTGTTATTCTCCCAGTTCTGGAGTTTATCATATACCCATGACCAATAGCCATTGATAAATATGCCTCCCATGAATTTTGTCTAATGCCTTTTAAAATCATCTGCAGGACCAAAGAACAAGATGTCCAAAGTTCTGGAAGGCGCTGGACATCTCTCAGACACCTAGGATAGATTTAAACAAGCAAGGAGCTTCCACAATGGAATGGCAACATCTCTTCAGCTATTATAAGAAGGAGATTTAAAGAGCCTGTCTACACTGCAGAAATGCAGCAGTATGACACTGCTTTATCCACCATAGTTCTATCCCGGGGTGGGGAACCTTTGGCCTTCTAGATGTTTGGGACTTCAATTCCCACAAGTCATAGCTAGCATGGCTGGTGGTGTGGAATTATGAGAATTGTCGTCAAAAAATCTAGAAGGCCAAAGGTTCCCCACTCTTGTTCTATCCTATGAAATCCTAGTATTTGTTGTTTTGTGAGGTATTTATACTTTTCGATCAGTGAACTCTGGTGCCATACCAAACTGCAATCTCACGAGACACATGTACTGTTGAGAGAGGGATACTGAATGCATAACATCTTGAGGCAGACCTGTTTTTCTACCAGAACGATATGTTTCTTGAGGTGGGCCAAGTACTGATGACTTTTGGCCCCATAGTACTAATTCTTTTGGATGCTTTTAATGTGTTTACCAGTCCCTGTCCCTTAACATGGATGAGAAACCTTTTTGACCCAGGTGAACCAAATTCCAGTTTGGGCAGGACATTGTGGATCACGTTGCAGTCATGGGTGAGACTAAAGACATAGGGATGAACCAAGAAGAGGGTGGAGGGGAGGGAACAAAGCAAAATGAGAAGGACCTGATGTAATTCTTACCAATTTGGGACATTTTCTCACCAAGCCCAAAAAGTACTGCTCTGTTCTATGCACAACCACAGTGCATGGGAAGATTGCATCAATTAAGTGAACATATTACCATGTTCTTATTTCAAAATATTCCTATCATTCATAATGAGAAGTGCTTTAAGATTGGGCAATCATAATTGTCCAAATACATGTGGCCCGGAAACCACCACCACCCCTGCATTAAATGGAAATTGCTACCAGACAGTAAGGACAGAGGGGGCTGTGCTTTGCCAGACCTACAATTATACTACCAAGCATGCATGCTATCATGGATCAAAGATTGGATCCTTTTAATGAACAGCAAATTGCTGGCTTTGGAGGGATTCAATCTGAGATTCAGATGCACACATACATATGGTATGGTAAAAGGAAAGAAAGTAAAGACTTCGTTAATCATTTTGTTAGAAGAGCCCTATTGAAATCATGTTGAATATAAAGGGGAAATTCTACAAACAAATTCCTGGATGGATTTCCACCGAGGAAGACCTTTTCAGTAAAACAAAAATGGCAAATGAAAATTGGATAAAATACCAAGATATACTGAACAAAGAAACAGGGAACATTCAAATTGAAGTTTGGAGAACAATTGGGAGATCAAGGCTTCAGGATGAATTGATTTTTATACAAGCAAATTTATGAAAAATTTAAAATGGACAGTAAACTTGAAAGCTTTGATTTATATAAGAACATCATAGATGAGATAATATTCAACAATAAAAAACAGCACATAGCAAAGTATTACAGGGCACTTCTTGAAAGGAAATTAGAGCAGGAATACATCAAAGAGCATATGATAAAGTGGGCACAGGACATAGGCTACAACATAGAACTACAAAGAAGGGAGAAAGCATGGAAATATACGGATAAATTCACGCTCTCACAAAATCTCAAGGAAAACATTCTCAAAATGTTCTATAGATGGTATCTTACCCCTGTCAAGTTGGATAAAATGTATAAAACCAGCAAGATAAATTGTTGTAAGTGTGAACAAGCAAAGGGGACTTTATACCATATTTAGTGGAACTGTCTGAGTGCCAAAAGCCTGTCAATGGATCTGGAGCTTTATTTACTGAATATGAGAGATAGGCTAGATACACATGTTTTACAGAAAACTGGAGAGTGTGGCTATATATGATTTCAGCAGCCAGGTTATTATATGCTTCAAAATGGAAAGAAAAAGAAACCCCCACACTAGAAGACTGGCTAATTAAATTAAAAGATGTGACAGAGATGGAGAAACTAACTGCATTAGTGAAGGCGAAGTTGGTTGACAAAATAGAAAAGGAGTGGGCATCAACTAAGGAATCACTCTCTCTCTGGTTTTTCTTCGCAAACGAAGATTCAGGAAGGACTCATCCCACACTTTCTGTAAGCGCGCTGATGACTAAAATGGCCTATCGGAGATAAACAAGTCTGGTTGCAGAAAGCACAACAGAAGGTCTCCTTGGGTGATCTTTCCGGGTTATGATTCTTTCTGCGTTGTCATTTCTCTTCAAGACTTGTTCGGCATGAGTTCTCAAATAAGGCTGCAGCATTGTGGATAGTGTGTCTCCATGCCTTCCGATGTGAGGCCAGGGCGGACCATTGTTGGTGATCAATTTGGCCAAGCCTGAGATGTTGTTTCAGGGAGTCCTTGTATCACTTTTTTGGAGCGCCCCTCTTTTTTTTTTTTAACTTATTTTTATTGTTGTTTTGATTACATATGATAATCCATGAAAGTGAATACATACATACACTTAACATATGTCTAAAACATTTCAATTACTGCTCCTCAAAGTGTTAAACATTTACCGAAAGGGCTAGATTAATATGCAATTCTTTACATTACATTTCAATTTTTACCTCAGTATCCTGTACATCACCCTTTCCAAATTTCCCATTTTCCAACACGCATTTTCTTCATTCCTTCTAGATGACAATAATTAACCGTTCTCCACAACTTTATATCTTAACAATACAGTCTTCGTTCCTTGGTTCTTTTTCCTTTTAAGTTTGGGTGTCTATTTTTACTTTTCTCACCAGGCCTCTGTCCCTTCAATTTCCTTTCATCCTAATCTTTGCTCTTCTCTTACTTATTTTCAGTACTCACATTTATTATTAATTAAATCCTCCTCCTGTTCTCAATATTCTTAATTAATACGTCTGGATGATAATTCTTTTCTCCTTCCTTACTTATTATACTTTAATTTCCTTAGAAGCTTAATATTGCTTCTTTTCCCCATTTCTCCTTCCAAATAGGTAATAGACATCTCCATTCATCCCTAAAGTCCTCCACTGTTTTGTCTTTTAACAGTAGGGTTAATTTATCCAATACTGATATCTCATATAATTTAACTAGCCATTCATCTTCTTTTGGTATTTCTGGCACCTTCCAATATTTTGCATAGATAATTCTGGCCGAAGTCACCATATACAATATAATTCTCCAATATGCTTTTTCCACCTGCTTTTCCACTCCAAACATCATATTTAATAAGTATAATTCTGCCCGCATTGGTATCTTTGTCTCGAAAATCCTTTCTATCATCCTATGTACTTTCCCCCAATATTTTCTTGCTCTTGGACATTGCCACCACATATGAAAGAAGGTACCTATTTCTTTTCCACATTTCCAACAAAGTTCATTCTTGGTCTTATACATTTTTGCAATTTTATACGGAGTCAGATACCATCTATATAACATCTTGTAATAATTTTCTCTTAAATCATAACTTCTAGTAAATTGAATGTTTTTCCAGGTTTTTTCCCATTGCTCCAATGTAGGTGACTGCCCTAGATCTGCTGCCCATTTAATCATATTATCCTTTACCACCTCATCTTCCATCTCAACCTTACTTAACATTTTATACAATTTGGAGATTAGTTTTTCCTTTCCTTTCAACAATATTTGATCCAATTCCGATAATGTTTTTTCAATGCCTTCCAATTTACTATCCTGTATAAATCTTTCTTTTAATTGTCTGTAGAGAAACCAATGACAAACCAACTCTGCCTCCTCTAACTCTTCTCTTGTCTTTAATACCCACTGGTCTCCTTTTAGCTTCAAGATATCTTTATACCTTAACCAATTATCTTTACATAGATTTTCATTCCTATGAAAGGCCTCATGTGTTGAAGTCCATAGTGGGATTTTCTTAGAAATCTTATTTCTGCATTTCTGCCATGTTACTAATAAATTTTTCCTAATAAAATGATGTTTAAAGTCTTTATTAACTGCCACTTTGTTATACATTAGGTATGCGTGCCAACCATAACAATTGTTAAATCCTTCCAGTGCTAAGAGTCTTTTATCTTCTAGCTTAATCCACTCTTGTATCCAAGCCAAATTGCACGCATAATAATAAAGTTTCAAATTCGGCAGTTGTAATCCGCCTCTATTTTTGGATTCGTAAAGTATTTTCCACCTTATTCTTGGTTTTTTCCCTTGCCAGATATATTTTGAAATATCTCTATTCCAGCTCTTGAAAACCTCTTCTTTCTCTATAACTGGGAGTGTTTGAAACCAGAACATCACTTTCGGTAGGATATTCATCTTTACCAATGAAATCCTCCCCATCAATGATAATTTTAATTTGTCCCACTGTTGTAGATCTTTTTTTATTTGACTCCAACCTTTTATATAGTTGTTTTTGAATAAACCTGCGTTACTCCTTGTTATAGTTACTCCTAGGTATTTCACCTTCTTTTCAATTTTAAAGTTTGTGATTTCCGTTAATTGTTTTTCTTCTTGTTGTGGTATGTTTTTTGTTATCATAGCTGTTTTTTCTGAGTTTATTTTGATCCCTGCTAATTTCCCAAATTCTTCCAGCATTATCATCATTCTTTTTATACTCTCTAATGGGTTTTCCAAACAGATTACGAGATCGTCCGCAAAGGCTCTTATCTTATAATTGTATTTTTGTATTTTGATCCCTTTAATCGCATCCTCTTTCCTTATTTTCCTATTCAATATTTCTAATACTGTAATGAAAAGTAACGGAGACAGGGGACAACCCTGCCTCGTACCTTTCATTATTTTGCACGCCTGTGTCCTCTCCCCGTTCACTATTATTCTTGCCATTTGATCTTCATAAATGGCTTGAATCCATTTTATATATTTTTCTCCTAATTTCATTTTTTTCAACACCTCTATCATGAAATCCCATTTTAGACTATCGAATGCCTTTTCAGCATCCAAAAATATAAGGCATAGCTTTTTATGGTTTTGTTTTTCATAATATTCAATTATATCTAGAATTATCCTTATATTATTTCTCAAAAATCTGTTCGGTAAGAATCCACATTGATCTTCATGAATCCACACCTTTAATATCTCCTTTAACCTATCTGCTAATATTGTTGAAAAGATCTTATAATCTGAATTTAATAATGAAATTGGCCTGTAATTTTTCATTTCCTTCGGATCTTTCCCTTCTTTGGGGATCAAACTTATGTTTGCTTCTCCCCATGATTTTGGTTTCTTTCCTTTATAAATCTCATTTATCAACAAATGCAATGGATCTATTAATTCTTCATTAAACGTTTTATAATATATTGCAGATAGTCCATCCGGACCCGCTGCTTTCCCTAGTTTCATTTTTTGGATTGCCATCAAGATCTCCTCTTTAGAAATTGGTTTATTTAACTCTTTTCTTTGTTCTTCTGATATCGGAGGTATCTCCTCCTTACTAAGATATTCTTTTATTTCCTCTTCTCTCTCCCTAGGTATCTCCTGTTCATGTTCTGAAAATACCTTCAAGAAGTATTCATAGAATAACTTCTTTATTTTTCCCTGTTGTCTATATGTTTTTTCCTCACTTCTTATTTCTGAAATTATTTTCTTCTCTCTTTCTTTTCTAATCCTGCGCGATAACCATTTTCCTGGTCTATTCGCATTCTCAAAATATTTCTGTTGTTGGTATCTTAGTTTCCTTTCTATTTCTGTTGTCACTTCTAATTTTAACTGGTGTTGTAAAATTTTAATCTCCTCTATTAGTTTATTGTCCTTGGGGTTCTTCTTCAATTCCTGTTCTTTTCTCTTGATCTCACCCTCAATCCTGTCTTCCCTTTCTTTTCTTTTCCTCTTTAACTCTATTTCTTTTTGTATAAAAAATCCCCTGATCACCGCTTTACTTGCATCCCAAACCGTGTTTACCTCTGTTCCCTTATCTAGATTTTCCTCAAAGAAAAATTTTAATGAGTCTTTTGCTTCTTGTATTACCTTTTTATTTTTTAACAGAAAGTCTTTTAATTTCCAAGAAAATTCTCTTCTAGCCTTTTGACATGTCAAAACTATTGGGCAGTGATCTGAAAGGTATCTAATTTTTATTTCAATCTTTTTAACTTTTTTAATTGCACTTTTTGAAATGAAAATCATATCAATCCTTGACCAAGTCTTATGACGGTCTGAGAAGCAAGTATATTCCTTCTCTAGACCATACTTAATTCTCCATGAATCAACTATAGACAGATTTTCTATCATTTCTAGGCAGACTTTTGGCAATCTACCATGACTATTTTTCCCCTTTTTACTTGACGATCTATCAATGTCTCCATCTACCACCCCATTCCAGTCACCCATAATGAAAAGCTCATCAAAGTCAGTTTCCAAAATCTCATTCCATAGCTTATTATAGAATTTTGCTTTATTGTCAATAGGCGCATATAATCCTACCAACAGTATCCGGCTATTCTCTATCTGAATTTCAACCGCTATATACTGCCCATCTGCATCTTTAAATATCTCCTTCGCCTCAAATTTCATATTCACATATATTATGACTCCTTTCTTCTTCTTTTCTGTTGTTGTTGCAAAGCCTTGACCCAATTTATAATTTGTCAGATATTTTAAATCTTTACTACATATATGTATCTCCTGCAAACATACGATGTCTAACTTTTGTCTTTCCAAATAATGAAATATTTTTCTTCTTTTCTGTGGTGAATTTAACCCCCTTACGTTCCAGGATAAAATTCTTTCTAACATAATTTTAACTTATTCAATATCTATTACAATTACTCTCCCCGCTCCTTCTACTCCTAAGTCTCTTCTTGTTCTATGTTCTTACTATCTTTTATTACTCTCAATAGATCACCTTGTTTCCCTATCTCTACTTCCAGTATCCCCTCTTCTCCTTCCTCTTCTTCCTCTTCCTCTTCTTCCTCCTCCTCTTCGTTTTTTCCCACTTCCTCATCATCTGTATACTCTTCCACCACCTTGTTCTTCTCCTTTCTTTCATCCTCTTTTCCATATATTTCTGTTTCTGCTTTCCTTATTATTTCCCCTGCATCCTTTCCTCGTCCTTCTCTTTCTCCCCTAAGCTCTTCTTCGTCTTTCCTCCCTCCTTTATAATCTCTTACCAATCTCTTCACAAATTCCTTAGCCTTTTCTGTACTGTTTATTTTATACTTTCTGGACCTATATGTTACTGTAACCCCTTCCACTTTTTCCCATTTGTAACGTATTTCGTATTTTCTTAATTCTTGTATCAGAAATTTATAATCTTTCCTTTTCTTTAGAATATTTGCCGGTATGTCTTTGTAAATTTTAACCTCTTTCTCCTCTATTTTCAATACATCTTCATAAGCTCTATTCAACACTATTTCTTTTACTCTTTCTCTCAAGAAGTAAATTACTATGTCCCTTGGCACTCTATTCTTTCTGGCTATTCAAGATTCAATTCGAAACATTTTATCAATCTCCAAATCAAGTTGCTCAGGAAGCCATCCTATAAACTTTGCTAATACTGGAACTATCCTTGTATATAAATCCTCATTCTCCTGTTCCTCTATCCCTCTTATTTTTATACACTTTGATCTACTTTTCAATTCTAGAATATTCTCCTTAATTTGTTCTTGTTGTTTATTTTCCTCCAATTCTTTAGATTTTAACTCTAAAGTATCCGTTCTTTGTTCCAGATTCTGTATTCTTGTTTGTAATTGTGTTAGGGCTTTTGTATTTTCCTCTAACTTTTTACCTAAGTTTTCTAATTCCCTTTTAAAATCTGCCTTTATTTCCTCTCTTAATTCTTTTATCTGAGCCTTTATGTCCATTCTAATTTCTCTCCCCATCTTCTTCATCTCATCCAACAGTGCCATATTCATATCAGGTGTTTTTGTTTGCAATTCTATTGATGGTCTTCTTTGACCCAATAGGGCTACATTTCTTCTCGTACCTGCTGCCATTTCTTATACCTTAAGTTTATACCTTAAGGTTATACCACCCTTTTATCTCTATGTATATATATTTATTTCTATTTATATATATATTTCTAATTTTGCTTCTATCTCTCCTCTTTCCCTCTTTCTTCCCTCTTTCCTTATCAACTCCTTCAGTACTTTCTAATTTCCGAGTTCTCCAAAGCTTAAATCTTTTTCCCCCCCCTCAATGTCACCTTTCAATATCTTTCAATTTAATCGTTATATTAAACACACATTTACTCTACTCCTCCTAGCTCATATAACAAAAGAGTAAACATTAAGTAGAAGGTATAAAGAGAATAAGTATATAATAAAGAATATAAAGAAAATAAGCTTTCCTGGAATTTATCACAATATCCACTAATTACTTTGAATCAGTTTTCACTATTATAAGCACTTACAAACACTTACACTCTCAATATCTCTCAATATTCAGTTCAATAATTAAATTCTTCACCATATACTCAATAAACTCACTGTACTCAATATACTCAATTCATCACACATTATACACATCCCATGCCCAATTAACAGTATTGTCCAATTTTCCTCCTTTATTTCCTTATTTCCTTCTTACTCTTTCTCTTTTTCTTCTTTTCTTCCTTCTCCGGCTTTAAATCCAAATCTAGTTATTACAAATAATACAATATTACCAAGTATCCACAAAACCAGATGTTACAATGTTCCTGCTTGGCTACTCCACCTCCGTCTCGTGTACACTCCGGTCCGTTTAACATTCATCCAGCGTCGGTTGCCCAGGGAAACAGTAATCTCGTGTCGGAACAATCTCCTTCCAACTTTTCTCCTTCTTTTCCTTCCTCCCCCAAAGCAAAACAAGACCCCCACTCTTACTCAGACCTCGGGACTGACTCAAATTTGAGCACTACGTCAGTAAAATATTACGCTCAGTACACAGTTATTTCAACTCACTTCCTACTCACACCTCCGCTCCTCAGCCTCCAAGCGGAGTGAATCGCCAGATATAAGCTTCCCCCTTTCAGACGCTACTCCACTGAAACCTCCACCTTTTCCTTCCAAGGTTTGCTATTTTTATTCCCCGCAAAGATTATATTTGTCGAGGTCTCACCGCCAAACTTCTTCCTTTCTCCAACCTTTTTTTTAGTCTTAAGATTTGTTAAAAGTGGTGACGGCGGAGTTCCTGCTGCTTACTAGGCAGCGATGCCGCGGGGCAGTGGTAAGCTCCTCGACCTTCTTAGCCTTTCACCGGTACGCCGGGTGATGTTCTCTCTCCTTCTCCTTCTCCCTTTTCTGCGCACCTCGGGCTGGCAGTAAACGGTCTTCACTGAGCCCCTCTGAACCCCTTACCCCAAGGGGTATTCGCTCCACCCGTTCTTTTCGAACTGCGGATTCAACACCCCGCTGCGTGGCAGTGTCAGAGCAGCGTTCTCCTGACACGTCCGCTCACTCCGCCATCTTCACCGGAATCTCCTTGGAGCGCCCCTCTTATGCTGACCCGTGGCGAGTTCACCATAGAGTACTATTTTGGGGAGGTGATGGTCCTCCATCCTAGAAACGTGCCCTGCCCAGCGCAGCTGTGTTCTCAATATCATGGCCTCAGTGCTGGTGATCCCTGCTTGCTCAAGGACAGCAACATTCATCACATAGTCAGTCCAGTGTATATTTAGGACTGTACGTATACAGCGCTGATGAAAGCATTTGAGGAGTCGTAAGTGTTGGCAATAGGTGACCCATGTTTCAGACCCACAAAGGAGAGTAGACGGTACAATGGCTCTATACACACTGATTTTTATGCTTCGCCTCAGGTGTTTATTACTTCAGACTCTTTTGTAAAGTCTTCCAAATGCACTATATGCCTTTGCTAATCTGTGATTGATCTCTTTGTCAATCTTGGCATCTGAGGAGATGATGCTTCCCAGGTAGGTGAACTGCTGAACAGACTTAAGCACAGATTTGCCAACAGCAACATGGGGATGGTGGTGTTCGTCCTGTTGTGCAGGGTGGTAAAGAACTTCCGTTTTCTTCAGGTTGACTTCCAGCCGAAACAGTTCTGCAGCGAAGCAGGATGTTAGGTGCTGCAGAGCTGCTTCTGTGTGGGCAACAAGGTTAGCATCACCAGCGAAGAGCAGCTCATGGACGAGATAGTCGAGTCTTAGTGCGAGCCCTGAGATGGCTTACGTTAAACAAGCTACCATCAGTACGGTAACGTATATAGATGCCATCTTCTTTTTCGAGCTCTGCCGTAGCCCTTTGGAGCATCATGCTGAAGAAGATTGTAAATAAAGTTGGAGCAGGAACACAACCTTGCTTCACTCCATTAGTTATTAGAAAGGACTTTGTGGAATACTGGAAAGAAAAATGGACAAGTTTGAGTAAATTCGACCTCTAACAAGGAAACAAAGTTAAAATGAGGGAAGGTTGACATTAAATAAGTGAAAACAAGAATTACGTATAGACAATGTGGGGTTAATGTTAAACCTGACATTGAATTGATTAGTGTAGAAGTTACACTAAAGATTTTCAAAAGAAATGGGAAACAAGTTTTAGGAGACAGAGCATAACCTAAACAAATCAGGAAGGAGGTTGGAAATCTGGATTGAAGGAAGAACAGTGATCAGTGAAGAAGCTTGTGGTGGGTACATGAGGAATCTCTCAATCTCTACAGGGCACATCTGGTCTGTGGGCCAGAGATTCCTCATCCCTAATTTAAAAGAAGGCTAATTATATTACATTTTTTTCGTATTCTTTTGAACATCATTAGTTTATTCAGAACAAGAAAATGCAGTGGTTTGGCTCCTGTGACAATTGATAGGCACAGGTTCATCTTGGCCTGTTGTGGAGAGTGCATGCATGCATGCATGTGTGTGTGTATATATATCTATCTATAAATCTATATCTATATATGTATCTAGGGCACTGTGCTGAGAATAATCCATATCACATAATGTATTAATGACAGGCCCAGTCAAACAGGCCATCCAGATGGATGGCTCCCAGGGCCATTAGTCAAAAAGCATTGAGCAGCTCTCCTCAACAGATTTTTTTAACATTAAGAAATAAAGACATAAAAATAATTGGGAAATTTTTAAATCTGTCTTTTGTATGCATTTGCTATCTGAATTGACATGAGTAGAGGGAAGGAACAGGTCCTTTTCAGTGGCAGTACCTTGATTGTGGTTCCTAAATACCCTAAAGGTATCAGATCCTGTCTGATCTTGGAAACTAAGCAGGGTCAGCCCTGGTTAACACTTGGATGGAAAACCACCAACAAATACCAGGTGCTATAGGTTATATTCCAGAAGAAGGAACTGGCAAAACCACCTCAGAGTATTCCTTGCCTAAGAAAACCCTATTCACGGGGTCCCCATAAGTTGACAGGCAACTTGAAGGCACATACATACCTTGTTTGTGGAACTCACACCCTACAAGAAGGCTGGCCTGGTAACTAAACTAACTGTAACTGGTTAGATAACATACAATAAGAATGAATGGCCAGTTCTTGCAACAGAATGACATAAACAGTGGATCTTGCAAGTTGGGACTGGTGCTTCCTCACCACCACCACCCCAACATTAATACATGATCTCAACCAAGTGATTACTTCTGCTGACAAAAGCAAATTATTTACCATGATTGAAACACAAAGAGATTGTGAAGAACCACAAAAGGATCTCTCCAAACTGGGAGAAAGAGCATTAAAATAGTAAATTTGGTGGCTCTGTATTACCAGGCATAAAGTGTTGTACACTGGGGCAACTCCACTTACCTCCAGGTATTGGGCAATGGAGAGGAAGGGACAAGAAGGGACTTCTGCCTTGCAGATCTTATGTGATCCACGAAGGATTGGAGTCTGACCCACTGAAGCCCCTGGGTCCACACTGTCATCTCTGATCAGTGCTTGAGGAAATGAATAATGCAAGGTTACACTTCCACACAGTTCTTCCTCTTAGTTAGGACTTCCTCTTCCTCTTCCTCTTAGTTAGGACTTAGTTAGCTCTCTCCCACCCACCTCCGGGTAGGATGGTGGGACCTCATCCCAAGGCCTGTTTGAACAGATTGGGCTGGAAACTTCCTGCCATTGAGTAGTGTTGCCAGGTTTTCAAAATACCAATAAGAGGCAGTCAAAATTCATGATATGCAGGGTTTACAACCAGGGATCACCAGCATTGAGGCCATGATATTGAGAACACAGCTGCGCTGGGCAGGGCATGTTTCTAGGATGGAGGACCATCGCCTCCCCAAAATACTACTCTACGGTGAACTTGCCACGGGTCAGCGTAAGAGGGGCGCTCCAAAAAAGCGATACAAAGACTCCCTGAAACAACATCTCAGGCTTGGCCAAATTGATCACCAACAGTGGTCCGCCCTGGCCTCACACCGGGAGGCATGGAGACGCACTATCCACAATGCTGCAGCCTTATTTGAGAACTCACGACGAACAAGTCTTGAAGAGAAACGACAACGCAGAGTGCTGTGCTATTTGCAACCGGACTTGTTTATCTCGGACTGGCCTTTTTAGTCATCAGCGCGCTTGCAGAAAGCGCGGGATGAGTCCTTCCTGAATCTTCGTTTGCGAAGAAAAGCCAGAGAGAGAGAGAACAGAGACAACCAAGAAGCAGCGATAAGCAAGTTTGTTCTCTACCTAAATACCAAATGAAAGTATTGATTTCAGTTAACTAAGCCATGTGTTTCTCTGTAGAATTGATATGTTGTCCACATTCATAAATTACATGGTGCACCCATTTCTTTCTTTATCAAAGGCTCATATCCCCAAATACAGGATTCTTGACAACTTGTTCAGTCTTTATAAAAGGAAACATTTGCAAACCCCCAAATAGGGGATGCCCCTTATAATAAGGAACATCTGGCAGCTCTTCCCCTGGGTTATACCTTATATGGGTAGAACTGATTCTGAACATATCCAAGTCCAGCAAGTTTAGGGCCTTAAACACCAAAGGTGAGACTTTGAATTGGGGATCATAAATGACTTTGTAACCTCCCAGTATAGTCAGTGGCACACTGGAGGATAAGATTATTGTCCTTTTTTAAAAATGCAATTTGTCACAACTGCAGAAGATGACAACTCATTTCTCAAACTGCATAGAGAAAGACTGGCTCAGTGGAGACAGATAAAACTCATTTTTAATTTGCTGATATGAAAGGGAAAGGGCGTTGGCTGTAGAGAAGAGGAGAAAGAGACACTCTGAAAATGAAGTGCTCAACCCCTGAATAAAGCCATTATTGAACAAGGGACTAAATTAGCTCCTAATATGATCTCATACCGAAAGGGCAATAGAACCAGAGTGAATGAATCAGTCTTGCTCAATAAAAATCAAAGCCCTTTATTTCTTCGAAGCCTTTCCTACTCCTCACCTTTACATTATAATCAATAGAGGCTGAATTTAGAGAATACTATCAGTGCTGCAGTTCCAGCCTCTAACATTGAAATCCATAGGGTTGCTGGGAGTATTAGAACATCCAGGATAAATTAATTCACTGTAAGTAAGAGCTTTGAAGCTAGGAGCATCACCAGGCTTTTGAAGCTTAAGCCCTGTTTAGATTACTTGATTAAAGTGGGTCCAAAGCTTCACCAATCAATATATTTTGCTTAAAAGCAGCTTCGATACAGAAGCAGATTTAATTGGATCTGCAAGACCCAGGGCTTGGATGAGAGTTCCTCAGTATATAACGAGATAATGGACCTGTGGGAAGAGAAGTTGGGAGATGGCTTAGGGAGAGAGGCACATCACTGTGGCTTTTAAAGAGTGTATTTACAGGAGCTGCATAACAATAACCCAAACAGAGGAGAAGGTAGTGGTGTCAAACTAAAGGAGAGAATTAATTACAAAGCTCAAACGTGGGAAGAAAGGACCAGAAAGCTGGCTGGACTGTTGGCCTATGTACTATGCCTAAGTATAGAGGTGCTACTTTGGGCTATATCAATATTAGGGCTCATTTATACAAGGCAATAAAATGTGAATTGATGCGCAGTAACGTCAATTCGCAGCAGCTTTCATTTGTCTCCACAGTGTTTTTTTCCAAGATCGCAGGCAAGAGAAGCCATAAATGCCTGTTGTTAAAAGGGGCATGCTTGTGAATCAAGATGGCAGGCACAAATTAATTACTCATGTGTTTTTTTTGTTGTTGCCACTGAACAGTATATTTTAAAAATGCAAATCCAAGGTGCAGAAGTGCAACCCTCTGCTTAAATAAACAGGGGGGGGGAGGCTGTTTCATCGCCTCAGTGCACAATCACTAGGGCAAAAATCCAACATGGCAGTTCTGGGTGCCACCTTGCTGGCAAACTCCACCCCTACGCACATCTGACCAATCAGCAATCCACTCTGGAAATGTGCAGTGATGCAAATCGCTTGTCCTAATGAGCAATAGTGTGCATTCCCACACATTCTTTAAAATAATACAGGAAAAGCCGCAAAGGCTTTTTGTATTAGGAGTTTTTTGCCTCCTTCCTTCTGAATACATCAAAACACCACAGAATCCCATTGGGACAAAAGTTATTCTCCTCAATTTCTATGAGGAGTATTTTCACCATTTAGACAAGCCCTTAGTCCTACTTAGAGCATTAAATTAATTAGATTAATTGGTTGCAATATCATAACTTAAGATCCATTGTTTTCAATGGGTCTGCTCTAGGTAGGATTGACATTAGATATGATTTAGCCCTATTTACATTATTATTAATGAAGGCTGCTGTGTTGCTGACAGGTAGACTATGTTCATCCCACAGAGTTCAAGCTGAGCCATAGACAGACATGCAGTCATGCAACTCACACTGTGCATATTTACTTAGAAGTCACAGTGTCAAGTAATGGTGAGTAGGAGTGCAGCTTTGATTTGACGTGTTCTCCTATTCCAATAACGATTTGCCTGAAGGTTAAGCTTAGCTTCCTAAAGCCCTGCTTCATCTTCTACCACTTGCTGAATGAAGACCGGTGGTGACAGGAGACAGGGCCTTTCTTGTTTTGGCATCCCATCTTTAAAATTCCTTTCCCTGGTTCTGGCTGTGATTCCTTTGCCAAACCTTTTCAGATATTGATCCAGTGTTGTGGTTTTATACATGCATTTCCCCTTTTTGCTCTTGGACAGTGGTAGCACTGAGCAGAGGGCTTCCAAAGACAATCTCGGTATATAGACAGGATGGTGTAGACAGGATTCCCTTCTGATATCCTGGTCTTCACCTGGGTAGATCTTTTAAAAAACCAAGTATGAACATTTGAATCATAGAATCATAGAACTGTAGAGTTGGAAGAGACCACAAGGGCCATACAGTCCAACCCCATTCTGCCATGCAGGAAATAACGATCAAAGCATCCCTGACAGATGGCCATCCAGCTTCTGTTTAAAGACCTCCAAGGAAGGAGACCCCACCACACTCCAAGGGAGTGTGTTCCACTGAATTGTGCAAAATTTTGCCAAGAAAAATGGGCAAAACCTGCTGAATCTAGATGTACAAAATTGTTTGAGTTTTGCCCAAGAAAACTTCAAAGGAATGAATATTTCTGCCACCAATAAGTGTTAGTTTGCTTTTGTTTAATTTTTATGCCACAGTAAAAAATATGCTGTACCTTCACAGTGCTGAATATATAGTGAACCTCAAGTGGTGATAATTCCAATTTACTTCATTTCAATTCCAGCCTGTAACACAACAAAATGTGGAAAAGTGAAAGGGATGTGTGTGAATACTTCTGCAAAGTGTTGTATGAAGGAAGCCATGCAACCAGCAGGCTGTGTGAGGTACCAAGGTTGTTTCTATGATTCCTGGAGCCTGTTTCACTTTATTCTTGTGAACCTTGGGGCTTGTCTATCCAAGGCAATAAAATGTGGATTGGTATGCAGTAACGCCAATTCACAGCAGCGTCCATTTTTGTCTCCATGTTTTTTTGGTAAGATTGCAGGTATGCGAAGCTATCCATGTTTGCTGTTCAAAGGAGCATACCTGAGAATCAAGATGGTGGGTGTGAGGGAATTACTCACGTTTTTATTTTCCCCAAGTTGCTAGTGCCAAACAATTAAAAAAAAACACAACCCTAAATCCAAGGTGTGGAAGTGCGATCTTCCGTTCAAACAAACAAACAAACAAGGCTGTTTCATCACCTCAGCGCACAATTGCTACAGAGAAAATCCAACATGGCGGTTCTGGACACTGCCTTGCTGGCAAACTCTGCCTCCACGCACGTCTGACCAATCAGCAATCCACTTTGGGAATGCACAGCGATTCGATTCAGTTATCCTAAAGAGCAGGAGTGCACATTTCCCCCACAGTTTTAAAAAAACTCAGGAAAAGTCCCGAAGTCTTTTCTAGCGCTGTTTTTACAGGTTTTAGCTCCCCTCCTTCTGAATACCACAGTTCAACACAGGATCTCATTAAGACACATTAATTCTCCTTGAATTCCATGAAGAGTATTTTCACCATATAGACAAGCCCTTGGAGCTCTCCTTTTCAACAACAGGAGAATCCTACCAGGCACACAATTCTCCTCTGAAATAGGCATGGCCTCATGGTAGGGGATATAAATCCCTTTATTTCATCCTCATATATAAAGATGAATAATTATGGTAGTTTTCTCCTCACTGTAGGAGAAAACAAATGTTCCTCTGTAGAATACTCCATGTATGCAAACATCCCAAAGTATTAACAGAGGAAATATTCTTGGGAGAAAAAATATGGGATTTTTGCACAAAAATCTGTGTTTTTCTATGCAGAATAATTCCTCCACAACACTTCAGGGTGTTCGAATATCAGGAGAAAATTGCACAGAATCCTTGCTGATCTATTATTCTTCCCAACAGAGTTCCCTGACTACCAGGAAACCTGTTTTTGACCTAATGATTAGGGATCTTCTTTCTACCTCTACCTCCTGGCATCTTGTTTTAGCCCTCAGCTGATTGTAAAGACCTCAAAGTGGCCACTTCTGGTTTTGCCAAAGGGTGCCAGTGTGGCCTGCAGCAGATCTGGATCCTGATGGTGAGAAATGGCCTCATCCTGCATTAAGATTTAAACATTGTAAAAATACAAGAAGACCTCAACATTGCAAAAAGCAGACATCAGTCCTGTGTTTAACATACTTAGAATAAACAAAATATATTGGGAAATATTTGTTATATAGGTTGAATCTCCCTTATCCAAAACGTTTGAGACCAGAGGTATTTTGGATTTTGTACTCTTTAGGATTTTGGAATACTTGCATATACATAATGAGATATCTTGGAGATGGGACCCAAGTCTAAACACAAAATCCATTTATGATTCATATAGACCTTATACATAGAGCCTGAAAGTAAATTTATAAACAATATTTTTAATAATTTTGTGCATGAAACAAAATTTGTGTATATTGAACCATCAGAAAGCAAAGGTGCCACTATTTCAGCATCCATGTGGACTATTTTGGTATATTTTGGATTTCAGAATTCCAGATAAGGGAAAGTCATCCTGTATACTGAAATTTATATTGTAACTCTCTGGACAAATTGCTTACTCAAGGAGGCTTACAATAACTTCAGACAAAACAAAGCAAAATTAGGATCAAGTAATGGACCAACAACAGAATCAAGAAAAATTGCCCAATGAAATAATAGAGTTTTCAATGGTTGATAAATTTTGCAAAATCCTGTACACAATTAAGCTGGAAACCATCCCCATTGAACTCAGTGGGACTTGCTTCTGAGAAAATGTACATAGGATTGGTCTTTAAGAGCTGGCAAATGTGAGAGTCTACCAGAGATTATTCAATAATCTGTGAGCCACTGTGGAAAGGACGAATCAAATATATTTGATTTGTCTTTTATATTTTTGGTGTCTTTGATTTGGGTATATATTTTACCTCTTGTTTTCTTTTCCTACCTGGCACCTAACAGATAAGAGTTGGGGCTAGTTAAATGCATCCAAGGAAAACTCTATGGAATAATGATCAGTGGAGACAGGTGACTAAAAGCCAAGTGAAGCAGGAAAAGGAAGGAAAGCACAAATTTCAGGGGGGAAAAAACTTCTTTTGGACTACAGATTCCAGAATCCCTCCACCAGAATGGTCACTTATTTACACCTAGTGACAAAATACATACCACCATACCTGCTGTTCCTAGTTCCAGTTTGGACTAGTAGATTGCACTTGTTTCATACCAAATGTTCTATTTTTAAAATTCTATGATTTGTTGGTTTCATGGGTCAACCCATTCCTTTCTTCAGGCATTTAGGAACCTCTCCTTCAGTGGAGCACAAAACAACTGCCTTTTAATGTGAACTACTCACATTTTTGTGTGGTTGCACAGATATTTAAGACCCCCACACATACATTTTAACTGCAATTCATAAAAATAGCTATATGCCATTCCATTCCATGAGACGTTACTGGAATGAGACCATGGGAAGGTCTTATTCTTTGCACAACAAATGTTTATACAGACTCCCAGTTGTAACCATTCCTAACTACCAGGATTCTGGCAAATGAAGTGCATGCCTGAGGATATAATTTCAATTGAATCAAAAACTTGCAAGGGCAGATACTTTAGTTTTTAGTAGATGTACTGTCACAGGACATGAATTTCACTGCAGCCAGATTTGAAGGAAGTATGCATAACAGTGCAGTTTCTGCCCACCCGGGAGAGTTGTATGCCTTAGCAATTAGTTATTTCATTCATGAAAACATCAGCAAACTGCCAACATTCCCTTGTCTGTTTACTTTACTGTTTTAATGAAGACATAAGCAAGAGCCCCAACAAGGCCTGACATTTCAAGAGGTTTGAATCCAGCATCTTGAGATTATGTAAAGCAATTCTGTTCTAACGTGGGCATATTAAGGAAGTACATCCACGGCTCAGAGCGGAACAGCTACAACAGACTTGCAGGCTATTTGTGCAGGAATTAGTGCTGTGTACCCAAGGTGGAATGTGTGAGCGAGAGAGCCATGTAGCTAAAGAGCTTGGAAAATAAAAACAGATGGCTACAGATGTAGGACTCTTATCAAATCAGGACAGGGATATTTTTAGCTTTTTGTCTAATAGCTATAGGTAGCTGACCAATGAGCTCACCCACTGAAATCTACCCAACATTGTTTGCCTCTGCGCTTAAAACTCTAAAAGGGTCCACGAGGATTCCCTTTCTCTGCTCACCCCCCCTTTTAAAATTCAGGTACCCCAGAGGGCCCTCTCCCCTTTCCCCATTCTTTAAAGGCTTTAGGCTTACTTGGACTGCCATGTTTCCTGTTTTCCCACCTTTGTTTTTTCATATCTTAGGAATCTTAGCAGGAGAACCCTTTCTAAAATAAAGGCCTTTTTGAAAAAATAATTTCCTGATGAATTGTGGCAGACCCCACTCTTTCTTTTAGGAAGTGCCCCCATGTGGACTTTTGACTTTTTGACTTGAAACTGGCCATTGCAACGTGAATGACAACCAAACACATTTTGTCAGATTTTGAGATCTCTGCCACATTTTCCTGATGAGTCACAGCTGCCACAAACAGACATACTCTTTTATTATCTATAATAACTGGTTATTTCTTTTTCTTGTTATATCTTTTTTCTGTCAGAATTGAGAATCAAAAATACTGGGTGATATGGACAAACAATCTGATCTGAAAGGCATCTCCTTACATTCTACTACACAACCATTAAAGGTAAGGATCCCTCTCCAGTTTTCACTCTGACAACCCTAACTGGGATGTCATGGCAGAATGCTGGAAAAAAAGAAAAGAAAAAGATGTTGGGCTAGATTTTGAAGGGCCCACAATCTGATTGGGAGTATTACATGAACAGGGCTATGGCACTGGGGCACTGTTGCTAAGATTACTTAGGTGAAAAAAGGAAAGGAAAGTGAGGAAAGCTTCTCTGAAGTGCTGCTGCTAAAATTACAGTACTGTGGTTAAAAAAAAAGGGAGCAGGAAAACAGAAAGCCCGTTAGGTACGGACCTGGGCAGTGCTGTATACCCCTCAACTAGCCTATAACACAAGAGAATGAGATGAATTACGGATGCCACAGAAACACACACAGATTCTCTTTTATTATTACAGCTTTCAATTATGTCTCATGGCTAATGGCTACTAGTTACTGAATATCCAGGTTGCCCCCCATATCCACGGAACCAATATCCATGGTTTCAGTTATCCATGCCTGAAAAAAATAGGGACATATACCATAGAATAATCCAGGAAAACATCTAGAGAGGTGTCCTCTCTAGGAATCACTAGGTCCTTCAATGCAACTCTATGGTATGTTTGTGCTGGAAATCCCTTATTTTAATAGAGTTTGCTATTATGCACCATTTCACTTATAAATGATAAGTCCAGGAACTTATACCCCGCATATACAGGGGGCGACCTGTACTGCACATCTAGACAGAGAAAGAGGCACCTGGCAAGTCTCTATGTTTGTTTTGTTGAAGAGACACAGTCTAAAGATGGAACAAAGCCAGCTGAGGAAACAAGAAAAGAAGGATACCTCAGGTGGGAGAGGACAGGCCTTGCCTGCAAAAAGTCTCATCTTCAGTCCTTGGCTTTTCTAGGTAGGGCTGTGATAGACATTTCTGAAACCCTGAAGAGTAATAAATGGAACAGAGGATAGTACTAAGCTAGAGGGGCAATTGACTTAAGGTAATTTAAGATAGCTAGCTACCTATGCTCCTATGGCAGACATTTGAATTACTGCTGCTTACAATCTCCAAAGAGCATGGTGTTTTAGTTTTTTGGGTTTACACTTCCAAAATCTACCACAGAGCATGGCCACTGGGTATTGTGTCCAAACCCCCCTAATTTTTCCAAGCTCTGAGCTTAGTGATTTGAGTACTGGACTAGGACGGACCAATGAGAAAAGGGTTCACATTACCACTCTGCTAAAAAACAAAACAACCACCACCACCCACCAGCTGTCCTGATCATACCATTCTTGAACAGTAGGTGGGGTAAATCCATACAACAATTTTGACAGCAGTATTGAAACACAATGATAGTGCTTAAATGGGAGTTGTTGTCCAACAAGCAGAGATTTTAGGTGTTAATGGAGGTAATACGGTAAAACAGTGGGTCTTACAATTTTCATTACCAGGGACCCCCTTTAAATAACATTTGTTGCTGCAGACATCCAAGACTTAATTCAAGATGTAAAACCATAACTAAAAATAATAATAATAATAAGAAAGTTTGTGGCTGGAGTGGATTGAACACCAATGCTCAGGCCACGCCAGCCAGCCCAGGCCTTGGCTCCTGTCATGTGGGCTGAGCAGCCTTCAAGTCTTCATGGACCCCCTGTGAGGACATCATGGCCCCCTGGTGGAGAGAGCATGTGATGAGTGTCTGATGGAATGTTGATGAGCGAATGGGAAGAGAGCATGAAGGAGCCAATCCTGTGACAGGAAACTGGTATGGGAGGGGTCTCCTAGAGTGAAAGGAGGTGGATGCCAGTTGAAAGGTGGAGTTAAAGATGTAGTGTGATGGAGAGAGGACTGAATGTGTGTATAGTTGTGAGTGCAGCTGAGGGAATGTATGTGCAATGGAAATATTGTTGAGAGAAACAGAGGCTAATTGGAATACAGAGTGAGAGGAAAGAAAGAACCTAGCAAGCTGTTATTGAGTCTGGCAGATTCTGAAATTATATGTTCACCACAGAGTGGGACTAGCAACCAGTTTAAAGTCAATCAAGTTGAAGACAAAGTTCAAAGCATTTCTGTTATACAGTTTATGCAATAAACCAATCTTTATGTTTTGTTTACGAAATCCAGACTCCTCATGAATTATTTCCCTTATTAGTATTTATTTGGCACGCTAACCCTATCAGTAAACACACACTGATACAAGTACTATCCTGATTAAGTCAAACCCCGGTCCCAGGAAAGGATAAGGGGGAAGTTTGACATAAAGGTGGCAACTGTGGAACTGCGGTCTCCACAGATAATTTATTTGTGGCAGAGTAAGTGATGAGGTGGCCAGGCTGAACAGTGACATAAATTCGGCTGGTGTGCCTGCGCATCACACCCTGGGGGGTCTGCGGACCACAGGTGAATAATAATAATAATAATAATAATTATTATTATTATTATTTATACCCAATCCCTCTGTTAAAAACAATTGGGGCGGCTTACAAAAATTAAAATACAAATACAGATTAAAATCCCTAAACACCACCCACCCCACCCTCCCCCATAAAAAGATAATAAACCAATATAAATTAAAAACAACTAATCTAAAATCACATTAAAAAAATAATAAATAGCCAGCAGACTAAAAGAGGTCGGGAGCTCCTGAGGCCTGGATCTAATTAGGAAACGCCTGCCGAAAGAGATCCGTCTTTAGTGCTTTTTTAAAGCTACTCAGGCTCGTCATCTGATGGATCTCGTTCGGCAGGCCATTCTATAATTTGGGGGCGATTACTGAAAAGGCCCTCTGGGAGGTTGCAGACAGCCTAGATTTTTGTGGCTGAAGCAAATTCCTCCCAGAGGATCAGAATGCGTGGGGAGGATTGTATGGGAGGAGGCGGTCCTGAAGATAAATTGGACCCAAGCCATTTAGGGCTTTAAAGGTAATAACCAACACCTTATACTGGGCCCGGAAACTGATAGGCAGCCAGTGGAGACATTTTAATACTGGAGTTTGGAACATTGGTACTTACTGTGAAGGTTCCTTTTCAGCAGCCTTGGGGAGGGAGTCCTTGAATGGGTAATGGCTCTGCCTTCCAGCCAATCGCAGGCAGGACAACCTGTAAATTTGAATGTAATGCAATCCCCCCTGGAGGTGGAGCCATCCCCTACCTCCCCAGAGAAGACAACACAGCTCCAGCTCAAAACCACATCGAATAGACAAAAGACCAAACAGAAAACACTAGAATAAATCGTGAATAAACCACTACTAACCTCTACTACCAACTATCTCCCCCCCCCCTTTTTTTTGGGTGGGTAAGGACTCCCTCCCCAAGGCTGCTGAAAAGGAACCTTCACGGTAAGTACCAATGTTCCATTTTCCAGCAGCCTGGGGAGGGACTCCTTGAATGGGACCTAGAACAGCGGTCCAATGAGGGTTGGAAACTAAAACTCCCTATTTACTGAATAACCTGCTGCAGCACCCAACGACCAAAGGCCGCATCCGCCGAAGCATACATATCCATTCTGTAATGTCTAGTAAACGTACATGCAGACTTCCAAGTAGCTGCTCTACAAATCTCCACTATGGACTGTGACGGACCCAACGCAGCCGAAGAAGCAGCGCTTCGTGTGGAATGGGCTTGAATTCCCTTCGGGACCACCAGCCCGCTGGCTGAATAAGCCTCCTCAATGCAACATTTCAGCCATCGTGCTATTGTGGAAGATGACACCTTCCTCCCTTTCGCCGAACTCGTGTAAGCTACAAAAAGAGCATCCAACCTGCAAAAACCCTCGGTTCTCTTCAAATACATCCTCAAAGCTCTTCTAACATCCAGCATATGCCATAACCTCTCCACCTCAAGCTTAGGGTGAGGGCAAAAGGAAGGTAAGACGATCTCCTGAGACCTATGGAAAATGGAATTTACCTTAGGAACAAAAGACAGATCCAGTCTTAAAGTGACTGAATCCTTTTGAAAAATACACAGATCCTCACGCACTGATAAGGCACTCAACTCGAAGACACGTCTGGCTGAAGTAATCGCAAGTAGAAAGGCCACCTTCCAGGTAAGAAATGACAAATCTACCGACTTGATCGGCTCAAAGGGCTGTTGCATTAACGCCTTCAACATCACATTCAACTTCCAAGAAGGAAACCTATGCATCACTGGTGGACACATTGCCCCCACTCCCCTGAGGAAACTCTTGATATGGGGGTGGGACGTTAAAGACTTGCCCCCTCCACCTTTCAAAATGGAACCTAATGCTGTAACATGTCGTTTCAAGGTACTAGTGGCCAGAACCTTCTTCAAACCTCCCTGAAGAAAAGCCAAAACTGATCCCACAGAGGCTTGTAGGGGTCTATAATGACTTTGCTACGACTCCATCTACAAAAAGCCCTCCACGTGACCTCATATATTCTAATCGTGGACGGCCTCCGAGCCACCAACATGGTATTGACCACCTCTGGCTCATATCCCTTCTTCAACAATCTTTTCCGCTCAACCTCCAAGAGTGAAGTCGTAACCAGCCTGGGTCTGGATGAAGAATCCCTTCTTGAGCTAGAAGGTCCGGCCATGGTGGGAGAGGCCACGGGTCCTGAATCTGCATTTGCACCGACGCCGGAAACCATGGTCTTCTCGGCCAATGAGGGGCTATGAGGATCACCTCCGCCTTTTCCTGCTTGATCTTCCTCACCACTCGGCCCAATAGTGCCGTTGGTGGGAAGGCGTAACACAACTCCCTCGGCCAAGGTAGAGTCAGGGCATCGAAGACTAATGCACCCTGAGTCCAGAATCTGGACACATAGCGCTCTAGCTTGTGGTTTTCTACCGATGCAAACAGGTCCACCCATGGTTCCCCGAACTGAAACACTATCATCTGGAATACCAAGTTGTTGAGGCTCCACTCGCTGTGATCCAGAGTGTTCCGGCTCAACCAGTCGGCCTGTACATTCAGCTTGCCCTGTAAATACTCTGCCCTGATCGAACAAAGATGCTCCTCCGTCCACTGAAATAACAGCTCGGACTCCTGCATGAGGGTCAGGGAGCGAGTCCCCCCCTGTTTGTTCACATGCGTTTTCGTGGAAATGTTGTCTGTGCGAATCAGAACATGTCTGCCCTTCACCAATCTTGCAAAATTGAACAAGGCCAGTCTCACCGCTCTCAGCTCTAGTCTTTTGATGCTGTACTCTTCTTCCTGCTGGGACCACAGCCCCTGCGCTGACTGTTCCCCGCAATGGGCTCCCCATCCCGACAGGGACGCGTCCGTGGTGACCACTATCCTTCTTGGATCCATTATGGGGACTCCTGACGATAAGTGGTGCCCCAGCCACCAATTCAGGGACTCCTTCACGTCCATCGGCACCTTCAAGAATCTGCAGCTTCTCTTTGCTATCAGATCCTGAAAGGGAAGGAGAAACCATTGTAGCCTTTTGAGGTGAAACCTGGCCCAAGGAACCGACTCTATACATGCGATCATCTGACCCAGAAGTCTCGCCAATGACATCAGCGGTGTCCTGGATTGTTCTAATACCTGAAGAACCAATTCCTGAAGTCTCTGTTTCCTGTCCTCGGGGAGGAACACTCAGTACTTCTTTGTGTCTATGGCATTCCCCAAGTGCTGAAGTCTCTGTACTGGAACCAACTGGCTCTTCTGTCTGTTCACCAAGAACCTGTGTGACTCCAGACAGGCAATTGTAGTACTCACATCCCGTGATGCTCGGCCCTGGGATGGGGCCCTGATCAACAGATCGTCCAGGTAAGGGTAAATGTGAATCTCTTGCGTCCTCAGATGAGAGATAAGGGCCACCAACACTTTGGTGAACACCCTTGGGGAGGACGACAGGCCAAAGGGGAGGGTCCTATACTGATAATGTGCCTTCTTGTAGGCAAATCTCAGGAAACATCTGTGTTTCGGATGAATCATGATGTGCAGGTAAGCCTCCCGCAAATCCAGAGAGGCCAAGAAGTCCCTTTCCTGGATTCCCTCCAGAATGGATCTCAGAGTCTCCATCCGAAACTTGCGTTTCGCCACCCAGCGGCTGACGCTCCGCAAGTTTAGAATGGCCCTCCACTCCTTGTTCTTCTTGGGGACCAGGAACAAGGGAGAGTAAGTTCCGAAGAAACGCTTGTCATCTGGAACTTCCTCTACCGCCTGAATCTCCAGAAGGTGTGCGATCGCATCCTCCATCCGACCCTGTTTCTCCTGACTGGTTGACGTGCATGACTGTATGAAGATTGGGGGAGGCCTTGTCAGGAAGTCGATGGTGTAACCTTGTCTTACTGTTCTTAAGACCCAGGCATCGGAGGATGTAGTCTCCCATGTCCCTGCGAATCCAGCCAGCCTCCCCCCCGATCCTCTCCTGTGCATAGAAAGGATGACTGACTGGTTTTGCCTCCCTGTTTGGGGGCTTGGGAATTGGAGGTTTTGGACTGTTGATTAAATCTGGGCTTTTGGAATCCTCTTGATGGATTCCAGCCTCCCCTGGACTGCCTGAAGTCCCTTTGGTTGTTGAATCTAAAATTTCTATAGCCTTGAAAATTAGAGCAAAAAGGGCTTGCGATCCTCCTTCTTGGGCAGCGAGGGGAGGGCCTTCTTTTTATCTTTGGTCTCTACCAGGACTTCGTCTAATGTTTCTCCAAACAATTTTTCGCCCTTGAAGGTACACCCAGCAAGGTTGCCCTTGGCTTTGTTATCAGCATTCCAATTTCTCAACCATAACTGACGTCTGGCTGCCACACTGGCGCCCACTGCCCTGGAAGAGAAACGTAGCGCATCCAAACTAGCATCTGCTACATATGCTGACGCCCTGGCTATCTTATTCATGCCCTGCCTAAGTTTGGCCTCGTCATCAGGAACATTGGTGATCATGTCCCTGGCCCACCTGATGGTTGCTCTGGAAAAGATGGAAGCTGCTGCTGCTGCCCGTATGGCCAGAGCCACCTCCTCATGGGCCCTGCGTAGGAAGGTCTCAATTCTTTTGTCATCTGGGGCCTTCAAATGCTCATACCCATCCCTGGGGAAGAGCGACCCTGAGACTAGCCCCACGACGGGCGCGTCGATGGCGGGCAGCTTTAAGAGATCCATGATCTCCCCGGGTAACGTATAAAGTTGCTTGGCCAGTGCTGACTGGGTCTTGGAAGCCCATGGCTGGGTCCATTCACCCAGGAGCATCTCCTTGAAAATGTCCGGAAAGGGGAGCACATTGCCATTCCTCTTGCCTCCTGACCTAAGCTCCGGCCCCCCCTTGCTAGTGGTTGCTGTGGAGCCCCCCACTGGGTCCAACTCAAGGGCTCTGAGGACTTTCCTTAGAAGGATGGAGAAGAATGCGGTTTCAAATAGCCGTGAGGAGGACTGTTTATCTCCCGATTTCCCCCTCAGAGGAAAGTTCTCCCTCATCCTTGTCCTCCACATCCCCCTCCTTGTCCTTATGGCCCTCCGTCACCAAGTGCTTCTCCTTCCTGGCTCTCTTCCAAGGTGGAGGAGAACTGGGGACTTCCCACGGTTGCCCCCCCGCGCTGGTGCTGGGTTGCCCGGGCTCGGGCTCCCGCCCGCGCTTAGGAGTCATACCGACCCTCCTGTGACCCCCATTTGAGGGGAGGGGGAAGGTTGAGACAGGCTATCCCCCCCGCGCGTGCCCGTTTGCCTCCCCCCGGGCCCCACCGGCGCTCAAGCTCTCCGCCAACACTTGCCACGTTATGAGCGATAGCCAGGCGGCAAGCGGAGGCGGGAGGGCCTTACCCTCCATCAGCAGCGGGGGTAGGTCTTCCTGGGACGCCTCCTCCTCCTCCTCCTGATCCAGGTGGCCAGGCGTCGTTCCGGAGGTCCCGGACGAAGCCGCATCCCCAGCGGTAGCGCGGTCCGCCTCCTGGGAGGAGGCCCCATCGCGCTCCACATCGTCCTGGCTGGTCTGGCTCAATGCGCGTCCCAAAAAGGGAGCGCGGAGCCCAGGATCCTGGCGATGCAGACCCTCATCGCCCATCTCCTCCTCTTCAGAGGACAGCTCTCCCTTGAGCACGCGGTTGTGCATGGGGGCTGCCATGATAGTTTCTTTGTTCTCTTTGTTCTCTGCTGGAGCAAAGGGAAATCCGACCTGCTTCAGCCTGAGGCAGAACAGAACTGGGGAGGTAGGGCATGGCTGCACCTCCAGGGGGGATTGCATTACATTCAAATTTACAGGTTGTCCTGCCTGCGATTGGCTGGAAGGCGGAGCCATTACCCATTCAAGGAGTCCCTCCCCAGGCTGCTGGAAAAATATGGTCTCTCTGAGATGTTCCCGAGACCACTCTGGCTGCCATATTTTGTACCAACTGAAGTTTTCCGGACCAAGCATGTGGGTAGCCCACTGCAGTAAAACATTTTAGGAACCCATGTCTGAGAAACAAGTTCTGAAGCAGGGGGCTAGCACACAGCACAGGTAAATAGTAACTAAACAAAACAAGACCAAGGGTACATTTGCAATACACAATTATAGCACTATTATTCCATATTAATTGTAATGGTTCCATGCTATGAAATTCTAGGATTTACAGTTTAAGGAGGGCATTTAGAATTATCAGCTAGCAATCTCTGGTGCCTAGCATAAATCTTGTGGTATGGAAGGAACTGGGGCAGTTAAAATGGAATAATAGCACTGTAACTGTGTACAGTGAATGGATCCCAGGTATGTCTTCTTTGAAAGAGGTTGAAAACTGAAAGACATGTAGTATTTCAGCACACCCATCACAGCTCAACTGATTGCTTCTACTCAACAAGCAACTTCTTGATGGACTGCAACTCCCATAATCTCTCACCATTAGCTGTGCTGGCTGGGGCTGATGGGAGATACAGTCCAGCAATATCTGGAGGACTGGACATCACCTGCTTTAATTCTCCCTTTGAAAGACTTGTTCCCTCATCTCTCAACTCCCAATACTAGAGTAATAATTTGCTTCATTGTACATATAGAAACATGATGGCATCTACTGCTAAACAAAGAATTATGGAGACTACTCAGTCCTTTTACTGGGGTGTGTCTAATGTGAAGTGTAATATGAGATCTTGCCACTGTAGGCCACAGTATGCTATCTATATGTAGCTGCCCCTTGATATGATTTTGTTTCTACTGTACAGTCGTTAATTAGGAAACAGAGTAGAAATAAACTGCCCCGTTTTAGGTTGACAAGTGTCCAGGAGAGTGGACCTCTAGTTCAAGAAGCAAAAAAATGGAGAAACCAAGCTAGTCCATGGTCATACACAGCTGGTCTGTAAGAACAGAAGAGTGGTTGAAGCAGTCCAGGGTCTAAGTTCAAAAAGCAGTCCATGCACAGTCAAATGCCGTCAGGGAGTTACTGAAGAGAACAGTCCACAGTGCCAGCTGAAGGTAGGTAATGAGAGAGCAGGGAATGTGGCAATGCCAGAGATAGTGGAGTTGTTTTGCAGCACAGAAATGGCCTTGGATGTGCTAATTTATATCCAACGCTAATTTAGCACAGTTGGCTGAATTATCCCAGCACTTACTTTTAGGCCTCATTCTTGCCTGTGCTGTTGTCACTGTTGTTTAGTTTGTGATGCTTCAACAGATACAGTATCTCAGCTTCCAACTTCCTCTCTTCAAAGGCTGCATCTGCACTGCAGAAGTAATCCAGTTTGACACCACTTTAACTGCCATGGTTCAGTACTATGGAATCCTGGGATTTGTAGTTTGTTGTGGCACCAGGGGTCTCTGACAGAGAAGGCTAACTATCTCACAATACTGCAGACCCCAGGATTACATAGCATTGAGCCATGGCAGTGAAAGGAGTGTCTACCTGGATTATTTCTGCAGCGCAGATGCAGCCAAAGTCAACATGTGATGGTCTGGCCTCTGCTTCCAAGACATGGCTACCAACCTCCTCTGGCTCTGATTGAAACCTGTTATCGATCTCCTCTAGGTAGGGCATGAAAGAAGCACAGCAAGCAAGGTAGGAGTCAAAGCTTACTTACAGGGTAGGTACCCAAGTCATATTGCTTCTCTGCGGGTGTGCCACACACGCCTGTACTCCATCTGACACCACAGGTTGGCTACCAATGGTCTGAATTAACAGCAAGTGTCTTACTTGGTTCATAGATAGCAAGCCAGGGAGAGAGGTTGTTAATTGCTGAATCTTGCTGACCTCTACAAGTACCAAGCTGATGTGTCTGTGTGTTCAAATCAGAGCTTTACGTAATAGTCCACTTCATAATATAATAATATATAATAAAATGTTATTTCTATCCCGCCCCTCTGCAACGCAATCGGGGTGGCTTACAATATAAAAACTCCGTAGACACAGTACCCTAGCCCACCCACCCCTTAAAATAATATTAAACTATAAAAGATTAAAACATACAGTAATTAAAAATATATAAATTAGAAAGAAAAAAATTAAAACATACAATAGTTAAAAAAATCTGATTTTAATTCATGTTTTCATTCAGAATGGGCGGGGGCGGGAATGGACCAAAGGATGGTATGTGAGTTTAATAAAAATTTCTATTATTGCTTCTAATGAAATAAAACCATTTTTTTTCCTAGCTAGCAAGATCCAGGCTACCAAAGGACAGCATCCTTCTATAAGAGCCTGCCTGGGCTTTGAGATTTTCAGAGACCCTTCTCTTGGTCTTGACACCCTCACATGTACATGGGAATGTGAGAAAGGGTCTTAGTAGATTCTCCCAGTCTCTGGTATTCCCTTTCTAGGGAGATTAGACTGGCTCCTTCCTTGCTGTCCTTTCATTGTAGGGTGAAGTTCATAGAATCATAGAATTGCAGAGTTGGAAGAGACCACAAGGGCCATCCAGTCCAACCCCCTGCCACACAGGAAATCACAATCAAAGCATCCCCGTTGTGAATTTGAAGCATGTTGTGTCCTGACTGCAGTTAATGCATGCGATAATTTATGTGTGGAATTCTCTTTTTATTCAAACAGGCTTTGGGGAACTGATGATTTTTCAAGGAAAGGGCTTTTCTTAGTGTGATGTACACTTTTTTTTATCTTCTGCTTTTACACTGATATATTTTAAATGGTTTTAATTCTATAGACAGTTCAGTGGTATTTTAAACAATTAAGATTTGTATGATTTAACAGTATCTTTGTATGTTGTCTTTGTCTTTGTCTTGAGTCCCAGCTTTAGGGAAAGGGTAGGATGTAAATAAGCTGATATAGTACAGTACAATGATATAGTACAATGTTATGCTGGCTGGGGAATATGGACATTGCTGTCTGGAGGGGGACTAACTTGGGGGATAGTTGCCATATAGCCAAGTACTGCATGAATCTAACGTTCTGAGCAGTATTTGGCAAATGAGAATCAGAACAATCAGGGTCGAAGAAAAATACCCTCTTGTTATCCACTTAAAAAACCAAGCTCAGCATGGGTTTGCCGTAAATGACTTGTTTCTTGCTTTTGCTTGTTACTAATTTAAGTGGCTCTACTGCAGAATATGTTCTTTGATGAGTCAGAGGTACTGGTGTGTATTCTAAATCAATGTTAACAGCACCAATTGACACTAGGGACTGGCCTGCTGTATCCACATGGGTATTGTCTAATCAATGGGAGTGGGTGATAAGTAGGACATACAGATAATATAATGTTACCTTAGCAGTAGGAAAATAATGTAATTCAAGGTCCTGTTAGCCACAAGCACAGAAGCACAACTGTGAAGGCAGAGGCTAAGAATAAATCTTCAAGTTGACTCCTTCAAATTTTATGTGGCAATTACTGGCCAGCAGATTTCAACAAATAGTTATAGAAAGCTGCCTTTTGAAGTGCTGGCCACCCTCTGTGTGCATGGACACTAGTGTTGTAACTCACATTTAATTTTGATGGTAGCCTTCTCCTGATCAAGTCTTCTCTCTCTCTCTCTCTCTCTCTCTCTCTCTCATTTTTTAAAAAAACAGCCAACCCCTAGGAGAATTCTGGCTCTCCACCCCCATATGCTTTGCATGCAGAAAGCCGAAGTTTCAACCCAAGTTATCTCTAGCATTTACTGAACTTTAATATATTAACGGCCTTTAAACTAACAGACTCAAATTAAAATCAAAATGGGAGAAGTACTTAGCTTGGTCACCTACCTTCTATGTGCCTCTTTCTCCAATGTACTCAGCCCCTTTATATCCCAAATTCCTTTCCTGCTTCCCTTTAGGCAGGATGGTACAGAAACTGGAACAGGATGATTCTGTGGAATGATTCCCTGTACTTTGTGCGGAAAGATGACAAATGTGATAAACAAACCAAGTCTAAACCTGAACAATATCCTCAATCTATTCTTGTTTGGTTATTTATTTTGGCTAGGTCCTGGGGTAATTTTTATTAAGCAAGAATGTTTTCAACTGGATATACTTCAGTAGCATTACCTGTCTCAAAGAAGGGCTCCAAACATGGTTGAAATAAATGAAACAATAAAAGTCACCAGCCAAAAGTGCAATTATTCAATTGATGCAACTCAGTAATTTTTATTGCAACTGGAAGACAATACATCACAGAAACTTTATGGTAGGTTTTGGGAAAGTGTTATTTACAATAATAACTGATGAAAGAGTTTGTCTTTGGCAATATGATTACACATCAAGAAACGCAAAATGCAAGTATGCCTCTAGATCAACTCCCCCCCCCCATATTTCTGGCTGATTGCACTTGCCTTTTTACTGCTCATTTAGGTAAACACAAATACAACTTAACATCACTGTTTATGCCCCCATCACAGTTCTCATTGTATGTTAATGAAACTGGCAGTTCCATACACCTAGTACAGCATTTTTTTTTAAAAAAAGGAATAAAAACTAAAAACAGAAAAAGAAAAAAAGGAAAGGAAAAAATGGCTTATTGCTGTACTAAATTAACCTATTGGCCAGTGAAGGTCTCATGACCTCTAAAGCATTGATATTGTACTTTTTGATTGCTTCATCACTTTTTTTTCCTGCAGAACAAAAATATTTCAAAAATATTACAGAAGAGTATAAAAATGTACAAGTTCATAATGCTTTTCATACACACAGAAATCATTCCCTAGCCCCGTTCCTTCCAACATTTGACACCAAGGCAGAGTGAAGTAGTGAGTGTGTATAATACCGAAGTGAAACCAGAAACACTTCCCCTCCATAGATAAATGGGGGCGGGGGAGCAGGTGATATTATTAAAAAATGCATGAAATTCTCATTCTCAACTGGAGAAGGGGGGATCCAGATTTCAAGCCAAAGTAATAGAAATTCCAAGATGTAAGATACACCAACTGTATTGGCTATAATCTTGATAAGGAGCAATGACTTTGTAAAAGGTATTGGCAAAGAGTACAGTTGTCCCCCTCCATATCTACAGGGGTTCAGTTCCTGGACTTACTGCTGATACTGGAATATTGGTATTCCAGTATTTAATCGGTATTTAATCGGTGAACCCTATTAAAATAAAGGACTTCCAGTAAAAACATACCAGAGTTGCATTGGAGGACCTAGAAGATGCCTAGAGAGGATGCTTCTCTAGGCATTTTTCAGCATGACTCTATGGCATGAGTCCCTATTTTGTATCCCACAGATAACTGAAACTGTGGATACTGGTTCTGTGGATACAGGGGTCCAAGTGTAATATAAATGCCCTGATTCCATGCAGATCCAAAGTTCAGTGGGAAAGTATATGTGTAAATCCACAATTCATTTTCCCTGTTCAATAGCCAGAATCACACTTTTGTGCTTTTTATAAAACTCACATTTTTACAAATTTGCTATCTGTGTGTGGGAAGTGGATTCAGCTCCTCCTGCCCTGCAAAAACCTGACTGGTGAGTTTCTAACTTCTTTTAAACAGAGTATGTTTGAGATTCCACTGTTCTTTTGTATGTGCCCTTTTGGGCTGAAGACTTAGAGGGGTTTTTAGCACTGCACTTGTTTTTATCAGGATTGCAAGAAAACAAGCATCCCCCTCTCCCTGTATTCCTTTGCAAATATAGTACAGTGAAAAGAAAATTTATATATAGTAATAGGAATAGTGGCAAAGAAGAGGAAGAATAAGAGGAAGAAAAGGAGGAGGAGGAGGAGGCTTCAAACGACTCATGAAGAAGTCTGCATGAAATTTTTATTTTGTAATTTCAAATGTAGACCAACAAAATACAGCACCATAGACAGTGTTTATAAAAATGATTTTGAGAAGGATGAGACATGGGAGTTGGAGTATGTGAAGCAAATGTTTGCTGAGCTGTTGAAGAATTAGAATAAGCATTGTAAAGCAACTGCACATGTGATTCTGTGCTTGATTTAAGATGGCGAGTATCAAAGAGGATAACCTATTCCCACTGAGAACAAAAATAAGGGACAGAGGAGGGTTATAACAGGAACAAGAACAAAGTTCATATAGACGGTGGCACAAAATATTCCGTAAATACTTATAAAATTCAACTTTAAAAAAACACAATAAAAACAATAGATTGATTCATAGGAAAAACAAATGGTGTTGTTCATGACAGCTTTTTATTCTCTACAGTAGAAAGCAAGGAGATGGCCCAAGGTTGGCGGAAGGTTATAACTGTAGCAAATTATTAATGTATGTTACATATTCATATAAACAATAAAGTTATTTAAATTAGATCACAGTGCTGCATTTATGTGCATAACAGTGTTTTACAAATTCCAGGGAAAGTTGTAAAAAAAATTCCACACACTTAACTATTACTCAACCAACAGTATGAATGGGTTTGGATCTGGGGACAGAAGAATACTTTAAAAACGAAAAACAAAACTCAAAACTCTTAAATTTGAAAATGATATACTCAGTAGCCAAGCAAATGAGTTTCACCTTGCTAATTTTCATATTGAAATCAGCTGTTTTATAAGTGAAAAATATTCACCTCAAGAACCTTTCTTAGGCAAATCACACCCTAACAATCTGAATTATTGTATAAAAGGAGTAGCACAGTAGCATTTTACAGCAGTGTCTACATTTCACATAGTAGGTTATTTGGCTTCCAAATCACCTTGCTGTTCCCCATTTCAAAGGCAGATGGTCTGAATGAGTGGGAAAACAACTACCGGTACTTGCTGACCTAAGGTTCACAAGACAGGACTGTGCTACCATTCTGTATGGTTTAAGGTTCCCTCCTTCCTTTCAAACAAAGGAGTAATATGAAGATGTGCTCACAACAGCCCCAATCCAGAAATCTCACTATACACATGGCCCTCTGTGAGAAAGAACACAGAAAACTGTTTTCAAACTGGCAGAGGCAGAGAGATACAGAGAATATCACTCACCAAAGACTGAATGGAAATAACAGCATCAGTGCAGCAGAAGTCTACAAAGAGACTCAACTGGTTTAATTTCACTTTGGCATCAAGGCAAAGAAATTTAGCACCATGGAGCATAATGCTGGGATTTCTGACCTAAATCAAGATGCTAGTCCCAACTAGAATAGACTGAACAAATAAGATTTATACAAATGTTGAATTACTATTCAACAATTGACTCAGTAGGTCTAATCCAACTGAGACTAGCAATTGGATTTAGACAATTTGTTATTTTTATATTATTATTATTGACAGTTTTTTTGGGGGGGAAAGTGGCTATATAATAAAGATCCAAGATTTTAGCACCTTCCATAATTCCAAAACATTCTAATTATGAATTAAATACTTAATCAAGATACCTCAGTGACATATTCTTTGCAATCCCCTGCCCCCAATTTAACCTAATGTCTTATTTGGTAAAAAGACCAACCGTAGTTATGGATCCTGCTTTACCTTGTCTGAGTTGGAATGGTGAGGGGAGAATGAAACTGGTACTTCTTACGTGTTTAATTCAAAAAGCCTCTGATGTGAAGGTGCAAGGACAAATTGACATCATCTGGTTCATGGGAATGTTGGCAGGAGGGGGAAATCTGGCTTACCACCTTATCTGGTTTCCCAACCCTAATATAAACACTTTGTAATATTTACAAATTAGATACAGTCAGGCCCCTGTATCTATGGGGGTTCGGTTCCTGGACTTACCCTGGATACCAGAAATTATAGATAACAGCGAACACTATTAAAATAAAGAACTTCTGGTAAAAACATACCATAGAGTTGCATTGGAGGACTCAGAAGATCCCTAGAGAGGATCTCGCTAGGCATTTTCAAGCATGACTCTATGGTATGCGTCCTTATTTTGTGCCCCATGGATAACTGAAACCACAGATATTGGTTCTGCAGATACGGGAATCTGACTGTATTCACCTAACCTTTTGTGACACTCACAGCAGGGCACAGTTCTTCCGCTCATAAAATGATAAGCCCTGCAGTGAAACCTAGGATGAATCCCCACAGTGAAACCTAGGATGAAATACATGTACTAATACGATGTAAACTGGATTTGAATATCTGGTTCTATATCACCTGCAAAAGGTCTGTATGTCCAAGCCCTTTCAATCCTCAATTTAGGGATAGGAATAATATAGAAGCTATCTTTGATAAATTGGTGTCCTTAACTTTTTTTTCTTGAGCGTGTGAATCCTAGTATATATTTTCTTAAGTCCACCCCCCCCCCCAAATGTACAGCCCAGTTATATTTTAAAATCATTTTGTGGGCAGTCCCCTTCAGAAAAAAAAAAAAGGGAAATAGTAACAGTAAAACAAAATGCTACTGTAAAAAAGCTAAATCAAACAGAAATATTAGTGCTAGTAATCACTGAGTACCAATTCAGAAGAAACTACTGAAATAACTTGAATTATTCTAGCTTTACATTTGTGTTAAGGGCAAAATGTATGAATGGTGTGCCTTCAGTCAAAGGAAAGCAAGGCAGACTAGAATGGCATATGAATTGTTTGAGATGTACTCAAGGTATGAAACACCAAGCCATATTAAATTGATAAAAAGTTCTTCCTCTGTAGAAACCTTGTCAAAAGGAATGGCAGCTACAAAAGGGGCTTCTACAGCTCTACTTCACTTTCAATGGGGCAAGGAGAAGATAATCCTAAGGGGATCATCCAGCATGTATGCATATGGGGAATAGGCAGGTACAATGGTACTTGAATCTGTAATGTGACTTGAAGGGTACCTCTCCGGTATCAGTAGTGTCCGAGTATATTTCCTAGAAGACAGGCAGCCAAGAAATAGGAGTGCATTTTGAATCCACAGTGACAAACGAATTTCTAGCCATTGGGGCAAAAGAATCAAGATAAGGAAGAGTTGTGGCCCAACACAAAGCCAGCATTCCTGCCAAGTCCATCATTTAGCTTCTGTGGATCAAATTCAATTAATAATTCAGAAAAGGGCTGAGTCACAATATAGACTTCTATATGCTGTTACTCCACTGCTGCTCTCTATATGCTGCAGTACTTACTGAGTGCAATAATATTGGCAATTAAGCAACTATAATCAGGGTTCAGAATCCTCTCAAGTGTTCATTTACAAGCCTCGTGGCAGCATATTGTTTTCATTCCTCTAAACAGGCAGCCCTATCTTTTCATCTCTCATAAGATTTGCTCGGCCCTAATCCAACTCTATAGCAGTATGAACAAGGATGTGTACAGTATATGGCACTCTTGTCCAGAGAGAAAATTTGTTAGATTTATTGACATGGGTTTCCATTCTCTTTAGTTCTATGAAATGTTATTGTTCCTTCTTAGATAAGTGTTATCTTGGGGGGTGGGGGAGGCTGAGGTTGGATATGGAATTCTCTCTGTCCCTGTAAAATGTATTGACAAAACCAGTAAATCATTTGTTGAACATGTTGATGGATCAAGTTTCATTTGACACGCCATATTTCACAGATCTGTTATAAGGAGCTTCCTATTCACTCTGCATGCACTCCAAGGAAGATAATTTTTGTATCTGCTAAATGGTATTCCTTAAAAAACTTTCCACATTTCTCCTTCCAGTTTAAACATTCCCAAGCAAAATCCCAGTTCCTTAAAACAACATCACTATTGCCACCATTTCCATTGAGCATATGGGATCCAAAGATACATGCTTGCATACACCTAATGGTTTTCTTTGCCATTTCAACTACAATCTATCCTGCTGCCTTTGTTTCAGGAGGTCTGGTAGGCTGATGGGGGAATGGGGTCATTAACACAAACAAATGGCACACGTGCCAAGCCCCTTGGATCTTAGCTATTGAGTCTGAAAGTCACCTCAAGCTTATGGCCTTTAATACCAATGTTGTATAATAGCAGCAAAGCGAAACAAAACAAAAGATGCCTTATTGCAAAGCGTTCAATCCATTTATAGGATCGTGCACTGCAAAACCAGGTATGGTCATAAACAATGAGTCAGTTCTTCCACGTACATTTGTTAATTTATCCAATGAACATAAATAAAAGCCCTTTCAATACTTGTTCCCACATGGCAGATGAGCAGAGTTGTGTGGTCACCATCTCCCCTCAACCAAAATTGCATGTTTTCAACCTTCCCCATTCCTCATACAATTCAGTGTCTCCTCATGGAGTTTTAATCATACACACTCACTACTTGCCTTGCCCTTAAAATTATTGCGTAATGTTAATACATGTAAAGACAAAGAAAGGACAAAGGTTTTGAAAAACAGAGAAGTAGGGGGAGGGGGCTGAATGTGCAGACAAGGCAATAAAATTCAACCATCCAAGCCCTACCCGAGCATGAAGTTTTATTTTTAATATTGCAGAGTAAGTTCCCCCAACAGTCAGTATTTGTCCCTGAAAAAGGTTAAACCTTAAAAACACCTGCTTCCAAAAAAAGGAAAAAAATCCAAAATGAAAACAAAACCCCAAAAAACAAACTAAGCCTAAGGGCTTAAAAATTAGAGGCATAGCCTTTTCTCTATTTTTCTATATTTATATGAAAATAATTCATGCTTCATGCTAAATACATTATTTACCTTACAAGAACTTTTGTTATCTTTGAATTAAAAAAGGGGTTTTTATTTTGTACTCTCAAGCCCCTCCCAGAAAGGAATCCATGCAATGTGGATCAGAGTTTGCTACAGTGGTTACAACTGGAAATTAATATTTTCATTTTTTTGCAGAGATGAATCCTGACATTAACTGGGTACACCATTTTGAGGAGCACATTAAGGAGCTCTATGAAATATTACTGTACTTTATATTTTTGCCCAACCAACATGGATTTGTTTTTTTGAAAAAAAAAAAGACATATAATACTAGTGGCAGGTTTTGTAGCATGTTTCACCCCCTAGTGAGATCAAATATTTGTGACCTATACAAAAGATTTCTTCATTTTGAACCTCTTTAAATATCTACTCATAATTTTCTTTAGACTTGATTGCTTTTCACTCAGGCAGTTAAGAACTCATAGCTTGTTTTCCCATAATATTTTTGCAGGCAGTGCCAACCTTCAGGCTTATGGCTTTTTGAAAAAACATTCTTTTAATTTAAATATAGAAGACAATTAATTGATTAAAGAATATCACTAAACCCTAACCCTTCACCCCTTTCTCCTTATTTCACTGAAACTCATTGCATACACAGTTCAGTTTTCCATAACTTAAAAGTTATTTAGTCTTCACATTATAAGCCATATACAGTACATGAAGTACTTCATTACTGTATGAGCAGCTGTCTATAGTGGCTCTTTCAAGATTTCTATGGCATAACTGCAAGTGGATGCCAGTATAAGATCCTTGATTCTGAAGACAATATCTTGACCTTTGACTTCCCCCAAATCTAGACAATTTCACACACAAATCCAATTATATGGCCTTAAAATAAATTTAAGAGCCTGGCCTGAACAATTTCCAAATTATCCAATTTCTTCTAGGTTTAGAAGATTTTCAAGTGCCAAATTTTGGTTTCTTTCACATTAGCTGGTGACATCACAGCATATTCAACCATGTATTTCTGACAAAGCAATGGCAAATTTTGGCTTTTACTTTCTTTTCTTTTTGTCTTCATGTAATGAAAAGCTTTTTGTAAAATTAGTTGAGTATCAGTATGAGTTCTATGGCTTCAATCTCCTTTAAAAATAACAACAAAAGAATCTTAAGGGTTCCGCAAAGAAACAAACACAAAGAGAAAAAGAGAAAAGGGGAAAAAAAACGGAATAAAGAATATATTTGTTGATATTGCCACAAATCATTAGAATTCACCTGACGTGCTGAAACAAAATTGTTTTCTAAGTTCAATCAATGGATTTGTTCTCGTTTTTTGTGGTGTCCTTTTGCTCTTTCTGCCCCTTTGCCGTCCGATTGGTGATGTTGTTCAAACAAGACCGAATTCCCGCCAAATGCAGGAGTGACCCGGCTGCTTCTTTCATTTCCTCATCGTCACTCTCTGGGGGTTTCTCTGTACGTCTCTTTTTAAGAGGCAGTGTGTCACTTGGTACTTTTTTTGCCTTCAACAAATGCTGCCGTTTCTTGTGCTGAGAGGCATACCCACTATCAGCTAAAGAATCCTTGGTCTCTTTTCGGTTTTGCCTTTTGTCTTCCTCTTCTGCCTCACTATGGCTCTCGTGGCTATGGAAGCTGACCTCACTGCCCTCGCTACTGTCCCGGCTGCCTTTTGTAGCAAATTCATAATGGTCATCAGCTGAGGAAGAGGAAACAGAGTCACTAGTGGGCGATGTGCTCCTGTGATTGGAAGATTTGGCACTGCTATAGTTGTGGTCCTCCTTTGGATCACCGCTAACTACTGGAGAGCCACACGACTGCTCACTGTCTGTCCGCATCCGGCAGTTTGCTATTCCATTCCTGGAGGAGGGAAAAAGAGAAAAAACACACAATTAAACCCTTCCCCCCAAAGTAAAAAGAAGACTTTTCTATACTGAAACATTTCCCCTGAATACAAATAATAAAAATACTTGGCTGGAGGACATCATCAAAAATAATAATCTATTTTAGTAGGTAAGTAGGAGAATAGATAAAAATCATTACCTGCATTACATAAACAAAGGACAATTGTAATATTTAACTCAACTTTTAGTAAATACCTATCAAAAATGATGTGTGCATCTTTGGTGGTTCCTTTCTTTTTTATGTTTGCTTATATATTGTATACAGTATTCCAAAATTTATTGCTCTTATCTGTTTTGTATTGCTCTATTCATACATGTTAACTTTATACATTATACATTAGTATAATCTCTCAGATTTTATTCCACCAGCATTTCATATTTCTATTTCCTCAAATATTTTAGTTTTTAGTAATTACTGCTCTACCTGCATATATCTAAAATGTGATTAATTTTTCTGCTGTATTATTATTATTATTATTATTATTATTAACATTTATTTAATAATGTTTTCAGTAAAACAAGCAAAACAACAACAATAACAACAGACATTGGGTCCTGGCAAAGGTGTACAATCTAAAACAGCCTAAAGGTATCACATTCCATCTGATCTTGAAGGGTTAAGCAGTGTCAGTTAGTACTTACTTGGTTAGTACTTGGATGGGAGACTGCCGACAAATACCAGGCACTGTAGGCTATACAGACATGTGAAAAAGAAAGTACACCCTCTTTGGATTCTATGGTTTTACATATCAGGACACAATAACAATCAATTGTTCCTTAGCAGGTCTTAAAATTATATAAATACAGTACAACCTCAGATGAACAACAACAATTGACATATTATACCACGTCATGATTTATTCAACAAAAATAAAGCCAAAATGGAGAAGCCATGTGTGAGAAGCAATTGTTGCTGCCCATCAATCTGGGAAGGGTTATAAGGCCATTTCTAAACAATTTAGAGTCCATCATTCTTCAGTGAGAAAGATTATTCAAAAGTGGAAAACATTCAAGAGACTTGCCAATTTTCCCAGGAGTGGACATCCCAGCAAATTCACCCCAAGGTCAGACCATGCAATGTTCAGAGAAATTGCAAAAAAACCCCAAGAGGTACATCTCAGACTCTAAAGGCTCAGTTAGCATGTTAAACATTAAAGTTCATGACAGCAGAATTAGAAAAAGATTTAACAAGTTGGTTTGCTTGGAAGGGTTGCCAGGAGAAAACCTTCTCTCTAAAAAGAACATGGCAGCATGGGTTAGGTTTGCAAAGTTGCCTCTGAACAAACCACAAGGACTTCTGGAACAATGTCCTTTGGACGAATGAGACCAAATTGGAGATGTTTGGCCATAATGCACAACATGTTTGGTGAAAACCAAACACAGCACATCAGCATAAATACCTCATGAGGATTGTCAAGCATGGTGGTGGAGAGGTGATGATTTGGGCTTGTTTTACAACCATAGGACCTCGGAACCTTGCAGTCATTGAGTTGACCATAAACGCCCCTGTATACCAAAGTATTCTTAAGTCAAATGGGAGGCCATCTGTCTAACAGCTAAAGTTTGGCCGAAATTGGGTCATGCAAAAGGACAATGATCCCAAGCACACCAGCAAATCTACAACAGAATGGCTGAAAAAGAAAAGAATCAAAGAGCTGCAATGGCCCAGTCAAAGTCCAGACCTCAACCTGATTGAAACCTGAAGAAGAGTGGGCCAAAATTCCTCCATAATGATGTGAGAGACTGATAAAGTCATACAGAAAATTGCTGCCAAAGGTGGTTCTAAGAGCTACTGAATCATAAGGTGTACTTAGTTTTTCACACATGGCTTCTCCATTTTGGCTTTATTTTTGTTGAATAAATAATGACATGGTGTAATATGTCATGTGTTGTTCATCTGAGGTTGTATTTACCTAATTTTAAGACCTGCTAAGGAACAGATGATTGTTATTATGTCCTAATATGTAAAACCATAGAATTCAAAGAGAGAGTACTTTCTTTTTCACACAACTGTATTTCAGAAAAAGGAACTGGCAAAACCAACTCTGAATACGCCTTGCCTAAGAAAGCCCTATGAAATTCATGGGGTTGCCGTAAATCGACAGGTGACCTGACAGCACACACACACACACATACACACACAGAGCTTTTGGTTTGCTCCAGTGAATACTGACAACAGCAGCAATTTCTCACAAAATGTTAGATTTTGATTTGTAATTTTCATCATTGCTATAATTAAATTTTCTCAGAATATCTGAATTGCTGAACATTCTAGCCAGAGGTGAACTTAAGTCTCTTTTTGTCCACATTTTCTCCAGCACACTGTTAAGTACCACTTGTGATGAAGTGTTACACTGCAGAAAACTCCTGTTCAGTCTTCTCTCCATGCTTTTCTTCAGGATACTCTATTTAACATCCCCCTCTTTATGGCTTTCTCTCTTCCATCTCACAATGGTTAGGATTCTGTGGCCATGTAACATGCAAAGCCCTCACTGGGCTGTTTCAAGGATCCCATTAAGATTTTCTGTACTCATGCAAATCTTGGGTGTCCTTTAGTTCTGCTGACACCTCACTATTATGTAGGGTGTACATGTGCCATCTTGACCACAAATGCAATGGGATTCAGAGCCTCTGAATCAGAAATAGAGCTAATGTTGTAGAGTAAATTGTTGCAGACGTGCAAGTTGGGTTCTGAGCTGTAAGGTGTTATCCCTACACATTTCTAAAAGCACAGCATGGTGAGATGCCATCTGTGTCATTCTATCAACCCACCTCTGGTAAACACAGTTACAGTTTGGTGTGGTGTCTGAACTGACAAGCCATACTTAGAACCATAGCTCCTTTGCTAAAGGATGCTATGCCACAGAAAGGAAATTGTTTAAGAGTCAGAAAATGAAAGCAATTGCTCTAATGCAATGGTGGGCATCTGCAGAGGGGGTGGGAGCAGCCCACCCCATGTGCATCATAGCTTTCCTTTCAGTTCTGGGAGTCAGCTGAAGTACAACTGATTTATGCAGGTTTTCAGGGCTTTAGTGGTAGTGAGGAATTAAATGGCACATACTGGCAGTGGATTAATGTTTTGGGCCATTTTGGAGTGTTGGGGGTCCCAGGGGGGCACTGGGAGCTATGAAACAGCCTCCCAAAAACTGCATGGGCCCATGGGCCCCACCCCTTCCAAAATCCCTATTTGTGCCATTAGAGAAAAAAATGTGCAAGAGATTTCCAAATCTGTTCATCAGACATGGGCCAACATCCTGTTGGTGACATATGCTAATGGCCTGGGAAGGCAAAGTCTCTTCTTTTTTTTCCAGCTGCAAACTGCTGCCAGATGGTACTGGGATCTCCCTGCCCCCACTGATTGGCTGTGGGGATATTCTTTGGCCCATTAGCTGTAGTTGCACAGGGGGACAGAAGGGGAAGGCCAGTGGAAGAATGCTGGCAGAAATTTACACTCCACCAGCATTCATACAGGATCTCAACAAATATGTTACATAAACCAGGTTGGGAGGGGGTAAGAGAGGCAGGGGAACTAACTTGATGCTAAAGCCATGGTGCCTGCATGATCAATCCTAAGAGGAAATGGGGTAAATAAAGGTCTACAGAATTCTAATTACCGGTAGGCTCTAGCAGTAGGTGTAATAGTTTCAGGTTACACCCTGACCTGGCTCAAGACTGTTTGGAGTAAGAAAGTGGGGGGAAAAAATACTTGATCCACCCATTCAGAACTGTCTCCATCCTCCCAGAAAAACAAACAAGAGGATATTATGGCACTTCTATCCTGCTCATGAACTTCCCACGAGGACAGCTTTCTGTTACCTGGCACCTTACAGATGTGCTGGACCACAATTCCTATCAATTATCCTGCTGGTTGAGGATCATGGGACCACATTTCCCACCAATTAATTCTGATGGCTGATGATGATGGGGCTTGTAAGCCAATGTATCTATAGAGTGACACTTGGGGCTTATCTATATGAGGCAATAAAATGTGGATTGATGCGCAGTAATGCCAATTTGCAGCAGCTTTCATTTTTCTCAATTTTTTTTTCAAGACTGCAGGCACACAATGTCATGTGTTTGTCGTTCAAATGGGCAAGCCTGCAAATCAAGATGGTGGGCACAAGTGAATTACTCACATTTTTATTGTCACCAGTTGCTGCTGCTGAACAGTATTTTTTAAAAAAAGTAAATCCAAGGTGTGGAAGTGCGATCTTCCGCTTAAATAAACAGAAAAACGTCTGTTACGTCACCTCAGTGCATGGCCACTATGGCAAAAATCCAACATGGCGGTTTCGAGCGCTGCCTTGCTGGCAAGCTCTGCCCCCTGCACACATCCTACCAATCAGCTTTCCACTTCTGCTCTTATCGGGAAAGTGCAGCAAAGTGAATCAGTTATCTCAACGAGCAGGAATGCAAATTCCCTTTTGAGTTTTTCAAAAAAGTCAGGAAAAGCAGCAAAGGCTTTTCCTGCAAAGCATTTGGAATCCCCATTTCCTTCTGAATACAAAAAAAATATGTGGGGTCTCACTGGGACAAAAGGTATTCTCCTCCTCAAATTCTATGAGGAGTTTTTTTCCAGCATCTAGGCAATCCCTTGGGATTGCATAAACAACTGATTGGGTCAGTCACCCTGTACTGCCTGCACACTTTCTATAGGCAACTGGAGTGCTTTCCATAATCAACAGAATGGCCACTGTGTGAACACAACACTGGACTAGATAGGCCTTTTGTCTGATCTAACATTTCTTATGCATCTTTGGAAACAAAATGTTGGAACAGACCTTGGGTCCAATCCAGAATAGCCATTTTTATGTTCTTTGTGGGTTGCCCTTTGTATGTTTTTGGAACTTTACAAGCTAAATAGTGCAAACTATGGTGTAGTATGGTCTCAGCGGAACCATAAACCACATTCAAGTACAACAGTAAGCTATAGTTTAACAATGTATGCATGAGTAGTCCAAAGCTTTAGTACACTCCATTCTCCTTTCATGAAACCGGAACTCTAAATGCAGTCAATGACAAACCACTTTTCATTGTGTCTGAATCAGGCAATATATGGCTTTCTTACTGCCAGAGCATCTTTCAACAGTGGCACCACAGCTAACTCTGAAGGAGCTTGTACTGCACAGAAGAAGGCAATGGTAAACCACTCCCAGAGCCTTTTCCTTGAAAAAACCTATAATGAGACAATCCAAAATGAAACAAGAGATAGTGCAGGAAGATGAGACTCCCAGGTTGGAAGGCACTCAACCAGCTATTTGGGAAGAACAGATTATAAGTATGGGTAAGCACTGTGTCTAATGATTTAACTGGACTTAAGGACGTTCAGCAGTTGACATGTGCAGAGTTAAAAGAAATGTCTGAAGCTGCACAGTGTGTGTAGTATGCTTGCTGAAGTGGAAGGAAGTAGGAAAAGAGGAAGACTGCACTAGAGGTAAATTGATTCAATCAAGGAAGCCATAGCTCTGAATGTGTAAGACCTGAGCAGGACAGTTGACCTCGTAAGACTGACATAAGTTGAAGTTGATTTGATGGCAAATAACAACTTTGCCACTGCAACCAAATGTGGCAAACTGTAGCTTACAAAACCATAGTTTGATGAATCTGACACAAGTCCAAAATATGGTTTGGTATTAACTGCAATCAGAGGCTAACACCACAATGTGAGACTCTCCTAGCTTGCAGCTCCTCCTATGCAATCAACAATGCATATAAAGAGGAATATGGACAGATTTTCAAGACTAAATATTTGGTACTAAAACAATTTTCTGAGAAACAGAGGAAAACACAAATATTTAAAATTCTCACTAAACTACCATCTTTTCTTGCTCAATAAAATGCATTTTCCTTGGACTTTAGGGGGTAGTTTATGATCCATAAATTATATGCAAAACCCAGCAGGAGGAAAAAAGAGACAAAGACAATGCTCTCTTAATTATTAATAGCTAAATGCACTGCCATTCATGATACTGCACCAAACCAGCTGCATTTACTGTGTGGTGGTGTCACCTCTGCAGGGGTTGTCATTAAATGATGCCAAACGCTTAAGAGAAGAAGTCATCCATATTCAAAACAATTGTACAGTGAATTTATAACCAGCTCTTCAAATCATACATCTTAAAGGGGAAATAAATGCTGCCTTTGAAGTGGCAGACTTCTAAAAGTCAAACTTTTATGTTCTGATGGCAGAGGCTCAAAATTGCCACAATTTAAGAAAAGTGTTGATGATTTATTTATTTTCTTCTTACTTATTTAACTAGTTCTGTAATATAGCTGGAATGCTGTAGCTCAGTCAGGAGCACATGTGACTATGCCCTTGCATGATACAAGCAAGAACAGTCCTATTCCAGACAAGAGGGTGGAAAGTTACACAACAAGGCTGGCTCTTTAAGAAAGAACAAGGCATTATAAGCTTTACAAACTAATTTGCATGTGTATATACTGTGCATACACACACACAAACATTCCCCAAACTTGTTTGAACAGTAAATATTTATTCCTTTTGTAAAACTACCTATGTTGTCCATTAAATCCCAAACTGGACCATCTTTCAATGAAGTGGATAATTTGGGGAGACATTTTTGTTTTTCATTACAAAAGATGGAGAAACCAACTGAGATCCAAGATCCAAGGCAAAAAGCCAAATTCATAGGGGTCCACCTGTGTGACTGATCTTGGCACAATTAATTATCTGCTTTTATTTATTAACAAAAACAAAACAATACAAATACGGGCTGGCTTTCTTGTTTGAGAAAATGGTATGGTAGGAAGATCTGCACTCACAAATGGTATCGCAAGCAGATCTGCTCATGTCTGGTGCCTATTGTTATAAACTGTTGTTGTAAACTTTGCTTCAATGCTATTGGCCAACAAGACCAATTTTGTAAAAAAACAAAACAAAACCCAAAACATATAAAAGAGGACAAATAATGGCTTTATTTCTAGAGTTATGCTTATGTGAACTAGTGCCCAGTAGGTGAAAAGTCATGACACAGAAGGCAAGCCTTCAAATATGGATAAGTAACAAAACCCCTGAGTCAAATAATTCCCCTTTTGCCAACCCAGAGGTGAAACAGGAACCTGGAAGTAGTGCTTTTGAGAAAAAAGGCTCCCCATTGATAAGCTAAGGGTATGGCTTATCAACAGCACCCTCTTTATTCAACTCAGCCTCTTACTTTTTTATTTTTATATATTACATACTAATGAGCTTCCATTAGACGATTAACACCCTGTAAACTGGGAGCCAGTTGGAAAAATGGGAGACCACATTACAGGTGGATTGACTTGATTCAGTCAAGGAAGCCACAGATCTGAGTTCACAAGACCTGAGCAGGGCAGTTGATGACTGGGCTCTTGGAGGTCTCTCATTCACATGGGTCACCATAAGACAAAGCTAACTTGATGGCAAATAACAGCAATGATGGTTCTATATAACCCATTAGTTAAAGTTCTCTGCGACATTTGCAAACCAAAGGTTAACACCATAAAATATACAAGTATAATGGAACCTGAAGCAAATTAAAAACATGCACAGAGTGAAAGTGCAGTAAAAAGTAAAAACTACTAGCAGAACAAAGCAGCAGTGCAAGAATCTAAATAACACTAACATCTAAAAGTCTGGGAGAATTAAAAAGTCTTCACCTAGCACTAAAAAGACTACTGCATAGGCACCAGGCAAGCCTTTTTATGGACAACAATCCTTTACTGGGGTGCCACTACTGAAAAGGCCCTCTGAAAAAAAAGGTGCAGGCTACAGTTTTACAGGGTTTAATAAAACTTGAAATACACAGCTTTGACAGCATTTTCACTTATTTGACTCCTCTCAACAGAACAAGGACATAAATACCCTAAAGGCACCAGATCTTGTCTGATTTTGGAAGCTAAGCAGGGTCAGCCCTGGTTAGTACTTGGATAGGAAGACCACCAACGAATACCAGGTGCTGTAAGCTGTATTTCAGAGAAAGGAACTGGGAAAACCACCTCTGAGCATTCCTTGCCTAAAAAAACCCTATGAAATTTATGGGGTTGACAGGCAACTTGAAGGCACACAGTAGAATAGTTTTTCTACCCACTGCTACAAGTGCTAAGGCAGGGGGCAGGTAGCAGTGGAGGGTTCAGGTATTTCTTGCCATACCATTTATATCATTTCATGTATATATGAATACAACAAACCTATAAGATCAATCACTACTATTATTCCCTAACAGTACAGATAGGAAATGCAGTACTAAGGCTGAGAGAGAACTACCTGCCTTAGGCCACTTAATAATTTCACTTAGTTATTCTGTTGCTGCTGCTGAGACATGAGCTGCCTTTAGTTTCCTCAACTAGTCAGTAGCCCATCTGGAACTGTTCCATCAGGCTACCTGAAAGTGTTCCCCAGATTATAAGAACTGTGACTATAATAAGTGGTGCATGAGCTTGCTTTCCCCCCTCCTCCTTTCTCATCTCATGTTCCTTGGGCATCATCTTTTTTAGAACATAAGCTTCAGACTATGAACATTTCCTTTCCAAGCTACAGAGACAGAAAAAAATGGTTTAAATAAATCAAATACTGTAGTACATTAGTCACTGAGCAACTTCTAGTCTAATGTGGGATGTTATCATAGAGTGAAAAATCCCTACAATTATTCTGTAGTTATTTGTTTTCATCATGCTGGCATAAAACAGTATACACCATTAAAATAAAAATCAGAAAAGGAACAGAAACAATGACAATTAGTCCCGTCAAGTAAAAGAGAAACAATCACACAAAAGTTTTTCCAACAAAAAAAACCCTAGGCACCCAATCTTCTGGGAAGGTTTTATACTCAATCGCCAATTAAACAAATGGGAGCTGTACAAGAAACCTTACCATTGGTAAGTGTTTTTCTTGTTGCTGTAGCTTAATTTCACAAGGCAGGAACACATTTTAAAACAAGTAATCACAGGCAAATTTCAGGGACCTCTCATTCCAGTGTGACAATGTACCTGTAAAAATGGACCAAAATTGACCATGGACCACCACGTTGCCCTAAACCAAATCATTGTTTAAAGTCCAGACAAGGAACTGTTTTCCTTCCTGTAAAGAACTGCATTCCCTCAGAGGAAATCTGTCAGGAACGAAATGCCTGTGGTGATGGATTAGAGCTGAAATAGGGCAGGAGCAGACCCAGAAGTGAGTGAAAACATTCCCTTTCTTTCTCTTTCTCTCTCTTTCTTCCACAATCTTTTCTCCCTCTTTCTCCCCACATAGAAAGATGCTGAGGATGTGGCAAAATACTCTTTCCAGAGATCTCTAGCCACCTTGAATGCCAATTTTGGGAATACTACTCTACGGTGAACTTGCCACGGGTCAGCGTAAGAGGGGCGCTCCAAAAAAGTGATACAAGGACTCCCTGAAACAACATCTCAGGCTGGGCCAAATTAATCAACAACAATGGTCCACCCTGGTCTCACATCGGGAGGCATGGAGACACACTATCCACAATGCTGCAACCTTATTTGAGAACTCATGCCGAACAAGTCAACAACGCAGAAAGAATCACAACCCAGATAACATCACCCAAGGAGACCTTCTGCTGTGCTTTCTTGCAACTGGACTTGTTTATCTCGGATTGGCCTTTTTAGTCATCGGCGTGCTTGCAGAAAGCGCGGGATGAATCCTTCCTGAATCTTCATTTGTGAAGAAAAGCCAGAGAGAGAGATAAATGTAATAATTTCATCACTTCCAAAGGTTCCCCACTCCTTTTATTGCTTTGCTCACTTCAGCAACTACCAGAGTTCTGAATTAACAACTTCCACCACTTCCATTGCTTCACATGTTTTTAGTTTGATTCATGTACTCTTCTTCCTCAGGACTCCCCTTGCACACATGAATTTCTATAGAGGTGCATCCTAGCAGGTTTCCCACCCCTACTTTAAAGCAATACCTCATTTGGGTTTTCCAGAATCAGCCATGGCTGAAAATAATATTTAAAAATTATTGGAATGAAGTAATTTGTATGGGTATAATTTCTGAAAAGCAACCAAAAAGGAAGGAAATAATGGTGACAAAGAGTAGCGTGAATACAGTAAAATTGAGAACTGCTGCCACCCCCTCCCATGTTCTGTTGAGTAGTTTTCATATGAGATATAATGATTTGCACACTAAAAATAGTAGATTTCCATTTACAGATTAGTCTGAACAAAAGATCTATTTATGCAGTTTAAGCCAAAAGGACAACAGCAGCATAATGACATAATCTCCCATGGCTAATCTTTCCTCATGTCAAGTGCAAAATTGTCTTGGTTTTAGCATTTCTGAATAATGCACATTATCCAAACAATCCCCCTCCTATTGCACCTTGGGCTGGACACCAGAAGGTGAAATGATTGTACAAGATCACTTACTAATTGGCTCAAGGGCCAGCAGCCAAGTGAGCTTGTACAGAAACTAGGAAACAATGCAATTCATTCATTCAATTACTGTGTGAAAAGGAAATGGTTTATAAATGGCTTAAATGGGATGCAACTGTGAAATGTTATTATGCATCAAAACACAAAAACCAAAACCAAAGTGGATTTCAGCCTGTTGGTCAAATATTTAGGTAAAAGCTAAAACCACCCCCCAAACCCTGCATTATTCATATGCTGCAAGCACAGAAGTAGGTATTAGTATGTAAATAATCTTGTGATCAAACAGGCTGCCTGCATCCGTCATTAAAGCATTTCACCAATAGTACCTAAATAATGCAAATAGCAAAACAAGATCAAAATCCAAGACAGGAGTTAAAACTTTCTAAAATCTGTAAAACCTTAGATGGGGAAGCTTGTGTTTAATCTTTTGCCCAGGATAACAAATGTTTCTGCTTGCTAGACTCGCCCTATGACAAACAGATACGTAAGTGTGAGCCATATATCTTTATTTGTGCTAGTGACTATTTTGTATGAATCTGATGGGCTGCTTTAACTTGTGTATTAAGTGGAGACAGAATCATAGAGAGTAGAAAAAGCACCTCTTTTGGTCTCAACTGAAATGGAAGTAAACCACCATCAGCACTGGGTGGGAGGGAATATTTTTCAATCTATGGCTACCATGATAGCCAAGATGGCCAAGAACCTTGAAATGAGAGGGGCTCAGATAAATTTGCCACTCATAGTATCATAGAGTTGCAAGAGACCACAAGGGCCAACTAGTCCAATCCCCTGCCTTGCAGGAATACACAATCAAAGCACCCCTGACAGATATCTACCTCTATTTAAAAAACTCCAGAGAAGGAGACTCCACCACATGCCAAGGCAGTGCATTCCACTCCTGAACAGCTCTTACTGTCTGGAAGTTCTTCCTAATGTTAGGTGGAATCTCTTTTCCTGTACCTTGAGTCCATTGCTCATGTCCTAATCTCTGGAGTAGCAGAAAACAAACTTGCTCCCTCTTCAATATGATATCCTTTTAAGTATTTAAACATGGCTATCATGTCACCTCTTAACCTTCTCTTCTCCAGGCTAAACATACCCAGCTCCCTAAGCTGCTCCTCATAGGGCATGGCTTCCAGACATCCCATCATTTTGGTTGCCCTCCTCTGGACAAAATGTAGCAAGCATGAAGACATTTATCTGAGCCCTTCCTATTTCAAGATTCTCAGTCATCTTGGCTATCATGGTAGCCATAATCTTAGAGATAATGGAAAACACACAGGGGGACTCAAGTGAGCAAGCAGCGGAGGCACACAGTTTCAAGTTGTGCTGCTGACTCAGTAACACAACATCCTTACCTTACTGCAGCAGTCATGCTTCCAATAGGGTTTATTGGCAGTGGTCTAACACCAGGGAAGATTCCTCTACTCAGAATACGAGCTCCATTTTGTATCACTCCTGGGGGAACTGAAGGCAAATCACACAAGTGGGAGAAAGAAAGAGAGGGATAAGGAAAACATTAGAAGTAGAAGAATGTAAAAAGGAACAATTTACTGAATATCAAGCTTTATGTTAAAAAAAAGAAAAACATGGTTCAAGCTTTATAAAAAAACTCCAGTGAACATTAAACAAAGTAACATTTAATGTGCAAAGTTTAGCCACATACCGGTTGTGACCAGGCTAATGTAAGGTAACTGACTAAAAGCAGGAAAGCACCTGGTTCAATATACTCACCATACTCAATACGATAAGGCCTTTTGGTAGAGGACACAACACAAGCATCACCAAGTTAACAAAAGGCTTGTAAACTCAAGTTTTAAAAAGACTTGCTTAGAGTTGGGACACCTGCCTGGAAAGCCATTACCAGTCAAAACAGATACTACTGGACTACCAGAAATTACAGGCTTCTCATTCAGGAAAACTTCATTCATGGTTATTTTATCTCATCCTTATTCTCTTACCTATACACAAGAAAGTAAAAATACTAGCCAAGCCTACAGGTCTGTTTAAGACTGCTACAGAAATTCGGGAGTATTTATACCAATCCTCCCCACTTCCTTCTGCAACCCACTGTGTCACCTCCAGAACTTCAAAATAATTTGCTGCAGTTTGGCAATTATGTAAAGACATCTGCTGTAATGTTGAAATATGTATGTAACTGTTGTTGTTAGACATAACTCAGCACTTTATGAGAGGACAGCTGAATTTAAATCTGTATCTTCCAGTGTGAGAACTTGATGGGAAGTACAGGATGAAAATAAAAGGATAATATGAGAACTAAGAATATTACTAAGCTCAGAATTACAGTAGTGTGAAATTGCTCTATGTATATTCTAATTTTGAATTTATATTTGTTATATGTGAATGTATATATTTTAAATATGCTTCAATTAAAATTATAATAAAAAATAATTTGCCACAGTTAATATATCTAGTTAAAATGTTCAACAATGGTTAAAAAGTTTGTTGTTTTAATTGTTAAATTGTTGCCTTTGAGCAGTCATTAATGGATCTTGTGACTTTAATTCATTACTGACCATTTTTAGTAATTTTAAATATTTTTAACTTATCAATTTAGTAAACTGATTAACAAATTAAACAACATTCTAATGTTGAACAATTAAATTTCTTTAACATTCAATTCTAGTGTCAACACATTACTGCTAACACCAACGGGCCAGAGGTTTTGGTTCCTTCTCATGCTTCTTTGGATTGTCTCTTAGCCTCTTAAGATTTTTTTCAGGGGTCACAGTAGTGAGGAGGAATGAGCAAAAATTACTTCCTGTCTTCCTCAAGTGGGAGAGATCTGTGAATGGAGTTCCACTCACAGAAACTCTAAATCCAATCCCTTATGTATAAAATGTTTTAGATATCTGAGATGTTGTACATAAATGCTAAGTGTGTTGTTATGAAGCAAGAGGATTTTATTCCAACCAGCTCAAGAAAAGCTTATGCAAACTACACAAATAATTTGATCCAGCTAAAAGAGAAGTATGTAGCATTAGAGCATGACCCAACAAAACAGAAAAGCCTCCTCTGTTACTGCGTCCTCTAATCTGATACTGAAATGACTTCTTTAAAAGCCAGAAAAACATGAGGCTACACCAAGTAGATAGCATTAGTCTCTGTCAAGAAGTGTTTTTCACTGAACTTAACTTGACATGGGGACCTGGCAGGTGGATATTGTCTCAACATCAAGCCCTTTATGAAGCTAGAGGATCAAATTGTCACCCATCCCTGCTACCTACTGAAACTATCTGCATTATATCCCGCACCATTCTTTAGGGTCCCATAACTTTCATATGTAGTGTATGGGTGTGTGAATTCAAGTGGTCAAAGGGAAAAAAAAGGTGCCCTGACTTGCATGAGTGGACTTACTTCTGATTAGATATAGTCACAGAAGAGGCATATATATAAGAATTGTCTTTTAAAGTAAAAGGAAACACACATACAGTGGGCCCTTAGTATTCGCAGGGGTTTGGTTCCAGGACCCCACCCATGGATACAAAAATGTGTGGATACTCAAGTCCCATTATATACAATGGCATAGTACCGTATATTCCGGCGTATAAGACGACTGGGCGTATAAGACCACCCCCCCAATATCCAGCCAAAAATCTAGGCTTAAGCATATATTCGCCAGATAAGACCACCCCCCCCCAATTTGGCTGGCTGGGGGAGCCTTGCCAGCTGATCCTCTTTGTTTCCCAACTCATGAGGATCTCCTCGTGAGTTGGGAAAGCGAACAAGATCAGCTGGCAGGGCAACATTCGCCCCTCTATACAACCTTCCAGTCAAACTGGACTCGGAGGTGGAGGAAAGGGGAGAAAATGCCCAGTTTGCCTCAGCAGCCCCCTTCCCTCTTGGCTCTTCCGAAGGGGACCAATGCGGGGGAAGCGGGGGTGGCCGCGGCAAACCCCTAGATTCGCCCCCTCTCCCCACCTTCAAGGAAGGTGGGGAGAAGGGGCGAACATGTCCCGTTTGGCTCCATAGGGAGGACGTGGGGCCGTGGGGCCAAACCCCGGGATTCGCCCCCTCTCCCCACCATCAAGGGAGAGGGAGTGAATCTAGGGATTTAACTCCACAGCCCCGATCCCTCCTTCTGGGCTCCCTCCTCCCGTGATTCCCCAACTCACAGGAGGCTGCCCAGCCTCCTGGTGGGTTGGGGAATGCGGGATGGCCAGCTGACTGGGGGGGGGTTCTCCCTCCTCCCGCAATTCCCCAACCCACGAGGAGGCTGCCCAGCCTCCTCGTGGGTTGGGGAATGCGGGATGGCCAGCTGGCTGGGGTGTGTGTGGAGGGAGGGGGCTTCGGGGAGGGTGGAAGTGTGGTTGGAGGGAGGGGGCTTTGCAGACACCCACCCGTTCCCTGAAGCCATGATCGCGAGTGGGATCACGGCTTTGGGGAGGGGGGTGGCTGGAGGGAGGGGGCTTTGGGGAGGGTGGAAGGGTGGTTGGAGGGAGGGGGCTTCACAGCCACCCACCCCCTCCCCGAAGCCACAATTGCGAGCGGGATTGCGGCTTTGGGGAGGGGGGTGGCTGGAGGGAGGACACTGGAGGGAGGGGGCTTTCGGGAGGGTGGAAGGGTGGTTGGAGGGAGGGGGCTTCGCAGCCACCCCCCTCCCCAAAGCTGCGATTCCAGTGGAATTGCGGCTTTGGGGAAGGGGGTGGATGGGTGGAGGATGGCTGGGGGGAGGGGGCTTCGCAGCCACCCCCCCTCCCCAAAGCTGCGATTCCAGTGGAATTGCGGCTTTGGGGAAGGGGGTGGATGGGTGGAGGGTGGCTGGGGGGAGGGGACTTCGCAGCCACCCCCCCTCCAAAGCCGCGATTCCACTGTTTGGGGAAGGGGGTGGATGGGCGGAGGGTGGCTGGGGGTAGGGGGCTTCGCAGCCACCCCCCTCCCCAAAGCTGCGATTCCAGTGGAATTGCGGCTTTGGGGAAGGGGGTGGATGGGTGGAGGGTGGCTGGGGGGAGGGGGCTTCGCAGCCATCCCCCCTCCAAAGCCGCGATTCCACTGTTTGGGGAAGGGGGTGGATGGGCGGAGGGTGGCTGGGGGGAGGGGGCTTCGCAGCCACCCCCCCTCTCCAAAGCCGCGATTCCAGTGGGATCGCGGCTTTGGGGAAGGGGGGTGGATGGGCGGAGGGTGGACGGGTGGCTGGGGGGAGGGGGCGAATCCCGGGGTTTGGCTCCATGGCCCCGCGTCCTCCTCCTGGGCTTCCTTCGGAAGGGAGTCCAAAAGGAGTGATCGAGGTCGCGGAGCAAAACGGGGCATTTTCGCCCTTTTCCTCCACCTTCAAGCAAGGTGGGGGGAAAGGGCAAATCTAGCGGTTTGCCTCGGAAGCTGCAGAGGCGATCAAGCGGCGGCCATGGCAAACCGCAACGTTCACCCCCCTCCTCTGTCTCCGTTGCTCCCCAAAGGGGGAGAAGGCAGAGGAGGGGGGCGAATGAACTGGAAAAGCACTTTGCTTCACCCCCCTGCCCCATCTCCTGCCTCTTCCCTCCATTTGCGAAGAGGCAGGAGATAGGCAGGCAGGTGAAGCAAAGTATATCCGGCGTATAAGACGACTGTCAATTTTGGAGGGCACTTTTGAGTGCTCAAAAGTCATCTTATACGCCGGAATATACGGTAAAATGATATCCTTTATATAAAATGGCAAAATCAAGGTTTGCTTTCTGGATTTCTTTCTTTCTTTCTTGTTGTTTTTTTAAAAAATATTTTCAAACTGTGGATGGTGGAATCCATGGATACAGAATCCATGGATACGGAGTGCTGACTGTATAAAATGCAAATGAAAAACCCTTCCAAGGATAAGCAGTCTAAAGAAAAGGGAGATAAAACAAGATATTGGAATGAGGGCGGAGAGAGAAATTATTCTGGACCATCTGCTTTAGAAAATGTGTGGACAGAATATAAAAGAGCCTAGTAACAGCAGCAGCAGCAGCAGCAGCAACAACAACAACAACAACAACATGATCCCTTCTTTTTCACTCCCTTTAAATTCCATCTAAACATCAGGAAGAACTTCCTGACAGTAAGAGCTGTTTGGCAGTGGAATGCACTGCCTCGGAGTGTGGTGGAGTCTCCCTCTTTGGAAGTATTTAAACAGAGGCTGGATAGCCATCTGTCAGGAATGCTTTGATTGCATGGCAAGGGGTTGGACTGGATAGCCCTTGTAGAAACATAGAGTCATAGAATTTTAGAGTTGGAAGAGACCACAAGGGCCATTCAGTCCAACCCCCTGCCTCACAGGAAATCACGATCAAAGCATCCCTGACAGATGGCCATCCAGCCTCTGTTTAAAGACCTCCAAGGAAGGAGACCCCACCATGCTCTGAGGGAGTGTGTTCCACTGCCGAACAGCTCTTACTGTCAAAAAGTTTCTCCTAATGTTGAGGTGGAATCTCTGTTCCTGGAGCTTGTAGTCTCTTCCAACTCTATGATTCTATGATTTTCCCAGTATGGGACTTAAGGCAGCTTACAAAAGTTAGAACTGATACAGCTAAAAAAAAAAAATGTACAAAAGTTAAAAATATAATTAAACTATCGATAACATTAAAGTCAGTTAAAAACAAACCATTAAAAAGAAGGATAACAAATCTAAAAATATAGCACATGAAAGGCTCTCCCCACCTCAAAGGCCCGCCGAAACAAAACAGACTTCACCTGCCTACGAAATAATAGCAAGGAAGGTGTTGGAAAATATGGTTTGCAGTCCAATAAGTGGTAATGGTTTTGCCATTGAAGGGTTAACTGAGAAGGCATATGAGCTGAGCTGATGTAACTTCCTAAAGTTTTACTATTGGGCAATCTGGGATGAAGGGGGAATGTCTGAGTGTTCTTCTTTGTTTCCAGAAGCCATGATCCTTAACAATCCTCATGGACCTTTGAACTGAGAGGACCCCGAAAGGGGTGTCCTGAATTAGTTTTCTAACAATGTAGTGTTTAAGTATTTTTAACCAGTTTTAGTCTGTTTTGATGGTGTTTTGTTACCTGCCAAGGTTGAGCTCTCTAAACTGTAAGTAAAAATGCTTTTGTACTTTTTAAACTAACTTTGAGTCTTGAGTGGTTATTTTGGTAGTTAGACAACTTGGGAAAAGACAAAGGGTGTTTGGTTATAAGCTAAGCAGTGTTTTTACATGTATGCTAACATTCTGACGCTAGATGGTACGTGTTCATTAAGCTTGCTATACTCTGCTAAAGTTGGCTGCATTTATCCACTAACGTGTGAAGTGCAGTGTGGATGTTTAAACAGGGACAAAATACCCTGATATTTTAAACAGTGTATTTTTACACATATTCCAATAGAAGGTGCCAGTCTAACTTCTCTAGGAAGGGAGTTCCAGAACCTGGAAGCAGCCACCAAGAAATCCCTCACCCCTGTTACCACCGGAAGTACCCGGGAGGATGGTAGAACAGAGCGAAGGGTGTCCCTGAGGATGTGCATACTGATGGAGTGCATTCTCTTTTTCCTTCCCCTGGGAGTTCAGGACCAGAACATCATCATCTTCAATTGCCTCTCACCTCCCTATCCTCCCCTTCAATAAGCAGGAGGATAAGGATGAGGAGCCAGTCTCAGAGCTTGACAACTACTGGGGGAGGGAGATTCTGACAGAGTGCAAAGGGCTAGACAATAGCCTCCTTTGCCCCAACTCAGAAGAGACATACATCCACAAGTCACTAACAGAACAATACTGCATTCTCCATAAATATGAGCAACTAGAGTCCCATGGCCTCCCCTCAAAGGATGCCACCTTCAATATCACCCCATACCACCTCCCATTGTTAAGCTACAGGTGAAGGAGATGTACAGAACACGAAAGAATTTGACGGCAGACTATTTTAAAGGGTGAAACACTGGCCCACCACATTTTACAATATTGCAAAGTAGCCCTCTCAAAACTTTAGTTGATGTGGTCAACATGCTAAGCAGACATTTCTAATTCACACACAAAGACAAAACATGGTATGCTGACGTTTTTAGTCTCAGATAGTTAGTTATATATGTTATTTCTATAAAATGACAAGAACCATATACTGCAACTGAACCTGGCAAGTCAAAGCCCTGAATTATTTATTTGATTTTAGAGTTTAAGCACCTACTGATGTTATTGAATACTCTCCCCTCCACATTTTGTAAAATATACTTATTGGGGCAGGAACTGTCTTTTTGCAGACATCATATGGATTGATGGAAATTCAGTGACAACCATGTAAAGTCCATTGTTACAAACAGGCAGTTTGCTAGACAGTACGTGTGTGTGATTTATACCCTACAACTAGCAAGATAAAGAACAATAATTAAAGAGACAAAACACAATAATACGATCATAGATATGACAGCACACCACCATATTCATGAAAAAACCCATTTGAAGCCATGCCTAACTTAAAAATAAGCAGAAATTGTTAGATTCCTTGAAAGGAAAAGTGCTCATTGGTCTTTGCAGAACCAAAACTTTTGATCATTTCCCAGAGTATGAACTTAAAAAACACAGGGTAAGAAGTCTATTAGTATAAATATTGGATTAAGGGTCTAGGCTGATATGATAGAGGACAGACACATTGCTGCTGCTAACCAGTGGCACCCCCATGGTTCTCCCCAATGATGTATAATCAGTTAACAAAAACATCATAATAGAACTGCGTTTCTATTAGGCATCACTAGGGAGATGCAAATCAGCAGCAGCCACATACATCCTGTACCATCTAATTAGGCCATTTGAATTCATTTTCCAGTTGCTATTGCCTCCACTTAATACCAATGCACCTGTGAATTGCATAACCTACCAATGTATGCAATGCAAGCAAAGAACCATTAATCTTGCAAAGCCGCACTACAGCTATCAGTTGAGAATCTTAAGGTGATTTCTGGAAAAAAAAAGTATATGATGTTCTGATAAAACATCAGGTCAAGCTCAATAATAGGTATGTTTGCTTATTTGTTGTTGGGTTTTTGCTATGATTTCTAGCAGATGCTTTCCATCATGCAACAAGAGGGATAATTTTGTGGGAATTATAGAATCCTCAAAAGTGGAATTAGGTTAGAGAAAGCCCAGTAAATCTATTCAAGAGCATCCCACGTTACTTCTTTTATGGTGAAGGGTTGCCTCTCAAGGTTCAGGCTTCATGAAGCTCCAATTGAAACAGACATCAAATGCACAATGGCTATTGCTGAACTGTGTCCCACTTTTGCACTAATGACATTTACTTTATGCAGGTGCAGATGTAGCCTTCTCAATCATATAAGCAGTGTTGAGCAATTGGGGGGATTGCCTGAATTCCTTCCTGTTGTTGTTGTTGTTATTATTATTACTACCACTACCACTACTACCATCCTGCTTTTGTCCCAACAATGGGACTAATGGTGACTTGCAAATTATTAAAACCAATATAGATTTAAAATATACAAACCATCAGAAATAATTTTAATTTTTAAAAAATCTATGAAGTTAAAACAGTTTAAAATTCATTAACAGACATTATTTAAAAGCTCAAGACAGTCAATTCCTGACAGGAGAGGAAAGTTTTTACTTGCCGGTGGAAGGAAAGCAAACAAGAAGCCATACTTGCTTCCTAGGGAGGAGGTTCCAAAGTCTGGCCACCAAGAAGGCCCTCTTTCTTGTTCCCACTAAACAAATGGGAAAACGGCATCTAATGAAGCTCTTAGAGCTCAAACAGGATCTTATAGGGAGCTATTATCCTCCAAATACACTGGACACAAGCAGCATCGGTCTTTATCGGTCATAACCAACACTATGAATTGTGTCAGGAAAAGGACTGGTAGCTAGTGGAGTGACAGCAAGAAGTCTATCACCAACATCTATCTGCATTTAACAGCATGGATTCCTGCCACATGACCATGATTATATATTTGTATGGACTATAACAAAGGTTAGAGCTAACCAGAGTTTCTAGTTAACACAGAAGTTGAATCAACTTTAAGCTATTGTACCAGTTTGCACATAGCACTAAATCAAGTGTTGTCTGTACAAACAAAACAAGAAAATAATCCACTTAGTTGCTGGCTTGTCTAGCAATTGAGTACAGTTTGTGTTAAAACTATGTTTCCTGGATTATATAATGGTGAACTAGTAACAGGAAAAAGTGAAGCTGAACCATACTGCTGCCTGTGAGCACTATAGAAGGAGTAGAGGGGAGAGTCTGAACCCGAAGCCTTGCTCAGGCTTACAGAGACTTGTAAACCTAAAACTAAATCCTGCTTTAGAATTATATGCAATATAAGGATGAAAATAATATTTGCAAATATTTGAATAACAGACAAAAAAGGGGATAATGAAAATGAGGAGAAATCTGCGAAATGAGAATCTTTGCACTTCAGAACTTTTCTGTGCAAACAAATCCAAACCAACACGTGTAGGATTTTTATGCACAGAAAATGGCATTTTCTGCACAGGAATGATGTTTTCTGCATGGAAAACATGCACAGAAAACATGATTTTCTGTGCAGGAAGTAAGTTTCCTGCCTGAAAACATGAAACAGAAATAAAAATATTTTGCAGAATAGAAATACAATGGAAATACAACAGAAATACAACAGTCAAACAATTAATTCTCTCTCTTGCTCTCTAACTTCTGTTTCTTTGTTTTACCCCTTTAAAGTTCACTCCAGTGGAGATAATCTCAACTCGCAAACCACCAGATTCATGACTGAAGTCTTCTTTCCTTGTTAAAGTTTAATTTAAATTCATGTATCTTTCCACAGATGGAATATAATATAAGTATATGATCTTCCATTTCCTGAAAAAATTATAAAATAAATAAAACTTTTACCAAACTGAAAAAGGTATCTGGTTTTCTTTGTCCTTTAAAATTAGTACATTTGATCTTTGATACCAAGCATCTATACACATCTCAATTTAATTTTTCTAATATTTCTGTTTTATGTTGCCACTTATTACTGACTAAAATATTAATTAACCAACTTAAATGCATTTTTCCATTTACCCCATCAAAACTACTAAGTAATGCAATATAGGGATGCTTTGATATTTTCTGTAATTGATGTTGCCTTTTGAAAAAGTTTCCTAATATTGGATACATTCATCACATGTGGTAGCAGGGCCCTATTGCCACACTCCCTTACTTGTGCTGTAAGCTTTTTTAATGGGGTATAAAATTGCATATATGAGCTAGTGTAAGAGTGATTTTCTGCTCCATTGGCTAAAACACACTGCAATGATTGTTTGTGCCATAAGGGTGTTCTTCTCCCAGTATTGCCATTTCAATTTGTTAAATCTAATATTTCTGTTGAGGTCAAAATTGAACTTTTATGTCTTCCTCTCCTCTCCTCTCCGTGCTATCTGAAAACTGGCTCTGGAGGGTTGCACAGCTTCACAATTCTAATTGTGGGGGTGAAAAGAGGGATGCAATGAGGAAGGTGATTGTCCGACCTCACATCGAATTCCACCATTTCATCAGCAGATGTCCACTGTTGAATTCTCCCCAAGACTTCCCTCCATATTGTCTTTAAGTCCACTGGAGGGGTAACAGATCTTGCCAATAAAAACTGGCGTATGTACAAGACTAATTTCCTGGGTTTTGGCATGGTAGTTGACATTAACGGACCTGAATTGATATTAATTCTTTGAAGGATGTGAGCCCTCTCTTGTGGCTTTGTAATCTCCTTTATGTGGAAATGAAAAGTTGTAGTACAAGTTTAATAATCCAACAAATGTCTGCCATATGTTGTTCCAAACTTTCTGTTCAAATACTACACTCTAAAGACATCTTCTATAACATATAGGTTGCCATGCCCTATGAGGAGCAGCTTAGGGACCTGGGTATGTTTGGTTTGGAGAAGAGAAGTTTAGGAGGTGACATGATAGCCATGTTTAAATATTTGAAGGGATGTCATACTGAAGATGGAGCAAGCTTGTTTTCTGCTGCTCCAAAGACTAAGACACTGAGCAATGGACTTCAAACTATAGGAAAAGAGATTCCACTTAAACATTAGGTAGAACTTCCTGACAGTAAAAGCTGTTCAGCAGTGGAATACACTGCCTCAGAGTGTGGTGGAATCTCCTTTGGAGGATTTTAAACAGAGGCTGGATGGCCATCTGTCAGGAGTGCTTTGATTGAGTATTCCTGCATGGCAGGGGGTTGGATTAGGTGGCCTTTGTGGACACTTTCAACTATGATTCTATAATTACCATTTTGACTCCAAATTGCTTTGTTTTCCCTCTTGGTTCTGTTTTCTTTTTTTACACTTGCATCATTCCTTCTCAAACCTGCCTCCTCTTCTTTTTATTTGCAACATGGCCTACAGCCCCTCAAGAACCCCTGCATCAGCACATGTCTGCACATCTGTATCATGTATCTGCATTGTATATTTATCTTGCCTTTTCTATTCTTATCATCTTTGTGCTGCACTATGGGCCTTTGGGCTATTTAAAAAAAGCTGGAAGTACTTTCCTGCTCTTTGTGTACTGTGCAGTGTTCATTAAAATTAAAATGAATAAAGCAAAACAAAAAGTGTTCTTTTAGCAGTGCTTTGCATTCCAGTTAACATTTGACAGAATTTAATACATGAGCTAGTAGCTCCCCATAGTGGAATAAAGAGCAAGTGTCATGGACAACCTACTTCTATGGAGACAACAGCCCCACTGACAATCAAGAATCTCATTCAGAGAAACATAAGCAGAGATCTGAGTCTGCAGTGTCTTGCAATCCAAGCTGTACAGCCTGGAAGATACCTCCACTGCACATGTGTAAGCCTTTGAATGTGTGGAAGGGACTAAATGGTTTCCTTTCACATAACCGTTTACAAAAAGACTTTCAACTGAGCCAGTAGTATTTGATTCTATGATAATAATCCTGAAGGAATTCTAGATGGCTTTAACTATATTCTCTACTGATTACAGTGGGTCATCTGTAGGTCACTATCTATCTCTAGGGAATTATAAGCCTCACTCACACTTTTGATGATAAGCATAATATTTTCCACACAGTCATCATAATTTAGAAACAATTGCTAACAGCAAAGAAATGTTCATTCTCTTTCAACCAACCTCAAACATGATTTTATTTCTTAAAAGTACAAGCTCACCAGAAGCTGAAAATACTTCTGGGGCTGTATATAGAAATCACAGCATCGTAGAGTTGGAAGAGACCACAAGGGCCATCCAGTCCAACACCCTGCCATGCAGGAACATACAATCAAATAATTCCCAACAGATGGCCATCAAGCCTCCGTTTCAAAACCTCCAAAGGAGGAGACACCACCACGCTACGAAGCAGTGTATTCCACTTCTGAACAGCTCTTACAGTCAGGAAGGTCTTCCTAATGTTTAGGTGGAATATCTTTTCCTGTAGTTTGAATCCATTGATCAGTGTCCTAGTCTCTGGATGTGATGATGTAACCTAATGCTTTCCAACCTGACACCCTCCAAGTGTTTTAACTACACCTTCCACCATCCCTGACCACAGGCCATGTTGGTTGCGGATGATGGGAAGGTTTAGCCAAAAACATGGAGAGCACCAGGTTTTTAAGGGGAGAGACCCGGTTTTATAATTACAAGGGAGAACATAAAACATATTTACTTATCTTAGCCTATAAATCATATGGTACCTGTCCTTAAATCTTCATTCAGTTCCCAACCCTTTAATATTTAGCCAGTGCTGGCATGAGCACCCAGCATACTTGGGCAAGTGATGTTGCTTTGGTACCATGCAATCCTCTCAAACCATACAGTAGGGTTGGCAAACTGCTTGCTATTTTGAATTGACAGTGGCTCACAACTGCCTGCTTCAGGCTGCAGCAGCTTGTCATTATCCATAGTGGAGCAGGACTACTCACTACAGGGTGAGTGGTTAGAACCTTGTACTCAGCAGAAACACCTTGTTCACAGAGTTCACAGTTCACAGAGTGGTTATACGTTGCCATGAAAAAAATAGTGTTATTTTTTAAAGGCCACAGTTCATCAGAGATGCCATGAAACTTAACTAATATCTCTAAGAATCAACCCCTCCGTGCTTGGTGAGACCTACCAGTTATGCTGGAGTCCAACAACCACTTGAGGTCCACATCTCCTACTTTACACACAGCACTCTTCTACTTGAAGAGCAGTCAGACAACACTCCTCTATTCAGGAAGGAACAATCTTTTTAACCCGAAGGGCTGTATCTGATGGTGGCTGGCACCCAGAGGAATGCCATATGTAAGCAGACATTCAGAACAGCACAACTACACATTCTTTCCACTGACCTCCCATATCTGCATGATGGGATGCAGAAATTCAAACTTCTTGATCCACGAATGTTGGTGTGTGTGTATGCATGTGTGTTGGATGCTAAATCCTCTTCCATACCCTAGACATTGCCATTTCTGTGTCTTTGCCAGTGGAAATAATGACTTAAGAAGCTGGGGAACAATGCTCTGCACTCCCCCGCACAGGTCAGCTGATGTAACAGGCTGCAGGAAAAGGTGGATAGGGTGACTAAGGGCTCCATGTGGCCATAGGCTGTTCACTTCTGCTCTGTCTCAAGAGCTGTATAAGTGGTTTAAAACTAATGAACAATCAGATCTGGAGCCTTGAAGTTGCCCAGCACCTTGGGAGCAGGCAGAGCTGTGCACATACAGGTCACCTTGTATGTCACGTTGCCACACTACACTTCTCCACTACAGCTAGACAGCTTGTACATCAATTTAAGGTATAATAATAGTATCTAAATGTGTTTGAAATACTAATTAGCATATACATATTTTATGAATATCTGCACACTCTTTTTTGGTGATGCATTTCCTCTCTGTTGGGTGTGAAAGTACCCACTCTGTCCTACTCCATGAAGACTTATGGATTACATCATGGATCTACCAGTACAGGTCTTTATCAATTCTTACTGAGAATATGCCATAAGTGCAATTCTGGCATTGGAACTTGCACAAGGGACTTTTCATGACAAATGGTGCAAACTCTGACCTACAATAGAGGGGAGGGTTCTCTATTCCCTATTCTGAGCAGATGGGCACTGCTCAGGTCCCATCTGGAATATTGTGTTCAGTTCTGGGCATCTCATTTTAAAAAGGATATAGACAAGTTGGGACAGTTGGGACAGGTTCAGAGAAGGGCAACAAGGATGATACAAGGTATGGAAAACAAAACACGAGGAAAGGTTGTGGGAGCTGGGCATTTTCAGCTTGGTGAAGAAAAGATTGAGGGGTGGCGTGATTGCACTCTCTAAAAACTTCAAGGACTGGTGCAGACAGGAGAGTGTAGGCCTGTTCTCTGCTGTCCAATGGATAGGACCAGGTCTAATGGTTTGAGTTACAGGAGGGTATATTTTGACTGAACATTAGAAGGAACCTATTGATAGTAAGAGCAGTTCAGCAATGGAATCAATTGCCTAAATTGGTGGTGGGGCCTTCATCTCTGGGTATCTTCAAAAAGAGGCTGCGAGTGATGCTTGCTAGTGATGCTCTGGCTGGAGATCCTGCATTGAGCAGAGAGTTGGATTTGATGGCTCATGGGGCCCCTCCCAACTTTATGAGTTAGGGGGCAACCATGTTATGGAACATTAGCCCCTATATTTTGATTCTGGATTAACCAACATAAGGCTAAAAATCTTATTGTAACGATAACTATAGGAGCTGAAGGAGCACCACCCTTTTGGCATAGGGATGGAGAATATGTGCCCCCCAGATGTTGCTGGATTGTGACTCTCATGATCCTTCATTCCTGCCTATCAGCAGGGACTGATAGAAGTTATAATCTGCCAACATCTGGAGGGCCATAGGTTTCTCCAATCAATTTGAGTATAATGTTCTATATTTACTGTGTATAAAAAGGATGGTTAAAAGTGTTGCAGTGGATCTCTGTCAAGTGGATCTATTTTAATTCCACAGCTCTGCATCTATGGAACATTTTCCATGAAGGACTTTGCCTGGTGCTGATACTGTTATCTTTTGGCACCAGGCAAATATGCACTTATTCTCCCAGGCTTTTTGACACAAGAAATGGCATTACTATCATAGGCAAGTAGTTTTGTAATGTTCATCTAGGTTATGGTGCGAAGGGAACCATAGCTGTTTGAAGTGATTTTGGTGGATGAACATTTGTAGCACTGCAGTTATAAAGAGTTTTTAAACCATTTTGGTGTTTAAATAGTTTTTGTTGTTTATTTATGCATATATTATATAGATAATGTATTTTTGCTTTTGTGTCTGAGAGTTTGTCTCTGTTGTGTGGCCTCATTTTTTTTACTTATGGTGACCCTAATGTGACCCTATCCTGGGGTTTTCTTGGCAACATTTGTTCAGAGGGGGGGTTGCCTTTGTCTTTCTCTGAGGCTGAGAGAGTGTGACTTGCCCAAGGTCACCCAGTGGGTTTCCATGGCTGAGAATTCAAACCCTGGCCTCCAGAGTCATACTCCAACACTCAAATCACTATACCATGAGTATTGTTAAGTATTGTATGTATATTAAAGGTATTAAGGTAAGTGGCCTGTGGAAAAGGACAACAGTATGGAATGTTGAAGGTGACTGGTGGTTGGCTGAGAGTTTTGAGTGTGCTTTTGAAAATACAAGTATGTCAATCAGTTAGAGCAGGTTAGAAATAGAGAGCAGAGTTAGAGCAAGGACAATGGTCAAAACAGTCAGGGTTCAGTTGATTAGAAGAGAGAGTGGAATCTGTCAGTTGTGTTTGAGGAAGGCTACTTAAAGTAGCGACTAAGCCAAAATATTATATTGTGACTACATACAAAATATTATATTGTGAACAACAAGTAACTGTGAATTGTGTGGTTTATATATACACACACAGTTTCTGGGGTCACTAAACTTGAAATTAGGTTGTTGATAAAGTCAGCGATAGCAGCTGTACAATTGTGGTTGCTATCTTTAGTGATGAAGAGCCAGTGTGGTGTAGTGGTGTGGGTGTTGAACTAGGACTCTGGACCGGGGTACGACTCCTCACTCAGCTATGGAAACCCACTGGGTAACCTTGGGCACGTCACACTCTCTTGACCCCAGAGGAAGACAAAGGCAAACCCCCTCTGAACAAACCTTGCTAAGAAACCCTCATGATAGCTTGTCATAAGTCATGGTTGTCATAAATCAGAAATGATTTGAAGGCACAAAATAACATCAATCTTTGGTAACCAGTGAGGGGTCTGGAAAGAAATCCACAAGAAGAGTCACCAACGTGATTGCTACAAAAAATAACAGCAACTGTTTAAGCTATGTGTTCAGAAAGTGGCAGCACCTTAGTTAATCAAAAAAGAGTAGGGACACTAGTGGGGCAAGCAGAGGTCTCCCTATTTGGTAGCAGTGGTGCTTTCTAGTTCTTTTGAAGTACAACTCAAAGTCATAATGGTTTAGGATCTATTATGTGGATGACTCCTGTTCAGGCAGAGATCTTCATCCAAGGGCCTTCTCTTGGTGTCCCCCCAACAAAGAAATTTGGTGACCAGTCACAGGGCCAGATCCCATCTGATCTTGGAAGCTAAGCAGTGTCAGCTTTGGTCAGTACTTAGAGGGGAGACTGTCAATGAATACCAGGCACTGTAGGCTATATTTCAGAGGAAGGAACTGGCAAAACCACCTCTGAATACTCCTTGCCTAAGTAAACCCTATGAAATTCATGGGGTCACCATAAGTCAACAGGCAACTTGAAGGCACATATACATACAACACTCATTTGAAACGTGGTGCTGGAGAAGAGTTCTACAGATACCATGGACTTCTAAAAAGTCAAATCAATGGATCCTTGAGCAAATCAAGCTTGAACTCTCTCTAGAAGCCAAGATGACTAAACCGAGACTGTCGTACTTTGGACTTATCATGAGAAGACTTGAATCATTAGAAAAGATAGTAGAAGGCAGTAGGAAAAGAAGAACACCACATTACAGATAGAAAGAAGCCACATCCCTGAATCTGCAAGATCTGAGCAGGGCTGTTGATGATAGGTGACTTGGAGATCTCTCATTCATAGGGCCACCATAAGTTAATGGCAGTTAACACCACCACCACCACACACAGCTATCCTGTTTATGAAAAGTACTGCTTGGAGATATTCCTTGGTTTTTTTCCAGGATGTGAGGCCATGTTCTGGAAGAGTTTAATTCTGACGTTTCGCCTGCATCTGTGGCTGGCATCTCTGAAGAAATTTCAGAAGTAAACTCTTCCAGAACATGGCCTCACAGCCCAGAAAAAACCCAAGGAAAATCTATGGATGCTGGCCATCAAGGCCTTCGACTTCACACTGCTTGGGGAGATTCCTCCAATAGTGTTAAGCATCATGTGGGCAAAGTTACATCAACATTTGGTATGTGCATCAAAGCTCTGGTCCCCATCAATCATACACACACTCCTCAAAGATAGTTTCTTCAAGAACAGTGGTTCTCATCATTTCACATCTTACAAATCACTCTACCATAGAAATGGAACCCCCACCATGCTAGAAAGAAAAACATAATTTTTCCCCAGAAGAACACTTACAGTATGTTTACAAGCATTCTATTTTTATATTTATCACAGTACATTGGTGGGCAATTAGGCAATAGGTAATCAAGAATAGGTGATCAAGAAAAAACATCAATTGTCCAGAATTATTAGTAGTTGCAGGGTCAGCTCTGATTAGTACTTGGATGGGACACTGCCAGTGAATACCAAGTGCTGTAGGCTGTATTTTGGAGGAAGGAACTGGCAAAAGCACCTCTGAGTATTCTTTGCCTAAGAAAAGCTTATGAAATTCATGGGGTTGCCATAAGTTAACAGGCAACTTGAAAGCACACACTCACACACAGCTGTATAATTCATGACAGATAAAGTTAGTATTCAGAATTGCAGGATGAAGATCCACAGAGAATAAGTTCTTTGTAATAGTTATGAATATACTATATCCCACTTAGACTATTACTGTGTCTCACCGGTGGCATGTCTACTATTGGTTGAGATGGCATATAATCACAACCAGCACAACACTTCATCTTGGTGAAAGACCCTGTCATGTATGGTGGCCCATGTGAAAAAAGCTTATGTATGTATGAAAAAAAGTGGAAGGGGGGGCCTAAGTCTCGTGTACACATCCCATATCAAGGATAGATGTTATACAACAGCATGGTGTCCCCAGCACTGCAATCCATTTGGCTCCTGACCAAACGCTGATTCAAGAAGAGATGGGGTGTGGAAAATGTAGGATGCAAGCCTGCCCTACACAGAGATGTGTGGATGCAATGAGCAGTACCACACATCTCAAATGCACTAGGGATAGATGAGGCTGATAAAAACAGTGCCTGCTGATTCTTAGTAAGACATTACATTATGCTAGTAAAATTGCTGTGTATTTCTTTTTATTAGAGCTTCAAAAGGAACATCTTACTGCACTTATATCAAAAACATATTTTTTGGCAGGGGGAATCCTGCAGCATACAGAAATGTATGCATTTTTACATTCATAGTAGTATGAAATAAAAAGATGTTGTTCATGTCATGCAGTGTTTCGAATGCAGTCATTTTGACAAGCTCCAGTGAAGTATATACCAATGTTTCAAAATGAGATAGCTGTCCTGTATACAACACAGCACAGCAATTAGAGCATTAGTAGCAGATATATCCGTGGGAGTCCACCCATAACTCCCACATATGCTCCGACTACCCCATTTTCAATTGTGGCTTTCCACCCCAATACTTAACCAGTTCTTTCTTACACAAATTTGGTTCATATCTATCCACTCATTCTTCCATACACTTCCACTTCTCAGCTGTTTCCAGACTACATAAATTCTCTGTAGGTTCTTCCCTGATGAAGGAGCTATATATTTTCGACAATGCCTTAGGCATTTTAATAAATACAGCCACTTCGACAATTCTTTCTCTCTCTTGGTACTGTTTTATTTCCAGTGTCTTCCTTTTTTAAAACATGTGTACACCCCACCCCTCCACACACGCAGAAAAGTTATTTTTTCAGAATAATCTACAGCTCAATAGATATACCAACAGTTTTATGAAAATTAAAAACTGTGTCTACTATATATTTCTTCTCCTCTTGAGTTTCTTAGGGCCAAATCAGGCATGATGCAAAAGACTATGCAAGCACTATTTTATTGGTTGTTTTATCTGATTTTTTAAATCACTTTTGTTCCTGATACTTTTATTGTCTGATCTGCCACTTACGAGAGTTGATAAAGGCAACTCTTGTTTTGGTAACTGTTGTTATTCATTACTTTGGAAATGCATTTTTAAACACCAAAGCACAACATGCTGTATATACTCATGTATAAGTCGATTTTACGTATAAGTTGAGGGCACGTTTTGGGGCCAAAATTATGCATTTTGAGATGACCTGTGGATAAGTCGAGAGTCATTCCGCAGAGAGAGGAAAGCACCTGTGTGGCCTCAGCTGCTCCTGGCCGCTGCCGCCGCCGCTGCCACCACCACCACCACCACCATTTTCCTGCCCAGACATTCAAAAGGGCCTTTTTCCTGCTCTACTTAGAGAAGGAAGTGGTCCCTTTTCTGATAAAAGTTAATATACAGCATTAACTCTTACCAAAAAAGGAACCATCTCCTTCTCTAAATAGAGCACTGAAAGGTGAGAACCTACAAGGATCACCAATCCTTTCTACTCTCTTGCTGCTCCTTTGAGGGGAAGCACCAAAGAGCCGCCACTGCCACCATTTTCCCACCCAAGCATTCAAAAAGGCCAGAAGCAGCACCATGGCAGAGACAGTAGAGGGGGACTGGTGCTTCTTCTAGGTTCTCCTGGGAAGGACTAGGCTCTTGCCTTTCACCAGTCTATTCTGAGAAGGGGATGCTTCTTCTTCTTTTTTGGTAAAAGTTAAGATACAGTACTTACATTGATCAGTGGATTAGTTGACCCAGGTTTTTGGATTGGTTTTTTTTACTAATATTTCTAGACTTATACATGAGTATATACAGTAAGAACCTTTAAACTAAATAAGACAAATTATTTATCATTTTGCAGGCAATAGCCTTAATTCTAACTCTTCCAAGCAAAATTCTGCTTGTAGATGATGCTCCAAGCAGTCATGGGGTCCCCTGAAAAGACCTGGGAATACGGTGGAGGGTTGGATCTAAAGAGGAAAAACAGGATAAATTGGAAAGCTGCTTTCTACTTCAGTGTGACACGATCCTATTATGTTACCCTGCCCCAAGCTTAGTTAATGAGGAAATTGAAACCCAAGTTGTTTCAGAATCACTAGCTCCCAAATTACTTTTGATGCACTAGTATATAAAAGAAAGGCATACAACTAAGAACAAAATTAAAGAATATTCCTGTTAGAAGGTGGAAGGCCAGGTCTGAGTAACCTTTTGGCATAATCACCTCTGGTGGAGCGCCCCTCCCCCATCAGTGGATGGTTCCCTCCTATTTATTTCTGTGGATGGGTGGAGAAGACAGATTACCAAAGAGAATGAGCAGTAGAAGTAGCACTCCTCTTAATGAGTGCCAGCAGGCCATTATTTTAACTCCCCTGAATGCTACTGAGCACTGCTTTAGGGCACTGTGGCCAAATACAAAGTAGTTACTGCCCATTTCTCAGTGGCATATTAGCAAAGGATTCAGTTATACATAACAAAATCAGTTCTTGAAAAAGAGTGGCTGGTAAAACTGGTCAAGGAGGTATTCGCTCTATAGAAACATAACCCTGGGATCACCCTAGGGTTTATTTTGCTTAAAGAAGGGAAGTATGTAAAATCCAATATGTGCAAGAGTCCCAGCATTCCCCAAGTACATGTTTATGTGGACTAGTGTAATGTGTGAATGAGCCAAGTGGCAGACAGAAAATCCCATATTCATAGAAGTATCCCCCCACCTCAATCACTGGTCAAGTATACCAAGGGCCAGTTGGGTCTACTTGCATGTAGAATTTACTGGGAGAACTGGCACAAATTCTTAAAGATTTTGCTGTGTGGATTTTATCTATTAGAGTGGTGAAAACCAATTGTAATACGTGAAAGTATTCTGCAAAAAAAAGAACATAACTGGCCTAAGAATATGCAGTCTCTCCTGCTACCCCCACCCCCAAAAAAAAGTTTGCTTAGGCGATCCTTTGATAAAACCACCGTTCTGATTTTTTACAGAACAACTCTGATTTAACCATACAAGCGCAATATTCATTGTAAAGACTGAATAAAATGTGAATTCTTCTCTTCTTGTTTCTTGTTCTTAAAAGGAATTTGGTAGTCAGGCACACTTTCATAAAAGGAGAAACCAAAAGCAAAACAATTTTTTTGATGGCGGCCCTGGGTATAATCTTACCTGTCTTACTAAAAAAAAAACCAACCCAAAACTTATTACTCTATTACTAAAGGAATTACAGTTGTGTATATCTAAAACATACCAGTACCAATATAAATTAGATATACACAATTTTATTCACTACTCATAAAATGTAACATACAGTGGCAACCACCAAAAATGATACTAACTAGAAAAATTAGCAAAGGTCTAATGGGAAAAAAAAATCTCCATCAGAACTGTTTTTATTTTAAAACCTGATAGGCCGTGGGGCTAATGAAATAGAAGGTTAGGCTTACATATCTATGGTGCTATAGGCTATAGAAATATCTACTCACAACCTGCTTGTATCTCAGGGGGAGTATTCAAAAGCATCATGGCAGTGGCAGCATCAATGTCAGGATCTGGAAAAATCAACCAATAAATACATTAATTTACAAATGGGCCAATTCCCACCCCCTCTAGTTCACAGAATGAACTGAATCTCTAAAGAAGATAAATCAACCAAAAATATAGTTGGTAAAAGAAAGAAAAGGTCCTTGTATATTTATTTTTTGGGACATTTAAATATGGTCCCAAGACTACAGGTAAGCAGCCTACACTCCAATTTGACTCCATTCCTCCTTCTTTCACCAGGGGGGAGCCATACTTGTGGTTCCTGTTGTGGTGATGGGTGAGTTCCTCTGGGCTGGTGTAGTGATGGGGACAACAGGAATAAAATGGCTGCAGTGGGGGTGGGGAGGGGAGGCAGACAAAGTCACTGCTTTTCAGAGAGAAAAGCTGTTCTGCTGGCTCCCAAAGGCTTTCTCTGCCTTCCCTGGCACAGCTGTGCACTACCCTTGTGTAAAACAAACTGTTATGCCAACTTACAACACCAACTGGATTTCAGCCAAAAAGCATTGGGGCACCTTAGAGACTGAATCTGTTAAATTCTTCCACAGCCGCAAGACATATTGCTATTTATTCCACATTTTGGGATGTGCTTTCTGCTTCTCATGACTGAGACCAATGATTCTGTGAACACAACGGGCTTGGCAACGTCACAATGCAGAGGGTTTGGAAGAGGGCTCCGATGAACCCTATTTCTTCCCTTCCCAGCCTTGGTGTGTATTCAAATGGTTCATCAAGCCATGAGCCTCCCTGAATCCCCTCTTGGGAGAAAGGTGGGATATAAATTCAATAAATAAAAAATTACAGGGATCAGGAGGGCTGCATGTGTGATTTCATGCAAAGCTGGCCCAAGACATTTTGCTGCTCCAGAAACAACAGTAAATGTTGCTGTGGCCACCCACCCAAATGAAGGCACATCATACTCATGACCAACCATGGGGTAGTCCATCATACACAGTTCACTAACAGATGGCAAGTAAGGGACACAGAGCTAGATGCATTATGACCCTTTTATAACTGTATTTACTTGTCTTTGAGAACACCCATGGCCAACCTTTTTGGATGAATGCATGCAGGACTGGCCCAAAACATTTTGCTGCCCCAGCCAGGGCAGTAAATGGCTCTGCTCACACCCACCCAAATGAAGGGCCATCATAACCATGGCCAACCAAGTTATTTAAACAAGTAAGTCACCTTCTCACCTAAAATCCCACATGCATGTCTCCCTGCTTCCTAGCAATAAAAATAAAACAATAATTAATTGGGTCTCACATTAGTAGAAAGCTGGTATATTAAATAAATAATAATAACCAGCAATTGGCTATGTATTCTTGACACCAAAGATTAGCTATATGGTTGCCTCCTGAGCCTACCAACTACCTGGACTAGGTCCAGGTACAAATGGCAAAGAGCTCTACAGAGGTACTCCCTCAGTACACAACAGCTATTTCTGTGAGGGGAATGGGTCATGCCTTTGAGTTATATATCTAAGATCTGTATCACATCACAAAACAGGAGCAAGTGTAGGAACCCTAAACAGTAAACTAGACAGTTTAAGTAACTGTATGTAAGGTAAATATGCCTAGGGGACATCCCCACTCCTGGTGACAATGAGAATTTTGAAAGTGCACCTGCCTAAGGAGTTTGTATATATACAGAGAGCGAGAGAGGAATGGGGAGAGAATGAAAGAAAGAGAAGGAAGGAGATCCTAGGAAGGCACCAAAGCCATTTGCATTGGATCATAACTTGTCTGCCATTATCTTTAATCGGTTTCTGAATCCATCACACACAGTTGGTTGACAGATGGCAAGTAAGGGACACAGAACAAAATATGATCCTTTTATAACTATATTTACTTGTCTTTGAGAGGAGGCCGCATGGCTGCCATGGAAATAGAGGTAGTCATGACAACAGTAAACAACCAAGAACGGCCAGTGAATAAGCTGAAAAGAACATCTGCCCCAGCAAAGCGTCCCAGCTGCCCTAGGGCGAAACTTGCTAATCGTGTAGCGGTGCTGCGTGACAGAGAAAGCCGCCTATGCCATGTTCAAATAAATGAAGTGTGCAATTGAAGCAGACATAAAAATGCACACCCATGCTAACTGCTGCCTCTGTGCTCCTAAACTGAATGACTAATGGGCTTGGGTTTTTTGAGGGGTGGGGGAGTTGAGAAAGGAGAAAAATACTTGTCACTATTTATACTAAATTACATACCACAAAATTCAATTTGCTGCTAATAGATTCTTGGCACTTTATTTTGGATATTATGTTAGAAAATTACATTTTAGTGTTAAAAATACATATTTTGTATTTGTTATAAATGCAGTTCAATTTCAAGGGTAATAATGTAATGGTGTATAAAGCCTTGCAATCTGTTCATAAATACAGACTGCACACAGTGTAAGAGATCATAATGGCTATTTCTCTCTCTCTCTCTCTCTCTCTCTGTCACACACACACACAGCTTCCTTCACCTTTTACAGATGTCTTTCTCTGATGCCCATGTTAGTTTCCTTTATAGACGATGTTTTTACATCCACTTTAAGCAAACTCAGTGACCCCATGCCAACAAAAATACAGCCAAAATAGAGACACTGAGAAAGAAGAGTTATCACATGGTTGAGGACATCCCAAGGTTTGCAGAAGTACATAATTTCTTTTGTGTAGTGTCAGATGACCAAAGGAGGGGGGAAGTCAAGAGGTTTAGCAAATTGCCTAGATTTCTACCAGCGCAGACTGTCAGCTCAGTAAGCCATGGGTGGCTGGCTGGAACTCTGAACAGGAGCACTCCTATTAGCAACTGAGGCTATACTGCAACATTTTGTTGCAGGTCTCCCTGGCTGTTGTTGTTGTTATGTGCCTTCAAGTCATTGCTGACCAATGGTGACCCTAACCTATCTAACCCAGGGTTTTCTTGGCAAGATTTGTTCAGAGGAAGTTTGCCACTGTTTTCCTCTGAGGCTGAGAGTGTGATTTGCCCAAGGCCACCTAGTGAGTTTCCATGGCTGAGCAGGGATTCAAACCCTGGTCTCCCGGAGTCCTAGGCCAACACTCAAACCACTAGACCACACTGCCTCTAGGCTCTCACTGGTACAATTCTGATTATCAAAACAAAACGAAAACGCACAAGCAATAAGAACCATTCCAACTACATAGTACCCATCTCCTCCCCCTGAGTTGCATTGCCTCCTATTCTAGAAGGTAAGGTAATTTTTATTGACCTTGTGGCCAGCACACAGGCTTTTCAGTGTGTATATATATATATATATATATATATATACATACATATACATACACACACTTCTGCATATGCACTTTTCTGTTTTTTTCAAAAACAATCAGAAAGCCAAGATATTAAAGTATCTAGGCTCATTAGAAAAGTGCATATGAGGAGGTTATGATGGAGACAGCACATAACACTAGTTCTCAAAGATCATTTCTATCAAGAGAACAGCAGGAACAGCTACATGCAGTTGTGTGGTATGTGGATATAGTCTGAAGTTCACAATCACCTTTATAGCCCTCTACATTAGGAATGAAACAGAGCAAAGCATGCAGTTACACACATGTTGTTCCATATCAAGATATGATCTGTTATAATCATAGAATTGTAGGATTGGAAGAGACCACAAGGGCCATCCAGTCCAACCCCCTGCCATGCAGGAATACACAATCAAAGCATCCCTGACAGATGGCCATCCAGCCTCTGTTTAAAGACCTCCAAGGAAGGAGACCCCACCACGCTCTGAGGGAGTGTGTTCCACTGCCAAATAGCTCTTACTGTCAGAAAGTTCCTCCTAATGTTGACGTGGAATCTCTGTTCCTGGAGCCTGCATCCATTGTTCTGTGTTCTAGTCTCCGGAGCAGCAGAAAACAAGCTTGCTCCATCCTGAATGTGACACCCCTTCAAATGCTTAAACAGGGCTATCATGTCGCCCCTTAACCTTTTTTTCCAGGCTAAACATACCCAGCTCCTAAGTCTTTCCTCATAAGGCATGGTTTCCAAACCTTTCACCATTTTAGTCGCCCTCCTCTGGACACGCTCCGATTTGTCAATATCCTTTTTGAATTGTGGTGCCCAGAACTGGACACAGTATTCTAGGTGAGGCCTGACCAAGGCAGAATAGAGTGGCACGATTACTTCCCTTGATCTAGACACTATACTTCTATTGATGCAGCCCAAAATTGCATTGGCCTTTTTAGCTGCTGCATCACACTGTTGACTCATGTTCAACTTGTGGTCTACTAGGACTCCTAGATCCCTTTCACACATAGTCTCATTCAGCCAGGTCTCTCCCCCCATCCTGTATCTATGCATTTAATTTTTTCGCCCTAAGTGCGGAACCTTACATTTCTCCGTATTGAATTTCATTTTGTTAGCTTTGGCCCAGCTCTCCAGTCTATCCAGGTCATTCTGAATTTTGATCCTGTCCTCTAGGGTATTAGCTACTCCTCCTAATTTGGTGTCATCTGCAAATTTGATAAGTATGTCCCTAATTCCCTCATCCAAGTCATTGATAAAGATGTTGAATAGCACTGGGTCCAGGACAGAACCCTGTGGCACCCCACTGGTCACATCTTTCCAAGATGAAGAGGAGCCACTGCTGAGCACCCTTTCCGTTATCTCTCTTGAACATGCTTCTGCACATCTGCTGTATCAGAGTCATCATCATCCACTCACAGTATTGCTTAGATGTTGCATTAGAATATTACAGGACACAAGAAAACGGGCTAGATCAAGAGGGGAAGAGAAGCCTAGTCAGAAAGAGTCCAAGGAAAAGAAAGATACTTCTTCAGATGATTCTCGAAAGATGGAAATAAAGAGATAATTAGAATACTGGAACAGTGTGCTCCAATGATGGGCACAACCAATGCGAAATGGTAAAGATGAAAGAAGAAAAAATGTTCCTTTTACACTCATGCTGTGTCAACATTTCACCTCTGGATACTATTCCTACTGTAGAAGAAAAACTGCTGTGCTCTTCTGAGGAATTATTGTGCTATTACTATAGGACCCCCTTATCCGCTGGGGATTGGTTCTGGGGGGGCGTGAATACCAAAAACTGTAGATAATAGCAAACACCATTGAATATAACGGGACTTCCGGTTTATAATATCGTAGAGTTGCCTTGGAGCACCTAGAAAATGGCTAGAGAGGACACGTTTTCTAGGAAGACTATGGTAGGTGTGATGTTTTGTGTCCCGTGGATAACTGAATCAGTGGATATGGGGGTCCTACTCTACAACAGGCAGGCTCAATGCAACCAGGGAATGCTGCTGTTTCTCTGCAGTTAGAGGACAAAACACTGAGTAAAAGAAATCGAACACAAGGACAGATGCTCTGAGTTTCAGTTATATCACCCCCACTCATTTAAAATCAGTTAAATGTTCCTGTATACTGTAACAATAATATCTTAACACAACTTTCTATGGAGAGTGGTGCTCTCGCTCTCTCTCCGTCCCGCTTTCCTTTCCTTTTGGTGAAGTGACTGTCTTTGGGTTGCATCCATTGGTGACTTTGCCTTTCTGGAAAATGTTTCTTCCCACTTAAGATGACCTGCAAGGCTGCTTCTAAGCACTGAGCCTCCCTCCAGAACAGAATGCTGTATTGCATGGAGGACTACAGTAGGGGAAATGGAACTGGCCAAAAGGCAGCGGGGGTGGTGGTGGACTGCACCAAAGTTTTTTGAGCAGAAGCACTTCTTCCTAAGGAAAAGTCACCACTAGATCCAACCCATGGTCTGATGCAGCAAAAGTAAAAGGATTGTTCTACAAAGAAGTTTCATATAACGCATGAAACTCTAGGAATCTCGCTAGTTGCCTTTCTGTTATTGAACTCTCACATCAGCAAAACAGCCAATGCAATTGTCAGGCTCAAATGCTCCAAGATCACCTGCTCAGGCAGTCTCCTTTACAATATTATCCACAGTGCCTTTGTGTGAAGGAGGAGGACCCTTTCAGGCAGAGAAGATGGCAGGGAACCATATTAAAAACAGATTAAATAGTTTTCTAGTCCGAACCAGGCAATAACTTATCAAGGTAATAACGCTATCTTTTCTCTTCCTCCATTCTTCTTTTTTGGCCATTCCATCCACCCCAACTCAATCACACAATATTTTTTGCTACTGAACATTACTTATAAAGCTGGTTAGGAGTTTTCTGTAGTTCTGCAAATCTCAGGGCTCCACTTCACATTACACAATTATACCACTTTAACAGCATTGAATGCATCCTACAGAATCCTGAAATTTGTAGTTTGGTCAGGTACTAGAGATCTCTACTAGATAATTCTAAATACTTTATATAGATCCCAGGATTCCACAGGATGAAGCCACAGCAATATCAAAATGCTATAACTGTGTATGGTGTAAAAGACTTAAGTCTACTTGTTCTCCCTCTTCTGTGTGGGTACTGTAATCTGGGATATATTATGTGGGCACTTTCTCTTTGAGTTCAGAAGCACCGTATCTGATGAAATCTACAGTAAGAGAACTATGGTGTTCTCTCTGGCAAAATTGTTGTTGAAGCAGCTTCAATAATGACAAAAAGAAGTTGTGTATGTATGTGTGTTTAAAATCAAAAGCACCTGAGAACAGAAAACATGTTACCTGTTAAAATATGCTTAACTTGTTTCAGTCTGCAAGAATATTAAAAATATTCTTGGGGTTTCAAAATTATCTGAATATACTTTCTTCCCCAGTCAAAATTATTAATCAACACTCTCTATATAAGCATCAAGTTTTTTCTTTTAATTTGCCAAATGAAGCAGCAATGGACTAAAAATAACCATCTCAAACCATATTTTATCATTATGTTTGTTTGAAAAAACAAACAAACAGCAACAACACTATTTCACATTTCTCTTTTCAAAAGAGCAATCTGTTTGAAAGTATTTTAAAATACTCCCCAAATGTTCCAGTGTTGATGTAAAACACATTTCACAACTTAAGAGACAAATATACCATCACTGAACCAAAGCATAAGATGCCTCAATTTCCCTTAGGACTACGAAGTCAGTTTGAAGTATAAATGTTGAACATGTTGGAAGAAATCCAGCCCTTTTGATGAGAGGTTCATATGGGGAGCATGCCTTTAATTTCTCTATAGAGCCAATGGTACATGCATCTGAAAAAAAGACATGAAATCACAAAGTTGCATGACCATAGTAGTTGCCAAACAACTTGTATGAACATGGTACACAAAGACAAAGTAGGCTGATTTTCTTCTCTGAAACCAGATCTCTTCCCAACTCCATCTCATGTCGCCAGGAATCATGAATCACAAGTCCAAGAATCACAAGCCAAGAACTGTAACTCCTGGCTATGTAGTTAAACACAAGAACAACACTTTCAGACCAAACCAGTATATATTTGTTCCCCAAAGTGAACAGACTGCTGCTTTTGAGAAGCACATAGCACAGCATGAAGTCAAAATGACCTCCTCTATTTTTTTTAGTGCCCAGCCCCTGTAACTGGTATTCAGAGCTACTGTGTCTCTAAAACCGAGAGTTCTACAGTTTATGGAGGAAAAGTCTCTCAGGCAGACTAGATGTTGCGAATGACAGCCACAGATTGACTAGTTCCTTGTAAATGTGTCAAATTAAATTTTAAAGCCACTGATGCCCATAGTCATCATTACACCCTGTGGCAAAAACACATCTTAAATTAATTGTGTTTTGTCTTTACCTTTTAAAAGTAATTTGATATGTAATTCATTGAAAGTCCCACCCCAAGTAACCATCTGTTAAAGACAAAAAAAACACAGAACTTTTAAAGTCACTTGCTACTTTGATATCTTTTGGAGGGAGCTTAAAACAGGCAACACGAAATTTGGAGAATTCCACACAAAATGTAAAAATGCCCCCCCCCCATGCCATTACAAAATGTTACTTGCATGTGGGGGAAGAAAGTGGATGGAATGGATGGGGGGAAGAGGAAGAGGAAAGTAGGTCAAGAAGGATGACAAGGGGAGATGTGTAGTACTGAGAGAATGATAGGATGTTAGGATGTATGTAGAAAGTTGGGAGATATATTGGAAAGGTAAATGTATATATAATAAGTAACTTGGAATTGTCAATACTAAAGTGTTACAAACTTTGAGGCATTAATTTAAAAATATAATAATAAAAAAACCAAAATGTTACTTGTAATGCCAAAAATTCGTGCCTTTCCCATAAGCAGTTCACTGCTAGTATCTATGTTACTTATAACACATTACTTGCAATGTCTGGGTGTTTTAAGAAATCCTCTACGAAGAATCAATTTTACCTGGTGACCTTGACTTTTAATACTGGCCAGTATATTATTGGGCAACCCTGCGCCACTCACTCTTTTCCAACCTGACCTACTTCAGAGGGCTCGTATGAGAATAAAGCATAAGGATGAGAGACATGTACAATGCCGTGAGCTGTAGAAAATCTGATATATATATGAAATAATAATAAATAATACCAGGATAGAAGGAGAAAAATTCTGCAACCCCTCTATAAAAGATGCTACTACCTCTACCCAAACCACATAGTTGTTCTCTGTTGCTACATAGCCATGCTTACACTATGTAGAAAGCCAATACTTCCATATTATGATCTATTAGGAGCATCAGCTAAGGATATGTAGCATAATGTACATATATTTGAAATATTAGAACCAGTCTTAATGCTACTTTAACACATCCATCAATATAGAATCATTCAGGATATGGCACCTATTGCACAACTATACTTGTTTACATGGCAGGACTGTGATCCAAACTGTATATACTTACACCACTGACAGAAGTCAGGATATACAATAAATATTAAGATGTATGAAGTGACTTAAGATGTGCAACAAATGTTAAAATGAACACAGGTGTCTCAACACTTTTGACATTTACTGAGCTTTTCCAAGTGACTTAACCAGACAGCATCATCACAGTCTCAATTAAAAACTTCACAGCATACTCAAGCACTAAATTATATTAGTTATAATTACAAACTGTTCATTAGTAAAATTAAGCAAACAATCAAACCAAACATTAACATGTGACAAAGGCTATCTAACTACAACAAAGCACAATAGTCTTTCAATTATCACTAACAACAAGAAAAAAATGTTATTTTTTATTGCTGTGTACAGCATAATATCAACTGGCTAGAAAGTATGGCAGCTTTTCTATCCCGCTCATAATGTGCCATTAATATTCTCTATAAAGACAGTTCCTAGGATCAAATGAGCCAGTTTTAATTCTTTCATAACTAACTTTCATAAAATTCACCGTTAAGTAACTTGTAACATTGATAACAAAAGAATTAGTGGAAAGATATCTGTTATGTATGTAGAAGAATAGCTGTTGAATTACATTTTATATGCTATAACAGCATTTTTCACATAATTCTTTTTAAAAAGCATGAAATTGCAAAAGCTATTGTCTGTCTTCCTTCAAGCTGTCTGTGCTTTTGCTACATTAGGTTTGCACCAGTCTAAATCCACATCAGCCAACCCTTCAATTATCTGATATACCAACTAAAGTGAAAATAATCAGAACAAGATCACAGAAGAGAAGATCACTGGTGGTTTAGTGGACTGTTGGTAGATATGACAGTGTTTGGGGGATAAAATTTTTACTGAGAAGCAGATTGTTTAAAAATGTGGCAGATGTACACAGAACAGAGTGCATAATAAGAGGAATATAAGCTACAGTTTTTGTAATAATCTCTGCTATTTCTACCTATTTAATGTACAATATGGTTATATCCAGCCTATTATTCCAACAATGACCACACAGTGCATTACTCTGTATTTGGGTCAGCAGGCCAGTAAATCCCTGCTGCTCCAAGATCTGTGAGTTTATCTGTATGTGCAAGAGACCTGTCCTTGTCCCTGTAGAAACCTAGAGAAGACTGCAAGGGAAGAGCCTGTAATCCTCATGTTTCCAAAAGTTAAGACATTCAGTAAACCTAAGGTTTTTGTCGATGTTGGTTCAGACATGATCAGCCAAAGTCCTCCAGTATATTGGCTATTCAAGATGAGGCAAAGTGTTGGTGTATAGTACTTGATGGCTCCAGCTTGGCTTGTCATGCAAACAGAAACTGCTACACAAATAGTGTATCCTCCATCTGTGGGCTTATTGTAATGTCTCAAATGGAGATCCTGGCCTGACTCTCTCCCCAAACAAGCCAGAGGCATAGGTCATCATGACTCTTGACTTTGGCTTATTTAAAACAGAGATAAGCCACACTGTGATTTGTTACCCACTCCCACTGGCAGGAGTGACTGAGCAAGCTGTACCAATACAGCTTATTCTCAAGAAGCTGGGTTTCTTAGGAACCCTTGGTATTAAGTGTCTATTAGATATCATATCCTCGTCAGTTCCTTCATTTCTGGTTGCCAATAAGCTCGGGACATCCCTAAGAGAGCTCCTGCGTGAACTAGTTATCTTTTGCAGTCAGACATCCATGGCCTATGAATTCTGGCTTCAAATGACATTGGCATACTTGCCATCTGCTACCTGTTATTCCACCTTTCAGATAATGATTTTGCTCCCTTGGATAACAGGGGGGACTTACAGGGAGCATGAAGACGGTAGGGAATTTTGCTAGTGGGGTATTGGAACATCTGAGAAAGAAGCATCAATTGAGGATGGAAAGGACTCCTTCCACCAGCCAGGAAGTTCTCTTCCGCATTGTCTGTTTAAATAGATGGGGAGCTATGGAATAAGACTTCTGTTCCACAGCTCACATCAATTTCAATGGTACTTGCAAGAAAGGCCTACCTTGTGGTTTGTGCCCTTGGTGTGTGTGCATTTTACCCAAACTTTTTGTTTACCAAATAACACCAGGGAAATTGGAACTGTAGATTAATGCCAACAGGAATTTTAAAAGGGCTGCAAAGTCACCATTAGTCACAGTATAATTTGACAATATCACATCATTCTAAGTGTCTTCCAAAATCTTTCAGATGTGTTGCCAAAGACCATGCTGAACAAGTGACCTGAAGGAGAGAGTTTCATAAAGCTACAACGGAGCCTCCAAAGGGGATGGCAAATATTGTCAGAACATTTAGATTGTAATAAAAAGCTCTCAAAAATAAATGGATGGGAAGAGAAGATACATGTACTTTATAATGGCTATGAGACAGCTACGAATCAGGAAACTATTGAAGTAAAACTCACCTTTGGGGGGGGGAGTCACATGGACAGAGACTCTACAAAGTTCCAGAGGAGTAGTACAGCTTGTGGGCTGCACGTGGCCTCCAGGTCCATTTCTGTAGCCCATGGAGCAGGGGGGGGGGGTTGTTCCAAAATTTTCCAGTTTTTTTCAAAAGTTTTTTTTTACCGTAATTCCAAGATGCCTCAAAAAGCCCTCGAGAGAGTGTAGAGGGCATTTCCAATGTGTGTGGGAAACCCCCCCCCAACCTCTCAAACAAAATTTTTGCATTTTTAAAAATTGTTTGCCATAAAATCCTCTCTAGGGGTGTGTGGTGGCATTTACACTGCATTTTGGGCCCATGCTGGGCCAATTTAGGCTCCAAAGAAGCCTTGTTTGAAATAGGAAGTGAACAGGACATGACTTCCACTCACTTTCTGTTGTTAAAAAAAAGGCTTCTCCTGGGCCTTAAATGGCCAGGAAGGCCCAAAACCATAGTGAAAATGCCCCCTTGTCTCCTAGAGGGCTTTTATGGGGGGGGGATTTTTATTTATTTTTTTGGCAGGGGGGATGCAGCAGGAGAGCAGCCCTCCAAGATCTCCTGAGGGCTAATGCAGCCCCCTTCCCTTCCACTGTTGCCCAACTCTAAGTTAGAGGTTAGGTTCTTCTAGAGCAGCCTGCTTCTTTACTGCCTGATTCAAGAGGTCCAGACAACATATGGGATGGGGAGCCTGGGCTTTTTACTATGCTTTTTGACAGGCTATTTCCCAAGTTCTCTCTCCCACATTGCCTCACAGCTTCTAGACCACCAGGAGCCAGACACAAAAGAAATGGGTTGCTCTAGCTGGAGGTACACTCCAGTGGCCCTATTACATTACACAATGAGAGCACTAAGATTCAATGATTCTATTTTAATAGCCATGGTTCTGTCCTATGGAATCCTGGGATATGCAGTTCAGAATCCTAGGGTATGCAGATAACTCTAGTACCTTACCAACTACAAATCTCAGGATTCTATAGTATGTAGCCTGGGCAGTTGAAGTGGAATAATAGTGTTATAATTGTACAGTGTGAAAAACCCTCAAGTGGCTGCTTTCTTTTCTGGTGATGATGTGTGAGTCTGCTACTGCTGCTCTTGCACTTGTGCTGGGAGGAAAAACAGTAAAACTAAATGAAGAATGCTCTACAGAATCCTGGCTCAGTTGGTCTTAGATCACCTGCTATATCAACTTTTTTCTCCTAAGCATTAGGAAGAACTTCCTCATGGTAAGAGCAGTTTGATAGTGGAATACACTGTCTTGGAGTGTGGTGGAGTCTCCTTTGGAGGTCTTTAAACAAAGGCTGGGTAGCCATCGCCTCTCCACTGACGCCCCCTTGTCGTGGGAGAGAGGCTTGCGTACCCTAATGATGTTTTGAGCTATGCTGGCGGTGGCATAATAGCCACTGGTAGGGTCTCCCATGCCAGACAGGTCAAAACCAAAGAGTCTGACAAAGAGCGTCAAAGGGCAGGATGGGCTCTCTAGCCTTATGGCAACCGTCCTAGGAGAAGGAAAACTCTAATCCCAAACCTGGGCAGATGGTGCTCGTCCAACCCTGAAAGGTCAACCATCTAAGAGAAGGAAACTCTAATCAAACCTATGGCCCGAGGACCTCGCTGCTACGTCCATGCTTGCAAGGCCACAGCAGATGAACCTCTGGTTTAAAGGGTGAGGCCAGTTCTGTGCACGCTGCGCTCCACCAGAAAAATCCATTGCACAGTCTCGAAGGACAAATCCAATCCCCCCCCCCAAAAAAAACCTTTTGCGATAGGCGAGGGATGAAACCGGCAGGTATAAAGATGCACTTTAAGCCGCAGAGCCAACCCTACATGCAGACGGTTCAGGACTTTGGTTGCTCGAGGCTGACCCGGGAGATGACAGTCTTGTTCAGCAGCATCCTGAATGACCAAGCAGCCTTTTTTAAGGAGAGCACTGCTTGCTCCATATGGAGAGGGGCCTAGAAAAGGTGGCCTAACGAAAGCTCATCACCAACTACCTGGTTGGCTAGCCGCGGCCAACAGGAATCTTCTGATGCGGTCAAACCAAGGCAAAGAAACAAAGGCGCACACCGGCCTCCAAAGGTGTAAATAAACTGACGCTTGCATGCTGGAACATCAGAACCATGCGAGACTCTGAAAATAGTAGACGGCCTGAGCGTCGTTCTGCTCTAATAGCCCATGAACTATCACGGCTTAATATTGACATCGCTGCTCTTAGTGAAGTTCGTCTCCATGAGGAAGGCAGCCTTAAAGAACACGGCGCCAGCTACACACTTTACTGGTCTGGCAAACCCAAAACCGAAAAACATCTTTCAGGGGCAGGCTTCATGATTAAAAACTCCATTGCCTCAAAACTCGAAACCTTGCCAACAGGACACTCTGATTGCATTATTTCCTTACACCTCCCACATGTTGTTCTCTTTAGTATATATGCCCCAACTATGCAAACCGACCCTGTAGAGAAAGACAAATTCTACACAGACCTACGCCAACTCATACAAAAAGTCCCTGTAGAAGATAAAATTATTATCCTTGGTGACTTCAATACCAGAGTAGGAAAGAACTCCGAAGCCTGGAAAGGTGTCTTAGGCAAGCATGGTGTTGGAAATTGCAATGATAATGGACGCCTCATGCTACAGTTCTGTGCAGAACAACAGCTGACTATTACAAACACTATCTTTCAGCAGAAAGACAGCTTGAAGACAACCTGGATGCATCCCCGATCCAAACATTGGCACCTCATTGACTATGTTCTAGTCCGCCAGAGAGACATTCGCGATGTCCGTCATACTCGAGTGATGTCCAGTGCAGAATGCCAGACAGATCATCGCCTCGTCAGATGTAAACTAAATCTTCATCTTAAATTCAAACCTAAGAGGGGTGGCATCTTAAAGAAGCGACTCCAAGTCAACAATCTTCAACAAGCTACCATGAGAGACAACCTCCAGGCAAATCTACAAACGGAACTTGAAGACCATCCTACAGATCCTTCTCCTACAGTGCTTTGGCAACATATCAAAAACAGTATCCTCCAGTCTGCAGAAGAATCCCTCGGGTTCTCCCACAAGAAAAACCAAGACTGGTTTGATGAAAACAACCAAGAGATCCAGGAGCTGTTGGCAAAGAAGAGAACTGCTCACCAGGCATACCTTGCCTAGCCAACTTGCCACGTAAGAAAAGCAGCTTTCCGTCTCACATGTAGTAAACTTCAACAGAAACTCCGAGACATGCAGAACAAGTGGTGGATCAATATAGCAGAAAAGACACAACACTGCAGATCTCGGTGATTCTAGAGGATCTTATGAAGCTCTTAAGGCAGTGTTTGGACCTACTTATCAGGTCCAAAGCTCCTTATACAGTACAGATGGTCAAACATTAATTACTGATAAAGCCTCCATCCTGAATCGATGGGCTGAACAAAGTCTCTTCAGTGCCAACCGAGTAGTCCAAGACTCAGCTATCCAACATATGATACAAAAACCGATGAAAAATGAATTAGACTTAGCTCCCACTTTGGAAGAAACCCTTAAGGCCATACAGCAGTTGAAAAATGGCAAGGCAGCTGGGATTGATGGAATCCCACCTGAAGTTTGGAAACACGGAGGTCATGTACTCCATGATAAATTCCACAAACTCCTCGTGAATTGCTGGGGAAAAGGGGAACAGCCATCAGATCTCCGAGATGCAGTCATCATCATCCTGTACAAGAAAAAAGGAGCAAAATACGATTGCTCAAACTATCGAGGTACAACACTGCTCTCTATTGCTGAAAAAATCCTTGCAAGGATACTCCTGAACAGATTAGTTCCTGCCATTGCTGAAGAACTTCTTCCTGAAAGCCAATGTGGCTTCAGAGCCAATAGGAGTACTACAGATATGGTATTTGCTCTTAGACAATTGCAAGAGAAATGTAGAGAGCAGAACAAGGGTCTCTATGTAACATTTGTTGACCTCACCAAAGCCTTCAACACCGTGAGTAGGAAGACTAGGATGTCCCCCCAAATTCCTTTAAATGTTTATCTTGCTACACGAGGGCCAGCGTGGTCAAGTCAGATATGGCGATGCTCTTTCAGAGCCCTTTCTAATAACTAATGGAGTGAAGCAAGGTTGTGTTTTTGCGCCATCTTTATTCACAATCTTCTTCAGCATCATGCTCCAAAGGGCTACGGCAGAGCTCGAAGAGGATGACGACATCTATATACGTTACCGTACTGATGGTAGCTTGTTTGACTTAAGCCATCTGAGGGCTCGCACTAAGACTCTAAACTATCTAGTCCGTGAGCTACTCTTTGCTGATGATGCTGCCCTTGTTGCCCACACAGAAGCAGCTCTCAGCGCCTATCATCCTGCTTCGCAACAGCTGCAGAGCTGTTTGGGCTGGAAGTCAACCTGAAGAAAACCGAAGTTCTTTACCAGCCTGCACCACAGGACGAACACCACCATCCCCACATTGCCGTCGGCAATTCACCTACCTGGGAAGCATCATCTCCTCAGATGCCAAGATTGACAAGGAGATCGATCACAGATTAGCAAAGGCACATAGTGCATTTGGAAGACTTTACAAAAGAGTCTGGAGTAATAAACACCTGAGGCAAAACACAAAAATCAGTGTGTATAGAGCCATTGTACTGTCTATTCTCCTTTATGGATCTGAAACATGGGTCACCTATCGCCAACACTTACGACTCCTCGAACGCTTCCACCAGCGCTGTTTACGCACAATCCTAAATATACACTGGACTGACTATGTGACGAATGTTGCTGTCCTTGAGCAAGCAGGGATCACCAGCATTGAGGCCATGATATTGAGAACACAGCTGCGCTGGGCAGGGCACGTTTCTAGGATGGAGGACCATCGCCTCCCAAAAATACTACTCTACGGTGAACTCGCCATGGGTCAGCATAAGAGGGGCGCTCCAAAAAAGCGATACAAGGACTCCCTGAAACAACATCTCAGGCTTGGCCAAATTGATCACCAACAATGGTCCACCCTGGCCTCACATCGGGAGGCATGGAAACACACTATCCACAATGCTGCAGCCTTATTTGAGAACTCACGCCGAACAAGTCTTGAAGAGAAACGGCAACGCAGAAAGAATCACAACCTGGTAACATCATCCGAGGAAACCTTGTGCTGTGCTTTCTGCAACCGGACTTGTCTATCTCAGATTGGCCTTTTTAGTCATCAGCGTGATTGGAAAAAATGCAGGAGGAGTCCTTTCTGAATCTTTGTTTGCGAAGAAAAGCCAGAGAGAGAGGGTAGGCATCTGTCACGGGTGCTCTGATTGTGTGTTCCTGCAAGGTGGGACGTTGGACTGGATGGCCCTAGTGGTCTTTTCCAACTGTATGATTCTATGATAATACTTATAGTTGTTGTAAGGATTACGGTAAGTTGTTGTGAGATACAGCATGTTTTTGCACTATAAGGCCTAAATCCAATGTTTAGCTCCAACTAGAAAAGACCCACTGTATCAATGGGAACTTGGAAAACTGGTACAACTCATTCAATGGGTCTAGTCTAGTTGGAACTAAAATGGATTTAGGTCTTAAAGTACTATGATTAATGCTATTTTTTCAACTAGGTACAAGACCTAATTGTGACTTGCTGACAAATGTACTTGCTTACTGTACTATGATGAGTTAAGCAGAAAATATACTGCAAAATTCAAAAATATGTAAAGAAGTTCATCTATACCCTTTCCCCCTACCTGTAATTAGAAGGAACAAATGCCAAGGCAAGTGAGTAACTGAAACTTGTGGCCTGCTGCTTTTTAAAATGTTATTTCTTTCTAATATATGTAGATTAAAAGTTTTTTCATTGCCAAAGGATGCATTAACTTAAGATTCTTGTTTATATTTTTTGTTAAAGCAGGACACATTAGCTTTAAGAAAGGCCGACATACCTACAGAATATCTTCTGTACATATGTTGGCCTTTCTTGACTCACAAATCTTGTGAACAGGTAAATTGACACACACGCACCCTTTGCAACAACACCAACAGCATGGAACACAAAGTCATTAGAACAGGTACTAAGAGAGATCAAAGCCCAATTCCCACTACAACACTTGGCAAACCTCCTCTCACATTGCTGCATCTCTATTAAAGCTTGGGGAGAGTCGCTATGGACCATATGCATTCACATATTTCTTGGGAGAAAGGCAGTTGAGTGTTCTCCACAGGGAGAGTTTTTGTTGTTGTTTTGTTTTCTAAAATCCTTTGAAGGAGATTAATGTGTGGGGGGGAACGACAGGCTGAGAATCTTAACTGCAGCAATCTTGCATCAATCAAATAGCATCCTGGGTTGGATTTGCTAACAGTCACCTGTACATATGAGGTGTACTCTGTGTCCTATTTGAACTAGATTTTTTTGAAAGCTCAATGTATTTCTAATGAAAGTATTATTCTGAATTGGTAATGACTTCCAAGCTGATTAAAGCATCCCACCAGCAAAAAGAGATTGCAACAAAATTTGTTGCAAAATTTTCAAACCATTGTGAACAGCAGATTCTATTGACATACATTAATTTTCGAGTTGAACACACCATACTGATTTCCAATTTTATGAGAAGATCATTCAGTAAGGCTGGTAAATTTTTCATAGCGACTTTTATAAAGCCAGATTAGAAAGTCTGCAACAAAAAACACTTTTAATTCAGTGCAGGTTTCTCCTTCCCTTCTGCAGTTCTCCAGCACAGGTCTTAATTTCCCAATTGGACACATCCAGAATTTACAGTGGTTGAAAGAAAGATCAGTAATACCTCTGTGGATTCAAGTAAAAGTTTGGATGAGAGAGTTGCTTCTTTTAAAGGAGTAAAAACAATCCAGTAGTTTAAAAACACATACCACAAATTTGACAAATCCCCTTTTCTGACAGTAGAAGGACAATCAGACAGTTTAAAATGCAGTTTACCCTTTTGATCCATGTATGACTAGGTGAAACAGAAAATAAGAGCATGTTTGTTTACTAGATCCAATCCAAATACTTGATATTACATCTTGATGAAAATGTACTTTAACTACAATGGAAAGAATTCAATGCCTTCCACTCCTAATTTCACCTTTTTGCATGCTTATCTTTAATTATCATTCTCCAGGCAAAATGAAATGCACCTTCCAGAAGATCTCTACACCACAAAACACCCTACTTAACTGATAACCCTTTCAAACCTTTCAAAAAGAAAAAATTAAAATTGCCTAAACTAATTTAGGTAAATAAAAAAGACAACTGCCATTCTTAAGTACACAACTGGCCTGCTTCTTAGTGTGTCCAGTAGGGGGTAGAAAAATCTCAAGTGTGCAATGAACAGCTCTAAAGTATTTACATCAAGCAGTCTCTCTTTGATTGTGCTAATTCAGCCTTTTCCTCTCTACAAAAGAAAAACTAACCTGCTATCAGATGCTTTGGATCAGCACAATGCTCTCATTGCCTCCTTGGGGACCTTACTCATCATCTCCTGTGTCCTTTCAGTCCTCCAGAACCACTTTGACTGGCCCAACAAATACATTAGAAGTGAATTTTACATTACAGTATATATAGTATATATTATTGCCCATAATCAAGAACAGCCCTTTCTTCTCTATATAGTAAAAACATCATTGACTCCACTCGGTATAAAACAAAGCATATGGTTAATTTTGTTCAAAATAGCAAACTGATACTAAAAAGCTTGTAAAATCAAAGGTAGATCATAGGTGAGTATTAAAGAATTAACAGCTTACAGGTTCTCTCCTGTCTGCCCTTGTTCTAGATCCATTATAGCCTAGTTTGCACTTGCAAACAAAGGCATGGCTGTTGCTTCAGATCTGAAGCACACAGACACCCACTCAAGAACAATTGGTAAATTTAACCATGTGGTTGAAAAATTCCATAAACAACCAATGTTGTCAGCACTGTGAATGATACGTTTTTCTGCTAATGGGGAAGTTTGTTTCCTATTCTTCAAACAGTTACTATGTTATGGTTTGCCAGTGTGAAAGATTAAATACTTTACAAGGTATCTGGATTGTTACCCAGGACAGTAGTAGGCAGTAATAGACCCGAGTGACAGGAATTTCTCTATCATTGTAAAGGAATTTTCAGGTGCATGGGCTCAGAGCAGACACGTTTTATACCCAGGATCCTCTTGCCTCATGATTCTAGAGTTACAGGATTAAATCTGAAAGCAATGACTATCCTTATGGAACAGCTGGTAGAAACACTGGCATATGGAACAAGAGCAGAGTTCTTTGAAGATTCCTAGTGTCCACAGTATGAAACTGGCAATAATCCATTTGTGGGAATTGTGGTTTGGTGTCACCAGGTGAAACCTTATGTTTTTATAAGGCAAGCCCTAAGAAAACAAACACTGTTGCTATGTGAATCAAATAAAAGCCACAGCAACATAGTTGGGCATAAGAGATAATAGGGATTGTGGGCTCTAATTTCACCAACAGGTTTAACAAGATTCAGAATTTTAAAGACACGAGGCACATGAAGTACTGCTCCTGCCTTGGAAATGGTCTCATCTCACTTAATCTTATTAACTCCTCATTGCTTGACATTCTTTTGTACAATTAAAAAAGATCATCTTCTCTGCAAATGCTTTCTGATAAGGTTTCTTTCTTCCCCTCTATCCCCCACCCTCCCAGTAAAAGTTGAGAGGCAATTAACAAAATAATAAGAGGTAAAATATATATATATGAAGTTTTCCACATTATTTGAAAGAAGTGTGAAGAACAGTTGGCCAAATGCCCACATTCCTTGATGATGATGGTATTTCATATTACTTTATACTTTCTTTTGAAGCTGCAGAAAAACTCCAGATATTCTGCTATGCCTGCTACAATCTTGTTTCTCTTGTAAGAGAATCCTCAACTTGGGGTGGGTCTCCTTTCAATAATAACTACATAAAGCAAGGCTTAGAAAGCAAGGTAGCAAAGGCTTGGAAAAACTCCAGGAAGCTAACCATTTGACAGTCAGAACAGACTTTACTCCAAGGGTTGGTAACTCTGGCCCTCAAAAATGTTTTGGACTGTGCATCCCATAATTCCTCATCGCCAAGTTATGCTGGCTAGAATGGATGCTCTCTCTCTCTCTCTCTCTCTCTCTCTCTCTCTCTCTCTCTCTCTCTCACACACACACACACACACGGAGCATCCAAGACATTTTGCTGTTTGAGATAAGGGGAAACACTGTTGGCCTTCTCTATTCACCTACAAAACCCAACTGGATTAGCAGCTGATTCTTATTTCAACAAAGGTAACAGGAAGCTTCTTCCTCTAGATCTGAGGGCAGCAGGCTAGTTTAAGGGGGAATAGTAAGATGCCAAGCACATACAGATCTGCTCTCCAGAGCACTCCACCCTGTCCCTAGCAACTGCTCCCAGAGGTAGTCACCTTACTTTGCCTTACGGTACAGCTTGTTCTATAAACACACACACACAAGTACCAAGACTACTTTCAGGAGGGAGAGAAGAATCCTTTAAAAAAGGGAAAGTTATGCTCCAACCTGTTGCAGCACTGTTTAAAATACAATAGGAAGTACAAAGCTATGCTTACTGTTTTATTTTAAACAGTGTTCCAACATGTTGGGGCACAGTTTTCACTTTTAAAAAAGATTTTTCTCTCCCTCCTGAAAGCAGTCACAGTACTTGTGTGTGTGTTTTGTCAAGGTGATGTGATATACAATCACTAGAAATTTATACTGTAAAGAGCTGGCATGATATGTTACAGCCTGCAAAGGCCAGCAGTGAGCAGGCTAAATACAGCTGGTGAGCAAATCTAGATTATGTCTGAGAGACAGCCATGGGAAGGCAATGGAAGGCTAAAGGCTTATCTATATGGGAAAATATGTGTGAGAACCACTAACTGTATAACCCATGACTATACTGTATCTGTACTGACTAGATCACCCACTTCACCTGTCTCTGCACTTGATTTGGATTTAGCTCCCTGTGTGCATTCAGTCTTGGCCCTACAGTGCAAGACTACACTGTCCATTGTACTGTACTGTGTTATGTAGTCTGTATGCTAGGAGTCTCAGACTCATTGTAAATATTTCTCAAACATGCTGTAGTAAAGATATGTAGTTTAGACACATGTCTGTGTCTGTGTGCTCATTTCTTTGCCTGATGACTGCAACTCTGCTACAACAACTTTTGCTGCCTGGTCCTCTTGATATGCTCAGAGGCACAAGTGCACTACCATGACATGTTTATAGAACAAGTCCTACCATAGCTGTACATTCAGATCTTGAACAGATGTGGGGGTGAACACCCCCCCCCCCAATACACAAAGACTTTGGGAACACTAGGGGCCTAAATACCCTAAAGGCACTAGATCTTGTCTGATCTTGGAAGCTAAGCAGGATCAGCCCTGGGTAGTAGTTGGATGCGAGACTATAAATAAATAACAGCTGCTGGGGGCTATATTTCAGAGGAAGAAACTGGAAAAATCAGCTCTGAGTATTCCTTGCCTAAGAAAACCCTATGAAATTCATGGGGTTGCTGTAAGTCGACAGGCGACTTGAAGGCACATACATGCAGCTGTACACTAGTTTCAGCTCATGAACTTCAAATTGACAAGCACCAGCAATTTAGGTTTGTTGTTTTACCATGTTTGGAGTTTATTTCTATTAGAGTATCGAGAGCTTCAGTAAAAACTTTAAGCAAATATGGAAACATGGATAAATATTAAATCTCTTAAGAGTTACCTAAAATTACAGCATGGGTTTAAAAATAATGACTCAAATGAACATTTTAACACTAACTAACTGAGGAAAGTTCTATTTTGCAAGCTGTATCAATTCTTTTTTTAAAATTGTCACTTAAGTCTACTGTGTACCTAAATGTAGCACAAAAGGGGAAAGATGCTTCATTTCCATCAAAGTGTGAAAATCACTGCAGTATGCCAGTACTCTCCTATGTGCCACACAGGCTTCAACAGCAAAACCGTGTTAAACACAGTGACAAAATGACTGATACTTCTTCTATTATTTGGCACCAATAGCACTTAATGTTCTTTTTTTTTTTTTTACAACAATTCCCAGAGTAAAACAACTGGCAATCTGAAACATTATGAATAAAGCCATGGCAAACAATGTCTGACTACTGCAAGAGATTTGGAGACAGCTCCACTTCTACTGACACAACACATTGCTGGGTTTTAAGCACAAGACAATCCCCTGCTATACTGGAAAGTTTGGTATCTACGGGTTGAGAATAGGGGGAGTATGGCTCAATGAACACAGCCTGTCTTGATCAATGATTCCCATCAAGCACCTCTTTCAATTAAAGAAAATAAAAAGAAAACATTATCTTTCGCCATTCCTCTGTAAATTGTTCAGGTGACTCACCCAGTCACCTAGAAAGAGACATGGACAAATGCAGCAATATACACCAACAACAGGATTCGAAGGCTAGTTTATGCTGCAAATCAGCATGTCCTGGTGCCCTCCAGATGTTTCGGACTGCCATTCCCACCACCCCAGTCACCCTATTGGGAAAGGCTAATGAAAATCACTTTAAAAAAAAAAAAACTTTTTACCTCAAGGTTTGTCATGGCATGTGATGTTTGCTAAGATGAAAATTAAGGTGAAGCTGCTAATTGGATGGGCAGGGCTGGAGTTTGCAAGTTTATGATGAGAAGCAATTTCACCTGCTTAAACCAAGTATTGCAACATCCTTTTGAGTAACATTTGATTGTTGTTGCATTCCTAAGCCCTGCTCTCCATAGTGATTTTGGCCATTTGCCTGGATATTTGGGGTTGGCAGCATGGTGTAGTCGTTCAAGTGTTGGACTACGGCACTGCAAGACCAGGATTAGAATCCCTGCTCAGCCATGGAAACCCACTGGGTGATCTTGGGCAAGTCACACTCTCTCAGCCTCAGAGGAAGGCAATAGCAAACCCTCTCTGAACAAATTCTGCCAAGAAAATCCCATGATAAGGGTCGCCATAAGTCAGAAGTGACTTGAAGGCACACAACAACAACCATGTGCCCTATGAAATTCATGGGGTCAAAATAAGTCAACAGGTGGCTTTAAGGCACGCGCGCACACACACACACCATGTGCCAGGGATGCAGGATATCACTGATCCTGCACTTGGTCATTTGATGATGAGTGACATAAAAAGCTGCCTTGGATCCCATCTTGGGAGAAAGGCAGGATATAAATTTAATAAACAAACAAACAAAATGATGAATTGTGGGCAGCAGGTATGACAGAATCAAGTGTTTACACAACAGAGAAATTGCTCTGACAAATGAGCTAGATTTCAGTCCAGCCCCTAGGTATGAGTTCTTAGATTCAATGTCTATGTAAGTTCTTTCCTTCAGCTGAGAGCTGCACAGTAAGTCTTAACATGGGCAGGGAATTTTTCCCTTCTCTTAGATGGTTGACCTTACAGGGTTGGATGAGCACCATCTGCCTGGGTTTAGAATTAGAGTTTTCCTTCTCCTAGGATGGTTGCCATAAGGCTAGAGAGCCCATCCTGCCCTTTGATGCTCTTTGTCAGACCCTTCAGTTTTGACCTGTCTGGCATGGGAGACCCTACCGGTGGCTATTATGCCACCGCCAGCATAGCTCAAAACATCATTAGGGTACGCAAGCCTCTCTCCCACGACAAGGGGGCGTCAATGGAGAGGGGGCAGAGACTGCTAGCCATGCTGGCTGGGGGCTTCTGGGAGTTGTAGTCCAAAGTAGTAAATCTTCTTTACAACATACATTCTCCATCACTGTTAATAATCTTCCCATTTATCCTGCAAAGGGAGCACATGTTTTGGCATTATTTGTTATTCTTCTTTATCTTTTGTTCCTCACATTGAGGGTATAGCAAAGTCATGTTGACTTTTTCTTTATAACATAGCCAAAATCAGACATTTTCTTTCTGCTTCCTCCTGGTCATTTCCCACCTCAATTATTGCAATCTTCTTTTGACTGGGCTTCCACTATTCCACCTTAATCCTCTGGTTTCCATTCAACATTCTGCTGCTAATATTATCATGTTGGCCCATTGTTTTGATCAGGTTATCTCACTTGTGATATCTCTTCATTGGTTATTCATTCCTTCTAGGATTCAGTATAAGCTTCTTGTTTTAACATTTGAAGCCTTACATAACTTAGCTCCCTATCTTTCAGACCTTATTTCTTTTTAGGAGCCTGCTCAAGATTTGTGTTCTAGGAATCGAAAATCCTTAAGGCTGGGTTGGCTCCTCCCACACAACAAGACAGGCAGGGCAATACACCAATAGACAGAAAGATAGACACAGCACTAGGCAGGAGAGCCATCCCCCCCTCCTCAGTGATGACAAAAATCGAAGAACACAACCAAAACTTTCCCCCCCAAATCTTCCAGATAATCGGGTGGGAAAGGATTTCCTCCCCACTCTGCTGAGAAGGAACCTTCACGGTGAGTCCAATGTTTTGTTCTCCAGCAGAGTGGGGAATCAATCCTTAAGATTGGGACCCACCCAAGCAGTCCTACTAGGGATGGGGCTTCAATGTTTCAAAACCTGCTGCAACACCCTACAGCCAAAGGCCGCCTCAGCAGAAGCAAACTTATCAATTTTATAATGTCGCAAAAAGGTTGACTCTGAAGACCAAGTTGCCGCTTGACAAATCCCCACCAAAGAAGCTGACGTGTACAAAGCCGCTGAAGTAGCAGTGCTTCTCGCAGAGTGTGCCAAAATTCCCTTTGGTACTAGTAAAGAACTGTTTACATAAGCCAAGTGAATGCACAACTGTAGCCATCGAGATAAGGTGCTAGAAGAAACCATCCTTCTAGAAACAAACTATCTTATTTCGGAATGCCTTCGTTCTCTCCAAGTAATGTTTTAAAGCACATTTGACATCTAATTTGTGCCAATCCTTTCCAATTGTGTGGATAGATGAGGAAAAAAGGAAGGCAATAGAATTTTTCTTGAGCTCTGTGAAATACCAAATTACCCTTAGGAAGAAAGGTAGGGTCTAACCTAAGGGAGACATAATCCTTGTGAAAAATGCACAATTCCTCCCTGGCTGACAGAGCTCCTATTTCAGAGACACGCCTAGCCATGGTAATTCCCACTAGAAAAATCACCTTGAAGGAGAGAAATTTTAAATCCACCGATCTCATGGGTTCAAAAGGCTGTTTGACCAGCGCATTCAAAATTACATTCAGGTCCCAAGTTGGGAACCTATGAATCAACACAGATTTCAATTGAGACACCCTCTTAAGGAAGCTACGGACATGAGGTTAAGACCCCAAGGGCACCTTTGTTTCACTTTTAAGAACTTAACCTAAAGCTGCTACGTGTCTTTTCAATGTATTAGTTGATAGACCCTTCTGCACACCCGATTGAAGAAAGGCTAGCACTGAACCCACTGAAGCTTTTTGAGGCCTAATGCCCTTACGCTTACTCCCATCTACAAATCGTCCTCCATGTCATCTCATACAATCTAATAGTGGACGGGCGTCTTGCTGCCAAGATGGTCTCCACAACCTCCTCCTCATATCCTTTAGCTAATAATCTTTGCTGCTCAACCTCCACGTGTGGAGTTGTAACCAGCTTGGATCTGGGTGGAGAACCCCATTTTGATGTAGTAAATCCTTCCAATGAAGAGGAGGCCATGGTTCCCACAGCTGAAGAAGCACTAGATCGGAAAACCAAGGCCTTCTTGGCCAGAACAGAGCTACTAAAATGATCTCTGCCTTCTGTAGGTCCCGAGACAGGAGAGACATTCGTGGAAAGGCGTAGCATAATGCCCTCGGCCACTTGATCATAAGAGCATCAAAGACCAATGCTCCTTGGGTCCAGAACCTGGATACATATCTTGGAAGTTTGTGATTCTCCCTTGATGCAAATAGATCCACCCAAGTCCTGCCGAACAGTCGGGTAATCACCTGAAAAACCCTGGAGTTCAGACCCCACTCTTCCGGGTCCACCCTCTATCTGCTCAGCCAATCTGTCTGTATAGTCAATGACCCCTTCAGATATTCTGCCTTGATTGACAATAGACGCAATTCCGCCCATTGAAACAACCTGGTCGTCTCCTCCATCAGAGGAAGGGGCCATGTCCCCCCTTGTTGGTTGATGTGGGTCTTTTAGGACATGTTGTCTGTACATATCAAAACATGACTCCCCTGCACCAGGTTCTCGAATTTGATCAATGCCAAACAAACTGCATGTAGTTCTAGCCAATTTATGCTGCTCTTGGCCTCCTGTTCTGACCAGATCCCTTGGGCCATTTGACTTCTGCAATGTGCCCCCCATCCCCCCAGGCTGACATCTGTCATTATCACTACTCTCCTGGGATCCCGAATGGAAACCCCTAGAGTGAGGTTCTCCCTCAACCACCATGTCAGAGATTCCTTTACCACTGTCGAAATCTTGGCTTGTATTTTCCTTTTGGATGCAATATGGTCCTAGAAGGGAAGGAGGAAGCACTGCAGAGGCTGTAGATGAACTTTCCTTCAGAGCACTGCGTCAATGCATGCCACCATAAGACCCAAAAGTCATGCCAGACTCAATAACAGAACACGTCTTTTGTTCAAAGTTGATCAAACCTTTTGCTATAACTTCTCCCTCCTGTTGTCCGGGAGGCAAACCTTGTAGAACTGAGTATCTATGATACTCCCCAGATGTTGTAACCTTTGTACTGGATGCATTTGGCTTTTGTCTTGATTTATCAAAAAACCAAATAGCCCAAGCAATTGATGGTGGACTGAATGTGCTGTTTGGCCAACTGAAGAGATGGAGCCCTGATGAGAAGGTTGCCCAAGTACGGATGCACTTGCATTCCCCTTCTGCGCAGACGGGCCACCTGCACCACTAACACTTTTGTGAATAACCATGGCAAAGCCGAAAGACTGAATGGTAGTGCCCTGTACTGATAATGATCCTCCTGAAAAGCAAACTGGAGGAAGCGTCAATGAGCTGGATGAATGGGTATGTGAAGATACGCATCCCTCAAATCCAACGATGCCAAGAAATCTCTCTCCTGAATGTCCTCCAAGACAGACTGGAGCGTCTCCATTCGAAATGTCTTCCATGCCACCCAATGGTTCAATTTCCGCAGGTTGAGAATGGCTCTCCATTCCCTGTTCTTTTTTGGCACCAAGAACAAGTGAGAGTAAACCCCTTGAAACCTTTGGTTCACAGGGACTGGTTCGATCGCCTGCATCTGTAAGAGATGTGCTGTAGCTCGAATGACTAACTGTCACTTCTATTTTACTCTGGTTGTGCAAGATTGGTGGAAGGATAGTGGGGGCTTCTGAAGGAATTCTATAGTACAGCCTTTTGTTACAGTTCTGAGAACCCAGGCATCTGTAGAGATAAACCCCCAGTGATGGGCAAACCCCATACTCCTTCATTTTTCACCATTAAAGATTGCTGGTATTCCTTGTCAACAGAGGTGTCTATGTTGAGGAATAAACAATATTTCTCTGTGTCTTCCTGGTTTATGCCTCCAGGTGGCTCAGTTACCTTGGCAACACCACTGTCCTTCTGGTCTGAGGGAGGCCTAGCTTCACTAACAAAATATACAGCCATGCTTTTGTTATTTTCTCCTTTTGCCTTTTGTTTGGGGCATTCATATTTCATGTGGCCCACTTTTCCACACTCATAACAAACTCTATTTCTCATATCATCTCTGGTTGAGGACTTCTCTGAGGGAAACTCTCTCTTCCTCTCATGAATTGGGCTTCTTTCACCCCTCCATGTGGGAATTTCTCATCTACTAGGTTCTGGGCTATACGCAGAGGTTCCTTTAAGCAGTATCTGGGATTTGTACTCCATGGCATCCTCTTATCCCACTTATCCTCAGGGCTCTTTAAATTGTCGTCACCGTCCCAGGGATAGAGAGAGCCCGAAATAAGCCCCGTCATGGAAGCATCTATGGGAAGCAATTTAAGCTTCTCCATTATTTGATTTGGCAGAGTGTAAAACCCCTTAACCAATGCTGGAAGGTTCCTAGCTGCCCCTGGTGTCAACCATTTCCCTTCCAATGCGTCAGAGAATATTTCTGGGAAGGGTATGACAAACTGTTCTGCCTTAAATTTCGCCCTAATTTCAGGCACATACCCCTCTCCTTCCACTGTCGACCCCACATTGCTCTGGATCCCAGTGCTTTTTCAGACTTTTTAAGAATTAACTTGAAAAACTGGCTCAAACAGCCTGGGCGATAGTTGTTGTTGGGACAAAGTTTCTTCCTCAGAAGATTACTCCCTCTCCTCCCGTTCTGAGCTTTCTGCCTCAGACTCCTCCTCTCTTGCATCTTCCCAGGAGAAGTCTGCCTGACAGACTTTTTAATGGCCTTCCTCGGAGGCTCTGGGGATCCCCAGACCCCTTCTGTCCCCCCTATGCGTTTCCCTGAAGAGGTTCCAGGCAGGGGACGCTTTGCTGCCTGGGTTGTGGCTGGCCCTGATGCCCCAGCTGCTGCGCTTAGTGACAGCCTGCCCTTTTTCTTCGGGCATTTCAAGATGGCGCCTGTAGAGGTTTTGGCAGGCAACTGAGTGTGCCCTCCCCCTTCCCTCTCACTACAGCTGCCACAGCCTGGCGTGAGACTAGTGCGATCCAGTCAGCCAGCTGTGGCGGCAGTTCCTCCCCGTCCCTCTCACTAACAACTTGCCGTTCAGGCACGGACTCTCCCTGGACAGCGTGGTCTGGTCCGGAACTTGCACCCACGTTTTGCACCCTCTTCAGCACCATCAGGGCCTCCTGGCTGAGTTTGGATCCACCCAAGAGGTCCAAGCTGCCATGATCCTCCACCTGGCCCGTTAGGGACTCCCATTCCGTCTCCTCCTCAGAGGAGAGTTTGGGGCTTTTTTTTCTCAGTGCTGTTCTCTCAGACATCCTTGTCGAGAGAGCAGCAGAGTTGAGAGAATAGTAAAGAACAATAGCAGCGAGTAATCAGGGAGGAAAACAGCAGATAGAAAGGCAGTTCAGAACAAAGAATCACCGGAGCTGGGGTGGGGGGAAAGGCTCTCTGCCTAGTGCTATGCCTATCTTTCTATCTATTGGTGTATTGCCCTGCCTGTCTTGTTGCATGGGAGGAGCCAACCCAGCCTTAAGCATTGATTCCCCATTCTGCTGGAGAATCTACACTTCTCACCCAACCAAGAGCTTCCTCTTCCTCAGCTCAGCTTCATCCTTTCTCGCTCACTGCTCCATACTCTTGGAATTACCTCCCTGAACATTTGTGGACTATTCCTTCCCTTGCTAGTCCCTCACTAAAAATCCAGATTATTTTTAAACTGTGAATCTTAAACTATTAATTTTAATCATGGATTGCTTGTTTTAATGGGTGTTTGTCTTATTTATTTCAAGTTAATGTTTTGCATTTTAACTGATGTGCATTTTTGATGTTATATGTTGGTCTGTTGTTGTTCCTTCCTTAATACATGTGGAGAGGTGGGCAAGAAACAACAACAACAACAACAAACTTTCTTGTTTTCTACAGCATTTGGAATTTTAGCTTAATATTGTTTTATAATCTTATATATTTGATTACATGCACTGGTTAGTTTGGGAGCCAGCGTGGTGTAGTGGTTTGAATGTTGGACTATGACTCTGGAGACCAGGGTTTGAATCCCTGCTCAGCCATGAAAACCCACTGGGTGACCTTGAACAAGTCATACACTCTCAGCCTCAGAAAATCCCATGATAGGTACACCTTAGGGTCACCATACTTCAGAATTTACTTGAAGGCACACAACAAGAACAACAACAACGGTTAGTTTGGTTTATATTATATTGTATTTTTATATTTTATTTTATAATTGTATTGTATAGGTTTATATTTTATTATTCCTTCCCTCTGTGTTTATATGTATGTATACACATATATTTTAGATTGTACTCTTCTGACATGACCCACTGTTTTTGGTTGTTGTACTTGGAAAGTGCCATGTAAACTGATGGTGCTGTGTAAATAAATAAATGATGATGATGATGACGATAGCTCATTCTAGAAGTTCCCTATGCTATCACAGGCAGAGGCTTATAGGACAGGGTGGGAGGCCTTTGAAACATAATCTTCTGCCTCAAAGACATTGTCCTATGGATCTGAAGACTGAAGCACAACACTGACTGGTGAGACCACATGGATGTTCAAAGCATCAATACATCTTCTTAAAACCAACCTTTTCTCCCATAAGAATGCCTGCATAAGACTGTGGAACCTCTTTCAGTTTAACGGCCAGATTCAATTTAAGAGATGTTCCCAAGGCCCATCATAAGGAGGCCATGAAAATGGCAAAAGGGTGGGGTTAAAAATACCAATGTATTTCAGTTTAAAGCTGTCACTGCCTGCAATTAAGCCTCAAGAGGCACTGTGGTCTTTCAAAATGTGTGTGTGTGTGTGTGAACAGTACAAAAGCTGGGAAAACATCAAATGGTGGCATAGGAAAGGCAACTTAGGGGACTGCAGAGGGTAAGACTGAACTCCAGGTCTTGAAGTCTTTGTAACTGAACCAAATGTGCTCCAGAGGGAAGGGGGAATCCATTGAAAAACTGTGCTATGAGTTCCATTGCCCTTGATTTTACTTTTCATACTTTTGTCACAAATGTGCCTTTTATTTAGATGTTTGGTCCCATGTGTAGACTAAACATGTGGAAATAGGGAGCAGGACCACACTTCCTAACCCTATCCCCAACCCCACACACTACATCTGTGTGTAGTACCATCTGTTTCCCTTTCCAGAGTAGGGACTTATCAAAAACCTACTGATAGCTACACATACTTAAATTCCTACAGCTTCCAGCCAGTACATACTACTCAATCTATTGTTTATCACCAAGCTCACTAGCAAAATTGCTTCTGGTCAGATTCATGAGACATTACTTTGGCTTCGGAACTCATGGAGTTACAGCCCTCCTCTCTGGCTTTTCTTCGCAAATGAAGATTTAGGAAGGACTCATCCCGCGCTTTCTGCAAGCGTGCTGATGACTAAAAAGGCTAATCCGAGATAAACAAGTCCGGTTGCACAAAGCACAGCAGAAGGTCTCCTTGGGTGATGTTTCTCGGTTGTGATTCTTTCTGCATTGTCGTTTTTCTTCAAGACTTGTTCGGCGTGAGTTCTCAAATAAGGCTGCAGCATTGTGGATAGTGCGTCTCCATGCCTCCTGATGTGAGACCAGGGCAGACCATTGCTGGTGATCAATTTGGCCGAGCCTGAGAGGTTGTTTCAGGGAGTCCTTGTATCTTTTTTTTGGAGCGCCCCTCTTGCGTTGATGTGTGGCGAGTTCACCGTAGAGTACTATTTTTGGGAGGCAATGGTCCTCCATACTAGAAACAAAATGTCTCACAAACTACAATACTCACCCAATGAGATTTAAAAGCCCAGCAACAAAAATGCAAGACTGGTATCCAGGAACAATCTACTATAAGACAGACTAAAAATGTAAAATTACAGAATGCAACAAGTTGCCACCTATAGATCCCAACCTAGACTATCAACTGTGTCATCAATAAGCTATAACCAATCCTGGAGAACCATCACAACCTTTCATAGGCTCTGTATAGCAGGCTTTTACTTCCAAACAGACAGACCTCTAGTCTTAAACAACTTCTCACTTATTACAGGCCATAATATAGATGGAAAGCCAGGGACAAGACTTTGGACATTTTCAGACAGTGCTTACCGCGGAATTAGGTCCTGGGAGAGGACCGGTGCTCTTGCGTGGTGGTGGGGGGGTCATTTTCGGACGCTGCCGTTCCTCTTCCGGGATCCTTCGTGGCACGTCCGTGAAGCTTTGGAAGCGGGCGCGCCATATTTTAAGCACGGAAGTTGCCCGTGCTTAAAATATGGCGCGGCCGCTTCCAAAGCTTCACGGACGTGCCACGAAGGATCCCAGAAGAGGGACAGCAGCGTCCGAAAATAACCTCCTGCTGCGCAAGAGCGCCGTTCCTCTCCTGGGACCTAATCCCGCAGTAAGCACTGTTAAGCACTGTCTGAAAATGTCCTTTGTCACAAAACCAGATGCCAACTCTATCCCCATATGTACACAGGCAGCAACAAAATAGGTCCTAATAACAACACCCACAGCATCAAAGTGCTTTTACTTGCTCATCCTTCAGTGTGATACAGTCAGCCCTCCATATCCACAGATTCTACCATCCATGGTTTGAAAATATTTTTTAAAAAATCCAAAAAGCAAACCTTGATTTTGCCATTTTATATAAGGGACACCATTTTACTACACCATTGCATATAATGGGACTTGAGCATCCACACATTTTTGGTACTCACTGGGGTGGTGTTGGTAGTCCTGAAACCAAACCTCACCAATAGCAAGGGCCCACTGTATATGCCATCTGCTGTCAGCAGTGCCTCTTCATACTCTACACTGGACAAACAGGACACTCTATGGACACAAACTGACATTAGAAATGGTACTATCTGAAAACCAGTCCCAGAGCATTTCAATCTTCTAGGGCATTTCATCTCTGAGCTACATGCAGGTCTTTCAAAAGAAAATTTCAAGAGGAGACTGGAGAGAGAAACAGCTGAAATGGGATATGTTCACAAATTCCAATCCATTAGCAGAAGGATGAACAAAAATACTGGTGTCTTGGCATACTTGGAATACCAGAGAGAGAGAGAGAGAGACAGACAGAGATGGATTAGCATCAGAATTACACATACAACAAAAGAATTATCCTTAGAAAAATTTCCAGCTTCAATAAAATTGACTTTTGGGTAAGCAGAATGCACTGCTTTAACACCTCAAGATTAACAGGACAGCAGCTTGACAGACCTGTATCATTTTACAGAACTCTTTGAAAGTTTCTGGCCAGCGTTGCAATTTGCCTCACTATCCCATTACACTCCCCACAATCACATTTCTACTTAAGTTACTGTGGCATTAATACTTTACTCACTCAATGCATCTGAAGAAGTAGACTGATAGCCACAAAAGCTCATGCTAAAATAAATCAGTTTGTTACAAAGGTGCTGCTATATTCCTTCTTCCCCGTCTCCACTTTCCATATATTGTTAGTTTCCCCTCACAGACCTTGTGTCAAACACACATACACTGGGGGCAGGACTGCCAAAGGCAGGTTCTTCTTCCTTCTCTGCAATATAATATTGATTTAGAGACAAACATATGAATAGTTTTTATTTTTCCTGTGTAGCAGACCCATCTCTCTCATTTGGTTTCATATTATCAAAAGAAACTATAGCCTAATCTCTTCTCCTCCCGGCTTCTTCCATTCTCTCTAATCCAGAGGCACACCAGAAAAAGAAAACTCACTCTATTTTGCTAGCCAACACTAAGTGCTCTTTGGAAATTACATTTCTCACATAATTGCCAGAGGCCTTTTTTGTCCTTACTTTATGAAAGAACCTAAACGAATAACAGCTAAGCAATGCATACAGTCTACTACTTTCTCTTTTCTTTTGCTGGTCTTACTTCATCCATGACATTATTCACCTCAAATATTGAGATTCAGCTGCAAGAGGAATTCATTCACTCATGTTCTGTGGTTAGAGCACAAAGATAGTGTTTTTTGTTGTTGTTTTTTTAATTTGGCAGCATTTGTCACTATTTGATTTTCCTTGGTTTTTTTCCAGGCTGTGAGGCCATGTTCTGGAATTCCAGGACACTGCCTCACAGCCTGGAAAAAAACCAAGGAAAATCGATGGATGCCGGCCGTGAAAGCCTTCGACTTCACACTTGTCATTATGCTACAAATAACATCTTAAGGTAAGAAGATTCCATTGATCAAGGTACAAGACAAGAACAATCAAAATATTCGAAATGTCCAGCTCTAATCTATCTAGCCAGTACTGGACCAAGCTCAGCACTGAGCTACATGCACAACACAGGGATGCCTCTGAAAATGACATTCTTATCTCCACCATAAAATTAAGATCACTTATTACACACAAACATCATGATGCAAAATTTTCTAACCAACTCCTGCTCCATATAACTGCCTGTTGCTGTCAGGAAAGTTTACAGTTTGATCTTACAATTGGACCCCCATATTCATAGAACCAATATCTGCAGTTTCAGTTATCTACAAAATAGGGTACACATACTATAGAGTTATGTCCTCTCTAGGCATCTTCTATGTCCTCCAACACAACACTACAGTATGTTTTTAATGGAAATTATTTTAATAGGATTCGCTGGAAATTCTGTGATTTCCGGTATCCATGGTACATCTGGGAACCAAACCCGGGTGGATACAGAGGTCTGGAGGTCCGACTGTTCTCTCTGGCTTTTCTTCGGAAACAAAGATTCAGGAAGGACTCATCCTGCGCTTTCTGCAAGCACGCTGATGACTAAAAAGGCCAATCTGAGAAAAACAAGTCCGGTTGCAGAAAGCACAGCAGAAGGTCTCCTTGAGTGATGTTTCTGGGTTGTGATTCTTTCTGCGTTGTCGTTTTTCTTCAAGACTTGTTCAGGGTGAGTTCTCAAATAAGGCTGCAGCATTGTGGATAGTGCGTCTCCATGCCTCCCGATGTGAGACCAGGGCAGACCATTGCTGATGATCAATTTGGCCGAGCCTGAGATGTTGTTTCAGGGAGTCCTTGTATCGCTTTTTTGGAGTGCCCCTCTTATGCTGACCCGTGGCAAGTTCACCACAGAGTACTATTTTGGGGAGGCGATGGTCCTCCATCCTAGAAATGTGCCCTGCCCAGCGCAGCTGTGTTCTCAATATCATGGCCCCAATGCTGGTGATCCCTGCTTGCTCAAGGATAGCAATATTCGTCACATAGTCAGTCCAGTGTATATTTAAGATTGTGCATAGACAACACTGATGAAAGCGTTCAAGGAGTCGTAAGTGGTGGTGATAGGTGACCCATGTTTCAGACCCGTAAAGGAGAATAGACAGTACAATGGCTCTATACACACTGATTTTTGTGCATTGTCTCAGGTGTTTATTACTCCAGACTCTTTTGTAAAGCCTTTCAAATGCACTATATGCCTTTGCTAATCTGTGATCAATCTCTTTGTCAATCTTGGCATCTGAGGAGATAATGCTTCCCAGGTAGGCGAACTGCTGAACGGACTTAAGCACAGATTTGCCTATAGCAATGTGGGGATGGTGGTGTTTGTCCTATGGTGCAGGCTGGTAGAGAACTTCCGTTTTCTTCAGGTTGACTTCCAGCCCAAACAGCTCTGCAGCTGTTGTGAAGCAGGATGTTAGGTGCTGCAGAGCTGCTTCTGGGTGGGCAACAAGGGCAGCAGCATCAGCGAAGAGCAGCTCACGGATTAGATAGTTTAGAGTCTTCGTGTGAGCCCTCAGATGGCTTAATTTAAACAAGCTACAATCAGTACGGTAACGTATATAGATGCCGTCTTCTTCTTCAAGATTGTAAATAAAGTTGGAGCAAGAACACAACCTTGCTTCACTCCATTAGTTATTAGAAAGGGCTCTGAAAGAGCATCCCCATATCTGACTTGACCGTTGATCATTTTAAGGAATTTGGGGGGACATCCTAGTCTTTCCAGGATCTGTCACAGACCTTTTCTACTCACAGTGTCAAAGGCTTTGGTGAAGTCGACAAATGTTACATAGAGTCCCTTGCTTCTGCTATCTACATTTCTCTTGCAGTTGTCTAAGAACAGATACCATATCTATAGTACTCCTATTGGCTCTGAAGCCACATTGGCTTTCAGGAAAAAGTTCTTCAGCAATAGCAGGAACTAATCTGTTCAGGAGTATCCTTGCAAGGATTTTTCCAGCAATAGAGAGCAGTGTTGTACCTCGATAGTTTGAGCAATCAGATTTTGCTCGTTTTTTCTTGTACAGGGTGATGATTACTACTGCATCTCGGAGATCTGATGGCAGTTCCCCCTTTTCCCAGCAACTCACAAGGAGTTCATGGAATTTAACATAGTGTATATGACCACCATGATTCCAAACTTCAGGTGGGATTCCATCAATCCCAGCTTCCTTGCCGTTTTTCATCTGCTGTATGGCTTTAAGGGTCTCTTCCAAAGTGGGAGCTATGTCCAATTCATTTTTCATCGGTTTTTGTATCATATGTTGGATAGCTGAGCCACATTGGCTTTCAGGAAGAAGTTCTTCAGCAATGGCAGGAACTAATCTGTTCAGGAGTATCCTTGCAAGGATTTTTTCAGCAATAGAGAGCAGTATTGTACCTCGACAGTTTGAGCAATCGTATTTTGCTCCTTTTTTCTTATACAGGATGATGATGACTGCATCTCGGAGATCTGATGGCAGTTCCCCTTTTTCCCAGCAGTTCACCAGGAGTTTGTGGAATTTATCATGGAGTACATGACCTCCGTGTTTCCAAACTTCAGGTGGGATTCCATCAATCCCAGCTGCCTTGCCATTTTTCAACTGCTGTATGGCCTTAAGGGTCTCTTCCAAAGTGGGAGCTATGTCCAATTCATTTTTCATCGGTTTTTGTATCATATGTTGGATAGCTGAGTCTTGGACTACTCAGCTGGAACTAAAGAGACTTTGAAAATGTTCAGCCCATCGATTCTGGACAGAGGCTTTATCAGTAATCAATGTTTGACCATCTGTACTGTATAAGGAGCTTTGGACCTGATAAGTAGGTCCAAACACTGCTTTAAGAGCTTCATAAAATCCTCTATGATCACCCAGATCTGCACAGTGTTGTGTCTTTTCTGCTATATTGATCCACCACTTGTTCTGCATGTCTCGGAGTTTTTGTTGAAGTTTACTACATGTGAGACAGAAAGTTGCTTTTCTTACATGGCAAGCTGGCTGGGCAAGGTATGCCTGGTGAGCAGTTCTCTTCTTTGCCAACAGCTCCTGGATCTCTTGGTTGTTTTCATCAAACCAGTCTTGATTTTTCTTGTGGGAGAAACCCAAGGGATTCTTCTGCAGACTAGAGGATACTGTTTTTGATATGTTGCCAAAGCACTGGGGGAGAAGGGTTTGTAGGGTGGTCATCAAGTTTTGTGGGACAAAGTAAATGCTCTTAAACATAGTAAGAGGATTTTATAAAATAACTTGTTGGGGATAGGTAATATGTAGCTCAGACTTAAAGCTATAAAGACTCAGAAGAAAAACCATGCTGTACACTCTCCTTCTTAGGAGGTTTTTAAGCAGAGACTGGATGGCCATCTGTCAGGAATGATTTGATTGTGTATTTCTGCATGGCAGGGGGTTGGACTGGATGGCCCTTGTGGTCTCTTCCAACCCTATAATTCTATGATTCTATGATCTTCATGTAAGATCACATTTTTTCCAGGATGGGGGTGGTATCTAGTAAATTTAGACATGGAGTACAATTTCATAAAGTTGGAGACATACAACAGCAATTCTACTCTTTCATTATGCAAAGGAATATAATTCCAAGCTCTGACATACTGTGCCAAGTGGGGGGAAAACCTGTATCAGGAAGGGTATATATCCTGAAAGGAGAAAAACCATACTGTGCACTCTTCTTTTGAATGAACAGTCTAATGTCTCATGATCCCAGGATATTAGCTGGGGGCACATGATGGAATATCCTGGCTGAAGCGAAGCAGCTTGGTCAATGCTGAGGTGGGAGTCTTCATATGTAAGCCACACTGCATTCCCAAAAAAGGACATAAATAAATTTAATAAAAAATAAGCTGCCAGGTACCAGTCTGGAAATGTGCATATAACCTTCTTTCCTTTAGCACAGAGCATGCACCAAACCTGCTGCAGTTATGTTCCTGGCTCCCTTCTTACCTGTGCTGGTCTATGACCGTAATAAAGATTCTATTCTATGTTCCTGGCATGCTAACATTATCCACCCCTACTTTCCCTTGCCACAGAGTGTGTGTGAGGTGAGTTATCACCACTCTCTCTATTTTCATGGAGATATGGGGTCCTGCTATTCTTCCAAACATCTGGTGGGCTGGTGGGAAACCCAGTTCTTCTGGAAGAATGACTCTACTTGCATGTCCCCTTTCACAGAAGAACCTGGAATGCTGGGAATGAGGGCATGTATCATGCCAGGTTGCCTTCATTTCCAGCACAACCACTGGGAAGAGCCAGAGGTTAAATCTCTTGTACTTATCTCAGCAATTCTGAGCAGCAACACTCAGACAGAAGCAAAATTAAAGCCTCTCCTCCATGGTAGTAATCTGCAGCAGGATCCGTATATGTGTCTGTATTTGTATACATATGTGTCTACCACAACTTCCCACCTAACTAATTATATGGCTCACCAGGGTCTTAGAAGAAATAGTAGCAGCAGTAGTAGTAGTTAACCTTTTTATACCTCAGATTGGGACTCAAGACAGATTACTAATTAAAATAATTACAATACGGTTAAACAATTTAAAATGCTACATTAAAACAGAATCAAACTACAGTATTAACAATATTAAAAGAATTTCAAACATATACTTATGAAAGATAAAAAGCAGTTAAATCTAGTATAGTTTACAACAGGTCAGTGTAAGAGGGACGCTCCAAAAAAGCGATACAAGGATTCCCTGAAACAACCTCTCAGGCTTGGCCAAATTGATCACCAACAATGGTCTGCCCTGGCCTCACATCGGGAGGCATGGAGATGCACTATCCACAATGCTGCAGCCTTATTTGAGAACTCATGCCGAACAAGTCTTGAAGAGAAATGACAACGCATAAAGAATCACAACCCAGAAACACCACCCAAGGAGACTTTCTGCTGTGCTTTCTGCAACTGGACTTGTTTATCTTGGATTAGCCTTTTTAGTCATCAGCACACTTGTAGAAAGCGCAGGATGAGTCTTTCCTGAATCTTTGTTTGCGAAGAAAAGCCAAAGAGAGAGAGAGAGAGAGAGAGAGAGAGTGTTTAAAACAATACAACACAGGGCAGGGGGTTGGACTAGGTGGTCCTTGTGGTATCTTCCAAATCTATGATTCTAAGCCCTTTCCTTTAAACCATCAGTTCTAAAAGCCTGTCAGAATAAAAAGTTTTCACTTGCCAACTGAAGAACAGAAAGGAGGGAGCCATTCAAGACCTCCTAGGGAGGGAGTTCCAGAGCCCTGGATGTGACAGGGGCCACAAATGCCATCTAGTCCAACCCTCTGCCATGCAGGAACACACATATAAAGCCCCACAGAAATGTGTCCATTCAACCTCTGTTTAAAGACTTTTAAAGATGAGCGTCTGCCACCTCCCAAGGTAGTCTAATCCACTGTCAAACAGCTCTCTCAGTTTAAAAAAACAAAAACAAAACTTCAAATGTTTAGATAATGTTTAGATAGGATCTCTTTTTTCTTGTAATCTGAATTCATTGGTTCAAAAACCTTCTTTGGAGGTTTTTAAACAGAGGCTGGATGGCCATTTGTTGGGTGTGCTTTGATTGTGTGTTCCTGTATGGCAGGGGGTTGGACTGGATGACCTTTGTGGTCACTTCCAACTCTATGGTTCTATGTAGTCACTGGAGCAACAGAAAACAAGCTGACTCCATCTTTACATGACATTCCTTCAGATATTTAAAGATCATTATCATGTCACCTCTCAGTCTTCTCTTCTTCAATCTAAATATATCCAGCTTCCTAAGATGTTCCTCATAGGGCTTGGGTAGCCACTGAGAAGGTCCTATCTGTGTCTCCATCAGGTATACCTGTGAAGGTGGTGAGAATGAAAGAAGGGACTCTCCTGAGGATCTCAGAGCTGGGCAGGCTCATATAGGCAGATATAGTCTGTCAGATAGCCTGGACCTAATCCATACAGGGCTTCTTGGTCATAACCAGCACTTTGAATGACAGAAAAGGGCTAGCAAAAGCTGTATAGCACCTACCATTTGGTAGTTTTCAGGAAAGTTTTGTAATAAAACCTGTTTGGATATCTTTATTCTTTGCACTATTAGGCTGAAAAATTTTGTCCATGGCTTAAACAGCAATGAAAGGCTCATTATTTCCACAAAATTATAAAGAAAGACTGATCACCCAGAAGCTTTTATTCCAAAGGCCATTATTCTACAAATCTCAAGCACTATTTCTGAACAGCATGAGAAAGGCAAGGGTTTGGTTCTTTTGTTTGGTTAAATTTTTTACATCCATTGGTCTTGCTGCCACAACAACTAAACAGAAAATAAGTGACTTGAGCTCATTTAATGGACTCCAAATTGGGAGCCTGCCTGCCCGTGCCATTTCCAAACAGGCAAAAGAGGGAGCAAAGTGTGAGACGGCTGAGAGGTTTTTCTGTTGTACACATGCCAAGTCATGGCTGTGAAAAGAAAGATACTCTTCAAAGTAGTTTGTGGGCAATCTAGCTTGTCACAAGGTCCCATTTCTAACACTGCTCTAATAAAGGGCTGATACACAAATGTACACCCATCCTTTGACTGCAGAAATAAGGAACATCTTCAACACTGCAATGAAACTGAATGTTTATATCCCACAGTAAAAACTCAAACACAGTAATTTTTCAATATAGGCAAGTAGACTGAGCAGGGTCATCAACTGTTAAAATAAAGCGATGAGAGATCTAATGGGAATATACATGTACGTGACTAAGCTTGCCAATAGCTATCTAGCTCTGTTTGACCCTTTCTAAAGAGGGTGGGTTTTGGGGGGAGGGTTATGGGGGATATACAGTTTTTCTTCACAACAAGGCAAAACAGGCTTTAGTTTCTTTGGATGGATGGAAAGGAAGGATCCATTAAAAAGTGAGTTTGGATGATATATTTGATGCACTATGGTGTGAGCTGAAATCAGTGGAGCAGAAATGTTTTAAAACATATCAAATGGAATGTGTCTTTCGATGTCTCTAGTTATCTTTAATACAGCAGTATCAACGTGTCCAAAACATTGTAGAGCACAAGAAGACTGGCTTAAGAAAATGATTATTTCATATCCAACACAGGAGAGACAGAAAAGGTAGAAAGGAAAGGAAACAGAGGCAAGGATAAATAGGTGGGAAGTTGGCACTGAATTCAGATGCATGCACTTAGTTTAGTTATTCTAAATGTTGGTTATCCCTTAATTGCCTGTATTTCTCCCATCCAGTTCAGCATCTGTAACTGTGTAAGGAGTATTCTTATTCAAATCATTGTATGTTCTTTTTCAATGTGTGCATACACGCATATGTATAGACCTACACATACATATGCACATTTTGCAGTACCAAAACACGTGTTCATATTTACATGGCCTCATAATAAGGATAGCTGTTTTTATCTATTGTATTTATCCCAAACATAACATACCAAGCCATCTTGCTTAGTGGTAACCATTCAGCCCTTCAGATATCTACAGGGGACTGTTCAAAGATAGCATTGCAATAGTTTAACATCTCCCTTGTCTCCCCAATCATGCATTCAGCTCTTTAAACCTGGTATTCAATATTTTTCTATTAACAAATACCTTCCTTATATCTAAGAAAGTAAATAATAATAATAAAAAAACACTAAGCAAATCCAAGACGTATTTTTGGCAGGAAGCCAATTTAACATCACAGCAAGGAATCACCCATTGTTTAAAAGGCACATGCTGGCATGAACAGGACTTCAACATTTTATTGATTTCAAACACCAAAAACAACTTTGCATCATCATTAAACCATGGCCTCTTTGTAAATGAGCAGAAACATTGCAGACTCCTACCTGGACGAGTTGTATAAAGAGATTATTCCCAAATGCTCCATTCTAAATGCTTAAAACACAGCAAATATTACTGTTGCTCAAAAAGCCTATTTAAAGCAATATTTGCATTTAAAAGATGTCCAGGTTTCAGGGGTAGCTCCTTTCCTTATTACATATTCCTACGAACAAATTGATGCAAACAGCAATTTCTAAAACAAATCTAGATTATACTTCACTCAAAATTCCAACGACACTTAGAAGTGATCCACTACAGAGCTTACATTGCATATAGCTCCTAACAGAGCATATGTTCCAGTCAAAAGTTACGGTAAGTTTTTTTTTTAAATCCAATTGTTCTCACTATACAAGTTTCCATCATTCCCACTGAAAAAAATGGTCTTCAAAGTCCTTAACTGAGACTGAGAAAAAGTATAACTTTAAAAAACCCAAACCTAAGAAACTTCCAGGAGCTCCACTGGTGAATCCAAAGCTGTCAATCTATACTAAACTGATCTATTACTTTCAAACCAACAGGGAGGTTTTTGGGAATAACACAGACTGTTTGGAAAACCACATCTCAGATACAACGGAAGGTGTTATTTGCACTAAAGCTTTCCAAAGCCTATACATGTTTATAGCCTGGGAAATTATTAATAACTTAAAGTAAAATAATTTTCTATTGTATTTCTTTTACTGCCTTTGTTCCCAGTCACCTCCTAACCATGAAGAGGTGAGGCCCAAACTTTCTATCTGCATCAACCCTTGCCCAACAGCACCTGAAACAACACCTCAAGTAAGATGCAGACTGGTGGTTCTAACACTTTTCTTTTCTTCCCCTGATTAATTTTTTAATCATCTTTACCTGATGAAGAAGCCAGTGGGCTTTCAAAGCCCACATGATGTACAGATATCACAGACAGTCATTTCGTCTGTCCTTCCAGTGGAAGGGCATGGCCCAGGAAGGGAGAGAAAGATAGTGGAGGTGAACAACTGGCTGTGCAGATGGTGCTGTCAAGAATGGTTTGGCTTCCTGGACCAGGAGGTGGACTTTGGGCAAGGGATGGGTTGCACCTCACAGCAGTTGGCAGGAATGTTTTTGCTAAGAGTCTGAAAGATCTGATCAGGAGGGCTTTAAACTGAGTAGAATGGGGGAGGGAGGCAGTACTCTTGAAGGCAGGAGTTCATTGAGTGCTAGAGATAATAGCCCAAATATTATACAGAGAACAAGGCAAACAGCACAAGAACCCAACAGTAGGAGGAATAAAACCTTTAAAAGGCAGATAGGGGGAATGGTCCATGGTCTTAGATGTCTCTATACTAATGCACAGAGCATGGGAAATAAACAGATGTACTTGAACTCTTAGCACAGCAAAGCAAGTATGATTTAATAGGCATCACTGAAACCTGGTGGGATGAGACTCATGATTGGAATGTAGTAATACAGGGGTATAACCTATTTCAGAGAAATAGACCAAACAGGAAAGATAGTGGAGTAGCATTATACGTTAAGGACGTGTACACCTGTGAACAGATCCATGACTTAATCCTGGGAGCCAGGTTGAGAGCATCTGGATAAAAATCAAGGAGGAGAGAAACATGGATGTCATTGTGGGGGGTCTACTACAGACCTCCAAGGCAAACTGAGGACTTGGATGATGCCTTCCTAGAAGAGATGACTGCACATTCAGACAGGAGAGATGTAGTAAAAATGGGGTATTTTAACTATCCTGATATTTGTTGGAAGTCCAACTCTGCCAAAAATTTAAGGTCCAACAAATTCCTTACTTGCCTTGCAGACAATTTCATTGAACAGAAGGTGGAAAAGGCAACAAGGGGAATAGCTATTTTAGATCTGATCCTAACCAACAGAGATGATCTGGTTAATGGGGTAGAAGCGATGGGATCCTTATGGGGGAGTGACCATGTTCTCCTGGAGTTTGTTATACACAGGAAAGGAGAAGCCAAGCATAGTCAGACATGCCTTCTAGACTTTAAGAAAGCTGATTTCAGAAAACTTAGGGAATTACTTGGGGTGATCCCATGGTCAGGAATACTAAAAGAGAAGGGAGTTCATGAGGGATGGGAGTTTCTCAAAAGTGAGATATTGAAGATGCAACTTCAAACAGTTCCACTGAGGAGGAAACATGGCAGGTGTCTAAAGAAACCAGGATGGATGTTGAAAGAACTCTACTGAGCTAAAACTTAAAAAGGACATGTACAAGACATGGAAAAGGGGAGAAATCACCAAAAAAGAATTCAAACAAATAGCCACCTCATGTAGGGGGAAAGTCAGAAAAGCTAAAGCACAGATGGAGCTCAGGCTTCCTAGAGAGGTTAAAAACAATAAAAAGGGTGGGGTTTTTTTTTAATGTTATGTCCGTAGCGAAAGGAAGAACAAGGGAATGACAGGGCGGCTGTGTGAAGAAGATGGCGAAAGGCTAACAGGGAACAGAGAAAAGGCAGAACTACTTAACACCTTCTTTGCTTCAGTCTTCTCCCAAAGGGGGAACAGTGCTCAACCTGGGGAAGATGGAGCAGATGATGCAGTAGGGGAAATACAGCACAGAATTGGTAAAGAGGTAGTTCGGGACTACCTGGCCAGTATAAACAAGTTCAAGTCTCCAGGGCCAGATGAACTTCATCCAAGGATATTAAAAGAACTGGCAGAAGTTATCTCAGAACCATTGGCAATAATCTTTGAGAATTCCTGGAGAATAGGAGAGGTCCCAGCAGACTGGAAGAGGGCAAATGTTGTCCCCATCTTTTAAAAAGGGGGGGGGGGAGAAGACCACAATAATTACCGCCCAGTCAGCTTGACATTAATACTAGGAAAGATTCTACAGCAGATCATTAGACAGTCTGTAAGCACTTAGAAAGGAATGCCGTGATCACAAAAAGTCAACATGGATTTCTCAAAAACAAGTCATGATGAACTAATCTTATCTCTTTTTTTGATAGAGTTACAAACTTGACAGATGAAGGGAATACTGTGGATGTAGTGTATCTTGATTTCAGTAAGGCTTTTGACAAGGTCCCCCATGATGAATTCTTGCAAAAACATTAGTAACCTGTGGGCTAGATAATGCAACTGTTAGGTGGATTTGTAATTGGTTGACTGACCGAACCTAAAGGGTAGTCACCAATGGCTCCTCTTCATCCTGGAGAGAAGTGACTAGTGGGGTGCCACAGGGTTTTGTCCTGGGCCCAGTGCTATTCAACATCTTTATCAATGATTGGATGAAGGAATAGAAGGAATTCTTATCAAATGTGCATAAGGCCCCAAATTAGGAGGGGTAGCAAATACCCCAGAGGACAGGATCAGAATTCAAAATGACAGATTAGAAATCTGGGCCAATATTAACAAAATGAATTTCAATAGGGAGAAATGTAGGATACTGCACTTGGGCAGTAGAAATGAAATGCACAGATTTAGGATGGGTGACACCTGGCTTGCTGGCAGTACATGCAAAAGGGGTCTAGGAGTCTTAGTGGACCACAAACTGAACATGAGTCAGCAGTGTGACATGGCAGCTAAAAAAGCCAATGTGATTCTAGGCTGCATCAATAGGAGTATAGTGTCTAGATCAAGGGAAATGCCACTCTATTCTGCTTTAGTCAGACCTCATCTGGAATACTGTATCCAGTTCTGGGCACCACAACTCCAGAAGGGTATGGACAAGCTGGAACGTGTTCAGAGGAGGGCAAGAAAAATGGTGGGAGGTCTGGAAGCCATGAACTCAAACTACAGGACACTGAGCAATGGACTCAAACTACAGGAAAAGAGATTCCATCTAAACATTAGGAAGAACTTCCTGACAGTAAGAGCTGTTCAGCAGTGGAATGCCTCAGAGTGTTGTGGAGTCTCCTTTGGAGGTTTTTAAACAGAGGCTGGATGGCCATCTGTCAAGAATGCTTTGATTGCTTATTCCTGCATGGAAGGGGGTTGGACTGGATGGCCCTTGTGGTCTCTTCCAACTCTGTGATTCTATCACCACAATGTGTACTTGGGATTTTTGTTTTATGGTCAACATAGCCACCCCTGTATTTTTGTTTAGAAGTCACTCTTATGTTCCTTCCAAAAAAGAAAGGAAGGAAGGAAGGAAGGAAGGTGGGCTAGCCGGCTGGCCAGTCACCTTAGTGAATTGATAGACTGAAGTCACTTTGACTATTAGCAATATATGGTCCTAAGCTTGATGAATATTTTACACCCTTTTAAAGCCATATAAGTTGGCAGCCATCACTATATACTGTGGCAGTACCTGCTGCCCCGAGTCTCCCACGATCCAGCTTCTGTAGATGATCCCTGGTTCCAGTATTATGTGAGTGGGAGAAAACTATGCCCTTTCCACTTTTTCCAACTTCATAATTTTGCCATCATCACTATAAACTTTGCAGCACTAAACGTTTGCTACAGATTTTTAGGGTTGGATTCAACAGGAGCAGAAGTCTTATAAATAACCTTTGAGGACCTAGAATTACCTTTAAAACAAAGCTGGAAAATAAATGCACAAACAATGTGCCACTTTTTATAATTCTCTAAAGAAGCAAATCATAAGGAGGGGGCGGCTTTCCTTTCAAGCAGCTTCTGCAGAATGCATTGTGAATCACACCATGTTTAATGTCCAGTTCTGCTAAGCTTCTGCTTTCCAGTACAGGCATGTTTAATGTTCTATTAGATAGGATCAAGTTTCCCATATTGTACCAGTCACTCCCCTGAGGTATTCATGTGAAACAGTTGGATAAAATGAACATATCTGCTTTCTATTCACTAATAAGCAATCATCATTTTTACTTTTCTCCAACCAGCAATTTTGTTGCTTGGAATACTAACGCCTTAAAAAACCCAACACCCACACCTCCCTTTATTACCCCTCTACTTAACAGAATGTTCATGAATTATAGAAGTATAGGAACTAGCAAAAACATAGATTGGGATTTCTCTGGATAATTTACAGTAGAGCTACAAGGATTTCTAACCCCAGTTGTCAACAAGACAAATGCTCCCCACCCTTCCAAACAGAAACAATGCAAAAACAAATAAAACTTCAGGGAAAAATCAGGTGTGAATTTTTGTGTCATAGGACTGCAAGCTCAGTTTTGGCACTGGAAAAAAATCCTGGAAGAGTACTGGTTTGATGGCACTCTTTGTTATTTCTAAGGTTATGGTCTGAAACTCAGTTACTGGGATTTGATTACAAATCAACACCTGGTAGTGTTACAAATATATAGCATGCTAACTGCCCAACAAACACTATTAGGGTAGGTGGACCTCAGAGTTCTAGTAAAAAACAAACTAGATCAAAGAAGCCTTACGTCTTTCAGATGCTACAATCAGAGAACAGGAATTATTCAAAGAACAAAACAAAATGCAAATCTAAACCCGGCACACAGATTTTTTTAAAAAAAATGTGTGTGTATAATAATAATAATAATAATAATAAGTGTGTATATATAGATACATACATATGTTTACATGTATGCATATATATGTATGCATGTATGCCTGTGAGTGTATGTGTGTAAGAGAGATGTTAGACCCCTGATAAAATCTTATAACAAAATGTTTCAGCTCCTTCCCTCTTCATCTCCTAAGATATAGTATTTTTATCCATTGCTCTTCACCAGTGTACAGAAGACATCCATCACAGAGGCCCTCAGTATACCCATGAAAGGCCTACAAGCACAGATTTACCACCAGCAGTGTCCACAAAAGCTGTAGGCTCTAAAGGAGGCATTCAAGATGGATTCAAAGCTTCTTCTTTGCCTTGAGTGGCCCTAGAATCCAGGGCATCCACAACATACATCAGCCTGGAAGTGATTTCAAAGAGGAAGGATTTTTTTTTTTAAATGGGGCATTAAATCTTTATGGGATATTCTCCCCCCCCCCCCAGCCCTCCTATATCTTCCATTCTGGCTGGTATAAGCTAGCAGGACTTTGGAAGCAATGGGGTGTCCTTGACTTTATGCCCCTTCTTCAACTAGTATTATGTTAACTACTACAACTGTGTCACTGTAGCAAGTTTCTTAAAATTTTAACTTCACCCAAAAAATAGTGCTGGACATTCTTGAAGGTACATTGCAAACGTCACTTTTTAGAACAGCACAAAATAAAGCATTAAAAAAGAGTATTCCTTTTTAATACTACTTTTTGTCAGGTTATGGAAGGTGCCAAAGCATGCATCAATAAAACACAAAATATGCAAATAAACAACATCATAGTTTTCATTGCTAATCTGCCCTCATCCTCCATATTTGTGTGTGTCAAGGTCATCTTCCCTTATAATAAACCCTTCAGATTTATTTCATAGTCTCTGGTGGCTCCCTCCCCATAAGTCAGAGAAATCATGTGTTTCTTAGGGATTTTGAAAATCTCGTGTTTTCAAAGGATTAAAAAAAACAAAAACACTAGACAGAACCGATATGCAGACGTAGAGGAATTGTGTCTAAAAAGGAAAATATTAATAACAAAGTAGCTTGTATTAGGTAATAATAGGTAGCCAGACTCCTCTATGACAGTTATGAAAGTGTAACATAGAGTTAGACACTCGCAACTGTTATGTATTTATGATCCCTACATAGCCTTTAGCTTAGGAGCTACGTAGGGAGTGTGAAAGTCCTTCAATCCCTACTTACTGGGCAGCAGTAACTGCAACTGACAGGAGTCTATTCCTCTGTTGATTGGGAAGCAGTTCATTGATGTTCCCACCCACCCTCTGGCACAAGCAATCTCCAGAGCAAAGGGGAAATGCGCCAGGGATTTTGATTCTACCTGTCACACCAGTTCACTCATGGGAGAGGGTGGGAATGTCAGCTGTTTCCCAATCAACAGAGGAACATACAACCATTGATCACAATGATTGTTTCCTGGTAAGTGGGGATAGGGGATTGGGCCAGAATTCACTGCATAGCACCGTAACTACAATGGTTAAACATACGTAAATCTCATACAGGAATCCAGCAAAGTATTATTAACAGAACAGCAAGTCAAGAGATGTAACTGGAAAAAAAGGAAACTGAAGCACAAAAGGCTATAAATCCAAGTTGTGATTTGCATATTCCCAGTTTCCACACTCCAGTAAGTTGTGTGTGTATAACTGCCCCTGTCTAGTCTAACATTCAGCCTGATTAAGAGTTCTGTAGAATTCTAAAGTTTGTTCACAACAACTTTTATTAGGACTGATGTTTTGGCTGGTTCTATGAAAGGTAATGCCATACTGTGGCTACTGAATTCATTAGCTATTTCCTAGTTATATTTAGCGTTTCCTCAAATTAATTCAAGACAGCATACTTGGCTCTCTTTCTTCCCACTTCAACAGCATATGAACTTTGTGGGGTAGGTCAGGCTAACAAAGAGAGACTGAGTCAGGTTACCTAGTGAGTTTCATGTCTCAATAAAGACCTGAATCTCCCCTGACTCAGTCCAACACTCTAACCACTCTACTGCGTTGTTACATTTTCTTCTAATGGACTAACACAGCAAATTAAATGGAGAGTCAGAGGTTATTGTTACAAATATTCTTATAATAATAATAATAATAATAATGACAATAATAATATTTATTTCTATCCCGCCCCTTTGCAACGCAACCAGGGTGGCTTACATCATTAAAAAATCCCATAATTACATTAATACCCTAACCCACCCACCCCTTAAAACAATAGTAAATTAAACAGATTAAAACCGTACAATAATTAAAAAGAGGGGGGAAATGAAATAATCCAGTGGCCGCTTAAGGGAAAAGGCAGCCGAATCTTCGGGCCAGGATAGCTATTCGGGAAAGGCCTGCCTTTACTTCCTTTTTTTATAAGCAACATTCTTGTTTTCCTAAGTGTGTAGTACTTCTTTTTTATCCTTTGCATTTAAATGAAGATATTTTAAATGGTTTAAATTCCATAGATAGTTTAATGTAATCTTAAAGATCATTTTTGTATGCTTTTATTTACATGTTTGTTTGTTTTTACTTATAGACCACCCTGAGTTCCAGCTTTCAGTAAAAAGCAGGGTATACACAAATCAGCACAATCCAATCCAATCCAATCTAATCCAAATGAGCATTAGAAAGCATGCAGAGTGAGAATACAGTTGTCCCTCCACATTCACGGATTTGACATTCACGGATTTGAGTATTCACGGCTTGAAAAATATTCTTAAAAAAATAACAATCCTAATAGCAAACCTTGATTTTGCCATCTTATATAAGGGACACCATTTTGTTCTGCCATTGCATATAATGGGACTTGAGTATTCACGGATTTGGGTATTCACGGGGGGTCCTGGAACCAAACCCCAGCGAATGTGAAGGGACAACTGTACATGGTTTGGTATACTAGCATGATGCCAGAAAGATAAGGCTGTAGCCCACGAACACAATATTGCTGCAGTGTGAGTTTAGTCACACTGCAGTGTTGAAAGGGGCTGAGGCAAGAGCTGGTAAACTGAAATGGTAAAACATCAGATTGAGGTAGAGTGATCCAGGCAAAGCCCCTCTCTCTAGGCATAATGCTTATTTTAGACCTGTTTACTCACAACTTCTTGCAGTTTTTATTCATTTGGGATAGGAGTGTTACAGGAAACAGCACAAGGTGGGGCAACTATATGGAGTCCAGGAGAACCAATTTCCCCCCAGGCCAACCCCACCCCCCAAGACCTCCCAAATGCATCCATCTTCATCTATGTCCTTCCCAAAATGCTACATGGAAGTTGCACTGCATTATTTCTGTTTACTATTTTGGCAAGGATACAGAAAAAAACAGAGGTATTCGGTGGCAGCTGGGGTTCTGGAGAGGATAGGTGAACACGTATGGGTACTTTCACCCATTTTCACACATTTGGGAGGCTTCTGTGCAGCTTGTAGATGAAACTCACTAAAGACTCATGCCATTTAAAAAAAATGGGGAGTGGATTGGGAAGAATGGGAGGAAAGGGCTGATAGCAGAAGTAGAGTCAAGGGCCACATGCAGCTCACAGGCTGCACTTTCCCCACCTCTGAACTAGAACTGAACTAGAACTCTATGACAACAGGAAAGGTTGCAACTAGTGCTTTTGGTACTTCAAGTATATGGCATGCCTAAGATTGAAATTATACACAAAGTCACAGGGATTGTGCAAGAGGGCCTTGCTACTTTAACTTGTTCCTTTTCTGGGTTGTCGCCAGGCTACAAATATTTCAAATTTCACTTGTCAAGCACGACAGCTAGAAACAAGCTTGCAAATAAAACAAGTGCATTCCAAAATGTTTGCTTCCAAGTCCATACTGTACAATATACCTAACAGATTAGCAGAAGACATAAACAAACAGAGCAGCCCAGTTCAGATCTACTGGATCTGGGAGAACACAACTTGCTGTCATGTGTGAATGAGCAGAACTCTTTCTTTCTTCGTTTGCATACCAAAAGAAGAGACTGTAAACTTCTGCTTTCAGTTTTAAACAAACCACAGTTCCTTGTGATATTTCCAGAATCTGTGCTCTATGTTTAAAATCAAAACCATTCAAGTTCCCACTTTCAGCACCAAAATCTGAAGAGAAAGGCACCAGCCCAAGAATAGTGCATGTAGTTCAGGGGAAGGCCATATGTGGCTTCCCCATATATTACAAGACTCCAGTTCCCCTGAGTCTTAGGTAGCAGAGTCAATGGAACTGGTTGGCGGCAGCTGCAGCCCAGCAATATCTGGAGGGCCATAAGTTCGTAGAATCATAAAATCATAGAATTGGAAGAGACCACAACGGCCATCCCGTCCAACCCCCTGCCATGCAGGAATACATAATCAAATCATTCCCGACAGATGGCCATCCAGCCTCTGTTTAAAAACCTCCAAAGGAGACTCCACTACACTACAAGGCAGTGCATTCTACTTCCAAACAGCTCTTACTGTCAGACCATTCTTCCTAATGTTTAGGTGGAATCTCTTCTCCTGTAATTTGAACCCATTGCCCCGTGTCCTAGTCTCTGGAGCAGCAGAAAACAAGCCTGCTTTATTCGCAGTATGACATCCCTTCAAATATTTAAACATGGCTATCATGTCCCCTCTCAACCTTCTCTTCTCCAGACTATACACGCCCAGCTCCCTAAGCCACTCCTCATAGGGCATGGCCTCCAGACTTCCCAGCATCCTGGTTGCCCTCCTCTGGACACATTCCAGCTTCTCATTATCCTTCCTGAATTGTGGTGTCCAAAACTGGACACAGTATTCCAAGTGAGGTCTGACCAAAGCAGAATAGAGTTGTCTGTATCTGATAGAGTAGAAGATCATGGTTTCCAGTAATATTAGACGTCATTGATTAATTAATTCATTTCATTCTTTATCCTGTCTTTTCCCCACAGTGGGAACCAAGGCATCTTTCACAGAGTGGGGATGGAGATGTGGTTGTTGGACTGAAACTGCAGCTCCCAAAAGCCCTAGCCAAAACAGTAAACGACGAGGGATCTGGGATCTGGAGGGTCATATGCTCCCCATATTTTCCATAGAGAGTAAGTACATGTGGAGTCAACATTTTGAATGTCAATTACTACTGTACTATTGTAGATGGGACATCATGGAGTCAGGCTATTGTCTTCATGTAAGGTGATATCTCTTGATAACAGCTGCCCTCCAACATATAGTTTTCCTGCTATAATATGTGATTGCATCTGGGGCCCTTTCACTCTACATAGTTATAACACTATGTTTATGCTTTAACTTCCACAGCTGCATCCTATGAAATCTTGGGGTTTGTAGTTTTGTGAGACACTAGAGCGCTATAGCTAAGAATTCTCAGTACACTGCCTCATAGTGTGGTGGAGTCTCCTTCTTTGGAGGTTTTTAAACAGAGGCTGGATGGCCATCTATCAGGAATGATTTGATTGTGTATTCCTGCATGGCAGGGGGTTGGACTGGATGGCCCTTGAGGTCTCTTCCAACTCTATGATTCTATACCCATCTCTGAACTGCAAATCTCAGGATGCTACAGGATAGAGCCATGGCTGTTAAAGTGGAATCAGAGTGCTGTAATTGTACAGTGCGAAAGGTTCCATGTTCATAATAGGAGAACACATGAGCAGTTTCAATAAGGTAAGAAAGAAACAAAGATGAAACCTGAATCAGGTCAGAGACATCTACCTACTCACCATTAAAGCAGCCGAAATGCAATAGTGATGTTAACCTTGTAAACAACCTAATGGAAATTAACTATCAGAAACACGATACTAGATTAAGCATTACATTTTCTTCTGTGCTATCCAGCACTGTGCAGATATAGCAACATTGTTTTATATGTGAACAATGGGAAATAATATGTAGTGGCAAAATGCCAGGTATGTGGTCTATTAAGAATTCAATTTTTTTCCACCAGTAAAAGCAGAGAAGTGTAATCTGCAAGCTGTGCAAGTCCTTTAAAATCTAAAAATAGAACATATACAGTATCATTTGCCAGGTTTTAGACCTTACGCTGGGCTCGCTAGATCTGCTGAGCAGATTCTCCAAAGGGCATTCTGCAGTCCAATAATATGATGCCTTTCTACAATTTCAGCCATTTACCAGTTCAAGACTTCTTGACTGTAGCATTTCCTTCCTCAGTGTAGGCCAGCTACCTGTTGCCATGGCAACCAGTAACATTTCACATACCACAAGCACTATATCATGTAAAACCCTGAGGCCAAACAGGAAATGCCACACTACACTTAAAGCCACCTTAATTTAAAGGAGCAAAAGAAATCCAAACATATACTATGGGTTCAGAATAGAATACCCCTTGTTTATGTGCAATCTGCTACTGACCTGTTTATGATCAGCGTTTTATCTATAGATCTCAAAACATGCTGTAATCATTTCAAACTGTGTGCTTTGCAAAAACAAAAAGTAGTAATTTTCCTTTCCAAACAGCAATTGCCCCATAAGGCTTTGCTCATAAAACATTTATTTTCATTTTTTTTTTAGCTGTAAACAGTTGTTTGGGGGATGGGGAACCAGAGAAGAAGATGCATTCTCATGTATAAAATTGCCTAGACATAAAATGGTGTTCCTCATCCAAGTTCATATCAGAATGGACTTTCAGTATTACCAGGTTTTCTAAATTTCTTTGCCTGGACATGTGTTTCAAACAGGTTCCCCAATCTACCAGAAATGATATCTAAGTTCTGTTTCATGATCTACCGGTACTGATGAGAACATATGGCTCAGTAACAGTTCTCACAAAAGCTTTTTGCTGTCCACTTCTTGTGCTAAGATCTCCCAGGACTCATGATGGACAGCCCCTCCCCTCAAAAAACAGATTTCAAAAACTCCTTGGTCCATCTAAACAAAAGCAAAATTGGATTTTTCCCTCCTTCCAGTCAGGCTACTCCACTTCTCTTCATGCCTAAGTAGACAATTATATATGTACAGTAACACCACAGCATCTGCTGATTTGCCATCCGCTGATTCAATTATCCGCGGATGGTGATGGCAGGGGGAGGGTGGGAGGAGGGAGGAGGCAAGCTTGCCTCCTTTCTCCCTTCTCCGTGGGGAGGGAGTCCGGTGGCATGGTGGAGCTGGAGGGTGGTGGTGGGAGGAGGTGAGCTCGCCTCTCCCTCCCTTCCTGGGGATGGTTCCGGTGGCATGGTGGAGCTGGCATGGGGTGGGCAGGGGAGGGAGGGAGGAGGTGAGCTTGTCTCCTTTCTCCCTTCTCCACAGCAGGGATCAGGGTCTAGTGGTGCAGTGGAGCTGGTGGCGGGTGGGTGGGGAAGGGAGGGACCTCACTTCCTTTCTCCCTTCTTTTTCGGGGGTGGTGGTCCATTGGCAGTGATGAGGGCATTCGTTACTCTCTGCGGATTTCACTATCCATGGTGGGTCCTGGAACTAATCCCCCGCGGATGCAGGGTGCTACTGTAAATGTCTCCCTTCTATTAGAACATGGACACTGTTCTGCATGTCCTTCAATGTAGCAGTGAAATAAGTAATGGCGAACGTCAGCCAACTGATTTTATATTTCATACAGATTTTATAAGTATACATAGGTATACCCCACACACCCTTACCCAACAATTCTCTGAAGATGCCAGCCACAGATGCAGGCAAAATGTCAGGAATAAACTCTTCCAGAACACGGCCTCACAGCCCGTAAAAAAAACCACAGGTGGGTGAGAAACAGGTTTTTACAAAATTCAAAATTCATGCAGCTGTTTCCCTGTCTCCCAAAGTCAAAACATGGATGGGAAGGGGAGAAGAAAACTGAAATGATGAATTGGATTTTTTTATCCATATTTCAATAAAGGTTTGTGTAGTAAGATAACATAAACTTTAACACAAGTTAGAATTAAAATAAACATCTCATTTTCAAGTGTAGCTAATCTAAGGGTTTTTTTAAAAAAAGCTTTTTAGTATAAATGTAATATAGTGGAAATTTTCCACTACATTTCCTGTCTCTGAACTGGTACTGTATTGAAAGCACAATCTGTTAAAACATCTTCACCCACATCAATTTGCCTGATCACTGGGGTTTTGTTTTCATACCCTCTTCTACAGTACAGTTGTCTCTCCATATTCACAGCTTTGGCATTCATGGATTTAAGTATTCATGGCTTGAAAATATTATTTAAAAAATAATAATCCAATTTTTTTTATTTTGCCATCATATATATATATATAAGGGACACCATTTTGCTATGCCATTGTATATAATGGGATGTGAGTATTCACTGATTTGGGTATTCACGGGGGGTCCTGGAACCAAACCTCAGCGAATGTGAAGGGACAACTGTATATGATTCAATCTTCTAAGGTATAGTGGATAATGATTGTACAACGTCTTTGATTGTAGTATTCTCTACCCTTTAAAATGCTCTCTAAAGAGAATGTCCATCTACCCATTACTTTATTTGTATCCTACCTTTGTCCCAGATTGGGACCAAAAACTACAATAAAAATAGATATAGCTAAAACATTAGCAAGTTGAGATTAAAACACTTTTAAACTAATAACATAATTAAACCATTTAAAATATTATTTTAAAACAAAGATTAATGTTTTTAATCTGTGGGGAGAGGCAGGTAAGAAATAACAACTGTTGTTGTTGACTAAAACCAATACAGTACCATAAAACACCCTTCTCTTGTTAACAATCAGTTCTCAAATGCTTTCTCAAATAGAAAGGCCTTCATCTGCTGCTAAAAGACAGTAAAGGAGAAGCCATCTGAACTACCACTCTAGGGAGGGAGTTCCAAAGGCTGGGAGCAGCCACAGAGAAGCCATTCTTGCATTCCCACCAAAAATGCCCACGAAGGTGGTGGGACAGAGAAAAGTGCCTCCTCTGAAGATCTCAAGAGCTTGGGTTGGCTCATATGGAAAGATCCAGTCCTTCAGACAGCCTGGACCTGATCCGTATAGAACTTTATAGGTCACAACTAACACTTTGAATTGTGCCCAGAAACAGACTGGTAGTCAGTGAAGGTCTTTATGCACTGTCTGGAACCAGCACCGGCAATCTAGCAGTCATCACCCCCAATGACTTTTTAGTGCCAGGCATAGACCTTTTAATTCACTGGAGCTTTTCCCAGTCATTGTGAAGGTTTTTTTTTTTTTTAAAAAAAACACTTTTAATGGAGGTACTTATTCATGTGTCACTCATGAGAATGGGTTATCCATGATGAAAAGGGCAGTCAGCATTTGCTCCACTCTCAAAATTTATTTGCTTAACATCACTATTGCTATGTTTTTCATAACTTCTATAACTAAACGAATGGCAGCCATGACTCCTTGCCCACATTATGTAAGGTGATGCCAAAGCAGATATCTCCAAGTCAAAACAAAGACATGTTGGGTGATCAGAAATATGTTTTAAAAAACAAAAACAAACCCAAACAATTACAAGCAAGAAAGGACCCTTAGGAATGTCATTTGACTAGTCACATGGATCACTGTATCAACAGCCTCTCCATAATCCTGTTTACAATCAGATGGAGAATTAATTTCACAGCATTAATGACTATTTTATTGCAATATTGAAAATACTGAAAAACTTAAAGAAACGTGGCTCACCAGTAATCTGTATCAAATGCAGATTAATGGATTTATTTACATTAGTCAGGGAATACAGTTTTCCTTATAGGTCTGAATTCAGTATAATAAATAAACATTTTTTTAAAAATACACTATGACCCCAAATATACTGAAAGAAGTGCCTGTGCAATAGAAATTATTAACCAAGAAAATATGGTATTCTGTAATTGACTATAACCAGTAGAAAGAAAACAAAAATTCTGAGGCATTATGTAAGCAACAGTGGTTTTATAACAGAAATAGTGATGCAATGTTAAGAGCAGTATGCCAGTTACTACTGTGTAATAAAAGGAGTTTCCTTTAATGTATCATACGTCTTGGATGGGCAAATATATTTCCTGCCACGATAATATAAAAATGTTTGCTTTTTCAAAAAATTATGAGGGGGAAAAACTATCTGTCTATCTATCTATCTATCTATCTATCTATCTATCCATCCATCCATCTATCTATCTAATAATTTGTAGCTCGAATGTCCAACAGCACTTGGACTTTTAAAAAGATTCTAGTACTTAGAAAACTGTTAACTAATTAGAAAAAAAAAATACTCCCCCACAACTCTATGGTTTCTCTTACGGAAACAATTTTGTTCATTGCATCTGGTAAAATAATTTTTATAAAGCTGCAGTATCAACTACAGCCATGTCAAATTGGCAGAATGCTGATGGCTTGTGACAGGAGGCATTTTAAACTAAGCTCTTTTTTTAAAAAAATAAAAAGTACAATATTTCTTTGTGTGAAGAAGCTGAGAAGTAATAATAATAAGAAAAAAAAAAACGACCTTCTCTTCTGTGTGTGCTGCCAAGCAAAATGATCCTAAGAACATGCTCTCTATTCTTTTACTGAAGGAAATTACATTAAGAGAAATTCAGCACAAAAGATGTTTGGGTAGTGACTGCATCTTTTCATATTATGCTGCACAAAACACCCAGAGACATATATTGACTGGCCTACAAATTCACTTCTTCATATACCCGATATTTCTGCTGAAATCAAATCTAGCTTTCCATCCCAGACATGACTATGACTTTTAAAAGCTTCTTGTGCACACTCAATTCTCTCTTTTTCTCTCTCTCTCTCACACTCACATAGGGGAGGTCTCGTACTATTTAAAGCCTTCATATCCATACCCTGCTTTACTGGATGTATGAAATAAGAGTACTGGCCACTACTGTTAAAAAGGTTATCATAGTATTGGTGCTTCTCCCTCAGTTCTCAAAAAGCTCTTGCCATTTCGAGTTAAGTGGGTGTGTGAATCTCCTTCCCTCCACAATCTTTTGGACTACAATCCCCATAATCCCTGATGATTGACTATGTCTGCTGGGGCTGATACATGCTAGAATTCTATAGTACCTAGAGAGTCAGTGGTTCCTCATCCTTGCCACAATGTGTATTGGGCTAGATTGATCAATGGTCTTACTCAGTACAAAAGAATTACTTACATTTGTATGTCCGGGCTCATGGAAGTACAGTACATGTAGATTAACAACTGAGGTGATTTTGGGGGCAATTAGCTAACACACATTGGAAACTGCTTAATGCAATGTAGATGTGTAAATTGCTATTGCTTAAAAACAATTTGTAAGCCGCTGTGATAGCCTTGTGGCTGAAGAGCGGGGTATAAATAAATAAAAATAAAAATAAAAAATAAAAAATAAAAAATAAGTATGGGGGATATGGTATATCTTGGTATCCATTTTGACAAGTCAAAGACTCAGCTCATTATTGCTGTCATGGGAAATGCCAATGAAAACCAGTTTTCCATGCCAAATGATAGCTTGGTTTGGCTTGTGGTATTTGCATTAACATCACCCATCCTCATCACAGAGCCAGTACTTGCAAACCTTATAGGATGAGCGGTGATGTCTTACCAACCAGATTATACCTTGGTAATATCCTTGTAGCAACTGGTTCACACCAAGAAGAAGTAGGGAAATAGCAACTCACCTTCTGTAACATCATCGTTTTGGGAGCTGGTGAATACCAATGTTCTTATTTGTCTGTTACACATTAGAAGACAGCATTCAAATAACCACTAGAAATTCTCCCTCAGACAATCCTGCTGATGTTATTTTAGACACCTTCTTTAGTAAACTAGAATTTATTTCGATACCTAGTTTGCAAACAACAACACACCAGGAATTTAGCAAAGGGAAATTGAAAACAGATTTATTCCTCTTCCTACTCAAACAGTGAGGGCACTTGAGCTGGGGGCTTCACATATGATTTTTTTTTTCCTGGACATGCACATAGTGCTAAACTATGGCTTACTGATACATAATAACATAACCAATGAGGTGCCAAATTAATTTTGTGGTCATGTATTTCCTGCACAACAATTCTGCTGGAATACAGCTAACAAATCTCTGCTTGCTACCTCTGGCTTTTCTTCACAAACGAAGATTCAGGAAGGACTCATCCCGCGCTTTCCGTAAGCGCTGTGATGACTAAAAAGGCCAATCCGAGAGAAACAAGTCCGGTTGCAGAAAGCACAGCAGGAAGTCTCGTTGGATGATGTTTCCGGGTTGTGATTCTTTCTGCGTTGTTGTTTCTCTTCAAGACTTGTTCGGCGTGAGTTCTCAAATAAGGCTGCAGCATTGTGGATAGTGCGTCTCCATGCCTCCCAATGTGAGGCCAGGGCAGACCATTGTTGGTGATTAATTTGGCCAAGCCTGAGACGTTGTTTCAGGGAGTCCTTGTATTGCTTTTTTGGAGCACCCCTCTTGCTATACCTAGATGCTAATTCTGTGCACACCCATATATTAAAAAGGCACCCTGAAATCATAGAATTGGATGACATGGGAGAGGGCCTTCTCTGGTGTGTCACCCCAGTTTTGGAATACTCTCCTCTTAGATTACAGCATCATAGAGTTGGAAGAGACCACAAAGGCCATCCAGTTCCACCCCCTGTCATACAGGAACATATAATCAAAGCTCTCCTGAAGGATGGCCATCCAGTCTCTGTTTAAAAACCTCCAAAGAAGGGACTCCACCACACTCCAAGGCAGTGTATTCTGCTGTCAAACAGCTCTTACCATCAGGAAATTAACACCTGTGAGAATTTCATCTAATCTATATGCATTTTGATGAAGTCTTCTTTTATACACATTACCTTGTGGGCACACTCAGAATAAAACAGCTGCCATTATCACATAAATAAGTGATCCATTAAATATCATTTTGTAGGAACAATTCCAATAATTACATTCCAGTTGGTAGTTTTGTTCTTTGCTGGCAAGCCATGATTTTCTCTTCTTCAATAATCATGTCAGAACTTTGCTTTAAACACATGTGCAATTTTTAGTGATGCCAATACTAATTTGGGAAAGCCTCTATTTGTAAACAAACAAACAGGCATTGGCCAATCACCAGGAACAGAACAGAACAATGCTTTGCTAAATCCATACTTAACTCACAAAGACGATTAAGCTTTGACTTTAAATTAAGCATTTATCAATTCATCAGTGTAGAATTTCGGTGGGGGGAAACTGAATTGACACATCCTTTGTGTATATCTAGAGAGACTGCTAATTATGTGAGTATACAGAGAGCTAGTATACTATACACACTTGAGTGGCTGAGAAGTAGCATTCAGCATGCCAAAGCTGATACATGCAGTTAAAAAAAAAAAAAAGTTACATTGGGTACTTACCGTGAAGGTACCTTCTATAGGGTAGGTGGCAGGAACAATCCTTCATGACTGGGCAAAGCAGGAAGAAGAACTGGAGAACTGGAGACCGCGTGGAAGAGAGGAGAGAACAAAATACTCAATCTTCCAGGTCAAAGGTCTTCTTCCTGCTTCAAGCTGGGCGGTCCTAAGTTCCCCAATCATGAAGGATTGTTCCTGCCACCACACCCTACAGAATGTGCTATATTTTCCAAATAGTTACATTATGAAGAGTATGCAAATAATCTCATTAAGTTACAGTAAAGAGCCTTAATTCTAGTTTCTGTTTCCTTAGCTATTTGAAGATTTCACATTTCTGGGCCACGCAGGCAAAGATAGATGCTGTTGCCCCAACACAGGAGAACACCTACTATCCTTCTACTGCAGAATATAAAACTGGGCTGCTCCACTCCTCTATTTCTATAGTATTTATTTTAACAGTCTTTGCACCTGTGTGGATAGTGTCATTAGTTCAGTCACTATGTGGGACTTAGCTGCATCTTGGTGAAGTCAGGAATTTCTCATAGATGTTCTTGCTGGAGATAAACAATAAACTCCTCGTCTAGCTTATTGGCTAGCATGTCTTCTAAGGTTTCTATGATGGCACCTGAGCTCAATTCACAGCAATGTCTAGGATCATTAAAGTCCTAAACTGCTTAGGATCAGTTCACTTTAATCAGAATTTTGTTTGATGTTACTCTGCTCAGGTGTTTAAGAACTTCACTGTGTCCCTACCAGAATCTATGCTTCATGTGGTGAGAATGTAGAACACAAGGAATTGCTGAGTGAGACCACTGGTCCATCTAGATCAATATTATCCACAAAAAATAGCAGCAACTCCTCAAGTATCAGAGTCTTTTACCATACTGCTGACACATGTTGAAAATGGAACCAAGAATATGCTTTGCAACTCAGTTATGGCCCTTTCATGGAGAAGATAACTTTTTGCTGGCCATTTCAGCACTACAGAACATGCTTTCTAAAGCAAAGTCCACCTCTTTTCCTTTTGCACACCCTTCTAAAAGTGGGTAATATATATATATATATATATATATATATATAATATCTAGGTAAACCTTTGTCCTGCCTGGCTATTTTTCTTCTTCTGATGGTCTGTAGTTCTGATCTAATTGGCTGCTATTTTTCTACTGCTTCTCTCTCTGTGTGTGTATTAAAACAATATATTATAATTTTACGTTTTTATTATTTGCTTCCTTGGGTGATTAACCATAGATAGACAGGACCCTAAGCTTGAAACAGTTCTTTGGGGGCGGTGTTAATGCTAGTTAGAGAATTCTGGGAGCTATTTTCCAAGTTCCTCAAGGTAGTGGATGTAGTTCTAAATGGCAAAGATAAACTACCTTAACCCTATAGCTGTCTCCAGTATACCAGGTAGCATGACAATAGTAAAAGCAAGGAGGAGGGACAGAAAAGGGTGAGGGAGAAAAGACAGTAGAAAATTCATTCACACTGATTAGTATGTTATCTGAAAAACAACAGCAAAGTTCACCCATTAATCCTCACATTAATATACCAAAATGGGTGAAATCACACATTACTAGAACAAAATTGACCCTTGTGACAGATGTTCCAATTAAATTAAAAAGGTTTCAAAGCTACTCTTCATGTCCAGCTCAAAAGTTAATTGTTGGGCTGTATTTAATGAGCAGTTTATTGGATAAGGATCAAGCAGTTGACGTCATAATACTCTTAAACCCTTCATCATTACATAACGTGTACGGCAGAATTTACCAAATTTGGTCTTATTGGTGCTGGGTGTGTGTGAGGTGGGGGCTTCAACAAATCCAGTAGATGCAATTCAGCTATTTTCTTTACAAAACAGAACTGTTTACTGAAATTATGACACCACAGGGTTTAATGCTCCAGAGTGAGGAAAACTCTCACACTCAGATCTACCTTGAACTGTCCCGTTATGGACCATATTGCTAAATATTTTGGCTAGTCGGCATAAATTATTTATTCTCCTAACATTATGTGCAGGGGTCCAAGTTGAAATTAGTATTAGATCAGTTGCTCTGAACTGTTAGTCACAGACTTTGTTGCAGTCCATAGACTATTTCACAGACTAACACAGTAGCCTCTATGTTGCTAGTTTCAAAGTACAGTATATTCAGGCATATAAGACTGCTTTTTAACACTTGAAAATCTCCTCAAAAGTGGGGGGGTCGTCTTATAGGCCCAGCAGATCTTTTCCCCTGCTGTGAGAATGACTGCCTTGTCTTTGAAGTGTAAAAACTGCCTGGGCAGTTTTCCCAGCAGATCCTTCCCCCTGCTGTGAGAATGACTGCTTTGCCTTTGAAGTGTTAAATTGCCCTCCATTTAGCTCAGGAGAGAAGAAGAACAGTCCATTAAAATGATGTTAGCCTAAAATTAGAATTTCTGGATTCAAACTTATCATTTTGCATCAAGTTTTGTCTATGGTGAAATTCTCTTATCTGAATAAAAGCTTCTGGCAGAGTTAAATCATTCTTTAATTGCAAGGTATTTATTATGGGATTGTATTTTTGTAAACTTGCCAGGAAGATTCCCATTTGCATAGCTTTGGGGGATTTCCTCTCCAGGAGTTTGCAAGTGGCTCTAAAATCATTAATGTGCTCATTCAAAAATTTGGGAATTGATAGCTTCATATTAACCAGCTTCATATTAACCAACTTAATTATTAATGCAAACTTACTTTCCAAAGATTGAACACCACAGAGATTTTTCAAAGTATCCCATGCTTTTTTAGCTGTTCTCAGTCCTTTAATTTCATGGACTATTCCATCATCTACAGCCACTGAGCTGGCTGGCTGGATGTGGGGAGGCAAACTCTATATTTTAACTTAAAAACTGGGGGGCCGTCTTATACGCCCGGTCATCTTATACACCGGAATACTGGCCACGAGAAAGAACACTGGGCACTGGGAAAGCTAAGAGCACAATAAATAAATGAACAAACAAAGTATTACAGTATTGTTTTATCCTAACACCATCCTGAATTCCCTTGATAAAGGACAGGAAAACAAAACAAATAAATGGGGCACGGTTGTTGGATCTGTAGTGGTCAGAGTTCCAGACTAAAGTCTGGGAGACCACAGTTCATGTCCTTGCTGAGCCACAAAATTGACTGAGTGACCTGGATCAATCAGAGTAAAGGTAAAGGATTTGCAGATCAGGGGAGACAGACACAAGAGGCAGGAAAGACTCAAGTTTTGTATGTAAGTAAAGGAAGAACCCCAGAATAGGGGCAAATAATAATTTGATTTCAACACTTCTCTACCTCTCACTGTCTAATAACTATTGTTCATTCAAGGAAATAACATTCTACCAGAACAATATTTAAGACCACTTTGTATCAGAAGCAAGTACAGTTGGCCCTCAACTTTCTTGAGGGTTAGGGGTGGAGGTGAGGGCCCTGTGAAACTGGAAAAACTGCAAATATAGGCCTGCTATTTTTTTAGTTAGAGAGAACACTTCTCTAGGCATTTTCTAGGTCCTCCAATCTGTGAGTGCTTAATTCAGAAATGTGGAAGGATGACTGTATAGGGGGCTATGAGCTACTAAGAAACAAAGATGCTAAATAAAACCAAAAACATAATCATTTGTTGACTTTTTCAACCCAGAAATTTATAAAGCATTCAACTGAAATCCATCCATCTGGAATCCCTGGGCACTTGCAGTTCTAAGAGATGCAAGAGAATTTTTAGATGTTTCCTAGAATCCAGTGCTAGTTAAGTTGTAATATTTAAAGCTAGTAGAAAACATGTTAATGGAGGTTATTCCTGCAAAGAAAACACAGGACAACTGTGATCTGGTTATGATACAAATGTCAACTCACCAACTCTAACTTCAATGTGGACACCAAATACTATTCCAACCAAGTACACACGGTACAGTGGTCTGTGTGATTCATCTCTTGACAGTTCTCTATCTGAAAAGATGTTAGAGCACAGCCCTGCTTCAAAAGGTCCTCTGTTCAAAGGAACAACTAGTTCAAGTTTAATGTGAAGTCGAATGCTTTCATGGCCGGCATCCATAGATTTTCCTTGGGTTTTTTTTCCGGGCTGTGAGGCCGTGATGTTTCTGATGTTTCGCCTGCATCTGTGGCTGGTATCTTCAGAGAATGGTTGGGTAGGAGTGTGTGTGGAGTTTATATACTGTGAACCCCTGTTGGGGAGTATATGTCCCTGGCTCTATGCTAAGGAATTCTGGAATTTGTAGTTTGCTGTGGAGTATTTTAGCCCAGCAATTTTCAACCTTTTGTCCTCCAGATGTTTGAGATTTGGTGAAGCTTCTGGGAGGCCTAAAACATCTGGAGGATGCACTGATGTCAGGAGCAAAAATTGGTAGTCACTGAGCTACTGTGATAGTACGTAGCTGATGCTTAAGAAGGAAGGCCTAGAGTGAGGAACACAAATATTTTCAATACTTGTTTGAAAAACATACCAGACTCAAAAAGAATATAATAACAGAAAGAAATAAAGCAAGGAACACACTTTCATTTAATTAACTCTGAGCTTGAACCATAGCTAATGCTGGTAAATGCAACACACCTATCTAAAATACAGCAAAACAACAGTTTCTTTCATCAGTGTGGATCTGGTCTTTGCTATGGTAAAAAAAAAACATTGGGACAAACTGTTATCACAGTGAAAGAAATCCCCTTGTTTGGGCAATGTGACTTGTGACAGCAGCAAGATTTCTGTAATAATGTTTTGGTGCTCTAATTACATACAACCTGCTACAATTAAAGGTAAAGTTGTTTAACTGACGTGTTCTTTGGTGGAGAGTGGGGGTGTGATTGTGTTTTTACAGCATACTCAGGTTTATAATTCAAGGCTCATGGATTGTAGCAAACACCAGAATCACCCAGTAAGATATGAAGTGAACTTTGTCTGAACTGAGTAGAAGTTTGCTTTGACACAAGTTATTTGATTTCATTATTAAGAATGATCTAATTCTCTTAACTTCAGACACAGCTGGCAGAAAGCCTGAGTAGAAAAATAATTTGTTATTGTTAATATTATTATGCTGTTGTTGATGTTCCTGCCATTACTGTTGAGTAGTATTATAGAGCTTCAGCTATGCAAACTAGTCCACATTCATGACCTAGATCAGTGGTTCGTAACTGTTTTTGGTCGCAGACCCTTTCAAGAATCAGATGAAAGCTATGGATCCACTCCCCAAAGTAACTGGATAAAAACTGAAGGGGCAAATCCTTTTTTTATAGACCCCCCTTAAGCCTACCTGTGAACCTCTGAAAGGTCCAAGAATCACAGCGTAAGAACTCCTTGTCTAGATGTAATTTTACAACCTTCCCTCTATGGTACATCTGTATTACCATCACCCACTTTGCAATAGAGTGGGAAAGTGAGGGAGAGAGAATATGCTGGCTGAGGTGACCTAGTAGTTTCTTAGTGTAGAGGGATTCAGAACTTGGCTTCTGAGACACTGTTTAATACTACCGTGGTCCCAATGACCCCATCTTTTATGGGTGCTTAAAGATTTAGGTGTATCTCTTTAACAAAAGAAAAAGAGAGAAGGGAGTCAAAACTAACAATTGTCCTTTTCCTAGCTAATGCTTGTAATCATTTAATGCACGCGCACGCACGCGCGCACACAAACCACTCCGTATACACACATCCTTCACATTTAATAGAGCACAACTATCAAAACCGGCAAGGTTTTAAAGACATACAAATGCAATGTAAAAAGGAACACATGGGAGCTCATATTTACATATATGTTGATTCTAGCAGCAGCCATGCAACTGTTCTTCATTTTATTTTAAAAGTTTTTTTTAAGTATTATTTCTCTCACACATGGTGAAATCTCCATTATACAATTATGGTGTTCAGAATTTCTTTATTATGTAGAGAAGCTTTCCCCTAACTTGGTGGAACCCTCCAAACGTGTTGGGCTACAATCCCCACAAGTCAACAACACATCTGGAGCACACTAGGTAGGGGAGAGCTGCTCAAAATATATCCCCTGTTACTAAACAGTTGGTGTTCCAGTGTATACCAATGTAAAAGAGTGATTCCATTTAATGAAAACTAATCACATATTCAACTTATCCTAATTGCTTTGGCAGTTATACTCCTGCAAACAGATGTAGATGAATAAAAAGACAGGGAAAGATCACTTACGCTGAAGGGAACACTGTTGTATTTTTTTCAGCACTGCATGCAGCAGTCACTAAAGACACCTAGGCACCATTTATGCTGTGTCCTTGTACAGCTTGTAGTCTTTTAAAAGTGAAAAAGCAGCATATTTTTTTTCTTGTCGAGTAAACTATTCTTTTGTTTCCATCCAATTATCTGTCTAGCCTTAGCAATAGCATCTGTTTGGCTAATTGTTGAGGGAGCTCTGTATTCTGCATTCTTGCCCAAGAATTCAAACAGAACTACAGTTGTCCCTTCACATGCACTGGGGTTTGGTTCCAGGACCCCCTGCCCCCTGAATACCCAAATCCATGAATACTCAAGTCCCATTATATGCAATGGCATAGCAAAATGGTGTCCCTTATATAAGATGGTAAAATCAAGGTTTGCTTTTTGGTTTATTATTTTTTAAAGAATATTTTCAAGCCGTGAATACTTAAATCAGTGAATGCCAAATCCGTGAATATGGAGAGACAACTGTATAACTTTTCTATATCTTTACTGAAAAAAGAAAAAAATACACTGTTTGCTTAAAAGTGGTTTCACAAGAAGACTTGGAAAACACTAGCTGCTGGATGCTTTATTGTGCTGTACTAGCCAATAAACACCTAAGATGGTATCTACTGATCGTTGCACTAGTACAATGGTGCAAGTCATATCACATCTTAACCCATTAAAAAAGTTCAACTGCAGCAAATCATAATATCATACACTGTTGTTGTGGACACATAAACCTCTAAAAATCCTTTAAGGCCAAGATCCTATTCAGCATTCATGTAGCATCAACACCCACACACGCAGTTGTGCTAGATCATGCTATTGCATTAGTGATCATGCAGTGGGGACCTCCAACTGGTGCTTCCTGCTGCACAATGATTTACAGTTAGGGATGCTTACAGTTTGGAGGGCTAGGGATCACACTCACATGCACTCAGAGAGAAGCAGAACTGCTTGAGCAACCTTCTGCAAGGAACAGAGCCACTTGTGCCAACAAGTTTGGAATACCACCCTTCCAGAGAAAGGGCAACCACTGGTGCAACTGGAGTTATGCCAACAGAATGACACAAGAGGATCCTGGCCTAGGATCAGAAGTGCCAGGTTTTTCAACATTTGAAACTTTCAGTGCCTGCACACCTTAAGTGATACCCATGTAGCAGTTCCTCACAAGTATTCAAACTGAGGGAATCAGACCATTTTGCTGCTTGCCACCACCAGAACCATTTCTCATGTACCTCAGGAATTGGCAACACGTGGCCCTCAAAATGTTGTTGGACTATAAGTCCCATCAGTATTAGCCAGCATAGAAAATGATGCTGGATGATGGGAATGACAATCTGTAAAGCGCTATGTTTAAAAGGCATGCATGAGAAGCAGCCAATCCCAGCACAGGAAGCTGTGATGGGAAGGGCCTTGGTGTGAGTGAGCCTGAGAGAATGTCAATTGAGAGAGAGCAGTTGGATGCATCAGGTGTTAGAGAGAGTTGGGTGTGAACTGTTATGGGAGAAAGATATGAATCAGTTGAGACAGACTAGAGAGAAAGAATATATGTCTGAATGTATTAAGTCTGTCACTAAATAAAAGAGCCAGTGTTAATATTTGGCATTATACAGTTTTGGGATTTGTTAACCATATTGATATAATAAACCAAAGTAGTTCTTTTGTTAACTGTTTCACTGACTCATCTTGAATTATTTCCCTTATAAAGAAGGGGAGGTCACACTAACCAAAAGAATACATGCTATTAATTATATCTACCCACAGAGAGGGTCACCTGGAGACTCAGGCCCTCATCCAAAAAGGGATACTAGAGGGGGACCTAGAATGGGGTGGAAGTGACAGCCAGCCAGAACTGTGAACTGCGGGGCCAGTCTGGTGAGGTCAATGTCACACAATTCAACATAATAATAATAATAATAATAATATGTATTTATACCCTGCCCCTCTGCTAAAACAATCGGGGCGGCTTCCAACAATTAAAACATTATAATAATGACTAAAAACACCACCCACCCCCACCTTCCCCCATAAAAAGACATTAAACACTATAAAATTAAAACCTTCTAACTAAAAACACATTAAAAACAAATATATACATAATTTTAAAAAGCCAGGAGACACATCTCCTGAGGCCGGGATCTAATCAGGAAAGGCCTGGCGAAAGAGATCCGTCTTTAGTGCTTTTTTAAAGCTACTCAAGCTTGTCAACTGATGGATCTCGTTCGGCAGGCCATTCCATAAATTGGGGGCGATTACCGAAAAGGCCCTCTGGGAGGTTGCAGACAGCCTAGATTTTTGTGGCTGAAGCAAATTCCTCCCAGAGGACTGGAGTGCGCGGGGAGGATTGTATGGGAGGAGGCGGTTCTGGAGATAAGTTGGACCCAAGCCATTTAGGGCTTTAAAGGTAATAACCAACACCTTATACTGGGCCCGGAAACTGATAGGCAGCCAGTGGAGAGATTTTAATACTGGAGTTATATGATCTCTCCGAGATGTTCCCGAGACCACTCTGGCTGCCATATTTTGTACCAACTGAAGTTTCCGGACCAAGCACGAGGGTAGCCCCATGTAGAGCGCATTGCAGAAATCTAGACGAGAGGTTACCAGGGCGTGCACCACAGTCTCAAGGTCCCTTACTTCCAGGAAAGGGTGCAGCTGGCTTATCAGCCAAAGCTGAAAGGCCACAAATGCCCCCAGCCCTGATAGTTTAAAGACGTAAGAGCCTCTTACTGCTATACTGCAATTATCTGCAACCATGCAACTAAGGGCCACTTCACATATTAACAAATTTGAGTGTGCACTACTCATACCTATAGAACAACTCAACACACATGAGAAGACACACCTTTTTAAAAAGATGTGCATGCTACAGTGAAATTAAATGTGTACTGCTAACTTCCTAGCCTCTCTTTGACCAGTGTTCTTAATCATCTAATGTGCAAAGGCTAGTGCAGACACAGGAGCCTAGTTTGTGCATAACACTCATCTGCAGCCTATTATGGGATAGCCAACTTCTAGGAATTGAAGAAGGCAGCATTTCCTGCCCCCATACACTTACTGTAGAAGCAAAGTGGGCCACCTGACCGTCCAGATGTTTTTGGACAGTGACTCCCATAATTCCTTTCCATTGCCTATGCTGACTAAGGTTGAACAGTAGTAGGACAAAAACATCTGGAAGACTATAGCTATAGACCCTGGACCAGTTGCCCACTAATCTAAGCTTAATAGAAAAGGGTTTCAGGCTTCTGAGCTCATATGTGATGAACAAAAGAAATTGCTAAGACATCGTTCAACGTTTCTACCATTTTCACCAAGAACCAACAAGGCAAGGCAACCAACCGACTTCTTAGCGGTATAAATTATCTGTAATGCAAATAAAAGGGCACCCTGTAGATATTATCGATCAGAGCATTTTAAGCACATTTAATGCAACTGAATCTGTTTGGAAAGGGAGTCATTGTTTATCCTAGCAATCGAGTTATTTGAATGCATTATTTCATATTTCTGTAGACATCACTATATCTTCCACTTTCCCATGATCTAAGTATAAAATTTCTGTTACCCTTCCCATGCCCCCTTTAGACAACTAAGTACATCTTAGGAATTGGGCAAAGATTTGCAGGGAACAATGTTGTCATCAGCAAAACTATTTTTTAGCCTGCATTTCAGCAAAGCAAGTGTTTTTCTTCTAAGCAGTTCACATAGAAGCCCTGGCTTCTGGCAAAGTTCAGAACAAACACACCCCTACCTAACTTTAGTAGTGCACCCTGACCTGCCCTCAAGTACTCAGCCACTCCCATCGGTTGTCAAGGTAAAGTAAACAAAGACAGCAAACTCTGCCCCAAGGAATTTACCAGTGAATACTCTATTCATCTGATACATAAACATAAGTCAGGTTATGTTCTGTGATACATAAAAAATGCATTTTGCTTTCTACACAGAATATCTCCTAAAGTGCAAGTAGTTCCGAAATGCGCCAAATAAAGTAAAGACCACAAATAGCACTGGTTGCTTTTAGGAAGCCACATTATCCTGTTGTTAAGTGTGAGTACAGAGTTGTAAAGTTTGCATCCACATAACCATACATTTGTCGCATCTGTCCTACCAACATGCTCCTCTCCAGGGAATTCAAACTGGTTATGCTGAGAACTAGGCCTCTCTCAAACCATTATACCCACACCTTAGCTCTCGAGGGCAGGAATCAGTGGCCCTCCAGTTATTGTTAAAGTAACATTCCCATCATTCTTCACCACTGATCAACCATGTTACTAAAGCAATATCTGCACAGGCAATTCCAGTTGCAACATCAGTTCTTCCGTGAACATTAAGTACTGAAAAGTATCCTGAAAAAGGTGGCATAGGACTATAAAATCCCACGCAATGTATTGTATATACTCACGTAGAAATTTTAGTCAAATAATCAACCCAAAAAACCTTTTTCAACGTATGCATGGGTCAATGTAAGTACTGCACATTAACTCTTATTTAAAAAAAAAGGAGCCATCTCCTTCTCTGACTAGAGTGGTGAACGGCGAGAGCTTATTCCATTCTGGAAGAACTGAAAGAAACACCGACACCCCCCACCATTCTCTTTGCTGCAGTGCCACTTCTGTCCTTTTTGAATGTCTGGGTGGGAAAATGGTGGCAGCAGCTCTTTGGTGCTTCCCCTCAAAGGAGCACTGAGGGAGTAGAGAGGCGTCAGTGCTTCTTTTAGGTACTCCTGGGACAGACTGAGCTCTTGCCATCCGCCACGCTACTCTGAGAAGGGGATGGTTCCTTCGTTGATAAAGAGTTAATACTATAGAGAACTTTGGGTAATGACTCCAAGCCATTGCTGTTCTCCATCCACAATAGATCTCAGAGGTTATGATCGGATGGTGTACATCTGAAACAGATGTGATTTCCTACACTACATTTACAATAGTGACATAAACATTTCAGACTGTGGTGAAGAAACCATTTATGTTCTGTTCTACACCTAGAATGCTGACAATACTAAAATATTACACAATAGAAACTGAAATTAAAAGTCCTGTCCACTGGAAAGAGTTAACATATTTAAGTCATAACCTGCTTCAGGCCCAGTACTCAGAGTAATTAAAGACTGTACACTGGATGTCTGAATTATATTCTTCCTTGACCATATTTGTAGGTTTCAACTGTGACAGATTAAAGCATTATGCACTTGCTAAACACAATAGGAGTCAAACACCTTTTTATTTGGATATACACCCAAACCAATGGAATTTTGTTTTCTTGGAACAGAAAAATGCTAGGTGACATTTATAGTTAAGCACCTAAATGAACTGAAAAGAAAGGCGACCAGCTGTCAAAACATTATTTTTTGTTAAAACATACTGGATAAAGATGATGTTCAAAGATTTTAGGGTACACTGTAAATCTAAAGCCTGTATTTTTACTTTTAATACATACTAATGTTCACACACTACTGGGGAACAGAAAGCTGATCACACATAGTTACTGCAGCTAGAGTGGTGTATGTTCAACATACCAATTGTTGAAGAAATAGTTGTATAAAATGTAGAAATATGCAAGGATGGGAAAAATAACAAATAGTATTTGTTTTTAGAAAACATATCAACCTGGGTGTTATGAAAATGGACACCTTTTATTTCTACAATGTTAATTTGGTTAAAAAAATATCTCACACCAAATGTACAATATAAATGTTTTCCAGTACTATGACCGTTGATGTATTATTTATTACAATAGTATGTTAAACCTTAAGAAAACTTTTAAGATTCAAATACTTTTCTACCCATGCATAGATTGTGTTTCAGATATTGTAATCCTAAGAAAACCTCTACTACTTTTCTTTTCTAAACTCCTTTCACATAATGTTTGTTATCCCACTAATTACAGCTAACCCGCTTAAAACAACAGTGTAGTAAACACAACTCATGAGAAGAGATAGACAGATCAGTCTATTTCTGGTCCATGACCATTAAGCATATGTTCTGCCCATTTCTGCATTGATCTTTTTTTAAACACACACACACAAATTCATATTTAAATATCTCCACTACCTCGAACCAAAGTCAATGTTAGCTGCAATTTAGAGAGTCAGCTGTTTCACTTGAATCTGGTGGTTTCTTACCTGAAGAGTTGTCTGTAGAGCCATGTGATGAACTCAAATGGCAACACTTTAACATTCAAATGTGGGTAAGTGAAACATATTTCAATGTGAGAAAAACCCACCAAAGTAAATCCCTTTGGTATTTAAGCATAGGAACTTGTAGTAAGAATACCAATACCTTTGTTGCTGAACATAAAAGACAGAACTATTAAATGTCGTGTCCTCGAACATTTGAATGTGGTAATATAAATTATTCAACCTTCTCTCTTGTTATAAAGAAGCAGAAAAGTTCCACAGTGCTTTTTATCCCCTGAGGGGGCCTAATAAAGATACTACCTTAATAGGGAATTTGATTTCCCCCCCCCCTTTTGGCCAAAAACTATCCTAGCTCTTGTGCATCCTCTCTCAGATTCACCTCTGTTCCACTGAGGTGCACCAAAGCCATCAGTCGGGGATGCTTTGATTGTGATTTCCTGCGTGGCAGGGGGTTGGACTGGATGGCCCTTGTGGTCTCTTCCAACTCTGCGATTCTATGATTCTATGATCTCTCAAGAAACATATATCGTCAAATTTCTTTTCCTTATCATAAGAACCCACACACAGCACTTACTGTTACTCATCCCATCTTGACGTTCTATATCATTCTTTCCTTCTCATGCAGCTACTGTACTTTATAACTATCTAATTTGGAGCTGATCAACTGCAGTGTCTGCACTGTTAACAAACATTGCTCAGATAATAGTTTGGCAGAGAAGGCTTCATTTTGAGAATTTTCCATAGGCATATGGGTTGACTAGCTTGTTTGAAAAGTACCAGCAGCTTCCGACAGAAGATCATTCGTTTCAGAAGTAAAATCACCTCCCTCTGCCAAGGAAGCATAACTGTTAGGTAACATAGTTTCTGCTTCTGGAGAGGCAGCTGAAGAGGTCTGCCAGATGATAAAATTATCTTTATAACTATCTAGACAACAATCACATTGGCCAGTTACATACTTTGTTTTCCTCACACCCGTGGAAATCCATGCTATTCTAAGGGACATGCATGCATACAGGTGTGTACAAATATATATCTATAGTTAATGCAGTCCTATGCATGTTCATGCAGAAAGTGGTTCCTCTGTAGTCAGTGTAGCTTATTTCCAGATAAGTATCGAAAGGACTACAGCTTTAATATATCTTTCTGAGATGTTTCAGTTTAGGTTCTCCACTACAGCCAGAATTTGGGTAACATGTTGGTTTTTCTTCAAATAGTAACTAACAACAACAGGACTATAGGCAGAAATTTAATCAAGAAGTTAGCATCTATGGTTTTCTTTTAATTTAATGGTCTTCATTGACATTTTAAGTGTACCCATGCTCTAAATAGTAAACGTACGATGCTGCTAATGCCAGGCAGTTATTTAATGCTCAGCTAATAATTCTCTCTGATCAATAACTTTAAGCAAGAGAGCTATACATCTGTAATATTGTCATTTTGTAAGCATGAGAGTAGATAACTGATATTACATCAGCAATACTCTAGTAGAAAATATACTGTACATAACTGATCATGCTACAGTCATATCAACATTCCACAAAAGTTCATTTGTAAGATTCTAAAATCCTCTATATTTTCTTGTTTTCATCTGTACTCTTCCTCTTTATTCTTTTGAACTATGCATAATTCCTAGTGATACTAATGCACCATATTGAATGGGAAATTACACAAGAAAACTGATTATATAAATACTAGCTGCCATATGCCATTAAAAAACTTCCCCCAAAATGCCCGGTAGACCTCACACCTGGTTGCCTGGGTTCTGTTGCAGTGGCAGCAGCGGCATCCTGCCACCACTGCCACCAGATGACTGCCTGGGTCCCAATGCAGCGGCAGTGTCCCGCCACCACCACCAGTTGACTGTCTGGGTCCCATCGCAGCAGAAATAGAAATGATATTACTGTGTAGACTTAAATCATAAGTGGGAATTGTGCAGCCCTGAGACACTGGTGAACTTGAAAGGCCCGCAGCCTTACTAACTATAGCCAACACTGTGGCACATTGTTTGGTCATTCTCAATTTGCAAACTGGCCATGAGTGGCAGGAGAGGATTGTGAGATGGAGAGGGAATTTGCATGTGGGTGGTGACTGACTGAGGGAGTGGCAGAAGCAGCCAATCAGCACACTGAAAGAAGCAACATACCTAAACCCATCGTACATACCCAAGAGGCAACGTACCTAAGGCCAATGTGCATACCTAAGAGTGTTTTATATATTTAGACAGAAGTATAGCATTTCCTACTACCATTCGAGTAAGGACTCTCTCTCCCGTTCCTGCTCCTTCCTACTACTTATAACCAACCGCTGGAATAAACCTCCTTGGACCTAATGTGTGGTGGCACAAACATCAAATAAGACTGTCAAGAAGACTGCAAAGTAAGTTAAATCCAACATAAGACCAGGCTGGTTTTCCCTTAATGTTCTACCAAAGTGACAGTCAACTTTTCTTATCTACACGATGCTCTGATGGTGGAAATTTTCAATTGCTAAAATTCAGTCTTTTTTTAATACTCTAACCCATACAGATTGCAATGTACTATGGCATATTTTTGGATTATGCTGCTTTTTCATTGCTCAGCTGTGATTTTCTTAATGGTTTTGTTACTTGCTTGTTTTAATTTGTGAAGCAATATGATTTTGGGGGGGATGAGTAGTAATATACACTATAAACAATTTAAAATCAAACAACAGTGAATGGGTCCTATGAATCTCTACACTGCTCCATAACTACAAATTACAAAGACTGTGTAAAATGCTTAAGTGGTAATCTGAGCATCAATTCATTCAAACATCATTCTCTCCATAAAGTACTATGTAATCTAAAGTTCCAAACTTGGAAGGGATATACACACAGACGTTTTTAGCAATTACAGTTTGTGAAAAGCCAAAAAGACAAAAGTATCAATGAATGTAGAAAATTTCTTCACTATCCTTTCTGTACACAAATGACAAAGGTACCAAATCCAGCTGGCAGATTTTGGATATTATTAGTACTCCCATCTATAAATTATGGGGGACGAAAGATAGATCTCTTCTTGATTTGTGGATTCACATTTCACACAATAAATCTAGAGTCACCTTTGATAACTATATCCAAACAAGATGAGCTAGATCAAGATCAGATGATGATTAAGGTCCAGAGCCTGGTAAACATCAGGAGACAGGGAAATACAAAAACTCTTCCAAATTTCATCAGAACTAATTTCCAAGTTACAACTACACATTAACTAGTTATGACTACCTGAAAAGTCCCACAGAACCAATTTATTAAAAGAAACAAATAAGCCATTTTATTTCTCAACTTTCATAAACAGTATTGAGAGAGGGAAAAAAATGCAGAGTCAAAACATAACCAGATTTCAAGAAGATGAAAGATGGTGTCTTTATATCAACTGCAGTCCACCTTCCCCTGCTTCACAGCTAGCACACTGCTGCTGCAAGAGGTATCCCTGCACTAGCACAGCAAGAAGCAAAGCTATTTTCTTCGTCAACACAAATTGTTACCCGAACATGTTGTCCCACATAAAGTCTGTTGACTTTGCTATAAATGGGAGGAAACAAAATCAATAATGTGCATGGGATGGGGTGGGGGGGCAAAGAAAAGCACACAAACTACATTTGCAGCATACATAACCTTTTGAGCTCATGTGTGTACTATAAACAAAAAGCCATGGAGAAAAAGAAAACAAATATGTATAAATAAAAATTCGTTACAGCTCCCTCACCCTGAAACATCTGTGAAAATTATGGCAAGTGTTTTAAGACAACAAGCCAGGGGAAAGAGAAGATGGAAAGGGGAGAAAATTGAATCTATGACCTACCTTGCAGAAGAGCTCCATTTCTCTTGAAAAAGGTGCTTCCTGGCCAAATGGGTGGACCTGATGTGCTAGATGTAATAAAAAAAGAAACAAGTGTTAAAGAAGTGCTACTTTTTGGTTTATAAGCCATCATAACTATGCATTCTTCTTTTTAAAGTGCAGCATCAATTTTGTCACATTAAGAGCACATTTTGCTTTGGAAGAGCAGGGCTTACCTCTTCATTAAAAAGAATAATTTAACAATCAACCAGCACAAGTTTAAGGAAGAAAGAGTAAAAATATTCTGCCCCACATATATTTTTTAATAAAAGTCATAGTGCAGTAAGGATACATTAAGCTTGTTTTGAAAAGCCAAATAGCTTACACATCCGTATGCTTTAAACCAGATCTATTTTCTGCATTTTTCAATGTAGCAGCTGAGGCTACTATCTGCTGCTAAAGTGATCCTGAACCAGATGCTATTTTATTGCTTTTTAGGGCAAAGATTCTTAAAACACAAGGTGAGGTGAGGGCTTTCATGAGAGTTTTCTGGAATGTGGGCTCTACAGGTGGTGAAGTCAATTCTGGGGTTTGCGCATGCCTGAGGAACATCAATACAGGGTTCCCATGTCAAGAAAACAGGTGGAAACAGGTGGACTACATGTTATACAGGGTTTCACTCCCTCTAAAGGATTAAGTTTGTAGCCTGAGAGCAATCCTGCATCAATCTTTATGACTGGAGGACCAAATGACTTAAGGGGTTCAGAGTACCTTATATTCACTTTTCCTAGTATAAGAGTTGCACTGATTCTAAGTAAAGATAACTTAGCTGCAGTATTCTAGGCGCTGATGAACTCTAGTCTGGACTTCTCCAATGTACTCTATGTGGGCCTGTCCTTAAGGCTGGTCTGGAAACTTCAGCTGGTGCAGCTAGACTTCTGAATGAAGCAACCTACTGGTTACCCATAAAACTTCCACTGAAAGAACTGCAAAGGATGCATATTTGCTACCAGGCCAGGTTTAAGGTTCCATTATTAGTTTATAAGATCCTAAATAACGTAAGCACCTGGTTACTCGAGGGACTGCCTTTTCCCTTATAGACCCATTAAGTATTTGAAGTCATCAGGACTTCATACCCTCCTGATATTGCCCCACTGAATCATGGCATTTATTGGAGTGGCACCAACCACAGCTGGCCCTCCAGATCCATGGATTCTGGATCCATGGATTCAACCATCCACAGTTTGAACATACTGAAACAAAACTTCAAAATGCAAACCTTGATTTTGCCATTTTATAGAAGGGACAACATTTTACTAGACCACTGTATATAATGGGACTTGAGAATCCACAGATATTGGTATCTGGGGGGTGGGGGTGGTAGTTCCCGGAACCAAACCCCAGCAGATACCAAGGGCCCACAGTATGTGGAATGCTCTTCCATTACAACTCTTGACATCCTCCAACGACTGGTAGTTTTTCATACATGTTAAAAACATTTGAAGAAGCCTTCCCTGTTTAGTCTCCTTTACATCTATTTCTTGGGTCTCATAAAGAATGTATGTTACTTTCTGTATTGTATATTTTGTACACTGTGTGTGCTTTATCTTTTACTAATGTAAACTGCTCTAACCTATTTCAGTCTAAGCAGTATACAGGTATACCTCGATTATGAAATAGATATACTTCTGGGCATTACTTCTTTAACAGAAAATCTGGTACCAGAGGCAGGAGTAACATGGAAAGAATAGGGATAATTCCTACACTTCACCAAAAGAAAAGAAAAGAAAAGAAAAGGCAGTTGAACATGCTCTAAATAGTAAAGTTTTTATTCAAAACCAAACATATACATATGAGAAATGAACTAATCAGGTCAGGGAAGCCTTGCAAGTAAACAAAACATTTTGCACTTTCTAGAGACCATTTGAAGGTTTCCTCCAAAATGCATTCATTTTTCTTTCACTAGCTTTCACTTTTCTTATGATTTCCATTTTGGTGGCCAAACTTACAGATCTATGCTTTTTATAATGCTAATGGTAGTGGAGAGGCAGGCTTATCTTCTTTCCCATTTTCTCTCTGTTTTGCTATTCATACATGCTCAGTAAGGGATTCTGGGACTATAGAAGCAGCTATTTACCCTTGCCTGTTATAAGCTTGACTACAACAACCTCAGCTAGAGCAGAAACCTGTTGTTTCCCAATCCAAACTTTATTTCATTATTTACTGCAGACATACTGCTTCAACCCAGCACCAAGTCTGTTTCTCCAGCCCTCTTTCACCATCCTTCCAATGCTGATGCTGCTAAAAAAACCTCCCACAAGACAGAGGATGAAGAGGAAAGGAGGAGCTGGGTGGTGTTAAAAGCTTTTGTAAAATGAGCTTCACTGTCGGAGGTTTTGCTGAGATGTGCCTGTATAAATATTTACAAACCCCCCTCCCCACATTTTCCTGCCTGTGTGCAATCTGTCATATATTTCATTTCTCTGTGTGTTGGTGGGTAACGTACACAGTGTGTCACACAGAAACATGGTCAAATTGTTTTATGTTCCACACATGTTGAGATTTTCTTCAATTCAAAGGATCTTGGGTTAACCATCTTACGAAACACCATTCTCTTCCGGAGACCTTAGAAAGGTGCTGTCAGTCTGATGCTAGGCTAGACAAAAGCATTCTCCCTCCCCCCTCCTCTCTCTCACACACACATGGTGTACATCTGCACAGATGTGAAATTCCCCAAAATTTTGAAGCACAGGGAGAAAACTACTTTTTCTGTGTTTTATTAAAAAAAAAAATCAGAAAAAAAGCTAAACACCACCGTATCCACTGATTCACCACCCGCTGATTCAGTTATCCACAGTGGGCGATGGCAGGGGGGTGGGTGGGGGACGGAAAGGAGGAGAGCTTGCGTCCCTTCTCCCTTCCCCGTGGGGGTTCCGGCAGCACAGCGGCCAAAGAAGAAGCCGAGGCCACCTCCTCCTCAGGGTGGGTGGTTGAGGAGGAGAAAAGAGAGAGAGAAAGAGAGAGAAAACTCTCCGAGACACTGGGCAGGACTTCAGCTCATGTGCTCCCTGGCGGGTGCAGCCTTTCCTCCTCGCTTGCCTCCCTCCACCCCCAACTGCCCCCCCCGCTGCCTGAGATGGGGGTGATGATGGTGGCAGGAGGTGGATGGGGAAGGGAGAGGTGGGTGTTCACTACTATCCACGGTTTTCAGTATCCACAGGGACCCCTGGAACCAGTCCCTAGCAGATACGGCGGTGCTACTATACTACCACCCTTTACAGATAGAAAGCCACCTTGTTAGTTTAGTAACATTAAATGCAGTATGTATAACTTGGTTTGGCATAAAAATTATGATATCTGATATATTAAAGAAACAGTTTATTCAGGAAATAATTACAAACTGAATTTATTTTTTAAAGTATGATTGCTACAGGATTATTACAAGATCCTGAACTGTCAGGAACACCTGAACTTTAAGGAATCTTTTTGCTTTTGTCACTTTGTGTGAAGCAGAAAAAATAAACAAACTAACAAAAAAAAAAAAGGAGATGCAACCATCAATGTTAATAAAACTAAGAAAATGATTTTGTCTCCTTTAGATCTCCATGGTGCCAAGCTGGTATAAAGTACTCATTTCCATAAAAACAATTGAGAAAACCAAAGCCAGAAAGTACAGTAATGGGAGATACCATAGATGGCCTTACATAAATGTCTACTTACTATATAGTTTTTATTAATAATGTGGAGAGAGTAAATAGAGTGGGCCCACAGTATCCACTGGGATTTGGTTCCAGGACCCCGCCCCCCCATGGATACCAAAATCCGTGGATACTAACTGAAGTCCTAACATATACAATAGTGTAGTAAAATGGTGTCCCTTATATAAAATGGTGAATACCACGGTTTGCTTTTTGGAATTCTTTTCTTTCTTTTTTGAGGGAATATTTTTGAGCCATGGTTGGTTGAATCCATGGATGCAAAACCTGTGGATACGGAGGACTGACTGTATATGAACAGCTTATCTTAAATATTTTATTCATCGTTCTATGTGTGTGTGTGTGTGTGTGTGTGTATATATATATATGTATGTATATATGTGTGTGTATGTGTGTGTGTATATATATATATATACACACACACCACACACATATATATACCATAATCATTTTATTTATTTGGGGAAAGGTTTCAGAGTGAAAATGGACAAACTAAATTTTTCCTGTTTTTTCCCAGATTTTTCTAGACCCTCACATCTCTATGTCTCTGTATGCATAGGCACAAATATCGGGAGCATGTGAGAGCAAAAGACTGTCTTCCTAGGAAAGGATTGCTAAAAAGAGTGTTCCTAAGGAAAGCAGAAACTCTTTTGGGACAACCTTCATGTTGTGTGTTAACTGGGGCAGCTCCCGATTTCCATTTCCTATCTCATGCTCCTTTAAAATCACTACTGAACAGGATGCCCTTCGCTATACTCTCTTCCTATTAGGATAATTTTTGGAGCTGTTGAAATTGTTTGATGATTCGCAAGCTCTCTCCTTCTCTGTGGTTCCTCCCTATGGGCTGACCTGACCCTATTCCTTGGTTTTTCCTTTGAAATTTGGGCCACACAAAATTTAAGAGAAGTGTTGGAAACATCAGCATTCCTCCTGCACACACACCCCACTTGCTTGCTAGTAAAGCAAAGCAAGTTTTAGAAAGTTTTTAGGGATTTCCTGCATATTAAAGAGTTCCTCCCTTTCTCCTCATACAATCCTTAGTGGGCTTGGCTTGCATCTCAGTCACAGCCTAGCTGGATGATCATCGTGTCATCACGTAACCCAGGTCTACTGACCTTGTGGTCCAAGATTACTTTATTAGTCTTCGTCTACTTTCTGAAGAAGAAGCGTGTTCTTCCTTGCATGTCTGTAGGGATGGCTGCCTTACCTATTCCCCCCTCCCCGTCTCACTGGATCGCTTTCAGTCTCTGTCACTCTGCTATACTAGAAGTCAATTGTTAACTGTTTTAACTTTGAAGAAAACTTCCCAAAGGGCTTGCACCCTGGGATATTTAATGAATTTTTAATTTTTAAGCTCCTACGTCCGAACAAGAAGGGGCTCTTCTGGATGACCTAGCTATTTTTTTGTCATTTTGGTCGTTGCTAAAAGAATAACTCACAGAAGCTCTCATGGAATAGTGGACTGGAAGTGTAATGCATGCAGCCAAGCTTATATCACTCACGTTAAATGCCGATGTAAACCCTGTAAAAGTGAAAGCCATAGCACAATCTATTGTCCTTTCATTGTTGTGCAATAAAAGACAACACAGAAGAATTGAGGTCATAACCCCGAGAGAACTCAAGAAAGACTAGCGAGCAACTCTGTGCTATAATCTCCCTCATAAGTTTGTCTAATATTAGTGGAGGAGAGAACCAGCATGCAACATCTTTGAGCAGGTTATCCAACAAGGCACCCTGACAATACCTATGCTGCCCCTCCCTTTAACCCACCCACCTGCAATATTCTGATCAGTGACAGGTGGCTGGATCTACAAAACATCATTTTAGTTTCCCACAAAGTCTAGTAGTGATTCCACACTGGGGAAAATTAAAGTGGTAGCCCCCACCTGCTGGCACTCACTGAAGTACTGCTGCTAATATCATCGCCACATATATGCATCAAGACCCATTCATAGGTCCCATCAGAGCATCAGTAGCAGCCCTGAACCCAGTCACACTCTCCTCCAAGGACTGTGTTCTCAGCTTGGGGGTACTCCTGGACTTGTCACTCCAGATGACAAATCAGGTAAATGCGACGGTCAGGAGTGCTTGTTATCAGCTTCGGCTGATCCGCCAGTTGCGCCCTTTCCTGGAAGTCAGGGACCTTGAGACTGTGGTACATGCTCTGGTAACCTCCCGTCTTGATTTCTGTAATGTACTCTATATGGGGTTACCCTCATGCTTGGTCCAGAAACTTCAACTAGTACAGAATATGGCAGCCAGATTGGTCTCGGATACATCCAGAAGAGACCATATAACATCAATTTTAAGATCACTTCACTGGCTGCCCATTAGTTTCCGGGCCCAGTACAAGGTGTTGGTTATCACCTTTAAAGCCCTAAATGGCTTGGGTCCAACCTATCTTTGAGACCGCCTCCTTCCATAATCCTCTCGTGCGCTCAGGTCCTCTGGGAGAAATCTGTTGCAACCTTTAAAAACTAGGCTTTCATTGATCTTCCAGAGTACCTTTTCGGCTTTTGCTCCCAGATTATGGAACGGCCTGCCGGATGAGAACCATCACATTACCACCTTAAACAGCTTTTAAAAAGCTCTTAAGAAGGATCTCTTCTGGCAGGCCTTTCCTGAATAGATACCCGGCCATCTTAATTAGTCCGATCCCATCCAGCTTTTTATTGTGTTGTTTTTAGTATTTTTAGTATTTATTGTGTTTTAAATGTTTAATCATTTAATTGTATTTTAAGGGGTGGTAGGATGGAGGGGTTGTATGTAGATTTTAATGTTGTAAGCTGCCCCAATTGCATTTTGTAGAGGGGCGGGATATAAATAAATTTTATCATCATCATTATCATCAGAGGCACTTTGCCAAGCCCCCTGAAGCCAACACTGGTAGTGGCCCTGGAGGATATAATGAATGATCAATATTTGTAGTTAATTTTTTTTAGTACACACATCATCTCAAAAATCCTTGCAACAACACAATAATGTAAAGGAGTATTATTTTTTTTATTTTTATTTTACAGATCAGGACAGAGTATGAAGCAAGGAACATATTTACCACAAGGCTGAGCCTTGAATGAATGTCCTCTTTGTTCATAATATACACTCCAAATATCATTTGATAAAATGGTAGGCAACTCAGCCAGATCCTGGGGGTCAATTTCCTGCCCCTGGAACTCCCTGGGAGCTTCATGGGCTGTCTAAAATGCTTTAAAAAAAGTGAGATGCAGAAATGGGCCAAAGGTCCATTTCAGGTTTGGGTCCTAAACATTGCAGGGGGGCCCTGAGCGCTATCTAAAAGGTGAATGGCCTACTCCTGGAGGCTTCCAGGAGAGAAGGGCTTTTTAAAAATTATACTTTTTTGCTGGAATAAAGATGGTCCAGCGAAGCCTGGAATAAGTACAGGGAAGAAGTCCTAGAACCAGACTTTCCATGTGCTATCCAAATTAACAAGATGTGATTTTACTCCTTGCCAATGTAGGCAATTCATTACCAAAACTGTTTCTACATACATACATCTAGAATGAAGACAATGGATCACCCTTTCAGGCTGATTAGTACAAGGTTCATTGTTGAAGTGAAAGAGAATGAATGTTTCTATAGACATAAATAGGCAAACAACACATGTAAACAGCCTTACCTAAAGTCAAGGCCAAGTAATCCAAGTCAATTTATTTCATGTACCAACTGTGATGCACCAGTAACACACTCACATTAACCTAACAATATTTCTTTATTGAGCAAGGCACTGTGTTCCAGTAACATGTAAAAAGCCAGAACTAAAGCTACCACAACTACAGACAAAAGATAAACCCTTCCAGTGTGAGAATGGTATGCAGGGGGAGGAGGGGGAGAGATGCGTTCAGGTGCCGTGGCCTTGAAGTCTCAAGAAGAGAAACATTCCCAGGCTAAAGGAGGGCTGGCTGTATTCCAGGGACAGAGAGGCCCAGGCAGGGAAACCAGTCCAGGAACCAAACTCATGTCAGGGCCTTCCATGGATTCTACTCTAATACCCAGAATCCAGGGGAGGGCATGACATACCGCCCCTCCAAAGAGAAACTCCCCCCTCCAAGCCCTAGCACCCCATCTGCGGAAATAGAACACAAAGCAAGAGCCCAGATAGAGAATGACAATCAACCAGGCTTATTAGGGAAGCGGACATGGAACTTCTTTAACAAGCGAGGAGCCTTGATATGTTCAACACTAATCCATGCATATGCATATGGATGCATTCTGGGTGTGAATGAGCATAACTGCCATGTGTCTCTTGGTGTTTTTAAATTTTAATTGAAAACTTTTCTGTTTCCCAAAGTTTTTGAAATTTGTTTTATACTGTTTTATAATCTTGTGTATTTTGATTACATGTATTGGTCAGTTCATTTTATGTGTGTGTGTTGCTGTTTTATATTTGATGACATGGATTGATCAGTTTGTTTTATTTTTATATTTTCTTGCTGTTTCATACTATATTGTTTTGTTTTTATTTTGTAGTTATTTGGATAATTTGTTTCGGAATTGTATTTTATAGATTTATGTTTATTGTTCTTTCTCTGTGTGTCTGTTTATGTATATGCTTATTTTAGTCTGTACGCGTTCAATGGGATCCAATGTGTTTTTTGTGTGCTTGTTTTACTGTAAAGCACCATTTATATAGATGGTGCTATATAAATAGATTATGATGATGATGTACATCATGCTACTCATAGGAACCTAACGTGTCAAGGAGTCTGACATCCTTCCTTCATTGTAAGTGTTAAAGTCCTTACAAGAAAGAACCTTAATCCTACATAAAGATGTCAGAGGTTACAGCAATGATTACCAGGTGAGATTAAAACATTGTATTCCTTAAATCCACATGGACAGAGAACTTACCAAAAACAAGAGCTTAGTCCATCCTGAGAGAACCTAAAAGAAGCACCGACCCCCTCTACTCTCTCCACTGTGGCCAAGCTTCTGGTCTTTTTGAATGCCTGGGTGGGAAAAAGGTAGCAGTGGTAGCTCTTTGGTAATTACCCTCAAAGGAGCGCTGAAAGAGTAGAGGCACCCAGTGCTTCTTTTAGGTTCTCTCTATGCTCTCACCTTTTGCCACTCTACTCAAAGAGAGGGATGGTTCCTCCCCTGATTTTTTAATAAGAGCAAATATTGTACTTTTATCCAAAAAAGGAACCCTTCCCTTCTCTGAGTGGAGTGGTGAAAGGCCTTTTTGAATGCCTAGGAGAGAACGTGGCAGTGGCTGTGGCGAGTGGTGGCTGGCCCTCTCAGGTGACACTGGCACTTTCCCCTCTCTGCAGAATGACCCTCAACTTATCCATGGGTAAAATAAAAATCCATGATTTTGTCCCCCAAACATGCCCTCAACTTATACATGAGGTTGACTTAACACAAGTATATATCGCAAGTATATATATGTACACTTGTTGTGTTCCATATAGCCACATGCACAGAGAACATAAGCAGTGACACTCATATCTTTGACACATTTTCATTTAAAATGATGGTAATAATGGCCATATATGCAGCTTTCCTCCTGATTTTTATCCTCACAATAATCCTGTGAGGTGGGACAGACAAAAAGAATGACTAATGTAAGATCAACCAGATCATTTTATGGCTGAGAGACTTGAATGAACCTTGACCTCTCAAGTCCAAAAATACCACTCAAAGGGTTATACCATGTGAGTTTTGAAATTATCTTCAAATGAGTTATTTCTTCAATATGGGAATAAAAACGAAATTTGGAATAATCAAGTTTTTAAAAATATATTTACCATGTTCCTGGTTTGCAAGACTGTTAACAAATATGTGCATATATTTTTGCTTTCCCATCACTGGGAGAGAACCACAAGCAGCAGATTATGTCCACCCAATTCAAATTACATATAAATAAATGATCCTGACTCAAACTAAGTAATTTGGAACATTCCCATAAACAAGCTTCACTCAGTGCATGAAATTCTGCTTAAAAGAATGTATAGATCAGGAAAAGGGTTTCCCAAATATTCATGATGTTCCATGTAGGAAGGGAAGGTTCTCGTCTACCCCACAAATCTTACAACCTGGTAATGGAACGTGGGTGGAACAAGAATGCTATTAAGATTCTGAGAAATTCAGTGAAAATGAAATGAGAGAGTCTGACATCCCCACCTTCTACTTTAATGTTAACCTAATTTGCTTCTACCATTTGTCTTATCATCATCATCTATAGCAGGCTTGCAATCTAAAAAGACACAACACACAAGGAAAAGGGGATGGCCCTTGGGAAGGGATTAAGTCTAGCAGATACTGGCCGCTCTTCTTTCCTTCACAGGCCATGTCATTGGCCGCTGGGATGGATGGAGGTTCTTTCAGCAATTCCTGGGCCTAGGCATGATGGAGCTGTGTCTGCTTATAACTGGCTTAGAAATTAAAATCGGATAAGAGCCTTCCTGTGTACAGAAACCTATTCACACCTTCAGCCCAATGAAAATTGGAAAGCAGTGGATGGAGAGGGCATAGCAACATGACCAGCCAGCAATGGATGCAGAGAGCCTGAAAGCATGACCACCAATTCATGCATGTATTTTGAACCAGGGCCACCATTAGTCCTCAGAATTTTAACAATGAGGTTATAAGGAAAAGAAAAAGTAAAACTACAGTAGATGTCCAATTTCTGCTACAACCTGAAGCCATTTTGGCACAAAATGTTGTACATTTGGGGACCAAACAAGGAGAACTACATTGGATGCCAAGGGTACATTTACAGTTAGGAGAGATCTTTTAACACTTGAGGACTTGCAGCTTAATTTCAGGCTGTTAAAATACTATCCGCATTACAAAAGATAAACCTAGCCCTGAGCAGTTATTTTCTCAGATTCACTCACATAAGGAGATCAGAAAGTTCAATCAGCCATGGTTTATGATCTGCCACATTCCTGCTCTGCTCTATATTATTAGACAAAATAAACAACAGCTAAGGAATTAGATGGAAGCACAAATAGTCACCATCTTTTTACTGAACAATAAATGGGTTCAAACTACAGGAAAAGAGATTCCACCTAAACATCAGGAAGAACTTTCTGACAGTAAGAGCTGTTCAGAAGTGGAATACACTGCCTCACAGTGAGGTGGAGTCTCCTTCTTTGGAGGTTTTTAAACAGAGGCTGGATGGCCATCTGTCGGGAATGCTTTGATTGTGTATATGCTTTGATTGTGTATTCCTGCATGGCAGGAGGTTGGACTGGATGGCCCTTGAGGTCTCTTCCAACTCTATGATTCTATGATAATCTGATTATGATCAATCTTAAAATTGATGATTTGGCCCAACATTCATATGCCCACTACAGCACTGGTTACAATTATAGTTACAAAATGTGTATACTAAAAAGCTAGGACACATCTCTAACCAAAACAAACACACAAACAAACAAAAAATCATCAAAAAACAAACAAAAAACAAAACCACATGCAGTTATAGATGCCAAACTCTGCCTTTCTACACACTGAAAGCTATTTATCTCTTTACCTCTTCCTTCCAGTTCTCATGGCTCAGCTTTATACTGTATTAACAAGGTGCCTACAGGAATCACCGGTAGGGCACATGATTAGGTTTGCCCAGGCCAGAGTGGGCAACTGTTGGTGTTAAGGGGGTGAATTGGCTCCCCAGAGGAACTTGGAGGACTGCCCCCACAAAACTGATTTTTTTGGTTGCCCCTTCCTGATTTCTGCAGTGGGTGCTGGGAAGCAATTTCACCACACGCTTGGCCTTCTCTGGGCTATTTTAGGCCCAGAAGAGGCCTTTCTTTTAGAAACCTCCAAGCTATACCCTGTTGAAAAAGTGGCCTTTCTTGGGCCTAAAATGGCTGGATGAGGAATATGGCATTATTGCCTCCACAGAATCCTTAGAGTGCATTTTGGGGAAATATTTAAACAATTGTAGAGACCTTGGTGTGTACATCTCTTCCTCTGACAAGTCCCTTAATGTCTTTGCTTTTTTTTTTTTTTTAAAAAAAAAATCTCTTTTAGAAAGGCCACTAAGCAATGGTACATAGGCCCAAGTGTCTTGGGCACCTGCAAGCTGCTTTGCTGACTTAGTCACATTCCAGATAGTTAACGTCTTAGCAGTCATTTGATTTCTTTCTTTAAACAAAAAAAAAGCAACTGACTACTTTTGAAATTATCTCTGCTGGCTTGTTTAACCAATTGAATAGGAATCTAGAACTATTTTTTATTTAGTTTGAAGGCTGTCTTCAGTCAGGCACTGGGCAACTTGGACAAAATGCTGACCTTCTTTTTATAGGAGCTTAAAGGAAACTCTGGACAAGGAAACTTTCTCCCAAAAATGTATGCTTCTATTTTAAAATGTGCAGGTTAAGAATTAATTAATGGTAGTGCTCCTTCCTCTATAATATGTCCACAAAAGATGTCCTGCAGCCTGTCCCATCTTGCAGGGTTGAAGGTGTAGATATGTCATTTGTCACAAGGAGTACTTGCTTCTACAACGGACAGGTGAGATCTATTCCTAAATGCAGTTGTACCAATACAACTTCTTTGCTCATGAGTGCATGAACATTAAATACTGCATTCTGCATGGAAGCCAATCAAGCATCCATATTCATGTGCCAAATATATATTTGCCCAGTTTAAAGACTAAAAATACTAAAAATAATTGCAAACACTCCTGCTCACCAAAATACCACTGGCAAAATACAACAGGCCTCACAACCCGAAAAAATCCATGGAAAACCTATGGTTGCCAGCCGTGAAAGTCTTCGACTTCACATACAACAGTGCTATTTGGTACACATGGGTATCAATTGGTAAGTGGCAAACAGGAGAAAAACTGAACACAGAGGCTGCACAGGATGAACTATACTTACTTAGAGGCCCCATCAAGCTCATGTCTGATTGACAATGCTTTCCTTCCTTAAAAGCCAATCTGTGAAACCACTGTCCACTCAAACATCTATTCCTGAATACCAGGGGCTGGGGAACACTAACTAATGGGTGCCCTTTCACTTGTGTCCAATTTGTGGGCTTTTCGTATGCATCAGGATGGCCACTATGGGGATAGAATATGTATTTTTTTTCAGTCTCCTTTCACCTCCACCTTCTTACCCACCCCCTGCTTCCTCCCACAGGCTGAGCTTTAGACTGTAAACACTTCAGAGGAAGATCCTGCCCTCCTATTGCTCTATAAGGTGCCACTCCACAGGTTATATCATACAAAGAGCAACTAATAGGGGACATCACTGGAACAAAAGACATGGCTTCCAAAAGAGAAACAAACAGCCCATGGGAAAAGAAAAGAAACCAGAATACATTGTAAAGTTATTGACAGGTTAAAAAAAAAGAATTTAAAGTAACTTCAACAACTTTTATAATCAAAAGTGCCAAGCAAACAAAATAAAACAAGCATAAAAATCATGTGTAGATTTTGGTGACACCTACCACCACCACATAAGAAAGATACATACATGATTTTTTTCTGCATGGTAACTACATGTGAATGCTCATGCAGTCATTCCAAGCAGTTTACATCTACTACAATAAATCCAAAAATACTTGTACACAAATAAATGACTTGGCTTCTAAGACAAACAACCCATGAAGGAAAGGAAGAAGTCAGAATATGTTACAAAGTTATAGAAAGATTTTAAAAAATAGTTCTAGGATTATGAACCTGGGTGGATAGTTTATTTATATATTTATACATTCATGTATCTATAGCTTAAAAAAACAGAATCTGCCCATCCAGGCTCATAATTTTAGAATCGTTTAGAACATACATTCAGTCCCTTTTCTTCTATTATGGTATGAATATTATACTTTTCAATCTAATTATGTTAGGAAAAAATATTATATTTCTAAAACTTTGCTTTTGATGTTTTCTTAGCCTGTCTAACTCAAAGCCTCCAAGCAGACAACACCCACAGTAAAATGAAACAAGCCTCCTGTCAACTGTGAAGGATGCATATATATAAAATGTGATTCATGTTACAGTACTTAAAAATACTCAGGTGTGAGGGTCTGATCCATGCCCACGTACTACTTCCACCTATTTTAAGTGGCACATGTGCTGCCTACAATAAAATAAAAGCTATTCTGCAGGCACCGTAACTCTACCAAATGCTAATACAATCTTTTAAAAGGCACTCTCACCACACCTCCTTCACCAATGATTTTGGAGAAATATTGTGATAAGCTGTTCAACATGAACACTCATGTTCTAGCTGGTGACTCAGTGTTCTGATTTTGTCAGGGAGGCAATACATTGTGACAGCGACAATTGTCAGAGTAGGGCTGGAAATGGAAGTTTTTGGCAAAATCACTTCTGTAGTGTAGAGTGAGAGACAAACTGACAATACAGAAGGAATTCAAGACTGAAAAGCATCTACTTAAAGAAAAAAAGGAATGCAGAAAAGGATTTGGGGGGAGGGAGAACCAAGCTGATATGGCAGGTTTAGCTGTTGGCATCAGCATAATTTGTTTGGACAAATTTGGTTTTTAATTTTTTTTAAAGTAACATTTTATGCTCTCATGTGTTTTTTAAGATGATTTGAAAGAGTTGTTGCCTGCCTCAAGTCTGTGTGGACAGGACAAACTAGTATATACATTTAAGAAGATAAATATGCAGTTTGTTTTGAGGAAAGGCCAAAGTATTCCACACAGAGGCTAGAATCTTGTTGCTATGCTGGTCTTTGCACTTCTTCCAGGGTCATGTAGTGGTGGAAGAGAAAATGTGGCAGCTCAAAAACAGCCTGTTTCTGCCAGGTTCTCCTTCCTTCACAGCTGCTGCAGCAATGGCCTCTTTCCTTTTGTTGTGACCACCTGTGCCAGCATAGTTACACTGGTGCAGTAATACAACAGGATTCTAGCCAAAAGCAGCCAATCAGCCAGCCATCTTGCCTTGCTTTATGGTACTGGTACAGGTGCTGCCTGGGGTCAACAATGACCAAGTCAATCAAATTAATGCAAGCCATGGCTCACTGCTTGTCTGCAGAACAGGGTCTACCTGTCCACACTTCACATCAGTCTGCTATGGACTTACAAACTTCTAAAGGAAGAAAGGGGTGAGGAAACAGGTCAGAAAGCACCCATCTGAAATTAATAATAATAATAATAATAATAAGAAGAAGAAGAAGAAGAAGAAGAAAATTTATTTATACCCCGCCACTCTGCTAAAAACAATCAGGGCAGCTTTCAACATTTAAAACACTGTAATAGCGACTGAAAGCACCGCCCTCCCCCATAAAAAGACATTAAACAATATAAAATTAAAACCATCTAACTAAAATCACATTTAAAGACCTCCAAGGAAGGAGACCCCACCACGCTCCGAGGGAGTGCGTTCCACTGCCGAACAGCTTACTGTCAAAAAGTTCCTTTTCATCCTTACTGTCAAAAAGTTCCTTTGAGGATGAAAAGGGAGCTGGTGTCATCCTGCTTATCCACACCCCAGTATGAGCTATATATGTATATGTTACAATAAAAAGTAATTTCAAAAAAAAAAAAAAAGTTCCTCCTAATGTTGAGGTGGAATCTCTGTTCCTGGAGCTTGCATCCATTGCTCCGTGTTCCAGTCTCTGGAGCAGCAGAAAACAAGCCCGCTACATCCTCAGTGTGACACCCCTTCAAATACTTAAACAGGGCTATCATATCGCCTCTTAACCATCTTTTTTCCAGGCTAAACATACCCAGCTCCCTAAGTCTCTCGTCATAAGGCATGGTTTCCAGACCTTTCACCATTTTAGTTGCCCTTCTCTGGACATGCTCCAATTAGTCAATATCCTTTTTGAATTGTGGTGCCCAGAACTGCAGCTCCTGAGGCCGGGATCTATTCAGGAAAGGCCTGCTGAAAGAGATCCATCTTTAGTGCTTTTTTAAAGCTACTTAAGCTCGTCATCTGACAGATCTCATTCGGCAGGCAATTCCATAAATTGGGGGCGATTACCGAAAAGGCCCTCTGGGTTGCATTTCTGGTTGCAGAAATTAAGATGCTTTCAAACAGATAGGACATATTTTTCATACACAAAATGCTTCCTTCACCTGAATGTGTTCTTCAGCAGTGGCATGGGGGTGGAGGGGGACTGGTAAGAAAAGGAATAAAATTTAGGAAAAAAGAAGGGAAAGGTTTGAAAGTGACAAACACACATGTACTCAATGAGCAATTGGGAGTCTTGCAACACTTGAGTGAGAGACTAAGCTAATATTTAGAGAACAGAGGCCTCTTCTACATAAACCTCCATTTATTCAAGCCACTGTCACTTATTCTGTATGGGACTTCGTTATTATGTTCAGGCAAATGCATTCAGATAAATAATCATGTCCTGCATCAAAGGTTTTCCTTTTTAAAGAAAAGGTCCTGATTAAATTATTTTACTTGCTTGCTTGCTCTATTCACAGAAGCAGCAGAACAAGCAGAAGAGTGATTTTTTTAAAATTTGTCACCAATTCCAACTAATGCACATTATACTAACTATGGCTAAACACAGCTTTTACTGGCCATACTCTTGTTTTCAACTTTCATCTCTCAAAAAGAGGGGAAAGAGTAAGGCTCAACAGGTGGTGTTGCAAGTAGAACAGCCACTATAGCAAAAATGTCAACTCATCTTTTTGTGAGTTAAGGGGTGGAGTAGTGGACTTAGGGCATCCAAGGAAAAGGCAAAAGTAAATACTGTATTGGCAGCACTCAGTTCTGATAAGTCTTTATTTGGCTTAGAGGGGGAGGAAAATTATCCAAAAGGAACAGCCAACCACTTTCCAAGAAACTTAAGTCCCACCCCTCTTAACCCAGAGTTCTTTAAATTCCCAGCACACCAGCACAGCTTCACTGTTACATTGTATGTGCAAGGAAGCCTCATGACAACATCAAGTAAACCTAGCAAATTAACCGCTTCTATTTGGATCCTGATGGCATGCCCTACAGATATATTCAATGCATTTATATTTCAGAAAGCACCTGTGGACGCTATAATTAAAAATAAGGGGGGGGGAGGTTCTTAATGGCTAAGGCCAAAACTCCACATAATCGAGCATCTTGTTTCACACCGTGGTATATTTGCACAAAATGCTAAGACAAAATTGCTGAGAATTGTGGCTTACACAAGCAGCATGCTGGTACATGCTATCCAAGCATATCCACTTGGTTCCTTCTGCAGCAGGAACAATTGAAGTAACCAGAAATGTATCAGGTCTGAAAAACTTAGAAGCACATCCAAACCCACCTCTTGGCTTTTCTTTCCTGAAATACGAAGCCTTGAAAAATTACTCTTTTGGATTACAGTTCCAACAATCCTTGAGCCAACACTGAAGTTTAAAGAAGTGGCAGGGATTGGACTGGATGGCCCTTGTGGTCACTTCCAACTCTACAATTCTATGATTCTATGAAATATTCCAAATTACGTTTCAATAATGTTATCCATGCTGGCTGGGGGGATTCTAAGGGTTGTAGCCTTAAAAAGATAGCCTTTTCCTTCTCAAGTGTCTAAGCACAAATGTATGAGTTTGTGGGCAATTCTACACGATGGAGGAGATGCTAAAAAAATTACATGCATAATTGAAGGCACCTAAATTTGCTAGAAAAGTTAAAGACAAGACACAGGTATACCTCACTTAACAAAGTAGATGTGTTCCTGGGCATTACTTCTTTAACAGAACATTTGGTACAAGAAGAACAAAAAAGAAGAGCAGTTCAACATGTTTCAGCAAAATTTGTATTCAAAAACTGACCAATATAAATATGTGAAATGAAACAATCAGGACATATAAGCCTTGCACAAACAAACAAAAAAATGTCGAACCCTTCAAAGACCAACTTTTAGAAAGGCTTTTTCTAAAATGCATCCGGGAATGATCGTTTCTTTCACCAGCTTCCACTTTTCTTTTGATTTTGATGACTGAACTGAGAGATGCATGCTTTTTAAACACACTGGTGATATGGTGAGTCAGGCTTATCTACTCTCCCATTTTCTCTCTGTTTAATAATAATAATAATATTTATACCCTGCCCCTCTGCTAAAAACAATCGGAGTGGCTTCCAACAATTAAAACATTATAATAATGACTAAAACACCCCCCACCCCCACCCTCCCCCATAAAATGACATTACACACTATAAAATTAAAACCTTCTAACTAAAAACATATTAAAAACAAATATATACATAATTTTAAAAAGCCAGGAGACGCAGCTCCTGAGGCCGGGATCTAATCAGGAAAGACCTGGTGAAAGAGATCCGTCTTTAGTGCTTTTTAAAAGCTACTCAAGCTTGTCAACTGCGCGTGCACCACAGTCTCGAGGTCCCTAACTTCCAGGAAAGGGCACAGCTGGCGTATCAGCCGAAGCTGATAACAAGCACTCCTGACCGTTGCATTCACTTGACTCGTCATCTGAAGCAATGAATCAAGGAGCACTCCCAGACTGCGAACACAGTCCTTAACGGAGAGCATGACCCCGTTCAGGACTGGCGGTTGCAACCCAACTCCTGGTTTCGGGGCCACTACCTTGAGCACCTCCGTTTTGTCTGGATTTAATCTCAATCTGTTTTTCCTCATCCAGCCCATTACTGCTTTAAAACAGTCATTAAGAGGAGAGATTCCATTGGAATTTGAGGCCGATGTTCGGGACAAGGAGAAATAGATCTGGGTGTCATCAGCATACTGATAACACCCAGCCCCTTAACTCTGAATAATCTCACCCAGCGGCTTCATATAGATGTTAAACAGCATCGGGGACAGGATGGCACCCTGCGGAACACCACAAGTAAGCTCCTTTCTGCTGGAGCAGCTGTTCCCGAGAGGAAGGACCAGAACCACTGGAGTGCAGTGCCTCCGATTCCTAACCCACTCAGGCGATCCAGGAGAATGCTATGATCTATTGTATCGAAAGCCGCTGTGAGGTCCAGAAGCACCAACAGGGACACATTACACCTGTCGATGCTTAGACGCAGATCATCAGTCAAGGCAACCGTGGCAGTCTCAACTCCAAATCCCATCCTGAAGCCAGTTTGAAATGGGTCTAGATAATTGGTTTCATCCAAGACCACTTGAAGTTGAAAAGCAACTGCCCTCTCAATCACTTTGCTCAAGAATGGTAACATAGAAACCATTGTTTTGCTGTTCACATATGCTCAGTAAAAGATTCTGGAGGCAGCTACAGGTTACCTTGCCTGCTGTAGGCAGATGAGCATTGTTACAGTAGCATCAGCTACAGCAGAATCTCATTATTTCCCATTTCAAGCTTTCTTGCATTGTTTAGTGCAGACACACTGCTTCAACCCAATATGAAAAGTCTGTATTTTTCCAGCCCTTCTTCACCATCCTCCCAATCCTGATGCTGCTAAAAAGTTTGCAACTAGATAGAGGCCAAGAAGGGGGGCTGGGAAGAGATAAAAAGACTTTGTAAAAAGGAACTTTTTTGTCAGAAGCTTTGTTAACTGAGGTACCCCTGTAACATATTTTCACAATGAATAGTAAACACCTGAAACACAAAGATAGACTTCCTCTTAATCAGTGGAAATAAAAGTTACACACCACCCACTCAGCTTTGGATGGTCATGGATACTAGGGGTGTAGCTGACACAGGCTCGTCCCACTTATACATATTATGTGCAGTGTCAAGAGAGAACTACAATCGTCCCTCCACATTCGCGGAGTTAGGGGTGCAAGACCCCCACGAATGTGAAAAAAACATGAATAAAAATACACCTCCCCTGCCCACCCACCCCCCGACCTTCCAAAGTGGTGATGGGGCTTTTCAACCCCATTTCCCATTTTGGGAAGCGCGCGGGGGGGGGGGGGCTGGCAAGCCTCCTGCTTTCCCAGCCAGCCACTCCTCCAGCCTTCCCGAAGCGCGATGGGGCTGGCTGGGTGAGAGGGAGGCTTGCCAGCCATGCCCCGTGCTTCCCGAAGCCGCAATGGAAAAGGGTGGGGGGGTGGCTGGCTGCATGGAGGGGGAGGCTTGCCAGCCACCACCCCTCGCGCTTCCCAAAGCCACGATTTGGCTGGGGAGGCCCATCATGGCTTCGGGAAGGGCGGAGAGGGTGGCTGGCTGGCTGGCTGGCTGGCTGGCTGGGGGTGAGGCTTGCCAGTCACCCCCTCCTGTGCTTCCTGAAGCCACATTGGGGCTGGGGAGCCCCATCGCTGCTTCGGGAAGGGTGGAGGGGTGCCTGGCTGGACAGGGGTGAGGCTTGCCAGTCGCACCCCTCCCGCGCTTCCTGAAGCCATGATGGGGCTAGGGAGGCCCATCGCGGCTTTGGGAAAGGCAGAGGGCTGGATGGATGGAGGGAGGGAGGGAACCTTGCCAACCACCACCACCCCGTGCTTCCCAAAGCCACGATGGGGCTGGGGAGGCCTATCGTGGCTTCGGGAAAGGCGGAGGGGTGGATGGGTGGATGGGGGGAGGCTTGAAAAGCCCCATCCCTGCTTTGGGAAGGGTGGGGTGGTGGTGGCTGAAAAGCGCCTTTGCCCCTAACCCCCGCTCTCCTGGGGCTTGGCTCTCCATCCCAAACGGAGCCAAGCCCCAGGAGAGTGGGGAGTTGGGCAGCGGTTTGCTTGGGGTGTGCTCCATTTAAATCGGCTCCCCTCCCTTGTGTGGGAGGGAGAGAAGCTGATTTAAATGAGGTGCTTGCTGAGCAAAGCGTGAATAATCGGAACCGCAAAAGTGAAAGCCACGAATGTGGAGGGGCAACTGTACATCCCAATGCCCTATGAAGAGCAGCTTAGAGAGTTGGGCATGTTTAGTCTGGAGAAGAGAAGGTTGAGAGGTGACATGATAGCCATGTTTAAATATTTGAAGGGCTGCTATACTGAAGATAGAGCAAGCTTGTTTTCTGCTGCACCAGATACTAGGACACAGAGCAATGGGTTCAAGCTACAGGAAAAGAGATTCCACCTAAATATTAGGAAGAACTTCCTGACAGTAAGAGCTGTTCAGAAGTGGAATGCAGTTGTCCCTCCATATTCACAGATTTGGCATTCATGGATTTAAGTATTCATGGCTTGAAAATATTCTTTAAAAAATACTAACCCAAAAAGCATACCTTGATTTTGCCATCTTATGTAAGGGACACCATTTGCTATGCCATTGCTTATAATGGGACTTGAGTATTCACGGATTTGTGTATTCATGGGGGGTCCTGGAACCAAACCCCAGCAAATGTGAACGGACAACTGTACAGTGCCTCAGAGTGTGGTGGAGTCTCCTTCTTTGGAGGTTTATAAGCAGAGACTGGATGGCTATCTGTGGGGAATGCTTGGATTGTTTATTCCTGCATGGCAGGGAGTTGGACTGAATGGCCATTGTGGTCTCTTCCTACTCTGATTCTATGATCCCAGCATAGATCAGGCAAACAAAAATGGGTCAGAAAGCTAGCCTCTTGCAATTCTGTCATCTATTCACAAGCTCTGGTCAGCTTTGGGTTTGTGGGAGTGGCGCTCCCACTAGCAGCAGGCAGGAGCAGGCACCTGTGCTTGCAGAATATAAGCTTCATTTAGTTCTCTTATGCACAATGTGATACATGCTGGTGTGACCTAGAAACTCAAATCACTGACTCAGAGGAATGTTATCAAATGTTAAGTATTTGTTCAAAAAGAAAACAAACTGATACACATGTTATTCAAGATGTAGATGGAGTCATTTTTAAAATATATATAACATGCTACATTTGTACATGAACTTGGAGCATGGAGTGTCTCATATGTTGGCAGAGATCCTGACACAGCAAGGCAATAAGAGCCCTTCTCTTCTCACTGTGTTCCTTTGAAAAGCTGTTCCTGCAGGCTGGAAGATCCTCTGGAGTAGCACTTGTTGAGAGTAAGAATGAGTAAAAAGCTTGATAGGTTGACATTTTAATATGAAATTATGCAATTCAAGCTTCCTGAGCCCAAATGTACTTTGTGGCTGAGCTTGCGCTATAATTCACAAAACCAACAACAAAATGCATTCAGAAAAAAATGCATTCCTTCGAAAAATGCCTCAAGCACACTCTAATCAATGAGAAAATGTGTACAAAAGTGCATCCATCTTTTCAAAAATATATACATATTTCTATGCAGAGAAGAGAAAGCCCACAATCTGATGTGGATCCCAGCTGGAACAATCTAGGTGTGAAACAGACAAGAATCTTGACATCACACTTGACAGATTCCAGCAAACCGAAGGGCTACAGCTGGAAAGTGAAACCACCGCATTCACACATCCTTCTTCTGCACACAGCAGCATATTCCAGGTGTGCATGGAGTTCAGTCAATACCTGCTGCCATATTAGCAAAGACCAAGCCAATTCCAGTGAGGATGGAAGGAATCTGCAAGGAGCTTTGCCCTCATGCTGTTAAGCTGCCCAGCAAACTGGGAGAAAGATATGTGTGGTAGCAGGGATGGATACACAACCATGCTTGCTCATGACTAACTGTATTACTCACTAAGTGTGCCTATCTATATTTATACATCATTGCTGAGTAAGCAGAAGATAGCCCTTTATAAAATTTCCTAATATCTAAACCAGCAAATAACTAGAAGTAGGATTAGAGGGAGTTTCTTAAGCAGAAGTGCCAGAAAGAATAGCTACCGTAATATAAAATCTAGAAACAAGCCATGCTATATTGCAGCATTATAATTTTTAAATTAAAGATGGAATATTTATGTATTGCCATCACTTTAGTAAATTTTGTTAACAAGATAAAAGAATTTAGCATTACTTCTGACAACTGCTGGCAGTTAATATCACAATTAGGAGTTACCTAGCAACATCTAGCAGTATTCTTTGCGAGTCAAGGAAAAGAAGAAAAATAGAAAAATAACTGGACTAATTAAAATGTATTTCAATATTTTAATGTATTTATGCCAAGACATAGAGGGAACAATCCACCCAGAGTTAAGCACTTTTAAAAACTCTTAACAGTGCAAGAGATTTAAATACATGCTTGATCGCAAGAGTATTTAGAAGTGTTAAAACTCAGGCAGGATTGCTGTTTTAGCACAATGTGAACAAGCACATTTTAGGTCAACTGTTTCTTATTATTTCCAGAATCCTAGTCAATAAAAATATAAACTGATTAGAAAAAAAGTTTCTTCTATCCATACCCTTTTAATGAAAGCAGCTATATTAATAACATTTATTCTTCTTTTTCAATTTTCCCATTTTCTTACATCTCTGCTCCTTCCTGACCCACAACGTAGAAGTACTTAGTTATGCCTATTCTGGTTTCTGTGAAATTCCAGCCTTCTTTTCAGTGAACAGCAACTATTGTGCTGGTAAATTGTGAGCTTGCATTCTGTATGTGAGCCTTGGTTTTGGGAAAGGGTGGGGTATAAATAAAGATAAAAATAAAGATAATGACAATCATGATGGTGTTGATGTTCAATTAGCACGATGATGAAATACATTCAGCACATACTCAGTCATCAAAAAATTAGATAGAGATGTTTTAAGTCAGCAGAAAAGTCCTGGTGCCTGTAGAGAGACTCCCCACTGGACCAGCTCAGGAAAAGAGTTGTCAATTTCCTCAACACCCCCCCACCACAGACCTGTGTAGATGAAGAGGAAGAACGCTCCTTACCATCATATCCTGCTTCCAATGTCTCCTTCCCTGTGATCCCTCCATTTCCTGCTCCCAATGTCTCATTGCCCATGTCCTCACCCTTGAACACCTGATCCTCAGAAATTATATAATCTTCACAGATTTTCCCCCTTCACCAACCAGCCCCAGAACAAGAATTTATTAATTTTAGGTATTTATACCCCGCTCTTTAGCCACAAAGGCTCTCAGAGTGGCTTACAAATTTTTAAGCAATAGCACTTACACATCTACACTGCTTTAGAGCATGCTAGGCACTCTCCAAGTGGTTTCCAATGTGTGTTAGCTAATTGCCCCCACAAGCCGGGTACTCATTTTACTGACCTATGAAAGAATGGAAGGCTGAGTGAACCTTGGAGCCCTTGGGATTGAACTTGCAACGTTGTGGCTGCAGTACAGGTATTTAACCATTGTGCTACCAGGGTTCCCTAGAACACGATGTTATATACAACAATGTCAGAGAGATCATGCCAGGATCAGAGCGCTTATACTTTTAACCAAGAACATGGGAGGCAGATGTAAGGGACAATGTCTGCTTAGAAAGCTTCAGGCAATCACTGGAAGAAAATTCCAGGTAACTGCCTCCATGAACCAAACCTTGCAAGTTAACTAACCTTTTTTTTCCCCTAGCTCATACAGCTATGATCCCAGGTCACCTCCTCACACCTTCCTCAAGCACAGTTCTTGAAGTACCATATGAGATTTTGATCACAAATCCTTCAGTTGTGGGGCGGGAAAAGTGTAAGTTTCCTGGTATCCCCTCAAGAACCAACCAGGGAGACCACAACCAAGAACTGAAGTTCCTGTTCTCACTGAAATATGGCAGCATCACCAAGGTTCCTATCACAGTGGCTGTCAAAATCTGGCATCAGAGGCAGCCACTGTTCTGGGCCAGAGAGTCCTCCTGCTTAATATACCAAGTGTCTCTTAACCAACTACAAGTATAAAAGGCAGAAAGTTCACCTGAAGCACATGGGAACAGGAAAACAAGCAAATCACTCAGCACAGGCAATATTAATCACCATGCAGAAGCTATGATGGCATTTCCACGCTTACTCTGTTTGTGTATGTCCCTTCAAGTTGCCTGTTGACTTATGCCAATCCCATTAATTGCAGAGGGTTTTCTAAGGCAAGGAATACTTAGAGGTGGTTTTGCCAGATCCTTCCTCTGAAATACAGCACCTGGTAGTTGTTGGTAGTCTCCCATCCAAGTACTAACCATGGCTAACCCTGCTCAGCTTCCAAGATCAGACAGGATCTGTGTTCTGGAGAAAAAACAACACACAAACTCCTGTTCTGGGTATGCCTTTATACCCCTTCTCTTCCTTAATCCATTCACAATCAATCTTTAGAGCAACCTGTTGCTCTAAAGGTTGGTTGGTTGGTGTTGGACTACAAATCCTTTCTTTCCCAGCCACTATGCTGGCTGGGGTGATGGAGGGTGTATTCCAAACATAACTGGTTGGAGATGACTGTTCTGCAGAATCCTGCATTTTCAGATGAAAGCAATATTTTAATTTAAACCTAACCAAATTACTCTTGGGTTTGTGAGAGCCTCACTAATTGATATCTAGTAAAGGCAGGGAAACAACATGAGGAAACTCAGTGTACCTTCTCAATGGGCTGAACTGTCTGATTCTTTGGTAAAGTTCTGATCTTTGTCTTTTTCTGAAGAGAGTTTTCAGAAAATGTGAATAGGCTAAAATAATAACAACAACCACCCTGAGAATTTATTGGCTTACTCAACTATCTATTGTTGTTTCTGAAAAATACAATTTCTAAATCAAGCAACCTTGTTCAAAACAGCATTTGACCTAAAGCTATCCAATCTTCTCACACTTGCTTCCTGAAGTAAGGTTAAAATCTATCTGAAAGCATTTCCCCCTCCATCCTGCCTGGTTTTACATTCAGCGTACAACAGCAGAAGGGACATTCAGCCAAGGGAAAATTACAGTGCTAGAAGTGTTTAATAAAGACACAGGTTAATGGCATCATTTTTAACAGAAGTTTTTTCGTCTGCAGACAAAGAAATATGAAACTATAATCCTTGCAACGTGCACAATGACTGGCTGAGAACAACAAACACGTTTGTGACAGCAGCTGAATACAGATGGGAGAGGATAGCTTCAGTGACTAAAGAAAAGGCAGGAAAATCAGGTCCAAAGGGGAAAATCCTGTGTCAAAGAAGAATAAAACTTGGAAAGGGTTTGGCAAAGTGAAAACTTGCTCAGACCTTGGGGATGATACTTTTTTGGACCACAGCTTCCACAACATCTAGTCAGCACAGCCCATGTTGGCTAGGAGATTCTGGAAATGATAGTCCAAAAAGTAACCTTCTCAAGCTCTGGTCTTGCTTCACAAAAGTCATGTCAAGTGAAGGAAGGCAGGATTGGACATACCAGTGTGTCACAGTGGACTCAATTTCACAGTTCAAACACCGAAGGGAAAATAGGAAGCCAGGAACCTGCTTTCCCTCTGCAGGCTCCATGAGTAATCTAGAACCCTGTGGTATCAGTGCTCAAAAACAGGCAAGGAACCTAAATGGAGAGTGCAGGTTCTGTGCCTCTGACCATCTCACCATAAGGAACAGAGGGCTGTGGGGCCTGGTAACTGGGATGCGGCAGAGGAGGCAAGGCCAGCAAGCGCAACTGCTCATGTGAAAGTACTGTAATCACATGAGCAATTAATGTCTGAATGGGGCTGAAGTCCCTCAACCAATGATCCCAAGTAAAGTTCAGAGCAGAAGTGAGAATCATGTGATATTCCAGGTGTTATTGGAATGAAACTCCCAGCATTCCTCACCACTGGCTATGCTAGTTAGGGCTACTGTGAGTTAAAGTACCAAAATATTTAGTGGACAATATGGGTCTAATTCCAGGTTTAGGATCTCAAGTTAACATAGGGGTGGGAAAAGTGATGTCACCACTTTCAGGCTTTAAGCAGGTCCTAGCACACCCAAATATTTTGGGAAGAAAAACTTTACCAAAATGCACCCCCACCATGTTTTTATGGGAGTGGTGACCATTTTAAGTCCAGGAGAGCACTTTTAAAAAATTGACTTCCTAGTATACTTTGTTTTTAAAAAGGCTTTTTTCTAGGCCTAAAACAGCCCCAGGAACCAAGAATATGGCAAAATGCCCTCAAAACCTTGGTAGGAGTGGCACAGTTGGTAAAAAAAAAAATTGTTTTTAAGGGGAAGGGAAAAAAATCATAGGCAAGAAGTGCAGCAGGGGCTGCAGTCCTCCAAGGTCCCATGGAGGGCCAGTGGTTGCCCAGCCTCTGCCAGCTGCCCACTCCTGGGTTAAGAAGCCAAGTCCTCAACACTGTGGCTGGCACAGTCCCCTTAAGGACAGTCCAGCTTCCACACACACCACCCCCATTCTTCCTTGGGTCTAGAGGAAAGCCTGCTACAGGACAATGTTTAGAATCCTGCCAGTTTGTAAATAGATCAAGTGAAGTATTAATACCTTTGTAGAATTTGAATCTATTAGCCAAAGTCCAAGTAGTGAGTGAATCCTAATAGGGTAGATGTCATTTTTTAAAACATAAATAAATATATTAGCATCATAAAATCCGAAGCACAAAGGATCTCCCCAAACTGGAAAGCAGAATGGGCAGCAACATCTTGAGATCCAAACAGGTGTGGGCTGTATGCTGGTAAAACTTCTCTCCTAGTAACACATAAATGCACAAACTTACTCTATAATTTCATTGATTTATTCAGAATACAATATAACCAAACAGAAAAGATTATGGGAAACCTAACAGAATGTTAACTGAAAATGTTAGATCAATGAGCTACAGCATTAAAAAGGCAAATATTTAACATCAGGAATTATAAGAAAGGGGTTGCATTTCTAAAGTGCTTTTATTAATGACATGATGTCACTCTATTCCCATGTTTGGAATATTATATACAGTTCTGGTCATCCCATCACGAAAATCACCATTTCAACAGTAAGAAAAATGGAGAAGATCCAGGAAACTATAACAGAAATTATGGACCCTCTTCTCGGAAAAGAAAGGCTAAACAATGATGTTCTGTGCTTTTTGTTTTGTTTTACTTCTGAAAATAATAAGAATGGCAACCAATGGGAAGGGAACATGATAAATGTTAACACAATTCAGACTGGAGTGAGGAGATAAATTATCCTCTCTCCCTAAACACCAGAAACAGTGTTGCCCAATTAAATTGACTGACAATAGGCTTGAATTAAACAAAAGAAGTACCTCTTCATAAAAAAGGTGAATGGCTGACTTAATTCAATGTCATAAGATGTTGCAATGGCCTCAAGTGGAGGTAGCTTTAAGAGGAAACTTGGACAAATCCATCCATATCTTTTATTTTTATTACAGTGAGGTGTCAGTATCCACTGGGATTTGGTTCCAAGATGCCTTGTGGATAGCAATATCTGTGGATGCTCAAGTCCCATTATATACATTATATACAAGTCCCATTATATTTATGTATTATATAAATACAGCTATTTATATAATGGTGTCCCTTATATAAAATGGAGAACAGCAAGGTTTGTTTTTTTGAATATTTCCCCCTGAATATTTTCAAGCTATAGTTGGTTCAATCTGTGAATCCAGAACCTGTGGATATGGAGGGCTAATGGTACACAACGTTTTTCCTTTCTTCAACCTCAGAGTGGAATATGTGGTTCTATCTGTGTGCATGTGAACACCTTCAAACTGCCTGTCGACATATGGTGAACCCCATGAATTTCATAGGATGAATACTCAGAGGTAGTTTTGCCCATTCCTTCCTCTGAAATATAGCCTACAGCACCTGGTATTCACTGGTCATCTTCCATCCAGGTACTAACCAGAGCTTAGCTTAGCTTCCAGGATCAGAAGGGATATTACCCGGTTTTATCCTTACAACATCACTGTGAGGTAGGTTTGGCTAATACACAGCTGATAGGCAGCAACTGGACCAGTGACCTCCATGGCAAATGATGAGTTGAACCTGAGTCTCTTCAAATTTAACCTATCTACTGCCCCCAGAGATACAGAGAGAAGATAATTCGTGAGAAAGAGGTAATTATTGAACTTTTATCACCTTTGATACTGAAAGAAGTTTGCTGCATAAGCTTTCATAGATGTAGACAACTTCATCAAATGCATCTGATGAAGCAGACTGAGTTGACAAATGTCAATGCTACAAGTCCTTTCTCTCAGTCTCAAAGGTGCTACAAGAGCCCTTTAAATATTGATAGACTAACACAGCTATGTCTTTAAATATAATGACAGAAGTTGTAGTCCAGAAGAATTCTAGGAACTACAGTCCAAAAAAGAATTTTTTCCAAGCTCTGATTGTACTTTGCTCACTTTTAATCAGTGGCTATTACCTATGAAAGGTAAAAATAGAATATCTATGTTCAGAGGCCATATAATTCTCATCATTACTTGCTAAGGGCAATTATTGTGAGACGGCTATGTCCCATTATCCCCTCCTCCTGGGCCTCCTGAAATATTGGGACTATCTACCACTGACAGTGGAAGGTGAGGTTAAGGAGCTCATTTCTGTATCCTCAAGGGGAAAGGACTGATTCTCAAATACTGTAGTCAAGTATTTTAAACTGAAGAGAGGGGAAGCATGTGAACGTTAGACATGCTGTGGCTTGTGTAACTCACACTAAAGTTTAATTGACTAAGTGTTATATATGCAAATGTAACCATTAAGCCATTTATCCCTTCCTTAAAAAAAAATTAGAAGACTCTAGTTTTTAAACTACCCAGCTTAGAAACCTGGAGGCATCCCTGGTGCATACATCTTTCCATAAACATGACTTGAATAATCAATATACAGTGTTAAACCATGCTTCTTGAAGATTATGGCTGCCCTGTAGTGGAGAAAACTCCCCCCCACAAGCTAAGTTTAGAGGTGGCTTTTTCCCTCTTCTGTTATTTTATTGCTTGGGTTCTTCAAACTTCCAGATATCCAACTGGCAAAGCAGCTTGTGCTGTTTATATTTCACAGCCACATGCTTTGCATCATGTTACAGTGATGGTTAACAGAGCCATGGTGACAGTAAATTGTGATAAGTGCTACTGATCCATAGGTTTTCTCCTCCATAAGGTCTGGGGTATGGGTGAACTACCAGTGCTCTACTCTAGTATCTTCAAAATTACCACAACCATTCATAAACGAAAACCTGGTTGTCTAATAAATCATAGAATCATAATGCAAGCATAATTATAAATTATACAAATATAATTATAAATTATAATTATTATCTGTGATTCCTTTTTATAAAAATAACAAGTCTAAGGTATGTACGTCTTAAAGAGAACACTGTCACATGTAAATCAGACAGGTGAGAGTTGTTTCTTTTCCCTTGCTGTAGAAATACTGGGAAAGTTACATTTTTAGAACTGGTTCTATAGAGTCCAAAAGGCCTAACCCAGTTAATAAGCTTGGAAGACATGTACTGAACCAGGCACTGTTCCAGAAGACAGTCCAAGCAGAGTGCACTAACCTACTCTTGATGTTATTAGGGCATGAATGACTGTACAACTTGCTTCTTTTCAGGAATGCATGCAGCTGGCAAAAAGGTAAGCTGGGTGTGTGTGTGTCATGCTCCAGGACACATCTGCTACTCAACTCTCAAGCAGCAGCATTGTATATAACACTGGGTACCTGGCACATTGTCTGAAGCAAGAGATTATTAGAACTTCCTCTTTTGTTTTGTTTTTATGAACCACAAAACTAGCAAAGTTATGGCTATTGTCACGTCTGCTTCCATGGCATACATCAGTATACACGCCAAGTAGCTCTGCCACAATATTCTGACAGCGCCAGGGTGGTACAGTGATCAGTATCCTCAGACTGGAGTTTGAGAGATCTAGCTTCAAGTCCCCACTGAGCCATAAAGTTCACTGGGTGACCATGGGTCTGACCTATCTCACAGGGTTGTTATAAGGATAAAGCAGGGAGGACAGCCAGATACACTGCCTTAAGTTCATGCAAGAAAATATAAATATGCATCTAACAAATAAATAAATTCACCAGGCATACTGCCCAACACAAATTCCCCTTTTCTCCTATTAATTAAACCAGCAAGTGCAATATTGTGAATACCAGAGGTGATAAAGGCTTCAAGGGGTCTCTAATGAAAGCCTGGCTTCCACCAAAAGATCTGGGAGTTGCAGACTCTCAGATGTGATGGTGATGGCATTACTCCCTTGGGCTCCCTGTGAGCTTCAGATACTGGCATACCCTTATTCTATTCCCACACTAGGTTTCTTATACCTGTGTTGCCTCTGAAAAGCCACTCTTTCAATGCCTCAAAAAGACAACACCAATTATTGCCATAAGGCTGGAAATATATATTAATTTGAAGGGCAGAAACCATGTCCTAACCCCATCCCAGTAATCTAAAATTTGCCAAAAGCTTAATTTGTATTTGATCCTACCACCACAGAACAGTGGTAGAATTCACTTATTCCTTGCATTTTAGGGGGGTTTGTGGCAGGTGAGTTCTTGACTTTGCCTGAGATGATGTCAACCTTCTCCCTACCAGCATCACTGGCACTACTAGAAGGCAGTGGGTTGGAGAAGACGGAACAAGATGTTTCACTTGACCCAATCCAGTGTATTGTAAAATGGATATTAAAGCAAGATTATATTTCTACCTTACTTTAACTAAATATAGCATATAGCATGGTAGAAAGAAGGCCCCTAGCAATATACACAATCTTCCTTATGGGCAGATTCATTCTTATTCAGACTAATTCTCAAACCAGTCAACCTGCTGAGAATGCTGAAAGTCTATTTCCCCACTAACTTCATAGCACTTTATTACTTTTCTTAAGACAAATGACACTAATCATGCAGGTAAGACAGTAATTCATTAAACAGTAGCGACCTTTCCATAATTTATGCAGACGAGGTCAACTTTCTCTCTGTTGCCTGAAATTCTTCAGGTGACTGATCAGTAAATTAGTGAAAAGGAAGATCACAAGCATCTAGAGTAATCCAGCTCTTTCTCTCTGTTTTTCTCCAAAAAGACTAAAGAATATGCATACCACATATTCTCCAGGGTAGCCCCTTGAAAATTTCTTCCACCCCTACATGCAAACAGCATAACTGTACTATCTTCTTCACCTCAAACTGCAGCAAATTGAGGCTGCGTCATCATTTTCCACATGTTATAAGAAACTGTACAAATCTATATTTGTGGGTGTATCAGAGAACTTGAATTGTCTAGTCACAATCTTTTTAATGGGTGAAGAACACTACAATCCTAAGCAAATCAACAGTACCAGCAAAATCAGGTTTGTAAACATTCCTAGTCATCTTACACCAGAAAGCAATGCAGCGGTGTTAAAACTTAAGATTTGTTTTTGCTGAAAATGTTCTTTTCAGTTTTTATTCTAGGTTAGGGTTGCCAAGCTCCAGTTACTTTAATATTCATCCTCAACCAGGAAGACTTATCATAAAGTCCCATCAGAAGGAACTATGGCACTTTTGCTCCCTCAACCCCCCAAAACACCTTTTAACTTGTATACCCCCCCCCAGCTATTTACTGACTGGTAGCAAACAGGGTGTGTGTATGTGTGAACCATCCATCTCCATTCTTGTAACTGGACATAAAATTTTGGCAACATCCTCCAGGACCTCCTGAGGATCCCCACAAAATCATGGAGGATGCCTGTTGCTGTTGAGGGGGAAGCTAAAACGGCTTGGTATGTGCTAATCCCCCGAAATGTTTGCATCTCTCTTATCTGTGTATCCTGGTGCTCAGGAAACTCTTCCAAAAGAACAAGCTGGCACTGAAGGTTATATGGCACATTATATTCCCTACAACGCCAAAAGTTTGAAGAATGAGTTACATAACAACGACTGGGGAATGGTTGTTTGCCTTACAAGAGGGTGTACATGACCAATGATGCCTAGAAGTTTTGATTTCTATTGAATGTGTTCACTTCATGGAATTTCCCAGCATATGTGCTTTGCAATAGTGACCTGGCAACGTTGGTAAGCTACGGTACATTGAAATGTAAGAGCTTACAGCTCAGGGCTCCCATTCTCTCCAGAATCTGGTCTGTCAGGGTGGGAAACAGAAATGCATTTCTTTCCCTAAATAAAGTTGGGAGTCTTAATTCATCAGGCCTGGTCTTCTAACTTCTTCCAGGGTTATTGGGGAAGGAAAGCCCGCTTCATCATGCCTTCAGCTTTGCCAGCACTGGCCACTAAATAGCCATGTTGGGGGGGGCAGGTCTGTATCATCAGAAAGCTGAGTTGGGGAGTGAAGGAGAAGAGGTGATATAGTTCTGCATGACAGAATTTTGCAGTAAATCTTCTTGAATGAGAATCTGGTTCTTGGCTTTTTGGGTAAGATTAAGCATACTGAGGAGCAAACTGGTGGGCTTAATGGGGCGGGAGAAGGCTATGCTCAAGGATCTACAGTCACTGTTGGGACATTTGAACTTTGCATGTCGAGTGGTGGCTCTAGGGAGGGCATTCTGCGCCAGGGTGGCTCAACTCACCGTGGGGGCTCACTCTCCTCATCACCATATTCACTTAACGAAAGGGATGAAGGAAGACGTCAAGGTGTGGTTGGAATTTTTGCAACATTACAACGGGGTCATGGTATGGCAAGAGGGCAAAGAACTGGACAGGGGGCTGCAGGCGCACTCCGACACAGCAGGCAGCCTGGGGTTTGGGGTCTACTACAATGGCCACTGGAGCTCGCAGCCCTGGCCTGAGGGCTGGAGGGAGGGCGGGATCGCCCGGGACCTCACATTCCTGGAGTTCTTCCCGATATTGGTATCGGTGGTCCTCTGGCAGGAGGAATTCAGAGACAAAAGGGTATGTTTCTGGTGTGACAATCAGGCTGTGGTGCGAATCATCAACAGGCAGACCTCCAGGTCTGAGAGGGTCATGCGGTTAGTGCACAGATTTGTGCTGGTATGCCTTCAGTCCAACATCAGTTTCCGCGCACGGCACATACCGGGCGTGGATAACGAGATAGCAGACGCATTGTCTCGATTTCAGGGCGAGAGGTTCTGTGCGCTGGCCCCAGACGCTGACGAGTGTGCAGTCCCGTTCCCGGACGATCTTTGGAACGTAGGGAACTGACCGTGATCCAAGGCGTGGCGGACTCTCTGGCTCCCTCTTCGAGAGCAAGCTACAGGAGGGCGGCAGCCCAGTTCATGTCCTTCCAGCAACAGCACGGGTACGGGAGCTCCTGGCCGGCGACGGAGAGTGAGGTACTGCATTATTTGGCAACCCTGAAGAGTCAGGGCCTGGTGCCTAAGTCGATAGCCATGCAGGTGGTGGGTATTTCCTTTTTCAGTAAGGCAGCTGGAGCAGGAGACCCGTGTGGTAACTTCCTGGTGAGGAAGGCCATTGAAGGTTGGAGGCGGGCTGCTCCGCAGGTGGCAGACCCCCGCTGGCCAGTCTCCTACAGGCTGCTGACCCGCATGGTCAGGTTATTGCCGGCAATATGTCACTCGGAGTACGAGGCCACCCTGTTTGGCATGGCATACATCATCGGCTTCTTTGGGGCCCTGAGAGTCAGCGAGCTGGTCTGCTCCTCTAAGCGAGATAAGTCCGGGAGGGCGCTGATGTTGTGGGACGTGTCCATGGAACAGCACACAGTGACGCTACACATTCAGCGCTCCAAGTGCAATCAGAAGGGGAAAGGGGCGACAATCTGTCTCCAGAGGGTGATGGGCTCGGCGCCATGCCCAGTAGCCAGCATGCATCAGTTCCTGAGCATTCAAAGGGAGGAAAGAGGACCCCTGTTTCGACACAAGGATGGGTCACCACTGACCAGGTTCCAGTTTGTAGCAGTGATGAAGATGGCACTATAGCAGCTCAGCTTGCCTGCGAAGGAGTTTGGGAGTCACTCCTTCAGGATTGGGGCAGCAACCACGGCAGCATGTCACAGCACACATACACTACAGGGCTAGGGTCTTTAAAACCCAGAACAAGTAATGTAATCCACCTCCACCCCCACAGATAATAATCCATAACTGAGGACCCAAACTGCACAGAAATAAAAAATGACAACTTTGCAACTTAAAAGTAGGAAAGTTGTTTCTGTATAGGCTGGCCTCTTCAACATCAGTCAGTCATCAAGCTCATCTCCAGCTCCTTTCATCCCCACTCTATTGTGAGAAGTCCAATGAGATTATCCCTCCCCCCAAAAACACCCTGAAAATTCCCTAATTATATTGTATGCTTCAGTAAAATTTAACTGTAAGGCATTTGGGAATGAAAGCAAAGTATAAATGTAAATAATTTAAATTTTAAAGACTTTGAGGAGCGTCCTTGAGTAACCCCAAAGAAGTAGAGATTCAGGCACAGATTATCAAGCTAAACACTTTGATTTTCTCATCTGCTGATCCTGATTGTCGACCGGCTTGGGGTTTTGTTTTGAAGACTTGAGCTTGCTTCTGGGATAAGGATTACAGACACTGTTCAGGAACAAGAAGTGAAAGTGGAACTCTTGTTGGGATCAAACCTATAGAAAACGCCTTTTTAAAAGCATGATGAAAGTCACTGCACTACCCTTTCATAGCAATTTCTGCGTGATCAAGAGACACAATGTAACAAGAAAAAGCAGTAGCCGCAGTAAAATTCACGGGATACAACTTCATTTTTGCTCTCCCCCTTGCTCTTTAAAGAAAACGTTCTTGAAAAAAAGGAAAGGCTTTAATATTAGCTTTTTAAGGCTAAGCTTGCTTACTTGCCAGGAGAAAAGAAAAAGTGTTGGATTTTTACAGAAACACCCATGGCCCAAAGTGGTATCAGCTGCATCACCAAGCTATAGGGCACTGATCACACACTTACAACTTTTCTAAACAGGATTGTTGCAGCAGCTTGGGACAAAACTGTTGAATTATTTCCTTAACAAAAGAAAGGCACTTTTAGGTCCCATAATCTCATTTGAAATCCCTTTTATTCCACTCACTACTCTTTTTTGGCCTTGAAATTGCAATCCTCTTTAAGTAATCTCAAGACTAATTGGTGCCAGAACTCCAGTCTCCTGCCATTTCCACCCTTTCCTCCTCCCTCTCCCTCCCTCTTCTGTTTCTACATTGTTCAGGTGCTCATAAGTTCCCAGAGCTGTTTAACCCCATAAGGCTGGGATGGGGTTGTCATATAATAATGATCAGCAATAAGAGTTCTGTTTTTAAATGTTTCACGGCTTGAGCATCAAGATTTTATACAAACATGCTTCACTTGTCAGTTAAGGAATTCAAGAGGCGAAGAAAGGCAGAAAAGAATGTTTTGCTACCTGCATTCTCAATACAGAGTGTCATGATAGATCAGACCTTGGAAAAGTTACGTTTTTGGACTATAACTCCCAGAAGCACCCAACTAACCTGGCTAGACTGTTGTCCAAACATCAGTCCTCAACAAGCTTCTGGGCAGCCATGTTTGCTATCCCCTAAAGTTTCTTCTCCCCAAAACCAATTAAGGCTGACATTCTTAAATCAAAGATATAGATAGCTATGTTAGCCTGAAATATCAATGTACAAAGGGATCAGCACCTTTGAGACTGAGAGAAAATTGTAGCATAAGCTTTTGTAGACTTGGTTTACTTTCTCAAGATACTTTCAAGATACTTTCAAAATACTTTCAAGAGGTAGTAGTTTGCTGCTTTCAACTGATTCTTCTTCCATCATATTGGCAATTTAGCCTCTGTTTTCATCTACTTTTGCAGTTTTAAACAAAATGAATGTACAATGTTGTAAATATTTCAGTGATCTCCCTTATTGTTTTAAACGATTGCAACTGCATGGTGGGGATATAAATAAAAATAAAAAAATACATGACTTTATAGGTTTCTCCTTTGTATATTTAGGGTTTTGAAGGGGAAAAAAACAGAACTTTTTGTTTCTTCAAAACACACTAGTAACCAGTGTGATGATCTTGGGGGATATTCTAAGAATATCAGTCCCACAGTGACATTTCAAGGAGGGCAAATGTCACAGATACAATCCCCCAACTTTACTGAAGCCACCAAAACAGCATTTTTATACTAACGTCCTCAATCTAAAATAATAATAATAATAATAATAATAATAAATGTTACAAAGGCAGAGGCTAAAAATTATAGCCACTTATGAATTATGAACAACAGCATCTAACCTAGTGTCTCTGTCTGCAGGCTTGAAGTATTTTGCTAAGGAAAATTATCACAACCACAAGGGCTAGAATGTCAGTGATTCAAATAAGACATTCTCAGATGTTGGTCTTTGAGACACTTAACTGTTAAATTTAGTATTAACTGGCTTCCCATTTTCAAACACTATTATAAAAAAAGAAACATTTCTCAAACACAATATTGCTTGCTCTTCTACATAACCACTATTATTGTTAATGGATGTTTCAAAAGCTATCTGCAGGAGCAAACAAGCCCCATTTCACATAAAATAGGTTTGCTTGCATACATGTCATTTCTGCGCAGAAGAACTACACACACACACATACTAAATGATATATCTATTTCATAGGTGCTTTCCAACACAGAATTAATAACTGGGCAGGAATAGAATCTTGCATCAAGAAGCCAAAAGGATGCAATTGCCTGATTAAAGCATCACTCAGACCTGTTTCTTAAAGTACTAGTTCAGTGCTTGAGAAAATTCCTTGTTTTGACAATTTTCAGAATCTCAGCTAACATGGCCAGTAACTACAATAGCCGAGTGAATTTGGGGCATTAATGTCCAAAAAAGTAATTTTTCCAAGCTTTGTTTCTTATTGCAGGGCCATTTAAAAAGATGTGTAACAACAAAATGAAATTAAGCCTTTTCATTCCAAGCTCAAAACTTATGAGAAGAAAACGTTAGAGCAACGCTGCTGAAATTGATCAAATCTCTGCTCAGTATAGCATTCAGCCTCCCACCCCACAGGGGCAGCTGGATCCCTGAGGAGTCCATCAGCTGGGAAGGAAGCCAAGGTACTCCACAATAAGTGCTACTTTGAAGCATATAGTCTCTGGAGCTTCCTTTTAACTGTCTGATAGGCTTCTCTTCCATAAATTTCTCAACCTAATCTTGGGGCCATCATTGCATCTTGTGGCAAATTTCCACAAGTTAAATACAGTAAATGAAATACATTCAGTGCAACCAAGTCTTTGTTCATGTTTGCCCGAAATCTACTGAGACAAGTTCACCGGATGACCCAGAGCCTTAGAATTATAAGGGGGAGAGAAACATTCTTCATCTATCCCAACCATGCCTAATTTTATAAAAGTCCACCTTCTTCCTATTCCCACTCACACCCAGGTTGCCTTTCTTCTTCAGTAAAGTCGTAATAGGAATGGGCTCCCCTTGAAAGAAAGGTACCCCAGCTTCCTTGTCATGGTAGGGGTCACAAAATGCCAGCAGATTCCAGACAGTTTAAGAAAAACCAAAGCATTGCCCTGTAAGGCCAACCATTTCCAGTATCACTACATTGCCTTCCATAAAAGCTGGAAGAGAAGCCCCTCCCTCCATGTGAGGCCTACTGAGGCCTGTTTTTGAACCATGAGCCACCAGGTCAATCTGGTTTGCAAGGGTACAGTGTTATGTTGTGACTAAGAATTTGTACTTTGTTGTTGTTATGTGCCTTCAAGTCGTTTCTGACTTATGGCGACCCTAAGGCGAACCAATCATAGGGTTTTGTTTTTTTAGGCTGAGTGTGTGCAACTTACACAAGGTCAGTGGGTTTTCATGGTCAAGCAGGGATTCAAACCCTTGTCTCCAGAGTCCTAGGTCCAACACTCAAACCACTACACCACGCTGGCTCCTCAAGAATTAGTACTAGTACCACTCTATTCTGCTTTGGTCACACATCACCTCAAATACTGTGTCCAGTTCTGGGCACAATTCAAGAAGGATATTGACAAGTTGGAACATGTCCAGAGGAGGTGAAAGTTCTAGAAACCATGCCCTATGAGGAGCAGCTTAGGGAGCTGAGTATGTTTCGCCTACAGAAGAGAAGGTTAAGAGGTGACATGATAGCCATGTTTAAATATTTGAAAGGATGTCGTATTGAAGATGGAGCAAGCTTGTTTTCTGCTGCTCCACAGACTAGGACATGGAGCAACAGATTTAAACTACAGAAAAAGAGATTCTACCTACATTAGGGCCACTAGTAAGATGCAAAGTGTGAGTTGGCTAGTCACTCAATAAGTTTACTTTAGCTCTGCAAACATTTGTATTGAAAGGGTGTACATGCTCTGGGATATGTTTTGACCTAGTGTAAATAGGTTTCTTTCCCAGAAGGAGACATGCTTTAAAAGAAAAGAAAAGGGCCTGCTGTTATGAATTTGACAATATATCAATTATTATGGAATATTCAATCTTATGTTTTTATTTATAATACAAATTAAGAAAGATGGCATTGATTTTTAAAGCTGTTAGATTTCTAACTACCTTTCCTTTATAAGGATTCAGAGCAGTTATTAACACATAAAGCCTCTCCCCCCCCCCAGTTTCCACATTACAGATCAATAGTGAGAATCACAGGACCCACAGATGATGCTGCACTGCATCTTCCAGCCTCTCTCATCATTGGCTATGTTCACTAGGGCTGCTGATTTTGCAATCTAACAACATCTGGAGGGTAATACTTTTCCTGCTTAAAGACACAATTTCCTCCATATGATATTTGCAAGTTACTTCCATTCTCTCTGTCAAATGAAGGTTATTTGCCATTTTCAGGGTGCTTTTTTTAATAAGTACAGACAGTTGGAATAAGAGACAACACACTGTATGCATGAGAAACCAAGAAGAAAGATGTACAGCAAATACTTCACATGCAGAAGGCCCTAGGTTCAATATATGGCACCTACAGACATTGCTGAGGAAGTGTGAGCTGAAATCTTGGACAGTGGCTGCAAAGTCAACAGGCAAATGATACAGAATCAGATGGTCTGACTTGGTCTAAGTCAGTTTCCTACATTTCTAGTGCCAGTACCAGAACTTGAAAAAGTTATGTTTTGCACTATACAGTAGTTCCCATGCTTGCTGAGATCCCGCAGTTCAAAAATAGTAATTTTTCCAAGCTCTAGTGTCTAGCCAATACTCTTCCAGAATGCCACACCAGACTACAAGAGAATGAATGCCCAGTAACGACAACATTCAAGAGAATAAGCTCTGAAATATTTTGTGTCTAAATTCAATACATTTGTTTCTCTGCAAGGTTTGAAAGACACGATCAGTGGGTCAATTTGCCTCTGCGGGATCCTGCCAGCCGAGCTATATAAACCTTGTAATTCCTTCTGTTAATCCAGCCCCCTAGAGGCATCTTAATATTGGGAGAATTAAAGTCATCTGCATGTAGTTTATTAATTTCAGTCACTGAGCTTTACAGCCAAATCCTTCCGTCTTGCAGCATTTGGGGAGAATGCAATGGAATGCTGCTATGCAACTTTTCTTTGAAGATAGCATCTGAAAACTTAAAAACCAGAGTTTCACTTTTCAACTTCTTACAGAATGCTAACTTACAAGTGGGAATCTGCTCTTCCTTGAGTGATTCCAATTCCCCCAAAAACTAGCTGCACAAGTTTTTAGCACAAGACAATCTGGACACAATGAAAATTTCTCAAATACTGCATATCTACATACCATTATATAGATAAAGAAACCCATGATCTGAGAAGACTGCGAGCACTTGAGGAAACAACAAATGGTGTCTTAAAACAGCTACCCAGAAAAAGCTTTTATACAACCATATTAGCAATCTCAGTAAACAAGAAATAAAATGTGCTTGTATTCAGGACGTAATCTAACGCTCCAAATAGTTAACTGGCATTTTAAACAATGATATAGGTTGGTTTAACTTTTCCAAACAAGGGAAGGAAAAATATCTTTATGTTTTAAAGACATACTCTACTTTACCTGCCACAGACTCAAAGAAAATTAAAAGTAGCTATCTTTCAAATTAAATCAACAAATAGTATCTTGGTTTTGAATCCAGTATTAGCCAGATATAGCACAATGTTAAGTGGAAAAGAAATGATTAGGAGCTGTACAAAAATACAGTAACTTAGATTAATGCCTTTTGCACATTTTATGTCCAAGATGAGACGTATCAATATGCAAAGGGATCTTGTAGCACCTTTGAGACTTTGAGATGCGCAGTAGTTTTGGATACTTGCCAATTTACAATAATACCAGCACTACCTAATATACTAACCTTAAAGCTGGACAGTTTTTCTATGTTGACCAAACAACTTTCCTTTCTCCCAACGGCACAGCAGAACAACAACAACAACAACAACAACACCCATAGTTATTTTCATTACGGTAAAAAAAAAAAAATGGCCATTTCACTGCTATACCATCTTTAAAGCAGTTCACATTGTGATGAAGGTAAGATACATCTATATGACTGGCTGCGGATCGTCATGCCCCATACCTAAAATGGCAACAGTTTGCATGTGTACACGCCAAAGTGTTCACAGAACCAAACACCTGCGGATCTGGAGGGCACACAGTACTCTCTCTCTCTCTCTCTCTCTCTCTCTCTATATATATATATATATAGCATATGTTTGTGTGAACTAGAGTCCATTTCCTGAGATACATTTCCACAGTGTCCATTTCCTCCATTTCCATACAGTCCACTTCCTGAGACGCATGAACATACTTAACTGAAGTGAAGATACATACCTACTAACTGATATGATAGGCATTACTGAAACCTAGTGGGACGAGTCTCATGATTGGAATGTAGGAATAGAGGGGTATAACCTTTTTAAGAGAAACAGGCCAAATAGGAAAGGAGGAGGGATAGCATTATATGTCAAGGATATTTATACCAGTGAAGAGATCCATGACATCAATACTGGAAGTCAGGTGGAGAGTATCTGGATAAAAATTAAAGGGGAGGGAAACAACACGGATGTTATTGTGGGACTCTACTACAGACCCCCAAGTCAGACGGAGGAATTGGATGATGCCTTTCTAGAACAGATGAACACACACGCAGAAAGGAGAGATGTAGTAGTGATGGGTGACTTCAACTATCCTGATATTCGCTGGAAATCTAACTCAACCAAAACTTCAAGGTCTAGCAAATTCCTTACTTGCCTGGAAGACAATTTCATGGTCCAAAAGGTGGAAAAGGCAACAAGGGGGTCAGCTATTTTAGATTTGATCCTAACCAACAGGGATGACCTAGTTAATGGGGTGCAAGTGGTGGGATCCTTAGGTGAGAGTGATCATGTTCTCCTGGAGTTTGTTATACAATGGAAAGGAGAGGCTAGGCATAGTCAGACGCGCATTCTTGACTTTAGGAGAGCTGATTTCAATAAACTCGGAAATACTGGGGGTGATCCCATGGTCAGGAATACTAAAAGAGAAGAGACCTCAAGACGGATGGGACTTTCGCAAAAGGGAGATACTGAAGGCACAATTTCAAACAGTACCATTGAGGAAGAAAAATGGGAGGTGTCTCAAGAAACCAGGATGGATGACTAAAGAAATATCAACAGAGCTAAGTTTTTAATGGAACATGTATAAGAAATGGAAAAAGGGGGAAATCACCAAAGAAGAATTCAAACAGTTAGCGGACACATGTAGGAGTAAAGTCAGAAAAGCTAAAGCACAGAATGAGCTCAGGCTTGCTAGAGAGGTTAAGAACAATAAAAAGGTTTTTTTGGGGTATGTCCGCAGCAAAAGGAGGAAGAAGGAAATGGTAGGGCCACTACGCCGAGAAGATGGCAAAATGCTAACAGGGGACAGAGAAAAGGCAGAATTACTCAACACCTTCTTTGCCTCAGTGTTTTCAGAAAAGGTAAAGGGGGACCAACCTGAGGATAAAGGTACAGAAGACACAACAGGGGAAATCCAGCACAGAATAAGCAAAGAGGTAGTACAGGAATACCTTCTTAATCTAAATGAATTTAAATCTCCAGGACCGGATGAACTACATCCAAGAGTATTAAAAGAGCTGGCAAATGTGATCTCAGAGCCATTGGCAATAATCTTTGAGAACTCCTGGAGAAGAGAAGTCCCAGCAGACTGGAGGAGGGCAAACATTGTTCCCATCTTCAAAAAGGGAAAAAAAGAGGATCCCAACAATTATCGTCCAGTTAGTCTGACATCAATACCAGGGAAGATTCTAGAGCAGATCATTAAACAGAGAGTCTGTGAACATTTAGAAGGCAATGCCATAATCACAAAAAGTCAACATGGGTTTCAGAGTAACAAGTCATGCCAGACTAATCTGATCTCTTTTTTTGATAAAATTACCAGCTTGGTAGATGAAGGGAACACTGTGGACATTGCATACCTTGATTTCAGTAAGGCCTTTGACAAGGTTCCCCATGACATTCTTGCAAACAAGCTTGTAAAATGTGGGCTAGACAAGTTAACAGTTCAATGGATTTGTAATTGGTTGACCGGCCGAACCCAAAGGGTGCTCAGCAATGGCTCCTCTTCATCTTGGAAAGATGTGACCAGTGGGTTCTGGCCTGGGCCCAGTGCTATTCAACATCTTTTGAGCTGGGCCAAAGCTAACAAAATGAAATTCAATACAGAGAAATGTAAGGTACTGCACTTAGGGCGAAAAAATGAAATGCATAGATATAGGATGGGGGAGACCTGGCTGAATGAGACTACATGTGAAAGGGATCTAGGAGTCCTAGTAGACCACAAGTTGAACATGAGTCAACAGTGTGATGTGCAGCTAAAAAGGCCAATGCGATTTTGGGCTGCATCAATAGAAGTATAGTGTCTAGATCAAAGGAAGTAATAGTGCCGCTCTATTCTGCCTTTGTCAGACCTCACCTAGAATACTGTGTCCAGTTCTGGGCACCACAATTCAAAAAGGATATTGACAAATTGGGGCGTGTCCAGAGGAGGGCGACTAAAATGGTGAAATGTCTGGAAACCATGCCTTATAAGGAGAGACTTAGGGAGCTGGGTATGTTTAGCCTGGAAAAAAGACGGTTAAGAGGCGATATGATAGCCCTGTTTAAGTATTTGAAGGGGTGTCACGTTGATGATGGAGCAAGCTTGTTTTCTGCTGCTCCAGAGATTGGAACACGGAGCAATGGATGTAAGCTCCAGGAACGGAGATTCCACCTCAACATTAGGAGGAACTTTTTGACAGTAAAGGTTGTTCGGCAGTGGAACGCACTCCCTCGGAGCGTGGTGGGGTCTCCTTCCTTGGAGGTCTTTAAACAGAGGCTGGATGGCCATCTGTCGGGGATGCTTTGATTGTGATTTCCTGCATCGCAGGGGGTTGGACTGGATGGCCCTCGTGGTCTCTTCCAACTCTGCAATTCTATGATTCTATGATTCTATGAAATACCCAAAACATCCTTTTCTCCAAAAGAGAAGGGTTTAAAAGGTCACTTTTAAATACTGGTTTGGTTTAGAGGGTCTTTTTGGCAGTCTGTGCAAGTCCCATAGAGTTCCAGGGGTAGAAAATTGTCCCCTACACCTCTCAAACTTGCCCAACCTTGGGCTAACCAATTCACTATAGCCAATACTAGAACTGAGAAAAGTTACGTTTTGGACTACCATTCTCAGCCAAGATGGTCAATTGCCTCAAATTCTGGGAGCTGTAGTGCATGGAAAGTAACATTACCAAGTATTCGGCAATGCCAGCTAAAATATAAAAATCTATAATGATTCTGTAGATGTTTCTAAAGAATCTGCAAGAGCAGCTCCAAAGAGTCATAAGATTATAAAGAGCTAAAAAGCTGCCAATACCAAGGCATGTATGATAGAAATTGGCTCCTATCACACTAATCTCAAATGCTAGGCTTTCTCTCTCTGGCTTTCTTCGCAAATGAAGATTCAGGAAGGACTCATCCTGCGCTTTCTGCAAGTGCGCTGATGACTAAAAAGGCCAATCCGAGATGGTTTGACCGCATCAGAAGATTCCTGTTGGCCGCGGCTAGCCAACCAGCTAGTTGGGGATGAGCTTTCGTTAGGCCACCGTTTCTAGGCCCCTCTCCATATGGAGCTAGCAGTGCTCTCCTTAAAAAAGGCTGCTTGGTCGTTCAGGATGCTGCCGAACAAGACTGTCATCTCCCGGGTCAGCCTCGAGCGACCAATGTCCTGAACCGCCTGCATGCAGGGTTGGGGCTGTGGCTTCCATTGCATCTTTACACCTGCCGTTTCATCCCTCGCCTATCGCTACAGGGCTTTTTTGGAACTGGATTTGTCCTTTGAGCCCGTGCAATGGATTTTTCTGGTGGAGCGCAACGTGCACAGAACTGGCCTCACCCTTTAAACCAAAGGTTCATCTGCTGTGGCCTTGCAAGCATGGACGGTAGCAGCAAGGTCCTTGGGTTGTAGGTTTGATTAGAGTTTCCTTCTTTTAGATGGTTGACCTTACAGGGTTGGACGAGCAGCATCTGCCTGGGTTCGGGATTAGAGTTTTCCTTCTCCTAGGACAGTTGCCACAAGGCTAGAGAGCCCATCCTGCCCTTTGACGCTCTTTGTCAGACCCTTCAGTTTTGACCTGTCTGGCATGGGAGACCCTACCAGTGGCTATTATGCCACCGCCAGCATAGCTCAAAACATCATTAGGGTACGCAAGCCTCTCTCCCACAACAAGGGGGCATCAATGGAGAGCTTTATGGAGTTGAAATAGCACCACTATTTCACATGCTAGGCTTTATGGAGTTGAAATAGCACCACTCACACATGACAGAAGTGTACCAGCAGGGTTGGGGGAACTCAAATGCATGCAGATATAAAGGTTCCAGGACTGGTAGGCAACACATTTTGAAGACACCAGGATGGGAATCATGTCAAGTGATACTTACAACAACTTGAAACGTAAGTTGGTAATATCGTAGTTATGTTGCAGACTGGTTGCTAGGGAGAAAGGCAATTTGCCTAAAACTATCTAGAGAATTTTTGGCTAAAATGATGTTTGTAAGATTAATACTTGAGACTACAGTCATCCCGCCACATTTGCAGGTTAAGAATTCATGGATTTCATTATTCATGGATTTGATTAATATGTTCTCTCTAGGCATTTGTAGGTCCTCCAGCATGACTCCGCCAGAGTTGACCATAGACTTACACTGGAGAACCTACAAATGCCTAGAGAAATGATCTTTCAGGTAAAAAAATAAAAATAATAACAGGCCTATATTCATGTTATGTCCACTTTTGTGGGCCTGCTGCATCCCTAACCCATGTGAAAGTTGAGGGCCAGCTGTATATCATTCAGAGAAAAAAGCCAACCAAGAAGGGGACATCATAGAGGTCCATAAAATTATGCATACTCTAGAAAGTAGGGATAGATATAAATTCATACCTTCCTGAACACATCCATTCTTGTCTATTTTGGCGCCTAAAGCAGATAAGGCCGGTTAATGCAAAAGAAGAGAGAACACTAGGAATTATTAGGGATCTACATCTAGGAAAGAATCCCGCCTGGAATTCTGGAGAACCATGGCCAGTAACAGTTGACAATGCAAGGTTAGATGGCCCAATGGTCTTATTCAGTATAAAGCAACTTACATTACAGCTTATACCTAACACTATTTAGGTACTGACATGTGTAAATTATACACATGAGAAGAAGGGGTGAAGAGGAAAACTTGTGAATCCTTATTTTAGAATGCTGCTTTTCCAGTAAATTGAAATCCATTTCTATGCCTCTCCTTAGACATAGTCACCCTCTATGTAGATGGTGGGGGGGAGAATGTTCAAAAGATGGAGACAGAACTAGTATGCCTTGTCCCCATTACCTTCCTCACATATACTGCATAAGGAGAACACCCAAATAGCTCTTTCAAAATGCCCAAATAACTCTCTCAAAATGCTAGAATCCAGTATCTTCAAATATAGCTGAATATTCGAAGATTCAAGACAGAAAACAGGAAACAATTCTTCATATAGTGCACCACCAAACTGGACTCTGCTACCACATGATGTAGCGGTAGTCACCAGTTTTAAGAGGGGATTAGACAAAGGGGATAGATGGAAGATAAAACTAAATGATAACTACTAACTCCAGGATCAAAGACATTATACCTCTCTGAATACTCTGTAACTGTTATTCAGAGAAGTAGCAGAAAGGTGCTGTAGTCATGGCCTGTTTAAGGGCTCTGCTTACACTGTTGTGTTGTTAATCAACATTCCTGTAATCTCAGAGACTTTAGTTATTGGAGACTTCTGGTGCTGAGGCAGCACCTAACACTGCTATGCCAATGCGGGCCACCATATCCAAGAACTGCAGCAATAATATGCAAAGTATCTGCATAGCATTGGTGTGGACAAATCATGGCATGTTTATGGACCATTCTAATGTCCTGGGCATCTACATGTCTTTTGAGAGCCAGTGCAAACCTCTGATGCCCTCACTGAACAAAACAGGTCCTGAGTGGTGATTTGAGTGGCAGGAGGCCAAGGCCAGGCATGGCACAGATATGATACCATAGGAATGGGATGTTACAGCAACAGCTACTCTAGCTTATATGGTTGTGCATCCATACCAGAGATGAGAATTATGTGGTCCTCCAGCTACTGTTAAACTGCAGCCCTCAGCAGTATTCTCCCATTGGCTATGCTAACTAGGGATGCTGGGAGCTGAAGCCTAACAATATCTGCTAGGCTGCACTATTCTCGCTATTTCTACCCCTGGAGTATACTGCCAAACATTTAGGATTTTTTTTGTTTTGTTTTGTTTGGGATCAGGGTTAGCCCACAGCATTTTGCTGCCAGAGATAATGGACAAGGTGGCTTCTTCTTCTGTTCTATGTACAGAACACTGACAGTAACATCGGGTGCTCCACCCCACCCACCCCCCAACGATAGCAGGCTAGTTTAAGCAATGCAGGCCAAGATATGTGGTGCCTATGTTTCTGTCCTCCAAGAGAGGGGGATGGCCAGGGGGCTCTGGAAGAACAGATGGGGGTGCTGCCACTGCTGCCACACAGTATCTGCCACCAGAGGCAGTTGTCTCGCTGTGCCTAATGGTTCTGTCAGAAATGAATACTGAAACAATAAAAATCAAAGCATTGCAATTATTGGATTAACTGAGATGTATGAAAGAATAAGCAGACAGTTTAACCTCCAATGTAGTTACTGCAACTACTGCTAACTCCTTAGATGCTGTTCTTTACGATGTCTTTCAGGTCACTGTACCTCAGCAAATAGTACACTTGCATTACTTTCTGAGTCCAGGTGCCCTGGTATCAAGAGTCTCCATACTGTGGATCTACATTAAAAACCAAGTAGAATCCCCCCCCCACCAGTATTTTATTTATTTTTTTTAATTGGGAAGGTAAAATGTTTCAAACCCAGTGTGGTTGCTACGTAGGGTTATCCATTACCATGGCAACAGCGTATGTCTTAGTACTAATGGCCTGTCCTTTTGCCAGGCAACAAACAGCCTTGTGATGCAACTGCACCTGTCTCAGCTATGCGTTGCTATGGAGATGTTCTAGTTGCTATGGTTACCATCACGCTAATCGCCTAGCAAGGGCAGACATACAGCCGTCTCCGCAAAAGCCCAGCTGTTCCTCCCAATCTCTGCCTGAAGATTGATTGTCTGGGCCATGTGACGGAACGCCAGGCTCAGCAGAGATGCACGAACAAGTCATTAATGTTACCAGCATGAAAATTACTTTGTGTGTTGTCGCTCCCTAAAAAAGACAAGATGATGGCACTGTTATCATGGGGGTGAGGGGGACTGCACCCCAACCCCCTAATCCTTAAACAAAATTTAAAATGGCTAACCATCCTGAAGCAATACTATAAACAAAGGAGTTTTTTTCAGCAGGGTTGTCTGGTTTAAACCAGGTTGGTTTAAGCCATGGTTTATACTTTGATTTAAAACAAATGATGTAAAAAACCCACTCCTTTTTTTAAAGCTAATTATAAATAGATACATAGATACATAGAGTCTGGCTATTATTACTATTTACCCACTCTTACTGGAACAACAATGACTGTTTTGAGTTTAAACATTTTAACTTTAACGGTTTATTGGCAGTTGTTTACTGTTAGACCAGTATCCAGTGTCAGTTGCTTCTTCTTAACCACTTTATTTTACATTGCAAGACTTAAGTTTGACCAAAATAAATTACTTTAAAATAGCACTTTTAAAAGAACAATTAATATTTAAGCTAGTGGCTATAACATCTGAACTACATTTCGCTTCTTAATTTTCTGATTTAGTCCTATATTGGTTTTAATGGGAGTGGAGACTGGTTTAAACAACAACAACAACAAAAACCCTGGAGTCTTTTTTTTTAATGGCTGTTTTTACTATTCTGCTTTTCAGTCAAAAAGAGGCAACCTATGAATACATGTATTTTGTGCAACAGGTTACGTCGGATCTTTTATGGTTATTTTATAAACCATGGAATATTGTGTTAATTGTCACAGTGACTTGATCTTGAGTTGCTGTAACAACTCAGGTCTTTCCATGATGGTTACTCTGAAACACAGCAGATTTGACATCCCATAAGCATGTCTCACACCCTTTGCCCCTGCTTTAAGTAGGGTACATGAACAAAACAGATCCTCTTCAATCAGTTTTATTTTTCACTGATCCTTTGAAGTCACCAGTCCTGTTTTACCTTTTTAGAAAGGGAACAGGAGAGCACTATGGCAACTGGCATAACCACACACATTCGCCTCACAGAGCAGGTAACCACAACAGGAGATAAAACTCTCAACAACAACAAAACCCACATTCAGTCACCTGGAAGCAAAAGTTTGCATGAGGCTTGATAGCTACATAGACAAAGCAATCCTCCAAATGCCAAGCTACAAGAGAAAATCCACCAGCAGCCGGCTTTCAAAAAGATACACATCTGTTTGTGTGAGCAAAAAGAGGAATTCCTTGATTATTTTCTGGTATTTCTTTTTAAAATCAGCTGCTGCCATGAGTACAGGAGAACTGAGATTTTTGGCAATGACTACAGAAGCACGGCAAACGTAGACCAATGAATACAAGCAACACATGGGTTCTGCCAATAACGGTAAGAAATATTGCGGATCTAACTAAGGATTTAAACACCAGTAACTTGGGAATCTACCATACTTTTCACAACTGTTGCATTCCTTTAGAGCAGGGGAGGGAAAAAAATATAAACTGCAATCTACCAGTTGATGACTGTCCAATTTCAAGTACCCCCAACCCCTGGGGCAGGTAGGTTGCAGAGGCACGAAGCTGAACTTTATTTAAACCAGCAAGGCACCTATTATACTGTTATACAAGACTGAAAATATATCATTTATCACAGACTAATTATGCCTTAACTTTAACAAACCCAAGAAACATATCTTGGTAAAACAGAGGAATTCCTTTTTTCAAACAAAAGTAGAATATACAAGACTGAAATCAGCCTACTCCTGATTTATATAACCAGGTAAATATTAAAGAGAAATTAAAAACAATTGCCCATATAATAGTATATTCAGTTTTTCTTACCTTTGATATGCCTGAGGAGATGCTGGAGGTGTGCTGAACACATGTGAATATGGGTGATAAGGAGTCTTTTTCAAAGCCTGGATAAGATTTTGTCTGTATTCTGGGTCTATACACCATAAAGACCCCTTCCCAATACTCTGTAAATGAGAATTATAAAAAAAAGATAGGATTTTAAATGACATGCATTCCCTACATTTCTCAGAAAGAAAAATATTACTTTATTTTCATGGACAACCAGTGATCTTGTATCTTTCCACAAATTTTATTGTACATGCTACTGTATTTCTGTTATGATATTTAGAAGGGATTCGGGCAATGTGAGATTGTATGAAAACTGTGGAAATAGCTGTTATTATGTTGAGTTTAGTAATTTTCTGGAAACTCTCTCTTTGACACACACAAATACCAAATGAATGATCAAAATGATTCCAAGCCAAGTTGAAAGATAAATAAGCCTTTCTGACAGATGCTAAAACTGTTAATTCTTTTTGCTGTTGTAAACAAAATTAGAAACAGGTGGTTTAAACTCCTAGCAACTAATTTTTTTAAAATAAAGCAGTCCTAATCTTTCAGCCAGAAGGCATTAGTACCACTCTGCTACATAAAACATAACCAACCAGCTTTTGTCCCTGCCTGATTAATACTTCCGCCTCCACAAGTAATAATGAAAAAAGTCTGGGGGAAAGACATATTCTGGCCTAAGTTTGTTTTGGAAGAGCCATCATTGCAGTTTCTAGACAAAAGATGATTATCAGTGTGATTTGTCTGCAACATTTAAATCTCTGCCAAAAACTTATTGTTTATTTTCTGGTCCTGATGGTTTTAATTGTTTCCTTGCTTTGGTTTTTTAGAAGTAGCCATCATGACATGTTTCATGACTAGATCACTTAATGTAGCAACAGAGCTCCCCAAGAGGCATGGTTCTGTGTTATACCACTTTGGGGGAGAGGACACCCAGAAATAGGAAAAATAATGAAAAATAAAATTGAACATAACCAAACCATTACCTCAAGGGCCCTTTCACACTACACAGTTATAGCACTATGAGTCCACTTCAACTGCCATGGCAACATCCTACGAAATCGTGGCATTTCAGTTTAGGGAGGAATATTCAGAATTCTCAACAAGAGAGTTCTAGTGTCTCATCTACAAACCTCAGGATTCCACAGGATAAAGCCATAGCAGTTAAATAGAATCATAGTGCTATAACTATATGGTGTGAAAAGGCCCCGGGTTCCATAAAAATAGGAGTATGCAGCCTATGGATATTCTCCATATATGGACCCTCAAAATGAGGTGGTTGCAGCACCCAACCCTCTAGGGCTACCACCCTGCTATAGTGGGTCTATGCCGATGTCCTGGGATGTACCAACATGGTACAGTTACATGACTTTAACTGCCATGGCACCTTCTGACAAAATTCTGGGATTTGTGACTTGCTGAGGTACCTGGAATTTTCCACTAGAGAGCAAGAATTCTAAATATCTCACAAAACTACATCCCAGAAATCCAGAGGTTGGCACCATGGCAAAGAAAGTTGTATTGAAGTGGTCTAACTGTGTAGCGTGAATACAGCCCTGGTCTTGGCAAAAGCATGCCTAGAGTTTGAAAAACACTTTACCATTTGTCACAACTGGCAATAACAGTCTCAACAACCTCTGGCAAGGAGTGATGAGTTTTCACTGTCCTCTTCCTTTCCTGGGAGCTCTGTAACTCTGAGACGCAAGGTAACTAGCATGTTGTGGTATCACCACCATTAATAGCTGGTCACTGCATTCTCCTAATCCTAGACATATTCCTTAGATTCCATAGGACTGTTTGCTTCATATGGCATGAAGGTGGGGAAAGTGTTCCAGAAATTAGCTGTTTGTTGTCACTCAAAGGAGGGAAAGGTAAGATTCTGTTAACAGTGTATGAACAAGGACAGTGGTAGGAGGTTTGAACTAAAGGGAACCAGGGGAATCAAAATGATAGCCATTAGTCATTTTTTAAAAATCTGTCAGATCTTGAGATTCTTCGTTTAAAATGAACTACAGTATAAGGTTTTTAATGCTGAAAAGATGTGAGGTTTCAAAGAAATGGTTTAAGAAAGTTCAACAAGGAGTCTCTTCTAATGGCATGAAAGGTCCTTGTTTAAATGGAAGTTGACAAGACCAGGTAACGTTTTATAGCATTTTTGTTGCCTGTTCCAATCAAGTAGCCAATATGATGGTATGTGTGTGGTATTCTAATCATTTGCAGCAGAGATAGTAGAAGTGTAGTGGGGGGTGCACAGTGGTCACAGAAAACAGATCATATACAGAACTTCCATTTAAAAAGGAAGTGTTTTTGATTTCAGTCTCTTTCAATTAAGATGGTTAGAAGACTAAGAACAAAGTTCCAGGCTGAAAGATTGCTCTAACATAATTATTTCAGTTGTGAAGTACTCAAGGATCTTTGTTTTTTAAAATTATACTTTTGAAAAGGTATGAAGTGCATTTAGTGTGGTTCTTCAAGAACACGGAAAAAGGCCTTTCACTTTTCCAAATCAGTGGAATTCAGACCAATCACTTAGTGATTAATTTCCATCTTCTGACATTTGGCATGCTACTCCACCAATTCTCCAAAGCCAAGAGTCAATAGTGTCTCTAATCAAAAGCCAAGAGGAGGGGGGAAACCTGTTTGGTTACATTTGTCTCCATGACAACAAGTGACTTTGGAGTGGATTAACACCTCCCTGATCATCTCTGCAACAGAATGTTTCAAACTTCTTGAACATACTCCTTTTCAACAATTCGGGTTGCTAGTTACTCATTCTATAATTAGATCTCAGTAATTAAAAAAAACATGCTTTCATAAGTTTCCCTTCTACAATTGCTGCAAACTTAAAAATATCCAACTAAAACTTTTAAGAGCCCCAAAAATCCACATTTATTTACTTGTCTTTAGCACAAGTAAAGACCCTGTAAGGCCAGGGTTTGAATCCCTGCGTGGCCATGGAAACCAATGGGTAACCTTGGGTGAGTTACATTCTCTCAGCCTCAGAGGAAGAGAAAGGCAAATCTTGCCAAGAAAACCCAAGAAAATCAACAACTTTTTTTTAAAAAATCCAATTTTTACACTTAGGATTTGTGATGTTGTGTTTCTGCAAAACTTTTCCAACTTATAGTGACCTTAAGGCAAACCTGTCATGGGGTTTTCTTGGCAAGATTTATTCAGAGGGGGTTAGCCTTTGTCTTCCACCAAGGCTGAGAGAGTTTCCATGTCCAAGCAGGAATTTGAACCCTGGTCTCCCTGAGTTGTAGTTCAACACTCAAACCACAATACCGTGCTTGCTCTCTTAGAATCTGATGTGTCTTAAAAATATAGTGTGAAATAATAAGTTTTTCTCATGTAAAAACAGTTAAAACTAAATCTCATTGCTAATACACTAGCGATACTTAGTCTCATCAAAATGAATTAATGGCTTTGTCACTCTCACACACATTGATTTACCTACAGTCAAACATGAAAAAAATAGGAAAACTCATATTTCTACATAGATATAGTTAGAGGTTTTAAGGACAATGTATATTTATCTAACTGTTGAGATAAAAATATTTAAAATGAAAGTTGTGGGGTTAAGCAAGCAGTATGATGTCTTAGCTCTGGTCTTTGGGTGCCTGGTTCAAAATGCATCACCACTTGTATCCATGAGGCTCCATAGTGCCCTCTGTGTCCAATCTACTTCGGGGGGGGGGACTATCCTAGGTATAACAGCAATACAAAGCATCTCTCTCTCTCTGGCTTTTCTTCGCAAACAAAGATTCAGGAAGGATTCATCCCACGCTTTCTGCAAGCATGCTGATGACTAAAAAGGCCAATCTGAGATAGACAAGTCCGCTTGCAGAAAGCACAGCAGAAGGTTTCCTTGGGTGATGTTTCCGGGTTGTGATTCTTTCTGCGTTGTCGTTTCTCTTCAAGACTTGTTTGGCGTGAGTTCTCAAATAAGGCTGCAGCATTTTGGATAGTGTGTCTCCATGCCTCCCGATGTGAGGCCATGGTGGACCATTGTTGGTGATCAATTTGGCCGAGCCTGCAATGTTGTTTCAGGGAGTCCTTACTATGTGACGAATGTTGCTGTCCTTGAGCAAGCAGGGATCACCAGCATTGAGGCCATGATATTGAGAACACAGCTGCGCTGGGCAGGGCACATTTCTAGGATGGAGGACCATCACCTCCCAAAAATAGTATTCTGCGGTGAACAAAGCATCTAGACACCAAAGAATGGGCAAGCTAATGCTATGTATGTATATCTGTTTTAAGAACTGCCATCAACCAGCAATGCTGGTGATACAAACCATGGTTTAAGCTCTTGATTAAAATCACTCCAGCCAGCATGCCTAAAGCAATTCTCTACTCGTCTCAATCAAGTGGTTATTTAGATGCTTGTACACCAGAAGCAGCCTTAGATCAGATCAGACCACTGGTCTCTCTAGTTAAATAATACCAGGATGGGAAACATACAGTCCTTCAGATACTGTCAGACTGAAAGTCGTATCAGCCCTAGCCTGCACACCCAATGGTGAGGGATGATAAGAGCTGCAGTCCAACATCTAGAGGCTTCCTATTCCTGGTTTACTCAGATCCCCAAGGTCTTAAGTAGATACAGGCATTTCTCAGCATAACATGCCCAAGATTCCTCTATATTGATCTTCTGATCCCAGAAATTGTCTCTAATGTTTTCATGCTTGTTTCCACTGCTGATAATTTCCAATTGAAAACTTTTGGGGTATGGAGAGTTAGTGTGGTGTAATGGTTTCAGTGTTGGACTAGGACTCTGGAGCTCAGGGTTCAAATCCCCACTCAGACATAGAAACCTACTGGGTGATCTTGACCAAGTGACACACTCTCTCAGCAGTCCCAGAGAAAGGCAAAGGCAAACCTTCTCTGAAGAAATCCTGCCAAGAAAACCCCATGATAGGTTCACTTTAGGGTTGCCATAAGTCAGAAACAACCTGAAGGCACACAACAACCACCACACAATGGTGGCTGAAGTGCATGAGAATGTCTAGAGCCAGTCCATATTTCTTAGTGTCCCAGAGCTGTTGTGAGGATATTTTGAGGAAAAAAGAGTATCATATCCACCATTTGAGCTACTTGGAAGAAGGGAGGAGGTATAAAGGTGACAAGTAAGATAAACTTGCTGTGGCCATGTCCCACTGTTTGTTCATATATATCCACTCTTTTGAGAATAGTATTAAATATTTTGTTACTTGTTCCCACAAAACAAACATTATAGATACTGAAAGGTTAAAAAAATAGCACACACTAGTTTAAATCATGAAGTCCTTAAAGTAATAACCTTTGTGGTACAAAACAGTTAGGCTAATTTCACTTGAGACGAAATTTGATGTGCACTGAACACACAAATGTAAGTCATGTGGAATTGTACACAGATACAGCACTGCAGGCAGATTCAGGAATTATGGACTTGCACAAACATACACAACCACAGCATAAAATGAGATTTGTTCAAGGTTGTTTTGAGGCAGGGAAAACTAAATCCACTCAAATGTTCTTTCATGGACACACTAGGCCCATAATTATAGTGTTTTACAAGTAAACCAACCTCTGTATGCAACTCTCATCTCCAATAAGGTGCAAGCCTACCCTACAACCAAGACACTGTATCAGTTGTCTGTGACTCATAGAGGGTTTCTGCATACAGAGTTCCATGCTTGGGGCGGGGGGGGGGGCTGAATTACTTTCAGAACTACAAACCTGACAAGTCCCCTTGCCAGCATTGGTGGCTGGCGGATTTGGGGAGTTTAGCCCTACAAGTAACTTCTTTAAGCTCTGTAGAGTTCTTGGTGAAAGGGTGACTTTTTCTTTCAGCCTGCACAGAACTATAGTTGTCCCTTCATATTTGCTGGGGTTTGGTTCCAGGACCCCCTGTGGATACCAAAATCCGTGAATACTCAAGTCCCATTATATGCAATTGCATAGCAAAATGGTGTCCCTTATATAAGATGGAAAAATTAAGATTTGCTTTTTGGATTATTATTTTTTTTAAAGAATATTTTCAAGCCATGAATACTAAAATCCATGGATACCAAATCCATGCATACAGAGGAACAACTATATATCCACAAAAGTGACCTGAGCACAGAAACTTGGGTTGAATATTCTTAAAACCAACAGGAAAACTAAATCATATACTATACAAGAAAAGATGCAGTAGTAATATGACTCCTGCAGCAAGTCTCTATATTTTTGAGGGTGCACAATAAGGTGACCGGCGTAGAACACAGCCTCTCAAAAAACTAAGCTTTTTAAAAAGCAAGTTTCCCAACCCTTGTGTTTTTTTAGGAGGTGCTACAATTGCCCAATCACTTTCCTAATTAGTACTCTTGAAGACACAGCAGTAACTAAATAAGTGCAATTACCAAAACCTAAATTCTGAAAAGTAAGAGATGTTTATATCCAACTTCCAATTTCCGTATTCCATATTTTTCTTGGAACACAGTTGCAACTGCCTAAATGGGAGTAGAATTTTAACTTCTTTTTATCGTGATGTACACATAGTCCTATCATAGAACTATGCTGTCCATTAGTGTATTTCCATTGGTTGTCACAGAAGTGGACAGTTAATTTATAAATTGCATTTATTACTAAATCACATTCCTCCCAGTAGCTGGAGATGGTTTACATACTTTCTCCCATGTCCGTATTACATCAGTACTTTTGAGACACGTTACAATGGAGATGCTAATTAGCCTAAAGTGGATCCAAGCAACAGGAAGATAGATCGACAGATTTGAAATATATACCACCTTCATCAGTAGACTTTATCATCAAGTAAAGATGTTCAGCAGCATGGTGATGGACCACCCTTTCAGATGTACATCCCTGTATTAGTTTCCAAAGAAAACTTTAGATGTCCCTGGAAAACATTTCTGATGCATTCCTCAGTACTGCCAGAGAAAGTGTCTACTGTAAAATTCTGCAGCCTCAAGAAATATGATGTACTTCATATATATCAGGGCCACAAACCATTTACGTTGGCTTGTTCCACAGATCTGCCAAGTTCTCCTATTAGTTTGGATTGCTACATGATCCCTTTGTTTCTTGAAATTTGGAGCTGGCAAGTTTTAATGGCTTGGCACCTTACATATGGTTCTCTTGCCAGTTTGCATATGTTTGGAGAAATATTACAAATGTGAAATACCCAGATGGTGCTTTAAAGGGGAGGGGGTGTTACTGCAACAATACATCTCTCTCTCTCTCTTTCTCTCTCTCATGTTTACCCTCTCCATCTTTGTCTCTACCCCTCCTAAGTCTAAAAAGTTGTGCTATTTGATGCCATTAGATAGCTAAAGGCCCATTTGAGGTGTCAAAACCTGCTTCATATGCAGAAGTTTAAGAACAGGTGCAAATTACAAACTTCGGTTGTATAATGTTGCAGAACAACACCTGGAAGCTAAAGCCAAAATGTAGCTTTACATGTCCTTACACTATAGGAGAATATATAGACAGAGAGAGAGACACAATTATTTCAAAATGTTGCTATTTCAGCAAGTAGAGACAATGCAGTTTGTAACATTTAAATCCTCTTCAGACTAGAATTGACCTTTAACCCAAACCTCCTACAGAGGTTACTCCCCGCCCCCGTTTCTTCTTTTTACATTACAGTATATAGTGGACCCTTGGTATCTGCTGGGATTTGGCTCCAGACTCCCCGTAGATACCAAAATCCGTGGATGCTCAAATCCCATTATATACAGTGGTGTAGTAAAATGGCAACCCTTATATAAAATGGTGAACAGCAAGATCTGCTTTTTGGGATTTATTTATTTATTCATTTATTTTGCCAGGGGAGGGGGATATTTTCAAATCGTGGTTGGTTGAATCTGTGGATACGGAGGGCTGACTGTATATTATTTATTCCTTTAAAAGTATTTTTATCCCACCATTTATCTTAAACAACAAGATGCAATACATAGTACTCCAATCCCCACTAACTACCACTGTTCATGCTGGTGAGAGATTCTAGGAATTAACGCTCCAAACATAACATTTCCAAGCTCTGTCCTCATTTTTAAGCATATCAATCTTTCCAAGAGGCCCTTTACAAGCAGCATCAACAAAAATTAAATAGCATCACAATTTTCTTTGGGTGATAGCCCTTTAGATATTTGAAGTAGGCAACCATGTCACTCTTGTGTCTTCTCTTTATCAGGCTGAACATTCCCAACTCCCTCAAATTTTCCTCAAATGTTTTTCCCCCATAACTCTTACCATCCTTGTTGCCCTTCTCTGAACTTATCTATGTCCTTCTCTGCAACTTATCTATGTCCTTCTTAAAATGAAGCACCCACAATTGAACACAGCACTCCAGGTAAGGCCTGGCTAGTGTAGAATATACTGGAACTATTACTTCTCTTGACCTGCAAATTATCATTTTATTAATGCAGGCTAAAATACTATTTGCCTTTTTTGCTGCAGCATCACACTGCTGGCTCATACCCAACTTATGATCAACAATAATCTCAATGTCCTTTTCAACGTACTGTTGCTAAGCCAAGTATCCCTCACCTTATACCTGAGCATTTGACTTTTGTGAAAATTTGCATTTGTCTCTGTTGAATTTCATTTTATTAGTTTCAGCCCAATTTTGGATGAAACTGATTATCTTGATCCATTTCAAACCGGCTTCAGGACAGGATATGGAGTTGAGACTGCCATGGTCGCTCTAACCGATGACCTCCGCCTGAGCATCGACAGGGGTAATGTGACCCTGCTGGTGCTCTTGGACCTCTCAGCAGCCTTTGACACTATAGATCATTCCATCCTCTTGGATCGCCTGAGAGGGTTAGGAATTGGAGGCACTGCTCTGCGATGGTTCCATTCCTTTCTCTCGGGCAGATCCCAGAGGGTGAGGCTCGGGGACAGCTGCTCCTCCAGAACTGAGCTCAACTGTGGCGTCCCTCAGGGTGCCATTCTGTCCCCGATGCTATTTAACATTTATATGAAGCCGCTGGGAGAGATCATCCGGAGGCATGGAGCTCGGTGTCATCAGTACGCTGATGACACTCAGATATATTTCTCCATGACCAGGTCGTCGGCTCAGACTTCAGATGGTGTCTCTCCTCTCAATGACTGTCTTAGAGCGGTAATGGATTGGATGAGGAAAAACAGATTGAGACTAAATCCAGACAAAACGGAGGTACTGACAGTTACAGGCCCGAAGCCAGGTCTGGGAATACAACTTCCAGTCTTGGATGGACTCACACTCTCCTCTAAGGACTGTGTTCGCAGTTTGGGGATACTCCTGGATTCATCGCTTCACATGACTAGTCAGGTGAATGCGACGGCCAGAAGTGCCTGTTATCAGCTTCGGCTGATACGCCAACTGCGCCCTTACCTGGATACAAGGGATCTGGAAACTGTGGTACATGCTTTGGTAACCTCACGTTTGGATTACTGTAATGCACTCTACATGGGGCTACCCTTGTCCCTAACCCGGAAACTTCAACTGGTACAAAACATGGCAGCCAGGTTAATTACGGGTACATCTAGGAGAGAGCATATAACACCTGTGCTTAAATCTCTCCATTGGCTGCCGATTAGTTTCCGGGCGCAGTACAAGGTGTTGGTTTTAACCTTTAAAGCCCTACATGGCTTGGGTCCATCTTATCTCCGGGACCGCCTCATCCCATATGATCCCCCTCGCGCACTTCGGTCCTCTGGGAGGAACCTGCTGCAACCTATGAAAACTAGGCTGTCGCAGACCTCCCAGAGGACCTTCTCTTCTACCGCTCCCAGACTTTGGAATGGCCTACCGGATGAGATCTGTCTTATCACTACTCTTGATAGCTTCAAGAAAGTGCTAAAGACGGATCTCTTCCGGCAGGCCTTCCCGGAATAACTTCCCGGTTCCAGTGGACTGATTGCTACCCACCCCCTTGCCATCGTTGCCGTTATTTATTTATTTATTTATTTATCATATTTTATTCTTGTTTTAACTCTTCATTAGTTTAATTTAGTTTTAAGGGGTGGGAGGGTTAGGATGGGGAGGGATCGTTTTAACTTGATGTTTTAATCTTGTTGTACGCCGCCCCGGTTGCTGAGCAGAGGGGCGGGTTAAAAATAAAAATTTATTATTATTATTATTATTATTATTATTATTAATTTTCTAGTTTATCAAAGTCTTTTTGAAGTCTGTTCCTCTCTTATAATGTGTTAGCTACCCTCTCAGTTTTGCATCACCTGCAAACTTGATAAGGATTCCTTCTTCCCCATCTCCAAGTCATTAATAAAAATGCTGAATAGTGATGGCCACAGGACAGAACTTTGGATCCTCGGAGAGTTGAGAGCCACCACATGTATACTAGACCCTTGCCCTTCCTTGGTAATTAAACAGACCAGCGCCTGTAAGGGAAGTGATTAATGCCTCTTTACAATAAGGCAGGGTCTCAACACACCTGAAGGAGGGTGTATAAGACCCCTTCTGAAAAAAACTTCCCTGGATCCTACTATACTAGATAACTATAGGCCAGTTTCCAAACTTCCATTTTATAATAATAGTAATTTTTTATTTTTAACCCACCCCTCTGCTTGGCAATCGAGGTGGTGTACAACAAGATTAAAACAACAGCAAGTTAAAACAATCCTTCACAATCCTAACCCTCCCATCCCTTAAAACTAAATTAAACTAGTAGAGAATTAAAACAAACATCAAATACAATGCAATATACAAATTACAACAAAAAATGGCAATAGCGGCAAGGAGGCAGGTAGGCAATCAGCTCCACTTGAGCCAGGAAGTTATTCCGTGAAGGCCTGCCGGAAGATATCAGTTTTTAGCGCTTTCTTGAAGTTATCAAGAGTAGTGATAAGACGGATCTCGTCCAGCAGGCCATTCCATAGTCTGGGAGCCATAGAAGAGAAGGCCCTTTGGGAGGTCTGTGACAGCCTAGTTTTCATAGGCTGCAGCAGGTTCCTCTCAGAAGACCTAAGTGAGCGGGGGGGATCATATGGGATGAGACAGTCCCGGAGATAAGATGGACCCAAGCCATGTAGGGCTTTAAAGGTTAAAACCAACACCTTATACTGTGCCCAGAAACTGATCAGCAGCCAGTAAAGATACTGGATACTAGAGTGTGTGGTGCCTTCCAACTCCAGGTGTTTCTGGATAAAGCAGATTATCTAGATCCATTTCAGTCTCGTTTCAGACCTAGTTATGGGACTGAGACACCTTTGGTTGCCTTGGTGGATGACCTACACAGAGAATTGGACAGAGAGTGTGTCCCTATTGGTTCTGCTTGTCTTCTCAGCAACTTTTGATACCATCAACCATGGTATCTTTCTGAATCGCCTCTTTGGGATGGGGCATGGAGGTACTGTTCCACAGTGGTTCTATTCTTTCCTGGAGGAGTGCTCTCAGAGGGTGGTGCTGGGAGATTCCCTTTCAATTCCTTGGCCATTGACCTGTGGAGTCCTTCAGGGTTCAGTCTTGCCCCCTATGCTATTTAACATCTACATGAAACCGCTGGGAGAGCCTGTCCAGAGTTTTGGAATCAGGTGTCACCAGTATGCTGATGATACCCAGCTCTATTATTCCTTTCCACTTAACTCCAAGGAAGCTGTTCTTGTGCTAAACCAGTATCTGGCAACATCCAGCAGTAGTAGTAGTAGCAGCAGCAGCAGCAGTAGTAATTATTATTATTTATTTATTACCTGCCTCTTCCCAAGGCTCAAGGCAGGGTATAGTATGAATTAAAATACAATACATAACATAAAATCATTACAACACACAGGTAAAAACACACAGGATTAAAACAAACATTACATTAAAATCATTCATACCAATTTAAAATCCGTACATTAAAAACAACTGAGTAGGCCTGCCGGAAGATAAATGCCTTTACTACTGTTTTAAATTCCAACATCATACTTAGCTGTCAAATCTCTTCCAGCAGGTCATTCCACAGTCTGGGGGCAGCCAACAAAAATGGCCCTCCATCCATCCCAACTGCCACCACTCTGTCCTTGGAGGGACAGAAGAAGAGGCAGGCAGAACTCTATCAGGCCTGGGCCCAGAAGCAGAGGAAAGGCCCTCCATCCATCCCAACTGCCACTGCCCAACCTTGAAGGGAAAGAAGAGGCAGGGCTCAGCTCCACCATGCCTGTCACTGTCACTGGGTGACAGTTGCCAGTCTAGTCCTGGCTGGTTGAAGTAAATGTCCCCCAGAGGACTGGATGAGGGCAAACAAATTGAAGCTTAATTCAAACAAGACACAGGTGTTCCTGGTCAACCGAAGGGCAGATCTGGGAACAGGGATTCAACCTGTGTTAGATGGGGTTACACTCCCCCTGAAAATGCAGGTTCACAGTCTGGAGATACTCCTGGATTCAGTTCTGAGACTGGAAGCCCACGTTTTAGTAGTGACCAGGTTTCAGTAGTGACAGTTAAAGCTAGTGTGCTAACTGCATCAATTACTGGAGAAATCGGATCTGGCCACATGCCTTGGTTAAATCTCGTTTGGATTACTGTAATGAGCTCTATGTGGGGCTGCCTTTGAAAAGTGCTCAAAAACTTCAGTTGCACAAAGAACAGCAACCAGGTTGTTCACATTCCCTTGTTGCAACAGCTCAATTGGCTGCCAGTCCATTTCTGGGCACAATTAAAAGTGCTGGTTTTGACCTATCAAGCCCTATACAGCTTGGGTCCAGGTTATCTGAACCTATATCTCCCTTTATGAGCCCATTGGAGCCCAGCTTAGATCATCTGGAGAGGTCCTTCTCTCTGTCCCACCACCATCTCAGGCTTGTTGGGTGGGAACAAGGAAGAGGGCCTTCTCAGTGGCTGCTCCCCAACTTTGGAACTCCCTCCCTTGAGAGGCCAGGATGGTCCCATCTCTGATCTCCTTTTGTCAACAGGTAAAAACATTTTTGTCCCATCAGACATTTACAATCTGACAAGAGTTGGGCTTTTAAATGCTGTGTGATTTGGATTTTAAGGTACATATATCGTTTTTTAAAATATATTTTAATATTTTATGTTTAATGTTTTAACCCCATAAGTAGCTTGTTTTTAAAATTTTATATTTATATGTTTAATGCTTTTGTATTTTTTAAAATTTGTATTGTTACAAACTCACTGTCAGCTGCCTTGAGTCCCTATATTGGGAGAAAGGTGGGATGATGATAATGATGATGAAACCCTGTGGCATTCCACTCCACACTTTCCTTAAGTTTAAAGTGCAGCTATTGATAATGACTCTTTGAACATGGTTTTCCAACCAATTAGGGATCCATCTGATGGCATTTCCATTTATTCTATATTTAATCAGTTTGCTAATCAAAATATCTTGGGGGACTTTAGCAAATTATTTGCTGAAATCCAGATAAAAGACATCTACAGCATTCCCACCATCTACTAAACTAGAAACCTAATCAAAATAAGATACTTCAGAGGGGTCTTGTGAGGATAAACAGGCCAGGAGAGTGAGTTGTGTAGGCTGCCTTGAGCTCACTGGAGGAAAGGATGGATATAAATATAAATAATAAATAGCAAACATCGCCTCTAGCATAGTCCACTTCATATCAGCCCATGATATGAAGCAGAGGAAAGCCCTCCATCCATCCCAACTATCACCACCTAGGCTTTGGAGGGAGAGAAGAAGAGGCAGGCAGAACTCCATTTTGCCTAAGCTCAGAAGCAGAGGAAAGGCCCTCCTTCCATTCCAACTGCCACCGCCCTGCCCTTGGAGGGAGAGATGCAGAGGCAGGCAGAACTCCATCTTGCCTAGGCCCATAAGAAGAGGAAAGACCCTCCCTTCTTCCCAACTGCCACCGCTTTGCCCTTGGAGGGAAGAGAAGAAGAGGCTGGCAGAACTCTATCAGGCCTGGGCCCAGAAGCAGAGGAAAGGCCCTCCATCCATCCTGACTGCCACTGCCCTAGCCTCAAAGGGAAAGAAGAGGCAGTGCCTGAGCCCAGACAGATGGAAGACACTCCCTCTATCCCAAATGCCATTGCCCTGGCCTTGGAGAGAGAGAAGAGGCAAGCACAGCTCCACTGTGCCTCAACCGCAGCAGCAGATGAAAGCCTCCCCCCTTCATCCCAACTGCAACTGCCCTGGCCTCAGAAGGAGAGAAGAACCAGCAGTATCTACTGGATTTAATCCCTATCCCCACAGCCATTCCCTTTTCCTTATGTGTCAAGTCTTATCTAGATTGTAAGTCTGAGGGCAAGGAATTGTTAAATTAACCCTTTGTAAGCTGCTCTGAGAGCCTTTGTGGCTGAAGAGTGGGGGCTTAAATACTCTAAATAAATAAATAAATAAATAAATGATGTAATTTGGGATCCCCAACCAGCTTAAGAGCAATGATTAAAACTGCTGCACTGCAACATAAGAAGCAACACTTGAATACGAGTAAACCCCTTCACGGTCACTGTGACAAGGTAAAATGCTCATCTTCCTCAGAAAAATTCACAATGGCATTGCAGCAATGGAGTCATGCCATACTGATGTGGATAATCCTACAGAACCTTTAATTCATACCAGATTTCCACCTGTTCCAGAATCTGTTAATGATACTAGATCCTATCCCTGAACATACGGTATGTGAATTAGTGTCTGAACTTGTGCAGCTAGCCCTTTTTCTTACCACTACGTAATCACTACCTGTTCCCAGACACTTAAAAATATAGAGGAAGGTATTTTGAAGCAGAGGGTAGAGGATCTCAACTGTGTTAAGCCTCAGCAGCAATTTTTAGAAGTTAGGATTAGATTAAATGTAGCATCAACTGTGTGAATGTAATGAATGACCACTTTTGCTTTCTTTTGTGGTTTGAGCTGCAATCATGTCAAAGCCTGAGCAAACTCAGGACCACAGAACAAGGGAACCTGCATTCCATAGTTTGGACAAAATTCTCTTCTTGAAAGTTGTTTTTTTCATTGAGAAAAGAAAGTGCCTCTGGTGTGAATGTCTTCCTCTCCACATTCTCAATTCTGTTCAGACTGCCCCATGGCAAAAAAGTGTGCATGTTGGTTGTACTCAGAGTTAACGTTCATGTTTTGTCTGGCTCTTGATCACTTCCAGTGGACACCTAGGACAATGTGAATGAAGTCACAACCCTCAAATGGACTCAGCAGTCTTCAGCCCAAACTCTCTCAGCATTAATTCATCAATCATAAAAATGGGGTTCTTAGTTATAATGGTATTAAGATTTTACTTCAGAATTTGGGGAAGTCAGCTTTTCGATTGCAGTTCCCAGAATCCCACTGGCCAATTCTGGTAGCTGTACCCCCTCCCCAAATAACACTCCCATGCTCTGTCTCTGTTCATTTTTACCCCATTTCCCAATACAATTTCAAATGCTGAACATACATTTCCCACATATTTTCATCCCATGATTCAAAATGAACATACAGTATTTCTTTTAGTCAAGTTGGGGAAGGGGCAGTATACTTGTATTATACAAATATAACTGGACCTGAAGGGTTACAAGCATAAAAAGACTACCCTAATCAGAAGAGATTGTTATTTGTAACATTTACTAGAGCCCTCCTTTCCTCCACTTAGCTCAAGGCAGCACACACTCTCCTCCCCTCATTTTTATCCTCACAACAACGCAGCAGTCTAGGTCAGAGTAAAAAAAAAAGAGTGACTGACCCAGGTCACCCAGCAATATTCACAGCTGAGTGAGGACTTGAACCTGGATCTCCCTAGTCCTACTCTAGCACTGTAACTAGTACACTACACTGGCTCACAAAACTATGCTGTGTATCAGCCCAAGGCATAAATTAAAAAAAACAAAACAAAACACCATATTAGCATGTTGTATCAGAAAATCAGCTACCTTAGTTGACTGCACACTCCCTTCCCAATCTCTAGTATCCCAGGTCATATCACTCTTCAAGGAGCATTTTTGTTTCATCAAACTTCTGATTCTCTGCATGTTTTAGATATCATCTCACACAAGCCATTCAGATAAATGAAGCTATACTGTGCCTTGTGATTGACATTTTGGAAACTGAGCATCCAAAATGTTCAAGTTGGATGCCTACAGAACCAAAATACACATTTAATCACCAAAACAGAGGAGCCAGATGGATTATTCAGAGATGCTAACCACTTCAGTCTTCCATTGACTTCAGGCATTCAGCTGTAAAAAATTTGGCCATGCATCTGGTGATGGGAGCACTTTAAAGGGTTGCCATGAGAACCTGAATCTACCAGCAAAAGCTTGTTCACCCTTCCAAGATTTTAAAAGAGTGGCTGTTTGTGTCTTCTTATTGTTCTATTCGTATTGACTCAATCACAGCTGCCATAAAACTAACCTCAATGGCTCACCAAACCCAAAAAAACATTCATATTGGGGTTGCAAGGCATTAATAGGCCAAAAGTCAACACTGGATTATGTCTGTATGTACAGTTGTCCCTTCACATTCACTCGGGTTTGGTTCCAGGACCCCCATGAATACCCAAATCCGTGAACACCCAAGTCCCATTATATGCAATGGCATAGCAAAATGGTGTCCTTTATATAAGATGGCAAAATCAAGGTTTGCTTTTTGGATTATTATTTTTTAAGAATATTTTCAAGCCGTGAATACTTAAATCCCTGAACGTGGAGGGACAACTGTATTATCTCACCCTTTGCAGCTTTCTATCTGTGTTGCTTATTTGAATTATGGGTGGTCTTTCCAACTGAAGCGGTGTTTCCTAAATCTGTGAAGGCTTTCCCAATAATGTAGAGATAAATGCAACTCTTGAGGTGTTTTGTTGCTACCTTTAAAAAAATGTGCATTTCATATCAACTTAGCCTTTCTGGGCAATGGAGGAAACTGTAGCTCTTGAATGCTGAAAGAAACATTGCCTCAAGCTTTCTCAGTGCACCTGAGGCAAGTAATAATCTCTCAGAAATGCACTTTAGGGAAGGAATGTTGGCTTAAATAATGCATCTGCTTTTCACTAAAGGAAAGGATGTGAATATATACATATATATATATATATATATATGGGTTTAAAAGAGGTAGGCTTCTTCCACTAGCATGTGCTTTGAAACGTGGGGAAAGACCAGCACTCCTGGAAATAAGCAATTCCAGAGAGCACGAATTCAACAAATCAAGCCCACTGTGACCATTTATGTCTTGTTGAATCAGCAGTGCAGTGGCCCGGGGTTGCCAAGGGCAGAGAAGCTTTGCCACATACAAAAGGGAACTTGTGCACAGATGAGCACTCCTCTAAAAAGCTAGTTCTATCCTACTGATTTTCAAAGAAAGAGAGAAAGAGAGCAAATCATGCTTTCCTTCCAGCTATCTCTTCCTCACTTGAGCTCCATCAACTAAGCAAGAAAAAGGCCTTCCCTTTCAGGACCTTTCAAAACCTTCAGGATAGGGATGGTAGGTTGAGAAGCATACCAGCATGCTTCCATAATAAAAGTAGAAACAGTGTTGTACTGTACATTGCTGGATATTTATGAATTCATAAACACCGTATGTGATTCACAAAACACAAAACAAGATTTCCAACTGCCTGTAAACCAATATCCAGAATTTGTCAGTCACTATTAGAGACAGTTTAACTGATCCTTTGCTTTATTTCACATTTGAAGTACTAACAATTCAAAGTACTATTAAGATCAGTTTCTGGTGCTATGAAAAATTAAGCAGGAAACCTACAAGAGTCATAATGCTGCAATCTTACAGAAGTTGAGCTGCAACCTATGAACCTATATCATGGGAGAGGCTGCTTGTTGGTGAGGGGGGTGGAGCTTCTGTGAGTCACATCTGTCAGTCACTAGGGGGTGGGGCTGGGAGCCTAGCTCTATATAAACTCCTTGCAGAGGCTTTTCAGACCAGTTTCCTGCCAGGGAGAAGAAGGAAAGAAGCTTCTGGAGAGCCATTTTGAGTGGGCGAGTTTGATATTTTTTAAAACTCTTGGGAGAGGCTGCTTGTTTCTAAGGGGGGGGGGTGGAGCTTCTTGGAGTTTGAATTTTTTTAAACTCTTGGGAGAGGCTGCTTGTTGGTGAGGGGGATGGAGCTTCTGGGAGTTTGAATTTTTTTAATCTCTTGGAAGAGGCTGCTTGTTGGTGAGGGGGGTGGAGCTTCAGTGAGTCACGTCTGTGAGTCACTAGGGGGTGGGGGTGGGAGCCTAGCTCTATATAAACTCCTTGCAGAGGCTTTTCAGGCCAGTTTCCTGCCAGGTAGAAGAAGGAGAGAAGCTTCTGGAGAGCCATTTTGAGCGGGTGAGTTTGATTTTTAAAAAAACTCTTCAGAGAGGCTGCTTCTTTCTGAGGGGGGTGGAGCTTCTGGGAGTTTGAATTTTTTTAATCTCTTGGGAGAGGCTGCTTGTTGGTGAGGCGCAAGCCTAACAGCGCACGAATTTCAGTGACCAAACAAAAATACAGTATACCTAAAAGTACAGCTTACAGTTCTCAGCATTAACTAAGAGTTCTAAAAAGCTCTCACCATGGACACTGAAGGGCTGCTGCGGTCACATGCAACACTTGTGGGATGTTTGTCTTCTTGGCTACAGACGTGCGGAATTTCACATGCACCAAGTGCAAGTTGGTAGCCCTCTTGGAGGAGAAAGTACAGCAGCTGGAGACAAGCATAGCTACACTTCAACAGATTCGGGAGCAAGAGGTTTTCCTGGACAGAACAGAACGAACAGTCTTGGGAGGGGAACACACAGAGCAACTGGCTGGGGAGGAGAGGGTCACTCCACAGACACAGGAGGTTGACAGCTGGAGGAATGTCACACACAGAACAAGAACATCCAGGGATTCTTCAAGCAGCTTGCAGCTACAGAATCGATTCAAAGCTCTCTCCCTTATCAAAGACAATGAGGAAGAACAGCATGGACAGATTCAGGGGCAGAGCAGGGGACCTTGAGAGTACCACTGCAAGGAAGAGCAGCTGCAAAGCCTCAGGGGAGGCGTGTGGTGTGGTGGGGACTCCTTGTTGCGGGGTACAGAAGCAGTGGTTTGTGGGCCTGACAAGATGACTCGGGAGGTGTGTTGTCTCCCTGGCGCAAAGATCCGTGATGTGACAGAGAGGCTGACAAGACTCGTCAAGCCTACAGATCATTACCCCTTCCTTTTGGTCCATGTGGGAACCAACGATACTACAAGGCACAGCTTTCCGAAGATCAGAAGAGATTATGAGGCTCTTGGGAGGAAGCTGAAAGAAATGGATGCACAGGTTGTTATCTCGTCTCTTCTGCCAGTTGAGGGGCATGGTCCAGGAAGGGAGAGGAAAATAGCCGACGTAAACAACTGGCTCCGTAGATGGTGTCGCCGAGAACAATTTGGATTCTTGGATCATGGGCTGCGCTTCCATGAGGGGGGACTTCTGGCAAGAGATGGGGTGCATCTCACGACAGTTGGCAGAAACATTTTTGCCTACAGTCTCAAGAATTTGATCAGGAGGGCTTTAAACTGAGTCAAATGGGGGAGGGAGACAGTATTCTGGAAGGCAAAAGGGCTGGAGAAAATAGTCAAACTGTCATAGAGGGAACAAGGCAAACAGCGCAAGGTCCCAACAGTGGGAGGCAAAAAACTTGCACAGGCAGCAAGTAAAGAGAACACATGGTTTTAGATGTCTCTACACTAATACACAGAGCATGGGAAATAAGCAAGATGAACTTGAACTCCTAGCACTACAAAGCAAGTATGATATAATAGGCATTACTGATACCTGGTGGGATGAGTCTCATGATTGGAATGCAGGATTAGAGGGGTATAACCTTTATAAGAGAAACAGGCCAAACAGGAAAGGAGGAGGAATAGCATTATATATCAGGGATATTTACACCAGTGAAAAGATCCATAACATCAATACTGGAAGCCAGTTGGAGAGCATCTGGATAAAAATTAAAGGGGAGGGAAACAACACGGATGTTATTGTGGGACTCTACTACAGACGACCCACAAGTCAGACAGAGGAATTGGATGATGCCTTTCTAGAACAGATGACCACACACGCAGAAAGGAGAGATGTAGTAGTGATTGGTGACTTCAACTATCCTGATATTTGCTGGCAATCTAACTCAACCAAAACTTTAAAGTCTAGCAAAATCCTTACTTGCCTGGAAGACAATTTCATGGTCCAAAAGGTGGAAGAGGCAACAAGGGGATCAGCGATTTTAGATCTGATCCTAACCAACAGGGATGACCTGGTTAATGGGGTGCAAGTGGTGGAATCCTTAGGTGAGAGTGATCATGTTCTCTTGGAGTTTATTATACAATGGAAAGGAGAAGCCAGGCATAGTCAGGCAGGCATCCTAGACTTTAGGAGAGCTGATTTCAATAAACTCAGGGAAACACTGGGGGTGATCCCATGGTCAGGAATACTATAAATAAACAGAGAGATGCGCAGTAGTTTTGGATACTTGTCAATTTACAATAATACCAGCACTTCCTAATATACTAACCTTAAAGCTGGACAGTTTTTCTATGTTGACCAAACAACTTTCCTTTCTCCCAACGGCACAGCAGAACAACAACAACAACACCCATGGTTATTTTCATTAAGGTAAAAAAAATAATAATGGCCATTTCACTGCTATACCCTCTTTAAAGCAGTTCACATTGTGATGAAGGTAAGATACATCTATATACAAAGTTTTGTTGTAGCACCATAAAGACCATGGTGTATCCTTTCATAGATTAAAGTCCACTTCATCAGACATATACTCTATATACTTTAGGGGCTAAAAACCTAGTGATGTTCTACACAATTTTAAACTTTATTAAGAGACCTGTAGCTAAAAACCAATACATTTACAGTGGGCCCTCCTTCCCTGTGGGCTCCAGATCCACAGATCTGACTGGCTGCGGATCGTCATGCCCCATACCTAAAATGGCAACAGTTTGCATGTGTACACGCCAAAGTGTTCACAGAACCAAACACCTGCGGATCTGGAGGGCACACAGTACTCTCTCTCTCTGTCTCTCTCTCTCTCTCTCTCTCTCTCTCTCTATATATATATATATATATATATATATATAGCATAAGTTTGTGTGAACTAGAGTCCATTTCCTGAGATACATTTCCACAGTGTCCATTTCCTCCATTTCCATACAGTCCACTTCCTGAGACGCATGAACATACTTAACTGAAGTGAAGATACATACCTACTAACTTAAGTGAAGTGTAAGTGTGGGTACACACACAGAGGAAGAAGAAAACTGTACACACAGTACAGCTTAAAAGTCAAAGCAAATGTAAAACATGAAACAAATACAAGATCCAGTTATGGCATATGTGACCAGCTCCCAACAATCATGGATGATAATGCTATCTTTCTTGATTTGAACATTTAACATATAACATAGAAATTTTACTTTTTTTAGTGGGAAAGCACCACTCCTACAGCTTGTTTGGCTCAGAGTTGCTAATGAGTTCTAACTTGACTCTCAACTAATCCAAAGTAGTTGAACCAGTTACTGACACAGTGAGGAAACTCTCATTATCTCAGACCTGAGCTGAATCTAATTTTAATTTTTCAACTCTCTGGTTATAAGGAAATAGAGGAACAACATGATTCAAAGAAAGAATTCATTCTATATTAAATCAAACTATACAGTAATGGTAACTATGATTGGCAGTACCTCCTCCAAGCCTGCTGCTAAAGATCCTTTTCAAACATGGATGCTATGGACCGAATTTAGGAACAAAGAATGGGCAATGCTTAGTTCCACTATTATCACTCAAATAACCCTTTTAAACTTTTTTTTAAATTGCATACTTTTCTTTTCTGAAGCTGTTCTGTTCAGACTAGAGATAGTGTCAGCTGATCTTCTGACTCGGGTGACTCATAGAGCAACTCCCAGCATCACTAGAAGATCCACATTGTGGATTCATCTCCAGTTGAGCTTCCAAACTTAAATACCCATCAGTGGAATTCCATCACCATTAGTCTAATATAAGCATAGGCAAAATGTAACCCTAAGAATGTTTTTGTGGCCCAAGGAAACACATGGTCTTAGATGTCTCTACACTAATGCACAGAGCATGGGAAATAAGCAAGGTGAACTTGAACTCCTAGCACTACAAAACAAATATGATATAATAGGCATTACTGAAACCTAGTGGGACGAGTCTCATGATTGGAATGTAGGAATAGAGGGGTATAACCTTTTTAAGAGCAACAGGACAAACAGGAAAGGAGGAGGAATAGCATTATATGTCAAGGATATTTACACCAGTGAAGAGATCCATGACATCAATACTGGAAGCCAGGTGGAGAGTATCTGGATAAAAATTAAAGGGGAGGGAAACAACACGGATGTTATTGTGGGACTCTACTACAGACCCCCAAGTCAGATGGAGGAATTGGATGATGCCTTTCTAGAACAGATGACCACACACGCAGAAAGGAGAGATGTAGTAGTGATGGGTGATTTCAACTATCCTGATATTCGCTGGAAATCTAACTCAACTAAAACTTCAAGGTCTAGCAAATTCCTGACTTGCCTGGAAGACAATTTCATGGTCCAAAAGGTGGAAGAGGCAACAAGGGGGTCAGCTATTTTAGATCTGATCCTAACCAACAGGGATGACCAAGTTAATGGGGTGCAAGTGGTGGGATCCTTAGGTGAGAGTGATCATGTTCTCCTGGAGTTTGTTATACAATGGAAAGGAGAAGCCAGGCATAGTCAGACACACATTCTTGACTTTAGGAGAGCTGATTTCAATAAAATCGGGGAAATACTGGGGGTGATCCCATGGTCAGGAATACTAAAAGAGAAGAGACCACAAGAGGGATGGGACTTTCTCAAAAGGGAGATACTGAAGGCACAATTTCAAACAGTACCATTGAGGAAGAAAAATGGGAGGTGTCTCAAGAAACCAGGATGGATGACTAAAGAAATATCAACAGAGCTAAGTTTTAAATGGAACACGTATAAGAAATAGGAAAAGGGGGAAATCACCAAAGAAGAATTCAAACAGATAGCAAACACGTGTAGGAGTAAAGTCAGAAAAGCTAAAGCTCAGAATGAGCTCAGGCTTGCTAGAGAGGTTAAGAACAATAAAAAGGGTTTTTTGGGGTATGTCCACAGCAAAAGGAGGAAGAAGGAAATGGTAGGGCCACTACGTGGAGAAGATGGCAAAATGCTAACAGGGGACAGAGAAAAGGCAGAATTACTCAACACCTTCTTTGCCTCAGTTTTTTCAGAAAAGGTAAAGGGGGACCAACCTGAGGATAAAGGTACAGAAGACACAACAGGGGAAATCCAGCACAGAATAAGCAAAGAGGTAGTACAGGAATACCTTCTTAATCTAAATTAATTTAAATCTCCAGGACCGGATGAACTACATCCAAGAGTATTAAAAGAGCTGGCAAATGTGATCTCAGAGCCATTGGCAATAATCTTTGAGAACTCCTGGAGAACAGGAGAAGTTCCAGCAGACTGGAGGAGGGCAAACGTTGTCTCCATCTTAAAAAAGGGGAAAAAAGAGGATCCCAACAATTATCGTCCAGTTAGTCTGACATCAATACCAGGGAAGATTCTAGAGCAGATCATTAAACAGAGAGTCTGTGAACATTTAGAAGGCAATGCCATAATCACAAAAAGTCAACATGGGTTTCAGAGTAACAAGTCATGCCAGACTAATCTGATCTCTTTTTTTGATAAAATTACCAGCTTGGTAGATGAAGGGAACACTGTGGATATCGTATACCTTGATTTCAGTAAGGCCTTTGACAAGGTTCCCCATGACATTCTTGCAAACAAGCTTGTAAAATGTGGGCTAGACAAGTTAACTGTTCAATGGATTTGTAATTGGTTGACTGGCCGAACCCAAAGGGTGCTCAGCAGAGGCTCCTCTTCGTCTTGGAAAGATGTGACCAGTGGGGTGCCACAGGGTTCTGTCCTGGGCCCAGTGCTATTCAACATCTTTATCAATGACTTGGATGAGGGAATTAGGGGCATACTTATCAAATTTGCAGATGACACCAAATTAGGAGGAGTAGCTAATACCCTAGAGGACAGGATCAAAATTCAAAATGACCTGGATAGACTGGAGAGCTGGGCCAAAGCTAACAAAATGAAATTCAATACGGAGAAGTGTAAGGTACTGCACTTAGGGCGAAAAAATGAGATGCATAGATATAGGATGGGAGAGACCTGGCTGAATGAGACTACATGCGAAAGGGATCTAGGAGTCCTAGTAGACCACAAGTTGAACATGAGTCAACAGTGTGATGTGCAGCTAAAAAGGCCAATGCAATTTTGGGCTGTATCAATAGAAGTATAGTGTCTAGATCAAGGGAAGTAATAGTGCCACTCTATTCTGCCTTGGTCAGACCCCACTTAGAATACTGTGTCCAGTTCTGGGCACCACAATTCAAAAAGGATATGGACAAATTGGAGTGCGTTCAAAGAAGGGCGACTAAAATGGTGAAAGGTCTGGAAACGATGCCTTATAAGGAGAGACTTAGGGAGCTGGGTATGTTTAGCCTGGAAAAAAGACGGTTAAGAGGCGATATGATAGCCCTGTTTAAGTATTTAAAGGGATGTCACATTGAGGGTGGAGCAGGCTTGTTTTCTGCTGCTCCAGAGACTGGAACACGGAGCAATGGATGCAAGCTCCAGGAACAGAGATTCCACCTCAACATTAGGAGGAACTTTCTGACAGTTAAGAGCTGTTTGGCAGTGAAACATACTCCCTGCGTGTTGGGGTCTCCTTCCTTGGAGGTCTTTAAACAGAGGCTGGATGGCCATCTGTCGGGGATGCCTTGATCGTGATTTCCTGCGTGGCAGGGGGTTGGACTGGATGGTCCTCGTGGTCTTTTCCAACTCTGCAATTCTATGATTCTATGAACCTAAGAACTACTTATGTCAATGCAGTACCATAGTTCAGATAACTCTGCTACTAGGAAAGTCTCCTTTACATCAAGATACATGCCCTCATAAGAAAAATATAGAATTGGAGTTAAGACACATTGAAATTACCTGGCCACATTTTTCAAGCAACATGATTCTGACACAGCTCCTAAATTTGACTTCTTTTAAATAGAGCTCATTTAAATTCCACAAAATAAATATCCCAAAATTTTCTAATGCTGAACCTATACAACTGATGAGGAATTCTTAAAGAAAAACAAATTTAATTCCGATCCATTACTGGGACATCACTTCAAATCCACTGTGATTTCCCATAAAAACTAGGAACAGCTCTTCGGGGGTCAATAGATTTTCTTTACTCCTTGTGTATAAAGCCATTGTACTGTCTATTCTCCTTTATGGGTCTGAAACATGGGTCACCTATCGCCACCATCTACGACTCCTCGACTGCTTTCATCAGTGCTGTATACACACAATCCTAAATATACACTGGACTGTCAATGTGATGAATGTTGCTGTCCTTGAGCAAGCAAGGATCACCAGCACTGAGGCCATGATATTGAGAATACAGCTGCGCTGGGCAGGGTACGTTTCTAGGATGGAGGACAATCGCCTCCCAAAAATAGTACTCTATGGTGAACTCACCACGGGTCAGCATAAGAGGGGCGCTCCAAAAAAGCAATACAAGGACTCCCTGAAACAACATCTCAGGCTCGGCCAAATTGATCACCAACAATGGTCCGCCATGGCCTCACATCGGGAGGCATGGAGACACACTATCCACAATGCTGCAGCCTTGTTTGAAAACTCATGCCGAACAAGTCTTGAAGAGAAACAACAACGCAGAAAGAATCACAACCCAGAAACATCACCCAAGGAGACCTTCTGCTGTGCTTTCTGCAACCGGACTTGTTTATCTCAGATTGGCCTTTTTAGTCACCAGCGGGCTTGCAGAAAGCGTGGGATGAGTCCTTCCTGAATCTTTGTTTACGAAGAAAAGCCAGAGAGAGACCTTGTGAGCACTCTTAACAGAGGAAGGGGATGGTCTCTATATGCTTCATCATATCATTATAACAGAAACATTTTTAAAATACCACGTGACTATTGAATCTGAACATCCTAATGCTTTTCAGTTTAAATCCACAAGCATTCTTACACCAGGATAACAGATGTTATAACTCAGACAGAAGAATAAACTGTCTTTTAAGGAAATTGTGGAACTATTTGTTAATAACCCTATGACTGCCCCACCTCATTTGTCTCCTGATAGCACCCTGCATGCTGGTCACAGCCCCCAGGGAATTTGTGACTAGGAATAGCAAGTTGGAAGATATTTATCTGGCTTACATTTTTGTCATTCTCCAAACAAATACACGAAGCAGAAGAAACTTACTCATTTGTACATTTCTCTGATTTTCTGCAATGCATTTCTTCAATTGTTTTTATTTTGTTTTGTTTCATTTTTCTGTTACATTTATATCCCATCAATCCTCCAACAAACTAAATGCAGCACACGAGGCTTTTTCCTTCTCCACTATACCTTCACAAAAACCCTATGAGTTGGTCAGGCTGAGAGAACACAATTGGCTTAAAGGCAGCTTCATAAGACATTGGGAACTTGACTTTAATTGTCCAAATCCCTGTCCATCATTTTGACTACTATAAGCACACTCTTTCCCAATGAATATCTTAATTTATAAAAGGTCTAGATTGGGGGAAATGCTTGCAAAAATGGCTATATTATGGAGACTGGGTAGCAAAAAAACATCAGAATTTTAATGTGTGTTTTAAAAAAAAAAACAGAATCATAATGATAAAGAAATGACACAGAATGAACATGTGCTTTAAGGAGGTAAATGTTTTAGAAAACAAACTTAGATTATCCATCCCTATGTGTGAGAGACTTGATCTGAAAAGAGAGGCTTCGTGTTTTTGAATGTATTCAGCACAATTTAACTTGGCTTTGAATAGGATAAGGACAGCAAATCCAAGCACAAAAAATGCAGCAAGCTCACAGGAGCACACAATCAGATGCTAACCTAGAATTCAGAATCAGATATAAGCCAATCAAGGCAACCCTGGAGCTTATTAGACTAAATTACACAGTACATACACTGGGGCTCCCACCTTAGAAATCTAGCAGACTATTTCTAGGCTTTCCCCTTATCAATATCATTTTTGATTCATACATTTACTGTGATACAACCTTAGGCAAGTTGCACTAATTTCTTTAGAATTTCAGCTGTTTCATCATAAGTCAATTGCAGGCAGCTGTTGTTTGTTTTAAAAGAAATGAAAGGAAAATATAAATATCTTAGTAAATATTAGTATATAATCATACTAATATGGTTTCTTTAAAAATAATTGACTACGTTTGCTTGGCACAAACTGGAGCAGAACAACAATTGCAACTAGACTTACAAGTGTCACTATTTTAATTCTGCCACAATGCAATACAGCTTCATTTTGACGGTCTGAAAACCAGAGCTTGAAAACATTCCTGTTTCGTACCATAACTCCCCAAATTTGCAAGCCAGCATGGCTGGGAAGTTCTGATAGTTATAGCCCCCAAAAGCAACTTTTTCCAGTTCTGGTGGACCCAATGGTGTCAGCAAGTCCAGCTGTATGGGTTCAACTGGATCTCCTGTTAGTACCATTCATAGGCTGCCTACCATTGCTGGACCACTGGCAGAAATACAATAACCCTGCCAGCAGAAGGGTATGTAACCTCCCAGGAACACAGAGGGCCCTTTGGTCAGGAACCCTTTAACACAGAGCTGGGTAAAAATGTGTTGTGGTGTGCCTTCTAGACATTTCCGACTTACGACAACCCTAAGGAAAGTCTGTATCATGTGGTTTTCTTGGCAAGATTTATTTGGAGGGGGGTTACCTTTGACTTCCTTGTAGGCAGAGAGAGGTTTCCATGGCTGGGCAGGGATTTGAACCCTGGTATTGAGAGTCCTAGTCCAACACTCAAACCACTACACCACACTGGCTCACATGTAAAAATTAAGGAAAGATACATTCCAAAACGAAGTAAACAAGATATAAACGAGGTCCACCTGTGGGAATGACGGAACTAGGTATACAGGGGAAATTCACACACTGTCAGATAGTATCCACACTATCGCATCAGCCTTCCAAAAAACTAAAGCAACACATGGGTTGCTTAAAACCTCAACACTATGTGATGTCCAATGGGAGCCTTAGACGACAATCCTAATGGGTAGGTCAAATGGGAAACACAATTTGGTTCTGTTCAAATGGAAAGACTGTGAGGAAAGAAGGGGTTATCAACCTGACTACCAAATGAGTCCATTACTAATGCACTGATTTCCTCTGATTATGCAGTTTTCTCACTCATCTTTTAAAATTCTTAGTCATCACTGACCTTTGAAATGATATTTTCCCACCTCGTGTTAAACCTTTCTTTATATATGTATATGTATATGTATATGTATATATGTACATATATATATATATATATATATATATATATATATATATATTGCTGTGCAGAAGTTGTGCTGCACAACATGAAACAGAACCCAAAACACAATCCTTTTAAGTCAGGGCCAGGCAACTGCTACCAGCAGGGCCCAGTCCCCCCCCCCCAATGTTCTGAGCAACCTAGAAGTGACTGGAAATCCATTTTTATTTACATTTTATTGGGGGGAGCAATTTTTGGCCCACTTTTGTTGGGGAGGTAGTTTGAGAGATGTGTGTGAGAGTAATTAATTCAAAGAGTTTTAGTGGATTTGGGCTGTGATTTTTAAAAAACTGGGGGAGGTCCAGGACCTTGGCAGGACGGGGGGGGGGGACACTACAAAAGGATTGGAGTAGCCAACTTGCAGCTTATAGGTTTCCTCTCCCCTGCCCTAAGTTGTCACTATGGGCAAGAACTGGGAGGGGAAATGTTTTCCATAAAACACATTGAAAAGAAAAAATATATACTTTAATGGGAAACATCAATCAAGTACTTGTCTAAGAGGAGTTTCATATCCTCCTCTCCCCACTGCAGACCCCCCATGGGCTCCAGCAAGCTTCTCACAAGTGTCATCAAGATACCACCAGGAGAGGGCTGGGATGTGGAATGAAAGGGGTGTGTGGGTGTGTGCACACATATACAAGTGACATATGATGTGTGGGGGGGGGATTATCTTTGTACAACCACCTCATGGGATACAACCCAGAAAATCTGCTTCATTACAAACCCTCTTTGGGTTTTTAAAAGTAACTTTTCTTAATGTAGCATGAGGCACTGAGATTCTAACTTTTAAAGAAAAGAAAAACCAGGGCCTTAGCACACACAAACAGTTATCTAGATGGGTCACTTATATGGCCTCATTTGTTTTTCAAAGTATATCTGGCACAAACTTTCAATCAGCAACAGACAGCAAATTTTCACAATGTGTGGTGAGAAAACATTAGGCAGAAGAAAAACATGAAGACACCCCACATCAAGAGGCTGAGTCCTGTAAACAAAATTTCTCACCCTTCTACATGCCAACACCAAGACAAAGCCCCCTCTGATCCTGTAGGAATATATCAGATCATGCGCTGGCAGCAGAACAAAATTTGTGAGAAAACAGTAATCAGTTTGATTGAGCTCCTTCATCCCTGTACAACCTCTGGTGCTTCAGAGAAATTAGTCTTCTAGGATGCTCTTCTTACACATAAAGGTTTTCCCTCTTCCCACTTACCCACTCAATCACATATGGGATAATGTACAATGTTGTTATGGGTACCAAGATGCTACATAAATCTTGTAAAAATAAGAGGAGACAAAACAGAACATAAACCTACCATATATCTCTCCTCTTAATTCAGTCTACAATACTTAGGACAGAATTAAGTTTCAAAAATTTGGATACTGGTACCCAGCAAGTAAAAGCATTTGGAAATGTGAAACATCTAAATGACAATGACCTAGTTCACACGCTATTTTTGGGCCTAGACCGGGAATGCTATCTTGGACATACTTGCATGTTTTTATTCCCCACAGGCTTTGTGACAGCATTTAAAAAGGTACTGGGTTTAAAAACTGAGTACGAGTTCCATAATGCCTTATCTAGCCTGGTCTGCTATGGAAAGTCTGTGTCCTGTTGTGGTTAGAATGGAGACTACAGAGGCCTGGGGAGACCCAGGGCTTGTCTAGATAAGAAGATATAATGTGGACTGCTGCACATTAATGCAAATTTGCAGCAGTATTTATTTGTCTCCTTTGCCAAAATCGCTAGTATGCGAAGCTATCCGTATTTGAAATGCACATGCAGCCATGCCTGTGAATCAAGATGGTGGCTGAGACTGAATTACTTGCATTATTATTCTCCATAAGTAGTCACCACTGCACAGTAATTTTTTAACTATGAATCAAAGGTACTCAAGTGTGCCCTTTCACTTAAAAAAGCTGTTAGGCTGCCTCAGGGCAGCAAAAAAGCAGACAGTTGATAACATGAAACTCTCAAATGGCACTTCTGACCACTTCATTGCCAGCAAGCCCACCCCCCACCCCGCACAAATCCAACCAATCAGCTTTCCACTTCTGCCCCTACAGAGTATGAGCTGCAATGTGAATTGGATGTCTAAATGAGCAGTAGTGTGCATTTCCACACATTATTTAAAAAAAAAAAAACCTCGGGAAAAGCCACAAAGGCTTTCCCCATGTAGTAAATTGAGGGTTTTTTTTGGGGGGGGGTCCTTCCAAAAACCACAAATATGGGTCGGATCTCATTGAGACAAAAGGTATTCTCTGAGAATTCTATTAGGATTATTTTCACTGTGTAGACAACCCTCCAGGTTCAAATCCCCACTCTGCCAGAGAGTTCACTTGGATCAGCTACAGTCTTGGTACCTAAACACTGCAGGGTTGTGGTAGCAATAAGATTGGAGGGAACAGGAGAACAATTGCCTTGGTAGATTGGAAGACATGCGGAATATAAATGTAATAATACATTTTAAAAAACACCTTTTGGTATTTCTTTTGTGCAGGATGACAAAATATGATAAAGCCTAAAAATTAAGGATTCAGCTTCAGCTTGAAAAAGAAAGCTTAACCATTAGTAGCTTGAGGCAAAATTCTGTGGCAGCTAGAAGCAATGTTTCTTAAAAGGTCAGTTAACAGCATGCCTACCAGTACTTTGTTGGAGGGAAAAAACTTCTACCTCCAGGTTTTAGCCTTCAGACTGAAAACCAGCACCTAGCGCTTTTGTCCTGGGTGAACAAATTGAGCACTAATGAGTAGCAATACCACACTCTTACGCTCTAGCACATGGGCAGGCAAAAGGTAGATCAGTAACTGTGGGTAGATCTCCAGGTGATCTGTTATAGAAAGGCGAAGATTTCTGATTTCTAGCCATTTAAACAACTGTTCCAAGATCCCTCCTAAATTATACTCTTAAAAATCAAGAAAGCTTGGAGAAGGCAAAAGCAGGTGTAGGGGATGGAAGGAGAGGTTTGTGTATAAGAGTTCCATTTCTGATACCAAAAACAAACTCAGGCTGAGCATGTACTGAAATGTACATTATTCCACAGTTCTATACCTGCCTTCCTGAGCCATACTATTTTTCCTCTGGACCCAGTTGGAGGCCCACATAGTTCTAGTTTTTTAAAGAAAGAAGACTCAACAATACTAGAGTCTGTCCATCCCAGCACTTGTATAAAGGATTGGGGCAGTGACAGACATCCTCCAAGCCATAGAAAAATGTCAGCTTTGCCCACCCTAGATGAAAGAGGGTGGCTAGGGCATGGGAAAGGGGTGATGGGCCATTTTACGGACCTAAGACTCTCCATTGTTGCTACAAAGTGAACCACCTTTAGGAAGTAATTACTCATTAGGAAAAAAACAACAAACACAGATGTTACCATTTCTATTAGGGAACCACAGGGAAGTTGCTGACAAGCCAATTATGTGAGATTAGATGTCCTTCGTAGACTGACAACCACTAACCACATGTAGGAACCATCTATCTATCCCACTAGTGGTATAGGTAGATGTCCTAGATCTAGGTTGAGTCCCTGTCACCTTCAGTTCAAATGATCAGCAGCAAGTGATAGGAAAGACCCTACTTAAACTCTGGAGAACCACTGCTGCCACCCAGAGCAGACAATATCAGTCTAGATCACTGGGCTGGCCCTCTAGATGTTATTGAACCGATGCACCGTTCTCTGAGTATACCTTTATTTAAAGAAAGTGAGGCACACTATCCACTAGATTTCTACTGATAAAATAGTTTTTCCCATTCTAAATCTATACAGACAAATGCAGCAGTAGTTACCTGACACATACCAATATCTCCAAGAGAAGAGGCAAAACACTGAGAAACATGCTATCAAAGGACAATCTGGGACACAAGCATTCTAAGTGCTTACAACCTGCATCACAGGCAGAGGCAGTTTACAAACAGTTGTGAGACAAACACCCGTTGTCTAGAACTTCACTTGCTGCTTCATTTAAGTCCTTGACGTTGGTGTATCAAGAACTAGGCCACAGGTGATCAAGACAGGAACACAACTAGGAAATGAGTAGAGGAAGGAGACAGACAGAAATTAAGAACCAAAGAAGGATCACAATTTCACAAACTAACCAGACCAGGGCACAGGTTAGGTGAAACTACATTATGCAGCTGACTCTCTTGGAATTTTGCTTTTTGCTCAGAGGTAAGCATGGAGGCCACTAGTCAGCTTGGGACATCTATGCACTGGGAACTGAATTTTAAATATCTCCACAAGCTGCATCATTCTCAAAATACCATCTCATGACAACAGTGGGGGGTTGCTTTCTTTATTTAACCCCTTGGTGCAGCTACTGAATTTTGGAAAGCCTGGCTTGGAGAATTTAAAATTTTCATGCCCATGTTCAATGGTTCAGATCTAGATCAGGGACCTGTACACATACTTCCAAAGTAAAAACAAAACAAGAGGAGCTAGCTGCATGCCACGTAACAGGAGAAAACCATATTCTAGCAATGTTCTAGCATTGTTGTTGTTTGTTAAAGGGAGAAGTGTGCCTATTATTGCAATACAGAAACAATGCAGGGTCAAAACCAGTGTGATGTCACTAACTGCTTGAACACCACACTGTCAGAAATGGACTGGGGGGGAAGGGGTCCATTTTGGATTCCAGATGAGAGAGAGGATACACTATGCTAGAAATTCACATCATTCCAGAAGTTCAAATTTAGCACATCCTTTTGAAGACTGGAAATACGTAAAGATTATCAAACACCACCCCTTTTTGGATTTTTGTTGTTACTTGTTTTCACTTAATAATTGTTCTATTATCACCAGTTAAAAGTTGTAATAAGGCCGAGATGTCTGCCACAGAACTGTTGAATGAGAACAGTTTAGTTGTACATTAATCAGGAATCTTCTCCCCATCCATCCCAATCAACATTTAATTGAAGAAGTCACTGGGTCAATTTTACCTCCTGACTGGCACATCTTAAACATTTTATTAGATCCTGACTAGTACATCTTAAACCTTTTATTAGATCTATGATTAGAATGTTGAGATTGTTGGAGCTAAGATGTTTTCACTATCTTCCTTTTAATTTTTCAGCCCCCAAAATGGGGTAACAAATGGGCCTAGAAGCCATGCGATTCTAGAAATACTTTTGCTCAACAGAAACCTTACTTAATGCTGCCAGAGAAATATTGTAGTCACCTTGTTCTCCCCACTCACTTTTTGTTCCTATAGAGTTGATTTCTTCCCATATATATATACCCCCGCTGTGCCAAAAGTTATGTCTCTTTTACTGACTCTGTTGCCTCCAGAATTGTTCAACTAGCCAGATGGAACTCTTGTTTCTCCAGTTTTTTCCCTCCTGAAGACAGTTTTTAAAAAAAATCTGTCTTTTTACCAAGCTTTTATTGGCTTTGGGGAGAATTGGTCACTTAGAGCATTCCCACCATCGTCAAATTTTGGAGCACGGCTGACTTCTAGAATACCAAGAAAAAAAGGTATTTTTAGACAACTGTTGTTCAAATTTTCCTCTGGCTCGCTGAATACAGAATAACAAAAAAGAGTGATGTGTCTTTTGTCCCAAACTAAGTGCATATACGCTCAGTGACTTTGAATTCTCTTAGTGTAGGAAAATCCAGCATACTTACATGTTTTGAACTACAACAGCTTTATCCAAAACAGGTGGAGAGCAGTAGGTTGCCTGACTCCACCTCAGGAAAAGCACTACCCATTTCTTTCCTGTGTTTCTCTCTTTATGCTTTCCTTCACCTGAAAACTGCTCCCCTTCTCACCTCAAACAGGCACTTCCACTTTCTTTTCTTAAAAAAGCATCTTTCAGAAACAGGCCTCTAAATGGCAAAACATCCAGACTTCCCTTGCACAATTTGCCATCCTCTTCCTAGCTCAATATTTTTCACTGTTGAAAGACTTAGGTCACAGCAAGTCCACAGCCCATACTTCACTTACTTACAATCTAAAGCATAACTAAGCTGCAAAGGATTTTGAGGTAAAAAGGGGTACCTCTGCAATGTAATTTTGCTTGTTGCTGCTGTGTGCCTTCAAGTCATTTCTGACCTATGGCGACCCTATGGCAGCCCTATCGCAGGGTTTTCTTAGCAAGGTTTTTCAAAGGGGTGGGTTGCCTTTGCCTTCCTTTGAGGCTGAGAGAGAGTGACTTGTCCAAGGTCATCTAGGGAGGTTTTTATGGCCAAGCAAGGATTTAAACCCTGCTCTCCAGAGTTGTAGTTCAACGCTCAAACCACTACAACACACTGGCACTAATTGTGTAACTTTAGTTTTAGCTATTTTTCTAGTAATAGTGTGTGGCCTCACTAATTCAGTGGGTCCTAAGAAAACAGCCAGTGGCTTATAATATTCTGATTTTCTTTAAAAGAAGACCTTAATTAAAAAGTAAGTTGTCTTTTCTGAATAATGAGAAAGGAAAGCATTTAATGCAACAAGTAGAAACATGCTGTGTTATGGGAAAAGCTGACATTGACTGGCCATTTTAATTGCACTTGCATAGCACATAGTAACCACAGTACTGCAATTCCTGAAAGAAGTAAAGAAAATAACACAACATTCATCAGTAACTTCAAGGCCAACATGCATTTTGTGCAATGTTTCTCTTTTTCTTAGAAAAAAACAACAAAAAGTCTAAGAATAAGTCACTTGACTTCATTACAACATGATAAACTGTGCAGAATTATGTTCACAAAATTATGTTTTACTCCTCCAAGGATGCCAAAGTAAAATTATAAACATGCCAGTTCTATTTAACTAGCTGTCAAATCTATTTACTTGCAAAGTATTTTTTATAGAAACACAACTAGTAAATGGCAAAACAACCACCAATGCTTTCAAACGCAGATACACACAAAAATTATTACTATTGCATTTTGCTTTAAAAGATAGATTTCCAAGATATATCAAGAACCTTTGAAAACAAAAACTGAGCAACAGTAGTGATGCTAAGAACTATGTAATGAAATATCGGAAATCAGTCTACATAACAGTAAAGTTTCCACTTACAATGGATTAATATCCATTTACTATTTCACACCCTGTATACACAACAAGTATGCTTGCACTGAGAATAAATTAGATATATATTTTCAGAAGATATACTTTTTAACGAAAAAAGAGCCAAGTCCTTCTATTAAAAGGAAAATGCTTTCTATCCCTGGAAAGGAGGTTGCAGTAAAGGTGGACATTAATTGCCAAAGAAGGAAAAAGAAATCCATTCAGATTTTGAATGTAGACAATATGTTTTCCAGAGTCACACCTTACAATTTGTTTGTTTTTTAACTCACAAACCTATTTTTAGTACACCAGGAAGTATGTGAAACCAGAAAAACTGAGTATTAGTGTGTAAAAATATCCGTCAGAGTAGAAGGCCAAGATTAGTCAGAACAACACTGTTGAGTTCTTGTTTCTTTTGTTTTAATTACAGAAGTCTTGTTGTGATTTAAAGTTCAAGACATAAAAGTACTCTCAGATAACATCCCGTTTCATAAAATATTTGCATTTAACTGACTTCTAAGTGTGAGTCTCCCCAAACATGCAAAATGAATTGCACCATGTTACAGACTGTAAGAAGGGTTGATTCTACAACCTCAGAAGGCTTAATTCTCTTATGTACCTCAAGTGACCCTTTGGAAGATTAAGTCTACAGTGTTCACACACTTTCAAGGAGTGGCTCCCTGAGTTCAAGTTTGCTTCTGGATAAACAGACTCAGGACTGATTGCTCCATACCCTGTAGAAATATTCTGAAATTTCTTCCAATAAAAATTATGTATGAAGAACTATATGGCAAGTGGCAGATCAAAGTAAGAATTTTCTATATCTGCAGAGAGCTAGAACACTATAAGTGTTACAGCTACCAACTTTATGGTACAGTCACAGCTTCAATTATCATCTGCTAAAATTCTGACTTAGAAAACCCTGTCTCCAACAATGTTCTCCTTAGAAGGATTAATTTATAATCAATGCAGTTAATCCATCTGTTCCTCCATAATAAAATTTTCAATCCTTTCTACGGGACTTCGTAAAACTGTCAAAGAACTGAGCCCTTCCAAAAACTGCAGAATGGTGAGATTTGTTAGAGGAAATGCAAAGACTGGTGGAATGTTGAAAAGGAAGCTACTGAAGGGGACCGCTTAGGACACAGGTGGGTAAGTGTGGCCCTGGAGCTTCACAGATCTCCCTCAGCTTCCCCCCACCCCAGACCTTGATTGCTCCACACTCCCAGACTGCCTTTTTTCTGGGCTAAAACTGCCTCTCCTGGAAACCTTCAGGAACAACAAATCATGTTTTAAGTACGTTGCAGTCAGAGACAAAGGTAGTGGGAAATAGTTAATGCATTTAGTTAATTTTTAACAAACTAAAAACCTACTTTGATTACATTTATATTTCTCTCTCTTTCTTTTCTTCGTAAACGAAGATTCAGGAAGGATTCATCCTGCGCTTTCTGCAAGCGCGCTGATGACTAAAAAGGCCAATCCGAGATAAACACGTACGGTTGCAGAAAGCACAGCAGGTCTCCTTGAGTGATGCTACTGGGTTGTGATTCTTTCTGTGTTGTCGTTTCTCTTCACGACTTGTTCAGCGTGACTTCTCAAATAAGGCTGCAGCATTGTGGATAGTGCGTCTCCATGCCTCCCAATGTGAGGCCAGAGCAGACCATTGTTGGTGATCAATTTGGTCGAGCCTGAGATGATGTTTCAGGGAGTCCTTGTATCGCTTTTTTGGAGCGTTCCTATATTGGAAGGGGTAAATTTAAGTAATAGGTTTATGTTAAATTATCCTGCCAATTCAACATAAATAACTGCACTAATAGCCTTATTAGAACAGAATAGAAAAGTCTGCCACTGCCAGACTTCTCTCCCGGACCGCAGTCATGCTCCACATGGAGGAGAGGGGCCAGGGCCAGGGCGAGGGGCTTCTCCCCCTTGTCCGGCCTCTTCTTGCCGCCGCTGCTGGTGGCGGAGCCTTTAGGGTCGCCGCTCTTGGCGGTGGAGCTCCGCAGCTCGTTCTCTTCGTCCTTGGGGCCAGCTGAGCTAGCCCCTGTTCACACGGGACGATCACGGCCGATCACGGCCGCGATCACAGCATCAATCTCCTCCGGTGTGGTCATTCTCCTCTCCCTCATGGCCAGGCTGTTATTCCAATTGAGGTAATAATTAATTCTAATTTTTTTTTAACTTTAAAAATGGCGCCCACCATGTGTGAGGGGACAAAGGAGGACACAGGAGGAGACATGTCCTACCAGGAGCATAGGCAGGAAACAGACTGGCCAGCAAAGGGGTCATCCCTCCTGGATGACATCACTGATGGTCAGACTTTTCAAAATAAGAGTTATCTGTATCCTGCCTACCAGGAGCAAGTGGGAGGGACAATCCCAAGCATATGGATGCTCTGGAGCCCTCACCACTGGGAAATAGTAGCCTTACTAGAATAAACCTGAAAATACCATCCATGATTGGATGGAAGTCAAAACCAGAATTAGACTTCCATCCAGTTCCAGGGTTGGAAAGCTAGTGTAACAGAGTGGTTAAACCAATTACATTCTCAGTTTAGGAATCACCACTGACCCAAGCTTACTTTTGTCCATATTTGTAAAGAGGATGTAATGCTGCCTACCTAACAGGAAGTTTCAGTGAACACTGAAATAGTGGTTGTGATATGATTTGTGGAGTAGAAGTATGCTATTTGTTGTTAACTTCTGTCATGTCAACTTTGACCTATACAACTATACTATGAATAAGAGACCTCCAAGTCACCCCTATCATCAACAGCCCTGCTCAGGTCTTGCAGACTCAGGGACAAGACACCCTTGATTGAGACTATGCATCTGTAATGTGGTCTTCCTCTTTTGCTACAGCCTTTTACCTTAGCAAGCATTATCGCCTTTTCTAGTTAATCATGGTTTAATGTTCTTCATGTTGTGTCCTAAATACAACAGTCTAAGTGTAATCATCTTGGCTTCTAGGAAGAATTCAGGCTTGATTTGCTCTAGGATTCACAGGTTTGTCAGTTCATGGTTTCCATAGAAATCTTCTCCAGAACCACATTTCAAATGAGTTCATTTTCTTCTTCTCAGCTTTCTTCACTGTCCACCTTTCACAAGCATACATAGAAATGGGAAAGACAATCCTTACTTTGGTATTTAATGATGTATCTTTACACTTCAGGATTCTATCTAGTTCCTTCATAGCTGCCCTTCCAAGTCTTCTGATTTCTTCACTGCAGTCTCCATTCTGATTAATGACTAAGCCAAGGTATGGGAAAACATGGACTCTTTCAATCTCTTCATTGTCTACTTTAAAGACATGTACATCAACTGTGGTCATTACTGTATTTGTTTTCTTAATGTTCAACTGGAAACTTGCCTTTACACTTTCTTCCTTGACTTTCTTCAGAAATCATTTCAAGATTTTACTATGTTGTACTAGTAATATGGTGTCATCTGCATCTCTTAAATTGTTGGTGTTCCTTCCTCCAATTTTCACACCTCCTTCCTCCGAGTCTAATCCTGCTTTACATATATGTTCAGCATACAAATTAAACAGATAGGGTGATAAAATGCAGACTTTGCCTGATCACCTTATCAAATGGAAACCATTCCATTTCTCCATATCCTGTCCTGACTGTAGCCTCTTATCCTGAATACAGGTTACACATTAGGACAATCAAATATTGTGGCACACCCATTCCTTTCAGAGTGATCCATAATTTTTCACAATCTACACAATCAAAGGCTTTCTATATGAAGCGCAACTTGATTTTCCTCAGAAATTATTTAGTGCGCTCCATTAGTCACCGTATGTTTACAATATGATCCCTTGTGACTCTTCCTTTCCTGACCCCAAGTTTTAGTTGTAGAATTTTTGAGCATCATTTTGCTTGCATAGGGAATTAATGCAATGGTCCTGTGGTCCCCTTTCTTGGGGTCTGAAATTTATATTGAGTATTTCAAAACTGTGGGCCATTCTTTTGTTTTCCATATTTGTTGACAGATTTTAGTTAGAACTAGAGTACATTCCATTTCTGTAGCCAGAAGCAACTCTACTGGTATGCCACCTGTTCCTGGTGCTATAGCTCTCCCAAGTGCCTTGAGTGTAGCTTCCATCCGACTTTCTAAAAATGTAGGTTCATCTTCAAATGATTCTTCCTTGAATGAATCTACCCTCATCTCTTTTATATAGTCCTGCAGTGTATTGTTTCCATCATCTTTTTATTTCTACTTGGTCATGTAATGTGTTCTGCTACTGGTTATAGAGTATGCCCACTCTTTATTTAAATTTCCTTTGATTTCTCAGATCTTGTGGAAGAGATCTCTTATTCTTCCTTTTTAGTTGTCATCTTTTATTTCTCTGCATTGACTATTATAGCAGTTCTGCTTGTCCTGGCGCACAAGTCACTGAAGAGTTGCTTCAGGATTCTGACCCTATTTCATTCACTTTTTGCTTTTTGTTTTCAACCTTTCACCTTCCAGCTGTTTTGGACTTCAACTTCCTGAATCTGTGACTACTGGCCAGGCTGGCTGGGACTTCTGGGGGTTGAAATCCAAAACATCTGGGGAACCACAGTCTGACAATCCCTGAGCTAGAGTTTGCTATGTTGTGAGTGCACACGCACATAAGTACATGCATGGATTTTATGAGATTTTGTATTATAATACATTGTGAACTGTTTTGAAGAGGGAAAGATAAATAAAAACACAGAGTATGAAACTTCAGCATAAATACATACATGTTTAAGTGGGTTGGCCATAGCAACTGAACAAGTAATAAAGTAAAGATTGGCCACTGAGGGGTAGCAACCCTGTTTCTTTATTAAAATTATACCACTGCAACTTATTCTTGTAAACAAGATTTCAGAGAAACACTCCCCCGTTTGATTGCCTAAAATACAGTTATGCAACCATCTCTCTCCCATGTTGTGGTGACAGAACAAACAGCCTGTTCTTACCTGTGTCCTTCTACAGTACAGACCAATGTGCTATAGTGGTTTGAGTGTTGGACTTGGAATCTGGAAGACCAGGGCTCTAATCCCACTCAGGTATGGACACCCACTGGGTGACCTTTGGAAAGTCACATTCTCTCTGTCTTAGTGGAAGGAAATGGCAAACCTCCTCTGAGTAAATACTGCCATGAAAATCCCATGATAGGTTCACCTTAGGGTCGCTATAAGTCAGAAATGACTTGAAAGCATGTAACAACAAAACATAATGCAAGAAGAGTCACAAGCAGCAGGTTAAAAAGGGCCCAAATAAATAGTAATTGTAATGATTAAATAGTTAGGATACAATATTGTACTAGAAATACAAGCATCACTATGGCCCTCCAGCATATGAAAAATAGTGCCACTAAAGATTAAGAGCAGACATGTCTTAGAATCCAATAAAGTAGCACACACTAGATTAAAATGAGTAAATGCTTTCCTTGACAATTTATCTAGGTATTTATCCATTTATCAAGGTATTCTCTGCTCCTATCCCCAACATATTAAGATCCCATTATGGGTGCAAAGGCCAGGACACCTTGAAGATAGCACAGAAAGGCAGCAAGTGTCCTTTTTCTCACTGATATGTGAATTGGGATTTACAAATGTCACTCAAGATGTATGATAACTGATGTAGACAACTGTTTGAATTCACAGTTGGGTGTCTGACTTCACACTTTATAGCAGAAGCCAGAAAATAACAAACAATTTGCTTCCTTTTGACTTTGGAACCCCCTCCCTAGAGAGGCCAGGATGGCCCCTTCGTTAATCTCCTTTTCTCTACAGGTAAAAACATTTTTGTGCCATCAGGCATTTACAGTCTGACAGGGATTGGGCTTTTAACTGCTGTGGGTTTTGGATTTTAAGGTCCATATATAGTTTTTAATATACTTTAATATTTTAATGCTTAATGTTTTAACCCCATAAATGATTTAATTTGGTTTTTTGTTTATTTTATATTTATATGCTTTTGTGTTGTTTTTAATTTGTATTGTTTTAATCTCATTGTTAGCTGCCTTGAATCCCTATAGTGAGAGAAAAGTGAGATATACAGTAAATAAATATTACCATTATTATTACAGTTGTCCCTCCTTATCCATAGATTTGGTATTCACAGATTTAAGTATTCATGGCTTGAAAATCTTCTTTAAAAAAAAAATCCAAAAAGCAAACCTTGATTTTACCATCTTATATAAGGGACACCATTTTGCTATGCCATTGCATATAATGGGACTTGATTCACGGATTTTGGTATCCACGGGGGTCCTGGTACCAAACCCTAGTGAATATGAAGGGACAACTGTATTATTATTCTTTTGATAACTTATTAACCACTCTGCAAGTTGGATGGGGACCCTCGTTTCATCATAACCCCTTTCATACAAATACATGCAGAGGAGAAATTGGGATTGTACCAGCTGGTTCTCACTTCCTCACCCTGTTCAGGCCAAACTGCAAAAAAAAAAAAAACCCTGCGTGTGGAGGTTCTATCTACACAGCCACAGATCTTTGAATAGGCAGCATCTGTGATCTTCTGAGCAAAGCTCCAGTGTAAAGGCTTTCCATTTGCAGCTGAATGCACATAGAAGGGATGCTTGGTTTCAGTGAGCACAACCCTATTCTCTCCCACACATGTGTTCAGCTGACATATAACTTCTTTTGCATAATGTATATATAATTTGGTTTTTACAGAAACTCAGCTATGCACATCATTTTGTTAATACATGCCCACCCACCACCCCCTATGAAAGAGAAACAGCTAGCTTTAACAGCATTGAGAACCATCTCCATTCTTAAGGCGCTGTGTAGAAAACAAAAGTCTTCCCACATAATCAGCCTTCAAAAGTCAGCGATCATGAAGACTACCCTGTTGTCGTCCTAAAATGTAAGCTCAGATTCACAAGATTCTGTATGGATAGCAATACACATTATCATAGTTTTCCAGATTCCTAACAAACTTGATTGTACAGTAGTTATTTGTTTCCACTAATATCTAAACTAGGGGCACGTAAAGAGAAGGTACAAAGAAGGTAGCCTTAAAGCAATATTTACTATAGAGTGAAACAGCAAATGCCCAGCAATCTTTGCTTTCACGAACCCTTCTCCCCTTACTGAAAGACAACTCCCTAATATCTCTCCAGTGTTTGGAAAACAATACTTTAAGCTATAATTCTCGGAATTTCCTAGCCAGGATGCCCACTGGCCATTCTGACTGTGAGTTTCTGGAAGTGGCTACCTAAATAACTCTTCCATTCTCTGCCTTTAGCAGGTATTCCCTCCACTTCCCAGCAGCTTAAATTCTTGAACATATAATGGTGAAGCATTGACGTGGGGTGAGGGGACACAAGCAAAATGTTCAAGGTTCACAGACGCCAAAAGAAGTAGACAGTTAGCAGCAAGCAGAACAAGGAGGAAATGACTAGAAATGGCACCACAAATTTATGGTTGGCTGTCCCTGGCCTCATAGGCTCTGAAAGGAACTCCCACCAGTAAGGCATGAGCTGGGAACAACTGTCCTCATGGTGAACTCTGTTTCTCTTCTTACAAACTCAGGCCAACTCACAGGGTCTGAAGCCAAGGGCATATAGTTCAACCTGCTGGCCTCTTCCACCAAATGAAGAGCTACAACAAAGACACTTGCAAGCCCCCTTCACTACAGCAGGCACTAGTGGGGGAAGCCATAATTACAGCGGACCTGCATAATGCAATTGAACCAGCAGAGTCCTTTCCCCTGCAAGCAGAGGATCTGCCACATCAGTAACTCTGTTGCTAGGGCAACTGCTTACTTTCCATATCAACTGCATACTCGTTGCTAGGGAGACGTATATACAAGAAAAATTCCTCTCTATAGCCAAGGACCAGATGGCAGGGAAGCCACTAGAGTCATGGGCTAAAGGGATTGTACTAAATGGGACACATACTAGGGCATTCATGTCTATGCACTAGAAAACAGGATGAAATCTGAGCAATTGGATATGTAGGGCTACCAATAAGGAGTGAAATAAAAGGGGGAAATCTCCCGTGTCACACTCACAATGCTACCATTAAGATTTAGCTCTTAGTTGACTGTGCCAGCAAGGAGCTTTGTAGTGATGCTAATGTTTCTCTCCCCCCGCCCTCCACCATACACTTTTAAATCTACCAGAAAGTTTCTAACATGCACTCTATTAGACCAGATCTAGTAATAGATGTGCAACCCATTGTGAGAATACGTTAAGATGCTCTCTGGAAGAGGCTGGAAATAGATATTAAGAATTCAAAAATGTCACATAGGAAAATAAATCAATGCACCCATCCACAAACCTAACACATGGAGGCAGGGGAAGGGGGGAAATGTCAACACTTCTACCTTATAGAAGCATTCCTATATTTTAAAGTAATATGGATTTTTTTTTTCATTGATTGCACAGACGTTGCAACTTACTAGCCCAGGTTTCCTCATATCAAGAGGCCAACATGCTGGCTGGAATAATGGGAGTTGTAGTGGAATACATTTCCAGGGACCCAGAGCTGAGGAAAGCTGTAGTAGCTCATTCCATAAATAAGTCAGGAGGCAGTGCTTACTTTCAGCATTGTTCTTAGGATCACAGCTTTACTTCCCTTGGAAGCTCCTTTGAAAATAATAGGATTAATTAAAACAAATAAAGTATAAAAGACTTTAGTGTTTCAGGAAGCTGGCAAAACATGGCAGTACCAAAAGGCTTAGGTTTACCGTCCTCTTTGCCTTCATGTTACCTCTATGATTGATGCTTTTGGTTTGCGATATTTTGTTTTGTAATTTTGCATACATGTACCTCTTCATATTATATGATGCTTGATTTCATAAGCTGCTCCAAATTCTCTTTGTGAAAAATGGCAGGATAAAAGTTTTATATCAGTCAATCCATACTAGCTGGAACAAAGTTCTGCTGACAACAATACCACTTACCATTTAGGCCCCAAATGGAATTTATTTTCAACTGAAACAATTCATTTTAACATTGTTCACAATGTTTAGCTTAGATTGTGTAAACTTGATACCCTTTGGATATTTTGGACTACAATTAGCAAGACTACATATTCTGGACTACAACTAACTTCCATACAGCATGGAAAATGCCACATTGGTTACTTACCGTGAAGGTGCATTCTTGAGGGAGTGGGGTGATGCGGGTCCTTTACATCTGGGTTTCGTCAGTCACCGCCCAGGTGTAGCAGGAAGTTACATTAAGCCTCTTCATATTCAAATTTCTTTGTCTTCATCTCCTCCATCCTGGAGCCACGAGGCCAGTTCACTGACTAGCAAAGCCCTGTAAGGACTAAAGAAATCGTTTAAGTCAAATAACATTAAGCAGCGCTAAATAATAAGGGTACCGCCATGTAAGGAAAAACGCACGCAGTCACTGGGCGGGGAAAGGACCCGCATCACCCCACTCCCTCAAGAATGCACCTTCACGGTAAGTAACCAATGTGGCATTCTCTGAGGGAGGGGTGATGCGGTTCCTTTACATCTGGGACGTGCCCAAGCTGACTTAATAGGGCGGGAGTGACTGCGGGATTGGCGGACTCAGTCTCTGAGCACCTCCTGGAGCACCCTCCGACCGAAGTTCGCCTCGGCGGAACGGAACTTATCCACCTTATAGTGTCTAATGAAGGTGGACGGTGTGCTCCAGGTTGCTGCCCTGCAGATTTCTACCAGGGAAGCGTAGGTGGAGAAGACCGCGGATGTCGCGGCTGACCTAGTCGAATGTGCCGTGACCCCTGAAGGTCTGGGAAGCCTAGCTGAGTCATAGGCCTCGAAGATACAAGCCCTGATCCAGGAAGCAATGGTCTTCTGCGAAGCTCTGGACCCTATGGCTGTCTGAGAGAAAGAGACGAATAGGGCGTCGCAACGTCTGATGGGGGCAGTACGTCTAATGTAGATCTTCAGGGCCCTCCTGACGTCCAAGTTATGCCAGAGCTTCTCCTTCGGGTGCGAAGGGTCAGGGCAAAAGGAGGGCAGAATCAAGGGCTGCGAGACATGGAACTCGGAGACTACCTTTGGTTTGAATGACGGGTCTGGGTGTAGGGTCACTACATCCTTGGTAAAGAAACACAGGTGTTCCCTAATTGACAGAGAGGCCAACTCCGACACTCTTCGCGCTGAGGTGATGGCCACTAGGAAGGCAACCTTGATGGTGAGAATTCTAAGGGAAACTGTGCGCAACGGTTCAAACGGGTGCTTCATGAGTTGCCTGAGGACTAGGGAGAGGTTCCACGACGGAAACCTGTGCCGCACCGGGGGTGAAACTATCGAGGCACCCCTGAGGAAACGCCTGATATGGGGGTGCGATGAGAGGCGGTTTCCGTCCTGTGCTGTGAGGAAGGCCGACAGAGCGGCCACCTGTCTCTTCAGGGTATTTGGTCGTAAGCCCGCCTCAAGGCCTTTCTGTAAGAATGCCAGGATGTGTTTCACCGAAGCTTCTTCAGCGATCAATTGGCGAGGGGCACACCATCTCTTGAAGGCTCGCCATGTAGCTTCATAGATCCTCCTGGTGGACACGCGCCTAGAGGAAAGAAGGGTACTAATGACTGAATCGTCGTATCCATGTTCTCTTAGGGCTTGCCGCTCAATCTCCAGGCTGTCAGTTGTAACCAGCTTGGATCTGGGTGGAGGATCGGACCCTGATGAAGAAGGTCGGGTCTCTGAGGTAGACGCCACTGGCTCTGAACCCTCATGTCCATCAACTCGGAGAACCAGGGGCGCCTCGGCCAATGTGGCGCTATCAGGACCACTTGTGCCTTCTCCTGGCGAATCTTCCGACAGACTTTCCCTATGAGGGGAAGTGGGGGAAACAGGTATAGGAGACCGGCCGGCCAAGGGGATCGTAGGGCGTCCGTGCCTTCGGCGTTGTGGTGAAAGAACCTGGCGAAGAACCTGTCCAGCTTGGCGTTTGATCTTGTCGCGAACATGTCCACCTCCAGCTGGCCGAACCTGGCCTGGACCTGAGTGAACACGTCGTCGTTTAGCTCCCACTCTCCGGGTAGAACCGAGTATCTGCTCAGGTAGTCCGCTTGTTGATTGCGTTCCCCCTGCAGGTACTGAGCCGCAAGGGACTTCACCGTCCGTTCGGCCCAGAGGAAGATGAGATCCGCTTCCTGTTGCAGGGACCGGGATCTCGAACCTCCTTGTTTCGCTATGTACGATCGGGCTGTAGTGTTGTCCGTCATCACCATGACGTGTTGACCCCTCAGGACTGGGGTGAAGTGTTGCAGGGCCAAGCGAGCCGCTCGTAGCTCCAACCAGTTGATGCTGTGCGTCTTTTCCTGTGGGCTCCAAATCCCTTGCGTCACTTGTCCCTGACAGTGTGCTCCCCAGCCCCGTAGGCTCGCATCGGAGGTGACCAGGATCGCCTGGGGTACTGTGAACGGAGAACCCTTGCTGACTGTCTTCATCTGAGACCACCAGGCCAGCGAATCCTTCCATGCTGTGGGAGGAGAAGGAGAGGGGACTTCCTCAATGCGATCTCCTTTTGGTAAGGCATCAGGAAGTTCTGCAGGGGTCTGGAGTGGAACCTTGCCCAAGGCACAACCCCAAAGGCTGATATCATAAGGCCGAGGAGTCTGGCTAGTAGGGACAGTGGTACCTTCCTTAGTAAACGAACGGTGCGAACTTCCCGTAGGAGGACCTCCTGTCGCTCCTTGGACAGGGTGATCTTGGAACGTTGTGTGTCTATTTCCACACCCAGGTGGACGATGGTGCGGGCAGGAGACAGGCTGCTCTTTTTGAAGTTCACCAGAAAACCATGGGCCTGCAGGTAGTGAATTGTGGTCTGCAGGTCTCTCCCTGCTTTGTTCAGAGAGGACGCACGCAGTAAGATGTCGTCCAAATATGGGTACAGGTGGATTCCCTGTGCCCTCAGGTTGGCGATTAGGGTGACCAGGACCTTGGTGAAGACCCTTGGTGCTGAGGCCAGGCCAAATGGAAGGGCCCTGAACTGGAAGTGTTGATCCCCGAATGCAAAGCGGAGGTATTGTCTGCTGTCCTCGTGGATCATGATGTGCATATACGCATCGGAGAGATCGAGTGAGGCTAGAAAGTCTCCTGGTTGGAGCGCCTCCCTTATGGATGTAAGCGTCTCCATCCGGAACTTTCTGTATGTGATGTGTCTGTTGGTGTATTTTAGGTCCAGGATGGACCTCTGGCTGCCATCCTTCTTTGGTACTGTGAAGAAGAAGGAGTACACGCCTAAGAAGCGCTGAGAGGGTGGTACCTCTTCTATGGCTGCTATGTGTCTTAGGTGAGATATGGCTGTCGTCAGGTCTCTCGCCTTCTTTGGGTCTTTGGGTATTGGGGCTGGGAGAAATCTGCCCCTTGGCCTTGAGTCGAACTCGATTTTGTACCCGTGGGTGATTGTTGAGACGACCCACCTGTCCGTTGTCGAGTTCGACCAAAGCTGCAGGAACAGACTGAGGCGGCCGCCCACTGGGGGCGACCCCGAGTCAGGATTGTTGTCGCGAGCCTCCACGCTGGGCGTTGGAGCCTCCCCTTCTGCTGTTGTTGGGCTGCGGTCCAGTGTTCTGTCTGATGACGTAGTTTGGCTTAACCCATGGTGGGCGAAAGGAGTTGTAGTTTCGCTGCTTCCCGAATCCCCGAAAGGAACGAAAGGGACGAGAAGTCTGAAAGGGTCGTCTGCCGCTCTTCTTGTCTGGCTTCTTGAGTGTGGAGGGCATGGCCAACTTTTTGTCCTTTGTCTCGACTAGGATACCTTTTAGGGCCTCTTCCCCAAACAGTTTAAGGCCCTTAAGGCCGCTGAGGCCAATGCTGCCCTGGTAGGAGTATCCACCTGCCAGTGCTTTAGCCAGACTGATCTCCTGGCCAGCGTGAGGGCCCCGATCGCACGGGCGGAAAAAATCATGGCGTCCTGTGCCGCGTCGGCTATGAAGAAGAAGGTACGCAGGAATCTAAGCAGAGACTTGTGCAGCACGTTTGGATCGAGCTCCTGGATCTCCATGAGCTCTTGCAGCCACACTATCGCCGCTCTGGAAAAAAGCGATATTGCCAGCGTGGATCTGACCCCGCATGCCGCGGAGTCGTGGGCCTTCTTGATGGCTGCGTCGGTTCTTTTTTCGTCTGGGTCCCGGAGAGAGCCCTCTCCTTCCTTAGGAGCCAGACAATTGGAGACGAGGGACGCGACAGGATTGTCGACCACTGGGGGCTTTAGGAGGTCCAGAAAGCGTTGAGTGGTGTTGTAATATTTCTGAGCCACAGTGGTGCCCCGCCTTCCCATTGAGGGTTTTTCCCATTCGTCAGTTACCAGGGACCAGAAGGCCTCTGGGAAGGGAAGCTCCGGCTTCTTTGGGCGTGAGGTGCGCATCACTGCAGCGACCTTCTCGTTGGACGACGATGTCGATGGAGCTTGGTCTGTGTCTGTAGGAGTAATTTCTAGTGTTGCCATCACCCTAGTAAGGAGGGGAACATACCACTCTCCTTGGAAAAGGCGATCCGATTGGTCCTGGTCTGCAAACTCGGAATCAGAGATTTCTCCTTCTTCCTTGTCGGTTAGGATTACATCGTCGTGGGTCCCAGACGCCCTGATGACGTCGGTGAGGGCGCGCTCCTCATCCGAGGGAGGTAGGGACTCTGCAGAAGAGTGGGTGGAGGGAGGATCCTTCCTCTTCTTGGCCAGGACATCTGTGCCTCTTAATGGGTCCCTAGGGCCCTTGGACGCGGACTTAGCTTTTGCCTTGCCCGGTCCTGCTGGCTGCTGGGACTGCGCGTTGTTCGCCTGGTCCTTAGGGGGAACCCCCGAGGTTGAGGCGCTCGTGCCAGGCTCTTCTGACGAATCCTCGTCTGAGAGCAATGCCTTTGAGAGTAGCTGTAGGGCTGCCTTAATGGCGCCCTTACGCTTTCTACGACCCCCCCGCTGTGTGGGTCTAGCTCCCCTGGCCTTGGGTGGGTGAGCGGCCAACCCCTCGATGTCGGACTCTTCCCCGCTAGAGTGATCGTAAAACACTGGGATGCCATGGTGGTTTTGGCTGGTATGGCCCGTGGGTGCCTGGAGAGGCGGGGCCTGAAGGACTGGGGCCTGGTAGGGCTGTGCCTGAAAACCCACCGCCTGCATAGGCTGAGGCTGGACCACTGGTGGGAGGAAAACCTGATTTTGGTTACCCAAGCCCAGGGTCTGGTTCACCGGCCCCTGTGGCGGCAGGGCCTGGTAAACCAACGGTTGCTGCGCCTGGATAGGTACTGCCTGCTGAGGCATTGGTTGGAGCACCAAGGGCAGCTGGTGTTGCTGGGGTGGCACCTGGGCAGGCAAGGTCGGGAGGAGTGGAGGTTGGGAGGCCAGGGCCTGTGGGGGGGGTGCTTGAGGAGTTGGGGCCTGTAAGGCCTGCTCCTCCATGCCCAGGCTTTGTGGTGGTTGGCTCGGTTGGGGTAGGGCCTGGCTGCTTCCTGGAGTGGGGTCAGACAGCGAATGGGGTTCCCCATGCGGTGTGCCCCCCTCCCCCGAGGCAGCTGCGGCGGTTGCTTGAGGCCCGGTGGATGGTGAGGGCTCCGCATGGGAGCGCGAGTCCTCGCTCTCCCCTTCCCCCTCCTGCGCTCCGTTTGGCCTCCAGGGGGGTAGAATACGTGCCGTCCCCAAAAGCAGGGAGGGCACGATGCGTGGGGGAAGGGGCAGTTCGTCCCCGCTCCCCCCAAGGGCCCCTTGTACCTTCCTAGGGGCTCCTGCCCCTGGCCAGTCCTGGCAGCAGGCACCTGGCGCGTGCCAAGCACTCCATAGGGCCGGAGGTTCCATCGCGGTCCCGCTGGAGGCATCGGCGGCCAGCTTCTTCCTGGGCTGTGCTGGCCTCTTCCGTGGCTTGGCTGCTGCTTGGCCATCGGAGGCTTTCCCAGTCACGATGGCCTGGTGTGCCTTCCGGGCCGCGTCCCTCTGAGGGACGCCCACATGGGAGCCGGCAGCGGCAGCAATGGCGACCGCGGCTCCCTCAGCAGCGCTCTCCGCGTCCTCGGAGTGGCCGCGGTCGAGAATCGCATCCCCGGCCACTCCGGAGTCCTTCCCCGCCTGCTGGGGAATCTCCTGGGCCTGCATGGCCTCGGAGAAAAGAAAACAGTAATGAGAGAGGTGGGAGGGAAGAGAGAGAGGAGGAGCAGGCTGGAGCTGACTGAGCAGCCGCGCGGAGAGAGGAGAGGATTTTTTTTTTTTTAAATAGGCGGGAAATTCAAAAGGAGAAAGGCAAGGGCTGAAAAGCAGCAATGCCTGGAGAAGGAAAAAGGTAGGTAAAGGAACAAGAAAGTAAAAAGAATAAAGGTGGAGATAGAAATTCCAGACGGAGGAGATTTCTCAGCTACCTACTGGGCGAAGCAGGAAGTTAGAACTGGCCTCGTGGCTCCAGGATGGAGGAGATGAAGACAAAGAAATTTGAATATGAAGAGGCTTAATGTAACTTCCTGCTACACCTGGGCGGTGACTGACGAAACCCAGATGTAAAGGAACCGCATCACCCCTCCCTCAGAGAATGAACCAATACTGCAAGAGTTGAAATCCAAAACACCGCAGATGTCTTCCCATAATTTAGCCAGTTTAAAACTTTCAACAATTACCTTTATTTATATAGGCCACACAGCAAGATATGTTTTCTGTGCAACTCAAAAGAAATAAGATAATAAAACTTAATATTAATTACAAAAGTAAAAGAAAATGATACAAAAAATTAATACTAGCGGAGAAGCCTGGCACCACAAATACACAAAAAATTACAAATGAGGCACTAAGGAAGTGATCCTGTAACCTCTGAAAAATTCCTTCTAGGTCAGAAGTAGGGAAAGTGCAGCCACCAACTCCCCCATTCCTGCTTTCCAGGTAACTAGATTCCTTTAAAAAAATAGCAAGATGGATAGGGATGCTGTTGCTCCTGAAGCACCCTTCAAAAAACAAAACAAAAAAAAAACACCTTACCAAATGAAAGCTGGTCAAAAATTCAAGAGACAGACTTCTAAGGCACACTTTTTTCCCCAAATAATGGTAGTACAGTTTGTTTCGGCGACAAAAATGCCCCCCACTGCAGTTACTCACACCTGCATTATGCCCAAAGAGAGAGCCTCACTGCTCAAGGTTCTCATTAAATGGCATTAGCAACACAAGAATAATGGATCAAACCAATGGTCTATGTAGCATATTATTGTTAACTCTGAATGGCAGCAACAGCTCTTTGGGTTTCAGGTAGTCCTACATGGATCATAGAAACACAGAGTTGGAAGAGACCACAAGGGCCATCCAGTCCAATTCCCTGCCATGCAGGAATACACAATCAAATCATTCCCAACAGATGGCCATCCAGCCTCTGTTTAAAAACCTCCGAAGGAGACTCCACCACACTACGAGGCAGTTATTCCACTGCCAAACAGCTCTTACTGTCCTCTGATATTCCATTGTGATCTCCATCTTACTAGTAACAAGATCCAACCTTGCTCAGTTTCCAAAACTAGACAAGATTAGATGTGCTGGCTAGGGCTTCTGGGAGTTGAAATCCAAAACATCTGGACAGCCAAAAGCTGAGAACCACTGTCCTACATAAGTATCATACAAGGTTTTAGCCACATCTAAACATGATGTCCTCCTACATGGAGGCAGACAAAAATATATTGTCCATGTTGGTGCTTTGTTATACACATTTGGCAATGCTTAATACTCCAGTCAATGTGGGTGTGCAACATCTGCACATGAGTGCTGTTTGTCTGAAGCAATGTCTCCTGGCCTGGAGGTACTGCATATATTTGTGCTGTTGCCTTTGATATGATGCATCTACCCTATGAAGCTTTGGCTTGTTTCGGAGGAAAAAAACATGGTTTAAGCAAAAGTTAATGATTACAGCAACGATACAGGCATGCACTTTTTCAGTGGACTCATGATAGACCATAAAGTTTCATTCTGGTTTTTACAGGGTCACTACAGAGACAGTCCCACTACGTCAATCTAATCTCCCTTATGGATGTGGCTCAAGCAGAATCTTCTATTTTGATAGCCTTATTTACAGCAGAGATGTGTATGCAGGCTCCAATTACTATTCAAACAGCAGAGAGAGAAATGTCCCTACTGTGAATTGTAATGAACTCCCATACAAAACCTGCATTTGTAACAAGTTAGGCTTATGAAGTTTACAATCTGCCCTCTCCCTCATCAACCCAGCAGGATCTGGGAGCTTGGTGGCTGACCTTAATGCTCTTGACCGAGCACAAACAAAAAGCAACCTCCAATTGTCTTTTTCTGCCATTCCTCAGTTCTGTATTTGGTAGCATTTCAAGTCACTCCTCCCCCACTACCATCAAACTAAGATCTAAGGCTGCAAAACACACACATACACACAAAATAAAACTCCTATGTTTTGACTAAGTTAGCTTTCAGGGTTTTTTAAAAGGTGGAGGGAAGAATGCCAAAGTGCACTTCTGAGCACACTCAGATAACAATGAATAAACAGTTTATACACAGGACCTACAATACTAAGCTCAATGCAATGTTTTTCTGCTAGTTTGCCATGACTTCTTTCAGGATAGTCCATTCCATTCCCCCCACCCATAGACATTTTGGTAGTGAGCATGCTCCATTTTCACTGAGCTGTTTGGAGTAGGAAGGAGTTAAGATTTTTATTTTTTTAGAATTTTGCACACCTTGGGGTTCCCCCAAACCTGATATCCCTGTATGCTACCCCTTATGCATGGTTGGTGTCATTATGGCTACACAAGGATCTAAGAATGTCATTACCATGTAAATTTTCAGCTAGCAGAGACTCCTTTGCAAACCTCTGGATATATTGGAAACAGATTGTTTAGTTGTAAATCTCATTCAGCAGACAGGCATATTAAATGGTAATCTGTGGCAATGCATTGTAACAATGAATCTACACTTTAAAAATTAAATAAATACAGGGGACATAAATTCAACCTCCATGTTGCAGAACTTGTAAATCAGCCTCAAACACAAACTACAACTTGGAAGGGAGGTAGGAAACACACTGCTTTCTTCATTATACCATATTTTGCTTCAAGCTCAGCTGTTCCACTGCATAGGTTTATCAGTTATTAACCATACACCAGTAGGGAAAAATATACGCAAAAGCTATGTGGGAATGGCAGTGTTAGGCTAGGATTCTTCAAGCTTACACAGAGAATGTGCAACCACATCTTCAACCACCACGTTCCATTTAATGCTTCTATCACGAATCTCCTCAGATATGCAAATGTTCAGCCATGTTTGGTGCAGCAAAACAGCAAATGGCCTTCAAACAACTAGATCCTTGAGACAACCAGGATCTCTGCACAAAGGCTAGTGGAAGAGGAATGGAGTATGCTGTCCCTTCTCTGAACTGAGCACAGAAATCAAACAGGCTGCCAGTGAAGGGAATTCCCCTCCTCCATTCACAGTGGAGAAATTCAAGCTCTGTTCCTCCACTATCAAGGCCACAGTAGGCTAATAAAACGTACAGGCTAGTGAGCTCTGGGGGAAGGGAGCTGCTTACAAAACTATAATGTATCCCACAAAATCTAGCACTTTGCTTGGAAAATATACTAGCTTCCAAACAACACAGCTACCCTGCAGAAAGCTGTTCATATTTTATACCACTCCACACTGTATTTTAGCTATACAACCAGTCCTTCAGGCTATAGAGCAAGGAGATAAGCAGAGCCAATCCAACCAATCCTCTGGCCACAGAGAGAACAGAACACTGAACTAGATAGGCATTTCGGAAGAGCTATGCTGGATCAGGCTTTAAAGAATTGGTGTCTGAACTTTGCTTTCTTTCCACATTTCTTTCCATTCTGTTTTCCTGCAGTCCCATGTCTTCTCAGATGTCACAGTTGAAGGCAGGGGATTTTTAAACTATTGGTCTGTGTAGGTTGCCTTTTTGGCAAAGGACAACGTAAAAAGGCTTTGAATAAATACGTACCACAGCTTTTGGAAAGATTTTTTTCCAGAATCTTTTCCAATGCATCAAAAAAGAAGTGGAGGGGTAAATAGGAAAACCTGAAACCCCTTCTACCTTGCAGATCCTGTTATTCATTATGGCCTCCAAATGTATGGGATCAGGGATTATAACTCCAATTACTCCAGGGAACAATAGGAATTGTAGTCCAGTACAACCAGAGCACCAGATTGGAGACGGCTGCTGTAGCTACGGTGTTCTATATTAACAGGAGAAACGTCCAAATGCCAGCACATGACTTTGATTCCAAATGAGAGATTTCTGCATGAGCCTTAGTCCACTTGGTAACAAAACAAAACAAAAAAAGTTTGAATAAAGCGCTTTTTACCTTTTACAAAGTGCTGCCACAAGGAAGAAATAGGGGAGGGCAGCTAGAATATTCAACATCAATTAACAAATGCCCACAATTCTCAGAGCTGATAGAATTTTAAACGCTATTTTGCATCCACTAGAGCTTCTCAAAGATTTTAGAAATATGTCATTTGCTGAAACATGGCCCCTTTTATTTATTTAGTGAGTATTAAAAATTACAAACATCAAGCTCAGCAACTTGCAGAAAGTAATGCTGAAGGCGTTTAGGGTCACACGGCTGGTTAACATGAAACGCAGAAATGCCTTTGGTATTCACAGATATAGCAAAACACCTTCACTGTTGAGAAACAGCCAGCTGTGGAGGTATGCAATGTATTCAAGAGGCCATGACTACTTTAGGGAAACAAAACAAAACAAACACAACTCTTGCTGCAGGAAAGAGGAATGAGCAACAGTAGGAAAAATTATATCAATCCTGAAGAAAGCAAAGGTGACCTTTAAAAAAGTTGGGGTCTAAACTACCTTCCTTCTCACATAATATTCATTGCTTCACACAGCAATGTTTTTGTTGATGCCACTTATATGGTACATGGTGACTGAGACACAAAAAGTATGAAAGAATTCTGTGAAACTCAGAAGTCTTCATGTTCCTCACGTCAGCTGTGGCTAGTTCAGGAAAAAGAGTCATGAAGAAAAACAACTTTCTTTTCATTCCCCATATTTTAATGCATCCACAGTTGCTATGAATAGAAAGTGGAGTTGTTTGTGTTGTGTAACATTTTTTTAATGGTATGTTGTAGATGCTCCCTCCTCAGAACTGAGGTATACATGACAGAGAAGCACCAAATGCTACACAACACTATGTCCAACTCCACAACAATCAAACTTAGACCACACTCCCATCTCCTGGCTGTTTCAACAGGGTTTTAGAAGCAACTTAGTTTTCCCATTCACTTCACATGCAATCTCTCTGCCTTACTAAAACTATGATCTACATAAGATAATGCAGCACGCCACAGTCAAATAGACCAAAAAAGTTAGCCAATTAATGTTTCTTAAGATTTATTTATTCAAGAAGACAGGTTGTACTGAGTAAGTGGAAGCCACTACTACCTAGACAAGGGGATAGGATCCCCAATTTTCAGCATGTTCTTCTGTTCCAGAGATATCCATCATCTGCTGAAAGAGGTGGAGGGAATCCCTCTTCTGTGATCAGAGCACTATTGCATTCATATACCACAGGACCCCATATCTGCGGGGCTTTGGTTCCCAGACTTACTACAAATACCGGAAACCATGGATAACAGGGAATGCCACTGAAAGTAAGAGGACTTCCAGTTTAAAATACCATAGAGTTGCCTTGGAGAACCTTAAAAATGTCTAGATAGGATACTTCACTAGGCATTTTCTAGGAAGACTCTGTGGTATGTGTTCTTTTTGTGTCCCACAGATATTGGTTCCATTGATACAGGGGTCCTATTTTAATTAAAATGTCAGAATCCAAGTAATTTTCTAGTGTTCACTTTTCAATGTACAGTATTGTTAACCTCCTTCTCAACCTAGACCCAGTCCTTAAAACATACAGTATAAGCAAATGGCTGTTAATGCAAAGAGATAACTGAAGAAAAAACAATTCAGCCACCAAAAAGAGCTTGAGTAGTTCTCACTGTAACTTTGTCCCAGCTGTTTTGTCTCTTTGGGACGCTCTGCAAAAGAGAGTAGAGCTCTAGCCTGTGGGGAAAAAACCTCAGACATCCAGGAAATGATTTATTACTGTATGTCTTAGGGAATAGCTCCTTCAGGTTTTGAACCAAGACAGTCAAAGGCAGAAGAATATTTTGAATAGCTGTCTTACTTTGGGGGGGGGGGTTGGAAGTCAGAGAGGTTTCAGTGCTAGATACTTGAAGTAAAATGCCATGTTTCCATTTAAGGAAATGGGAGAGGGGATTGGCAATAATGAAAAATTGTACTATTGTGAGAAGGTATGTATATAAAAAAAAAACTATGACTGGAAACTAGGTGAGATGGAATCCCATATAGAATCATAGAATTGGAAGAGACCACAAGGGCCATCCCGTCCAACCCCCTGCCATGCAGGAATACACAATCAAATCATTCCCAACAGATGGCCATCCAACCTCTATTTAAAAACCTCCAAAGGAGACTCCACCACACTACGAGGCAGTGTATTCACTTCCGAACAGCTATTACTGTCAGGAAGTTCTTCCTAATGTTTAGCTGGAATCTCTTTTCCTGTAATTTGAACCCACTGCTCCATGTCCTAGTCTCTGGAGCAGCAGAAAACAAGCTTGCTCCATCCCCAGTATGACATCCCTTCAAATACTTAAACATAGCTATCATGTCACCTCTCAACCTTCTCTTCTCCAGACTGAACACGCCCAGCTCCCTAAGCCACTCCTCATAGGGCATGGCTTCCAGTCCTCCCACCATCCTGGTCACCCTCCATCCTGGTCACCATCCTGGACACATTCCAGCTTGTCAATATCCTTCCTGAATTGTGGTGCTCAGAACTGGACACAGTATTCCAAGCGAGGCCTGACCAAAGCAGAATAGAGTGGCACTATTACTTCCCTTGTGTATATTCAAGTATATGACGAAAGCAAGTTTGGGGGCCAAAATTATGGATTTTGTTAAGACCCATGGATAAGTTGAGGGTCATTCCACAGAGAGGGGAAAGCACCAGCGCCACCTCCGAAGCCAGCTGCCCCTGTCCCCCACCCCCCACCATTTTCCTGCCCAGGCATTCAAAAAGGCCTTTCACCACTCCACCTGGAGAAGGGGATTGTTCCTTTTTTTGATAACAGTTAATACTGTATTTTAACTTTTACCTAAAAAGGAGCAATCCCCTTCTCTGAGTACACTGATGAAAGGCGAGAGCTTAGTCCATCCCAGGACAATCTAAAAGAAGCACCAACGCCCTCTTCATTCTCAGCGCTCCTTTGAGGGGAAGCGCCAAAGAGCCACTGCTGCCACCATTTTCCGCACAGACATTCAAAAAGGCCAGAAGCAGTGTTGGGTAGAGAGATTAGAAGGGGGCAGTGCTTCTTTTAAGTTCTCCCAGAACAAACTAAGCTCTTGTCTTTCACCACTCTACTCAGAGAAGGGGATGGTTATTTTTATAAGAGTTAAGGTACAGTACTTACACTTACCCACGGATAAGCTGACCTAGAGTTTTTGGATCAATTTTTGACTGGAATTTCTAAACTTATACATGAGAATATAGTACTGGACAAAATGTCTGGTTAAACACTGAGCTACATGGCATCTAGTGCTTCTCTGCAATGTACATCTCAGTTGTGAAAAAGGACATACTGCAGAAAAACAATACCATGCAACATAAAGAAACTCCATTTCTTATCTATATCAATTGTGGACTATTTAAAACATACAATATGAAAGGAAGGTCAACATGGACCTTCTTTCCTGGAGCAATCTCAGGTAAAGGTAGGAACATGAAGACTTGAAAGTTTCAAGAATTCTTTATTGATCATATTTTTCCCCCGATAGCCTTTTTATCAATCACCACGTACTGTACAAGTAATATTAACAAGAAGTCATTAAGCCAAAGAGCAATACAACATTAGCACATATACCTACCTAGATTTTAATTTTTCCAAATATCTAATTTTAAAATATCATCTAAAAATTAATGTAAACATGTTAATGCAAAGTCTATATTTGACTCTTCAAAGTAAATCCACAAACCATTGTCAAGTATATTGTATTTTAAAAGGCCATTTTCCTAAGTAAATAATGGATTCTGGTTAAAATGTCTGCCTTTTAAACTTACACATTAGAAATATGGCACGATAAATCTGTATTTAAAAATATTTTGTGGGCTTTAAAGAAAGAGGTATGAAATTGGAAAGCCAACCTAGGTATTAGGATGCAACTTCTCTGCGATTCCCAATGTTTGGCATTTCTAAATGACCATGTTTTTAAATTACATTCCTGTAATGTGGAAATTAACAGGGTCAGCACTCCTGGATCCTGTGTGCATTTGCTGTTTTAAAAACTTATATTTCAAAGTTGGGAAGATAAACATTCACCATCCATATTTTATAGATGTTATTTTCAAAGAAACTTATTTTCTGGAAATATGATCAGCTTATCCCTTATTTATATCCTATGTATGCCCCTTCGTCCATTTTTCTCTCTTTTTACTGTTTCTTTTCTGTTTCAAAATTACAACTTTTTTTAAAAAAATCCAACCCCTCACCAAAAGATTCCCCCAAGGTATCTCAGCAAGCCCACATGGGACAATTTTGTGCTCATATTTAATTTCACTAAGTAAACTTTGCAATTGGCTCAGTTTTCCAAGGAAAATACATATTATACGTAAGTATACATGCTACTATGAACCCATCTCCCCAGTAACTACCAGCACTTTGTGTCTGCAAAAAAATCTAGACAACTGTATTGCAAGTAAATGCCTTGCTCATTGTTATTTTATATGAGTCTAGAGCAGGGTATAGAAGTGGTTGGATTGCAGCTTTAAGAAGCTTGAGGCAGCATAGCCAAGGGTGAGGAACACAGGGAGTTGCAGTTCAACAACATCTGGAGGGCCACATAATTCTCACCACTGGTTCAGAGAAAGGGTCAAGCAGAGCTCTACATTTTAAAATAAAATAAAGTAAAAAGCACTGAATATGACCCTTTCACAGAAAAGCACAATACAGGTAGACCCTCTGTATACTTGAGACCGATATCCACAATTTCACTTATCCATGTCCAAAAAGCAAAAAATGTCCTCTCTAGGCATTTTCTAGGACATCCAGCACGATTCTATGGTATGCATCTGTCAGACGTTGGGCTGGAAGTCATTCATTTCAATAGGGTTCACTATTATCCACAGTTTCATGTATCCATAGTAAGGTCAGGAACATATCACCCACAGATATGGAAGGGAGATCTGTATCTCACAAGTAGAAGATTTCAATATGATTTGTTTCACTGCCCTCTAAACATACACACACTAGTGAACACATGAGGACTGATCCAGGTTATTTCAGGCAATGGAATAACCACACTGGATCAGATCCAATACTCATCTAACTTATCATTCTGTTCGTACAGTTCAGACACTAGCCTATGTGAATTTCCCCAGCAGGGTAAGAATGAACTGCACCTCTACCTTGTACTCCCTAGCAATTAATATACACATATACTCTACCTGTGATACTGGAGCGAATACATAGCCATCTTGTCTAGTAGCCACTGACAGCTCTACGCTCCATGTCCAATTCCCCCTTTTAAAGCGATCAATGTTGGCAGCCATCACTGTATGCTGTGACATCAATTCTACAGTTTATCTATACAGTAGGACCCCAGTATCTGTGGAGATTTGTTCCAGGGGCCCCCACAGATAATAACGAATGCCCCTGTTGCCATTTCCGCCCCAGGAGCGACCCTGGGCAGCGATCCTGGGGGCAAAGGGAGGAGGAAGAAGATCTCTTCTCCTCTCCCTTCACTCCCACGTCGCCATTTCCGCCCCAGGAGCGATCCCAGGGGCAAAGGGAGAAGAGAGGCAGACCTCTCCTCCTCCCCTTTCGCCCCCATGTCATCATTTCTGCCAGGGAGAGATCCCGAGGAGAGATCCCGTGTGCAAAGGGACAAGGGAGGCGAGATCTCTCCTCCTTCCCCTGTCCACCCCCCTTGCTGTCACCATCCGTGGATAAATGAATCCGTGGGTGGCGAATCAGCAGATGCGGGGGCACCACTATATACCAAATGAAGTACTAGTACACTTCAGTTTAAAATTAGATGTGTTCTTGGACATTATTTCTTTAACAGAAAATTTGGTAACAGAAGCAGAAATAACATGGAAAGAATAGCAATAGGTTCCAATACCACAAAAAAGAGGAGTAGTTCAACACATTTCAGCAAACTTTTTATTCAGAACTAACAACACACACATAACATAATCAAAGCAGGTAAGCCTTGCATACGTAAACAAAAACATTTTGAACCTTCTAGAGATCACTTGAAAGATTCTTAAAAAATGCATCTAGGGATGATTTTTCCTTTCATCAACCTCCAGTTCTCTTATCATTTCCACTTTGGTGGCCATATCTGTCCTTTTTTTTTTAACATGCTGGGGGTAAGTGGTGAGGCATGCAAATCTACTTTCCCCTTTTCCCCCCTCTGGACTTTACCACATGAGCCTTTTAAGTCAGAATTAAAACTGGTTAATAGTACCTTTAGTGATACTTATCACATGACATCGCCTCCAAATTGCTGCTGCTCTGCCTCCAAAGCATGGTTAGGGCATCCTTTGCCATTGACTGGGAACACCCATCAATAAACTCCCAATCACACTGCTGTGCCAGGAGTCCTCAGGTATAATAAATTTCTCCAGCTGCAGTCCCAAGATTGTGCAGTCACGTGGCCTCAGTCTCCTCCTCTCTCCCCCTCCCCCTCGCTATCCCCAACAGGCTGGCTTTCATCCCCACTCCCCTTTCTTTCCTTTTTTTTCTTTGTTTCACTAAATTGCATTGCCATAATTGCTAAACTGCATTACAATTAAAAATCAAAAACACAAAAGGCATGGAGGGGGATTAAGGGGGAGTCCAGAAGAGAGCAGAAGGACCATCAATGGCTGCAACAGCCTGTTGTGCTATTGAAGAAACGTACAATACTGAGGGCTCCCAAACCGGTACATATCCATTTACTTTTGGTAAAGCAGTTGCGACAAGAATGGGGCTCATGTGATAATGTCCTCCATTTTGCTGTTTACACATGCTCAGTAATGACTTCTGGAGACAGCTGCTGTTGTACCTTGTCTCTTGTAAGCAGGCCAACACAACTATAATAAAATTGGCTAGAATCCCATTCTTTCAGGTACGGTAATCTGAAAGCCACAAAAGAACCTGAATACCTGGGCATCTTCCATGTTTATGTGCCTCTTCCTCGCTGCTCAATGGACAAAGACTCAAGAGGGGAAGGCACTCAGGGGACTTTTTCAGACAGTGCTTACTGTGCTAGAAGCTTGCGATAGAAGTATGACGCTGTTGCGCGATAGGGATTCCGTTTCGGACGGCGCCGTCCCTCTCTCAGCATCATCTATGTCACTTCCGTGTACGATTGGAGGCAGCCACGCCATATTTTACTCAAGGACAACTTCCGTGAGTAAAATATGGCACAGATGCCTTCAATCGTACACGGAAGTCGAGACAGGGACGGTGTCATCCGAAACAGACCCCCCTGCCATGCGACAGTGCTGTACCTCTCTCGCAAGCTTCTAGCATGGTAAGCACTGTCTGAAAAAGTCCAGGGAAGATAGGAAAAACAGAAAGGCATAAAAGGGCATGGAGCTCATGCTCTCTATGTGCTTGTGGCAGAGCGTCTCTAAATCTGAATCAAATATCCTTCTCCAGCCTGACACAAGATATACTTACTATTATGACTGAGATCTTTTCAGTGCTGGCATACCAAAAATGTATGCTAGCATAGCTGCACCAATTCTATACTTTGCCAGAGTTACACTGCATCATACCCTTGAGCAACAGCATAGTTATTACCCAAGCAAAACAGAGGAATGGGGGAATCTCCTAGAAAGCACAACCAATTGGTATAACACTACTTTGCTACTATTGATTAGGATACCATTCCTGTGTCTGTATGTGTGCACGTGCGCACACCTTCAAATCATCTGTGAACTTATGGCAATCTCATAATTTTTTCTTAGGGTTTTCTTAAGCAATGAATGTTCAGAGGTGGTTTTGCCAGCACCTGGCATTCATTGCTGGTCTCCCATCCAAGTACTAACCACAGTTTACCCTGCTTAGCTTCCATGATCAGACAGGATCTGGTGCCTTTACGGTACTTAAAGTCTCCACTATCCTAATACAACCTCCTAAAAAGTGCAGCCACATGCATAACTTCAGTCACATCAATATAAGTCACCAAGATCGCAGTCTCAGTAATTATCATGGACCATTTCCTAAACCAGTGCAATGGAAACAGATAATGGAGTAGAACATTTTAAGGGCACTATTTAATCAGTGAGAGCCAGTGTGGTGTAGTGGTTTGAGTGCTGGACTAGGATGCTGGGAGACTAGGATTCAAATCCCTTGCTTGACCATGGAAACCTACCGGGTGGCCGTGAGCAAGTCACACACTCACACTCGGAAGAAGGCACAAGCAACCCCCTTTGAACAAATTCTGCCAAGGAAATCCCATGATAGGGTCACCTTAGGGTCTCTCAACAACAACGACAACTTAAATCATTATCTTAAAACTATTCTAGCAACTTTTTGAGAGAAATATCAAGTGAAAATAGTGCTAACATGCAATCAGATTTTTCCCCATAATTTAAAAACCAACTGATCCCACTCTACTTGATGTTGCATCCGAAAGGACCTTCATCAGTCACTCTCAGTTGGACAATACAACAGCTAGATGAGGAATAAGATTAGTTGTATTGTGCCAATTGACAGAGGAAGAAGAGAAAGAGGAGACAGACTACTGCAATATAAAATCACTACAAACTTCTATTTCCCTCTTCTCTTTCTTAGCAAGAGCATACATACCACTGTTCACACACCCACTTTTATACAGTATACAAACTATTCCATCTTCGGTTTTAAGCATTTTTACAGTTACATTCAACACTATACAAACTGGAATCATACCTATAACAATTTTTAAAAGAAACTAGAGGGGGGGGACATAGAACCCCAACTTGCATTGTTGCTGCAAAGTGCTTTCTTTCCCTGGCACTCATACACAATCCAGCATGCTGATGGCCACAGAAGACACAGTAGTTTGCAACTCACACTTCAGGCCTATGGAAATATTTGCCAGCATGTCATCTGCTTCCTTCTTTTTTGGAAACACATCCATACACATAAAATGGCATTTCCAATTTCTCCCTTTTGAGAGAAACAGGAAGAGAAAATGCACACTTAGCCAAATAAAAACAATGACATTTTTAAAGACTACAGCTAATTCTTTTGCAAGTTGTCTTGACTATCTTAGATACAAGTATAGCCCATTCAATGCTCTTAACTGCCACCTATTTCATTTCCACAATGAAGAGATATTTAGCTGATTTGAGATATGAAATATCAAAAGCAGTTTGATATTTTACATTGTTTACATTGTCTTTGCAGTTTTTGGAACATATTTCCAAGAAAGCTGCATATATTAACTACAATTCTGCAAAGCAATCTATCCCAACCCCCACCTTCCAAGTTATAACAACAAAAGGTGCATGTAATGGAAAATATTCACCGAGATCCTACATTAGAAGCTATGGTGTGTAACTTTACAAAGGCAAAACTATGTGGCTGAAACAATATATAAGCATGGTACTGAATTGTGATGACACACAACATGGCACCATGCAAGACATCACACTGCACAACAGGGGCTCCTGTTGTGCAAAAGGACACATTGCACATCAGGACACACTGTTGGCTGTATTTGCACAATGGTCTCGATGGCATAGCTACTTCTCCGCTCCCCTCCTGGGAATACGAACATTGCACAATGACAGTATTCAACTTTACGGGATGGTATACCTGTTTACAATGATGTAACTTCCCAAGAGCATGCCGGCCATTGTTTTTTAAATCATGTGACCTTCTTAGGAGAAACCACACATAGATACCAGGACACAGTAGTAGACAGAAGAAATAGCTGAAGTCATGTAACGTGAATTAGCAGCTAAAGCTATGGGGAGGAACCACAGAGCTCAGTGGTAGTGCACATGCTTTGCAAGCAAAAGGTACTACTTTCAATTCTTGGCATCTTTAGATAAAAGGATCAGGTTGCACCTAAGAAAGACCTCCTGTCTGCCTGAGACAAGAAAGCAGCTGCTAGTCTAGAGTAGAACCTACTGAGCTAGGTGTCTGTTCTAGTACAAAGGCGTTTCCAGCATAAAGCTAAAAGGTTCTGCCTCCCAAGCAACACCAGAATAGCAAAGCCATATGAAAACATTCTGAGTTCCTTGAGGGTACAAATATACTATTACTTTAAGGGATAGGTAAAACAGCTAAGTATTTTACATGGCTTTCCTTTTGCAGACACTAGACTTTCACCTCATCTCAACTGAAGTATGTGTTCCAACACAAGCAAACAAAAGCACAAGCCTAGGACCCATTCTTTTACTCAGACTTTTCTTCCAGATGCCACTTTGGAGAGACTGGGGTGGGGGAGGGGAGGTTGCAGACACACAGGTTCAGTTGTATAGTCTGTAACTTGGAAGGATGTATGGACCTGATGAGACCCTTGTGTGGGAGAACAAGTGTTGAGTCCCATGCAATAAATACATAGCAACAAACAGAAATCTGCAGATAGGGTCTCCAGGTATCTATAAACGTAATACTAGAAATAAAGAACTGGAACTGTTTTTGAAGCATTGCCTCCATGTTTTTCCAATACCCTGAGCTGCAAACTACTCATCTAAGAAGGAAATAAAAAAGTATTACCTAAGTGAAGCCCTCTGTACAACCCACTGTATGTGATTAAGTGCATCTTCTATATCTGGAAACCATTAGAACAGCACAATAACCATGAAATTATATTCAGTACAACTCATGGTGATACAAGTTGGCATTTAAACGCATATTCCATACATTTACAAAAAAGAGCACTGTATTACAGCTGTCTAGACAAAAGATTTCAATGCCATCAAAAATGAACCATCTGAGAGCAAATACTTGCTTTGTGAATGCAATGAACTAAATGAGAGAATGGGAAGAGCAGAAAGACAGGACAGCGTGTTCCATTTCAAAAAGAAACAAAAGAATAAAAGTTACATGGGTTATACAGAGAGTGGGAGTAGCATTATTCTAGTCTCACCTGGCTTCTGTCTTTGTCCACCTTCTTAAAACACTTATTCAATGACAGATTATGTCTCACAGAGTTTTTCCATCCAGTAGGGGCATTTGCAAAATAAGGGAAATGTTCCAAAATCCAGTTGTATATATCCTTTACAGGCAGCCGTTTGGTTGGAGAGTCTTCAATGGCCATAAATATGAGGCAGCTAAAGGAATATGGTGGTTTGCAGTTGGGATTCTGCTTGGCATCGTAGGGCATGTCAGCATGAGCGGGAGATGGAGGGGTGTCATCATCAACGTCCTGCACTGGGCTAACACTTCTTAAGACTGAGTCACCAAAACTTTTCAGCAAGTTCTTGCTCTCATGAAGCCAGTTCAAATTGGTTAGTTCTTCATCCTCCATGGGACCCTTCTCCAACCGGAGAGCAGGCAAAGAAAAGTCTAAGTCCTCATCATCATGAAGCGTCTTTGATAAGTCGCTATCTCGGTAACACTGGCTCAGTCCACTGGAAACACTAATTCCTGAGCCCTCTGGTTTCTTACTGGGAGGCATAACTGGACCCATTTAGACTGAGGCTCCTGGTAAAATAAATCCAAATGTTAGAATGTTTGCTGGCAAAGACAGCATAACAAGATTCTCTGATAGCTCTGCCCTAGTCTGGTCTTTCACAAAATCTATATTAAAAAACAAAAAAGACAGAATCACATAAGCATACTGCCAGGCTTATAGAGAGAGATAGGAAAGCAACAGAATTTCAAGTACGGGCATAAGGGTGACAAAATTTCTTATTGGTGTTGGGTGTGTGCGTGTGTGTCTACACACTAAGTGAAGGGAAAGGAAGGTACGGTAAATGCATATTCTAGATAGTATGTTTCTTAAGAATGCATTCTTTTACACACTTAACTGAGGAGCTCATGATAATGAAAAAGTAGGACTTACTTCCAAGTAAGCATGCACAGAAGTTTGGAGGATAGTTACTTTTGCTGGCCTTGTCACTCCTACAGTTTGTAATAAGCACAAAAAATTGAGAGCTTAAGACCAGTTGCTTCAGATTAAGTTCAGCTGTTTCACTTCCAGTATGAACAGAGGCACATTATAATTATAGCCTCTCTGGCTCTGGCTGAATGCTCAAGCAGGCAAAACCCCATGTTTACACATACACACTTACAACTAAGCAATCACTCTCTACAGCTACTAATTCTTTTTGCCTCTAAGAGAATCTCTGAGAGGATTCGATATCTTGAGTTCAAAATCAGACTCTAGAAATTCAAACACAAAATTGCAGATGGAGGGCATTCAGAAAAAAAGAACGGGAGAGAGATTCCACCCCAATGATGTACATTTAACTGAAATTAGAGTAAGTAATGAATGTGATAAGCATGACTTAGAAGAAAGCACGAAGAGTGACATCATATACCAATCAGTAGACTGTTGTTGCTATATTGGGCCCTACAGAAGACTGTGCAAAAACAAAACAAAAAATGTCAAGAGTATATTACATTTTAATTATTCCAAAATAATGTTTTCAAAATCCAAAGACAGAAAAGCACAGATAACATGTACAAAAAGGCTTGAATTTACAAAGAACAAAGGCAGCTGTGTGGACCGTTTTAAAAAATGTAATACAAGCATCATTGTGCCAGACCAAATATCTGTTCCCCAACACTGCTCCTATGAACATTAAGCCTAAATTCAGCTCTCAATATTAACCAATCAAAACTACATCAACTTTAAACTACAGTATTTTCTCCCTTCAATAACAAACTGACTCACAACAATTCATTCTTCTACCAAAGGATAAAGATAAATCATCTGACTCTAAGAAAAGATTACTACTCTAGTGATCACTTTCATTCATCTAAGAGCAGATAAACTTTATAGGATTACAAGTTCTGTGTAACTTGAAAATTTGTTTTATACAAACAACTATACCAACGTGGTGCATTCATGCTGATTAGGCTGCTGAAAGGGTTAACAGGAAGTGTGGTATACAATTCAGCAAAAATATACCCCAAAGGAAGGGGAAGGCTTTATTGTGTTTCAAAAGAAAAGGCATCTGAAAAATGGAACTTGCTTTAAAAAAAAAAAAAAGCAATGAAGCAAACTCCCAGTATCACTACTGGGAGAAAAAGTATTTAGCAGAGCTTCTAACTTTAAAATACTCCATTATTATTTTTTAAGAACATGGCCCACTGAACACAAGACTTCCTAAAGGACTTGATATTGTCAAGGAGATACTTATTAAGACCCAGGGGAAAGTTGTAATTACATAAGAGATCACTGTTGGAAGTAGACAATATCATGGAATAAAAGTTGGATAAAAATGGGCATTGATGTGGCAGAAGATACAAAATCCTCTGTTGCAGAGGGGTCTACAACACAGTTGTTTCACTTCAGTGCTAAATATGAGGGGGAAAGAAATTGAAAACAGTGAAACCAAGTTAAACAAATTATTTTTTTTAACTTGCTAAGAGTTTCCTTTCTAACAGGTGAAATCTCAAAGGTTGGAAGCTACAATTCTTTACTGCCAGCCACATTCCCACTGTAAGTAGGAAGCTCTATTTCCCACAGTCATTTTAAACAAAGTGGTTTGGAAACTCCAGTGATACTACCGTATTCCTGCTGCTACATGTGGCTTTATCAATTCCCTATGAATATTTAAATTATATTTCATAATTAAAATGTAAAGAGAAGGTGCTTCAGGAAATGTTCACTATGACTAGTACTATTAAAGAGAAAGACATGGGGGGAAGGGTTAGATGCTCCAGTTGCATACAGAAAAGAGAATTCTGAATGATACATGTATTTCTACATTATTTCCACTCCCCTTTCAGTTGAGAGCACTGTAGCCAAATGAGTTCAGTACAAACAGAACTCATGTCCCACGAGCAGGCTTTTAAATAGGAAAATTATATCATGGCTGACAACATAATTTAATTGCTCTGTTGCTATGACGACATGCTGCTCTCTTTCAGTTTAATTTGCTTACTTGCCAGAGTTCTCCCAAAGGACTGTATCATACCATCAATTTTCACACAAAAACTAGTGACTTCTCTTTAAGGGCTTATGGTAAACTGTTGAAACTGATATACGGATCAGTGGAATGGCTCCAATCTTGCAACTCTTCAAAGTATCTTCAGCATTGGTCTCCAGCACTGGCCAAAGTTAGTTTACAATTCAGTCCTCAAAAAACACTGCACTTCAGATTAGCACAGCAGTATTTTTAACGTATTTGTAGTACTTTTAACCATGGAATTTTTAAAGGAAAGCCATCTGAAACATACTTACCAAGAGTAAATGCCACTGAATTCAAATTCTAAATGTCCTGTAGGTTCCACTGATATTATTTTAAAACCTATTGGGGAAAACTTTGTCTGAAATAATTATACCATGTACATTTCAACATCAACTGCCATGTTTTAGTTAGTTTGGCAGATATTCTGATTTTACCATCATGTTAATAACACTGAAAACAGAGAAATGCAAGAATTTTGGAAACACTGCTTGTATAGGCAAAAGTAAAAGTGGTTCCAGAAAGGATTCAATAGGTGGCAGGAAGTCTTACTCCTCCTTCCCCTGCAAACCTTAAAATCCAAGAACCTCATGTCACTCTACCCAATACACTGAGGACAGGCAAAGTTCCCAGCACCTTGAGAGGAATGCCCAGCAGATAATCAGGCAGCTTAAATTACTGTTACATTACTGAGTACCAAAATATTGGTCCAGATTTATTGGTGGGGGGGTACACACATAGCAGGGGAAAGCAGCAGAGACACAACTCAACTTTACACCACTGGAGTCCAACTCTAAAGAAGTGTATGTTTCCTAAATCGCTTAGTGGAATTGCACAGGGTGCTACAGTTTAAGTAAATATTTTGCAACCAGCTGCCAATTATGTGGCTCCATCAGATAGGCCCACAACTGCTTCTGGGTAAGTGTAAAAGCAAACTTCCTTGCTACATAAGTGAAACACCATTTCTTGCATGTCTAAAACTGATAGGACAAAAACACACAGGAAACTGGGCGGGGGGGGGGAGAGAGAGAGAGAGAAGGAAACCAAGCGCTACTTACTTTTCAGAATAATTAATATAGACATTACACCATTGCAAACTAGGCTCCAACACAGGCGTCTGTTCTAAAAAGGAAGGAAGGAAAGGCTATAGCAGGCCGTCGTTTTGGAAGGGAAGAAAAGAGCAACCAAGGAAGGACACAGTTACTGGCTGCACTTTGCTACACTCCCGACTGTACTTGTCAAAAACATTTGAAGGGGAGAAGGAGCCTGCCCATTGGCCCGGATTCCAATCAATCAGCCGCGTTGCTAGGCGACTGGAAAAAACTGCACTTTTCCTCCTTTATACAGTGCCATTTGCAGCAAACATACCTCCAATGCTGGTTAGATGTCATAAACCTTGCATTGCCCTCTCTTCTCCTAGATCAAGCCATAATAAATGCAAAAAAGGAAGGGAAAAAATGAGCTACCAACCTCAAAACTTATGGACAGATTTCAGACACCAAAAGGCCATTTCCCTTATTTCTAATAATAGCTACTAGTTGGGTTTTAAAAAGAAGAAAAAAACAAAAACCCAGAAAACTCTTCAGTGTTAGGTTGGTTCTTAATACGGGGAAATAAGCAAAGGATATTGAAACAAACAAACAAAACCAACCCTCCCCCGGAGACTCTAGCAATAAAAGGAATGACTATAGAAATATTTAAAGCTCAGACAATTAAAAAAAAATTGGAGCATGCATTCCTCCGCTGGGTACAATCCCCCACCAATCTCCCAACACTTCCTAACTTTAAAACACAACGTCAACTCGGTCCTCCTAGCTTGAGCAAAAAGCAAAGGCAGCTGCAGCAGCCAACAACCACAACATTGCACAGCCTGCAACTCTCAGCTCCAGTCCGCCTTGGTTTCTTTCACCTGACAACAACACTGAAGGGAGGGAACAAAGGTCTCCCCTTCCTTTCTTTCGTTCTTTTTAGGGGCGGTGAGGAGGTCGGTTTTTATGACCCCCTCCCCAAATTAATCGGAGGTCGCCTGGAGCTAGTTGATCCCCTGATCTTTTATCTGGGTTGCCCCCCCTTTTTTTTCCTTTCTTTTTTTCCCACCCCCGATCCCGGTGCAGAAGAATCTTACGCAACCTTTTTGCAACCAGAGCACCCCCAAATTTTAAAGAGCCCCCCCCAAAGAGAAGGGCAGGCACAACCCCCACCACTACCCCCATAGCCACACATTCCAGAACTTACCTGCCTGGGGAGAGGGAGCGCTAGATTTCCCCCGCAGCGACCATGATGCAAACTTTCCATCCGAGGGAAGGAGGAGGCATGGCGCGCTCTCTTGGCCCCCTTCTCGGCTAGCCCGGAGCCCACAAGGTGGTGGCCCGAGGGGAGAAGAGGGGAGCCCAAGAGAGCATGGGGGGCCGGCTCCCCAAATTGGCCCGCCTTGGCCACCTCTTCCTCTCCCTCCTTCCCTCCGTCTAGACCCCTCTTGGCTAGGCAGCCCTGCCTTGGGTCGGAGGAGCTCCGCCGAAGGACGCCAAATTGTTTCCACTGCAAACAACAAAAAAAAGGCAGCGGCAGCAGCAGCAATAGCAACACATGACCCAGGCTGGGAAGGAGGGAGGGAAACGTAGGCAGGGCCAGCCGAGACTGGAAAGGGAAGGAGGAGAAGGGGAGAGGCAGGGAGGAAAGGAAAAAAAGAAAAGGAAAAAAAAAAGGAGGGAGCCTCCTCGCCTGCTTTTCTTGCGCCGCGATCCTAATTGCGCGGGGAGAAAATGGAGGGGAGGTCGCCCTGGGCGCGCAAATAAAGCGAGCGAGCGAGCTGGCGGCTTCTGCTGCTGCTCTGACTGAGGCCTGTGAGCCTCCCCCTCACAGGAAATTGTACAGTAATTGTAATAATTGAATCAAAGAATTATGAAATTATAATAATTGTAATGTGTAAATATAATGTTCATTGGGGAACAAAAAAGAGTGATTATAGTGTGTTTAGATTAAGAGGGAAAATGTATTAGTGTGAGGATAGATAGTTTTATTTTTGTATTTATGTGAAGTCAAAGGCTTTTACCGCCGGCATCCATAGATTTTCCTTGGTTTTTTTTCCGGGCTGTGAGGCCGTGTTCTGGAAGAGTTTCTTTCTGACGTTACGCCAGGCGAAACTCTTCCAGAAAACGGCCTCACAGCCCACAAAAACACCAAGGAAAATCTATTTTTGTATTAGTAAGAAATAAGGAAAACATTTTTTTTGTTGTTGTGTTATTGTTACGGCGAAACGTCAGAAAGAAACTCTTCCAGAACATGGCCTCACAGCCCGGGAAAAAACCAAGGAAAATCTATTTTTGTATTAGTAAGAAATGAGGAAAACATTTTTTGTTGTTGTTGTTATGTTATTGTTACGGCGAAATGTCAGAAAGAAACTCTTCCAGAACATGGCCTCACAGCCTGGAAAAAAACCAAGGAAAATCTATTTTTGTATTAGTAAGAAATGAGGAAAAAAAAATTTTTTGTTGTTGTTGCATTATTGTTACGGCGAAATGTCAGAAAGAAACTCTTCCAGAACACGGCCTCACAGCCCGGAAAAAAACCAATGAAAATCTATTTTTGTATTAGTAAGAAAAGAGGAAAACTTTTGTTGTTGTTGTTGTGTTATTTTACGGTGAAATGTCAGAAAGAAACTCTTCCAGAACATGGCCTCACAGCCCTGAAAAAAACCAAGGAAAATCTATTTTTGTATTAGTAAGAAATAAGGAAAACATTTTTTGTCGTTGTGTTATTGTTACGGAGAAACGTCAGAAAGAAACTCTTCCAGAACATGGCTGCACAGCCCTGAAAAAAACCAAGGAAAATCTATTTTTGTATTAGTAAGAAATGAGGAAAACATTTTTTTGTTGTTGCGTTATTGTTACGGCGAAATGTCAGAAAGAAACTCTTCCAGAACACGGCCTCACAGCCCAGAAAAAAAACCAAGGAAAATCTATTTTGGTATTAATAAGAAAAGAGGAAAACATTTTTTGTTGTTGTTGTTGCGTTATTGTTACGGCCTTTTGCGGTCGGGTGTATTTTTCAGTAGAATGTTCTTATTCCAATAAAAAAATTCCTAATTCCCCCCCCCCCCAAGAAAATTCTCAGGCTGCTGCTGCTACCATTACCACCTCTTTCTGCTCCCACTCCCCGTCTCCACATATGCCCTCAACTCCCTCACTTGGTGCTTCTTCTCTTCTTTTATTTTCTGGTATCCAGGGCTGATTTAAGGGCCCTGCAGCACCTGCCGCCGCAGGGGGGCCCATCATTGTGTGGGGCCTGTAGTAACCCTCCTCCTGCAAAAACATTATTAGTAATAATCTGAATATCCTGTACTGTGAATAGGTTAGGTTAGGTTCTGAGATAAACATATGCCCCCCCTCAAAAAAATAAAGCATTGCAGATGCCTCCAAAATTCCTTAAACTGGTCCTGCTGGTATCCATTTTATTGTATTACCACCAAAAAACACGTTAACATTATAACAACCACTGCCTTGGGGGGAAGGAGAGAGAGGCAAGCAAAGGGGGACACAGGCAGTCAGGTGGAAATGTAAAGAGCCTAGCAATCCACACCACACAAGTACAGTAGGACCCCCATATCCACTGATTCAGTTATCCACGGGACACAAAACAGCATACCTGCCATAGAGTTCCTAGAAAATGTGGCCTCTCTAGCCATTTTCTAAGTCCTCCAAGGCAAATGTTATGGTATTTTAAAATGGAGGTCCCCTATTATTTTCAATGGTGTTCACTATTAACCATGGTTTTCTGTACCCCCAGAACCAATCCCCAGCAGATACAGGGGTCCTACTGTAATCCAGTTTGAAATGATTATTTCCATCGCTCCTTCCTATGGAATCCTGGGATTTGTAGTTTGACAAGATCTATAGCCTTCTTTGACAAAAAAGCCTGGTGCCTCATGAAACTAAGAATACAACGATTCCATGAGAAGGAGCTGTGGCAAATAATCCAGTTTCAAGCCAGATTATTTCTCTAGTGTGAATGCCCCCATATATGCGTGGTTCTTCTTGTTCACAAAAGGTATTATGAGAGCAAAGGATCTGCAAGAGACAGAGAGGGTGTCAGAGGAGGAGCAGTAGTGTGTAAAACATCTTCGCATAGCTGGAGTTGAGTTTTGGGAGGTCGAGGACACTGTCTATTATTATTCACATTGTCAGTCAAAATACAGTAGGACCCCTCTATCCGCTGGGGATTGGTTCGGGGGGGTGTGCATACCAAAAACCGTGGATAATAGCGAACACCATTGAAAATAATGGGACATCCAGTTTAAAATACCATAGAGTTGCCTTGGAGGAGCTAGAAAATGGCTAGAGAGGACACATTTTCTAGGAAGATGCTATGGTAGGTGTGCTGTTTTGTGAATCCGTGGATAATCAATCAGTGGATACAGGGGTCCTACTGTAAACCATTCTTCAACAAAGAAGAATGCTTTGGGTGCTTCTGACTGGCTCATCAGGTTCTCTCAGACGACGTTCACCTTGTTCCGTGCCCTGTCACTATTCTGTTTTCTCCCCATGATACAGTATTCACGGGGAGAAGTTGTTATTAAGCACCCGGTTCCATTTCTGTAACGGAACACAGGTGTGCGAATAGGATCCCCATCCCTGTTCTGGAATGACAGGGACGGGGGAGGAGCTTGGTGTCAGGCACTGCCTGCCACAATCAGGACATCCAGGTAAGTGCCATCCTCCCGTGCTCCCTGGGTTCCTTGGTTGTTGTTTTTTTAAATTTGCTTTTACTTTCTTCATTTAACAGCTGGGGGGGTTAATTTTGAATTTCCCTCCCACTCGTTCTCTCACAAGAATGAGCCTTACGACGGCTGCATTTACGGTCAGCCAGGCAAGGATGGAGGAGGCCCGTTCCTGCACCGGAATGGGGGTAAGTGTGCGAACATTTACCTCCATTCCGTTGCAGGAATGGGAGAGGGGCTTGCGGGAGAGAAACGGGGCTTTTAGCCCCGGTGTGAAATTCTCCTAGCAGTCAAATCTTCTATTCACATGTTTCTGCAGACTTTCAATTGGAAAGGCAAAGCATTGATTATGATCAACAAGTTCTAGCCAATGAGAAGCACTTTTGACTGCAGTCACATATTCACTTACTTAGAAGTAAGTGCCATTGAATAAATAACAACCAAGTAAATTTGCTTAAGATCAGAGGGTCTAACACTGCATTCACTGCAACAGACAAGTTAAGCTTAAACTCTGGGTTGTTCCCATGTCCATAATGCAAGAAAAAAAGAACCATGCACTCAGCTACAGCATAGGCCACCAACTAGAATGTCTTTTAAAAGGGATTAGACAAATTAGTAAGAGTTACAGCTATTTATGTCTACCAATCAAGATGGTTTGATATTGCTTCTGGTACCAGAGGTAGTACATATATAATTTGCTGGAGAATGTGAGCAGGAGGGTGTTATTGCACTCAGGTCCTGCTTTGGAAATTCCCATAGGCATCTGGTTGGTTTCTGTGGCAATAAAATGCTGAGCTAAATGGGCCTTTGGTATAGTATAGCTCTTTTCACAGGCTCTGTATGAAAGTTACTAACACATAGACATATACCCAGAACTGAGTTCTCCAGACCATATATTACTTACACATGCTTTTGCACAGAGAACTATAAATCTCCACATGCACAACAGTGCAAAGCAAATACAGTTGGCCCTCTACATTCACAGGGGTTAGGGACACGGAACCTCTGTGAAAGTGGAAAAACTGCAAATATTGTAAGCCTACCCCAAACATGCAGGCTACAGACTCCTGCCAACAGTGCCAGCCTGTCATTCTCTCTCCCACCTTGTCACCACAACACCTCAGCCAGATTTTAAACCGCTTCCCAGCTCCACTCTCCTTCCTCTCAATCCTCCTCTTGATCTCCTCTTCCAACAGCACCAGGCCATCACTCCCTTTCCCAGGGAGTGGGAGGAAGACCAGTGTGGTGAGAAGGGAGTTTAAAATCTGCCTGAGGCATTATGATGGCAATGTTGGAAAGGGAGTGACAGGCTGGCACTGTTGAAAGGAGAGGAGATTGAGAGGAGGATTGGGAGAAAGAGGAGTGAGTTGGGGAGGTTCGAACTAGTTCCGCGAATAATCAAATCCATGAAAGAGAAACCTGCAAATGCAGAGGTCCAACTGTAAAGCAAAGCAAGTATCTGCTTTCCATTCCTTTATATTTGTCACATACATACATTAACTCACTGTGGTGTTGTTGTCGTCATTGTTGTGTGCTTTCAAGTCATTTCCAGCTTATAGCAACCCTAAGGTGAACTTACCACAGGGTTTTCTTGGCAAGATTTGTTCAAAGGGGAGTTGCCATTCCCCAGAGCTGGGTATGTTTAGCCTCGAGAAGAGAAGGTTAAGAGGTGCGTAAGAACACACTTACGTGTTCTTATGCATAATGGAAAATGTAATAAAAAAAGAAAAAAAAGAGGTGACATGATAGCCATATTTATATATTTGAAAGGCTGTCATACTGAGAATGGAGCAAGCTTGTTTTCTGTTGCTCCGGAGACTAGGACACAGAGCAATGAGTTCAAACTACAGGAACAGAGATTCCACCTAAACATTAGGAAGAACTTTCTGACAGTAAGAGCTGTTCGGCAGTGGAATGCACTACTTCGGAATGTGGTGGAGTCTCCTTTGGAGATTTTTAAACAGGCTGGGTGGCTATCTGTCGGGAGTGCTTTGATTAGGTATTCCTGCATAGCAGGAGGTTGGATTAGATGGCCCTTGTGGTGTCTTCTAACTCTATGATTCTATGCCCAAGGTGGGCTTTCATGGCCGAAAAGGATTCAAACCTTGATCACCAGTCCATTGCTCAAACCACTACACCTTGCTGGCTCCCACATAAACTCATACTGAACTGAAATATCACATTTGAAATTTCACATACAGACTTGATTTATTGGAAGAAAACAATCTAGGAACTCTAGTTGATATCTAAGATTCTTCAGTAAAATTTGTCTCCTAGAAGAATGTGGATGATCACTACCATGTGTTCTTAGCAATGCCAGGTATCACAAGAAAGCCCTTTTCCTTTTGAAATGGACCAGAAACCAGGACATTAAGTTACTAGTTGGCCAGGCCTGCAGCAAAGACTAAAAATAAGTTAACAGCATTTCTGTGCCATCAGGCATTTGCGATCTGATGTCGACTAGGCTTTTAAAGGCTGTGTGACTTGAATTTTAAAGGGTTTTTAAAAAATATATTTTAATATTTTACTGTTTGTGGTTTTAATGGTGTAAATTGTTTAATTTCTTTTTAAACTTTATATTTACTTTTAATATTTAGTATTGTTTTTAACTTGTACTGTTTTAAACTCATTGTTAGCCGCCTTGAGTCCCCTATATAGGGAGAAAGGTGGGATACTAAATAAATTGGCGCCTCCCCTGACTCCTCCCGGCCGGGGCGTGTCCACGCCCAGGCCTGCTCATGGGTTCGCCTCCCTGCTCATCATTAAAACACCTCCTCCGGATCCACCATTCTTCAGGATCCGGGGGGGTGTCTGTTAAACTCATTGTTAGCCGCCTTGAGTCCCCTATATAGGGAGAAAGGTGGGATACTAAATAAATAAATAAATAAATAAATGTATCCTTCATTTCAGTCCTACAGACTGAATGTCTCCAAAATGGCACCTTCCCAAATGTGTTGGACTACAACTCCCATAATCCTCAGACACCATTGGAAGCATGGGGATTGTGAAATGTGTAATACAACGCAGATAGGGAAAGCTAGTATGGACTAATAGCACACTGCACTGATAAGAGAGGATCCTATGAACCACAGCTTGGTTTATGCTTTTTTAAATCCCTGAATCTTATAGGTTGGAAACAATGGTAGAAGCCTATCCAGGATATTGTGTAACAAATTCCCATACTACACAAGCCAACCTGGTACATCTAGCCAATGCTATATCTTACTAGTGACAGGAATTAATAATTAAAACAATGGCCCTTGTAAAGCAAAATACCATTGTTCTTTTATCCTTGCTTGCCCTGCAAGCACAGCCTGTTTATCTAAAGCCAAAGCAGACCTTGAATGATTAAGTCAAACATCTCTTATCTCGCAGCCATTTTGTTGTTTTTAAAACACAACCCAAGTTACCAAATACTAACCCCACCCACAGAAATGCATACACTCAAAGAGCTCTGAGAGTTACTTCAGAGTGAGGTAAGTAGGTAAATCAACAAGAGAAGAGACATTCTCTGTCTGTTTACCATTGGTGTCAAAAGTCAAGTGTCTCAGAAAAAACATGTAGGTCAACTGAACAGCCAGTGTTTTTAGTGGCAATATAAGAGAGCTCCTCTGGGGTGTTTTGATTTCTATTTTTTAAAAAGGCATAGCCAGGAGAGGGTAGAATGGAACCGTCCAATTTATCAAGGGACTAGTTCTATGCCACTTGATGTTAACAGCAGAAGTGACATTTTAATTTAAAATTAAATTAATTGACAGTTCTGGAACCTAGATTAAAAGAGAGGAGAAAGGAATCCATGTGAGTTACAAGAATGACTCTTAAGATCAGCCTGACAAAGATTTGTATTCTAACAGTACAAACCCATACCGGTTTACATAGAAACTTCATTCTCACTATGTTCATTGGGGCTTATGCCTAGGATGGCAGCATTATTCTTGCAAGTGCTGGCTGGCTTAAGTTACACACAGCAGTCCTACAACATCTGGAGGGTCACAGTTTGTCTACCCCTAATGTATCCCTGCTCATCCATGGAAAACCTACTGGATGGCCATGAGCAAGTCACACTCTATCCACCTCAGAGGAAGGCAATGGTAAACTTTCTCTGAATAAATCTTGCCAAGAAAATCCTATGAGAGGATTGCCATAAATCAGAACACATAACAACAATGTATACAGATGAAGGGTTTTTTGTTTTTTTAAAATGTAATTTATATCCTGCCTTCCTCCCAAAATGTAACTCAAAGCAGTTACATTTATAACAAAACTACACTTAAATGTTTACAGAGAGAGGTAATTTATCCCATTGGCTCACTCACCACTGTAATATAGCATAAGGATGCTTTCACACAAGGCTTCTTAAGATACTATACATTCCTACCTTCCTCATTTCTGTCTCTGGTTAATACAGGGTCGAATATGGGATATAAATCGATTGGAAAACCTACATTAGCTAGAATATATAATTGCATTAGAAAAAGCAGAAGTACAAAAAACACCCTTCCTTCCTCACTCCAGATTTCCTAAAGTGGGTTGGTGAGAGAAAAAGAACAATACAGAAAATAAAGTAATACTAATATTGGATATTTCAGACAATCCTTGGTTCTATATAATAAACGTATAATCACTAACTTTGCTTTGTTCAGCAATAAAAGATGCAGCCATCTGCTTGCATGGCTGCAACTCTGACACAGTAGAAATTTTCTGGCTCAGTTGTGGGAGGAAAGAGCCATAGTATGTGTTGGAAGGGGGAGATTATCTCAATGCAACAAATGCAACTCTCAAGATTCATTGGGGAGAACAATTTAAGTATAATTCTCCTAATGTAGGGTAGTCGTGTTGGCCATGCAGCAGAATACAGCAAAATCCAAAACTCACAAAATAGCAATAGCCTTATTGGCCAATAAAAATGCAGAAAATACAACATGCAAGCTTTTGAACCTTCACTGGCTTCTTCTTTACCTGATAAAGAAGCCAGTGAAGTTTCAAAAGCCTGCATGATATATTTCCTGCATTTTGGTTGGCCAATAATGGTATGGGGTTCTTGTGGATTTTGTATTTTATTGTATTTTCCTAATGTAAGTACGTCCAGAGACAGAGAACAATGTCAGTTTCACACACTTAATCTGAAAAGAAAGGCAAAATTTACAAAATTCCCTTTAGTGACAGAAATGCAAATGTGATTTCCCTTTCCCAGTGCTAGAGTACACATCTGTACTCTCTTACCGAATGCTCTCTTGCTCACTCACTCACTCTCATTCCCCCTCACTCATATTCACACACACAAAAGCATAAACAACACTGCCACCAGAAACAGGGGTAATTCTTCCAATGCAAGGTATTTGGCATTGAACTGACAACCCATAAATACTGTACATAGCAGCTTTCTCCAATCTGTTGTCCTCTACATGTATCAAACATACTGGATGAGAATGGTGGGAGTTGCAGTCCAAAACATATAAAGGGCACCAAGTTGGGGAAAACTGCTATACACACTGCACTGCTGCCGCCTTTGTCACAAAAGAAACAAGCAACATAATTTTCCCCCTGCAGAGCTTTGCAGGCAGTCCATTCAAATTATTTTGGCAGGAATCCTAGAAGAAAGTTTATTCCAAGCAAAGGGGACTGCTTATAATACACTGTCAGAAAGGGGATAGCAAGCATTGTCTAAAGGAGAGACAGCACAAGCAGGAGGAGTATCTTTTCACACCCCTAAAGCCATCAGCATTGCCCCCCATCTGGCATTTGCTGCATCTGAAAGGATAGGAAAGACGAAAAGAGCCATCTTGTATAGAGATCTGTGCCATGTGGGGTAGTCACCCAAAGGTAAGGGACTAACCCTTACAATGCCTTCTTGTGTGAAAACATTATTATGCTGAAGTGGTGAAAAGTTCCAGAGATGCAGCATTTACCTGGTTTGGTTCTCTTTGGAAGGAGGTCACAGGAGGCTCATTGAAGTTCTGTCTACAATCCATATATATAGTTCTCTTTGATATGTTGCCATTCCCAGTGTGCTGATTGGCCACAAAGGAAACATACCCAACTAATCGTAGTGGTCTGTTGGCCAGCCAATCAGCAGCTTGAGGGTGTTTTTCACTACCACCTCCTTGGCCTACAGCCACATCTTTACTTGTTGAGCTGCAGTAACTAAATATCAGCCAGCTTCCCTTGCTGTCTTAATATGTATGCATGGGGGAAAATAATGTTGCTTTATATGTGTCCCCCACCCTCTTCTTTCTTCTTTTTCCTCGTGTCCTACCTTGCAGGGTAGGTTTTCCCCCTTTCTACGCTTTTCATTCCTTCTACACCCAAAAACATGAGCCCTATCTCACGGCCTTCGGTCAGGGTAATATTGCTTTAAGTGCAAAAGGAAAAATGTTGGAGCAACAGACCACAGACAAGCCCAGCTGAAGCGGGTTTGTTCACATCTGTGGCTAGACAGAGGGATGACTAACAAACACTCCTATATAGCCAAAGCACACAATGCATTGTGTTTGGGTTTGTATTGTGGAGAAAGAGGAATGTTGCTGTTGAGCTTGTTAATGAGATTTGCTGTGTATATACTGTGTTTGTTTATACTGCAACTGAAGATAAAGACCTCCAGATGTTTTTGGATGAACCTGGCTGTCAGTAAGTCTTTTTGTATGTGAAAGTGGGTCAGAGCTGTGGAACAGCTCCTAGCTGAAGCCTTTGTTTTTGTGCCTTCTGCTGTGTAGTTCTGCTGTTTTGGCTACTCCTGGGTTAGTTTGTCCCCAGACTGTGCCAGGTGCCTCTCAGTGAGCCTATACTGAGTGGACACCTTCTGCCCCAAGGAACTTACAGGCTGCAAAAAAAAAAAAAAGGTGGGAAGGAGGTGGGAGGCTGCCCTGTCCTCTTTTGCTTCCTTAAGGAACCCCTTGGGGTCCTCTGGCCACCCCTGGCTCTGCTTCCTATGGGGAGAAAGACTTTCTTTACAAATGCTGCATTGGATGGGCCCCTGCCTGCTTTAAAAAAACCCTCTGGCTGGTGGGAGGAGCCAAAGCCATTGAGGGAGGGGGAATAGAATGGAGCAAAGTGGGCTCTCATTGGCCACCAGCCACCCCCAATGGGAATCCAGCATGCTGCCCTCAAAGGGCAGCTGGTGTTGGAGTGGATGGCTGAGACTCTGCAGTCTGTGGGTGGGGCAAAGGCAAGCCCAAAGACTTACAAAAAAGTTAGAGGTGACCATTCCACCCCTTGCTGGAGAGACTCCTTCACTTCCTTTTCTATTCATTTCTGTTTCAACAAGCAGTAGACAAGGGTCCATGGACCTGCTCTTCTCTAAGAGAAGCAGAGCTTTTGCATGCTACTTTTGCTGAGTATCTAGACCAGTGGTTTTTAACCTGGGGTCCGGGGACCCCCAGGGATCTGCGATGTCCTCACAGGGGGTCCGCGAAGCCTCAAAAGCTGCTCAGATCACCTCCTGCCTGCAGTAGAGTGGCCATATGACAGAAGCCAAGGCAAAGGCTGGCTGGCTTGGCCTGCGCATTGCCATTCAATCCACTCCAGCCACAAACTTGCAGGAAGAAGCAGGAGAAAAGTCTTCCCTCCCACTCCAGGGCCTCTGAGGGAAGATTTTATGGACGGTGTAATTGTATTGTTGTTGTTGTTGTTGTTAGGTATTATTATGATTATTAGGGTTTTAAATCTAAAGTCTTGGGGGTCCATGGCAAAAAAATATATTTAAAGGGGCCACTGGTAAAGAAAAGGTTAAGAGGCATTGTTGTAATTGTATTGTTATTGTTGTTATCAGGTATTATTGTTATCATTGCTGTTAGGGTTTTAAATCTTCAGTTAAATCTTGGGGACCCATGGCAACAGGTCCCTGTTAAAGAAAAGGTTAAGAGCCACTGGTGTAATTGTGTTGTTGTTAGGGTTTTAAACCTTGAGTTAAGTCTTGGGGGTCCATGGCAACAAAAGATATTTAAAGGGGTCCCTGGTAAAAAAAAAGTAGAGCCACTGGCATAATTGTATTAGTATTAGTATAGGTGTGCCCGGCATAAGATACACTGTTATGTGCTCTGCTGGGGTTTCAAGCAGTGGTTGCAGCGTGGAGCTTGGAGTGGTAGTGTTCCTTTCACATGGTTCAGCTACACGGTATTATTTTAGGGAAAAAATATTGCATTTTTTTACATATGGGTGGTGATTGGCTGAGGGAGTAAGAGGAGGGAGGGGCCCTTGTAAGGTGGGGGATGTAGATGCAGACTGGGTGGCAGGAGTGGACTGTGAGGTAGACAGAGAATTTGCATGTGGGTGGTGACTGGCTGAATGAGTGAGGGGATTGGTTGGGTATGTTTCCTAAGCCACCAATCAGCACACTAGGAAAGGAAACATACACAAGCCGTGTGTGTGTGTGTGATGATGATGATGATAAATTATTTATAACCCGCCCAATCACAAGGAATCCAGGCGGGTTACAACAATAAAAACACATGGAACACAATAAAATTCAAAATTAGTCCCTTCCCAACCAGCCCCCAACCCAATACTAAAATTACAATTAAATAAACACAGTTTAAAAACAAGAATACAAAAATTTAAGAAGGGAGATAATTGGTGGACAGAGCGACATAGATCACCTTGTGCAGGGAGAGGACTTAAGTTGGGAAGGCCTGCCAGAAGAGATCTGTCTTAAGAGCCTTTTTAAAGGCTGTAAGAGTAGAGATGTGACGGCTCTCCTCCGGCAGGTCATTCCACAGTTTTGGAGCAGCAGAGGAGAAGGCCCTCTGGCTCACCGATGTTCGCCTAGATTTTTTTGGCTGAAGTAGGTTCTTCCCCAAGGATCTTAGTGTGCGGGACGGACAATACGGAAGAAAGTGATCCTTTAAGTATTCTGGTCCCAAGCCATGTAGGGCTTTAAAGGTAGTAACCAACACCTTGCCTGAAAACTAATTTGCAGCCAGTGAAGAGACTTCAAGACCAGTGTTATATGGCCTTTTTTGAGAACCCAAGCCAAACAAATTTTTAAGAGAAACAACAACGCAGAAAGAATCACAACCCAGAAACATTACCCAAGGAGACCTTCTGCTGTGCTTTCTGCAACTGGACTTGTTTATCTCGGATTGGCCTTTTTAGTCATCAGCGCGCTTGCAGAAAGTGCGGGATGAGTCCTTCCTGAATCTTCGTTTGCGAAAAAAAGCCATATGGTTTATTTTGAAAGAATTGAGTCAGTAAAGATGGACCTCCTAACTAATTAATTGGATTTTGGGAACAGTAGACATTATTTACTCTGTTATAGAACTAGACCAACTTTTGATACGGGTTTTGATATTGCCCAAAAGGGTCACATCATCGCCCCGCCACTCCTGCTGCCGCTGTGATGGGACCCAGGCAGTCAACTGGGTGCAGTGGGGGCAGCAGTGGGGGCAGGGCAACAGAGCAACTCACCCTCAATGCACCACCAGCATATGTTACATTGGGTACAGCTAGTAACAATATAGCTAAGTATAGGTGGACACACAGCTTATACCAGGAATGGGGAATGGGTTGCTGTGCAGATGTTGTTGGACTCCAACCATCATTCCTAGCTAGTGTCACCAACGGTAAGCCATGAAGAGAACTGTAGTTCAGCAACATCTGGAGGGCCACAGGTTCCCCATTGCTGGCTTAAACAGTTCAACAGACAGACATGGTCCACTACTCCCAAATCAGAGCTCTAGGGCAACCCCTGATCTAAGGAGATAGCCAGTAAGTAATGGTTCCTGAGTCCAAACACAGCTCCTCAGGTCTCTGTGTCTTTCCTACCTTCTCTGTGACTCATCTAACAAGACATAGGCCAATTTGTTGACAGAAAGCTTGTATTTGGACCACTTCCCTGATAAATTAGTATATAATGCAAGTTATACAGTCACCTATTGCTTTCCGTTAAGGACCGTTCAAGTTCTCATTTACACTTAAGCTGCAGCATAGGAAAATCTACAGAGACTCGAATTTATTGAGAAAATGAGCATCATAGCAAATCCTTAAACAAGTACATATGAGGTTAACAACAATCAGAGGAAGTAAATTATATGTCTGGAGTTTATACATTTTTGAAAATATCATTTTCATACAATAAAATGCTGTGAAATATTTTGTGTAACTGTCTGCTTATCATAACTGAGATAGATGTTGCTATTCTAGTTACATGTGCTTCCCACTTATAATGAAATGCTGTATACTTTGCCCTAAAATTATACACTTCGAGCACATTGTCAGTAAACGTTGCAAACCTAATCAAGAATACATTGACTCATGAATTATGGGAAACATACACACCAATACTTGCAGGGCAGAGATAGGAAAAACAGTCAACTTACTCAGATTTCTTATCAAAACACTAAAACATTTGCCTGTATGAAAATTAAGGCAAGAACAGTTATGAACAGGTTCTTTATTTAGGAAAAATAAAATAACTGAAGACAACATCTTCCTAGAGAGATATCTACTTTTGTCAAACAGATAAACAAACATTGAAAATTAGACAAAAAAAATAGCATTAAGAGTATCACAATTCTTATTCCAGACAAGTAGCCACATTTGTCTTGTAGTACCTTGAAAGACTAAGAGGCTTACCATATGCAGAAGTAAAACAGCAGTGCAGCCAGAAGGTTCCATCTTCTGTGCTGCCTTACCGCATAATGTCGTCATTCTTCCAGTGTTCTGCCATTCCAGTCCCATGGGAGGTGGAGATAAAACCGCATCTTTTTGCTAACAGATTTTTCAGGTTAGCAAAAAGACACAGTTTTACCTCTGGCTCCCACGGGACCGGAATGGAAGAATGATAACATCATGCAGTAAGGCAGCATGGAAGACGGAACCTTCTGGCTGCACTGCTGCTTTATTTAAGCGTGTGATAAGCCTCTTAGGGCCCTTCCACTCTACACAATTATAGTGCTAACATTCCATTTTAACTGCCATAGCTCCATCCTAAATGGAATCCTGGGATTTCCACTTTAGGAAGAGCATTTAGAATTCTCAGCCAGAGACCTCTAGTGTCAAACTACAAACTCTAGGATTTCATAAGATGCAGCCATGGTTGTTCAAATGGAACCATAGCACTATACCTCGGTTAACAAAGGCACACCTCAGTTAACAATGCCTCTGACAAAGAAGTCCCTTTTTATAGTCTTTTTTTTATGTCTGCCCAGTGCCCTTTTCCTTTTCATCCTCTGTCTAGCTGGAAGTTTTTTAGTTGCATTGGCGGAGAAGATGGTGAAGGAGGGTGAAGAAAAACAGACTTTCAGTGTTAGGTTGCAGCAGCATGTCTACAGCAAACAATTCAATAAAGTTTGAGCTGGGAAAGAATGGGATTCTACTGTAGGTGATCCTTCTTTAGCTGTGTGTGCCTCCCTACAACAGGCAAGGTATACAGCAGCTGCCTCCAGAGTCCCTTTCTGAGCATACACGAGCAGCAAATGAGAGACAAAAGGAGAGAGCAGATAAGCCTGTATCTCCAGCTACATCCACTATGCTTACTCATAAAGCTGGGTATGTTTAGCCTGGAAAAAAGATGGTTAAGAGGCGATATGATAGCCCTGTTTAAGTATTTGAAGGGGTGTCACGTTGAGGATGGAGCAAGCTTGTTTTCTGCTGCTCCAGAGATTGGAACACGGAGCAATGGATGCAAGCTCTAGGAACAGAGATTCCACCTCAACATTAGGAGGAACTTTTTGACAGTAAGAGCTGTTCGGCAGTGGAATGCACTCCCTCGGAGCGTGGTGGGGTCTCCTTCCTTGGAGGTCTTTAAACAGAGGCTGGATGGCCATCTGTCAGGGATGCTTTGATCGTGATTTCCTGCATGGCAGGGGGTTGGACTGGATGGCCCTCGTGGTCTCTTCCAACTCTGCAATTCTATGATTCTATGAAATCTATAAGCTTGGCTACGAACATGAAAATCGTAAGGAAATTGAAAGCTGGTGAAAAAAAAGGAAAAAACCCTGGATCCATTTTAGAAAAAGCTTTTAAGTGGTATCTAGAAGGTTCAAAATGTTTTTGCTGACTACTTACCTGATTTTTCACATGCACATATTTTTTTAGTTTTGAATAAAATGTTCACTGAAACATGTTGAGCAGCTTTTCTTTTTTGTGGTATAGGAACTTCTCCCTATTCTTTCCATGTTATTTCTGACTCTGGTACCAAAGTTTCTGTTAAAGCAGTATTGCCCAGGAACACATCAACTTCGTTAACTAAGGTATACAGTACCTGCAATTGTGTTGTGTGCAAGGGGCTTAAAAATATAATTTTATCAATGTCTAGTCATGTCCACTGGGCTTACTCCCACGTAAGTGTATATAAAGTATGGTAGCCCAAAAGGGAGGAAGAAAGAGGGGGAGAGAGGGCTCTCATGGCACAGGCTTGTGTCCAAAAAGCCATGCCACAATAAAATCTGTTGGACTACCAATCCTGCAATGGGACTGTCTCTTCCTAGCATTCCCACCAATCTTCCCTGGAGGATACTCCAGCCCTGAGAAGCATATTGGGGTGCACTGAGAGTACAGGGACCATGGGGAGATACTGGAAGAGAGATTCTTCCAGTAGTGATATGTTGTTGTTGTTGTTGTTAATAATTTTTATTATTATTATTATTATTACTACTACTACTACTACTACTACTATCATGGCCACCACCCTGCTTCCCCCTCAAAAAAAAAAAAGGGACTCAAGGCAGCTTACAAATTAAAACAAGTAAAATATAGCTAAAACATTCAAGATATCAACATTAACATGGTATTAAATTATTCACACTATTTAATTTTGCTTTCTTTAAAAACCTTCAGTTCTAAAAGCCTGTTAAGAATTTTTTTGAAACAGTCTTTACCTGCCAGTTGAGGGACAGAAAGGAGGGGACCTTTCTGGCTTCCCTGGGAAAGGAGTTTCAGAACCTAGAGAAGGTCCTATCCTGTGTCCCTACCACCCAGTCCTAGTCAGTTAGATAGGTTGGTTTTAAGCTATATAAGGCTTCATAGGTCATAACCACCACTTTGAATTGCACCCAGCAGCCAGTGGAGCTGTTGTAGCAGGGGAGCTGTATAACCCCTGTAATCTGCCCCACTTTACACTCTGGCTACAGTGGTTTTTAACCTGTGGTCCATAGACTCCCAGAAGGCTGTGATGTCCTCACAGGGGGTTCGTGAAGGCTTGAAGGTTGCTCAGTCCACCTCGTCACTGCAATGGAGCAGCCACATGGCAGGAGCCAAGGCAAAGGCTGGCTGGCTGGCTGGCTGGCTGCTCCAGCTGCAAACTGTCCTGAAGAAGCAGCACCATCTTCTGGGTTCACCACTCCAGGAAGGAATGGAGTCATTGTAAATTGTAAAAAAATGTGCCTCCCAGCCCCATCCCTGCAAAGCAGCCCAGATGATATCAAAAGCCACTGAGTAGTCCAGCAGAATCAACAGAGACACACTCCCCCACCTAGTTCCCATCGCTGGTTATCTACCAAGGCAATCAAGGCCATCTCTGTCCCATAATCAGGCCAGAAACCAGAGGAGATGGATCAAGCAGAGGTCAAATTTACATCCACTGGGTCTGTATCAACTATAGTATCCAAAATGGAGAGGTCTGAGGATTTTATCTGCAAAGTGCTGGACAAATGCTTCACAGTGGGCTGCTGGGTGGTCTACATTTTCTACCCGAGGGCCAAAATGTAATAAACCCCTGATCACTTGAAACAGCTCTGCTGGACAGCTTCTTGCAGATTCTATGGTGGGAGAAAATAACGGTAACAGTTTCTTTGCTGCCCACACTGCCACACAATAGATCTTCAAATAGGCTCTAGCCTGTGTTCAGTCAGACTTGTTCTGAGTCTTTGTCCAATGTTACTCCAGTCTCCATCTCACTTGTTTCATCGCTGTCATCTCCTTGAAAAATCAGGAGCTGGCCTGGTGCCACTACACAAGAGGGGACACTCAGGAGTAACCATGTCCACTGCCCTGGCTATTTCCCCATTCCAGATATCAGCCAGGGCAAGGCAACAGTAAAACCATCTCGATCAATCTTTCTCCTGGGGCAGACCATGCTAATCAGTCCTCCACCCCTGCAAAGGTTCTGAGTCCCACTGAATACAAACCTGACCAAGTCATGACAACAGAACTACAGAAAGGTCCTCCACATCAAGATAACCATCATCCAACCCAGCACAGAAAACAAGGTCCAGAGAGTGTGCCCAGCAGCATGAGTGGGTCCAGATACTACTTGAGACAGACCCATGGTTGTCATAGCAGCCATGAAGTCCTGACACATCCACGACAGGGCAGCCTCAGCATGGATGTTGAAGCTCCCCAGCAGCACAGGCCAAGAGGAATCCAGCACCAACACTGAGACTACCCCATTTAGCTCAGGAAAGGAGACTGTTGAACCGCATAGTAGGTGGTACATCAAAAGAATCTCTATTCTGTTCCAGCTACCCACTTTCAGGTATGCACACTGGAACCTGCAGATTGTGAGACAGGGCATCTGGTCAGGTGGATGAAATCATGATAGACCACTGCAACTCCATCTTGCCACCCCATCCCCAGATCTCGCCTGCTGCTGTACAGGAAAAAAAAAACCTCCCAAGCAAAACTCAGAGATTCTCTCTCTCAAACACACACACACACAGAGACACACGGCTAGCTTCATCTAGCCAGCTCTCTGTGGCACAAGTTAGGTCAGTGTGCTCATCCAGAATCAAGTCCTAAATGGGAGATGTTTTCCCATTCACCAACCTGGCATTCAACTGCAGCATTTTCAACCCAGTGGCGTCTCGGCTTTACTGACAGATGTACACTATTGATTACAACTTTTAGCATTTAGGCTGTTGTTTGTGTTGGGTCTGTATTCTTTGGGTAGAATAAGGAAGCATATATGAAGAAACATATACACACACTACATTGTTTTAAGTGCAAAGAAAATGCTCAGCTAAATAATTGTTACATTCTCTAAGGACACTGATAAATTGGTTAGGAAATATAAAGATCTTTACTAGGCCATGAAATCCTCATTTGCTTTTTCTCTCATATCTGACATCCAGTTTCTGCCACTGCACAAAAGGACTTTCATTTTACAGAGCTTGAATAGTTACTTGTACAAAATAATTAGTTATAGAGATATTTCCACCTCCTTCCTACATGTTTCTAGTATAATTTAACAACTCAGGAGTAATTCCAGTCAGCACTAACTGGAGGCAATATAACAAGTTATAAGTAATTTGCTATTTGTGACAAGCTAATGATGCAAATAGACTCAAGCCGAAAGGAGGTTCAGCTGTTGAGGTGCTCACAGGTGAAAGGGATGTCCAAAACTGCACAACACATATTATAGGAACATGGAATGTGAGGTGCATGAATCAGGAGAAGCTAGACATAATAAAACATGAAATGGGACTTATAAACATTGCAATACTTCGGGTGAGTGAACTAAAGTGGACAGGAATGGGACATTTTGAATCAGATAATTACAGTGTTTTACTCAGAACCCCATGAAAGCAAAAGTGATGCTCAAACTTTTGCAACAAAGACTATTACCATATATGGAGCCAGAAATGCCATGCCTGCAGAGAAACAGATGATGACAACAAAAAAGGAAGAACAAGATACTTCTTTCACAAGATTTGAGAAATCAAAGGGAAATTTAAACCAACAGTTGGGATGCTCTATAATCAGCATGGGAACACACTGCATGAAAAAGAAGCAATAAAAAGACATGGAAACAAAACACTGAAGAACTATGCAAAAGAGATTAAAGGAGGACAGATTAATTCAAGGAAGAACCATTTTAAGATAAACCTACAATTTTAGAAGGTGATGTGGAAGCTGTACTCAAAGCACTTGAGAGAAACAATCACCAGGAACAGATGATATACCAATTTACAGATACAGAATCTACTCTATTTCTAACTAAAATCTGTCAACAAATATGGGGGGCGGGGCGGGGCGGGGAATGGCTGACAGATTGGAAAAACTCAATATATATTCCAGATACCCAAGAAAGGGGATATTAGGGATTGCAGTAACTACGGGGCCATTGCATTAATCTCCCATGCAACCAAAGTGATGTTCAAAATTCTAAAACAAAGATTTTTACCATATATGGAGCAAGAAATGCCAGATATACAAGCTGAGTTCAGGAAAGGAAGGGGCACTATGAATGATACTGCAAATGTATATTGGATAATGGAGTGCACCAAAGAATTTCATATGAAAATTAGTTTGTGCTTTGTCAATTATACCAAAGCCCTTGGTTGTATAGATCACAAAACACTATGGCTTGCTGTTAAAGAAATGGGTGTGCCACAACATTTATTTGTCCTGTACTCAGGAAAAGAAGCCATCTTCAGAACAGAACACGGAGATATGGAATAGTTTCCAATTAGCAAGGAGGTCAAGCAAGGTTTAACTTGTATGCAGAACATATCATATCATACGCAAAACTGGATTACACTCTGAGGACAGAGGTATGAACACTGGATGAAGGAACATTAACAAACTAAGATATGCAGGTAGCACCATACTGCTTGCAGAAATAGCAAAGACTTGGAACAACTACTGAAGAAACTCAAGGAAGATAGTGCAAAGGCAGGTTTGCAGTTGAACATTAAGAAAAATAATGACCACAAATGGATTGCATAACTTTAAAGTAGACAATGAGATAGTGGTAGTAGTAGAAAGTAGTGGAAGAGAAAGTAGATAATTGAAATAGTTAAATATTTCCTAAATTTTGGTTCAGTCATTAATCAAAATAGGGACTGTAGTCAAGAAACCAGAAGAAGACTAGGACTTAGAAGGCAGCTATAAAGGAGCTAGACAAGATCCTCAAGTGTAAAGACATACCACTGAATATCAAAGTCAGGATTGTCCATGCCATCATATTTCCATTTTCTATATATGGCTGCAAAAGGTGGACAGTGAAGAAAGCTGACAGGAAGAGAATCAACTTCTTTGAAAGGTGGTACTGGAGGAGAGTTCTGTGGATACCCTGGACTGCCAAAAAGACAAACAAATGGGTATTAGAGCAAATCAAGCCTGAACTCTCCCCTAGAAGACAAGATGACTAAACTGAGACTGTCATGCTTTGACTGTATCATGAGAAGACACAAGTCGCTAGAAAAGACCATAATGCTTAGTAAGGTAGAATGCAGTAGAAAAAAGAGGAAGATCACATTATAGGTGGATAGATTCAATCAAGGAAGCCATGGCCCTGAGTTTGCAAGACCTGAGCAATGCTGTTGATGGCACGGTAACTTGGAGGTCTCTCATTCATAGGTTTTCCATAAGTCAAAGTCAATTTGACAGCAGTTAACAACAAGCATAATCAACAGGGAAACATTAAAAGCCCCTGGGAGGAAAAAGAGGATGTAACTGGAAGTTCTGGTAGAAAAAGCCTGGAGAGGGGTCCCAAAAGCCCCCCCCAACTGAAAAAGGAAATACTGTATAATTAATTAATAAAATAAAATAAAATAAAATAAACGTGCTCCATGTCACTGTCTGCCGTGTCACTGATAAAGGCATCTGTTCATATGCTCACTTACTTCACACCTCATGATGGCACCAAGAGCAAGGTCTTCAAACATGTTAGCAAACTCTCAACACTGTCCTTTAAATCACACACATACACATCTAATTATAACTATTATAGGTAACTGTAAGTCAAACATACCCATCAACATTTGCAATCTAATTAGATGGAATGGGAATGTAGAAGGAAATACCGTACTGTATTTTGTGCCCACATACCAGAGACCAGAAAGTTGGTAGAAAAAGGTTAATGCATTTAGTTAAATCATTAATCAACTAAAATTTTAATTCCATTGCATTTATGTTGGGGAGGGGGAATTAACTACTAAGCTTATTATGAATTGCCACATACAGTTGTCCCTTCATATTCGCTGGGATTTGGTTCCAGGACCCCTCCGTGGATACCAAAATCTGTGAACACTCAAAAGTCCCATTATATTCAAAGGCATAGCAAAATGGTGTCCCTTATATAAGATGGCAAAATCAAGGTTTGCTTTTTGGATTATTATTTTTTAAAGAATATTTTCAAGCCATGAATACTTAAAACTGTGGATACCAAATCTGTGGATACGGAGGGACAACTGTAATGTTAAATGTCTCCATAAAAACCTCATCAGAATGAAATTTAAAAATGGCATCCAGTATTTTACTCCCACATATTGTCCATGTTTTTAGCTGTTAGAGACAAGCAAACACCTTACACAAACTTTTGAAAACCAATTTCTCATTCACTCAACGAAAAAGCATTATCTTTCTTTCTCTGTTTTCTTCTTTACAACCTCATCTCCTTCCCTCCCTCCCCTCTTCTGAAGTCTTCCAGACGTTATGTACATGAATAATAGTCTCATTTCAGTAATATTAATGCTTTATGATGGGATGGGATGGGAGGAGGAAGGGAAGATCAGTTGCTGAGACTGCTAACCTCAGTAGCTCTTAACAGAATTCATCTCACTGAAACTACTCTTCATTAAGTCATTTAATTTTTGTGACAAACACATTATAATTCCCCAACCCTGTGGAGTGAACAAAAGGAAAGAGTGTTTCCAATACCCAAGAAAATTGGGCTTTGCATAGAGAACAAATTAGAAAACATAAAGTTTGTTGGCTCTTTAGCACTGTCTTATTTAATTACACAGTAACTTAATTATACAATTAAGTTATTAAATTCAAACTTTAGTTAAATTCTATCACTTTAGTTAAAAGTAAACTTAATTAAGTTGCCCCCTTTCAGGAAAAATTTCCTGCTTAATTGATAATTTTACTGATTTCTAATAAGGATTCAGCCTGTGCTGGATGGAGTTACACTCCCGCTGAAGATGCAGGTTCACAGCTTGGGTCTACTTTTGCATTCAACCCTGAGTTTGAAAGTTAACTTTGCTCAGTTAAGGCTTATGTGCCAGCTGCATTTAAGTTAAGGCTTGGGTGCCAGCACCATTTATTGTGGCGTTTCATCTGGCCACAGCGACACACACCTTACTTACATCCCATTTGGATTACTGGAACATGTTGTACATGAGGTATTCTTGTTAGCTTGCCCTACTACCCCTCCCTATAATATATCATAATTGGAAACATTGGACAGTTTGAAGGGGTGAAGTACACCGGGGTGATCCAAAAAGAGGTAAGGTAGAGGTCATAAGGCCCTGGGAAGGTGTCTTAGAAATATTTTAGTAAGCAAACCCAAGCTAGGATGGAGCAGAAGCCCCTTAGTAAACAAAACAATTAAGGAAGTATGTGCTAATCCCTTCTTGGGCCCCTCAGCGGTGAGTCACACAACCTAAACACTCAAGTGACCCCTCCAACCCAGATCCTCAGGAAATAACCCTCAGAACCCCCTCCTGTTCTGTAATGTGAGGTTGTCGTAAACCCATAAGTCCTATCTCCTGGCCATTAACAGCAATCAGCCAAGTTTTGGTTTCCTTTGTCTATTCGGCGGGAAACCCAACTAAGCTTTGTTCTAGCTGATGTACCCCCTTCCGGATATGAAGCAGGGTATAAATATTAGTCCTCTAACAATATAAAAGTGTACCACTGTGGACAAGACCCAGCCACTCTCTTTCTCAGCACACCCCAGATCAGAACTTCCAGTGCCACCCTCAGGCCTCAGTTTCACTACTTCGAAACTTCACTCTTCAAGACTGGTAATTATCGCCCTATTCCCCAAATCTTTCTAACCTTTCTGCCTTAACTCCTTGATAGTCTTGTGTTGTTCTTGTGAATGTGTGTTGCGTGTGTGAATGCTTTTTGTGTTGTTTCCAATAAAAAACATTTTATTTCACTTTAAACTGCAGTTCTCTGCAGTTAGCACTTGTATGCATAGGTGAAAACATCCCAAAGTTACCCGCCTCTCGCACCCTTCCACCTGAATTAATAATAATAATAATAGTAATTTCCCCCAATATTAATACAGTTGTCCCTTCATATTCGCTGGGGTTTGGTTCCAGGACCCCCCATGGATACCAAAATCCTTGAATACTCAAGGTTCCACTATATGCAGTGGCATAGCAAAATGGTGTCCCTTCTATAAGATGGCAAAATCAAGGTTTGCTTTTTGGATTATTATTTTTTAAATAATATTGTCAAGCCGTGAATCCTTAAATCCCTGGACACCAAATCTGTGGATACAGAGGAACAACTGTATAGTTTTGGCATTACAAGTGGGGCTCTAAAGCACCCCCACTTCTTAGGGTAACATCCTTTGAAGAATGTTGCGAACTTCAGCTGTTGCAAAGAGCTGCAGCCAGGAAGCACACAGCTCCTTTGTTGCAAAAAGCTCCACTGGCTGCCAGTCCATTTCTAGGTAAAATTCAAAGTTCTGCTAATGACCTTTAAAATTCTATATTGCTTGGATTCAGGTTATCGGAAGGCCTACATTCTCCCATATCAGCCTGCCTGTGCTTTGAGATTTTCTGTGGAGGGCCTTCTCTCTGTCCCACCACCTTTCAAGGTACATCTGGTGGGAACATGGGAGAAGCCAGTCCTGGCTGCTCCATGCTCAGGAACTCCCTTCCCAGAGATATTAGACTGCTTGCTATCTTTCTGCAGGCAGGTTAAGACTTTTTAAAAATCTGGCAGGTCTTTGAAGACTGGCTCTTTAAGGAAACTAGGCTGTGCAGAACTGTGCTGTACTATTTGTGGGTTGTGTTTTTAATGTGTAGTCTTTAATAGCTATGTTCATAATTGGTTTTAATGTTATGGATAGTTTAATAATAATCAAATAGTAGTAGAAGTAGTAATAAGTTCATATCAATGCCACCTGTGAGAACATGCATACGATTCTAGAACTAGATGTTCAACTGCAAGCACATGGACTAGATCTTTGAACTTGATGTCCAGCCGCAACCACATGCAATATATTCTACATTTAGGTTTCTACCTATAAGCATAAGCACTAGATTCTAGAATATCTGGTTCATATGGCCCAGTTTTGACTATGTTACACAGACCAGCAGCTGCATTCCAGGGTTTCAGACTGAAGTTTTTCAAACACTGTCTGGAGATACTGAGGACTGAACCTAGGACCTTTTGTACGCAGAGAGCACACAACCAGTCATTCAGCTACAGGGAATGTCATCCTCTTGTTACCATGATGTGCTGTTTCATCTAAACAGCTGTCTTGGGAAAGACTGCAGGATAAAGACTTGTAGCACATATCTCATCTAATTTTTCCATTGGCAAAGCACCAACCACTAACCTGTGAAAAGGCTTGTTTTCAGATGTTGGGGGCCATCAAAAGCTGGCTTGGATAACACAGCCTGTATCATTGTATTAAGTTTGCTTCTTTTTATCTCAACTCTCTTGATATTGCAGTTATAACATATCCATTGTCAAATAACACCTCCCCTCGTTTCTACATATTCTAAAACATAAAGTCTTGAATGGATAAAATGATAAGGGCTTAAATATCCACATGAGTACATCACTGATAAAGGCTGCATCTGCACTGCAGAAATAATCCAGTTTGAAACCGCTTTAACTGCCACGGCTCAGTCCTACAGAATCCTGGGATTTAAAGTTTCTTGTGGCACCAGGGCTAAATAAACAGAGAAGGCTAAATATCTCACAAAACTACAAACCCCCAAATTCCATAGCATTGAGCCATGGCAGTTAAAATAATGTCAGCCCGGATTATTTCCGCAGTGCAGTTGAAGCCATAGTCACATCTTCAGGAGGAAAACTATTTCTTTTGTAAATTGAAATATATAAAGCATTCCAGTACCACCTTTGAGACTAATTCAGCGGGTGGGGGTTCTAGCACACACTCAATGGACTAAAGTCCACTTGTATTTGATGAAGGGTGCATCTACATAATAGAAATAATGCAGTTTGACACCACTTTAATTGCTATGGCTCCATCCTACAGAATCCTGGGATTTGTCGTTTTGTGAGGCATCAGCACACTTTGGCAAAGAAAGCTAAAGATCTTGTAAAACTACAAATCCCAGGATTCCATAGGATGGAGCTGCAGCATTTAAAGTGCTGTCAAACTGCATTATTTCTACAGTGTAGATGCCACGAAAGTGATTGTAGCCCATGAAAGCTGACATTTCTGTTTTCCAGCTAATCTCAAAGACTTCTTTATGGACTTACAAGGACTGGAGTTCTACGGATTTTTTAAACACTGAAACAGACTAACTCAGCTGTTTCTCTTAATATTTCTACAAAGTAAGTAATAAATAGTTCGGTTTCCTAGAAAGAGAAAGTTTGAAGCAAGCACTTCTATTCAAAGAGTCATTTGATCTATTTGAAGGTCTATATCTCCCTATATATATGATCCTGGTCTGAGCTCTAAAATCTTTGAGTGAGGACTTTGTCTTTGTCCCACTACTTTCGCAGACTCATTTGGTAGGGAAAAGGGAGAGGGACTTCTCAGTGGCTGCTCCCAGACTTTGGAACTTCCTCCCTAGGGAGGCCAGGACGGCCCCATCTCTGCTCTCCTGAAGCCGCCAAGTGAAAACTCTCCTACTGCATCAGGCTTTCAGGAATTGATTGCAATTCGCTTCTAGAGGCGTTCTGTTTTGTTGATTTTTAATATTCTGTCTTTCAATGAATTTTAAATGGTTTTAACTTTGTAGAATTTTGTTTTTATAACCACACAGAGCTTTTTTTTTTTTTGAGGTTTTTCATCTTCATTCATTTTAATAATGTGCAAGCTACCTTGAATCCTATCATTGGGGGGGAAAGATATAAATGAATAGAATGAGAAGCTCTCTAGAATTTATTGATTCCAGTTCCCATCAGCCCCTGTCTGCATGGCTAATGCTCAGGAATGAAGGGAACACCATCGGGCAAGCACTAGTTCCTTACTCCTGACACAGATTAAATACCTCCCTGAGGCTTGAGGTAGCCATCTTTTTCCTAGTTTGTTCCCACACCTTCTTACAGCATGAGGTGAAGATTATGGGGAAAAACCTTTCACATCACATTGTCCCTTTTATGACAAGAAGCTTCCCAAATTAAACCTCTGTATGTTGGGAGGCTATGTAAAAGTAACAGAACAGGGCATGGAAAATAAGTTGACAAATCAACCTGATGGTTCCCATTCTTAACTTGCCTCTACACTCACCAAAGTGAGAATAAAATTGTGAGTTCTCACTAAGATCTGCAACAAAACATTGCAGTATGGAGTGCTTGTTCATGATTCTGGCTGGCTAATTTGCCATGTCCTGTTCCAGGATATGCTATTACATTCCCCTTCCCCCATGGTTCTGAGAGCACTTTCCCTGAGCCCACTGAAGGAACTGTGTATGGACAGTGCTATGTATGTATGCTATGGTGGCATACATATTTGGAGAAAGTTCTCTCCTAGCTTATAAGATTCCTAACTTATAAGATTCCTGCTGAGGAAAAGAGGAAAGGGAAAAGTAATGAAGGGCTTGTCTACATGGGCAATATACCCTGTCTTTGCCCCATCTTAGATCCCTGCAGTCCTGACAACGCAGAGCTTTTGCCTCGTTCTACCCCCAGGCAGTCTTCATGACCCCCAGGGCAAAGATAGGGGAAAGATGGGGTAGTTAAAGCATTCTAAAAGCTCTCTCTCTGGCTTTTATTCACAAACGAAGATTCAGGAAGGACTCATCCCGCGCTTTCTGCAAGCATGCTGATGACTAACAAAGCCAATCCGAGATAAACAAGTCCGGTTAGAGAAAGCACAGCAGAAGGTCTCCTTGGGTGATGTTTCCGGGTTGTGGTTCTTTCTGCGTTGTCGTTTCTCTTCAAGACTTGTTTGGCGTGAGTTCTCAAATAAGGCGTCTCCATGCCTCCCGATGTGAGGCCAGGGCGGATCATTGTTGGTGATCAATTTGGCCGAGCCTCAGATGTTGTTTCAGGGTGTCCTTGTATCGCTTTTTTGGAGTGCCCCTCTTACGCTGACCGGTGGTGAGTTCACCGTAGAGTACTATTTTTGGGAGGCGACGGTCATTCTAAAATAATACCTGGCTTAATCTGTTCCCACTGGGAAGAAACAGATCAGGCCTCGTGTGACTGCAGGACCCCTTTCCACCAGCCAGCCCATTGCTTCTGCTGCCCTCTGCCTCGCTCTTTCACAGCAGGAAGTAGGACCACAGCATGTGACCAAGGCTGGTCACATACAGGGTTTGGTGACATGTTGCACACCCACTTCCGTCCTTCAGAGAGAGGGAGGGAGACAGTAGCGGTGGCAGCTTCAGCGACGTGCTGGCATGTCCGTCTGGACTTCCTCCTGTTCCATCCGTGGCCAGGATACACTGGTGGACAGCCAGTGTATCCTGGTTTGTGTAGATGAGCCCCAAGAAGAAGACTGGAAAACTGAAAAAAAAAAGAGGCCTCAAAACCCCATGAGATCAGAGCTTGGAAAAAAATGTTGATTGATAGAATGAATGGATCCAGAATCCCCACCACCACCACTTCACCGAACATTTTCCAAGCTGTGCATATGATGTGTGTAGCAGCTACTGCTTCTTTGCCGAAGAAAAGTCTGAAGCATGAAAGTTACTGGACCAGCGCTGGGCAAACAGAAAAGGGAGTCTGAATAGAATACAAAAGCAAATCCAGCTCTGAAAAGAGGCGGCCTTCCCTGCTACAAGCCAGCCAACTGCCAAACTGTCATTTCACCATGCTGCTGAACAGAAGGCCCATGTAATGACAACCACCAAACTCATTTAAACTCTGAAAAGGTGACTAATGAGCTCATTCATGGTGGCTATAAATTATTCACTACAACACTGACCCCACTCAAGACAAATGGCAAAGTAAACTTTAAACACAGAGATGCAGGGCTCCCAATAAGAGCAGAGTTACGCCTGCAAAGGGCTTTTACAATGAAACAGATAGCAGGCTCGCTTCTGCCCCTTTGTCCAGAGTCGTTCTTATGTTTGCACTTTTTTAAGGACCTTTAATCAAGTTAAAGCAGACACAGCTGTTACACATTTATTTCTCCATTAAGAGGGCCTTTCCCTTTCAGCCCCCATCTCTCCCTTGTCCCCCGCCACCGCAGTCCTTCTTTTTCTCCCTCTTAGTTATTACAGGCAATCAGAAGGCTCTATAAATAGCTTTAAAATATATTCTCCAAAAATTGAAGGGTGACCTTAAAATGAAACCCAGCTCTACAAATGCAAGAATACCAATACACACGTGATTAATGAGAAGCACTGTGACCAAAAGGGAAAGGACTGAAGCGACAGTCACTTTCAATTATTACAGCATTTGATTACCCAATTTTACATTTCCTTCAACTCAGTATGGAGTGTTTAGCTGAAGAAATAGTCATAGACCCCTCCCAAAAAAAGCCACCCAAGCTTGCACAGTGATACAATTTTATGATAGCTTTACATTCAATCTAGCAGGGTTTTTTTTTTCAGATTTTAAATGTGTTCAGATTAAAAACCCCTAAGGGGTTCTTGGCTTTCCTAGACTTGAAGTAGTCTAAGTCTATACTGCTGACACACTGCAGAAATAATGCAGTTTGACACCACTTTAACTATCATGGCTCTATCCTATGGAATCCTGGGATTTGTAGTTTCTTGTGGCCCCAGAGCACTCTGACAGAAAAGGCTAAATCTCTCACAAAACTACAAACCCCAGAATTCCATAGCATTGAGCCATGGTAGTCAAAGCTGTGTCAAAACTGCATTATTTCTGCAGTATGTCAGCAGCTGTAAACTTATGCTAACTTTCAGTTAGTCTCAAAGGTGCTACAAGATCCCTTTGCATACTGGTACAGACTAACATGGCTGATGTCTTTGAATACTACTACCACTGGGCAAATTCCTAAATTTCCTAAATTTACTTCTTTTTTTCTGTGACTAGCAATGAACACAACCACTGCAGTTTGAAAAAGTTACTTTTTATGGATGACAAATCCCAGCGTGTCCCCAGCCAGTGTGGATTCATGCTTGCTGTGGGATTCAGACAACTGTTTTTTGGTTTTGTTTTTTAAGTGATTTTTCCAGGCTCTGAACTAGTATTCTCCCCTAAAAGAAAAATTAATAAAAAAGAACTCTGAGCACTGTTTTAACCAGGCAGCTGCATCCATTTTGCTTGAGCCTCAAGGCCTCAACACGTGATTACTTTCCTACCTGCTTATTAATTCCGTGTTGGAAAAAGCCTACAAAATAGACATCTCATTTAGCATTGCAAGCGAATATCTATAAGTACTGTAAGTAGTTCTTCACAGAAATGACATTCTTGCAAGGAAACCTATTTTATGAGAAACTAAGGTCTCACAGCAACCAGCCTACTTGCCCACTCCTTTTCTGAGGCCCTTTTATTCATTAATAAGAGCTATCTTCATCAGCTTGTTGAACTCAAGAGGAGGAGTTTATACACTTAACGTTCTCGACAGAAGTAGCTAATGTGAAAAGCGCTTAAACTACAGATGTAGCTGTTTGCTTAAATGGGACTTTGCCCAACTCGACCCGTCAACTTGAAGCTCTTTGACTAGTCCTGACAAGCTGCTCATGTGACTTTCAAAACTGCAGTTTAAACCTTGGGCGAGTGAGCGTCTGAGGGAAGTTAAAAATGAAACAAAAAGCCAAATTCTACCCACCCAGACGGATTCTTCCTCTTAAGAAGCCAATGAAACTCACACCCAGGCTGAACAGCAGCAGAGGAGACTCTGATGACAAGATTATCACACTACACTGTTGTAGCAGTATTATTCCACTTTAACTGCTCTGGCTGCCTCCTGTGTAATCCTGGGATTTGCAGTTTACAGAGAGGCATTTAGCATTCTCAGCCAGAAAGCTCTTAGGACTCACTAAACTACAAACCCCAGAATTCTGCAGGAGGCAGCCATAGCAGTTAAAGTGGAATAATAATACAGTTGTCCCTCCATATCCATGGATTTGGTATCCACGGATTTAAGTATTCATGGCTTGAAATATTATTAAAAAAATAATAATCCATTAGCAAACCTTGATTTTGTCATCTTATATAAGGGTCCATTTTGCTTGGACATTGCATATAATGGGACTGAAGTATTTATGGATTTTGCTATCCACAGGGGGTCCTGGAACCAAACCCCAGCAAATATGAAGGGACAACTGTATTTACGGCTTGAAAATATTCTTTAAAAATAATAATCCAAAAAGCCATATTCTATAAGGGACACCATTTTGCCATATTGATTTTGCCATATTCTATAAGGGACACCATTTTGCTATGCCATTGCCTATCATGGGACTTGAATATTCTCTGATTTTGGTATCCATAGCGGGGTCCTGGAACCAAACCCCAGCGAATATGAAGGGACAACTGTACTATAACAGTGGAAGAGCACGGTGGTTCTTAACCTTTTCTTTACCAGGGACCCCCTTTAAATAGCTTTTGTTGCCAGGGGCCTCCAAGACTTAACTCAAGATTTAAAACAATTGTAATAATACCCAACAACAATAACGATACAATTACACCATCCAAGAAACCTTCCCTCAGAGGCACTGGAGGGGGAGGGAAGATTTTTCTCCTGCTTCTTGCTGCAAATTTGTGGATTGAATGGCAATGCGCAGGCCAAGCCAGCCAGCCTTTGCCTTGCCTCCCGTCACGTGGCCACTCCACTGCAGGGAGGAGGTGGGCTGAGCAGCTTTCAAGCGGACCCCCTGTGGGGACATCGCGGACCCCTAAGAACCACTGGTCTGGAGTGAGTTTCTGAAGGGGCTCCAGGATGTTCCGTCGCACAGTTTGCCTGCCTGCCTCTGGCACACACACGTGTTCACCCAGGAAGCAGGAGAAAGGGAACGTGAGAGTAACTACTCCCAGGCCATGAAAAGCTGGCGTTTACATTTTGCAACTTAGGAAAGCAGCTATCTCACTTCGTCGTCGTCGTCCCCCAAACATAAAGCCTTAGCATACGGCTTGCGGTATGTTTTCTAGGCCTGGACATCCCCTTACCAGTAACCACGGCCCCATACAGTTTGCAACGCCATCCGGGATTCAGGGGAGAAGAGACTTTGGAGTTCTTTCTCTCCCGTTTTGTGGAGAGGAGCGAGAACTCCGAGGAGGAGAGGCAGCAGTCTTGTGGGACTGCTGAGCCTTATCTCACCCGAAGCCCCCCCCCCCACCTTGCCGGGCAAGCCTCTTCCCTCTCCTCCCCTCCAACGGGCTCACGTGCCTTCCCCAAAAACCTGTCTGACCAGCAGAGTTCAGCTCCCCGTTCAGTGGGAGGCGATGGAGGAGCTTCCCCTTCCAGTCTTCTCAGGACTGATGAGTTCCTTTATCATGACAACTGGATTGCTCCTTTAGCCTCTCAGGCAGAATCAGAAGAAGGCGCCCTCCCAAGAGCTTTGCTCAACTTGAGACACGAATTAAAAATAAACTTCCCAGAGAACTGGAAGGCTGATCCCTGGTTGCAATGTGTCACACACAACACCAACAGAGCATATCTTTGCTCAAGATGAAAATTAAATCACTCAGGTTAAAGGAATTGTAAGACTGCAATCCTATACACCCCGGGTGGGCAATCTGTGGCCCTCTAGCTATTGTTAGACTGCAATTCCCATCATCCCCATCAGTGGCTAGGACAGATGGGAGTTTCCGTCCAACATTTGGAAGGCTACTGTTGTCCGACCCGATAGCCCCGTTTAAGTATTTGAAGGGGTGTCACATTGAGGATGGAGCAAGCTTGTTTTCTGCTGCTCCAGAGACTAGAACACGGAACAATGGATGCAAGTTCCAGGAATAGAGATTTCATCTCAACATGAGGAGGAACTTTTTGACAGTAAGAGCTGTTCGGCAGTGGAACACACTCCCTCAGAGCGTGGTGGGGTCTCCTTTTTTGGAGGTCTTTAAACAGAGGCTGGGTGGCTATCTGTCAGGGATGCTTTGATCGTGATTTCCTGCATGGCAGGGGTTGGACTGGATGGCCCTTGTGGTCTCTTCCAACTATACAATTCTATGATTCTATGATTCTCTTTGTCACGCAGCATTTACCATTGCTGGATCTTATTTCTTAGAGAGCTGATGTGTTGTAGCAGTTTGAGCAGTGGACTGTGACTCTGGAGCTTGTCTAGACAGTGAAAATCTCTCTCTCTCTCTGGCTTTTCTTCGCAAACGAAGATTCAGGAATGCCTCATCCCGCGCTTTCTGCAAGCGCGCTGATGACTAAAAAGGCCAATCCGAGATAAACAAGTCCGGTTGCAAAAAGCACAGCAGAAGGTCTCCTTGGGTGATGTTTTTGGGTTGTGATTCTTTCTGCGTTGTTGTTTCTCTTCAAGACTTGTTCGTCGTGAGTTCTCAAATAAGGCTGCAGCATTGTGGATAGTGCATCTCCATGCCTCCCGATGTGAGGCCAGGGTGGACCACTGTTGGTGATCAATTTGGCCAAGCCTGAGATGTTGTTTCAGGGAGTCTTTGTATCGCTTTTTTGGAGCGCCCCTCTTACGCTGACCCGTGGTGAGTTCACCGTAGAGTAGTATTTTTGGGAGGCGATGGTCCTCCATCCTAGAAATGTGCCCTGCCCAGCGCAGCTGTGTTCTCAATATCATGGCCTCAATGCTGGTGATCCCTGCTTGCTCAAGGACAGCAACATTCATCACATAGTCAGTCCAGTGTATATTCAGGATTGTGCGTAGACAGCGCTGATGAAAGCGCTCGAGGAGTCGTAGGTGGTGGCGATAGGTGACCCATGTTTCAGATCCATAAAGGAGGATAGACAGTACGATGGCTCTATACACACTGATTTTTGTGCTTTGCCTCAGGTGTTTATTGCTCCAGACTCTTTTGTGAAGTCTTCCAAATGCACTATATGCCTTTGTTAATCTGTGATCGATCTCTTTGTCAATCTCGGCATCTGAGGAGATGATGCTTCCCAGGTAGGTGAACTGCTGAACGGACTTGAGCACAGATTTGCCGACGGCAATGTGGGGATGGTGGTGTTTGTCCTGTGGTGCAGGCTGGTAAAGAACTTCTGTTCAGGTTGACTTCTAGCCCAAACAGCTCTGCAGCTGTTGCAAAGCAGGATGTTAGGCGCTGCAGAGCTGCTTCTGTGTGGGCAACAAGGGCAGCATCATCGGCGAAGAGCAGCTCACGGACTAGATAGTTTAGAGTCTTAGTGTGAGCCCTCAGACGGCTTAAGTTAAGTGAAAATACTCCTCACAGAATTTGTTGGGAATACCTTTTGTCCCAATGAGATCCCATGGCCATTTGCCTTATTCGGAAAGAGGGGTGTGTGTGAAAAATTCCATTTACTGCTCAGGAAAAGCCTTTGCAGCTTTCCCCATATTTTTAAAAAAATAATGGGAGAAAATGTGCATTTGCACCCATTAAGACAACCAATTCGATTTACTGCACAGTCTCAGAGAGGGTGGAACTGGACACCTGATTGGTCAGACATGCATGAGAGGCAGGGTTGCCAGCAAGGCAGCGTCTGGAAGCTCCCTGTTTGATTTTCGAGTTAGTGGTCATGCACTTTTTTGCTCCACCGAGTGCCCAAATAATTTTTTAAGCAGAAGGTTGCACTTGTGTACCTCTGCTTTAGTATTTTTTTAAAAAAACTGTGCAGTGACGGCAGCATTTATTACACTAATTTACAGCCACTATCTTGATTCACGGGCATCTGAATGTCAAACCACAGATAGCTTCTCGGAATATTATTTTTGCTAAAAGAGTGTGGAGACAAAAGAATGCTGCTGCGATTTTCTAATAATGTGCAGGAATGAGCATCATTTCCTCTATTCTAAACAAGCCCCTGGTGGCGCAGTGGTTAAATGCTAGTACTGCAAGCCACAACATTATGAGTTTGATCCCAGAGGGCTCCAAGGTTGACTCATCCTTACATCCTTCCATAGGTTGGTAAAATGAGTACCCAGCTTGTTGGGGGCAAATAGCTAACACATTGTAAATTGCTTAGGGAGTGCTTTGGCACTGATAAACAGTATCGAAATATCTATACTATTGCTATTCAAGTCTCCACTTTGCCATGGAAACCCACTGAGTGATCTTGGGCAAGTCACACTCTCTCACCCTCAGAGGAAGGCAAAGGCAAACCTCCTCTGAACAAATCTTTCCAAGAACCCTCCCCCTTTAAGGTCACCATAAGTCAGAAACTACTTGAAGACACACAACAACAAATAAACTTATTTCTTAGTAGGCATGTGAAAGAGAAGGAGAGAGAAATCAGTTAGTTTACATGAAAACATTAGTTTCCCAGAGCACCACAACAAGCTTTCCTCCTTTTTCATTATTAAGCTGTCAACTTTGATTGGTCCTTTTCCTATTCCTTTTACAGCAACCTGATGCAAATACATTAAGCAGGCAAAGCTTTCCACATTCCTTAGCTGGAGAAAGACAAATGCTTTCCCCTTCCCCTTCCAAGCAAACTGGCAACTTAAAATAGGAAATTCTGTTTGGGGTTGGGGTTTGTAAATTTCTCCCATTACAGGTCAACCCCTTTCCAAGACCCGTGGATACTTGAAACCATATCATAGACTCATAGAATCACAGAGTTGGAAGAGACCACAAGGACCATCCAGTCCAACACCCTGCCATGCAGGAATACACAATCAAAGCACCCCCAACAGATGGCCATCCAGCCTCTGTTTAAAAACCTCCAAAGGAGACTCTACCACACTATGAGGCAGTGTATTCCACTTCCAAACAGCTCTTACTGTCAGGAAGTTCTTCCTAATGTTTAGGTGGAATCTCTTTTCCTGTAGTTTGAACCCATTGCTCCGTGTCCTAGTCTCTGGAGCAGCAGAAAACAAGCTTGCTCCATCCTCAGTATGACATCCCTTCAAATATTTAAACATGGCTATCATATCCCCTCTCAACCTTCTCTTCGCCAGGCTATCATGTCCCCTTTCAACCTTCTCTTCCTATTATTTTCAATGAGGCACATGCTGGAAGTTGACTATAGAATCACATTGGAGAATGCCTATTTTTTTTGACATGGATAAGTGAAACCATGGATACCAAATCCATTGATATGGAGGTTGACCTGTATTGCTTCTGGTAAAGCAGATTTTGAAAGATTTTGCCCTGCTTCAAAAATCCCAGGGATACAAAAAGAAATGTATCCCAGCAGAAGGATCTCTGAAAGGACTTCCAACTTTTAAAAAATCCATTTGTCCCAAGCTTTAGTTCCATGCCCAAAATGTATTAAAGTTCAGCTTCTTAGAATCTGTACATCAGGAAACAAATCTCATTTGTTCCTGCAAATATTAAGATTGTGCTATAAACCTCCTCTTTTCATGAAGGGGAAAAATGAATACAGTAATGGCCATGCCAGTGCTGCAGAAGTGCCATCCACAGAAAATTTTGCCATGTCAAATACTGAATATGGGAAGGGGACCCATTGTCAAATCTGTCTTTAGTTCAACAACACTAGCAAATTACAGCAACACAAGCTTCTCTACCTGTAGTTGCCAACCCCTTTTTCTGGTGAGGCTCCTGTACTTTTAGATGTACCTAGCATCTGACACTATGGACATTATCAGACACATCAAATATGGCATCATAACGATGCCACATAAACGCCGAAGAGCACGCATAACAGACAACGTTGCCCTTTCATGGTTATGTCTTGTCTAAAACTCATCATATTTTATTGACAACTTAAGCCATCAATAGATCAGCCATGGCAATATTTTGCCAGCATTGCTGGCATATGAAACGTCACACCAATGTTCTCTCATCATTCCACCATCAATGGCCAGTCTGGCCAGAACACTTATGGGTGAGATCACGACATCCAGGTAGGTGACACTCTTTTTATGAGCCTCTGCGGTTTACTTTTAAGTTTATTAAGTGTGTTTATGTGCTCAGTGTAACTTTTTGAGTATTATTATTTTTTTAAAAAAATTTCCAGCGCTATGAATTCTCGCAAGAATACTCAGGATTTCGAATGAGGAAGTGAACGAAGTTCAGTTCACTCCACCATCACTGCCAGGGAAGTCTTTTCATGGGATAGAAGGTAAGTGTGGCATGGGGAGTTCTTTTGCCGGCATAAAAATGGCAAAGTTATGCTGGTAAAAGAACGGGGTTTAGGGGGGGTAGTCCGATAAAGTCCAAAGTCAGCAGCTGAGGGTTAGTTAGTTATGGAGGGAGCCTCTGCTGCTTAGTTGAACCTAATGTATAGCAGTGAAAGATGAATGAGCTATGCCAGAAAAGAAGTTGGCAACCTTATGTATGATGGTCAAAAGTGCACTACAGTACAGATGAGTCAGATGAAGTGCCACAGTGTTAAAAACAGACTGCCCTGCTGTTTGCAAACTACTGTAGTACGTATGTCATGCGCCTCTGATTCAACAAAGTACTTCTCTAGGCGATATCCAGCTTCAGCTGCCTGTGTTACATGGATAAATAATATTATCTGGCAAAATGTACTATCCTATATTAACTCCTCAATTCCTTCGGGAAAAGGCCGTAGGCCAGCAGCATGCCAAAGGTCCCATATTCAGACCCTGGGATCTCCTGTTAGCTCTGGGAAAGATTACTGTCTGCAGTGCTGAAAAGCCATGGTCAGTCAGTGTATAATGGGATTTGTGCTCATGCCCACGTCCTTATGCTGACTGCTGCATGGAGGAATTTTTTTTATCAGGTCACACAGCATTATACAGACTGGGCAGCTCACATTGGTGAAATCTCACCTAGACTACTACAATCTTCTCATCTGCCAGAATCATTTATCCCTGTAGGACTTGGGAAAAATACAAACTGACTGCAGCCCCCAGAATCCCCTAGCCCAGGGGGGATTTCTGGGAGTTGTGGTGCAATAAAGAGTTTCCAAAACTCTGCTTTCTTGTCATTCTGATAATTTGATGCTTCACTTTAAACACCTACCTTGGCTTCCTGTTCACTCCCAGGTACAGTATATGTGACCTATCCTTGCTTTCATAGCTTTATGTAGCCTTGCCCCCTCCTCTTTACTTCTGTCGTTATCACTGAACAGTAGAGATGAGAGGAGGGCCATCTGTGGTGTCACTAAGGCTGGTGTCATCCCCTCCCCCCTGATGGTGCAATCTGGTGTGATTTGGCCTCTCCGCACCCCCTCTAGTGCTGCCACTGTCTACCCCTAAAGCATCACTGAAAAGTGGCCATCCAACCTCTGTTTAGAACCCTCCAATGAAGGAGAGTCCACCAACTTCTGAGGTAGTTTATTCTACTTTGGGTTCGTATGATGTTCTTCCTAATATTTAGTTGGAATCTCTTCTTGTAGGGTTTGAAACAGCTGCTGATTATTTTTTTCCCTTTCACCAACCTCCACTTTCCTTATTATTGCCATTTTAGTAGCCGTACTTATAGTACGCTTTTTTGACCTGCTGGGGGGTAGTTGGTGAAGCAGGCTTATCTCCTCTCCACTTTACCCTGTTTTACTGTTCATGGGTTACTCTAAGAGGTGTGGGGTGCTTTAGAGACCCACCGTGATATCAAAATCTAGGTGGGGGAAATTATTAGCTCAAACAGTAGGCCTGCGAGAGGAGGGTAACTGCGGGGATCTTTTCACCTAAGTATACCAATACTAACTGCAGAGAACTCCATGTTAAAGTGAAATAAAGTATTTTTATTGGAAATAACACAAATTGCATTCACATACGCAACACATATTCCTAAGAACAATACAAGGCTATGGAGGAGTAAGGCAGAAAGATTGGATAGAGGGAGAGATTCAGGAAAATAGGGCAATAGTTGCCAGTCTTGAAGAGCAGAATTCAGGTAACAAAGTACTCAGATCAAGGTCTGAGGGTGGCACAGGAGGCTCCAATCCAGAGGTGCACCAAGAAAGAGAGTGGCCAGTTCATCCACCGTGGCACACCTTTCTATTGTTGAGGGAATAATATTTATATTCTGCTTCATATCCTGAAAGGATACTCTGGCTTAGGACAAAGTCAGAATAGTTTTCCCACCAGGTAAACAAAGGAAACCAAAACTTAACTGATTGCATTAATAGCTGGGAGAAAGAGATTGATAAGTTTATAACAATTCGCTATGGTGGATGGGAGGGGGTTCTGAGTGACATTTCCTTGGGATTGGGGTTGGGAAAGGTCACTTGATTGTTTGGTTGGATGACTCATTGCTAAGGTGCCCAAGAAGGAATTAGCACATAACTCCTTAACGGCTTTATTTACCAAGGGGCTTCCGCACAATCCTAATATGGGCTTGCTTGCCAAAATATTTCTAAGGCACATCCCAGGTCAATGTGATCTCCACCTGACTTTTTTTTGGATCACCCCGGCCAACTTGACCCCGAAAAGTGTCCAATACATATTTCCAATTATGAGATATTATAGGAAGGGGGTAGTAGGGCATGCTAACACATGCATTCTCTGGAGTCAGCTGCTGTTTACGTTGCCTGTTGCCTGTAGGCACAAACAACTACTATAAGATTGGCTAGAGCAGAATCCCATTCTTTCCCAGCTCAAGCTTTGTTTACTGCAGACACACGGCTGCACCCCAGCACGAAACATCTGTGTTTTTCCAGCCTTCCTTTGCCATCCTCCCAATGTCAATGATGCTTTAAAAAAATCCATTTAGAAACACAGGACAAGGAGCATATAAAGAATTTGTAAAAAGAAGCTTCATTATCAGATGCTTTGTTAACTGGGGTATGCATATATATGTATGTGCCTTCAAGTCACCAGTTGACTTATGGTGACCCCATGAATTTCATAGGGTTTTCTCAGGCAAGGATTAGTCAGAGGTGGTTTTGCCAGTTCCTTCCTCTGAAATACAGCCTACAGCAACTGTTATTTATTGGTGGTCTATGATCCAAGTTCTAAGCAGGGCTGACCATGCTTAGCTTCCAAGATCAGACAGGATCTGGTGCCTTTATGGTATATAATAATACAAAAATACAAATCTCACTGATTTCAATAGGACTTGCTTACAAAGTAAACAGGGTTAGTATTTTAGCCAAAAGCAAAAACTGACAACCAGAGACTGATGTGTCATGTACTTAATACAGCATATGTTTAGAGAGAAGCATGTCCATCAAATTATTTAAATTAAGTATCTACATTTCCAGAAGCTATTACTGTATTTGGATTATAAAAGGCAGCTTGCCATACCATACATGAGCGTCTGTAGAAATGTTTCTAAGGTGGTGGTGATGAGGGGTTACAAAGCTGCAGAGTGTTACATGATCACATACCATCATTGCTGCGAGACGTGCATTTTCTGTATGCGTGTTTACGTGCGTGCACACACACTCCTGCTTTGTTGCTGAGAATCACATTCTGTGACATTTAAAAGCCTACGCAGTGTAGCAGAAAATTTTAGCAATTGGATTGTTGTTGTGGTTAATTGCCACCAAGTCAGTTTTGACATCTGGCAACCCTATGAATGCGAGACCTCCAACACACTCTGTTATTAACAGCTCAGGTCTTGCAAACTCAGTGCCACGGCATTGTTGGTTGAGTCTATCCACCTGTAATGCAGTCTACCCTCTTTTCCAACTGCCTTTCACCTTATTTTATATTCCCTCTTTCTCCCAGCACAGGACCTAAGCATTAAGCATTATCATCTTTCTAATGCCTCATATCATCTTGTGATATATCCAGAGTACAACAGCAGAAGAAAGTTACATGCAGGCCCCATACAAGAGTCATCATGAACTCCCAACAAACTTTTATTTGGCATGAAGGACTTTAAAAAAATACCACATAGAGTAGGAGAAGCATAGATACGATCATAAGTATGACCATCTTAAGAATGTGAATTTGGTTAATTTCAGGCATCCTTTCCCCACCCCCACTTTATCATCACAGTTGACTTCACATGATATGTTAGGAAAAGGGGCCCATGTTCTACAAAAATTCCCTTCATCTTTGAAGCCCTGGTGAACACTGTAGAGAGTAGTAGTGGAGTCTACTCAGAAAAAGGAGAAATGGCTATGCTTCATCATGGCTCCAGAGCATTCTCAGCTGTCTGTGTTACTTTTCACTGAGCCACTTTCTATTAGGTAACTTAATACTTTAATTCTGAACTGCATAAACATCCTTTTGGAACTGGATTGCCTATTTTAAAAATGTATTTACTGGATTTCTATCCTGTCTCCCCATTACAAAAGGAGGTGGTGGTGGGTGGTTTCCTAATCGCAGAGGCTTGCAGGTCCCAAATGAGTGGGACAGTGAATCTGCTCCAAGTTTTAATCCAAACTTTAAAGGGGTTATCCAAGGTTCTGAACCTATTTTGGGGCTAAGACTCTGCACCTTGGATATCTCTTTTTTTACTCTGGTGGCTTCTTTAAAAGTGAATAACACTTCTGGAAGCCTTCCCAGAGTAGCAATAGGCTTGTAAACAAAGTGCATGGCCTTTTAACACACCTTGCTTCTGGTGGAATCTTTATTCTTAAAAAATAGCTGAACCTGTGTGTCAGTGACCACAACACTACCATGTTAACACAGAGTATAATGTAACTCAGCATTACTAGAGATGTGAAGGCTTGGTGGGGAGGGGAAACTGAATAATTCAGAAGAAAATGTTTTTTTCTGGAAAAAAAAACCCAGGGGGAAATGGAATTTTTACATTTTTCTTCCAGAAAAAAGAATCCCCCCAAGTTTTCCATTCCCCCCCCCCAGACTTTCCTATCTCTACCAATAATGCTGGGGTGAGTAAATATGACTCACAGGCTGCTTCTGGTCCCCAGTACATACCCCAGCCCCTCCAGAACTCTTACCAAACCCCCAAACCCCAAAACTCATTTCTCAAATGGCAGACTACAACCCTAGATTTTTTTTTGGGGTGGGCATGATTTGCTACTGAATTGTATGTGTGCTCCACTGAGTCTCTTTCAGGCCACCAAAGGCATTTTTGGAAATGCCCCCTCTCATCTAATCATGCCCTTCTGAGGCTCTTGGGGTACATCTTGCCATTTGGGGTCAATTTTCAGGGTAGTATATTGGGAGTTTCAGAGGAGCTTGTGGCCTGAAAAGGTCTAGCAGTAGAGAAGTACCCGCCAGACCTTCAAGTTGCCCACTCCTATAAGAGCAACACATCACCATTATAACATGACATACTCCACAGAGGGAGACAATCAGATAACAGAGGACACACAGGAGGTGCTGCCTACCACATTGTGCATAATTGGGACTCACAAGGAGTTAACTCTTAATCATTAAGAATTAACTTTACACACAAAAGGAACACTGCACACTAAATAGCCTGGCCATACAATTGTTGCTGTTGTTGTGTGTGCTATCATGTTGACTTCAGCTTACAAATGAAAGACCCTGTCATATTAGTGACCCCTACTGAGGTCTTGCAAATTCATAAATGTTGTTATTATTATTATTGTTATTGTTATTGTTATTCTCCTGTAAAGTGGTCTTCTTTTCCTATGCCTTCCACTTTACTACAGATCATCATCTTTTCCAGTGAGGCAGGTCATTTCAGGATATATTCAAAGTATGATAGCCTCAGTTTAGTGACTCAGTTTGGCTTCTAGTGAGAGTTTTGTCTTGATTTGTTGTCAAACTCATTAATTTGTCTTTTTGAAAATTCACAGTATCCGTACAACTCTCCTCTAGCACCACATTTCAAATGAGTTGTTTCTCTCCCTGTCACTTTCTTCACTGTTCACCTTTCAAATTTGTTGTTGTTGTTTACAGCATAAGACTCTGACTTATCACAACCCTACGACTGAGAGGTGTCCAAGTCACCCTATCAACAGGTCTTGCAGACTCAGGGCCGTGGCTCCCTTGATTGAATCTATCCATCTGGAATGTGGTCTTCCTCTTTTCCTACTGCCTTATACCTTACCAAGCACGATTGTCTTTTCTAGTCAGTCCTGTCTTCTCATGATATGTCCAAAGTATGAGTCTCAGTTTAGTCATCTTGGCTTCTAGGGAGAGTTCAGGCTTGATTTTCTCTAGGACCCATTTTGTTGTCTTTTTAGCAGTCCATGGTATCCATAGAACTCTCTTCTAGCACCACATTTAAAACAAATTAATGTTGTTCCTATCAGCTTTCTTCAGTGTCCAGCTTTCACAACCATACATAGAAAGGGGAAATACCATGACATGGACAATCCTAACTTTAGTATTCAGTGATACATCTTTACACATCAGGATCTCATATAGTCTCCATTCTGATTAATGACTGAGTCAAAGTATTGAACTATTTTAATAATAATAATAATAATAATAATAAAATTTATTTATATCCTGCCCCTCTGCAAACAATCGGGCAGCTTACAACAGTAAAATAATACATAATATAAAACATATAAAACAATGTCTTCATCTGTGGTCATTATTTTTGTTTTTTTAAAGTTTGACTGTAAACCTGCCTTTGCACTTTCTTCCTTGACTTTCTTCAGTAACTGTTCCAAGTCTTTGTTATTTCTGCTAGTAGTATGGTGTCATCTGCATATCTTAATTTGTTGGTATTTTTTCCTTGGTCTGACAAGGACCTGGGAATTTTTTTAAAGCTATACATTGTCCCAGCCAATACTGCAAGTAGCCTTGCTGGGTGGGGAATTCTGGGAGGTGCAATCCCCCAACCCCCAAAGTAATTTTCCAAAGCTTTGGCTCTGACACACACCCTTGCAACAGGAGGGAAATGTGTCTCCCACAACAAAAAGAAATGCCTCCTTTTGTTGCAGGAGATACAATTCCCTTCTTTTGCAAAGGTGTGCAGGTAAGTTCTTTGTCAACAAAGGCCAGGCATTGCTAATTTAATCAATAAATAGCAGTGCATGTTCCAAATTAAACTTTATCCCTAATCTGTTTCAAGCATTCCATGACTCAAGTTAGATAGTATAAATATCTAGCATCCATAGGCATGCACACAACATATACATAGCTCGTTTTTAAAATGTTGCATAGATATTTTTGCTCTTGTTAGTCAGTCAGTGGGAACAGGGAGGAAAAAACATCCATGAAACATTGGAAACCAACAAGAGTTTTCAGCCTCCTGAACAAAATGTGAAGTCACAGTTCAGATTCACAGTTCAACCAAACATGCCAATGTATATTTGAATACCGGTGAGCAAAAGCATAACAACCCAAAAGAACAATAGAGCACCTGTGACAGATGAGCCATCGGTGGAATCAGTGAACTTTGGAGTCATTTCTTTGCATCAAAGGATTTGTTTCTGAACATCTGGAGAAAGAAATAAAATGCTAGAGGTGTGAAGTGTGGCATGAACATCTTCAATGTAGAAAAGTGAAATAAAAAATGAATTTAGCTGATTTGGGAGCTCACTAGGAAGAGAAATACTATACTATGATCTCTATTATATGAAATAAGCAGTGCTTTCTGCAGTGAAGGAATCCTTGAAAGCCTATCCATGTAATTTTAATGAGGAAGGTCAATGACAGACCAAAATATTCTGCAGTAAATGCCGGTGAGAAAAAAAGGGGGAAATATGATTTGGATATATTAGCACCTTTCCTCCCAGATTTTTTCAACAGAACAGGATGATAAAGAACATCTTTGAAATGTTTTCTGTGAATGGAGGAAACCACCTGATTTAGTGTGAACAAATACATCTGTAAGAGGAAGATATCATTACTTGTATACTGCATTTATATCTTTCTCCAAATGAGATTAAAGTGCTATGTGCAGGGTTCTCTCATTTTATCCTCACAACCCTGTGGAGCAGGTTAGAATAAGAGATAGCGATTGATCCTAGAGCTCCCCCTGGAAGTAGATAGTATTTGGATAACAGTTGTCCTCAGATCAATCCCATCCATGTCTACTCATATTTTAATTCTATTGGCCTTGACCTAAATCCAATTGCTAGTCTCAACTAGAGTCGAACCTTTGAATCAACAGTATTTACATAAGCAGTGACTTACCATTCAACAATTGATTCAATGAGTCTAGCGATGCTAGATGGGCTGGGGAGGTCCTTCTCTCTGTCCCACCACCCTCATAGGTACATAGGTATATCTGGCTTTCTCAGTGGTTGCCTCCAGGCTCTGGAACTTCCTTTCCAAAGAGGCTAGACTGGAACCTTCCCTACTCTCATTCCGCTGACAGGTGAAGAGATTTCTGTTTCAACAGGCTTTTGAGGACTGAGTGTACAAGGTCCATCCCACCTAAACAATACATTGGACTTTCTATCTGCTGTTTTGTTGTCCTGGGTTTTTTTAATGGTTTATGTCTTTAACATATTTTATTTTTTGATAGTGTAATCGTGTTCTAATATTTGTATTCTGTGAATTTTAACTACATGTTTTTGTCTGTTGTAAACTGCTTGAAAAAGGCAAGAAATAAATATACAGTAGGATCCTCATATCCACTGATTCAATTATCCACGTGACACAAAACAACACATCTACCATAGAGTCTTCCTAGAAAATGTGTCCTCTCTACCATTTTCTAGGTCCTCCAAGGCAACTCTATGGTATTTTAAACCAGAAGTCCCATTATTTTCAATGGCATTAGCTATTATCCACAGTTTTCGGTATCTATGGACCTCCCCCAGAACCAATCTCCAATGGATATGGGGTCCTACTGTAATGATAATAATGATAATAGGATTTAACCCATTGAGTTTAATGAGTCTCACCCATGAATAAGTGGGTATAGGATTCTTATATATAGGGTAACACTGTTAATCTGAATTCAGAACTCTGATGTGCTATATATATAGTCATACAAAATAACATATTTCATTGGGATATTATATCTGTTGGGTATGTTTTATGACAATCTGCAGTGGAGGTTCTTTTAAGGACATTCTTCTGGACTGGATGTGCCTTAAATACTACTAAATGAAAACCTATAGTTAATATGTAGAACTGACTATTAGGGCTGGAAGGTTGCCGAATAATCTCTCTAGAATAGTTATGGGAGGAAACTACCACACTAAATTCAAGATAGAGTGTACAGATACATTAATTGTACATTTCCAAATTCTATTCTGCATCATAGTCTGTATCAAGAAAGGGGTCTGTTACCTATGGCATGCCCATTCACTATGTTTAAAGCAAAATTGTGGCTATTGTTGTCATGTAGAACAAGAGGGTGCAGCTCCCACTAGTTTTGGGGGTGCAATCCAGCCTTCCACCTGAGAACTTGCTCACCTAGTGATTGCAGTAATAGTGTTCCCTTCTGTTATGCTCTAGGCAATCCTGTTCTGTTGAACTTTGAACATTACTTTATGTCACTCTAATTTTATTATAGTAAAGGATTTTACTCCACATTTTTTTATGATGTAGAAGCTTTTACTTAGCATTTATTGTAGTTTTATTGTAAATAGCCATGGGCTCCTGATAGACAGAGGGTGTGGTTCCCACATTTATTAAAGGAAACAAAGCTGAACCAGTAGAAGGCTTCAGAGATAAGACTGTAATTGAAAATGAACACATCGCTTATTGATGCCAATGGTAATAAGTGGGTTCCACATCAGTGGGAGTGATGAATCCACTCTGGGTTTTAGTTGGAACTTTTAAGGAACTATCCAAGGTCCTGAACCTTAACCCCCACACACAAGTTTCGCACCTTGGATAGTTCTTTAATTTTCACACTAAAACCCAGAAAGAATTATCTGTCCCACTGACATGGGAAATACCAACTGCCACTGCCTTATACTCAGTGCTCAGTACAAGAACAGTACTGAGGAGAACCTCAAGTGCAAAGACATATCAGTAGATACAGGGCCGGTTTAAGGCACCAGCAGCATCAGCATCCACAGGGGCCCCCATCACTGTGGGGGGGCCCGTAGTAACCCTCCTCCTGCAAAAACATTATTAGTAATAATCTGAATATCCTGTACTGTGAATAACTTAGGTTGAGTTAGGTTACATTGACCTGAGATAAACATATGCCCCCCCCCCAAATATAGCATTGCAGGGGCCCCCAAAATTCCTTAAACTGGTCCTGAGTAGATATCAAAGCCAGAATAATCCAGGACATAGTATTTCTGATTTCTGTGTCCACAGCTGGACAGTGAAGAATGTTGATTGACATGAAGAAAATCAGTTCATTTGAAATGCGGTGCTGGAGAAGAGTTTTACAGATACGATGGATAGCTAAAGAGACAAATGAATGGGTACTAGAGCAACTTAGCCCTGGTATCTCCCTAGGAGCCAAGATGACTAAATTGAGGCTGTTGTACTTTGGACATACCATGAGATGACATGACTCATAGAAAAGACAATAATACTCAGTAAAGTGGAAGGCAGTAGGAAAAGAGGAAGACAGCATTACAGGTGGATTGACTCAATCAAGGAACCCATGGCCCTGAGTCTGCAAGACCAGAGCAGGGCAGTTGATGACTCTTGGAGGTCTCACATTCATAGGGTTACAATAAGTTGACTTGACAGCAAACAACATCACAAGGAGGGTACATGGAGTAGCTAAAGTAAAAGTCAGGCCTCCTGAACCTTTAATTGTGTGAAGAGAGCATTTCAGCAGACATAGCTTCCCATGCTAGCTACACCTACCTAAGCTGTGTTTTCCAAACTACAGTTGCCCCTTCACATTCGCTGGGGTTTGGTTCCAGGACCCCCTGTGAATACCCAAATCCATGAATACTCAAGTCCCATTATATGCAATGGAATAGCAAAATGGGGTCCTTATATAAGATGGCAAAATCAAGGGTTGCTTTTTGAATTATTATTTTTTTAAAGAATATTTTCAAGCCATGAATACTTACATCCGTGAATGCCAAATCCGTGAATGTGGAGGGACAACTGTACACAATTAGAAGAGCTGTGTCCTCTTTTGCATCTGATCTTCTTTATCGATAGAGAAATAACACTGCAAGCCCAAATGAAGACAAAATTGATCCAGGTAGCACAAGGTAATAATCACCCACAAAGAGGAACAGTGAATGAATTAGGAAATAAATATTGGAACAACACGAACAAAGAAATTATGGTAATAGGATGAGGATGTAGATTGAAGCAAAAAATAAAAAGCAATGAAAACAATCTTGTCCTACATTGCATCTTGCTACTAATGAAAGTTACTTCACCCCATCTAGTTTAAAGCAACCTTACAGTGGTTGCATACTTAAAAGTACATCCCACTGATTTCTGTGGGGCTTATTTTCAAGTAATCATAGAGATAAGTTTACAGTGTTGTCCCTTGTTTTCTAACTGCCCAGATAACGTTTTAAGATTGAATTCACAAGACGTAAAAACTGTAGAGGCAATCTGCACATTCAAAGATGCCAATTCCAGCAGAATAGGAACAGCAAAACAGAACCAGAAAAAACAGTGAGGGAGTATGAATGAAAAACAAAACAGAAATGAAACTAAGGAGGGAAAAGGTGAAGATGAAGAACAACAACACTGACACCCCATGCCTTGTATAGTGATCTGTGATTGGACCAGACCTTTTTGACATAATGGAACTGAACCCAGACATGGAGACTAGAACTTTCCCCCTCTAGACATGTTCAAAATTGTCCTGGGGTAAAGTTTAACTGGCTTAATCTTTGCCATTTCTTCCATTGTCATACAGCCACAGAAACACATTTCATATCAACATTTTTTTTTCAAAACAAACCAAGTATGTTATGGTTTCGTAATCTGCTGTGCTTCCTGTTGGTCGTCTCCTTAGCCTCTTATCATGTACACTGTTTTTCTTATTTTTATCTTCACCCAGGTGCCAAGGTCTCACACTCTATGTCACTTTGCTTCAGCAAAAATTATAAAATAAACTTAGGACAGAGCTGGGCTTTTCCATTACTGTAATCCATTGTAGTCCACCATGGCTGTCCTGTTGTTTGCTGATTTCCATCATTTCTTGCACCTCACAGAGGACCAGTGATCATGCAGCTCTTCAGGTGTTGTTGGACTGCAACTCCCACTTTTCCTCACTATTGGCAGTGTTAGCTAAGACTACTGGGACTTATGATCCAACAACATCTGGAGGGCTGCATGAATCCCACTCTGGTCTAGTGCAACCAGACTAATAAAGGGCTTAGAGTCCAATAAAACAGAAAGCATAATTGGAATAGACACCTACATGGATTCCTGTGGACAGAGCTACCAGGTTCCCATGCTAATTTGATTGTGGGGCCAAACAGTTGCCCACTGCCAAATTCAAATTAGAAGTGCCAAATTCTGGGAAGGAGCCAATCTCTTTTCCTCCCCCGCCCCATTCCTTTCTTTCTCTCCCCTCTTCTCTGTCACTCCTTTTTCTAGTCAGACATGATTCAGAAGCAGGGTCAGGTGGTCTAAAGTCATGGCATGAACGCCCTTGCACACAGCCAGCACACAGAGTAGGTCAGAGTTAGCTAATTCTAGCATCCCCAAAACAGAGCCATGATATTTTTAAAAAAATACACAAAAAAGAAGGCCCTTCCAGAGAGTAAGGTAAACTGAATGAGAAGGAGCAAAAGTCATGTAGCAAGTTAGGTTCCAACCAATTCAGAACCTTCAGCAGTAAGTGGTATTCCCGGAGGCAACATCAAGCATAGGACATTATCACATGAGTCTGTAATTGTGTGATTACAACAGGATGGTAGCATGAATGAACTCTCATTATTACACGATATCATTGTCCTCCCATTCTCAGTCCATGCTCCACCATCAGGCACCACTTTTAATTAATGGACAAAAGCTGCCAATAGGCCTCAATATCACTCTTTTTGCAGTATTGACAAGCCTGCAAAATTACATCCCCTGTAATCACGCAATTACAGTGGGAATGGGAGTCCTCTTTCCCTCCTCTGCTTTCCCAACATACTTCAACTTTTGGGAGGAATGTGAAGAGGACCAACAGAATGCTGTTTTAATTAACTGTTGCCTTTCCTTGATACATTGTTATGTTTGTTTAAGTGTTTATTTGTGAAGTTCTTTCATTATGTATTTGTTTTTGGTATGTTTAAGTGAAGTCGCGAACAGCTGAAATCTTGCCCATGCAAAATCCAGAAAGAGGAAAATTTTCTTAAAGGCACATGTGCCGGGCATCAGGAAGCATTAATACTCTGTTATTAGAAGGCAATCCAAAGACAAGTGGTATACTAGAATCACAGAGTTGGAAGAGACCTCAAGCACAAGCTGAAATCGCATTCTTAAACGACTAGTGGTGGAAATGTGATAATTATTGTAATAATGCCACTATGTTTCTACTTTCTCAATAGTGGAATTACAGTGATTTTTAGATGCTACGAGTCTGATAAAGTCCATAGTCCAGGGTCAAACATCAACAGATCATTCCAGGATACCAAAAACAAAACAACAGCAAGCCTGTTCTGGCTGTCAGGAGCACCATTGCTCTCAGCAACTTCCTGAGCCCATTCTTCAGCTTCTATGATTGGTATCCCTGAATAGCAGCCAATGTGCAGGTGCAAATACTGCTGCATTAGGTTGCCCTTGGGAGAGGGCCTTATACTTGATGAGACCTCTTGCTCCCAAGGAGTCTCGTGCTCCTGATAAGCTCTCCCTAGTAGCTAAGATTCCTTAGGATCATAGGAGATTATCACACCAGCCTCTTTCTCGCAACAATGGTGTTAGCAAAGCACATGGGAACATACCTGTTTGAAATTGTTCATTATCACACTGTCTCTTCAATTGTGTGAAGAGACGATAGCTCATAGTTCCCACGGATCGCAGCACAGCATCGCCTCATTCAGAAGGGGGGAAGGTAAAACACCCAAATATAGTGTGCCAGGGGATGTCGCTACTTCTGCCAGTATATTTGCAATGTAGCGCTTTACTGGCAGTGTAAACTACCATTCCGTTAAGGGCTTCCGCAGATCTTTACTGTGATTGGTTGCTATGATGTAAGGGGTGGGCTTAAAAGAGAGGGACTGCATTCAGTACCATCAGGAAACTTTGAAAAATCCTCTCTGCTATTTTGCAGAAGGTCTACCAAGAAAAAGGATTCCCAAGACCTTTCAGTCATAAAGTTCCCATCTGTCAGCTCTGCTTGGGGGAGGGAGAGAGAGCGAGAGAGAGGGGGAGGGGGACTGATGGAGGGAGAGTCAAAAATCCTCTGCTATTTTGCAAGTCTGTGAACCCTGACTAAACAAATCGTGCTGGAAAAACTTGTGATAAGTTCACCTTAGGATCCACAGCATGGCAGCAATGCCTTTCAGCAGAGAGATTACTGTCCCTCTGCTTCAGGGAATGAGTTCATTTACAGGCAGATTTAGAGAAGAGACAGAGCCACTTCTTTGATCTTCCCCCCTGCTGTTTTGGCAGTCTGTGAGTCTTTAGCTCGGAAATGCAAGGCTTCAAAGAAGGGTCTATGCCCTTCCCCATACAGCCTTTGTCTGCTTGGGAGGCCACACACCCCACACTTTTTCAAGTCTGAATGAAAAAGCAGCATAATTAGAAAAAAAAACCTGACTGGCACAGATGCGGAAAAGAATTAAAGCGCAAGTTGCCGCAATAAATCTGCTGTGTAAACCAGCCCCAGGAGATGTCACCAGATGTCTCAATGGATTGCTTACACTCCCCTCTCCTTCTCTTATTAATAGGTATAGTTCTACATTCTTTATTGATGTAGTTTTGAGTAATTTTTACATCTAATTGTTGTGAAGAAAAGCCAGAGAGAGAAAGAGTATTTAAATACTGTGTCACACCTAATTGCTTTATCAAAATATAATATTTTGTGTTCTTATCAGTAGCTTTTAAAGTTAGTAACAGCAAAACCTTATTCTGCCCCATCTTGAGTCCCAGTTTTGGGACAAATGCAGGATATAAACCAAATAAATAAATAAACAAACAAATGAAATTGTTTCATTTGCTTCCTCATGTTTTCCATTTCTTCATCAATATATTAAGTTATTAAATTTAAAGAATTCATGTAAAGTTACTAGAAATGGCCAGTACCAAATTAAAGTAAGAAGAGCTGCTAATTGATACTCAGAAATAATACTGCTGGCATTTAGCAATTGAAATCATGAATATGATGATGTGGATAATTTTACTCATTTATATTCCACTTTTCTACTGATAATGGGACTCAAGGCCGCTAAGATCACATTTAAAATAATCCAAATTAAAAACAATACAAAAGCCAAAATAAAAGTATAAATATAAGATTTTAAAAACAATTGTGCCCCCACGACATATATTCCATCATCCTAATATTGGATCAATATTTAATGGGCAACAGTGTTCTGATATTAATTTGGCTGGTAACCAGGCCTTCCACGGGCTGATGGAAAACAAAGGGACACTGGAAAAAGGGAGTCAAATAAATTTCAAGCACAACCATGCCAAGGAAATGGGCCTAGTAAATTATCCAAACATTCACACCTTAACGACAGTTATACATGTGAAACAAGGAGATTCTTCCTGCAATGTGCAGAACATGACAAACAGCTATCTGCAGAGTTGGGAGATTTCATTGCCTTGCAAATCACAGACTCATCCATCCATCTTCTAGTCAAAGGAAAAATGCCTTTCAATCACTTGATATCGGATCACCCCCATTTCCCCAATTCCTGGCTGGTTTGGAATTCCTTTGTTTATGAAACTGAGAACTATCTGAAGACAAATGTTCTTTACATCCAGAGCCCACCTTCAAAGAGATTTTCCCTATAAAAACCCTGGAAAACTTGAGTTCTTTGGTTCGGTTCCCATATCCTCCCGATTCCACGTCTCTCTATCCCAGCTTCTGCCCCTCCCCTCTCTGAACTCCTTGCTCCTGCTAATGCATCCCAGACTCCTGGCTGGCCTCCGTGCCAAGTTCAGTGCTCCATTCCCGGTCTTCCTAATCCTAACCTTCCCTTCTTAAATTACGCCCACTCCACTTTCTTTTGCTGCTACTCAAGAGTAATGCCGCTTCTTCCACAGAGAGCCCAGCAACAGGATCATCTGTAGTATCACCCCAAAATCCCTAGCCTAATTCCCTTTCTAACTATTTCTTGCCTTACTCTGGTAGTCTTGTTTGCTTGTTTAGGCGAATGCGTGCCATATGTGAACGCCTTAGATCAATACAGTTTCTTCAGTTATGTTGGACATCTGAATCCTGTGTCTTTCTTAAGTTCCACCTGTATACATACAGTTTTAAGATCTTGTAAGTTACGCAGCTTTTCGCATTGCCATTTGAGTTGCTATTAGTTCCCCTTTGTAAGATCAGTTTCATGAGTGGATTTTCCATGGACATGAGGGTTTTGCATAACACAATTAAACAATTTAAGTTAAAACATTAAATATTAAAATGCATTAAAAAACTAGATATACACTCTAGGAAACCTTAAAAACAGCATGGTACAACATTAATAGCCCAACCCTAGTCAATTTGTAAAAGCCTGATGGCACAAAACTGTTTTGATCTGCTGACAGAAGAAGAACAAGGATGGGGGCCATCTGTATTTCCATACAGAGGAAACATACTGAGGTCTTAAGGCTGATACCATCCCTCCCTCCACATGAAGGAAATGTATCAGGTTGATCCCTCTATACCAAGGGCTGATTGTTGGTACCATCTTTTCATTCCATATGAGGAAACGTCCCTCCATTCCATGGGCTCATACCGTTGGTACCATCCTCTTACTCCATACAGAGGAAATGTGACAGACCAGTCCCTCAATTCTAGGGCCATTTGTTGGTACAATCTTCTCATTCCATACAGAAGAAACATCCCTCTATACTGAGGGCTTAATATTGGAACCACTTGCTCCCTCCATATGGAGGAAACGTATTAGGTTGGTCCCTCTGTACCAAGGGCCAACCATCAGTACTGTCATCTCATTCCATATGGAGGAAATGTCCCTCCATATCAAAGGTTTACCTGTGGTGCCACCCTCTCACTCCAGATGGAAGAAATGTAACAGATCGGTCCTTCCATACTGAGGACCCTTTGTCGGTACCATCCTCTCACTCCGTATGGAGGGAATGTCCCTCCATACTGAGGCTTAACATGGGTACCGTCCTCTCACTCGAGATCAGACTCTCTATACCAAGGACTGATTATTTGTACCATCCTTTCGCTCCATATGCAGGCGACATAGCAGGTTGGTCCCTCCATAATTAGGTTTGATCTTTGGTACCATCTCTCACTACATACAAACAAAAAGAGATGTTGTTCATCCCTCCATATTGAGGGCAGATCATTGGTATCATTGTCTCATTCCCTACAGAGGAAACATAAGAGATTGGCCCCACTTTACTGGCAGTTAATCATCAATACCTTCTTACTTCTCCATATGAGGGAAACAGAAGAATTGCTTGGTCCCTCTATACTGAGGGCCTATCATTAGTACCATCATCTCATTCCATACAGAAGAAACACAGTAGCTCAGTCCCTCCATACAGTAGGCCAATCATTGGTACCATCTTTTCATTTCATACGGGGAGGGGAGTAGATCTTAGCCTCTTCAGACTGAGGGCCGATCATTGGTACTTTTTTTTCCTCACCCCATATAGATGACACAACTATTCCATAGGGAGGAAATATAATGGAAGTTGATTCCTCAATACTGAGGGCCAACAGTTGGCCCATTCTTTAGTTCTGTATGGACTATGTTCTGCCACATGGATAATTTCCAGTGGTGAGATATGTCAGTCTCCTGCAATGTCCCTCTTCTCTGTGACATTATTTAAGGATTGCAACTGTGCTTCTGCTCTTCACCACCCTGCACCTTTTAATTCAGAACATGAGCTTCGTCATTCCATCAAAGCATTGGCAGCTCATTGGGGTTTCTCTTACTCTTCCGTTGGCTTTTCGGCACCGGTTCTGGTTCCACCTTTTGGTACTATCCACTTATTGAAAATTTTGGGGTTTATCTCAGATTGGCCTTTTTAGTCATCAGCACACTTGCAGAAAGCAGGGATGAGTCCTTCCTGAATCTTCGTTTGTGAAGAAAAGCCAGAGAGAGAAACTGGAATTGGTGAAACTATATACTGCAGCTTCCAAAACCCAGATCAACTACTGTATTGTGGTTGCTGTTCAAATCAAGACTTTTCCTACTTTACTCTTCCCCAGCTAACCACGAGGGTGAAACAATGGTTATCATGGGATGAATTTTTTCCTGTTATTTCCTTGTTCTTGTGGATCGCTGACCATGATGCATATATGGGCACTTATCTGACCTTTCTATGGGAGAGAGTTTCTCCATGATTAAAGTTCTGTGATGTTTGATAAGTTGTCAGTGTTTCCATCCTCAAAGGGAACCTTCGTACTTTCTGCAGCAGTTCTTATCCCATTTCGGGTCTCTTTCACAAATGTACAGTTTGCTGTATCATTGTCTCTATAGTCCTATCTCTGCATGTTAACAACTTCCCTCTGCACCGCTGACCATTCTCCTAGCAAGTATTCTTTCTCAGGCCACACTGATGTGAGGCGAAATCTGGGGGGTGGGGTTTGAGGGATTTTGAGAGATCCAGTATACAAAATAGATGCTAGAGTGTATTACAAAGCCTAATCCTAAAACTACAAAATATATTCTTTACATATGACAGTGTTACTGGGGGCCTGGGGGACCCACTCATGACCTTTGTATTATGATATTATATTGGGAATGTTAATTGGCTCAAAGATCTGGCTGAGAGAGGGTCGGATAACTGGCAGGATCTTTTCACCTGTGTATAATAGTACTAACTGAGGAGACTACAAGCCAAAGTAAAATAAAAACAGTATGTTATTTGAAAATAATCATGGAAGCATTCATACATGCACTCACTATCGCAAGCTATCACACAAGGCTAGCAAAGAATTAGGAGGAAGTATTGGGATAGAGGAATAGATTCAGGGGATGATGGGCTATAATTACCTGTCTGTAGAGCAGAGGTTCTGCATTTGAGTTTTGGGAATTTTCCAAGACAACTTCTATTAGTTCTTTGGGTGACCTTAACATGAACCTTCCTGTGGAGGTTCTGGTCAACCAGCACCTACTTGAACTGTCATTTAGTACCAAATCTATGAATTGATGCCAATTAATGAATTACTGCCAGTTTATGAATTATTGTAGGGCCGAGGGTGTAAGGGCAGATACCATTAGTTTAAAAATGTATATTATAACAACAAAAATTGCAAATAAGGCACAACTTTTTTGACATTTTGTATATATATATATATATATATATATATATATGTATATACACCCCCCCCACACACAGAGTGTGTATATGTATATATATATATATATATATATATATATATATATATACAGTATATATAATTTATTAAAATTTTTAACAATACTGTACAGTAAAAGATATGAAAAAGAAAAGAGAGGGAGAGACAAGAGGGAAAAGAAGGAAAACAGTTATTTCTGACCATCCTTTTCAGAAATTACACACACACACACACATAATTATTCATACCTCACTCTCTAGCATTATCTCAACTTCTCTTTTCCATACTCAGTCATTTCTAAAGCATCAAAACCAAAAGTTACCAAGTCATTTTCTTTCCCTCCCACAAAAAGTCCATAAGGGCTTTCCAGTCTTTGAGAAATGTCACTAATGATCTTTCTTTAATCAAACAAGACAATTTGTCCATTTCTGCTAAGCCTGTTAGTTTTACCAGCCAATCCCCATGGTAGGCAATGTTGAATTCTTCCATCTCTGCATGTAAAGCAGTCTTGTTGCCATGATTATATACTGAAGTAATCTTCTGTGGGTCTTTTCCAACTTTACATCTATCATTCCCAAAGGAAACAGTTCTGGTTTTAAAAAATTCTAAAAATTCTAACAATTAAAAAAAAAAAACTTATTTGACATTTGAAACTGAAATTTTCATTGCTTTTCATGATAGTGGCTGGTATATTATGCATGAATTACAATGGCGTAAGATGGACCTACACCATTGCAACTCAGTTTTTTGGTTGTCGCAGAGTTCAGAATTCTTTTCTGACCATGCAGGGACTGAAATCCCTTCCAAAAGATACCTCATAAGCAGCACAGTCCCCTCAACATGGTTATTTCTGTGTTGCTGGATAGTGAGAGGAAGAACAGGGACACGTCCAGCTATTTTTCTCTAGCTGAAACCTAGAAGTACTTGAAGGATGTCATCTGCAAGGATGTCCTGAGGACCTCCAAAGGTCTCTGCAGATCCCTGTTGCAGTGCATCTACCTATAGAAAATAGCTGGCCGGATGTGTCCTCATTCATTCCCTTGTTCTCCAATAACACAGAAATGGTTGTATTGGGGAGTCTGGCTACTTATGAGTTTTGAGGGTAGTATCAGGAGACATAGCCACAGAAATGTAGGAAATTTTCAGACATGCTAAGCAAGATTGTGCATCAGGACATGTACATCTGTCACTTCACTATGGACATTTTCAGACATGTCTTACCGCGCTAGAATCAAGTTGGAGAGCTTTGGCGCTGCTGCGCGGCAAGAACTCCATTTCGGACGAGGCCGTCCCTCTGGCGAAATCGTCCGTGTCACTTCCGTTTAGGATTGGAGGCGGCTGCGCCATATTTTATTCATGGACAACTTCCGTGAATAAAACCTGGTGAAATATGCCGCCTCCAATCCTAAACGGAAGTGACACGGAAGATTTTGCCAGAGGGACGGCATCGTCTGAAATGGAGTTCCTGCTGCGTGGCAGCGCCGAAGCTCTCCCGCTCAATTCTAGCCCGGTAAGACATGTCTGAAAATGTCCATAGTGAAGTGACAGATGTACATCTCCTGATGCACAATCTTGCTTAGCATGTTTATAAACATAAATATTATGTATCATCAATATTGATGCATCAATATTAATATTGAGTATTAATAATATTGACAATAGCAACTTTATTAAAACTCCCCCGACAAAGGCTTTCAAGAATATGGCATTTTAATCTTCAATTTTATATGCAGCTTTGCACTTTTCAAGTTTAGGCCAATTGTGTTTATTAGCTTCATAACTCAAAAAGAGAGCACACAGTTCCTCTGAAGAACTTGAGATATTCACGCAAATGACCCAAACACCTCATTCTTTGTGTGCCTCTTGTGTAACATTTCCCCAGTTTTCCACTAGGAATTCCCAATGGGAAATGAGTGCTGTGGGCACTTTGCACTTTACAGGATGAGGCCCAAAAGCACATGGCTTCAATTAAGGCATAGATAATGTATCTCCTGATGCACTTTGCTAGTTTATTTAACAAGGACAGATTAACTTTAATTATTCATGATAATACTTGACACAAAGTGAGTTAATGTGGTTTGCTATATTCTGTAAAAGTAATGAAAGTTTTACCACTGGAAGCAACAAGATTAAATCATAAACACTCCTCCAATGTTCCTATTTACCAGAGATTGTCCTTATTTCTGGTCTTTGCCCCTAGAAATATAAAATTAGGCTGCTCCCCAGAGCCCCTCACAGTCAAATTTCTGAGTGTGGTGTGGATCCATCTTGTCCCTAATACATGGGAATGCCTTCACATAGATACTGAGGCTCCATGGAACGAACTCACAACCTGCCATTTCTCACATTACAGTTACAGAGGTATATTTTATATAGGAAGGATAGCTATGTTTTTCTCATTTCTCTGCAACTAGAACTAAGCTGAGCAGGCTTCTTCAACAGAGGCTTGAGTGGTACAAAATTAGAGGACAGGCATATTTCAGGGATCATTAAAAAAATCTAGAAATTGATTATATGTAGGGAGCTTACTGGTGTAGAAATATTTGGTATTTATGCTAGCAGAGTCCAGACGATTAGTGAATGTGAGCTTATGGTGGAAACACAAATAATTAGTCTGGATGATCTAGTAAGATAAAATGAAAAATATGTTTATTGTCTCAGGAAAGCCACCCAAGGACAGGAAAGGATATAAAATCTATACTTGGCTACAGGAACCTCTAAAGCTGACTCTCATAACCTTCAGCTACCCTGATTTGGCACAGACAGTCCTGATTAAATCCTCTGCCATCCCACTTTTCAGCTGCTTTTAAAATGTCCCAGTTTCTCTTTCCTCTTCCCACTTCCCTCCTTTGTCCCCAGTTTGCTTCAGTTACTGCACTCTGAGTTCAATGTCCAAAAATAGATTGTGCTCAGTTAACTCAGCAGTGGGGAGGGGAGAGGAGGGACAGAATCTTACCCTTCCCAGTAGACACAAGCAAAAGCAAACTACTGCAGTCTCTCCTGGCTTATGTGTTAATAATTGTTGCTGTCTTGACCGCACTTTAATGTTGCTTGGTCACACATATCTTGGTTTTCATCTTTGAAATGTTGGACAGTATGTGGACTCTTATGCATGCAAATAAGCTAGCAGCCATTGGGATGCCTACTCCATATAGTTGCTCCCTTTTTAGACAACTCTCTCTCTGGCTTTTTTTTGCAAACGAAGATTCAGGAAGGACTCATCCTGCACTTTCTGCAAGTGCACTGATGACTGAAAAGGCCAATCTGAGATAAACATGTCCAGTTGCAGAAAGCACAGCAGAAGGTCTCCTTGGGTGATGATTCCGGGTTGTGATTCTTTTGGCGTTCTCGTTTCTCTTCCAGACTTGTTCCAAAATCTGAAACTCTTGGAAAGAGCAGGATTCCTTCTCCTACTTTCTTTTTTTCAACATAGTTAGCTGCTGTCACAAATAGCAACCATGGCCCAGCTCAGTGGACAGTGTCACTACTTTCTGCCAGAATGCCTCACAATGAAGGTTGCTACATTTTGTCACAATTCCAAGTGAGGCACTCTGGTTGCTACCGTACTTTGGCCTTGAAGAACAAGGCTGCCACAGTCTCTTTGGGCAGTGGTCTAATTATGTTTTAAAAACTAAGGACTTTATCAGTCAAGCCCCTTAAAATCTTCTTTTGTTGGCATAAAAAAATAATATTTTATGTCAGTAAAAGAATGCCCCCCACAACACTTACCTTCTTTCCCGGCAAAGGCTTTCCCACCAATGAAGAGGGAGTGAATGGAGCTCTGTTCACTTCCTCATTCAAAACCCCACAGATTCTTGCAAGAAGATGCTTGCATGGGTTCAAAAATAAAAACAAAAATAAGAAAGTTAAAGTTTTAACAAGCACTGGAACACACTTTAAAAGTCCCAAGTAAACTGGGGAGGGTCATAAAAAGTGTGTCACTTACCTGGATATTGCGATCTCACCCGGAAGTGTTCTGACCTGACAGGCCATTGATGCTGCATTCACATGAATTAAATGGTGTGAGGTTTCATACGCTGGCAGTGCTGGCACAAAAGTGCCATCCGGGATCTATTGACAGCTTCAGCAGTCAATAAAAAGGTTCGGGTTTTGGCCAGGACATAAATGCGAAAGGGCAATGTCATCTGATATGTCCGCCCTTTCACTTTTATGTGGCGTTGTTATGACACCGTACTTAGTGCGTTTGATAAAGTCCTAAATGTGGAAGCAATCCCAGATCAACCTGCAGAAACATGTGGCAGATCAACCCCATTTTGAGGCTGCTTAACTTGCATCCAATAGTCAACAATACTCTAATAGTCAAAATAAAATGGAGCCTTCAAGTCTTTATCTCTGCATCAGAGAATGAAAAATACTGCAGCCATGATCAATGCTATCTACAGCTATTGTCCTTGCTTTCCTGATTCCTGATCTTGTTGCATGAAGAAAGAGCTTTTGCAAAATATTCTAGTCTTGACTAGCACTTGCTATTGTCAAAGAATCAGATATACACATTGTCCTCATCAGTGCACTTTACATAGTGTATTTTTGTAGAATCATGCAACCAGTTTACACAGATTTTGCATGAATGAGTGAGAAGCACATCTGCAAGTGCTGACATCTCACTCAAAACTGTTGGGAACTATAAACATACAAAGAAGATACTTTAACCCCACTGGACAGCTGCACATAAACAAAGCAATGCCCTAGTGCCCTGCCAAATAGGGACCATAACTTGCTTGGGGAAGGTGGAACAAAGTTTAGCACTTACCTGGAATCAAGTCTGGGCCCTTATATAGGTCGGTGGATGGATGGATGGATGGATGGATAGATATTTGTGTGAATACACACACTAAATACACACACATACACACACATAGAGTATTGTATAACTAGACAGACAGACAGATCAATCTAAGGGCCTTTAGATAGATAGACAAATCAATTGACAGCTCAAACAAAGGGCCTGAATTGGTTCTGAGTAAGTGGTGAACTTCGTTTCACATTCCTCAAGCAAGTTACTTGTGTGTATGCTTGAGGAATGTTTCTGTGTACACAGACACACAGAGACACACACTTTGTTTTCCTTAATGGAAAAAAAAAAGAGTATCATTCATTTGGTTTAGGTTCTCTGTTTCAAGCTTGGCTATACTTGGCTGTGTTTAATTGTATCAATCCTATAGTGGAATGATCTGAAAAGGTCAAAACAAACATAAGAGCCAAAGCCAGCCTTGGCTCAGCTCACTCAATGTCAGCACCATTGTGCCAGAGGTAGACCTGACCTGAAACATTTCCATTAAGGTAAGCAGAAAAAGTGTATTTGTTGTCTTGACTTTACTTTTCAATTGATCTGCTCCACTCTGCTTGGGTGTGCTTGACTGCAATCAATGGAAATATATCTATTAGCAAACATTAGAGTGGAAAACAGCTAAATAGCATGACAACATAACCAGAAAGTTGTAATGTTCTGTACCTTCTGAAACAAGAAAAATAAACATAGATAAATAGTAGGCAGAAGTTGATAACAGTGTGTGTGTGTTCAGGGAGAGGGGATTGCTGTAAAGTCCCTAAGTTGTATAACTATCAAATATGACTTGGATATAGAATCACAGGAGATTTTCACACGGGCTATATATCCCATGGCAGGAAGAGAACAGAGTCGGGAAAGGTTTTCCCTTTCGGACGACATCCACCCTGTTCTGTTCTTACATCATGGCTGTTCTGTTTTCTCCCCATGATATTTTATTCATGGGGACAAGTCATTTTTAAGCACCTGGTTCCGTTTCTGTAACAGAACACGGGTGTGCGAATTGGATCCCGTCCCTGTAATGGAATGACAGGGACGGGGGAGGAGCTCCATGGAAGGCACTGCCTGCCACGATCAGGACATCCAGGTAAGTGCCCCTCTCCCCCCTCCCCGGGTTACTTGTATTTTAAGTTTTTTTATTTTTAATTTTTTTATTTGACAGCTGGAGGGGGTTAAATTTGAATTTCCCTCCCGCTCGTTCTCTCACGAGAATGAGCAGGATTTCCCCCGGCTGGTTATAAAAGCAGCCTTACGACGGTTGCATTTATGGCCAGCTGGTCAAGGAGGGAGGAGGACCATTCCTGCAGCTGAATGGAGGTAAGTGTGCAAACATTTACCTCCATTCCATTGCAGGAATGGAAGAGGAGATGGTGGGACAAAACCAGGGCTTTTAGCACTGGTGTGAAATTCTCCACAGAGTCATAGAATCATAGAGTTGAAAGAGACCACAAGGGCCATCCAGTCCAACACCCTGCCATGCAGGAATACACAATCAAATCATTCCTGACAGATGGCCATCCAGCCTCTGCTTAAAGACCTCCAAAGAAGGAGACTCCACCACAGTTCGAGGCAGTGTATTCCACTTCTGAACAGCTTTTACTGTCAGGAAGGTCTTCCTAATGTTTAGGTGGAATCTCTTTTCCTTGCTCCATCCTCAATATGACATCCTTTCAAATATTTAAACATGGCTACCATGTCACCTCTCAACCTTCTCTTCTCCAGACTAAACACGCCCAGCTCCCTAAGCCACTCCTCATAGGGCATGGCTTCCAGTCCTCCCACCATCCTGGTCCCCCTCCTCTGGACACGTTCCAGCTTCTCAATATCCTTCCTGAATTGTGGTGCCCAGAACTGGACACAGTATTCCAGGTGAGGTCTGACCAAAGCAGAATAGAGTGGTACAATTACTTCTCTCGGTCTAGACACTATACTCCTCTTAATGCAGCCTAGAACTGCATTGGCTTTTTTTAGCTGCTGCATCACACTGCTCCTGACTCATGTTCAGCTTGTGGTGCACTAGGACTCCTAGATCCCTTTTGCATGTAGTGCCAGCAAGCCAGGTGTCATCCATCCTATATCTGTGCATTTCAGTTTTACTGCGCAAGAGTAGTATCCTACATTTCCCCCTGTTGAAATTCATTTGTTAGTTTTGGCCCATCTTTCTAATCTGTTCTGGTCATTTTGGATTCTGATCCTGTCCTCTGGGGTATTAGCTACCCCTCCTAATTTGGTGTCATCTGAAAACTTGATAAGCATACCCCCCATTCCCTCATCCAGATCATTGATAAAGGTGTTGAATAGCACTGGGCCAAGGACAGAACCCTGTGGCACCCCACTGGTCACTTCTCTCCAGGATGAAGAGGAGCCATTGATGACTACCCTTTGGGTTTGGTCAGTCAGCCAATTACAAATCCACCTAACAGTGCATTGTCAAGCCCAGAGGTTACTAACTTTTTTGCAAGAATATCATGGGGGACCTTGTCAAAAACCTTACTGAAATTAAGATACACTACATCCACAGCATTCCCTTCATCTATCAAGTTTGTAATTCTATCCAATAAAGAGATAAAGATTAGTCCGGCATGACTTGTTTTTAAGAAATCCATGTTGATTTTTTGTGATCACAGCATGCCTTTCTAAGTGCTTACAGACTGTCTGTTTAATGATCTGCTCTAAAATCATTCCTAGTATTGATGTCAGGCTGACTGGGCAGTAATTATTGGGGTCTTCTTCCCCCCATTTTTTAAAGATGGGAACAATATTTTCCCTCTTCCAGTTTGCTGGGTCCTCCCCTGTTCTCCAGGAATTCTCAAAGATTATTGAAAGTGGTTCTGAGATTACGGACTTTTTCAGATGCCCCTTACCGCGCAAGAAGCCTCCGGAACAGTAATGTCAGTGTCTCGCGGCAGGGGTTCCATTTTGGACAACGCCGTCCCTCTCTCAGCATCGTCTATGACGGTTCCAGGTAAGATTGAAGGCAGCTGCACCATTTTTTATTCATGGACAACTTCTGTGAGTAAAAAATGGCACGGTTGCCTTCAATCTTACCCGGAACAGTCATGGACAATGCCGAGAGAGGGATGGTGTCATCCAAAATGGACCCCCTGCTGCGCGACAGTGTTGTTACTGTTCCGGAGGCTTCTTGCATGGTTGTTACTGTTCCGGAGGCTTCTTGCATGGTAAGGGGTGTCTGAAAA